>JAPDNY010000012.1:38886375-41386375 GCA_029375565.1 Gekko gecko | reverse complement strand
ACCGAGGTCCCGCCCCTTCCCAAACCCACCCTCTCCAGGATCCACCCCCAAATCTCTAGAAATTTCCCAACATGGAGCTGACAACCCTAAATGACAGTTGTTTGGCAACATGGTCTTTTCATATCATCTCATTGCTAACAATAGTTATTTAGAAAATTTGTATGCCACCTTTCCAGAACCTACTCAAGGAAGCTCTAAACTAAAACAATAAAATAATGGCAACAAGCCAATAAAAAGAAGCCTAACCAGTTAAAAGATGTCAATTAAAAACTGGACAGAGCATCAGGGCCGGATCGCCCATAGGGCGAACTAGGCGCCCGCCTAGGGTGCCCCGGCCTGAGAGGCGCCAAATGGCGCCCCATTCCCCCCCCGAAAACTGCCCCCCCGCCGTCCTAACCCGGCGCCGCCAGACCCCCGCCCCCTTCCCAGTGGGGCCGCAGAAGCCGGCGCCGGGAGGGAGGGGGCGGAGGGTAGACCCCCCGCTCCCCCTTCCCGGCTTTTCTGGGGGTCCCGCAGCCGCGGGGCCCGCAGAAAAGCCAGCGCCGGGAGGGAGGGGGCGGAGGCTGGACCCCCCGCGCCCTCTTCCCAGCTTTTCTGGGGGTCCCGCAGCCGCGGAGCCCCAGAAAAGCCGGTGCTGGGAGGGAGGGGGCGGAGGCTGGACCCCCCCGCCCCCTTCCCAGCTTTCCTGGGGGTCCCGCAGCTGCGGAGCCTCCAGGAAAGCCAGCGCCCCGCCGACGCCCCCGGTCTCCAGGTCCCACCGGGAGGTTGGCATCCCCAGTGGGGGGTGCCCCAGGCTGTCCTGCCTAGGGCGCCCAGACACCTGGAGCCAGCCCTGCAGAGCATCAAAGCATAATACAAACACAGTCAATTAAAAACTGGACAGAGCATCAAAGCATAATACAAACACAGCAGTCTAAAATTATATTGATAAAACAGACCATTGGCTCAGAGCAGACCGTGAAACAGCTTGTCTGTCTAGTACTGCTCATACAGCTATCACCTTAAGCAGAAATTGGAACAAAAAAAATATTTTTAAAGACCTTACTCAGTATTATTTCTCTTATATTCGATTGCGCCTATGAATTTTGCCACTGAGAGGGTGACACGATCATTTGTATCCAATAGTAGCCATGACACCTAGGCTTGCACATTTAGCAATTCCATATCTTTAAGTAAGGTAAAGGTAAAGGTTCCCTTGCTCGAAAGCCAGTCGAATCCGACTCTAGGGTTGCGGTGCTCATCTCCGTTTCAAAGCCGAAGAGCCAGCGCTGTCCGAAGACGTTTCCGTGGTCATGTGGCCGGCATGACTAAACACCAAGGTGCACGGAACGCTGTTACCTTCTCACCGAAGTGGTACCTATTTATCTACTTGCAATTTCTTGCTTTCGAACTGCTAGGTTGGCAGGAGCTGGAACTAGAGACAGGAGCTCACCCTGTCATGCGGCACCCGGGTCTCGAACTGCTGAACTACTGACCTTCCAGAGCCTGCAGTTCAGCGTCTTAACCACTTGAGCCACCGCAGCTCCATCTTTAAGTAAAGGGGTGACTAAATTAGCCCTCAACTCTTTGAATATAGGGCATGCCATAATCATGTTTGATGGTTTCGATTTTATCATATGAGCATCTGCATGTTCTATTAGAGTATGATACTCTATTATATCTGCCCTTCAAAACCGCCAAGGGAAGAACATTCATTCTTGCCATGAGACAGCTTTTTAAAAAGACACTTCCCCTAGCATCTAAGGGAAAATAAGATAGGCACTAGGTGAGTATCAAGGGGGCTGGCATTCCAAATTTGAGATGCCACCCAAGTTTGGGCACTGCAAATCTGAGGAATGTGTCACCACGGAAAAAGCCATGTCCCTGGTCATCATCCAATAGGATGGGTTAATTTAACTAGAAGAAAAAGAGAAGAAATTGGATTTATACCCCACCCTTCACTCAGAGTCTCAGAGCAGCTTAAAAACTCCTTTCCCTTCTTCTCCCCATAACAGGCACCCTGTGAGGTAGGTGGGGCTGAGAGAGCTCTTTCAAGAACTGCTCTTTCAAGACCAGCTCTGACAGAACTATGACTTGCCCAAGGTCATCCAGCAGCTGCAAGCTGCAATCAAACCCAGTTCTCCCAGATTAGAGTCTGCATACTTAACCACTACACCAAACTGGCACTACATCAAATTACCCAGCTGCAGGCTCCTTACTCTATGCCACCAAAATTGTAAATCTCCCTGCTTTCTCAGGACAAAGGAGGAAGAAGCAACATATCAGCTGCGTCTCAGCTAAGCAATTTCAACAACCTATGAACATACAAAGCTATTTCATGCTGAGTCTGGCCAAGATCATTGCAGCCTTGGCCCCTCTCCAGGCTGCAGATCCCCAGGTGCAACAAACCTTGGGCCAGTCACTGTCTTTCAGCCCAACCTACCTTACAGAGTGGCTGTGAGGACAAAACAGAGAAAGGAAACATCACTTCTTGACTTCCTGAGAAGGAAGGGAGGATTTTTAAAAATCTAATAGATCTCAGGACCAACCCAAATATCTCAAAGGAGTAATCAAGCTTTAAAGTTGCCCATAATTCTACATCAGTCTGGACCTTCAGTCCTGACCTGGATGGCCCAGACCAGCCCAATCTCATTAGATCTCAGAAGCTGAGCAGGGTCATCCTCACCCCCCCCTTTTCTTTAAAGGAGAGTCAGAACTCTCAAGGTGGAAATGAAGTTTTCAGTGTGTATACTGAAAATTCATGAACTTTTAATTTTGTTGAAGAGGTTCCAGAACTCCATTCTGGTGCATTCCCACAGAAAAAAAGCCCTGGATGTGAGACCACCAAAGAATTCCAGGGTTGCTAAGCAGAGGAAGGTAATGGCAAACCAACTGAACATCGCTCGCCTTGAAAAATCCCTTGAGGGGCAGCCTTAAATCAGCTGCAACGGACAGCACTTTAAACAAGCACACACACTGGACCTTCAAGACAAAAAATATGGGGGCTGGGAAGAGAGAAAAAGATACTCTAAGACATGATGGCAAACCCCAAGGCTGCGAAGTGTTTCCATCATGTTTCTGAACATCTTACTCTCTTTCCTACTTGGTTTCTCTCAGAGCATGATGAAAGAGTTCTGAGGAATCTGAAAGCTTGGTTCACTTATTTGAGACAATTTGGAGCTGTTTTTTGTGTTTTTTAAAAAAATTGCATTACTTTTTTTTTTTTTTTGCAGCCCCTTGCAGCCTGTGCCTACTCCAGGAGTTAGTGACTACAAAAGTCATGGAGAACTGAAGGACTTTCTCTACAGAAGCCCTGCTTTCAAAGTCAAATCAACTCCAAATCCGTACTTCAGATTGCTCCATGCTGCAGCAGTGCCAAAAATATTTCCATTTGCACACTGTCTGCCACGGCTATCCTTCCTAAAGACTAAGATCCAGAACTCTGTCAAAACATTGCCCAAATGGAGCGCCTGCAGAGCTTATAAATTATGCTACGTAATAGGGAGTTGGTAAACTCCCGGGCAATATATGCAAACATCTCAGCTCCCCAGTGTGGGTGCACCGCTTGATGGTAAGCACAGTGGACAACCACACATATATCTGATATCCCAGCATTTTAAGGAGGAAAAAAATAAATCCTATGCGAGCAAATCAACAAAGCACATTACAGTTACTTCCGCCTACACCCTCATATCTGAGATAAAAACACAAGCCGGTGCACAGATTCAATTAAGCCTCATCTGCATATTTCATTTCCTCCCAGAGAGCACTGACCTTGAACTACGCATTCAGAAAAAAAGCATGCAATACAGTCTTCCTGGGACTCTACCACTTTCAGAAGGCACGAGGGGATGGATCACTCTGGACAATCTCCTTGTCTATAGAAAGCTACCACGCTTTGGCAATAGTTAGGCTAGAACCCTTTTCGGACAGACTGCATTTCTGCTGCCTGGGTACCTTTGATGTGGGGAAGCATTCAATTGTACAACAACATAACTTGACTTTTGAAATGTTACTGTTCCCTGGAGGGCTGTACCACAAGCCTTTTCTGAACAGACAGATCAGACTCCTTTCTCCCACTCAGTGGGGAAAAAATCCTAGTTCCCTAAAATCATTCTCCCACCCCCAGCCATGGTGTAGGAACCTTTATCAATATCACTTAAGCCAGCAAGATGAGAGAATCTGTGGCTTAGTAGTAAGCACCTGTTCAGCACACAGAAAATCCCAAGCTCACTTCCCGACATCTCCAGAGAAAGGATATTAGACCGCAGGTAACATTAAAGACCTTTCTCTGGAAGAGACTCTGTAAGAGCCCCTGCCAGTGAATGTAGAAAAGACTTAGCTTAGATAGGATTCAGTACGGCTTCATTATATCTTTAGGCAAAGAACTAGGATTCTTAGCCTAAAGAATTAGCATTGCTAACTCTGAGTTGGAAAAGTCCTCAAGTTTTGGTGGTGTAGCCTCGGGGGAGGGTGGAATTTGAGGAGAGCATAATTTATAAGCTCTGCAGGCGCTCCATTTGGGCAATGTTTTGACAGAGTTCTGGATCTTAGTCTTTAGGAAGGATAGCCGTGGCAGACAGTGTGCAAATGGAAATATTTTTGGCACTGCTGCAGCATGGAGCAATCTGAAGTACGGATTTGGAGTTGATTTGACTTTGAAAGCAGGGCTTCTGTAGAGAAAGTCCTTCAGTTCTCCATGACTTTTGTAGTCACTAACTCCTGGAGTAGGCACAGGCTGCAAGGGGCTGCAAAAAAAAAAAAGTAATGCAATTTTTTTAAAAAACACAAAAAACAGCTCCAAATTGTCTCAAATAAGTGAACCAAGCTTTCAGATTCCTCAGAACTCTTTCATCATGCTCTGAGAGAAACCAAGTAGGAAAGAGAGTAAGATGTTCAGAAACATGATGGAAACACTTCGCAGCCTTGGGGTTTGCCATCATGTCTTAGAGTATCTTTTCTCTCTTCCCCAGCCCCCATATTTTTTGTCTTGAAGGTTGTTTTGTCCTCACAGCCACTCTGTAAGGTAGGTTGGGCTGAAAGACAGTGACTGGCCCAAGGTTTGTTGCACCTGGGGATCTGCAGCCTGGAGAGGGGCCAAGGCTGCAATGATCTTGGCCAGACTCAGCATGAAATAGCTTTGTATGTTCATAGGTTGTTGAAATTGCTTAGCTGAGACGCAGCTGATATGTTGCTTCTTCCTCCTTTGTCCTGAGAAAGCAGGGAGATTTACAATTTTGGTGGCATAGAGTAAGGAGCCTGCAGCTGGGTAATTTGATGTAGTGCCAGTTTGGTGTAGTGGTTAAGTATGCAGACTCTAATCTGGGAGAACTGGGTTTGATTGCAGCTTGCAGCTGCTGAATGACCTTGGGCAAGTCATAGTTCTGTCAGAGCTGGTCTTGAAAGAGCAGTTCTTGAAAGAGCTCTCTCAGCCCCACCTACCTCACAGGGTGCCTGTTATGGGGAGAAGAAGGGAAAGGAGTTTTTAAGCTGCTCTGAGACCGCATGACGGGGTGAGCTCCTGTCTCTAGTTCCAGCTCCTGCCAACCTAGCAGTTCGAAAGCAAGAAACTGCAAGTAGATAAATAGGTACCACTTCGGTGAGAAGGTAACAGCGTTCCGTGCACCTTGGTGTTTAGTCATGCCGGCCACATGACCACGGAAACGTCTTCGGACAGCGCTGGCTCTTCGGCTTTGAAACGGAGATGAGCACCGCAACCCTAGAGTCGGATTCGACTGGCTTTCGAGCAAGGGAACCTTTACCTTTACCTTTATGCTGTCACTCTAGGACTTCAGTTTCTTCTAGACCAGGGGTGTCAAACATAAGGCTCAGGGCCAGAACCAGCCCATCCAGGGCTCTTATGTGGCCCCAAGCAACTGGTGCAAAGAAGGGAACAAGAGGCTGCTTGGGGGTGGGTGGAGCCACACTTCAATTGTGGCTTCAGCACAGCAGGACCTCAACCTTGTCTGCAGCAGTCTAGCAGAACCCCTTTACTTCAGGGACTGGTAAGTTGAGAGCCACTGCAGCTGCATTTATACCTCTCTGCTTGGCCTGCAGCTCCAGGGATGCTGTCCTGGATGGCCACATGGATCAGGATTTGTGTGTGTGTGTGGTGCAGACAATCCTCTGTTGGGGCATGGGAGTCTCTGCCCAGTTCTGCACTGCTGACTCCCCAGTCCACCCATGTGAGTTTTCCTTTGCAACCCCCTCCCAGCCCATGGGGCCTTGCAGTGAGGACACACCAACTTGGAGCTTACCAGTTGATGTCCTTTATAAAGTATACATCTCTGGTACCCAACATTACATTTTATGGCCCGGCCAACAAAGTGACATTATGTCAGATCCAGCCCTCATAATAAAAGAGTTCAACACCTCGTTCCTTGACTATGGTATACCATAAAGTCCACCCTCCAAATCTGTTATTTCCTTCAGGGGAACTGATTGAAAACCAGCACGATGTAGTGGATAGGAGTGGTGGACTCTAATCTAGAGAACCGGGTTTGATTCCCCACTCCTCCACATGAAGCCTGCTGGGCAACCTTGGGCCAGTCACAGTTCTCTCAGAACTCCCTCAGCCCCACCTTCTTCACAAGGTGTTTGCTGTGGGGAGAGGAAGGGAAGGCAATTGCAAGCTGCCTTGAGACTCCTTAGAGTAGAGACAAGTGGGATATAAAAATCAACTCTTCTTCTTAATCTCTGTAGTCTGGATATCAGTTGTAATTCTGGAGATCAGCCATTACCTAGTTGGCATCCCCACTAATAACATTTTTGGGGGGACTGAGCCCCATTGAATAAAATGAGAGCTAGCTCTGATTAGACCTATTTAGGCTCTGAATAGACCTGAAACCAATTACATGGTTTTATGATCATATGTGGAAATCATTCTCAAAAGTCCTATACAGATAACCAAAACACATTGCAGGCGGTGGGCTAGGGAGGGGCAAGATAATTACTGGTACCAATTGCCCTTCACAGATCTCTCACACTTGCAGTCTGTAAGCACATGTATCTGTGCATTCTGTACCCCACCGTTTGGCACACATGCATACACCAAGTCTTTACCAAATATAGTCCATTGTGTGGTGAATAAGGGGCAGGCATAATGAACTCGATGCCAATCAACCCCAGTTCTGCATTTGCAGTCAAAAAGATCACTTGCCTGAATGGGGTAGACAGGTGTAACAACAACAAAACATAGTGGATGGCTTCTTTTTGCACCTGGATACATATCAGGTCCACTGAGGATAAATGTAATAAGATTTAACTCAAAACAAAACCTTAACCCTGAACTCCAACCTTAAGGCTGAGGGGGAAAGAGCTGATTCCTGAGGTATTTTAGGCCCCCTCCATAACTTTCATATTTTACAATAAAAGAATAAGCCTCTAAGCCTTTTACTAACAAAGATATAAAGAAAACATGCAGGCAGTTTTCTACCCAGATGGTCAGTGAAAAGCTTTGGCCATTCAGTTTGAACGTACTGAAAACTAATGCCACTAGAACTTCATGCTACTGGTGGTGGGGGGGTTGTAGAAAAAACCCAGCAGGAACTCATTAGCATAATAGCCCACACCAAATGGCAGAAACCTAGAAGCATATCAGGCCACACCCCTGGCAGCATAGCATATTAGCATAATAGGCCACACCCCCAAGTTACCAGAAGTGTGGTCATCCAGCCACACCCACCTTTTGTTTCTAATTCTGTTTACCTTGTTTGTTGTCAAAACTCAGGGCTTTGGAGCAGGAACTCCTTTGCATGTTAGGCCACAAACCCCTAATGTAGCCAGTCCTAATGAGTTTCTGCTGTTGGGTGTGGCCTGTTATGCTAATAAGTTCCTGCTGGGCTTGGCCAACTCAGGAGCCAGCCAGAACTCCTTTCCTGTGCATTCCTGCCCCAAAATAGCCCTGCTACTGGTAAATGATATGATGATTAAATAATGGTTTAAACAATGGTTTTAATAAATAAATGCTGTTTTGCATCATTATCACTATTATCATATTGAAGAGTAAAACTGGCTCATGCCAGTTGCAAAATCAGCAAAACTGCACTTTCTACAGATGAGGTTGCATAGATCTACATACTCTGTGGAAACAACTCTTTAAACTGTGAGTAACTAAAATGTGAAATTTGCTATCTAGTGTTGGCAGCCCCAGTAGGGAAATATCTGGAGATTTGGGGGTTGGAGCCTGGGGAGGGAAAGAACTTCAGTGGGGTATAATACCATAGAGTCCTCCTTCGAAAGTGGCCATTTCCTCCAGGTGAACTGATCTCTGTCTGCTGGAGGTCAATTGTAATCATAGGAGATCTTCTGTCACCACCTGGAGGTTGGCAAACCTGTCACTGCCAGAGGATATAGTGATGGCCACAGGCATAGACAGCTTTAAAAGGAGATTGGACAGGTTCACAGAGGAGAGGTCTTTTTATAGGCTTGGGGAGCAATCCTATGCAGTTCTAATCAGAAGTAAGACCCATGTTATTCAATGGGGTTTACTCTCAGGAAAAAAAAAATGTTCTTAGGATTGCAGCCAGTGTAACCAAATGAAAAACTATAAAACAAAACAAAACAGCCTTGCTAAGAACTGAGCATGCTTCAGAAGACCCAAAATGTTGAGGGCAGCTGAGAGTGTTACAGGTTTAAAAAAGCCTGATTGAACTGGTGAAATTGGCCCTACAGAATCACACAGCTGATGGGACTTCCAATTCCCCCACAGCTTGTTCCCCTTTACACTGAATCTAAGGAGATGCTTTCATCAAACAAGCCATCAAACAGGCCACCAAGTCCAGTCATACCATGTTCAGATCCATAAATGATTGACAGGTGCCCACTGCTTCTTAAAAACAAGGCTTTGAGGCCAATCCTCTCCAGTGATATTCAGAGTAATAAGACCTACTGAATTAGTCACATTTCCTCCATATTTGCATTTGGAAGGTCAATTTATCTGACTTTACTTACCAGGAGAGGCCATTACTAAGTATTCTCCATCCTACAGTTTATGACCATCCCCTGTAATTAGGATATTTAAGAATGGATGAGCTGTTGTTGTAGGTAATAAAATGAGTTTTACCCTCTTTGTTCCTACTGCTGCATCATGGAAAACACGCAATCAAAGGAGCATGTTAATTACTCCTTTTGTAAGAAGAGGTGAGCAAATAAAAGTTCATTGGATAGACTCTGATGAGTACAACTGTGACTTTGTCATTTAAAAGAGAGGTTAATTAGGGCCAGATCATGCGTGTGTGTGTGTGTGTGTGTGTATGGTGGGGAGGGGAGGGGAAGATAATGAGCTCCTACATTCTGTTTACCTACATCTTACCTTGAAGACCAGCTTAATTTGTTGTGGGGTGAAAGTTTAAAAAGTGTTTCTCCCCTGCTTTTGCTATACATTAGCATTAGCTAGTCAAAGAAATAATCTCCCTACTTTGTGTCGGCAAACAAACAGGCTTATCGGCATTCATGGAAAGCAAATGCAATCTACATTGTATGAGTGCCACCAAATTCCACAGCCCCACCATTCTGATACAAAGAATCCCATTTCAATTTCATTTCATCTGTTGAACTAGTCAAATCCACTGGTCTTTATTTTTGTTCCTCCTTGTGCTGAATTTTCCTATTCAAAGCATACAATTTTTAACATGATTTCTGCTTAAATTGTGTATTAATGGCAGCAGAACAGCCTAAGAAAAATAAAGGGACATTGGCAATAAAAATGGGCAATACAAACAGGCTCATGACATGAGCCTTCAACCCAGTTAAACGACAACGGATGAAAACAAGAAGAAATGAAAAGGGGTATATTCATACATCCCTAGCTGTAAGACAAGGGATTTTGTGGAGTTAGATTATCTGGCAGTGATTGACTAAGCAGTGCGTAGTGTCCCAGGGGGTAAGACAGGTAGTGGGTCTCAGTTGCTAGAGAAAAGGCAAGCTAAGCAGACAGAATGAGAAAGGATCGATCAAATAAGTTACAGAGGAATGAGGGGGAAAGGAGAAGGTAAGCAACCCTCCTTTTCTCCGAGCCCTTTCTCCATGATAAGGATGCCAGCCTCCAGGTGGGAGCTGGGGATCCCCTGGAATTACAGCTCATCTCCAGACTACAGAGATCAAGTCCCCTGGAGAAAATGGATACTTTGGAAGGTGAACTTTGTGGCACAGCCCAAATATATGGACACGTTAAACAGCTGCCCAGGGCAACACCAATAAAAGGGCACCGCTCTGTACAAACTGAGCACACCCAGAAACTTCATTGACAATTGTAGGGAGGTTATGGAGCTCATGGATGAGGATAATCCTCTCCCACCATAGCTAAGATGGGACAGTACCTTGATCCATCCCTGTTGGCCAAAGGTGTGTTCCAGCAGCCCCACACAATGGCTTCCTTTAGTCTTTGTCCTACACTTCAGGTCTCAGTATGCTTCTTCTGCAGGAAGGCAAAGTGTAAAATCAGCCCTTCCTCACAGGTCCTGTACACATGCTACCTTTTTGACAGCATTTGTTCCATGGGAAAATTAGATTTATCCCATTGTGGAGGCTGTTTGGCTTTGTGAACGTAGACCAACAGATCCTGTCACCACCCGCTTACATGGAGCTCTGCAGCTATCTACCCAAATGTAATAGCTGTGTTTGGAGCCCAAGCAACTCAAAAATGTAAGTCTGCAAGCTCACCATGAATCAGAATTATTCCTGTCAAGTTTGGCCTTTGTTTGCTTGCTTGTTTATGTTTTGCTTCTTCTGATCACTCACATAATCAGGCATTGCTCAGCACTGGAGCAAGACTCGCAATGCCTACCGGGCGGAATAAGTTCTCATCACAGAATACTCCCTTCCAAAATATCAAGCAGAGAACGACTCCCCAGGTGCATGAAATATTAACATTTTCTACTCCATTGAAGGCATGTTCCTTTTACCTTATGTGAATCATACTCGGATAGAATTACAGCCGTTAGACAGGGCTACGGTATTTGGGGTGTTTTGGAAAAATACTGGCTCCCGTTCTACTTTCAGTCGATATTCTGATGTGGTACTTCCTTCTCCCTATCCTATCTGCAGATCAAATCCCAGTCATAACAGCCTTGTGGGAGGTCCCACAGCATTGCACAAACAGCAATGATATGACTTGTACCTGATGCTTCTTTTCAATTACTTGTAGGGTTGTGACAGTCCAAGGTCTACTTGAAACGAACATTAGATAGTGAGTGCTGAGTAAAAACTGTTCCTGGACTGTACCTGTTCAGGCTGCAGATGGGGAGAGGTCATATATCTGAATATTCCTTTTTATATAAATGAAAACTCACAACAAACAGAAAATTTTAAGTTAGGAGGACAAGGACTAATGTTGCCTTCTCCCCAATACACTTATTTTGCATGTACAGGGAAACATTCACATGTGCAGTCCAAAGTGGTACCGTCATACTATACCTCCTCCATCTCTGTATATATGAAAAAGTACTAAGTCAGCATCTGTTCAAGTAAGATCCAGGTAGGGATATCAACCCATTAAAGAATGTATTGCTGACCGTTCTTGTTGTGCCTTTTAACCACATCATGGATTTGAATCAAATGAGTTGCATTTCAAAATCGTAAAGTTGGGGTATGTTTGGCCAAAAGCAAAAGTGACTGGTTCTACTTGCAAAAAAGTTAAATGGCACCATGAGATTTTGTGCAAATATAATATAAGAACTGAAGGTAAATGACTCACAGATTAATGGATTGCTCTTGGGGATTGCTTTATATCAGAACATATTCTCTCTCGCCCCCTCCCTGTCCATCAAAAAATGCAGCACATGAGAAAGGGCTCAGAAATCCAATTAGCATATGATGTGAGAGCACCAAACACATTGTGGAGTGGTTTTAACAAGCTTATTGCTTGAAGTCCTTAATTAACAGTACAGTTAATGATGCCAGCTTCCAGTTTACATAAAGCAATGGGTAAAGTTCATCAGAAACTATACTGAGGCCAGAGATGGATAAAAGGGTTTAAGAGAATTGACAGTGGTTCCAGGGAAGCAATGCCTCCTGTAGCATACACATAAGTTTCTTTTGCCCTACTTGGGCATCTAGTCAAACAGGTCTGGCAGGTTTTTGAAATCATACAAAAACTTGCCGTACCAGTTTGACCAAAGGCAAACATTAGAGGAGTCCACATCCCAAGCAACAATACCTGTTTGAAACCACATTCAAGAGAGAGCCAGTTTAGTGTAGTGCTTAAGAGCAGCTGACTCTAGTGGGATTCTATTCCCCACACCTCCACTTGAAGCCAGCTTGGTGACCTCGGGTCAGTCACAGTTCTCTCAGTCCCCAAAATAAACCTGGCTCGCCAGGGGTGGAGGGGGAAGTTAAAGTTCCAGGCTGTCAGATAATCTTCAGATCTCCTGGCTATGCTACACCCACTGCCTCATGATAATTAATTACCACATTCAATTCTCTTTTTAAAATATCTAGCACCCCAAACCTAATTCTAGACTACACATATGTCAAAGGCAATTTTTGGATGTCCTTTTGGCACACTTGCAGTTAATTTATGACGCTGCCGTATAACGCTAGTTCAAACTTGTCTCTGACTGGCAGCAGATCTGCAAGGTATCCAGGCAGAGAAGATCTCCCCCAATGGTGAGCCTCCAGGTGGACACTGAGCTCAGGATGTCCTGAAAGCAAACTATGTGCTCTGTCACTGAGGCACAGCTGTTAGTTGATTGAATAATCCTGAAACAACGTTAAACGGCTCAGCAAAAAAATATATATATTAAAATGTTGGTTTTCTTCCATTAGCTTTTATGAACACACACAAAGCAGATGCTCTGCCACTGAGATATGGCCCTGCCCCAACCTGAAAGACCAAAGCAGCAATGTTACCTTAAAGATGGAGCTAAGAAAAAACCTGGAGTGACACAAATGTCTGGTATACAACTAACCTCCCCCCATTTGCAGACTAAAGTCATCATGTAATGAGTGGGAGCTTCTGTGTTCCTTTATCTCTACAGGGCCCTGCCTGCTTTGCCTGGCACTGGATACCCTGTATATAGCAGTGGTCACCTCATGACCAGTGTAGAGCAGTAAATCCCCACTGATTTTGACTCTTTGGTCTTAATACACTTCCCTTCAGGTAAGAAAACTAGGTCATAAAGAGAAAGGAACCTCTTTTTTAAAATGTTAAGGTAGACAGAAATATTCCAGGACTAAAAATCTATACACAGAAGAAGGCCCACAGAGCTCACTGGGGCTCACTTCTAAAACAATGTATGCAACATCAGGCCACAGTAAAAGGTTTAACCAAATACTTTCTACCAAAAGCCACTTACAGTAAACCAAAATCACTAGATCAGCAAGCAGAATCTACTGGGATTAAGCATTTTGCCCCAGAAGATGGACTTCACACACATTTGCATCAAGTTTCCTTAAAAGCTTGATATTCCAAAATGATCCTTGATGGGAACATCAAGTGATATGCTACTATTGAAGACCCTTCCAGGTATGATAGTTTCAGCTATATTTGTTGGTTCAAAGTTGGCCATGTTCAGTTCTGTAAATCCACTCTGAGTAATAGCTGCCAGGATTAGATTTATGGAGAGACAATAAGAGAATGTTTTAGAAAAATAACATCCTGGGACAGCAAATTCCCTTTACAAGACCAGCCAACCAACTGCACTGAAACATATTAGCAGGTGGGATGTGTATCCATGGGAAAGTTTTCTAGCCAATGGGAGAAATTCCACCTAGTCATCAAGTCATAGTGCAAAGCTTATTTACGGTCTTTCCACTTGTCTCCCCCAGTGCATCTCCCTCATTCAGCAGCAGCATTTTGTTACGCAGAACTGGGTCTCTTGGAAGACATCAGGGCAGTAGGAACTGCAAGTTCAGCATTCAAAGTCCCACCATCCCTGTATGTTCACCAGGTGATCTTGGGCTAGAGGCTTTCTTTGTATTTCTGTGGGGATAAAATGGTGAAGGGAGAAACCATGTACCCCACCCACAACTCCTTGGAAGAAGAGCAGGATAAAAGAAAAAGACAAAATACCAGAATGCTCATCACTACAGTCGCTTAGATGATCCTGTATTGTTAACTTGTGATGTTTGCAAACATCCACCACCACTGAAAGACTAGACCATTCCCAGCAGGAGATAATGTAATGTAAAGGACCAAAGAGATCCTCAGTTCGAATCTCTTCCCAGCCATGGGGTTAATAGATGGCCTCAAGAAAGCCATCCTTCCTCATTTTTGGCCCTGACAATCTGCTGCATCGAGGAATAACGCTGGTCTTTTTTACAAGAGAAGAAAAAAACCAGCATGTTCTCTGCCCCCCTCCACACACAATCACCTGCAGCCTGAAGTGTTGTAAGCTATAGATCTTCTTGCAGTGGCACTGTAGTAAACAGACCCCAGGAAGAAGAAGTATAGATGAAGAGATGGAGCTGCACATGCAGAAAGTTTTATTCCCATTCTTAATGGCTGGATTCACCAGAGGATGGATACAGATTTAGCTTTGGAGTCATGTTTTCCCTGAAGACAAAATCAATCCTTCAGGCTGACACAGGGTGGCCCAGCTTTCAGGGACTGGGGTAAGGGGAAGATCTGCATGGTGGGCACAGAGGCAAGGTCCAAGCAGGGTGATGACAGAGGCTGCAGTCTATGGTTACCAACCTCTAGGTGGAGTCCGGAGTTCTCTACAATAGACCTTCAGATTACAGAGATCAGTTCCCTTGAAGAAGTGGCAGCTTTGGAGGGTGGACTATGTGACATCACATCCCCAATGAGTTCCGTTCCCTCCCCAAACACCACCCTCCCCAGGCACCATACCCAAATCCCTGGGAATTTCCCCAAGCCGGAGTTGGCAAGCCTACTGCAGTCCCAGTAGTCCTATAGGATGGCTTGATGACACATCACAGAGAATTAGGTTTCAGGGATGGAATGCTCCCTCTAAGCTGTGGAATTTTGTGAGCAAAAATTCTATTTTGTGAGCTACTGGCATTAATGCTGTGAGTGAGCAATTTGGCTACTGCACAAATTAGTTTGTTCTGGAGCCATCCTTCTTGAGCTAAGACAAAAACATGTGAGCCGGAGGCTAAAAAACTGTGAGCCAACTCACACTAGAGGGAACACTGGATGGGAGCCATACAAATTGGTATTATGCCTAAAGAAGCACTACTTGAGGCCCTGCATGGCGAGGCAGCCCCATCCCCACCCCTGCTGCCCAACGCACATTGGCCTGGAATCACAATGAGGTTTTTGCTCATCCCCTAGAAGGACTGGTCAAGGATTTCAGAAAGCCAGCTTTAGCAAAATCAGATGGAATCAAGAGACTGATTCCCCTTGGTATTAACTTATGATGAGTTAATAGTCTGAAAGGATGGCATCTTTGCTATGAAATATGTCAAATCCCACCCACCCAAGTGAATGCCCCTCTGGGCATCTCTTTCTTCAGTTTCATTTGGATTGGCTGACAGCTCAAGGGCAGCTTATGCAAAGATGCAGAATGTTTTATTATGACCCAGCTGAATCATCAAATGTCAGAATTTGGTGGCGGGGTGGGGAGAGAAAATAACCCAATTCTAGTAATTAAAGTGTTTCAAAAAGTAAGACTTGGACTGCATCACCTCCGGCTGCAGGTGTGAGTGAGTGTGGAGGGGGCAGAGAGTCTGCATATAGGATTGCTCCATCATTAAACTAATCTCCCCAAAAGGGCACCTGACACACAGTTTTTCTCCCTGCAAGAATATGAGCTCCATGTGGGGGGGACTTAAACATGCATCTCTCTTCCCTCCCTGGCTGAACTGATATAGCCCAGTAAAAGTTTCATCCCTTGATTGATTCTGTTGAATGCAGAACCTGTTTCCAGGAATGGTACCAGCAATGATTTTCCTGAACCTTTGCAACTGCTAATATTAGTTACAAGCCTAGGATGGGGAAGACCCTTACTCCTCACTCTTGTTTTTGCTCATTTTAAATTTTGTAGTCTCAGCATGGACAATACAATACCCAGTGTTCCTGGGGGTTCCCTCCTAAGTAGAGTCATCAGGGTGGGGCCTGGAGATCTTCCAGAATTACTGCCAGCCTACAGAGGGCAGAGATCAGTCCCCCCAGGAGAAAATACCTGTTTTGGAAGGTGGCCTTCATAGCATTATACCCCACTAAGGTCCCTCCTGTCCCCAGATCCTGACCTCTCAAATCTCCAGGATTTCCCCAACACAGAGTTGGCAACCCATGTACATATACACATATACATCATAGTTTTGCTTGGGTACTTTCTTGTTTGGTTCCAGAATATTTTCTGCAAAGATTAAGTTAAGAGCTGGGGGTGCCCCTGGACCCAGCTAATGGATAAGAAGGTCAGCGCTGTACCTAGAAACTCCTCCTTTCAATTACATCTCACAAGCTGGCCTCATATTTACATCCTACCAACCTGGTTACACTGATCGATGCTCCTGTATCTTCCAGACTAAATTACTGAACATGATGTACCTGGAGCTGCCTTTGGAGACATCTCAGAAGCTCCAGTCAGTACCAAATGCAGCAGCCATACTCTTCTCTGCAGGTTAGCTGCTCAGAACACATAACTCCCATGCTGCATCAACTGCTTTGATGACTCGTTAGATTCCAGGCCCAAGTCAAAGTGCTGGTTATTACCCCTAAAGCTCTTCATGGCTTAGAGCCCTCATACTTACTGACTGCTTCTTCCTTAAGGTGCCCTCTCTTAGAACCATCCACACAGCCATAATATGATAACAAAACTTTGCAGTGGTGGGCATAGTCCTTTGGAATGGTCATCCAGAATGGGTTGCCAGCTCCAGGTTGGGAAATACCAGGAGATTTTGAGGGTGGAGCCTGAGGAGGGTGGGGTTTGGGGAGGGGAGGGACTTCAAAGGGGCATAACGTCATAGAGTTCACCTTCCACAGTGGCCATCTTCTCCAGGTCAACTGATCTCTGTTGCTTGGCAATCGGCTATAACCCCAGGAGATGTCCAGCCACCAACTGAAGGTTGGCAACACTAAGCACAAGAGACAGCATAAGGCATGCATGTGCTTGCCCTAGAAGGAGGAGGAGGAGATTGGATTTATATCCCGTCACTTGGAGTCTCAGAGCAGTTAACAATTTCCTTTCCCTTCCCCTCCCCACAACAGACACTCTGTGAGGTAGGTGGGGCTGAGAGAGCTCTGATGGAAACTGTTCTTCTCAAGAACAGCTCTGCCAGAACTATGGCTTGCCCAAGGTCATCCAGCAGCTGCAAGTGGAGGAGTGGGGAATCAAACCCGGTTATCCCAGATAAGAGTCCACGCTACTTAACCACTACATCAGACTGGCTCTCAGTGATGTGGTGTCAGAAGTGTCACTGGTCTGTGGCAGACCAGGGGTTATTTTGGGATTAGTCCTCAGTGTCTCCAGTTAAGGCAGCTTCAATAAATTTCAATTATATAGAAGGGGTTCAAGCAGTTTCGCATGCAGTTTCAATCCCAGCATCCTCAATTAAAATGACCAGGTAGTGGTTAATGCAAAAGACCTCTTCCTAAGACCCTGGAGAATCACTACTTGTTGGCAGGGTTGCCAATTCTGGCCTGGAAAATTCCTGGAGATTGGGGGGGGGTGCCCATGGATGAGAGAATTTGGGGAGGGATAGCACTTAAGATCTACAGTATATTATAAAGTTTGCCCTCCAAAGCTCTCATTCCCCCCCGGGAAACTGATCTCTGTAGTCTGGAGATCAGTTGTAATTCTGGGAGACCTCCAGGCCACACCTGGAGGTTGACAACCCTGCCTGTTGGAGTAGACAATATTGGTCTTGATAGATCAATGGTCGGACTCAGTATAAGGCAGCTTCCAGCATCCAGCATAATATAAATTTAGACTTCCACCTCCGCCAGCTCTGCCCACAGGAGCACAAGAAAACTTTTGCTCTTGGCCACACTCTTGGCAGCTTCTGTCCTTTGGTCCGTCCTCAGCTGCTCCTCATCCCCCACCCAGGCATCCAGTTCTTTTTTTTTCTTTTTCAAAATTACATTTTGTATTGATTCCCCCGCCCCCAGTCTCAAAAATACCTGAAATCTGCAAATAAAAAAAATTGGCGGCAGTGTCTCTAAGTGGGTGTGTCAAAAACAATAACAACAAAGGTCTACCTCAAGACCCCCAGGGGCAAACATAGCTTTTTCCTAAGACACTACAAGTTATTTTATATTTGGAGCCTTACATGCAATTACAGATAAAGAATCATAACAGGGGCATTTCAAAAAGTATCACGAGCACCCCGATGTTAACAATATGCCACTCATTATGAGCAAAGCCTAGAGAGAGAAAACCCCGAACTCCCACCAACTTCAAAGGAAATTTGGGATGGATCTGAATTTCAATCATGGTAGTGAACATTTGTTATCACTTCCAGTGTTTAATATGAACTGAGTGCCAATACAGTGCCAAGCTAGACAACTGTTCCTCCTAGCCAAGTCTAATCCAACATTGACAGCTATCGATCATGGCCCAAGAGTTAGTTTAGATGTCAAATTGTTTAGATGGGTAGCCATGTTGGTCTGAAGCAGCTGAACAAAGTTTGAGTCCAGTGGTACCTTCAGGACCAACAAAGTTTTATTCAAAGTGTAAGCTTTCATGTGCAAACCGCACTTTGTCTGGACTTAGAAGTGTGCTTTGCACAGGAAAGCTTACACTTTGAATAAAACGTTGTCGGTCTTCAAGGTTCCATTGGACTCAATCTTTATGCATGGCAAATTGTGGTCACTGATGTAGTCTACTAGTCTTCCTCTTTCCCACAGGATGCAGAACCAATGTGGCTTTAGATCCTGGTCCTGGTTTTGTTATTTGGCCTTTGCCACCATGGGATTGAGGGAAAGCACCGAGCTGGGAAATTGTCTATTGGTATCCATTCCTTTGCACACCACATTAAGTAATTTATGAATTATCGCCAGCACTTCAGGATTTTACAATTTTATTGTACCTGTATCGTAATTGTATTGAACTATTTTAAATGATTTTATGTGAATTTTATTGGTACCTACGTGCCAGCTAATGTAAACCACGCTGAGCCTGCTTGCGGGGAGGGCGGGGTATAAATTGAATAAACAGACAAACAAATAAATAAACCAATGACTTAAATAAAAACCCTCTGACAGAGGCACGGGTGAGACAGCTCTGATGTTTTTCTACCTGTTTTGACAGAACTATACACCCCGATCAATAAAAGGTCTCAGTCCTCAGACTTCAAATCTGCAACTCAAAAACAAATAAAAACAGCAAAGCTGCTCTTCATTGAGCCCTGCATATCTGACCATTATGTTTTACCTCTGGTTCCATACCCCATGAACAGGCAAACATTGAACTGGTATAGTTTATGGCTTTTTAAAATGACTCAAATAAATAGCTCCTTTACATCAAAAAGAAAGCATGAGGTTGTACATTTGCCTGAATGTATTGTTCCAGCATGTGACAAACAGAGGGTTGCCAGGTCTGGGCTGGAAAATACCTGGAGACTTTGGGTGTGGATCCCGGAGAGGGTGGGATTTGGGGGGGGGGAGAGGCCTCAGCATGGCCCAATGCCCTTCAAAGCAGCCTTCTCCTCCAGGGGAGCTGATCTCTGTCAGCTGGAGATCAGTTGTAAAAGTGGAGGATCTCCAGGCCCCACCTGGAGGCTGGCAACCCTAGACAAACAAGAGAGATCTTTTCAGTACTCTTGCTCCTGTGTTCACCATCACAAGCAATGAACCTGAAGAAGCGAAGCCTTTTCTTTATTTTTTTTCCCTCCCCCCCTCCTTTTCCTTTTATTTAGGGTTCTCAGCAATACATAGGGATTGATCTGGCCAGATTTTCAGTTGGTGGAAATAGGAGGAGGGGGGATCCTGGGACCAACATAGACAAAAGGCATGAGAGATGGGGGATATGGTAAGGAAGGAAATCAGGTGAGAGTAGCTCCCTCCCCCCAAAAACCACCTTTTATGTTTGTGAAAGAGAGAGGAGATGAACCTTTTCACCATCTACAAAGCTTCTTTCCTTTTCTTTTCTGGTGAATAAACAGCTCCTGTTTAAGAATTGTTTATTATACAATACTATATAGTTCTGCATGATATACTTTTAGTTTAACACTTTAGTTTAACACTTTTAGTATGAATATGCCTAAATCAATGGAATTATTTTGGTTTGGGTTAATGTAATAAAAATGGGGACAACAACAGTAAGCTATACTGAGGATCGCTGGAAAAGGCCTGGAGTGAGGAGCAGAGGAGGTGATAAGATCCACAAGTATACTTGCTACTTTTCCAAATAATATTACGAATGTATATAGAACTCTGGAATAAGCAAAGCATAATTATTTAATTACACGTATACTCGTGTTCCTTCATCATAGAAATCAAGGCATAATGTAATATACAGGCATTTTTTTTTTTATCTAGATAAACTCATTGGGCAGTTAAATGAGAATGAGATCCTGGAGATATTTCCCTAGACAAATGGAAGCAGATGTGGGAAAATGTTGCAGCTTGTAGTAATCTGAAGCAAAGCTATTACAAAATCCAATTCTAATTGATAGATATACAGGCATATATACAGGAAATTGCCTGAGACACCACTTGACCTATGTAGATTTTAATTCATGTACTTCCTGGGTTTTGTCCCTTGATATTCAAGTCAAAATAATTTGTCAAATGACAGCTCCTCTGCACCCCCTCTCATCAATTATTTTGCAATCAGCATTCCACATGTCCTGGATCTGTTACCAATCGAAGGGAGCTTTCCCATTGAGCATCCATGAGATGTCAACTGTGCTTCTTCTTTAAAGCTAGAAGCATTTAATTTATCACAGCAATTAATTGATTAGTTGCCTTTTAAAGGCATTGCTTCCCTCCTGGACATTTAATACAGGCAGTCCTCTGAATGGGATGTTTTGGAGCAGACAACACTGCATTGTTGAGAAGATTTATGCTGAATTAGCCAATCAGAGTAGAGGCATGGCTTGCTGCTTACGGATAACCAGTTAGTACAAAAGACACTACTTGTATGTTGTTCATGCACCAATAGCATATTATTTATGAGGAGGGTCAATGGTTGCCTCCTTGCTTCAATTTTTTTTATATAATGGGGTAGGTGCATAACCCATTCATATTAAATTTAGGGGAACAGTATTTTAAAGTTACTATTTATTTGGGGGGAAGTATAAAACATTTAGAATGTGCTTGGTTTATGAGCCAGAGTGCTACTAACAATATAGCATGGTCATGTATAAATAAGGGGAACTGCTGCTGGACATATCTAAGTAAGCTACCTGCCAGCGATGCTGACCCCCCCAAGCCAACTAAGGCAGGTTCTCATATGACATTAACTGTGAGGTTAACTCAAGTTATTGTTTTTGAAAAAGCTGAAGGGTTTTGGTTTTTTTGCAAATCAAGTTGAGTTGGATATTAGTGTTATTTAGCATATGGACATATGCAGCTGTCTCACACTGAATCAAACCACTGGCCCATCTAGCTTAGTATTGCCCACTGCAATTGCCAGTGATTCTCCAGGGTCTCAGGCACAGAGAGGTCTTTCTCAACATCTGTCACCTGAGATCTTTTAAGGGTCTGCCCCAGTCTGTCAGAGTCCTAAGAAGAGGGCCAGTACACGTCCCCTAGGCTCCCCCATTATATCTCAGGCTCCTTGACACTCCCCCTTGACACCCCAATCTGCAGGAGAAGATCCCTGCCAAATCTGTTACAACTGGTTCTTGCCCAACAGGCCAGAGACTCAGGTAGATCAGAAGCCCCTGAGTGGACCCTTCTATCACCGGGCCCACAATACTCTCTGATGTCAGAAAAGGTAGCAGAGAGCCAGGGCTGAATCTTCAACCAGGTAGAAGAGTACATATATGACGGCCTCCTCACACACAGGAGGTAGATGCTATTCCTTGAGTCCAGGAAGGATTGGGGGACCCAACTTTGACTTACAGGAAGGGGTGGGGCTATAAGCTTTGCTGGTTCGGCAGCTCTTGAATTTAGCTTGTGCTTAGTCCTGGATCACTCCTAGCAGCAAGGCTCTTCTGCCTAGGATCAGCTCCAGCTTGGCCCAGTCTTGGACCACTGTTGGAAACCCTGTGCTTTCACACTCAGCAGAACAGGAAGAGAACAGAATGGAACAGGGCCTTTAACTGGAGATGCCAAGGACAGAATTTGAGACCCTCTGTGTGCAAAACAAATGTTCTGCCACTGAGTAAGGGCCCTTGGATAATTTGTTCTGTGGATACTCGAAGGAAGAATTACTGAGGTTTTTTTGGGGGGAGGGGGTGTCTGATGCCAGACATTCACTTTCTGTGAGCAGAAACACACGACTTGTTACATAACCCACTGTAAAAACCTTAGTGATTGAGAGCCCGCACATTATAATTACAACAGATGCGCTAGGGAACAAAAAGTGCTCTGCAAACTAAGATCCGTGTTATTCTCTGTAATGTCTCCTTCCCTTAGGGTTGCCAACCTCCAGGTGGTGGCTGACGATCTCCCACTATTACAACTGATCTCCAGGTGACGAAGATCAGTTCACCCAGAGAAAATGGCCGCTTTGGAAGGTGGACTCTGTGGCATTGTGCCCCAAACCCTGCCCCCCCCCCCAGAATCCACCCCCCAAATCTCCAGGTATTTCCCAACCTGGAGCTGGCAGCCCTACCTTCCCTCGATTCCTGCATGTCATGAACTATAAGTCCCCCACAGGAAATGCAGCCCCTCGAAAGTCTGCTCATTGTCAAGCAGGCATTCGTGGTGTTCGTTTAGGAAGAGGGACAAGAGAGAACTTAGGGTTGCCAGCCCCCTCCCCCCAGCCACAGTGGGGGAGGGGAGGGTTGCCAGATCCCGGTTGGGAAACTCCTGGAGATTTGGGGATGGAACCTGGGGAGGAGAGGGACCTCAGAGGGGTACAATGCCATGGGGTACACCCTCTGAAGCATCCCTTTTCTCCAGGGGAACTGATCTCTGTAGCCTGGAGGTGAGCTGTAGTTCTGGGGGATCCCCGGGTCCCACATCCCTAAGAGAACTATATAGTCCTCATGCACCAGGGGCAGATCCACAAATCCTGGTCTATGTCTATTCTGCAATTCCACATGAGTGCAGAACGGGCCCATTCGAGGGCTGGCAAGGACCAGCTTCTAAGGTTTTCTACAGATGGCAGGAGCAACAAGCAGGCTGGGCTGGGAAGCCTAGCAACTGCCCTGAGCTACAGGTTTTTTAGACTAAGGGAGCACAGCAAGGCCTGGAGCCAACATGACAGCAGGAAATGCATGGGATTGGCTCTCTGGAACGATGTGACTCTTAGAACCAGGTAAACTCTGGGAACATGAGCAAAATGACATGTTGCTGTAGCAAATACAGGCTCCCAAACTTGAGCAGCACAAGATGCAGAGGCAGGGGACAGTTGGGAGAAAATTGATGGGCAGAAGGAAGGCATGCCGTTCCCCTCCATCCACCAGTTCTCCTCCCCAATCCTCTTCCAGCCACTTTTCAATTGGGATTCTTTCACAGAGCCCAGCTTGGAGTTGGGAGATTAAACACAGACAATGAAGACTTAATTGCTGCATAATTTTACCTTGTAATCCATGCTTACCTTGTAATGCTAAGGAAAATTATGCACATTATCTCAGGGTTTTTTAAAAAATCATATATATATATAGGATGTGAAATCCAGTTTTGCTCAGCCTAGAATTTGGCTTGGTCAGGTGAATTCTGGGGACACCGTGGCCAGCCACAGTGTTCTTCGCAAATCAGTCAAGGGACCTCACTTCACATGTCAAAAACTGCTCCATTGCCCTGGAAAAATGTGCAACAGCTTTACAGAGGGTGGAGGGGGAGTCCTAATTGAAATGGAAACTTGATACTCTGCCCTTTTGACAGGTACAGCCATCCCATAAATTGATAATGTGGGCTTATCACCATGCTCTAAGCCTGGCTGTGATGTCTGAAGTTCAAAGAATACAGCTCCAGCTGCAATGCTCTTGGAAGTATCAGCCTTTTTCTCTGAAGTCCCTTGCACTGAAGCGCATGCACTGCTGGATCTCTTTAGCCATGCATGATAAGGGAGAAAAAGTCTTGTCTCTTTGCTTTACCAAATGAGGCTCTATAATAATGTTGTACAAATGCTGATTATCTTGGGACCAACAAGGCAGCAAGAAGACATTAGATGATCCTAAGTGGTCTGCGGAAGACACAAAAAGTTTCCGCCACACAGAAGTCGCAAGAATTCTGTTCACGTATGGATTGCCCTGGATATTGGTTTAACAGTTGCACAGTGGAGGGGAAGGAGAGAAAGCCACAATAAGTAGCAGGTAGAGATCAATCCTTAGGCTTCAGAGCCAAAGGACTGCTTCAAGCCCTTCCTGAGGCTTTTTGACTTTCACACAGCATGATTTCCAGATGCAGCCCAGCCTGGATACGTTCACACAGCCAGCACAAGACCCTCAGAGCTCAAGAACCTCTGAAAGAAGAAGCACACTGAAGCTGGGCCAGCAACATCTGGCTTCCAAGGCCTCTTATTCCAAGTATGATGGAGGTGGTTTTTAACTATACAAATATATATAGTTAAATATGGGAAACTGCCTTACAGCAAGTTAAATCACTAGTCTATCTGGCCCGGTATTATCTACTCCAACTAGCAGCAGCTGTTCAAGACTGCAGGTAGAGAAAAGTCTTTCTGAAGTGGAGACACTAGCTATAGTATATGAAACCCACTACTGACAACAGCACACTGCACTGAAACATGGATCCATTCTTGGCTCACTAGGGTTGCCAGGTCTGGGTGGGAAAATACCTGGAAACTTTGGGGGTGGAGCCAGGAGAAGGCAAGGTTTGGGGAGGGGAGGGGCTTCAGCGTGGTACAATGCCATAGAGTCCACCCTTCAAAGCAGCCATTTTCTCCGGGGGAGCTGATCTTTGTCAGCTGGAGATCAGTCGTAAAAGCAGGAGATCCCCAGGCCCCACCTGGAGGCTGGCAACCCTATGACTCACCCTGCGGTAAGCTGATCAGAAATCTGGGTGAACAAGGAAGATGGAAACAATTCCATAGCTGTTTCAGTTTTAATGATCCTTCACTGCCCTAAAATTGCCCTAGTCATCTAGAAAAAAGGTCCCAGGTTGTGTGAATAGACCAAAGCTCTAGAGGAATTTGTCCATTAGATCTCTAAATAGTGAAGAGCACATGAAACTCTTCTGTGTTTCCGAGTTTCATGTGCTCTTCATGTGCATACCTCTGAGACCACCTCTCCTAATATGAGCCCCGTAGACCATTTAGGCCAACTAATTAACATCTTTTGGTAGTCCCTGGCCCCAGGAACGTCTGTCTTGCCTCAACCAGGGCCAGGATCTTTTTGGTCCTGGCCCCAATCTGGTGGAATGAGCTCCCATGTGAGATCAGAGCCCTGCAGGATCAACTACAATTCCACAGGGCCTGTAAAATTGAGCTCTTCCACTGGGGTTTTGGTTGAGGCAGCAGTCGCCCCTCTCTGTGGCCAATCCCATCAGCGGCTGACCCCATCAGCGGCCTGGATCCTTAAAATCTTTAAAACCTTAATGTCAACTTACCCACTGAGATATCTGGTTTCCACTACTGTTGACATGGTTTCTATTAGAGCTGACATGGTACCCAGGAGTTATGTTATTTTATACTGTTGTTATAATCTGGTTTTAACTACATTGCATTTTACATTGTTGGAACCCGCCCTGAGCTCACTTGCGGAGAGTGCGGGATAGAAAACCAAATAAAAAAAGAAAAGAAATAATGCTTCAGCTACCCAGATCTGGGAAATTAAGCAGGGCTGGCACCGGTTAGCATTTGCATGGGAGACTACCACAGAACACCTGATTTGCTAGGCAGAAGCAGGCAATGACAAACCACCTCTGAAAGCCTCTTGCCTTGAAAACCCCTGTGGGGTCGCCATAAGTCAACTGTGACATAATGACAAAGGGGGGAGGGGTGTGTGGCTATTGATATTGCTGTGTTGGTCTTCAAAATAATGGTGCCAGGTGATTCCATTTTACAGACAGGACAAGCAAGGACGAGACTTTAAAGGTTAGGCATGGGAAGCACAGTCATCACTGGATGACTGCAATGTAACCATGAAGCCAGTGTTTGGAATGAGGCAACTGAAAGTGCACACCTTGGAACTCCCCAGCTAATTATGAATGGAAGTTCAGGCTCAGTTCATAATTAGTTTAGCCCCCACACTCCAGAAATGCTCATTGCTTCTCAGCTGGAGCCTGCCATCATCAGCAAAGAGAAAGGCTGCTGCTGCTGCAACCCGTCCCAGGGGTCTTGAGAAACAAAATGCTATTGCTGCCTATGGGCCACACTAGCAAGCTTCAGGTGTGCCAAACTCCAGGTCGAACCTGGAGATCTCTCGCTTTTACAACTGATCTCCAGACTACAGGGATCAGCTCTCTAGGAGTAAATGGCCACTTTTGAGGATGGACTCTGTGGTATTGGACTATGCTGAGGTCTCTTCCCTCCCCAGGCTCTGCCCCCCAACCCAGAGCTGGCAACCCTAGCAGGCCTTCTCATTGCTGACAATGGCAGGTAAACTGCAGCGGGAAAGGAGCTGGGAAAGAAGACCTGCAGGCTTTGTTGTATTCCTAGTAACATTGTTTAGAGGAGAGAGATGACCTAGAGCTCAGAATGGGCCTGAGCTTAAAATGAGCTAATTCAGGCCTGATCTGAGCCCATTCCAAGTGGAGCCAGGGGCAGTCCACCCATCACTAAGGTCAATCCATGATGTCTAAATGGGCCATCGCACATCTAGAGACACAAATTCACCTTGTGTCGCTTCAAATGGAATTGGTGCAGATGTGCAGCTGTACAGCTGCTACTTGTCTGGCACACAAGAGTCCAGTGGTGCAAAGGGACTGATGAATAATATATAACATTGGTTTAGGGATGCCTGAAGCAGTGAGTCTGCACCTGACTCAGAGCATGAAGAGCTCTCAGTTCTAGTTCCAGTGCTGGTTTTCACGCTTTAACTAGTAGGGGGGAGGGGGAAAGTTCCTCTTCTTCCCACCAAGTCTCCCTTTGCTACTCACTGAAGTGAAGCAGGTACCACCTGCATTTGGCATCTTCCTCTTTGTCACTCCAGCGATGTCTTTTCGAGCTGTAATCCTCTCCACACTCAAAGTGACAGCATCCTCTTGGCCACCATTTTAAAGTGATTTTTGAATCCCAGTCCTCAGCAGTGGGCTGAGGTGTTCTTGTCCCTCCTCCCCAAATGCCGAAATGGGTTCAAACACTCCCCCCATAGCTGTACCGGCATTAGAAAATGTGTGTGGATGGGTGTGGGGGGAACAAGAGTGCCATGCTGTGGGTCCAACCTTGTGGCACTTTAAAATGACTTTAAAATGGCAGCTGCCTCCTCAGGGCCATGACCAGTTCGGCCTACACGTGCCGAGTAATTTGCATGGCATACCGTAGACAAGTGTTGGCGTGTAGCAGGAAGGTGTAGCTGCTGTGCCCCTTCTTTCATTACAGTTCTCTGGGTCTGCCATCCTGTGGAGCTGTGAACCAGTGCAGGTTGAGTTCTGCCGTCCATAGCTAACCTTGTTTTGTGATAGTTGGGGGGGCTGCTGCCTGTCCTTGTGGCACAACAGGCAAAGGAGAGCACGCAGCAAAGATGTCACAGGAAGGCTGGTAAATAGGGTTGCTAGCCTCCAGGTGGGGCCTGGAGATCTCCTGCTTTTACAACTCTACTCCAGCTGACAGAGATCAGCTCCCCTGGTGAAAATGGCTGCTTTGAGGGGTGGATTCTATAGCACTGTACCATGATGAGACCCCTCCCCTCCCCAAACCCAGCCATCTCCTGGATCCACCTTCAAAGTCTCCAGGTATTTTTCAACTCAGACCTGGCAACCCTACTGGTAAATGTAACTGCCTGGACCCGCCTCAGCCTCATGTCTCACCTTAATGACACAGTACAGAGTCCTGAGGTCAGGTCCACCATGACGTGAGGACATTTATGAGGCCCAGTTCAACTCAGGACTGCAGCACCCAGGAAGACTGTGCTTAACCCCCCCCCCCATTTTCCCAACTGGAAATAGGCCTGGGAGAGTGGCATTTGCCCCAATGGGGAAACCTCTCTGTATTCCATAGGTGCATGTCAAACCCCCAAGAGGTAAGGAGCATACCTGGGACCCCCAAGGAGACTTTGAGGGACAGCTGAAAGTGTTGTCACCTGTGCTCTAGGATTTCACTGATCTCTGTGGTTAAAAAAGTCAGATCAGAGAAATCCTAGAGTGTTGGTAGTGTCAAGTGTAGTTCTTAGCAGACATGACATTGGTGCATCAATGACGTCTTCCCCTCCAATCATTCATTTGAGCAGTAGTGGGGGTCAAGAGGAGGCAGTGGCAGCAGATTGCCCAACATTGTGCAGGTAAGTTGGCAACACTACCAACAGGGCAAATAGAGCCCCCTGGGCCATTTTAAGTTCACAAAAATGGCACAGAGGAGTGAAGACTTAAGCACCCTCTCCTCATGCACAGTGCACCTGATACACATCAGGCTCTGTGTGCTTGGGAACTGAGTGCTCAGTGGGGAATGCACAAGTGTACCTCTTATCATGTAGACCTGGGGAGGAGCCAGGGAGAAAAAACATAATGTCAGTTTGCTGAGTGCCACTTTTTTGCACACCTGTTCCTGTTTCTTGCTCCTTCCACATCACAACATTTTCACAGCTGTGCAATTGCACCCTTTTGCGTCCTCCCCCTTAAGAGGGTTGGGAGAAAATATGTTCTTCTGCATGCCTGTGGCTTGCCTCAGGTTTGTAGAAATCTCCCTTTGGCTTGTGGTTAGCTCCATTGTGCTGCTTCTATGATCAGCAAGGAGATCAGTTAGTTTGCTATTGGGGCTATGATTTTTATCTCAAATTCGAAGAATGTCTGTGAACAGTCCTGGCATCCCTGACGCAACAGCATCAATGGGAACCTGATCAATCACTGCAATGGGAAACTTATGAAAGTCCCCTAAAAGCCTCAAGATTGAAAATCTCTCAGGATGACACCCATATTGGAATCACACGATGTGCTATCAAATAAGACCTGTCCTTCCAAAACACACAGAACAGCCTGCATTTAAAGTAATATAAGATTTTCTTTACTAATGAGCTCAGATTAAGGTAAGGTTTTGTTTTGTTTTTTTAAAAAAGTCAAGTGATTGGGGGGGGGATATGCATGCAAGAAAGTGCACTTTCACTGAAATCCTCTGCAGAGTTAAGTTTATTGAACCCAATGATCTTAGACTGGAGTATACCTGCAGAGGATTGCACTGAAGTTACCACTGTGACAGTACAAAATATGAAAAACTCTAAAAATGAGAGAAACTCTACCTCCCTGATGCTACACCACAACCAAAATTCATGCAAAATGTAAAATGCAACCAAACATAGTCCTTAGCGGTCTCCTGGGGACCTACACAGCTCATTATGTAGATTATTTTCATACAGGTTTCTGTAAACAGCAGCTACATATTCAACAGAGTAAATGTTGTATTAAAAGTAAGAAATATTATTCAGGTGAGTAATGGTTGTTGGGCAAAAACAGTAGTGTTTGATCCAAGTCAACTACAGGGGAAATGGTTTACCCCATGGAAATCAGTTCAAGATATTTGTTGAGAAGGATACGAGATAAAAAAAGAATCCGATGAATGCGACACATAAAAACTGAGCCAGAAAAGTTCACACACACACACAGACCTCCACGAATGAACAATGGCTTTCACATGAGCCGAGAAGTACATCTTGGGAACCAAAGAAGTTGCCGCAAGAAAGTGATATCAGGGAACAAGTGTCAGTACTGAATCACAGCCATGAATCAGGTTGTGCCATTTGAATACATGCCTTTTTTTCTACATTAAGGTTTCCCTCCTAAAAATGTCACATGAGAGGATGAATCAAAAACCATTCTTCCCCCCCCCCACCCCTACACACACTTGTTGAAGTACAACACAGAGGTCAATGTCTGTATTAAAAAACACCTAATTGCTGCATTGGTTTCTATACAAAATGGGACAGAGTCCTGATTAGAACTTAAGAAAAACATTCTCTGCAGCATCTTGCCTTATCTACAGCTGGGTTAAATGAGGCGCTGGGGAGGTCGGGCTCCTCTCCTGCCACTGACTCTAGCCGGAGCCAAGAGGAAAAGAGCAGCTTAAAACCCCCAAGGATTTGGGCTTAACTGTTGTGGATTCAGAATGGAAATGCAAGGCCCTGACGGGGTTGAATGGCCAGTTCCAGCTCACTCATGGTGCAGGATCCTGTGCCTGCCAAGCGCTACAGAACTGTGCTCAGTGTCTCTAACGGGAAGTCCCCATCCTCCCCCCCAAAAAACCCTTACAGGCTTAGGAGGTTTTATTTCGACCATTAAAAATGGAAACACAACTTGCTTTCTTGATTTTCGCTCTGCAGTGACTAGGCAGGGCTTGGCGTCTGTTGCACAAAATGTGTGTATACTAAATTTAGTAATGTGACTGTGAAAGGGAAGCCTTACGCCAGCCTTGTGAAAGAAACAGGAGGGGCATTTGGGAAGCATCCTTTACTCCCAGTGGTACCCATCATCCCACCCCCATTATGCCTGCTCCCTCCCCGAGGCTGAGCACAGTGTAGCCGCAGCTTCTGCCTAATATTTGGTGTTACAAAGCAGTATAGGAAAGTAATCCACCAGCAATTTTCTCTCTCCAAGCCCTCCTCCTCCCCCACCCATTTCGTCTCCATGGCAATTGTTACCCAGTTTATACATCTAGAAGCCAGTCCACTGCTTGGAAATAGCTTGGGAGGGAAGCCGACAGATGCACAGCATCTCAGGGCCCCTCCGCTTACGCATGCAACTTCTAGGTGTGCACCTTGCAAGCTGCCTCCCACTTCTGCACCTCTTTCCCCCTTCTTTGCAGACCCGGGTGCTCCTCCCAAGGCAAGAACTGAAGTCAGGGTCCAGCCACATTCACCTTAGACTAGGGACAGCCGTTTCACCAAAGTGGCTGGAAGATTCAGCCTGAATAGATGCGCCACTCGGTTAAACTCAAAAACCAGACAAGCAGGGCACCCTGTTGGAGGAGCCGTTGCCAGAGGTAGGGTGCCCCAAAAGAAGCCCCATGATGACCCTCCTCCCTCTGTAGCACTTGTAACCTCTGGGAATCTTGCATTGCTCAGCTGTCTGGCCAGTGGAAGAGGCAAGGGAAGACACATGAAATACTTCCTACTTTGACCAAGGGACGCCCGGTGAACGCTGCTGGCCACACTTGCCGCCACCCGCCCCATTTTTTTTTTTTAAAAAGCCACAGTCTCCTTCTCCCCAGCCTCCTCAATCTACCAACCCAGCTCCAATTACTACCAACAAATCAATGAAGAGATTTATGGCGGAATTTATTCCCACACCTCCTGGTGCCTTGAAATCTCCAAGTCTGTGCCAGAGCACGGTAGCAAGCGATGCACGCATGCTATCTACACACACAAAAGAAAGAATCCCAAACAGTCAGGGCTAGGGAGACACTGCAGTGTAGCAGAAGCCCCCCTCCCATTTATATTTCATGGTAGTGGGAAGACCTGGCAAAACAAGACACCTTTAGCCAAGATATTCCCAAGGTGTGTGCAAGCCGGGTTTTTTGTTTTTGTTTTAATTATTATTATTATTATTAGGACTGTTTTAATTGCCAAGACTATCTCCCACTCCCCCCCCCAAAGGTCAGCAAGAGAAAAGGATGAGAAAAGACAAAGGAGATTCTGGAGGGAGGGAGGAGTTGAGACAAAAGGGATGTTGTGCAGGGAGGAGGGTTGTGGGGGGGGGCTTGCAAAGACGTCTGGCTCTGTCTTACCTTTCGAAGCATCTTTCTCTTCTTTGGGCTTGATCACCTTCCCACTCATAGATCCCAGTTTGGTTGTAAAATCCCCCAGGAGACCTCGTGGAGATTCCGGCTGGTCTTCCAGAAACCGGGCAGTAAGAGGATGTTTTTGAGGGGGTGAGGGGGTGGGGGGGAGGGGAGGGATGGAGAGGGGGGTTAAAAAAGCCTAGAAGCAAAAGGAAGAAGAGGGGAGGGGGGGCAGAGGGAATATATAAATCAAAGAGTCAAATGCGATCTCGGTGGCTTGGCGGGCTGGCTGCTGGTGCGGAAAGATGCTCCAAGCCCACCGCCAGCACTGCCCAAGCCTGTCGCCTGGACTGCTGCTGGAAGCCTTTGCGTGCCTAGGACGGGAGGAAGGGGGCCAAGGAGGGAGAAGGGGCTGCCCTGGACATCCGCAGGATGGAGTTTCTCCCTCTCCTCCTCCTCCTCCCCGTGGCTGGGAGACTGGCGAGAGACAAAAGCCGTCTCCCCTCCGCTCTGCTGCCAGAATTCCCCTCTCTTCTCCCCCACCTTCCCCGGGAAGCAGGAGAGGAAGGGGTGGACCACCACTCCGAAGAGCCTTCGCCCACCCCCCAGATGTTACTGGCAGGCGGGCTGCCCTACGCGCACACGCGCCTCTCTCCTCCCCACTCGGTGAAAAGGGGGTGGGGGTGGGCTGACGGGGGAGGGTGCAGGCTCCCGACACCCACCCCAGATGGGGAGGTGTTACACTGCAGAGAGGGGGGCGTGGAGGATACGTGCAGGGTTTCTTTAAGGAACGTGGGGAGGGGGAGACTCATAACAGGACGTGGATGACCTGCTGTGTCCGCATTTTATCCTGCCCCCAGGTGAGGCAGGTGCTACCTGTTGGGGCTCTAGCGATGGTCAATGACATCAAAAGCAGGGAGGGCTGCTCTGGCTTTGCTTCAAGGGAAAGCTGGGATGAAGCCTCTTATTGCACGAAAAACGGGGAGCAGAGAGAGGGCGGTAGATGCCACCCCACCTCCCCCTGCCCCCATTTAACCAAGCATCTAAAATGGATGGATTTTATTAGACACACACACTTGCCCAAATAAATTTAGATTTTCACCAAGTAGTGGAGCAGACTTCCAGAAAAGAAATTTCCCTGCACATTGCAGATGGCCCCCTGCTCCTATATGCATTTTTTAAAAGCATCACTTAAATCCAGTTTGGGATCTTCTGGGGCAAATTTCATAGAGATCTGGGGGAGGAAAGTTTTCACTATTGGACTGTTCTTTCCCTTTTGCTTCCTTTCCCAGCCACAGTTGGAAGTCTCTTTCCACAGAATTAATAAGGGGCAAAGTCTAATTTTTGTGGAAGTGCCTCCCATCAGCTCTGGTGCAGCTAAATGCACATCTGGAACTAAAGGAGGGGGAGATTTTGAGCACAGCCAGGATTGGGCATCTGCTCCCCTCTGGCTTCTCCCTAATTCAGAATTGCAGCTTCTCACTGGAACTTGGTTATTTCAGGCAATCTGCCCCTCCCCCATATGGGAAAATCTTGATGGGGGAAGAGACCTGGTGACCAGACAGTAATGAAGACAGGGCTACTGTGTAGTTCAAAGTTGTGGGGAAAACTGGGCAGCCGCAGCTTGTCCACCCAGGAATGAAAGAAGCTGCATTTGCTAAAATTCTCTCTTCTGAACTCCTGCAAAAGGTACAGCAGGGGCACCATCCTCTGCTGTTTTGGGTCTCCCAAGATGGTGTCCAAGAAGCTGTAGACCCACATGCTTCCCAGAAATCGCTCTAGATCCCGATTAAGACATTGGTTTCATACATGGTGCTAAAGCACTTACAGGCCTCCTTTTGTGAATGCTGTATGAATGTTGAGATTGGAAGTGGACAAAACTGCCTTTAAAAAAACCCAAACCTTGTTTACACTGCAACTAATGCAGATATTATTCTAGAAGGAGAACATGCAGACACAGATGTAGGCAAAGCTGGGCTGCTGCCCGGGACCTACAACCGGAGCATGTGAGCTGCCATTAAAGATTTGCCCAGTTGACTGGTCATGTCTAGACTGAGCATTTTTTTTAAGAATTAGAACAACAACAACAAAGAAACTTCAGCCTTCTACAAGTCTGACTTCTGCTAATTACAAAATCAGTAACAATGATTTTGAAACTGATAGCTTAAAAAAAACACCTGTCATGAGCTCAGGGGGCAGTCCTCAGCACCAACCTTTGCAGGACTGCTTGTGTTCTTGCATGGAGATGCCTGCAGGTGACCAGGGGGAGACGCTTTGCCATGGGGCTTGGTTTGCTCCTGCTTGCTGCAGTGAGCTACATGGCAGAGGTGCGTCTCTCCAGTCCTAAGCCTGCCCTACAACACACAAGTGCTCAACATGACTGCCCCAAGGGTGAATCTTTAACCAACAACACAAAACTTCACAGCTCTGTGAGTTTGGGAAACAGAATACACTTCACAAGAGCTGGAAACTGGCTAACACTTCAATCTTTTTTTAAAAAAAATGGTTCATCATTGAGTTTTAAATTCCTGAATTACTTTTTTTATATGAAGTATTTTTGGCAAGCTCTAATTTTGGAAATACAAGTTGAGATGTGGCCAAAATTAGTGGTTTCCAAAACTAAGATCATAATCCTCTTAAATGCCAAATACTTCCCAGGAAGTAATGAGATTTTTTTAACTTAAAGATGAAAATAAATGTGCCCTTTGAGGATTATCAGGTGTGAATTTGGGGGAGGAAGGCTTAAGTCCTCCTTCCCCATCATGATTTCTCACCTGCCTGTCAAATAATGTCTGAAAGTGAAAACCAGTTGTGTGTGTTTTATTATTAAATTTTTGGCTGTTATATTAATAATTAGATGGCTGTCTCTTTTAACTGATCTGTTTGATTTTCTTTGACTTCTGCATTTAGCATTGGTTGGCCCTTTCTGATTTCTTTTGTAATTTAAATTGGGTTCTGTGATTTTCTTAGGGTTTTCTTAAACAGCTGTCCTCAAGTTGTTTAAGTGATGGTTTAAATTGTGGGTCAGTTTACCTTGATAATTTTTAAAAATGTTTCATCTTTGTAGGAAAAGCACTGCTGAGAAGAGGGATACAAATATTTTAAATTAATACAATCGTGAATCTAAATAGCCAAGTGTTTCAGGATTTGAATTAATGCTGAGCTTCTCTTTAGAGAAGATCTATAAGAATCTTCTGTTTATTTTGCCCTGACTGCAAATCCCCACAAAATTCATTGAGTCACCCTCAGTCAGTCACATTATCTCAGCCTGTCCTACTTAACAGGGCTGTTGTGAGGATAAGGTAGAAGAGAGGAGAACCATGCCTGCCACCCAGAGCTTCTTCAAGCTCTTATCTACTGGCTTTGCTCATACTTATGAAATGTTCTTTATGTAAGGAAGAATGTTGTTTAAGACAAGAAATTTCAATTATAAACATTATAAAAAGGCTAACCAAGTGTGTAAAAGTTATAGAATAGTGGTTTTCTTCGGTGAGTTCATTTCCCCCCAATTGTATTCACACCGAAGCCTGTGGTGAGCTCTGGTGTTATTGCATACCAGAAATAAATCAAAGCATAGTTTAGTAGTCCCCAAACCATGAAAGGCTTCTGGCCTGTCAATTTGTGTCCAATTGAGTTGAACACAGTCCTTTAAGCCATGTGCTACACCCTGCTGAGAACTTGAGAAAAACATGCAAGCAGGGAGTATCTTAAACTGGGGGGGGTGTTGCTATAGATGGCAGCAGCTTAATTTGATGGGCCACCAGCTGTGTGGGCTACAAACAGCCCCAAATGTTTATGCAGGATCATCAATGTGCATAAAAGTGTACAAGAAGAGAGATCCCTGCCCCAAGCTGTTTGCAGTCTAAAGTCTGAGACCAGGAAGACCACAAAGAGAGGGGAAAGAAGTAAAAGTAAGGACAAACAAGGGAAAGAACTGCATTCAATTCATGCTTAGCACCTATTTCAGAAGAGAAAGGGAACTAAAGGGCATACCAAAAACTCTGAGGGATTCCAGAGTGAGAAGGAATTACACAGGTGACATTAGATGCAGTTCCAAGCACATGATTATGCTTCTATGTCCTCAGGTTGTCTATATTTCATACATTCACACACATACTTTGTCAGAGCTTGCCCAGCTTGGTGGGAAGTGCTGTCCCTTTAACAGCAGCTGGTGACGACAAAGAGGCTGTGTTCCCAGGTGACGTCATGTCTTTCCTACCCAATCACAACCCCCTACAGTCTCTCCACTTCATTTCCCAAATTTGCCTTATGAAAGTCAGAACCCCAATAGCCTGACCCAGGCACAATGTCACAGACAGAATATAATTAACAAGACACATTTCCCTTCTGGAGTTGTCTGGCTAGGCGGCAATTAATTCACATTCCAAAATATATTGTGATTTCTGGGACACAGACAACAGCAGAGCAGCATAAAACACTAACCCTGAGCTCCTTCTTTGAACTGACTTTTTTTTTTTTTTTAAACAGGAAGACTTCTATATATGGAGCAAGGGTTTCTACAGCAGCTCTTCAGAGCCCAGACTTTGGAAGAGTTTCCTTAAATGCAATTTCTACCTAGGGAGTTTGTTTTTATGAAATTTGCAAACAACAAATAATGTGTTCTCCTTCCCTGCTTTCAAATCTCACAATGGCTAGAATGTATGTACAATTTTAAAAGATCTCTTTTCAGCTTTCTACCTTACAGTAACATAAGTCATCCATGCCTGCCTGGACAGAAGGGGTTTTCTTGTGTGGGTGTGCCTGGGAAGGGGAGAGATATTCACACTACAAATCATATTAGGGTTATCCACTTCTAAACTGGTCCCTCCAGCTGTCCCTTTAATATCAGTTTGATCTGCAGCAAATACCAGGTAATTTTCATTACCTCCATGCTAAGAAAAGCTTCAATGGTCCATTCCATCCATTAAGCCTCCATTTTGCATACACTGATACTGTGAAAATGAAGGCATGCAGAGTGGCCAGGGAGGGACCATCCATGTGGGAGTTTTCTATGCACCTTCTTCCATCAGCCACTGTTTATCCAACACAGTGTGCCACCAGAGAGCTTTTAAAAAATATGTTAAGAGTATTGTGCCATGGCAATTTCTTGTGTTAAAATAGGGTTGCCAACTTCTGGATGGGGCCTGGAGATCTCCTACTATTACAATTGATTTCCAGATGACAGATATCAGTTCCTCTGGCTTTGGAGGGTAGACTCTATGGCATTGTGCCCTGTTGAGGTCCCTTCCCTCCCAACCCCCACGCTCTCCCAGTTCTATCCTTGAGCTGTCAACTCTGTTAAAAGCCCCACCCCCCAAAAAAACCCCTGGTCTGGTGGCACTGTGCAGAAAATGGTCCATGGAGGGGAAAAACTGCCAATCTGGGCAGGACTCTTGAAACTATGCACCTTCCTGTCCCAGTTACAGTACACTTGGACTGCAATCTGCCCTGAAAGATCGTAAGTCTTAGGAAACAGCATACTGACGAAAGGGATGCTTCCCCCGAAAGCACTCCATTTTGGACGCCAAATCAGAGAAAGAACTCTGTGTGAGAAAAAAGCCAGTTCCAATTGTCATGGCTTCTCTGAAAGAATCCTGGGAAGTGTAGTTTGGTGAGAGTTTTGGGACTTCTCTTACGGATCTCTTGCATGCTTTTCACAGTACTATGAGAGAACATGACTATTTAGACTTGTTTGTCTGTGGTGTACAACAGATCCAGAATAATTTGAGGAAATCCCCCACCCCTACCACAAAAGGTATTCCAACCCAATTTCCCAGGATTTCTGTGCAGAAGATGGAATAGAATCCTAACTCCAGCCATATAAATAAGATTATTTGTCTTTGCCCATCTTTAAACTTCACAGGGCCCATCTTTTAATTCTATCTGCACTATATTTAGCGTTCTATATTCATCTGCAGCTGTCCTCCACTTTTTCCCCTTTTTCCTCCCTCCTCTCACTTTCCAAAATATGATGCTGCAGGGGCAACCCACATCTGATGAGGCTGGCAGGTTTAAATCACCATTTTAAGGAAAACTGTTTTATTCAGGAGGGTGCAAAATAACAGAAGTGAGAGCACTTATGACACAGCCTAGATGTTTGCTTATAAGGAAAGACTATCTTTCCCATGTTCATTTCCGCATCTGGGCACATAAACTTGTCTAGGTGTTTTCGCTGTCTCACAAAACCCAAATAACTGCTAATCTAAGCAAAGTTAGACCAATTAAAAATATTGCTATTGGGGTTTCTTCCATCTGTGACATCAGGGCAGCAATGACCATCTGTGCTAAACTTAGTTTCAAAGAATAAAGAATACAAGTTGCAGGGCTGTCATTTTCTTTAACTGCTTCAAAAGCAACTTGCTCTAAAGACATTAGCAACTGGTACTGAAAATGGAAGTCCTCTGCAAAATTTCTGCAGGTCAAGCTTCTGTGAAAGGCACAGGCTAGGTTGCTTCTGCTCAGTTGGCAATCCAAAGTCTCCAGTTTATCAAGAATGCAAGAAGTAAACAACCTTACAGAAGGGATCCCTCTTCTATTTTTATGAGGTGGGACAAAAACACCATAAGAATGGGGCTCCCCCCAAATTTGCCATCCCTTGTCCCTGTCCCCCCTGCCCCCCCAAAAAAACAGATGAGAAACCACACAGATCACGGGTTGCATTTTGTTTGTGTGGCTGGTGATGAGGTTTTTGGCACAAAGGGATTGCTATGAGTAGCAGTGCAACTGAGCCAGCTTCAGAGCACATGGAATCTAGTTCCCTTGAGCCATAAAAGGAGGGAGGAAGGAGGGCAAGGCTGGAGGTGAGCCCCCACCCTACCCCGATGGCGTCAGCAGTCCTGGGGCTTCTCCTGCTTGGTGTCTGGCTGTGCCTGATCTTTTATTTCCAATATTGCATTCTATCACCCAAATCAATGGCTTTGCATTTGGCGCAGCTCTCCCCCCACCCCCGCTTCCTTAGATTAATTTCACCTACCTTAACCTGAAGAGCAGGTTTGGAAGCTCCCAAATCCCTGTAAGGGATATGTGCTTAGGAGTGGTTCTTGGTCAAGGATCCCCAGCACTCTCAGGACAAAGTTCTGGGTTAATCCTGTGTTTGACCAGATGGCCCTTTCCCCACTGGCCTTTAAAATCCCCCCTCTCCCTGTTTTCCTGAGGCTGGGTTGGAGAAAGTGCTCTTGTGCCACCACCCTCCAATTCTGGGAGGGGCAAAGTGGAACCAGAGGGTCACTTGCTTCCAGAAGTGTCATGGGCTGCTTCAAGGGCCTGTCAGCCCTCGACACGAAGAAATGGCAAGTCACAGGGTCTCCTGGCTGCTATTTTTAGTGAAACAGAATTCTCCAAGTTGTTTTTACTTCCCAAGTCATTCCACCCCTTAAAGCGCTGGAAGAGGCAGCTGCAGTCAGATCCCCTTACAGCATGGAGGTTCTCCTTTCAAAGCAAAGAAACAGGCTGAGAAGGAAGAGGCACAGACTAGGGTACCAACAGGGTATGGACACTGGATGTAGATGATACCCCCCCCACACATACACACATGCATTTTACCTAGCCTGTTGTGTGCTCACAATCCAGGTGGTTAAACCGTTTGTGGCAAGAGGTGAAGATTTACCAGCCTTTCAGCAAATGATTAAGGGTGCCGAGGGGACTTCAATCAGCACTAGTGTTGTGTTTGCAAAGATATAACAGGAAGGGCATAGACAGCAGCAGTTCTAGGAAGACCACTTTATCAGTCACCTGCCAAACAAACAGCTCAGCCTTTGGCCTCCCTCATCTTAAGATCCAAAGCAGCTCTCCCTTTAAAATGCTGCAGAAGACAACTGCGGTTTGATCAACTTACAGCACCCATTAAAAAGAAATGGGAGTGCATTTGTAGAGTCTCAGTGAGGACAGACACAATAAGGACACAATAAGGACACAATAAGCAGCTTTTGGGCTGCTTCACCTGCTGCCTTTTTCCAGCACAGAGATCAAGCTGCATGCTGGGGTGTGTGTAAAATCTCTAGGCTGATTCAGACAGGCCCATTCGCTACCTTGATGATACCAGCATCGTCTAGCAATGACTTTCATGCACGGATGGGCTGTCAGGGATACAAAGGTTCTGTCTGTGAAGCCGTATCACCAGTTTGTCCATTCACACGTTCAGCTTGTCAGATATGAATAGGCTTAGATGCATACAATTGCACTGTGAACAACTCACTTTGAACCAGAGTAGAAATAAAGAGTGACATATATCTTCCTGAGGAACCAGCAGTGTTCCCTCTAAGCTGAGTTAGTGTGAGGTAGCTCACAGTTTTTTAGCCTCCAGCTTGGGCACTTTTGTCTTAGCTCACGAAGGATGGCTCCAGAGCAAACTAATTTGTGCAGTAGCCAAATCACTCGCTCACAACTTTAATGCCAGCAGCTCACCAAGTAGAATTTTGCTCACAAGACTCCACAGCTTAGAGGGAGCTCTGGTAGCAGTGCAGCTAAAAGAGCCTCAGGGGTGAACAGGCCCTTCCCTTTTAGAGGTACACAAGCCCTGACTCATAGGCACCAATCAGCTCCTCAAACTGTAATTGGAAAACCCATAGTCAAGCTCTTCCTCTCCTGCCAAAATCACTAACAAGAGCCTCTGACTCAGCAGCAACATTTAATGCAGAACAGAGATAGATCAAGATGGGTAGCTGTTTTAGTCTGTCTATAACAAGAATCCAGTGGTAGCACCTTAAAGACTAACAAAATTTGAGTTAGGAACCCTGATCTGGATAGCCCACGCAAGCCTGATCTCATCAGATCTCAGAAGCTAAGCAGGGTCAACTCTGGCAAGTACTTGGATGGGAGACCTCCTGGTAGTGCCAGAGGTGGGGGAGGCAAGGGCAGGCCTTATTCAGCAACCTCTCTGAATATTCTGCAGGCCCCCAGTAGGGGTCAGTCACCAGAGGTCATCATGATTTCCAGGCACATTCACACACATAAAAAACCATTTTAAAACCTCAGTTTTGGGGGGCAGGTTATGAGCTTTCATGAGTCACTACTCACTTCTTCAGTATCTAAAGAAGTAAGCAATGATTGCGCAACAGGGAGTCCCTCAGCCCATTACTCAATCACACATGATTCAGAGAGGCAAACCTATCCACAGGTACACCTTCACAGATTCTGGCAAGGAGAGGTTTGCAAGGCGGAAGGGATGAAGGGGAGGTTTGTCATGCCCCTGTCTGTCTCTGAGAGTAAGCCTGCCACCTGTTAGGAGTGCAAAAAACTGAGAAGAGAGCTGGTAGAAGAGACAAGGGACATTGGGACAAGAGCCAGCGCTGCTACTGGCCAGAGCAGAATGTGCCATGCATGCAATCGTTAAGCAGGTGGTGAGTGAACTGAGCTGATTCCCCCCACACACTCCCATTGCCAAAATGGCAGCAGCAGCAGCAGCAACTACCTAGAAAGGTTTTTAAATTAGAACAATTATTGAACAAAAGGGAACTTAGAAAAACATAAAATTATGGGAAGGTCAACTGCCACTCCCAACTAAAAAGACCAAACCGCCATCATAGTAAGTTCATACTTCTGTCTCTAACTCCTAATGCATTACGTGGTAAATGAAGAAACAGATTCGCAAGCCTCTTCTGTTCCTTCTGGTTGGCTCCCAAAAAGTCAGAAGACCCCCCAACCATCCAGATTCTCTGCTTCCTCTTCCTCCCTGGATAACCCCTCCTACCACTGACTCTGAGAGTATCTCTTGCTTGTTGCATCTGCCTAGCTTTCCTCCTGCAATCTAGCACAATTTTGTGATTATGTTCCAGAAATGGCAAGCCCCACTATCACATTTCAGACAGCAAGACCAAATCGGTGTGGTGCATTTCCACAAATCAGGCTTAGAGTATTCTAAATTTTGTTTTGCTCAACATCTTTATAAATGATTTGGATGAAGGAATAGAGGGAATGCTTATTAAATTTGCAGATGATACTAAATTGGGAGGGGTAGCAAATATAGTATAAGACTCAGTTAGGATACAGGATGATCTTGACAGGCTGGAAAACTGGGCTAAAACAAATAATATGAATTTCAGTGGGGATAAATGTAAAGTTCTGCATTTAGGTAGGGAAAATCAAATGCATAATTATAGGATGGGGAAAACTTGTCTTGGCAATAGTTTGTGCAAAAAGGATCTAGGGGTCTTAGTAGACAATACACTGAACATGAGTCAGCTCAGCAGTGTGATGTGGTAGCAAAAAAGTCAAATGCAATTTTGGGCTGTATCAACAAACGTATAGTGTCCAGATCACTTGAAGTGATGGTATTGCTTTATCTGCTCTGGTTAGACTTCACCTAGAGTATTGTGTTCAGTTTGGGGCATCACAATTTAAGAAGGATATAAACAAGCTGGAACATGTCCAGAGGAGGGCAATGAAGATGGTGAGGGGTCTGGAGAGCAAGTCCTGTGAGGAAAGGTTGAAGAAGCCGGGTCTGTTTAGCCTGGAGATGAGAAAACTGAGAGGTAATATGATAAACATCTTCAGGTACTTGAATGGGTTGTCATATACAGGATGGTGAGGAGCTGTTTCCTGTTCCCCCAGAAGGTTGGACCAGAATCAGCTGGTTGAAATTAAATCAAAAGAGTTTTTGGCTAAAATTAGGAAGAATTTCCTAAAAGAGTGGTTCCTCAGTGGAACAATCTTCCTCGGGAGGTGGTGGGTTCTCCTTCTTTGGAGGTTTTTAAACAGAAGCTAGATGGTCATCTGACAGCAATGCTGATTCTGTGAATTTAGGCAGATCATGAGAGGAAGAGCAGGAAGGGCTGCATCAGTGCTTAGTTCTTGTGGCCCTTTCTTACATGCCCAGGGAAATGCTAATTACCACTTTGGAATCAGGAGGCAATTTTTCTCCAGGCTAGTTTGTCCAGGGATCCTGGAGGATTCCCCCCCTCTTCTGGGCATGGAGCAGAGGTTACTGGGTGTGGGGGGTATTTGTGAATTTCCTGCATTGTACAGGAGGTTGGACTAGATGACCCTATATATTATATTTTATATAATAAAATATAAACAAAGTTTAATAAATGAATAAAAATACACACATTTTTGTTTGCAATAAGAACAAACCGACTGATTAGATTCTACAGGGAAGAAAATACAGCTGAATCTAGCAATTTCTTTAAAAGCTGTTTTCACTAAAAAGCAAATATTTATTTATTTAAAATATTTCAGAACTGCCCCTCAACTGAATCTCTGAAGGTAGGTCACAAGACAATCTACAAATACTGAAAGGAATACTGAGTAACAATTCTGTTTTGGACCCCCACCTGCCCACTTGCTCCTGCATCTACCAACTTGGAATAGTCTCAATAGGAACTGTCTGTGCAAGAGTAAGTTAGCTGTGCCCCACTGCTGGGAGTCAGAGTCCTCTTTCTCCTCTCCTAAGGAAACTTACAGTTCATGGAGCCGATATCAATAGGAGAGGATAGCTGATATTTCAGCCACTCCCCAGCCATCTGAAAACCAGTCCGTGGGTCCAGGCGACATGCCATCCTTATCACCTCTCCTTGCTGGGCACGGAAAGCTGCCAAAGAAATTGAACACAAAGAGCCCAGTTCAGATGCAACAAAAGAACACTACCCACTGCCGAACAAAGTTTGAGTCCAGCAGCACCTTTAAGACCAACAAAGTTTTATTCAAGGTATAAGCTTTCGTGGGCAAGCGCACTTCAGACACAGTGAAACAAGATGCCCTTAACAATTACATACAGGTAGTGAGAGGCAGCGAGAGTGGGGGTTTAGTTGCCAGGAAGGGCTAGTTAGAGTCAAGATGCATAAGTAACTGGGCAATTATAGCTGAGATTGGATCAAGGCAGTTGGTAAGATCTCTGAATGGCAGTGAATTAGCATACAAGTACAACAGTTAACAAACAGATGTGAGAACTAAGTTTGAGCACAGTGGCACCTCCAAGATCAACAAAGCTGAATTCTTGGTATAAGTGAGAAGTGAGAGACTTAACATGTAAAGATGTATATTCCCTTCAGATACATTAGCATGTATAGATACACTGAAACAGATTTCCTCAAATGTTACATATAGGTAGGTATGGGGAGGGTTAATTGTCAGAAAGGGCTAATTTGAGTCAAAATACATAAGTAACTGAGCAATAAATACAGCTAAGATTGGAATAATAAATTTGGTAAGACATGTGAATAGCAGCAAATTGGCATACAAATAATAAAGGAGATAACAACTGATGTGAGAACTAAGTTTGAGTCCAGGGGCACCTTTAAGACCAACAAAGTTTAATTTCTGGGTATAAGTGAGAATTGAGTGACTTAGCACGCATAATGAGACAAGAAGCCAGTACCTCTACTAAGCCCTGGGGATTCCATTGTCCTGAGTGTTGTAATAACTTGTAATTCAGCAATCAAAAAGTGCCCAGCAGAATCCAGTGCCATTGTGGCAATGCAAGTTCAACAAGACTGATGTGAAGTATAGAATCATGATCCAAGCAGGAGGGGGTTGCAAGCCCAGCACAACCAGTTCAGTGTACAGAATGCCCAGCAGACTCTAGTGCCACTGCAGTAATGCTAATAAAAGAGGACTAATGTCAAACCAGTGAATCCTTGCAGCACTAACTGAAGGGAGGGACATTTTTTCAAGCCCAGCACAACCAGTTCAGTGTACAAAATGCCCAGCAGAACCCAGTGCCACTGGCATTGCAAGCTTAAAAGGGCTGATCTCAAAGCAGAGTCACAAGAAATCCAAGCAAGGAGGGGTTGCAAGCCCAGCAAAATCAGTTAAAATGTGCAGAATGTCCAGCAGAACCCTGTGCCACTGGCATTGCAAGCTGAAAAGGACTGATCTCACAGCACATAGTCACAAATCTAAGCGGGGGTGGTGGTGGGATTTTGCAAGCTCTGTGTAAGAAAAGGAGAAGTGAACACAAAGGAAACTTGGCAACGGGGCGGGGGGGGACCCTCTTGAAGCTGACATGACTAGCTTGCAATTGACAAGAGTGTTTCCAAGGCTGGAGAATTCTGCCCCCCTTGCTTTGAAGTTTTGTAAACTTTTTGTATAAGTGGAGAAAGACTGTCTGGAAATGTATCCATTCACGAATCTGCATGGACTTCTGCAAACTGCTTGAAAGTTTATGCCAATTAACCTGCCATGAACTTCAGTTCACCAACCACAACCTGGCCAAAATTCATCTGGAGCTTTAGTTCACGAGCCAGTTCGTGCCCATTCCCACCTCTGAGGAATGCACTTTGGTACAGATTCCAAATATATTGTTTAGAGACCTCACACACATACTATGGAGAGGGAATGACTATTCAGCTGACATAAGTCTGTAATGTCAAGATGCCTGTTTCAACCGCTCTTGGCAATGAACAATCCCATGACAAGGAGTTTGCCCTTCCTTTCCGTACTAAGTAGCTGTACAACAGACTCTTTAAAACTTCTTTCAGAGGCACTTGTATCTCCTCCAGAACACAAGCACTTCAGTCCTAGCTTCAAAGTGCACTAAAGTTAGTTGAACTAAACTTAGTGCACTAAGTTAGTTGGACTAAAGGGTGTTGTGTTACCCAGCTTTTTAGATCCCAGCAGTTCCAGGAATACACTACTTTGATCTGCCACAAGAGAACTTCTGCTTGAAGAAATAGCAGCCCTGATGAATCCCTCCCACCTTCCTTCAGTGGAAGCAAAACCAAAGGGACAATGTCCAGTACAGCTGATGTGGTGCAGCCTGGCCCTGTATTTAGTCTGGTCCTGCATTCATTAGAGAAGAAGAGAGAAGCAGTGCATCAGCAGAAAATCCACTATTTTAGCCACTCCTTCCCTTCTGTCTAGGATGCATGGCAGACAGGCTCCTCTAAGCATTCATAATTCAATTATACTTTAAAGTGACCAAAGCACTTCACATACATTATCTTGGTACCTTTCCCAACAACCTTGAAAAGTAGGCCAGTAGTACATAAGAAAAGCCTCAACAGATCAGGCTGGTTGAGCTGCCTGTTTCCCACAGTGGCCAGTCAGAGGACCCTAAAAGGCCTATAAGCAGGACACAGAAGTCAGAACCTCCTCCTGTTGTTGCCCCCTTGAAAAGTAGTATCCAGGAGTACACTGCCTCAAAACATGGAGGGTTCATTTAGCCAACTCTGAACTGCCACATACTAAGTCAGCTCATTTGCCTACCGAAACCAAGCAGCCAGCATTTCACTGGCACAGGGTTGCACCATAGCGGAAGGGCCTATGTGTGTGTTTGTGTAAACAGGGCTGACATGTCCTGATGGAAGTTGGGGAAAACCAGATGAAGAGATGACCTGAGATCTAAAGGACAGTCTGTCAGAACATGCATCCTGGTTTGAATCCCTTTGTCATATATTTGATACTAAGGGTCCCAGTGACCTGTCAATGGCTGGCTGAGGGCTCATTTAAAGCCAGAATGTTTCATGTTTAAAAATAAAAAAGCTTTGAGGATGCTGGAAACAGAAGATCTGATAACTTTCAGGAGAAGCTCACTCTCTTCTCCTCTCAGCCCCACCCCATATAGCTCCAGTAATAAAATGATGAATTATAAATACAGAGGTGCCCAAAGGGATATCCAAAATTATCCATACTCCTCTATCCCAGCATGGTCCCTGCAGTTTTGGAGGTGGGTCTTAATTTGTTCCCTACTTAATGTGCAAAACAACCTGCTGTGCACAACGTTCCAGGATCTGATTGCCAAAGAGAAATGGCTTTTTGAAAACATAGCCCTCCCAGACTAGCTAGCATGGAGGTTAAGGATTACGTTTCCTCGGAACAGTTAAGGAAACTACAACCATGTGCCCACTAGTGATAAAGTATAGTATTTATATAAACAAGGCAAACTACCTTCATCTAGTCTGGGACAGCTGATAGGATACACTACAAACTTCTTGAGCAACAGCCAGTGTCAGTTTCCAGAGTCCATCACTCACCATGGAAAGACATGGTCATCTATAATATGAAAAATGGCTCACGGGAAAGATGTTTCATTTTCAGCTATACATGTATATAAATCACTCGAACACTAAACTCTTGACAGATCTCAGACGGGAGGTTAACTGCACATTGTACACTAACGTGTGCAACAGAGCTTTGGCAAAATACATGCCAAAAACAGTTTCAGTGGGGCATTTTGAGGAAAGAAGCAGTAAGGGGAAGGGGCACTTAATTTTCCCCCTACCCATCTTTTAATCACTCCAAATTGCACAGTCCCTGACTGGTGGCTCAAAATGTCGGTTTGTACCAGGGCAATCTTAGCCACAGGGCAAGTCGGTTAGGTGCCCCAGGCTGGGCAAGACCCCCGTACCCATGGCCCCACCCCCATATCACAGAAGGAGAAAGCACAGGGAAAGGTGAGCAGGCTGCTGTGCAGGCCAACCCTTCAGGGCTTGGGCATCTGGCAGGGGATGGCAGGAGGTAGCAGCCCCTGCCCCCTGGCAGTCAGCTCAGTGGTACTGCAGCAGCACCACATGCCCACCTGCCAACCAGCTCAAGGGTAGCTGTGGAAACCCAACCCAACGGCCAACTTGGGAGCGGCTGAGGGAGCCTGACCCCACCCCCACCCCAGGAGCTGGCTCAGCAGTGCCAGACAGACCAGACCTGCCGCTGACTTGAAGGCTGCCCTTCTCTTGGGCCTGGGGTGCCTCAGAGCTCACACAAGCAAGTGAGCAACTCTCCTTGTCGCAAAACGAACAAGTTTTTAATGCACCCGTGTGAACCAGCCCTAAAAACCTCTATGAAATAAGCATTGTGGGGCCTGGGAAATGTCAGAGCCGTGGATGGAAGCATATCTTGTGTCTGACGTCTGCGTATCCGCAGACGCCAGGAGGACTGAGCCTTCAGTGCTGAGAGAAGGCTTTATCGTAAGCGAGAAAGAAAGAAAAACTAATTTTGATACCTTGAAGCATCACAGCTGTCTCTTCTAATTTAGGGGAAATCCCTCTTTCGAGGGCAACCACGGACCACTGATGCCAAAGTCCCTGCACACCTGGCTGCATTCTGTAAGGGGTGGGGGGAGGAGGAACACCCAAAGAAGAAAGAACAAGAGAGCTGCTTTTATGGAAGGATGCCCAATGGGTAGGTCATCTTACAGCTGGTGCCAGGGAAACCAATTAAGAACACGCAAAGTGACACTTGCTGGCATTCTCTTCGTTTGTTTTTTTTTAAAGGCCTTTGGCAGCTCATGACAGCAGGGGACTAGCAGGCTTACAAGAAAGTCAAGGGCATTGCAGACGACACACACAAGGCAAGCCCCATTATTGCAGAGAGAAGCCAGCATCCCAGCAGAGATGCACGGCCCTTCTAGCTCACCCTACCAGGATTACAAGGCCTCTTTACAAAACACCTAACATTTGTGTGGTGTATTTTCTTGCAACCTTGGGAGAAATGCAAGAAGGGAGAGAGAGACATGGGAGGGGGGGGATTAAAAAGTGACAGAGAATTAAGACTTGTAGTGGACACAATACAGAAAGACTCTGCCATTACAGAAATATTGGGAGTGTTCCAGGAATCTGGGGTGGAATATATATCCCAGCATGCTGCCCCTACATATAACCCACACAAGCTGATCGCCAGTAACTGACCCAAGGTCACCCAGTGGAGCTTTGTGCTATGGCAGAGACTCACAGCCAGGTCATCTTGGTCCAAGTCCAACACTCATTGCTACATATGCACTGTGATTCAAAATCTTGCATGTCATCCACAAGAATCACAGTCTTAAATGGCATTATCATACCTCGTTCTCGGAAAAAGTCGGCACATGCTGACCTAACAGTAGTTTCCTAACATTTCACAAGACAGCGGGGGATGCTCCTTCTATGTTTGTAATGTAACGATTCTCATGCCAGCAACCAATGCCTGACCTCAATAGTAAGCTGTGCAGTGCATGTGCCTTCATGTTCATGCTAGCACAATTACAGACAGTGTGTGCAAGAGACAAGATGCACCCACTCTCCACTCAAACATTTCATTTCTAGAGGAATGGGAATTCTCATGTACACCAGCAACTTTATTATTATTATTATTTTAAATGCTGTTCTCCAAATTCCCCCAAAGGTAAAATAGGGACAAAATCAGAGCAGTGATTTACTAGGGAAAGATTACAAATATTGTCCTGAATAACCAGGGATCATTTTAGCCTGTGTTATTCTACCTCAGGAGCTGCGGTGGCTCAAGTGGTTAAGACGCTGAACTGCAGGCTGTGGAAGTCAGTAGTTCAGCAGTTCAAGACCCGTGAGTGCCGCATGACGGGGTGAGCTCCTGTCTCTAGTTCCAGCTCCTGCCAACCTAGCAGTTCGAAAGCAAGAAATTGCAAGTAGATAAATAGGTACCACTTCAGTGGGAAGGTAACAGCGTTCCGTGTGCCTTGGTGTTTAGTCATGCTGGCCACATGACCATGGAAACGTCTTCGGACAGCGCTGGCTCTTCGGCTTTGAAACGGAGATGAGCACCGCAACCCTAGAGTCGGATTCGACTGGCTTTCGAGCAAGGGAACCTTTACCTTTACCTTTACCTTACTCTACCTCAAGATCCAGTGACCCGAAGGCATGACAGAATGCAAAGGTGCAAGACTTTCCTGATCACTGTCTTCATCAGTCCTGGGATCTGATTTTCAGACATGCATTCGACATGCCAACCAGGAATGCATGTCTGAAAAATCATGCCTGTGTGACATTCTCTCTCTCTCTCTCTCTCTCTCTCTCTCTCTCTCTCTCTCTCTCTCTCTCTCTCTCTCTCTCTCTCTCTCTCTCGGTTGCTTTGCTTCCCCCCTTTGTAGCTCCAATTAGCACCTTCAGCATCTCTCTTTTGACATCAGGTTCTTCTTAGACAAAGCTGTAAAGCCCTCAGATCATACAAGCAGTTCCATTCTGATCCAGGAGAGACTATAAAGCAAAAGAAAAAACAAAAAAAAGTGAATGCTACAATCCTGTTACTTTGCAAGGTTTATGGGAGGTTTCTTTTTAAGTTTCCTGTCAAAGAAATAAAAAGGAAATGTAGGCAGGAAAACTGACCAGAGGCTTTAAATCTCATTCAGATTTGATACAAGAACAGAGAAGAAAAACACACAATACTTTTGTGAAGCAAAACAAACAAACAGGCACACGCTTGGCAAAACTCAGCCTTGCTCTTGCGCCTCACTGTGCTGCAGCTGGCACACAAGATGTCCAGTTACTGGCTTGTGAACAGAGCAGGGCTGTGAAAGACGAAACGTTTCTGATCAGTGATGCCGATACGTTTGGATATTTGGCTGAGAACCATGGCTTTTCAAATGTCTTTGAAATTTGAATTGGAGGCCTAAGAATGTTCCTCCAAAATTTTAAAATTGCTAGCAATACACTTTTGTTTTGAAACTCCAGATAAGCTTTGGAGTGATTTGATCTTGCTTTCTAAGGAGGACACTATGGGTGTATTACTGATTTCTGAACCCGAATTATTTTGTATGTAATGACGAATGGGTTATCAAGAGACATGGTCAACTCTACAATGAAGAAAGGTGAGTTAACGACCCTGGATAATAGATTTTGTGGTTGCAGCCTCTCATGGCCATGCCTTGTGGCACACACTTCACACCATGCCAGAACCAAAAGCAGCCATGGTCCTTCCCTCCTCATTCCCCAGGTCATTCCACAGCAAGCTGCACATGCCTAACAGGGCTCTGATTTTAGCTCTTGAGAGCTGGGGAAGGTCTACTGCAAGGGTCTCCAATAGGGTGCCCATGGGCACCATGGCACTCACCAACACTTTTTCTGGCACTTGCCAAGTGTTTTTAGGAAGTGGGCAGGGCCAGGTAAGACTTTTGCCCAGCAAGGCTTCCAATGGACTATTGGAGATTTGATTGGCTGTGCAGATGTTTCAAAAATGTTTGTTTGGTAGCAGCTGTCACCACAGCTGCTCCTGAAGTTAAGCTGTGGTTCTGGGCGTGGAACAGCGGTCACTGCGGGTGTGGAGGGGGGGTATTTGTGAATCTCCTGCATCGTGCAGGGGGTTGGACTAGATGACCCTGGAAGTCCCTTCCAACTCTATGATTCTATGATTCTAATCATTTTTGTGGTTGGCTCCATCTCCTGCAGCAGACCTTTTGTGGCAGCCATTTTGTTGCTGTGCCCATCATGCCATGTCAGAATTCTAAATATGCCTGCCGACTTAAAAAGTGTAGGGAACACCCTGCTCTACTGGGCACATCTTGCTGGCTTCACAGCGTTGGGGCTTCACAGTGCCTGAGGCAGGAGTGAGGCAGGGGCAGCAAGAGGCAGGGCCAAGGGCTGGAGGGGGCTGCGTCAGGTGGCCACTTATGCCACCAATAATCAGAACCAGGTCAGAAATATGGCCAGGGGTTGCCACTCTAGAAGCAGGTGTTCTCCAGGTCCAGATCTATATGATCAGTGATTAGGATTACAGGCTAGAGTCCCCAGACCAAGAACGCAGACAACCTTTCTCTGTTAACCAGGCACCAGCAGAAATCCAGATCCCCACACTGCCAGTGGCAGAAGCCAGGGTTGCACCCCCTGCACCAGAATAGGGTGCAGAGGTCAGGGCCACCAGGAGGATTGTGGAGCCTGGGATATATGTGATGTTGGGGACTCTGCCACTATTAGGGTTACCAGACATCCTCTTTTTTGTGCGTCCGTTCTCTTTTTGGGCTCTTTAAAAAAGAAGAAGAAAGAAACTGATAAAAATGCCCTTTTTTGGGTTGGAAGGTTAGGAATATTCCCAGTTAATAGCGATTATCACAGCTTAAGTATTCGGGGTATTTAAAATGAGATTTGTCATAGTGATTGCTTGTTGAAGTAGACACTGGGGAAATATGTCCTCTTTTTTGCTTTTCAAGCTATGGTAATAACCCCAGCCACTCTCCTGGCAAGGACAAGTGTGCATGTATGCAAGCCCTGGAGGACCACATGGGAGAATTCTTGTAATTACACAGGGGGGAAAAGGCTACAGTTGAGAGCTGGGGTGGCAAAGAAGTTGAGAAAGCAAGATGGGAAAGTCCTGGGTTCAAATTTCAGATTAGCCTTGAACTCACCAAGTGTCCTCTAAGGCCAGCCAGTATTTTTTTCCAGGCTCACCTTCCCCCACACATGGGTTTAATGGTGGCTATCTAAAGGAATCACTGGAATGATTTCTGAGATGTGAAATGCTCTGAACACCCAGAAACACCAGACCAACTCCAAATATTCTTATGCATAGAATTGCACCATTTTTTTCTAATACCAAACTCGATGGCCCTGTGCCTGTCAGTGGGTAGCAAAGTGAGGCCACTAAGCGGTGTGTGTGTGAACTTGGGGGATCTCCTAGGTATGCAAAAAGATATTAGTTTGTAATTTTTAATATATATATATATTGGCTGCAGTCACACAGAAGGGAGAAAATGCGGGCAGGAAGCAAGGCGGTTTGCCCCGCCTGCAATGACGCGTGTTTGCGCGATCATACCTCCCACCGGGCACCCTGCAATTCCCAACAATACTGGGTTTTCAGCAGTAGCTTTTCACCACGCTACTGTGGCGTGAAAGGACACCTTGCCGACAACTCCGGGACGCCAGACAGATATGCCTGTCTGATCGCATCCCTTTAATCCGCAGGGGAATCGCATGTCTGCCGCAGCTTCCAGTATGTATGATCGCACCCATTGTCTCCCAAAACGACCTGATAAAGACTGAGCATGCTCATTCTGCACCAGGAGTCAAGGACTGTTGACAGCTGTTTTGGAGGGTGGATTCTATCCCCTGCTGAGGTCCCTCCCCTCCCCTCCCCTCACCCTGCCCTCCCCAGGCTCCACCCCTAAAACCTCCAAGTATTTCCCAACCCAGAGCTAGCAACCTTAAGTTTAACCTGCTTATTCAAGAAAGCCAGTTTTAATAAAGGTTTTCAAGTGGTTTACTGTACAACTTCCAGTATGGAACATAAAGACGGTTAAAACAAGAACTAGAAACAATATAGAACCAACCCAAACACTCAAATGTGCAATGTGACCACCCCCTGGTAGGGGACACTTATATACCCACTACACCACTTGAACACTTCAAGGGCTAACTTACTGAGAATTAAAACAAGGTGAGTGCAACTCTTCCCAAAGCTTTACATTGCATTAAATCTGTGCTGTCGTGTTTATGCTTTGATTTCCTTTGAGCTGGACGATGACACAGGAAGGCAGCAGGCAAGACTGAATCTGTTTATAAACACTGCAGCCAGTGCCAAGGTAGCGGGCCACTCAGAAATGCCGTCTTCCGAGCCATCTTAAATAACGCCCAATAGCAAATGACACAAACAGCAACACTTTCGCCACCAACTTCAGTAGCAGCTAGCATTCATTCCTGACTCCGAACAGGACGTTGCCATGCCACACTCTCCACTTCTTCTGTGTCACAAGACATCTGGGTTTGCCAGATTCCAAAGGGGCAGCTGAGTCAGTCTGCTAACAGCAGAAACAAAGAGTTCCGCATCTCCTGAAAAACTAAAGCCCCATTTAAACATGATGCTGTGTGGCTTTGTACAGGATCAGAGTCCTGTTTAAACTGTACTGCCACCAGCCATGTGAAATAGCTACACCAGCAACCCACAGCCCTTTGTTTGCACAGCAGTAATCCACACCACTTGCAGAGAATGTGCTGGTGTACTGCTAACTGAACACATGATGCTATTTTGCACAGCTTTCAGCACAGTTTAAACAGACCTCGAGTGAGGCCAAGTCACACCAGAAAGCTCTTTCCCTCACCGGCATGATGTTTAAATCAAGCCTAAGACATTTATTGTGGGACATCAGTTTTACAAGGTTTGTCCGAAGGTAAGCAAATGGGAGGGGGTAAATCAGTTGGTATTATTTCTGTTCTTTCTCCCAAATGGTGCATATCCTTGCATGTTCTGTTTCCCTCAAGCACATGGCATGCGTCAACCTGCTGCACCTGGTTTACCACTTAACCCATGAAAGCATCTGTAACGTGATTGTAGAGCATGCTGCGGTGTCTATTTTAAGACACGAGGCGGAGAAGATGAGCCTTGTGAAGTATGGCCATGCACTTAGCTGCCAAGCAGGGCTCACAAAAAACCACCTGCTACTCATAGACCTTCAGTGTTCCATCTGGGAGTGATAATGATCAGCCACATAAGAAGCAATCTTTTTTTTTTTGGGGGGGGGAGTGAAGAGAGACAGCTGCAGGGATCCCTTCCAGTCCATAGAGAACCTGACTACTCTGTCATATCCTGAGCTTGCTAAGAACTCATCCTCCTCACTCCCCTCCCTAGAGTTTCACACCATTTTAGAATTCTGGAACAGCAGCAGATATACAACGGCCAGTGGCTTAATACTGAAGTCTTTACAAATGCAAACCCAGCATTGTTGTGTGTCTGCATTTGTTTATTTTTGCAAATGTTCCGTGAATGACTTAAAGCACTTCCTGAAGGTTCGGGAAAGTGATTTGGACCTGACGTCTCAAGATGTGCTTCCCAAAGGACATTGCCCCAAGACAAACAGGGCTCTTTTTGTAGCAGGAACTTCTTTTGCATATTAGGTGACACACCCCTAATATAGCCAGGGCCAGCTCGCCCGCTAGGTGAGCTAGGCACTCGCCTAGGGTGCGCTGGTCACAGGGGCACCAAAAGGCACCCCCCCCGGTGAAAAGCCCCCATCACCGCCAGCGCTGGGAGGGAAGGGAAGGGGGTTAAACCCCCCACCTCTTCCCTGGCTTGCTTGGGTGCCCCGCAGCTGCGGAGCACCCAGAGCCGGCGCTGGGAGGGAAGGGGTGGGGGTTAAAACCCCTGCCTCTTCCCTGTCTTGATTGGGCGCCCCACAGCTGCGGAGCACCCAGGCAAGCTGGCGCTGGGAGGGAAGGGACAGAGGTTAAAACCCCCGCCCCTTCCATGGCTTGCAGCTCGCCCATCCTCCCCCTCCCCCCTGGGGGGGAGAGGAGGTGGGGGTGGCATGGTGGGTGTTTCCAGGCCCCACCGGGAGGTTGGCATCTGCGGCTGCCTAGGGCGCAGAGCCACCTTGAGCCGGCCCTGAATGTAGCCAATCCTCCAAGAGCTTATAGAGCTCTTCTTACAGGGGCTACTGTAAGCTCTTGGAGGATTGGCCACATTAGGGATGTGTCGCCTAATATGCAAAGGAGTTTCTGCTACAAAAAGAGCCTTGACAAGTAGAGGTAAGAAAACAAATATGTAGACCATCATGTGTATACCCAATACAAGTGTTTATGTGACCAATTGCTGAGGAGCCAAGTTCCTAGCAACACAGCCAGTTGCAAGCCTTCCTCATGTGACACTATAGGTCCTTGTAGGACAGCTTTGATATGGACATGCCTTTCTTGGGCCTGGAGAGTGTATCTGCAATATCCTCTTGCAGTAACAAGAGCTAAGCAATGATGCCATCCAGGAGATGGTAGCTACTGCAGTGCCACATCCAGGCCCCCTTTTTTTTTCTGGAAAAAGAGACGCTGAAACTCTCAAGAGGGAAATGAGGTTTTCAGTCTGTAAACTGAAAACTCATGAACTTATAAACATTTAAAAAAGAATGTTGTTGAAGAAGTTCCAGAGCTCCATTCTGGTGCATTCACTCAGAAGAAAGCCCTGGCCATATCATATTGCAAAGGCAGAAAGGTACATTATTGACACCCTCCTCACAGAGGGCTAGAGGCCAAAACATCAGTCCTGGCGAAAACTGATATCACTTCAGGTTGTATAGCTGGAAGGGGCACCATAGCATTGCTGGATGGTGTTCCTCCTTGCCATTTTTGCCCTGCCACCCTACTGAGTCACAGCAGGGGATGAGGGCAGAGGGCAGGAAGTTGTCCACCAAAGAAGACAATCTGGGCACCCTCAGTACTCCAGAAATGAAGGCTTCTACCAATGTCCTGTAATACCAAAAAACATTTCTCCATATTTAGTTTCAAAACCTGCTGCACTCATAACATTCAGCAGTTCCCAAAGACATTGATCCTACTCTTCTTTGGTTGAGAACATATCATAAGGAGACCCCTGCTGGATCAGACCAGTGGTCCATCTCCTCCAGCATCCTGTCTCACACAGTGGCCAACCAGTTCCCCTGGAGGTCCTCCTGGCACTGGGATTCAGAGGTGCAGGTAGAGGTTCCCTTCAGACACCAAGGTTAGTAGCCACTGATAGATTTATCCTCTGTGAATCTGTCTAAGCCCCTTTTAAAGTCATCTATGCCTGTGGCCACAATCTATAATGTCATTCATGGATGTGTCACTCCCAATACCAAATGACACTCATAGAAATCTATACCATCCAAATGGAATATTAAATGTACATATCTCTGAGCTTCTACTGCTAAAAACCAGAAACAGCATCCAGCCTGCAACCCCCCCCCAAAAAAAACCAGGCATCTGCAACCCTGGCCATCCTCTCCTCTTGAGGTGGCCATTTGCTCTCTTTTGATCACCTTATTGAGGTCCCTTGGGCCCCAGCATATATGCAACTAACTGGCCATTGTGCTTCTCCGCAAGTACTAAAAAAGCATACTCTGCCTGTCTTAAATCTTTTTAACTACATGCAAGTCCTCCATCCTTTTAAGTGCAGATTTCAGTTTATCGGAAGAGAAAAGGGCATTTCCCTGTACAGGCGGCGGGCAGCAGGAGGCACTGCTTTGTTAATCTGAATGGAGTGTTGAACTGGCAAACAGCCCAGCCCCGTAAACAAACCCTGGTATTCTCATATGAGTGCCTTGCGCCCCTGGTTAGTTATAGTCCTGTAATTCAAACACACATTTACCAGCTACAGTTTTTCCAAAAGTTCCAAGGCTGAGTATGGGCATCACATTCTCAAGTACAAAAATGAACAACTGCTTATACATTGCATCTTTGTACATGACACTAACAATGCAGCTTACCAGTACCGAGATATTGGGCTGCCAGTTGGAAAATTCTTGGAGACTTGGCGTGGAGCCTGGGGAGGGTGGAGTTTGGGGGAGGGCAAAATGCTCAGCAGGGATGTGATGCCAGAGAGTCTATCTTCCAAAGCTGCCATTTCCTTCAGGTGGATAAATCTCTGTAGTTTGGAGATCAGACATTATTCCAGGAGAACTCCTGGCCTCATCTGGAGGTTGGCACCCTCCACATTTGTTTGCAAGTGGACAGCAGCTTTGTGATTTGGTGATCTTAGTTTTGACAGAACTTTTATAATCCTGTTCAGATAATATGAGCAGCAGTGGCCTTTTGAAATGGGACAACGGTCTTATTCACTTGCCCTGGCAAAATCCAGCAGGCGTCACCAATTTTTCTTGCTTCTGCTTCATCATCACAAAACTGCCAATCCAGAATATGTTCAACTGTGTGCATTTGTTTTGTGTGTGAGTGTGTGCACACATGCATGCTCTGCTCTGGCAGCATCTTGCCAAATAATTATGCTTACAGACCTGTCGCATTCCATCATTTTGCATGCTTGCCTCTTTTCCATTTCCCACCAGCAGCTATTTGTGAGGAAGGCATTTTTGGTTTTGAAAATGCTGCTCCTTTAAATTATGAGTGTGAACAATTCCTTGAGCTGAATTCAGATCTTTGGCCTGTGCCTAGGGATGCCAGCCTCCAGGTGGGACCTGGGGATCCCCTGGAATTACTGCTCATCTCTGGACTATAGGGATCATTTCCCCTGGAAAAAATGGACACTTTGGAGGGTAGAGTCTATGGCATTGTACCCCACTGAGGTCCCTGTCCTCCCCAGGCTCTACCCCTAAGTCTCCAGGAGTTTCCCAACCTGGATCTGTCAATCCAGTCCCCTCATCTCCCGCTGGTGGTCAGGGCAGGACCTGGCAACCCTACCTTCACAAGTCTTCAAGGTCCTGAAAACCTGAGGATTTTTATCTTCAGATACATCTCCCTCAGGCAGCAGCCTCTGAAGACATTCTCTGTGACAAAACAGACTGCTTTCTTTTTATCAGAGACTCTTTCAAGTCACCAAGCTATACTTCTATGGCACTTGCTTCATCCTGTAACATACCCAATTACTCATCTATAGACTGATCTGCTTTTTGTATTCATACGATATTGTTCAGTCCTGTCCATGATTACTTTTAGTTTTATATTCTTGCCTTCTGCATATTTTCTCACTTTATTTTGATTGTCCAGTTCCTTCTCTCCAGCAACCTGTAGAAAAACTGAGGCTTTGATTTTTTTTTAAAAAAAATTCTCCTCTCCTTCTCTTCTATAACTGCCTTACAGAACTCAAAATTCTGTCTAATTTTATCCCAGCACTCTCTCTTGATAACTGCATGCTTGCTGGTGATGGTAACAGATCCTTATATTTGTTAAGGTTCCTTCGGCAGTGCCTGCAGTATGGCTCTTAGACCTCCCAAATCTTCTGATTTTAGCTGTACATAGGGGTGCCAGGCTGCAGTGCATGACTCCTGGGAAGAACTAGGGGAGGGGGCCTAGTGTGTTGGCGCTGCACTGGTGTGCTTACATCACTTCTGATAAAATCTGTAAGTGCTGTCTTTAGATGCTCTAGCATTCACTAAAATGCTGTGGTTTTGCCATAGGGTTTTTGTAAAATGCTAGAGCATCTACATGTCACTTCTAGTTTTTACTGGAAGTGCCGTAAGCGCAATGGCATCTCTTACTTCCCTTTCCTCTGCTGAGAAGGAAACAAGCCAGGATCCCAAGCGATACAGCAAGGAAGTGACCTTTAGTTTAATCTAGCACAGCGGTTCCCAAGCTTTCCATTATAGTATGACACACACAGATCCAAATTTACTCGGAATGGTGACCCATCCAGGGCTGCCTTGAGGTTTGTTGGAGCCCTAGGCAAACAATGACTTTGGCAGCCATCTAGCCAAGCATTCTGTTTTCTACAGTGGCTAAACAGATGTTTTTGAGAAGCCAACAAACATATAACAAAGGACACAGCTATCCCCACTATGAACCTCAAGCAAGCAGCATTCCAACATATACAGTCTTTGCATACAGAGGTTATGTTCCAGCCTTTGACCACCCTCTCCTTCTCCATTACTCCCTCTAATCCAACCTAAGAGACTAAGAAATTCCCTCTAATAACCACCAGGACATGCTTTACATGATCAACATGTGTATATGCAGTGAAGAAAAAAATAACAACTAATGTATGACATGGAAGACGCTGATTCCAGAATCCAGAGTCAGATCTTGGTTTCGAAGACACAAAAGAGAGCAAGGGGAAGGAAAGGGCAGGGACGGCCATTAGGGAGGGCAGGCCTGGGACCCACTCTCAAAGGTTTTGCAGCCCAAATTTTGGGACCTGACCCACAGGTCCCCCACCCTCCTGATTCTGATATCATGTAATGAGGGGGAGGAAGTTAAATTAAAAGATCTGGAAAAGGCTCCTCCACCAGAGAGAGAACAAGCTTGTCCAGCCATCAGCCCCACCCCAAGCAGTTTAGTCAGGTACCTTGGCCAGGGAGAGGCTGGATGCATTGCTCACTATGCCTGTTGCAGCCAGGCCAGGCTGAACCCATCCTTCACTGTGCAGGAGGAACAAGCCCAGGCTAAGTGCGAGGGGTCCCACTCTGGATCCCCAGTTCTGCACTACCACAGAACAAGGCAGTGAGGGAAAATGGGGGCACGGAATGCAGCACTGCACAACATCACTTCTGGTGGGAAACTAGAAGTAATGTCACGGTGTCAGTGCAAAGCTTTGGGATTCACCCAAATCTCTGTAGAGTTTTGAGTGAATCCCAGAGCATCACAATGAAATCACTTCTGGTGCAAATCCAGAAGTGACATTACATGGTGGTGCAGCACTAAATCAACTGACCCCAATCAACCCCCCAGTCACCCACCAGGTGCCAACGCTGGATTGGCAACCCCAACAAGTACATCCATTGCCTGGGATAAGGTTGGCCAAGCCCACCCTTCTCTAGGGTTTCCAGCCTCCAGGTAGGGCCTGGAGATCTCCTGGAATTACAACATCTCCAGAATACAGAGGTCAGCTCCCCTGGAGGAAAACGGCTGCTTTGCGGTGGGTGGGCTGTATGGCATTATACCTCACTGAGGTCCCACCTCCCCAATCCCTGCTCTCTCTACATTCCACCCCAGAAACTTCAGGGATTTCTCAACCTGGTGTTGGCAATCCTAGTGAGGTTGGGTTAGGCACACCCCTCAGTGGGCTGTGTGAGCAGACCTGAGCCCGGGCATGTCCTTTCCCACACTGGGCTGGGCAAAGCCTGGACAGATGCCTCTTTCCTTGAGCCTCAGTGGTAAGGAGGTGGCTGCCATATGCTTGGTGCTAAGGAGACCCCAGTGAGGAAGGTGACCTGGGGGGGGGTAGCCATTGGCCATTTTCCTGGTGGCCTTAATGGCCAATCTTCCCCTGTCATGTACCAGTTCTGGGTCCACCGAAAGACAGCAACTGAATGAAGAATTGTTTTAAACAACTACCAGAATGAAGAATGGTTTAAAACAACTTTAGTATGAACTGCAATTTCCAGCACAGTCCTGAGATGTGAGGGCAGAAAATGCACAGGGAGTTGACTGGCCAGTATGTTAACTGATTTTATTAACCAACACCAGCCCACCACAGGCCCAACAGTGCACCCACCATACCAGTGCAAAGGGAAAGCGTGTTTCTCATGGGGGCAGTGGCTAGATGGCTCTCTAAGCTGTCCCAGTGGCACAGTTTGTGCTGTCATGTCTGAGACACTATGGCAACTGGCAGAAGATGGGCAGGTACTTACTGTGGGGTGTGTGGAAAACTTCCTTGCTGTGTGATGATGTCACTTCTGGTGTGACCCAGAAGCACTAGCATCACACTGGGCAATGTTTGAACTTGTCTAAAACCTCTATGGCATCGCCCAGGTGCAGCACTGGCATTTCTGGGTTCCACTGGAGGTGACATCATCTCACAGCACTGAAGACCCCCCCTTTGTTGACCAGCTTCCACCTGCTGACGAGATGAGTATTGGTGGGCATCAGAAAAAAATAACAGGAGTTTTCCCACCATTCATAGGCACCTGGTAAGCCTACCATAGACACCCATTGCTTGAGGGGAAGCACCCCACAGCAGGCACCACACCATGCCCCCAAGGACTACAGGAGGCCAATGAGTGGCATGCCTTGCACCTGTTGGCCTTCACCTGATCTCCAGCTCCCAACCTCACAGCTAGTGCTGGTCAGCAGCAGCCAATAAACCCTGGCCTGTGCATGGCTGACCCAGATGCTAAATCGCTTGGCATGGGGCTACACCAATCACAGAAGCAAGGTAGGTGCAACTAAGCTGTGGAGTCTTGTGAGCAACAATTCTACTTTGTGAGCTACTGGCATTAAAGCTGTGAGCAAGCGATTTGGCTACTGCATAAATTACTTTGATCTAGAGCCATCCTTCCTGAGTTAAGACAAAAATGTGTGAACTGGAGGCTAAAAAACTGTGAGCTAGCTCACACTAACTCAGCTTAGATGGAACACTGGGTGCAACGCAACCTCACAGTGCACGCCCACCCATCCACCTACATCCTAGCTACCATCTCCCTCTCCCCAAAAAAACTGGCTGCATCCCAAGCTAGTCAGGAGGTGCAGGCACACCCATGATGATGATGTTTAAGATGTGCAAAGTCCAAAATAACAAGCAAAAGTTATAAGGTCAACAGCTATAAAGCAATCAATATCTCCAGACAACAGATAAATGTCCAAAGGTGTCTTTTCTAATTGTGGGAAGCGAACTGAGAATCTCCATTCTGGGAGATTCTGGGAGGACTTTGGAGGACAACCAAGGCCCATCGCGTACTGACAGCTTACTCTGGAGAATGCGAGCAGTCAAGCCTTTAAGCTTGACTTTGGATTTGTGTGCCTGCCATACGCACCATTCTTTTTTCTCCAGTGTACTTATTCTGTAGTTTGTGTATTTATTCTGCATCTACAACCAAAACCCACATTTTTGGCTTAATTGGGGTAGGAACATCACTTGTGATGTGGAGGGTGGAATCCAAAGTGTTTTTTTTGAATATACACAATTGCCCTATTGCAGTTGCACAGTAGCATCCAGTAACCGCTTTCCATTTAAATCTTCCTTGTTTAGTTCCATGAATGAAACTGGCTAGAGCAGCAACTAAGATCCCTTTTCTTATTGCCAGTGGATTCTCTGTTGTGTTATTGCCCACTGTGAAAAATGGGAAGGAGTCGACCCGATGCCAGTTTTCACCCCCTTGGAGAACTGTCTTCAAAGCTGCGAAGTTCCCTTCTCTAATTGCCAAGCTGTAGTGGGGATGGGGTGCTGAGCTGTGGTGGGAGCTCACCGGTAAGCAGATCAGGAGGTGGAACATATGGAGCTGCATGAAAATCCACTGGGAGGTCTGGAGCAGTGGGGGGGGGGCGGTGGTGGTTGGAAAGTTGGAAAATCAAGATGAGGGGCAGGTGCAGCATGGGCAGATGATAATGTTAAGCCATGTGGGTGGATGCCAGGAGGCGCAGGAGGCGAGGATCCTAGGGTCCAATGTGCGGGGGGGGGACTAATGGGAGGACTAACACAGGAGGGGGTGGAAAGTTAGAAAACCGAGATGAAGGACAGGCACAGCAAGGCCAGCTGATGGTGCTAAGCCAGGTGGGTGGGTACCCAGAGGGATGGAAGGTGAGGATCCTAGAGTCCAATGTGCAAAGGGGGGATCAAACAAGAGGTCTAGCGCAGGAGGGAGGTGGAAGGTTGGAAAACCAAGATGAGGGGCAGGTGCAGCAAAGCCAGCTGATGATGCTAAGCCAGGGGGATGAGTGCCAAGAGGTACAGAAGGTGAGGATCTCAGGGTCCAGAGTGCAGAGTGGCAGGGAAAGGGCCAGAGGGCAGCAAGGCACATGGGGGGACGGGACACCTCCATTTTAACTTAGAATATGGACATGCTTCTATGGTGAGGAGTGCCAGTTCCTCCATGAGGAGCCTGACAGCACACGCTACCTTCAGCCAAACCTTTAAAGCATTCTCTGCCAAAGATTCTTTTTTCCCTCCAGCATTCCAAGATTAGCGAAAAACTCAGCTCACTAGACTAAGAATGCTTGTTTTTTAAAAAATTAAAAGATGGAAAACCTAAGCAATAGTGGAACCTGTACAGTGATCAAGGTGGGAGAACTACTAACGTTTTGGTATAAGATGGCTACCTGAGAGTAAATACAGATGGAAGAATCTCCTGTTTCAAGAAACACCCCCAGCAAGAAACTCACCAATAAGGACAGTGAGGAAGGCCCTCAGTGTGGGTAGAGGAGGAAAATCCAATAGAATCTGTATGCTTTTGAATTACCTTCAGCTTGGAAGTGAAGCAAGGGGGGAAATTGCCACAAAACCACTCTCAAAAGACCCGGGTAAACAGTGAACGGAAAACTAACTGAGTGCTGAAGAGAGGGAAAATAATACAGAATGGGGGGGTGGGACAGACATGCGTGGTGAAAGTGATGGGAATGCAGAATGACAAAGAAAACCCAACAGACATCCACAGTGAAAGCGAGGCAAAACACCAGTGCATAATAGGCCTAAGATGCTTAGGGGGTTGGAGTACCTTCCCTATGAGGAAAGGCTGAAGGGTCTGGGACTTTTCCGTTTAGAAAAGAGACTAAGATGGGACATGATAAAGGTTTATAAAATTATGCACAGGGTAGAGAGAGCTGACAAAGAAAAATGTTTCTCCTTCCCCCAAAATACTAGAACTCAAGGGCATCCAATGAAGTTGATGGGCAGTAGGTTTAGGATGGAAAAAAGGCAACGGGCAGCGAGACATTCCGGCAGAAACAACATGGCGGCGAATCGACAGCAGCCGAGCGAGCATTCCAGATGGGACTGGCCAGAGACGAGGCGACGTGACGACGCAGCACAGCCAGAGCCAATCAGGACAGAGGCTGGTGCAGCAGTCGTCGCACAGCCGCGGACTATGGAAACAGCCCAGCGGGAGCTGCTGTGGAGCCACGCCGAGCCGGAAAGAAACAACAAGCCGGTAGGGCGCCTGGTAGGCACTCACCTCCCCATTCAAGTGTGGCCCTAGTTAGGTAATAAAATTACTATGAAAACCGCTCAGAGCCTCTGGGATTGAGCGGTATAGAAATCGAAATAATAAATAAATAAATAAATAAATAAATAAATAAATAAATAAACAAACACTTCTTTACACAGAGAGTAATTAAAATGTGGAATTTGCTGCTGAGGACAGAAAGCTTAAAAAGGGATTAGACATTCATGGTGGAGAGGTCTATCAATGGCTACTAGTCATGGTGACTAAAGGGCATCTCACATTCAGAGGCAGTAAGCCTCTGAATACCAGTGCTAGGAGGCAACATCAGCAGAAGGCCTTGGCCTCCGTGCCCTGCTGTTGGCTTTTCAGAGAAACTGGTTCACCATGGTGTGAGACAAGATGCTGGACTAGATAGATCACTGGTCTGATCCAGAAGGGCTCTTCTTATGTTCTTATGTTCTGATGCATTCAAACAAGAGTCCAAGGCCATGGAAGAAGGCCAGTGCATGCCGGCTGAGGTGGGATCCTGAGGCCACCAAGTGGAGGGTGCACCACTGGCCTGTCTTGCCCGCCCCATTGGGGAGGTGGAGCAGGAGCGCACGTGCTAGGACCCAAAAGATGGTGAACTATGCCTCCTTGCTGGCAGTCCCAGTAGTCCCAGCACCAGCCTCACTCATACTGTAAGGGGCAGGGAGAATACCAAAGGATAGAAATTGAATAAGACATTTATAAAAATAAGAACAAATTAAAACTTATTTTAAACAAAAATGAACTGGGGCAGGGATGCTGAATACGTCTTGTGCTTAGCCCTGCTTCTTCTTATGCATTTTCCATGTTTTGACATGCCAGTATCCTATAGAGTTGTCACACAAAACAACATTGCATCCATTGCAAAGGCCTCTGGTGACATACCATCATATAGATGTTGAAATTGTCACATGAAAGTTTTATACTTGGAGGAAGGGAGGGAGGGAGGGAGGGAGGGAGGGAGGGAGGGAGAGAGAGAGAGAGAGAACATAAGAACATAAGAACATAAGAGAAGCCAATGTTGAATCAGGCCAATGGCCCATCCAGTCCAACACTCTGTCACACAGCGGCCAAAATATACCAGGTGCCATCAGGAGGTCCAGCAGTGGGGCCAGGGCACCAGAAGCCCTCCCACTGCTGCCCCCTCCAGCACCAAGAATAGAGTGCATCACCTGCCCCAGACTGAGAGTTCCCATCTATACCCTGTGGCTAATAGCCACTGGTGGACTTCTGCTCCATATGTTTATCTAATTTCCTCTTGAAACTGTCCATGCTTGCAGCTGCCACGACCTCCTGTGGCAGTGAATTCCATATGTTAATCACTCTTTGGGTGAAGAAGTATTTCCTTTTATCTGTTCTAACCCGACTGCTCAGTAATTTCATAGAGTGCCCACGAGTTCTTGTATTGTGAGAAAGGGAGAAAAGTATTTCTTTCTCAACCTGCTCAATCCCATTCATAATCTTATAAACCTCGATCATGTCACCTCTCAGCCATCGTTTCTCCAAGCTAAAGAGCCCCAAGCATTTTAACCTTTCTTCATAGGGAAGGTGTTCCAACCCTTTTATCATTCTAGTTGCCCTTCTCTGCACTTTTTCCAATGCTATAATATCCTTTTTGAGATGTGGTGACCAGAACTGTACACAGTATTCCAAATGAGGTCGCACCAATGATTTATACAGGGGCATGATGATACTGGCTGATTTGTTATCAATTCCCTTCCTAATAATCCCCAGCATAGCGTTGGCCTTCTTTATTGCAGAGAGAGAGAGAGAGAGAGAGAGAGAGAGAGAGAGAGAGAGAGAGAGAGAGAGAGAGAGAGAGAGAGAGAGAGAGAGAGAGAGTGTTATCATTCAGAAAGCTTACAGAATACATTCAAAAGGGTTTCAGAATTCCTGAGAAAATATGCATTTCTGCCAGATCCAGCTTTACTGCTGCACATGACAAAGGAATTTTGTGCTTTCATGGCATACACAATATAGAAATTTTGCTCATTATGATTACACTCCTCCATCTATGCAGGAAAGATGTCAGCGTGGACAGCCTCATTGGAAACATAATGAAGTAGAGAGCTACAGCTTACTTAGATGTTTTCATTTACATGATGGGTAATTTGCATAATATTTCCTTTGCTAAGGCAGACACAGGAACTGCAAAATTAACCATACTTACTCAGAATGTCTACCTAACCCAGAATCTTGTCTCCAATAGTATATGTATATATTGTTGTTGATCTTTAATAGCAATCTTTTATTAAAAGAGAAAAAATAAACAACCCATTCATCTCCCGAGTTACACTTTGCCAGTTGAATATTTAACAGTTACATAACTGTTCTTGACTATTCCAAGCATTTCACATACATTAACACATTCATACAGCAACCCTACATTTGAAATGTGGTTTTGGAGGAGAGCTTTACAGATACCATGAACTGCCAAAAAGAGAAATAAGTGGGTTCTAGATCAAATTAAGCCTGAATCAATTTCCACTTTTTTCTGTTTGTGTCTATTGGACCTGAAAAATATCAGTATTCCTGAATATTCCTGAATATTACCAGTATCCATATTGTACTGGTATCTGAGTAAATATTGGGGGAACCTGGATTTACTCAGCTCCATAATACCCTATGGGGACTGTCCCCATAGGGTATAATGGAGAATTTCACTTACTGAATTGTGTTGCCGCCATGGCATGACTCAGCAACTGAACTGAAGGCATTTAAAGAGACCTTATAGCTGAGCCCAAATAAAAGTTGAATAATGTCAGCTTTTATTTGGGTATGGCTATTTCAGTAGCCAAATCAGATTGTCCAGATTATTAAGCTTGGTATATACTGAGTGCATACCCCTAATTGTAATGATTATATAACTATCACTACTAGTGGATGGTGCTGTTGCACATTTGAGCGTGGGTTGGTTTTGTATTGGTTCTAGCTGTTATTCTCTGCTGCTGGGGAATTGACTGTTTACCTGTCATAGCCATTTTAAGATCTATACTGAAGGCTGTTCTGGAGACCACTTGGAAACCTTTTATTAAAGTTGGTTCCCTAAAAATGTGTGTTACAATATCACTTTGGGCTTGGCCTTGTAATTGTGTTGGGACAGTTATGACTGAACAAGATTGTGCTGAAACAGCTGCGGCTGAGGAGAGGAGGTGTCCCAGTTAGCAGGCACAACAGGCACCAAAGCAGAGAGACAGAGACAGGGCAGTCCAAAAAGTGAAGTCAAAGCCAGGCCAAGGGTCAGTAATTCATTAGGTGCAGACAGGTCCAAGAAGCAGAATCCAAAGGCAGCCCAGATAACAAGGTCAGTCTGTAAATCATAAAGAGCAAGGCAGGAGTTGTGGTTGCTGGTTTCACAGATGTGAGACTTGTTGCTGCCACAACTGGGAAGGCATGCCAGCTTGGTTTAAATTAGCCTCTCATAATGAGCTGAGTTAAGCAAGGCAAGGTCCTGCAATCACTCAGGACTACTATGAGTTTAATGCCAGCGTTGAGCCAAGAGGCATATGCTGCACCTTCACTATATAAGTTCCCAGTGAAATTGTTCCCAGCATTGCTCTGCTGATGGGGGGGGGAATCCGATGAGCTGACTTGCCCCAGCTGGTCTTCATCTTCCCCTCCTGTAACCTGTCTGGAGGAGTCAGCCTCAGCTGTCAGCCATGAATCCTGGAGCTCTTGGCTTTCCTCGGCTGCTTCTTGTGAGCTGGGCCCAGGCTCTGTGAGGCTTGAGGAGTCTTCCTTCAGGATGAATTATGACTAGACAAGCTGGCCCACAACACCAGGTAGCCACAGTCTCTACACCTTATTTATGCCTGCCTCCTCCTCATTATGAAAAGGGTGGTCAAAAACCAAGTGCAGCAGCTGATACCCTCTCATAAAGGTTCAAGGAGGCACCAGACGCCAGCAAATCTTTGCCCACAGAGGAAGAGATGATAGCCACTCCCTTCTCCTTACAGAGATGGTGGTTCAGGTGCAACCACAGCAGCCTCCTCTCCCCCCTCACAAAGAGAAGTACTCTTCACATTGGACCACTCATGGTGGCCCTGAAAGTGGAGTGAGTCTCCAGTGAGACAGCCAGTTTGGTGTAGTGGTTAGGAGCGCAGATTCTAATCTGGGAGAATGAGGTTTTATTCCCCACTCCTCCACATGCAGCTGCTGGTGTGATCTTGGGTCAGTTACAGGTTCTTTCAGAGCTCTCACGAGCGGTTCTTGAAAGAGCTCTCTCAGCCCCACCTACCCCACAGGGTGTCTGTTGTGGGGAGAGGAAGGGAAAGGGGATTGTAAGCCACTCTGAGTCTTCTTCTTCTTCTTCCTCCTGCACTCTCCTCAAAATAGTTTAACAGACCTGGCTTGGGGTGAGCCCTAAGTAGGGCTGCCAACTTCAGGTTGAGAAATTCCCAGAGATTTGGGGGTGGAACCTAGGGATGGCAGGGTTTGGGGAGAGGAGGGACTTTAATGGGGTGTAATACCATAGAGTTCACCTTCCAAAGTGGTCATTGGAGTGAAGAGAGCTCAGAAGGGAAGTGATGCCATTGAGACTACCCTCCAAAGCCACCATTTCCTCCTGGGAAACTGATCTCTGCAGTCTGGAGATCAGTGGTAATTCTGGGAGAACTCCAGGCCACCCCTGGAGGATGGTGACCCTAGCCCTTACCCATGCTGCACTCAGAGACCAGCCATAATCCAAATGTTTCTGACATCCCACATACTCTTTCACCTACGTTGTACCAGAGAGATACCTATCATTACAAACGGGAATCAGAACTCCCCTCAGGCTCAGGCTCTGTAGAATGTTTGTGCCGCATTTCCTTTCCCTTCCCCCACAGCAATTTAAAGCTTTCCTTGTTTGCAGCAGGCAGCACCCCACATGCATCACTGCTAATTATTTCTGGCGAAGTGCTATGACCCCCAAAAGCGGTATGTGCGATTATCACAGCATCATTATAACTAGTGTCATAATACAAATCTCAGAAGTAATTTCGGGTGGGGGGAAAAAACCCACTAAGCTTCAAACACCAATTCATCTGAAAAGAGGGGGAAACAAGCTGGCACCGGCAGAAACCATAAATCATGAGAACACACAGAAAAACTTATCTAAAGAGGGGGGAAAAGTTAACTAAACCAACACCAACAATCAGAAAGAGTTGAGCTTCTTTTACTAGAAATGTTGTAAAGCTCCTGCATCACGATTTAAAGCAAAATGATTAATGGGATGATTGGTTGGGGGGAGGGAATGTTGTACAAGGAAACACGTAGGAAGGAGCTGTGGAAATACCATGTTCCATTGTTCGTTTGATGGCTCTGCGATACATCAAGCATTTGTTCTCCTTCCAAAAAGAAGTACATGTTATCAGATCATGCCACCCTGAGCCTGCCCTGTGGGGTGTGGGGCGGGGTATAAATCAAATAAATAAATAAATCGACCATATCACTTTTTGCAAAAAAGTCAGCAAAATGTCCACCAACAAGAGGGAATATATATTAGGGATGCCAAGCCCCCTGGTATGGTTGGAGGTCCCCTGGTTTTGGGCACTCCTCTCCACCCCTCCAATGACCCCCCAAACAGGCAAGAAGCTGGAAATAAACATGATGTACCTACATGACTCAGAAGTGACGTAGGAACATTGTGAAAATGGGGGGGTGCTCTGGTTTTTGGGCAAAACTCTATGGTAGAAGCTAATAGAGTTTTGTCCAAAAACCAGAACATCACCCCGCCCCCGACATCCCTGACATGCCTACGTCACTTCCAGGTCATGTAGGTGTGTCATGTTTATTTTCAGCGTTCCTCCTTGCTCCCTGTAAGTTCCCTCCCATCCCCTGCTGGTAGGTCCAAGAGACCTGGGAACCCTAATGTATATAGAGCTGATGTTCAGCTTTGCATGCTCTCTTGACCATTTGCTTCCAAACATTTTCATTAAGGCAGCCTTACATTAAGTATCCAGCCTGCCAGTTAAGATCTGCTTCTCCAACTCTCCTGTCTGTGCCCCCACCTTCAGAGGCGAGATGGGTGGCAACTAGAGACAGAGCATTTTCTGTGGTGGCACCCCACCTCTGCGATACCCTCCCCCTTGAGGCTTGCCTGGTGCCTACTTTACTTTCTTTTAGGCACCAGAGGAAAACTCATCTTTTTACCCAGGTTTTTAATTAGGGGATTTATCTTCCCAGCTTTTTAATGGCCTGCTCTGTTTTATGGATAGCTTTTATGCTGCTTATGCCCAATGGCTTGTGTTTTAATATTGTGATTATTAATTGTAAGCCATCTTCAGCAGGACTCTGAAGAGGCAGCATTGAAATATTCTAAATAAATAAAATACTTAATGCAATGTGCGTTGGTTGCTGAGCATGCAAATAGGTCTGAAAGGAGGGGCAGGATAGCATGCTTTCCATTATTTCACAGAGGTAAATGCTTGTGATGTCTGATAAAGGATTACTGCCCCAGTCCTGCTCTCAGTTACTCCCTCCATCTACTATATGTTGTATTCAATTACCCTGCAAGAGCCTGCCCTGTTGTGTTTCATAAACCAAGAAAGTATTTGTTAGATTAAGGATGTGCTAGGGAAAAGAAACATAAATGGTGCTACAGTCTTATCAACAGTTCAAAACAAACCTGACCAGCATGTGAAATGGCTGTCTATGCACCGTGTGATGCCTTAGTTTCCATGCACTTGCATTGATAAGGATGTGAGTGAGACACAAGCGGCATCCCTCCCCACTCAGATATTTAATTTGTATAGACTCTGAGCACAGACTTGAATCTGAAAGATTACACCAGCAACTCACATCATCATACTTTTAAAAGGCTTCAGCAATATCCTGCTGGAAGGTAAAAAATAGGGAGCATGATTTATTAAGGACCAGCCCCAGAAAATAGAAGCGGTCTCTGATAAATAAGGACAGCTGAAGACCACAGGATTTGTGCAATAACTGCTAATGTAGCAATAGCTTCCCAATGCAGGGGAAGCAGCAGTATTCCATACATTGTTTCTGAAGGGAAGCAGAATTTATGGGGGCATGTAATACCTTGTTATAGAAGATAAACAGTTTTCTTATGTCATCTGCAAATATACATCCCAGTAGGCACAAAGACAAAATAAAATATTTGTGTCAAATGGAGACTGAAAGGCCAGTTCCTAAGAATCTGCATACTTGCTCGGCTGTAACCAAATTAACCAGGCACGCATCAATGGCTCGTTATTTGTTTAGTTGGGGGGGGATCCCAAGAAATTTTTTCTTTTGTGCAAGCCAAGGTAATTTGTTGAAGGACAGGTAAGATCCACAGCCACAAATCTTCTGTGTCTTTAAGCAATGTTTAATGGCACCAAGAGGCAGGAAAATGTCACACCCAGACTCAAGATGCTGCCATTCCAGCAACTGTTACGTCCAGAAACCTGGTCTTGCTGTACATTTTCAAAGACTCTTCCCAATATTTTGTTTCACTCTGTCCACTGGTTCCTTCTCCTTGAACCCTTCACAGAGCTATTAGTTTTTGCAAAAAAAGAATGGCTCATCTTTTTGTCACTGTATTTTGAGGTCTGGCTGACTTCCACAGAGGTCTGCCTTCTGGCACACAAAATAGTTTGCCAAAGTATCTGGAAAAGGAGACAGGATTTCATTCCAGATGGGGGAAAAAACTCCTTTTTCTTCATACAACTTAGATTTTAGCAGCTGGAGCCCTCCTCAAGCTCAGAGCACTCTAGCAGCCTGCCTGGGCCTGGATAGGCCAGGACTCTGTTCAAACGTGGGTGCCAGTCACATAGCTCCATGGGAAAGTAAGAGGAATATAATTTGATTAGATATGGAGGTGGTCAGAACAGATGTCTTTCTCCTATCCTAAAGGCACATGTAGCTTAATCAAATAGATTATTCAGGATTTATGCAACAATCTCCAGAAGACTTCATTAGCCACTCAAGCAAGCAACTACTCTCAAACCCTCTTTTGCATACACAAGATCATTTTTCCTCTTCACAATTGTCTAAGTGCAACTTAATCACTTTATCTCCGTGTCACCTGTCTGGTCAAGCCTTCCTGGGTCATCAAGAGGGCCATTAGCTGCAATCAAGCCACAGCTCAAACCTTAATTTCACCCCAGTAAAGCAATGAAATTAAGCAAACATAAAATTAAGCAAACTCTGGAGCATGACGGAAGACAGGAGGGCCTGACATGATGTGGTCCATGGGGTTGCAAAAAGTTGGACTCGACTGTGCAACTCAACAGCAACAACAAAGCAATAATGACAATTGTTTTTCTCTCCTTCATAGAATAAAATGCTGGCTGTTTCTCTCTAGATCTGCTGCTTCCATGGACCTCTCCAAGACTGGTAAATGTCACCTGATTCCTGAAACACTGTTTCCTTGCTCCTCCCTGCCCTTGCAGTTAGCTCTTGAATGTTGTGTGTTTTGCTGAATGAACCTTTCTTTTTCCTCATTTTCCTTGTTAATAAAAAGACTCTTTAATTCCAACTAATTGCCTGTTTATTTCAAGAGTTCTCACAGGGACAATCCCCGTAAATATTGGTGTTTTGATTCCAGTTGCCCCCTCTTGCACAGTCTTCCATGCTAATTCCCCCCAACTGATTGGAGACTGCCTCTTTGGGTAGAATAGAGGTCCATGCTGGTGTTCTGAAGATCAAGGCAGAGAACACAATGGCCGTCACCAGGCTGTGGTGGGTTTACATGGTTACACAGCAGCTTCCAAGGCTGTCACTTTGCTTTGGAAAGGCTTTAATCTTTTCATATCTGGCCTTGGCATACAGAATCAGAAAGCAGCCTTTTGGAACCATCCAGCTGTTGCAATTGTTCTCATGTGCTGTTACGAAAATGACCCCCAAGATACTCACGATCAAGAGAAATAACCATTATCCTTCCCTTCAGTGTTCCAAATTTAAAAGCTGATGTGCACCTATCATCTATAATTCCAAAGTGTTACTTGGGAGCTACACTGATCAGGGTTCTATAGCAGTTCCGTGCTACATCCAGATGTGACAGATCACTGGTGCTACTGAGGAGAGGACAAAGTCACCCTCCCCCCGACAGAATGATGGATCAGAGCAAGTGATGGCAGCGATGAGCTAGGTGGGGAGCACTCAGGTGTGAACCTGGTAGCTGAAATAAACCCAATTCATGGTGCTGATTCTTACTTTTACAGCTCGTTATGAGCTGGGACCCACATCCTTAAAAGGCTCTGTGCCCACCCAGCAGTTCCTCCTTGCTGCAGATCTGTTAGGACGGCCCCACATGGTCTTGGATCTTGAACACAGTGGTTCTGACTCTATGGAATGCACTCCCTGAAAACACTGAGAAAATATCTTCCCTTTCAGCCTCCAGTAGACTTTGCTTCTTTCCGCATTTGCCTGCCACTCCAGATTTTCTCAGTGTTCGAGTTGAGGCGCTTTAAGTCCACAGCAAAACAGCATCCAAATAACCGGGGGCAACAGCAGGCTGAAACTGGGCTAACCACTGAAGGGAGGGAATGTAATGCAGAATGGGGTGGGGGGAACAGAATAAAAAGAAGGCTGAACTAGATTTTAGTGCGGGGGGGGGGACTGGATTAAAAAAGAAGTTTGAATTCAATTTTAGTGCAGAATTGCTTGGAGGGCACCTCAGCAAAGATGGATTAAAAGGAGAGTGCAGAAAGGGCCTTTGTAAGACTAGTCTGTTCATGAGCATCTTGGAAAGCTCTGGGACCATGATTTATGATGCTGAGACCATTATTTTGAAAGTCTGCTGTAAACTGCTTTGGATTGCATATAGGGAGAAAAGTGTAGTGAAAGGGGGAAGACTGAATGATATTGCTGGATAATGATGAGATGAGTCTCTTTGGCAGAAGACCCAGAGTGTAGGGGAAGGGCCCTGGGATATCCAGGAGGCTGCTGTTGGAGCAGGGTTATGCCCTGTGGTCCGGGGCCTCTGTGCCATGACCTGGCTGTTAAGGTTCAAGGTCAATTTATACCAGCTGTACAGTGCACTAAAAGAATGATCCCAGAGATCTATGCAGACTGTTGTCCATTTTAACAAGTTCTTCATTATTTAGAGACTCATCTTCATGTACAATATTCACACATCATGATGACTTCCTTGTTCTTTCAGCCCACAAGACAGCTGGTGTATGACCATTTCATGCAAAGGGCTGACACAAATCAACAGCACTTCCAACAAGATACCTAAATCCTGTACAGGAAGCTGCTTTTTGTATGCTCTTATCTGTTGTACTTCATTGGCCCTGTGCCTCTAAACTATTTTGCTTCAAAATTCTAGGACGTATATCCATATTTTCCATACTTTTGATAGTTGAGCAATTAAATTGGGAGGAACACTTCAGTGTTAAAGTGGAAAATGTTTGCTTTTCAAATGTGCAAGAGCAAAACATTATCTTGCTCTCAAGAGGAGCTTGCCCTGTGCGTTCCTGTGCAAGTCCCTCATTCAATGATTCCTTCTTCCTGCCTGATCTTTTAATTACTGCTTGTATATGTGTATTTTAACTTTGGGTTTAATTTTTTAATGATGTGTTAGTTTTTGTTTGGTTTCAGTGATTTTGAGGACATGTTATTATGTACGTTTTGTAACAGGTCAGCCACCTTGGTAGCTCCAGTGTGGCAGAATAGCAGGGTATAGATCTTATAAATAAATAATTCTGAATGTGTTACTTGATTAGAAGGATGCAAGCCTAGAACAATCTACCCACCCAGAGATGTAAATATGCAGCTGACACCGAGCAACTGTGATGTACCAGTCTGACGCACAGATAGGGCAGAATTATCTATCAGGAGACTCGTTCAAAAGAAGTAAAGCCCAAGGAGGAATTTTATTTAATCAGAAATAACGCCAACCTGCTAAGTGATTACACCGTGGCAGAAGCGTAGAATTCATTGCTAACTTATTACTCCAGTCTTGTGAGTTCCACAGCACATGTTCAGTTTTTGGTGAAGTCCTTCTCTTTTGAGGACAAATAGCCATGTTTATGTCCTTGGCCTGCTCTAACATCTTCATATACTTGCTTTAATTTCTGTTGCATCACACAGAATCTTGAAGTCTGGGGGTGTCTCTCCACCATTAACAGGTGCCTGGGCCTTCCTGGCAAGCACCAGGATTAGCATTTCTGCTTTTAAAAGTTCCTTTTTGAACCAGTTAATTACCTGCCAGAGTTCTTGGACTGAGTCATCAGCGTCCAGATCACAAAGATCAAAGAAGGGATTTGTGTACGTCTGCCTGAACAAGGCAGCCTAGCATCCTTCAGCAATTATGATAATGGATCAGCTTTCTGAGGATAACTAATTGCTCTTTTGCCCATATTCTTTACTTTGCTGTAAAGATTAATTACTTGGCATACGCTGGATGTTTAATGATTGAGGAATAAGCTGATTTCCAAAGAGAGGTCCGCAAAGGATTCTCAAGACCCCTGGCTTTTTAGGTGTGTTTTATGCTAAGATTCCTTCAGAGATCACAAATAATTTCTCTGGGCCTGCTTGAAATTTCTAATATACGAACCTTTCCCCCTTCAAATACATGATCACATTCCATACATATGATCTAATGATTCATGAAAGAAAACAAGATCTGATTAATGTGGCACCTTAGTCATTGCATCAGACGGTCAATGCAGATAGGAGGCCATACTCACTGCAACAGGCAAACAAGAGAACCCTGCTGGAATTTGTTATAATGGGACTACAATACAGCAGAGGAAAATTTTAATCCCTGGCAATACTGCATTGGTGATGTGAGGTCCATTGAAATGTAGACTATGTTGTATCAATAGAGTTCACAATGATTCATTCAAAGAGGGGGAAGTATTAGTGATCCATCATTGGCGTGAAATGGATTATGGCCCACTGGGATTTCATTTCAAGAAAAAAAACTAATGACCTGCCCCCACCACCACCAAAGAACAACTCAAAAAGAGGGGGAAACTATCCGTAACGTTATTTTGGTAGGGTTCTTATAATGCAAGCAACTCTTTCTGTCACACACACATATATGCATGTGCACACACACACAGTATGACCTCAAAACATCCAATTTACCTGGTATTTTACCAGTAATAAACCAGGAACAAAATCATTGTCTCAGTTCAGATATAACACAAACCCATGGTTTATTCTAACTGTGGTTAATTTGAGGAAACAAGATACAGTTTGTAGACAATGGCCCATTCTGCATCTAGCATTCGCTCCGCTGTTTTACCAAACCCACGTTGGAACAGAAATTCCCCTCTACATTGCATGCCACTTTCACTTTGATTGATGTTGGATATTATGGCAATGTCCAGACTGGTTGCTGCTTTCACTTTGTTTGATCGCTCAGTTTTATAGTACCGTCTGCATAGATTTATGACCAATCAGGGGTGACTTTGCAGTCAGTATGGCATTTGAATGAGGTTTTGAGCCGCATCTTTTTCTGCTCCAGTGTGGGTTCGGTAAAACAACAGAGTGAATGTTAGATGCAGAATGGGCCAATCATTTAAATCCCAGTCAACAAATGCCAATTTTGTTGCCTTTGTGCTCTTCCCCTGCTTCCGCCAGAGACTGTCTCAAATTCTAGCCTGCACTGTGGTAAGGGTGACACTAGGAACAAGACAGAAATAAGCAGGATGTCCATGTTCATATACCATGTACTAACCTGTGGTCTCAGATTCTCATTAGGTATACCTTAATTAAGGATAGTTAGCAGAGAGGTCCACAATCAGATGATCACAGTAGCCCTATTTTGTTTAATAAAACTATGGCTTCATGTGACATTTGAACTGACATACAGTTGTGAAATACCACAACAGCTACTACTAGAGTTGACAACTTGGGGGGAAATACAGTGCCTCTAGGTCTTTAAAGTATTCTGTTAGATCTTTGTCCTCTGAGGAATCAGTCGTAATAACGGAAGATCTCCAAGCCAGGCAGCACCTAGAGATTGGTAACCCTAGTTACTACTATCCTCAACTTAGCAGGAAAGACAAGGAAGTTGGGCTCTCCCCTGTAACTGATAAACTACGGGGCTAGACAGGGTTGGAAAAATATGCCCTGGCAGGACCACAACGTCACATTAATGAAAATCCCCCTCTTCATCAAAAACATGGAAAGCTAAGATCTCAGAGTTCAAATAACCTGTTCCTTGATGTGCTAGTTTCTATATATGCTAAGAGAATTTCTTTTTTGTGCAGTAGAGCTTTCAACATACAATTGGTAGGTATAATTGATAGGTGTACGTGCAAACCAATAGTACACATACTGTTTACCACGAACACCCATTTCTGCATCTCCAATGAGACAGAAACATTACATCTTCACAAACTCTCACCAAGAGGCTAGTGAACCAAAACCAATTTCCGGAGACTATTTTGAAATTTCTCCTTCTGCTGAGAAATGCATTATGTAGTTCTTTTCCATGGCTGAAATGACTGCCTCTCAAGTGTAGCATTCATCTCTCTATTACCATTTTCCCCTTCATCTCAACACTCCTGGCTATTGTTCTAACAGAATATTTTAAAGACCTAGAAATAAAGTTCTAAATGATGTGAGCATGATAGGCCAATTTAAATTCTCTTGAGTCTCCCCCTCCCCAAAACACAATAAATTATCTGAGTTGTAAGATAAAGTCTGCTGGTATACAAAGAAAATAAAAATAAAAAGTGTTGTGTGGATTTTTTTTCTTTTTTAAGATTCATTGTACAAGCTCTAACCTATGTTTGGATTAGCATAGTTATAATTCTTCAGAAACACAATGGACAGATTCAGGAGAATTCATACTCAAGTCGAGTGTGCATATACAAAATCTTTATTAGTTACCGCTTTTTCTAAAGAAAAAAATTAAACATAAGAGTAATCCTGTTTTAAACCTACAATTGTATACATAAGGTTTCTCATATGAATGGATTTTTTTGCACTGAACTGTATGGTATTTTCCAAGTCACAGAAGGCTTTTCAAGGCAAAGATCAAATGTTCAAGTAATCCCTGGGCTTTTTGGTATCAATTGACAGATGTGTTTAGAAAAGGAAAAAGGAAGACTGGATTCTCTAAGAATTTTTCCATAGTGTTTACGGCAAGTAAACTGGAGGGGAGGTTTAATGAAAAGAGGGAAATGTTTTTTTAACTTAAAATTTTTATTTCATCTACAGTCACTGTGACTTTGCAGAATTTAGTGATCAACCCTGACTTAGGGCTGCCAACCTCCAGGTGGGACCCGGAACTTCCCCAGAATCACAACTGATCACCAAACTATGGAGATCAGTTCCCTTGGAGAAAATGGCAGCTTTGGAAGACAGACTCTATGGGATACCATCTATCTAGGTGAAATTCCTTTTCATACTCACTTGCTCCACAAGCACCACCTCCAAATCTCCAGGAATTTCCCAGGTCAGAGTGGGCAACCTTACCATGCTTTCAGTGGCAGACTAACAGTGGGGTACTGCCTGAAGCTGCCCTTCCCACCCTTTCCTGTCTCACTGCCTACCTGTCTCACCTATCACCATTCTTGCTCCCACCAAGAGCTGAAACAGTGAATGAGTCTCTCTTGTCAGTCCTCACATGTCTTTCAAGACAGTCCGGAAAGCCAAACACACCCAATGGGCTTCTCAAATTCTCATGAGCTTATAAATTTTTGTGTGCATGCACACTTCCTCAGATACATTGAAATGGAAGTTAACAGTTCATACATATAGACAGAGGTTGATCATTATTCATTATGTTGCATGCTAATTTGCTGTTCAACCTGTCTATATGTATGAACTGTTAACTTCCATTTCAATGTATCTGAGGAAGTGTGCATGCACATAATAGCTCATCCCTTGAATAAAATTTTGTTGGTCTTAAAGGTGCCACTGGATTCAAACTTTGTTCTACTGCTTCAGACCAACACGGCTGCCCATCTGGATCTATCTCATGGGCTTAGAAAGCCCTGCTGGGCATGCAGGGCTTGCAGAGTTGCCAGGTCCTGCTTGCATCCCAACAGGGGCTCCAGCCCCACCCCTGAACCCCTGTTGTGCCCAACACAATGACATCACCTGGAAATGAGGCACATCATTCAGGGGACACTCTAGCATTTGGGTAAAAAACACCATAGAGTTTTTACCCAAATGCTAGAGCATTCCCCACATGATGCGCCCGACACAGTGATGTTACCTCTGGGTGATGTCATTGCACCAGGCACATCAGGCATGATGGGGCTCTTCGGGGGCAGGGCTCCACTGCAGCCAGCTGGCCAGCAGTGAATTGGGGACCCTGGAAATGGGGGGGAAATCCACCCCCTTCAGGAGGATGGCAACCCTAGTAGCTTCCACTGCCTTCAGAGCTGCCCTGAAACCCGGAAAGAAGGAGCATCAGCTGTTCTAGTTCCTGGGTGGGGGTGGTGGCACAGGCTGCCCCCCACCAGCTGTCCAAAGCCACCATCTCAGCTTGCCTCATGGCAGAGCCGGCTGTGCCTGGCTGACTGAGGACCATGAAAATCCCTCAGGCTCTGAAGTCACTTTAAAGGCCTTTTTAAATGTAATTTGTATTTTAAACTTTTAAAGCATAGAACAATTTCAGTGGGAAACTTGGGCATGCAGAGGACTTGCAAGAAAGCAGCCTATGTAGTGGCTTGTGGCTATGTGCATCAGAACCCTGGAAACTATGCGCAGGAAGAATGCAGTGCCTCCATCTGACACAGTTTTTACAGCAGACAAACAAAACAGTCACCAAAAATGTCTAAAAATGCTGCATTATCTAGTGCTCTGAAATGTCTACGGGCTCAGGGGGAAAAACACGAAAGAGACCAAGTCATGTCTGCCCAGACGTTTTAATTACCTGTCTGAGACACAGATTTTTTTTGCCTGCAACTGCTACTATTCAGGAACTAACCCAGGCTTTAAATAATTGCTTGGATCTCCCCCCCCCCCGGCATAAATCAGTGGGAATTCGGGTCTTCAACCAGTGACAAAAGGATGAGGTTTCAGACATGTCTCGCAGTGCTCCCAGATTAAGATGGACTGCACAGCTTGCTCTAAGACCACCTGTGGAGTCACGGCCAACAGAAACTGCTGAAACATTTTCATAGATCTGGCGTTCTTGGGCTTTTTCAGCCTCCGGGCACCTTTGGAGTTCTGAGTGGTAGGCACAACCCCAAAATGGTTGCCAGAGGGGGTGGAGCCATATGCACAGAGGAAGCCTAGAAGCAGAGGAGAAGGGGGGAGGGGTACTTTAAAAGGTACACTGGGGAAGAGGAGTGAGAGGGAATAAAATCAACACTGTGTTGGCAGCTGCCACTTTCATCTGCCAAGCCAATCAGATCTCCCATGACCAGGTGGAAGCCCTGCTGTGAAAGTGCCCTACCCAGTTTCTAAAAGCACCTGGTGGGCACCAGGAAAGGTGTCAGCTGGTGCCATGGTGCCCATGGGCACCCTGTTGGAGCCCTCTAAAAACAGATAGTAGATCCTTACTTCTTCATGGAACCAGATCTGTTTTAAAGACTATAATATAAAGCATATATTCAGGCTAAAACATATTCGGGGTTGTTGTTTTTTTTTTAAAGCCACACTGAGTCTCACAGGCAGAACATTAAAGTCATCAGATCTGTATACTGCAAATATGTGGCTGCAGCCTACAGACAGAGATCTATATTTGCCAACTCTGCTATGCAAAATTGTGGCCCGCGGGTGAGGGCTGGAGAATGGACCCTAAAGCAGGGCTGGAGCAGAGCCCAGCAACTAATGGCAGATCCCAACCCAAAAGCTGTCTACTCAAAAGTGCACTGCAAAAAACAATGGCTGGGAGGAGTAGTGGGGGGCAGGGAGATCAAAGAAACAGCTTTGCCTCTTGTTTTTTCTGGGAACTGGACTGCGAAGGGAAGTACTGGCAGCACCATTTCCCCCCTAAACCAGCCTCCACAGGCTGGCCAGGAACAGAGATCTACATCGACATCTGTTGAAATTATGTCCGTTTGAAAGGAAAACAAACTGTACATGTTCTTGAACATATGACTCTTCCGTATACAGAACCAAAGCATTGGTCCCTCTCGCCAGACATATGCTAACAGGCAACAACTATCCAGAGTCTCAGGCAGAGAAAGATCTTTCCCACTGAGTGGTCCCTGAGCAACTTTCTCTGGAAATGCTAAGGACTGAACCTGTGAGGAGGGGGTGGTATATTTACTGCCCTATGACCCCCCCCCTTCTTATTGATATCATTTCCTACAGTGCCACCCTGAGCAGAGTTACACCTTTCTGAGCCAAACCCATTGAAGTCAATGAGCTTAGAAGGATGTAACTCTGTTTAGGATGATCCTGTTAGGGCCAAACAGTGGCCATAGGTCTGACCCATGGCCACAATGCCATTTTTGAAAAGAGTCTGGCTATTTAAGAAGTGCCATGAGGGCTCGGTCCTGATTTGGCCTCAGGTGCAGAAGTACCAGGCAGTCTCCACCCCCTATGCACCTTTTCAAGTGTTGAAACAGCAATCCCCCCCCCGCTATTTTGGGACTTGAAAAAGCATTGGAAGGGAACCAGACTTCTGCACCTTGTGGCACTTTTTAAATGGCCAAATTATTCTCTAAAATACCATCGGTGGCCGTGGGTTGGACACTTGGCCACTGTAACATCTAATCTGGCACTTTGTGTTCTCAATTTAGTCTAAGCCTTAGGGGCTGGAATCTTAAAGAGTGGCTATTCCTCCTCCAAAAACAAGCAGCGCACACATGTTATAATATGGACCATTTCTGACTTCCAACAAGGAGCTTTTGATGAAAATAAATTAAACATAATGTAAAACCAGGAAGGCAGTGTTCATCACTGGCATCCTTGCCTGAAGGGGCATTACTCACAGCTGGCTGCCTATCACATCCCATCTTCCAAACCAAGGCAACTTGGCTTGCACTTGACAGACACCACAGCTGTGCACTCTGCCTTCCAAACCATGCCCTTTGCTTGCCCAGAATCCACATCAGCATCTCTCCCCAACCACATATGCTCTAGTTCTGTCAATCACCCACTCTCACAAGCATCCAGCTACTCCTAAGCAGAGTGACACTCTTCTAAGTCCATTGGAGTCAAAAGGCTTAGAAGGGTGTAGGTCTGTTTAGGATTGCACTGGTTGATAGAATCACCAGAAGGCACAAAAAAGTCAAGCATTCTCCTTTGATCTTGCATTCCCAGAGTGACCTCAGTGCCAAAAACTACCCATCTGCCCTTCCACAGTGAAAACTTGTTGGTGCTGGGAAAATACAAAACAGGCCAAGTCTTAAGAGGACATGTAATATGTCTCCCCCACCCCTGCCATTTGCTTCTAGTTCGACAGCCTTAAATTATCCTGTATATGTAACACTATTCCAGCTTAATCTTCTAATTTTTGTGAGAATTGTTTTTTTATCTACTGATCTATCATATTTTTATCCCATCCTTCCTCCTTTGGCAGTGTATGTGATTCTCCCTTCCCAGTTTTATCCTCACAATAGCTCTGTGATTAGCCCAAAATCGTGAAACAAACTTCAGAGTAGTGTGGGGATTTACACTTAGGCCTCTCATATCAGTCCAATGCTCTAACCACAACACTGGTGCTTATAAAATTTGATATTTTGGAAACAATCCCAGCAACAAACAATAATTCTGTGGATATAAAGTGAGTACAACACACGCACAGCCTCCTTTTAAAATGGTGTTTGCCAGCATAAAATACAACAGCAACAACAACAAAGAACGTAGAGGATGGGTAAAGTCAACAGGGCGAGTGGTTAGAATGCTGGATGAGGATCTGAGAGACCCAGCTTTGAATTCCCACTCTGCCGTGACAGCTGGCCTGGTGACCGTGGGCCAGTCACACACACTCAGCCTAACTACCTTCACAAAGTTGTCGTGAGGATAAAATAGAGGATGGAAGAAAGACACTATGGGTCCCCGTGGGGGAGAAAAGTGGGGTTTAAATAAAGTAAATAAGAGCAGACAACAGTGAGATATTATTGACTAGCATAACTGTTTCTGGATCACCACAATCAATAGCGCTTACCTTTCTTCCACATCAGCTTTCCTCCATAAAACATCCTTCGTCTCTGTGCACATACATGGCATGTGGCAATCCACCCAACGTCCTTGAGCTCTCTTGAGCATGCACACCCAAATGCCCCAACTCTTTGTTGCTCAAACATGCTGGCAACAATTCAAGGCAGAAGCTTAATCTTAACAAACAGCAAAAAAACAGGTAAAACAGTCCCTGGGCTGCACTGGGAACATACCTCCCCCTCCTCATCATGTTCTTTAACTTATCCGGAAAGTTTCCATGGGGCTGCTGCAAGCCATGGGAAAGTGAAGTCCCATGGCACTGGGAGTGATGCAGGACACACTCAGATCCAGTGCGCATATGCCAGCTCCAGACAGGGAAATTCCTGGAGATTTGGGAGTGGGCCCCGGGAGGTGGGAAGAGGGGGCTCAGAGAGCTAAAATACTATAGAGTCCACCCTCCAAAGCAGCCATTTTCTTCAGGGGAACTGATCTGTGTTGTCTGGAATTGTAATTCTGGGAGAGCTCCAGGCCCCGTGGGAACCGTAGTTCAGATCCAGCCAGAGGTGGAGCAAGAAGAAATGCCAAGTGAGCTTTTGCCGGGGGTCATTGCTGCAGCCAGCGCGCTGCCCTTGCAGGACTACCATAACTGCTTCACTTACTCTTGGGGCATTTGAATGCCCCACCCCACCCCTCCACATGTCCCTCTTGCTGCTGATGCTCCCTCCCTTCCCTCTCGCAACCTGGTTATCAGGTAACCATTTCTGAGCGTGGGAAGAACCAGACCGCAATGACCGGCAAAGCTGCAGCTGGGGGAGATCAATGTCTAAATGTTCTTCACTGCAGAAAAAAAGAAAGCTACGGGTTTTTTTTAAAGCTATAAATTAATATGTTTCAAAGCTATAAATTAATATGTTTCATACCCACTTTGTGGGTAGCTAAGGAAAAGCAGCATATAACTGTTCTAAATAAATGTGATCCATAACTCAAGAAGGCTGATTATACAGCTAGGTTTCTATATGACAGGATTTATTCATTTACTTGCATGCAATAAGTATCCAGTAATGCTGCTTCCTAGGGTTGCCATCCTCCAGGTGGGGACTGGAGAGCTCCCGGAATTGCAACTGATCTCCAGATGACAGAGATAAGATCTCCTGGAGAAAATGACTGCTTTAGAGGGTGGTTTTTATGGCACTGTACCCAACTGAGGTCCCAGTTCTCTCCAGGCTCCATCCTGAAACATCCTAACCTGGAGCTGGCAACCTTCCCCTCCCCATCCCCCACCCCAGTGACCCGGGGGACCTGGCAACCCTAGGCCAAACCCATCTCTCCCTTGAATCTTTTATACACCACTCTTCTCCAATATCACTCAATAATGTTTACCTTATAAAATGGGAGGGGAAATGATGGGAACGTGTGCATTTAACTCATTACCTCTCCCTTCTGTGGTAATTCAGAAGGCGCTGTTCCAAATATTGTCACTTCAAGATTTACAAAGGCTCAGAATTAATCTTATAACAATGGGAAGGAAAATTTTAAAATTATGGGAGAAGCCAAATCTGATCTAACCTTTATTGACCTATAATCACTAAAAGAGTGCCAGAATGTCCATTCAGGGGCTTTGTTTGATAGTGAGGTCTACCCTCATTTAGCCGACACTGCTGGTGTTTATTCTCAGCTCACCAGATTCAGGAACTTTATATTATGGATCTGCTGTACTGCAGGTCCAGTCCCTTGGTAATTTGCAACTTCAGTTTGCTACGTCTGAAAAATTGCTAATACTTTCAGTTCCTGGCTACAGTAACAGCTGCACTTTGTAACCAGAGCTTTTATTGCCCTTTCCCCAACACATGTGTGCAAATGCTCTTCTTCCTGCACTCACAGTGCAGCAGCCAGTGGCTGGCAGGCAGGGCATGAAAGCAGAAGCCCCCTGCCACCATTGTGTTTCTCTGACGTTTGGCATTCAGAGGTATACTGCCTCCGTACCAAGAGGTTCTATTTAGCTGTCATGGCTAAAAGGTGCCAACAGATTAACCCTCTCTTAATACTTCCTGTCCTTTTAAAAGGCATTGCCTAAGTGGTTTGCACAGATCTTGCACCAGCTAATTCTGCAAGTCAATTATGTGTTGCATGAAGAAGTATTTTCTAATCTCCCCCCAGAATGAACATACAATGTTCAGAAGCCAGCAGAAACAAGAACCAGACCCGCATAGTGATTAAGAGTGTCGGTGTTGGACTATGGTCTTGGAAACTCAGATTTGAATCCCCGTTCTCCCATGGGGGTGACCTTGGGCCAGTCATACACTCTCAGTCTACCTCACAAGGTTGTTGTAGAATTAAAGAGTCAAGGAGAATGATGTAAGCCACTTTGGGATATAACTAAAGTGAATAAATAAATAATAAACAAACCTACCACAGAGTAGGCTAGGGTTGCCAGGTCTGGGTTGGAAAATACCTGGAGACTTTGGGGGTGGAGCCAGGAAAAGGTGGGGTTTGGGGAAGGGAGGGGAGGGGCCTCAGCATAGTACAGTACCATAGAGTCCACCCTTCAAAGCAGCCATTTTCTCCAGGGGAGCTGATCTCTGTCAGCTGGATATCAGTTGTAAAAGCCGGAGAGTCCCAGTCCCCACCTGGAGGCTGGCAACCCTATGCAGTTAGGCTCCCAAGATGCCACTCCTCATGAGCAGGGTATCCTCTGCTCATGGAGAGGCTAGCAGAAAAAATAAAGGGGGAACCTCAGTGTATAGTATGCAAAAAGAAAGGAAAAAACACCAAGAAAAAATCATCAACAATATGAATGTATTCTGTACTAAAATAAAAACAAATTTATTAAGCAATGGTATGTTGCATATTATTTCTATTTCACACTATTGTGTTAATTCTGTATCGAGGTTGGTGGTCACAACCCAACGGTTACAGCTTATAATGTTAGTATGCTTCCAGGCACTACTTCACAACAATAATAACTCTTGAACATGACACGATACCTATGTATGGATATTACACTATGCCTCAGACGACATACAAAAAGTGTCCATAGACTTCCTGTGAAAAATGATGTCACTGATATAAGGTGGAAATTTCCTATGCAGCCATGTGGGGCAGGTGTACAGCCATATGTGTTTCCCAGGTATGCCCCCATTTCAGTCTATCTTTCTCTCAGATCAAAGAGGCTGTGTGTATAATTTGGAACCAAATTTCACAGATTATATTCATAGAATTATTGCAGACCGACAGTTCTCAACTTGTGCAGAATCTGGAGGTTCTCCAATCTAACTGGAGCCCCATACAGCATTTGGAACAAAATTTCACAGAATATATTCATAGAGTTATTGCAGACCAGCAGTTCAAAAAGTTCAAAAAAATCAAAAAGATTGTCTCCCATTGCTATATGGGCTGCCTATATAAAATGCAATTGATTTCGCAGCAAGGCTCACTAACTCAGCCACAGGCCAAGGACAACTGTTGTTATGCTAAAAGTACCCCTTGAGATTCTCCACCTTCCTCTCCTCTCCTCCCCTCTCTGCGTGTGCTCACTTTTGTGTCTGTGTATATATTTTTTTTTGTATAAAAAAAAAGTACTTTAAAAAACACCAAAAAGAAATACACAAAACCTACAGAATCTGGACACGTGCTATTTGTTTTCTGGTTACTTGCTGAAGGGGGTGAAAGAAATTTAGCCAGTGAGAACTGGAATGGAATCAAACAGTTCTGTGTATTCAGACAAAATAAATGGCGTTACTAACAGGAGCATCAGGAAGAAATCCATTTGGAGTGAGAAAAGCAATCTCTTATTTTTCACCCTCATCTCTGTTCATCTCCTTGAAATATTAGTCTATTAAATCGTTACTCCTTTTATAGTTGAAATATTCCTCTTCTATCAAAAAGTTTTAGGGCACATTTTATTTATATTTTAAATGGGGGTATGACTGATAAAACTTGTCAGCAAGATTATGGCTGCGTTCAGACTGGCAGTTTGGCCCGAGATAGGCATGTTTCAGAAATGTTTCACAAACGGATTAAAGGGCCGGTTCACACAGGCACATCTGTCAGGCGTTCCCCAGCTGTAATCAACCCGTCTTGTAATGCTTCCCTCCTGAGTTTAAAAAATACCAGGTGAAAGTGGTAGCAAACCCTGGAAAGGGCATTCATCCCACTTCAGGGACATGTGAATGCAAACAAGCTGATCCAGTAAGGGATGCACTTATGCGCATGAGCACATAAGCGCATATAACCAGATTATACCAAAAAAGCCACGTACAGCCACGCCTCCGCCAGGGGTGAGCCAACAGTGTGAACGCTCCCTTGCATGTTCTCCCCAGTATGCTCCTGCACCAGTTGCCGCAGTGTGACCGGGAAAACCTGGAACAGTTTGTGCCAGATCTTTTTGCCACAACTCCCTTGTGCTTCAAACTGCCAGTCTGTCCTCAGCCTCTATGTGTTTTGTGGGAGCTAAGAGAATAATGGAGCTTATTTTTTAAGCATCAGAACTTTCAGCGTCTCAAGTTCAGCAGCCGACCTCTGAATCCCAGAGCCAGGAGGCAACATCAGGGGAAGGCCTTGGCCTCTATGCCCTGTTATTGGCTTTCCAGAGGAACTGGTTGGCCACTGGGAGAGATAGGATCCTGGACTATGGACCACTGTCTAATCCAGTAGGGCTCTTCTTATGTTCTTGAAAAGTACTGAGACTGACGAGTGATTTCAGCTCTCACATACTTTATTAGTTCAAGAACAAGGCAAGAGAAGCCGGCTCGCAGGCCGGCTTTTATTCCCAAAGGAACCCACACCCCAACACACACGACACCCCATGATTGGGCTATATACAGTGATTATTTCCTAGGATTCCAGCTCCCTGATTGGAAGGGAGCTAGGATCCTACTGTCCATTGTCTTCTGGAGTGAAGCTCAGGCCCTTCGCCTGGCCACATGTCGGACCGGCTGGAACTGGTCCGAGCACATGGCTGTCCTGTGCACACTTTCTGTGATGGATACATTACAGTTCTTATGTTGGAAAGACACAATTTCTTTTTGTAAATACTATGCTGTAAAGCAAACTTGAAACACTCTTTCCTAACTGGTCAGTTCAGACTCCTGAGGCCACTTATTAGCAGAGGGACCAGAGCTCACTGGCAGAGCCAGAGGTGGATTTGTGCACAAGCTATGCAGTTACAGTTTAGAGCCTCAGATAACAAATGCCTCTAAAAGCTTAAAGTTACTAATACACATTTTGGGTAACATTATGATGCTTCTTAAATTTGACATCGCTTCAGGCCTCAGCAAGACTTAATCAGACCCTGAACAGAGCACAAGCCTTACGTGCAGAAGGTGCCAGGATCAATCTCCTGCATTCCCATCAGGTAACAAAGACAGAAAAAATCTCTGTCTGAGCTGATTCAGTACAAGGCAGTGTCATGCGTTAAAAAGACAACATGGAGTCTCCATACATTTTATCAGCATTGTCAGTAATCACAGGAAAGACATGCAATATTCTATTCTAGCATCTTCAAATTATTTATTACAAGCAGGGGATCTTCAAGGACTTGCAGAGGGTATCTCATTTCCCCTCCACCACTATTCCTTCTTTCTCTTCCCTGAAAGCTTCCCCCGCCTTTCTGCACCCACCCCCTCCCCTGCCTTGTATTGACAGAAATCAAGGCTTGAAGGCTGTCAGTTCTGTTGTGGTTGCCTAGCAATAGTCACTGAGGGCATTAGTTTCTTAAAGCTAAAGGTGCTGCTTCTATTATTTTGAGGGATCCCCCCCCATCTTTTAAGATTTCCAATTTTACTGCAGACCTAGGATATTTTTCACATTTCTTGTCTGTTCTTGTTTCCAGACTTTGGATTTAAGTATTCACAGATTTGGCCCTGTTGAGAATAAGATATATTGATTAAAAAAAAACCTGGCCACATCCCTATTGCATACTGGATCTGCCCACTGTATTATTCCACCCCTGACCTACTCCAGCTTGCAGGGCCTAAGAGCTGGATCCGAGAATCCCATGTGGCAATAGTACTGCAAGAGCTGCTAATGCAAATCTCTCCAATACTTACTGCTCCATTGACACCCTTAGGCTGGGTCACATGAGCAGTTCACGCTGATAGTTGCATTACCTTTGCAGATTTAAAGAGCATGATCAGACCACAACATTTGCCTTCCATGCTTCAGTCGTCGGCACCCGAGTCCCACCCATCCTGGAAGCAGAGTTTGCCAACACTGGGGAAAGTACAGTCTTTACAAATGCCAGCACTTCCACTCCACTTTTCCCAGCATCTGAACCCCAGTGTTTCCAATGACTTGTCCATTTCATACCATTTATTACAATCACACTCTTTCAATAATGCCACAATGCAGACAGGAGACTTTGATTCAAAAATACAGTGTTTCTAATAATAACCAAGAACAACAGCATTCCTCTGCACCTCTCAACCAAAATCTATTCACTCTAGGATTTCATGGGAATCATTTCACCATTACGGCCCAGGTTATTTCTCTATAAAGCTTACTACAGCCATTGACATCCCAGAGGTTGATCACAAATTCTGGCAGAGAAGCTGGAGATAACAGATCGGATGTCATGGAAACTGAGACAAGAGCTCGTTCGGAGCCGTAACTACGGCTTTTATTTATTTAATTCTGATAAGCCATCTAAATAGAGTACAGCACGGGCGCACGCACACACATACACACACAAATGCCGTCAGTGCTAAAAATAGCACACTGGTGGTATTTTAAACTCAGCCATGTTTAATAATACGGCAGGCTTCTGTTATTAGAATCTTCCCTTCATGCATGAGAGACGCAGAGGTACCAGGGAGGGCAAACAGACCGTCCACTCTGCAAACCCACGTATTAACAAAGCCCTTTCACTGAACAAGTAACACATATTATAAAAAGGTGCTGATGCTCACAAAACTAGTTGCGTCCAAAGTCAAAACGCAACAGATTTCCACGTTCTAGTTTTGGAAGGGGGATAGGAATGGGGGGGGAATCCATGTTGTACACCTGTACCAAAGCTGGCTCCAGTACAGCTGAACTTGGCCCAGGTGGGGTGGGCAGCAACAGACTGCAGCCAGCATGACCATGCTAGAGGTAGGCTTGTTGCTCAGACTGGTGAGCAACCCTGACCTGGACGCTATAGTAGGGCCAGGGAGCGTCACACAACCAACTCTGGCCTATCAGGACAAGGAAGTTTCCTTGGCTAATAAGGGCAGTCTCTCAGTAGCTCCTGCCTTTGACCAGAGCTGGGGGTGGGGTGGAGACAGCCTGAACCACTGCCTGATGTCCCTCAAGGTATCCTACAGATCCTGACAATCTCTGCCATCCTTCAGTATGTGCCAAAGAATCCTTTTCAACTTTAAACTCTCCATGGCTTTTTCTATACATGTGGGACTGCTTTTCTCCTTTCCTGAAATTCACCCACATTTCCTCCCCTCTCTCAACAGTTTTATATCTCATTCTGCTTCCATTTCCTCTTCACCCTCGACTTCTGCCTGCTTCCCAATTCTCAGCCCCTGCAAAGGAATACATAACATCATGCCATTTTCAAATGGACTATTCAAGCTGGAATAGCTGCCACCCAGGCTCCATGCTTACAGTCACTACACTGATTAGCATTCTCATTCCACCCACAGAAGCAAACATCGAAGGTGTATATATTGCAGTGTTGGGGAAATGTACCAGTACCAACATGCCAGGCAGTCACCCATCATGTTGCCAAAGAGCAATGGATAAATATGGACTCACATGCATATGCAGGTGTAGATGTAGCCTAATTTTTCCATGTCATGATGTTTGCTGCTTGTCTAGAGTGGAAGTTGCAATGCAAAATATTGAAGAGAAAACAGCAACTCCAGTGCGTCAACGTAAGGCAAAAATAACTCTCTGCATTATGGATGCCAACAAGGCAGCCCTTTGATGCTATTCTTTTACACACAACTGCCTCCCATTGACTTCAGCAAAGCAGTGGAAATTTTGTGCCTTGTTCAGGGATTCAACCCATCATTTCTCAGTTGCTAAACGCTGGAACAAAGAAGGGGGGGTAGGAATGTCAAGCAAATGTCTCTTTCCTGCTTTCAATTAACCATGCTCTGTAACACCACAAAGCTTCCTTTGCTGCAGCGCAATGCTGAAGGGTGAGCTGTCAACGCTTTCTTCTTCTTCTTTGCCCCCCCCCCCCAAATTCCCCAGCTATAACTGCAAAGATATTTTGGGATACAATTGGATGAATACGAATAGCCCTCCCCTCGTGCTGCAAACTGGCAGATCTCTGTCGCCTTTTTGCTTAGAACTGGCACAAGGACATCAACTACAGAGGTGCAAATGAATGCAAGGAGTTTGCTTCTCATTTATTGCAACTGTAAAAGGAAGCATGTATTGGTGTGCAATTCAAAGAAAGGGGAAGAACACCAAAGGAAGGAAGGAAGGAAGGAAGGAAGGAAGGAAGGAAGGAAGGAAGGAAGGAAGGAAGGAAGGAAGGAAGGAAGTGCCCAGGCAAAAGAAAGGACTGGTGATGACAGCTGTCCAGTACTGTGTTGAACATGCATGATGGGACTGCTGGATTTAATGTTTATTTTTTATGTTGTGATCTGAAGTATTCATTATTTGGTGAAGATTAAATCTGAGATCACAATAAAAGTGTAAAAACAAACATTCTGCAACCATGGCACTCAGACTTTGGGAGCAAAAGGGGAAAAAACCTTCGGTTTTTCATTTTTCAGTTACAATCATTCTTCATTGTACAAGTCAATCACAGCAAGGTCGTGATGCTTTCTTATTGTGCTCAGGACAAAGACACCTATGATTTATCAATCTAGCCCTTCTGTGAGTATGTGGAAAAACTGGTAGCAATTGTGTGCTGATTTCTATGTCCTTATTACAATCTCCTTCTCCTCTTAGCCTCCACAAAAGGAAGCATTAATATTCCATAACTGAACCTGTTTGATTTTAATAACATAAAACCCATCACAAGAAAAGCCCTGCTGGATCAGACCAATGGTCCAACTAGTCCAGCATCCTGTGTCACACTGTGGCTAACCAGTTCCGCTGGAGGGCCAACAACAGGGCATAGAGGCCGAGGCCTTCTCCTCGTGCTGCCTTCCAGCACTGGGATTCAGAGGCTTAGTACCTCGGAATGTGGAGGTTCCCCTCAGTCACCATGGCTACTAGCCATAGATAGACTTATCCTCCATGAATCTAATAAAACATAATAAGAATACCCCCTGTAGCAGTTGTTGGAATATATGAGGTCTATAGTGCACCTACCTGAAGAAGATCAGAAGAACAGCCTATAGGGGACAGCTGAAGGGCTGCTAGTTAGCGTACCTAGATTAGGGACTTCCTACAATTTCAAATTTTGTCCTTCCTGCCTCCTGTTTGGCTTTTGGGAGACTTCCTGCTCCAACAGAGCCCTCCCCCTTCTTTCTTGCCTCTCACAGCAGTTAATCAGGTAGTTAAGCCTCTCACCTTCCCCTCTGTTCTATCAGAGTTTATTTTTTCTTTAATAAACTGAGTTATTTTCTTTAAACATTTGGTGCTCCATTCCTCTGCATGTTTAAGCTCTGCCAACAGTAGTTAGGATTTTGTGGTTAGAAGAGCCCTGGTAAATTCAGTCGAAGTTCCATGTTTGCCTGCTGGATTGCCTATGAATATGAAGGTTTTAAGAGCTGGCTATTGATAGATTTATTGTCCATTAATCCTTTTTAAATACCATCTGTTCTAGTAGCTACCATCACATCTTGTGGCAATGAATTCCCAATTGCCCGATTCGACGTTACATGAAGTACCACTTTTTGTTGGTCCTTCTAGTCCATCTCCTCCTTTATTGTTTGCTTAGAAGTATAGTTTGGCCAATCCCCCCAAAATTACACTGAGTAACACCTAGTGAATCAGACCCTCTGGAGACTAAAACCAGAGCTCGTAGCATGACTGGGACTTAGCATACTGAATTACCATCAACTGAGGATGTCCATGGCTCAGAGCCCTCTCTATGCACAGAAGGGAATAGAGATGTGTAACAGCAGCCACTATGATTGGCAAGTAGTATGAATCCTCTGGATTGGCCAGTCCTGAGATAAATATCAGAGAGCCTGGCTTTCTACCACTGCTTGGTCACAAAGGAGCTCATTCTGCCTACTGCACCCCAGCAGAAACTGGGTTTATTTACTGAAAGCATTTACATACCATCTCCCAGCAAGAATGCTCTCAAGGCAGCTATAACATCAGCTTAAACAATATCAACAGCAAAACAGAATCAATAAAAACCACCACATAAAAATAACAATTAAACCAGCAATTAAAACATCGTACATAGTAACAGATGGATTAAGAAGAAGTAGAAAACATACAGGTTTTTCTCCAGGGGAACTGACCTCTGCACTCTGGAGATCAGTTGTAATTCCAGAAGACTTTCAGGTCACACTTGGAAGTTGGTGACCCTACTTCAAAGGCAGCCCCATGAAGAGAGGATATCACAGTAATCCAACCTGGGATGTGATCAGCACATGGATAAGTCTGGCTAGTGGAGTTATAGCTAAATTTGGGTGTACATATGTAAAACCCACCGTTTAAGGTGCTAGGCTGAATACATACCAATGATCTACTACTCATCCTAAATTAAGACAGGCTACTAAAATGCCTCAGATTTATGAGGTGAAAAATCTCCTGGGAAAAGAAGCTAGAAGAGTGCTAGCCACTGAACAAGTTATAACACAGCATTTACAGGGATACTTTCCAATTGTCCAGACAGCACCAGATATAACAGCCTTGTAAGGTAGGCAGTTGCTTCTTCAGCCCAGTGTTTCAGATTGCAGGTGAATGGGTTGAGACAGAAAGAAGAGCTGTTCACCTACTTCCCAGACTTCCTTGTCAATTTCACCCCAATTTTCCTGTCTGTGTTAGACAGCTCTCAGTCAGGGCTGAATTCCAAAACTGCCAGTACTCAACACTTCTCAGTTAGGGCTGAAATCATACTGAATTTTCCTTAGCATCCAGTTCAGAAGTCTTCCTCTGCTCAGCTGATGCTAACCAACCTGATCTCTTGGAACAGCCTGTCATTCAGGGCTCTCTGGAGAATTAACCCTTCACTATCCTTTAGCTGTTTGTACAGAAGTTTTAAGCTTTAAAAAGTGCAGTCCCTCACACTCCTGCAGGGAAGCACACACATATTATTGAGAGATCTCTTGCACACCTCCTGGCAGGGGAGTTATGATGTCGTTGTTGTTTTTTTAGTCAGCCCACCCTTGAGAAAATGAGATTTCAGACTGGCAAATATGTCACCACCGGCTCATCCCCCACACAGTCCAGCATCAGAGGAATGTCTAAATAAATGAAACAAAAAATGACAGTGAATTTTTAAGATGAAACAAATCATGCACTTTGACAACAGCAATCTAGTCCTCCCTCAGGGATTTAAAAACATCCCCTTTTTACAATTCAGCACTTAGATTTAAAACTTTAGATAAAGATTCAGAACAAAGTGATGGCTTTGCCCTTGACTGGTATTTCCATGGACAGATCATGGACATCTTTTCCCTATTTAAATTTAAAAGTGAATTTTATTCAACCTGGAATCTTTGGGTTGTGGAGATTATAACAAATGTGCAATTTCAACATGGCCAGGGCCAGGGTGCAGCCACTGGGCACAAAGTTCCATCTGTGACACTGATTCACCACACCTAAGGGTTTTTTTTAACTATCCTTTTAAATTTGAAATAGTAAAGCTTGTTTTGGGGGGGTATCTGAGCACCTCTTTAAAACGGGAACATTGCTGATTTCAAAAAAGAGGAGGGGAACTTCTCCCACTGATGGGGAAATGAGGGGTGCAGGAACCTTTTCATGCACCTTCCATTCCCTCTGTTCAATTTCGGGAGGAAGAGAAGCTGGCTTCCCAATTGCAGAGAGAGAGAGAGAGAGAGAGAGAAGGAGAGGGAGAGGGAGAGTCATTCTAAACCAAAACTCATTTTATTACACACTCCTAAGTCAGAAAACATTTTTGTAGCTTTTCAATATTCAACACAGAATATTTCAACACAGCCCCAATACATAAATAGTGCACTTGTAATTCTATAAAGGAGATCCTTGGTTGTTCTGCCGAGACCCATGGCAGGGTAGTTGATTAGAAAAAGAAGGAACAAGACTAAAATCAGACATTCAGCACTCTTTTTCACCCACAGAAGCTACTGTAACTGTCAGTCAGGTCTGTGACAAGCATTTGACATACATCTGACATATCCAACAAAGTCATCCCTTTCTATCTCTGGAGTCAGGAAAGTCAAGGAAAGCTGGATTAAGCCAGGGTGACTCACAGAATCAAGGAAGCTAGTTTGATACGCTTATCTATTTAGAATTTGATAGCGGGATCTGACTGCTGTAAAGTATAAACATTCCGTGAGTCAAAGTCATGTCCAGTGAAGGCCACACACAGCACACAGCAGCAGCCTGAAGCTTCCTGGGAGCAGAACAGAACCAAAGTTTCAGCTATATAGGCTTATTACTATAGACAGTGAAGTATTATAGGTGTACCAGAGGTTTTTCAGAGTTTTAGCAGAGGCCTGAGACTCAATCTAGCCGTAATTCCGCAACACTCATCACTGGTTTTCAGGCTGATGTCAGCCTGTGAGGTATAATGATTACTATGGAAATGGGGAGACTCAGTTTCAAAATGCCATCCGCTGTGAATCTTGCTGGAGACCCTGGGCCAGTCGCTTTCTAGCAGCCTAATCTATCTCATAGGTTTGAAGTTAGAATAAAAAAGGGGGAAAGGAAACTGTATATGAGCAACCAGTAGGATGGATGGGATAAAAATGTAATAGTTCATGCCCCATACTTCTCCCCGTCTCCCAGGTTCAAATTCCCACTTGGCCATGGGAGCTTGCTGGGGGATCGTGGGCCAGTCACGCATTCTTAGCCTACCCTACCTCACAGGGCTGTTGTGAGGATAAACTGATGGAGAGGAGGATTTGGGTCCCCATTGGGGGGAAAGGCAGAGTATAAAAGAGGTTAATTAATTAATTATTTTTTCGTCTTCCAATTTTTGAGATACCATGTCTAACAAATACTGCTGCATTAAATTCCGGTGTCAAATATACATGGTTTTTGGAAAGATTATATGCTAACCTGACTTTTTTTTCCCACCTGAGAAAAATAACTTTCAGAAGGTTCATTGGAGGAACGGGGTGGGGGGGTGGGGAGGGCCCTCCAATGCACCTTCAGGCCTTGTACGATCCAGTCTTTCCCTCTGATCTTATTTACTGGGATTTCAGCTACAGTCTCTTGCTTTTATTGGCCAAGACTGCAGCTGTTTAGTCCTTCCCTTTGTCAATTTGTCATCCCACCTCACTTTCAGCAGCACATTTATCCTGCGTCAATTCTTCTCCTGCCTTGATCTGTTTTAGCGATCAATTACCTTATAATGCCGTTTTAATGGAAGCGCTTTGCTGCCGAGTGTCGATGCAATCTGCCGTTCTTCAGAGACCCAATTTAGCTATTTTAGATTTTTGTCTCGGCGGCTCATTCTTTTTAATCATGTGCTGAAATGCATGCCTAGGTGATAATAGGTACACGACGTTTTACAGTTGGTACGGCGGAAAAAGTGACATAAAAATTGACGTGTCTCTCTGTGCAAAGTGCAATTCATCAGTCTTTGATTGGTTTCGCGTATGATTTAGTCACATTTTGATCCTGCCCTTCCTCCAGGGAACTCAGGCCCGAATGCATGACTCACCCCTCCTCTTCCTTCCACTCACAACCACCCTATGAGGTAGGAGCCACGTGGAAAGGGAGGTTAGGTATATTTTGTGAGAAAGAAATTATCGTATGGGATGATAATGGCTGTGATTACTCAAGGATAGCTTCTGTTTTTCTGTCTCCTATCCCCGGTTAATCAGTATCTCCATTGTGTTGTGAGTCAGTCCCAGTTGTTAGCATTGTTATTCTTCAGGGTCCCACTGTCTTCCCAGAGATGCCCGGAATTAAAATCTCAAAATGGGAACTGCCTGCATCATCTCCAGTGTCAATTAATGCAGATGCATGCCCATTCATACCATGCAGGGGAGAGCCTCACTGTTCACACCTGTTGCAGAAGCCAAGGTATAGTTTGGATTGTTAATCACTTATTTTACCTTTCACCAATTGAACAAGCAACAGTCTCCTGGCTTCCAAGTTGGTAGGAAAGTGAGGGGAGGGGTGGAGATGCAGCAGACCCAAGACAGAGTAATAACATGACTAAAACATCCAGCATTGATATGGTGGAGCTTGGGCAGTGATCTTTTGTGCAAGAAATGGGGTGTTACAAGCTCTACAAAACGCTGGAGCATCAGGGAAGACACCATGAGCTGCAGATAACATTTCCAGGCTGTGTGACACTGAAACGAACATTCGCAGATATTTAGTGACCTCTCCCCATCCCCTCTCCCACCCTACAATTTTCTGGCAGTGCAGTACTCCTGAATTATGAGCACTGCAATTCAGTTCATTTCCATTGCACTATACAGAATCACCAGTCTAAGGAAGGGACTGCATTTAGAGCTTTGACTCACAAACCAAAATCCTCCTTGATCCCAAGGGTCATGTGATCCAGCACAGCCAATCCATTGCCATCTCCTGCTATACAGCTCTTGAAAGTTAGTTGCAGGCTTTTTGAGGGTGTCTTGACCCAAATCAAATAGAAGCCACCTTTGGGCCTCTTATTCTCAGCAACACCCTGACGTCTTGCCGGAGGAAGGCACCGCTTGTCAGAACTCTATTGCACTACAATACCACCACGATGTGCAGCTGAAGAGCAGTATAGTTAGGGTTGCCAACTAGGGTTGCCAGGTCTGGCAACTGGCAGGGGGTGGGGAAACTTACTAGGAGTGGGAGGGAAGCCCAGGCTACATTGCTGGTGATGTGGCGACATCACTTTTGGTGTATACTGGAAGTGATGTCATCACATTGTGACATCATAGCAATGTTCTGGTATTTGGGCAAAAAATCTATGATAATAATGGCTTCTACCATAGACTTCTTGCCCAAATACCAGGACACTGCTGTAATATTGCCAACATGATGACATCACTTCCTGTACACACTGGAAGTGAAGTTGCCATATGGCCAGCAACATATCCTGGGCCTCCCTCCTGCTCAGTCTCCCTGCTTGCCAATGGATCAGCGGCAGGGGGCTGAGCGTGGGGGGCTGGCCACCCTACTGCCAGGTGTGGTTTGGGAAATTCCTGGGGATTTGGTGGTGGGGAAAAAGAAGAAGTGACAACATTCGTCCCTGCAGGCCACTGAAACAGGCATAGAGCTCAAATGATAAAATCTCAGCCTCAAAAAAATGCTACAACTCAGACAGTCAAATTGTGTAAAATTTACCGTGAGCAGGCTAAATTACACAAATTATGCAAATATTGTTTGATTATGTGATCTAATGATTCAGTTCAACTTGATTACACACACGCCCTGCACAGCATTGGCATAAGTCGTTAACAGTTGCTTTTGAGAGAGTGCCACCCACACTTTGTTGGGTACTCTATCCTAATTGGGGGGAAAAAAGAAAATTGGATAACAGCCTTCTAACAGAAAAAAGGGGGGCTGAGATATGTAGCAAAACAAACTTAATGGTAATATCCTGTGAAGAGAGAAGTCCTGGCTGATGTACATTTGCAATTGTCTGTCCCATTTTTTGGAACTTGGGGAAAGCATTTTAACTCAGTCCTGGCATGGCATAGATAGTGGGCACATTCAGTGTTCCCTCTGCTGTGCACCTGAGCAGCTGCTCACTAACGCAGGAAGCCCTGCTCAGCAGCAGTTTGGAGCCACGCAGGGTCTTGCACGGCCCATTTCCCATTTTAAGATTGCAGCAGTTATATTCTGCTCAGGATGTGAAGTGCTCTGCTCAGTGGAGAGGGGGGAGGAAATTAGAGGGAACATCGGTCACAGTGTAAGAGTAAGGCTACGGAGACCTGAATTCAAATCCCCACTAGACCATAGTTTAGTAGATGACTTTGGGTGGTCAATTTCTCTCTCATTGAACTCCTTGGAGGAAACATACTCTAGGTAGAGAAACACTTTAAATATCCATATATACATCCTGGTACACCCCCCAAGGAGCATTATGCTCTGGAGAGAAGAACCTCCTTGTGATCCCTGGCCTGAAGGATATCTAACTGTCTTCAACTAGAGCCGGGGCCTTTTGGGCCCTGGCACTAGCCTGGTGGAACTCTCCGCCTAGCGACATCCAGGCCCTGCGGGACTTGGTGCGCTTTTGCAGGGCCTGTAAGACAGAGATGTACCACCAGGCCTATGGGTGAGGACCGCAAATGTCACCATCAAGCCTGGCCTCCTCCATCTTTCCTCTCCCTCATGGGGAAAGGACAAAATACCCTAAAATGCCATTGAGCTTGGCCTCCTCCATCTCTCATCTCCCTTACAGGCAGGTCTAAAAATTAAATAAATATAGACTCACTTGTTCTCCCTGCCCTTTTGGGGGGAGGTTTCTAATTTTTCCTCCTTTTTTCCCAGCATATGTTTGGTGTAGTGGTTAAATGCATGGAATCTAATCTGGGAGAACTGGGTTTGATTCCCCACTCCTCCACTTGCAGCTGCTGGATGATCTTGGGCAAGCCATAGTTCTGACAGAGCTGTTTTTGAAAGAGCAGTTCTCAAAAGAGCTCTCTCAGCCCCACCTACCTCACAGGGTGTCTGTCATGGGGAGAGGAAGGAAAAGGAGATTGTAAGCTGCTCTGAGACTCCAAGCAAAGGGTGGGGTATAAATCCAATCTCCTCTCCTCCTCCCTCCTCCCCTGACCCTTAGGAGCAGCCTGGGAAAGGTACAGGAGGCTTCAGCAGGATGGGGAGAGATCTGTTCCGTGAACTGGTTCCATTCTCAGTTCATCGGCCCCAACCCCATATGGCCTGCCATAAAGACCATCACTATCAGTGGCAATGAATTATGTATGGACATGCCATCGAGTTGCAACCGAGTTATGGCTACCCCATCAAGGGCTTTCAAGGCAAGCGAGAAACAGAGGTGGATTGCCATTGCCTTCCTCAGAAAAGCCTTCATTGGTGGCCCCCCATCCCAGCTTCTGAGATGTGATGAGATCAGGCTGTACCATGCCACTTTCCTTCCAGGCAATGAATTAGTTAAATTCAACATCTGTCATATGTTGACATGCTTATTTGGCTTTGTAAGGGGAAAGAGAAACTGGATAACATCCCCCCAACTGTACATTCTCCCTTTACATTCCTCTGTAAAACTATGTTGTGGGTTATATTCATTATCTTTCCCCTTAAACCAAAGTGCACTCCTTGCAAGATTTTAAATGCAACAAACCAGTACCTGTTTCTCTCATGATCCAGAGGCTGGAACTCAATATTCTATCCCCAGGCTCTCTGCTTATTGTTGAAAAATGATCTCTGAATCTTGTGGCATGTGAATCGCCTTTAAAACTTAACAGATTCTGCTCACAGTGGTTGGCCTGGGGGCTTGGACACAGTGTAGCCAAATAATCTTGTCTGCTTTGCTACCAGAGGGCAATGAAATAAGTTCTTCTCTAGCCTTCAAAGTTATATAAAGCCAAGCAGGTTGGCAGAACTGAATGTATTTTTTGCAGGCTTGCTTTGCAAGGCAAAAGTTCTCAGCAAACGCTTGAAGTAGAACAAACTCAGTAGGACATTCACAGTCAGGCTGTTTCTACACAAAGCTCTGCGGTTTGCTAAACAACTACATGCCAGTCAGTTACATCAAACATTGTGTGTTTGCGTTTTCAAGCAGTTTGGCAGGTTCACAGCAATTCTGCAGTTATACCAATTCAGACAATAAGTAGCTGCCTTATACTGAATCAGATCATTGGTCTATACAGCCAGTTTGCTATTTTCATATACAGAATTCAGAAGAAGGTAGATCCAGTCCAGTTTATTTTGATATGTAACCAGCACAAATCAGTTATAAACACAGTTGGATACCATACTCTAGGTACACAGCCTAGGTACACAGATAATTAGATAAAAACTTTAAAATACAAGTATTTTTTTTTTAAAGACACAATTTTTAGACTTTCAAAAATTAAGAACTTCAAAGGCTCAATAATCGTCTCTGTCACTCCTTAACATGTTCTTTACGGATTTTATAGGCTGTGACTAAGAATTTGGTGCAGGCAAGCGTAACCTGGGGGTTGGAATCCGCCAAGAGCATATTACTTAATTCCAAATCTGGGAGACCTGAAAATCTCTCCAGTATAGGTTGGATGTACTTGATAAAAGGTAGATCCTACGCCAAAAGACTAGAAAATAGGGCTGCTGCCAGTTTCCAGGTGGGGCCTCGAGTTTTCCTGGAATTACAGCTGATTGCAAACCTACAAAGATCTGTTTCCCTGGAGAAAATGGCATCTTCAGAAGGTGAACTCTGTGGCATCTGGTCCCCACTGAACTCCCTCTTCTTCCCAGATTCCACCCTCCCAGGGCTCTGCCCCCAGATCTCCAGGAATTTCCCATTGCAGAGTTGACAAACCTACAAGAAAAGGCTGGAATGAGGTGTTTTCATTATCTGACCAAATTAATTTTGCCCTATTTTTTTTAATGCTCTTTTCCCCACACAAGATCAGTCTTGCCAAGTGGAGGGATGAGATCAAATTTTGCAAGCTAGCTGTTCGGTCCAGATTTCCCTGTTTCAATGTCACTTCTTCATTGTGAAGAACAAACCCATTAATCATTGTTTTTTCCCCACTGTTTGTTTCCTTGGGCTGAATTTCCACCCACTTTTCACCATTATTTATGTAACATTTTCATCTAAATGGCAAAATAATGATGATAATGTCTAAATTGTATTTAAAAACCCATAAAAGAATAATCAACAACAGCCATGAAAAGAGAGTAGACCAATTACAATGGCAACATATGGAATCAAAAATGAAAGAAAAATGGCTGTATCAGCTTATCCCTAATTCTAACATCCAATTTGCAAGTACAACTGGACGGTCCCTTTTAGGGGTTCCAGGACTATACCCTGATTGGCAATGGTAGACCAGAGGTGTCAAACTCATTTGTTATGAGGGTTGGATCTGACATAAATGTCACTTTGTTGGGCCAGGCCATGTGTGCCACCAGAGATATAAACTGTATAAAGATTATTTCAGATGTCGAATGGCAATAGCAGGCTTGATTGGATTAGGTGTGATATACAGAGGGGTAGTAGGCGTGTAGTTACCAGCATTGGTAATGAAACAGAAAACCTAGATCTCAGTTTGGTCCCAGAGGATTCAGTCCAGGAGGATGTGAAGAATAAATGGAAATAAGTGTACAGAAGTGAGCAGTGACTCATGAAAGCTCATCACTGCCACAAATTTTTTAGTCATTAAGGTGCTACTGGACTCTTACTCTTTCTACTGCTATTAGAAATCACAACATTCAAAAACCAGTAGAGGAACATTTAACCTTGCAGGACATTCAGTTTCTGACCTATGGGTAGCAGTTTCCTTACAAAGGAATTTCAAAGGGAAATTAGAAAGAAAAAATGCTGAATTGCAACTGATAATGAAGATAAAGAAAATGCATCCCCCTGAACTAAATTGAGACCTAGGTTTCTTCTCTCTTTACCAATGCCTGCTTTTGTCATTTGGAGTCTGAAATTACTTCACGCTCCAAGATATAAGGACAGATGGACTTACATTCTGGCTGTATCTGAAGAAGTGAGCAGTGACTCATGAAAGCTCATGCCCTGCCACAAATGTTGCTAGTCGTTAAGGTGCTACTAGACCCTTGCTCCCTTCCACTAATAAAGAATGCAAGCCCCCCCCCCAATCTGTTAGAACTGGACAGGGAGATCTCTCTCTTTCTCCTGTTCTCTCTGGCTTTTATACCCCCCTTCCTTCTCTGGAGAAGTGTGTGCACATACGAAAGCTTATACCTGGAATAAAACTTAGTTGGTCTATGGGAGTCTCCCTCCCTCCCTCCCTCCCTCCCTCCCTCCCTCCCTCCCTCCCTCCCTCCCTCCCTCCCTCTCTCTCTCTCTCTCTCTCTCTCTCTCTCTCTCTCTCTCTGACTCTTTCCCTCCCCTTCCCTTTCCTGCCAAAGGAGGAACAGGAGGGGAAGGGAGGCTTGGCTGATGGGCAAAGGCAGAACACAATTATGAGTCTCCTTCCCTGCATATTATTTTATTTGATGTACTTACTTGAAATGGTCCTATGATGCCTGCTTAGGGTAGCTCATAGTTAGGGTTGCCAGCTCTGGATTGGAAAATACCTGGAGATTTGTGGGGTGGAGCCTGAGGAAGACAGGGTTTGGGGAGGGGAGGGATTTCAATAGGACAAATGCCATAGAGTCCACCTTCCAAAGTGGCCATTTTCTCCAGGTGAACTGATTTCTGTTGTTGCCCTGGAGATCAGCTGTAATTCCAGAAGATTTCCAGCTACTACCTGGAGATTGGCAACCACAGTATAAAAACCGTGAAGAACCAAAAGAGCATCAGCGGCTCACAAACATTAAAAAAACCCCAACAATCTGTTTTCAAAGGCCTAGGGAAATAGAATTGCTTGTCTCCAGGTGAAGAAATATGAGTCCTGAGTCCTGCAGACAAGACAGCCCCTGTCTCTGGGAGACATAGGCTGGTCAACAGCAGCCACAGGTCTCCTAAAATATCATAAGGCCTAATGGGACATGCCAAAGACTAAGCTTGCCACGTCCAGCTCCAGGTTATTGGGAAAACCTGAGCAACATGTGCTCCAGAGGCCCCCCACACACAATGATTTTGTATATGTGCATGCATGCCCACATGTATCTTATTGGTCAATACCAGCAGGGCTAAAGGGAACCAGAAAGTGTGCCTGCTTCATTCCCTCCAGCAACTCTATGACCAGGAATGGAAGATGGTCCTAGAGAACTCTGAGATCATCTCCAATTTTTTGTTGGGAGGATCTCTGGAGGGAGTGGAGTCCTGACCCTTTTGTTCTTCTTTTAGCACCTCTTCTGAGTGAGCTTCAAGGAATCTGAAAGAGCTTAAACTGCTTACCTCAGGTGCTTACCTCAGGTGCTTCTCCCACCAGATGGGAGACTGTCTCACTGGCTCCTGCAGTATCATGGATAGTCCTAATGGCTCCTGGGCACTCTCCTATATCCTGATGGGAGCAGATGGGCCAAGCATCTCTGGTCGGTGCTGCTCATGGGCTTCATCAGATCCCCAGCCATGGAACCTCCAAATAATCGCTCACCCACTCCAAAACTATAATTACATTTTGAAATGAGGAAACATACATACACTATCTGTGTGTTGGAGATGGAGACAGGAAGAGAAATACTGACTCACAACAAGTTGCTCTGTTATCTGGAAAAGTGGGATGCTTTTTGGACTCCTCTAGCTAGGTCACTCTCGGATGAGTCTGTCAGCAAGATGATGCATTCGGAGTCCACAGGGAGGCTTTTTGTGCTGTGCTTCTGCATGTGCCTGATGGAAGTGGTAGAATCAACACCAAAAAGGAACTCCCAGATCCTTCAGAGATCTGTCAGAGCAAAAGAGAATCATAGCGTGCTGATGAGCAACTGGGACCCAGGGAAAAGGGAGCGAGGATGGGCCAAAAGAAGCAAACACAAAGCCTGCAAGGTGGATTTGGGAAAACATTGAGAATCTGTGCGTCAAGATGGCTAAATAAGTGAAACTAACAGTGTGAATGATGGGCACTGCAAATGAGACTGGGGCATTGCCTAAGTTGTGTTTATGCAAGTTACCGGCTGTGCGTCGGGTATTTATTTATTGCAAGGAAAAGTCAGTCCAGGGAAAGATTGTCTCTTTCTACTTTGGTTCAACAAAGCAGCAACTGTCCATTACAGGCTGAATTAAAGGACAACATTGATTTGTTTTGAAGGTGTCAGGCCTGCAGAGCTGCGTTTAATTAGGGTTTCTCGTTGAGAGAGCCTGTGAGATGTCCCAGACCAGGGCCTTTGGGAGGAAAGATCCTTGATTGCTTGGCCAAATAAATGAATTGTGATAAACTGCTTGTCACTGCCCACATTAAACTGGAAACGGATTAGCCAGTGAAAAGAGGAGTTGTACTTCGTTGCCCACTTCAGATCTACAAGTTATCCCCAGGCCCAATAACATATCCTGGAGGCTTCAACTGGTGTATAAGGTACAAGACGTTCCAGTCGTCTAACCTGAAACACAACATTTCCAGAAACTAGATTTGTATTAGATCATTACCGATTCGTCCTAATTGTTTGCTTTGCAGAGCTCATTCGTGCGTCTTGCAGCCAGCTCGACATGATAAATGCAGATTTTATTTCTTCTTTCATCCTGTGTACACAAACAGAGTACCATCCAGAGGAAAAAAGAAGGCAGAACAGCACCCTAAATCATGAGTTTAATACTAGATAAAGACTAGGAAGGGGGAAATTAAATCTAGAAATCTTCATACACACACTCACACACATACCTTCCTAAGCTTGATTTCTATCTGCTTATTCTAAATTTTATCTTTTTGCCAGTGGCATAGTGATATAATGATGTAAAATAATATAAATGTTATAAAGGCACCAAATCATTAAACATCCACAGAATGTTAGGCCTGCCCCCTCAACTTAAGATAGAATGGTAGCAACATTACTAAAAACAAGTCAATTCAAAGAGAAGAGATCCATCAGTGTCTACAATTCATGATGATTTCCACACACATGGAATCCTGATATTCAGAAACAACCTATAGCTGAGGATCAGTTCCGGGAGGGAGGGAGGGAGGGAGGGAGGGAGGGAGGGAGTACTGGAGGCCATTTTTGAAGGAACCTGCGTATGTACTGGGTGAGGATTGCCAACTCTGAACTGGGAAATTCCTGAAGATTTGAAGTGGGCTTTAGGGAGGGGAAGAACCTCAGTGTGGTATAATGCCATAGAGAACACCCTCCAAAGTAGCCATTTTTTTCCAGGTGTTGAAGAACAGTTGTAATTCTATGACATCTCCAGGTCCCCCCTATATGTTGGCAACCCTATGAACTGGGCCCAGAAATATAATACTTGGAATCATTGAAGCAGCCCGATTTTCAGTTGTGCCATTTTCTTTGTTTGTAACTGATATCTTGTGCTTTCAGCTTCTAACAATCAGAGAAAAATAATTAACATATAAATTCAACAAGAGCAGACTACAAGACCAAAATTAAAACACAACAGCAGTAAAAAAAACCCAATGAATTTATTAGAAGCAGCATAAAGTACACTTCTGTCTATCAGATCTTTATCTTACCCCTTCTTTCTCATATTCAGTGTACCTTACACCAATCCTGGGAGGTAGATTAGGAGAAAGGAGAGCAATTAACCTATGTATCTGTGGCAGGTAGAAGCCAGCTTTTTGCAGCCTTAGTCTAAGATGCAAACTATGGTTCTTCTGGTTTTATTAAAAATCAGCATACGATCTATTTAATTAGAAATCCAGTAAAATAAAACTACAAATATCAGTTTCTTCATTTTCAAAGCCTTTAGGTGCTCATGGGATTTACACTCCTGTCTTTGGTAACAAACCTTGGAAAACAAATATGATTTTTGATCAAAACATGCAACTTCCAAAGTAAACAAGAGACCCTGAAAGTTCAATTTGTCTGATATATTTCTTCAGGATGGCATTTGATGTTTTATGGTGCTTTACAGACACCTCTCTAGACCACAGTTTCAAATAAGTTTTCTGTGGGAGAAGAGGTGGAGAAGTGTCAGCTGCCACTTGCACTGTTACAAGAGGGACTACTCTATGAGGAGGAGTTGCCAGGAAATTCCAGTAACTAGCTTGACTCTGAGAGGAAGCCGTTGTCCACAGCAGGGTTGCCAAGTCCTCCCTGGCCACCCGTGGGGGATGGGGGGATAAGATTGCCAAATCCTGGTTGGGAAATTCCTGGAGATTTGGGGATGGAGCCTGGGGAGGACAGGGACCTCAGTGGGATCCAGTGCCGTACACTCTACTCTCCAAAGAATCCATTTTCTCTAGGGGAACTGATCTCTGGAGATGAGATGTCATTCCAGAAGATTCCCCAAGTCCCACCTAGAGGCTGGCATCTGTAGACAACGGACTGTTCTTCAGACCTAGCATGCCCTGATAACTAGCCTTCAGCTCCCAGTGATACACACAGTCATCCTCTGAATGTAGAAGATGAGTTGGCTGGTTGTTTGAAGGATTACAACACTGACATAAAAAGAGAAAGAGACATTTTTAAAAACATTTTCCTTTAGTACAGTCTGTTCCCTTCTTTGGTGTAGTGGTTAAGAGTGGCGGACTCTAATCTGGGGGAACTGGATTTGATTCCCCACTCCTCCACATGCAGCTGCTGGGTGACCTTGGGCAAGCCGCTGTTCTCTCAAGAGCAGCTCTCTGAGCTCTCTCAGCCCTACCACCTCACAGGGTGTCTGTTGTGGGGAGAGGAAAGGAAGGAGATTGTAAGCCACTCTGAGACTCTGAGTGAAGGGCGGGGTATTAATTCAAACCTCCTCCTCCTCCTCCTTCCTCCAGAGTGTAACATTCCACATTGAATTCCTGTGAATGATAGACTCTGCAAGTTTAGACATAGAGAGGCTAGTTACTCTACCACCTGTCTTTAGCCGGTATTATTAAGCAAATGAGAGTGGCAGCAACATTTTTGGCACCTTCTTTCTTTCTTTCTTTCTTTCTTTCTTTCTTTCTTTCTTTCTTTCTTTATTTATTTATTTATTTATTTATTTATTTTCTGCACAGAACTGTGCCAAAAAAGAGGCCAGTTCAGAGGTGTTAAACTCATTTGTTACAAGGACCGGATTTGACATAAATGTTACTTTGTTGGGCTGGGCCATGTGTGCCATAAAATGTAATGCCAGGCACCAGAGATATAAATCTTATAAAGGACACAGGCAAACCCAATTAATAATATTTTTTTTACTCAAAATACAAACATGTTTAAAACATTTATTTATTAATTACATTTCTAGGCCACCCTCCCCTGCGAGCAGGGCTCAGGGCGGCTTACAACAGAGACAGACAATAAATATATGAGCTAAAAATTTTAAAACCAACAAAAGAAAGCAACAGTCCTTAGTAAAATTTATCAGTTCCAAGATGGCTAGCAGTCAGAATTCCCGGTTTAGCAGATTGCAGACCTACCAGAAGAGGCTTGTAAAAGATGGGGGGGGCACATAAAGGGTAAGAGGAGTATGAGGGTGCCAGATCACATCATTGTGCCATTGCCGTCCTCAACAGAAAGCCAGATGGAGCATCTCTGCCTTACAAGCTCTGTGGAAAGGCAACAGATCCTACAGGACTTGGATGTTCTCAGACAGAGAGTTCCACCAGGTAGGCACCATGGCCAAAAAAGCCCTAAGTAACAACGTTAACATTTCCCACTTGAATGCTTCTGCGTTTCTCACAAGGATTATGCAGCAGAGTTTGACCTTGAGCAGCTGGAGCATCCACCACAAGGTTAGAAAGAAAAGCTAATCTCTAGTAAACTCTCACCTGCACGTCTGTTTTGCCCTACCTAAGAATTCAAACAAAAAAATTATTCTGATGTGGCTGTTTCCAGTGAAAGCACAAGAGCTTTCGGGAAAACTTTCGTATGCCAAAACCAAACTTCTCATTTGTTACTGTCTGTGACACAATAAGGTGTTTAAAAAGAAACATGAAGCAGGGATGGCTGATTTATTATTTAGTTACATTACTTAAGAGTCCCAGTGAGAAAGATGGACTCTAAGTAACTAGAGTCCATCCCAATCCAAGGCAATCTGTGCCTAGTAAGAGTTGTCCTTCCTGGAACAAAATGCCTTCTCAGGCAGTCGATCAGCATTATTGGGTGGTAAATTTTCTGCAGGAATAACACAAATGAACACCCAAAAGACCAGGTGCTATAATCATAACTTGTTAACAATTAAACACACCTGCTCAGCCAGTCTAGCAGAATTTGCTCTTCTCCGGGTGAGAATGTCTGCATAAGAGAGACAGTGAGAAAGGAAGAATTATGTAATATGATGCAAAGTCATCTCTACTCAGTGTTTATGCAAACAGACATTTGGAGCTAATGTGATATGTTAGGCTGTTTAACTAGAACTGGGGAGGTGTGAGTTCAAATCCCCATTTGTGGGTTAAACAGATAAAAATCGTGCATCTTTCAGGCATAATGCAAACTGCAGGCTTAAATTGTCTTCAGGGCCATGTAGGGAAGGGAGAGGGAGCTGAATCCATCCTAGGTGCTAAGCAAGGCAGACTTTCCAAAAGCCTGTGTTCTACTTCAGAGACCAGAATTTTTGGTTTTAAATATTGAGAACCATAACTCTTTCCTGAGAAATTTCTCTCTTTTTCATGGAGAAAAAAGAATCCCTCTTGTTTCTCCTTTAAAAGCATTTCTTCAGTCTATACATTGCAGAGTACACAGGCCAGGTCTAGGTTCATAACCTGTGTCAGACATACCGGCAACCACACATGAGTTATGACTTCTCTTCAATTCCTGTGTGTGCAGGGCTCCATAAGGATAAGGACTGAGGTGCGCATGGAGAAGGAGCTTCAGATCCCCCACCCCCCCGAGCTATTTCCCAAACCCAAAACACTCTGGGTAGGGGGCTATTTGAAGAAATCCACACATTCTCTGGGATATATCCAGATTTCCCTAGCAGGTTAAAAAAAAAACACACACAGATTATTTCAGTTTGGAAAACTGGTGCAGGGGAAAACACTCCATGCACAATGTGGTCCTGATCCAAACTGGACATTGCACATGCAGGAATGGAGAAACTGCAACTCACATCTGACTAGTCCTGTTCAAAGTTACAGTGAATGTATGTAGAATCTGTGTACAGCATACACCTGATTTTTTTTATACATGCATTGAGTAATTCTTATGTTACAATCAATTCATGTACAATGGAATGTGTTTTTCAAACTCTGCATTTATCCAGGGACTGGTCCTTGGTTTCATTTAAAAAGTGAGTGTGTGTTGGCTCTTTCTTACAAACAGATTATAAATGTACAGGCAGAATGTACATGCCTTCCCTATAACATATGGACAGGGCTACTGCATTACGTCTGATACAGGGTGGGGAACCCAGACCCTACCAGCATACTCTGTAATGTGTCAATCAGCCACCATACTTTGTCTTGCTTTCAGACAGTGTTCTTTGTTGTTGTTGCAAATAGCCATACAATGTATTTTTTATTATTTTAAATTTGTAACATAGGTCAGCCAACTGCTGTTAAAGGAAAGGAGCAGAGTCTTAAGCAGACTATTTTACACAATTTAACACAAATTATTTTTACACTATTTTTACACTCACCACAAGGGGGCAATAAAACAGCCTTTGTGAAATTTCAACCGCTCAAGGTCTGGAAACATTCTAGATAAGATATGATCTGATGATAGAAAATAGAAAAGGAAATCAAAAGGCAGAGCATCCCTGCAACAGGACTTAAGTTTTACCATTTAGATCTGCTTTGTTTAAAGTTAAGATACTTCCATATCAGATAAGAACACACATATATTCTAGGGCATTCCTCTCTCCCTCTCTCTCACCCCCCCCCCCCCACACACAATTGAAGGACCTGAAACAGCATACTCCAGAGTGGTTAAACAACTTGCTGATCAACTAGAAAACTGAAATTTGACACACATACAGTTAAAGATACCTGAATCACAGCTTGCAAATTTGTAAGTCTTGAAACCTCAACATAAAAATCTAGGTAGCTGGAGGTGTCGGGGAGTATATTCTGCTGCAAGCCCTTTTTATTGGTTTTATGTCTTACATTTTCTTTTTAAAGAATAATATCAGGTACTTTCAGAGTAAGACATGGTGCTTTGAATAATTTAAAAGACTCTGAAACTCGAAGTGAAAGTTCTGATTAGTTAGCGAACACAGCTTATTCCTTAAATTGTTTGCACTATGTTCAAACCGAATGCTTTAATTTAATTTGAGGCCACCCGTGGATGTTGAGACGTTTGCACAGGAGGCTGCAGAGAGAGGATGCAAGCTATAAATAGCAATTTCTGATGGAAGGCTCACTAAACTGGCCGTCACCCAAATTGAGGAAAGGAAGGCAAGAGATACCTGTTTAAAGTGCTTTGATTTAGAAGCAGATAGGCATCAATTTTAACTCAGAGTGCTCACTGGCAGACCTTTTGTAGCCACAAGCACAAAGTGTAGGAGACACTTAATTGGATTATGGATTTATCTGTTGTTAAAAGTTGTCACCTTTTTAATTGCCCCTGCTCTTGCACTTTTCACAGCCAATCTGAAATGCAAAAATTAAGTGGGTGAAGCATTTCCAGGGAGAGAGACAGGAGGTGAAAAGAGCTTCATCCACTAAATTTTTGCATATTATGCAAAAAAAAATAAATGGCAATAATATAGCCATCGAGGAGGGCCATCAGGTTGGTTTTACATTTTGCTGTCCTTTAAGAAAAGGAATACAAGATGAAATGGAAGTTTGGTCCAAAAGCTACGGTGGTGTAGCCGTTTGGGTGCTTGACTAGGATCTGCGTATCCCATGTATCCCATGGACATTTGCCCCAGTCAGATGTGGCCTAGCCCCCAATCACTGAGCAATCGCACACACAGACCGCCCACAGTAGCACCTTTCAGAGCTCTTGGAGGCACCCCCCTCCCCAAAAGCTTGTGGCACCAGAACCAGTACTTGGACCAGGCTATGCTGTATGTTTCCTTGCAGGGGACAGTCCCCAGATTGTGGACTCCCTCTAAGCTGTGGAATCTTGTGAGCAAAAATACTACTTTGTGAGCTACCCGCATTAAAGTTGTGAGTGAGTGATTTGGCTGCTTCATAAATTAGTTTCCTCTAGAGCCATCTTTCCTGAGCTAAGACAAAAATATATGCGCTGAAGGCTAAAAAACTGTGAGCTAGCTCACACTAACTCAGTTTAGAGGGAACACTGGGGGAGAAGTATCATTTGGGGTGGTCCAAGGATTGTTTTAGGGGTGTATCCTGGCCCCTGTGTCTTCCTGTGTGATAGTTCTGGGGGCACCTCACTTTGGAGTGGCTGGCACAGGAACTGCACTTTGGACCAGGAAACAGCATATGTCCCCCAGGAAAGGAGGGTCTCATGAACGTGGAGGTGTATGACATGTGGTGTTCCAGCCCTCATTTTGGGTTGTAAAGGGCAACCAGTTCCTTATTAAAATCTCCTTTGAAAAAGAGGCCTCTGGAGGCACTCCAAATAGAAGCTCGTGGTGCCAGAACCAATGTTTGGACCGAGAAGTGCTGCATGTCTCCTTGAAGGGGACATAGAGTTTTCCATAGAGTTTTCTGGGCAATTGCTAGAGCATCGCCCGGCAACGTGCCCAGCGTGATGATGTCACTTCCAGGCTACGTCATCGCACCGGGCACGTCAGCCTGATCTGGCCACTTCGGGGGTGGGGTTCCCCCTACTAGCCTGATCCAGACCGGCAGATCGGGTGCCCTTTTAGCAGGGGAATCCCCTCCCCCCGGGAGACTTGGCAGCCCTATTTGGGGTGCAGCCTGACCCCAGTGTATGCCTGTGTGATTGTCCTGGGGGCACTGCACTTTGATGCAGCTGGCACAAGAACTGCACTTTGGACCGTGACACAGCAAATGTCCCCTTGCTGAAGATGGGGGTGTATGAAGCGCATGGGTCCCAACCTTATTTTGGCTGCAGAGGGCACTTCCTTATTCAAATAAGGCCTTGGGGAAGCACTCTGAATACTAATCCGTGGCATCAGAACCAGTGTTTGGACCAGGCCTCACTGTATGTCATTTTGGAGGGGACAGTCTTCAGAACATGGGGATGTGTAATTTGGGATGGTCCAAAGAGTGTTTTGGGATGCAGCCCGGCCCCAGTGTCTGCCTGTGTGATTGTCCTGGGGGCAATGCACTTTGGAGCAGCTGACACAAGAACTGCGCTTTGGACCAGGACACAGCATATGTCCTCTTGAAGGGGAGAGTCCACTGACTGTGAGGGTGCATGAAGTGCAGTGGTCCAAACCTTATTTTGGGTTGTAAAGGGCAACCAGTTCTTTATTCAAATCTCCTTAGAAATAGAGGCGTGTTGGAGGCACTCCAAATAGAAGCTTGTGGTGCCAAACCCAGTGTTTGGACCAGGCAGTGCAGTATGTCTCCTTGCAGGGGACAGTCTCCAGAGTGCGGGGATGTGTCATTTGTGGTGGTCCAAAGTTATTGGCAGTGTGCAGTCCAGGCCCAGTGTCTGCCTGTGTGATTATCCTAGGGGCGCCCCACTTTGGAGCAGCTGGCACAAGAACCGCACTTTGGATCAGGAAACAGGATATATCGTTCTGAAGGGGAGAGTCCTGTGAACCTGAGGATATATGATATGTGGTGGTCCAGACCTTATTTTAGGGCTCAGAGCTTTCAAACTCTCCTCAGTGTTTCTGGATGAATTTACGAATAAGTCATGAATAAGGAATGAATAAGGAACTGTGAATAAGGAACCAACTTCAGCCTCCTACGTACCTCACAGGGTTTTTGAGAGGATACAGTAGAGGAGAGGAGAACAGTGTAAACCACTTTGGGTTCCCACTGGAGAGAAAGTTGGGGCACAATGAAGTATATAAATAAATCATAAACTATAGTCTGATGCAAGGGAGACGGTGAGATACAGTGGTCAGAATAGTGAATTGGGAGGCCAGGGTTTATGCTACCTTCTGTGCAGGTGCAAAAGTCCCTGCAAAGTGAGGAAATGTAACTCCACCACTGCAAGGAAATGAATCTCTACCATCACAACTACTATGCAACTGCAAAACTACCCGGCAGCCGTCAAGATGGATAGCAGACAAGCAAACAGATTGGATGTTCAGCTCACAGCTAATGATGTCCAAACACAGTCCGTGAGCCACTGACAATGTGTGCTGCCCAGTTTGCCAGCACCCCTAGGCCCGATGCCCTGATTCAGGCAACTCCTGCCATCACAGGCTGAAGTTCAGTCCAGACCCCAAATACCAGGTCAGGCTAACAAGAGCTTGCCTGGGTTACCAGAGAGTATTATCATTATTATCGTATAGCAGTGTGCGTAGTATAGCCAGGAGATCGAAAGATTGTCTGGCAGCCAGAAGTTCTAGCTCTTTTAGCATTACACACTACTAGGTGGTGAGATAGACTTGGGTTTTTTTAAAGGGAAGAGACATTTCAGAGGTGTTTGCCATTGCCTGCCTCTGTGTCACACCCCTGGTATTCCTTAGCAGTCACCCATCCAAACACTAGCCAGGATTGACCCTGCTTAGCATCCAAGATCTAACAAGATTGGGCTAGCCTAAGCTATCCAGGTCAGGGCACCACAGAGAGGCACAGACAGCTTATCAACATGCACATTTTGCTGTTGGATGGGTGCTTAAATATGGACACAATACTGCAAAGGAAGTGACCATGGGACAAGTAATGTGGCTTGCACTGAGGTCCCAAAATCCTAGCTATACCACTGGAAGGAGGAAGAAGATCCCAGAGGCCCCACCCTAATCTTCTGTAAAGAAATGGCAGGACAAATATTTAATGAATAGAAATCCAGCAAGACGGTCCTAAAGAAATAACCATGTTTTTTAAAAAATCAAATTGTTGAGCTTCTTTAAAATGAGCTGATGTTCACAGCCTACAAACCTGCCTGAAGTAGTTGGCAAAAGCTCCTCCTCTTTGTATCCTAAGCCAGAAGGTTTTTTTACTACCAGGCCCTCTTTGCATTCTAAAAGCAGCAAATATCTGGATCCTTGTCTCACTACCAGAGAAGATCACCAGGAACAATCAGGGGTCATTTTGAGGGGGAACAAGCAGGAACAGCGTTCCAGCAGTAACAAGCCCAGGAGCGGGCACATATGGCTGGCGTCTCTTCCTCCTACGTCTGGGAACTAGATGGATGCTTCCTCATGGAGCCAGCAGGGCACCCTGGCTGGCCAGACCTGTGGGATCAAACCACTGCACTGACTATGTGAGCAAGGGTGGTATGAACTCTCCAAAGCTGGCTGTGCCCCTGCTCTGGGAAAGTGACGCTTCTTCTCTCAGGCAAGCCGCGGCATGAAAGGGCCCCTTGTTGGCATCCCAGGTGGGCAGAGGAATCACTTCTCACCTCGGCTCAGCCAGTTCTCCCCATGCCCCTTTCCCCAAAGCAGTCTTCACACCTCCCCCTTCTCCTCAGTCCCGGGCTCGGGAGTTAAACCTGAGCGTGTCTGCAGGGCACACAGGGGTGGGCTGGTCCTGGCTGGGTCAAATGGGGCTCTCCTCTCAGAGAGTGGGATGAGGGGCTGAGTGCAGCGCAGCATCTCCCTGAGCAGCCCTCTCTGGAGTGGAGCGAGTGCGCCTCCTCCTCGCCATCCTGCCCGTCCCATCCAACTTCCCTCTGGTGGCCGGTCATGGAGAGCTCATCATCACTGCCCTCCTCTGACCTCAAGCGGGCCTTGGGCAACAACAGCGGCAGCACCAAGCTCCAGCTGGGTGCCAAGGATGAGGCTGCAGGGTCTGAGGAAGAGGTGCGCATGCCCAAGAAGTAAGAACTACCTGTGCTCAGCATCTTGTCCTGTTTCTGCCCCACCTATCCCATCAACATCATCGCCTTCATCTTCTCCATTTGGGTGAGCCCTGAGAGGAGAGGAGGGGGTGCCACACAAGAAAAGAGAGGGTTGGGGCCATGCACCATTTCTGCAGGCACCTGGCCAAGCAGCTGGTACACTTCCACACCATGCGCCTGCAGGGCTCACTCTTCCTGTGGGTCGGGGAGGCCCCCCAGCTCAGCAACTTAGCTGTGGCCGTGTGCACCTCCAGTGTAAGTGCCTTCACCTGAGGGCCTCCCGCCTAGGACAGCAGGAATCAAGGGATGCCACCTTGAGCATGCATGCTGGCAGGGAAAACATTGTGGAGATTTCTTGGAAAGGTCATAAAGATTTCAGTGTATTTCTTTAAAATGCAGTTTGAATTTTTTTTTTAAATACAGCCTAGGAAGGGGATGTTGTGACACACAGGACACCAATGTACAGCCTGGATTTGTGTTTGCTTACTCAGAAGTGGGCAACATTGAGTTCACCGGCTTTTACTTTCCAGTAAAGATAAATAGGGATCTTCTAGCATCTGAAAGATGAAAGCTGTTGCATTTCAGCATAAGCGTCCATATACTGGAGCTCTTCTGATGCTGGTAGTGGTGCTCACGAGGCAGTCTTTAAGTGTCTGATGAAATTTGGCTGCAACTGTGTAGTTCTGGATGTTATACTATCGCCAGCAACCAGACTGGCTTGTCCACACAGGAAAATCCGGTTTGAATTATTGCTCTTTCACACCAATGGTGCAATATCCTAAGATGCCTAGTTGTTGTTTTTTTTTATCCTGATTTTGTCCCTGATCAGGGATCCAAGGTGGCTTTTCACATGGTTTCCCACCACCACATAATTCTGGCAACAATTTTGTGAGGGTAGTTTAGGCTGAGAGATTGAGATAGGTCATCTTGCAGGCTTCTAGGGTTGAGTGGGGGATTCAAGCCTAGTCTGCAGGGCTATATTTGGGCAGGAACACACAGGAAGGGAGTTCTGGTTGGCTCCTGAGTTGGCCACGCCCAGCAGGAACTCATTAGCATAATAGGCCACACCAAACAACTGAAACTCATTAGGATTGGCTATATTTGGGGTGTGTGGCCTAACATGCAAAGGAGTTCCTGCTACAAAAAAGCCCTGGGTTTTGACAACAAACAAACAGAATGAGAAGCAAAAGATAGGTGTGGCTGGATGACCACCCTTCTGGTAACATGGGGGTGTGGCCTAATAAGCTAATGACTTTCTGCTCTTGGATGTGGCTTATTATACTAATGAGTTCCTGCTTGGCTTTTACTACAAAAAAAGTCCTGTTAGTCTGACACACTAAAAACTGCAGTATATCAGCCTTCAAAGATGTGGAGATGTGGCCCTAGTCTATAAAAAGTTTATGTCAGAATAAAGTCTTCCAGATGCCACAAGGCTCCTGTTTATTTATTTTTTCTGCAACAGACTATCATGGCTACTTCTCTGGAATTATTACTTCCAAGCAAGTGTGTCCAAGATCACAGCTTTTTACCAAAATCAGGATTTCTCTTAAACAAGGACTTTAGACAGGTGGACTAAATGTTTCCAGGGCTCTTACATTCCATAAGACCTTTCTCCTTCATGGATCTGTAAGGCTGATTCCCTGAATTACTGAGATGTAAACAACTTGCTGGATTATGAAGGGTATTTCTTGCATCATTCTGAAAGCGGTCTCTCATTTTATGTTCAGCTGTCAGCGAGTGTTTGGCCTTTCCCTTTCCTTCTGATCTCTGTAGTGAATTTTCCTTAGGGCCTCTGCATGCCACTGTGATTTCTAACAGCCAGGCACTAGATTAATAACCCTGCCTTTCTTGGTCATAAACCATATAAAACACAGAAGGGAGAGGACCCCTATTCAGTATGGATATTGTGTCATCAGTGCTGGATTAGGACTAATCCAAAACTAGCATTCTGGCCTCCTACTTCCTGCCAAAAGGGCTCTAAAGTTCATCAGAGTTGGTTTCTCCCACAGCTTTTCTGTAGTAACAGGATAAGCCGTAATTTGCCTTCTTGGGTAGCTGTTGAAAAGCAGGCAAATTCTGGCCTGATTCAAGCATTTGCTAGCCCAGCAAAGACATTGTATGGTGGTAGAATGGGGAAAACTTTTCCTTCTGTCATGATGTGTGACATAAACGCACAATCTCTCCCTCCCAAAGGGGTGGAGGAAGACCTACACTGTCGAACATTTGTGTCAGATTATTTTATTTTATTTTTTTATTTTAACATTTGAGACTTTCTTATCTTTCTTCTTGCCAATGGACGCTGTTGCTAAAATTGCCTTTGTTCTGAGGGCCCATCCTGAGGAGCACTGAAGAGCCTGTCTCGTCATTAATTGTAGAGTTGTTGATTTTATAATAAATGTTTGTTATATTGAAACCAATTAACATCTTGACTATTTTCTTTGTGCTTTTGAAGCAGTTTTTCTCCAGGTAGGCTCGCCAGCTCTGAGTTGGGAAATACCTAGAGATTTTTGGGGTGGAGCCTGAGCGGTGGGTGTTGCCTTCTGACACACTCCTGGTGACGTCAAGGGGGGTGGGGTGGCATATGCAAATAAGTTATGCTAATGAGTTATGCTAATGAGTTCCTGAACCTCTTTTTCTATGAAATGACCCCTGGGAACAATGCATAGTCTGTGCCTTCCAGTCTTTGAAGGAATCATATCCAGGCTGATTCCGCACATTCCCAATTTCAACCTCCTGACTTCCGAGCTCCCCACCCCCACCCCGGCCATGATGTTGTCCTTTATTCCTGCACAAATCATGGTCTGTTATTTGCCCCCCAAAAAAACAAACTCCACTTTTTAGAAACGATGACAACAAAAAAAAACCTGGTGTTTCATGTCATAATATTGTCAAGATGATCTTTTTCTTGGGTCTGAAAGGGAATGTACCCCTTGTATTTAAATGAAAGGCAACGTCCCCAGTATGGCAATACCAAACCAGAGAGATTGTGCCATTGGATGGGGAGAACTGACACCTATGGAGAGCAGGTAGAGAATCAGCACCAGTGTCTTGGCCAGCGCAACTTTGCAACAGAGTCCAAATATAGGGAGGTACAAATCCTGTCCTTATTAATATTTGAATTTTGGTTCCGCAACATTCTATGTTTGCCATAATTGATTTGGCTCAAGAACTGGCAGTCAGAAGACACTGGCCAGGGCTGACTGGCTGCTTGGCAAAGTCCCGCCCACGTCAGCCCCGGTCAGTGTCTTTGGCTCAGTCTGCTCCAGTCCTCCGACAGGAGAGGACCATCTGGAGTGCGAGTGCAGGGACAGGCCCTCAAGGCTGAGGCAGGTGATAGAAGCCCTTTTCCGCCCTCCCACACCTCCCCTGGGCCTTCTATGGGGGCAGTAGGCCTAGAGAAGCCCTTTTCCGCCCCCCACCATCCCCTGGGCCTTCTATGGGGGCAGTAGGCCAAGAGAAGCCCTTTTCCGCCCCCATCATCCCCTGGGCCTTCTATGGTGGCAGTAGGCCCAGAGAAGCCCTTTTCCGCCCCCCTACACCATCCCCTGGGCCTTCTATGGGGGCAGTAGACCCAGATAAGCCCTTTTCCGCCCCCACACCATCCCCTGGGCCTTCTATGGGGGCAGTAGGCCCAGAGAAGCCCTTTTCCACCCCTCTTCCCTTCCTTTCCCCCCTTTCCTTTCTTCCTCTCTCCTTTCTTTCCTCTTCCTCCTTCCTTCCTTCCTTCCTTCCTTCCTTCCTTCCTTCCTTCCTTCCTTCCTTCCTTCCTTCCTTCCTTCCTTCCTTCCTTCCACCCTCTCTCCCTTCCACCCTCCCTCCCTTCCTTTCTAGGGCCTGTTGTCTTCCACCACAGTGGGCTTTGCTCCCTAGTTCATTATAAAGTGGGATGGGGGTGAGCAGGGGTGCACCGGGAGAGGAAAAAATGACCCCAGAAAAAGACTCTGCCCCCCAAAAAGAGGGAAGGAGAGAGGAAGACCCTACACAGAGCGTGTCCAGGTGCCTCATTGATATATAATGCCATAGAGTCCACCCTCCAAAGCAGCCATTTTCTCTAGGGGAGCTGATCTCTATCATCTGGAGATCAGTTGTATTTCCAGGAGAACTCCAGACCCTACCTGAAGGTTGGCAAACCTAGGGTGAACACAGTATGAAAGAGAAACCATGGGGGAAATCACTTTTTGCTGCCTGGAGTCTCTGTTACAAATGGGAATTGACCAACAATTGTACCGGCAACAAGACCACCATGGAAGACTTCCTCAGACCTGGATACATTTCCACCAAGCTGGTGATGGCACAGAAGATTCTAAATTTGGTTTCTGCCAGTCTGAAGCTGATTTGTGCATCTGGGTTGCAGAACAGGCAATTACTGGCAGATTAAAACAAAACCTCTGAATACATTTTTTTTAAAAAAAGAAATCGGGTATATAGCATTATTAGCACCCCAGCAGAATGCGTTAGTGTGATGAATTAATAATCATATTTACTCAGCTCATTGGGAGTCTTTTCAGCTATATCTGCATCATTCAAAAAAGGAAGCTGGCTTTGAACATAAAGATTTCAAAGCAGGTTGGGGTGGGGTGGGGTTTACAACCAGTGATTATTTTTTTTCCCCTTCCTTTGCTTTCTGACATTTATTTCCTGTAAATATTTCACAAGCATAAGATCTGGGAGATGATGAAAGCTGAGTTTGTGATGTGAGCTCATTCAGAAGTCTAATTAAATGAAAATAAATACGAGGGGTGGGATAGCCTGGGCTGGTGGAAATGGACAGGTCTTCAGGGAGAGGGAGAGGAATGGATACAGCTCATTTTCTATGTAGATTCCTACAGTTACTAAGATTAATATTACACACATCTGCACAGAAGAGCCTGTGGTTTTTAATGGGTCAAGGATGGCCCTTGATGCAATAGCTTTTCATACATTCTTCACTTTTCAAAACTCCTATGACCAGATGATCATGAGTAAAAGAATAATACATTATTTACTGAAGGAAAATTTGCTAGATGGAAATTTGGTGACCAAGTAGGTTGAGTTTGGGTCACTGTCTAAGCTCAGATAGGGAACATTATCCCCTTGAAGTTTATTAAATGAGCCAGTTTGGTGCAGTGGTTAAGTGCGTGGACTCTAATCTGGGAGAACCAGGTCTGATTCCCCACTCCTCCACTTGAAGCTGCTGGATGACCCTTGGAAAGTCATAGTTCTGTCAGAGCTGTTCTCTTAAGAAGAGTTCTCTCAGAGCTCTCTCAGCCCCACCTACCTTACAGGGTGTCTGTTGTGGGGAGGGGAAGGGAAATGAGTTTGTCAGCTGCTCTGAGACTCCAAGAAACAGACTGGAAACTAATGCAGTTGGATCAAGAGTAGGGTAATATGGTCCCTATGATCCACATCCTAGATGCAGCCCACATAAACATCCTAGCTGCAGTTTTCTAAACAAATTGAAGTTTCTGAACACTTTTCAAGGCCAGCACCATGTAGAGTGTGCTCCTAGGGTTACCAGCCCACCCAGTGGAGGAGGGGTCTCAGGCCCCTCTGTCCCACTGGGCTGGCAGGGGGAGGGACTTACAAAGAGAAAGAGGAAGGCCCAGGCCATGTTGCTGGCATTGCACAGGAAGTGGCATCATCACACCAATGACTTCTGAGTTACACTCTGGTATTTTGGGGGGAAAACTATGGTAGAAATCATTTTTACCATAGAGTTTTCCCCAAATACCAGAGTATCACCTGGAAGTTGCTAGTGTGATGACATCACTTCCAGTGTGATGCTGGCAATCTGGGCCTTCCTTTTTCTCTTCTTCCCCCATTCCCCGCTGGTTGCCAGGAGGCAACTCAATGTGCTGCAAAAATGTAATACAGATGCAACCAGGGCATGCACCACAGTGGCCAGATCTCTTCTGCCCCCAAAAGGCCACAGTTGGTTAACCAGTTGAAGGTTGTAAAAGGGGCTCCCGGCCATAGCTGCCATCTGCTTATCCAGCAGTAGGCCTGAATCCCGGAGCACCTATGGTTAGAGTTGCTAGGCCCCTACCTGGCCAACGGCCTGGGGCAAGGTACAGACCTGTTTCTTCAAGGGGAGTGTAGTCCTATCCTCCAAGTTACTGGATAAAAGAACACCCAGCCTGCTCCAATGCAGCATACCACCACAGCCCAAATGTACTTTCAGGCCACCGCGAGTACTTGAACCAAGTCTCAGTAACAGTGGTGTGAAAATAAAACATCAGCACAGAAAAAAACATGTAGAAAATGTTGCATTCATAAGAGTATTACAAATGTATTATTTTATTTTTTTTAAAAAAATCCTGTCCTTCCTCCCACATGCCCATGTTGGCGTACCTGGGTTGTCAATCCACCCTGTAAAGTAGGTTGAGAGCCTGTGACTTGAGCAATGGCCCCTTTAGCCCCTTCCCCTGGGTTTCATAATTCAATAATACAGAAATGACCCAAGACACTTTGGGAATAGGGCGAAACATCCAGATAGCACTCACCCTTGGTAGGAAAAAAAAATACAGCAAATTCAATAATTGGTGGGATTTTTGCCCTTTACTTGTACCTTCAGTCTCCTGCACCCAGCCTACCAAAATATTTGTGCCAAGGATGACTTCAGGATTCTCTGGCCAAACCCAGCCTCCTCTTTGGAAACTCCCACCGGCTGAAGCAAATAAGGTAGATTGTAAATCTAGCAATCCTTGACCTGGCCCTTAGAAGTCGCTGAGAATTCTTGCCTTAAGATTTTGTCACACTCATGGCCAAGTGGGCATTTTTCAAATCAGCAGAGTAGGCATTTTAGGGTCTTCTAGAGATCCCCATTTTTGAACTTTTAATTAGAAGATTGCCCAGAGTTAAAAACAAAACAAATATGTACTTGCCCTTTGGAACTATTGATCCAAAGGCTCCCAGTTAACAATTTGCTGGTGAAGCTGTGATGCTGTTTTACGAATATGGCAAAAGGCTCCTTCACGTTTGCTGTTTTCCTTCTGGGATACCTCCTTAATGCCGAATGTACAGGTTGGTTGATTTTAAAGCTAACCCATCACCTGTATTTCTTTTGACTTGAGATAAGGGCCCCATTCCTATCATGTGGTAAGGAATAAAATCATTTACAAGCAACATGTAAAGCTTCTCTGTCTCCCCTCCCCCCTTTTACCCCCTCCCTGATCATCTAAAGAAAAGAGAAATAACATCTATGGTCCAGCTTTCGTTAACTGAAAGAACTGATTTTTCAGTCTAATTTGTATGTTCTACTAATCCATAACGGAGAGTGTAGATTCACCCCCCTTAAAAAAATCAAAAGAGTAAGAAAGTGACAAATATCTGACATGAATATAACAAGATTTTTATGACACCTTTAAAAGGAATGAATTTATTGCTGCGGATGCTCTGGAGCATGTGAAACAGAACCCAGCACTGACTCACAAAAGCAATTAGTCTGGAATGTTTTATAGGACTCTTAGTTGTTTTGCAGTAGCAAATGCAGCCCAGCTAGCTCCCTGGAAGTTACACCTAATGCACAGGGAAATAAATATAGTTCCCCTGACAGTGGGGCATATTTAATATACAACAGCAACACTGAAGGGGAGTTTACTCAAAAGGTGTTAGAGGTGAAGGATGCACAGTGTCACACTTTTATACGTTTTACAAGAATACTGTGTCATTTTTCAAATTTGACGTTTCCGTTACTTGCCTTGAACTATGAGAAAAGGTGGGGTATAACTGCTTTGATAAATAAATACAATTATTAAGGCATGGTCTGGAATATAATGCAATACATAAATGTATAGATTATATATCCTACTTGGTTTAAGGTTTAGATACTTTCCTTCTGCCCATTTCAGGAATGTCCTCATTACTATATATTTCTGTTGATTAAGGATGTGACTTGGAAAAAAGGAATTGCATCTTTTACCCTGCTTTTGAATCAAAAAATATTGGCTCCCAAAGCAGTTTACAGGAATTAAAAACAAACAGTAAATAGAAGTTATAATTCTAATGTTGCCTCGGGGCCTAATTATGTGATACATTTCCCCCAGGTATGGCCCAAGGACGGCTTGACCAATATCATCGGGGTGTTCCATGCTTCCCAGGAGCATGTGGGCCTGATTTAGATTTGGAAGAAAGGGCTTCAGCCCACCCACAGTGCCATTTTCCTGACTTGAAACGACCCCAAGGAGCTGTTATTTGTCCCACTGGGGGAACCTTAGTGTTATGGGCTACATGTTAGTTTCCCCAGTGGAATAAATATCAGCTCTACAGAGCCATTTCAGGTTGAGAAAACAGCATGGGGGGAAAGGCTCAAGCTGCCTCTCCTGACATGCCAGAGGAAGCACAAAACTCTTGGACTCTGTCTGTCAACATGGATTGTGCAGTTAGGCCCTCAGTCCAAGCACAGTGGAAGGGTGCCTGGCCTCAGGGCTGGATTAAGGCCAAATGATGCCCTAAACACAGCCCAACAATGGTGCCCCTCCACCCTTCCACTGCTTAATGGACAAGACTTTAAGACTCAATAAGTGCTGGAGGTGAAATAAGAGATTAAAACTTCAGTTTTCTTCCAGGCTGACCCCCAGGCCAGACCCCACACCTACATTAAATATAAACTTAAAAAATATATATTTATTCACCAATAAGTAAAGGTAAAGGTTTTCCTTGCTCAAATGCCAGTCAAATCCAACTCTAGGGGGCGGTGTTCATCTCCATTTCCAAGCTGAAGAGTCAGCATTGTCCGAAGACTTCTTCATGGTCATGTGGCCTGCATGACTAAATGCCGAGGTGAACAGAACGCTGTTACCTTCCCACCAAACCTGTTTATCTACTTGCAATTTCTTGCCTTCAAACTGCTAGGTTGGCGGAGCTGGGGTCAGAGATGGGAGCTCACTCCATCATGTGGCTCTAGGGTCTTGAACTGCTGAACTACAGACCTTCTGGTCTGCAGCTCAGCCATCATGTCCCTACAACACTAAGTAGCACTAAGCAATATAAGAAAAATAAAAAACCCCTCCATGGAGCCCCCATTCCCTTGGTGCTCTAAGCACCTGCTTATTTTGCTTAATGGTTAATCCAGTGCTGCCTGGCCTGCTGCCCCTTCTTGTGCTGGCCTCCCTGGGAATGGATAGATAGATGGATGCAGGTTGCAGACAGGCATATACACGGATGGATGCAAAGGATGGATGCAGAGGGAGACAGATATAAACAGGGCCTGTCCCATCTTGTATTCTGAGCCATTCTCTTGTTGCATAATGTGAATGCCAAGTAGTGTACCCGAATACCTATGGCTTCCAGAAATAGTTTAAGAGGCCAGATAACACTTGTGTTTGAATAGCTGAGGTATTTTTATGCACAATGCTCTCCATAACTTGTACTTTTAAAATATGCGTATACTGTAGTTTTCATTGATCAGGAAGAGGCAAGTTCTGTTTTGCACCGATATAAACGATTCAATTCTGGACGCTTGGAAGAGGTGATTGGTGGAAACCTTGAACGAGAGTGCTTGGAAGAAAAATGCAGCTTTGAGGAAGCAAGAGAAGTCTTTGAAAACCAAGAGAAAACGGTGAGCTTGTAGGTCCAACTTATCTGGCAACCCTGTTGCCCATGGTGGTCGAGGAAATTGCCCTGAAAGGCCTCCCTTGTTGTTGCTGTCACGGGAACTGGTACACTGCCTCTGAATATGGACGTTCCATTTACCCATCATGTTTAACAACCATTGATGGACCTATCTTCCAATATTTTGTTTAATTCTCTTCTAAATCCATCTATGCTATTGACTGTCACTTCATCCTGTGGCAATGAATTCCAAAAACTAATTAAATATGGCACAAATAAAGCCTCTCTTTCTTCCGAAGGCCGCCAACTTTGCCACTGGGTTCTAATTGGGAGGGGGAAATGCTCACACTTTATTAGATATAGCTGCATTCTAGGGGTATGGTTATTATACTGTCAGCCCCACTCTATATTGTTGGTTTATTTGTAGAGGTGTAGTTAAATTGCACTGGGGGGGGGAAATATGTTCCTATACCTGGATAATGCATATTGTGTAGTATGAAAAACTGAATTATGTGACCCACATGGATCAGCAGGAGCGGGTAGCGATCAGAGGTTTTGACCAGTCTTGGAATTCTCTCAGTCACATCTCAGATACATACTCCAGGAAGACAACAAACCGCTCGAGATTCTTTGTCCGGTCTGCACACAACTTCTTCCGTCCCTCTCACTAGGGAGTCACCAATCACCACTACTCGTCTCTTCCTCCATGGGATAGCTTGGCTCCTTCTCTGCCTATGTGTTTGTGTGTCAGTCACATCCTTTTGATCTCAGAGTGTGCTATTCTGACCTTCCACCATCAGGAGTGGCTGGTAGTGATTTTGCAACTCCACTGGCTGTGAGTGTTTCCTGATTATCTTACTTCTCAAGGTAACATTCTTCCACTCACCCACCTGTTCCTTGGTACTTCCTTCCTCTTGCTCAGAATTTGCTAGCTCTTGCTGTTCTCTCAGAAGCCCCTCTTCCTTCACGTCTAAAAACCTCTCTCCCTCTCTGATGTTCCTCAGTATACAAATTTGTGCCTCGAGTTCTCCCACCTTCTCCACAAGCATTCTTATAACCTTGCACTTGCAGCATGGCAAGGCAGAAAAATGATCATGGCGAAACCCTGGCATGTCACTGGAATAGATCCTTCATTATCCATCTCCCTAGGAGCAATGCTATCTTCTACAGCCTCAGGAACTTCCCTCAAAGTCTGACATAAACTCTTGTCGTGGTGATGTACCCTGAAAACTTTGAGACTGACCAAATGGCTATCTTGCTAGCAGTTCTCTCTCCAGAACTCAGTAGCAGCCCTCTACTCAGGTTCTCACAAGGCCTCCAAGCAAGCAAGACCCACAGGCTAAGAGCCACAAGGCAAGAGCAGCCCTTTGTCTCAAAAGGCCCCTTCCTGCCGAGCACAGCAGAGCCCAGCACAATAGGGGGCGGGGCTTGCAATCAACAGCACTCCACAGCAACTCACTCAGCCTCCAACAGCCCCCAAATCACAAACAGCCCCAAACATATATCAAAGGAATCACAGATCAGATGGGAAAACTTATGAAAAAACACAACCTACAAACAATATTCAGACCCGCCAGAAAAATACAACAGATGCGACGATTGGCAAAAGACAGAAGAGACCCCCTCATTTCTGCAGGAGTATACCGCATACCATGCAGTTGTGGACAAGTTTACATCAGGACCACACAGCGTAGCATTCAGACAAGAATAAAAGAACATGAAAGACACTGCAGACTTGGCCAACCTGAAAAATCAGCAGTGGCTGAACATAGCCTAACCCAAACAGGACACAGCATTTTGTTCCAAGACACTGAAAGACTGGACAACGCTTCCAATTACCATGTCAGGTTACATAGGGAAGCCATTGAAATTCATAAACATAAACACAATTTCAACAGGAAAGAAGAGAGTTTAAAAATAAATAGGGCATGGTTTCCTATCCTGAAAAACACAAAATGCTCTACAGCTGGCAATAGCACTACAGATAAGATTAGAGTTTCAATAGCCATTCCACACACAAAAGAACCTCCTCAAACCTCCTCAGGAAAGCTCTTCCATTAGCATGTTCATAGCCTGGAGAGCTACACAAGATAATTGACTCAGCCCTACCCCACCTTCCAGAGTAGAAATAAATTACTTGCCTACCATTTTTTCTGCTCACAGAGAGTACTCTATCTTTCTGTGTTATACCTCTGAGGATGCCAGTCACAGCTACTGGTGAAACGTCAGGTCCTACAATGCCAAGACCATGGCCACACAACCCAGAAAATCTACAGCAACTAATGAACTCCGGCCATGAAAGCCTTCGACAACATATTAGCCCCAAACAGACTTAAACAGAACCACTCTCTATCAGGCTACAAAGAACCCAACTCTCTCTCAGCTCCCACATAGCAGCTAGGAAGGCAAAGGGAGAAAGAAAAATCGCTTACCTTCTAGCAGTCCTCACCATGTGCTCTCCACTCCTTGCCTCAGCCCAGCTGACTCAGATCTGACCTGTTTACATAGAATCACATAGCAGGAACCAAACCATGCAATAAACATACTACACACATCCACTCTATCAAGAAACAAAGAAAATGTTTGGTTTATACTTATGGAATGCTAGTGTTTCTGCTAGTGTTTTAATTCTTTTAATTCTTACTTACTTATGTTTACTAGCTTCTATGACCAAGGTCTTAAGTTCAGATCAAACATGAATATATAGCATTAGCCCCTTTTAATTCAGTTCTAATATGTTCCTTGCAGGTAGAATTTTGGAATGCATATATTGGTAAGTGAAAGTTTATCACCATACTTCAAATACCTTATATTACTGTGTATTCCTTATAGAATATGTGCATTCAGTAGTAGTTATGGAAAGACAACCACTATGTGAAAGAAGGTGGGTAGATGGTCAAACTTTTGGGACTGTCGCTAAACATGGGGCTAGCTAGAACAGTGCCTTAGAAAACCAGAATGTTGGTTGGTGTATGTCTTTGCCTACAGGGAACAGCCTTTATTTGAAAGAATACAGTTTCAGAAAACTGTCACAAATAATCATTTCATGTACAACTATACCTTTTGGTAATACTGACATTTTGAAAATTTCATAATTCCTACGAAGATGCTCATTATAATTGGGTATGATGGTCTATGATGCCAAGAGATCAGAAAAAGTAGATTCTCAAGGATATATTAATTGAATTATAGCCCCCCCTTTTACTGTGGGGGCTTTCTGTTGTCCAAATAGGGACAAATCCCTGAGTAGAAGTAGCTGGAGACAACAGATTATAGCTCTTCAGTCCCCATCTGTGAGCAAGTCTATAGTCTACAATTGCATAATTTCTTTCTACTGTTCAGTTTGACATGGCAAGCTCTTCAGGGCAGAGATCATGATGATGATACTGCTCATGGACTTTCTGAGTTAATGTTTAACCATTACTTTCCAAGATGGAGATCAATGTGAGTCAAACCCTTGCACAAATGGAGGGAAATGTGAGGATCAAGTTGGTTACTACATCTGTTGGTGTCCAGCCGGTTATGAAGGAAAGAACTGTGAATTAGGTATGTAAAAAGTGGAATTCAATACTTGTCTGTACTATCTAGTTATTTTAAATGACCAGCCTACCTAGTTAATTATTTGGGGGTCTCATTCAACCTTTTATTTGTGTTAACAGAAAACAACATTTGTGTGTAAAGTGCTATCAAGTCACAGCAAGGGGCTTTTGAGGGAAGTGAGAAGCAGAGCTGGTTTGCCATTGCCTTCCTCCTTGGTGGTCTCCTTTTCAAGCACTGTCCTTGCTTAGTTTCCAAGATCTTAGCTCAAGAAGGATGGCTCCAGAGCAAACGAATCTGTGCCATAGCCAAATCGCTCGCTCACAGCTTTAATGCCAGTAGCTCACAAAGTAGAATTTTTGCTTACAAGACTCCACAGCTTAGAGGGAGCATTGGACATCACTCTGAGGTTTTGAACTCTTAAATTTCAGTTTATTTATACATACACTCAACTAAATAGACTACAAAATTATTGGTAATTCCCACTTCTATTTTGTGCTTGTGGCATATTGGATTATGCTAGATTGATAGCAGGGGCTGTAGGGGACCTGCCATTTTTTTGAGCAAGAATGTTACTCCTGTCCTGAGTAATGGGAAATGGGTGTCCCATTGCTCAGTGCCATGGGTGCAAAGTAATCGAGCTATCTTAAAGGACAGCAATGTGTTAAACATTCGGCATTAGTGTGGAAAGACTATACAGGATGTTGGTTAAGGATGAAATAGAATCTGGGTGCTAGAAGCCAAGATCTGGCTCACATATGCAGCTGTGTTTCTTCAAGCTTGAGAAGCAACAGAATGTGTGAACTAACCATTTAAATGCATCACATTTCCAGAGATCTGAAAGTTCTGTCTTTCATGGAGAGACGTACAAATATGCTGGGGTTTTTTGTTTCTTTTATTTTAATATGGTGTCACTTGTACCTTTTAGCCCCACCCCACCCATTTTCATTGCTGGTGTTCCCAACTTGTTTCATTTATATGCAACCAACAGCAACAGTAAAAAAGCTGTTAACATTGCATACATTTAAAGGGACCAGTTCAGCACAAAGAAATTAAAAAATGGCATGAAATTAGACTCACAGATCCATTTCATGCAAGGAAGAATTGGAACTGAAAAAGAGATTCTCAAAACAGCAAAGGTGAGAAATTTGACAGCATCCTTACTCTGGTGGTGTTAGATGATCCAAACCACTTACCTTAGAGACCCAGTTTGGTGTAGTGGTTAGGAGCATGGACTCTAATCTGGGAGAACGGGGTTTGATTCCCTACTCCTCCACATGCAGTTGCTGGTGTGATCTTGGGTCAGTCACAAGTTCTTTCAGAGCTGTTCTCTCAAGAACAGTTCTAGACAGAGCTCTCTCAGCCCCACCTACCTCACAGGGTGTCTGCTGTGAGGAGGGGAAGAGAAAGGGATTGTAAACTGCTCTGAGATTCCTTCCAGTAGTGAAGGTGGGGTATAAATCCAATCTCTTCCTCCTCCTCCTCCTCCTCCTCCTACCTGGCTTCACACAATAGATATACATGAATGAACTACTGGACCCAAATCTAACTGTTCTATTGCAGACCAACTAGCCCTGCTAGGTGACAGATGGCAGGTCATTTTCCCTGTTCCCAGATTTCCTTTCAAGATTCTTAAAGGAGCCATCATCTTTAATTGTATTTAATTCCCCTCCCTGTCAGATGCTACTTGTGCAACAAAGAACGGAGGATGCAAGCAATTCTGCAAGAACAGCCCATCGGGAGGAGTGATCTGTTCCTGCATCTCCGGTTACAAGCTTGGGGCAGACCAGAAGTCCTGTGAACCAGCAGGTAAAAGATTAGATGTAGTCTTTGATAGCAGTTTGTGAATTTTGCAGCAGAATGTCCCTTCCAGATAGATACCTTGCTGAGAAAAATTTCCCTTTGAATAAATTCCCCTCTGGAATGACTAAAAGGTAATTTGCTTTGAGGAAATGCATTTGGGGTTTGCTTCTCAGACAAATATGTCAGGTTGAAATGGACACCATCTTCAAATGGCATTCCAGAATCTGCATCACTGATGCTGGCATGAGTGGTTTTGGCTTTTTCTAACAGTAGCTGAAGCACCACAGAACCTGCAAAAGTAGAGTGAGCAGTGACTGCGGCAGGATCAGAGGCGGGCTGGGTGGGAAGAACTTGTGTTCTGTAGGTAATGACAGCTCTACATTGCCTTCAACTAAAGTCACCGCATTACAACCTACACACATTAGTATGAAGCAGTAACTGTTCCTCCCATCCATTCCCTCCTCTTGTGCCTCCTCCTACACTAGCTGTGTGACACACCTGGATCCCTGCTCGCTACAGCAGGATAAGAGAACCAAGATGGAATGAGCATAAAGACTCTGTTCATATTCAATCCTGTGGCTTAGTGGGAGATCGAAAGAATGTGAATGGTTGGAAGGGAGCAACCCTCGCCCCCATGCTGTTATGTCACAGCCAGAGATTTCACTCTGGGGGATCCTTGTGCGGCCTTAACTCTCTGTCGTGCTGCTGTAACCTGTCTTGCAGGCTAGCTTTGATGCAAAACAATATTGAGCGTTGCAAACCACTTTGCATGCCGGAAGGTGCTACGACAATCATTAATAATAATAAATGTCTGGCCAAGCGGAATACTTCTGTGCAATATATTTCCAAGCGCTTTTAATTGCTCCACTTACTGACTTACAGGGGTTCCCTATGGCACCATAATTTTAAGCCTCACAAATATGAAAGTGTGAAATCTTGCCACTTTCCATCACCTTGAGAGGAAGATGACTGTTCCCATAGTTATCCTTCTTCCCTTTTCCTCTTCATTTGTCATAACACTGAAGTCTGACATGCAGCTCCACCAAAGAGCTCAGGTACAGAATGGTTTAACAGATTCTAGAGATGGCTGTGTTCATCTGTTGCCTAGAGGCAAGTCTTGTGGTTCACTAAAAGACAGAAGTAGATGAATACACGAAGCTCCCTTATACCAAGTCAGACCATTAGTCTATCAAGATCACTATTGTCTACTCTGACTGGTAGCGGCTCTCCAGGGTATCAGGTAGAGGTCTTTTGTATCACTTACTAAATGCTCGTTGTAACTGGAAAAGCCAGGGATGAACCTGGGACCTTCCACTAAGCCATGGCCCTCCCCAGAGATTGATATAATTAGAATAGTGCTGCCCGCCCAGTGGCAGTCCCCTTTTAAGATCTTTCTCTCCTCCATCCTTATTATTTAGGCATGCATACTTCGGCTGCCACTTGATTAAATATGAACACAGAAGTCACCCTTCTATCAAATGAGACCATTGGTTCTGTCCATTCTGACTGGCAGTAGCTTCCAAGGGTCTCAGGCAGCAAAAGTCCTTCCCTATCCAATATCCTTGAGCCGAAGATGCCAGGAATTGAACCTGGTATATTGTGCACGCAAAACATGCGCTCTACAATTGAGCCTCAAAGCTTATCCCAGTGCTGCAAAGAAACCTGTCTAACCATTTAAGGGTCAAGTGTCACTGAGAGCCATTAAGAGTGGGAGAGAAGGTCATATCTGGGTTGCTAGCACCGGAGAGCTGGCTGTCAACTCAGGGTCCTCCAAAGCAGGAAGAGACCCTGAAAGGGCTGCTAAGGGAATTGCCTTTCCTCAGCTTAAATATGATGGGGAAGAGGGAGAACACAACACAGGCAGCAGGTCGGTGCCCAGTGTGATGTCCATGTCCTCCTGTAGGCTAATAAGCCTACTACAGTGTGAGCTTGCATGGGCAGGGGCCACCTTGTCAGATGAATGAAAGATTTTCTGTTCTAATTGCAGTGCCCTTTCCTTGTGGAAGGATTACAGCTCCAGAGGCAGTGAACAAACTCACCCGTTCCATCAACACGTTTGACAACTGGTTCTCCACCAATGATACAGATGATGTTGTAAAAGACAACAGCACTGAGATCGTTCCCCAGTCAGAAACCAAAATTCGAGTGGTTGGGGGCAGAAACAGCAAGAAAGGCGAAGTACCTTGGCAGGTAACATGATTAACCATCAGTAGTTTTGTACTACTGAGAGCCGCAAACGGTCCACATCATAAGAACATAAGACGATCCTTGCTAGGCCAGAAGAGTGGTCCATCTAGTCCAGCATCCTGTTTCATACAGTAGGCACTGGAGGGCCAAAAATACAGCACAGTGGCCAAGGCCTTCCCCTGATGTTGCCTTCCTGCAGTGGGCTTCAGAGGTTTATTGCCTCTGAACTTGAAGGTTTCCTTTATTAATCATGGCTAGGAGCCATTTGTGGACCTATCCTCCATGGATTTCCCCAACCCCCTTTAAAGCCATCTATGCTTATGGCCATCACGACCTCCTCTGGCAGTGAATTCCACAATTTAATTACTCATTGATCAAAGCTGCGTTTCCTTTTCTTTCTCCTATACCTGTTGCCCATTAACTTCATTGGATGCCCCCAAGTTGTGTTAAGGGAGAGAAAGCAAAAGCTTCCTCCAGGTCACTGCCACTGCCAGGTCTGCCTTTTTTCATCTGAGGCAGGTCAGGCAGTTGGCCCCATACCTCACCCCTACCCACCCCCCATGATCTGGTTGCACCAGTCACTTCCACGTTAGACTATTGTAATTCTCTCTACATGGGGCTTCCCTTGACTCTGCTCTGGAGGCTGCAGCTAGCACAGAACGCAGTGGTGCGGGTGTTGATGTCACTGCCTGTGCAGGCACATGTCCGTCTGGTGCTGCGTGACCTGCACTGGCTGCCTAATGGATACCAGATTCGTTTCAAGGTGCCGGTGACTACCTTTAAAGCCCTATACGGCCAGGGGCCTGCATATCTTTGAGACTGCCTCTCCCCATATGAGGTCCTGTAGAACATTGTGTTCTACAAACCGGGGCTTCCAGGTAGTCCCTGGCCCTAGGGATGTCCGACTTGCCTCAGCTAGGTCCAGGGCCCTGCCTGGTGGAATGAGCTACCTTAGGAGATCAGGGCCCCGTGGGACCTATTACAGTTCTGCAGGACCTGCAAGACTGAGCTCTTCCACTAGGCCTTTAGTTGAGGCAGCAGGCATCCACTTTGATTTGGCCTCCCCGCAGATCCTAGAAACCAGATTGGGACCACACTATAATCTGTGAAGAGTGTCCTTGTTTTAAATGCTGATGATTTTTTTGGTTTAATGCTGTTGATTTTATTGATTCCAATGGATTATTGTAACATGTTTTACTTGTACATCTGCATTAATTGCAGACCTGTACGTTGGTACCTGAGCCTACAATGTGGGGAGGGTGGGATATAAATCTAATAAAACATAAATAAATATCCCCTTTCTATATTCCATGCATATTTTTTTAAACCCTTAAAGACGAGTAGCTGTGTTAAATACTAACAACATTTGTGGCAGGGTAGGAGCTTTTGTGAGTCACGACTCACTTCTTCCGATACAGCTAGATGGACCCGCTATTCAATAACCTTCTATTCTATCTTGCCTCAGCCTTAAAAATCTCAGACTCACCAGCCTTTCCTCATCACCTTGGTTAGCCTCTTCTGTAAGTTTTTCCTGTAATACCTTTTTAGAAATATGGCAACCAGAACTATGCACAGTATTCCAACTGAGGCTGCAGCAAGGGCATTACAATATTTGCCATTTTATTCTCAGCCCCCTTCCTCTGGTCCCCAACATGGGGTTTACCTTTTTCACTACCGCTACATACTGGGTTGCTACTTTAATTGAGCTGTCACTATAACTCTATCAGGTGGCTGCAGTAGAATGGGTTCTCTAGTGGCTACAGGAAGGCTCCTGAATCCAAGCCTGACTTAAAGCAGCCTATGGGAAATTAGGTCAATGCAAAAGGAAGATATCAACACTAAGCAGGTAGTCTTGTACAATTACGTACTGCATAACAATTACAGCTGGCAGTTTCCAGCAGAGAAAGTGTGTGTGTGTGTATGGGGATACTACTTTAAATTGTATGAATAAATTATGAAAATTTAAAAAACGTGTGTGTGCACTTGATTTTGCATAATTTGTTCTACTAGCCACAAAGCAAGGAAGGGATCTTGATACTGATCACTGAAGGATCACACTTGAATGCTACAAATCTCATTCAAAGGGAATCCTCCAGTTCCTGTGATTCCCCCCCCCAGGGACTGACCACTCTTTATTCCTTGCAAATAAGGAGTGCTAATTTCTACCATTTTAAAATAATATTAATAAAGCTGAGATTTAGTCGCAGGGTTATGACTCAGTGCTAGATCCCAAATGCCACAGACTTGCCAAGTCCACCACTTTACGGTGTCCCCCTATTGTGATTATCATGACGTCAAATGACTAACTTTATTACCTTTTGAAATAATAAGAATGTCATAGCAATCGATTAAGCCTATACAGATTACCTCAGACTGACAGCTGAAAGTTTGCCACAGGAGAGTCCATGCAAAACAAAATTCTGACAAGTTTTTCAAATACTGAGTTGGTTGGCTGTGAATTTTCAGCATCCATTTATAAATTTTGATTGGGGGGGGAACCTTTTAGGCTGAATTATGAGGATTCCCATGCAAACAAACCAACCAAAAATCCACATCCACTGAAATATACAAAATTGATGCATAAATTGAAGAGATTAAAATTTCTTGAGCTGGAATTTCTCTGAGTTTCATCCCACACCCCCATTTCATACCTACCCCAGTTAAACAATGGTTCTTACCTGGAGGGGGGAGATCTTGTAAAAACTTTGGAAGAAAAATGCTGAACTTCTCCTCTGGTGTGTGCCATTCAGCCTCTGCTGCCCTCTAGAGGGCAGATACCACCCAAGCGACTTGATTTCCTCATCTACTGTGATCCACAGTAGCTGTTGTAGTTGAGTGTAGTAGATTCTCTTTTTTTACCCCTTTGTCTCTGAGAAGGGATGAATTCCTTGGCTTCAGGCCACATGACTGCTCCATCTCTATCACAACTGTGAAATCCAAAAGGCTAGCTGCTCCAGAGCTATTGACAGCCACCAAAGGCAACCGGGCAAACATACCACCCCAGCTCCCACCACAGCATCACCTGAAATATCACGTAATTTGCCTGGTGCCATGGGTCTCCCAAATGGTGTCTCTTTCTTTCTCTGCACCTCTTAGTGGCTCCTCTATTTGGTCTATTAGAGGTTGTTGCTCCTACACTGAGGTCCACGAAGCCCAATCATATACATGTTGACTCAGATGTGAGTCTCTCTGTATTCAATTATTCTTAGTGCCAAAACAAGTGACATGCAAGGAGTCGCTAACTGGAGATCCTGTCCCCCCCTCTTTTTGAACATCAGGCAAGGGGGAGGAGAGATTGTCTTCCCAGCCTGGAATGTTCTCAGAGAGCTGCTGTGGGTACACCCTTGGGCAATCTGCACCCATAGATTTCCCCCAGTGGGACAAACTGTGGCTCCCCAGGGCTCTTTCAGGTTAAGCAAAAGGTACTGGGGGGGGGAGCTTAACCCTCCTCTCCCCACATGCTGCCTTCACTGATCCTAATTGAGTCTCCTTGTTTCTGATTGCTACATTTTTTTTAAGGTGGAATCTGTTATCATGGAACTTCAAGCACCTTATTTGGTCTGGCCCTTAGTTCTTCATAGGATAGCTGGGAATGTCTGAAATATTGTTTGCATTGATGTTTACAAGCCCAGACAAATTTTGTGAATGTCCAATATACATTTCCCACCTGACAACGCAGGATTGATGGGCATGAGTATCATATTTTGGCGACTGTCATGACTCACCAATGTATCCGTTTTTGAGGCATTCACAAAATATATCTGGGATTGTCAGCATTCACTTGCAAATGGCATGACTTGGCAAACTGCAGACCTTCACCATAATATGCACATAACATGTGCTTTACCACCAAGCTGCCATAGATACAGCCCCTATCCATTATCAGTTGAATTGCACAACCCCTTTGAAAATGGACCATATCCAACATTTGACTGCACTTCAGCCTAGTTTTATGAGTTGCTCATGAACTGGTGTGTTCTCTGCTCATAGGTTCATGTGCTTAACAGTGAGCGGAAAGGATTCTGTGGGGGCTCAATCATCAATGAAAACTGGATTGTGACTGCAGCACACTGCATTGCGGCTGGACCACATACTATTGTTGCAGGTAAATCAGTGGAATAACTCCAATATCAGGGTCTAGGGCTTTCCCTACAGAGAAACTGGGGTAAGATGCAAGGGATGCAAGAATCACAATATGGTTTTGTGGGCTTTTGAATGTGGGACTAGCAGTAGGCTCACCTGTCCCACGTGGCCCTTGTATAAAAGAAAAATGTCACTCTTGAGCATGTACAATTCTCCTTAATACTGCATCACCAAATGTGGTCTGAAAGCATCTGGGAAAGGGGGCTTCTCAGGGCAAATCCCAGTTTGGTGTAGTGGTTAAGTGTGTGGACTCTAATCTAGGAGAACCGGGTTTGATTCCCCACTCCTCCACTTGCACCTGCTGGGTGACCTTGGGCAAGCCATAGTTCTGTCACAGCTGTTCTTGAAAGAGCTCTTTCAGTCCTACCTACCTCACAGGGTGTGTGTTGTGGGGGGGGGGAGGAGTTTGTAAGCCACTCTGAGTGAAGGGCCGGGTATAAATCCAATCTCTTCTCTTCTTCAATTTAGAAATGATCAACAGAAATCCTGGGACCAGCTTTAGCTAGAAGCACAAACTCAGCACACTTGGTGCCAGCCAAATATTATGTGGGGAAAGGGGTTCCATAATTACGGTGCCACTATAGGAAAGGATCTGTCTCCTGTGTCTCTCCCCCGCCCCCATTCTAGATAACTGTGGCACATGATTTGAGACCTCAGGTGATTGCAGAAATTAGGCATGGACTTCTGGGACTGGATAATCCTTTAAAAACTACACCCGTATGTCTCAAAGGTCACTGCTGCAGGTGTGAAAGGCATTTCATGTGGATTCCCACTTGTGAACTCTCATTGGGAATATGGTGGGGGGGCTCAAAAGTTCTGGGACCCTTGACCATCCCTAAGCCTTCCCAGTTTCACTTGCTAGCTATTAATACAATGAGGGACCCAATGGATCTTTGGGTGAAAGAGCAAAGCACTTCCAATAATAAACACAGAATGTCCATTTTTCTTTCTTTTTTGGTATTTGTGTGTGTGAGTGTCTGGAAGTCCTGGCTGACATCTGGCAACCCCTAGTGGGGCTGGGAGGCAAGGATGTCCAGACAGGTGGCTTGCTGCCTGCCTCTGCGTCACGGCCCTGGGATTCCATGGAGGTCTCCCATCCAAGTACTTACCAGCGTTGGCCCTGCTTAGCTTCCAAGATCTGATGAGACTGGGCTTGCCTGGGCTATCCAGGTCAAGGCTCTTTCTTTCTTTAATGCAATTGTGATGGCTCACTTACCAGGTGAACTCCACACAGAGGAAGATGACCACACTGAACAGTACCGCAGAGTGGTAAGGATAATCCCTTATCATGCATACAACAGCAGCCTGAGGTACCACAACGACATTGCCCTCCTTGAACTGGATTCGCCACTGGAGCTGAATAGTTATGTCACACCTGTTTGCATAGCAGACAAGGATTTCACAAACAGCCTTCTGAAGTTTGGAACAAGCACTGTGAGTGGCTGGGGAAGGCTGGCACACCAAGGGCGAGAGGCGAGCATCCTCCAGGTCCTGAAGGTTCAGTTGATTGACCGGGCCACCTGTTTGAGGAGCACCAGGTTCTCCATCGTGTCCAGCATGTTCTGTGCGGGGCATCCATACGAGGCAAAGGATACATGCCAAGGAGACAGCGGAGGTCCACATGCCACAGAAATGGAAGGCACCTGGTTTCTGACCGGAATAACCAGCTGGGGGGAGCAGTGTGCCATGAAAGACAAATATGGCATCTACACCAGAGTTGCAAGATATGTCAAGTGGATCAGGGACACAATCAGGCATACCTGAGGCCAGAGCCAAAATATTTTTCTTCCTTTTAAAAGGATCGCCTGCTTGTGGAGAAGCGAAAATTTAAACAAATCCTAATCTGTATTCTCAAATAATTCCAGAGGGACAGCTGCACAATCCAGTTGCAGCAAAAATACACAGGAATCGTGTGTCACCTTAAACACATATTTTTGTTCTCGCATCTGTGGATGCACTTCATCAGATGTAAACAGTCCATATGCATGTGGATTCTAACCCACAAGAGTTTATGCTAGAATAAAAATTTGCTAGTCTTTAAAGTGCCCCACGACTCCTACTTAACTTTTTCTGAAATAGTTTCACAGATTATTCTTTCTAAACATTGTGAACATCTCTTTTAGAAACGAAGCCTACACATGAGTTTGTACCAAAAAAAAAAAACCCACACAAAAACTTCAGATACCCATCTCTTTAAAAAAATGAAGGCACCTTCCTCAGACGGCTGTTGTGAGGGTGAACACATTGTAGAGAACTTTGGAAAATCAGAATTGCAGATGAATCCAGCACTCAATGTATCAATGTGTTATAATAAATTGCAATTAACTCATAAATAAATAGCAACTGGAGAGGTTGTGGACTAACGGCAGCAGCAAACTCGCCACACAAAATGAAACGTCTTATATACATTTCTTTATTTACCAATTTGCAATATATATATATGTATATTTAAATATAGATTTAACACATTTTTACAGGTACATTTACAGTTTACATAATTTAAATTTATAGACAAGGGAACCTTTGTGTCCCCCCCCCAGTGTAGCTCAAAGTACCATATAACATTTGCAGCGCAAGTGGTAAACCTGTCTACTTTAAGATGTCAAACGCTTTGTGCAAATTTTAAAAGTCTAAGACTGTACATTCAGATTTGCAAACCTAGGCAATTTCATAAATAAAAGATTTTCAGATTCAGAACTAGGAAGATTAAAAGACCAAGATGTGTCAGGATGGGCACAATGTGGTTGTTCAGATAAAATATTTCAGTGAGAGGTTAAAAAATGCAGCCTTCACAGCAGGACTGACTGGCCCTCGTGTCGTGAGCTCTGTACCCCTTCTTCACGGGTCAGACAAGAGAGCTGCTTCTAAAAGGAACACACTATAGTTCTAAACACAAAAACAACTGAAATCATTCAACAGGAATCCTTGCAGGCTTGGTGATATTTCAAATGATGTATCGTGTAATGGTTAAACAGGCTCACATTCACATTGGGTGGTGTACGAAGTATAACACAGAGCGTTGAATTATCTGGGACCCATCAGAATGTGTTAGTGCTTGACTGCAAAATGCATTACATGATCAACATGAGTTTGCTACTGGAAAACCACCCCAAAATATGCTCATGATGACATAAACAAACTTTGCAGTACCACTAGAAATCTGTAGTTCACAAACCAAAAATCAGATTTCTTTTTAAAGTTCCTTTTCTCCTGTAGCCCACAAGGATAATAAAGCAGCCAACTGAGGCTATTTTTGGTTGCTTTCAGTTTTCATGCTACTCATTTTCCATCCTGGATTGTTGGTGAGTGGGCTCACCACAACACCTACCCTATTTATTGATGCCACTGCAAATGAGATTTGTAGACATCCAGCCACCTTTACATACACACAACAGATGCACGCACACGCGCACACACACACAAGGAAAAATACACAGGCAAAGCATAAAGACATGATGTAAACTTCATTAAAAGAAGACCATCCCAATATCAGGCTATTCTCAATAAAGATGCTGAAAAGTACAGTCTTACAAGAAGTTCATTATTTTTAGTGCAAAAGTGGACACCAAACTCAAGTTATGGCACACATTTTCTAAAAGACCAGAAAGCGTTCAGTGTAAACGTGGATTCATTGCTAAATAGTTTAGGAATACTGGTGAACTCAAAGTGACCTCTGACAATCCTGAGTTGTCAATTCAATAAGGTCTTGAACCACCGCCCACAGATGTCATGAGCTCTGAATCAGACCCCTAGTGCAAAAGGAGAACCCGCTCCTTCTCAGTGTTATTGCATCACCATGCACCATCCAGCACCCCAAAATAGTCTATATGTAGATGTCATTAGAGTATATTCGCAACCATTCCAGAAAAAGAATCAACCCAACTAGAAAATGTAGCTTATTATGACTAGTATTACATTTGTGAACCTAGTCAAGCGCCGTCAACCACACCAGTGTGAGGTTGTGAAATAAGGTAGAGCTTTTTACGCCTATGAACAGAAGTTACTGGGCATCAGAACAACAAAAAGGGAAAGAATTAAATTAGTTGTCAAATGAAATTTAGTGGATGTCATGGTGAGGAGGAAAGAAGTCCCATCAGCACGTCAAAGCAAAGTGGTTCAGAATTGTCCACTGGTGGGTGAAAAAATGAAAACATCAAAAGAATGGCTTCTGCTGATGGTCACGTTCAATGTTGGTGAAGCTGTGATGTGTGGCGAATGTTGATGGGTGACAGTACAGGGGAACTCCAACCCCTGAATGCTCCCTCTTTCTCGGAAACAATCATTTCAAACCTCCACTGTAGCATTCAAAAATGACATGACATTAGTTCTCCCTCCAAAGTTCAGGGGGAGCTTAATTTTCTCGTCTTATAAGGGGCAGCGTCTACAAAGCAACAAAGAGGGATGTTAACATTAGGAGAACCAGATCCCAAGAGTACACAGATTCTGATTACCATGCAGCATCCTTGTATGTCACAACCACACCCTCTGGCCACAGTGAAAAACCAATAATCATTAGGGAATGGTTACAAAATTCATCAGATTTTTCCACATGGATTTTGGAACTCCAAATTACATGGTTTGATTTGTGAAGAAGAGCTGAAGCCTCCCTTGTGCATATTTTTTAAAATAAAAATCCAAAGTTTATACAGATTACTGCTTGCTATTGTTTCAAGTCATGAATGTCTTTGTTCCCCTCTTTGACACCAATGGGTCAGTATGCTTTCATAAAATACTGAAAACAGGCATGCTAAAATTGATGCCAACATACATGATTCTTTTACTGATGCATTGGAGTATGCATGCACAAAACACAACATGAAAAGAGTCTTGAGGCAATCATATGTAAGACCACATCAGGATTCACCAATGTGAATAAGTGCATAGGTAGAAAAGGGGACGGGGTGGGGATGCATATCAACAGAAAGAACTGAAAGCTACAGCAGACAGCACATGACTCCAGAATTATTTTTAGACATTCTCTATAAGTTAAACCAATATTAAGGCAGAGCAGAAGCAGCACAAAGAGAAATTCCAGAACGTCAGAGGGTGGGAATGGTGGGAAATCCACTCATCCCTAATAATCATGGATGTCAACTGGGAGATTTAGCTAAATAAGAACCACAGTGTTTCCCTTTCAGCTACCAAATGACTCAGTGCTATTGCTTCTCTGTAATCCAAGTATGAGACACGGAGTGAAGAGAGGAACAAGCCACGAGGTTATTTTTCTGTTACAAAAGCCAGCAAACAACAACTAAATCCAAACATCTTTGCATTCCATCGATACACTGTAAGTTAAGGCTACTTTGCAAACGTTTGTGACTTAAATCCTTAAAGTGCATTAAAAGTGCAATCCCCTTTTGCTGTATTTTGCTCCACATCCCCCCCTTGTACTTGCAACATTTTGTCAGTCATGCTTGTGAAAGTTTGAGAGACTTTCCCACTAAAACACAAGGGCAGCAAGCTCTTGTTACTGAAGGCCTGGATGTACAAATGTTCAAAAAAACACACAGCATTGGTCTAATCTCTTCTAAGAGACAAAGCTATAAAGCCAACAATACATGTCATGATCAGCCCATTAAGCATTACTGATTTCTGACGGGGAATGTACACTATGTTCCCACTGGGATGCTGTCCAATGAGGCCATACTTTCTTAGGTGCCTAGGATAGTGGACATATTTTACAGTGAACACACACACAATACTACAATGCTGAGGCTGTGCAAAGAATGCTGTTTATGGACTACAGCTCAACAGGGATTTGATCACCCTTATTTCAGAAACTCTAGGCAAGGGTTGGCAAATTGCAGCATCTGTGTGATCTTTGGCGTAATAGGAGATGATTGTGGGATTCATTCAATCCATGCCAGCTCAGGTCAAAAGGATTATTTGGCTTATGTACTGCAACCATAGACAATTATACACCCAAGCCCACTAACAGATGAAAGAACAGAATGTGTGTAAAGTGCATCAGTTCATCTTAAACAATCTTTGCTTGGGCCACACAATGGCTGAGTTCAGACTGGCAATTTGCAGTAGGAGCCAGTTGTGGCAAAAAAACAGTTTCCCGGTCACACGGGGCCATCTGCTGCAGGAGAATACCGGGATGAGGCACGCGGGAGCGTTCAGACGGCTGGCATGGAAGCGCCACTGTCAGAGGCTTTCACCCAGTAAATCAGCGATGCGCGCATGGACCCCCATGCGCACAAGCACATCTGGCCAATTGGGGGCGGATCCCTTTGTGCCGGCACCACATTGGGCAGTAGAGCGGAGCACAGCCAATCAAACCGCTGCTGGTGTCTGCCCCAATGCAGCTTGCTCCCGGCTTATCCGCCGAGTGTTCACACGGCCGGGAAGCAGAATGCTGCGGGATAAATGCACTCTCCGGGATTTGCTACAACTTTAAAGAAATATGTTTTCATTCGGGGAGCAAAGTGGAACAGTGCGAGTTGCCGATGGGTATGGAACGCCAGGCAGATGTGCCTGTGTGAATGCCCCCTTTAATCCACCTCTCAAACGTGACTGAAAGGTTGCTATAGCGGGGCAAATTGCCAGTCTGAACTCAGCCAATGTTAGCAATGTGTGCCTTACTAAAGTGCTACGTGATGCTCAAATACCATTTCAAACTCCCTACAATTAATACCAAGTTTCAGAGCGTTCTTTATGGAATGTGTGGAACCTCCAGAGGAAAGAGACGTGAAGTTTGACTAACCCTTTGCTTATGGAATTTTCACAGGCTCCCAGTGCAAGGAATGGTCGGAGGACAAAAGGAACTCTAGACACAAAGGGGCAGCGTGGCACAGGATAGCGAAAAAGCTCAGTATTCAAGCATGCTTTTAGCCCTTATGGCTGAAGGCAGGAAAAAATAACCCTGGAAGCAAGCTGAAAGGGCTCTACGAAAGGCTTAGAAGTAAGATCCTTGCAAGCAACGTTTCCACTGGTCAAAGTCTAGACATACATATTTCTACTAAATGGGACTTAATGTCACTCTCTGTACCCAGTTATCCTTATGAACCCTAAATTAAAGTGCATCTTGCCTATCACAAAGGATGATGACATCATCCATTTTAAAGTAACTCTGACACAGAGGACCAATGTGTGGAGGGGTGTGTTGGTCACTCTGTGTAGGATCCCAACCACAAATCCAAAATCAAATTAATCTATATATAACTAAACAAGTTTCAGTTTATTTCTGTTTTTTGTGGGGGTAAGCGTTCCTGTGCCCCCTACTTATTGTATTTTAAAAGGCACTGTTATAATACTGATTTATGGCCATGACTGTTATCATGAGTGACAAAATATAGCTTTTAAGCACAGTCAGGTCATTCCCATAAAATCCTAGCTGAACATCTTGGCTTTCAATACCAACAAGCAAACATGCTTCTTGATCTCATCATTTGCTGAGGAAAGACAGAACCTGTGTGCGGGGGTTCTGCCAAAGGATACAAAACCACAAGAGGGTATGAATGTACCATCCACTTAAAGCAAGGAGTGAAGGGTCAGCCCCACAGACATGATCATCATTCGATGGCTAAACCATGGAGTGATGATTTGCATGTGTGAAACAGCCAGCACAGAGGACCTCCCATCCCTTCAAATGCAAAATCCCCTTCAGTCTGCATTTTTACCTAGAGGTAATAAAGTGATATGAACTAATTCTAATTCTTCTGCAACCACTACAACACCCTAGATCCCCCCCCCAAACCAGTGCATTTTTTTTTAAGCTATAAGCAAACTTTTTTAAAAAGTAGGGGAGTGAGTGTATTACTATTGCTAAATTTTTGAAGCAATTTATATTATTGATTTTTCTGCTCATCTTCAAAATTAAAGTGAAAGCCATGGTTTCCTCTAAGCAAGCAAGCGGGCAAAGCAGCAAACACCTCCATGGGCCCACAGATTTCAATTCTGAAACAGCTGAGAGAGGCTCATCCCAGGATACCTGCAACTCTGGCATTCCGAAACCTACAGTCCCCGAGGATTATTTGCAAGCTGTTGACAGGAACCCAGCCTTCCTTCTTTTGATTGAGGTTTTTTATCAACCTTTTGAGAGAGAGGGAAAGAGAGAAAGAGAGGGAGAGAGAGATGGTAAAAAGGACTGCCTCCTTTTTAAAACACACACACACACACACATTAAATCACACAGTGTGAGCAACAGATTCCTCTTTACTTGGTAAGAAAAGCTGTTGCATTTTGATCGTTTTCCTACAAAGAACTCAGTGTTTCTCCCTTCAAACATTTTCTCCTCACAACAAAACCCTTGTCAGGCTGAGACCCCAGCCCGAGCTCACCCAGTTAGCCTTTACTTCTAGATACTTGTTCCCAGGTCCATTGCCAGAAATTCTCTAACTGACACGTGCTGGGAATTCCTAGATGGAACTTGATTTCCAAGTGTGCAGAACCTGTGAGTTTCAGGTTGAGGAAATGATAGGGGTGGGGCTGAAAGCCCCCATGTGCCTGGGAATCAACTCTCACCCACCTAGGAACTCCCAGCACATGTCTGCTGGGCAGTACCTTGGAATGCACCCAAGAGTAACGTATCATTCTTTTCAAGCCCCGAATGGTGATTTGAACCCAAGTCTCTCCTGTCCTAGTCTGACACTTTAGCCACTATGCCACAATGACTCTTCGGAGAAGTAGTTCTGGAGTACGTACCACTGCCCCGCTCCATCTTCATGCAAGAGCTGAATCACGTCCCCATTTTTCACCAGCAAATCCTCTGAGTCCCCCTTCTTACAGTCTGCTAAGGCCTTATATTTTCCTGGTGACTGCGGGATAAAAATTGTAGGTAGGCAAATGTTAGATAAGCCAATGCATTTTAAATGACTGTTTTACCAATTTATTTTAATCATAGACTATATCTATAAACTACCTTCAAAACTAGATAATCTGGCAGGTGAATCAGAGGTTGACATTTTATTTCTGGCTTTGTTGTTGGTTTATGTTTTGTTTCCCCCATATTGTTTTCTATTTGTTTTATTTTTGAAAGCTGCTCATTAGCTTTGGAAAACAAGCATTTCCTATTTTAAATAAAATAAGTTTGGGAAGAGGGAGAGCAAAAACAGATTGAGATGACAGAGAAAATTAGGACAATGGGTAAACTATCACAGAAGAGAGAAGGAGAGCTTGGATTTATATCCTGTCCTTCACAACCCAAAGAAGTCTCTGAGCAGCTTACAATCCCTTTCCCTCCCCACAATAGACATCACATGAGGCAGGTGGGGCTGAGAGAGCTCTCTCGAGAACTGCCCTTGAGAGAACAGCTCTGAAAGAACTTATGGCTGACCCAAGGTCACACTAGTAGCTGCATGTGGAGAAGTGGGGAATCACACCTGGTTCTGCCAGATTAGAATCCATGCTTTTAACCATTACACCGAACTGGCTCTCATATTAGATGCCAATGACAACCCCCACGCAACAACTATCAACTTAGACCTATTATGGGAAGCAAGATAGGCATAGAGAACTGGTACAATTTTACTCATAATAATTTGGGGGCTATACTAGGTGCACTGCACAGGATTCAACTAACCAGCTGATTTCCATCTTCTTCTTCAGTATCGGAACAGGTTGAGAAGTAGTTATTGCTAGACCAGTCATCGAGACCTTCACAGATCTCCAGAGAATGAGACATTCCTGGCCAAGCTGCACAGAAACATGGGTGATTATAAAAACTCTTCAAGGACACTGGCATATATCCCTCTACTAAAATAATACCTGCCTTAAAAAAGAGAAAACGAGTCTGTAACACAACCCTCTAGAGCATGCTCACAAAAGATGACATCTGGGACATTCGTACCCCATGCCTGTCAATTCTATCAGCTGAACATCCCAGGTTCTCAGAATTCTGCCCAATTTTAACAGCTACTGAATTTTTTGAGCAAGGTCAGCTCAGCACAGCTGCCTATTTTATTTTTGTTTGGATGTACTTCAAAGGGGAAAGCTGTGACCATCAGATAAGGATGCCCTGGGATCCCTACCAGAAGTCACCAGTAGCTAGAAGATGTGGGGTGAAAGTGGAGGAGTCAAAACTGGACACTCCCCTAATCATCAACTCTACTGTGTGCCAGCCCAGCTTTTTCTCATCCTTTGGCAAGGTCTCAACGCATGCACATCTACATGTATTATCTCCAGACAAGGCAACTAGTGTTCTCCAAGGAGCCTAGGTTGGGAAAATGGCATTATGGGGTGGGGAAGGCTGAAGATCCTCCCCTTGCATCATGGTCCCATCCAAATCAGAAATGAGTTCCCTTGAATCTGACATCTGACTGTCAGAGTCAAAGTTAAGTTGGGGGAACCCAGGCCCTTCACATTACAAATTGTAATATGTACAGCCCCAACCTTCTAATTGTCCACATGCAGGGAGAGTTTTCCCCTCCTCACACAGGGGAAGGATTCAAACCTGAAAATCTCTTGTCTCCTTTGAGGGCCACCACATCCTGTCTACTTTTTCCTGTATGTCATCCCTGTCTTTTCTTTGAGTTCTCAGGAGAAGGTCAAAAATAAGAGCAGTTGACTCAGGTTATGCTCAGAAGAAAGAGTTTATATGGAGCAACATGCAGCAGTCTGAAAATTATCTACCCAGACCAAAAAACTCCACAAAAATGTTCTAAATTCACATACATCTATTTGGCTTGTTCTGGGGAGGGGAGGCACTCTCTAAGGCCACAGGGCTGGTGCGTTCAGAATCATTTTCTTCTGAGCTTATAGAAGCTCTTGGCTGTTTTCTGAAACAAAAGAGAAGACAAAGAGAAGAGATTGGATTTATACCCCGCCCTTCACTACCCAAGGGAGTCTCAGAGCGGCTTACAAACTCCTTTCCCTTCCCTTCCCCACAACAGACACCTTGTGAGGCAGGTGGGGCTGAGAGAGCTCTGACAGAAACTGCTCTTTTTCAAGAACAGCTGTGCCAGAACTATGGCTTGTCCAAGGTCATCCAGCAGGTGCAAGTGGAGGAGTGGGGAATCAAACCCAGTTCTCCCAGATTAGAGTCCACACACTTAACCACTACACCAAACTGGTGTCACTTCAGAGCAATGGATGAAGTGAGGAGCAGGTAACATCCATAACACCCCACTTTCTTTTGAATTCTCTTCTATGCTTCTAGGTGTGTATGCCTGCTGCTATAATATTTTAACACCACAAGCATGTGTGTATATGTAAGTTCATCTAACTTACCCATCACTCAATGGTGGAGAGAGCTGGATTGGGTCTACGCAAGATGGCTGTTGCTGCTTCTCCACTGAAAGTATGATGCAACTGATATTAGTAAAGAAGGTAAGAACAACCCTACTGGTTCAGACCACGTTCTACTGAGTCCAACATTCTGTTTCCCACAATGGCCAACCAGATGCCCCAGAAGGTGGGCAAGAAATCAAGAAATCAAAAGCCCTTCCCTGTTATCCTTCCACCTCCACAACTGGCATTCGGAGGCAGAATGGATGTCCCATTTAGTCATCATGGCCAATAGGCACCCATGGACCTATTCTCCCTAAATCTGTCTAATTCCCTTTTCAGAAGAACATCAACACTCATCATACACTCTGGTTAGATTTCTAATGCTGAGGTAGGTGGGATCTTGGTTTGATCCAGCAAGGCCCTTCCTATGAGCTTTATAACAAACCCCTCTGTTGTTGGTTAACGTTTACTGGATAACCTCCAACAGCTCACCAAGCCATTCAACGTACGCACATCCCATCAAGCTGGCTATACATGGGCCATATAATTCCTTCATAAACCGCAAGTAATCACAAACCACAACCCTTATCCACCCCAATGGAGCAAAACAATTAATGAATTGACACAATCAATGACTGCAATTAAGTCCTACACACTGATTGTTTTGCACCGTGTGGGTGAAGTGTCACCTTCTTATTGGGTGGCATACCTGATAACAATAACAGTCTTACGGTGTGTGTGTGTGTGTGTGTGTGTGTGTCTGAGAAGCCATCCTCAGTGTTTGCTCACCAAGTTAAGGTGTTTCCTCACCTTTAAGGTGATGTCTGCTGGCCAGCCAGCTACTGGCAACTGTCCCTTTTATGGCTCACTGTCTGATTTGCTGCAAGGTGGGGAACAATTGAATGAGTCACATCTGTGCTGTGGGGTTAGCAGCTTCCCATGGGAATTGCCTGGAACTCAGTGGAGTTCAGGAGGGGTGGAAGGGAAGTCAGCGGAGGACATGCAGGCTTTTGTTCCTCAGACAGAAAGGAGCCAGGGTAGGAGGCAGTAGAAGGACAAGGGTGAAGAAACCACTTCCCTCTCAGTCTGAGGCCTGTATGAAGGTATATAGTGCCCCCTGGTGGTGAGGACCATCCAGGCCCACGGGGGTATCATACAAATAATGAAGTATTTCCATAAGTGTTTTCAGTTTAATTTAATTGTATTTAATTGTAATCCTTATAACATCACTATAAGTTAGATCAGTCTTTTAATCATTCCAGTATTGCAGATTGGAGGCCTACTTTGAATCAGGCATTTGTAGCTCAGTTTCTTAGTCATTCTGCTAAACCTCTGTCTAATGAAATGAGAATGTTTAAGAAGGAAACCCCTCAAAAGCAGGCTGGTATTTGGAAAAGCAGAGCTCATGAAAACCAGAGGGGTGGTAGCTGGGTGTTTCTGAAAGGCTTGCAAAGCCTTTTTATTTTTGCCTGCTTGGGGTTAGTTTGGCTTAGAAAACCATGGATATATGTTGTTTTTATGGATAATTATGCACAAGATTATTTTAATAAGGTTTTACTGGTGAACTGCCACAGGCATTTGGAAAGGCAGTACATTTTTCAATAAATAAATTAGCAATGGGAAAATACAGAGGATCTGCCTGCAAAGCAAAGCTTGTTAATCTCACTCATGCCTATTAAGAATGTACCTTTGATAAGTTCTTGCTGTTTGAACAAAATTTTTCTGATTTCATTGAGCCATGCCATCTTCAGGTCAACGGTCTGAGCCTAAAAAAGAGAAAGCTGTCTGCAGTCAAGGTCCAGACAGATAGCCACATCAGTCTTTTGCGGCCAAGTAAGAGAGTCTTGTGGGACAAGAAAGCTTCCACAGACTTCATCAGAGGCAAGCAAGAGTCTTCTGCTGACAAGTAACAGCCACTCTGGCTGGTCACTGGGCTTATGCCTTCATAAAATTATCATGGACTGGAGCACCTGCATTTAATTAACTTTCAGCCCTGGTATATTTCACAGTAAACTGGGCGGCCTCCAGGACCTCCAGGACCATCTAGTCCAACCTCCTGCACAATACAGGAAATTCACAAATACCTCCCCCCACGCCCCCAGTGACCCCTGTTCCATGCCCAGAAGATGGCAAAAGACCACACAGGATCACTGGCCAAACTGGCCTGGAGAAAATTTGCTGCCTAACCTCAATTAAAATTGTAAAAGCAAGAAAGCCAGACAAAACCTCAGACAAACCTGGGGTATCTACCTCCTTGGGAGGACCTCCCAGGTATAGAGAAAAACATGGCATTTTAAATAAACAACGAAAAGGGGGCAGCCCTTCCCACCAAAAACACAAATCCCCAGCTAAATGAATATAAGAACATAAGAGAATACAATGCTGGACCAGGCCAGTGGCCCATCTTGTTCAACACTCTGTCACACAGTGGCCAAAAACACCAGGTGCCATCAGGAGATCCATCAGTGGGGCCAGGACACTAGAAGCCCTCCCACTGTTGCCCCCTCCAAGCACCAAGAATACAGAGCATCACTTGCCCCAGCCTGAGAGTTCCTATCTATACCTTGTGGCTATTAACCACTGATGGATCTCTGCTCCATATGCTTATCTAATTCCCTCTTGAAGCTGAGGATTGATTGAAAATTGAAAATTGATTGAAAATGAGGACTGAATATGCTTAAAAACACAGAGAGAAGTGGAGAATCTGTTGTTTTTTTTTAAAGGAGGGTTGTGTGGAAGGGAATTTAGTTAATATTCCACACCTAGGACACCCAAATTTGTGAGTTCACTAGCCTAAATTTAGCAAGCATGCATAATTTTGAAGAATTCATTCTGGGTTCAAAAGTCACGGGAATGGGCAAGAACTTCCATCCCCAGTCACCACACATTCATTCTCTTAGATCCACCTTGTTAAAAGCTAAAAACCTGCATTAAAAAAGAAGATTCTCAGGCTGCCAAGTTCTATACCCATGATAGCATTCTTACAGAACTGCAGCAGCCATACACATGCGCCATTCTGCTTTCATATTGTTGGACGTTCACCAGATGTGTGAGCCATATGGAGTATTCAGTGGTTAATGGAATTATATACATGCCAGATATGAAGTGGCAGGCTCAGACTGGAAGCTCTGTGGATCAACTGCTGGTTCCCTGTGCCTGTGGGGTGAGAACTAAAGGCCATTCCAGCTGCTTAAGGCTTTCTTGATAACAGATAATCAGCTTCCTTGTTAGAATTCAAGAGATGTTGCAAGACGGTTTTTAAAGTAGGAGCCTTGTGTGCAGGGGTCAAAGTAGTTGCTTTTATGGCTCTTGATTCTGGGAATGGATGGCTGTTTTGTATGCCACTGATTTGTTTTATTAGACTGTGAACCATTCAGTCCTACAAAATAAATAGCTGTCCGTGATCCTCTTGGCCTGAGAAGTCTACTGATGCTGGAGAACAAAACAGGTGCTACCGAGGGAAACTGAGACTCATAGGTCTGCTGATTTCCCTTAACTCGGGCAGCTCATTGCTCAGGGAGCCCACCTAGTTCTCCCTCTGCACCCTCAGGTGTCTGGCTTTCTGCTAGTGTATTGTCTAGCTTGCTTTCGGATTGCCTGCCTCCAAGATCCCCATCTGCTCTTGGCCCAAAGGCCTGACAGTAAGGATGTGCCACACTTTTCTCAAGCAACTTGAAATCCTTGAGCATGAAGTCAACCACAAGCATATCGCACAGCTTGGGAGACAGAAGAATGATTGCTCATTAAAGTCATGAATATCCCCACAGTAACATTATTAATTTGGGGACTGGGGTTAATTTTGTCACCGCTATAGCTTTGATTGGGAAGTGTAAATCAATTGGGCCAACTGTGCAGAAAAGTAGCCACAGCTGAAACAGAACATGCCACTGATGAATGCTAGGGTAACCCCAATGTTCCTCAATCCTTTTCTAGCATGACTATCAATAGCAATGCAGAAATGGAAAGCAATTCGGCTAAGACTTGTTCTTGCAAAAATGGTTTTGCCAGTCACCGCTAGGCAAGCAAACTGCAAAACTGTCTGAAATGCTACTGAAAGAAGCATATTCCACCAAATGCAGAGAGAAACAGAAAGAGACAGAGACGCACACAAACACAGAGGGGAGTGGGGAGGGAGGGAGGGAGGGAGGGAGGGAGGGAGAGAGAGAGAGAACTGCCACTATGAGCCATTTATCTCTGTTGAAGTCACCAGTCACTTTGATTTAAAAACAAAAACACCATTTTTCATTTCTAGATAAATTATGGAACTTGCTGCCACAAGACATCATGATAGCTAGTAGATGCCTTTGTTTTAAAAACAAGTAGATGCATCTGGGGATACAACTATTGATGCACATTAACAAAGGCAAGGCAAATGAAGACTCCATGATAAGAGGCAATGCGAAACTGCATGATGCAGAATGGGCTATGTGTGCATATACACATGCATACCTATGCATGTGTGCAAACAACCAGACATCATACACTACCTGCAAGGCATCTGACTGGGCACTGCTCGAGCCCAAAACGCAACTAGAAGGGCTTACAAGTCTGATCTGACATATTCCTATGTTCTAATACAATTTAGATATCAACTAACCTGCACAACATAAACTTCTTCCCGTCCGCTGTACCAGATCTCAAACTTCCGATGGTCTCCTTTCACATTTTCAGTGATTCCAACAGCATTCATCTAATACCACAAATGCAGAAATAAGACAAGAAAGAAAGAACGCACAATTTTGAGTATAAACTCTCCGTATTGCAGATCATCCTTCCTCCAATTTTTTTGCACAGAACCCTGTCTGGGAAAAAGGACTCCCCCTTTGAACCAGCAGCTTCAGCCAAAACATTTCACCTGCAGAAGGCAGCTTCTATGCATTCTCTAAACTTCTCTTTCATACCTTACCAGAGTGGCAAAAGAAAACGGCAGCCAGGCATCTCTTGCAGTGCATGAATTAGAGCTTTGTCATTTTATCTGAGCTAGCAGGGGTGGGAATGACCAAGCACGAAACACTGGCTTAAAATTTAGTGATGGTAGAGGAGTGTTACTGTTAGCTTCGGCAAAATTAGACCTATGTTCTCATTAAGACTATGAAAAGAAGTAGAGGCAGTGCTATATTTACAAGGGGGACACAAAAGGCTTGGGCCTCTATGAGAGAGCTGCCATCAACCCTGCTTCTTCCTTCTTGTAGCTATGTTTGTTAGTACCCCTCCCTTTTTCTGTAGATATTTAGAAAATGCAATAAAAAAACCCTTTGGGGGGGATTTAAAAACCCCCCAAAACCCTGCTTCTTGAATGTGGCTGCAGTCACACAGACTAAATAATCCACTTTCAACCCACTTTCCAATGGGATTTTGCCAATTCACAGTAAAAATCCAGTTGGAAATTGCACTGACAGTGGATTGAAAATGGATTAATTGGCATGTGTGACTGCAGCCTGTAAATGAGTGGGGGCTGGCTGTGGTGTCTTTTTGGAATGGAATGGAACTTTGTAACAGGCACTTTTCATTGCTACTATATATATTACTTTGTTGCTCAGAAAAGGAGCATGGCTGTTGGAAGCACATGGGACCAACTTCAGTTCTTTTGCCCATGGACAGGAACAACAATTCATGCCTTAGTCACAAACTCAAACGTAATTCGTAATACCTTCTACATGGAAGTCCCTTTGAAGAGTACTCAGAAGTTAAAGAATGCAGCAGTCTGGTTGTTAGCTGGAGCAGTTCTGGTGGAACGTATTGTGCATGTGAGGGACAGAACAGCCTTCAAATGGCTGATGCTAAATGCTGCAGTGTGCCTCCAGGGATTTGGGGAAGGAGACAGAACCTCAAATCAACAAGCCCTCCTAAGAATACGAAGGATGCATTTGCAAATAGATGTTCAATTTATGGTTTGCAGTCTTCTTGGCTAATAGAACATTCTGTATCTTCTGTGTACACACAAGAATACCTTCTGGCATTATACAAGTCAGGCTACCTGGATACTTCCTTCTCTTTTTTTGGCAGGAATATCAACAGTGATGCAGACTGCCTCAGGACGCAATTTGCAAATTAAGCTTCAGCAGTCCCGTCCCCCATCTGCCAGGTGCTGCAGGGCAAACAAATGGCGTGAAGGCCTGCCTGCCTGCTTCCAAAGGAAATATTTTCCACTAGATGCGGAAAACCAGTTGAATTATAGGAACCAAACAATTTGTGTGTGTTTATCATTTTATTTTTAATGCCAGTTCTCCAGGGAACCTGCACAAGGTGGTGTTTAGTGCACTGTTCTCTTGGTTAAACAAATAAAAGCTTCGATATTTCAGTTAACTTTGAACCAAAATAATAGGTGCAAATACATGCCAATGAGATTGCAGAAGGACTGACTGAGGAGGTATTGGGGTAAACTGAAAAGCATGAAAAGCAGCCAATCACTGCCTTTCTTTACTACTGGAGTCCCTGCCCACTGCATCTCACGCAGGAAGCTGTCAACTCAAGACTGCCTACTCTGATTGCTTCTCTAGGGTCATGGGCAGATAAAGAACTTCCCCAACACTTGAAGGATCCCAGCTAGCAGGCAGAGATGCTCACAACTGAAACTGGGACCTTCTGCATACGGAGATGCTCTAGCATGGAGCTCTCCCAGCAGCATCATCAATATATTTAACTGTCAACATGGTCAAGCCTGCAGATACTTAAACCCATGGATTGGGGCCATGTACAGACTACAAATATTTTTCTACAAACTTGGGGGAAACTCCAGTTTTCAGAAAAGCTAGACACCTGGAGGAAAATAGAGGGGGTGGCGGTAAAACCGTTTAAAATAAAGGAAGGATTGTGCATGTGCACACAACATGACTCTGTTGGAGCTGCTGCTGCCTCCCTTTCTTTTAGGGGGGAAAAGACTACCCACTGAGAGTCCAGGCACCCAGTGTTGGCTGGGTCCAGTGCAGAGGAGGGAATAATGTCACCGCTCCTCCTTCCTGCTCCACCCCAACAGACCTACATCTGAACAATCTGCAAGTTGAGCTGAAATGCTGAGCACCTTCGCAGGGTCTAAGGAGGCTGCACCACCATGCTGGGCATGGGATAAAGGAGGAGGTGATGTGGAGCAGGTGAGGAGGGTTGTTTATCTGTAGGGGGCCTGCAGCAAGGAGGGGAAGTGGGTGGTGGAGAGGTCAGACTGAGTATAGAGAAGGCAGTAGGAAGGCAGAGGAGAAGTAGGGACCAGTGTTGGGGGTAAGGGAGGGAGAAGTGTAGAAGGAACAAAGATGGAAGGAGGAGGTGGCAGTGGGAAGAAAGGGTAATGAAAGGGTTTGTTTTTTTCCCAAAAGCCAGAGGAGAAATCAGGGACTAGTGAGGGAATATTCCTGTGAGTTTCTTACAGTCCCACTTGTTAACTCATCTAATTTTATATTACCAACTCTGTGGATACTTAAACCCAGAGACTGGAGCCATGAACAGACATCTTTCTAAAATCCTGACAAATGCCCCCAGTTTGCAGAAAAATCTGAAATCTAAAATAAAAAAAATAAAAAAATGGGGAGTTCACCCCCCACCAATAACAGAAGTGGCACCTGTAGGTTTAAGAAACAAATGCCCTTAGTGGCCATTGCTAGGCAACTACACCTGTACTGACAGCCTTCAAGACTTGGTTTCTGTCAGTAAATGGCGGGGGGAGGGGGAGGGGGGAGGGGGAGGGGGAGGGCCCTTTGCAGCATTGCTTTGGCCTTTCAGGGAGGACTCATTGGGGCCAGACCTGGCAGTGACCACCAGGCGACTTCCTACCCGACTTGCATGATTAACCCAGGACTGGCTTCTTGCAACTGTTCAACAGGAGACACCCTGCAAAAGTCAATGTGGTGTAGTTGTTAGAGGTCCAGACTAGGTTCTGGGAGATTCGGGTTTGCATCACAACACTCTTCCACGGAAGCTCACTGGGTGACCTTGGGCCAGTTACACATTCTCAGCTTAACGCACTTCATGGGGTTGTTTTGGGGATAAAATGGAGGAGGAAAATGATTTAAGCTCTTTCGAGTCTCCATTGCAGAGAAAGATCAGGCATACATGAAGCAAATAAATAATAAATAGGTGGGGAGTGAATAATAGGTTGGTTGGTAGGTGGGAAGGAGAGGAGGAAGCAAGGAAAGGTGAGGAGGGGGTTGCCAGAAGGAGGGAAAGAGGAAATTTATGTCATTACTATCTTTTGTTAGATCTGAGGTTTATTCTACTTTGCTGTTGTTGACTGGGCATCTAACTCCCACTCTGGGTAAACTGACTGCTCTCTTGATTATATTTGGTTTTACACCAGCCTGTCTTTGTCTCTTTGTAACACTCCTCCTCTGGGCTTTTTTTGGAGAAAAAGCCCAGCAGGAACTCATTAGCATAATAGGCCATACCCACCAGCAGAAACTCATTAGAATATTAGGCCACACACTGACAGGACAGCATATTAACATATTAGGCCACACCCCCACGTTACCAGAAGTGTGGTCATCCAGCCACACCCACCTTTTGCTTCTTATTCTGTTTACCTTGTTTGTTGTCAAAACCCAGGGCTTTTTTTGTAGCAGTAACTCCTTTGCATGTCAGGCCACACAGCCCTAATGTAGCCAATCCTAATGAGTTCCTGCTGTTGGGTGTGGCCTATTGTGCTAATGAGTTCCTGCTGGGCGTGGCCAGTTTGGGAGCCAGCCGGAACTCTGTTCCTGTGCGTTCCTGCCCCAAAATAGCCCTGCTCCTCCCCATTTCTGCTGGGTATTTAATGAGGCCAAATGGACGTGATCCTCTTATATATCTAACTCATTAAAGCCTATGGTGAAATAAATGTTAAGGTGCTGTCAGATTCCTGTGTGATCTTCCTGCTGGCATTTTAAAGGAACATATTAGATGCCATGACTTTCTTATTGCTCTCTAGGAGCCATGACTTTCTTATTGCTCTCTAGGAGTTCTGAGATGCTCAGGAGAAAGGTGTGTGTGTGTGTGTAATATATATATGTATAGCAAAGTGTCATTCTGATTTAGAAAGCTCCTAGGTCACTACTACCAACAAAGATTTCTTTTCCCAACATGTAAAGTAAGGCCTGGCCAAACAGCAGGAGACCAGCCCCTTGCATGGACAGGCTTACAATAGATCTGGTGATAACATCAAACTGTATATAAAAGCTTCTGAGTCAAGCTTGCTGGTCTAGGTGACCAAGAAGAGCTGGCTCTGACACCTGAATCCTGCCTCGACTGACGGGCATTACCATCTTGATTCACAGAGAAAGAGTGTTTGTTATTCAAAAACAAGTGGAGTGAACCGACAGATTCTCCTCATGCAGCATCGCTCATGTAACCTCTCCCCAACAGGTTTTTGTCTTGAATTACATATAATCAAAATATTCCACAGGAAAATGGGGGTGGATCTTCTGAATAGTACCCACCATCAAATGAAGGCCAGACATCTCCAGAAACTTAATTCAGCCCTCAAGGTCAGCATTTATGCAAACAAAACCCTTCATCACAAAACCTGACAAAGTTATGGCAAGGAACAGCTGGTAAGCAGGATATAGCATGATGGCAAGCATGAAGGATGCCCCCTGGGCCCTCATTAAAGTACAATGCTGTGTTAAAAAAATGCTGAAGGTTTAGAGCTGTAGAATGCTCAGATGGGAAAACTAAGGCTCAGTTCAGCCAAGTGCTCATCGCAGAGTCAAACCACTCCACTCCTGGTTGAGAAACTGTTTGATTGAATGACCTGCTATCCCCACCCCACCCCACCTCCTGTCTTTAGATAATTTCCCATGGGGAAGAAAAGGCCCTACATACTGAATACTAGGATTCTTACAGAGAAGCCTAGGCTAGACAAGTAAGCCTAGAGTTGATACTGAAAGAATTAGTAACTGCCTGGTCTTTAGAATATTTGTCACATGTAACATGAGCACCAATGGCTTTTGGTCTTCCACCAATTTCCCCACATATTTCAATTAAAATGGAAATACTGAACTTCAAGACTTCTCTTACTTTCAGAAAGTGCTTAAAACTATATGAGGAGGTTTTCTCGTATCCATCGCCGTGGTCCTCTCTCTTCTTGCAGAACACCAGGGCCTTCTCATACAGAAAGAGATGCCTTTGCATTGGTTTGAACCTGGCCAAGTCCTTCATTTTCGTCGGGCCCTTCCGGTGCCCCATCCACACACTGAAAGATCCTTGCATCAGTACTTTCCCAAGTTCACCGAGGTCTCCCTATGAGTCATATACACAACAGAAAAAGCGATATACATGGCAGCACAGAAAAAAAAAACACAAGGTTGCTGTGAAGGTAACAAGGGATGGGAAAATATACACTTTGCCGAGCTCCTTCGAAAAAAGGGGAGGAGAAAAATCATTGTCATAAGGATAGTCTTGAAAGGTCTCCATGAGGGCAACTGTTCCCCTGATACTTCTCAGTTCCCTGGATCAGGCCCTGCATGCACAGCTGTCAGTCAAGTCATAAGAACTGTCCTGCTGTATTACAGCAAAAGTGCACTAAGCACAACATTTGACTTCCTGGAGTGGAGCAGACAGCTAGATGCCTCGGGGAAAGTTGACAAATGAGGGCTTCAAGGCCTCCCTTCACTTGCTCCAAAAATCTAGGACCCAGGGATATGAAAGCTTTAATTAGCACAGCTAACAGCTCTTTGCAGAACTCAACCCTCCCCAATGCATCAGGGTGTGTTTCTGCCTACCATCTGATTTCCAGTTATGGTGTTTACCTCCCACCCCTGGTAGCTACTTACATCATAGCCAGTTATTGAAATCTGATGCATGGAGTCATTGACAGATTTCAGCAGATCCAGCATTGCAACCAAAGCCTCTTGGAGCTCTTGAACGCCTTCACAACTTGTACTGTATTTTAGCAGTTCCTGCAAATCAAGAGTTCTTACATTAAAGGCTGATTCACAGGTACAGCTGATACTTTGGGCTGGTGGAATCATACACAATCACCAGCCATCATCAAGATGACACCCTAGACCAGGGGTGTCGAATTCATTTGTTATGAGGGCCGGATCTGACATAAGTGAGACCTTGTTGGGCCGGGCCAGGTGTGTCATGAAATGTAATGCCAGGTAGCGGAGATATAAACTTTATAAAGGACACAAACACAAAGGTTCTTTTTTTACTTCAAATAAAAACATGCTTAAAACATTAGCACTCTTGCAAGATTTTGTTTATTTAACGTTGTCTGATAACTGACACCTCTTGCTCGGAATTCTTGCATCAAAATGTCTGTGCTGTTGCAATCTTGAGTATGCTGTTTGGGTGTGTATCTGTAAGCTGCAAACCTATGATGACGCAGCAGCAGCAGCAGAACTGGAAGCAGCAGCAGAAGACAACCAGTTCCATTGTGGGCCTGATAGACGCCCTCTGGGGGCCTGATCCAGCCCCCGGGCTGCATGTTTGACATCCCTGCCCAAGACAAAATACCTCCTTCTGTTGCTTCAGTTTCAATTTCAGTCACCTTTAATGGTATAATGGGAACACTAAAATACAATTCCAACAAACCAAAATATGACTAAAAAACAATTAAAATACATACAATTCAATTTAAAAGCCTGTATCTGATTTTAATCACTTCAGCTAGAAACTTAGCAACCAGAGTTGTAATTTCAGGGTTGGTGTCGTTTAAGAGATATTGGATAATTCTATCTTTATTAAAATTAGGGTTAAAGATTAATGGCTTCATATGGCTTTCATGCATTCAGTAGCCAGTCATCATACACAATAATCAGGCATCTAAAAATCAAGTGCAAATGAGTCCACGAAGGCAGCTGAAAGCATGATATGAGTATACTGGAAAAAAATACTCAGGATATAAAAATACTATCTGACATTAGATCCATTCAAGCACACAAGCCATCAAGTGACAAGCATGTACACAAGAACCATCCCTAAATGTCAAGGACTGTCAATTTGTGGATTAGTCCATAAAATCAGAGACAGAATAGAGGGAAAATCTCTTGCAAAACAGCAGGATCCTATTCAAGATTCAGTTCAGACAAACAACATCATATTTTGGAGCAAGTCACAGTGGGTATTGCTCCTCCAAACCAGAACCGGAAACACAGTTCAAACTTTGGTCTTCCATTCTGGGGGGGAGGGGGGGGCACAAACACCCAAGTGTGCCAATTCAGATGTCATATTAAATGGTAAGCAGGAAGTAAATATGCATATGGGAGAGGGGGAAAGAGCATAAGTATATGTGCGTGTGTGCATGCGAGCACATGCTAATTTACAGTTTGCTCACAGTTGACTGAACCAAACTGTTATAGAGGGATGTTTCTATCCTGTATTTTTAAAAATACAAAAAATATTAACTTCTACATGCTTTCAGCAAAAGAAGAGTGGGGTTGAGGAGGCATTTAATCATTTCTTTATGTGCAGCTTTCTTGAGCAAATTCACCTCGTCCATCGCTGCTGGCTACCCAACTGGCGCAACATCCCCCTGACACACTGTATTTTTGCCACCATGGTGCAAGCAGTGCATCTGAATATATGAAGTTACCTTATACTGAATGTAAGATGATAGAATCAGTACCTTCAGAAGCAACTGGTACTTTGTCAACCGCTGCACTGGTTTGAGCAAGTAGGAATCCAAGCCCAGTTTGTGTTCCAGTTTTCTTTGGCATTCCTGCAACACAACAGAACCTTGAACACCACATACCAGAGAAATGGCTTAAACATATCCCACTTACAGTGCCAAAAGAGCACCTGTATGCATGTGAGCATCTAGGCAGAAATTAGTTATATGTCTTAGGATGAATCTTCAAGGCTGCAATTAGATAACGGACTACGTAGGCGGTAATAGCCTTATCTTTACTAGACAACAGATATATTAAATGGTAAACATGTGAACATACAGGGAAGTGTGATATTAATGGCGAAATAGAAATTGATCTTACTGAGGAATATAAATCACAACAAAATAAGAAATGAATAAATGATTCCATCTCCACATTTCTACATGGGCAGGGTCTCTGTTCAATTGGACTACCTGAGAATCTACCAAAGAATTTGTTAACAGTGTTGAGCCAAGAAAAATAGTCTTTGATAAATTGGAAATTGTTAAAAAAATTCAGGTAATCTGGAAGCACTGGAAAAGAAAGGGTACTCAGTCCCCCAAAAGAGGGTGCATGTTTCCTTTTTGAATCACTGCATAACTCAAGGTGGTCCTTTTGTTTCAGGCTAATAATTATCTTGCTTATAACTAAAGGAAGATCAGAAGGAAAAACTAGGGTAAGGAATGCACAAATATGAGAGTCTTTTGTCTATTAACTTTGTCCAGGAGGACACAAAAGGATCAAGTTTGGTCCATTTTAGAAGGCCAGGAAGAAAATCCAGGTCTAGCAAATAAAATCTAAATTTCACCATGGCCTTCCATACCATCAAAGAGGTGGAAATAAGGCCAGCTTCTATATACAAGTTGAAGTGCAATTAGATGCTTGAAAGATGGCGTGGAAAAATACTGACTGTAAAGATTCAGTTTTGGAAGTAAAGAGCTGGAAACCAAATTGGAGCTCCATAGAGCAGAGAGAATCTAATTTTTGCTTTGTAAGCTTCCGCAGCAAAAGGTACAAATTACCTTCCAGAATGATAAAAAATTCTCATGATTGATCCTAGATATACTTTGGTGGACTCGAGGAGACAAGCATAATGAAATTTCCAGTTATTAGAAGCGGAAAAATAAATATTTGAAATTAGACACTTGCTCAAATGCCTATCCAGGACCCATGAGTCTGCTTTTTTTCGTGTTGAGTATTTTAGATTTGGTATAATCTATAGAGACCAGATTACTGTGGCAATAGGAACCAAATGCTTGGAGAAGACATCTTAATCCCAACCTTGAATGAGAGAGAAGAGCTGCATCATCTGTATAAAGTAAAATTGGAATGGGATGTGTAGCCAGGCTAGGAGTATAAAAATTATTAGCTTCTAATTTATTTGGAAGGTCATACAGATACAGATTAAACAAATCTGGTTCCAAAATACAACCCTGTCAAACAGCTTTTGTGATAGAGACTGGGGTGATTTCCCACTACAGCTGCCTCGGGGTTGCGCCGCCGTTTGCCCCGATACTATTAGTCAATTTCACACCGAAGCCACGGGACTGCATTTTGACCCGCGGCTTAGCCTGATTCCCCGCAGTTTCGTAATCCTCAAAAAACAGGATTACGAAACTGCGGGGAAATCAGGCGAAGCCACGGGTCAAAATGCAGCCCCGCGGCTTCGGGTATGAAATTGACTAATAGTATCGGGGCAAATGGCGGCGCAACCCCGAGGCAGTTTTAGTGGGAAATCACCCTGGGTCTGAGAGGCAGCTAGTTGTTGGACATCTTATTCTCACAGTAGTTGGAAGTATGTAAAGAGACAGATATAATAATTGTTCTGGAATTCCCAACTGGTCTAATTTGATCCAAAGCCTTGTTGCCCTAAGGTCCATAAAAGCAGTAACCAATTTCTCCTTAGGATATGATGTATATTTATCAGCAAGAGAGCACAAATGCATGATGTAATGTGGATGAACCCTTTTAAAAACAGATTTGTTCAGGGCCTGGAATTGATAAATTGCAGGACCAGTTCTGGAGCTTTAGTTGTAACTGGGTCGCATACAGCTTTCCTGGTACGAACAGCAGGCTAATTGGTCTATAATTGGCTGAGGAATGCTGTGAGTCCTTCTTGAACATATTTAGTCAGAACTTGCAGACCTGCAGCAGGCAGGGCTGATCTAAAATGCCATCTGTCAGATGGACCGATTGGACATCAAAAGCAGACAGCTCACATGCTAGCTGCCAGTAGTCCAAATGAGTCCATACTGTAGATCTATGCAGATCTACACAGTCAAGATTTGAACCTGGGGCTTAACGAGGTAGCAGGGCGGTGAGCCAGCTCCCGCATCTGCCAGTCTGTTTGCTTTAGTTTGGTGTTTTTTTTTTCGTCACCCAGTTCCCTCCTGGAGAGGGGGTTCTGGCAAGGGTTTCTCAGCTGGTAGGTAGAGGGTGGGTGGCACCCCCTCCACCTAGGGGGTCTTTTTCCCCTCCTCCAGCAGCAACCCGAAGCAGAAAGCAAACGGAGCCCCAGAGAGGCGTCTGCCTCTCCGAAGCACAAGAGAAGCCTTGCGGAATCGTGGGAGTTCAAGGAGCGAAAAGACGCAGTGAAAAGAGATAAGTGAAAGTTGAGTATACGGAAAATTACTTATTTACAGCATGTTATAAAGGGAGATAATAACTAGGACTGATTAGGAGTAATAGAGGTGGGTAAAGGAGGAGAGAAAACCCAGAAGATACGGAGAAACGGAAGTGAGGCAGCGGGGCTTCTTGTAAACGGCTGTATGAAAAGAGAGACGTTAAAAGGGGGAAGACTGACTAGTGTAGAGGGGATAGATAGAGAGGGAACAGCAACTGTAAACATCTACACTTTGTGTTGTTTTCTTTTGTCTCCCCCTGGGGCGTTGTGTTGGACGTTGGGGAGAAGTGCGAGCTGTGGAAGTGGAGAGACAACGCCCACGGAAGGAGAGAGGCTTGGGGAGAACACGTGGCATCGCGTCATAGAGGAGCAGTCTGAGGAGGACGGAGGAGAGACGGAACGTCGGGGAGGAGGCGCGACGTGATTAAGAGGCGGGACCGGAGGCCAGAGGAACAACACAATAGCGGGAGGAGTTACGGCGAGACGTGGTGACGCAGGAGGCGGGGAGACAGAGTGGCTGAAGAAGTGAACTCTGTGAGAGACAAATCCGAAAAGAAAAAAAAAAAAGTGGACAGAAAAGGCAGTTTAGGAAAGAAGAAAGATAAATGAAGAGACGGATTGAATACAAGTACATAGTAGTTTGAGATTAGGTGGAAAGCTGTTAGTTCTGTAAGAGGGGGAAGTGGGTTAGTGAAACAATTTACTGAATTGAGTTCCAAGTCAGTAGTTAGGAAAAGTCTTGGTAGAGTCGGTTTGTGTTGTGCAGTGATTGCTATTAGGGTTCTTGGGTTAAGTCCGTGCTCTTGAAAGATTATGGCAACTGGTGGTAAGAAAACTCCCATAGCTTCCCCAGGACAAACGGGAAATCTAGGTCAGTTGAAAACAGGCAATATGACAGTTTCCCAGATGACAATGAAAGACTTAAAAAGCCTAATTCAAGAAAGTATGGCACAGACAGTGGCACAGACAGTGAGGGCAACAGTTGAGGAAATACTACCTACACTTATTAAAAGGGAAATAGAGCCCTTACAAAACATAACGGGGCAAATTAAACTTGAAACGGAAGAAATTAAAAAACAATTAACAGAGAATAAGCATGAAATATCTCAAATTAGGGCCAATAATGAGAAAATGAAAGAGAAAGTAAATGATTTGGGCTTTGAATTACAAGAGCTTAAAAGTAAAAATGAACAAATAGAGGAAACATTGATTAATTTAGAGATGGACCGGGCAGCAACAATAATTAGATGCCAAAATGTTCCAGAAAATTTGGAGAAAAATTTAAAGGAGGTTATAGTACAAAACTTGGGAGAGCAACTACAATTGGGCACTGAAGAAGAAATAGAAACACAAATCGATTCTATCTATAGGAGAAACTCGGCTTACACAAAAAGACATAAACTACCCCGTGAAGTCCATATTAAGTTCCATAAAAGAGAAATGAGGAATAAAATTCTTAAAGCTGCTAATGAACATAAAGTAACAATACAAGGAGCAGAAATCAGAATACTAAAAGAGACACCCTGGAGGGTTAGGGAAAAAAGACAGAGCTACCAAATCCTTGTTAATATATTAAAGAAAAATGGAATCACATATAGATGGCTGATCCCCGAAGGATTATTATTTCATTATGAAGGAAGAAGACATAAAATTGACTCGGTTTTTAAAGCGGAGAACTTTTTGGAAAAACATGGTGAGGATCTAGGTTGGGATAGAGAAGAAAGTGGAGAAGGAGGTGAGAAAGAAGAAGGAGAATTTGGAGAGGAAGTGGCAGAATTAGAAAAAGAGGTAGTTGAAAAAAAAGAGGGAAAGAAAGGGAAAAGAGGACGAGGTGTCACTCCCTCACAGGTTTTGACCAGATTCCAATACAAGGCTAGGGAGAAATATAATAGTAGAGAGAGATATAACAACGACAATCATGAATAAGGGGCTGAAAATTCTCTCAATTAACGTGAATGGCTTAAATAGCCCTATAAAAAGAAGGAGAATTTTCCAACAAATAAATAAATTGAAAGCAGACATAGTATGTTTACAGGAAACACACATAAAACAGGATGAAGTGAAATACCTCTCAAGGAAAAGTTTGGGTAACGCGTTTATTGCATCAGATATTAAGAAAAAGAGAGGTGTAGTGACATACATTAAAGAACATATTACTGCCGATTATCTGTATGCATCGCAGGATGGAAGGATTATTGCTACGGTAATAAATAGAAATGGAAAAGAGTTGTTATTGATTAATATTTATGCCCCAAATCAGAATCAGGAGAAATTTTATAAAGAAGTTCGGGGAGTATTAAAAATGAAAGAAATTGATAACATTTGTATAATTGGGGATTATAACGGAGTTTTTGAACCAGATTTAGATAGGAAAAGTCAGGGGAAACCGAAGAAATCAGGAATGAAATTACCAAAAATCTTTATACAAACAGCAAGTGAATATAATCTAGTAGATGTATGGAGATCTAGATATCCTAAGAGAAAAGATTATACGTTCTATTCTGCACGGCACAAAGCATGGTCCAGAATTGACATGGTGTGGGCGTCGGTGAAATCACTTAAAGGGTTAATAGAGATAGACATTCTACCGAGTACATTTGCAGATCACAATCCAATAATGTTATCTTTAGAAGATACAAAGAAAACTGGCAGATGGAAACTAAATATGGAATTATTTAGAGATAAGGAGTTGGTTACAAAAGCGAAAGCAGAAATAGCTGATTTTTTTAAAAGGAACTTGCAACCGAATATAGCTATTGATGTTGTATGGGATACATTTAAAGCTTTTACAAGAGGGTGGTGTATTAGTCAAGAAGCATGGAAAAACAAGCAAAGGAGAAGTAAATATGAAAATCTTTGTAGGCAGATAAGACAGGAAGAAGAAAAGGTGAAGAAGAATGATGAATTAGTTGAAATAAAAGCTAAGTTAAAAATTTTACAGCATGAGATGAATCTCTTGCTATCGCAGGAGTTGGCAAGGAAAATGGAATTTACAAAGCAATATCTTTATGAGAATGCTAATAAGCCATCTAAGTGGCTAATGTATAAATTAAGGAAAGAGAGGGATAAACGTATGATATTGAAATTGAGAAATGGAAAAAATGAAGAAAAATTTGAAATGCAGGAGATGAAAAAAATAGCAGAAGACTTTTTCAAGAAATTGTACCGTCAAGAATCCCAAGACGTGGAGGAAATAGTAAATTACTTGGAACAAAATAGCAAAGATGAATTTAGTGAAGATCAGAAACATATACTGAACCAACCCATAACGATGTGTGAAATAACAGAGGCTATAAAGAAACAGAAAAAGAAGAAAACACCGGGGCCTGATGGCTTGCCGGCTGAGTTATATCAAATTTTTGAGGATCAGATTACGTTCCCTTTGAAAGATCTGTTACACCAGATTGAAACAACAGGAAAAATGCCGGAATCCTGGAAACATGCAGTCGTCTCCTTAATACATAAACCAAACACCGAGAGAGAAGATATTAAAAATTATAGACCAATATCTCTATTAAACGCAGACTACAAAATTTTTGCTAATATACTGGCGGCCAGATTTAAAAAGGTATTGATACAAAAGATACATCCGGACCAATCAGGTTTTTTGCCGAAAAGACAGATGAAAGCAAATATACGTACAGTGATTAATGTTTTGGAATACTATGAACAGCATGTAGAGAAACAGATGGTATTAATGTGTGTGGACGCTGAGAAAGCTTTCGATAACCTATCCTGGGAGTTCTTGATACAGAAACTTAGATTATGGGATCCTGGAAAGAGGTTTATTACATTGATCCAAGCAATTTATACTAAACAGTTTGCCCAAGTTTCAATTAATGGAGAAATGACACAATCCTTTGAAATATCAAAAGGTGTAAGGCAAGGTTGTCCTTTGTCGCCTCTGTTATATATATACGCTCTGGAGACACTGAATGATGTAATAAGGAGAAATAGAGCCATACAAGGGCTAAGAGTACAAGGGGAGGAATATAAAATACAGGCATTCGCAGATGACCTTTTATTTATTATAGAAAATCCCTTAGAATCTATGACAGAACTATTACAAGATATTAGAGGATATGGTCAAAGGCGGGGCTTAAGATTAATAATAAGAAAACGAAAATGTTGACTAAGAATTGTTCAGCAGAAATAGCATCAAAGTTGCAAGAGCTAACGAACATGGAAATAGTTAAAAAAGTTAAATATCTGGGTATAACTTTCTCCAATAAGTGTTCTACGCTTATGGAAGATAATTATAACAAATTGCTGGAAGATATTAGAAAGGATTTGAATAAATGGAAAGATCTACATATTTCCATGTTGGGAAGGATCGCAACGTTGAAAATGAATATCTTACCTAGGTTTTTGTTTTTAGCACAGAACATACCAATACTTAAGAGGATGAACTATTTTGAAGAATTAGATAAAATTACTAGAAGATTTGTTTGGGCACCTAAAAAGGCAAGGATAAAATGGAAGGTTATGCAAGATAAAAAAGAAAGGGTGGGTTAGGAGTTCCAAATTGGAGGCTTTATTATGAAGCGGCAGCATTAAATTGGATACGAGAATGGATAGTCCTGGAAAATACTAGATGTTTAGCATTAGAAGGTTTTGATCTCTACATGGGATGGCATGCTTATATCTGGTATGGTAAAGATAAAGTACATACCAATTTTAAACATCATTATCTAAGGGATGCGCTGTTTAAAGTTTGGGATAATATAAGAAGGCGCCATTATAAGAAAACGCCATTATGGGTATCACCATTAGAAGCATTTGTGAAGCCTACTCTTGTTACAGAGATACATAGAGAAAAATATGAAAATTTGCTAGATAAAAGGGAAAAATTAAAACCAAAAGAGGTTCTAGAAGGGAAACACAACATCAATCTATCATGGTGGGAATATACCCAGTTGAGATCTAGGTATGCTAAAGATATGAAAGAGGGGTTTGAGAGAAACAAAAATGAATTGGATAAGATATGGCTGTCCTCAAGCGATAAGTTGATACAGAAGATTTATAATTGGTTATTGGACGAATATATGAGGGATGAAGTAGTAAGATCATCCATGGTGGCATGGATGCAGGATATGGGACATACAATAGAGCTTGAAGAATGGTATAAGGTTTGGAATAAGATGAAACTTCTAAGGGCAGTACCATATAAAGAAAACGTCTATAAATTACACCATCGGTGGTATTGGTCACCCGATAAAATTGCAAAATGTCAGAAAAACAACTCTAAAATTTGCTGGAAATGTAAATCGAACGTGGGCACTTTTTTCCATATGTGGTGGAGATGCCAAAGAGCACAAAAATATTGGAAAATGGTTCAAAAGATAATAGAAGAAACATTAGGTTTAATGGTGGAACTTAAGCCGGAGATCTATTTGTTAAATATGTTGTCAGAAGAGCGACAAACGCGTCAAGAAACTTATACTTTGTTGTATATCTTAACTATCTCAAGGATTTTGTTTGCTAAATATTGGAAGTCAGACAAAGTACCCACTAGAAAGGAAATTGCCTTAAAACTTATGGAAGCAGTAGAAATGGATAGGATACATGCTGAAATAAATGGTATCGATGATAAAACCGTGTTTAAAAGGTGGTCAGGAGTAAAAAAATGGATAAAATGTAATATAATGTAATAAGGACTCAAAATATAAGAATGTGAATGTATAAGTTTATTGTATATAATGTTAAAACTCCAATAAATATATTTATAAAAAAAAAAAAAAAAAGATTTGAACCTGGGATTCCCGGGTCCCAATCAAACACTCTAACCACTGGATCACAGTGGTCACAATTTACTCCTCCAGGGCTGCTGTGGGAAGGGTACTCAGATCACAAAAACACTGCATGGGAAAGAGTTAAACCTTCCTCCTCCTCCCAAGCTTTTTTTTGTCCCGTCAAGTCCTAGCTGATTTATGGCTACCCTGTGGGGTTTTGAAGGCAAGAGACATTCAGAGGTGGTTTGCCACTGCCTGCCTCTATGTCACAACCCTGGTATTCCCTGGTAGTCTTCCTTCCAAATACTAGCCAGGGTCGACCCTGCTTAGCTTTCAAGATCTGATGAGATCAGGCTAGCCTGGGACTATCCGAGCTATCCCCCAAGGTACATACCTGGAAAAAGAGGCTTTCTGCACACTGTCTCCACAGACATTCTGATCGTGGCTTATTCTGACAGTATTTTTCATACATCTGAAAGTCTTCCCTCTGCATACAAAAAGAAATACCCCCAGTTCCAATCACATACACAGAAATCAAATATGTAGTGATAAAAGAGACAGCCTCCTCTGAGACTGACGAATCCTGCTGCAGCAGAAGTGACGGACAGATCCAATCCCATCAATTGGACCTTGTCTCTCCTCACCTTAATTGCACCAATTGGCTGCAGTTGGTACTACTATGCTATTACGTTCAACATTCATGTTGATGAAAAGTTGCCCCCAAAGTCCAAAACCAGTGACATTTGATTCCAAAAGAGGGAACTTTACAAATATTAGGCAACTACTTGAAAGGGAGCTGGAAGGGAAGATGAAGCAAGTCAAATCCCTCCAGGATGTTTGGAAGCTATTTAAAACCACACTAAATAAACCTCAGATAGAATGCATTCCCTGGGTTAAGAAGGATGCCACCAAATGGACAAGGATGCCAGTGTGGTTAACAGTCCAAATCAAGGCAGCCATAAAAGGCAAAAAGGCTTCCTTTAAAAAGCTGAACAGAAGGGATGAACAGAAGGGAGTACAGGGTCTAGCAGATTAAGTGTAAGCTAACAATTAGGAAAGGAAAAAAAGAGGAATATAATGCTAAATTAGTAGAAACTCTTATTAATGATAGAATTATTAAGCACACAGAAGACTGAAACCTGCTAAAGGAAAATTAGCATCAATTCTGCAAAGGGAAGTCCTGCCTCATGAGCCTTCTTTGAGAAAGTTAACAAGCTTGTAGATAAAGGTGATCCCACAGACATTATATAGCTGAAATTCCAGAAGACTTTTGACAAAGTACCTCTCACCAAAGACTCATGAATAGGTGTGGGCATGAACCAATAAACGAACCCCAGTTTGAGCATGAACCAGGTCAGGTCATCTGCCACATGAACCTCCATGTTTTTTAATGGAGGTCTGTGGGCATTTAAATACCTTTGGAACTTACTTCCGAGTCTGATGGCCCGACTGGAAGTGAGCTCCGAAGGCATTTAAACACTGTTAGAGTCCACCGTGGCCTTCGGAGCCAACTTCCGGGTCAGGCTGGCCTGAATGAGCTCCTTTATAGGCCTTTGGAGCTCTAGGAGCAAAACTGAGTCAGGCTGCCCCACCCAGAAGTGGGCTCTGAAGGCCTATAAGAGCCTTCAGAACTCACTCTGGGAGCTCAAAGGCCTATAAAAGGAGGTGGGCTCCAAAAGTATTTAAATGCCTTTGGCATTCACTTCCAGGTGGGACTGCAGCTCGAGTGAGTCTTCAGAGTCCACTTCTGGTTTGTGCACAGCCACACCCTCAACCAGAAGTGAGTGCCAAAGGCATTTAAATGCCTTCAGAGCTCACTTCCGAGTAGGTCTGCGGCCCCACAAACTTCCTGGAGCGTGAACCGGTTCATGCAATGGAGAAATTCATGGTTTGTCAAAACTCTGAACCATGAACCTCTATTTTTCCAGTTCACATGCACCCATACTCATGAATAAGTTCAGCAGTCATGGGATTAAAGAATGGGCCCTTTTATGGATTAAAAATTGGTCAAATGACAGGAAGCAGAGAACTGGAATAAATGGAGGGAAGTGGGAACCCACAAAGATCATTATTGGGATCAGTGCTATTTAATTTGTTCATAAATGACTGGGAATTGGGGGTGAGCAGTGCAGTAACTCAGTGGGACCTAAACAGTACTGCTCATGCCTGTCATATGTACCCTCCTGCTTTCTTTGGCTTTACTTATCTTAAATCCTGCTGTCTGTATATAGATTTCTTGAACCATCCCAGATTATAGATGAGCAGTATTTACAGCAAGGTTCAGTGTACTACCTTCAGTGGGCGCTGCACTAAAAAGCCCTACTCTGAGCTTCTATGTGGCTGCAGATCTGGCTTCACTGAAACCACAGAGCATGTCCTTTTTTCTCCCAAAGATATAAGCATCTAAGAACACAGTTCACTGATATGTTAGTTCCTGATGCTGATTTGCCCATAGCAAGTAAGCTTCAAATTCTGCTTGGTGGCTGGGATCCAGCCATTACATTTCCAGTAGTGAAAATTCTCCTGGGCTTGTTTGGATATAAGAAACAGCAGCTGAATTCAAAGAACGTATGTATTATAGTCAAAGTATAGTAAATAAAATAATTAAATGGAAAATAAAGAATAAGAATTGTAAATCTGGAAAATTAGGTATTATGTTTTATTGACTGTAATAAACATAACATTTCCCAAGATAAGTGGAGTATAATTCCCATTTGAAAATGGATTAGCTTGCAGCTAAGTTGTTAGCTGAAGTCAGTCTTGTGACTTTTGCTGTGGTTAAATTTTTGCTTATGATATTTAATAGTATTCTATAATGTAAATACTGTTTTGCAATTATGCATTTTGTATCTTTTTATTTGCTTATGACTAATTGGTCTGTGAGCATTAATAATAAATGAATGAGTGTAGTAGCCTAGTTTGCACAAAATATCAAATTATTCAGGATGGTGATAACCAAGGTAGATTGTGAAGAGCTACAGGAGGAGGAACCCTGGAACAAAAAACCCCAGTTAAGTATATGCTGATTTCATCTGAGCAGGCTGACGGTGAGATGGAATTTAGATTTTGCAGTCATGGTAGATAGCCTGGTGAAAATGCCAATTCAGTGCGTGGCTGCAGTGAAAGAGGCAAACTCCACATTGGAGTTTATTAAAATAAAATGGCCAATACTGTAATGCCCCTGTATAGATCTACAGTATGGCCTCATTTGGACTACTGTGTGTAATTCTGGTGGCAGAGGTGAGAAAAGTACAGAAGACTGCAACCAAGATGATTATGGGGCTGGAGTACCTTTCCTATGAGGAAAGGCTAAAGAATCATGGTGACTAAAGTGAACATTCAGAGGCAGTAAACACCTGTAAACCAGAGCTAGGAGGCAACATCAAGGAAGGGGGGGGGCTTAGCTTCCATGCCCTGTTTGTTGGCCCTCTAGGGCAGGGGTGGCCAAACTTGCTTCACATAAGAGCCACATAAAATAAACATCAAATGTTTGCGAGCCGCAAGACATGAACGAATATCACACACACATTTTTATTGGAAAATATGCAAATTTGCTTTTTATTAACATTAATTGAGGCTGCCAAAAATAAAAATAAAAGGAGGTAAAAACAGATATTGATAATGATATTTATTTGTACAATTATATTTATTTGCCTGAGAGAGAGAGGTGGAAAGAATGAAAGGCGGAAGGAAAGAGAAAAGACACAGAGAGAGAAATAAAGAAAGTAAACAGAGGGAGAGGAGGGAAGGGAGAGAGAAAGAGAGAAAGAGAGAAAGAAAGGAAATGGAGAAAGAGAGAGAAAGGTGGAAAGAAGGAAAGAGGTGGAAGGAAAGAGAGAAGAGAGAGAGAAACAAAGAAAGTAAATAAATGGGGAGGGGGAGGAAGGAAGAGAGAGAAAAAGAGAGAAAGGAAGGAAGGAAGGAAGAGAGAGAGAGAGAGGTGGAAAGAAAGCAAATAGATAGGGAGGGGGAGGAAGGAAGGGAGAAAGAGAGAGAGAAAGAGAGAGAGGTGGAAAGAAAGCAAATAAATGGGGAGGGAGGGGGAAGGGAGAGGTGGAAAGAAATCATCTTTAACTTCAAATGTTTTCTCCAACCCCCACACACAACCCCATACCAGCTGGCTTGGCTTGGAGAGGGGATTTAAAGAGACAATTGCCTTCTCCAAGCTGACCAACGGGGGGGCGGGGGGTTGAGAACACATTTAAACTTAAAGTTGCTTTCTTTCTCTGCTCTCCCCCCGACCTCAAGCCTACCCAGGGAGGGAAACACTGGTTGGGGAAGGGATGACTGATCAGGGAGGCATGCCTCCCCTTCACTTTCCCAGCCACCCTTTCAGGAGCCACATAATATGTGCGAAAGAGCCGCATATGGCTCTCGAGCCACAGTTTGGCCACCCCTGATCTAGGGCAAATGGTTGGCCATTGTATGAAATCGGATATTGGATTAGATACACCACTGATCTGATCCAGCCACACTCTTCTTCAAGTTTTATACTGCAGACGAATACCAGAATTGTGTGCCCTCAAGAGAAGCCAATGGGAAAAAGTGAGATCTGAGCATACAGAGATATAGTAGAAAACCCCTCCAATAATGAGTACTTTGTCTCTTTGATGGTATTTCAGTTTCTTTCCAATATAACTTCTCCTACATCTGATTGGTTTCCTACTGCAGGGACACACACACAAAAGAGAGAAGCTCTACTGATACCTAACAACACAATTATTATTGAATAATAACAAATCACAGTTGAATAATTTTTAAGTGCCCCTTGCAGCTCTCACCCTTCACTAAACCAGGAAAATCTGGAGCTACAAGGCTTAACCAGGAAAGATGCCTACTCACCCTTTCCAAAAAACAGTATCCTACTCTTTCTGGGGATTCAAGACAACTCTCCAGATTGTGCAGGAATATTCTGCAATAAGAGAAGAAGGAAGACATAAAAAATTGAGCTATTTTCTGTTACAACTGGCTGCTATTCAGGCTAGAAAGACCCCCAAGTGCAGATACTGCTGGATACTACCTGTTGTGGAAGTCATAGATCTCAGGCATATTTCCAAACAGAACATCTTTTCTGTTTCTCAAGACAGGGGGCAGGAGAAAAACCATTGTTGGGTTATCCATTTCTGCCCGATAGCCCTGACAACAATGAAAAACACATTCAGCCTGACAGTCAAAAGAGCCTTTGTTATTAATACATGTCAAAATGTTTTTATATCAAATTTCAGCAACAGAACTCACAAAGCAGTTTCCAAAAACTAAAGCCAGAATAAGATTGACAAAGTTTAAAATATATTTATTTATTTTATTGTTTCAATTTATACCCCGCCCTCCCTGCGAACAGGCCCAAAGCAAATCTAAATCACCAGAAGAGGATTAAAAAGTGAAAGTTTCCAGCTACCCTCGAAAGGAGAACAGGGAGAGGCCCAAATGAATGCCCTAGAAGAGGGTGTGCTATGACTCTGGATCCCCTGTACTGATCCTGCTTCTCATGGAAGTCAATTTTGCCTCCATGAAAAATGGAGCTGAAGATGGCTTTAAACCATTTTGTATGCTAGACAAACAGACAGCTAGCAGAGGTTACCACAGAAGAAAAAAAACAGGTAATGAAAAAGGAAGAATGTCTTACAAAAAGAACCCAGAATGAGCAACACAGGATGTCCAAAAATGTTCTGAAAATTTAATCCTTTGATGCCTCCTTTAATTTATCTTGCCCCTGCCAAAGTGTTTCATTCTCAAAAAATCATTGCAGTATCATACATTCAGGTGGGTAGCTGTGTTGGTCTGAAGCAGTAGAACAAAATTTTTAAGTCCAGTGGCACCTTCAAGTCCAACAAAGTTTTATTCAAGGTTTGTGGTTTCATTTGCATGAACACTTCTTCAGACACACTGAAACAGAAGTTATCATATCATACATTTTTCTAGATAGCTTTTGGGGGTGTTCTTCCTTTTTTGCTTCCTATTTTGGTACCCCCCCACACACACTCACTTTAGAAAAAATGCACGGCCAGTAATGAAAACATTCCAGCCAGAAGGATCGGATAAAGTTTCCCACCCCACCCAACAGTTCTCTCTTTGGGAGGAAGAGGGCTCCCTTTGTTGTTTTTGTTCAACTCTCTGGGAATGCTTCCCCTAGCAATTTCAGGTAAAGTTAGTATATAGTTTACAGCACATCTTAAGGTTACTAGCCAAGCACGAAGAGCTTTCTTCCTGCTTTCTATGGGAAATATTAACACCACCACTGCCATATCAGATTCTATACCCTAGTTTTTACTGAGGTGGGAAAAGTGGGAAACTTGTATCTGGGAAGCACCACATCAGACATCTGAGGTTTCACATGACTAAATGGACCTCTGCAGAAAAACAACACAAAGTCCCTGGATAAATTTGTAAATAAATGAAGAAAGAACTCTTCTCCTCAACATGCTAGCTTTCTCTATGGAGAGAGAGAGAGAGAGAGAGAGAGGCATTTAATCAACCAAGTGTATCTTTCTCCTGCCCTTCCTGGAAATCTGAAATGGTCCAGCCCAGACACAGGCTATTCAATGAGGTGACCTAGGTCCAAAATATTACTTTTTCAAGCAATTTGTGTAACAGTCATACAAAGAGAGAAAATCCACACTACCATGTTTTAAGATGGCTTGAATATCATGGTATAATGGTATATTTGCATGCCACTATGTTTATCTGTTGTAAGGGGGGGATGCAAACAAGGGTTTGAAGCTGGAGCACACACAATGGTTGTCATGGAGATACCACCCAAGACAGCTTCCCTGTGGTGAATCATTACAAAACATAACACACTGAAGTATCTGTCAAGCAGTGAGAGGTCATCACACAGCAGTGTATAGCCCTTTGGCCCTCATTCCTGGCAGCTCCTAGGCAAGGCTAAGATCAAGGCTCAGCATTGTAGGGAACCAGCCAAGGCCCACACCCAAGGTGGAGGCCCACTGTCAATCCATGGAGCCCTCTTGGTCTTGCTTCATCTCCTTTCAGCAGATGCAGCCTGTTGGCCTCTCATCTTTAAATGATAGCAATGACAAGACTAAGGAGAGGGAACTTCACTCTCTGGGCAGGAGAGAGAGGACAAGGAAGTGGGTCCTCTGGGGCTCATTGCCGGCCTCTTTCGCATGGAGACTCAGAATGTGATGGCTCCAGTCCATAAGGAGGGCTACATGACAGGGCTGTGGATGACCCATCAGAGAAAAATCATTTTCAGCAGTATCCCCAGGGCAATTGTAATGTTTGCTCCAGTTCTCTGTGTTAATTCCAAAGGACTCTGTTGCCATGGCCAATTCCCCGAGGTGTGCTTGTCTTGTTCACACATGTCAACAGAAAACGCAACACCAAGCAACTTGTTCAGAAAGGGGGAGGCAATTAGCAATACTCTCATGAGGGCTGGGGAGGCCAAAACATCTGTTTACAAGGCAAAAACTTTGCAATATCAAATACCAGAAATCAATGAGCTTTTTACTGGTAGGAAGCACACAGGCTAATGGACAGCAATGTTTTCCCCAGACTCTGCCTCAATACGACTTGCTCCCTTCCATGCAATTTCTGACGCTTAAAAACAGCCATTCCTCATTACGCCCTATGTGAGATTTAGGGTGGGTTTGCACATGTAGGGGGAGGTAGTAGAAGAAATAGCCCCACTTTATATTGCAAGTAGAGGATTTTATTTTGGAATACTTCTCCCCTGTGTTAAAAATCCCCTGCAAGCAGAAAGCCAGCACAAGAAAAGAGTGGAGATGACTTTCTCTCCAGCTTGCTATTTTTGTATCTGTGGGTTTAGGGGGATATATACACACAGACACACAACACAGATCTTAAAACTTTAGATCTTACAATTCTATAACACACATGCTGATACTGAGGAAAGAATGTACAGTCTAATGTCACAATTAAACTCAACATTCCAAAATAAAACAAACATAATTCATGCCTGAATTGACTTATTCTGCAGTAGTTTATACATATTTTAGGGACATCCACTAAGGAGCTTGGACATTCTTATGCAGAACAAATAACAGACTATACAATCTCCACAGATCCCTTAAATCCTCATTGAATTACTGTTGGAAAAGCGTGTACATAAACTGTCGACAAATGGTTTCATAGACTATGGAACACAGCTGTAATGTCCAACTATTATTATTTTTTATGAGTTTATTTGTCATATTTTCCACCAAATTTTACATCTTATATACATGTCTTATACATATTTTTGAGTCTAATGTTTCCAAACCATCCTTATCCATTTATACAGGCACGCCCATCGTTCCATAAAGATATTTTCATCTTTCTCCTGAAGCATCAAACTTAACTTATCCATTTCTGCTATCTCAAGTAATCTAATTGCTATCTCCTCTTTTGTGGGTAAACCATCCTGTTTCCAATATCTAGCTAACAAAATTCTAGCGGTTGTAATAATATAAATTAATATATATTTGTCTTTTTGCTTATAGTGTTCGGGGAACATGTTCAAAAGAAATATTTCTGGGGCGAGGGTAAGGTTGATATTGGTAATTTCTAGTATTATCTTTTGGATCATTTTCCAATAAGCATAAACCCTTTCACACTGCCACCACACGTGAAAAAAGTACCCACATTTGTTTTACACTTCCAACAATTCCTAGAAAGTGAGGGAGAGCATTTAGCTAGGCGGTCAGGAGACCAATAGCAATGATGAAACACTTTGTAAATATTCTCCTTATAACTTCTAGCTCTCATGTATTTTAAAGGTTTCCATATATCTGGAATGAAATGAAAGAAAGATACTATAACAAGACACCTAAGTGGGTGTCTCCTCTGGAAGCGTTTGTAAAACCTTCCCTTATCAACGCATGTGACAGAGAAAGCTATGAGACATTGTTAGATGAAAATAACAAATTAAAATCGGAGGAAAATCTACAATTACTCTACAAAATCAAACTAGATTGGTGGGAAACTTTGCAACTCCAGTCAAGATATACTAAAGACGTTAGCATAGGGTTCCAAGAATCTAAAACACAACTAGACAGGATATGGCTTTCTTCAAGCGATAAAATGATACAAAAGTTCTATAAGTTTCTGCTAGAAGACTATTTGAGCGATGAAGAGGTTACCCCTACAATGGTATCATGGATGCAGGATCTGGGTCAGAGCATAGATATGGGAAAGTGGGCAGATGTCCAACTATTATAAACAAATAAAAATGCTGCATGGATTTTCATCACAAAATATTTTATCACAAACAAAATCAAAATACAGGTTAGGTCATCCAAGAAAAAAGGCGGGGTGGACAGTGCAATATGGAAGGCAGGATCTTGTATTTACCTCCCTGGGAGACTGAGACCCTCACCTACAAAAAAGGGAGATGAGAATGATCTTTGGGTCCCCATTAAGGACAATAGAAGAGCACCTTGTCAAACAGTCTCACCTTCCTCTTAACTAGATCTGCAGCAAAAAGACCTCAGAATGGGAACATAGTTACCTTGGCTCAGTTCTGTCTCCTAGCCTGGCTGAAGTGTGTGGAGTAAGGGTGGGATAACAATGTAAAGAGACCAATATATCAAATCCGCTGTTGAAAGGAGTGAATATCAGCATCATGCTAAATCTAGGTAAAGTAGGACACTAAGAGGGGCACAGAAATAAGATAGACCGCCTGAAGGCATCAAAGGGAACACAGCAGCAAGAGGCATACTCACCATCAAGACAGTGAACAATTCTTCTACATACACTCGTTCAGTTTCTATAAGTTCATTTATCACATGGCTAAAATAAAGGAAAAAAAATAGATCAAGGCTGTAAGGAAAACAGCAGAATACAAATACAGGCCACAGAATTCAGTTCCTAAGAATGTTAATAAACAGAAACAAAGTTTTTCAGTTTAATTTCAAAGCAAAAAAGCAAAGCTTTCAAAGCAAAAAAAGCAAAGCTTTCAAAGCAAAAAAAGCAAAGCTTTCAAAGCAAAAAAAAAAGGTCTCAGGATGTGATTAGAAGCCACCTTCTGGAAAGGAGACCCCCATCTAAGAACCCACCACCTCCCATGCATGCTGCCTTGAAGGAAGAAAATGTAAGATATTAATGTACTAAAACTAATAAAAGGTAAGCTTGAGCCCACGTGGGTATTACCTGCAAGAACTGGAAGTTACTTTCAAAGAGAAGAACCAAGATCCTATTTCTAAACAGATCCAGGAGATTTTGCAGTAAGCAAGCAAACTGATTTGTAAGAAGTGTATAAAAATGCATTTACCTTTTCAGTATATCCAAACTGTCTTCGCTTTCTGAAATAAAGTATTGCAAAGAATTCCTTTTTTCTTGATAATCGTGCATTACTTCAATCTGAAGGCAAAAGTAAAAGCAGGCGTAACAGTTAATTTTCTAAAATAAGGAGAAAGTCCTTTTAAAATTGGTTAACTGCCTAATCACCTATTTGTTTTAAAAGCACAAGCTTTATTAGAGCAACAAAAAGATGCTTTGTTCATCAAAATGTTTCATAATTAGGCTAATTACTTTGTTTGCCAACCTCCAGGCAAAACCTAGCAATCTGGAATTACAACTGATCTCCCAACTACAGTGATCTGTTTCCCCGGAGCACATGGCTGCTTTGGAGGGTGGATTCTAAGGCATTATACTCCACTGAGGACTCTCCCCAAACCTTTCCAAGGCTTTAGCTCCAGAGATGGAAACCCTACTAATTTACATTTGTAATGGCTGCCTGAGTAAAAACTCCCTGCAAACAAAAAAATTAGCACACCAGGGAGAAAAGTTCTAGGCTAGTCTTTTACATGTGGTGCTACCATTCCATTTACAGGAGACATGTGGAAACTTTGAAAGATGTAATCCCTCTCCTGAGGACACAAGTAGTACAGACTACTCCACCACCTCTGAGTTCTGCCACCTCATTCTGCTGCATATTGTACCATTCTACATTAGGTGGTAATCAGAACGGACTGTGCCATTTTAGACTGAAGGTGAGGGATTACATGTTTCAAATTAGTCCTTCATTAATAATCCCCTGTAAATGGAAAACTAGCACAGGTCACAAAAGGGAGAAGTTTTGCCCCTGACACACTCATTTGTTATCTGCAAGGAATTTTCATATGGAGGGAAGTGGCCCAACCTATTTTATGATTCGTTCTGCTGCACTGGTAGGCAGTGTGCCTTCATTGCACTGCCACAGGAGGTGGTGGTGGCTACAAGCATGGATGGCTTCAAGAGGGAATTAGATAAACATATGGAGCAGAGGGCCATCAGTGGCTATTAGCCACAAGGTATACATAGGAACTCTTGGTCTGGGGCAAGTGATGCGCTGTATCCTTGGTGCTTGGAGGGGGCAACAGTGGGAGGGCTTCTAGTGTCCTGGCCCCACTGATGGACCCCCTGATGGCACCTGGTATTTTTGGCCACTGTGTGACAGAGTGCTGGACTGGATGGGCCATTGGCCCTGATCCAACACTGGCTTCTCTTATGTTCTTATGTTCATTGCACTGCCATTGTGAAGCAATGCAACATAAGGTATTTATGAATGTGAACAATGAACCAGGTACTTTTCCCCAATGGTTTTCTCCTGTGGACAACCTTCCAAATCAATTTTTTTTAAACAACAATGAAATTAAAACAGACATTAAAACGTTTGTGCATATGAAAAAAGGAACTTTCCGAATGAAAAAACAAAACCCCAAACAAACCAGAAATAAAACAGCAACTATTATGAAACCAAAAGCCAGGATTTAAAAGCAGTGGTGCCAAGGAGACAGTGAGCCCCTGCTCCTTTCCAGGAGATGCCTGAAGTTCTAACCATGAGCAGCCAGAGAAGCTTTGCCTGGCTGCAGGGATCAGGGCCAAGCAGCTCTCCCTCCTGCCCTTGGCAGCAAAATGACACCAGGATAAAAATAAAACAGTGAGTGACTGTCATGTACCCAGTGGAATTTTTTGGTTTCGAGGCATATTCACCAACCTAGTAGATTAGGAGGTCTATGAGAAGTCTGGCAGAATATATTGTATAAACTGTTTTCTGCTTTCTCTACCTACCTTGCGGGAGCTTTGTGACTTCCTTGATGTTTTCTTCCCAGGAAGAGAGATATCAAATGAAAATTTCAAGCTGGAATTAAAATCCACACCTTGGACATTAAAGAAAAAAAAAAATTGGCCAGATTATATTCTGCAGTTCAAGGCCCACAAACAAACTAATGTTCAGTCCAATCAAGCCAGCCTTTCTTTAAACGGAGTTACATTCCAATAAGCTATGGCTGGAAGCAAAATACATGCATTTTTTAAAAACTGACAAAACATTCCAAAGGGAGAAAAACTGTTATGAGGGAAATGTATTAATAGTAACAGAAAAGGAGCATAAAAATAAACACCAGTTAGGAACAAAAGAATATTCCCTCAAGCTAGTAATATTGTAAGTGAAAAGAACAAAATTGGTGGGGGGGGGAAACAATCATGCAGCTCTAATAACCCACCAGGAAATCTACCACATGATGTGATATAAAGAGAATAGCTTTGATGCTGGCTGGCTGGTGATGGCACTCACTATGCAAAACCGTAGAAGTCAACTTCTACATTCTTTGATCCCCATCTTTGGGCGGGACTGCTAAGTATCTCCACCACATCGCTGCCCCATTGGCAGCACATTCTAACCACTTAAGAGTTACAGGTCAGATCCAACCAACATTTCTGCTGGTGAAACAAACAGGAGTGTGAGGGGGTCCTCCTCTGACCACAAAAAAAGCCTACGCTGATGATCAAGGGACCTGAATGTATAAAAGCCAAGTGGGGCAGGGGCTGTAGGAAGAAGAAGAACTGGGTGAGACTGAGCAAAACAGCTTCCTGGATCCAATCCTATGTCATAAAGTGAGTGAAAAAATACATAAGAGGTTGGAAGGTATGGGGGGACACGGAGAGTTACAGATATCACTATCAGTCCTATGATCTTCAATGTATATTGCATCTCCAAAAACCAAAGACTGCTTTGGATGATACATGTATAGTGGGAAGACTTTGTTCCTTATCTCTTATCCTAAAATGTGCTTGCCTGGTCTACAACACTGACAGGCATCCAATACATGATTAACTGGTAGAACTCCTTGCAGTTGGATATGGAGATGGCCTTTAAAAGGAGAACAGACAGATTCATAGAAGATAAATCCTTCAGCAGCTATTAGCCATGATGGCTAAGTGGACCATTCATACTTAGAGACAGCATCTCTTTGATTAACAGTTCCAGGGGGTGAGACTAAGGAGAACTGGCCTCTGTGCCCTGCTTGTGGACCTTCTGGAGGCACCTGCGTGGCCACTGTGGGAAACAAGATGCTAGTCTCGATGGACAACTACTTCGATCCAGAAAGAGCTCTACTTATGTTCCTGTGTCACTAGGCAACACCAAAGTTTGGTTGACGGACGTAGATACCACATACTTGGATTTGGGATCAGTCCTGCATATGGAATCTCTGCATGTCAGAAATGGTCAAATTTGGATATTACACCATCATCAGGATATTCACTAGGGTTGAAGGTAAGGTAGGCAAAATGGGGAGGGTAAAATGCACCCTCATGCTCCCACCTGTCCCCCACTGTCCACAGGAATGTATATCATCCAGGGGTCTTTTCGTAGAAGAACAGCTGCAGGAGCTCATTAGCATATGGTATGCTAATGAGCTATTAGACTATTAGCATATGCCACGCCCCCTGACATCACCGGAAGTGATGTAAGAAGGGGAAGCAAAAGGGGGCGGCATCTTCAAAAGCCTCCCCTTCCCCGGCTGGCCTGGGTGGGGGAGCTAAGAGAGAAGGGGTTTAAAGTTTAAACTCCTTCTCATGAGAGTTGGGCCACAGAAGGAAGAAAGAGGGAAGGAAAGAGAGAGAGTAGAGAGAAGGAAAGAGGGAAAGAAAGAGAAGGAAAGGGAGGGAGGGAAAGAAAGAGAGGGAAGAAGGAGGGAAACAGGGAAAGGAGGAAAAAGAGAAGAGAAGAAGGTGGGAAAGAAAGAAAGAGAGAAGAGAAGAATGAGGGAAAGAGGAAAAAGAAAGAAGGAAAGGAGGGAATGAAAGAAATTTGGCGGCAATTCAGCCCCATTATATCCTATGGGCCATTGAAGTCAATGGTGAAAACATAGGGTATATTCTGGGGGCTGGAGGGAGGGGTTTGATGGAGAAGATCCAAACTCACAGGATAGCTGTTGGAGCCTCTCCCCAAGATACCCACAAAGTTTCGAGAACATTGGATCAGGGGGTCCAATTCTATGGGCCCCTAAACAGGTTGCCCCATTCACTCCCTATTCACTCCATTGTTCTCTATGGTGGGAAAAAAGTAACTTTTTTCCCACCATAGAGAACAATGGAAGGAATGGGGGTAACCTGTTTGGGGGCCCATAGAATTGGACCCCCTGGTCCAATGTTCTTGAAACTTAGTGGGTATCTTGGGAAGAGGCTCCATCAGCTATCCTGTGAGTTTGGAGCCTCTCCCTCAAACCCCTCCCTCCAGCCCCAGAATATACCCTATGTTCTCACCATTGACTTCAATGGCCCATAGGATATAATGGAGCTGAAATTGACATTCGGCTGCCTGAAAGACTCTCCGGGATGCCGGCTGGGGGCGGGGCTTGGCTCCTGAGCTCCCGGAGCTGCGCTCCGGTGGGCTCCCCCCCAAAAGACCCCTGATATCATCCAAATAGGATAGCCAGCCTTCCAGGAAGAATACCTAACTGTGGCATAGAAACTGCCAACTGAGATGTATGGATGTGTCCTTTTACATTTCTTTTCGTTCTCATACACTGTATTCTGAAGCTTTTAGCCCTGCCTATTTCAGTTACACTCTTTTAATGTTATTTATATGCCACTGATATATAACTACATGAATTTATAAATTTAGTATGAAGAAACAGAGAACAGAGTGAAAAGAAAGCATCACTGGGTTTGCTTCATGGAAGGCAGAAGCCAAAATAAAACTGGGTTGTCAAGTCCAAAGAGCAAGGGTATGAAATCCAGTAGCACCCCAGTTTTTTTTTTTAATTAGGTGCTAATGTTTTAGTTGAACCTAATAAAAAGTAATGCAGTAACTGCTGTTTCCCTCCTAATGGACCACCCTAGCTTCATGCAGGGATTTTTTTGAGGCACAAAATAATTTTAAAATTCAATTTTATATATATTTTTTAGAAGTTGAATATCAATTACATAGAAGAAGCACCTTTAATGAAGTAATGGGCAAAAGATGTAGGGAGAAAAACTGATGCGGAGGAATGCAAACAGATATGAAGAGAAGGTACCCCGTCTTCAAACTGTTCTGTTGCAAAATAAAATGATCACAAATTACTATTCCCGCGAGGCTCAAGTGGTGCCAGTCATACCAAATAGAAATAGTTTCCCAGAAAGGGAAACATATGAGATACAGGCAGAACAAACCTCCCGACTACAGTAGTTTAGAGTGAGGTTTTGCTCAGGGATCCAAGTTCAAATCCTTCCCCTCAGCCAGAGACTTGGTCAAATCTTGGCCTCAATCCGCTGTCTCAATGGCAGTTAATGGCAGCAGTCACCTTCCCTCCCCACAAATAAGAAAAAAATTATCCTGAGAATCCTGAGATTTGGCTTGCAAAGTGTTTCAGTGGCTTTGAAGGCTGCAGTGATTGTTACACAAATGTCAGTGACATTCCTGTGTATCAGAGCAAAGTGCCATTCTTAAACAGGGTTATCCTGATTCCTCCTCCTGTATCCCATCTTGCTGCTGCCTCTTAGCCCTTAAAAGAGCAAGTGTGGTTTCTGGCTGTCGTTCCAAATATTTTAAATAGGACAAACATGGACACGTCCTGAACATGCAAAGAATAACATGGCCTCAGACCAGGCCTACACAACTTGTGACTTGCCAAGCAAAACTCAACCCATCAGCAGGAGAGGGAGGCACACCAGAGACTTTTTTCATTTCCTGCTTGGGATTGCAAAAATGGGGTATGCATGCACACATCAAATGTCCTGACAAGCCAAAACACACAGCAGGCAGAAGCTGCATACCACTTGGCGACTACCAAGTTGTGTAGACCTACTCCAGAAGAAGATATCCAAAGTCTTCATATGCATTTTGAAAAAGCAGAGCCATTGTGTGTTGGGAGGGAATGCTCCTTTTCCAGTAATCATACTCTGTGCCTGTATCAACTTCTCATTAAATGAACCACACATCAGTTTAAAACAGTAGCATACTGAAGGTGTAATGCAAATGAATAATACCAATCACAACAAGTTCACACCATGTAATGTGTAAAGAAGCCTAAAAATATTTAAGGTCTGGTATGTTCCTGCCAACCTAGCAGTTCGAAAGCAAGAAATTGCAAGTAGATAAATAGGTACCACTTCAGTGGGAAGGTAACAGCGTTCCGTGCACCTTGGTGTTTAGTCATGCCGGCCACATGACCACGGAAACGTCTTCGGACAGCGCTGGCTCTTCGGCTTGGAAACGGAGATGAGCACCGCAACCCTAGAGTCGGATTCGACTGGCTTTCGAGCAAGGGAACCTTTACCTTTACCTATGTTCAGAGAAGTGGTAATGTACTTTAGAACACAGCTGGAAAACTGCTCTGGCCATCTGAGAAGATGAAAGCTGTGTGGCCAACATGATTGGTACTAGCCAATAGCTACCTTCTGCAGCTAGCTTCCTCACCGCACTAAAAAAATCAAAGGAACCATTTAAGTTCTCAGTCCCACTCTTATTCACACTTTTTCTAGCCTCTCTTGTGAATGGATCTGGATACCTTAACTTAAAAGCATGTTACCGTGTTTGGGGGAGAACAAAGGAGATTTTGATCGAGGCGGGTTTTCTGGCCGAGGGGCTACCAGCTGCACAGGGCGAACCTGCTTGTCTGCCAGCTTTTTGAAGCAGGCTTGCCTGTTTTCAAACATGCTCCGCACATTCTCAAGCTTGACCTGGACCGTCTGTATCCGAGCCTGTGGATTCCATAAAGGAGATACCCGTTAGTGTCAGAAATAACATTTCATTTTTACTCTGGCTAATTGCTCATGTCCATTTGCTCTCAAGCCCAGGTCCTCTCAGGCTGTGAATGGCTTGAGGCAAAGGCAGAGGGGAACCAGGCAAATATTCAGTAACTATGGATCTCCTGACCAGTAACTAGGTCTGACTCAGAAGCTTTAATAGGGAAAATGGCATATCATCTGGCCTGCTCTGGCCTAGGCATTTAAAGAAATCTTCTTGGCTGGTGTCACTGAAGTTCCTTCCTTTAGTGCACAGACTGAAGCACTGCTTGAAAAGCCCTGGGTTGCTAGCTCAGGCCCGCTCGAAATTTAAGTGTAGGCAAACCATCCCCAATCCTACATCCTATTGTGACTATGACTTTGTCACATGAAAATCAGTTCCTCCCAAAATACAATCAATAATTAGTTAGAAAGAGACACAAATTTGTGGATTGGCTGGAGTTTATCGTACCACAAGTCACCTTTAGATAAAGAATGAAGCAAGACTTTAAGAAAAGCTATGCAGATTCTTCACCCCCACTGGGAACTTGACCACAACTGGCATTACAGAAGACTGCTGAGTCAGCTACCAATCAGAGGGGACTGTCCATTTAAAAAAAGAAAGAAAAAAAAAATTAAGTGGCACATTGACTTCTATGTTCATCTTTCACTCCCCAAATCACAAACATTTTAAAACATAATAACAAAACTGCTCTGGAGATGGAGGAAAGGAGGGAGGTTGGTTGGTGACATCATGAGCACTAACCAACAGGTGCCTGGTTCAAAAACTTTCAAAATAAGCTCAGTCCAGAACAGCAAAGGTTGTGTTTGCAGTGAACATAGTGAGGGTGTTTTCTCAATATTCCTTCCGTACTAAATATGGCACACTGAGCTTCACCCTTCCAGAGAAACCTTATCATGGTGAAACGCTTTGAACCACTGTATTAGTTTCATATCAAACACTTTGCCCCTAATCACCAACTAAATATTCATGAATAGGCCCTGGGTTGTTTTCTTACAGGGTGAGACACTGCTTCAGCTATGTATAAATAAACCAAATTCAAGGCCTCTCATCTGGACTGACAATCCCAGGATCTTCAGGTTGTTCAGCCTGCTCCTAACAGACAGCACTGCAGAATGCAGACCACCGTAGCTGGATGGTAAAATTCAGCTGCTTTTAAGGGCTTACCTTTAGTTCAGGTGTTAAAATGAGCTCATAGTCAGAGTACAGGGCCTGGGGGTCAGCGTTTATGTGTGGTGCAGAGCTCTCGAGGAATTTCTCTATGTCCTGCAGAGCTTTTTGGGCTCCTTCCCGAGACTGGCATTTATCCATTGGTTGGTTGGCTAGAAGGTATGCGCCCTCATCACAACACTCCAAAGCCTGAGGAAAAAATAAAATAGGCAGAGACAAGAACAAGCTGAGTCATCAAGTAGCCCAAAGAACATCCAACTGGCAGCCTTGTCAGCAGGATTCATTGTGGGTCCCCAACAGGTTGTTACTAGCAACAAGGGAGGCAGCTGTGAGGGTCAAAATACTTGACCCCCTCAGAAATGTTGATATTTAATTGTCTTCTGCTGCTCTTGCATTGTCTGCTACTCTAAGTGCAAACGAAGACCAGCTGCAAGGGGAACACAGTGTGGAATTATTTCCACCATCATTGGCCTCTCCTATTATTCCCCCTAACACTAGCATGGTTCAGAACAGCTGTCTCCTCCTGCCAAAAGGCAATTTTGCTGGAAAGCATTTGGCTCTCCAAACTGTTAGCCACTCATGGGGTCCACTGATAAATAGATCTACAGTAAGACTTCAGTGTGTGGGCGAGAACCTTGGCAGGACTTGATGGGAACAAAGAAACCTACTATCGGGCAAGCTTGGACAGACCAGATATTTGAAACACGATCAAAGAGCTTCATAGAGGGGTGGAGCAAGCTACAACCTGAGCTATGCATTCTAAGTGCTAAGATATCTTAAATTTTGTGCTAAAGTAATCCAAATTTTACACCTTTATATCATATAATTTATTCCTATGTTGTTCATCACAATGTTCTGCAGCCACTAGAAATCTTATTTAGCCATCTCTCCAGCTCCTGAGATTTCAATAGGCATTGCCCACACACTGTCAGGTACAACCTGGCAGCTGTAAGGGTGTAATTTGCTCTCGGTTGTTGTTTCTTTAAATGAATGAACTGGGATTCTCAGGAAGGTCAGTTTCATACCCTGTTCTGCACTTTTGTTATTGCTCTCCTTTAGAAGGTGGCACTTCTGCACCACTGGCCATAATTATATGAAGCCAGAATCTGAACACAATACTCCTGCGCCCACTAACACATACAGTCCTGGTTTGGGGCCATTACCTGCTGCAGGGAGGTGAGGAGGTCCAAGGTTTGTTGCAGCCTGCTGCGCTTCCTTTGATCTCCTCCAGCAAGATGTCCGAATGGTGGCGCAATTCATTGCACTGCTGGCAGATCAAGTTGAGGGCATAGTGGTGGTTAGCTGCCAATTGGTGTCCATGAAGTATCACCACTTGCGCCTTTCCTGTCAAATCCTTTTATATAAAAGTAAAAATAAACAAATAAAAATGCAGAAAATAAAATAATAAGGAAAAAGAGACATTTGTTGCATATCTAAATGCTAGGACAGCCATGTTAACACGCCACAGTAAAAAGCAAAACCCAAACAATCAGGAGTCTTGTGATATCTTGAAGACTGATTAATTCATTGGAGCATCAAATGACTTTCTTTGTTTGTCTTTGTTTTCTTACAGTTTTGCACTGAGGCCTTTTCATTTCACTGCTAGATGCTGCCTGTCTGTTTGGTCCTCTTAAGCTGTTATAACATGATTCATATGTCAACTGTGCACTGACTGATGCAAAGACAACATTTTTGCATATGTTTAAAGTGTGCAGAAAATGAAAGTGAGGAAAAGACAGACTTGTAGGTTCAATTTGCAAGGAAAGAGAAGAACTGAAATGGGGAGTTTCAGGTAAAAATGACAAAGCTGGGATATTCAGTAGGATTCCAAGCATAAACCTTTGTGGACTGCAGCTCTTTATCATGTGCTGTATAATGTGGACTATGGATGCTGTGGTTTGTGAATCAAATGAAAAAGGGCAGCAGTACATCTGTCATGTTCCTATGTAAAGGAAGGGGATTAGAAAGGTTGATAGTGTGCTTTGCTTTGCTAACTGAATGCTATACATTTGCTATACAGTAATACACTACCCGTAGTTTGAAAGACATCCTCACCTGTGCTGTTTTGTCTAAATTATCCAGGTCACAGAGCCTCTGTTTGACTTGAGAGATGTTATCTCCAGAATCAGGCAGCTCTGCTTGCTGATCCGTTAAAAATCCAATGGCTTTACTGAGCTAAAGGAAGAGGATAATACAAAGAGGGAAGGGACATCATTATTCAGCGACTGAGTTAAAGGCCACTAACATGGTTAAAGGAAATATTTCAGTTTTAAATGTTTTGAAAATGATCTGACCAACAGACCTATCTTATGCATTCTTTGCTCCAGAAGTAAGTTTCAAGCTCAGTGGTGTTTATTCTCAGACTGTGACTCAGGTCATTAAAAAATGTTTAAGCTACCTCAACCTACCTCTTGAAAATGTTGCTCAAATTTCCAAAGCTGTAAGTATTGCTCCATCTTGAGCTGGTGTTTTTCCCAGAATCCATCAAAAGCAGTTTCCATCTCGTGCAATTGTGCAAGTAAACTTTTAAACAAGAGGAAAACAAAGCATTTATATTTTTACAAAAATCTTGCCTTCTTTCCCACCAAGTTTTTCCAAGGTGGTTTACTGCAACAAACCCTAATACAGTTCAGTGCAAACATATTTCGTTCAGACCTGGAAATTTCTCAGTTCTCTGAGTACAGCACTCATTTTTGGTCACTTAATATTTAAGATTATTTGTTTGGCATTCATAATGTGCTTTTCAACAAAATGAACACTCTTAAAGTAAACTACAATTATTAGTAGAAAATAAAACAATGGAACATGAAATAAAACAATACTGTCAGAAGCTCAGTGTGAATGGGTTTGGACTAAGGGGCTGGAAACCCTTTAGTCCAATGTTCATGTTCCTTAACCAGAGTATGTTCATATTCCTTATGTACTTTGGACATTTCCTCAATGAGAGATAACTGTTAAAAGTAGGTCCACATATGGCTCTTTTGATGCATCTCTCAAAGTTTTAAGATGACTCTGTCCAGATAAACAGAGGACAGGGTGTGTGTGTGAGAACAAGGAGGGGGACTGCAGGATCCTTCCCACTGCAGATCTGATGAAGGTGGTGGATTTTCTGCTCTATAGGGATGTCTCTGTGGCATCACCTGTGCTCTATTTGTATATTTATAAATAGAGCAAACCCTGCAAAAACAGAAAAATAAGTAGCGTGAAGACAATCTCCAACCCTGTTGATGACACCACACTTTCTGTAGAGGAAGTTGCTTCCACTTATAGAAGTGGTCCATGCTCGCAAACAGTGTCAACTTGCTATAGAAGTTTTCACCCACAGCTTCCTTTTTAGACTAGAAAGGTGCATTTCCCACCTTGCAGCCCTGACAGACATCAACAGGGGCCAAGATCCACGTGCTTGCCCCTTAGGCACTGCATTGATTTACTATCATATGTGAAGAAAAACGGAAGGAACAATCTGAAAGAGGCCTGGAGGTTATTCTAATATCAGTTATACCTACACTACAATATTATATTGGCTAGCTATACACTGTTACAAAGTTCCATGGTTCTCTCCAAAGAATCCTGGGAATAGTAGTTTGTAGGGAGGCAGTGAATGTTCTACTAGAGATCCCTAGTTCCTATCAGAGAACAACAGACCCCAAGATTCCTAGGGAAGAACCACTGATGATTCAGTCAAGTACAAAATATGTCAATTTCTGTCTTCGTCACAGCCAACATGATGCCCCCAAGCATTTTATTACATAATAATGCCCAATATTCTAATCACCAGGATAAAAAAAATACTAAGGCAAGAGGATCAGTGCTCTCACCGATTGACAGTCTCCCAGTCACCAGATTTCTCCCGCTTTGCTTCCTCCCCTGGTTCTTCTGTATCCGGTTCCTCCAGACTGCATAAGAGCATCTTGCCTTCTTTGGTAACAGCTGTAATATCTTCCTGCAAGGAAAATGAAAGCAAATCAACATACCACCAACCTGATGCTTCTAAGTTTTCATCACAAACTGACAGGATTTTACGGCCACCTTCATAGTAAAACAAAACCCCTCTCCCTACTCTTTCTCCTAGAGCCATGACTATAAGCTCAGTGACCATGGCACCTGCTCTACATTTGGAAGGCCCCAGGTGGAATCCCTGGCATCTCTAAATTAAAGACAACAGTTATCAAGTACTGGAAAAGACCTTTCAGAGCCTGAATCCCTGCAGAGCTGCTACGAAAGAGAATAGCCAGTTCTGACCTAACAGACCAATGGGCTTTATTTTGTATATAAAAGACACTTCCTGTTTTGGGAGGGGCTGTGGCTCAGTGACAAAGTACTGGCTTTGCATACCAAAGGTCTCAGGTTCACCCCCCCCAATCTCCAGTTAATGGATCCTGGGTAGCAGGTATTGGGAAAGGCCTTTCTCTGCCTGGCATACCTGCAAAGCCAATGCAAGTCCCAGAAGACAATAATGAGCTACATGGACCAATGATCTGAGGGAGCTTGATGTGTTTAAGTCTAAGTAACTGTATCTGCTCCTTTCCATCCCTGGCTGCCTTCATTTCTTCCTCCACCATTCCCCATTGAGTGAGATTTAGATTGGAAGCTCTGAGGGAGAGGACCTGTCTACAAAACGCTGCAAAGCTCCCTGTACACTGAGGAGACTACATAACACCACCACAGTTGAAACCAATACAACATTAAAAACTCTTGTGCTGTCAAGTCTCTTCTTACTTATGATAACCCTATAAATTAATGACTTCAAAATGTCCTATCACTAGCAGCTTCATTCAGGTCTTGAAAACAGAAGGACGTGGCTTCCTTTATTCAGTCGATAATGCTGGGTCTTCCTCTTTTCCTAGCATTACTGCCTCTTCCAGTGAGTCTTGTCCTCTCATTATGTGACTAAGTATGATAGCCTCAATTTAGTCAGTTTAGCTTCTACAGACAATTCAGACTTCATTTGATCTAGAACCCACTTATTTGTCTCTTTGGAGGTCTGTGGTATCCGTAAAACTTTCCCCAAATGCCACTCCCTCATATGTTATGCTTACTCTGTACGTTGGTCTTAAGACCGTAATAATAAACTATACTATACTATACCCCAAACACAGACATTTCAAAGGAATCCATTTTCTTCCTGTCAGCTTTCTTCATTGGCCACCTTATGCATCCACACATAGCACTTAGGAATACCACAGTATGAATTATCTTGACCTTCAGCAACACTTCTTTACATTCATAGGTGCCTTTCCAAGTCTCAATTTCCTTCTGATTTCTTGGCTGAAATTCTTTCTTTTGGTTGATGACTGAGCCAAGGAACAGAAAATCTTTGACAATTTCAGTTTCTTCACTGTCAACCCTGAAGTTGTGTAATTCTTCAGTAGTCATTACTTTTGTTTTCTTGATGTTCAGCTACAATCCTGCTTTGGCACTTTCAGCTTCAAACTTCATCAGTAGTCATTTCAAGCCTTCACTGTTTTCTGCCAGTAATGTGGTGTGATCTGCATATCTCAAATTGTTAATGTTCCTTCCACCAATTTTTACTCCACTGTCATCTAAATCTAATCCAGTTTTCCTCATCTTATGTTCTGCATATAGATATGTTCTGCATATAAATAACCTGCTTCCTTCTACTTCTGATGCAGCATAGCAGTAGCACTGCAGTCCATAGATCCTCGCTTGCAGCAGCAGTTTGCACACGATTACATGCAAATATTTTTACTTGCTCACCTGTAAAACAGGTGACTGATGGGGGATTACCATAACATTAATTTAGAAGAGGAAAGGGAGGATTTGAAGGGAAGGGAACCAAGAAGTACAATGCAGGGCAAAGCTCTACAAATAGATCTGTAGCCTCTCCCACTGACTTGTACAGAAGAATCTACCCTTCCACCCAAGGTATGGAACTTGATGACAGAAGGCAAGGCAGGCTTCGGGGACAGGGAAGGGGAGGCAGGGCAGGATAAGACTGCTGTACTTCAGCACTTCCTCCACTTTCAAGCGTAGTGGATCTAGTGTCTGTGGATCAGCCCTAGCCACTCTGCAAAGAGTGAGAATGCACCCCACAGTTCCTGTGCCAGCCACCAACTTGCAATTTGAGACTAGAGCAACTGGGTCCTTCTGCTCCCCAAAGCCACTTGAGCAGCATACCCATGGATACAAATGGCCAAGATGACCAAAGTGATGCCCAATCAAGATCTGCCCCATAATGCTCCTCAGATTCAGTTAAGACATTCTCGCAGACTGCCATAAAAGTCTGGACAAAAGTCAAAGTGGATTAGTTCCTGCTCCCAGCCAGATTTATGGGGAACCAAGGGGAGGATAATGACCAGGATGCCAGTTGAATGGCTACCTTCTGAAGTTGGAAACCAAAGAAATAGTCCTGACCACTCCTCTGTTGCACTTTTAGAAGCTTGCCAGGGAGAAATTCCTGACAGCTAGTAAATGATTGTGTTATCTCTTTATCTTAAACATTTTAATCCTACTCCCCCCTCCAAGGAGCCGACAGTGGCACACTTGGTTCTCCCTTCCTCTATTTTGTCTTCACAATCAGGTTAGGCTAAGAAAGCATGACTCGCCCAAGATCACTCAATGAGTTTCATGGCCTAATAAGGATCTGAACACAGTCTCTGATTCTAGGCCTTGGTTACACAGAGAATTTGTGGCGGGAGAGATATGAAAGTGATGCAGAGTTTCAGGGCACGATCACAGGACCACATGTGGGAACCGTAGCACGACCATCGACGACCCATAGCAGCCGCCTGAAAATCCAGAGTAAAATAAACCCAGGGACAGCCTACTAGCAAATGGTTTGCTACAGGCCGTTGACGGGATACTTACGTGTGATCGCGCAAGCGCACTTCTTGCCACACGTCAAAGGCGCTCCCGGACAAAGAAACCCCAATGTTGCCACGGCGGGATCTGATCACGTTCTTGCGCACTTAATTGCGCTGCTGCAAAAAGCCACGCCTCCCCCACATTATCCAGCCTGTGTGGCCAGGGCCCTACTTCAGCATTCTCATGAGTACATTAAACTGATTCTCTCAGTAATGGTAGTAGAACATGGCTTGTGTGCTGGAATGGGCCTGCTCCAGCCTGCAGACCCTGTTCCACCCTGCCCTCCAAGGTTTTCACAACACTTGGAGACGCTTTTCTCTCTTTGGTAACCCACCTGACCTTTGTACAGAATTGGCCACTGGGAGAGTTAAGACTCCCAGCTTCCCTTCCAAGTTCTGAGGTCTTGCCTCTGTGTCTCCTGCTGCCCAGTGCCTGGTCACCATGGGGACAGTTTACTGCCACGTGAGCCCCTGGAGGAATAGCCACTTGCCAACTGCCTGCCTTCCCCCGACACTTCTTTTAAAATAGCATGTCCAAGATGGTGGAGGTCTATATGATAGAGAGAACCACTACCAGCATCAAAAGTTATAAAGTATTTATTTAAAAGAAAATGTTCACAAACATACTATTAGCAAACCACCAGACTGAGCAAGGGATTCAAAAGAAATGGGTAAAATACAATTCCTCTGTCCCTCTCTCTCTATATATGTGTCCTATCAAATATTAAAATAGGACAGGCTCCTCAGTTTAGGAAGTTACAGATCTCTACTGAGCTACCCTTACCTTGAAGCTTCTTTCTTGCTGACCAGGCCACCACATGGCTAATAGCTGCCTGCTCCAGACCTCAGACCTCTGATGGAGCCAGCACAAAGGTGACCTCCTTCTTGCTGCAAGGAATTTTTATCATCTTCCTTTCCCCTCCCACTGACCTTGTCAGGCCAGGTCAAAGTTTTTCCTGATGTCTCCAGAAATTTATTTCCTGGAGATTATTCTTGGGGCCTTTCTAGCCTAAAGTCCTTCAAACCTCTGTTCCCTGCTTGGAGAAGGAGGAGAACATGAGCCACCCATTATGTTTCCAGCTAGATCTATTAGCACTTGCATGAAGGTAGGCTGAGATCTGTTGAACAAACTTCCCCCCTTCCCGCCTGTTCTTTGCCCAGAGGAAAAAATATTGTAAAATTCAGAGCAAAGGTCTGCTCATTTCAAACCTCCAAAGAAAAAATGTGTTTCTTCATAGCTTGATACAGCAAAAGAAAGAAATTAAGAATTCTAGTAGCAGACCAGAGACTAATCACCACCTCATGACCAAAGAGTGACTTGAGATGTCCCAAGGCTCTTACCTTTAGCTGGTAATATTTCTCTGTGCGAAGAGCCAGGATGCGTTCAATTGAATAGGTGTCATCTGGCAGCTCTGTTTCTGCCAGCTCCATACCAAAGGCCTGTAACATCTGTGCAATTTCCTTCACTGTTAGTGCAAAACTTTCTATGGCCTGGGGAAACACACATTATGGTCGTTCATCAGCTGGGCAACTATAGCTTCCACTTTGTAAAAGTTGCATCAAGGAAGGGTTGGATTTTTTTTAATGTACTTCTCTTACGTGATCAGGCTTTTTAAAATTCTCAAAGAAAACATGAACCAAATAAAATGTCTACTATGTTTGAAACTGGATGGATACTCTCTACCAGCACCAGATATTTATTTGCCCCTTCCCCCAGTGCTTGGTCAGACCTCTTTGATCCCCAGCCAATTAGTCTGTTCCAGTTACTGACTTGACACATTTTCCAATGTGATGATAGCTTAACAGTGTTACGGAAATATGCCAGGGGACTTATACCAAGGTCTCTAGTCATGGGTTCCAAGCATCTAACTCTCCGTATTGGTAAGGTAGCTTGTACTTCAGCACCACTACTGCTGGTGGCCAGAGGGTAATACTGCAGCTACCAATGCATCAGGGACTATGTGATGCACAAAGAGCCAACAGGGTCCCTTGGAGCCCTATAAAGCTGGCAATTCTGTAATGGGTCTTCAGTCTGAGTAGCAAGTTGTTGGACTCTAAGCTTTTCTTAAGCTGTCCACCTCCACTGCCCTGCTTCTTCTGTTTGCCTTCAAAGACCATCTACACAGATAGATCTCTTGTTCAGAAGCACACAGAATTTTTTAAAGAAGTTCACTGAACACTAAGGGACTGAGAGTGCTTTAACTTGTTCAAGTAAATAATTTTCACTTGTTCCCTGCTCCCACCACAGACTCTCACACCATGCATTATACTGTCCCAGAACCCCAGGATCAGTATTTCAGGGGATGGGAAGCAGAAAAGATTCAATTTGTGAGCAGGGCTCTGCCTGCATCCTTTGGGTGCAATCTAGGAAAAGCAACACCTACTACCACCCTCCATTCCAACCACAAGCCATCACTTTTGGACCAGATGGTACCTCTACATTCCTCCCACTCTCTGTACCCTGACTAAGTCATAACAAATATTAGCGGAGTCTAAAGAGGGACATACAGTTCTGAAGATGACCCATTCACTATGGCAGTACTCCAGGGTGCCCCCAAATTCAGGTGTCAGCTGTTTTTCATCGATGTACGTCAGTAAGTCACTGACTGAGCTCAGCATTACAACCTGGTGGAAATAATGTATTAGTAAATAAAGATTTCTGTTCTGTTCTTCCAGTAAACTAACAACAAGTAGTCAGGGAACATGGCATCACTTTGTAGTGGGAAGCTGAAGTTTAACTCAAATATTCATTCTACAGAAAACCAGTTCATTGTACCCAAGTACCTTTTATTTCCCGCACTTTGCAAATAAAGATCTGTATCCTTGGCTCTGGAAAAATAAGACCCAACTCCCAGGTGGAGTCTCAGTTGCTGGAGCATCAGCAGCTGACTAGAGAACTTGAAAATCATCCCCCCGCCTTTAAGGTATTTATCTTGTTCCATTTCAGAGTGGATGGCAGTCACATAATACTATCTATATAATTGAGAGTCCTGGGTTCTGCCCCTTGGTCACACTCCAGTATGAGTAAGGAGCAGAATCTAGGGCAGAGAGATGCAGCTATACGAAAGAATGGTGCAGATAGAAGGATGCTTCCATGGTTTGCTCCTTCTCACAGGCATCCACTGAGGTTTACAGGACAATTTTGGGTGGGAGAACTACCTCTGCAGTGAAGCAACCTGCAGTAGATGCTTCAGACTGCAGATTTTGGGGGAGCAGCAGGTCAGGAGGGGGCATGCACTTGGAATCCCTTCTCCATAGTATTTCCTTCCCACAAGGCTTAACAGGTTCAGCGCTCTAGCTCAGAGCATCCCAACTTGAGAGACTCTAACAGACCTAGCAGCCATAATCAGGTAAAGTTAACATCATCAACAAACTTAAGACTAAAAATTTTCACAGGATACTGCTCAAAAATGACTAACGTTTTGCAAGCATGGTTGTAATCTGCATTTAGCTTAATTAAACCCTGTATCACAGTTTCCTACAAACGCACAGTTCTGCACCAAACACCGGAGTGAAACTATAGAACCCAAAGGATAGTGGCTCAGTGGCAGGACTCCCGCTTTGCAAGCAAAAGGTCCCAAGTTCAATCTTCAGTTTCCAGACCTTGGACAGCAGATATTAGGAAAGGACTTGTTCTACCTGAGACCTTGGAGAGATGTTGCCAATCAGAGTAGACAAGACTAAGCTGGATGTACTGGTGGTCTAACTTGGTACAGAGCAGGTTCACATCAATTTCTCAGCTGTGTAATTAATACTCATATTGCCCTTGCTTGGATAGCCCAGGCAAGCCCAATCTCATCAGATCTCGGAAGCTAAGCAGGGCCGACCCTGGCAAGTACTTGGAAGGGAGACCAGGTTGCAGAAGCAGGCAATCAAGCCAGCACTCTGAAAAAGTCCTAGCCCCACTAAGGGTTGCCAGAAGTCAACATGACTTTTAGGCTCACATACACAACACTCACACACAAAAAAATATACTCATACCGGCAGTTTGAGCAGGAAGTCCTCTTGACTAAACCGGAACCCAATGTCAGTAAATGTGCGCTGAAAAAATCCAGTGGGACGTAGAACCATCACAAGGTGCAAATTTCCAGGGAAAGAGGCCTACAGGAAAACCATAAAAAAAAGAAAATCAGGTCTCCACACGAAAAACCAAACAACACTTGCAGCACAGAGAGAGCTCTCCATTACTGTGAAGAAAAAGTCACAGTTTCCAAAATTACCAGTACTTTCAGACCTCAGAGATAATGTTGCAAACTTGTGCAAGTGGGAGCTGGACCACTTGGGAGGTGCATGGCTGCCTCCAAATACAGTCACACGGTATTGCAGTGTCTCTTGTGCATCAAATCAGAGGTTCTGCAGGGCAAGGTGATTTGCCCCACTTCAAAAAGGATACTGGAGCAGGAAAGGGGGCAGAAAAGGGATACTGAAATGGTCACAGGGTTGGAGCACTTTTCCTACAAGGAAAGGCTAAAAAGATTGAGAATTATCAGTTTAGAAAAGACATAAATAAGGCAAGGTAGAGGATTATAAAATTACAAGTGGAGGAGCTGAAAGGACAAGGGGGCATATTTCATTTTCCCCTCCTCCACAATGTCCTCTTTCCCTTCCCTGACAGCCCCCACAGCCTCTTCCTTTTCCCTGCTTTTCTCCTTAACAGCCAGTTTGGTGTAGTGGTTAAGTGTGCGGACTCTAATCTGGGAGAACCGGGTTTGATTCCCCACTCCTCCACTTGCACCTGCTGATGTGACCTTGGGTCAGTCACAAGCTCTGGCTCAGCTGTTCCTGAAAGAGCAGTTTGTGTTAGAGTTCTCTCAGCTCCACCTACCTCACAGGGTGTCTGCTGGGGGGGGAGGGAAAGGAGTTTGTAAGCTGCTCTGAGACTCCAAGTGAAGGGCGGGGTATAAATCCAATCTCTTCTTCTTCTTCTTCTTAACACCCACCAGCCAACCAACCTTGATCTGTCTTCAGCTTTCCCTCCTTTCCCTGGGAAAACTCTGTATGGAGCCAGCTGCTAGGCCCGAATTGCATGGTGGTGAACCTCCAGGGACTTACAGGGGGCACCTCACTTTCCCCTATATCTCATTCCCCACACAATTTCCTCTTTTTCTTCTCCTGGCATCCCCCATATCCTCACCTTTGCATTCTTCCTTTCTCCTTCTCATCGACTAACCAACTAACCAACCTTTCATCTGCTCCCACATCTTCAGATGAACCTCCATTCCGCCTCTGAATACCAGCTGTTGGGCAGCACAGCCAGCCAGCCAGCAAGATGTAGTGATTAGAGTATTGTACTAGCATCTAAAAGACCCAGATGTGATTCTCCTCTCTGCTGTGGAAGCCTACTGGGTAACCTTGGGCCAGTCACATTCTCTCTCAGCCTAATCAATCTTATTGTGAGGATAAAATGGAGAAGATAATGATGTAAACCACTTTGGGTCCCCCACTGGGGAGAAATAAATAAATCAAAACAGACCACAGAAAGATGACAAACAGGATGCCTGACTAGACAGATCGTGGACTGGCCCATCAGGGCTGCTGTCTTCAGAAGCAACCACGCATCTCCTAATCCGCTCAATATAAAGCAGTTAAGTATAATCAGGTAAGATCATGACACCAATGCAGGTCAATATTTTGACATCCAATGCTTGCAATATTACAAAGATATTCATCGCTACTACAGACCACTTCCAGCTATGAGAAGGTGACCCAGGCAATGTAAATGCAGCAGACCCTCACCCAAGCCTTAAACAGCCAAGCAGGACACTTTAACCTCTGTACCTTCGGGTCACACGTTTTGGCTCATTTCATCTGTTATGCTTTTAAACACACCCTTTCTTCAAAGGATGTTCAAAGCAGTAAATGTGGGGTGATCCCATTTCATCTTCCCAGCCACAAGAAGCTGAGTGGCCATTTGAACCTGCAGCTTCAGCAATGTTCCCTCTAATTTCCACCCCTACTGAGCAGAGCAGTTCGCATCCTGAGCAAAACATAACTGCTGTAATCTTCAAAGGGGCAATGGGCAGTGCAAGACCTGGTGCAACTCCAGACTGCTGCTGAGTGGGGCTTCCTGTGTTAATGAGCCACCCCTCACATGCACAGCTTAGAGGGAACACTGCTTCAGGGTCCAACGAAATACAGTATTTTTTCAAATGCAAGACTCAATTTTCTCCAAGGTATGCCATCAAAAACAAAAAGAAGGGCTGTCTTACATTTGCATACAGGTCCCAGCTATGTCCAAGTGATTTTTGCATGTGTCTAACATTTTTTACATGGTTCATTTTACTCTCAGGTTCATCTTGCTTTTGAGTAGCAACAGTAATGAGATGTGGGGAGGGAAGAGTAGCCACTCAACTAATAAATTGCTTATATTAACCTCTATAGCCTATGCTCTGGTTGGGTAATCACTACAAGAGCATAACCGTCCTATCAATAACTTATTCATTCAGGAGCCCACAACTCTTGTGAACATTCCCTTTCTATTAAAATAAAACCACAGAAGAGATCCGTAAGCATGCTGTTTGGAGAGCTATAATTGCCAAGGTAAGTCACATTGCCCATCAATTCTTCCTCCGTATTAGCAAATAACGTGCATCACTCTATTAAACTTAGATGCACCTCCACTGGAAAAGACATGCTGCCCAAATGCAGCATGTTCTCCCCACAGCTATTTTTAAGACAAGCTAAAAATAATACTTTAATGTAAACTGATTGCCAAATCCTTGTCCAGTTGAAGCCAATGGGAATTCTGCCAGGGCCCTACAGCAAAAGCTCAAAAAATTGGATTAATATGTTCCCATGATATGTTAGGCAGTAAGACAAAAACCATAGTTTAATTACAGTGTAGGAAAGTTGAAAGAAGGGCATCAATCAATTCAGAGAACCAATACAGACATGGTGAAATCTGCATTTTTCCCCCTCCCCCACATCAGAAACCTGGTAATCACAGAGTTAGAACAAAGGATGATTTTGCATTTCCTATCCTGTCTGTTCTTAGCTGAAAATCCCCATTTTGACTTTGCAACACCAACACCCAAGTGCAAATTGGGGCTTCATTTACTGTTTTCTTGTACCCAACTTTTCCTGTGCAAACATATATAAATATTCATTTTTTCACATTATTTGAATAAACCAGCTCAATACATACATAAATATATTTTATGTCAATAAATGACAACCATATGGTGCATTTACACAATACAGACAAATCTACATCCTTCTCCCAGAGACCATTTCCCTAAGCTTCTGATAACAAATGCAAACTTTTTTGTACTGGATTCACATTAAAGTCATGCATGGCATCGGTGCCCCAAAATGATTATTTTCATAATATACAAGAATAAGTTGCAAATCTTCAGAGGAGGCCACTGCCATGTTTCTTTGTGATTAAAAAAAAACAGAACAGGATCACAGCCTATAGACAGTAGATAACAGGAAAAAATCGCTGTGAATAATGACTGCTCAACTTACACTGAATATAGTTGAATGCATATGTTGAATAGACCCAACACAAACCATAGACTTCTGTTAAAAACAATAAATTGTTTTTATAAACAATTACAAATTTAAACTCCTAAATAACAAGCCAATTACAACAACACTGACTAACTGATAATAATAAACAAAGGAGAAATTCCAACTTGTGGCAAAATCTTACAACAAACATGAACAAAGTGTCAGCTTGTTCCGACTTGTGACAAACTCTTGCAGCAAATATAAGTCACAGGTCACATATTTGGAACAAGAATATGGGGGCACCAATGGTCTTGCATTCTGTGGAGAAGGGACATACAGCAGAAGATTTACTGTTTTTGTAATATATAAATATATCCCACACCCATACATGTACATAATTGCTTATGCCAAGAGGCAACCTGGAGCCAATTTGGTGTAGTGGTTAAGTGCGCGCACTCTAATCTGGGAGAACCAGGTTTGATTCCCCACTCCTCCACTTGCATCTGGCTGGATGACCTTGGGCAAGCCATAGTTCTGATAAGAGCTGTTCTTGAAAAAAGAGCAGTTTCTGTCAAGAGCTCTCTCAGCCCCACCTACCTCACAGGGTGTCTGTTGTGGGGAGGGGAAGGGAAAGGAAAGGAGTTTGTAAGCCGCTCTGAGACACCTTTGGGTAGTGAAGGGCAGGGTATAAATCCAATCTCCTCCTCCTCCTCCTCCTCCTTCAATAAATTACAAATCTATATGCCTTATGGTTTAAATCAAAATCCTAAGTTATTATGCTTTGTGTGAAATACATTAGTATTTCTTAAGGGGGTATTGAAAGGTTTTGTGAATTTTAAATAATAACAATTAAATTTCTCTGTTTAATGTGTATTGTAATTATATTTTCAATTAGTTGAACCTGTAAAGAAATAATGACCTGTACGTTTAAAAAAACTAATGAAGGAAACATGTTTTTAAGGTGACTGATAAGCAATTGCTTAGAAAAGTTTTTGTCAATGATGTTAAGCTGGAAGGCTCTTGTTCCTCATAAAAGATAATTTGTTGATTGGCTTATTCTATATATGAACTTTGAAATTTGAATATTGGGTAAGTTATACTCCATTGGGGATTTTCTTAAATGTATTGAATTTCAAGCAGCTCCGTAGTTGTTGGAGAATTATAGCTGAGACTGTAATGAAAATATTTTTGGAGTTGATCCTCTTTGACGAAGACTTCTTATGAAACTAGTGGAAACCTAGGTGCTCATTAAGTTGATCCTCATGTTAACTGCAAGCGTTTGTCACAGGTGGGAACAAGCTGACACTTTGTTCATGTTTGTTGTAAGATTTTGCCACAAGTTGGAATTTCTCCTACATTTACTATTATCAGTTGAAACTTTGTCAGTGTTGTTGTAATTGGCTTGTTACTTAGGAGTTTAAATTTACAATTTACTGTTTTTAGCAGAGATCTATGATATGTGGTTTGTGCTGGGTCTATTCAACATATGCATTCAACTGTATTTAGTGTAAATTGAGCAGCCATTATTCACAGTGATTCCCCCCCCTCCCTATTATCTAATCTTTCTATGTGAATCAATGTCCTGACTCTCGTAATTGTGGGTGACTGAAGGCTCCATTCACACCTGATGCAGAAGTGTGCCCACTGGGAACACTAGGTAAAAGATTGCATGGCCAGCGCAGTACAGCAGGCAGAGATGCAGAGGGAATCCTTTGGCAGAATGGATACTTCATTTGAAAGTAGCCTTCACTTAACCCATTAGTTCACTCACAGTAGTACAGAGTAACCCATTAGTAGCTCACGGACAGTACATAATTTACTACTTCTAATAAAACAACTCAGGGTTGAACCTGCCAAAAACAAACAAACAAACCCTCTGCTTAAGTAATCAGTTTTGACCTGGCCAACCTAACTAAATCCTGACTACCTTAAATCTTTCCCTGAAATGGGGTTCTTCTTCTTTTTTTAAAGGCACTGGCCTCCTACCCTTACATAAGCAAATCAGTTTCCTTCAGATCAGCTGCCAGGCCTGGCTTTTCTGGAGCGGCTAAAGCAATCCCATTAGTGGGAAAGGAGGAAAGAACCAGCCCCTCCCCATCATGGCCTGCATCCTTCCCCAGCTGAGAGCCAGCCTTCCAATTGCCAACTGCCATCAGAGGTCAGAAGGAGCCAGGCATCGACTCCAGCTCCAGCTGGCAGCCCCCCTCCCTTGAGTTTCCATCTGCCATCCATGGTGGCCACCGGGGGCAGGGGCAGCAGCTGAAGGGGGCCAATCAACACATTTCAAAGTCCTCCTGTTTGCCTCAGATGTCCAATGTGCTGGCAGCACACAGGGAGAAGTGGCTTCAGCCCCCCTCCCAATTTTTGCATCCTCAGACCATGCCGTGGAACTGCTGTTGGCTCCAACATGAAAATTATTTGCAGCCGCATAAACAACATGATTTTCACAATGGAACAAATGGTGGCCCCATGGAGTGGTCTGAGGGCACAAAAACAGGACAGGGGAAGGCCACAGCCACTTCTTCCCACAGCATGCAGTTGTAAGCAGAGATGTGCCAGTGTGCATCTTTCGTACATTTGATAGAGTACTTATGTGTTGTGTACAGAGCCGACCACGTGCGAGGTTCGGTCTACATGTGGTCAAGTGAAGAGCCTGAGCTTTGCACAGGCAAACAATAGACGATCGGATCCTAGCCCACTCCAATCGGAAGGCTAGGATCCAAGACTTGACCTATGAAGGACTAATGCTGTAAAGAGACCTATCATGGGTGTTGGGGAGTGTTGGGCTGTGGCTTGCCTTGGGGTTATAAGCTGGCCTGCGAGCCAGCTAAAGTTGTCTTGTTCCTGAATAAAGTTATGAGCTGATTCACTACTTCATGCATCGGACCCAGTATATTATATTATGAACCCCCCCAAACACAAGGACTTTGTATGTAGACTGGCTCCCTGAAAATCCCTTCACCAAGGGAGCCACTTTAAAGGGCCAGTTTTGGCAGAAAAGCAGGATAAAAATATAGTAAAAGAAATGTAGGGTTCTTTCTGCAGCACTTGTGTGGAGGACAGTGGAGTTTCAATAAGAAGGGTGACATCTTCTCTAGAATAACAAAATAGAAAGTGAAGGTCTGTCCCTCTCCCGAAATAATGTACACCTGAAATCTTTGTCTAGGCTCTACAGGAGTCTAACTAGAGCTGCTTTCTTATACGAGGGTACTGTGTTTTAGGAAGGTTACCACGCTCTCTTGTGGAGCAGCATCCTTCCTTCTTCTGAGCCTGGAAAGTAGGGTTGCCAGCCCCCAGGTGGGAGTGGGGAATTCCGTGGCTGGGCGGGTTCCTGCCTGCTGTCAGCCAGTTGGCTGGTGGAGGAAGCCCTACTCCCAACAGCCACCACCTGGGACAAGGTCCCCGGCATGATGACATCACATGGAAGTGATATTGTCACACTAGGGGTGTCATGCGGTGATGCTGTGGTATTTTGGGCAAAATTCTATGGTAACCATATGAGTTTTGCCCAAAATACCACAGCATCACTGCACAAAATCCCTGGCATGATAATGTCACTTCCGTGTGATATCATCATGCCAGAGACGTCTTTCTGGTGATGTCACCCCACCCTACCCCTGCATTCCTGGAGAGCTCCCTCCCACCCCGTCAGCGAGCGTAGAGGACCTGGGAACCCTACTGGGCTGATGCTGGCCAATCAGAGAGCAAGTAGAGCAGGCAATCACATAAGCTTTTCTCTCCAGGGAAGAGTAACTCATAACCTCCCTGTTCATCCCAAGTAGCATTTTAAAAACCTGCTTTTCTGTGCAATCCGTCACAATAGCCCACAGGTATTGTTAAAATCCCCATGGAGCTTTGATATTTGGCTGCTGCTTTCCCTTGATCTATTAATTACTGAAATAATGTGTCCTTCCTAAGTGTCTCATAATAACCACAATAATTTTCCTCTTTCAAAATAACCTAGATATGTGAAATAAGTCACTATTAGGGATATCAAATCTGAAAGACAATACTAATGCTAAGCAGTTATGGAAAGCCGGAGTGATGCAGAGGGCAGAGTGTCAGACTCTCAGCTATGAAACTGACTCTCACCTGAGGCCTGTCATTTGCACTCAGCCTAACCTACCTCAGAGGGTGGTTATGAAGGCAAAGGGGGGAGCCATGCATGCCACCCTAAGCTTCCTGAAGGAAAGGTGAGATAAAATAAATGTATAGGTAAATAGATCTGTATATATTAGTTTCAGTGTTCAAATCACTTCCCATATATTATTTTCCCATAATCCTTACAGTGGCTCTGTAAGGTAGGCAGTTATTATGCCCATTTTGCGGATGAGAGACTGAGGTACTGAGAGAGTAACTTCCCTAGGGAATTTGTGGCAAAGACGAGATTTGAACAAGAGGACTCCCCAGATCAGAGCTCAGTCACTCATCCACATTCTTCCAAAGCATACCAATGTGGACCAATATCTTTATTGTATAATAAGCCCAGAGTGACAACTAGAGTGCAAACCACATACCCTCCTCACACCATCAGATTTAGATTCATGGAATGCATCATACTTTGGTCACATTATGAGAAGACAAAATAGTCACTGGGAAAGACAATAATGCTAGGAATAGTTGAAGGCAGCAGGAAAAGAGGAAGACCCAAGATGGATTGAGTCAGTCAGGGAAGCCACAGCCCTCAGTTTGCAAGACTTGAGCAAGGCTCTTAAGGACAGGATGTTTTGGAGAATGTTAATTCATAGGGCCACAGTAAGTCAGAAGCAACTTGGTGGCAGTTAACACACAAACACATTAAAAGACATATTTATTCATTTGCTGAGTGTTTTAAAGAAAGCCTTCCCCAGTAGTTCAAAACAAGCTGTCTAGCTCCTTCAACCAGGATGCTACATTCTCAAAAGGGTGAGCCTAGTGCTGACAAGGCTGCAGGAAGAAAATATCAACCACCACTATCAATGCATCTGTCTAAACATGCTATTTTGCAGATGTTTTGTGGATCTGAACATAATGAACAGCCTGCTGGATCAAACCAGTGGCCCAGCATCTTCTTTCCCACAGTAACCAACCAGAATACCATAATCTGGTCCTCAAAGGTACACTGCCTGTGTAAACAGAAGTTCCATTTAACCTGAAGTTTAGGAAAAGTTGACTGGGGAAGGGGGACACAATAGAAGTTTATAGCATTGTTCATTGGGTGAAGAAAGTGGATAGAGGGAATTTCTTCTCTGTCACCCCAAAATACTAGAACTCAGGGGCCACCTAATGAAGTTTATGGACACATTCAGGTTTGGCAAAAAGAAATATATCTTTACTCAATGGGGACTTAAACTGTGGAATTCACTACCAGTGGGTGATGTGGTGCTATTATCAAAGATGGCTCTAAAAGGAAATCAGATAGATTCATGGAAGATAGGTCCATCAACATTTGTTAGCTACAGTAACTAAACTCCCTTTTTGGAGACAGAAAGCCTCTGAAACCCAATTCTAAGAGGTAACATCAGGGAAAGGCCTTCACCTTTATGCCTGGTTGGTTGGCCCTCCAGGATAAGCAGCTGACCTCGGCCGTTGTGTAAGCAGGTTCCTGGAGTAGATGAACCACCGGTTTGATTAATCAGCGACCTTCTTATGCTTTTAACTAAGCTGAAGACAGAACTAGCAACTTTATTTTCAAACAACAACAGAAGAGGACAGATTCCAGGGAAAACCTCTTCCCTTTTGGACACATCCTCAAAGGTACTGGCTGCCTTCCATTTAGGGAGAGCTCACATTCCAAACTGGCAGCAGAGGGGTCAAACCAGAGCTGGACAGACCAAACCATACATCCTGTTTCTTCCGCTTTCACCAGGCTCACACAGAACAATGGCATACCCTCCAACACTTCTCTGATGAAAACACAGGCATTGGAGTGCATCAGCAATACCCTTCAATTCACACCAAAGATAACCACCAGAAACTCCCCAACACCGCTTTCTGGAAGGGAATTCTCTACCCACTGCACCTATTATTACTTTTCTGCAACAGCCTGCCTCATATGGGCTTCTGAAGTAGTTTGAGTTAGTAAACTGGCCAGAGCAGTTTTTCAAAAAATCAATAATTTGTGCAATAGATTGGAGGATCCTACACAACAAAGTTGCTTGCCATAAAAAAACTGCTCAAAGACTCAGAGATATTTTATTACTGCTAGGCAGTTGGGGGGGGGGAGAGATGGAAGGATCCATGCTCTCTGAGCACAGCGCTTACACAGATGTGCACTGGAGTCATCTGATTTAAGTTCTAGAGACCCAGGATGAGTTTCCAAAGTTTTCTTCAAAGGGATGAGTTTCCAAAGGCACCTCCACAAGGGCAAAACAGAAACAAAAGAGAGATTGTGGCAATGGCTCGGGTACAGGAGCCAGAACATTAGGAAAACAGAGATGACTGGAGACTACATAGGCAACATCCTTTCAGCAGACTGTAGCTTGATCAACTTGGGGCCTGGTTTCCTTCCATAAGAGAAGGCCCCCAAAAGAAAGAAACATTTCTGCTCCATTTCCTCTCCTTCAGCCTTCAAGGACAAATGACCAACACAGGACAGAGATACAACTAAGGAATTCAGAAGTCATCCACTGAAAACGAGGGGCAGCAATTTCCCCAAGGTGCTGCTCTGAGGAAAGCCAATAATAGCCTGGGGACAGTCACATTGACAAGTGCTTGAGATGATTACAGTAAATGCATGAAAATTGCCAGATGAAAAGCAAGCAGCATTCTCTCTCTGTGTCATTCCTCATAGCTGCGTTCAGCAGTCTGTCCTAGAACGCTGCACTGCCAAGACTGCTGCAGATGCATCAGGGCTGCATTTGAACCGAGAATCTGCTGTGTAAAAAAAAAAAAAAAGACTGCAGGCGGAACCCTTACCGCATTCCTTCGCCATTTCATCTTGCCTCTTGGGGGACTCGCTTCGGCCATCTCCCTCACACGCAGGAACCAGCAGCTACCTTGCCCCGCTGTCAATGCGGCATCGGTGAAATACGACCCGTGTCTCATGAGGCACTTAAAAATCACCAGGGATGGCCAGCCACCCTCAAGGCTGCTTCTCCCATCGGTACAGCAGCAGCATCACAGAAAAGGGACATGGGGGGGAGCTCCTTGCTTGCTATTACTTCCACAGGGCTGTGTTTAGCCTGTGACACGTTCCCACAGTTGCTAATCCCCAACTCAAACTGGGTAACGGATAAGCTTGTCCTAGTCTGGCTGGCTGCAGCGGAGCAGGCATGGAGCCGGTCTTGGCAAAAGCGTGAATGGCTCTTGGCTGTGGTACCCGGAGAAAGAGAGAGAGAGAAGGAGAGACTCGGTGGCCAAGACAGGCTGTGCATTTTTTAAGGTGGAATGCAGAAGATCCGAAGGCTGGTAAAATATGCTGTTTTAAGCCACTGTTTTGTCACTCACAGGAGCAGTAAGAAAAAGATGTTTTTACGAATCTTCAGTGAAGATGCAAAATGAACTTCTTTCCAGGCTGAAGTAGCAGAAAAGCGAACTATGATTGCTGAAATGAGCACTTGATGGCCGGTAGCTATTAGCTGTTGGGTACAGCATACCACTTTGGGTGGAGGGTACAAAAAGGCCCTTTGACTGTTTTGGAAGGAAAGTACAGAATCAAAAAAACAAAAAAAGAGAGAAGGACCAAAGACAGTATAAACGTGTATCGCAGATACCCTAATAGACATAGATTAACATTAAAACATCATAACAAGACTCTGGATCATTAGCTCATTTCATATCTTTCTCAGATGTATGCAAAAAATTTATCAATATGTGAACACTCTGTGATAAGGCCTTCATACAGCGGGTGACAGCTGAATGACCATCCAAAATCTGCATCAAACTACAGAAAGGAGAACAATCCCAGCAATAAAGGTATCAGGACTGGTTTAATTCTCAGACAGATAAATTGCCATTTGAAATTAGAGGAAAGGATGACAGAGCCAGAAAAGAAGTCTGAGGTTTCCCAGCGTGAGAGAAATATGGGATTGTAAGGGCAGATGAGAGAAGAAATCACATGGGAAAAGTGTTCTTTGGGGTACATCCCAGATTGCCTTTTAGAAAGATCAGAACCAGACCATGAACTGCGTCCAGAAATCAACAAGCACACATCTCTTGAGCGATCCTTTGGCTTGGATCAGGGCTGTTGCTTGCACTTTGTCTAACTCATTCTTTGGATATCAACAGACTGTCAACTGCTGAACCATCCTTAGCAACTGTGCTTTCTCCGGTGGCTTCATCTACAGACATCAGAAAGCAACAATGCTCCATGCTATGAAAAGCTCCAATGCTCTGTTGATCAAACTGTCCCTAGCAGCACAAGATCAGGCCAACTACACTTCCGTTCATTTTGGTGGCTTCCCTAGTCCTGTCTAGACATTCAGCCTCTCCATCCCTGCTGGCCCTCACAGCTGCCATGACCAGCCCTAACAAAACCCAACTCACTGAAGAACCAGTTAAATGCAAATACAGGGGCTATTTTCTAAACAGCAGGCTGGCCCACTTGGTCCTGAATGTATATTGGCAGCAGATCTTCCATGTCTCAGACAGATCTTTCCTAGTGGCCCCTTTTTAATACCTTGGAGCAAACTCTGGGTCTTCTCTATGCCCTCTAACCTGCCACTTCCTCATCAAGGTTTTGAAATTACTAAAAGACTTACTGCAATCCGTTGGAGGGTCATTTTGACTGATGTCCATGTATCCAACCTTCTGTCCAGGATAAGGATAAATTTGGTGTCAGATTCACGTCGACTATAGTGGAAGAAAAGAGTGGAGAGGTATGCTACAGACACTGTGCTCTCATTAAAGTACAAACTACAAAATCAGCTAGATATGAGGCTAGTAATACCTTAGAGACCAACAAGATTTTTTTTGGGGTGGGTGGGTATGAGCTTTTGAGAGTCAAGGCTCCCTTTGCCAGATATTGGATGAAGGCAGCTCTGACTCTAGAAAGATCATACCCCCAAAACCTTACCGATCAATCTTTAAGGTGCTACTAGACTCAAAGCTACCTGTTCTACTGCAGACCAACACAGCCATCCTCTGAAACTACAAAATCTCATGTCACCTTCAAGATCTATTCCAGCAGAAGGTTTGGTGGCTAGAGTCTGCTTGGTCAGATACATGGAATAAAACTTCAGTCAGTGTATATAGCTACTGAAGAGACAATATTGTGAAAAGGCCATAAAGGCAAGAGAGCACAACCTGTATCTTGTATATTTTTGGGATGTCAGTCCTCTCTAGGAATCACCAGAAATTCCACAGTTTTACTACAGAGTTTTGGGCTATTCCTAGAATGCAATGATACCCAGGGAAACCTGGAAGTGACATCACAGTGTCACTGACAGCGACCCCAGTCCCCAGACTCCCACCAGTTGCCAGGCTATGCCTGGCAATCGTATTTTGGCAGTTATTTTGCACATAAATTATAGAATTAGAATATCACAATAAGTTTGTATATTCTCTCTAGTGTAAAACTGAAGATGATTTTGTATACATACTAGAAACTTTGAAACACATAATACAGGTTTTTTTCCCTCAATTAAAATAAATCTGTTAGTCTTTAAAATTCCTTTTTTGTTTTTGCTACAATAGGCTAACACAGAGACTCTACTAGAAGTCATTACTTGGAAAAGTTCAAAGTTGCAGAGCAGACAAGTGGACATTTTTATCTTGACCAAAGATTTCCCAAGCCAATTTGCCTCCGGAGGGCCCCCTGCAGGTCTGCAATGGAACCTCTGCACATTGCAAAGGAATCCAGAAGACACTGTCAGCTCACCTGGGACATTAGACTTTGGCACAACTAAGATATTGTTACTTTCAATTAAAAACAGACGGGGGGAACAAATGGGGGGGGGTGACAGGGGAAAAGGATGAGGGCCACTGGGGAGGGATTAGCCCTTTCTTCCATGCCATTTCCCCCACTTAACCGCCTCCGCCAGGGTTGTCAGCTAGCTTGCTCTTCTGCTTGAGAAGTTTCTGGAAATCTCCACTGTTCCTTGGAACACAGGCTGAAAACCAGAGACAACTGCTTTGCCTCTATTCTGTGTCCTTAAATAATAATTGTTAATAAGTAATTAAATTGTGGTGTTTGTTTTTTTTAAAAAAGACACAAGTTGCATAATTTGCTCTGACCGTAAACTGTGTTTTATGGATGAGTCAAACACAAGCACCTTCCTTCTACACAAGTTAATGATTTTTAAATGGAAAGGACAAATTGCAAGTCCGCTTTACTTCATTTACCACAGGAAGGACAGCATCAGTCATCTCATCCAAAAATGTGTTTTTACCTCACCCTTCCTCTTGTCAAATGTACATGGTTCTCTCCTCCTCTGTTTTTCTCACAGGAACCCTGTGAGGAAAGTTAAGCTGAGATATACACAACTACCCCAGAGTCACCAAGTCAACATCTGGGGTCCAAACTACATGACAGATATTCCCACAGGTATGTCCCAGGACTGACAGATGCAGTCTGGAAGGTCCTTGCTTCCCAGGTGTGTGAGGTATGAGAAGGGGCTTAAAGCCTTCTTTCCCACACCATTTTCCTGATCTGAAACACCTCTGGGAGCTGTTGTTTACTCCACTGAGGAAACCTAATGTGTAGTCAATCAGTACATTTTATGTTTCCCCAGTGAGCCAGACAGTGGCTCCCTAGAGCAATTTTAGGTTAGAAAAATGATGAGGAAGGGGAAGTTCTTAGTCCTCCCATGTGACAGGCCCACTCAGAATTGGGCTTGCCATACTGTGGAAGCACAGAACTCCCAAATAACGTATACCAGCATGACACGGGGATGTACTATGGATGCCAAACTCCAGGTGGGGCCTGGAGTGCTCCCAGAATTAAAATTGATCTCCAGTCCACAAAGATCAGTTTCTTTGGGGGAAGGGGAGATTCAGAGGGTGGACTCTATGACTTCACATCCCACTAAGTTCCTTCCCCTCCCCAAGCTCCACCTTCCACAGGCACTGCTCCCAAATCTCTAGGAATTTCCCAAGCTGGAGTTGGCAACCCTAGGTCCTTTTCCAGGAAAACTATATTGTGCAGTTAGTAGAGATTTCAACCTGGGTTTCACAACTGAATACTGACACTCTTAACCAATACACCACATTGGCTACCTAGAACTGCCTGGGACCATTTGAAGTAACACTTGAAATTGCACCCCAAAGAATGCATCTATGAATTAGCACAAGCTCACACTAAGTCCCACAGGAATTGTGGAGAATATTGCACAGAGGCCTGCAGGAATTTAATGCTATGTGAATGGAAAGCAAGACATGAGGCTGAATTCTCAGGGTGCTCATAATTAATTTTTTGTCTTCTCCTGCAACATGCAACTTGGCTGTCCTACCGAAACCACTTGCATCTCATGTACAAACTCATAACATGGAAACACACACCCTAACCCTTTCATATTTATTCAATTATTGTTGTTAAAACTGAAATTCAGGGAAACTACCTCCTAATCCATTCATCAGACCATTAATTAGAGGGTGGAGTATGCACTCACAAACAACATTGCCTGGAGGTCAACCTCCAATACTCAGATGCCATGAAAATGTTTCTCTTATTAACTTGTGTAACAGAGAGAAACTGCAGTGCAGTGACTCAGAGACCATGCTGGAAGCCACGCAACTCCCGGTTGCTTGATTTTGCTTAGAGATCACTGATATTTCAGCCTCAGCCAATCCTGCTGTAAAATGGGCATAACACTACTAGCCTACTTTACATGGTAGCTGCAAAGATTACTGGGATAACAATTTGCTCTGTGCTTTGAACACTCTATGGCAACCATGACTTCATGCAATACCAGTAGTCTATTGCTCAACTTGCAGTTTTTAAAAAATATTTATAAGGTGCCAAAAATAATAGGAACTGTTCATAACACAAAAAACAAGCTGTATGTGCAAGCATACAATCTAAAATAAAAGGAACTTCCTGTGTGCTTAAAACATTCATATCTTGCTTTTCTCCTACCTAGAGTCCAAGGTGCCTTACAACAGGTACAGACAACATACCAAGAATATAAAGCATGAGACAATTTAGAAACAGCTCAAATCTACACTTGCATGTCCCATAATGAATACTTCAGTGCCACATGTGCCCATTACAGTCAACAGAATGCCCTGTGGAACAGGAGAGTCTTACAGTACCTTCTAAAAACCAGCAACAATGGTGCCCACATTACCTCCTCTGGGAGGCCGTCCCTCAAGCAACAACAGAGAAGCCCTGTGCCTAAACTGAGGCTATTCTTCCCTCCCTTTGTGACAGGATATTAAGCAAGGTCTGTTGGGAGGACCAGAGCTAGTGGTCTACAGGTTCATACCACAATAGGTGGCAGGTAGGCTGCAGATCTGCTGATGTTCCTCCAAGAAGGAACAGGGACTGATGCTACCATGCAACTTTCTTAAGCCCCTGTGTGAGAATATCAGCTCAGGTTCACTTAATATGCATTAGTCATGCTTAGGCTTGCCTCTTTTAATAGAGGCACAATGGGATGTTACTGATCAGGTGAAATCATTTACCTCCATACCATAAAAAAGTGTTAACTGCCCATTTCTCACATTATTCCTTTATTGAAGGGACAGGACATTTTCACCTGGGCCTGCTGGCAACCCTAGTTAAGAGATGTAGAGTTCATACTCTTGCTTTGCAAATTTAGCACATGTGGACAGACCCTGGGCCTAAGACTGGCCACAAAGGACGGAAGTCAGCCCATCCCTGCTCTGTAGAGGCATCATTCAGGGTCTTAGAATAGCCCTCCATGTAGATACCAAAACGGGCCCAGGGAGAGCTGGAATGAATTCCTGCAACAAGGCTAGGGGCGAGGCTGGAAGTATGCAGGACAGCTACACTTCTTTTTTTTTAAAGCTCAGTATTGTCCCCCAGGAGGAAGGAAACATGGGGGCCCAGAAGCTAAAAGAAGAACAACTCCTCCTCTTTGCTCTGACACCTTTGCTTCTAACACCCATGATTCTTTCTTCAAAGATCACTTCTTAGGACCAACAGTGAAGCATCACTTCTCAGAACTAAGCTTATGGCCTCTGTTAGACTATCAAGAAGACAAAGATAAGGACTGAGGAGATAAAGAACAGTCCCACAGGGTAGAAACAGATCAGAACAGATGTAGGGGGTAAACCGATTGCCCAGATGAAGCCCCCCCCACTTCCTCTCCAGTTCTCAACAAGAACTGAGGGTCACGTTCTCATGACGGGCCAGATAAGATGGACTCAGAGACAAACACCCCCTTCCCTCCTGTAATCAAACAAGACTCTGCAAAGAGGAGAAATCCAAGTTTTTAATCTTTAAAGGACTTTAACAATCATTGCTATTGTGAACAGTCTCTGTTCTTTTGCATTTTGCACAGAAATGTCACAGAATGGACCCTTTGCATTTCATGGCCTTTGAACCCAGGGGGGTGGGGGCTTGTATCCTCTGATTTCCATGGATGGAAAGGAACCAAACTGAATTGATTCACCCCTCATACTGCAGACTGCCTCCCCCCTCAAGCTGCTCCTGCAGGTTCCTTGGGAATGACAGCAGAATTTTAAAGTTGTCGCAGCAGAAGGGGAGAGGCGAGGAAGGTGCACTCCACAGAGGGAAATCCCATTCATCTGCTGAAATCATCAGTGGATGCAAGCCAGTTTTGATCACTATCTGGGTTCTTTTTGTGTGTGTTTGTGGGTATCTATATCTATATGGCTGAATTTTCACTTCACACATCCAGTGAAGTGGGCTCCAGACTACAAACATTTCTGTCCCATGTACATATTTGCCCTGAAAGCGCCAGAAGACTTCTTTTTACTTGGGACTAACCCAGCTAACCCCCACTGCCACCCCCAAGAATTAGATGGGCCCCCCTCAACCATGTCACCTTCAAGTAAGAATTCTTCTTTGCAAACTCTGCCATGGCCACTCCCCTGGGTTTTGCCCTGTTGCCACACTCACTTTCTAAGGTGTGGTGGTTGGTTTCCTGTGATCCTCCCTGGGTGTACACTCGAGCAATACCAGGCTGCTGCATCATAAAAAGGTGGAGCTGAAAGAAGCGGTTTCAGCTGAAGACGACACTCTGGCATACAGAGAGCCAAAATATCCTTCCTCACTTTCAGAGCAGAAGGATCACACATAACTATCCTGGCCAAGGTCACAACTCGTACTCCCACCAGCCCAGTGAGACTGCAGGAAGGCAGTGGAAAGAAACCACTAATCTGCAGTGTGCAAATGCTCTGAGTCCACAGCACTCAGAGAATGACCTGAGGACACCAGAGGTTGCAGCATGACCTGGATGGCAAACCACTGGTGGCCCCTTCAGAATGAAACATTAGCTAGACTAAGGGCAGTCCTAAGCAGAGCTTCACTCTTCGAAGTTCACTGAAATCAATGGGCTTACCAGGGTACAGTTCTGTTTAGGATTGCACTGAAAATGTAGAACAAAGTTTGAGTCCAGGGGCACCTTTAAAACCAACAAAAATGTATTCAAGGTATAAGCTTTCGTGTGCAAGCACACTTCTTCAGATACTTCCACATGAAAGCCCCCGTCTTGAATAAAATTGTGTTGATCTTAAAGGTGCCACTGCGCTTAAACTTTGTTCTGCTGCTTCAGACCTACATGGCTACCCAACTGAAAACACAGTCAATCACTGAACATAAAATGTGACTTTCTGGATCAAGACAAGGATATGTCCCCCGAATCCAGCTTGCCAACCAGCAGATCAGGAGGGCAACGGGCTTGCTCTCAGCTGATACTGCTGGTTGGCAAGCTGGATTCGGGGGACATATCCTTGTCTTGATCCAGATACAGTGCTTCTGAATATGGAGGTTCTATTTAGACCTCTCAACAATAGCGAACCAGTGGATACCCAATCCCAAATATTTTCCCTCAGGCACCTAGTCTTGGACTTCAGGGCAGATACTTTTGAAGCACAGAGCAGCAAATTACTCATCTTCATTGATTCTCCTTTGACAATGTGGGAAGAGGACAATGCACTTGTCATCCTTTGTTTCTCCTTTGACAATGTGGGAAGCAAAGCAGCTGTTGCCCCCCCAAAAAAACACATTTCTAAGCATCTTACTACTGCATTTGAATACAGCTCAACCTGCTGGACAAATATTAAACAGGTAAATGGATCGATTGTATCAGCAACTGGATCATAATTGTTCTTCTTTCCTCAGGATAACATATGCTGTTCTTTCTTCATGGATGTACCGTTTAGGGTTTTATGCATGGGTGAGTTAAACCATAAATAAATGGTTAAATAAAAAGAAATAAATAAAGCTTGATAATATTTGCAAATGAAATTAAGAAAGGAAACCTAAACTGCTATTGGTACAGTCAAGGTTACTGGCATGTTTTTAAAAAGAATGTTGTACTAGGAGGTGGGAGACCCAGGTTCGAATCCCCACTTTGCCATGGAAGCTTCCCAGGTGACCTTGGGTCAGTCGCACATACTCAGTCTAACCTATTCCACAGGAGTGTTGTGAGGATACAATGGAAATGGGAAGAATGTTGTAAGCCACTTTGGGTGTCTATTAGGGAGAGAGGGGTGGGGTATAAAAGAAGCAAATAAATTCATCAATACAGATGTTCACAGTATCTCTGGTTTCATTTTCCAGTGTTATCCTCAAGATTCTAGACCTCAGTGGAAACAACAAAGCAGTGCTCAGCTGCCCTTTCCCAAACACATGAAGGGGGAATGCCCACAGTCCAATATTCTTTGGTGCTTGCTGCATATCACTGTATTATCTGCTGCTAAGAGGCAGACGCCATAATTTATGCAAAGCGGGTAGGTTAGGGACTTCACGAACTCTGCCTCGTGTTCAACTCACAAAAAGAGCACCGCTCCAGTTAGAACTCCGGTCTCCTGCATTACCTTCCTTGTTCTCATAGCCAGCCTGGAAGCTGGCCCCAGTGCAAAAGGCTAAGATTATATAACGGCGTGATTGCTGCTCAGCATTAAGCCCAAAAGCCAGAAGGAAGTTCTGTACCTTGGGATCCAAGTTAAGTAGGTTAACACTTTCGTTAAGACCTCCTCAGGCACTTGGTTGAAGTTGGAATTTTCAGGAAATGTTATGATCCAGCCATTGTCCTTCCCTCGCCCACCTAGACAGGACAAAAAGGGAATGAAAACAAAAAACATAAACCAACAGAGGTATTGAGCAATGTGAGATGAAACCAGGCAAACACCAGAAGCACATTATACATATGAGCATAAGAAGCTGCCTCATACTGAATCAGGGCATGGGTCTATCTAGTGCAGGACTGTCTGCTCAGAACAACAGAAGCTCTCCAAGGTCTCAGGCAGAGAAAAATCAGTTTCAGCACTTGCACCCAGAGACCTTGAAGTGCAGATATGCAGGATTTGACTCTTAAGCTTCTGTATGCAAAGCATTCCTGAGTCACAGCCCCTATAAAGCTGTCCACAGGTCCGTCTGGCTTAGAATTATACACTCTGCTAGTGCCTCTCCAGGATAAATTCCTACCCAAGATCCTTTGAGCAGAAATTGAACTTGACATCTTCTGTATGCAAAGCAGATGCCTCATCCTGTGACAATAACCAAAGGGGAGGCATCTGATTACACTGCTGCTCACTGCATGCTTGCATTTTGCATAACCATCTCCAACCCCAACAGGAACACAGGACAGAATTTAAATAACCACAATAACAACAGGAAGTCAGAGGCTTTGCAGCAGGGACATGAAAAAAGTTTTCCACACTCACCGGAAAGGAAAGCTAACTCTTTCTTCAAGTCATCTGCAATGTCCCTCGCCTGAGTTGGGAGAGCTGTTCCTAGCAGATGCAAAAAATGAAATGTGGGAGTTAAATGTAAGGAAGCCCAATCTGCAGTTCTTTTCTTTGACTCTTACTTTCTTCTCCTCCATCAAGGATGACAAGTACATACAAGCCACCTTCAGACTGTTGGAAGTGAAGGACTTTATGCTGTTTTTTAGCCTCAGACTTCAGAGGGGGTCTATAAGAGAGTCAGAGAGAGAGAGACCAGGATACTATCCTTCCCTTTCCCCTCTGATGCCATCCCTTTGATGTGTAGATTGCTACTCTCAGGGAATCCTCCTTCCTTCTGGCTGACACCTTGTCTCCACTCCATGCTAGCCTTCTCCATCTTGGCACAATGGGGGCAGGACATGATTCCTGTATCTCTAGCCATCCTAGTTAGTTAGACTAGATTAGAATCCTAACTCTACTCTATCCTGTCTCGAATGGAGTTCCTTACAATAAAAGATTCATATTAGTTTTGCAAAGATAAAGAGGCTCCGTGTGTAATGTTGTTTCTTGTCAACACACACTAACTGGACTGGCTCTGCTGTACTATGATATACTCCGTGTACACTGGAAGGCCCTCCTGATGCAAGCAGTCACAACACTGTCTGAAAGGGATGACATACAGATTTTCAGATTTGCTACACACCAACCAAAACCTTGAAAAATCATGGTTCTCATGCAGCATGCAGAGAAGCATGCAAAATCCATTTTCCCCTTTCAGAGAACATACAACTGCATATATCAAGAGGATCTTGGGTAGCACACACTCCTGATGCATAGGGTTGACAAGCTCCGAGTATATTTAACTGTAACATCTAAAAAGGGTTACAGTGAACACAGGTGTGTAGGTGTATAAGGAGATGGTAAACCCTTATGTAAATTTGTTGGACTGCATATGTACAGTCCTTGTGTATGATCAGAAATCCTACAAAAATGAAACAGTGTTCCCTGTTGCACTGGCAAGCAACTAGGGATGCCGGCCTCCAGATGGGACCTGGGTAACCCCTGGAGTTACAGTTCATCTCCAGACTACAGAGATCACTTCCTCTGGAGAAAATGGCAGCTTTGGAGGGTGGACTCTATGGCAATGTACCCCACTGAGGTCCCTGCCCTTCCCCAGGCTCCATCCCCAAATCTCCAGGAGTTTCCCAACCTGGAACTGGCAACTCTACCCCCCCATCCCGCGCTGGTGGTCAGGAGAGACCTGGCAACCCCAGCCAAGCTTATGTGCCCAGAGGCTCTGTACACACAGTGTAGTTAAGATACACAGATCAGGGGAAGGGTCAGCCATCACACTCCCTTCTCCCAAGGGCATGTCTGCCACACCTGCGAAAGCCATGAACCGAAAAGGGCTCATGCCTCTTTTTGTTTATTTAAAATGTTTATTTAAAATATTTATTAGCCACCATTCTTCCATATGGAGCTCAAGGCAGCTTACCCTATTTATAAAATACATAAAATCCCTGCACCAGGCCCCTCCCCATGGTGCCCACCAACATCTTTCCTGGCACCTGCCAAGTATTTTTAAAAAGTGGACAGGGCCAGGTAGGGCTTCTGCCTGGCAAGGCTTCTGATTGGCTGTGCAGATTTTTTAAAAGTTGCTTTGGCAGCTGCTGCCAGAATGGCACAAGGATCTTGTTTGAATGCAGGTAAGCTATAGCAGCCATTGCGTGCCTGGCTTTGCCTCCTGCAGCATCCATTCTGCAGCAGTCACTTTGTGGCTGTGCCCACCCACCATGCCATGTCAGAATTCCAAAGGTGCCCACAAGCTCAAAAAGACTGGGGGATCCCAGCTCTATTTCCTTCAGTACCTGCTCTTCAAGTCAAAACGTGTCTTTTCCACATTGTTTATTGATCTTGTCTCTTATCCACCTTCCCTGGCACTTCTTTCTCTTTTCTTCCATTGCACATAGTCCCATTTCTTCATTGCACACAGATCCTTCTCATTTGAGAGGTTCTTTCAGATTCCCTTCTCTAATTAGCTTATTTCCAACACTGTCTTCTGTACATTTTCTTCAGCCTTGCATTCAGCACTTAACTTTCCTTCAGGCTGATTTTCTCGTGCTATCTACTTCTGCCCTCTATTACCTGCTTTGTACCCATCTGGACCTCTTGTTCCTTGACTTCCTTTCCATCCCAGGACCTCTACCCAGTCCTCTGTGAGGTTTTCAATCCAACCAGCTGACATTGCCTCTTCCTTCACTGAAGCTGGGCAGCAAACCGTTCAGATCATCCCATGCTATCACATCAGCTCAACTGATCAGCACCAAAGGCTGCACAGTCCTAATACAATATACTGCCCCTATTATTAAAGCTGCAGTCTCAGTGCCCCAATGGAAAAGGTGCTTGAGAACCAGGAGTTACTAGGCAATGTTGCCACTGAAATACCATGAGCTGTCATCATTCCCTGGCACAATTAAGCAGTATTTATGATACTTTGATATGAATGGCTCCCCGTGCACATCAAACAAGCCACACTTCCCTATGCAAAGCTCTTTTTACTGTTGCAAAGGAACAGGATGTCCTTATTAATTATCCTCAGTGATTAAAAATGATGCAAGAACTAAAACAATCACCAGGGAGCCCACTGTTCTTAATTATGATGCACAAAAGCACAAAAGAAATGGAGGCCAGACCTCAAATAGCATGCTACAGTCTGTACTCCAAGCACCTTTCAACCAAGATCTTCATTCCACTGTTTTACAAGCAGGTGGACTCTCAAGTTTCCGTATTCTGGAGGAAAAACATGGCTGTAACCAAGGAAAACATAAGTGCATTTCAGAGTCTATGGGATAGGCATGGTCTGATCCACCCAGGTGGCATAATGAGATGTAAAACATCCCAGGGTGGTAGAGCCACCAGTCCCCCTTCACGTGCAGGTGTGTGTGAGGCAGAGAATGCCGTTTTTAAAATGCTCCCCTACCTGTCCCCCAACCACTCTAAGAAATTAGCACATTAGGAAGGAAACCTTCTAGCCCAGTCCAGGCCAGCCACTCTGATGCTAGAGTTTTTTGTTTTTTTACTTGCTGGGATGTTAGTTTGCTTGCTTTACAATGAGCAGGGCTTTTTTCCTGGAGGAACACGTGGGAATGGACTTCCGGAACCTCTTTGACAAAATTATTTTTAAAAGTTCATGAGTTTTCAGTATACAGATTGAAAACTTCATTTCCCTCTTGAGAGTTCCGGCACCTCTTCTTCCGAAAAAAAGAGTGTGTGTGGGGGGAAGGCCCTGACACTGAGTATTGCTGAAAAATGCAATATTCCACCGCAGTCTCAAGTGGCAAGGGATATGACCCAACTGGGCCTTACTTATCAGGGACAGTCCCTGATCACAGTTTGATCAAGGTCCCTGAATTTTCTTTCGGGAGACTGCATTGTTAAAAGTGCATGAGCGTGAGATGCTAGCACACTCATAGGAATAAATGCAACACATAATCATGATGTGGCACAGTCTAGAGTTTTCCCCCAGGTGCTGTGGGTCATGTGTGGGACATATGTCACTAGAGTTGTCAGCCTCCAGAATTACAACGGATATTCAGACTAAGGAGATCAGTTCCCCTGGAGAAAACGGCTGCCTTGGAGGGAGAACTCAGTGGCAGCATTACAACCCTCCCCTCTCGCAGACTTCACTCTCAAAACCTCTAGGAATTTCCCAACCCAGAGCTGGCAACTTATCTGCTAGCCAGTGCTTTACCATGAGCTGCGGGGTGTGTGTGTGTGTGGAATTACTATGAACGACATGGGAGGGAGGGATAAACACACACTTAACCAAGGATTATACACTCGACTCTCATGCAGTGAGCATTCATTAAAAAAGGATGAATTATGACAGAGTGCTGGAGACCGTTTAGCAAGAAACCATAAGCAAAACTACAAGGTGGGTACAGAAAGCCCCAGTAGCCACTTGCTGGTGATCATCTGTCATGCATCACAATCTCTCCAGGGAATCAAGCAAGGGGGATTTTAAGAGCAATTCTAAGCAGGTCATCTCATAATCCTTCTCGGGTCTATTCAGTGGCACTTACTCCCAGGAAAGTGTTCTTAGGATTGTACTGTTTGTGACCTAAAAGTGTGCTGTTTCTCTTTCTTTAAGATATTTGATCCACAAACACCTAATGTAAGTATGTGTGTGTGGGAGGGAACTGGTAAATATTTGAAGCTCAATTTGCAAAGTAAGGATGGGTCAGTAAAAGGCTGCAGAGTTGGTTAAATGTGTATATTAGATGCACAACATGTGCTTTTTGGCTGGCTTCTTTGTAAGGAAGACGATTCACTGCCAGTCCTTGTTCCTTTCCCCCTTCTCAGCCCACGCCATCTGCAAACAGCAGACGCGCAACACACCTGTCGGGCTCAACAAGGAAAACCCATTAGTTTCTTTGATACTGATCAACTGTTCTTTGTTGAGTACAGTCCCAATTGTATTTGATGTATAAAGGAACAGAGGAAGGTTTTGTCAAAGGGAGGAATTACTACCTTGGAAATCCAAGAGAGCAGGAAGTGGACTAAAAGGAGATATCAGTGGTTACCTTGCTATCTGTCATCAAAAAGGTTCTCTGGCCTACATTTTCCAAACACTAAAATTAAAACATATAGACAGAGCTGCCTTATTCAAAGACAGGCCACTGGTCTACCTAGCCTAGGGCTGTCTATTCTGACTGGTAAAGGCTTTCCCATTGATCTATCATATCCTGCCCCTTCTTCAAAGAACTCAGGACATGTACATGGTTCCCTCCCTGTTCACAACAATCCTGTGAGGTAGATTAGGGTGCAAGACAGTAGTCTGATATTTTAATTGTTTTACAACACTGGCATTCTCTGGTATTACAATAGTTAATGAAGATATAACTAGGGTTGCCATGTCCCTCCTGACAAATGGTGGAGGATGGAGGGGACTTATGAGGCAAAAGGGAAAGGCCCAGGCCTTCTTTCCAGTGTTGCACAGGAAGTGATATCATTACGCCAGTGACATCTGGGCAATACTCTGGTACCTGGGCAAAAGCTCTATGGTAAAACTGGCTTCTATCAGAGTTTTTGCCTAAATGCCAGAGCATCACCCAGATGTCACTGGTGTGATGATGTCACTTACTATGAGACACCAGCAATGAGATCTAGGCCTTCTTCTTTCTCCCGGTAAGTCCACCTGCCAATCATGGGGTTGCCAGTCCCCAGGTCCCAGTGGGGTTTCCCCTGGTTTTCGGGGCTTCTGCCCACCGCTGGCCAGCTGGCTGGTGGGGGAACCTCATTCCCAAACAGCCACATCCCTAGGTGATGTCCCTGATGCTATGACATCACCCAGAATTGACATCATCATGCAAGCGATGTCACGGGGGTGCGCTCTAGTTTGAGAGCATAGAGTTTGGCCCTCAAACTAGAGTGTTGCTGTACAATGTTGCCAATGCAATGACCTCACTTCTAGGTGAGGTCATTGTGTCAGGGACATCATGTGAGGTCCCTGCCCTCTCCAGGAATGCCTCTAAATCCCCCGCTGGTGACTAGGTAAGACTTGGCAACTGGAGGTAGGGCCTGGTGGCAGGGGACCCCCACATTCCTTGATATAACACTGGTATGCAATATCCATCTTAGAAATATATGTAAATAGTGAGTGGCTCACATATGCTAACCAGAGCTAAGTCTGCCAACTGGACAGAAAAAATGCCCTATCCCTTTAATAGATGTTTAATGAGTGGAAAAGGGCACTTGAATCGTTTTATAGCATGAAGTTAAATAACTGCACCTGATAATCTGTGCAAACCAAACTGATATTAAAGGAACAGCTAAATCAACGTATGTACACACACACACACACACGTACATATATACAGACATGAATACAGCATCTTCTGCATACAGGTTCACGTGAAAAATCCTCAATATAAACTTGTGCATGTAGAAGATTAGGCTGTTGGCCATCCTGCAGCCATTTATGCAAAACACCAAATGCCAACTGCTAATTCACATCGAAGAGTGACCATTATTAGCACTGATAAAAAGCACCCCCCCAAAGTGTTAAAACAATAAACCAAATCAAACATCCACATGCTGCCAAAAATATTCTTCATTTTGAACAGCAGGCCAGTCCTGGAACAGCCAAATGTCTCAGCAATTAAGATTCCCTTGAAATAGCAGCTTTAGGCTGCAAAATAAGATTGGTAATTATTCTCTCTCTCTCTCTCTCTCTCTCTCTCTCTCTCTCTCTCTCTCTCTCTCTCTCTCTCACACACACACACACACACACACACACACACACACACAATCCTGCTAATACTTAAATGGGTTTTTAACCTTAAGGCAGCAGGTTCTTAATTACAGAAAATGAAAGTAGATTTTCATTACTGGTAAAGATTAGATCGTTGAACTGATGTCACTTGTGGCTCCGCAGGAATGGAGACATAAGGAAAGAGCAGGGTTGACAGCTCCAGTTTCAGAAATACCTGGAGATTTTGGGGGTGGAGCCTGGGGAAGGTGGGGTATGGGGAGGGGAGGGACCTCAGCAGGGAGGTCCTTCCCCTCCCTCCCCATACCCTACACCATAGAGTTCACCTTCCAAAGCAGACACTTTCTCCATCTTAACTGATCTTTGTCACCTGGAGAGCAGCTGTAATCCCAGGAAATCTCCAGCTACCTCCTGGAGTTTGGCAACCCTAGAACAGAGCGAGATCACAGGCCACATGTATTAAAAAAAAACTGGTGACATTAGGACTCTTTAAAAGGAACCAAAAGATTCCCCCAAAAATCCATACTTCAAGAATCAGATGATTCACTTCCTCATTCTGTCTCAAAGGACACATTAGCTTGGGCATCCCTGATCGGATATCCTTCTGTCTCATCCCCACCCCACCCCCCAGCACTGTAGGAAGAAGGGGAGACAGCATAGATCAGGACTCTCACAGTTAGACAGTGTAGTGGAAGAAGAGGGATTAAATTCTTCCATTTTAAAGTCCTGCATGGTGAAGTGGGTAGAGTGCTGAACTAAGATGAGAGAGCTCAACTAGTCACACCACCAGGAAGCACAGTGGGTGATCATGGGACAGTTGGACTCACCTCACAGAATTGTTCTGGAGATATGATGGAGAAGGGCTCCTTGGAAGCAACACCGGAAGTAATATTTTTTTGTTACCCATCTTGGGTCCCAAGATGCTCAGGAAGTATGTGCGTATGTCTGTAGGTATGTGTGTGTGTGTGTGTGTGTGTGTGTGTGTGTGTGTATATATATATATATATATATATATATATATATATATATATATATATATATATAAAGAGAGCCCTTGTAAAGAGAAAAGTAGAACTCAGGGAAATTCTGGTCTAGCCTTCTCCCTGACCTCCCAGCTATGTACATACAGGGAATTTTTTTCTTGTGTTGTAAAGAACTGAATCACGCAAGGGCCATTCTTGTCTGGACCGGAGTAGCCCAGACACAGGTCTACCATCTCACTTGCTACGTGAGACTCTGGCTTTAAATGCTGCTCTCCCTGTCCTTTGTCTAGGCATCTGTGCCTCCCTCCATCCTGTGACTCAGCCCCTCTTGGTCAGGACTCCTCAGTTGTGACCTGCCACTGATTCTGCCCCTATTTCATTGATACAGGACTGCTGTTAGGCCTGCTCGTGGTCATGCTCCGTCCGGTTCCTAATTGGAATCCTGCTGGGATTCGTACTGCCTTTCCTCCAGCTACTTCCACCACTAACAGGCAGTAATAATTTGGAAGAACCAAAAGATCTTGGTTCTTTGTTTATGTACTCAGACATAATGCAATCAGACCTGACCACATGCGAGGCAAGGAAGCCACGCAGTCAGGCAAAACGTCCGAGCTTCGCTCACCTGAACAAAGGACTCAGTGGATCCTAACCTGCTCCAATCAGAGGGTCAGGCTCCCGGCCGAGAGCCTATGGAACTCTCGGCCACTGTAAATAGCCAATGTCTTGAATGGGGTGTGTTTTGGGTGTGTAGTTTTCAGGGGATATAAACCGGCCTGCGAGCCAGGTAAAGTTGTCTTGTTCTTGAACTAGTAAAGTATGTGAGAGCTGAAATCACTCATCAGTCTCAGTACTTCTCAGTTTACATCACTGAAATGGAGATAGATCAAGATGGGCAGCTGTATAAGTCTGTCTGTAGCAGTAGAAAACAGCAAGAGCCCAGTAGCACCTTAAGGACCAACAAAATATGTGGCAGGGTATGCGCTTTCGTGAATCACTACTCATTTCTTCAGATACAGCTAGAATGAGTCCATCTGTCCTTATATCTTGAAGAGTATCCTGATGAGGTCCTTCCCCTCCCCAAACCCTGCCCTCCCCAGACTCCAACCCCCCCCCCCAAAAAAAAAAAAATACCCTGGTATTTCCCAACCCAGAGCTAGCAAACCTAGCATTTGAGAAATAACCAAACTGTATTCAAGGATCTGGACTATTTATCTTGCAGGAGGCTTTCTCCTCCTCTTTCTCACAGATATGCTTCGATTTCATCCTTCCAGAACAGACTAAATTTGAGTGTGCTCTGAACAATACCATATCACCGGTGTGAAAGAAATGGAAGTACACACAGGAGCCAGTATTGTGCAGTGATCAGAGTGTCATACTAAGATCCTGGGAAGCTCAGGTTCAAATCCTCACTCTGTCATGAAGTTCCCTGGTAACTCTGGGTCAGTCACATTCCCTCAGCCTAAATCACCTCACGGGATTGCTGGAAGGATAAAATGGAGACGTACACCACTCTGAGCTCTCTGAAAGATGCTCAAGGTAAAAAAATGTGTGAAATAAATATGGAATAAAAGCTGAGGAGAAAAGCGATGCACAGACTCAGTGGAGGATAACAGATGTGTGTCCAGACACAGTACCTAAAAGGGTGGGGGGAGAGGTGGACAGTATGAGAGATTAAGGAATGCCCCCAGTTCAAGCGTCACCAAGGCCATTAAATTCATCAAGTAACCTTAAAGAACCTGCTCTCTTGCCCTGAATTACAAGGATGAACACTCTGGCTTCTAGTCATGCAAAATGTCACCATAGATGAAAAATGCTGGGGAAAACATCCAGCTCCAGCTTCTTGGTTCCACGATGCTAGGGAAGAGAGCTCTGCAGCAGAGAACAGATGTATTAAACATCTGCAGATGTGGAAAACAGGTCACTGGGATATCACCCTCCAAACGCAGTGTAAAAATCAACTTGAGTGTCTTGTAAAAGCTTGCTGATGTCATGCCCACAGGTGCAAAAACTCTGATCTAGGGATTCTTTTTACGTTTGTTTATACTTTTGTCAACCATTTCAATGTTATGTTTTTTGTAGTAGATTTTGCGGATTCCTACTATTCATAACAGATGTACTTTTTATATACACAATTTATATGTTATGTATACATATAAGATAGATTATTTACATGTAAGATAGTGACATACTGATGCATAGAACACTAAAAAAACCACATTTCACCAAAAACAATGGCCTGAAGAAACAGAAAATGCTGCAAAACCAAAGCATCATGGGTTTAATTTGCACAAGGAAGAAACAAAATTATAAACAAAATTGGGGTCAGAGCAGCAGGGATGTGACATTCAAAATCACCCCAATATGAACCCTGTCTCAAATTACAGGGTCATAGCTCAAGGGTAAAGCATATCTTTTGCACGAAGATGTTTCCAACATTCACTCTATTTGAATCACTATATATTTAGATCTTCCTTCTTTCTGCTTCATTTATACTCCACTTTTCTTCCCAGGGAGACCAAAGTGACTTACAACATTACACCTTGTCCATTTTATTCTCGCAACAGCTCTCTGAGGTAGATTAGACTTAGAGTGTGTGACTGGTCCAAGGGCACCTGCAAGCTTCTGTAGAAAATCCAGGATTTGAAGCCAGGTCCAAGTCTTGACACTCACACACTGGCTCTCAAGAACTACGTTACCACTTGGTTCTGCAGGTTTTATCAGTGGCAGACTGTTAAAATGAGTTGGGGGCATTGATTCACTGCAAGTCTGACAGAGCAAAACTGAATGAAATATTGGAAGATCAGATCTCCAAGTAATTTTGTTTTGTAATAGCAGCCAAAGAAGGGTCCAACTCAGATGGGACCACACAGTACAAAGGGGGAGGAGTTTAACTGCTTCTCCCTGCATCACTTTCCTAACATCAAATCCTCCCTCAAAAGTTGCTACTGGCCCTGGATGGGGATACAGATATGTAGCCTTTATGTTTCCTCCAATATCACCCATAGAAACTTTGGGGAGGGGGCATTTGAGATGAGGAAAATGGTATGGGGGTGGGTGGGAGAGAGAGAGAGGTCTAAACGGATCCTAGTTGTGGCCTCTTGTGGCAATCGAAATAAACAAACAAAAAAAGTACATTGGAAATTACCATGAATCTTGCCCTGCCATATCTGGTTTGGCCAATTCCAAGCTCCCCTGGAGCACATGACAGCAAACAAGAACTGGATTGGAGCGACCTTTATCTTCTGTCTCTGGACTAGCACCACCAGCTAACAAGGGTGGGACAAGGGAACAACTTTGTCAGGACCCCAGAGAACCAATGGATCTATGGTATGGCTCAGGGTGGTACAGCTTTGGACATTTACTAGTCTACACAGTTATTCTGTCACAGCCAGAGCACACAGCTGAAAAACAAAACAGCCACAAGGCCTTCCTGGGTGCTAATCGCAGTACATATTAGCAATCAAAACAGGGACCATCCCATTCAACTCTTTTCTCTTCCCACCCTCCAATTTACACTCCAAATTGCCTTCATCTCACATGCACCTGCTGTCATTTAATTATTTCTATTATGATGGTAAACAATTATGACGACGACGTCATTGCAGAATTGTTATTTCAGCTAACACAGCATGTGTGTAAGGTTTTCGAAGACCTGAACAGCCATCCCTTCTTCATTCAGATTCCAGAAGAGGCAGGCACCACCCGTAAAAGCACCCAAAGCCATTTGGGACACAACTGCCCTATATTCTACTTTACAAGTTTCGTTGCAGTGGTTGTTCCATCCATATTTAATGCAAAAGCACAGCTCTGAACCTGGGATAAAACACTGCATGCCAAGAGGGAGAAAAGCACAACAGAGCATGGAAGTGCAGCTTCCAGCTATCTTCTGCCCATCCTTCCACCAGAAAGCTCAAGGTGGTCTACGTCACCCTACCCTGCCCATTTTGTCCTCACAACAACCCTGTGAGGTAGGTTAGGCTGAGAAAGAGTAACTGATAAAGGTTACCAGAAAGCTTCATGGATTTGAACTCATGGCTTCCATGTCATAGCCCACCAAGCCAACCAATCACTAATACTACATACCAGCTCTCAGACTCCTCTGTTAAATTGATCATCCTACAAATCCTGTTCAAATTGCCTTGTTGAATCACTGGTGCCATGGCTGGGATTCCTTTTCCTTTCTAGAACATTTTTTAGAATGTTGTTTATCATGTTGTTACCCGCTCTGAGTCTGGACACAGGGAGAGCAGGATACAAATCCTTTTTTTAAAAAAAACTGCTTTATTGCTCTTGTTTTATTGCTGGCTTTTTATTGTCAATTTGGTTTTACAGTCTGGCCAGTCACTTTGAATGCCACGTTCCAGCAGTCACACAGATATTTTTAAAATAAAATAAAAAGGGATAGTGGAAAACTGAAAAGGCTGGCATATGACTGATGATGTCTCACAGTTGAATTTTGAAATGGGGCGGTCTAAAGTTTGGATCTGGTGCATTCGCGTGTGGGGGGGTGACTGCATAAGAGCACTATGTGATCAATGTTCCCTCTAAGCTGTGGAGTTTTGTGAGCAAAAATTCTGCTTTGTGAGCTACTGGCATTAAAGTTGTGAGCAAGCAATTTGGCTACTGCATAAATTAGTTAGCTCTGGAGCCATCTTTCCTGAGCTAAGACAAAAAAACTGTGAGCCAGAGGGTAAAAAACTGTGAGCTGGCTCACCCTAACTCAGCTTAGAGGGAACACTGTACGTGATCACCTCTAAAAGCTAACAGCAGGGTAACAGCAGCTATTGGCTGATTTCCTTTTAATTGTGCATATTAAGTTGATGTTAGCGTGGTGCAGCAGTTTGAGTGGTAGATTAGGCCTTGGAAGACCTGGGTTCAAATCCCTTCTTGCCATGAAACTTACTGGGTGACTCTAGGTCAGTCATTTTTTGTCAGTCTCACCTCACAGGGTGGTAGTTAGGAAAAATGGAGGAAGTTTGAAGACGAGGAGTAAAGTACAAAACACTCAGGCATTTTCTATAACCTTTTTCAAACAATTGATGCAGTCATCACATGTAAGGGTCACAGCCACTGTTCGCATCTCCATCTTCTACATGCTGATCAATGAGTCTATACACATACAAGCTACATGCATGTTTGCTCATGTACAGAAGCAAATGCCTCTTGCAAAACGCACCTTGACCTCGCACCTCTCTGCCTTCTGGCCTTTTCCTTCTTCTATCAGCTAATCTGCTCTTATTCTCAGAACGCATCCTAGGAACAGCCAATTGAGAGGTAACAAGAACTCTGAAACTCTCTACATGGACCCTGCATGCCAATCTGAAAAGGGTGCTGGTCAGCTAACTGGCTATTCATTGGCCTCAATTAAAAATCCAGAGGAGACAAAAATGCCACTCCTTATGTAGCAGCAGCATGGTTTAGTGCAAGGGTGTCAAACTCATTTGTTACGAGGGCCAGATCTGACATAAATGAGACCTTGTTGGGCTAGTCCATGTGTGTCATAAAATGTAATGCCAGGTAACGGAGATATAAACTTTATAAAGGACACGGACAAACACAATAAAAGATTTTTAAAACTTTAAATAAAACATGCTTAAAGCACTAGCACTATTGCAATATTTTGTTTATTTAAAAGTCTCTGATAACTGATCCCTCTTGCTTGATGATTATTGCATCAAAATGTCTGTGCTGCAGCAATCTTGAGTATGCTGTTCAGGTGCGTATCTGTAAGCTGCAAACCTACTTTTGATTTATTGACATCCATTACAGAAATCTCGTGCTCAGTATTCTGAGCCTAGGACCCAGGGGAAAACATGAAATGGCTGGGCACTGCAAGCTTTTGTATATAAGTTGCTTCATGTGCTGGTCAAGAACATGAGAAGGCATCCTGACACAGACTGAGGGTTGTTTGTTTGTCTACAAAACTATAATCTTCCCCAGAGAAATAACTATAACTTCCTACAAAGGAAATATGCTGGGTGAACTTGGTCTGGACACACACTCTCACCCTAATGCAACTCACTGGCTTGTTGCTATCCTCTTCTAAAATAGTTCACATTGCTTTCTTACTGAGAAAAACTGATCATGAGGGCATGAATACAGTGAAAAGGAGGAGGGAACCCAGTTGCACCCAAGAGAGCCCTGGCACCCAAGAGAGCCACACACACACAGTATAAAGAGCCCAACAGAATACACACACGCTGTAGCAACGCACACAAAAGCTCATACCTTGAACAAAACTTTGTTGGTCTTGAAGGTGCCTGCTATTTCTCCCGTGTGATTGAGGCAGCCCAGCAAAGCAAGCTCTCCCTCATTGCCTCCCTCCCTCCTTTCAGGGAGGAGCCTCAGCCAGTGGAAGGAAAGAAAGGCTTCCTTTTGTCTCCTGTATATGATTGAGGCAGCCAGGCCAGGAAGCAAGCTCTGGCTGGTTCCTTCCCTCCCCCTGAAAGGAGGAGGCAGGGGAGCCTCAGCCAGTGCTTTACCAGGGTCTCTCAACTGCACAGGAGAGGCTTGCCTATCTATTTCTCCTGTGTAATTGAGAGACTCTGGTAAAGCAAGCTGTGATGGAGCAGCATCAGCAGAACTGAAAAAGGAAGCAGGAAACAGCCAGGGCCTCGCAAGCTGGATTGGAGCCCTCCAAGGGCCTGATCCAGCCTACAGGCCACATGTTTGACACCCTTGGTTTAGTGGTTAGGGAGTCAGACTAAAATCTGGGAGGCCCAGGTTCAAATCTCCAGTCTGCCATGGAAGCTTGCTGGGTGGCCTTGGGCCAGTCACTCTAACCTACATCACAGGGCTGTAGTGATGATAAAATGGGTCCCTGTCAGGGATAAAATCAGGCTGCAGTTGTCATAATAAATGGCAGCTCACAATTTATATTTGCAAAGCAAATACATTCTAAAAGCAAGCAAAGTTTCTCCTACTAGTCTCTCCCTATAGCTTCGGGTATCTCTGAACTGGAAAAATTGTTCTGCTGCCTATTTAGCACAATGACCTTTAGATGGTGACTTGTGTTTTTAAATCATTGCTGTCACTTTGCTTTATCCCTGTTTTGTTTTAGTTTTGAAACAAGAGAAAGCCAGCTGAATTGTTCCAGAAGAAAAGCCAGACAGAACTGTCTGGTGAATCGTTCACGCTCACTGAAATTTTACCTGATGTTTTTAAAAGTTATACTCATTCATTATTTTCTTTACAAACGTAACATCATTGACTCCACTGCTGTTAACTCATTTATTTTTGTGATTAAGAGAAGTATCAAACCTGTCGGCAATTACAGCACTGCTGTTGTCCTGAATCAAATTCATGCTTTAAAAATGGATGTTTCAATTGCCTGAAGGGGGGGCGGGGAGCAGACTGTCACTACTTGCTCATATTCATCCCTTCGACATTCCCCAAGTCCAACCACAGCATCCTTCCTTCCTCCTAGAACCTCTCCAGCCCCACCTGCCAGCACCCATCAGCTGCAGCAACCTACAAGCTCTTCTTCAACATCTGCTTGTTAAAAAGAACAAAAAAAACACTCATTCAGAAGCCTTAATCCACCACCTCAACCTGTTGCCACCATCATAATTGCTACGAACAGGAGAGATGTTTCATTCCCCAAAGGCCCTGTGATCACTGTCTTATCTCACTTAATGTAGGCAAATAAGATGGATAGCTGCAAAACAGCTATACTTAATAGGAGTTCACAGGCAGCTAAGGAGGAAGGAGGAAGAATGGCCAACGGCACAATTCTAATCACAGGTACAGCCTTCTAATTTCATTGAAATCAACTGGCTTTGAAGGGTGCAGCTCTGTTTAGGATTGTGCTGGAAAGGTGCAACTCTATAATTGCACTATAAGCCTATACCATCAAACAATGATTTGCATGTGTGGACAGGCAGTTGAGATTGAACATCACTGAACCTGACACCACCTCAAACCCAACACTTTTCAAACAGCACCAAGTGATGCAGCTGGACACAAACAACACAAAGGTGACCCACCCTGCTATGCATGGCCCATTCCTCCCACCTGTGAATATGCCTAAAACTGCCTTAAACTGAGCCAGACCAAGGTCAGAATTATCTGATTAGCCGCAGCTCTCCAGGGTCTCAGGAAGATGTTTCTTCTCATTACCCACTTCTTGATCCTTTTAGCTGGAGATGCTGGGGACCAAACCAGGGATCTTCTGTATGCCAAGCAGATGCTCTACAACTGATCCAAGGGGACCCACCTGGTGGGCCTGCCAGCCCCCAAATCTCAGCACAGGGGTGTAATGTTACAACCAAGTGCATGCACATATAGATTGTGCAGCTGATCCCCCAAACTTATGCAAAATTAATTGCATAATCTGTACATGCGTGTGCCTGACTCAAACACAAAGCCTTCTCAGATATGTCAGGAGACAGGGCAGGTACACTGGGAAGGAGAGGTGAGCAGATGTGCCCTCACCCCCCCACCTGCATGGGAAAACCTCTGTATTGTTTGATTCAACCTACATCTAAAGGAAACCTGTACACCCGTGTATGAGCCAGCTGCAAAGCAGAACCATGTAGCCCAATCCTCTCCATGTAGTAAATCCAAGTGAAGCAGCTCTTAATCCCAAATAAGTGGTATAGGACATGCACTTACCTGGGAGTAAGTCTCTTGGAATACAATTGGACTGGCTTCCAAGTAAATGGGTATTGGATGTCAAAAAATGAACAATCAGGCAATATGTTTTTATTAGGATAGTATCTTGCAAAATAATCACAATCCTAGTGTATAAACCTTCAAGCCTCCCATAACTCTTCTCCAGACTGGGAAAGGGGGCTGAAGAACACAAAAGCTGGCAGACTGTTTTTGTTGTAGTTTGGTTGATCTGAATACAGACACAAACGGTTTGGGAATTTTTTCTATGGACAAACACCTACAGTCCACATTTAGGACTACTCACGTAGTCAGAAAACAACCCCCCTTTCAAAGTTCAGCTGAGGGCAAAAACCACACTGCCACATTGTGCGCACCAGAGATTTTGTCAGTCTAAACCTGCAAGTGTTAGGAGAATCATGTACAGACACAGAAACCAGGGGAGCAGGAACCAGGGATTACACACCCTCATATTTTGTTACTCAATAACTGCAGCTTCTACAGCCTGTGTATCTTGCATGCGTGGATTTGTTGTCCCAGATCACACAGAGAAGCTCCAAACCACCTCAAACGTAATGCTTTTCAAAGGAGCCTGTTTCTACTTTCTGTTGTATGCCATCAAGCAATGAGAATGTATATCTGAACTGGTCCTCAATCCACAGTCTTTCTAAGAACCTTGCAGCGGATGTTGGACACTTCCATAGCATCACTACCACTACAATCTCTCTGGTGTTGCTGAGAGGAAGGAGAGAGGAGTTGCAAACCCCTAATCTGCCACAATTAGGGGTGGTCCCTTGAGGCAGAAACAGGAATTAAACTAGGTGTGGGAACCCCCCACCCTGGTGAAGTCTCTTTCCAAAAGCCGAGAGAGGCATGGCTATGGCAAGAGAACCTGGCCACAGCCACTTGGGCAGAGCGGGTGTGTGTGTGTGTGTGTGTCTCAGCTCAGGCTCCCAAAATTATTCTTCTACTGCAATCTAGTGCACGTGAATGTGCCCTCGTGTCATTTCACAACAACAATTCCACAGAACGGAGTCCTTTTCCAGGGCCTTTCGTTTGAACAGAAGCCCCCCCCCCCCGGGAGGCTGTCAACTTCTTAAGCGACCCTTACTCCTGTGCCTCTACCAGCAGTTCAGTGTCCCGACGTCCGTTTAGTCACAACTGCAGCAACGCCCCCTTCCCCTTTCTTTAAAGCACAAGAACAGGCCTGTTTTCCCTTCCCGGTCAGTTGGCAACTTTTAAATCGCCACCGAGCCGACTGGTGTCTTGTCGCCTTTAAACAAGCGCGCGCGCGCACAGCCGACAGCCGCTCGAAAGATGCCCTCCGATCCGATCTCGGAAAGGGGACCGAGTGGAGAAGATGCGAGGCAGTCCCCGCCACTCGACCGCCTCCCGGCCCGCTTCCCCTCAGCCTCCCCAGCCTAGTCCTCCCGCGGCGCAACTTTGCCGCCACGGAGAGAGCAGCGGCGGGGCGCCAAGGAGGGAGGCAAGGGACGCCCGCCGCGGTCCTGGTCCTCCTCCTCCTCCCCCGCCGCCGGAGGCTGCATTGCAGCTCCCCGAGCCCGGCCGAAAGCGCTGCGGCGCACGGGACTCACCGGCGGCTAAAGCCTCGGCCAGGGCGGCGGCTCGCAGGAGCTGGTAGTAGAGCTCCATCTCCGCCTCCGAGGAGCGAGTCAGCAGCAGGCGCAGCTCCGGCGGGGGGCTGGCCAGGGCCATGCCCGGCAGTGGCTGGCCGGCAGCCGCGTTCGCCGCGCCTCAGTCCCGGACGCTCCGCCGACGAGAGCTGGCCGGGCCGCGGGCAGGGGGCGCTGCTGGGCGGCGCGCTCTTCGCCTCCCGCTCCCAGGCGCCCCGGACCCGGGCTGGAACTCGCCCGCCCGGAGACCCGCCTCAGCTGCCGCCGGCGCTCTTCGCCGCTCGAAGGGAAGGAAGGCACCAGGGCCGGCTCGGAGGGGAGGACGCGCGGGCGGGGCGGAGCGGGGCGCAGGCGGTGCTGGCTCAGCCGGGCTTCTTGGGGAGCCGCAGCTCGGTGCCTCCCCCAAGCGCCCGGCCGAGGTGCCCCCTTCCTTCCTTCCCTCCCTCCTTCCCTCCTCCTCGGCTCTGGCGCCTGGAAGACCTCCCCCCCGCCTCGGCTGCTGCCCATCACTGAGGACGCTGGAAACAAACGGCCAGACCCTCCTCAGACGAGCCTTGCGGCCTCCGCCGCGAAACCCGTAAGCAAGGCATGAAAGCAGCAGCACTTCCTCTTATTTCGGATCCTGAGAGGTATCGAATCGATCGTGCAGCTCACCGCAGTTTCTGTTTGACCACCTTGTGGCACTGAGTTCCATTGGCTCCCTGTACAACAGACCGGCTTCGGGCGGATCTGGACCCCGAGCTTCAAATAAATCGGTGTGTGTGTGTGTGGGGGGGGTTAGCTGCAGCCAGGTTTTCTTTAATGCATATAGCTTATTAAATGGTATACTACTCATAGTGGCAAAAAGCTGAATGTTTAGTGGGTTTTTTTTAAATTGTTCACAAAGACAAAGGATTTTCACCCCAAACTGCTTAGCTCATGGGTTTGCATCTGCAACGTTTTTATAACTGAGGGGCCAAAGACTCAACATTCGAATCAATAGATCAGCAAACCTCCAGTTTCTTTCAGTGGCTGTCTGGTCTGCACACCAGCAGCCCAGAAAAAGTCACTGTTCAAGTGTCACAAGACATTCATAATTTTCTTAAACAAAGATCATCCCACTGTCTTGTCTCACTGGGACATATTTTGCTTTACCTTGGCATCTGCCCCCAAGTTCAAACTGTGCACAAGCACTATGAGAAATACAAGCACATCATTGCAGAGGTCCAGTCCTTTCCTGGTTATTTGCATGAAAGCTGAAGGCAAATAGTATTATTTACATATGCTCCCCCAACTAACACGGTATGTACTTAATCAGGAAGCCCCAGATCTAGTTTTAATTAAAGGATTATAGTATTTATAAAAGACATCTTGTATGTGTCTGAATGGGTTGTGAATGTAGCAGAAGGAATTGCCATGTGATAACCACACACAGTGCTTTTCAGGAAGCTCTGCTCAACTCTGCTCTCACGTTTGTCTTCAAATGCAGTATCACCCTGCATGAGAAAAATCAAGTGATGCATATACAACTTGTGAACCAGCCGCTACAGTGTCATGTGCAGACACTCATATAAAGATATCTTTGCAATGCAAGCCTCCTCTCATGCATAAAATGTATATTAGAAGCTTTTAATCTAGCTTTTGTGCAATGTGTTAGTCTTTGATCTTTCAAATGACTCTTCACATGTTGGTATGAAAACCTCTCCTGCTCTTAGCCCTGGGGATAGGAAAGGACTCCAGCTGAAATAAATGCAATGAGAGCTACATAATAGCCACACAACACTTTTTTTCCCCACAGTTACAGCTGTCCTTTTTGTGCACCACCAAGAAGGAAACATCACTGCATAGGGCAGTTTTACTATTCAAGTTCCCTATTCATTAGAATTTCCTGTCAAGGCATATGAAAAAGCACTTAGTCTGTTTCTTTCAGGTTCTGTGTGGGTTGTATAATTATGTTTAATTTTAACGTAGAGTCACAAATCTGACAAGCAAGCAACATCCCCATTCTTTTACAAGAAGAAAATTTTCAGGTTTTGTTCTCAGAGGAGGGGGAAGGATTTTGCTCATGGCTGTTGCCAAGGGAAACCATTGCATCCCTCTTAAAATGATGGTACAGAGGCAGCTGCCCCCTCTTCCACATCTCTACAGCCTGGCAATGGACAAGCCCCAATCTCCTTTCAACACATCAGATTATCATGATTAACACTGAACACTTTTGTGCAGCATGGTCTCTAATGTATGAAAGCAGCAATCATGCAAGGTGTTTGGAACCTTGCAAATGTGCCTGCAAAGTTACTAGTCCACATGCATACATGTCACAAGCCTGCTTGCCCTATACACTACAAAGGAGAAGAGGAAGCTTTTGTAAAGCTTTTTTTCTGTGGAAGTGATTTTTACCAGGCAGTCACATAGATATGGCTGCACAGAGGACACAAGGAAGGAAGCTAAGGTTGGGAGCACCCATTAAATCCAATTAGGCAAAATTGTTAATCAGAACATACCAAAGTTTATTGATTATTTCAAACAAAAGTTTGCATTTTTTTTGTAATGAAAAAAGGCAAATTGCATTCATAAAAGTTTAACATTCACATTCCATTGTCATTATACGTAAGTGTATAAAATTGCCAGAGAGATAAAAATTAAGATTGCAGTCCCTTCAATTTTTGCAAGCAGCTGAAAAAATGCATCTTAAAATCTGTATAGAATGTACATCCGCCTCCTCCACTCCATATCTACAACTTTTGTTTTGTTTTGTTTTTTTTAAAAAAGTTCCATTACAGGTTTTACAATATTGACATGAGTTAAGATTACTTGGATGGGCATGGCCCATATGCACAAATGACTTTAAAATGTTGACGATTCTAGACTGTGGACTGAATATATCCTCCAGTAATGGCTGCAGCACTTTGGGGAAGGGACAGAGTTCATAAGCAAACTCACTGCTTGAGGGTACAAAATGAAATGCAGCAAAGTTGGTCATGATTATGGCCCAGTCCAGAAAAACAGCAGGTCATGTGGTAAAAGTTCTCTTGGATCCTACCACTTCCAACTGAATATGCTTTCCCTTTCCTACAAGAAACTCCCTGCCATCAAAAAGCTAGCATCTTATGGGCAATACAAAACTGCACTTTTAATCTCTTTTGTCACTTTAGATTTCCATGTTTAGTGAGGGAGGATTCAGACATGGTTCTCCAACCTGCAGTTTAAAAAAGTTTTACCACATGATGTGCTATTGGTACATGCCAAACCTACAAAATCCTCTCAGTGGGACTGAGATTAACTCTTCACAGCCTTCTGGGGACCAAAATGGATCATCTCACTACTGGATCTGCTGTTGTTTTGGGTTGCCATTTTAAATAAACCTTAGCCATAAAAAACAAAAATAAAACTCTTTGGCTCCAGTGAAATAGCAGGAGTTCAGAGACACTACCAATGATCACCTGGCCCAGTCACGGTGTGAGAAAGCAAAAGAAACCAGTTGTTGTGCCCAAGATGTCTCCAGCCCCACCTCCTCTAGAGAACTTCCAACTGCTAGGTTTATAATATATTTCAGAAGATGAAGTACCCCCCCCCCGGTAACTACTTGGAGTTTGGAATCAGAGAATTTGGTCCTAACCTGATGCATTCTTTTTTAAAAAAATAATTGCATCAGGTTCACAAGTGAGTTGGGAAAGCTAGAAAAAGATACTTGCCTAGCTTGTGAAAAATGCACAGTGAGTTTCAGGTCATATGCAACTCAAAAGTTAAAAAAAGAGCCCCAGAAATTAACAACACAAATACAGACACCAAGATGGACCTGTGTATTTAAAGGTTTTGGGGACAGGGTGAAGGGATCTCTACCAGTTATGATTTGGCACCTAGCCTGTCATAGTGACCCTGTCTGTCATGGCTGAAAGTAGAAGAGGAGGGTCAGAGGAGAAACCGCTCTCATCCTCTCCCAGTAATGTCTAGGGAGGGAAATCTGTGGTGTAATGTGACTGCATTCTATGTCAACTGAATGGCCGCAATGTACAAGGGCAGGAGATGCTCCATAATGACACCACAATATGCATTTCTCATATCAAACACTACTGGGAAGAAGGAAAATATGGATTGGTGGCAGCCACACAAGCCCATAATGTCTAGCTATAGTCTCACAGTTTGTGCAGACAGACACATTGGAAATGAGACGATGATCAACTGGTCCCATTTGAAGAACAGACAGCAGCAAAAGGAGTTTAAATGACAAGTATTACACAAGGGGAGGGGGGAAAGAATCTTTCCATCCATGCCTCAGTGAACTCTGGGACTTTAGTCATAAGCTGGATTGACCTAGACATGTTATTTCTAGCTACAAATGTCTTTGCGCTTGTTCATGCATGCACTGCCCCTGCCCCCATGGAACTGCCTACTTGAGCATGTCCTCAGTGTTGCCCACTTTTGCATAGGACTAGTGCTTGGATCAGAAGCAGATTCAGTTGAGCCCTCTCATATCTCTGTGGCCATTTCTGGAGCTGCCTCAGTCATGGAATTCACAGCAACTGGTACAAATCTACTTCTAAATTCAGACACTACTTCCTGCATGTAGACTGCTGGGGCAAAATTCAAAAGGAAGGAAGGAAGGAAGGAAGGAAGGAAGGAAGGAGAGAGAGAGAGAAAGCCAGCAGTGCTACTGTGTGTGTTATAGCACTACTTCACATATTACATGGTGGCAGATAATGGGCACACGTGCTTGTGTACCCATCGGATACACAGTTGAAAACATGCATTGGTTGCACATGCTAACAATATCTGTAAGTGCACATGTAGGAATTTAAGGTACACCTTAACACACAGGTGTGTGAACTGGCCATCAGATGCATTATACTTTGGAGGACGACAGCTAATGAAGAATGTGGCTCTCTCACTAGAAAGGGTAACAGTGCAGGCATTTCAGGGCTTGCTCCTCCAAAGAAGGCAATTTTTACAACTTGCAGTGGTAGGTCCCTCCCAAACAATAGCCTGTGGGCCTTGAATGTGAAGAGATAGAGTGCACCAAAAAGATCCCCCCCCCAGTTAGATCTCTCTCCATCAGTAAACATCTGAACCCTTGTGAACAGTTAATATATTTTAAGTATCTGGCACCTGCACATCTGGAAAATTACATCCTAAAAATGTAATCCTTAAGAGCTCAGGTTGAGAGAAGTCTGACAATGTGGTGTAAATATTTTCTTATAGTCAGTAAAGGGTGTTACATTTTTTTTAGAAAAGAAACATGCTGATTTGAACTGCAAAATACACTTGAGAGGGGAGAAGAGAGGAACAGTCCATGGAAAGAAAACCTGTTGCATGTGCAAGTGTTGGACAACAGGTTGCTTTTGAATTCTTCAACCCAAGCTCAACAGAGAACATTCAGCTACATTAACCTTCGTGTTTGAAATGAACATGGATACCACAGGAAAGCACAAGTCTTTTGATTTTTTCCCCTCAAGTATTCTTGATGGGAGCAAAAAATGAACTTTGTTTTTTTTAAAACCACCCTGTTCCTTAAAGGTGAGATGGTCGTGGATGGCTGAACAACAACAACAAAAGTACATCAACATGATTCAAATTTATGGCCAAGTCACAGAATGACACATAAGATTTTGCTAGCGCTGTCCATGGAAAACTGGAACACAGCCCTCGGAACATAAACTTGTGCTATTTCTTTGGTTGGGGGAGGGGGAAAAAAAGAGAGAAACCTTTAGCAGCACTTCGCCTTTCCTGGATGAATCTGAATCACAGCAGAACAGGCCACAAGTCTTCCAAGTACCAAAACCTCCCATAGCTTTCTCCAACATTTTATTTAGCAGAATAGCAAAGTTAGTTTCTTAAAGAAGGGGATTAAAGAAGGGAAATTAGGAAGAAAAATCTTTCCCCACCTTTCCCCATTATTTTAAAAAATGCAAAGCAAAAAAAAGTCTGTTTACAAAACAAACCCACAAAAAAGGAATAACTCTCTTGGCGTCCTTTTTGATTGCTTCTGATACTCAGTTTGTAGCAGAGAGAGAGGAAGAAAGAAAGAGCACTGCTGATTTAAGCCCACGTGCTGGGGTTATAATCTTTGCATCCGAAGAATCCTGAGAGGGCATCATTCTGCAAAAGGAGTCATGGTGTTTCTCTGGACTTCACTTAATAGGTGTAGCCATTCTCCTTGTGTTTGTAGGACACCAGTATTGGCAACTCCAAAGAAACAGCCTGTAAAAATCAAAAAGGGGAAGGAAAGAAGACAATTTAAGTTAACACTGATAGCTGTCAAAAAGGTAGGGAGGAGCATGAGAAGGAACACTCACCATCCTGGCATTATGTCAGAAATAGAGAATTAGAATCTGCTAGGCCAAAAAGAACAACAGTAAAACAGAAGAGAGAATAAATGCCAAACCACATGTACAATAAGCTCCCCCTCTCCCCCAGAATGCAGAACTCCCTTCCAATGGAAGATATATTTTGATACATCTTTATTGGCCTTCAGAAAAAAACCTGAAGATCTAGCTATTCTGGAAGATCTTTTATTGCAGTTAGAAGTCTTGTATTTCTGCCTGGGGTTTGAAATCAGATTTAAAAAACAAACAAAAAAACTTTGACTGGTGCTCTTCATTATTTTATTTTGTTGTTTACTTCCCATTGCCACTCGCTAACATAAAATCCAAAGGACTAAGAGAAACCTAAGACAATTTGATTGAGCTTTTATAGTGTCACAAAAGGACCGATTTAAAGCAGCATTTTGAAACTTTCTTCCCTAAAGAGACCCCTTCCTGAATTCACTTTTTCGCTAGGGAATCGCATGCCTGCTATGGAAACAACATGCAAAGAATTCTGGGGAGTGTTTTAAGGTGCACAAACTTATTTCCTTCAGGACAACAATCAAGCCTACTGGTGTCCCACAGGGAGCTGAACATATATGCCAAATGCTTCCTTGGGGCTGCATGCTGCAGGCAAAGACCAAAGGAAGAGGGCAAGATGGTGTTTGTCCACTAGGACCAATATTCTCATAACCACCACCACCACTCTGGTAAGCTTCTGAGGAGCCTCTCATAGTGCTATTAGGAACACCTCAGTGGGAGTATGGCAAATTTTTACCTCACAGAAGTTGTATTTTTTAAAAAAGCAAGTGTCATATGAAACTAAAGAGATAAGCTTCTTTAATTTGTTCAATGAGGGGCTTGTAGAAGAAGAAGCAGGCAACAGGCTGTACAGAGGAGGCTGACAGAAAGGTTAAAACGGCATGGATGGAAGGAACTAGAAAAAGAGAGGGTGGTGGTTTTTTTTCCGATGGGAGGATTTTTTGATTCTGCAATAGATCCCTGAACTGGAGAAGATGTTGTAGGGCTTTTTGTACCAAAGCTGGCAGCTTGAAAACAAGTATCATGCATGGCTTTGCGTATTAACTTGGCACCAAAAATGATACAAAAATACAGGCACAATTAATGTCAGGGCAACCTCTGAAAGCCCTCCTTTGCCAAGGTCGGCTTCTTTGTATCTCCCTGGTAACCCATCTGTCTCTTCTATCTATTCCATCACGTAGAAAGGCAACAACTTCTTTTGTCCAGGCCCAGATGGCCCCTACTATGGAATGGTCTTCCTCGGGTAGTGAGGAATGCACCCACTAACAGCTTTCAGAAATCTGTGCAAAGCAGAATTATTCAAGGGGTGTGTGTAAATGGCATTTTTTGCAGCTTTATGTTTGCTATGGATACTTTTACTGTTCTTGATTACTTTAGTCTTGTGTCTGTGTTTCACTGTAAGCAGCCTTAGGTCCCATTCGGGTACATATCATGTTGTCCCTTTTCACACTGCAATGCCACCACTCTGGCATAGGAAAGACAATCCCATGTGATCAAATACTTACAGTTTAATGAGATAATGTGGGAGTTGACCAGGGAATTTTTTTTTCAACATTTGCATTTGAAAAAAGGTGTACGCCACAGGGTGTGCAACGCGCCCCCCCCCCCAACAATGGTATTTTTTTTGGGGGTTCCAATATACTGAACCTGAAAAATATCAGTATTTCCTGATACTCCTGAACTCCAATACAGGTATACTACTGGGATTTGGTAAATACCGGGAAACCCATTTTTTTTCAGCCCCAGGAGTTTCTGTGCCACATGGAGCACATTGCTCCGCACAGAACAGGAGATCTTTGCTGGGCTTGCTTCTCCTGCAGCCCAGTTTAAATCAGGCTGCAGGAGAAGGGAGCCCCAGGAGCTGCTGTGCCACATGGAACATATTGCTTTTGGTAGCATAGAAGATTCTGGGCTCGTTTTCTCCCACAGTCCAGTTTCAACCAGGCTGCAGAAGGGAGCCCCAGGAGCTGCGGTGCTGCACGGAGAACATTGCACCATGCAGCACAGGGGATCCTGGCTGGGCTTGCTTTCTCCTGCCAGTCTGGTTTAAACCAAGCTGCTGGAGTAATGAGTCCAAGGAGCTCCTGTGCTTGCTTCTCCAGCCCCTATCCTCCAATGGAGGGGGGGGGGAGCCTTTTAAAGGAATCATGGCTCCTTTAAACGTGGCTATCTGACAGTCCCGAAAAATCCCAAATATTTTCGCTATTTTTCAGGTCCGCCATTTTTGGATAGCTGAGTAAATGGCCCACCCACTAACCATCTAAAAATATACAGAAAATATGGAATTTTGGGGGTATTTTGGGGGGCTTAGTTTAGCCAATTGCACACCCCTATGCAGCCAATGTTCCATCTTAAAAGGCAGCAATGGCTCCCAATAAAAGTAAATGAAAATCTGTATCCATCAATCAAAAAGGCAACAGCATCAACTCAGGGGAGCTGCAGCATTTAAAAGTTTCAGTACAACCTGTGATATGTAGCCTATTAAAAAGAACAACTAAAAAAATCTTATTTAAAAATATATGAGCAATATATGTATGTATACAAGAAATGCTCTTAGACCTTAATAATGAAAAAATACACACCTGCAATTTATAAAAAAGGATGTTATGATAGTCTTTAAAAGATCTTTAGGGATTGAATTAGTTGCCTTAAAAAGTATGAGGAGGGATGTTTCTGGTTTATAAAAGGGTCAATAGGAGGGCAGCAGTAACGGTATGTCAGCATTAGGGAATTAAGGGTATTGATTTCCAGCAAACTACTACTAAACTGCTGATATATACTGATGACATTGCCTTCAAAATATGGGATCCTAAGAGCTCAGGGAAGTGTTTAAATAAGTTGATACTGTACTTTAGAGCAATTTCTAGTTATAAAATTAATAACACCAAGTCAGTGTTGATGGAGCAGGATTAACAGACGTGGACAAAAGTATAAACAAGTTATTAAATCATCATGGAAGATAGAGAAGATCAGCTGTTTGGGCTTTTTAATTTCTAGTAATCTGTACTAAATGATGGAGCAAAACTTGTGTCCAGTAATGAGAAAAACTGAAAACAACTGAAAAAACTGGGCAAAATATACACTAGATATATCTTAATATAACTTCTGTGACCTATTCTTCTGGCCTATGTCTATTCCAGTGTTTAATAAATGGAGCCCAAAGTTCAACAAATAATTCTTGGGAGCCCCCTTTTTCTGCACAGATCATCTTCTATACCATTATCTTAATCATCAAAGCTACATGCCAAACCTAGCACACCCACTCATCTATACCCAACAGATTTGATTGCTTTCAAAACGTTGCCAGCAGTTTCCTTGCAGCAACCAAAAAGTTTCTTGGGAGAGGTGGTATTTTTGCATTTTTGTGTTTGCTCATGTGTGTGCCCGCGCTATACAAATGTATACAATGCAAAATCATTAATTCTCAATTAAAACATTCCATACGATCTAACAAAGTCCAGACCTTCCTAGCTGCACAGCTTCTTGGAATCCTATGATACCCAGAAAGCCAAATCCTCTTCTAAGCTAGAAAATTTAAAGCACACTTAAATAATCAAAGAGTTCATTCTACCCTATCCTGAACAGCAAGCACAAGTGACCGGCACGGTCTTCTCACCTTGAACATTTGCACTGTCTGAGGTTCAGTTTTTGCATCTTTCCAGCTCTCGGCAAGATATGTGAGCTCTCAATGCAGGAAGAGCTCATGTACCTGACTGACAGGTGAGATGTGAAGGGGACATAATAAAGATGCAGGGAGAACAGGGAGTGGAATCATGTGGACTCCCCCCCCCCAATACACAGTATGTAATAGTTGAGAAGTTCCAAATCAATCACTCAGATCGATGGATCTCTTCACGTACATGGGGCAAGATTTAACTGAGAATGGGGATGTGACTGGTTTGGCATTATTCTCTTTTCAGTACATTTAGTAATTAATATACATTTAGAACCAAACATGTAGGAAGGTGTGCATAATACAAAAAGCATACAACATATATTCACCTGTGTGTGCCCAGATGGGCACACACATGCACTATGTTGTACAATACAATACTAATAGGTAAATCACACAAAATTTAGATTCCCTCATATTCACCCTGAATATACATGTTTAATTCAGACAAAAGAGCATGCACTTGTAAGAAAACAAAAAATTCATAACACCTTGCAGGTGCAATGCCAGAATACTTGGGACTAAATTGGAGCCAATTTCTGAATTCCTCCACTTCTGCAGTCCATTTCAGCTCAGATTTATTAATGGAAATCCCTCATCTCTGTTACACAGCTGGAGATACCCAGCACAATGTAACTCACCTTGAGCATTTTATGGAAATGTGTTGAATTCAACAACTTGAACAAACAAAACACCCTCAATTGGGGACGGGACGGGACGGGGACTGCAGTTATTTCAGAGAATTTAGACTATTTTAGAAAGAACCCAGCTGTCCTGCATCTAGGGGAGACAGAACCTGTAGGAGGGGCAGGGAAATCTGTGCTGTAGGAAACAAGAGAATTCCTGATGGCAGTTAACTATGCATGAAATTTCCAAACCTTCAGCAGAAGACTCCGAATCCATTTTTTAAACCTCTGCAAATAAAAACTTTAAGAACATAAAGAACTTCTGAATATATTAGCTTGGATCCTCTGGTGCCATCCTACTGGTGTAGCAGTAGCGCCTCTGATGGAAGAGGCTTCAGGCTCCCTATCAGTGTTCCCTCTAAGTTACGGTAAGTTAGTGTGAGTTTTTTAGCCTTTGGCTCACACATTTTTGTCTTCGCTCAGGAAGGATGGCTCCAGAGCAAACTAATTTATGCAACAGCCAAATCACTCGCTCACAACTTTAAGGCCAGTTGCTCACAAAACAGAATTTTTGCCCACAAGACTCCACAGCTTAGAGGGAGCATTGCTCCCAATCCCACCCCCCCCGCCCCCGCACCGGGTTCCTTCAGGCAACAGAGGAAGATGCCTTCTCTGATCTTACTGCTTAGAATCCAAGCAAATGCTTTTATCAAACAGCCCCAATTTAGAAGTATAGCAGACATTGTACCTGTTTTCTTTAGGATACCAACAACTGAGATTACAAAACCCTGATTTTAATTGATTTCAGGAATCACTTGGTTAATCCATGCCTTCCAAGGCTCTAATTCTTGACAACAGGATACCTGTTACAATACATTAGATTCGTCTGAGAACGTTCTTAAAAGAAGAGGTCTGACCGATGGTCTGGCTGGCACCGAATGGGATGCAATCCTACAGCTCACTCTTTTCTGGAAACAGTCAGGCAAACATACTATAAAGCATGTAAAAATGCATTTATCTATACTGTGATGTAACAATGCAACAAATTAACTCCTTAACATAGATAAACAGCATTTAAAAAACTTATACAAGAGCAGACCAATATTTCAAGTGGTTTAAAATTGCCAACCTGTCAGCTAGGTCAAACCGAGTGTTTGTCATCTATTTGCATAGTTTCATCTATCTCTGGCAGAAAGCTCTGCCCACTTTGCATTCTGTGCTACAATTGTGAAGTTAAATAGATGGAGCTTGCAATAAGAAACACACAGCCAGCTAAAAATCAATGCCCTTTCTCAGGAACACTCTTGATAGCATATCACAGAACACTGAAAAACAAAGTGAATGCAAGAACCTGTATAAGACCACAGAGAGGGATCCAAGATTTTACCATGGAAAAAAGATAGTTTGTTTCAAAATCAAATGTCTGGGAACAAAAACTGGTCTGTTGAGAAACTTGCCTTAGAGGATGGCCAATTGTTCTCCCTCTGCAGAAGTTAACGTATACTAACCTGACTCCTTCCTCTTCCAACAGAGACCTTGTGGTTCAAGTCTAGGGCCTAATGCAGTCACTGCCTGCCTCTGAACCTTAGAGCCTACAAGCACAAATAGGAGCAGTGGAGTACAGTACTGATGCATGTAGTTGGTAAGCAGTATGCTGCCTTTGGACTGGCTGGAGAAAGCTGTCAGTCCTTCTGCATGCTATGCCTCTGACCTCAAGGGCCTGGAGTTGGAAGACATACTTGCTAGCTCTGGATTTTGGGACAACCCCCCCCCACCTGCCCTAATGGAAATCTTGGAAAACTTTACTGGCTAACAGATAGCTCATTCATTATGGTTTCTAATGACCAGCATCCAGAGTGAGGTACCACTTGTCCTGTAGATTGGCTGGTCTACATAGGGCAAGGAAACTCTCTCCGAAATTGTTCACATGATTAAGAAGCAACAGAGGAGTAATAAACTCAGTAACTTGTACTGTTTACTGAGCTCACTTTGTGCTTGCTTTGAAATTATTATATTTTTAACTTCTATAAAAGCAGCACCCCTGTTCTCTCTCATACATAATCTTTTTTTTTTTTTTTTAACTTCCAAAAACTTTAGCTGATAACACCTACATGATGCCAATGCTATGCTCGGGATTATTAGGAAGGGAATTGAAACCAAATCAACCAGTATCATAATGCTCCTGTATAAATTGCTGGTGTGACCTCATTTGGAGTACCGTGTACAGTTTTGGTCATCACACCTCAAAAAGAATATTATAGCATTGGAAAAAGTGCAGGTAAGGGCAACTAGAAAGATAAAAGGGTTGGAACACTTTCCCTATGAAAAAAGGTTAAAACATTTGGGGTTCTTTAGCTTGGAGAAATGACGGTTGAGGGGTGACATGATCGAGGTTTATAAGATTATGCATGGAATAGAGCACGTTGAGAAAGAAGTACTTTTCTCCCTTTCTCACAATACAAGAACTCATGGGCACTCAATTAAATTGCTGAGCAGTCGGGTTAGAACAGATAAAAGGAAGTACTTCTTCACCCAAAGAGTAACACATGGAATTCACTGCCATAGGAGGTGGTGGCAGCTACAAGCATGGACTGCTTCAAGAGGGAATTAGATAAACATATGGAGCAGAGTTCCATCAGTGGCTATTAACTACAAGGTATAGATAGGAACTCTCGGTCTGGGGTAAGTGATGCTCTGTATTCTTGGTGCTTGGGGGTGGGGGGGTCAACAGTGGGAGGGCTTCTAGTGTCCTGGCCCCACTGGTGGACCTCCTGATGGCACCTGGTATTTTTGGCCACTGTGTGACAGAGTGTTGGACTGGATGGGTCACTGGCCTAAACCAACATTGGCTTCTCTTATGTTCTTATAACTGCATAGGAAAGGATCATTTTCATGTCAAGTCGCTCCACTTGGTTATTACATTAAATAAGGTAAGGCCTGTGTGTAACCATGATAAGGAGAAGCAATTTGGAAATCAACCCTGCAAAAACCCTGATCCCCCCTTTTTCTCACTGAATGGACTCTCAGCTGCTCTCATCATCCTGGAGTACATTCAGTCCTCATCAGGTTACTTTTAAAGGGTCTCTTTTTCTTTTGGCTAATTTACAAAGTCCTATATTTTGCATATTTGAGGAGTCCTCCAAGTACATCGAAACTCCTACCTGGTGGACCTGGTTTTGTGGCAAGAGGATTTATTCTTCAATGTGATACATTTCGTTAATAGTATTTTTTAAACATTTTTTATTGCTTTTTATCTCTACAAACTACAAGCTATAGGGGTCAGGGATGTACTGTACTAAAATACAGAGTAGCAAGGATCATATAATGTTCTATTTTTCAGTTTCTTGATTGTTGTAGTTATAATATTCATTGATAGTGTTGAAACCTAACATCACTACAAATTATATGGAAACAACTGGCCCAATAGAACAGCCTGTCTGATTTTGTATGTGTTTGTGCTTGAATGCCTGGAAGTCATGGCGACCCTTACTGGGGGTTTGGATGTTTTTCAGAGAGATTACTTGATAGCCTGCCTCTGCATCTCGAGCCCTGGTACTCCTTGGAGGTCTCATTTCCAATTACTTGTCAGGGTCAGCCCTGCCTGGCTGATTTTTGAATTGTAATTTCAATTGCACTGCTTGTCATCAAACATTTTAGGATACTTTTCTGGTGTGTGTGTGTGTGTGATGTACAAGTATTAAAAATAAGTAACACTACAGAAGATCATTTTATTGTAAACTCTGTGGTTGATCATTACTCAAGATAGTTTTGGTGTTGTGAAGCACTGTGCTGAAAAGGCAAGTATAATAAGACACTGATGCTTCACATCAATTCAGAACAGCATTAAGTCCTCTGATCCACAGCTCACGATCACCGGGGGGTGGGGGTGGAGGTGGCAGAATCTCTATGCTATACTTGAATGTATGCTGGCACTTAACTTGTCTTCCTTTTGGGTAAATACAGTACACTAAAAGAAATTCCCACCAAAGGTGTATTAACCAGCAAGCCATATAATGTAATTCCTGTACCCCTTGTTCCCCACATTCATTTTAGCACCTCAGGACACTACCACCTTCATTTGTGGCTGCATCAACCCTAACTACTTGAACCAACTCCACTGAAAGCTGAGGAAATGTGAGTGAGACTGATATGGTGCATGATTCACAATGGCTCACAAGTCAACACTGGGTGCTGTAGTCACTGAGCAGCATCGGAGATACATGTGTGACTGAGCTTCACAGCATGCCCAGTTATGAAGGAGCAGGCGACACAGAGCGAATTGGACTGTCTTCAACAACAGAGTGGAACAAAACAGAAAAGGAAAGCAATTAAAGTTTCTTTGAAATACTGTGAATTTATCAGCAGGGTTTTTCATCCCCCCCCCTTTTCTTGCATGACAGAGATAGACACACATCATCAAAGGTTATGTACATCAAGAGAAAGGAAAAGCAGCTCAGCAGCGAACATTATTTTTAAAGAGAAGAAATCACCTTATTGTTCATTCAGAGAAGCTGTGATTGCTGGAGGTTTGAGAGAGCATGAAGACAGTAGAAGTTCCTGAGGATGGGAGGCGCCTTGTTACCTGGTTCACAATAACACAAAAGAAAAAGGGAAATTGCACACACAGAAAAGAGGAAGGAAGAAAAGCAAAGAGAGAGAAAATACAGCTGAGCCTTTCCATTCCAAACCATCCTTCAAACAGAAATGCTGATAAGGAAAAGCGGAGAGGAAAGGTGATGGCAGAGGATACCAAGTGCACTGAGAAGCAGGAGCAGAATTGTACAGATAGGAAAGCATTGATGAAGCAGCACCAATTCTGGCTCATTTTGCCCTGAAGTTAAAAAGCCTCAAAATGAGTTTATCCAAAGTGGCCCAGAGGGGGGGAATAAGAATATTTCACAAAAATTCAAGGATCACCAAGTTTTCTCTGCATAGAAATAATTTCTGCATAGAAATAATTCCTGCATAGAAATCTTTCTTGGGGGGGCGGGAGGGAACTAAAATCACTCTGCTGGATCAAGCTAAGGACCCCTGTAGTCTGGCTTCCAGCAAGTGTCAAATAGACGCCTTCAGGACACCCACAAATTCAGAATCCTTATTTTTCCCCAGTGGTATGGTGCTGGGCATGCAGGCTTCATTTGGCTTATAGCTAACGGCTCATGAGAGGCTCCTCTCCCCTTCCCTTTTTACCATCAGATAAGCCTTTGTTATATTTTGTGGCAGTAAATTCCGCAAGCCAGTGTATGATGTACAAAGGTAGTTTCTCTGCTTCTACATACAATAACCAAATGTGGCTCACTCTGCAGATTGATATATAGAGCCAGCCACTTTGTTTCCAAACTTTTCCCTAATAGAAATTTCATAATCAAACTTTAAGTAAAGGTAAAGGTTCCCTTGCTCGAAAGCCAGTCGAATCCGACTCTAGGGTTGCGGTGCTCATCTCCGTTTCAAAGCCGAAGAGCCAGCGCTGTCCGAAGACGTTTCCGTGGTCATGTGGCCGGCATGACTAAACACCAAGGCGCACGGAATGCTGTTACCTTCCCACCAAAGTGGTACCTATTTATCTACTTGCAATTTCTTGCTTTCGAACTGCTAGGTTGGCAGGAGCTGGAACTAGAGACGGAGCTCACTCTGTCATGCGGCACCGGGTCTTGAACTGCTGAACTACTGACCTTCCACAGCCTGCAGTTCAGCGTCTTAACCACTTGAGCCACCGCAGTTCCTAATCAAACTTTAACTGCTGCCCTAAATGTACCAGCTGTTGTTTCTCTTGAAAAGGCTGGGTTATCAATCTCCTTCCATTTTGAAGTGCTTCAAGTTCCCCTAGAAGGTGTACACAAAATGTATGGAATTTGGAGCAAAAGGGCTGCTGTGGAGGCACTGGTTTGGATTCAGCAATGCACAAGCAAGAACACAAATGGACTTAGGACAGTTTTTCCTGCGCAAGATCTTGCGCAACACGTAGCACTTTCTTCCCTAGTGCCCAGAAACTGGTTGCACAAGGTTTCACTCAAGTGGTTGTGCAACAAGTTTTACTGAGTGCAAGCAGCTACCTCAGCTTTTTCTTGCATTCCTGCTTGTGCAAGATGAGGAGGAGGAGGAGGAGGTTGGATTTATACCCCGCCCTTCACTCGGAGTCTCAGAGCGGCTTACAAACTCCTTTCCCTTCCCCTCCCCACAACAGACACCCTGTGAGGTAGGTGGGGCTGAGAGAGCTCTCTCAAGGACTGCTCTTTCAAGAACAGCTCTGAGAGAACTATGGCTTGCCCAAGGTCATCCAGCAGCTGCAAGTGGAAGAGTGGGGAATCAAACCTGGTTCTCTAAGATAACAGCCCACACACTTAACCACCAAGTGAAAATTTCATGCTGAATCCAACCCATTTTGTTCATACTATGGTCCAGAAAGGTGTTCCGATTGGCTACTGCCTGTTGAGATTTTTCAAACTGGCAGCAGCTGCCAAAAATAGCACAAGGACCCTCCACTGTGTGACTGAAGGTAAGCCAGGGCAGCTATTTTGTGTCTGGCTCCACCTCCTGCGGCTGCCATTTTGTGGCCGTACCCACCATGCTGTGTCAGAATGCCAAAAGTGCCTGCAGGCTCAAAAAGTTTGGAGATCCCCACCATGGTCTCGTCTCTCCAAGGTCAGGGAAACCATTTCTGCAGTACCACAGATCTGCCCCAGGGAAAAGATGAGTAACTTGCTGCTTATCTAACCTAGTCCTATGGCACAGTCTCACCAATTGCTGATTGCCAGTGGCTGGGTTTAAGTGAATAGGAAGCTGCTTATGCAGCCCTACGCCTGGATGACAGCATCCTGTCTACAGTGTATTTTGCCTGTGCCTGCCTCGTGCTATATTAAACTATGAGCTATTATGAGCTTTCTCCCATATTGTTCAGCTGCATCATAAGCCCTGCTGTCTGTGTCCTACCTTCAGAGGTGAGGCGGGCTGCAAACAGAGACAGGGCTTGTTCAGTATGGGTACCTTTCTCATGGAATGCCCTTCCTTTGAACTTGCCTTGCAATATCATTGCTTTCTATTAGGCTCCAAGCTGTTCACCTAGGATTTTAACTAACAGGTTAAATTTTTAGCACTATTTTAGCCTGGAAACTGTTATTTTATGCTGCCTGTGGTCTGTTTTCATGATCTATGTTGTTATGCTGGGCGGTGTCTTTTTTAATGCTGGGTTTTAATATCTTTCAATATTTTGTTTTTATTTTTTTTATTTCATAAGCTGCCTCAGGGAGTTTCCTGGAGAGATAGCGTAAAAGGGCTCAAACACACCAATTTCTGTCCAACACTCCCCCCACCCTGCCCCTGGCAATGACATGCAACTGCTCTCAATATTATGTGGCCCCTGCAGAGCAATTAACATGTTTAGTCAGCATCAGGCTATTTTTCTCCCCTGTATTACGTGTGCACGTGTATGTGCCTGTGTGGAGGTGCTCCTCTTTTAATTTTATGCTGAGAAAGAAACACCCATCTTGGCTGTGAGTGGTCTCAGTTGGCTGCCCTGATAGATACTCTCCTATCAAGTTTACTCCCTAAACAACAGGCCAACTCTTTACCCATCCTGACTGGTGTGGTCAAGGTCATTCCTCAGTTTCTACTAGGGTCACCAACAGCCTAGAGGGGGAAAATGTCCTGCCGCTTTAATAGACTTCATGTGTGAAAATGGGCAGGTGAAGCTTTACAGGGGATGGAGGTAAATAACAGCATCTGATAAATACCATCCCATGAAGCCTCTATTACAGGGGCCAGTCCTTTTTTTCCCTTCTAGGTTTTGGTAGTCTTAATTTTCACAGACTTCTCATCCTCAAATGAGATAGACAATTTCCCTCCTTTGATCTCTTCTCAGGGGGGCTTTAGCTGGCTGGTTTATCCTCTTCTCTTTAACTGACACTCAGCTGATCTCAATAGGCGGTGCCCCCAGAAGACAGTAATTTTACCCCCTTCCCCCTACTATGGTTTAACTTCCAAAGTAATCATTTTTTGCATACCTGGGTAATCACCTGGATAGGGGTACAGACCCTATCTTTCTGTTGGTGTCCCTGTGCCACAGTTTTTGCTATCCATGCAGGGGCCCAGCCAATATCTGATATAGCAGTATATCAAGAATATCAGTTAAGGATGTTTTTTTAAAAAATTAGATGATAGAGAGAGGGATCCTCAGAATGACAAAGCTAGTTCTGCATGGCTTGGCCTCAGATCTCTTAACCGGCAGTCTTTTTGTGCCACGTGACAAATGCTTTGGGAATAGAAAGCAGTCTGTGATGCAACATGGGTGGAGGGGGAGATCTGTTTTTAAAAGGTTCACAAATCCCTTAAGGTGTATAGTTGTTCTGGGGGCCTCTCTAAAGAAGCTCTTTGTAGCTCTGCCATAACTTTGGGATAGATGAAATCACAGTGCATTATTATTGTATCTAGATACTGAGAGTGTTTTTCTGAGAATTCAATGTGTTTCCTATGTATTATTTCACTGATCCTTACAATAATCTTGCTTAGCAGTTTAGCAACATCATTTCTACAGCAGAGGGCTGAGGCCAAGACAGACCGTAACTTGCCTAAGGCCACCTAGCAAGTCCTTGGCAAAGGTGAGATGTGAACTTGCAACTTTCTGGCTCACACCTCAGCCTCTTAGCTACTGGGCCACATTATTATTATTATTTATTGCATGTATATCCCCATCATCTTTTCCATCAGGGAACTCAATGTAGCATACAGGGTGGGGGACCCCAGGTGGTCACCCATTCAGGCACTAGCCAGACCTGGACCTGATTAGCTTCAACTAGCTGGCTGGAAACATGTGCCTTCCAACTATATCCTGGGCCACTGATAGATTTCTTGGTGCCAAAAAAAGCTTCCCCAGTGCAAAGAGCCAGTCCCTGGCTTTATTTCCTCCAACTGACTGGAGCAGGAGAACCCAGAAATAACTGATTTAATAGAAGAAGGATACTTGACTTACAAGTTCCCAACATTTTGTTATTGGCCCCAGTACCCTATGGAAGCCATTTTGTAGTGGTGCCCATTCCTTGTTCTCAAATTCTAGAAGAATCCACAGGCTTAACAAGATTGGGAATCCCTGCCCTAGACTCTGTGGGTGGGATAGAGGCAAAGGAGCCAGCCAATGCAGCCAGGGGATCCTTCAGAATGGCAGATGACGGAGCCAAAGGCTGCGGGAGCATGTGCAGGAGAGACATCAAAACTCTTTTATATATAAGGAGAGATATCTAGCAAATATAACTCTTCACCATATTAACTGTGCAAAGAGTTTACTGTAAAGCCACATAAAGCATACACAGGCAAGGTACACTTGCATTTTTAAAGGTCGGGTATTTAAAAATTTCTTAAATAAGTAACTTAAGCCTATCAAATGTTAGCACTGGGAATATCAAAATACAAATGAAGTAGATTCATGTTCAAAAAATGGCTCATGGACTCAGACCTTAGTGTCACTTAAAACACGAACACTGCATGTAGGTCTGAAGCAGAGAGACCAATGGGCAGTTTGTGTGCTCCCTGCCACCTCCTCTTGCCTGTGTGAAAACCCTACTCTCTTCCCAGTCTTAATCATTATTTATAGTTGCATATGTTTCAGTTTGAACCATGGTTAATGCTAACCAAGACTGCCTGGTTATGATATGAACCCAGGTTAGCATCAGGTTGGAAAAGGCAATTTGTGCTAGAGAGGGGAGGAGAAATGGGACACACATAAGCCCGTGGCCTGCAACTGATTTTTTAACCACACAATATAGATCTGGAATGGCACATTTCCACCAGCCTGTCATTTTTTGGACCATTAACTGAAAACAGACTTTTAGAAAAAGGAGCCAACAACAATCTGATCAGCTGTGGAAAATATCAATGGAACAAACTAGCAGAATCTTTTGGTTCTGGTTTATCCTTTAATCAGGGTCAGGTACTACAGAAATTAGCATCTCCCTTCCTCCCCATGTCTACACAGCTGATACACAACATGCATAGCTCTTTGCAAAACCTTCCCCTGCAATCCAGCCTTCATATGAACCCAGCTACTAGCTGGCTGGGATATGCAGCCTTCTCTTCAAGTCCATTCTCCATGTACATCTTTCAGAAACTAATTACCTCACCTATGCAACTGGGTAAATTCCTCAGAATATTTCAGCTGTGGATGTCAACCTGAGGCTTTACAAAACTTCCTTCCAGAAACTCCTTCCTGAACTCTCAATGATCTTGGTCCTGAGTCCATTCCCTGCAGGCTCAGACTTGACAGGCAAGATGGATGCAGCCATTATGAATTCTGCCACATATATTCAGTAGCCATTCTATGTTCTTGTGGCAAAAAATTATTCTTGCTGACAGTCTCTACAAGGAGAAGCTGGTGTCCACTGCTCAAGACTCATCAGTACTGATTATACTGCACTGCTAGCTATTCTGCAGCTTGGCTGATCTGGACAGGACTTCTCAAAGTCTTTGCACAGCAAGGGAACACCATGATGAAACCGCAGAGATGCTCTTGCATCAATTCTACCTCAAAAAGATGCTGGTCAAAAGCTTAGAAGAGAGGGATCCATTCCTCCATAAATGAAACCACAGAACCGCTATGCATTTTTCTTACCTGGTGGCTTTTTCTTTTCGTATTTCTAAAGATTACCATAATGATTTCTGGGAATAGGCTGACGAAGATCAAGAAAAATATTGCCAGCCAGACGGGCACTGAAGACAGCAGTTGGGCAAATACAAAATACATTCTTTGGTGCTTCAAGAAAGGCCTGGATAGAAAGTTACAGAAGACACATTATGTTTGGGCAAAATATATCTTCCTTGACTTCATTTACTTACAACACTCCAATGTTTAGGTAGTTAATTACACAAGGGGCTCAAACTGTTTTCCAAGCTATCCCTCCTTATCTTAATTTCAAAACAACCTGCAAGGCAAGTACGGATGTGCAATATTTTTTTAACTGGTATTTTTCAGTTTGGGTCTATTGGACCTGGAAAAAACAAACAAACTGGAAAAAAAAACCCAGATCCCAATACCGGTACAAGTATTTGGATCTGGGATTTTTTGGACATCCTAGATTTTTTCCCAGGTCCAATAGACCTGAGAAGAAAAGTACTAGTTTAAAAAAAAGCCAGCCCAATCCTGGGTTGGCTTGGCTTCTCCTGCAGCCTGGTTTAAACAAATCCTGGCTGGGCTCACTTCTCCTGCAGCCCCAGGAGCTGCTGTGCACATTGCAGAGCACATTGCTCCACGCGTCACAGGAGATCCTGGCTGGGTTCATTTCTCCTGCAGTCTGGTTTAAACTGGGCTGCAGGAAAAGCCAGCACAAAGCCCAGCTTGTGGGGTGCAATCTGTTACTGGTGGCACATCGGAGCCTGGAGCTGTCTTTTTCTGCAGCCTGATTTAAGCCGAGCTGCATAAGTAGCCAGCTCCAAGCAGACCCGGCAGGAACAGTCTGCTCCCCACTGGCACACCTGATCCTCAGGCTGTCTTCTGCAGTCCCTTTAAACTTTAAAGAGACTGCAGTAGAAGCCCAACAAACAGCTGGGAGGCAGGAGCAATCTGCTCTGGGAATATATCCTGGATTTTTTTCCAGTTTTCCTGAGGAAACCCGGATTCATTTGGGATGCTGAAATCTATCTGAAAAATACCTGTAAAGTATTTTTGGGGTAGATCTTTGGCTTGGGTAGAACCGAGCACATACCCCTAAAGGCAATTTAGGCTGAAAGACTGGCCCAGAGTCACCCAATGAGCTTCATGGTTAAGCAGGAATTTCAGTCCTATCAATCCACTACACTATACTAGTTCTGAAAAGCTTTAATCTTTATTCTAATATGCTGCTTTAAAAGGAGATTTTTAAAACAACAACAACAATGGTCTTTCTTCACACAACAACTAAGTGCTACTTTCTGAAGACCAAAAAGCAAGCTTTCAATCTTATTATCTTCAATAAAGTACCTAAACAGAAATCTTGATAACATGCAAGTACATATAAATTTAGGATGTGATCCAGACAATGCCCCTCACACAACCAGATACATTAAAATAAAATTTAAAAAAAACTTACCAAAGGATTCCTCCCCAGAAGAATGAGAAAAACACATAGAAGGCCAATGAACCCCAAATGACAAAGTGGTTTAGCCACGTCCAAAAACGAGTGTCTAATGCCAGCTAGAATAATGAAAAACAAAAGACAAATTGTAAAAAGCAAATGAGCAAAATTAGTGTGAACAGGCTGTAGATTAGTGTGGCCTAGTTACTCTAGCCACATTCCAAACTAACATCACCAAGATCAATAAGTGAAACAATGAAATAAAAAATGACTTCATTTAGAACAAAAGGAAAGAGTTCTAACCTTTAGGGTGACAGTGAACACTAGAACTGTGAAAATCATGGTTCCAAAACTCCAATTTCCAGCCATCTGAAAAACAGTCAGTTGAAACATTTATCTCATCAAGATTTTTATTGGGGCAGGAGGACATGGCAAATAAGGAAACTACAACAGTGGAATCTCCCTATATTATAAAAGCCAAATGGTGGTGGCACTTCTCTAGAACAATCCACACGCTCCGGAATTGGTTGGCGCCCAGGTGTGTCAATCGCAGGGCATCTGTCTCCACTGGCTGTGTTGCTGCCTCCCCTTGCTGTGGTCCCACCCACAGAGGCAGCACCCACCATCTCCGCCTTGCTCTCCTGGGAGCGGCTGGACGGGATGGACGCTCCAGCAGCTCGGGACCTGAGCCCAATTGTGCCATCGCCGCAGTCGTCCTCGCTCCAGCGCAGGTCGCTGCCTGGGCTGCGTGCGGCCGGGCAGGACAGGCACTCCAGCGGGGGGCAGGCGGGCAGGGAAAGGCCGCCAGAGGCCCCTGCATCACCTCTCCCCACTCGCCCGCTGGCCAGGAGGGGACAGGCCTCTGGAGGCCCCCACTCCACCTCTCTCTGCTCATCCTGGCCTGCCGGGGCCTCCACCGATGGTGGGGTTTGGGGAGGAGGCAAGGCCAGGCAGCCTGCCCCCTGGAATCTCAAACGGGGGGGAGGCCTGAGAGGAGCCGCAGCTGGGTGGTTGGGGACAGGCGCTCCAGCACAGGGGGCTCCACCCAAACCTGCCGCTGCCCTCACTGAGCTGAATGGGGAAACACCTCTGGAGGCCCCCACATCACCTCTCCCCACTTGCCCTCCAACTGCAGACAGGCCTCCAGAGCCCCTGTGCCCCACTTGCCCTGGCCCGACGGTGGGGTTCAGGGAGGAGGCAAGCCCAGGCGGCCTGCCCCCCCCCCAGGGCCTCGAACAGGGAGGGGAGGCCTGAGGGGAGCCACGGCCCAGCGGCCTAGCTAGCACCCATTGTCTTTACTGTCACAATGGGCCTTCTTCCTAGTGGGATAATATTTAGCACCCAGTTACATATTTTGTTTTGTCTTTTCATATGGGCATAGATTCAGTAATTTCACCAACACATGCATCATATTACCTTTGGTGGCCTGGAATGCTTCCCTTTGATCCAGGGCAAGTACTACAACTTTGAGTGTTCTCCTCCAAGCCAGATCAGAATACAAGCCAAAGAACAATTTCTGTCCTTCTGAACTCCCTCCCACCTACACACCTGTTGAAAGAGCTGGCTGAGAATTTTCCCCATCCCTCAAAAGTTATGTTGGGCTTGGATCCTAGACCTTTGCTCTGCAGGCGCTTTTTTCTAAGCACTGCAGAAACAGTCCTCTGCTTCAGAGCTTGATTCTTCTGATGCTAGGTGCTTCGGTTTGTAAAATTCCAGTGTTTTTCAAGGTGACTGCAATGAAAGGAATGCACCCTGCAATGGAGCACTGCCTTTGCAGTCCCTGGAGAGAACTGCATGCAGAGCAAAGGCTGAGGATCCAAGCCACTATACCTGTTGCCTCATTTCACACTCCAGGGTAACTGCAAAAGTATAGGTTTCCCAGGCACCTAGTCTTAGTATGCCTCAGAAACTACATGTCCCAGGGATCTTTGTGCCTAAAATACTGAGGAAGAGCCCTAGAGAGGCCATCAAAAAGTCTCAGCCACCATCACTCCTGCTGCCAAGTTAACTAGGAAGAGAAAAAGGGCAGCTGGAATGCGAAGAGCTCAGGGAGGGAGGGAGGGAGGGAGGGAGGGAGGGAGTGTGTGTGTGTGTGTGTGTGTGTGTGTGTGTGTGTGTGTGTGTGTAAAAAGGCTTTGGACCTTGTTGCATTCCCAATGCTGTCACCAAGAGCACAATGCAGCATGAATTCTGGAACCGAGGTCAGGAAAAGGATGAACTATTTAAAGTATCTTGGTTTGTGGATCCAAATTCTAAGTTGAGTGTGGTGGGAACACTGAACTCTTCCTTTCCTGCACCACACTAACTGAAGTGTCTCCCTAAAACAAATTGCAGCACAATAAATTAACAAGCTACATCTATTGCAGTCTACTGGGATTTGTATCACTGTACTTAAAACAAAAACACACATGTGCAGGTAGGTGTCTTCTGCTAAGTGATAAAAAGTATGTTTAGCATTTCCTTAAGAAACAGTCAGTGTTCAACCACTCTATGAACACCACCAAGGTTTGAGAACCACAAGAACAGCTGGCTTTGCACTGGGACTATGAGGAAGGGAACAGCTTTGCAAAGGATTCTATTCTCAAGACACCTCCCCTCACACCCTGGAAATGTGCCCAGTGCTCTCCAGAAGTGACGCAATACAGGCAAAGCTTGGCAAAAAAGGTGGACAACTAGTCTTTTGGGATACTTGCCTACCACTGTGGCTCTTCCCACCAAGGAGTGCCCAGTAAAATTTTAAAAGCTACTAGGTTCAGGGCATGATTTTATGTGGGTCCAGCCACACCTCATACTGTACTCAGGCTCCCAAGTGGTCCACACTGGTCAACTGCCTTTCACGGAGGACTAACTCTGGGGCATCCAGGCTAGAGCTAATGGTGACAAAAACAGGAGCACAGGGAACCTTCAGTGAAGGGACTACCATCCTTTGGGGGTGATAATACTGCATTTCAAAACTGTAATGGTGGTAATTGAATGGGACTGTTTGCTTACCAAATTCGGTCAAAGTCTGAATGCATACATTGAAACAAAAAGTGACATGTAAAAATCTTATAAAATGCAAAAAAGAAAAACTAAAAAACTAAGGTCAATAAAGCACAAAAACAGACATGGGCCAACTGCTGGCAGTTCTCACGAGCACAAGACAACTTGTAAAATGGGGCAGCGAAGTCAGTCTACTTTAGCTAAAGTCTAACTTGAAAAATAATGTATAAAAAGATTGCAAAGGAGTGGCAAACTGGAAGAAGTTTTGATCGACTATCAACACACTAATCTGCTTGGCTGAAGATCTGAAAACCTTTGCATCAGTGTTCTAAACAGCATAAAACAATTCATAGGAAATTCTCAATCAAAAATTGTACCCAAGTGAGTGGCTGCATTTGTCTGGCATACAAGGAGCTGATTTAGGCACACCAAAAACCTTCCACATGTCTACAGACTTTTCTTTTTTCCTCTGCCAAGCAGCAGACCTGTGTGCCACATCACATACTCTTTTCAAATGTGGTCTGGGGTGGGTGGGGTGGAGAACCGCTTTTCAGGAAACAGGGATTCTAAGGGCCATCCTGCCCCCAGAACTAGCTGCACAGCTCTGAGGCTCCTGGACTGGGTTTGGTTTAGACGCTCAATTCCCTCTTACCTTTCCATTGTCCTCTAAAGAAGCATCTCGAAAAAGAAAATAACCCCCAAAGAAAAACACAAGTCCATCAAAAATGCCCAGGAAGGTCCAATACAAAAAGGGCTTCAACTGCAGCATTGCATTGTCGGAAACATTCCTGCCAAGAGAATGGAAGGGGAAAAAAAGTTTTAAGAACTGGGATGTAAGGAGAAGGAAGGGGAGATGCCGCAGAGCTAAAAATGCAGTTTTGTTGGCTCTCAAGGACCACTGAGACAAGCTAGGCAGGAAATATAAGAATCTGCCTGGGCATTTGCAGGAGTCACCGAACCAGCAGTACAGGAAACCTGTGCTTCTGCCTCCATTTCTGGCAAGTGCAAATCATAGATCTCTGTACAGAAGAGAACTATGAATTCCACTCTCTGTGATAATCTTGGTGCTGGGGGGGGGGGAGAGAACAGTGGGAGGGCTTCTAGCGTCCTGGCCCCACTACTGGACCTCCTGATGGCACCTGGTATTTTTGGCCACTGTGTGACAGAGTGTTGGACTAGATGGGCCATTGGCCTGATCCAACATTGGCTTCTCTTATGTTCTTATATGATGCAATCGGAAAGAGAAGCAGCAATGTGACATTTGTGATATCCCCCACTGAGAAAAAAAAGTGGTGCTAGTTTTCAAATACAGAAATAATAAAGCCAGCACACAATTTCACAGACGCTACTGTTCTTTTGTTGAACACTCTGTTCCAGTGATTCCTCTCTGCCCAGTATTACTGTTGCCGCTGCTATTGTTGGCCCTGTCTTTAGAACAGCCATATGTTTCAAACAATGCCAGAACTCAACTGTACAAAAGGAGAGTGTTCGGGCTATTCTGGACAGGTTATTTAGCAGGAATACATGGCACTGGGGTGGCCATACTTTATAAAGCAGATGCTCTGCATTGGCTCTTGGGTGTTTTTGCAGAAGCCAGCCTGGCAAAGTGTGGAATGTTAAACATGAGCTCCCTCTGCTGGGCTTGAAACAGGATTCCTTGGAAACATTTCCTCTCTTTGAGAAGAATTGCAAAACAGGTTTTAAGTAAATGAACTGAAGTCCAGAGACTAGCAACACAGCTTGGCCTGATACTGAGAAGTAGATCATAGGAAACTGTAGGAAGTGGGAACCTGGTGACCCTGAACTAAGAAGGTTATTCTGTTCAAAACCTGGTCCTGCCTAATTTTGAAGAGGAGGACACAACTGTGGAGGAGCTGCCTGTTTCGTGGATCCAAACAGTGCTGGATGAACCACTGGCTGCTGTAATTAGCTGGCTATCAGCCTCCACTGGCCTGGCTATGTTTCTGAAGCAAAGAATCTCATTTCTCCTTTTGACCAAACTATTTCACAATAGTCAGTGCACTGACGTTCAACATGTTATTTAGGCCCTTGTACCCCTCTACTCATACTCAGAACTTTCAAGGTGGTTTAGAGGAAATTAAAAACATAAACAGAACACTTTACAGTCAACACAGCCATAAATATATCAGCAGAAGCATTCCACTTTTAATCCAGCTGCCCTTGAAATGTAAACATTTGTGATTTTGTGCCATAATTTCAGTGGTTTCAGGAAGCAAAGAGGGATTGCAATGACAGTGTCCCTAGAAGGAGGAAGACAATTGTTCCTGGAGATGTTAAGAGCTATTTTTTTTTAAAAAAAAGGTTAGCAAATCAGTCCACCAAGATTGGGTTTTATTCCACAAATGTGACTATTGGTTCTTCCGGAGAGAAGGACTGTTTGGGATCATTACTCAAGATGAATTCCAGAAGGAATAAAATCTTCTTTGGGAGAGGAACTTATTTTAGGGCAGGTGAGGCCACTGTAGGACTAACCATGTGTGTTAAGAAAACATATGGAGCTCCCTGCTTATCACTTACTCTTTAAGCCCTTGCCATACTATTGCTTTACTACCACTAAACTGGGCAACTGCAATGCGACAAAATGGGTTAGTTCAACAGCAAATGTGTCAGCTTGTGAATATTCAAAACAGAATATTGCACAAAGGCTCCATTTCTTTTATCCTATTCACGTAATAAACATTAACCAGGCAAGTGAGTGGGCTCACTAATTTGCCACAGAGTCACAAGTATCACCAACAAGTATGCCACTATATTTGGCAGAAAGAGAGAGAGAGAAAAAAGTAAGAGATGGCAGGCGTCAGCAATGAGCAGGCCCGTTTCCTTTTGCTACAAGTATAAGTCCTTTTTGATGCTGTCAGGAGGATGTTTATACCACACTAAGTGTGTGATACAGACAACAGCAGCTGGCTTGCTGGAACAGAGCCAGAGGAACATTTTCATCGCTGGAGCAAGTTCCCGGCTCACGGAACAGATGCTTGGCTAAGCCTCTTCTTGATGCAGTCAATAGAGATGTGGGGAATATCACCACAACAGGGCTTGTGCAGGTGGCTTCTACTGACAGCGCCCATCTACACTAGTTTCTATCAGCCAAGAACTGCAACATGGACTGACACAGACTGAAGGAAGGTTTGGACTGCTGAAATGGCATGTTCTAACTATGTGGATGGAAGTGCCATCTGGAAACATCCTATGTAGGGATGCTCAAAAATCAGAAGCTGAAGCATTTCAATACTCTCAAGTTCCCAGTGCATGGATCAGCAGTGGCACAAGCAATGATTTTACAGAAAGAAGCAAATAGTAGGAGTAAGAACAATAAAACATAATCAGAGCAACCAAGCACCAGAAATAGCTGATACACTGAAAGTGGCTCTGGATTTACTCCTCAGACTTCCAACTGCTGATTACTAATACAGTGCTTTAGACTGTTCAAAGCATGCATGAATTTTCCCAGTAGCTCTTATGAACAATCCTGTAAGGGAGGCCAGTATCATTGTTGGGGGAAGGGAGAGATGAGACCAAGGAGGACTGAATTGCTTAATGGCAACTAGTGATTTCACTGCAGGAAAGGTGCAAGCCAAGGATTTCTTGAACTGTGGCTCAGGCTCTTGGTCACCACAAGTCATCAGCTTGCTTTCTAAGCCCTGAATTACCATCATCAGTGCTAAAGACAAACAAAAGGACAAGAGCATATTATCACTTACATATATAACTTTGGAAAGGACATCAAGGTGTCAATAGGGATATGTTGCTCCAGTAGACTGTAGGCCACAATAGGCAGGGATGTAAAACAGATGTTGAACATGGTAAGGTAAGCTGCATCATACAGAGGCTTAAAAAGAAGGGGGGGGGACAGAGAACAAATGTTATCCAAAAGCATGCAGAGGCTCACTCACACCTCAGCCAAAATACTCATTAAGTTGCCTGCCACCCCCGCCTCAGCACAATCAAATAAATAGTCCCTAGACATAGAAACAAAAATCAGTGTTAATAAACTGGATCCTATAGACCCATTCAGCTAACAGTAGTGTTATTCTCAGTCACTAGCAGAATGCTCCTTTAATTATCAGAAGACTGGATCTGCAGGATCCAGTCCACAGTTTCCAAAACACAACTATCATGAAGAGGACATAATTTTATGGCCAATACAGCTAGGAAGAAGTCCAAACAACCCTGCAGGTGGTATAGAACTCCAAGCTCAATGATAAGATTCAGCTTCTTAAAATCAGACAAACAAACCATAGCCTTGCTCTGAAGCTTTTATAAGGGGACCAGACCATAAAAGGAACTGCAGATGCCAGAACCGCCTGAAGGGAAATCAGCTTGCAGCAGGAGGGAAGGGGGACACACTACATCCTAGCCAGGAAGACTTCAAGCTAATTAGCACAACTCAACACAAACAGTCAATGAACAGGAACACTTGGAACTGCACATCATGTTCACCCAATTATAGTCCACAAACTGGGTTTCATGGAACACTGGAAAGTTTGTGAGCCACTGCTGATGAACTGGGTCACTTGAGGCTTTGCCGTATGAAGGTGATTCAGGGCAGAGGAGGAAAGTGGGTTTAAGTGCAATGTCAAGCACCACTTTCAAAAAGAAAGAAAAGTGAATGGGTGGCTGACAGACTCTTAGTATGACTGCAACAAAAGCTAGTCCTTGGTATATATTTTTTAAAAAGCTGCAGCCAAACACCCCACCCAACAGGGGCAAGAGCTGCCTGTGCAGACCGGGACTCACCATTCACATCTGCCCTCTTGCAATAGTCTCTGCAGGTGATTCTGGCAGAGGGATGATTTTAATGGGACTTGCTTGTGAGCCCCTATGGCTGGCAAGGATAACACACTCTTCTGTAAGTTATAGGCCAGTGACACCTTTATTAAGGTTAAGGGAACAACACACCTAAGCATCCCAGCAAGATTATATTCCAGAGTTGCACTGGGCTGCTCTTTAAAGCCAGAAAGCCTAGAATTTCATCCCAAAATTAAACTGAGATCTCCAACCTTTCTTCAGTATCACTACAGTAATCACATACCTGTTGTGAGAAGCCACAGAAGAACTGGTATAAAAATTGTGGGAAAATAAAGCAAAGGTTCTGAAGAGGCAAACACATAGAGAAGAATGTGTTAGTGGAGAAAACCATCATAATTTCCCCCCCTCTGATGTCACAACTAAAAGCGATGGGACCACCCATATAAAAGGAGGGCCTCTGCCCCTATAACCTTTCCAATTTGGGCTAGAAAAGCTCTGCTTCAAATCCTCACTTCAAAACATGACCATTTTTATTTCTCATATTTCATTAGTGGGCGCTCAGGGTGGCATGCAATTTTAGGAGGTGGAGGGAACAGAACATGCAAAAACTCTGCAAGGCAGATTAGAGGTAGTGAGCAATGTTCCAAGCTCAGTTGTTGCTGAATTGGACAGCAAACCCAGGTCTTCCCAGTCTAAATCCAACCCTGTAAGTATTAGAGTACACCGGTTTTCCCCACATGCACACAACATGCAGGCCCAGCTTACACAAGCAACAGAATCTAGCCAAAGGTTTTATTGAACTGCAACAGTTTAAGTGGCAGGTGAGAAGCTGCATGTCAAAAGCTGTCCCATGGGCGGGGGGGCGTTGTCTGTAGACAAATAGCATTCCAGGGAGAAATTGAGGCTGAATCTCCATTATATATTTGTTCTCTACATACATGCAGAGTTGTTGGGTGGAGCATTCAAACATGTAACAGCTCGCTTGCCACCTGAAATGATGTATTCTTGGAGAGCAGAGACATTGCAGTCAGGACCAGAGCTGACAGAGGTAGGCAAGGGAAAGCCAAAAACATCATGGGCCAGTGGTACAATGCAAAGGGCCACTCATATGACATAAGGGATTTGTATTTTTCCACTTTTGCACAGCCCAGAAACACTCTGCTTGAGATTAACAGTTCTCATCAAGCCAACCAGCTAGCCGGCCATCCAAATCCATTACCTTGTAGAAGAAATACTGCACAAGGTGTGATATTCTGACGTAGTACAAATGCCCATGTGCCAGCAGCAATCTTTTCAAGTCTTTAAACTTGGGGATGGCATAGTCGCTGTTCCTTGCTGCCTGGCGGCCCTCTTTGCCTTTAATACCTAGGTGAAAAAAGGAATTTGACTCTCTTGGATCTGGCTCTTTTGTTGATACAGCAGAAAAATCTCACTGGTAAGGAAATGTACAGATGTGTGAGATGATGGTGCGCTATGGTCTTGCCAGGGTGCTGCACAGCACCAGCAGGAATGCAGTTCATGGAAAGCCAGCCATCTTTTTAGAACTAGTATTAGCACCCTAAATATATTAGGAGGACCTACAGCTGCCTAATACAGAGTCGGGCCATCGAGCTCAGCCCTGTCTACCACAAGTGGCTGGGTTTCCAGAGAGAACAAGGTCTTTCCCCAATACCTCCTATCTTACTACCTGAAATCCTTTAACTGGAGATGGTGAGAATTGATTCTGGGACCTTCTGCATGCAAATCATTTGTTCTACTCAGCTACAGCTCCTGCCCAAGGATCTGCATATGCCGCACAGGAAAAGTGCAGAGTGCAGCACTGGGAGCAGAATTTACCTTTCCAATAATCTAAGGTTTTATACAGCAGAGGGAAAGTTTCTAGTCCTCCAGCACAATTAACACATGCAAAGGTCTGCTTGGAATTTGCATAATGAAATCTTAGGTGCTAGAAGGGTGGCCTAAGAGGGTCCTAACACAAGCAGAATAAATTATGTAAAAATAGGTAGACTTCTAAACATGTAAGAATCACCATGCAAACTCTGCAGAACTTGCAGAATCAATCTTTCCTTCAGTGTAGATGTTGGCTCACTGTAAGTAATAAATAGATTCAGGTGGGTAGCCATGTTGGTTTGAACCAATAGATGTCCCTGATGTACCTCCATCAAGTATCTGATGAAGTGTGCATGCATGTGAAAGCCTGTACCCAGAACTGAACTTTGTTGGTCTTAAAGGTGCCACTGGATTCAAACATAGTAAGTAAAAAAGTTACAGTTGTTTCAAGCACCAATGAACGTTTCTCAAAGCCAACTGTTTGGCACCACAAAGCAACAGATGTGTCAGAATCGGGCTCTGCTGACTGTCATGTTGACTAATGTTTCCATTTGTTTCTGTCTTTGTTGTATACTTTCACTTTTAGGTCTTTACGACCATTTGGTCTCATCCCTTTCTAGCCCTCTCTGCCATAAATTCCATGGGATGGGAGGAGTTGGTGTGAATACCATATATCTGTGTGTATGTGTTGAGGTAGTTAGGTTAGCTTTGCTTGTAACAACTTTCCCATGAGAACAGGCCCAAGATGTCTGGCCATCGGGAGCCTCTCATCCTTGGAGAAACATCGGTTGCTGGATAATAAACTTTTGTAGTGCTGGGTAGTAAGAAGTGGGGAGGGGTGAAAGAGGGGGAGAGAGTGAATGCCCACTGCATGACCATTGCATTATGGGATACTGACCTATTGCCTATGCAATGCCTAACCCTTGATCTGATCTTTAGTCTGAACAAGAGATCTCTCTTGTGCACATCTAAATCTCTGTTTCTAATAAACCTTTCATAAAAGGCTATTAGACTGAGAGAGGATTAACTCAAGGGTGTGACAAGATGGGACTGTTTATGGTATAGTTTATTAACAATGGAACATTACATTTATTACCTATGCCAACATGAGCTTCCAAGATCATGCTAACATCATTGGCACCATCTCCTACTGCAAGAGTTATCGGGTTGCCTTTCGAATTCTTAACCATTCGAACAATCTAAACAAGAGAAAACAGGAAAGCTGGACAGTGTAGAAAACACAAGATCTGAGCATCTCTCCTCCCCCTCCCACATCACTCATGCTTACTGGGGCCAGTCTTCATCTTTGATAATGGGAAAGGAAGAACTGAGGATGTGAACACGACTAACCCAATAGGCAAAAAGGTTAACAAATGCTACTTGGAGTCGCCATGCTGTGACACATTTGATCTGCATGCTGGGAATGACATGCTCCTAAATTGACATGCGCCACGCACCTGTGCTTTCTGCAGAGGGGCCATTCGGCAACACAGTATTGCAGTGCACTTGAGGCATATCTGTTGGAAGATGCTTTTGTAGTAGCTGGAACACGAGTCTTGAGAAGGGTTCAAGATCAGGGACAGGGTCGCACCATCGATCACTAGACCATATTCGTGACTGAGCATCCAGTTCCTTAAAATAGAAGACATGTTTTAAAAGCAAATAGTGTCGGTCTAACCAACAGCCTCAGCTGATTGGGGCTGTGACAAAAATGTGCCATCTCAGCTGTACCTTTTCACGTCTTCAGGCATGTCATTCACCACCTTTTTGTGATATTCCATCATTAGCTTGTACAGTTGTTCTTCCTTATGGTGCTCCTCTCCCACAGTTTTTGTTGTCAGAAGCAACAGTTCTGTATTGGTCTGGAAGAGCCTGCAGGCATAGCAGGTTGCCTGGGCCGTTTCCATCTTGTCTCCAGTCAGCACCCAGATCTTCATGCCAGCAGCATGCAAGGCCTCAATGGTTTCTGCTGCACGCTCCTGGAGTCTACCAAAAGACAAATGTTGATTTATCCAAAAAGCAACCCTCCATCCCCTCCATTAGGAGGGCAGACTGATCATTTAGCCCCTGCAGAGTGAAAAAACAAGAACCAGGCCTCCTAGCTGCCAAAGCTATAAACAGATTCATGGAGGATGGGTCCATCAATGGGTGTTTAAACCTCTGAATGTAAGTGCAGTGAGGCAGCATATCTCTCTCTGTTGGCCCTTCAGTGCAACTGATTGTCTACTATGTGAAGCAGGAAGCTGTACAGATCCTTCAATTCAGCTTACAAACTTCATAACACAGTACACAACAAATCAGTAATAGAAAAAGTATTTAGCACCTTCATCCTTGGTCTGCCCTCAAAGGGATATCTCCTTTCAGTGTTACCCCTTTGGGAATGACCATTTACCTCTGACTGTCATGGAGTAAATCCATTGTACAACCAGCAACTAAGTTTACATTCAGCATGGATAATGCCATCTCTATGGGTCGTCTTACCCCTGAACTGTTGTCAATCTGAAACCCAGCACTCCTCTCTCAGTGGTAACACAACCAGAGGAGGGAGAAATTGTTTCAACCCTTGTCAAAGGCTTGTTACCACTGCTGCTCCTCTTCCTGTAGGCTGCAGCAACCGTGGAATAATCCCCTGCACTCCCCATCCCCATAAACAGGTGGTCAAGTTTACACTTACAAATGTTTGGAAGCTGGATTAACAGGACACCAGCTATGCACAGGAAGTGCTGGAGCAAGACTACCCTCCCCCTACTATAGGTAGGTTCTTCAGGATGAATCAGGATATTTGCAAGTGAGCCCAGTTTGTATCATCTGCATCCCCTCCTAAAACAATTAGAGGGAACGATTCCACAAAGGGGGGAGGGGGTATTTTTGAAAGGAGTTTAGCATAGACAGACAATGTTGAGACTTAATTCATTTTCCTCCCATTGTTTTACCTGTCTTCCACAGCAGTGGACCCAATCAAATGCATCTCTCTCTCAATTTCATCAAAAAGCACCGCCATCTTTGCTTCTCTGTCCTGTAGTGCCATTGTAGCTTCTTTAACACAGCCACTGATTTTCAGGTAGTCACTTTCAGATATTTCTTTGAAGGCTACACAAAGTGTCCGATACCCATCCTGGAAGGAAAGAGGCATATGTGTTCTTTAAAGCCTATTTTTGGTCTTTCCATTCGGTGTGATGTCATTTTTGTGTGCACAGCAGTGCTGTGGAAGTACATCCAAGAGGTCAAATGAAAGGTTAAAGTCTAGGCATTCTGAGAGTTACTGGGAGAGAACAAAGCAGTTTCAGGTCATGATTCACCCACAAAAGAGTTTAAGTTGTTCTATAAAATAGCTCCCTGAAGCTGTTTCAGGAACTTGGAGTGGGGAAAAGGGGAGAAGATGCTGAAACAGATACAATCAGCCTCAATGGGCACAAGCATTTCCTCTCAAGCACAGCAATGAATTTGCTGGATGACGGCCAATTGCTAAAGCCCTTGAAAAAGAGCCAGTTCACAGAAGATTTGCTGCCTGTGATAAGAATGGGACACAGAAAGCTGCCTGAGTGCCATTAGTGGACAAAGTCAGTCAAATTTAAATTACTTTCCATGTACAACAAATTAAGATGGGGAGGAGTGAAGTAAAAATGGGCCCAAAGGTGGCTTATGTACAAAAGATGCCATCAAGGCACACAATTAAATTGTTAAAAACAAGAACAAACTCAAAGATTCTGCCAGGGAAAGCAGGAGATCAGGAATTAGCAGCAGGAGACCCAAATCTGGTCTCTGCATAGCCCTGGACCAAAGGACACAGTCTTACTATGGAAATAGGCCTTCCCTGAGCGCATAGCACCAGTACCCCAGAGTTCAACCCCAATGGTGGTGATGGCGGGAGGGGGGAACACACCAGGCTTAAGAGCCATCCTTAAAGACTAGGAGTTACAGAGGCTCCATCACAAAGAGCCAGGAGAAAGCTTCTGTTCGCATTTTTGATTTGTGCACGGAGTGGAGCCAATGGAGCAAGTGGAGTCAATGCTTCTCAATCCTTGGTCAAGACAAAATACAGCCCTCGGTTTACAATGTAGCTACTTGACCAAGTAAGACAACACACGTAGCTCATACATAGCCTACAGGGCTGACCCCAGCTTATTTTGCACCCTAGGCGAGGATCCCTTCTGGCACCCCCCCGCCCCCCTCCCCTGTGCGCCCACCAATTTTAGGAAGAATGAAAAACATAATATTTGAAATTGCTAATTTCTTGCGCTTGTGTAACCTCGCCACGTCCGGCTGGAGCCTCCGGTCTCTGGAGAGAGCGCCTGGGCGTGCCAAGGCAGGGGCAGCGGCAGGCTCTCCTCCCCACACTGGGGGTAGCCCCGAGACCAGGCTCCGTTCCCGCAGGGGCTCCCCAGCTCTGGGCTGCCTTGCTGCAGTGCCACACAACAAAGCGAGCTCTCCCAGGCAGGTAAAGAGAGGGATTGAGAGCGCCCGGCATTGCCTGCTCAGCGCACCCATCTGCCACTCCAAGTGGGTGCCGGCCAGTTCATTGCCTCACCACGCCACCCCATGCGGGTCGAGCCAGCAAAGGACGAGCAGTGCTTCCCCAACCTGGAGCTCGACGCCCAGAGCCAAGGAGGTGGAGCTGACAAGAGAAGCTGCCCAGCCACGCAGCCAGGCGGAAAAAAAATGGGTGACTCTTGCTGCCTTTGCTGAGGTGCATTGCTTCAGCACCTATTTTTTCAGCCAGAAGCACCCCCCAGTGGCATGCCTCGACGGAGGAATGGCACACCTCCTGTCGCCCCAAAATCTCCCCCCCGCAAAAGGCAACATGCTCCAACCGCAGGGCTTTTGGCGGGGGGGCTTTTGGCAGGGGTGCAGGCGCAGTTCTGCGCCCTGATAATCAGCCCACCCTAGGCAAACATCTAGCTCACCTAGTGAGCAGGCCGGCCCTGATAGCCTATACTGCAGTCTCAAGAGCTGTATGTGGCTCTTTGATATGTCACCTGTGGCTCTTCTGAGCACTGTTTCCCAATATGGCTCCTTGAAACCAGTGGGGTTGTGATTGTCAGGTGGTCCCCACCCTGAAACACCCATTGCCAGAAGAACAGGTAAACTGTGACCCCAGTAAAGGTGCACTTACCATTGCATTGCGCTCTACGTGTACTTTTGTTTTCAGTATTTCAGATTCTGGAACTCTTGAAAACATAGAGGAGTCTGCTCCCTTGCAGAACAGGACTATCATCCCTAAAAGAGCATTTTGAAAAAGAATGGTTAGATAAGCGTTTTTTGAAGTTAATTAAGAATCATTAGAAACTCTGGAAAAATGACCTTTCACGGAAAATAGTTTTGACTAACCTGATGGCATCCTCACAATAACACTCATTCGGCGGCGGACACAATCAAAATCCAAAACATGAAGCAGCTCGTAGCTTTTAAAGACAAGAGGGCAGGAAGTTACATATATGTGAAGGGTTAGGGGTGATCATTTCCCAATCCCAAACCCAATAGTGAACAGAAGTCAGTTCCTGTAGGTCACTACTCTTGGAACCAATACAAAAGCTGTATTTAGACTTGCCATTTGTTTCAATAAAGGTTCCAATGCATGGGTCAGCAACCTGCAACCTGAAGACCAAGTCTGGCACTTCAGGTACCATCACAAAATGGCCCTGAAGTTTGATGGAACCCTGGCTCACCAGACAATCTAGTTGCTGACTAGATGTGGCAAGGATGCAACCTAGTTAAAAATCTACTTGAGTTATTGATTTTGGGATTTAACAAGTAGCCAGGGACCATGTATAAGATCCGTAGAGAACACATGCAAAATACTTTAAAAGCCCACCATGGCATATAGCAACTCTGAAATTGACCTGGCCGCAACATCCAGTTTCCTGGAACACCCCAAGAATGGGGGAAAGAAATGCCACAAATAAACATGCCATTTCAACTTTCCAACATTTCTAACAATGACCTGTCCTAACATTTCCCTGAATTCTAGATGACAAGTTAAAATTGGTCCTACCTCTCAATTTCTTTATAGCAGTTCTGTACCTTCATGAAACCATTTTCTTGTCCTAGAAAAGTGAAACCATACCTGTCAATGAACAAAAAGGACAGAAGGGCGTTGAAAAAAAAACTATTTGTTTTTAAATTTAAGCTAGACCAGATTTGGGGAAGGGGTGTTTTGTTTTTAAATCACAAGAAGATGGTCGAATTAAAAATGTGATACAAGCAGGGCTGGGTGTGTCTTGTGCTCTTGTGAAAGTGTGGAAAAGCTTCAGAATTTAATATTCAGCACAAGCTAGCTTCCTGAGAATTCTGGCTTTTAACGAAAAAAAGAAAACAAAAATGTTTCTAGATCTTATTGAGAAGGCAATTCTTGAAAAAAGTGGGAGTCAGAAGGGGGAGTCAGAAGGGGGTCTACAGCAGCTTTCCAATAAATGGAGGCAAGACCTTCAGAAGCTTGCATTGCTCCAGGCCCCTCTCCAGAGATAGCAGAACCCAGAACAAACTGGATCATAAAATCACAGAGTTGGAAGGGGCCATACAAGCCATCTAGTCCAACCCTCTGCTCAATGCAGGCTCAACCTAGAGCATCCTTGACAATGTTTGCCCAGCCATTGCTTAAAGACTGCCAGTGAGGGGGAGCTCACGACCTCCCTAGGCAGCTTGCTGAAATAGTCTGGTCAAGAGCAGCAAGATAAATCAGGCAAGAGAGAACTCAAGTCCACTCAACTTACATAATATATGCGGGATATAGAATTGGACTTTTTCTAGGTGCAGAACTTTGCCTATGCACAGAATATTTTTTTGGGGGGGAAGGGTGGAGTAGGGCCAAATTTGGCAGTTGCTGGCTACCCAAAAAGTATCTTTAATATTATGAGTAGAACAGTTGAAAACAAAGAAGCTCTCTCTGTGTTATTCTTCGATGCTGACAAAGTTTATGATAGATTAGAATGCGAGTATTTAGAAAAATACATTATATTTGATTTCTTTAGCAATTGTACAAAGGAAGAAAATAGAGGGCTTGTTTAACATCTTAATTTTATGTTGTATTATTATGCGTCTAAACTAAGAATGATATTCACGTGATCACCGTCTGATGGATCTAGTCAATGATATCGACAGGAACACGAAAGCACTTTGAGGAAGGGAGCTTTGACTCTCCAAAGCTTATACCTCCAAAATCTTGTTGGTCTCTAAGGTGCTACTGGACTCAAATCTAGCTGTTCTACTGCAGACCAACACAGTTACCCCTCTGAAAAGATAGTATGCAAATCACATTGGAAGAGTTATTCTGGTACTTTACATAACCTAGGCTATATAAAGCAAGAATTTATGATTACATGCACGATGATAATTTTCGTGTTGGTGAGACCTAAGAAGCATGGGTAAAATTTAGAAAACATATTAATTCTAAGATAGCCTTATTAACCTCCTTCATACATAATTTTAAAATTAAGATCTTAGGTTTGCTTGCTGCAAAAGCAAGGGTACCACTGTCATGGTGTACAGAGGTTCTATGTAAAGGGCACTATGTAACTTTGTTGAAGTAACAGTCTAAAATATCAGCTATCGGAGGGTTTCAGTACCTCCAATTATGTTCCTATATTTGAGATCAGGTGAGACACCAATATATTAGTACTTCTCTTACTCAGAAGAAGTCATTTTCAATACTATGGAATCTAAAGGATTACTTAAAATATTTTATTTTGGGTTAATTAATTCATTAAATAAAGATAAATTCAATCATCATAGGCATTGAAAAATAATACAGAATGGAAATAACTGTTTACACCTCCTGTCAGCAAGAACAATCTGTACCAACATGAAATAAATTTAATATAAATTAATTTACTTTTTAGTATTTCATTCCTTGGGGAGGAAAGGTGGCATGATATAGTCCAGTCCCATCGGACATCAAAAGCTAAGCAGGGTCGGTACTTGGAAGGGAGACCACCAAGGAAGGCTCTGGAAAACTGCTCCTTGCTTGACAGCACTTTACACACACACACACACACACACACATGTGAGTAAGTGCTTCAAGGCAAATTCTCACAAATTCTGGAAATGTGGTTTCAGATCAGCAGATTATTTACATATGTGATGGGAATGCCCAGCAATTCGAATGTTTTGGGATAAAGTTCTAGCACTAATTGATATTTTAAGATGTCATATACCTAAAAATCCTTAGGCCACTCTTTTAGGCCTTTGGTTTGATTACCGTGGTCAGCATAATTTCTCTATGATCCTTGACCTTATTTTAGCAGCCAAAAAAGTTAATTGCTAGGAATTGGGTGCAGATTTGAATATAAGGAAGAGGGTCAACAAGGGTTGGCGGACAGCTAAATTGCTGAAATTAAGTGAGTTTGTCTCAGGGACGTTAGGTAACACAAACCTTCCTTCATTGTATCATGGCAACCATCTCTGTTTTATTAGCAGCATATTAAACCTTAACTTGAATGCGTTTAACTGTCATGCTCTGCAGCACTGAGAAATGTGATCAGCATATATGATTGTATTTTGTTCTCAAGCAGAGTTTTTTTCAATAAACATATTTTTTACAAAGTTCCTCTGAATGTGAGTTTTCCCCATTCCTTTGCTACATAAACACCACACATCCCATAAGGAAGCTTTCTTTGCTGGTGTGTGTACCAATTTGCTTACCAACAGCTTACAACACAAAACATGAAGATTTTATGAAGAATTTGCCTGGGACCCTGGAGAGCCGCTGCCTGTCTTGAGTGGACAATGCTGACTGTGGTGGACCAGTGGTCTGATTCAGCATAAGGCAGCTTCATGTATTCATCATGTGTTCAAATTCATAGTTAAAAGTGAAAAGCCATCAGATCTCAGTTTTGCTACGGTTGCAGTACATGCTAAAGGTTACCTGCATAATTATGCTTATCCGTCAAGCTCCAAAACAATTTAAACAAAACAATTCCCTGGTTCTATAAATGAGACAGAGCCAAATTGCTTGCTAGAATAATCATCAGGTTGCATCGGGGGAGCAGACAACACTGCTATACCCAAAAGCTGAACCAAACCTCACTTATTGAGAAGCTATCCAAAATCATGCAATTGATGGCTCATGGACTGCATTGGACCCTCGCCCAATTCATGACCTGCCCATTCTCACCCCAGTTTCGAAGCCTATTTCCCTGCTTGCTCAGCACCCTTTCCAGTATTAAGTAACAACATGCCCAGAGATTTCTGTGATTCAGAAACCTCTGGGGTGTCCTCTCATTCTGCACTTAGGAGAACACCTGCCAGGTCCTTTAGGCTGAGAGGCTGAAGCGAAGATACACATTTCCCAGCTGACACCTTTGATTTTACTGGGTGGTGTTGCTGTATTTTTTCTACAATTCCCAACATCCAATGTGAAGCCCTTCCATTTGCAAGCACTGCAACAACCTTTATATGCAACCAATACAACTAAAAGGAAAAATAAAAAGAGAACAACTTCTGAAAATTGTCCTTACTTTTTAGCTCCAGTCAGCAAAGCTATTTCATCCGGGGAGGAGGAGACATAGTTCAGAGATGAGGTCTCCAGATGAGATTTTCCCGAGTCAACTTTATCTCTATACTGAATCTGAACAGTGTGGCAGAGACACAAAGCACGCAGGAACAGCTCTTCTCGACTCTGAGAAAGGAAAATTAAAATGGGAAAGGAGATCTTCAAGCTAGGAGGACCTTCCTGTTTCAGGGACTAAAACAATGACAGCAAGAGATTCAGGCCAACGCAGCATACCAACAGCTGCTCTAGTGTGACAGGAAGTAAGCTACCCCTGCTTGTAGAAATGGCTGAATTCACTATTTCAATAGTCCTGAAAACCTGTGTGGTAGTGGATAGCACTGAACTAGGGAAGAACCAGGTTTAAATCCCCACTCAGCCCTGAAGCTCACTGAGCAATCCTGGGCCAGCCAAACACACACAGCCTATTAACCTCCTTCTCAGACAGTTGCTGTGAGGCGAAAAGTGAGATTAACAACATCTGAGTGTATCTCTTTGAGTTCCTCAGAAAATGGGATGGGATGCAAATGGAAGGAGTGAACAAATATACTTGATCACTTTAAGCCACTGCTTAGTGGGTTGGTGACTTGGCACCCACACCTACACTAAAAACATCTGAATGGCTAAATATTTGGGGATTAAGAACAGCATTAAAACACAGGATCATTACTGGTTACTCTTGTAATCTGCTTTTCCTTTGGGAGTGCACATCTGTCTAGTACATTTTTTATCCCATCCTTCCTCCAAAGAGCTCACAGTTCTTATGGACCCATTTTATCTTCACAACAATTTAGGTTCTGAGTGAGTGACTGAGCAAAATCGCTCAGCAAACGAGTCTCCCAGATCCTAATCTGACATAGCAACCATTACACCAGGCTGGCTTTCTATGCCAGAAGACATTCTTTTCCAGGAGTGCTGCAGTGTTTCAAATTCTAATGTTCTCTCAGCCTTTTTACCTCCTAGAACGGGGATAGGGAATATCTTGGGCTGAAGTGCTAAAACAAATCTGTGTGTGAAGATGTTGGTCTGCTGCCAAATAAAGAGATGAAGGGAAAGAGGAGAAATATACTTGGCCAGGCATACTGAGAGCAAGCCAAACCCCAATGGTGCAGCCAATGCTATAGGGGCATGTCTCAGTTATATACTACTATGACTGCCTCAGTTGCTGGGGCAGAGGACCAAGCCAACATACTATGCAAAATGGTCAGGCATGCCACTATTTGGTGCTTAATGTCAGGGGTTGCCTATCTATGCCAATCCACTCCACCAATCCACTCAATCACATTGGCTTTATAGAAGCAATCAATCCAGAAGCAATTTTACCTTTTCAGCTTTCTCATAATATTTGAGCCCATCAACCTCTGTCATGGAACCATTATACTTGTATCCATCAATGCTGCACTCAATGAATTCCATGGTGTTTTCTGTCAGTGTCCCGGTTTTGTCAGAGAACACATATTCAACCTAAAAAAGAAGGGAGCATACTGAATTGTTTAAACAGAGACTAATTTCTTACCCATTATTTATCTTTTATGCATGCAATGAAGATAAAAACCTTCCCCTTTAACCCCAATTTGGGACCTGACCCATAACTTCTAAATGGCTGGGTAATTTCAGGGACTCCTGAATGAAGGGGATCGTTTGAATCTATTCCAACCTGGTTTCACTTCTAGTTATGGGACTGAAACAGCCTTGGCCACTCTGGTGGATGGAGAGGGATGGACTTGAAAAAAAATCAGGATTTCCCAAAAAAATATCCCAGATCTGAATACTTTACTGGTATTGGGATTCCAGCTTTTTTGGGAATCCCATTTTTTTTTCCAGGTCCCATAGACCCAAATGGAAAAATACAGAGAGAAAAAATTGCACACCCCAATTGATCACCCCTCACTTTTGTCAGATATTTTAGTAAGTCAAGAACAACACTGCTAACCTAGCAAGCAGTCAAACCTTCCAGCTGTGAATTTGTGTCACTAGGATCCATTTAGTAGCCACTTGGTGGATTCCCTTGAACAGGAGGGATTATTACTGGTTGGGGTCCATGGTCATCTGAGCCTCTGACCTTCCATTAAAGCCCCTTTACAGCCACTGGGAAAGCAGAGTGATGATTACTATGGTCATAATTCAGAGCCAGCTTCCCAGTTTGTGGTGGGAATAGGCAAGATATTATCTGGTTCAGCCCCCTAAGCACACTGCCGTCACCTTGTCATCCTCCACCACATTTGTCCCAATCAGACAAAAGTAGAAACCAGCTGGCCGCAACTATTGCCACTTGGTGCCACTATTGCAACCTGTGCACCCATCAGCTCAACAACAGAAAAAAGATACAGAGAGTTTCAGTGTTTAGTTTACATCAGGAATTCCTTATTTGCGGGAAAACAGGGTACAGATTTTACTTATTTATCCAAAATATTTCTGTGCCATCTTTCCATCTGGACAGTATCCCCATGATGGCAAACATGAAAACATTAAAATGTTTCAGTATTAAAACAAACAACAGTTAAAATATAAGTGTATATAAAATATTTAAACAATTCAATAAAGCCACAAAAAACAGCTGAGAGGTGGGCTCAGCTGAGGATCTTTTGGGCAGTCCCTATAAGCTGAACTGCTCAACAGAGCCCATCAAGCAGCTGATCCTGCAGTGAGAACTCTCCCTGCAGGCTGGGCTGGGGCTCTGCTGGGCAGCCCAGTTTAAACTGGACTGTCCAACACAGCAGCATGTAAAGGAGCTGATCCTGTGGTGAGAACTCTCCCTGTCAGCTCTGCTGGACAACCCAGTTTAAACTGGACTGTACAACAGAGCCTGCAAAGGAAATGATCCTGCAGGGAGAACTCTCCCCACACACTCTGCTGGAGCCCTCTTTGGCAGTTTGGTCGAACAGTCCAAAAGACCCCCAGCTGAGCTGAGTGCCCACCTCAGCTGTTTTGCAGGCTTTCTTCTACAGTCCCTTTTAACATCCCTGTTTAAAGGTACTGCAGAAGAAAGTCCCAAAACAGCTGAGCGGCAGAAGCAATCTGCTCCAGCTTCTCAGTAGCTCTTTGGGTTTGTTGGTAATTCCCAAATATACCTGGGATTTTTTCCAGTTCTCCAAAAAAATCCCAGATACATTTGGAATGCCAAAATATATCCAAAAAGTACCAATTAGATGTTTTTTGGGTATATTTTCAGTTCAAGTAGACCTGAATGCACACCCCCTAGTGATCACCTGACTAGTTCAAAATAACATCAGTCGACTGACTTCCCAAACCAGGACGCATGGAAGCAAATGCAATACCCAGAATAAAAAAGACCACCAGAAGGATTTTCAATACCCTCCTCCTAGTTTTAAAGACAAAGATCCTGGATATATGAATGTGCACTCATTTAAAAAATAAATATCAAGCCTGACCCTGGGATGGATGTTGTTGCGTTTCAAAGCCTTGGGATCAATAAACTGATCCAGAGAGTTCATTTCAGTCAGCAGTACAACATAAGGAGCTGGTTATGGCATCTGTTTGAACTTGCAATTAGCAGCTTAAAAATTAAAGCTTTCCTGTAGCAATGTCAACTGAGGGCATTCAGTGAGTCATCTCTGGATGCTCGTGTAATGTTTGGTGTATCTGCCATTCCTGTTTGTCTGGAAGGACCCTTGGAGAAAGGAGTCTAGAGCCAATACTCCAACACCTGTCTCTCAGAGTGCCTTACTGGCAAGTCCAGTTGATCCAGTCACTATTCCCTCTCTGGTCCATTTTTGCTTCAAGGCTGGCAATTATGCAGTTAAGGGATTTGAACACCTGCCACATAAGGATGAGCTAAAGATTTTGAGGTTTTCAATTTAGGAGAAAATGACTAAACAGGAAACAAAAGAGAGGAGAACATGGAGACAGAGAGGGAGAGAACTTTTCCCCTGTATCAAAATATTAGAATGCAAGGACTCCCGATGAAGAGGACAGGCAAAGGTACTTCTTCATACAGTGCAGTCAAGATGAGAATCTCACTGCCACAGGGTGCAGAGATGGATGCTAACTTAGTCTTAAAGGGGATTACGTAAATTCATGGAGGACTGGTCTATTAGACCTGATGTCTAAATGGAACCTCCAAGAACTGTACAGCTCAGTGCCAGTTGCTAGGCATCAACAACAGAGGCAGGCATTGGAATCTCTTCGCTTCTTGTGGAGCACCTACTGGCTACAATGAGAACCAAGCTACTAGATTATAAGCACCAGGGATATGACCTAGCAGTGCCTCTTCTGATGTTCTAAGGGGGCAAAGTTGTGCCTCTTAGGTGGCTGGATTTGACTAGGGATCCTCCTATTGTTGATTCCTCTACTATATGATGGAAAGCATTATATCCCAACTGCAAATATGAGAAAAACCAAGTATATATTCTGAGGAGAGGTAGACAGCTTTGTGCAAGTTTTCTGCTGTACCTCCTTACCCCCTCCCCAGTTAACACTTTCAAGGCAACCTTTGCAGAAAAAGGATTTTAAAATTAACGTCATGTGACCAGAAGGATAGGTTGATGCACACAGCGTGGTTTTGAAGCCTGACATTTCCCTGCATAGTAACAAGCATGCAAATCCTGCTTAGTGAAGGATAATTATAGCATCAGCACTCAGGGGACCAAGGGATCAATCTTTAGCACTAATATATATGTAAATAGTTGAAGTAGTATGTTGAAAGGAACATGAGAACCTGGAAGACTCAGGTAATATAGTCAAGGCCAGAAAATCAGCTCCAAATTCCTCTTTTCAAACTGCAATACAGGCAGTAATGACGAGATCCAATTTTACCCCTTTTGTCTTGCAGCCAAGAGATACTTCGTTTTATTTTATAGTTAAATGTGCATTTCTAGTTGCATTGTTCTCATTAAAGAGAGTAAAAATGAACAGACCCATGAGAGAAAAGTATGTGATTAATCAGGTCTAATGAAATTTTGAGCCTTCAGGGAGGAGGGCAGTAACACAATTCTTAACAAATGGGCAGATGTTCAGAGGTGAACAAATGGCCACATGGAGCAGCCATAGAAATACAAGGAAGCTCAATTGTTGCTGTTCAACAGAAACATCCAAGGCATTGCAGGGCATTCACCTGCAGAACAGTTGTATTCTGTAAACCGGCCCATGTGACCATCCACTTTCATAGTTGAATCTGAACTGGTATGGCAGCCAACTGTTTAATTAAACCAATGTCTCACAACAAACAGCATTTTTAATCCATGGAGACTGAACTGAAGCCTTATTAGATGGACTTTGATTTTACCTAATTGGTGTTTTTGCATTAATATACCAATGAACTGTAGATTTTACTTCATTATTTCATCTACATATTAACTCATGAAACTGCCTTATGTTGGTCTATCAAGCTCAGTACTGTCTATTCCAACTGACAGCAGTTCTCCAGCGTTTGAAACAGGTCTTTCACACTACGTACAACATGATCCATTTCACTGGAGATGCCAGGAATTGAACCTGGGACCTTCCACATGCAAAGAGATACTCTATTATTTATTAACTTAGTAAACTTTATATGTTGCCTCTCCAGAGACTTGCTCAAGGTGATTTAGAACTAAGATAATAAAATAAAACCATCAAAACAAAGCCATTACACTATTAAAACAAGCCACTAAAACATCCACTAAAACAGCATAAAATGCACAATAAACAGCTTAAAATGATGTAGAATCTGATCATAAGGCATTTTAAAGAAAAAAGCCCCTTAGTAAGACTGGGTAAAAGAGAATTTTAGCTCTGCCACTGAGAAACTGGCCCTCTGTATATAATCTGATCATCATTTGCTACAGTTTCTCATTAGATCCATGCCTCCTTGTAAATAACTTTTTTACTTTTCTTATAAAAAAACCCAAAGCAAAATACCCATTTAATAACCAGCAAATTACTGCTTGTAATTTTTATCTAAGCAAAAATAAATAAATAATCTTCCATATTTTCCTGCTTGAATGCCAGAAGAAGATGCAAACTCACCATGTCTGGATTAGAGATTTTCTACATACTGGCATCTTGAGAGATCAAGGGCCCTGAAATGTATTCCTAAGACACTTTCTTATAGCATCCAGATTCTGCATCATATGATTTGAAATCCGTATGTTAGGCACTGGAATTCTGAAACAGAGTTCCACACATTTTGCCTACAATGACCCACCAGCCACGAATGAAGGACTATGAAAAAAAAGGAATATGGGAAAAGTTTCTGACCTGACCGAGCTCCTCATTGAGGTCAGAGGTATTCACCAAGGCCCCTTCTTTGGTTGTCTCATCATACATCTCTTTGTCCCAAGAAATGAAGAAAGAACCCAAGAATTTCTGCATTTCTACTGTCACATACATGGAGACTGGGATAATGAAATTGAACAAGACCATGAAGGACAGGAAATCTGTGAACATTCTTAAGAGCTGAAAAGAGAAGAATAGCAGTGAAATCACTTATAAAGAGGCATAGAAGGCCTCAGTTATTTTTAAAAAGCACCTATGACTACAGAATAAACAAGCAAAACATTGTCAGTACTACTATCTACTTGAGCTTCTGCATGGCTGCTGCATCTTACACACTCCAGCTATAACCTGGGACAATGTTAAGTATCAATTTCTAGTCTTTGGGTACAGTTCATTATAGGAATGTACTTGCATTATGATGTTAAGTATCCATTTCTAGTCTTTGGGGACAGTCCATTATAGAAATGTACTTGCATTGTGATTGCCACTCAGAGGCAATATTAGAACTTAAGCTAACCAAAACACTAAAAGGCTAGCAAATTACCATGAAGAGTAGTTTTATGCACATTCCTTACATATTCTTTTATCTCTCTAATGTATTAATTTTACCATGCTGTTATTCTCATTTATGCACTATTTTTTGTTGTAAATGTTTAATTTTTTTTTACAACAAAACATAAGCAACTGCATAGGCCATGTGAATCCCTCTACCTTGAAGGTCTCTCTCTCTCTTTGGGTCTTTTGGTTGTACCAAGGTTCATCGACAGAATGATCACTTATCCAGAAGTACTTCATAGTAGTGCACAACACGGCCTTGCCCACAAGAATGAATAAATAGACAACCAAGAAAACGTTGATTGATCTGGAAAGTTGGAGTATTCAAAAGCAAACAAGAAAAAAAGTAAGATCAAACAGTACATAAAAAGAGACAAAAACGAATGTTTCACTGATAAGGAAACACAAAATATAAAGCAGATGTACACCAGGACAAGCCACTGGTCCATCTAGCTCAGTATTCTCTGCTCTGAATGTCAATGGTTTCTCAGGGTCTCAGGCAATGAGGGGGGTTGGCCATCTTTCCCTGGAGGATGCCAGGGACTAAACCTGACATCTGCATGCAAACAAGGGCTGTACCAATGAGACCACCCCCCCAGCAATGATTACATGATACTGCCTTGTAGTGAACCTTGTGCCGAGGTCAGGAAGATGGCTGAATTACATGCCTTCCAAGTATATCCTGGAATCATCAGTATACGCTAAATTGTATAAGACTTTAAATAGAAAACATACTTGCAAAGCAGATAAGCAGGAGCATTTATGTACCACTTTGAGTGTTCAGATCACCTTACAGCTCTCAGTGACCCTTACAACAGCCCTGTGAAGTAGGAGGGCATTGTTATCTCTGCATTGCCAAGATGGGGGAACTAAGGCTGAGAGAGAGAGAACCAGGAGACTTTCCAGTTCACAATCCTCTCCATTCAGCTGCATCCAACAGGCACAGTTTTGACTACAACTATTTCCCCATCTCCAAATATGAGCCTACTTTGCCAAGGCTGCTGTGAAGGCACATGAAGGAAAGCCCTTGGGAGTACTTCTCCATGATGTGAAAACAAAGACCAGAATCAAAGCAATGATGAATTTGTTATATATATAAAAAAAAGTCTGGCACACTTACTTTTCCACCGCAGAGCGTTTCTGAGATTTTCCTTGGTAGTTCAAAGCCATTTTTGTTTCCATCCCAGTATAGACAGCAACACCTAGAGAATAAATGTTATTTTTAAGTGGCACGTAAACTCAAGCCAAACGGTTCCTTTTTAGGAACACAATTTAGTTCTCAACTGCCAGTTTTTACTGTAGTACATTTCATGGTAACGGAAATGTGAATGTGGAACAGATTGCAAGACTTGGGAAAGTGTAGCCAGGCAAAGAAAGAAATAGGGGATTGTATGAACTCCTAATTCTGAAGAAGAAAAAGAAACAACACACACATTTGAGATATCAGGCTTTAATGATGACTGGAAGAAAATTGCTCACCATAGATTTTGTGAGTAGTTTTTAATGTTGCTCCCTTCAGCAAGAGGTTGTCGGGACCCAGTGCTCTATAATAAGCGTAGAAGATTACAGCATTTAAGTCGGAGAAACATTCTGGATAAGTTTCCCAGGTATTTATTACCTATTTCATTGCCATATTTATGTTCTGCCAAAATTACACAACAATCAAACTGCTACAGAAAACAGTGAGTCCAAACACACGCACTTTTTAATCTCATGGAGGCCCATAGTGCACTTGGAAGGTTGCTTGAACTGAAGGCCCTTTGAAATAAATAGGCCCACATATGTGGCACCCTAAAGATAAGAAGTGATGGTGCCCTCGACATTACCTCTGGCAAACCATTCAATATGATTGGTTTAATGACGGGGGTGGGGGAGAAGGGCTGTGAATCCCCACTTTGCCATGGAAACCTGCTGGGTGAGATTGAGCTAATTGCACACTCTTAGCCTAACCTATTAGCCTAACCTATCTAACAGGGTTGTTGTGAGGATAAAATGGAGAAGAGGAAAATGTTGTAAGCTGCTTTGGTCCCCACTGGGGAGAAATGCTCCAGACTTGATTTGTTTCTCCTCTTCCCCTGCCCATGAGGTGGCCAGGCAGTCTGGAATGGGAAGTAATGTGTAGTTTGCCATCTAAAGATAAAGGTTTCCCTTACTCGAAAGCTAGTCAAATCCGACTCTATGGGTTGGTGCTCATCTCTGTTTCCAAGCCAAAGAGCCAGCACTGTCCAAAGACGTTTTCGTGGTCATGTGGCTGGCATGACTAAACACTGAGGCGCACAGTATGCTGTTACCTTCCCACCCAAGTGGTACCTATTTATCTACTTGCAATTTTTTTGCTTTTGAACCGCTAGGTTGGTGGAAGCTGGGACCAGAGACGGGAGCTCACTCCGTCACACAGCACTAGAGTCTCGAACTGCTGAGCTACAGATCTTCTGGTCTGCAGCTTCAGCATCTTAACCTCTGAGCCACTGCAGTCCCTAACTTGCCATCTGGATTCTTTTAAATCTGTTGCACCAATGTTGTCTATGTATTCTATTTTTATGGCTTTTGTGTTTTTATTTATTGTTGTACATCACCCACAGCCCTGCAATAGCAGGGATTGGTGGATATGATGATGATAACAGAAATAAATAAATAAATACCTTCATAAAGGGAGATGTACCTTACACTGAGCCTGGGAGCAAATGATCAGGCACAGAAGGCATTTCAGAACAGATGCCATGTTGATCTCTCCCCGCCCCCCAGGTTGCAGTTATGACCAACATATTGACTGCTGGTGACTGGCAGTTTTATAACTTTATTGTGATGGATGATTCAGAAAAGCTCCATACAGGCAGCAGTGAAGCTCTCTCACCAAGGGCCAATTCGTTCAACACCAAATTGGAGGGCAGGACAAGTCTAGTCATATACATACTTCTTGTGTGGGCATACTCCTATATAACTGTGTATCAGATTGCAGAGGGTAATTCTATTGGTCTTTCTAGCAAAAGAAAACAAGAGTCCAGTGGCACCTTAAAGCCTAACAATATTAACTTCAATATGAAGTTTCATGAGTCAAAACTCACCTTCAGTTTATTGTCTCACACACCTTTAGCATAACCCCACTGGTGAGAGATAAAAAGTGCACTTTGGTGTTTCTGGCATGTGCAAGCAGCATCCCTCCAAAGTCAAGGTTTTGGCAAGATTTGGCAGCCTCCCTGTTCTTTAGAAAATTTGTGTCAGTCTCTTTGCTGGTTTTGGTTTTAGCGAGGGAAAGGCAACTTGTGCTGCATGCATTTGAGCAAAGGGTTACACCGCTTTAGGAATAATTAGTAAAGGGGAAAATCCTGCCCTTTTGGTAGCTGCTTCCCCCTAAATGAGAAAAGCACTTTCTTTGACTAGTATTCTCTGCTAGGTGGGGATCATGCACAGTTGAGTCTGCTTCAGTGGGGAGGGCAAGGATATAAATCAAGTAAGCAAATAAAAAAATGTTTTTTTTTATTTTCAGATTTTTCCTTGGACAAGTGTGGTTACCTGGACTTTCTATTCCCCATTCCTTAGATGTCAGCTAATACTTGCTTGGTGCTTCTTTGCTGGAAATTGTAATTTCCTGCTGAGTTAGCTGGTCTAAGGGCAGAGTGCTTTGTTGTTTGGTTCAATTAGGGTTGTCAAGTGGGTTATCTTGAAAACTATGTTTGTTGTCCTGAATTAACAACATTGGCTCAGCCTCTCCAAAAACAACTTTTACCTTCAAATATGCATATTAAAAACTTCTCCTTAACCAGTCATATGAAATCAAAGCATTTGGAGAGGGAAAGAAACTGCTCAATGTAGCTCACATGACAATGAAAATATTGCATTTGTTACAGAGGAAAGTCTGACTGCTGAATTTTTGTGATGGCTCCTAGGTTCAAATAAACTTGGTCGAGGCCTGTTCTAAGTGACCTGCTGTAGTCAAGAGACAAGCCACTCCATTCTGAGACAATTATAACTTCCTAACATATGCTAACCACTGCTCCCTCTAAGCTGAGTTAGTATGAGCTAGCTCACAGTTTTTTAGCCTCTGGTTCACACGTTTTTGTCTTAGCTCTGGAAGGATGGCTCCAGAGCAAACTAGTTTATGCAGTAGCTAAATCACTCACTCACAACTTTAATGCCAGTAGCTCACAAAGTAAATGTTTTGCTCACAGGACTCCACAGCTTAGAGGGAGCATTGATGCTAACTCATTCAGTCCTCACATATGTACTCTCAACAAGAAGGACTATAAATCCTCTGTATATTCATGTATTTCTTTTTCAGAATAGTATACTAGAATACTGAATGGATATCTGCTGACAATATTACATCCAGCTCAAAATGTGCCCCCCACGCCTGAGAGGAAATAATTAAGATTCTGTTACCTCCCATAATTAAAAAAAACACGGTTAGACATTTAGTTTTTCGCTTTGCGTAACTTAAACATCATCATGTTACATGTTAATTTGCTGTTAAATCCCTGTCTATAAGTTTAGAACCTCATCTACCACTCCAATGTATTTTGAAAAAGTGTGCCTTGCACACGAAAGCTCATACTTTGAATAAACCTTTGTTGGTCTTAGAGGTGCCACTGGACTCTAAATTTGTTCTTTTTCCTAACAGTCTGTAAGAACATTACTATAGTCCAGTTAGCTGAGTGATGACTTAAAAAAAGTTTCTTTTAACAACATGAACCAGCAGCAATAACCAATGTGCACAGAAAATTACAGGATTTTGATTAGTTCAAGACCTTTGAGTCAGAAAACACTAAAGAAGAGTGAATCTGTGGAAAATGGGTTTATTAGTCTCCAGAAGCCATAATTCCTTAATGGAGCCTACTTGTCAAGAGGCAGTGTACCCCAGGCTCAAGATTTTGGGAGCAAACACCCAGCATACTCTGCTAATTGTTGCTCTAAGTTTACTACTGGTTTGGAGATATCTTAAGGGTTGATGGATCTATATTTTCTATGAGATGCAAGGTGACTGTATACATCTCAAAAGCAAAATTACAGGAGATCAAAAATCAGGCTGATTGATGTCAGCAGTATTCCTTTAACCACAAGAATCAAGCTTATCAATTACAATTGACAATCAACAACAAACACAACAGCTGACCAACCTGGCTACAGGCTCTTGGTTGTCATTGTAGATGTTAATTCTTCCAACAAACCTGCAACACAAGACGACATTTGTTCTATGCTGTTTGGATTTGCACAGAGCCCTTGCAAGTACAATGAACAGAGGGAAACAAACAAATGAGTCAGTGAATAATGAGAACAGAGATAAGAATAGCAACTTTTATATTTAACAGGTGTGATCCAGAAAGACATTTCCCAACAGGCAATGTTGGTTCAAAAAACTGCATCTCCACATGTCACAAAAGTAGCAGAGGTTGATCCAGGACAGGAGTACAGAGGGCTGATATTGTGGGAAATTAATTTATTCCACAGAATTTTAGATGGCCATCTAGTTCAGCCACAAGTTCAATGCATGAATTCTGAAGTTGCAGCATGCATTCCTGACACACTGTTGGCTAGCCTTTGCTTGAAGACCTCCAGTGAGGTCCCCTTAACTAATTGGTTACATTGATGAACTGCTCTTATTGTTCAGAAACTGCCCCTAACACGTTCCTGAAATCCACCTTCCTTTAGTTTAACTTCATTTTTTCTAATCTTGGCCTCTAGAGCAGTGAAGTATGTTGTTGCCCTCTTTTATATGATAGACCTCCAGTATTTGAAGAAAACAATCATGATCCACAACCCTCATTCTTTTCTTCTAGTTCCTTCAAACTTTCCTAATGGTACCTGTTTTTCAGACCATTCCTGCCAGCCTTCATTGCCCTCATCTGAATCCATTCCAAATTATCTACATCTTATGATGCTCAGACATGGAGATAGTAGTTCAAGAGATGAGACTAGTATGGAATAGAGTGGAACTATTACTTCTAATGACTTGGATTCTATGCTTGTCTTAATGTAGCTTAAAAATCACATGCATCTTTAATTCTACAATCACCTGTCAGTAAGCCAACCCATCATTTTCAGAGCACTTACTGGATCCTGGATCAATTTCAGAATGTACCAAAGCACAGCTGTCTTCCGATTCAGGCTGCCAGGGGTGGGAGCATGTGACTCTAGATTTATGAACATCTAGCATCATATCCTCTTAATCCAGTTAACACCTGGTCCCTCATACGCTTCAGAAGACAAAACCACTTGAAGCTGAGCCATACACATGCAATACAGCATCCTACATCCCAACTTAAGTATCAAAACTTTGCTAAAGCCAAGGCAAGATAAGTGCTCCAAGTCAACAAGAAAGAAGCCCATCCCAGGACTTACTTGTAGAGGTCTGGCTGAGGCTGTTCACATTCAATTGTGGCAATAAGGCAATCTATGGCTTGGCATGTAGAGAGTTTGGCAGTATCCTGCACAGTGTAGTGAGTCTAGATGGAGGCAACAGTACAAATCAATAAGTAATGGTCCTTTTAGAATTGTTTGCACAATGTTTAGCAAGCTATGAATTCAAAATTACAGAAACACTGGTTAGACAACCATCAGGCAACCATGACAATTTTCATTTTGTGCACAATAAATGTTATTGAATTTATATTAATAATAATAATAATAACAATAACATTGAGAATATATCAGTAGGCAAAGATATGGAATTTTCATTTTACAGGTGATGTGTGAGAATGGTAACAGACTTTCCACTTGCTTAGGGTGACACTAACAGCAAGAGAAAGTCACATGGCCTGAATGAAACCATACAAGAACCTCTTTTCCAGCACAAACAAGACATTATAACTGAGTCCAATGATCTTGCTAGAATCCTCAAGCTATGGGGACCCAGTTTGCCACCAAAACATAAGAAATGTTAATAAGAAGGGGGCAGGGTTTCCCAACAGAAACCCTAAATGTTTTGTGGAACAATGAAAAAATAATTAAGTACATCCTTTTTTTTTTTTTTTTGAACGAGGGTTGCTTTTTAAGACATGTTTTACTCAAAATATGTGTATTAAGAACATGTTTCTGCAAAACAATCTACAGTACTAGATAATGATAATTCCTGTGTCTAGTGTAGACATACAGAGTATTTTCATGGATATATTTATTGCTTAAATGGGATTAATTTTGTCCAAAGTGAATATGCTATGTATGTGGTACAAAGCAAAATACTATAAGGTAAGGTAAGGTTCCCTTGCTCGAAAGCCAGTCGAATCCGACTCTAGGTTGCGGTGCTCATCTCCGTTTCAAAGCCGAAGAGCCAGCGCTGTCCAAAGACGTTTCCGTGGTCATGTGGCCGGCATGACTAAACACCAAGGTGCATGGAACGCTGTTACCTTCCCACCGAAGTGGTACCTATTTATCTACTTGCAATTTCTTGCTTTCGAACTGCTAGGTTGGCAGGAGCTGGAACTAGAGACAGGAGCTCACCCTGTCATGCGGCACCGGGTCTCGAACTGCTGAACTACTGACCTTCCACAGCCTGCAGTTCAGCGTCTTAACCACTTGAGCCACCGCAGCTCTATAAGAGCCTGTCTAATTACATTTTAAATACTATAAAATGTAATTAGATGTGCTGTTAGTCCTACCGTTACAGCATCAAATGATATCTGTCCAAATACCATGCTCTCTTTTGTTTACTACAAAATTTATGATTCCTACAGATGTTCATTTTTTCTCTAACTCTCAGATGGCAAAAACAAAGATATATATGCTGAGGTAGCACACAGTACAGGAGTTTGCAGTTCTTTCTTTAATAGTCATTGTATTTGCTCTTTTGCTTGTAAGGCATTTATACTTTTAAATTTCATAAATATACCAAATAGTATAAAATTTATCCTGACCTGAATAGCCCAGGCTAGCCCGATCTCATCAGATCTTGAAAGCAAAGCAGGATCAGTCCTGGCTGATATTTACATAGGAGAACACTGAGGACATTCAGGGTTGCAACGCAGAAGCAAGCAATGGTAAACCACCTCTTGCCTTGAAAACCCTACAGAGTCACCATATCAGCTGTGACTTGATGGCACATTCGACCAACATAAATTTTATATGCCAAGTTAAAAATAACATGATTCATGTTTTTAAAGCACCAAATAGGTTTAGAATTGATGTGGAAGTATTACACATATTTCAGTGTAGTCCAAAATTTGCATGTTGTCCTGGGGTAGGGAAATTCAAACACTTCCCTCCCACACACGGCTGCAAAATTTCCAGGAATCTTAAGTCTCTGGGTTCAACTACACACCAAAGGACACACCAGAAACCTCATCATGCTAATAAGAGAGAACCTGCAGAAGTTCATCTGAGTAGGAGATGCTTAACCTTCCCCATACTTGTGAATTCCCCTGCCTCTTCCTTGTAATTTCTGATCTATTCCATTGCCCCTCTGAATCTTAATCAAATACAGCCAGAGAGGGGGGAAATGACCTGAAGGGCACTTGTGGAGACAACTGAATAACAGGGGAGGGCAGCAAGAACCCCATCCTAATGGAGATAACTCCCTTCCAAGTGCTCTCCTTGACAACCTGAGTCTGAAAAGATACACTTGCAGAGTGCAGTTCCACCTTGAAAAATAGTGGTGGCCCTGGTGGAGGGGGAGGGAACAGTCTGGAGGACAGAAACAGCAGAAGGCTACTTAACCTGGCAGCTACCACTTGGCATTTCTCCATGTTCAGAAAAGTTCAGGCTCTGTTCAAAGTGCCTCTGTCTTCTGAAGCAATGGGATCAGCTACTAAAAACAGGGCCTTCCTCAAGGTATCTTGGAAAGCCCACTTTGCTATTTTTTAAAACAGCTGCTGAAGACACAGTTGTTTCAAGCAGACATTACTGCCAAGGATGTGCTGCTGATCGTGCCAGAGGCGACTTGTTTTAATTACTCTGTGTTCCAGTTGCCTGGGACATTAAGTTTTAAGAGTACTGTCATTTTATTGCTCAAGTTTTCAACTAAGCCACCTGGTGAGCCTTTTGGCTATATATCCAGTATTTAATTTCTCGCCTCACAATGCATGACAAAGGCATTATGCTTATTATTTAAATTGATTTTAGTAAGTTTTGCAGCTGCAATACCAAAGCTGGTCTATCTGGACTCCAAGGTCCCTTAGGGTCTTCGTGCTAGGAAAGGTGCTTCTTCTCTGATTGCAAGAATGATCTCAATGATTGCAAGAAGTATCTCAAGCTGCAGTCCTACTTGGAAGTAAGTCCCACTGAACTCAGATGCCTAGTTCTGACTAAACGTGCCTAGGATTGTGGTAGTTATCTATAACAGGCTTCTCATGTTCAGTGAATCACACAAATCACATTCCTTATGGATACCTGAAATGCAGTCAAATAACAAAACAGCTTGTAATTCCAGTTTGTCTTTTTGGGAAGTAGCTCCTCAACATGCAACTGGCAATCTGGCAGCTACTGAAACTAGTTTGTCTCTTTCCGAATTCACCATGAGGGTGGCACATTGGTGTAGAACATGCTTTGCATTTAGAAGGTCCAATTTAAAAAGAAAGACCCTGGAGAACCACTGCCAGTCAGAATAGACTTAGTGGACCAACTTAATACAGCTTCATATGTTGAGTTTTCCATGAAAAATTGCATATGTGGCAACAGGAATTCTGGCTTCCAAGCAGCTGGCCGAAGAGATAACAAAAACTGTGCAAAATATTGTGTTAATAAATTTTAAATATTGACCAAAACTGATTTCATACAAAAAAGTGTACAATGATTTGATTGTATACTTACCTGAGATTCCTCCACATTAATGTATATGTGTTTTATACTGTTTTGTAAGGTCATACATTATTGTTCAGAAGAAGACTTGTGTCGAAACGGCAGAACATTCCGGAGATCACCATCTTCACTTATATTTGATATGATATGTAAACACTGTACACTTTTTTTGTATGAAATCTGTTTTGATCAATATTTAAAATTTATTAGCGCAATATTTTGCAGTTTTTGTTATCTCTTCGGTCTGTTCAGGAACTGTGGCCATCAGCTTGAGACATATTCCAAGCAGCTGGGCCAGGATCTTTTTAAGGTAATCTGGTGACAGTGTTAAGTACTGATGGAGAAGCCTCTGTATTTCTGGGCTATGCTGATTGGATTCTTCTTTTAATTAATTCTAAAGCTGCCAAAGAATCTAAAATCCACCAGTTTAAAAGGTTCTATTTCTAGAAACAACCTGGGAGTTGTAAATCACTTCTGTCCCTGAGATATGTTACCATAATCCATCTTCATAAACAAAACTTGCCCGAATGCTTCCTGAGCTCATTATCTCTAAATTTCCCTCATTTCAAACGGGTGAGAAACAGCTCTATTGGATCAACGGTGGGAGATGATTAATGGCATTTGAATTACCAACATTTTGCAACTTGAGGGTAGAACTCCAGGGCCTTGCGTAGTTAAAAGAACTGGTAGGCTAATAAAAAAAAGCATCAATATTTACACATACCTTCTCCAACACATCCTGTTCCTGTAAAACATGAAGCCTAAGGGCATGTTTGGAAGCAAGCACCAGTATAAACAAGACTTGTTGCCAAATGCTGATTACTTTTTTTTTCACACCCTTCCTCCAAGGAGCTCAGGAGGTCATACTTGGGTCTCCCTTCCTCCATTCTATCTTCACAGCAACCCCATGAGTTGAGTTAAGCAGACAAAGAGAGAGAGAGAGAGACACTAGACCGAAGGGTCCCAGTGAGAAGGTATTTGAACGCGGGTCTTCCTCCAGTGTGCTAATCTGACACTCTAGGCATCACATCTCCTGAATCAATAAACATCCAAACAAATGTCTGGGTTTCAATTCTCTGTAATTCTGTCACTCTTTCCCCCAATGAATTTTTATGCAACTATCAAGGGGCAGTAAGGAACTGCCCATTATTATGAAATATTTATAGACCACATTTCTCCAGACAAGCCAAATGCAAGGACGTTTACAGTATCAAAACCTACTGCAAAGCATGGCATAATCATATTACAGCAGCCCAGACACAACTTTCCCAGCAGATTAAACTCCAATAAAAGCTGTGCTAAATTGACAGTGAGGGTGCCACTCTCTTATAAGCCCAATTAAGGGCCATCTGCAGAAACAGCCACCAGCAAACCCAGGAGGATGAACAAAGAAGCACTCCCCCCAAGCATACGAGTATGGACAGAGACTACCACAGACACAACATCCAGCAGGACAACCTTCTCTGACATGAGCTTACCCAGATGTTGAGGTCATCTACCAAAGGCCCTAATGAGTGTGCCACAGGAAATCACAAGATGCTCAAATGATCACATGTCATAAGGCCTTTTTGGTAGAGGCACCAGGGCTGTGGAGTTTCCTCCCCTATGAGGCATGCCTGGTGTCTCCCCCTTTTTCAGGTTAAAATCTTCCTTTTTCAGCAGTTCTATGATTTAGCTGACTGTAAATCTGTGAGAGTGGTTTTATTCCTTCCTTGTTCTGATGAAACTCTGTGGGTAATGTTGCTTGTGTTACTTCCCTGGTGGCTAGGCTGTTTTTCTGCAACTGGCGTTCCGTGCACCTTGGTGTTTAGTCATGCCGGCCACATGACCACAGAAACGTCTTTGGACAGCGCTGGCTCTTCAGCTTTGAAACTGAGATGAGCACCGCAACCCTAGAGTCGGATTCAACTGGCTTTCGAGCAAGGGAACCTTTACCTTTACTGTATTTTGTAAAGCTTATGTTAGGGCTTAAACTCCTTTGGGTGTTTATTTACACCGAAAAAAATCAGAGAAAACATTTTTATGAATAAAATACATGCACTGAAGCAAACCACTGGTCCATCAAGCCTGGTATGATCTACTGTAGAAGCTCTCTGCTAGAGGTTCTTCCCAGCCCTGCCACCTAGAATCCTTTAACTGTAGATGACAAGAAATTTAATGTAGAATCTGCTGCATAGAAATGGGACCTCTACCAATGAGTTGTATTACCTTCCATCCGTTTTCAACCTGAATGTGTCAGAAAACTGACTCATATTCTTTGCCTAATGAAAAACTGCAGATGGCTGCTTTCACACTTTGGATAATGCACTTTCAATGCACTTTAGTGATTGTTTGCTTTTCTCGTTTCAGCCAGGAAAATCCACTTGCAAATGAACACTAAAGTGCATTGAAAGTGTATTATCCAATGTGTGTAAGAGCATCCTTGATGAGGGAGAAACAGAGCTGAGCAAAGGTCTGAAGCTCCATACACCATCCAATGGCACACCTTCTGTGACCCACTTTAGCTAACACACATTGACCAGATGACACCCTGCCTTTCCATGGAGGCTCACAGGAGAGCCTTGCAGCAGTTCTGGTCTTGAGGAGCATTTTCTTCTTATCAATGGTGTAGGTAAGTAAAAAGACAAAGTTGGGTTTACACAAACCTACAAGTGCTGGTCTCTCTCGCATTAACATTTACTCTGAAGACAAAGCTGCATACCTGAAGGAATGCTACAGTTAGGTCCCTAATCCTTAAATCAAGTTGACAGAGTTTTAAAGATAGTAATAATTTGGTATACAAAGACACAAGTGGATATCTGCTAGATAACATGGAATTTGGTGTCTCAAAAACCTCAAATTTCATTTGCAGAATAAGTTTCTAGTTTCACATGAGAAGGAACTCTTGGCAGTGTGCCTGCATTACTATATTTTTTCCTCAGAGAAATTTGACAGACTATTTTTAGGAAGTCAGTTCAGATCACATAATTTTGTTACCTTGAAGTTTGATTCTCCATCCAGACTAGCTGTAGTGACATAACAGGTCCCATCTTTGCTACTCGATGCAAGAAATACAAGGTCACAGGGAAAGGTTTCATCTATTGTCACTTCTACTATGTCACCAACCTAAAAAACAAAATTCAAACAAATCATGTTTCTTCATAAAACACTACATTGTAACATAGCTACTCATGTTCTTCTCCATGCCTTAGAAAGAGAAGAAGCTTTGTTCTGGTATCTCTCTGTTTAGAGGGATACAGTCAAGCAGAACCTAGCACAGCTCTTCCTGAGCAGTGGCATTTTCCCTCTCTCTGGGCAGGTAGCCTCAGCTGACGACAACCTGGCCTCTGTCTGGCAGATAAAGGCATTTTTTAAATCCAAAAGCCTGTAGCAGTTCATCAAGTGGTACCCTCAGAGGCCACCACCCCCTTGCTGCCAACACTCGGGAGTTTGGGAAAACTCACCTGGGCATGTGGAGTAGTCCCACCATCCTTAAAGATTCATATGGAACAAAGTGTATGTATGTGGAATGGGGAGTCTGCAGGGTATGACAGCAGTGGAGGTGAGGTTGCAGCAGAAACTGCCACCCACCCAGAATAGAAGGCCCCTGCCTTACCTCATTCTAGAACTAGCCATGCCAAAAGCATTCCCTGACTCCCAACTGCTGGCTTGTTGAATGAAAATGTGGGCCTTTTTTTAGCCTTTTTCTTCTGAAGAAAAATGGTTTCAGATGTATAGTTTTTACCATAAGAACATAAGAGAAGCCAATGTTGAATCAGGCCAATGGCCCATCTAGTCCAACACTCTGTCACACAGCGGCCAAAATATACCAGGTGCCATCAGGAGGTCCAGCAGTGGGGCCAGGGCACCAGAAGCCCTCCCACTGCTGCCCCCTCCAGCACCAACAATAGAGTGCATCACCTGCCCCAGACTGAGAATTCCCATCTATACCCTGTGGCTAATAGCCACTGATGGACTTCTGCTCCATATGTTTATCTAATTCCCTCTTGAAACTGTCCATGCTTGCAGCTGCCACCACCTCCTATGGCAGTGAATTCCATATGTTAATCACTCTTTGGGTGAAGAAGTATTTCCTTTTATCTGTTCTAACCCGACTGCTCAGCAATTTCATGGAGTGCCCATGAGTTCTTGTATTGTGAGAAAGGGAGAAAAGTACTTCTTTCTCAACCTGCTCAATCCCATTCATAATCTTATAAACCTCGATCATGTCACCCCTCAGCCGTCCTTTCTCCAAGCTAAAGAGCCCCAAGCATTTTAACCTTTCTTCATACGGAAGGTGTTCCAACCCTTTTATCATTCTAGTTGCCCTTCTCTGCACTTTTTCCAATGCTATAATATCCTTTTTGAGATGTAGTGACCAGAACTGTACACAGTATTCCAAATGAGGTCGCACCAATGATCTATACAGGGGCATGATGTACCGACTGTGCTTGGATGTGTTTTTTGTCCTTATTATATAAAATTCAAGTCTTATGGCAGCTTAAAGATGCAAGCATTTACTGGGGCAGAAGCTCGCGGTCCTAATGGCAGCTGAAGGGCGGAAGGGCAGGTGGCTTCAAGCAAAGCTACAGACAACAGAGTTGGGGTAAAAAAGGCCACAGCTTTATTGATTACAGCAACAGAAGCACTAGTGAAGGACAGGGCATGGATCCAGGCACCAGATGATCCATCTGCTGGGGATAAACCTGGGATGGCAAGTGAAGTGGACCCACATGGACATACACCTCTGAGTGGCTCTCTTGCCACCTGTGAATGGAGCCAAGCAACTAGTCTCAAAGCTGGGCATGCCGCAAACTGGTTCCATCCCCAAAACCTTTTAAGGGGGTCCCCAACCAGGGGAGGTGATCGCACAAGTGCAGTCTCCCCAAACCAAACGGATTCGGCCCAATGCCTAAAACTGCCTAAAGCTGTGACAATTAAATACATAAGAAAATTAGGGCATTACAGAAATGGAAAGCTGAGAGGGGGTGGGATGGGCCAGCCAACTAGCCAAGTGGAAGCACCCAGGGGCTGCACAGCTTTAAATAGGCAGCATGGGCGGTCCCAGAGGAGGGCACAAAGACCAGGTGGCCAGCTATAGACCACTGGGGGTCAGCCACCAGGCACCTCCTGATGCAAGCAGCCCTCTGCCACACAGCTACAATGGTAGCTCCGGGTAGGTTTGAGGCCATGTTTTTTTAAGCTAGCCTGCTTTACTAGATGAACAAAGTGGATCTTCAGCTTGCACACAGTGAAAGTGTTACAAATGTCCTGTTTTTTTCTGTGACAGACTAACTTGGCTACCTCTCTGAGATTTGCTACCATGGAAAGCGTAAAGACAACTAAAAGTTAATGCTGTTCTGTTTGGAAATTCTCACTATACCCCTTCAGTGGAAAGCTAAAGAGTGAGGAAGAAATAAAGGTAGGTTGATGACTGACTGGGAAGGAGATAGGGTTGCCAACTCCAGGTGGGAAATTCCTGGAGATTTGAGGGGTGGAGCCTGGAGAGGGTGGGGTTTGAGGAGGGGTGGGACCTCAGACAGGTACAATGCCATAGACTCCACCCTCCAAACCAGCCATTCCCTCATGGGGAAATCATTGTTGCCAATCTCCAGGTGAGGGCTGGAGATCACTCAAAATTGCAACTGTTTTTCAGGTAGCAGAGATCAGTTCCTCAGTGTCATTATACCCTGCTGAGGTCACCACAGCAACTTGACACTGAGTGCCCAAGGCCGGGGCACCCTCCCAGAGCCTCTTTCTACAACGGTCCTTATTCCTAGTATTTTAATATTTCCACAACGGTCCTTATTCCTAGTATTTTAATATTTCTCTGCTCCTGCCTTGAGCCCACTAAATCCTGCCTGTTCAAGTTCTGCCCACTCTTGATGGCAACCTGCAGAACAGGTCTCTCTGACCTCTTTACATGCATACACCCAAAACCCACTTAGTTGTTTTACAAGAGTGAATACTGAGTTTGCCCAAACAGTAATCTCTAGAAAAGAGGAAGCCTTTAAACCAAGTTTTATTACGATGGCACAAGTGGCAAAGACACTCTTCTTCAGACATAAAGAGTTCCACACCATTTAGAAGCTTTACTTGCTCTAAGTTCAGAAATACTTTGCACCATTGCAATTTGCTATTATGCTGTTTGGTTCTGTCATTATGTATTCCTTGCTTGCTTTTGTTTTTACCTTTAGTTTTATTACTGATTTAGGCATCTGTGACATAATTTGTGATGTCTGCTTACATCTGTTTCAGTGGTAACTAATAAAATATTTTTCCCCAGGGGAAAAAGTTGCCCAATGTCCTTCACAGGAAGTGATCAAAGCTCTAGGACAGTTCCCCACCTCCATTACCTGGATTGCATCACAGTCCTTCTTCACACGCTTTCCATCCTCAATCACAAAGACAGTGCTTTTGTTGACTTCCCGGTCCGCCCTGTGCCGTAGCCAATCCTCATAACCCTGAAAGAAGAAATGGAGAAAAATGCAATCCGGAAGCAAATAAATTACAGAATGGTGGCTAGATTTGCTGCATGGACAAAGTTCTTATAATCCTCTTTAGAAAGAGGGGGAAAGGAGTGTGGAATACCTGTTTAATAGCTGTAACAATAATAACGAAGAAAAGAGGAAGTCCACTGGTGACTGGGCTCGTTGGTGTATCTACTATGACCTGCAGAGAGGGAAGGAAAAAGTGCCAAGTTACCGAATCTTTCCATGACACTAATGAGTAGTGAGAGAGTCATTAATTTCACAATAATCAAACATACACAAGTAGTCAACAAAAACTGATATTCAGGGAAAAGACACAAACCCTCCAAGTGGTCATAATGCAAAGAATCTTCATCTGTTTATATAGTAGAGATACATCTTTCAGGCACTGATCCCACTGGGTATTCCCTGCTCCTACTTCCCTGCTCAAAGTCTATCATCAAATACTTTGTGAAGAAATCACTCTAGGCTTCTGAAAGCATCATTTGAGGCACAACTTCCAGTGCATACATGGGCAATTTTGAGCAAAAGTATTATTTTTGTATAGACAGTTTTCTTCTGGTCCATATTTACACCATGTCAAATGCCAATAATGTACCACAGCTGTGCTGCCAATGCAAATTTGTGGACTATCCCAGGAAGAGTTCTAGGTACTGGATCCCAGGTGGCAAACTGAATGCATGTGATAGTAACAACTTTACATGAATAGAAGACTGCCTGGAGTTCTGTCTATACCACAGAGCTCCATCACAGAAGAAAGGTAGGATATCAATGCAAAAAAACCCCAGCAACCCCAAATTCAACCTACTAAATGTGGTGGTCAGCATACATTCCACGGAATTAGTTCATTGGAACTCAATTAAACCAAGTTCTTACTGAAGTCCTTCTAAGTGCTAAACAATGGTGGGTGGGAGAATCATTGAGAGATGATGCAGCCAAATATAGTGAAATGCGGTGGCTAGAAAACTGATCAATGAATTGTGAAGTCCCCAGATCAAATTTCATCTCTGCTATGAACTCATTGGGTGACCTAATGGAAGCCATTCTTTCTTAGCCACAAGCCACCCTTGCTCTGCAGTTCAGGGATAATAATCCTGGTCTCCCTCAAAGATTGCTTTATGGATTTCAAGACAGCACACAAGCATTACATATATCCTATGCTTTATTACATCTTCAGAATAATTGGGGCGGGGGTGATTTGGGTGGCTGGCATTCACAAAGACCAAAAGATGGAGAACTTATTGCATGCATTTCTCAAAAGATACTAAGACCCATTCTGACTGATCTAGGTCATAATTTGACAGGACTTGCTACTGCTTAACAAATACATTCATGGCAGAGGGAAGGATTCTGGGCCAAAATGTTTTATTATGTATAGAATTACAAGGTTCCTTTTTGTGATAGCCAAGGTCAATTAAAACAGAGAACTTAGCACAATAAAGCTTTTATTTTTTTGCTTCCAGAGACCAAGAATTTTAGAGTTTCTACATGGCTGTCTCTTTCTCACACACACCCTCTTCTCTTGTAATCTTCATTGTTTTTTTCTTGAGCTTTCAAGATTTCATATGAAGACATAAGAGAACAAAAAGGAAAAGAGCATCAAATTTACTGAATTGTTATCAGGAAAAAAATTTCTTCCAGCTCTGGTTGCAGTCAACAGTGGAATAGTCAAACAGCATCTGGGGTCTGTAGCATTATTTCCGATTGGCTCTAGTTCAGCATGACACTCGTTCCAAGTTACAATTTCATGGGCATTTTGGGAGATTCCAGTTCATTGTAGCAAACCAATCCATACCACATTAAAAAGAAGCAGCTCAGTATCTTTGCCCCTGGAAAGGTTATTCATAACTCTGAGGATTTGCAATTAGCCCTTATGGCTCACTGCAGGGTTTATGATATCTGGAAGAAAAGACTAAGGAGGGCTGTCTTAGTGTTATTATTTTAATTAGCTAGAGCTACTTCTGTAGAATTAATGTCTAATCTCTGAAGCTAGGAGGACATGCCAATTCATGAACTGTTCCATTTTCAGAGCAGATGGGATTCAGCTATTGTGACTGCAACAACTGCAAACTCAACATACACCCTTTAGCAATGCCTGATAACAACAGGGTAAATAGCCAAGTGCTTTCTGTTCAGCTAAAATACCAAGGACTTTAAGGTGATAAAGCCCTAAATTCAGTAACAAAATCTGTAGACATATTTCCAAATAGAGACTTCATTAACAACACTTAGCATAGAACTTGCAGTGTTCAAAACATTTGTTTTGGTCCTTACAACAGCCTTGTAAGGTAAACCAGTGTACTGCATGGGGGGGACAAAGCCAAGAGAGGAGCTCGATTAAGGCAAATTAACAAATTTGTGACAGAAGTGAGATATGAACTGATGACCTTCCCAAAATTAGCTCATCTTCTTAGATAACTTGCTGCCCTAGTACATGTTTTCTGAGCCAACAGACTGTTCCCAGACCAGCCAGTGCTGTGCTGTGCTTGTGGAGCTCTCAGAATGCTGAAACCCACCAATCAGCTGGTTGGCACTGGATCCAGACTCCTACTTCTCCTTACAAATTGGAACAAGGCCACAGAAGCTTCATCTCATGAAATCAGCATTTGTGTGCACAGGCCTGGCTGTTGGGACTAGGAAGTGAATATAAACATGCAGTACTCATTTGGGTCTTCTATGTCTATTTCCCCCATTCATCTACAAGAAAAAACAGCCTCTGGCTAGATAAGGGCAGTATCTGAGCTCCTCATTTCAACAAAAAGAAAACCTACATCCCAAGTACTTAAGAATCACTATAACTGGATCATTTGAATTTCAACATTAAGTCACATCAGCAAATCACAGGTGCAGATATTGTTATAGATTATGTTAATACAACAACACATCCCCATTCCTTATTAAAAATGACAGTCCAGCCCTGACCTGGATAGCCCAGGCAAGCCCGATCTCATCAGATCTCAGAAGCTAAGCTGGGCCGCCCCTGGCAAGTATTTGGATGGGAGACATCCAGAGAATACCAGGGCTGAGAGGCCAGAGACAGGATAGCAAGCTACTTCTCTGAATGTCCTCTGCGCCCCAGTAGGAGTCGCCAGAAGTTGCAACTGCCAGGCACGGGTGCATGCACGCACACACACACACACTGTAAAAATACCAAATAGAGAAATAAATAAATAATAAAATGACAATCTAATATTCATTCTGCAAGACTATGATGGGTGCTTTCATTGCTCAGTTCCTAAAATAAATCACTACTTCTGGCTTTCACTTCATTTGCAAAAGAAGCCTTACCTGCACAAGAAAGATGATAAGGAAATAGAAGTTGGCAATTCTTCGGAACTGTTCAAAGAGATTCTTTGGGAGAAAATTCCAGACTGTGTACTGCAAGATGAAAGCACTGATTAAGATCAGAACCATGAATACCACCAGTCTGGAGACAGAACACCTACTGGCAGTTCATATTCATTCAAATAATGAAGTCAACAATAAATCTCTAAAATGTACTTTTAAAAGGAAGGGGTGGATATTAAAGCCACCCCCTCTGAGGGAAAATGATGCATCACACTTTATACCCACCCCCACACACACTATCACTAGGAGTACGCCCTACTTATTTTATTCCAACATTTGCAAGGTGGCTAAGTCAAACCCACAAGTCAGTTAAATATTCCATGGATGGATCCAGGATGCCTGACACATCCTAAAAAGATCACCTCTGCTGGCTACATAGTGGCAGGGCAGTTCAGCTTCCATTAGATTCCTCCATAAGACCAGGACTTCCTGTCTTGAAGTAATGCTTGGGAGTAAAATGGGCAAGTGGGTGAAGGAGAACAGACTGGAGATTACTCTAGCCACCTGACTCATACTTGAATGGTTTACAGAAGGTCTTTACCCCAAAATTCCCCTTCTGTGATTTTTGTTATAAAAATCTCTGCAAGATTTTCAACTCCTTAGGCATCTGGTGAAGTGAGTTCTGACTCACAAAAGATTGTGCTGGAATAAATTTTGTTAGTCTTGAAGGTGCCACTGCCACTGCATTTCTGTTTTATTTCCTGAGATTCTCAGTAGTGATTGCTCACTCTTCCATCCCTATGTCAACAATAAAGCAGGAAGTCACCCAATGAGACTAGGCAAAGTTTGATTTACTGGGTTGGACCCCACAGACCTCTTCCACAAATGGTTGTGCTTTCCTCTGGTATAAGTAGCCTTTGCCTCCCAACAAAGCCTCTTGGGTAAACAGAGAATGTGAAAGCGACTGTGCAAAGGATCTGCAGGATCCATCCCATAGATTTCCACTCTGTGCCTGATAAACGTCCAGTGTTGCTGAACAGCCATAAGTACATCAAATCTACACCCACAATAACCCACAACCACAAATATCCCAATAAAGCTTCACTACAACATTGAATGGTATAAAATTATAAACACAACAAAAAGTTTATTTAAAACCCACAACTTGCAAGGGAGCTTTGGAGCTCATTGTCATGGATGCTTTTAGTGGACAACAGAGGGACCAACCCGTTCACAACAGGGTCAAAAAGCAAGGCTAAGGTGATACAGGGATATGAATCAAGGCCAAGAAAGAAAGAGATTTAATCCTTCCATCTGTTAATGGTTTTGCTCTCCCTCCCCCCTCCATTTCAAGTTGCCTCAGAAGGAGAGGAAGAAAGGAAAGGCATTTGGTTTTTTTTCTATTTTTTAAAACAAACAGTAATGTGTTTATGTGGTGAGGGGTATAACTGCACAAGAGTGGAATTATTTTGAAAAAGAACAAAGAAAGGTTCCCTGCGGGGACCAAATTTGAACTGTGGCCCTGTGGCCACAAATCTCAGAAGCGTGAACAGTTAAACACTTTCACAATGTCAGGTCTGTTCTTGATCTAATCCACTCTTCCCCCCAAATAAATATATTTTTAAAAAATCTTATAGAACATGGTGGTGATTCTACAAGAGAAGTCTTCCAACACTCCAACTGAGCTGCAGGGAAAGATTGCAGATAAACTTCCCTGAAAGAGTACTGATTATAGATGAGACTCCCATTATGACTGACAAACTCTGAGGTTTCTATGGACACAGAGATGGATCCTATGTTTCACAAGAAGAACAGCAATCGTGGACTTTTCTGACCAACCCACTCCCCAGATTATTTATTTATTTATTTATTTATTTATTTATTTATTTTATTTATTTCGATTTCTTAACCGCCCTTCCCTGCTTGCGCGGGGCTCAGGGCAGTTTACAACAACATAAAATCCCATGCAATTTTAAAACCAGTTAAAACTACAGAATTCAGTATTAAAGCATTCAACATAGATATTTAAACATTTTAAACAAGATGGCATATTTAGCATTCAGATCTTCATGGGGGGGGGGAAGGTGCTGGGCAGATGTAAAGGTCAAGGTTCAAGAACAGCAGGCCAAGAACACAGGTCAAGGTTCGAGAACAGCAAGGATTGTGACATTTAGGTCCCCAACATGACAGAGGAATGGGTGCAGATGTTTCAAGCAGAGCAGCTACGTGCATGAGTGGAACAATGCTTCTTATGATCCACTAAGCTAGAGATGTAAAAAATGCAGTCCAATTCAGAAGAGCCTTTTAAAAAGAAACCAGTTCAAACAACACAGTTCCAGCCATCATATGTCATCATTCTGACAACAGCAAATATAGACACTGCTGGGGCAATAGGAGTACTTTTTGCAGTTCCTGCTTTAAATTAGCAAAGATGGTTTATCGGGATTTAAGCTTAGGAATGCATCCATATTAGGCATCAAGAACTTGCACACATCCATTGATGATGTTGTGTAGATTAACAAGGCGAGCATACCTTGGAGGAGATTATCTTGTTGTCACAGAATTTCTGGACAACATAAGCCTCTGTTTCAGAAACCGGGCGGTGGCCAACCAGGATGGTCCGTGTCCCAACACGTTTGTCTTCCCCAATAAACTGCAGGAAAAGAATCCAAAGGTCACCATGCTGAAAGATTTAAAAAGACAAGAAGTTTCCTCATGTTTGAGATGCTGGGGACTGTGCTGATCCGTACTGGAGGTCTCCTGACATTATAATGCATAAGGAAAACTGTGCTCTCTGGAAGTTCCATAGATGCATGGAGCAACAGTGATCTCTCTCTCTCTCTCTCTCTCTCTCTCTCTCTCTCTCTCTCTCTCTCTCTCTCTCTCTCTCTCTCTCTCTCTCTCTCTGACAAAACACTGGCTTTCCATCCTCCAGACTTTCTCCTTTTACAATATATGGTGGAAAAAAATGCACTTTACAAATTACATCCTGTGTGTCACAAAAAGCAATTACTTTCCAGAAGTACAGGACAACTCTATTGAGAGTTGGCAGCTCAGAGCTTCTTTAAAACAACAACAACAAAAAAACAGCTGTCTGCAAAAGTGTTTTCCAACCTATTTTAGGAAAGTTGGGGGATCCTCAGAAACTTATCAGAGGTTCTTTAAAGAGAAGAACAGTAATGATATGCATGCATCTGTGAAAGGAAGAAAACTTGATCTACCAATTAAGCCCACTATATGCAGTTGCAAAGATGTGCTGGCTATGTTCTAAACCATCGTCTCATATGACAAGGCACACTAAAACATGTTCCCAAATTCTGCATTACCATACAGGAATTCTGTATCAGACTGTCAAGGGCTGCCTTGACTAGCTTCCCTGAAAGCTGTAAATTTGAAAGACACCAATTTATTTTCTATAAATAATTGTTAAAAGGTCAAATAGGCACGAACATACAGGCTCTGACTTGCAGTCCATCATATCCACTATACCATCTCCATCAACAGCAAAGCAGCTTCAGAAGGATGTACAAGGACTTTAAGGAGATGATAGTGGCGTCACTTAAACCAGCAGTCCAAGTCTGGCGAATGCTCCAAGGCATTTTTATACCTTTCCCCCATCAACCTCCCTGTCATGCAAACTATTTTGCTTGTAACTCTGACATGGAAAACATTGCTCACAATGAACAACCTTTTCAGCTCAATGTTGGGCTTGGGGACAGTTAAAAATAGTAATTCATGCATCTGGAGGCACACATCTTTCATTGCCTGGGCCTTCGTACTGGAAACTCTCAGGAACATCCGCAGTGTCAGATCTGTAGTATCAGACAAAGACCTTGAAAATGGTGAGTGATGTGGGGCCAAAATTCTTGCTTTCTTCCTCACAATCCAGTGTCAACCACATATATAAAAGATTAAAATAAAATGAGTGGTTATATCTAAGAGGGGGAAATCAGTCCACGGTATCTTCATTTGGAATTCATACTCCCTCTGACATATTTCAGCCTACGCATTATTTACTTTGCTCGCTTTGAAGCACATTAAACTCTCTAAAAAAAATTACCAAAACCTCTGTGGCAGTATATTGCACATTCCAGCAAGAACCTTGGCCTTTATTCCAACAGAGCCAAAAGGAAGATCACAATTCAGTTTTCAATTTGACCCAAAGATCCCTTACATACTGCATTTATGCCCCCCCCTTTACCACTTTTCTGCTTTCTAAAAGTATCTTAGAAACTACTAGAAGTTTACAGACCAGAACAACATGGCAGGTAACAGCAGTTCCATTACAGAATTACAACATACCCTAACCTCAAATACTGGCCACTTTCTTAAGACAACAAAAAAGTGCTCAAAGGCTGGGATTGAGGGGCCAGGTGAGTGTCCAGGGCTGGAAAAGGTCTACAACCTGGATGCAGCAGCTGAAAACGCTATCCTGCATACCCCTGGTAATCCCAAATTATGTCATTATTGTAGGTGACAATCTCCTCAGACTTAAGCTTTGGGGAAGTCATAGTATTGAATGGTGAGAAAGAAAAGAAATACTTAACCTCTTTCCCGCTGGCCACTTTTTTGCTCAAAATCACCCCTCAATTCCTGTTCAAATCCCTAATCACTCCATAAAGTCCTTCCAAAGAGTAGCGAATTAAACACATATACACAACATCAGTGAAAACAATCAGAATTGACAAAATTGGGGCAAAATAATTTTTTAATCCCTTTGAAACAGAAGGCTAACAACTTAATACACCTCCTTGGATAAGTTAATTTTTATTTATTTTTTTGCATTTATACCCCCCCATCTCATAAATGGGCTCAGGGTGGGACATAACAGTTCAATAAATACAATAAAATTTAAACACATTAAAACATAGAAAATCAATAGTCATGCTTGCCGTAGGGAGAATCCGGCCCATTGATGTAACTAGGTATGGCCGGTTATCGGTAGGTGGGAGACCACAACCACGGGGGGGGGGATATGTGAACACTCGCTGCCTCAGCCAAAGGGCTGGTGGAACAGCTCCATCTTGCAGGCCCTGCGGAATTGAATAAGATCCCACAGGGCCCTGATCTTGATAGGGAGCATGTTCCACCAGGTGGGGGCCAGGGCGGAAAAAGCCCTGGCCCTGGTCGAGGCTACGCAAATGTCCTTTGAGCCAGGGATCACTAGGAGATGTTGACTCTCGGAGTGTAACGCTCTCCGAGGCGTATATGGGAAGAGGCAGTCTCTTAGGTATGTCGGTCCCAGGCAGTATAAGGCTTTGAAGGTAATTACCAACACCTTGAAGTGGATCTGGTACTCAGCTGTCAGCCAATGCAGCTGACAGAGCACATGCCGAACATGAGTCCGCTCAGGCGTCAACATCAGCAGATGCGCAGCCACATTTTGTACCAGCTGTAATTTCCAGATCAAGGGTAAGCCTGCATAGAGCTAGCTGCAGTAATCAAGCTTGGAAGTGACCATTGCATGGGTCACTGTAGCTAAGTCCTGGGGGGAGAGATAGGGCTTCAGTAGCCTGATCTGCCTAAGATGGAAAAATGCAGATCTAGTGACTGCAGCAACCTGGGTCTCCATAGATAAGGAGGTATCCAGTGTTACTCCCAGGCTCTTCACCAACTGGGCCGGCACCAAAGGTGTCCCTTCCAGTGTGGGAAGCCTGGTGCCACCTCCAAACCCCCATGACCCAGGTACAGGACCTCCATCTTTGATGGATTTAACTTCAATTGACTCTGCCACAACCATCCAGACACAGCGTCCAAAACCTCAGGCAGATTTCCAGGAACTGAGGATAGATGACCATCCATTAACAGATAAAGCTGTGTGTCATTAGTATACTGATGGCAACCCAGCCCATAACACCAGACTAAATGGGCAAGGGGGCACATATAGATGTTAAATAACATTGGTGAGAGGATCGCCCCCTGCAGCACACTACATTCTAGTGTGTATCACAGGGAGACCCACTTGCCCAGCGCCACCCTCTGTCCCCAACCGTGGAGAAATATATATTGCCTTTCTTCACTGCACAGCAAATCCAAGGCAGAGTTTCTAAGTCTGCCTGCAACAATCAAAAAGGCCCTTCACCTCCCATAACATTTGGAGAAGGGTCCCCAGTTGCTGATTGTGAAGCATGTATGAGGCTTAATTAGGGATGCTACTAAATTTCATGATCACGCTGCCAAAATTAGATATTACTGTTACTACTGACCCTGGTTTTTGCATCAGTTGTATAACACTGTCATAAAAGAAACACATTTACTTGGAACATCAGCAACTAAAACTCACAAACAAAAAAGGCTTGCAAAGACAACCAATGAAAACAAACAGAAATAAAAGAGGGCATATTTGTACATCCCTAAGCTGACAGTATATGAGACTCCATAGCATGTACAGGCGGAAAACATACACCAGTTGACCCAACGTGAAAATATGACCAATAAAAAGGCTCTTACACTGCCTAGCAGTCTGAACAGACTAAACTAGCCAGAGTTTGTCAGAGTTCAGAAGCTAAGCAGGGTTAGCCATGGTTAGTATTTGGATAGTAGACCACCAAGAAAGGCTATGGTTGCTATGCAGAGAAGGCAATAACAAATCACCTCTGCTTATCTCTTCCCCTGAAAACCCCACAGATCAGTTGCAACTTGATAACACTTAATTATACTGCTCATTACCTGAATTCCCAATATGTATATTAAAACATCTTCTACCACCAAATATCTGATAGCTTAATCTATTGGCTCAAACACCTTGAATAAACCCAACTCCTGAAACACATATCTATCTTCTTGCAACTCTGTGCTGTATGTCCAATAAACTCACTCTATTGCCTTCTGGCAAGTGTACTGTTAAGCCCTGCATCAAGCCAAGATACATCATACCTTGAGTCCACCCCAAAACCCAAAGGTTGTGGCACTTCACTAGTACACAAATGGTCAATTCCCCAACAAACACATGGCACAACCCAACCAATATTGATTTCAATGACAAGTGTCAAACCCTTTGTTCCAGAGCCATACAAGATAACAAAGGAACAAATTTAATTAATTTATATTTTTAAAGCAAAGCAGGAAATGTGTGTTTAAAATATATAAAATACATAGATCACACCTGGCAAAACTGTGTATTCCAAGTTTTTAAAGGTCAGTTTTCACATGAACAAAATTTACTCGGGGGGCGGGGGGGAGAGACTTCACAGCAAGGCCCCACTAGCATTAAAAAAAGATTGGAAGGGCAAAAGGTCATATTTACAAGAGTTTAATGTTCTCTTGAAAATCAACTGAGCTGGTTTACAAAAATCCTTTGGTCACACAGTGATGGGGATGCACACTAGCATGAGAATTTGGAGTAGGAATTTGGATTCAGAATTTGGAATTGTGGCCCTTCAGGCTCAAAATTAAGAACACTTGAGATTTCAGAATATACAGAATTCCATTAAGGTCATTTCATTAATTTTATTTCTTTGTTTTATGCTGCCTTAAGTTTTTAGTAAAAACGCAGCCGGAGTATAAAAACATAACTCACTGAAGCTAACACACACTACAAAAATGGTCTTTAAACCAAAATGCTTTGGCCTGATGTCTAACAGAAAGTAACTTGGCACCAGGTGAGCCACAGGGGGAAGGGCATTCCATAGGTGAGCTGACATTACTGGAAAACTGTGTCCCTGGTTGCTACCCAACTCATCTTGATAGGCAGGAGCATGGAGAGCAGGGCTTGTGAGACAAGTCTTAAGTGGTGGGCTGACCAATATGGGAGGAGGTGATCCTTCAAGTACCTTGGCCCCAAGCCGCTTAGGGTTATAAAGATAAGAACTAATGCTCTGAATTGTGCCTGGAAACAAATGGGCAGCCAGTGCAGATCTTTTAGTACAGGAGTGATATGATCCCTGTATCAAGCCCCTGACAATAACCTGGCTGCAGCATTTCAGACCAGCTGAAGTTTCCAGACCTTTTCAAAGACAGCCCCACACAGAGCACATTACAGTAACCTTACCTAACCTGGATGCAACCAGAGTATGGATTACCATGGCCAGATCACACTTTTCAAGGAACAGCCATAGGAGGTATACTAGCAGAAGCTGATAAAATGTACTACATGCCATGGAGGAGACCTGGTTCTCCAACTATATGGGCAGGATCCACCAGCACCCTGAGCTACAAACCTCCTCTTTCAGGGGGAACGCCCCCCTCGAGGACAAGCTGACTCCACTGAGCTTGAGCAGCTTCTCTATTAACCAACAGTATCTCAGTCTCATCTGGATTGAGTTTCAGTTCTTCACGCACCTTTTCAGTACTTCCACAGACCCTGACTCAGCCATAAAGGACAAATAGAGCTGGGTGTCATCCTCATACTAGTGGCACTTTATTCCAAATCCCCTGATGATCTCTCTCAAACATTTTCATGTAGATGTTAAACAATGTAAGGCAAGACAGAACCCTTCAAGACCCTACAACATAAAAGCTATGGGGATAAACAGCAGTTTTCCAGCACCTGAATTTGATACATCAAATAAGAGAAGATCTACCAAAGCATGGTACCTCCTACTCCCAATCCAGTTAGCCTCTCAAGAAAGATACCATGGCTGGAGGTGCCAACAGCTACTAAGAGGTGCACAAGAATCAACAGGGATGGCAACGCCCCCTCTTTCCCACAGTGAAAGTCATCAATCAAGAAGATTTCATTCTAAACCCAGGCCTTACCCTAGATTGAAATGGGTCTAGATAATCCATCTCCTGAAAGATCACCCAAAGCTGTGAAGCCACCACCTTCCTGGGAAATTTTCCTATTCAAATCTAAATAATTTTTGCAAAATTTCAATAAAATTAGCAAAAGAAGCCAAAGACCACACTTACAACCCTGGGTCTTGTACAAGCACTGGGGTTTGTCCATGCTTCGTACCCCACATTTAGCCCATCTAACATGATTGATATGCAGCACAAGAGTCATGACAACTATAGATAAACATACTATATTAATTGTTGAGCAGAAATTTTTCCATGGGAAAAATATAACACTGGACAATTTTCCACCCCACATCACTAGTTGAAATTCTTTTAACTCTTATTGCAGTTAATGTGGACAAGCTGTGCAGGACATGCTAGGGAATTTCACATTACCAAGATTCTGCTGGATTGAAGCCGTTTCTGATTTGTCTTAAAGTAAACCGGTACAGGGCTGCCATTTCACACATGGCTTTCCCTGACCGGAAAAGAGCCGAATCAGAAGCAGTTTGGCAATTCAGACTGTACCGCTTTGTTTTCCCGCCATTTCCCAACGCGCCTTTTTTAAAAAAAATGTTCGCTTTAGAGCGCTATAGCACTATAGTGCCATAAAACAACACTGCAGGCATTCCAATGGGGTTGCTATGTTGCTATTGCGCTATAGCATTATAGCGCTCTAAAGCTAACGTTAAAAAAAAAAAGCCGGAGATCGCCCACGTGGGCGGAAAAAGGTGGGAAAAAAGCATATCGGATCCGGGAGAAGAAACTGACGACTACTTGGAAGCGGTTGACAGGTAAAACGCTTCAGCCCCGTTTCCTGAACGGGACAGAAGCGATACTGTGTGAAATTACAAATATATTCCGGTAGGGAACCGGTTCTAAAACGGTTCTGTCTGAAATGCCAGACCAGAAACCGTTTGGGAACCGTTCCTCTTCTGGATTATATCATCTGTCTGAAATTCCCCGCTGGCTAATGTTAGGTCATGAACAGGTTTATATGGGGGAAGGCAGTAACTCAGTTACTCTCACCCTAAGCTGTTTAGGCTTTAAAGATCAATGTCAGCATCTTGAATTGGACCAGGAAGCATACCAGCAACAAGAAATTTTGAGAGTGTGATGTAGTGGTTATAGCACTGGACTATGATCTGAAAAATCCAGGTTAAAATTCCTACTCTACAACAAGGTTACTAGGTGACCTTGGGACAGTCGTTCTCTCTCAGCCTAACTTACAGGCTAGGTTGCCAGGTCCCCTCTGGCCACCAGCAAGGGGAGCGGGGGTAGGGTTACCAGATCCAGGCTTGGAAAGTCCTGGAGATAGAGCCTGGGGAGGACAGGGACCTTACACCATAGCGTCCACCCTCCAAAGCATCCATTTTCTCCAAGGGAAATTATCTCTGTAATCCAGAGATGAGCTGTAATTCTGGGGAGCCCCCAGGTCCCACCTGGAATCTGGCACCCCTACTCACAGGATTATTGTAAAAATACATTGGGGGTGGGAAAATCACATGTATTGCCTCAAGCATTTTGGAAGGAGGGAAGGCTAAAGCTGTACTAGCTATATAGCTGTCTTTTAAAATGAATTTCTGCTTAAAAGCATATGAAGTATCAAAGAATGGATCAGTGTCTCCAGGATAGCAAGTGCTCTGAAATATTTTTGAGGCACTGAAAAAAGATCTTCTTACCTTAGCTTTAGGGATTCAGAGAGTTTCACGCTTTTGAAGGAGGAGTTCCATAACTGAAATATTACAGCCTTTCAGAAACAGTTAAAAACACTGTTAAAGAGGAAAGAAGCCTTGGTACAAACTCAGTGAAAGAAGTCTTGCCATCAGCGTACAGTGCGATTAAAACCAGGCATGAAACTCTGAGTAACTTTAGGCTGAGAAACAGAGAATAACTGGTCTAACCTACCTCACAGAGTGATTGTGAGGACAAAATGAAGGCAGGGAGAATCATATACACTGCCTCTCTCCACCCAGAGACTTAACTTCTAAAAACCCTGGAAAGGAGGTTGTATCCTGAGATACAATGCTAGCTAGTTCCACTGTTTTAACCAGGTATTCTCTAGAGACTGAAACAAGGGACAAAACAGGGCTTTCCCCCAGTACAGGAATCATAAAATACAAACATTTGCAGCATATGAAACACTTCTGGCAGATAAATGCTAGCTGAGCCCGGATTCTACTTACTGAAGAAATGCTGACATTTAGGTCTTCCATTTTTGGCCATTGGACTGAAGACTGTTTCAGGTCGGGGGTTAAGGGTGTCTTTGGGGGGGTAAGAGTTGGTAGGGGTTAAGAAACAAAGAACCCGGGTTCCTCAAGTTCTATATGGTTGATAGAGTGGCCCCAAAGAGCAAAGGCCCAGGCCCTCATGGTGTTACCATGGCAACTGCTGGGCCTGGGACCTGGCAGGCAGTTGGCCCTGGAACTTCAGGATTCAGAGGGGGAAAGCTGTAGAATATATGCCAGGATTTACAGATGGTAAAAATAGGTGGCCTGCTGACCAGGAGCCTCGATCTTGTGCTGTTTTTAAACAGTGCTTGATCTGCAGAAATACGTAAAGAGGACGTTTTTTTACAAAAAGGGGAGATAAACATTATTATCTGCCACGTCTGCACATCAAGTTGCTATAGAAGTCATAAATTGTGGGGCCCTGTTGAAAAGTTAACAGCTCTGAAGGGGAAAAGAAAGGCTTTTTTTTTTTTTTAGCTGAGGGTACAGGGCTGCAATGCCTTTTGGGAAAAAGGCATTCTGAAACGCTCCTTAGAAGTTAAATTCTAACATTTAAAATGCCAAAGGTGAACGCTGACTGGAAACCATATGAGCTTAACTCTGAAGATGCTGGGCCACAGGAAAACATTGTTTTGTACATAATCAGAAGTCTGCCTTATTTTACTAGTTCTTGGATAAATTTCAGTTGCTAAAACTAGCAATCTACATGAAGCTAACTCTGCTGACAGCAAAAAAATAAGGTCTTTTCTGGAGTACCCAGAGCAAATTTTTAGCTGCTTTTCCCCAAGGCATTGCTTTCATTGTACTCAGTTTTGCTCACCGCGTGCTGAACTGAACATTAATTTAGAAAGGCAAGTACTAAATCCACATGATATAATATAGTAAATCAACCTAGGTATACAGCATGGGTCAAGTTTTGATTTTTAACACAGAAATTCAACAGGTGCAGCTCAGGTCACCAGGCTGTATAATACCATTGCAACTGAATTTCAGATTATCTCTTAAAGGCCATAAAAAGTTGGTTGCTTTAAGTAGGCAGATACAAAATGTAGTAGTAATACCTTCCCACAATCAAGGTGTGTGCTGTAACTCTGAAGGGAAATAAAACACAAGCTCTGTTTAAAAATATGGCACTTCACAACCCCACAAGCCAGACCTACCTCCTAGCCTTACAGGACCACCTTTAAAATGAAAAGAGATCAGAAACATTTTTTAAATGCAAAGTGCACTACATTAAATCTCAGCTAAAAGATCTGACAATCTTATGTGAAGCACAGCTTTGTAGAACAGATGATATAAAGCCCATGCCTGTATTCCAAAATAAACTAAACAAACAAACAAAACCCCGATGTTCCATATTAACTATAAATGGAAGTGAAATTTAGACACATCATTTACCTGGAGTAAGTTCCACATTGTCAGTAATGTATCAACAGACCACAACATATACATAAAATATTCCTAAATCACATATTGACAAAAGCTAGGAGTGGTCCAACATACTGTGTACCTTAATGCTCCATTACTTTAATTCTCATGTTCAGAAACCTCTTTTTTTTTTTAAAGTAGCAGTTTCCAACTGCTTATTTTCTGGGCACCAAACATACCGATTTTTTCATAACACACCCGTCAACAGAGAAACTAACAAATATGGCTTACCCATGTTGTAGAACACAATTTCAGCAATGCATCTGGGCTTAAAGTTAACTCCATTTTCCCCAAAGCTAACCAACAACCCTCCCAGTAGTTGAGAAAGTAGTTAAAAATTAAAAATTTTAGGAACTGAGGCAGTGGTCAGAAGGCAGAAGAGACAGAAATGAAAAACTGTCTTTGCATAGGAATTGGACAAAGATCAGATTGCTTTAAATTGGAATACGTTCAGTGTAAACAAGGACCTTCTAAGAGGAGGGACCGTCTGTCTAAAAAATCATTTGGAGGCAACTCAGATGATTCAGGACTGCAGTCTGACACCCACTTACTGTAGAGTAATCTTATTGAACTCTATTGCATTTACTTCAAAGTAAACACTCAGAGGCTCAAGCAACACAGCTACAATCCAAAATACACTTAGTAGAAGGGTTCAGAATTATGTAAGGTACATACCACCAGGTGTCAGATGTATGGTGTAATCGTTAGGAGACTAAAGTTTGAATCCCCACTCTGCCATTTAAGTTTGCTGAGTGACCCTGGGTCAGATGCTCTTAGCTGAACCTATTTCACAGGATAGTTGTGAAGATAAACTGGAGGAGACAAGAGTTATGTAACCCATTTTGGGTTCCCATCAGAGAGAAAAGTGGGGTATAAAAGAAGTAATTAACATTTAAAAATTAAATTTTAGATACTAGATCAGACATGCCTCCAGAAAACATTTAAGTCTTCAGACTACCCATTCTAAAAACTCTCCAAGCTGGGAACACTGCATATTCCTTCCAACTCGATCCTGCCTTTATAACAGAACAAGAGCTATTTTGTATATTTGGAAAGCTGTTCTAATCTCCTGAATTTGTTTTGCTCCTGTTTAATGAATGCTTCCTGGGTTTCAGTACTGGAGATAAGATGGATATACTGCTAGGTAAACTTACACAGCTCTGTTACAACCCTAAGTGTAAGACAACTCAAAGGATTTCCCACAAACAGGCCATGATATCCACCTATGCACCTCCAGCTTTATTAACAGCAGTAATTTGTCCAGCAACTATAATTATACAGCATCTATAGGGATTTGGGGCATGGCCCTGTGTTATAACTGTTGATAGGAACCAGAGTGTCAACAGTATGAAAAATATACAGTATCCAACAAGGATGAGAGGAACACGATAGGATATTTGCTGGGCTCTGTGTATAGAAGGCAATATTTAGATGCAAAAAGGCATATGTATTCAGTATTTTGCAGCAGTCTGCAAGTTTTTGTATTTTCAGTGGGATATGTTGTTACATTTCTCCAGAACTCCAATGGTGCAATGTGACACCAGCACCATATTTTTCCCTCCCCTTCCTTTTTGAGTTCTGAAGAATTCAGAAGCATAGACTTTTTTAAAAAAAATTCATTAAACTTATAACCCGCCCTCCTCACATTGTAGGCTCAGGGCAGGTAACAACATATATGTATCTGCAATTAATGCAGATTTACAATTTTAAAAACCTATTACAATAATCAATTTAAAATCTATTTATGGCTTTTGGGTAGACAGCAGCAGGTTACAATGTTTTTCTCAAAGTTCAAGTCCAGTTATTTACCATGAATAAGACTTTGTTGGTCTTAAAAGGTGCCACTGGACTCAAACTTTGTTCTGCTACTTCAGACCAACATGGCTACCCCACCTGAATCAATGGGTTCTGTTGTGTGAACAAAAAGTACCCCTCCAAATAGATGCTGATTTTGACCATTCTCTTTCTAGGATTGGGCCATGTGCTTTGATTGGACTAGATGACAGCCAGCAGTTGGTGAGTTCTTCCTTCACACAATGTAATGCACAAGACCAATGAATCTTTCTCTGCCCTGAGGCAATCTCATGGGGCTAATTTTGGTGGCTATTTTATTTCCCTGGGGTCACCTCTCATGAATTCCTGTATTAAATAAAGCAGCACTTCCTACATCTCTGATACTTCTGAACACAGCAATAGCCCAATTATTGTCAGAGGCTAGTTGAAGAGAACATATTTCCCTCTCTTTGTTGCTACACTGGCTACTGGTTTCTAGCAGGAGTTCAACTCCAGGTGCTGTATATGACTGTTAAAGCCCTTCATGACCTAGGACCCATATGTCTCCAGAACTGTCTTTTTTTAATTAAAATATGTATACCTTGCCTTTCCTCTTGGCTCAAGGTGGCTTACAAGTAGCTATTAAATTATTACAGATTAAATCTAAATTCTCGCTGGACTACCCTGAGTGATAACACAGACAGTAGGTGGCAGCCTGAAGATCATAATGGCCACATGAGAACATAAGTACATGGGACATAGGCTGTGAAGGGCTTTAAAGGTCATAATCATCTTAAATTAAACTTGGGAACAAAGTGTCAGCTGCGGTTTCCAGGTTGTCTTCAAGGGCAGCCCAACCTAGGACATGTCACAGTAATCAAGCTGTGAGGCAACAAAAGTATGATTCAGCCAGATTGGCTGAGTCTAAGAAAGGAGAGAAGCTGGTGAATCAGATGCAGACGATAAAAGGCACTACTAACCATGCATCAACCTGCTTTTCAAACAGCAAGGCTGGGTCCATAAGCACCCACAAGCTCTTAACTTGCTCTGCAAAAGCCAACTCCATACCATCTAGAACTAGTGGATCCAAATCTTTTCATATGTTCCTGTGTACCAGCGGTGCTCCTGAGGTTGCCATCTGCTAGTTTCCCCCATCCCCAATTAGGGTAGCCTGCCTGACATCAACTAGAGCCCATGATTCTTCTATGTACTTCCAGGCTCTCAGAACAGATGAGGGAGCCACCTCATATTTTTTTTTAAGAGGCACTATTTGCCTGGGCTTTTAATGGATTACAGATTGCAGGATGTTCTGTAGTGGGGAGGGGGATTATTTGAGGTTTTATGTGACTGCTATTTACAAAATTTATATCCTGCGTTTCTGCCCTTATGTATTTTAAACTGTGGTCTTTAAGCTGCTCTGAGCCACAAGGATGTAAATGTTTTAACAAATAAATAAATAGGACATCCAATTCATTCCTATGCCCTTAAGGGCTCAAACTTCTAGACAGGGAAGTTTTAGCTATTATGGCTCTAAGGAGACCAACCCCTGCAATGAACAATCATTCAGAATGCACCAGCTGGTTGGAGGAGGAAGAGGAAGAGGAGGAGGAGGAGATACTTAGTCTCTGGAGACAATCCATTCTGCTAGATCAGGAACATCTGAATGACCCAATACACACAATGCAGAAATGCAGCAGATAGCCAGCAATGGTTGACAGGAAGGAAGCAAAGCCAGAATAATAAATCATGCGGAGATGGTGCATGCAGCCTTCTCTGCAGGTGGGTGCTCAGAACCACAGGAGCCTTTAATTATTCAATTAACTTCTTGCAGCACACCATTTGGCAAAGACTGGCATGAACCCAATGTGGCTTCCCGTCAGTGTGCTTCCTGCCTGGCATCTACTTGCTTCTTGAGTCTTGAGGATAAAATCTCAAGGGTCTTGAACAGAACCGAAAAAAGTTTACTCTCTACGAGCTGACTGACTTACAAAGTGCTGCACTCACCCCAGGCAGGCCCATCACAGCCATGTGCCTTTGGCACAGTCAGATTTAGGCTTGGATCCTAAGCAGCACGAGCAGAGTTGTACTGGAAGAAAGCCTTGCCCTTCTCACTGTAACCTTCTGCGCTGTCTGTTCCCCCCACCCCCCAATCAGTGGAATGGCACAGAGATCAAAGTGGAAGCCTGCAGCAGGGGACATGGCAAAAATCTCTCTGCCCTTCCTCTGATGGTGAAACATGTTGGGAGGGGGGAGAAGAGACAGAAGCTGTTGCTGTGTGAGAAAATGGCAGTCTAGGGTCCAAGCCATGTCTCTGGAGTCTCCCTGAAACTTCTCCCTGTGGCCATGCACAGAACAATCCTTCCCAGTGTTTGAAAACTGCACACACTCACTTCAAGATAAAAAGGGATTTGGATATCTAAGAGCACAGCTTCTTCTCTCCTCTGTTCAAGGGAAGGTATTTTTCTAGGCTGTGGCCCACACCCTATAAAACAAATACACGATAGCGGCTAGCAGGATACAAGCGGCCTCAAGATAACAAGTAAGTCTAATTGTTCAAGTAGGGCGCATGAGCAATGAGACACAGACACTTGCCAAATTATTGTGCTTTAGATGCACAACTCCAGCTTTATCACTGGCTTAAAGAGTAGAACAGTTAGCAGCTTTAATGCCGCAACCGGAAAAGCTCTGTCGTCAAAGTTAAAATCATGGACTTGCTTTACATAAAAATCAGCAATTTGCTGGATTTTGAGGCTGCAGCAAAAGCTGGAAGCTTAGATCCTTTTGCCTTCTGAGCTGAAGCAAGTAGCTAAGCATGGTAGAACCAAAACCACTGAAGACATGGCAATCATTGGACTTCAAAGCTCCCAAAGTCATTTACTGTACTCACATTCTGGAATAAGAGCCTACAAATAGGAAGTAAGCCTCTGTCATTTTTCTTGAATATGTCTTGTGCACAGCAGCCAATATGCCAAGCACTAGTTTCACCGTAGTGCTTTGTAGAGGGCCCATTTGGAATTCTGAGAACAAGTAGTAAGTACCACAACAAAATGGCTGCCAGGAGACCAGTAGGTTCATTCACAAAATGGCTGCTGTAACAGCTGGCTCAAATGACAAAATATTGGGAGGCTCCACAAATGTTGGGAGGTTCGATGCCAAGCATGTCCTTATGATGGAGACAGCTGTTTCCAAATAGGTGTTCCCTATAGACACAAAGGTAATGCTTCCAGGGCTCTTCTGAAGCAACTCTTGCTCCAATGAGGCAGAAGATGAAGGCAAGGGCTTGCTACTTACTTTGGGGAAGCAGCATCTGCATACTAGGGGACACATCAGCACACACACACTGCAACACCTATGAGCACTGTGTTGGGGATAAAAGCCTTATGCACTGAGAATAAGAAGCTGCTGGTATATTTTCCCTGGAAAGTCCCTGTGAAAGGTATGGAAGCAGGCTGAAACTCTGTGGACTTGATCTGTCCAGTGGCTGGGGGACTTTTAGAAACCCCACGTCACAGGATAAGTGATTTTTTTTTTTTTTAAGAAGGAAGGCATTAAAGAAAGAACTATGGCAGAACCACAGCTCAGTGGTAGTATTTGAATGCACAAAGTTCTAGGCTCGAGCCCCAGGACTTCTACTTTATTTCACATAGTTTTACCTTACAATGCAATTAGTAAACTGGTTCTTAGAGCTGCTAACAAACACCAAAGCAATTTAAAGCACATACACAGTGATTATCAATTAAGTTTACAGGTAATTAAAAACAGAAAGATAATAGCAACATCTTGAAATCAGCACAAAATTACAATGAGCAAACAGGCAGCACAAATTAAAATCCAAACTATGATTTTAGGACTATTTAAATTTATGTGTATGTTTCATTCTGTTTGTAAGCCGCCCTGAGCTGGCCTTGGCTGGGAGGGCAGGATATAAATCTAAATAAATAAATAAAACAGCAAATCACGATAAGCAAATACAATAGTCAATTTATGAATACTGAGAGAAGAAAATCAGAAGAATCAGAAGAAAAGTTCTCGGCTAAAACCCCTGGACAACAAACATTTCTTCAACTGGCATAGGCAAAATAGTTAATCTTGTGCCACATGAGGATCTAAGGAGAGGTTATTCCAGAGTCTGGGCACCACAAGCAAATAGGCCACTGCAACTAATTATGTCATTCTATACTTCCAAAAACAGAGGATAGCCCAGCAAGGCCTGAAATGATGAACTCAAAGTTAGAAGGGACAGAAGAAGGCCCTTCTGTGCCCAAGAGCCTGCAGGTTTGCTGCCAGCCTGAGCAGATAATACTGGCCTAGATGGACCAAGGGCCTGACTCAATGCATGCCCAGATGGCTTCAGGCAGCAACTCTCCCTCCTGTGAAATGCAGTGCTGCATGGTTATGGAAGGCCATCCCTTTGGATTCTCTCTCCTCACTTCTTGCATAGTTGGCTTAGTTCTTGTTTGTGCAACATGGGAGCCGCATCTTCTCTTTTGCAGGAGAGGTGCCTTTTGCTACTCATTTCCATAGAGATGTGGAAAAGCAAGGAGGAGTCACAAAACAGAGAAGCCTATTTTAGACATTATGTGATAGCAGAAGAGAACAGGAAGGGCTAGTGGTTCCTGTTTTCCTACTTCATCACTATGTCTACAAAACTGCCCCCTTCCCCGTGGGCATGCAACTTATCACAGGAAAAAAGCAGTGGGGTTCCCCTTTGGAAGTTGAAGAGAAAGGCCAATTCCCTTGTCTCTATTCCATGCTGCTCCAATAACACCATACTACAGAGGACGTGTGAGAGTGTGAAGTACATGGAAGGACAACACCAGCATCTAATGATAATGGGGCTGTTCCCACACAATTCTGCCCCTTTCCACATTTCTGAGTTACCAGACACAGCTTAGAGTAGAGAAACAGTGTGTGTGGGGGGTCCTCATAAGTTCTTCCCCCACACTCGTGCTCAGGTGTAGAAAGCAAGAGTCACTTATACATTATTATGTAACATCCTGCTGGATCAAACCAAACATCTCATCTAGTCCAGTGAGAGGCTCACAGGGCCATGGTCCTCTCCATTTAAAAGGATCAGACAGGCAGCAGACCTTGTGAAAGGACCACACCCTGAGATGCTAGAGAGATGTTGCCTGTCAAAATAGGCAATACTGACCTCAACAGACTCTGTATAAGGCAACTTCAGGTTTTGTTCAGCTGCAGAATCTTCTTTCCCACCATGATCAATCAGATGGGCCACATTATCTCCTCATCCTCAACAACTGGAATTCCACTTCCAAGGTATGCTTGTATCCTACCACCCCTCTATTCAGCAAAGTCTGAAGCCTTCCTCCAGCCTAAGAAGCTTTCCTCCAATGGAAGATGCTCTTCTGACATGGAAGAGCCATTTCCATTAGAGGAAAGCTCCTCAGGCTGGCAGAAGACTTCGAACTTTCCAGTGCAGTATGGTATGGCACAAGGCACTATTTCAGAACACTGAAGTACCATTTAGCTGTTTGGGCTAATAAAGGAGAGGTCAATCACTGGCTAGAACTCTACCTAATCCCTTTTTAAAGCCACCTAATGGCCAATAGTCTATTTTGCAGCAATGTCTTACATATGAGAAAAATATTTTTCCTGTCCCAAATTTGCTGCCCAGTGACTTCATGGGCTGCTCCTGCATTCTAATATGTTTGACTCTTTCCTCCTGCATCCCCTGTCCTGTCTTCCCTCTCCTCCCAAAGTAGCTGAAGCCATGCTTTCATATGAGAATTAGGAATTTAAAGCTTTTGAGCAAAGTGCTGAAAGGTAATGGGAACAGCAAGATGATCATAGTGGCTGCATCTGAGCTGCAAGGAAGACTAGTGACCTGAAGACTGATGGAACAGGGGAAGGGGTAAATCCTAAGAGGCAGGGTTTGGGAAAGGGAAGACGTAAAAATATTCATGGTCTAATGGCAAACTTTACTTCATCTCAACACCAGCCTTGCTGGTTACACGGCCCTTTCTTATGACATCTTTTCACAAAAAGGCAAACCTGCAAACCAAGAAGCACGGAAATAGGAACAGCAATTCCAACTGGCTACGGCCTTTGGACGTATTGCAAAAATCTCTTAGTGGACACAAGAGTCCAAAGAATTTCACAATCTCAAGGTTGAATAAAGCTATTTGCAGACTTTTTGGCACCGAGAGCTTCCTCTTTCAGCAAAGCCATCAAACTAATGGAAGTGAGAAACCCCATCCTCAGAGCATGGATCCTTCTGGGATCAGACTCTTCCCTCCTCCTGCAACAGTCTCTAATGCTTGCCATTAAATTGCAACCTAAATAGCCTTACAGAAGTTCATTTACTCTTCCGGAGGACTGTAAATTCTTTATATAGAGAAAGATTGTTTGGCAACGTTGAGCTTGTTCCCAGGAAACTCTTGAAGTGTTTTTTTTTAAAAAAGAAGGCTCTGTATAACTCTCCCACAAATGAACAATACTGGTGGCCCACTGAATATCATGGGCCATATGAAACTGCCTAGTACTGAATCAGACCCTAGTTCAGCACTACGTGACCGGCAGAAGCTCGTAGAAAGAGAGGAAGGCAATAAGGATTTGGACCACTGGCACTGGGGAAGGGAGGAGATTGATTCACACACACCCCAATACCATTCCCTTTACTGAAAATTCCCCCACCCAACTGCTTCCCCCCCCAATATTTTTCCCCAGGCAGGGTCAAATGCATTCAAAAAGGGAGGGGGATTTTCATTGGGTGAATGTGCAAGATGGGATGATTAACCGGCTGGCACTAAATTACCTGTACATTTTCAGAACACGGTACAATTTTTGAAAAATATTTTATTTTGCTTTTAATTCCCATAATACAAGCTTATACAAACATGATGCAATTAATAGACATTACAAGCAGAAGAGAAGATTCTAGGATTCATTCTCCTTTTCTAAACCTCACCTGGACAATCATATGCAACCTACTTTGGTACTAAAAGTTGAGCAACTTGCTCAACAGGCTTCTCTGTACGCACAGCGACCTTTCGAGGCCAGCCTAAGTGAAAACTTCCACTCTTTGAGCCAGGAAAAGGAAACCACTCACTCTTTGAAATACACCACACTTCCTAAAGCAGAGCTGCCCAAATCTGAGAGCTTAAATTAGGAACCCGGGAGCACAATCATTCATCAGCTGCAATCCCAAATGTACTTACTAGGAAGCTCTTGCTGAACTCAGTGGGACTCATTCCAAAGCAGATATGAAAATAATCAGACCATTAACTGCCTAACAAAAATAGCATCAAATGCACTCAGAAATGCTAGAGTCCTGTGGTATCTTCAAGACCAACAAAGTTTTATTCAAGGTATAAGCTTTTGTGTGCACTCACACTTCTTCAGATACAAATCAATATGGCTACCCACCTGAATCAGAAAAGTCAGTAATTATATGCCTGCAACGAATCATATGAAGGGGATTGGGAAGATAAAGAACTCAGAATTTGCACTCTCGACCTCCAGCTGCCAACCTCAGATGCTAGCCCTGAAGTTCAGTAGTAAAGCTGAAGAATTTTGGACTCTTCAGTTTAAGGGGGGAGACAACTCTGGACTGATTTGACAGGGATTTACAAAATCATGAATGTTGGAGAAAGTAAAGGGAGAGAATTCCTTTTTCAGAAAGTCCTTAAACTCCAGGTCACCCCATAAAAATGATGGGTTGTAGATTCAGGACAGGCAATAGAAAGAATACAAGGCTTAATAAATATTTGGAACTCCCTGCCACAGGAGTTCCACCAGTTTAGATTACCTTAAAAGAGAGATAAGAAACTCATGACCAAGAGTTCTATCAATGGCTATAAGCCAAGATGGTTAAATAAAACCTTCATGTTCTGAGGAGATACATCTTATAACGCCAGCTGCTAGAAGGCAACAACAGGAAGAGCCTTTAACCCCTGTGGCCCTGCTTCTGGGCCTTTCAGAGCATCTGACTGGCCGCTGTGGGAAACAGGGTGTTGAATTAGGTGGACCACAAGTCTCACTCTGCACAGCTAGCCTAAGAGCACAACTACAGAGCAAGAACCTGCTCCATGATACTGCACAGGGGGCAGAAAGTATTTTCATATCGCCTCCCATTCTACTGGGGGGGGGGACTGGCCACACACCCCTAAATCCGAATTTCACCCAGTCTTCAGGGTATTGTACTGCAAGATGGCCAGAACTTTTGTACCTTACCACACCATGTGCATGCAAGTAATTAGGCCTGAAAGAAATGTTTTCTCACCAATCCTAATTAATCCTTGCTTAGACCCTTTTAGCTTGAAAGTAACAAGGGTTCTTTAAAAAGCATCCTGGACTGGTAAGGAAAGGGAAATTAAAAGTGGAGGATAAGATTCTCACAATCTAGATGCTAATTTACTTGCTCCCTGGGCTCCAAGATACCTATAGGGCACTACAGATAAAGGGGTCAATTTCACTCTCCCTGTCAGTTTCCCTCCCTGTCAGTTTAATTTGTACACAGCTTAAGTGTTTTCAAGTTTCTATCAATGCACACTCAGCTCCCCTGAGGACAACAAGCTTGCTCAGTGCTTGCTGGTCCATTAGCAAGGTTTTCCCTTTTAAAGAGCTGCAAAGATACAGATACCCTCTACCTTGTATGTTGGGGACCCAACCTCCCTGCCTTCCTGATAGGCACTCAGCCATCAAAGTTGCCATTACAATGGCAAGCATCAGATACCCAATACTGATCTTCCACTTCTGAGATTTGAATGTGTACATGCAAGCCTGTACACATCGATCGCATGGTTATGGAGAAGCAATTCCAAATGCAGACAGTGTCTTGTGTGACCATCTGTCTTGCAAGGTCTCCACCTGTGTTTCATTATCAGAATCTCCTTCCATCATTCTTGCCCCAATACTACATATTTTAAAAGATGTATGGCTCAGAATAAAGCCCATAAGATTTGATAGTCGGGGAGGGGGGGATACAAACACCTCTGGCAGGTTTCCTTGGCACAGATTTTTAAACTACACCTGCAAGCTGTGAGCAGCCTTTTCAAACTGTTTAATTTGTAAACAGCTTAAGTGTTTTCAAGTTTCTATCAATGCACACTATGTGAACCCGGATCACATGCCACTGCTGTCCTCCTTCAGAGTCCAAACAGGCAATTCTATCCTTGGGAGCCAGTCTGCAGGATCAAGCTGCATTTGCCACATTTTGGTGTGAACATTTGTTAGTAACAGATTTCTCTTGACATGCTTGCCTATGAAGATTCTGAAGTGTGAAGAGCAGCTGTTCCCCTTGTTCTTTAAAGGAACACATTTAAAACAGTGCTTCATCATATTCACATGGCAAAATCCAGTGTAGTACAGCCACCTCACACAAAACAGAATTAGTTACCAGAGGCTCACGCAGAGATGTGGGGCAGATCATTTTTCTTTTCTTTTCCTTTTCCCTAAAGACCCACTGTTTCATAAAATTACTGATTTCATACACTACTAATAATGGCGCCATTGCCAGCATAACATTAGGAAAGTTTGGCAGGTTTAAGGCTGCAATTAGCATTTCTGTCCCCCCTCAAGTGATTATCCCAAGGAATTGTGTAAGCATGTACATGTATAGTTTATTGTTTTGAAAATCTGGTGGAGGAATAAAACCACAAATATATATAATCACCCACAGTAAAAATATGAATTCACCTGATTAACTTTGGTTTTGATTTGAGCTCCAGCACCACAATTTTTATATATATCTCCTTCCACCCGATAGAAGGGATATTGTAATCACCAGGCCCATAGCTATGGTGGGGCATTTCGGGCTCTGCCCCCTCAAATGTGAGGCACACCCCACAACAGCTGTTGCCCCTCTCCCCCCTCCCATGATGTTAAAAGGGGCCTATAGCTGATCAGTGGGAGCACATGGCCCACTGATAAGCTGGAGGGCCCTTTAAATCTTGCAGCCGCCCCTCTCCCTCCCCTACTCCAAGATTTAAAGGGCCCTCCAGCTGATCAGCCCTTTAAAGGGCCCTTTAAATCTTGCAGGAGGGGAAGGGAGAAGGGTGGCTGCCATCTGCACACCTTTCCTGAACTCCAAGTGCCGAATTCACTGACCTGATGTGGGGCTAGCAAGTAAGGTAAAAAGAAGATCAACAAAGAAACTGACATGCCCCAGTGATCACCTGGGAAGAGAGTTTAATTCTGTTGAAATGGAACCATGCCCATAACATGTCACATCTATGAGTATGCTAAAATCAGCGTATCTACAATTCCCAGGGATTTTAGCCCCCCTTCCCCAAATTTAAATAACATCCTGGACATGTCATCTTTAATATTATAGGTATTACACAAATAAAATAATTTCTACATAAAGCTTTCAACTTATTGGAATCTAATATTTAAACCACACACATAATTTGTTTTTCCAATCAAATATTTCAGTTCAAGTATTGCTACTGGGACACAGAAGTGGGGTACTCTTAAACATTTCATTCTCCAAATATAAATCAAAGTAAATCTGCTAAGTCTATTAGAGCACTGGAAAATTCTCTGATTCATCTTTTTTCTGGAAAACACACATCACTTGGTCCATGCTGCTGCAAACACAGACAGAGCTAAGAGACCCAAGCAGCAACCCTCCAGAATTTTCTGAAGGAGAGAGGCAGGCATGCAGGCCCATAAAGCAAATAGCCACTCTCCAGTCTCCAGCAAACAACATCCAGGCAACCAGGAAGCAAAGCTTATGGGGGGGGGGGAGCTTTATAAAAAAATCTGACTTTTCCCCCCTCTACCCTCTTTTTAGGCCACAAATGATGAACACAGAGAAACATAGCATGTAAACATTCCCATAATCCTTATGCACTTAGCAAATTTAAATCTGTGCCACTTAAATCATGAGTCACCAAGAAGCAAGAGCAATTTAAATTATTGATACTTATAGGTAATCCCTATATTCCATAAATGATTTATTTTAATACACTGTTATCCTCCCTTCATCTAGGAAGGTCAGGGTGGCATGCATAGGCTCTCCCTCCATTTTATTCTCAAAACATCAGCAACACGAGGGAGGGCAAGCTGAGAATCAACTGGCCCAAGATCACCTTGTGAGTCTCACGGCAGGCAGGAATTTGTATCTAGTCCTGCATTCTAGCCACTCCACCACACAGCCTCATCTCTAACCACTGCAGCATGACCAGGAGTCTTGTGGCACCTTAAAAGACTAACAGTTTTATTCCAGCAGAAACTTTCAGGGCTAGAGTTCACTTCTTCAGACACAGTGAAGGGGCTCCCAAGTCTTTTGCACCAATGTATGTTATGATGAAACGAAATTCTGTTACTCTTTCAGGTGTCACAAGACCCCTTTTTAATTTTCAGTGCAACAGACTAACCCTCCTACAACTCTAGAATCACTACAACAATAGTGGCTTACATTATTCTCGCTTGCTCCGGATTGCAAGACTAGATCTAATGGGTGGAAATTACAAGGGAGTCGTTACCGGCTAGATATCAGGAGAAACTTCCTAACTGTAAGAGTGGTTGAGCAGTGGAACAGACTGCCTCGGGAGGTGGTGGATGCTCCTTCATTGGACATTTTCAAGCAGAGACTGGATGACCATCTTTCAGGTATGTTGTAGGTATGTAAGTATGTAGGGCTATCTTTTGGCTATGCTCCTGCAGAGTGCAGGGGGTTGGACTAGATGACCTGCAAGGTCCCTTCCAACTCTAACATTCTATGATTCTATGATTAAGGAAGAACAATCAACAAGGTATAACTCTTTCAGGCAACAACTGTGCCATCCTAATAGACCCAGGTGGGCAGCCGTGTTGGTCTGAAGCAATACAACAAAGAGTCCAGTGGTACCTTTAAGACCAACAAAGTTTTATTCAAGGTACTAGGAATAAGGCCTGTTGTAGAAATAAATACAACGGGCTCTAGAAAGAGGCTCTGGGAGAGTTCCCCGGCTTTGGGCACTCAGTGACAATTTGCTGTGGCAATCTCAGCAGGGTATAATGACAGAGTCCACCATTTTCTCCAGAGGAACTGATCTTTGCTACCTGAAGAGCAGTAGTAATTTTGAGTGATCTCCAGCCCACCCCCAAGATTCGTAACAGTGGTTCCCCAGGAGGGAGTGGCTGGTTTGGAGGGTGGAGTCTATGGTATTGTACCTGTCTGAGGTCCCACCCTCCTCAACACTCACCCTCTCCAGGTTCGACCCCTCAAATCTCCAGGAATTTCCCAACCTGGAGTTGACAACCCTATCTCCCTCCCAGCCAACCATCAACCTACCTTTAGTTTTCCATCTCCTCCCCCATCCCTCCTACAGAGCAGTTGTAATTTTGAGTGATCTCCAGCCACCACCTGGAGATTGGCATCAATGGTTCCCCATCAGGGAATGGCTGGATTGGAGGGTGGAGTCTATGGCATCGTACCTGTCTGAGGTGCCACTCCTCCTCAAACCTCACTCTCTCCAGGCTCCATCCCTCAAATCTCCAGGAATTGCTCACCTGGAGTTGGCAACCTGATCAGGACTGGGCCCAATGAGTTTTCTCCCAAAGGAGGAGGAGGAATAGTTTGGATTTATACCCCGCCCTTCACTGCCCAAAGGCGTCTCAGAGCGGCTTACAAACTCTTTTCCCTTCCCCTCCCCACAACAGATACCCTGTGAGGTAGGTGGGGCTGAGAGAACTCTAACACAAACTATCCTTGAGAGAACAGCTGTGCCAGAGATTGTGACTGACCCAAGGTCACATCAGCAGGTGCAAGTGGAGGAGTGGGAAATCAAACCCGGTTCTCCCAGATAAGAGTCTGTGCACTTAACCACTACACCAAACTGGCTCGCCACTACACAAAAGGCCAACATAGGTGTGGAAAGGGCCTTTTACTGACAGAGGAGAAAGTGCAGGTGCCAACTCTGATCAGGGAAATACCTGGAGATTTGGGGGGGGGTCCTGTGGAGGGCAGCATTTGGGGTGTGTGTGGAAGGACTCAGCAGGGTATAATGCCATAGAGTCTACCCTCCAAAGCAACCATTTTCTCCCAGGGAACTGATCTCTGTCATCTGGAGGTCAACTGTAACAGCGGGAGATCTCCAGGTCCCACCTGGAGATTGGCAGCCCTAGGGGAAAGTCAGCCGCACAGCGGGGAGTTGAAGAAAATGGTTTGATGGTTGCTGGCCCACCTCGTTAGCCAGCCAGCCATGCTGAAGCTAAGCAGGAGAAAGAGCCTTTTCCCATTTATTCTGACAGGAAAGTGGCCATTGGGGAGGGGGTTATGGGCGGGGGAGGGGGTTATGCTGAAAGTCTTTTTTTTTTTACTCACAGAGCCAAGCTTGGCTGCCTACCAACAGCCACTGAGGGGACAGTCCCTCACAGGAGTCAAGAGAACTGTCTTCCTCAGGAGACAGAGCTGTCTGCCAGGGGGAGTGGGTGGGGAAGAGGAGCAGACCCAGCACCCGGCCAATGGCATGCGAGTACTCTTGAGTGGCGGCTGATGGGCCAATGGCTGAGGGAGGGCATTTTACAGCCAATGGGAATGCATGGAATCTTGTGAAACCAAAAGATAAATATTTATAAGGACAGGATGAGCTTTTTTGTGCATGCACACTTCTTCAGATACACTGAAATGGAAGTCAACCATTCATATATAGAGAGACAGATGTCTACACAGAGGCATCTGTTTATATATATGAACTGTTAATTTCCATTTCAATGTATCTGAAGAAGTGTGCATGCACACAAATGCTCATACCGTGAATAAAATTTTGATGGTCTTAAAGGTGCCACTGAACTCTTAATTTTGTGCCATCCTAAAATGAGTTACACCTTTCTAAGCCCACAGGCTTCAATAGATTTAGAAGGATGTAACTCTACTTAGGCTAGCAAGTAAAACAAGTTCATCTACTATAGAACAGAGCATTAACACTACTTAGAAGAGAGTGCTTGTATAATTACAAAGAATTTAATTTGTGTTTAATAGCTGTTGAAAATATAACACATTGTGCCAGGGGTGTTAAAGATGTGGCCCATGAGCCCTTGGAGGGTTTCTATCCAGCCCACAAGGAACTGGCTGTCTCCTGCTTCTTTCTCCAGTTCTTCTTCTGCTGCTGCATCACAGCTTGCTTTACCAGACTCTCTCAATCACACAGGAAAGATAGATAGACAAGCTTCTGTTCCCTGCACTGGCTGAAGCTCCTTACCCTTCTCCTCCTGGGAGAAGGAGAGAACAAGCCAGAGCTTGCTTCCTGCCCTGGCTGCCTCAATCGCACTGGAGACAAAGGCAAGCCCTTCTTCCCCTCCATTGGCTAAGGCTCCTCCCCTTCCTCCCGCCTTGCTTTGCTGAGCTGCTTCAATCACACAGGAGAAATACAAAGCACCTTTAAGACCAACTCAGTTTTATTCAAGGTATGAGCTTTTGTGTGCCTTGATACATGGTGTGTTTTGTTGGGCTCGTTATGCCAGGGGTCTCCTGAGCAGTGTTCCCTTTAAACTGAGTTAGCCTCCAGGTCACATATTTTTGTCTTAGCTCAGGAAGGATGGCTCCAGAGCAAACTAATTTATACAGTAGCCAAATTGCTTGCTCACACATTTTAATGTCAGTAGCTCATTAAGTAGAATTTTTGCTCACAAGTCTCCACAGCTTAGAGGGAGTACTGCTCCTGGGTGCAACTGGGTTCCTTCCCCCTTTTCACTGTATTCATGCCCACATGATATAGTCTCTCTCAGCAGAAAAGCAATGAACTATTTAGATGAGGAATAACAAGCCAATGAGGTGGATTAGGCTGAGTGTGTGTGTCCAGACCAAGTTCACCCAGCACATTTCCTTGGTAGATGGGGGGTTTTGAACTTAGACTTCCTAGATAGTAGGCTGATACTGACAATACGTTGTTGTCTCTCTGTTCTTGCATATACCTCATAGGAGTTGTAGTTATTTCTCTGGGGAAGACTATAGTTTTGTAGACGAACACATAGCCCTCAGTCTGTGTCAGGATGGCTTCTCATGTTCTTGAACAGCACACAAATCAATTTATGTACAAAAGTTCACAATGCCTAGCCATTTCATGTTTCCCCCTGGGTCCTAGGCTCATGAGCATGAGATTTCTATAATGAATGTCAATAAATCAAAAGTAGGTTTGCAGTTTACAGATTAACACCTGAACAGCATACTCAAGATTGCTACAGCACAGACATTTTCACGTAATAATTCAGAGCAAGAGACTGTTAAATAATTCAGAGCAGAGACTGTTAAATAAGCAAAATATTGCAAGAGTGCTAGTGTTCTAAGCGTATTTATTTAAAGGGTTTTTTATGACACACATGGTCCAGCCCAACAAGGTCTTATTTAAGTCAGATTCAACCCTCATAACAAATGAGTTTGACACCCCTGCATTATGCAGTTAACATAACTGATAATTTTGCTCCCTGTTTGTGTCAGATCAAGGGTATTTGGTACTGAATTAATGTGCAGTTCACTTTATATTCATAAGACAAAAAGGAAACAAAGAAGTGCCCTTGTTTATAGAAAGCAAACATCCATAATTTGAAAACTGAGCATACTATATCTTTAAAAGTATAAAAGCAGCAGCATTTAAGTCACTGAAGGAGGGCGGAATCTCCTAGAGCCAGATGACTTGTCAGTCCTGGGTCTCCAGTGTCTAGCCCACAATAATAATGTAGCATATGGCCTATTGTGGCACATTTATGATGTGTAACCTCCAAACTGTTCCCCCCCTGGGTGTTTCTTTAAACAGAAAAGTAGGCTTTTTAAGGTAATGCATTTGGGAGAGGACAACTGATTCGGTAAACAGTTCTTAACCCACAAACTCCCAGATTAAAATAGTCTGAGGCAGCTTTATATGCTTATATCAGAAGCCATCTGAAAGATATAAAAACAGTGGTAACTAACAGTACAGTTATAAACAAACTAATGTAAGAAGGAGCACAAACAAGAGTTTTAAAAAAATCTAAGCAGAATTAAAATCAGGACAGAAATGATAATATAAAATAAGCAAAATCAAGAAGCAAAACAATCCTCATACATGGTGGGGGACACACACACAACATTTCACTTGGCGCTTACAACCAAGTACACTGAATACGAGGTAGGCCTTTATCTTTTGGGGGCTGGGGGTGGTCCGGAGATGGTGCCACCACAGAGAAAGTCCTGCATCTGGTAGTCACCCACTTTATTTTTGAACATGGGGTCATATATACAGAATCCATCCAGGTTGATGGGCAGGTGCCTATATAGGCACCTTTAAACATTCTAGTCCCACACAGTTCAGGGACTTAAAGGGTACTTAGCACTTTGAATTGTACCTAAAAGTATATACATAGCCAACGAAGCACTTTTTGGACTGAGATAAATCTACTTTATGCACCAGCAATCTTGTTGCAGCATTTTTCACTGTTCCTGAAGAGCCTTCAAGGGCAGACACACATAAAGTGTACACTGCAGTAGCTCAACCAGAATATGATCAGAACATGGATAGTCATGGCCAGACTTCATTTATTAGGTAAGGCTATGGTTGATATAGCCAAAGATGGGTGAAAGTACTATCCATAGCCATTTTAAGACCTTACAAGTTGGACATCTAACAAATCATAACAGAAAAGGAAAAATGAATGCTTAGAAACCTTCCTTCACAACCTTTGCCTTCCCCTCAACACTTGCCTTCCCCTCCTGGATACTATGAGCTTTTTGGTACTTGAGCCAACCAATATTATCTCCCCCTTTTCCTTTTGCTCTCCATTTAACTGATGCTCAGTTGTTCCTGACATTCCATTAGTCACATTTTTATACCTCCCTTCCTCCAAGGAGCTCAGAACAGCACACATGGCTCTCCATTCAGTCCTCACAACTGTGCTGCAGGGTGGGTTAGGCTGAGAAAGTATGATTGGCCCAAGGTCACCCAATGAAATTCATGGCTAAGTGGGGATATTAAACCAGAGTCTCCAGGTTGTACCCATGCTGCCCTCTCAGTGTGCCTCTTGGAATGTAAAAGATTCATAGAATCACAGAATCACAGAGTTGGAAGGGGCCGTACAGGCCCATCTAGTCCAACCCCTGCTCAATGCAGGATCAGCCTAGAGCATCCCTGACAAGTGTTCCATGCTTTGCACAGAGCAATGAGCATGCTCAATGCTCAAACCACAGGGAAAGTGCATTTTTGGTAGTTGATGGCCATATTTTAATGCATACCCAGGATGCAGGAACCCCTACCTTGTCTGTGAGTAACCTTAAGAATATGGCAACAAAATTTCCTGTTGGGGGAACAAGGAAGTGGCCAGTACTGGGAGAAAAAGTTGCTACAGAACCAAATCTTTCTCTCCAATACTCTACTAGCTTTCAGGGGGTTAGGTCAATTTGACCCCTCTCACTTTTTAATAGACATTCAACTGCTCTTCAGTACTTGCCTTCTGAGCATGCTTGTTCTTGTCTTGCTGTGGGACTGGGTTTCCTTTTGGTTACTTTCCTACATACCTGCAGAGCCCCAAGTATGTAGAAACTTTACATGACCCAAGAAAAGCCTAGGTTTGCTGCTTTCATAGTTACTATGAGATACCAATTCTGTTATTACATGTATAATAACCCTGTGTAATATTAACATATCTGCATTTTATTTTAATCAGACTACTTTAAGGGGGGGGAGGAGAAATTTAGGCTTTTTTTCTTCTGAAAGCTGTATTAACATACATTGTTCAAAAAGACAACGTTACTCCTCCACCCTGTGCTAAGGGGTCATTGGCCAGGAAACCCACAAAATCCTTCAATGTCCCTCCTTCTGCTAATCGGTATTCCCGATACACAATGGCCTCAAAAGCTCCCTCTGTGGACCCAAAACACTTCAAGATGAACCCCACTTCAATGTTTCTGAGGCTACAAACCACAATATTCATGATAAGATGTTCTTTCAACTTCAGTGTTTTCTACCCTTTTACATTTAGAGGTGGGGAAGTAAACAGCTCGTGCCTCTTCTGATCCCAGGGATAAAGTGCTTCATGGATCCAATTTTCTCTCCTACACTACCCAAATGAAGTCAATGGATTCCCGCCAACTCTGCAGCAACAAGGCAGCCTCTGGCCTGCTGTTTTCATTCAGCCTTGAACATTCAAGGTTAACTTCAAAGGGAAGCTAAGGCAACAGGGGAGAACACAAAGTGACTGCAATGAAATTACATGGCAAAGGATGGGGAGAAGACAGATTTCCCGATTCTACTAACAGACAGATAATCTTAATGGTCCTAGTCCCCAAACTATCAAACAACATTGCTCCATTTAGCTCTAACAGACCCAGTCCCAAGAGGCAGCACTGAACTGCTCACCTTCAGGCTTCTAGCAGAGATATGTTATAGTCTAATCCTGCCTAATGCAAGCAGACTCCTAATATCATACTGGGATCAGATCCAGAAACTTGACTAATCTTAGTGCATTAAGAAGGGCTATCTGGAGGAGATCAGCTCTAGCATTTCACTAGGAATAGAGATCTCCCTGCAAGATAACAAATCCACAGCTGTTCAAGGCCCTTAACAGCATTTGCCAAGGATCGAGATAACTGGATTCTCATGCCGCCAGCATTTAGGCCATCTTCACTTACTGACTGTGCTTAGAAGTATAAAAATTATACTTGCAGAGTGAAGGGATTTTTTTAAAAAAATACTAGAATACCTTGACAACTGTTCCAGATAAACCTATAAAGCTATCCTTGGTCAACCTAGCTCAGCATCATCTAGTGTGACTTGCACATCCTTTCCAGGGTTGTCAGACAGAGAAGTGTATTTTCCCCTCCCAAACAGCACCTGCTTGGAGATGCCAGGGACTGAACCTGGAACTTTCTGCATGTGAAGCAAATCCTCTTCCACTAGGCCATATACAGCTCCTTATACCAAGTCTAACCATTGGTCAGTATAGCTCAGTTCCCCCCAACTGACTGGGAGTAGCTCGTCAGGGTCTCAGGCAACTTCTGCACACAAACCAGGTGCACTGACTTATGGCAACCTCATAAATTTTTCAAGGCAAGAGACATTCAGAGATGGTTTGCCATTGCCTCCCTCTGTTTCACAACCCTGACATTCCTTGGTGGCCTCCCATCCAAATACTAGCCAGGGCTGACCCTGCTTAGCTTCTGAGATCTGATGAGATCGGGCTAGCCTGAGCTATCCAGGTCAGGGTATTTTTTTAACTGACTGTAATAAATATAGTATTGCTCGAAACAAGTAGATCACAGTTCACATTCAAAAGTGGGCTCCAGCTTCAGAGCTGGAGACTGTAGCTAAGTTGTTAGTTGACTGTGCTTACTGACTCTTGCACTGGTAAAAATTGTGTCTATGTCTTTTAATAACGATATTTTATCTTGTAAATACTGTATTTATAATTATGTATTTTGCAACCTTTCTCTATAAGTTTATGGCCAATCTGTGAGTATTAATAAGCAGAATGGAGACCATGGTCTTCACCAGCTGCTGCTTTATGTTGGCAAAACTGGCTTGATTCCATTTTGTCTGAAGGTCAAAACGCCTATCCCCCATTTCTGTATCCTGTCAGGAAGCAACAAATCACCACTCTGTTCTACCAATATGAGAAATGGGCAATATCTTGTGTTTGATTCTCCTTGCAAGATGTGCTTGGAAAGCTTCAAGGGGTCCCTAATTCACTGGGAGGCTACATGATTTGGCCCCATCTCTGGAATGGTCTGAGACTAGAAAACTATCCCTGCAATCCAGGTTAGTCTTAGAACCCTTCCTGGATTTGCCTCTGGCATCAGGCTGTGTAAGAATATTTTGAACCATTCCCCCCTCCCCTTTTCACATATTTGTTCTCCTATCATCTTTAAAGACCTTAGCAGAAAAGAGGAATCAAAGTGACCTCAAGAAGGTGGGAGGCTGGGGGGGAACTATTAGCATTTATTTTCAGTTCCTTTACAACTCTATGTATTCCTCTACCATAAGGAAATCAACTGTCCTGTGGTGTTTCATGCTCTCCCCCCTCCTTTATTTTTTTTTTAAAAAAGTCCATGTGTGTACTGAAAGTGCTGGGTCATTTTTACCTACCCACCCTGCCCACACTGAATGAGAAAGTAAAATGACTGTTTAATGTGAAATTGACTAAAATTATATTTGTAAATTTTCCTCCCAGGAGACTCTGCTGCTATTCTATTCCTGTACTGCCAAAGGGAGATACTTAATGAAGTATAGATTTTTTTTATTCTTTGCAGCTGGTGTTACACTCAATGAAGCCACTGAGGTTATTTATTTCTATTACTTAGTCTGGGATTTATCTGACACCCCCCCCCACACACACACACACTGGATTAGTAAAAAATGCTTTTCTCTTCTTTGGAGTTAAGCCCTGCCTATCCCCAAAAGAGTCCAGATAGCTAGAATTAAAAATCTCATAAAAGCAATAAAAATCCATCAGATTAAAAAATAATAAACCAACCTAAGCCCCACCTAAAAGTCTCAGCCACAGCTGTTTCAATAAATACACAACAAGCAACAGGAAAATTAAAGTACCTTCAGCATTAACAAAAACGCCATTTGAAAAGGAAGTCCCAGAAATCCTTCTAAAGGAAAGCAAAGGGAAAGTTTGCCCCACAATCTCAGGCACTTTATTCCACAGGGACAAAGCACAAGAAAAAGTCCAATTTCAGGCACAAGCTAAGTGAGCAAAATAAAAAGAAGCAGAACCATAATGCACACCTGTGTGGAGACCTACCTAGTCATGCTGTCAAAGTCTGTTTCCTTTTAATACTGCAGTCTCCATACAGTCAGTTCAGAGCAGCATTTTAAAGAGGGGTTTGGACAAGGAAACACATCCCATCTGGAACTCCAACTGTGTTGGAGAGGGAGGGCACTCTGCACAATCTCAGAGGCTTGGGGCTACTTTCTGCCACAAGGCTGAAGCAGGTAATCAGTCCCATCTTTCTAATCTGATGGGCAGCAGCCAATCTCTAAGGTCTTAGGCATAGAAGGAGCCTTCCCAACTCCTGTTAGTGGAGATGCCAAGGACTGAATGTGGAACCTTCAGCAGGCAAAGCAAGCGCTCTACCTCTGAGCCAGAGCCTGCCTTCCAAAATGATAGTTAAAAATGTACTCTTCTCCAGGAATAAGAATTCAGAAATGCTGTATGAGTATATTCTGCAAACATCAGGGCTTCAGAGTACAAAAGGAGGATTTTACTGACCCTTAGACTCTTCTCAATAAAGCACAAGAATAAACATGCCCATCCAAAAGCAGAAACCTGTCCCAAAGCTGAAAATTCCACTTGTTGAAGCACACAACTCCCATGTGGAAACTTTAAATTCCCTCATTTTCAGATGAGGTTTCCATATTGAAAATCAGAACTAATGGTTGGCCAACTGGCAGTCAAATTGTTTTTGAAACATTAACATTACTGGAATAACAGAAAAATACTTTCATCAGCAACAAATTTGATTCTTAAAGTAAAGGTAAAGGTTTCCCTTGTTTGAAAGCCAGTCAAATTCGACTCTAGGGGGCAGTGGTCATCTCCGCTTCCAAGCCAAAGAGCCAGCGCTGTCCAAAGATGTTTCTGTGGTCATGTGGCTGGCATGACCAAATGCTGAGGCACATGGAACGCTGCTACCTTCCCTCCAAAGTGGTACCTATTTATCTACTTGCAATTTCTTGCTTTTGAACTGCGAGGCTGGCAGGAGCTGGGACCAGGGACGGGAGCTCACTCCGTCACGCAGCACTAGGGTCTCGAACTGCCAAGCTGCCAACCTTCTGGTCTGCAGCTCAGTGTCTTAACCTCTGAGCCATTCATTAACTGCTATTGCAGAACAATGGAATCAATAATATTGTTGTGAATAATTCTAACTTTTAAACTTGAAGGTTTCTAAAATGGGAAGATTCGCTGACCACTTTTTCTCTTTGGCTTTTATCCTGGGTGCACCAGGGTCAGCCTATAGCGCCAATAAAAAGAAAAAAAGGAAGACTGCAAAAGCAACAACATTTTTTTTAAGGTTGGTAAGGTTGTTATGTTAAGCAGGCCAATTCTTCCCCTCAAAGTTCAACTGAGTGGGTAGTCAGTAGGAGCTTTGCTAGGGGACTCAGTTTTTTCCTTGCCCTTGGCTAATTAACAATACAAAGATGAACTCCCATTTCAACAGTGGCATTTTCTTGCCTTCATGGGACACTTGGCAATCCAGCACCAGTCAACTGACTAGCATGCCAATCCTAACTAAAATGGGAGAACCTTCCCGAGAAGCTCCTCCCTCTCTAGCCTCCTCAGTTCGCTCTGCCTCTTATTTTGATAGTGGTGGCTCAGTTGCCTTTATGGAGTGGGTTCAAAAAATTAAACAATCAGAACACACAGGGAAAAGGGCACAGTCTAGCCCAGGGATGGCCACACTGCGGCTCTTTCACACATATTGTGTAGCTCCCAGTAGGGTGGATGGGAAAGCGAAGGGGAGGCATGCCTCCCCAATCGGTCTTTCCTTCCCCTGCCAGTATTCCCTTCCCTGGGTACGCTTGAGGTGGGGGGAGCAGAGAAAGAAAGCAACTTTAATTTTAAATGCATTTCCCAACAGCATCGAACTGCTAATGAGCTATGCGGAAATGGTCTAGGTCATGACATAGTGAAACTGCCTGGGGGAAAGGCTGCTGGATATCATATCGGTTAGGCAGTGGTCAAACCCTGTTTTGCTTTTTTCTCTTTACTTGGCTTGGTAAATTCCTGCCACTGCCCTGATATTCCAGGCTGTGTTCCCAGTGCCCCTCTCCTTCGGTATACGGAGCCTAACTCCTATGCATTTACTAGACTGGTATTTCTGGGCCTCTTTTGGAAAGTTTATAGTAGAATCTTTTCTCAACCCTACCGCTTCATAGCTCATGTGTTAGGAGAGTTATCAGTTACTTTGTGTGACAGCAAAGGGGGTTAAACTTCGCTTGCTTTCTACCTTACTAGTTTTCCAAGTATAGGGAGCTGCATGTTTAATACAGAGAACACATTCAAATGGGCATTTCCCCCTTCTGTATTGTTCAGTCCAGGAGCGACTAGACCAGGTGTGGCCAAACTTGCTTAACGTAAGAGTCACATAGAAATGAACGTCAGATGGAAATTTGCTTTTTATTAACATTGTGAGACTGCCAAAAATAAAAACAAAAGGTAAAAACAGATACTGATATTGATATTTATTTGTCCAATGATATTTATTTGTTTGCTAATTATATTTGTCTAAGAGACAGAGAGGTGGAAAGAAAGCAACTTTAAATGTGTTCTCCAACCCCTCCCCCATGCCCCTATGCCAGCCAGCTTGACTTGTAGAAGGGATTTAAAGAGACAAATGCCTTCTCCAAGCTGGCTGATAGGGGAGGGTGGCTTTGAGAATGGGTTTTTCTCTTGCTTCCCCCACAACACTGTAATGCATTTGTGCATCTCTTGGGGCTTCCCTCACTTCTCCCCCTGATCTTTCCCAAACCAACTTTGCTCCAAAGATTTGGGAAAGATCACAGCAAAGCCTATATGGATGATGTGGAGGTGGGAATGTTCAAATTTTCCCAGTACCACCCACATAAGCCTCTAACTGCTTTCGTTGCAGCGATATATACAGGGAAAGGTATATCTCTGCAATGAAAAGGGAAAGGGTCTTACTCCCCCCCCCAGTGAAAGCTGAGAATTCAGAGAATGTTGCCCATGTATTAATCTAACATTATATCCATACACAATTATTCAATTGCCAGTTTAAAAAACCTGAATATATTTTTTTCGGGGGGGGGGGGACATCCACTGCCAGGGGATCAGGTCAAGAAAACTATGCAAAAACTTGCTCTGTTGCTGCCAAGCTGAACCAGAAGCTGTAGCAGCAAGAGGGAAACCAGACATGTCTGTAATGGTGGAAAATGCTATCAAGTTGCAGCCAACTTACAAAACCTCCATAGGGCTTCCAAATTTGGCAAGAGACAAACAGAAGTGATTTGCCTCTGCACAGTCACCCTGGACTTCCTGGTGGTTTCCAAATCCAAGTACTAACCAGGGCCGACCCTGTTTAGCTTCCAAGATCTGATGAGATTGGGCTGTGTGGAAAAACACCCTAGCATAACAGAGAGCCTGAGGATATGGAAGACAGAATGGAACCCATGGGGGGGGGGGACACAGAACCTTTCTACATAATGAGAGAAACGTGTGTCACTCTGAAGAAGGAGGGAGAAGGAGGAGGAGGTTAGTGTTTATACTCCACTTTTCTCTACCCTAAGGAGTCCCAAAGTGGCTTACAATCACTTTCCCTTCCTCTCTCCACAACAGGCACCTTGTGGAGTTGGTGAGGTTGAGAGAGCTCTGAGAGAACTGTGACTGACCCAAAGTCACCCGGCAGGCTTCATGTGGAGAATTGGGGAATCAAAGCTGGTTCTCCATATTAGAGTCCACCACACTACATCATGCTGGCACCATGCTATAACCAGATACACAAGATTCCTATGTAGAAATGCCTCCAACCAGCGCTGATGCTGATCTTGCAGTTTGGGCTCTGGGTGTTCTCCAATCCTGCTCTACACCCCGCTAGCTCACATGGTTTCTAAAGGCACAAGCAAGAACAGATACATTCTCAAGCACCCAGATGCATGAATCTCTGTTTACTGATCCCTCAAGATGCTGTCTGTAGTGCATTAACATTTATGAACTGTTTCAGGAGCATGCAAAACATTTTGTACACATGGACTTAAGCCACACTCCTAGCTGCTACACTGCAGCCGCTCACTCTCTACCAAGAATCTCCAACAGATAGCTGCGAGCTGCTGCAGAGTAGCTCATGTGTCCCTAGAAGACCCAGGAAAAGATCGCAAAGAGATCTGCTCCAGGGTGTCATAGCACTTCTCCCCCCCCCCCCCAAGCTGCTTAGCAGAGGGCTGCATTTCTGGTGCGCTTCCTAGTCCACGTTGCTTCTAGGACAGAAGGAAACTTGGTAAGGTGCAGTGTGTGTGTGTGTGTGTGGGGGGATAAACTCAGGACATTTTTCATTATGCAAAAGCAGCACTTAGGAAAGAAAAGGTAAGCAAGCCCCTGCTTTCTATACTCTCAAATGCCCTGTTGCTTTAAAGCGGATCCTCCCCCTCCCCACCCCAACACACACACCCCATTCTTGATTTCCACTGGGCAAGCAGCAGCGTGGGGGTTGGTAGCGGCAGGCCATGCTGTCCAAACCAAGCTTCCAGGAAGCTTCCATCTGGTGAGTATTTACGCAACAAGAGGGAGTGGGACTGAACTGGCAGGGTGATGAATTGAAAAATGATTGGAAGCTGGGGTTAAGGCCGCCAAGCTGGAGATAAAGCAGAGTGCCAATAGTGAAAGGCGAGGTGTTATTGTTCCCCCCACCCACCACCACCCTGAAGTGATTCTGCAAGCCGAAGCTGCAGTCGCCCTTGGCACTATGGAAGATAGGGAGGACTCTTGGCTGGGAGTTACCCACAAGCTTTGCTGCTCCTGATGCCCTGGGTTGGGGGAGGGGGTTCCACAAATGTGCTCACCGCAGGAGAGCACAATCTTTTTACTCCAGTAAGAGCTCCAGCCCTTCTCTGGAACTGGATCTCCCTGGCTTTATGCAGAGCCTTGGAAAGGAGAGAGGTCTCTCGATGCCTTTAAGGCTCTCCAAGGGCTGAAGATTCAGAAATCAAGCCCCTGCCCGCTCCTGCTGTGGGTCTGGGGGGTGTCCCATAGCTGTGCTCTGAGTGCCTCTGAAGCTCAGAAAAGCATCACTGTGAAGATTCCTTCCCTCCACCTCAGAGGGAGACTCACGGGCCAGGGGAGCACAGTTTTGGCTGGCTACCAAGGCAAGGCAAGATTTGTAGACTCCTGCAATGCACCACTAAAGAGAGAGGAGCTACAGCCCTAGGCCAAAACAGAAAGACAATGCTATGTGTTCGTGATACTGAGAAACTGTAACAACCTTATTTCTTAGTAATGCTCTTGTTTCAAGAGCTAACCCTGAGCAGTTACATTCCACCTCCCTCTCCCTGTTTTAAATCCAGATTTCTGTGGAATATCATGCATCCAAAACTGTGCATCAAGAGCCAGTGTGGTGTGGTGGTTAAGAGCAGCGGACTCTAATCTGGAGAACTGGGTTTGATTCCCCATTCCTCCTCCACAAGAAGCCTGCTGGGTGACCTTGGGTCAGTCACAGCTCTCTCAGAGCTCTCTCAGCCCCACCTACCTCAAAGAGTGTCTCTTGTGGGGAGAGGAAGGGAAGGTGATTGTAAATCACTCTGAGACTCCTTCGGGTAGTGAAAAGCAGGGTATAAAAACCAAATGTTGGGAGCGGAAAGCTTTAAAGAGCCATATACAAAGTCCAGAGCAGTTTGGGAAGCTATCCTGTATCCTCCAATCCAACTTCAGTGGGATGGAGTATGCTCACCAAGAGGAAGAGTCAGCCCCTAGCACCTAGAACTTATTCCACTTGGGGCAGCAAAGCCTCTGACTGGTCAGTTGAACTAAGTGGCTCAGAGTATTCACAACCCCCCAACTTCTCAGGGGGGAAAATCAGCCAGAAAGTTTACAGACCAACTATGGTTTAAAAAAGGGTGGGGGAGAAGTCAGTTTAGCTGTGATAGAAGCCCAAGGACAGAAGCAGTTTTATGGTGTAGGCTGAACAGCAGCGTGAGATGCAGTGATCTGAAGAAGCAGAGAGTGACAAAGAGAAGGCCTTGAACAAAGAAACAGCTAAGGCAGAAGTAGGGGTGGAGCAAAACTACATATGGGGCCCAGGACAGGATGGGGGTAGAAAAAGATTACTTGGGTGGGGCTGAGAATTGGAGAGCCACAGGACTGCTGAGTCTAGCTGGGGGAAAGAGATGGACCAGCGGTCTGACTTAGTAGAAGGCAGCTTTCTGTGTCTATATATGAACGCCATTTAACTGAATTTCCATGGAAAATATGTCCAATTTGTTTTTGTTTTCATTTCAGAATTCATGTCAACACTGCTTTCAAACTGAAGCATTAAAAACCACTTTGCTGACTTTATTACTTTACTTACAGAAAGGGAATTTGACACAAAGTAGTAATTAAAAACAGAACCACAAGACATTTACATTCTTTCAGGCTTAGTAACTAAGGAGTTAGTATTCCACAAAGATTTTCTTCACAGAAGAGTTATTTCCGTTGTGAAGATGTTATTTTAGTTCAGAGATGCACTTGCACAAATGCATCAAGGATCCAGCTACCAAATGTCAGAATTCCCACCCACCCATTCTCGAAACATCCTTGGACAGGAAGCTTTATTGATATGTGCAAGAATTCATATTTATTGCACTCTGGAAATGGCCTGATTTAACAAAGCTCAGTGACCTTAGAGAAGGGCAAGACTGAGGCATTTACTTTGGGGACTGTTAGTGGATATTTTGGTAAATTAGGTTTTAATTTCTTGTTTTCATTCTATTATTACTGATTATTCCTGTTTCTTTCCTTGGATAAACAATTATCTTGCATTTTGTTTTGCCTGCTCTTCTAAAATGGTGAGAAAGAAGGAGAGGGAAGAGAAAAGGCTGCAAGAATCCTGTGAAGTAAGTTAGGCTGAGAGCGTCTTACCCAAGGACATCTACTAAGTTTCCTGACTCAGAGATTTGCATCCAGGTCTCCTCAGTATTAGTTCAACCCTCTAACCACTATACCACTCTGGCTCCACTGTGGTATGCAAGTCACATATCTACATGAAACCAGAAGGAGAGGTCATCCGGAGATTTGACGGAAGGAGCCACTGATGTATGGGTGACACCCAGCTCTTTATATGTTTAATGGCAGAGCCAGCTGGGTCTGTGGAAGTTCTGACTAGGTGCCTGAAGGTGGTAATGGGTTGGAAGAGGACAAATAAACTGAAGTTCAATCCAGACAAGGCTGAGGTGCTGTTGGTCAATGGAAAAACTGCTCGAGGACTGCAGAATCAGCCTATGCTGGAAGGAATTGCACTCCCCCGGGAGGAGCAAGATTTGTAGCTAATGGATGTTGCTGGATCTTGGCCTACAGCTGGAGGCCTAAATCTCTGTGACGCATAGTGTCTTTTATCAGCTTTGGCTTTATACACCAGCTATCCCCGTTCCTCAAAACACATGATCTGGCCACAGTGATCCATGCTCTGATCACATCCATGCTAGATGACTATAATTCCCTTTACATGGAGTGACTCTTCAGAACTGTCCAGAAACAAAGTAGCCCAAAATTCAGCACTTAGACTATTATTTGGAAGGTGGGGTGGATACAAGGATCATATTAATACTTTCTGGAAAGATTTGCACTGGCTGACTGTTTGTTGCTGGGCACAATCCAGCATTCTCCTCCTTACCTTTAGGGCCAAATGATTTGGGGCTGGGGTACCTGTTTCTTTTATTCTATATTTCATGTTCACAGACCAATGGGTCATAAGCAAACCAGTTTGATAGTCCATATGATACATAATAATACAATCCAAAAATACAAGGGGCTGGGGTACTTGAAGGACTGCCTCCTCCCATACTATGAAGCCCACCTATTAAAATGCTCTTCCTGGGCCAAAGCAGTCTCTTTCTCTCTAAATACTTGAGATGACATAGCCCTCACTGTCGTTAGACATTTCTTGCAGAATCTGGATATAACAGAAATGCTAGCACTGGAAATCAACTAGCCAGACCTACCTGTTCTTACAGTTATGTCAAATGATGGCACAGCAGCCTACTCAACTAGACAAAATTGTTACATGCTCCAGCTAGGTTGACAAACCTTAAGACAGTAAGAAAACCAAAGTAGCAAGAGCTTTGCGACAACTCCAGAAACCTCAACCTGGGTAAACAAGTCTAGATTAAACTATAACTTCTAGTTGCTCCCTTTGTTATGGCACAGAAGGTAAAGCCAGAGCTGCGGCAAGAAACCTGCAGAAAGTCAACACTGCTTAGACAATCCATCCAGCAACAGACAGCAATGCAGCATCCCCAGACAGAGAGTAAAGCCTACATCAAACAAGTCCTTGCAAGAAACAAAATTGCCTGTTGGGGGTTTAAGAAGGAAAGAAAAAAGCAACAGAAGGCAATGTCTGAAACTTCCAGGACAACTCTATCTGTCCCTGAATCATTACTCTTTCTTGAGCAACTCACTGCATCTCTCCTTTTTTAATGCTTGGTTTATTCTCCCCCTCCTGCCAAGCAAGCTGACAAGGTGTTCAGCCCTGTTTCCACATCACAACTGCAACTGCAAAATAGGTTGTAAGAAGAGACAAGGTACTCCCCCACACACACCCTAATTATGGAGAATGGATGAAAGGCTCGACTCCTAGAACAATTCTGCTGGGTCAGATGGAGATGCAACTAAGCCCACCACCCTGCTTCCAACAGTGGTCAGCTCATATGCAAGGCAGGAAAGCAACAGGCCATGGCTGCACAGGAGGAGGTGAAATTCCAGCAGGGGCAAAACCACTGCACCAGAACAGCTCTTGGCTAAGACAGCAAAAGGGAACCCCCATGTCCAGAGGTAGTCTATGTCTGCCAACCACATGCCAAAGACTGGGAGAGGGGTCATCATTGACCACCTGATCCATCTGGCTGGCTGCTCTTAAAAAAACTAGTTAGTCCTCAGTCAGATCTAACCAGGCAAGTTTTAATTCCTAAGCATCCAAGTATATGCCACAGCTTTGGTCATAATAACGTGGCACATCCAAACACTTGCACTATTGCTTTCACGGTCTCGCATACACAAAAGCTGCAGAAGCCACCTGGTGAGTCAGCTGCAGGTCCCCATGTGCTCCTGTCTGGGCAGGAGGAACAAAAGACAATGAGCCAGCGGCCAATCAAACGCCATCTTCCGGCAGCCCCGGGGACGAGTGGTTTACCTGGCAGTGCAGCCAACCTGCTGAGTCAAAGGCAGGCAGCGCAAAAACTGCTTTTGTGGTGGACAGAGAAGCAGTACATAAGGGAGGGGGGGAGTATTTGCGCCTCAGGACCCGCGCCTGTTATGGTGATTCCGTTTTGGTGCACTTGGGAAAGGTGAGTGCAGAGAAGGAAGAAGCTCAGCGGCTTCTGAGCAAGACCGTCGGCCTCTGCATGCGTTCGGTCCACAGAGGAGCCCCGCAAGCCTATCTCGGGCGGACAAAAAACGTGGGCGGGAGGCCCGGTTACTTACAAAGCGGTTGATCGTCCGGCGCAGCATCGTCGAGCTGCCGCAGCGTCTCGCAGGAGCGGGCGGGAGGGGGGACTTGCAGGTTCCCTCCACGCGAATGGCACGATCCGGAGCCCCCCTCCCAACCTTTGCGGTGGGGACACTGCGGCGGGCGGGCTGGCTTCCCCCGCCCCCAGCCCCCCGGTCACCGGCGCGCCGTTCTCAGCCGCATCGTGCCTCCTCTTCCCGTTACGCCGCAGCAGCCCACGGCGGGGCTCTCTCGGGGAAGGCGTGGGCGGGCGGGGCGGCTCCCCGGCGGAGCAGGCAGGCGAGCGGCGGGAACCCAAAGCGCTGGAGTTCAGCCCCTTCTTCTCCCGCCCGTTGACAACATAGCCGGAAGGTGGCGAGAAGCGCGCTGCGCTCCCGACCTCTCCACGCCAAGAACGCCCCGCGCGCCCTCCTCGCCCAGACGCACGTGGCACGCAGCCTGGGTCTTGCCCGTTTCAGTCGAGGGCCCACCGGCCGGCCCTGTCCCGCTGCGGTCCCTTCCACCTCTCCTCTCCCCAGCGTCCCCCTCCTGCTTCTTTCGCAGGCGCTCCGGGGGCGGAACCACGGCTTCTCTCCACCCCCGTCCCGAGAGCAGCCTGGGAGGTGTAGTATTGGGCCGGGCCTCGGGCTGAGCTTGCGTTAGAGGCGGCCTGTTGCTGCTCTCCTCCACCCACCCCACCCCCCCGGCTGTCCAGGCTCTGGCTCTCCGCAGCCGGGTTTGGGAGCTGCGCAGAGCACCGGCTGGGCTTTGAGCGTTCATCACGATTACTGGACCTGGACGCTCCGCTGAGGATATGGAAGTCATCGAACTTTAACAAGGGAAGTTGAGGGGGAAATACTCGTGTGAAACTGCGGAATGAGATTACAGGGACTGTGAATGACCCATCTATTGATCTAGTATTATTTTGAGTTTTGCATGCAAATGTCATTGAGTGGACTTCTTCATTTCATACTGGTTTAACCTCTCTGGTCCCAACCAGATGTCTTCCCCTCTGCGTCAATACATGCCTCCGTATCTGCTGGCTCAGCATTCACTTCATGCATCTGAGGAAGTGGGCTCTAACCCACAAAAGTTTACCCGTCAACAAACCTGGGTCTTTAAGGCATCTCCCTCTGTTTGTGATTTGGAAAGGTGTTGTAAACTTGAAATATTAAGGCAAATTTGGGGATGTTTCCACAGTAATAAAAGGGATGCTCCCTTTCTAGCATAAAAAATAAAGCAGAGTCCATTTCGGCTTGGAAGGGCACCATGGGTGAGGAAGAGATCCTGCTCCTTCCACCAAGCAGTGTTCCCTCTAAGCTGAGTTAGTATGAGTTAGCTCACAGTTTTTTAGCCTCCAGCTCTCAGATTTTTGTCTTAGCTCAGGAAGGATGGTTCCAGAGCAAACTAATTTATGCAGTAGTTAAATCGCTTGCTCACAACTTTAATGCCAGTAGCTCACAAAGTAGAATTCTTGCTCACAAGACTCCACAGCTTAGAGGGAGCATTGTTTTCTACAACAAAATAGCAATGGAGTAGTTATTTCCAAGAACAGCAAAAACTCCCCTCCCCTGTGTTGCTGTGGCATGAAAAACAGTTGGGTTGGGGAGGCAGGAGCCCTGTGGTGGAGTTCTGAGCCCGAACAGGCTCTGTTTTATTTTATTTTTTCACAGCAGCTGCAGAGAACCCAAGTTGGGTCCAGGCCCAGCTCTTTGAAAAAGCGAATGTCTAGTTTGGCCCTGAATCAGAGCATCATGCGATTTATGATGGACTCACATCTGACTTTGTACAGCCATCGAACAAATCAGACCAGTGCAAGCTGGATGCAAGTGATTTGTGTTACAAGTGTTAAATCTGTGGAAGTCAATGGTCTTAGGGCCTCACTGTTAAGACATCTGACCAAAGATGGTCCAGTCTCTTGTTTTCAGTGGTCAATTGGATGGCTCTGGGTAGCCCACAAAAGCAGTGGCCCTACCCCCAATGAGACTGCCCCTGTTTATGGAAGTTCCACATAACTATCCTGGCTAATATGCACTGATAGACATAAGAGGCAGTCTTGTGAAACTTTGGGGGGCATCGTTTTTGGGGGATGGGAATGCTTCCTCCCCCCCCCTCACATTTAGATCATTGTGATGCTCTCTCAGAAGCATCTATATTTTGTGCCAGTACCTGGATCCATTAAGACTGCCAGGGTAGGCCTCTGCAAATAGTTCACTTCACTGGCTACACACACAGTTCTTTGCTTGTCCTTAGTGGGTCCGTAAATTCTGTACTGACCCCTTTTTCTCAAGACTAGGGTGGATGTTTGACCTCTCATTAATAACACTGAAGCAATAATTGGGGACAGCTACAAGAGGGAGGATTAGCAAAAACCCTCTGCCCTCCTTGCTCCTGTGGAAATTCTAGGTGGATCCAAGCCATTGTGACGGATGAACTAAATTATCACATATGCAACTGAAGTGTATTGTGGTGCATTAAGACTAACATGTTTCTACGTAGTATATTTTTATCCTATCTTTCCTCTAAGGAGTTTGGACAACATATCTAGTTCTCTCTCCTTCCTTTTATGGCTCAAAGTCAATCATAGTGTAGGCCTTTGCATATTCCAGTCTAAGCCCATCAAAACCAATCAGTCTGCCCATGACAGCATTACCAGTGAGCTCTGGGGCACAGTGGGAATTTGAGCCCTGTTCCTAGTCCAACCATTGCAACATGCTGGGTTAAGCTTTTGCATCAGACATGGTCTCAGTAGGAATGGGAAGGGCCTTGCTAGAGGAAGTGATTGTCCCTCTTCAGAGGTTTATGTACCCTGTTTGTCTTCTGAAGGTGCCATCCTGCAACTGGGCAAAATGGCTAGTTGCCTGTACATGTGCATTCTCTGTTGTGGCCCCCGCCTTGTGGAATGGCCAGCCTGAGGAGATCAGGAAGGCTCCCACACTTTAGTTATTTGCAAACTACATAAAACAGAAATGTTCAGGAATGTATTCTTACAAAGGGAGTAGGGTGGTAGTATAACAGAGTTGTATAAGAAGTGGTTTGTAAAAGCAATGGGACTATAGTCTATGCTGCTGTGTATGGTATGTATTATCTGTTTTTTTATGGATTATCCTGTTCCTGCTGCATTGTTTGCTGCTTGTAATTCCATGTTCTGCATTGCTTAACATATCAGGTCTGCTACTTTTTGCACTTTTTCTAATTTTGAAATCCTAGTCCTATTGCATTGCTTATTAGATCACTTGTGCTACTGACTACATAGTTTTACACTGGGAAATCTGACTTGAGTCTCAGTGAGAAAGGTGGACTATGAATAAATATATGATGCTTTGGCTTTCCATGTCTAGTGGGAAGCAGCTCACACACCTACTCTGATGTGATCTTTCCCTTTCAACTAAATAATTTGGGATCTGCATAGCAAAGTAACATGCTTATCTTTTGGATAGACTCACTTTAAAATAACACTCTCTGAACACTTGAACTGCACTTCCTTAAATCTTTTCAACCTTATTTGCCTGTTGCAGTTTAATTGCTGACAGGCAGTTATTGTTTCTACTTTTACTCTTTTTTCCCCTACTGGGTGGGTGTTCTTTCTGGTTTTCCTGCTGCATAACTTTTAAAACCCAGTTTGCGTTTGTAGCTTTTTTTGGTTCAGACAGACTGAAATAGCTGTTTTAGCTGGCTGCTTAAGACTTTCTTGCAGGAATGACAGTGAAGGCTTTCTTGTGATTTTTGCTAGACTGCCTCAAGCATTATTTTTGTTACTAGAGAGGTAAGACACACTTTTCCTAAATAAATACATTACTGTAGAAAATTGCAGTGCCACCTCTCTAGAGAACCTGCTTGAGACATCTTACAAAGTACCCCCCCCCCATATAATGAATGCACCCAACAAAAGCCCACCGAGAAGAAACGTCTGCCTGATGACAATCTTTCTCACTGCCCTCAAAGCCCTCCTGAGATCCCACCCTCTAAAGTCATTGATACCGCTCTGGAATGCTCCCCCCCCGCTAAATCTAAGCACATATATAACTGGATGAACGCAGAGTCTTCCTATCTCTCTTGCCCTTCCTTCCACCCCACTGGTGTCTCCCAGCAAATTTCAGATTATAATTTCCCTGTGGAGCAGTGCCAAGCTGTGTGTAAACAGTCATAAAAACAATGATAGTTGAATAAGGTTGATTTTTTAAAAAATAACAGTTAAATAGCAGGGGTCATGAAATAAAGGTCTTTCCACCCCATATTGTTATTAGTGACAAATGCCTTCTGCCATTACACCAAGGAGTTTGGAGAGGCTGGTTAGACTCAAAACAGCCCTGTGAGGCGGACTAGGCCAAGGGCCTCCAGTCAGCTTCCTAGCTAACCAAGGGTTTGTGTTTCCCACTTTATTTGCTGGGGGGGGTGGGTGGATTTATCCTTTTCCTGTTCTGATAACATGACTGTAGGCATACTTACTAGGAAGTAACAGCCCCCTACCAAGACTCGATGCCAAATGATGCATGATGCTGGGGATCCAGGAATATATCTCTCAGATCCCCCAACAATATTTAACTGCAGAAACAGCCACCTGGAAGGGTGTGTGTGCCTGTGTGTGATATGAATAGGTGCTGGGGCTCTGGGGAAGAGAGAGGAGGGGAGTTGATTTTTTTTGCCCCTGTTTTCTCTAGCTGAAAATGGTTCCTGCATCAGGCTGCTTTAAGTCCCACGATGAAAACAAAACAGGCTCACTTTGGATACTTATCTTTTTCTCTACTATGTAGTCTGGGGGGCGGCACTTCCTACAGGGGAAATTGTGGGAAAGAGTTAAAGTCCCCCTTGCCCTGATCCATCTCAGTCTTCTTTCCTCCTGGCTGCTTTTAACGTCTGGAGTTCTAACTGTGTGTTTTGGCCAAACTTACTTCTGCCTTACTCTGACAGCACTTTGCACCACCAAACGTGATTATTACAGAAGTGATTTTTTTTTAGAAGCAACTTCAGACATCATTAAAGGGATGTTCGCTCCATCTAGTGGCAGCCTGTGGCATAAGCTTATCATTACACAAGTTCTGAGGGTGGAGCTACTGGCTTAGTCCTTTATTCTAGTCCTTCTGTTCCTTTGGGACAGGATCCGGCTTTCATCCTCACAGCAACCCTGTGAGGTAAGTACAGCTAAGAAAGAGAGACTGAGGTGAAGTTTGCAAATGGTGTTAGCCGAGCCCATCACTCCAACCACTACGCCACCCAGAGCTTTTAGTCTGTTGAACACTGATGTATAAATGTTGCTTTGCAATTGCTTGACAACTCCGTTCCCTTCATTCATATCACTGTGCCAGTAGAGGAACACAAGGTCCAAGCACCAGAAGAACTAATCACAACAGCACTTGCATAGCACTTTCAGCAGGCAAAGTGTTTCACATGCAAATTATAATATCCCCTTTTTGTACACCAGCCCAATAATATAAACCAGTTTGATTATCCCCTTGCTGCACTTTGGAAGCTGAGACTTCCAGAAGGTTATCTCAATGGTTTTGTGGTAGAAGTGAGATTTGAACTCCCAACTGTGAGCTCAGCTCATTCTCATAGCCTATGCAGGATATTTCTGTGCTGCCTCTTCTGAGTCCTGTTGGAGGTGGCTTACAACATAAATAATATAAAAACAAGTCATTGGACATATACAGCATTAAAACTATCCATGAAACAGACTATTTAAAAAGCTTGTAAGATAGACACCATAATTAAAAGCCGGGGTAAAAAGATGTGTTTTGGCCTGGTGCCTAAAAGAAAGTAAAGCAGGTGGTGGGCAAGCCTCAAGGGGGGAGGACATTCAAAAGGCAAGGTGCCACCATCAAAAAGGACCTGTCTCAAGTCACCACCAGCCCCACATTGAAGGCTGGGGAACAGATAACTGGTGGGCTGGATAGTATCAGAAGAGATGGTCCTTCAGGTACACTGGTTCCAAGCCACTTAGAGCCTTGTGGGTAAGAATCAGCACATTGAATTGGGCCTAGAAATAGATTGGGCCTAGAAATAGATGTGTAGCCAGTGGAGATCTTTCAGCACATAGATAATACAATCCCTGTAACCAATCCTTGATAATAGCCAAATTTTGGACCAATTGAGGTTTCCATACCATTTTCAAAGGCAGCCATACATAAGGCACTCCTTACATGATACCAGCAATCTGTTAAATAATTCATGCTCCCATCTCCAATTAAGAAAATGTTTCCAATGGAAGGGCTAGGTAACGCTGAGAGTCTAGAGAGCCACTACCAGAACAGACAGTATTGAACAGATGGACTGATGTCCTCGCCCAGTAAAGGCACCTTCATGTGTATGTGATAAATCTGCAGATTGTTGTTTGTTTATTTGTTTTTTAACTTACTGCCTAGTGACTTCCTATTAGAAACATCAGCTTGGATCCTACAGGTTTCTTAAAGTGAATAAAATTCAGTGAGATTTAGAAAATAGGTGATAATCTTTCATGCACTCCCATCAGAGAAAATAAGAAGAGCCCTGCTGGATCAGACGAGTGGTCTATATTGGCCAGAATTCTGTTTCCCAAGAGGCCATCCAGTTTCACTCAAGAATCCCCAAATGGGGAACAGAGGCCAGAGTTTATCTTTGTTCTTCAACCTCTAGAAACTGGTATTCAGACGTAGTCTATTTCTAAACATGGAGGTTGTATTTAGCATCTTGGCTGAGAGGCTATCCTTCATTAATTCACCTAAGAACTTTTTAAAGGCATATAAGTTATTGGCTATTGTTACATCCCATGACAGGGTGTCCCATGAGTTTATTATTTGAGTGAAGAAATATCTTTTTGTCTGTCCTGAATCTACTGCCCATCCACTTCACTGAATGACCCTAAGTGTAAGTATTTGGGAAGTGGGAGAAAAACTTCTCTTTTTCCACGACCTGTATTTTTTTGTTTTCTCTCAGACTGAAAATATCCTAATACTTTCCCCATTCTGGCTGCCCCATCTCGAAAGATAAGAGCCAGGAAAGGAATGGAGAGGGGCAACAGAGATTAGACTGAGCAGTTTCCATACTCAAACCCAAAGGATTAAAAGCCCTTTTTTTGTTTTGAAAAGGAGATGATGAAGTTGCGTTAAGTAGAATGGAGAAAGTGGTAGGAAACTTTCTCATTATACAAGGGTAGGGGGGCATCCCTTGCAAATTCACAGGTGCAAACAAAAGCAGGCCTCTCCCCCTCAATTCTTTTTTTAAGTGCAGCACACAATTAGCCAGTGGTTGGAATGTTGTGAAGGTCAAAAGTTTAATTGGGTTTTAAACAGGAGTACCCACAATAATCTGACCCATTATCCTTAGGAGGGACATTACTAATCACTGTGTGAATTGCCAAATGGAGCTTCCCGGAGCATCTGGGAAATTCCTCAGCGCCAAGGCTTTCATGGTTCTTAAACTGAATAAGACTTCAGTTAATGTAGCTGCATAACTGTGCTTTACTACTATCATTAAAAAAAAATCAAGGCTTTGAAGAAAAGCAATATAGCAATCCAAAATCTCAAACACTCCAGCCTTCCTTATTTAATGGAGAAGAGTCCCAATTTCCTCATTTATTCTTCCCTAGAAAATCACTGTCCCTGTTTTGGGTCTTTCGAGAAAATTTTATCAGTATTTTCTTAACACATGCAGCTACAGCTGTAAGTCTTCACCAGTTGTCCCAGCCTTCTGACCAGGGTAGCTAACCTCCAGGTGGGGCCTGGAGATCTCCCAGAAACTTCTATTCAGACTACAGAGGTCAGTTCCCCTGGAGAAAAGGGCTTCTTTGGAGGGTGAACTCTGTGCCAGCACAACCCTGAAGCACAACTTTATGCCTGCAGAATCCAACACTATGCCACAGCACAACTCTGTGCCAGCACAAACCAAAATCCACCCTTCCCAGGCTGTACCCCAAATCTCCAGGAAGTTCCCGGCCTGGAATTGGCAACCCTCCTCCTGAATCTACAGGTGTTAACATCTCTCAGTATGGGGCATATGTCTTGACTCTGGTACACACCAGTGTGGTGTAGTCGTTTACAGTGTTTGGTGAGACTCGGGTTCAAATTCCTGCTCTGCAGTGGAAACTCACTGGGTGACCTTGGGCCAGACCCTTTTTCCCAGCCTGCGCTATCTCATAGGGTGGTCCTTGTGAAGATAAAGCAGAAGAGAGAAGAACAAAGTTGTCACAATGTCATAGCTACTTTGGATCCCCATTAGGGAGAAAAGCAGGGTATAGATATTGAAACAGATTAATAAAATCCATGCATATGCACGGACATGCACTAAGGGCTGAATGGCATGTTCCAGTGGAAGTTCAAGAAATGGAGCACATAGCTGTTGTTGTGTGTGTGTTTTTTTAAAAAAATTAAAATCACACTTGTGGTGCCCTGACCTGGATAGCCCAGGCAAGCCTGATCTCATCAGATCTTGAAAGCCAAACAGGGCTGACCCTGGCAAGTACTTGGATGGGAGACCTCCAAGGAATACCAGGGCCAGGAGGCAGAGGCAGGCAATCAAGCCACCTCTCTGAAAATGTACAAGCCCCACTAGCAGTCTTCAGAAGTCACCATGACTTAACAGGCTCACAAGCGCTCACACGCAAATACTCATTTAAAAAATCACACATGTAGTGACCTGCATCCAACTGGGACTGGCACACGGGGAGGTTGGATTTAACTGATGTTGATTACCCTGGGGTAATCTATGGAAAAGAGCACCGGTAGGGAAAGTCTGAACCTCCCTCCCTTTATAGTGAAGTCCCCTCAGAACAGAGCCCCCTCTTCATGTGACTTTTAAAGGGGGAAAAGGCTGGGAGTGCCATTCACAGAACTCCTAGCAAGCTAAAGAACTGGGTCCTGCACCACCATGCAGGGCAAAGCCTACCATTTTATGCCCTGCAGTTGCTGAATTGTATTTGGAATTTCGGGATTATTACGATTTCCTCCTAATATGTCTCCAGCCAACACAACAGATACCTCCTTGTTTTTAAAAACCATTCAAGTCAGATTATGGGAAACATATTAGGGCTGCCAACTTCCAGGTAGGGCCTGGCGATCTCCTGCTATTACAATTGATCTTCAGACTATCAAGATCAGTTCCCCTGGAGAAAATGGCTGCTTTGGAGGGTGGACTCCATGGAATTGTACCCTGCTGAAGTCCCTCTCCACCCAAAGCCCCAGCCTCCCCAGGCTCCACCCCCAGAATCTCCAGGTATTTCTCCACCCAGAGCTGGCAACCCTAGTAACAAACACAGCACAAACAGGCCAAAAGGAAGGGATGTAAGGTTGCCGCCTCTGGGTTGGGAAATACCTGGCGATTTGGGTGGATCCTGGGGGTGGCACACTTTTGGAGGGGGAGGGATCTCAGCAGGGCAGAATGCCATAGACTCCACCCTCCAAAGCAGCCATTTTCTCCAGCAGAACTGATCTTGGCCAACTGGGGATCAACTGGAACAGTGAGAGAGATCCAGGTGGGACCTGGGGATCCTCTGAAATTACAGTCTATCTCCAGACTACAGAGATGAGTTGCTTTGGAAGGTGGATTCTATGGCATCTTCCCCGCTGAAGTCCCTGTCCTCCCCAGGCTCCATCCCTAAATCTCCAGGAGATTCCCAGCCTGTACCAGGCAACCCAACTCCCTCCATCCCCTGCCGGTGGCCAGTGATGATCAGGCAACCCTACCAAAAGGAACCTTTAGCAATGTATAATAGTGTGCTCAACCTGAAGGCCTGCAACAAATTGTGGGAGGGAGGAACATCCCCAAGACATTCCCCTCCACGGTTCTGTAAGCTCTCCAGGTGTTGAATGGGCTCATTTCCCAGCCTCCCCTTTTCCCCAGTTGACAATCTGGGCCTCTTGGAACATGCTCAGGCCTCATCAGACTTCTCGCCACTACACATAATTTCTTTTCTTTCTGTTAATTTACGAAACCATACATCTTAGGAGTCCCCTGAGCATGTCAAAACCGTCCATGGTCTGTGAGTGAGTTTTCATAACTGGCACAGGAGGAGGGCAGCCACTTCAGTATTAGATAAGGTGCTGCACTCATGGGTGGTAGGGAAATGGCAGTCACCCCTTACAATGAGAACCAGGACATTGCCATCACATCCCAAGTTTGTTTTATTGTCTGTTCAGGCAATTTGCACCTCACTTTTCTGCTCAAGAACTTGCTTACAATAGAAGCAGGCAACAGTACATTAAACTAAAAATAAAAACAAATAGTAAAAACAACAGATTTATATTAATAAGCAGCAAAAGCTCTCAACACTCCATTACCAATCACAATTAAAAGCAGCCCAGTCAAAGAAACAGTGGAGTAATTAGTTTTTCAAAATCATAAGTCTTCCCAAACCACAATGGAATACAAAATTGGGTTGGCTCCAGGCAGCTTTTTCACTTTGTCTCCCCCAATTCCTCTCCTTACTACAGCCCCACCTCAAACCCTATGTGGCTTTTGAGCATGCAGGTTCGGTGATTCTCAGCATAGCCTTTTTGGTTGGCCAAAGAGGATCTGCCCTTCTTTTTTCACCAACAGAAAAGCTGGTTGGATTCAACCCCATGGTTAATTTTAAAGGCTCACCAGGTGGGGAAAAAAGCTTTTATGCTATCTTATTTATTATGCCAGAAAGCCTGCAGAGATAGGAACAAACACACTTCCAAAAGCAGGGAGGTCCACAGTCTAAAGGCTGTAGTATTTCTGGGGCCATAGATAAGATTGCCAAAACGAAGAATGGCTTAAAGCAGCTTTAATAGGAACAGCAACTGAAATGCCTTTTACAGCAGTCTCTAAGCCTTGTCTGAGAACAAACTAAGGGTGTGTAATCTTAGGGAAAGTCCATAAAACACCAACTCTTCAACACTGTAAAACAAAAGGGGACGTCTCTAAATTGGAAATTTTTATCACCAGAGGGGCTGCTACTGCAAAGACCCTCACATCAGTGCCCACCAACCTCACCTCTGACAACACACGTTCCCATAATGGAGCACTGCAAGCTGAGCTCAAATAGCAGTACGTCCATGTGTGAAATGTCGAGAGGGTTCACTGTCTCCCTCTCCTGAGACATCTGAAAGCAAAATACACAAGCACACGAAGCATTCGGTGTCGTCAACAAAGCACTGCATTAACAAGAAATGCCTTTTTACTTTGAGATGAATGAATCCCATTCCAAAGGGATCTGTAATCTGTACACCAGCAACCTTAGTGTCACACACACACCCAACTGCCACATCTCAGGAATAGATTATGTTGTCAGCATGTTGTTTAGAACCCTGTGGGTGTCATAGGGTGTCATCTGCAGCAGGCCACTATGTGGTCAGCATGGGGACAGCCAAAGGCTAAAGGAACAATGGCTGGCGTCTCTAATACCTTCCTTCTGATCTCCATCTTTATAAAGCCAAGTTTATGTGAAGGTACGTTATCATCAAGCAAGAAAGTACAAATAGGATGTGCAATATTCTGATGATGGGCCATGACTTAGTGGTATAGAGTGCATGCTTTACATGCTGAAGGTTCCAGGTTTATCTCTTGGCCGTCTCCAGTGAAGGGATCTCTGCCCTGAGATCCCATTGATCTTTTACTTGCCTGAGAGCCTCTGCCTGACACTATAGACAACAATGAGCTAGATGAACCAAAAATTTAACTCTACTAAAGGTATCTATCTATGTTCCTCTCACCTGAGAACACAAGATATGTGTGCTATGCTTAGGATCATCAGTGTAAATTATAGTAGCAGCTCAGGGAAGCTGGAAGGCCCCTCAGTTTTAAGAAAGGTCCCTCTAAAGATGACATGGGAGCAAAAAGAATGTTATAAGGAGAAGGAAGCAGAAAATAGGGACAGGTCGACAAATGGGAACCCTAAAAGGTTATAGTGGAAGGCCCATGGAAGGCGACAATAATTTCTTTCCCAAGTATGTTGGGAACTGTCATTTCACGAGGGTGCTGAGAGTTCTGTATTAGCCCTGACTTGGATAGCCCAGGTAAGCCTGATCTCAGAAGCTAAGCAGGGTTGACTGTGGTTAGTACTTGGATGGGAGACTTCCTTGGAATACCAAGTTGGGAGGACAGATGTAGGCTTTATTCAGCCACCTCTATGAATACCCTCCAGGCCCCCAGTAAGAGTCAGTCACCAGAGGTGAATGTGACTCCCAAGTGCAGACACACACACAAAACACAGAGAGAGAGAGAGAGAGGTTCTTAGGCCTGCTCACAGAAGAGATTTTGGACTATGATCCATTCATGACTGACATTAACCAGGCCAAAGAAAAGGGCTTTAGGGAATCTTCCTTCTTAGTTTATACATCGGCAATATGGCTGGAGGCTGATGAGATGGCTATTTGAACAAATGTGTTAAAACAAACTTTCTTTGATGAACAACCCAGAAAAGAAAGACCCAGAAAAGCAAGACCTGATCATGGCCCTGATAAGTGTGTTGTTGCTGATCTCAGTTCTCCTCATTGTGGGCTGCTGCTTCGTTCACTACAAGCTGACAACAACAAACATGTAAGTGTTACCTTCCTCCCCCAAAATGAGATTCAGCCTGTCAACCCAGACTGATATCAATGCTGGAAGCTCATTTATCAATACAATGCTCATGATGACTGGAGAGACAGCATGGTGTGGTGGTTGGGGAGGGGTATGACAGGAACTGGAGGGCCCTGTTTTCGAATCCTTGCTCTGTCATGAAGCTCACTTGGTGTCCATGGTCAATTTCTCTCTTCCAGCCTGACCTATCTCATAGGATTGTTGTGAAGACAAAACAGAGGATGGAAGAACCCTGTATGTGTTGTAACATCAGTCTTATGGGGTAGATCACCCTGGCTCCATTGGAGGAAGGGTGGGATAAAAATTAGATGTAGAAATGATTCTGGTATCTGAATGAAACATTGGATGGGCCTCCCGTCAAGAATGTGAATGTAATTAGGATTTTATTCAAGCTTTTACACAATTTCATACCAGGATTCAGCCTATGATATAGATGAAACTTTTCATCAGTATTTTGATCCACAAAGGCTCTTTTTTGTTTTATGTTTTATCTCGTTCTGAGGACCCAGATTCTCTAGTGATCTGCTTAGCCCTTGGCACCAATCTCTTTTCAGTGGTGGTGTCACACTGTGGCCTCAACAATGAATTGTAAATTGGAGATCGGATCTCCAGTGTTGTTATCTCCACATTTCAAATGGGAGGCTGAGAGGGAGAGAGATGCCTAAGACTTCTTGTGAGTTAGTGACAAAGTCAAGATTTCAACCAAGGACTATTCAGACCACTGCTCATTCTCTGTTTTTACTGTCCTTGGACATGATGTGCTACTATGGTTATATGTTATTATAATGGGTTGGATCCAGCCAACTCGGCTGCTGGTACAAAAGAGAGGAGGGGTCCCCTTTGGCTCCCAAAAAGTCTGTGCCGAGGATCATGAGGCCTGCCTGGACAAAAGCCATGTGGGACAGGACTATAATTCAGAGAGGAATTGGTTGAGAGAGAGTGAAAAAGTTGGCTGGATCCAACCCAATATTTGTGGTTGGCCACCCTAGGAGCTAGATGGCTGGGGAATGGAATATATATTCCATACATTGATCATCCTGCAATCTAACAACTGATTTGGATAGCTAGCAGAGTCTGTAAACATTCATATAGTCATGATTCAGAGAGTATTACTCCTTCAAGGATAACCCTTTGCCTTCACAAGCAAGAAATTCCAGGTACCTCAGAGCTAGAGATGTAAAATTTCTAGAAATTTGAAACTATGGGGGAATGTTACCCCCTTGTTTTTTGGGGTGGGGGGAGGGGCATGGGAATTTTAGGAAAAATAGAAATATATGCAATACTTACTTTCCTATCAAACTGAAACTTCATTTACTGATTTAACACTGTGGAATGCATAATTTATAACTCAACATTTAACATTGTACTGTGGCATATTTATGGAATTTAAGAATATAAATATCTGCATTTCCTATAAGAAACATTGCAAGTATACACTGCACCTTATACTGCCATAGCACATGAATCATTAATTTTTGCCATCTGAGAGGTAAGAAAAAGTTAAAGTTGAAGTTAGAAAACAAATGCAAAAGAAACTCTGTTGTTTGGACAGAAACTCTCATGGAGTGAGAATAGGTAGGTCTGCTGCCATGTCTGGATATTAAGCTAAACTTTATAACATTGAAAACACTTAACACCTCTTACTCTTCCTCTATCGCGACCCTATGGACCACATTACACCAGGCCCTCCTGTCTTCCATAGTGCTCTGGAGTTTGCTTAATTTCATGTTCGTTGCCTCGATAACACTGTCTAACCATCTCATCCTTTGCCGTCCTCTTCTTCTTTGACCTTCAGTCTTTCCCAGCATCAGGGTCTTCTCCAGTGAATGCTCCCTTCTCATTTGGTGGCCAAAGTATTTGAGCTTCAGCTTCAGTATCTGGCCTTCCAGGGAACAGTCAGGGTTGATTTCTTTTAGGACTGATTTGATCTCCTTGCAGTCCAAGGGACTTAAATAATACACTAACATTAAACACACTGTACCTGAATCTACACTGTAGCTTATTACTGTTGCCAAAATTATTTACATTTAAACAAAAAAAATCAGGAAAATATTGTATATGTCTACACAATACTAACAACAAAGCTAGTGGAGGTGATGGTATCCCAGCTGAACTATTCAAAGTCTTAAAAGAAGATGCTGTTAAAGTGCTGCACTCAATTTGCCAACAAATTTGGAAAACACAACAGTGGCCACAGGATTGGAAAAGGTCAGTATACATTCCAATCCCAAAGAAGGGCAATGCCAAGGAATGTTGAAACTATTGCACAATTGCACTCATTTCACACGCTAGTAAGGTCATGCTAAAGATCCTACAAGCTAGGCTCCAGCAGTACATGGATAGAGAACTGCCAGAAGTACAAGCTGGGTTTCGAAGAGGTAGAGGAACTAGAGATCAAATTGCCAACATTCACTGGATTATGGAGAAAGCAAGAGAGTACCAGAAAAACATCTGCTTCTGCTTCATTGACTACGCTAAAGCCTTTGATTGTGTGGATCACAATAAACTATGGCAGGTTCTTAAAGAGATGGGAGTACCAGACCACCTCACATGTCTCCTGAGAAACCTGTATAAGGGTCAAGAAGCAACAGTTAGAACCGGATATGGAACAACTGATTGGTTTAGCATAGAAAAAGGAGTATGACAAGGATGTATATTGTCACCTTATTTATTTAATTTATATGCAGAGTACATCATGTGAAATGCTGGCCTGGATGAATCACAAGCTGGAGTTAAGATTGCTGGGGAAAAGATCAATAACCTCAGATATGCAGACGATATCACTCTGATGGCAGAAAGTGAAGAGGACCTAAAGAGCCTCTTGTTCAGAATGAAAGAGGAGAGCGCAAAAGTGGGCTTGAAGCTCAACATCAAAAAAACTAAGATCATGGCATCCGGCCCCATCACTCCTTGGCAAATAGAAGGGGAAGTAGTGACAGACTTCATGTTCCTGGGATCCCAGATCACTGCGGATGGTGACTGCAGCCATGAAATTAAAAGACGCCTGCTCCTTGGGAGGAAAGCAATGGCAAACCTAAACAGCATGATAAAAAGCAGAGACATCACTCTGCCAACAAAAGTCCACATGGTCAAAGCAATGATATTCCCTGTAGTAATGTATGGCTACGAGAGTTGAACTATAAGGAAGGCCGAGCGCCAAAGAATAGATTCTTTTGAACTATGGTGCTGGAGAAGACTCTTGAGAGTCCCTTGGACTGCAAGGAGATCAAATCATTCAATCCTAAAAGAAATCAGCCCTGACTGTTCCCTGGAAGGCCAGATCCTGAAGTTGAAGCTCAAATACTTTGGCCACCAAACGAGAAGGGAGCACTCACTGGAGAAGACCCTGATGCTGGGAAAGACTGAAGGTCAAAGAAGAAGGGGTGAGATGGTTAGACAGTGTCATCGATGCAACGAACATGAAATTGAGCAAACTTCAGAGGTCAGCGGAAGACAGGAGGGCCTGGCGTGATCTGGTCCATGGGGACACGAAGAGTTGGACTTGACTGTGCGACTGAACAACACACAATAGGACAGTTCCCCCCCAGTGATCCCTCAAGTTTCCCAATTTTTCCATTGGAAAAAATTGAGAAAGTCTGCAGGCATTGTCATACTATACATTTGGAAGTCATGAAACGCTTTGTAAGGCAAGGTTTTTCTCATTAGAAAAGAGAAAATATTTCACAGGAGGATTTTCCCCTCAAGTATTACTCAAAAAAGACCTGGGGGGGAACATCCCCCACAATTTCTCTGTTATTGCTGTTTTTTTCCCCAGGCTCCCACATCTCTACACAAAGCTGAATTAAACCAATGCAGGTTTTTATTATTATACTTTAAGGACCCTGAGGAAGGAAACGAAGTCTTTTGCCATCCAGACACGCCACGTGGAAAGGATGGTTCTTCTGACCCCTTCCCAAGCCACGCCACTGACCGCCTCTCAACAGCCGCTACCCCAACTAACAGCAGCACCCGCGCCCAGTCCACGGAGCATTCCATCACCAAAACCCATCCCAACTCAGTTGTCCATCAGCCACATTTACAAAAGCCATTCCTCCGAAAGCTTTCATTCTGACGAGTTGGGAAGTATTTATTCAGTGGACCATTTCGGCCACTTAGACGGATCTCCACGGAGCACATCTAGAGAGTCGCTAGACAGCAATGGATCCAGGACTGAAGAGCAAGGGGAAAGCAGTGAGTCAGAGAGCATTATTATTTTTGCTATTCAGGACATGTGACCGACAAGATCATGCCTACTTTGGTGATAAACTATGTAGGTTGCCCAGGTGCAACATTCACTGGCTTTGGTCCAAGAAGTCAAGGACATGCTTGGATGTTTGCATTGTAGCTGCCTGGGAAGCTGCAAGTGGACAGTAAACCCCATCTTCCCAAGGATCAAAGTGAATCAGCAGTGAATCCAACTTCATTTTTCAAAACTAATCATAGCAAGAATGTAACCTACAAATTCCCCTGTCTTTCCCTGCCCCATCACCTTAAGAAACTGGAATAGGGACTGATCATTGTGACTTGAAATCTGAAGCCAATTTCTGAGAGTAAATACATGACCCACTAGAAGGATTTTTAAAATCATATTAAACAGATGGTGGTAATGGCAAATGAGGAGTTCTCCTTAACTGACCCGCATTTCTGTCAACCGGGGTTTGTTATCTGTGGATCTAAATGGTTTAGAACTTTATGCATGATGTATTTGCATCAGAAGTCTCATTCCCAAGAACCTCAGCCTTAGAAAAGCTTACAGTCCTCATTACTATCAAGTAACAAGAATTGTTTGAAATCTTTAATATAAACAAATTCTGTCATTCAGGTAACAGGATACATAATAATCAACAATTATCATTATTTGTTACTTCCCTAGCACCCTCATTGTACATGGCATTTGGCAAAATAACATAAGCCCAAAGTCCCCAGGCCTCACCCCATGAGCCTACAGTCTAAATAGGTGCTTCAAATCCTGAGTCCATCCATACTGATCTTCCACAAGCATTGTTGTATAATTAAGTGTCACCTTAGAATAAGGGACAATTTACAGTGGGGACAAGTGTGATATATCTTCTAGTCTGGTAGAATGGCTAGAGTTTGGACTAGGGTCTAGAAAACTTGGATTCAAATCAACAAGTTGAAATTATATCCCGACAAAATGGAGCTGCTACTGGTGGGGGGAAAGTCTGATCCTGGAAATGGGTTATCCCTTATTCTGGATGGGGTTACACTCCCCTAAAGGAGCAACTTCATAGCTTATGGGTGCTCCTGGACCCAGGCCTTCTGTTGGAACAGGTGACAGTGGATGCAGGTGGTGCCTTTCAGCAGCTTCAGTCCTTCCTGGGCAGAAAAAGTCTTGCCTCTAAGGTACATGCTCAGTTAGATTACTGCATTGCACTCTATGTGGGGTTTCCCTTGAAGACTGTCTGGAACCTATAGTTAGTACACAATGCTGCCACCAGAGCGTTGACTGGATTGGGTTGTTGGGACCATAGCACTTCGGTCTTGTTACAGCCAACTGGCTTCCAATTTGCCTCTGAGCATACTTCAAGGTGCTGGTATTGGCCTTTAAAGCCATATATAGCTTGGGGTCAACATACCAACTGAAGATTTTTTGTTTTGCATGGCATACCCCCAATAACGGGTATTGGGCCTCTTTCTAGTGTCGTTTGTTTATGTGTTTTAATTGAATTTATAATGTTAACTATATTTTAAATTGCCTAGTTGTTTTAATGTTTTTATGTTCACAGCCTTGTGGACCCTGACTGGGTGGAAAGGTGGTGTGTATATATATAAAGTAAATAAACCTCCTTTGTGCCACAGCAACTTGCTGGATGACCTTGAGTTGAGCACTCTCTCAGACTAACCTACCTCACATGGATGTTGTAAAGATAAAATGGGAAAAGGGGGACCATGTATGCTACCTGGAGGGCCTCAGAGGAAGGGTGGGATAAAATGTAATGTATTCAATAGACAGAGTCCTAAATTTGGAAGGGGCCTGACACGCCATCAAGTCCGATGCTTTTCTCAGTGCAGGAAATTGAAAGACAGAGCAACCCTATCAGATGGCTGTCCAGCCACTGCTTGAAACCTCCTGTGCAGGAGAGAGCTCCCTGCAGGTAACTAGTTGCAGTGCTAAACTGCTCTCACTGTTTCTCCTAGTGCTCCTCAGAAATCTACCCTCCTGTAAGACAGGTTGCATCCACAGATTTGTTCTCTTGCCCTATTGCTGCTGTCTAGCAATAATTTGCAACTGTATTGTCTTGCCAATGTGTGGAGGCAGCCAGGCATAAGCACATTTATAGAGATGGATTGCTGGGTGTTGCATGTCCAAACTTCAGTTGCAGGTCTTGTATGCCACAGGGGTTGGTGATCATTTAGTGAGATAAAGCTGGCCTTTCCTCTCTGAAAAGGTCCCAAAGGATTTTTTTAAAAAAACCTAAGTTATACGATTGCAGCTCACAGATTGTTTTTTGGAATAATAACACTTCAGGTTAAAAAAAGAAGAAGAACAGAGGCTGGTGTCCCTCCCAAAATGCGAGCACTCCAAATTCTGCTCACTTAAGATGGCTTTTTTTTTTTTTGCCCTTATCCTTTTTTAAATTATCCTACAACCCCTCCCCCCTCCCAGCTAGTAAGCCTTTGAGGTGCTTAAAGGTTCTAAGAAGCTTTATTTAGGAAGGTGACCCTTATAGGTCAGCAGAAAGTTTTGGCATATGGAACAGACACATTTCATGCTCTGCTTATTTGGATATAAATAAAGACTTACGCAAGCTTATTTGTCTGATAATTATTTTAAAGTTAAATACAATATCAATAGAAGGAAACTTTATGAAGTGAAACTTTGAGCATATGTGTACAACATGTCTTCTGGAATAAATCTTAAACATATATGTGTACCATGTCAAAGGACAAAAGACAAGCCACAACAAAGTGCAAAACAGAATACAAGTCAAACAAGGTTGCTTAACGTCAGACAAAACAACTCAAAGAAAAATTCAGGCACTGAAATGACTTGTGTTTTCTGTGCTTTTGGCAAACAATGATTTTAACAGCAGGTATATCAATATATTTCTGTGGATGATATGACTTTCCAGCAAACTAACTTGTCTCCCAGGTAAGGTCACATTTCCAATCTTCATCAGAATCAAAGATAAGCATTTTCATATGGAGCCCCCAGACTTCATGAAAACTCACACCAGTTCCCATACACGAGGAGCAAGTTGCTTCAAACTCAGAAGGGCTGGTATATTTTCACAGTGTATTTTGTTTTCCTGGTATCTGCAGCACTGTGTTCCCTTACTGACTTATTTCTGCTTATTTGGCTGGCAGTTCACAGCCATTAAGATACACAGGGCCAGTTCTTTGGCCAAGCTGCCCAAACCACTGCTTGAGGCAGCACAATGAGGGGATCGTCCTCTACCCACCCAAGGGCTCTGTTTGCTCCTGGCCATTGCCAATGTGTGAGGCTACTGGCATCACCTCCTGCACCCATGCCATTGCTGTATGTGCCTGAACCAAGCACCTGAGGTGACTCTTGGCTCTGACTCAGCTCCTGCTATACCTGGCTTGGGTGCACCTGGCTTCGGGGCAATAAAATACCTTGAACCGGCCTTGGATATACATGGACACACATCACTGGCAACTGGGTTAGCTACATTCCTTTTGACTGTAAGGGTTGTCCATCAGTTCTTGTAAAGTTTCATCTGAAAACAGAGCAGTCCTATTGAGCACAGAAGACTGGCTACCACCCTGATTTGACTCCTGATCAGCCAAGCAAAATATTAAATGTGATCATGATGACCAGAGATGTTTCCAGTTTTTATACAGGTTTGGTGGGTGTGTATCAGCATTCAGAATTCCGGAGGAAAAGTTCTTTATGTATTTAGTCAGGCTGGGAGAATATATCCCATCCGATGAATATTATGCTTGGATTTCTAGAAAGAATTATACAATTTGCAAAATGACATGGTCTCTTCAAGCAGCTGTTAAAGTGTTGATCACCATTGGTCAGTGACAGAATGTTCCTGCTCTGGCCTGCAGGCCCCATTTCTGCCTTGCCCTCCTTGGGGTTGCCAACTCCCTGGAGGGGCTTTTCCTCTTACTCTCCAGTAGCTGCCACCACCACCTGATCCATATAGGGATCTCCCACTGAAGGGATCAGGACCATCAGCTCCCCTTCCAAGCTCAAAGGCCTTGCTTCAATGTCTTCAGCTAGCCCAATGCCTGGCTACCACGGGGATAGTTTACTACTTTGTATGCCTTTGGGGAATAGCCAGATGCCAACTGCTTGCCTTCCCCCCTCCTGGGGTTCCCCTTTAAAACAGCGTGTCCAAAACAGAGGGGTTTATGTGGTACAGAGAACCACTTCCAGGATCAAAAGTTTAAAGTACTTATTAAAAAGAAAATGTTTATAAGCATATTTTTAGCACCAGACTGAAGCAAGAAAGAACAAAAGAAATCTGTCCCTCTCTCTAAAACATGCCCTAACCTGATGTTAAAATTAGTACAGGCTCTTTATCTTAGATGTCCTAGTTCTCTAAAGCCCTTCCATTACCTCAACGATTGCTCCCAGCTCTTCCAGGCTGACCACATGTTCAGTGGCCACCTGCTTGCAGACCAGAGCACAGCATTCTCCTCAGCCAAGCACCCTAAGGAGAAGAGAGACCGTCTTCCCCTTGCAAGGTGGTTTTAACAAATCTGTGTCTCCTCCTCCTTGACCCCAGTCAGCCCACGTCAAGGCTTCTTTTCCTGTTGTCTCCATAAAGCCCTTTTCTGTAATCAATCTAGCAAAAAGTCCTCCAAGCATTTATGTTCCCTGCTTGCAAAATGGTGGGGGGCTGGTTGAACTGGCCCATTCCATTGTTTCTAGCAAGATTCATCAGGGGTGTCAAACATACATCCTGTGGGCTGGAATCAGCCCATCCAGGACTCTCATCTGCCCTGTGAGCAAATGGTCATTATCTTTATTGCCAGATGACAGAGGCTGCACATTATGTCCCAGTGCTAATGAGTAATGGGCAGTAGAAGTGGGAGGCCATCAGGGAGATACTGTAAGAGTGTTAATGTTTTAAGCATGCTTGTATTTTGAGTAAAAATTAATATTGTTAATTGATTTGCCTGTATCCTTTATAAAGTTTATATCTCCCATATCTGGCATTACATTTTATGGCATGCAGCCCAACAAAGTGACATTTATGTCATATCCGGCCCTTGTAACAAATGAGTTTGACACCTCTGCATTAACATTTCTTAAGAGATGTGTCTGGAAGGCCATGAGCTACTTTCCTCCCCACTCCAGTTTGTTCTTAGCTCAAAGGGGAAAAAACTGGTTAAACGCACAGCGAAGCCCTGCTTGTTGCCAGCCTCCCAGGAGATTAGGCATTTTTCCACAGTAAATGGCATCTTCCTAATCCCCACTTCATTAAAAAGTGATTATTTAAGAGATTATCCTCCTATTAGGGTTGTGCAGTGTCTTTATATCAGGACTAAAAATATACATTTTATGGTAATTTTGAAGGCATTGGTTAGACATGGGTTCCCAAACTTGATAAGCTTATAGACATTTTTGGGTAGTGAGCATCACCACTGCCATACAAGTGGGGCCAGTCCCAAAATGTTGGGAGTTCCAAACCAAACATTGCCCTACATCAGAGGTAGCTGTTTCTCAATGGGTGCCTCCTACAGCAGCAAATGTGATGCCTCTCAAGATCTTCTGACGAACCTCCTGAATGGAAAGGCAGAGGTAAACTGGGATTGGCTCTTTGCTTGGGGAAGAGAAGCTGCTTGGTTTTCATCTCCCCCTAAAGGGGAGGGTTTATTCCCCTGTGGCCACAGAGAAAGATTTACAAGCAGAGAGATGCACTGTGGCCAAGCATTGGAGCACATGGCTGTGATGGGCTTGCCTGGGATAAACTCAGCACTTTGTGAGTTGGTCAACCTATAGGGAGAGATCTGAGACTCTTCCCCCCACCCCCACCCCCGCCTTTGAGAGGGTAGCTGTGTTTTTGGTTTGCACTGGGACAGCTAGATTCAAATCCAGCTGTTCTTTTTTCCCCCTCTGTTCCCTTTGGGTTTTATCCCAAAGAAACCGAGGTGCCAGGAAACACATTGGTGAACACTATGATACTCTTGGGTGCCATGCTGGGATTTCCTGGATTATAAAATCTCTCTAGGACTGGGGGGACCTGGGTTCATATCTCCACTCAGCTATGGAAGCTCACAAAATAACCTTTGGTCTGCCAAGCTTACCTCCTAGAGATGTCATGAGAATAAACTACAGAAAGGGGAAATCCCATATGATGCTCTGAGCTCCTTAGAGAAATGGCAAGACAGAAAATGTGATAGGCCTCGGGTAGCAGTTCTAGAACTAGTATGGTGCAGTAAAGACCCACAGTTAACCTCACCTGACCATGGTCCATGTCATGCAGTTAGACAACTTTGCAGCTGCAGTAGGTGCAGTTTTTCAGTTTCGCTTCCTTCTGCCTTTGCATTTGCACAGTAGGTGAAATCAATTCTCCTCCAGGGACATGGATGGTCAGGTCAGGCAATTAAATTGCACGTGTGTGTGTGGAGGGGGAGATCCCTACAACTCCAATAAAACTGTGCAAAAACACATGTGGGAATAGCCCTCAACAATACCACACCAAACGGTACAACTTGATAAAAATACAGTGTTTGCTTATAATCACTGGCTGATGGGTTAATCTGCATAACCTTTGTACAATAGACTGCTGAGCATCAAACAGTGATGTCTGTGTAGGGGGGGGGGGACTAGAACTCCCAATGAGCTGTGTGACAATGTGCAAGCGTGAAATAGTATTGGCTGCATTGTACTGTACTGTACTGTTTTAGTACAGGAAAAGTTAAGTGATCAACAAGGTTGACTGGCTTGAGAACAGCCAAACTGCTCAGCGAAAAATTGGATCCCTGCTTGATACTGAGACTAAACTGGTAGGTTTTCAAGTATTCATACTGAAAGATGGGGAGCAAAGGGAATAACAAACAATTGGGTGGGAGCACCCACTCCCTACTCTCTGGAGCCATTGCTGTAGATCTTTCTGGGTCTGAAGCAGCAGAACAAATTTAAGTCAAGTGGCACCTTTAAGACAGCTATTTGAGAAAGTGTGCTTGCACACAAAAGCTTATACCTTGAAAAAACGTTTGTTGGTCTTAATCTTACTTGGTGCCTCCAATTTTACTTGGTGCCCCCGATGTTAATGATGTTAATACAGAATAACAATGTGCCTTGACTATCAGCCAACTAATTAGCTGGTCAAAAGCAAGAGAACTAATTGAACAACATCAGCAGCTTACAGACTCAGGAACTCAGTGATGGGCTCCGCAAAGAGAGAAAAAGCTGGGACTGATTTCAACATGGAGAGGTGTACGATTTGAACACCAGAGGGTGCCATTTTCACAGTTTGGGAAGGGGCCTGGAAGACACAACAGTTCTGGATTCCCACTAGTTTTCAAAACAAGGATAACAAAACCTACTGACATAAGACACTTTTCATCATTTCATTCACCTCTTCAAAGAGAACTGGCCAGAGAACTAATGCCAGGCGAGATATGCATCGCAGTGTGATTTTTCTCTAGTACCCTTCTTCATGGATTGAAAAACATCAAAACCTTGAGCACATAACTGAAACTATGGATGTGGTACAGGTATTGGGGGGCAGGAGAGAGAGAAGCATGATTTGTAAATCTAGAGAGATCCAATTGAAGTGGATTACATGCAATCCTAAACAAGGTTACATACCCCCTTCCACACCCATTGACTGCAATAGCCTTAAGAAGGGTGTAACTCTGTTTAAGATTGCACTGTTAAGTATAGTTTTAGTTGATTAATTATCAGGCCCAGAAGATAAGGATAGACCAGTTTATTTTCCTATCTTGGCTCAGGAATTTTAGGCTAAATGACACATCAGGTGGAAGATTGCTATTGGATATCCAAATACTTTAACTTTTAAAATAAGTGCTAGGGAAAGGGAAGGCCCAAGTATTTGCTCCTGTCCCTTTTTTTCTGATGGGGATCACTTCTGAGTATGTGCAGAATGGCATTTCTCTTTCTCCAGAGTTAGCTGGAGTTTCCACCTGGGTTGCTTTTCAGAATGCCTTCTTGCCAAAGGCATTGCCTCCTACATACACCCCCCACACACACCAGCTCAGAAGAAGAGCCACCCTCTTCCCCAGAAGGATTGTCAGCTTTTCAAATGGTCTCCATAACATGCTTTTATATATCCCCCACCCCCACCCCACACACAGATTTCTGCGGATCGAGATATACAAGAGCAGCCCAGGTGTGTTTTTGTTTTCTTTTTCCTGCTCAGTTGGCAATCTCCTTTCTCCCTCTCCTAATCTTGGGACATATTCCTCCCCCTACCCCACTTTGCTGCCCAGATCTAAGTCATGCCCTACAGTTTTCTAACACTAAGGATAGTTAGCCAATCCAGTAATTTAGCCTCATAATAGAAGAAAATACCAAAGACAGACGTTCCTCACAATAATGGGCAGGATCAAAAGAGGCTTATGCAAGGGGCTGCTGCTAGCCAATGGCCTCTTTTATTTTAAGGACAAGTCAGAATCCCCTTATTATCTCACTTTATTAAGTCGGGCTGGTCACTGATCATATCAAGTTCTCTGTCAGTTTGCTCCTGAGTTCACACTAAGCTTCTGGGACTTACTTTCCAAGCGTTTCATGGGCTGGAAGGAACCTCCATGCCTTGAGGATGTAGAAGCTGTGTGGTGTACTGCTTACAGGGCTAGGCTAGGACCAGAGGACTGAGTTCAAATCCCCATGCAGCCATGAAGCTCCCTGAGTGACCTTAAGCTAGCCACTTGCAGCCTAACCTACCATACAGGGTTGCTGTGAGGATAAAGTAGAGGAGGAAACAACCAGATACAGCACCCTGAACTCCTTGGAGGAAGGATGTGATAGATACATAATAGACAGAAACACCTTGACCAGCAGGCTTTACTGGCAATGTGGTTCTGCACAGGTGGTGGTAAGCAGAGCATAGAAACAGGGTCTTCTCTATGTCTGTGCTCACCATCTAGAATCAGGTTAAAGAGGCAGCGACAAAGACCAGTCTGCTGCTACAGTTCTTTTGCACATGTTCGTGTGCATAAAAGCTTGCTATTTTGATTATCGTGGCTGATAGTTTGATGGCTGAATATGTTATGCCAATATTATCATTTACATTTTGATTGTTTAAAAGGATGTTAATATATTAGTACTGATGCATATTAACACTATGAGACAATTTGTGGCTGGCCCTGTAAACTGGCTTGCATGGCTGGGAAAGGCAGTACATATATTTTCCAAAAAGCATGGAGTTTACAGCATGGAACTCCAGGCATCCATATGATCCAACTTCCTCCTGGTGGCCATGAGACTGCCTGATGGTGATGGGTGAATCTGCCCTCAACCATGAAACTCACTGGGTACCTCTGGGCCAATCACTCTATTTCAGCCTAACCTCTCTCACAGGGTTGTGGTGAGGCCTACGTAGGCTGTGCTAGACTCCTTGGAACCAAGGTGGAATAACAATGTAGTTAGAATTTCCACAGCAGCTGAAACCTGTGATGCTCCATGCACATGGGCACCTCCACTATGAATCCATACTTCAAAACTGCAGTGTGACCTAAAGGAGGATATGATCTCTAAACAGAGCCCAGAGAAGGAGAAAGAGCTACCAAGCCCAAACATCCGCTCCCCCCCCCATGCCCCAAACGCCAATCTCATGTGAAACCTGAAACAGGCTGTTTTGACTAGCAAAACGGAACTCGCTAAGTCCCTTGGGGGGAAGAGGACATTGCTGCTTTTTTCATCCTGCCATCACAGAGATGTTATCGCCAGGCTGATGCACCAGTAAGCATGTTCTAATTCAGCATTTCGCTCTTCCTGGCCTGAGGTTGCTGCTCAGCTAAATGACTCCGGGCTCTTTAAAAGAGTTTGCAAATTACCCAGTGAGGGCATTCCACCTCCTATGGCCAACCTTTCATTGCCCTTTAAAAGATCTGGAATGCACCAGCTGTCAACCCCAGTCCAGCAGCCCCAGTGTAGATACAATTGTGTCTGTAGCATTCTTGGCTTAGGGAACCTCATATGCGCAATGAAATCCCTATGGAGCCTTGCGATAAACCCAATATCAATAGTGTTGTATCTGCAACGAAACCACACTGATACTTTAACATATAATCTTAATGACCAAGTTTTTAACTTTTTATAAAGCTCCAGAGTATGGGTTGGATCCATCTACCTTTTTGACTGGTGAAAAGGGGGAAAAGGAGTCCCCTTTTGGCTACCAGAAAAGCCGCACTGGCAATCATGGGACCTGCTCTGACAAAAACCATGCTATACAGGGCTGCAGGAAGGAGGAAAATTGGGCTAGATTGGCTAGATCCAACCCCCAAGGTGCAGCCTCATCCAATCAGGTTTACCTAGAAATAAATCTTGCTCAACTGAAGAAGGTCTTACTCTCATATAACTGTGCACCCTAGAGACATCCATTCATTCCATAAATAAGGTCTAGAAACTTAGTTTTGTTTTGTTCATTCGTTTGGGCTTTTTTTTTTACCATATTGTATTTTATATCCAATATAAAATGCTGGCTTTTCCTGTGCTTCAATGGAACAGCTCAATGCCATAATCTTGGTCTCTCAAAATCATGCTTACAATTCACACAATAAAGCCAGAAAATAATGTAGGTGTGATCCTATATTTTATTGCACACCTGCAGACCACCTCCTTCTCCCTGTTCCTTGGTTTGCACATCTGGACAAGTGGGGGACAATTTTGAGTTTCTTATCAGAAACTGTAAAATCTAAGTGGATGGCAGGTGATGTAAAAGCTCTGTTCATATGATCCTAGGGCTACACCAGCTCTCTGTTGCAGGCAATCACATGGATTCTCATGGTTACAGTATTAAAACAAATGCAGGGAACTAGCAAGACCCCATCTAGAAACTTGCACTTCATATATTTATATAGTTACCATCACACTTCTGTAAGAATATTAATGTCATGAGTGCTTCTGAGCATACATAGAGTGCAATTCTTTCCTTACCAAGTAACCACCAGTCTGAATAATTCTGGGACTGGGGACCCAGAATAGAGCATTATCTATCTGTCTAAATTGGTCTGATGCTGCTTCACAGCAAAGGCTCTAGAGGTGGTGTATGGACATACATTAACAGTGAAATCCTAAGCAGATGATTTGCGGCTCCATGGCAGAGCATCTGCTTGGCATGCAGAAGGTTCCAGGTTCAATCTCTGGCATCTCTAGTTTTAACAAAAAGGACTCAGTAATCAGTGATATGAAAGACTTTAACTTGAGACCCTGGAGAGATGCTACAAGTCAAAGTAGACAATACTGATCTTTGTAGAACAGTGGTCTGATTCAGGATTAGGCAGCTTCATGTGTTTGTTCAGTTATACACTTCTAAATCAACTGAAGTCAATCAGTTTAGGTTTGGCCTCTTAATATACCCACCAGCTATTTTTTTTACAAAATCTATCAAAATTAGAATTCCACACCCAGCAAGGAAACCTAAATCATCAATGATGTTGTTGACAGACGGTGAAAACGCTCAAAAGTGCATTAAGTAAACACAAAATAGTACATTGAGTCCACTCAGTGCAATTTCCTATGGCAGGATTCCAAATGGTGGCTAAACACCCTGAGCGGGAAGGGCATCCTTCTTATGTTCTGTACATCCCCTTGCACATTGGTGGCATCTAATGCCCTTCAAGCCATAGTGGCAACATTATCTAATCTCTGGATTGAAGAGAATTTCATGGCTGCCACTTGAAACATTTAAAACTTCCTTGCTGGGCCTCTCCTCGACTCTTTTCTACAGCCCACAGGCACAAGTTTCAGAGAAGCAGTCTTGCACCTGCAGCAGCTCCCACTTATTTCAACGGGGCTCACGCAAGAGAACTGCACCGATTGGCACATTCCAGGCTATGTTCACACTGGGCAGCCATGAACACAAAGCAAAAAACTTTGGAACATTTTCTCGGACTGTCGCCACTTGGACCTGCGCAGCCCTGAAGTACTAACAGGCAACATCTTGGAATGTATGCTTATTTTCCCCGTTACATTCTCTGACTTTCATTCGTAATTGAGCGACATCTCTTTAGAAGTTTTCAGTTCACATTTTGTTTTGGGAGCGCGTTCAAGCAATCAAAGCTGGGGCTCCCCAATGTCCGTGGCAAAGGTGCCACTGGTTATCAGGTGATATACAGTTGTGTATGTGTTTTAAAAAGCAGCCCATCAGAGAAAGTTAAAAATAGAACACAATTGTTTGAAAATGACTTTACCCCCCCAGTACCCTTTACCATCTGTCTGCTCCCGCCCTCTCTTCCCACAGGGCCACATTGTGCAGAGTTCCTGTTTCTCAGGGGCGGAGCTGTGGCCAGGCAGCTTTGGGTGCCGCAACAAACACCTGCGGCCTGCACAATGGGCTGTGGGTGCTTGTGGGGGGAGAGAGATTGATGCGTTGCGGGCAGGGGGAGGAGGGGGCTGTCATTCGAATCCATGTGAACTCCAGCTTCTGAGGGCAAGCCTTGATTGACAGCTTTTGTGGGTTGCAATTCTCTTTTCAAAAGGCCTGCTTTAACAGACAGTAAGTTGGGTAGGAGGCGGCGGGAGGGGGGTGGGCGGAGAGGGAAAAGGCAAGCTTTCTCTCCCATAACTCTAACTGGGCAATCACAAACATTGGGAATTTCTGCCTCTCTTCTCCTTTCCCACTTGTTATGCATTAAACGAGTGCAGTGCCGGAATGCACAGCATTAATTAGAATTGCTCAGCAGATACGGAAAAAGGGGGGGGGAGAGTTTCTTCCTGACAACTGTGGGAGGCATCTATTGGACAAAGACTTTCTTGTTTGCTGTCCTCCCCCCCCGCCCCGCATTACATTATCAGTGCAATATGTAAGGCAGTAATCGTTTGCATTGAAATTAAATGGGAAGTTACTAAATCTTGTTTTATTCTCCCTTTCACCAGTGGTCCCCCCCCAATCCTTAACACTCAACTTTCAACTTCTTTCATTTCATCTGTTTACATGTTGCTTCCTGGTCCCTGATTCATATGCAGGTGCTCTAAGAATGAGGTGTATCTGCGGAACATCTGGCTTTGTTATCTTTGCCTGGGGCCTCAAACATCCATGAAGATTCGGAACTCTGAAACAAGGAAGAAGATTGGAAAGGAACACATCGACGACTTTGGGACATTGTTTATGAAGCCAGTGGGACTTTTTAATGGGCAACATGAAAGATCCAACCAAAGAAAGCTACAGCACCTCCCCAGTTCTCTTTACTTACTCTCAAGTAAGTATACATAGGGTTGGCACCTTTGCCACACTCAAAACCCTTGGAAAGTACAAGTTAACAGTGATTACCTTAAACATAACAAGCTCATTCTCAATTGGGTATATAAGTCAGTGATGGGACTTGCAGCCAATCCTATTCTTGTGAAGCAAGTCCTGTCAATTTCAGTTGGACTTATTTCCAAATAGAGAATCACTAGGGAGGCTTCTTATTTCCATTGGACCGGAAGGCACACATTCGTTCAGTTATCAGTTCCTATGAAAAAGTTTGCAAGATTCCTTGATGGGTTGTTCCATCCACCGACTTCCATAAATGCAGATTGCTTTCTGCCCCCACTACAAAATGAGCTGCTACTTCCATTTAAATTAAGGCATGTATTCCTATCTAACAGAGAACGTTGCAGGATATTATTTCTAATGTCAACTGTTAAAAATTCTGAGGCTGTTTTACATGTGCCTTCACACCTGAAAATCTATATATTAACTGAAAGATGCATTTAACCTGCAGGCATTTTCCAGAGTATAGTTCTGTGTAAAATCTTATTGGAAATTTCTGTTCTGAGATTCTTAAAAAAAAAAAAGTGATTGTTTTCCTTTCTTTACTACCAACATTTAAGCTGCAAACTCCTCCAGGCAAAGACCTGTTTTTGTCCTGTACTTATGTTACTCTATAATTTTTATCTGATGAAGTGTGCTTGCACATGAAAGCTTATATCATGAATAAAACTTTGTTGATCTTAAAGATGCCACTGGACTCAAACCATATACTAGAGAAATCAATACCAATTATCAGCAGCATTGTCATCATTATAGGGTTACTACACAAGCACATTTGCAAATTAATTTCTCTTTTCATCGCTGATTTAAAATCTCTTTTGCCCCAGATATTTCCTAACATATGGTCCAAATGAGACACTGAAATGAAAGGAGTTCTGCTTTATTGGCAGCTAAAGTTATCAAATTTTGAATGAACAAGGAGAAGAAAATGGAGAATTGAAAAGCAAAACAAACCAGAAATCTCCTCTCCAGCAGCCTCCTTGAAGGCTGGCCTCAGCACCTCCTGCATCAGGCCCCCTGCAATTACATAACAAGGCCAGTCTTCTCTAAGGCCTAATTAACTAATTAATCAGGTGCTGAAACCAAATGAATAGAGGTTCTCAGGCAAGCAGGCAAAGCCGTAAGAGATGCACTCGGCCATCCCCAAGACAGAGCTGCCTTTCTTTTGGGGGCCCTCAGCCCTTTCAGAATTTTTTTGTTGTGGTGTTTACAAAGGCCGACGTCCCACCGTCAGCTGGGCCAGTGCAAATGTTTGGAAGGGGAGGAAATCAAATAAAGAGATGTCCTGTTTGTACATGTCGGGCAAACATATTCTGTCCAGGCTCATAAGTGTTTGGGAGCTGAGAGACTCTGTTGCTGGCTCCAAGTGTTACACGCTCATATGAAGATGCATTACAATTTTGTACCAGACTCCATACATACCAATATCTTTTATGCCGGCTAAGCCAAGAAGAGAGTCTCTCTCTCTCTCTCTCTCTCTCTCTCTCTCTCTCTCTCTCTCTCTCTCTCTCTCTCTCTCTCTCTCCCATTGTGCCTAGTTCAGAATTACAGATCCTTTATGCATGTCAATGAGAAAGCACTGGTTACATGGAGGGGGTGAAAAAATTCAACAAATTGTTTATTTAAAAAATCAAAGGCTATATTATAAAAGGTGTGGTTTCTCTGTTATCACTCAGAAGTGTACACCAAGAGTGATATTAAAAGAGGCAGAAGAGAACAAGATTAAGAGAACAGGACTCTTCCATTTATGGCATCTGTAATGGGGACATCCTGGGAGAACAGTGCAAAACACACCAGTTAAACAGTAGGATGCTTAAGAATATTAGAACCCTGCTGGATTAGACCAAACGGTCATCTCATCCAGGGTTCTGTTTTTAACAGTGGCCAGCTGCTGAAAGCCAACAAGATATGAAGGTGACATCCCACCCTGTTATGTGCCCCCTAGGATTTAGAGATCTCCTGCCTTTGAGCATGGAGGATCTATTTAACTGTCATGGATAATAGTCACCAATAGACCTGTCCTCCATTTACATCTTTTGTCTTAACTCATGAGTCCTTTCATAAGTGGAGTTGTTATCTCTCCAAAGAGAAAAAAGATATGAAGAATGTCTCCTACTCTAGCTGTATTATTTATCTGTACCATAACCTAAGAAGCTGTATAGTTATAGGAGTTTGAATGGCAGAGTAGAACCAAGATGACCTGCACTCAGATCCCCATTCTGCCACAAAGCTCACTGGGTGATCTTAGCCTATCCTCTCTCTCCCAATCTAACCTGAGTACTCGGTAGTGGTACATTTTGGCACTAAAGACATAGGGAAATGAAGGTAGGAGGTCCAGGAGACTAAATGTAGGCTGCTACATTTGGGGAGGGATTATGGCTCAGTGGAAGAGTCTCTGCTTTACGTGCAAAAGGTCCCAGGATCAACCCCTGGCATCTCCAGTTAAAAGAACCAGGCAGTAGCTGATGTGGAAGACCTTACCTGAGACCCTGGAGAGCCTCTGCCAGTCTTGAGGAGACAATACGGACCTTTGTAGCCCAATGGTCTGATTCAGTATAAGGCAGCTTCATATGTTTGTGTGTATATAGGATATCAACGCTGACAATATTTAAGGTAGCATTCTTAGAAATCCTACCAGTTCTTGCTCAAATCATGACAGAGAGGACATTTCTAGGCACAATAAATGTTTCCACTTAAAACAGTCTGGAGCTGACCAGAGGAGATATGCCTCTATATTTGATGCTGAGTAGTACCCAGATGTAATGTTGAAGGAAAAAGTGGTTGGACCACTAGGGAACAGTGACTATGGGGCTAGCATATTCAACATACACAACAGTAGTAAGTTACCTGGAAAGTCCAGCACAGCCGTGTTTAACTTCAATAAAGCAAACTTCACAAAGATGAGCTTAGTTGAAACTGAAAGGATGTGTCAGGAAGGTCAAATCTTTTCTGCATACTTAGAGATTATTTAAAGCCATAATATTAGAAGCTTAGCTAGAGCATATACCACTGGCTAGGAAGGGTAGAAACAATGCCAAGAAGAAGCTGGCATGGTTAAAGAGTAGAATCAAGGAAGCCATGAAAGGTAAGAAGGGCTCCTTTAAGAAGTGGAATCTAGCCCAAATGGTTAAAATTTGGTGGGAACACAAACTTTGGCAAAAAGAAGGGTCAGAACAAAGCAAAAAAGGGAATGTGAAGACAGCATTGCTACAAAGACTGGGGCAAACAACAAGAGCTTCTTTAAGTACATCAGAAACAGAAAGTGATGACAGATATCTGTCCCTGACCCAAATTTTGTGTGAAGAACTGAGCAAAACAGAGGTGTCCAAAGAAGATCTAAGGCTAATTGACAATGACAAATTAAAAATTAACAAATCTTTGGGTGCTGAGAGCATACATCCAAATATTCTTAACTCAAAATCGTAACTGCTGATCTTCTGCCTATAAGGTATTATAAAATTCAGCCTCTGTTCCAGAAAAAGACAGCCAACATCACACCAGTGTTTAAAGAGGATTCCTGGATAGATTTGGGAAAGTATAGTGTGGTTAGCTCATCATATGTTCCAGGAAAATGGATAGAAAATGTAAGATAGAATTGTTAAACACACAGAAGAATGAGACTTGCTACAAAGGAATCAGCATGGCTTCTGTAAAGGGAAATTAAGTCCTGCCTCACCAACCTCTTAGAATTCTTCAAGAATGTCAATAGGTATGAAGAAAGTGGTGACTCAGTAGATACTGTAGACTTAGCCTTCCAAATAACTATTCACAACATACCCTGTCAAAGGCTCCCAGGTAAAATTTAACAATAACTGGATAAGAATATGTGACCTTTTGTGGATTGGTAACTGGTTAACAAGAGAAGGCAGCAGGTAGAAATAGGTGATCGGTTTTTGCAGTAGAGAAGGTGAGCAGTGGCATTCCCCAGGGTTCTATTTTGGGACTGGCGCTATTAATGAATAAATGAACAAAATATTCCAAGTTCCCCACAGTGAAGCAGCAAAGTTTGCAGGTGAGACCCCATTGTTCCCTATGGTGAAAACACAAGAGGATTATGAGAAGCTCTAAACAGACTTCTCTGAATGGAGTAAATGTATAACAAAATGGCAGACGAAATTCAGTGAATGTGCAATGTGCATGTTGGGGCACAAATTCTGATCTTCTATGTATGTTGATGGGACCTCAGCTGGCCACAACAGACCAAGGGAAAGCCCTTGGGGTTGTGGGATCACAACCACTATTTACATGTTTATTTATTAAAACATTCAAAGCCCACTTTTCCTTGTGGTTTAAGGTGAAGTAGGTTAGGCTGAGAAAGAGACCTCCCAAGTTCATCTGGGAGCTTCTACAGCAGAATAGGACTTCAAACCTGGCTTTTCCAACACCTAGGGTGCGTTCAGACGCACCATTTGAACCACTTTCAGCATGCTTCAGTAACTGATTTTATGTGCACGTTCACACACCCAACATCTGTGCACCATCCCCAGCCGTTGCTTTCCGGATCAAACCCCCTTTAAACTGGAGTATTTTGATACCAGGTCCCCAAGTGGTGTTTTCCTGATTCTCCGGTTCTAGCCAAACTTTTCTGATGTCTGATTGCTCCTGTAGTGTCAAGCCACTTCTGGATGCTTCAACCCCCTCACCTCTGGAAAGCTGCAGCGGAAGCCCGAGGCTTCCACTTTTTGTCCACCATTTTTTATGCGTCAGCGGTGTGTACATAGGCAGAGCTCCGCTCCTAAGTTAATAAAACCAAAGTTTAAATAGTGGCTCGTTTTAGCATGTAGGCGAGTTCGGGATCTCACAGAGGAAGTTTTGAGATGGAACTAGGAACTAAAGACTGCATGTTGAGGCTAACTAGATATAAATGTGGGTTGGCCAAACAGCTGGAAAGTGGTGCCAGCTGAAAAGGGCTGTTTCAGGTGGTACAGCATGTTGGCAGAGTTTAAATATGCAAAGGAAGTGGAGCACTGACTGTTTAGAGAAAAAACGAGTAGGTTTATTAAAGAAGAACAAACTATTATAGAACATAGAAAAGAGCAGGGCTTGGGGTGGGGGGGAAGAGGTGCCGGAACTCTCAAGAGGGAAATGATGTTTTCAATCTGTTTTCTGAAAATTCATGAACTTTTAAACATTTTTAAAATAATTTTGTTGAAGAGATTCCAGAACTCCATTTTCTCTTCCCCCAGAAAAAAAGCCCTGGAAGAGAGAGAACCTTAACTGACTAACCTAACTGCTGAAGGAGGAACAACAACAAGAAGGAAGCTTTGCAGGAGCAGGAAGTCTCCAGAAAAGCCAATCAGGAGACAGCAAAGACATAATTTGAAATTGTGGGCAGTCCCTAATGCAGCTATGCTAACTATCAGTCTTTCAGCTGTCCCCCTGCACTATAGACTTTGCATATTCCAACACAGCAATGGGTAAGAGGGGATGCTAAACTCTTCAACCACAACTGTCCTACATCCAAGGTTGGAAGTAAGCCCAATTGAGGAAAAAACATGATCCCTTGCTCTCCTTGCTATATCTCCACTTTAAATTGCTCCTTTGGAACATTCTAAGGAACCACCATTATATCTAGTTAGCCCCTGAGATTATGATTGTTTCCCCCCAGCTCTATGAGGGAGGGAGAAGTGCTGCTATAGGCCCCAGCCTCAGCCCAACAGCACAAAAGCCAAGGAAGCCACGAAGCCAGTCTCTGAATGCTGAAGACTTCTCTGTCTTGTGTACCCACCAGCAACAAAAGCAGTTTCCAATTTGTTTATTTGATGATTCTCCAGCAGCAGCCAGCCTAAAGAAGAACTGGGAGGAGGAGATGCTCACCTCATCTATTTTATCCTCCTTTTTTCGCCCCAAAGGAGTCCCACCTTACCTTCCATCCAACTCACTCCACAGGGCTAATGTCAGAGTCCAGCATATGTGGACAGTTACGGAGGCTGAAAAGGTCCATCCCATTGACCACAGACCCCTGCTGTGTCTGCTCCTCTTTGCCAACCCAAGACATTCACCTAAGGATGTATGAAAGCAGCAAAAAGGAGCAGCCACTGCTTGCTTGTTCATTTACCCACTAGCTCTCTGGATGGCGCACAAGCAGGTTATGTCAGTGGTGATGAGGAACTGCTGCTGTTGCTGGTGACAGGGACAACACATAAGAGGGGTCCACCAAACCCAAGGAGGGACTCCGCACAACCAGAGCCAGTCCTGCTCTCTCTCCAACCCCACATCGTCTGCCTCTTTGATCTGGTTACACAGTAGGGTGAACCCACTCTAGGGTTTAATTCCCAGGATCTCATTTTTAAAATTAAAATAGAGATGCACTAAGGAAATGGTGTGTCATGCTTGACAAATAACAACGCCGGTGGCCCTGACCTTGATCAGAGGAGGAAGCTGGTGATATCACCTCATCCCCAGGCACCATTTTCATGGACCGTGTCTTTGAAAGACCTTGTCTAAAGGAGGCTGTGTCTTGTGAACAGTTCACATGATGGGCTTTCAAGGGCCTGCTTCACATGGAGCCCAGCAGGACAGAGCTAATTGGAAGAAAGCATTCAGAAGAGCCTGTAGGCCTACAGAGTCCAGTATTTAGCAAACAGCATGGAGGAGGATTTGAACTTCAGAAACCTGCTGGCCTTTATCGGTGTCCCACGAATGGGCTCCCCTGCTTAACCTTGAGACAATACTACTAAGGGAATAACAGAGAAAAGCAGTAATTTCACATAACAGAGATGAGCAAGGCTGAGTGTATGGAAGTACACCAACTATTTAAGGGCATCCTCTCCAATGCACCATGCAAATTTTGTACTGGGGGAGAAGGCATGAATGACAGTCAGTGGGCACAACATAGTGAAAGGAAGTTGTGATTAACAACTAATGTGTGTATCTATTTATTTAACCTAGATTTTATACCCCACTTTTCCCTCCATCATTCTCCTCCACTAAGTTTACCCTCCTCCACTATGTTCACCTTAGGCTGAGATGGAATGGGTCACCCAGCAAGATTCCATGGCAGTGTGGGGATCCAGCCCTAAGTCTCCCAGATCCTAGTCTGCCCCTTCAACCACTAAACCACACTGCTTCACCATATGGTGGGTGTGAGAAAAAGGGTTGCCTGTAAACTCATTTAAAGGGTACCCAACAGGCCATGGGTTGCTAGCACACAGTCACTAGACATAGTTATGGTCAAGGCAGGGATTAAGCATTCATAAGACATTAGTACAAGTGGAGCTTTGCAAATGCTTTCTGAACGTCTTGTATACCTTATTTGTAAGCCGCCTTGAGCCACAAGGAAAGGCTGGATATACATATTTTAATGAATAAGGCCAGATGCATAGCTAGAGCTACTGGTTAGAAGAAGAAGAGGAGGTTGGATTTATACCCCACCCTTCACTACCTGAAGGAGTCTCAGAGCGGCTTACAATCTCCTTTTCCTTCCCCTCTCCACAACAGACACCCTGTGAGGTAGGTGGGGCTGAGAGAGCTCTTTCGAGGACTGCTCCTGAGAGAACAGCTCTGAGAGAACTGTGACCAGAGCCGGCTCACCCGACCCACTAGCCCGCCGGCCCTTAGGGGCACCAAACTGCTCTGGCCAGGGAACTCCTGCGCCCCTGCAGCTCGTCCGCCCTCCCCCTCGGTGGTATGGCAGCGGCCAGCGGGGACTTGCTGCCACCGCCACTGCCAGTAGAAGGACGCCTGGCCGGCCAGGGGCAGGAGGTGGTGCGGCGCCATCGCAGCTCGCCCACCCTCCCCCCTCCCCCTCAGGGGAGGAGGAGGCAGCAGCGGCCAGCCTCAGCCCGATCGCGGGACCTGCGGAGCCGGGGTGCAGGAGGTGCGCCGCAGCTAACCCACCCTCCCCGTCGGGGGGGCAGAGGTGGTGGCAGCCAGCCGCCCTCAGCCCAATTGCGGGACCTGTGGAGCCGGAGCGCAGGAGGTGCGCAGCTCACCTGCCCTCCCCCTGGGGGGGGGAAGAGGCGGCGGCGGCAAAAAGGTCTTCCGGCCCCACCGGGAGGTTGGCATCTGGGCCTTGCCTAGGGCACAGAAACACCTGGAGCCGGCCCTGACTGTGACTGACCCAAGGTCACACCAGAAGCTGTATGTAGAAGACTGGGGAATCCAACCCGGTTCTCCCAGATTAGAGTCCACGCTCCTAACCACTACAACCAAACTGGCTCTTAATGCAGATGCCTTCTGTTGGGGCCTACCACACTGCATAATCCTCCTGATCTATGGAATCAGGTGACACCAGAGAACACGTCACGTGTCACTGACTGCTCTATAACTCTTATACTGACTACCCTTCCCTCAGTTTTGTCACTGTGGAAAGCCACAAAGTTATAACAAAAGGGGTCTGTCTCTGTGTGTGCAAAGTATCAAGTCACAGCCAACTTATGGTAGGGCTGCCAGGTCGCCTGGGGGCAGGGGGTTGCCCACTCTAGAGACCCCCAACCCCCTGCTGGCCGCTGGGGGAACCTCACCCCCAAAGTGCCGGAATTGCGCCGATGTGACATCGCCGATGCGACCCGGAGGTGACATCGTGCTTGGCATGTTGTCAGGGGACACTCTAGCATTCAGCATTAAAACTCTATGGTACCATAGTGTTTTAAATCTGAACACTAGAGTGTCTCTTAACAGTGTGCCCAGTGTGATGATGTCACTTCTGGGTGATGTCATCACAGGGTGTGCACTACACACATGTGCGAAGCTCCCAGACACAGAGCTTCAGACCCCTGCTGAATGCCTGACAACCCTAACTTATGGTGACCCCAGCAAGGGGCTTTCAAGGCAAGTGAGAAGCAGAGGTGGTTTGCCATTGCCTTCCTCTGCAGAGTCTTCTTCAGTGGTCTCCCTTCCAAATACTGAACCTGCTTAGCTTCTGACATCTGACGAGATTGGTCTATACTATGGGGCCTTCCCCTCCCATAACAACAGGATAACTTGCCGAAATCCTGCTTACCTTCTACTTGCCTGCCAGCCTGCCCCCTTCTTCTGAAAGATGCCAGATGTATTTATTAAATTTATTTTCATCCTGTCCTTTCTGTAAAGAGCTCAGTGTGGCATTTGCACCTCACAGCAAACTCTTGAGGTAAGCTAGGTCGAGAGAGCATCACTGGCCCATGACCTCCCAGTAAACATCATTGCTGGATGAAGATTTAAATCAGGGAAACTGACACAGACCTAACTTTACAGTCAGAAGTGGAAAAAAACAAGTATCTTAGAAAACCATGCTCTTCCTTTGAAGGGGTGGTGGTGGTTGTGAGTAGGCCCAAGATGGGACTTGACTCTTGCAATAGGGTTGCCAACCTCCAGGTGGTGGCTGGAGAGCTCCTGCTATTACAACTGATCTCTAGGCAACAGAGATAAGTTCTACTGGAGAAAAATTGGCTTCTGTGGAAGGTGGAACCTATGTCATTATACCCCATAGAAGTCCTTCCCCAAACACATCCTCTTCAGGCTCCACCCCCAAAACCTCCAGGTATTTCTCAACCCAGATCTGGCAACCCTGTCTTGCAAACTGGTGCTCTTTGTGATCAGGATGGAAGGAAGCAGGAAGGGAAGCATGAAACTGAGAAGTCACCAGATGCACAACATTGAATCCACCACAAAAACTGGTATATCTTGTTCACAGTGTCAAGCCCAGTCCCCTGGAAGTGGTGGTACAGTCAATAGGCGGATGCCTAAAACAATAAATCCAGTGTTAACTTAAACATCTCACCACATGTGTAAAACCACTGAATAAACTAGTTACCTGTATCCTGCCAGTACTGTGGTACTACTATTATTATTATTATTATTATTATTATTATTATTATTATTATTATTATTATTATTATTATTATTATTATTATTATTATTATTAATCCAGTGCAGATTGTGTTATAAACAGTGTGGTGAGAACTCTGTTTGGGGCTTTTTAGATTACAAGAATCAGGATGGGATGAAGGGCATCATAGAGGCTGACAGAATAAGAAATAGGGTTTTCATAGTAGCAGCAGATAGGCCAATATGGGATGTTTTGGGTTCGTTGCAGGTCAGTTCTCCGTTCCCTTTTGTTGTTATATGAGCCCGATGCACACCCAGAGGAAAATGAGGCAGGGTTGCCAACTCCAGGTTCTGAAATTCGTGGAGATTTTTGGGAAAGAGCCTGGGAAGCAATGCTTCCTCTAAGCTGTGCGGTCTTGTGAGTAAAAATTCTACTTTGTGAGCTCCTGGCATGAAAGTTGTGAGCGAGCGACTTGGCTACTGCATTAATCAGTTTGTTTTGGGACCATCCTTCCTGAGCAAAGACAAAAATCTATGAGCCGGAGGCTAAAGAACTGTGAGCTAGCTCACACTAACTCAGCTTAGAGGGAACACTGCTGGGAATGGCTGTGTTTGGAGAGGGAGGGATTTATAGCCTGCACTTCACTCGGAGTCTCAGAGTGGCTGACAATCTCCTCCCCTTCCCTTCACCACAACAAACACCCTGTGAGGTAGGTGGGGCTGAGCGAGCTCTGAGAGAACTGCTCTTGAGAGAACAGCTCCGAAAGAACTTATGACTGACCCAAGGTCACCCAGCTGGCTGCATGTGGAGAAGTGGGGGATCAAACCCAGTTCTCCAGATTAGAGTCTGCTGCTCTTAACCACTACTCCAAACTGATTCACCACAACCCAAATTGAAAACAAACAGACTTAAGCAGAACTTGCATTTAATGTCAGATTATTGCCTGTATCTCCAATATACACATATAGCAGTTACTAAAGGTAGCCATGCATGGAAATTTTAAAAGAAGTTACTGAATGTGTGGACCGGCTTATGGCTCAGAGATTTCAAGCTGCTACCCTGAGACTAAGCCCCCAAACTTGAGTCTCAGAGCCAAAGCCAGAGACTTAGTAACGTAGCCAAATGACGCATCAGCATTCAGAGCCTGTACAGCCATGCAGCCAGATGCAAGGACAAAAAAGTAAGCCATGATCTTCATGCCTAGCTTAGAAGCTCCCCAGAGACAGCGGACTGACCTGTCCTTAGAAACAGAATGCAGACTGGAGGGATCTATGGTCTGGTCCAGCAAGCTAATTCCTGTATTCTTACCCCCAATCTGTAGTCACCCAGTTTTGGACTTATAGTTGTCCAAACTCAGCCATGAATTGCTCCGACTTCTAGAAAATCAGAGACTGAATGACTTCTTAAAAATTTCTATATGAAACTTACTGAAGCATCCCCCAAAGGGTGGCACCTTATAGACTAACAGAGACATAGGCTTTTGCAGGCTAGCGTCCTCTTTACCAGATGCGTGACAGGCATTTTCAATAAGCAAATGCACACATGCACTGGCTGGAGGGGAGACACGTGGGGCTGATGGGACATGCAATGCAAGCAGTACAGTGTGTGATGTTCCCATGCAAAACTCAGAAGTACACAAGTACAGTAACTTCTCACAACAGTTTGGTGACAACTTTATCAGGGAGGCTGTGTTGTTAAGCTAATTTAACACATGTAGTAATTGTGGAAGGCATCTCTTTATGCCCTGGCTGATACCATTCAACCTGTTGATCAATCCTAATTTATCAACACTACATTGACAATCAATGATTACACTGCTAACAAAAGGGAGTTTGGAGGCACCTTAAAAACACTAACAGAAGTAATGGAGCATAAGTTTTTGTAGGCTACTGCTCAATTCATCAAATGCATGAAGGGAAATTTCAGACAGCAGATACACACAAACAGAGGTTATGAGCATACGTATGTGTATCTATAGGTCTATCTATATTTATATCGATCTATATATCTGCTGGCTGAAGTTTCACTTCATACATCTGATGAAGAGGACAATGTGAACCATGGGATTAAAAGGCCATGTGTGCAAGGGGTAAATTATGTTTCTATTTTTTTTAAAAAAAAAAAATGCAAGCTAAACACACAGACCATTCACAACAGCCACAACTGGTGATTGACCTTGAAGCAGTGGAACATTTCCACAACACTATCTTGACGGCCTTCCAGTACCAGATTCAAAACTTCCATTCCAGGTTCATTTGCTCCATGAGGTATTACTTTGGGGAAGAATGCAGTCTGCTCTCTTTGTCAAGAAAAGTTCCTCATTCGAAAAGAGCCACGCATAGAGCCAGACTTGGCACTAATTGTGAGTTCAGCAACCAATTAACTGGCTCAACAAGCGGCAGGAGGAGGGACATGAGTTCAGGTATGGGAGAGCGTCATTCTTTAGGGGTTAATGTTAGGAATCCTTTCAAAAGGATTAGGTCGTACCTTGACCAATTTTCTCTCTCTCTCTCTCTCTCTTTGCCAGTCCTTTCTCTCTGCTTTCCAATTCGTAATTGTTTGTTCCCTCTAATTGGCTGATTAACCAGTTATTACATGCAGACCTGGAGCTATGAACGTCCCTTTCACCAGGAGGCTTTCCCCTCCTTTCTAAATTGAAATAATCTGGAAAACAGCAGAGTGTATTTTGCATTGCTCGTTAAGGGTTTTTTTCCCCTTGTTGTTGTTGGTTGTATTAGACAAGTTGGGGTCCAAGAACATTTGCATTTTTAACCGTTGCATTTTAATACAGCTGCTGTTTTCATTATTTTGATGAGAGGTACGTAGGAATATCTATAAGAAATGACTGGTGCCAGCTAACTCCCTGTAAAAGTTTATTCCTCTATTTTTTAAAAAAGCAAATTGAATAAAAATTGTTTGCCAAAAAGAAAATAAAGCACATTGGAAGTAGAAACCATTTGTGGAGGCTAGTCACAATTAAAATTCCATTAAGAAACAACATTTTAATCAGCCGTTAATGAATTATTTGATTACTGCTCAGTGTCCCGTCTCAACTGGAGTTTTCAACTGACTTGAATGTAAAATTCTTAAAGATTCTGCATTCAAATTTATTTAAAAAAACACAAAACAAAAACAAAACCATTAACTCAGCCTTCTGTACTCTGCAGCCTGACCAAGAGACAGAATCCTCGGCAGGGCTATAAAGCTGGACACACAGTGACACCCTTTTAGATTCATCAAAGTCAGTGGGCTTAGAAGGGTTTAACCTTGTTTAGGATTGCACTGCTACCGGCCTAGGCCAGCAGAAGTAGGTAGCAGGTTTGGCTACTGTCCCAGGCATGTCTATGATTCCACTGGGATGTGGAATGGTATGGTTACAGCCTGATCTCATCAGTTCTCAGAAGATAAGCAGGGATGGTACTTGGATGGGGGACCACCAAGGAAGACTCTGCAGAGGAAGGCAATCGCCAGCCACCTCTGCTTCTTACTTGCCTTGAAAGCCCCTTGCTGGGGTTGCCATAAGTCAGTTGTAACTTGATGGCTCCTACATACATACATATGATTCCATTATTGGGAAATCACAACAATGAGAGGAAGAATCATGTAACCACTCAGTAACTTTGCACCTTGTTTGGTTCACGTTGGCTCATCTGTTGAGGAAACCTCCACTGCTTGCCTCAGGCTCTCCAGTGTGTCACAAAGGATTTGGTGTCATGTTGTCAGATGAACTCTTGGTTCAGCTAGACATTGGCTGACTCTTTTGGAATTCACCAGTGCCATGCCACGCTGTAATTTAAAAGAGACCCTCTGCTTCCCTGCAGCTAGACATGGGACATGGGAAATTGTCTTTCTGGGTAGTCTGGCAGCCCCTAATTGAGGAGCCCCTGATACATGTCCAAGGACATTAAATGTTCCTTGGAGCATAGTCTGAAAACCCCTTTATCAAATCCATGATGCTGAAAAATTCCATTTCTTTATATCCACGCGCAATAGTGTCAACCACCTATCAAGTATAACTGGTTCTTAGTTGACTATGAACTGGGAGGTTTGCACTGATGAATGTTTCTGGTGTAATAATCATAAAACTGGATTCTTCTTAGCCGGACTCCAACAACTATTCTTTACCTTCTTCCTCTGCCATATCATCTTTTCTCTGCTAAGAAAGACCTCTGAGAAATTTAAATGCCATTAGGACTGCAATTTGAGACAACTTTCATAAGACAGAAATATGCATTTTTTTGTGGTTATTTGTATCTTCAGTTTTGCTTTATCTTTTGGTGACTTCAGGGATGGACGAGAAAAAAGTAGATACAACCATCCTCCTCCCAAATGTATTGTATTCTATTTAGAACCCCAAGATCTATATGTTTTCATGTTGGACTTATGGGTGAAATTTGGGTTAAACACATGTTGGACTTACCAGTGAAATCTGGGCTCAAATCCCCTGCCAGCCTCAAAGCTGTGGGTGATCTTGGGCCACTCATACAGTGCAATCCTAAATAGTGTTACATCCTTATAACCCCACTGACTTCTACTCTATTTATGATGATACTGATATTCTGTCAATCTAACCTACCAGGGTTGTACTAAAAGGGTGGAATATGTACTACCAGTGCTTGGAGGAAGGATGGGATTAAAATACAGAAATGTGATATATTTCTGGACATAAACTTTGACAAAAGTGTATTGCATGCATAATCTGTCTTCCTTCCATCATGAAACTCATGGTGAAGTACATATGAGTCGTACCCTATGAAGTCTTGCAAAGAGACCCTGACTAGACCTGCTGAGCTTCAGCAAGGTTGCCCTCCAACCATACCCTGTTTGCTTTAAGGGGCAGTTCATGTATTTCTGCAGATTCTAAAGATTTCTGCAACTCTTAAAGGATCTTGAGGAATTTACGGGACTGCGGCTGTGTCGTGGTAGAAAGGCATGCTAAATTAAATCGATTTGCCTGTGAAAGGGCCGTGTCCATTATTCATGTCACTGGTCTGTCACATCAAATTGAGGGAAAGAAGAAAACCTTAAAAAAGAATAAATGTTTAGTGCAGGGGGGTGGGGTGGGGGAATCCCAAGCTGCAAGGGACTGAATTTAAAGTGGGAGAAAGTCTGAAAGCCTGGGGTTAAGGCGGGGGGTGGGGTGGGGTGGCTGTTTGTCTAATGTTGAAAATCTGCAAATGGGAAAGTGATTTAAGTTTAGTTGAAACTTTGTTTTTACAAGGAGGAAGCCAGATTGAAAGTTTAGCGCAGGAATACCCTTCCAAAGGGAGGGGCATCTCCTTAGAAAGATGCCAAAAGCACTTAAAATAATTCCAACAACAAGTCTGTAGAGTTCTAATGTATATAGTATAGTGCATACATTATCTAACTTTTTAAAAGACAGATGAAAGAGATATTTGAAAAAAACTGGCATAAGCATTTGTAAGGGATGGATGACGCATTTGCTAAACTGATAAATCAGAATTTTGAGTTACCCAGTTTGAGAGGTTTCATGAATGCTCTCAAATTCAACATTAAACATAATATCCCTGTATCATCTAATGCACTTTCCAAGGTTAGTTTTACTCAAAGCCCCTCCCCCCGCACAAATAGTTAGTATACTCCCTCACTGCTAATCTTTGACCACATACTCTGGATTTTTCTTTTTAAAAAAAAGAATCAAAAAATGAAAGGATATAAGAGATAGACAGAATTCATCTTTGTAACTCTGTCTTATCTTCTTCGTTTCTCAGTCTATTTATGGTTAAGAAGCAACTTAGCTCCATATGAAAGCTCATGTACCTACCTGCACAAAAATATGTCACCAGTCACCACTGTGTGCATTCCTCCCCCTTCACAAAAAGCTGTCAAGCTGCTCATTAAAATAAACTCTGGAGTAACATGCTAGGTAAATTAAAATAATGAAAGAGAATCTCTTTCTCTCAGGTTAATATACTTAAAAAATGTTATTTACGTGCACATGCCCACACACAAATGTTGTTATTCATGCATGCACTCACACGCTACCACCACTGGTAAAAGAATGATTTGAGGAGTGATTGGCTGTTACAAGGCAGCCCCAAGTCCCTTATGAGCATGCAAGATTATCACCGGCTGAATACTCCATTGAGCCAGAGAAACTTTGAATTGTTTTCTTTAGAAAGCATCCTTGCACTCTTCACTTACACTGTGGATTTTGTTCACCTCCATATGCTTGTGTGGTTGTACAATGTTCTATATTGGCCTAATGTGTGTGCATGTATGGTTTTTTTTCAAGAGTTATTGTGCTCATTTTGTACATTAGAAAGCCCTCTGAAGCCGTATTTCTGCTACCTTGGAAATGAGAAGCCCTTTTAATCAAAAGCTAACAGTGGTTTCTCCACTAGCTCTGTTCACTGCATTGTGCTGAACAAGCTTCTGCTCCAAACACAGATTTGTTACATTGCTGAATAGCATTAAGCAGGTTTTTAAAAGAGGACTTCACTGTTTGTTTTTTACGCCATTGTTCTTTGCACGTGGTTTCGCCAAGATTTGTCTTTCTCAATTAACTGTCTCTTATTGCTCTAAAAGATGTCCCCCCATTTCCTACAAGGCACTGCATTTCTCCCAGTTTTGCAGTCTAAAAAGCAACATAATTTTCATGCTAAAATGTTGAGGCGAAAAAGCTGATAACAGAATTTGCAGTCCGTTCTGTTGAAAATGTGAATGTCCTTACATTTGGAAATGCCAGCAACCTGTTGATTCTACAGAGCGCTGTAGTAAAGTGATGTTCTCGAGTTTGATTTGCAAAATTACAGCCAGTGTAAATAAGGCATTTTCTCCCACAAAAGAGACTTTACTCTTGGAGTGGTTGTATTGTGGTTAAAAGGTGAAAGAGAAAGCTGGAGCAAAATACAGGAGGCCTCTGGAGGTAGCGCCGGAACAAGGATGAATGGCTAGCGGGTTTTAGTTTGATGGCCTTCTGCAGGTCTTCCAAAGTGAATTTTGGTCATTATGGGGGGAAAAGAAAGAAAGAGAGAGAGAGAAAAAGAAGCCAGTGTGTCAAAGAAAATAGCGGTAACAGAGAAAATGCAAATTTCACTCAGTTTAAATGTCATCGAATTATATCCATTTTTGGTGTGTGGGGGGAAACAGCTCCAGGTCCATCCAATTTTAAAGCCTCCCCCCAATTTTGATTCCCACTCCTATCTGTGGATTCCTTTTACGGAAACAGGAATGAATTATTACTGAGCATTAAACTTTTACTGTTGTTTTGAAAAGTTATCATATATTTGGTATGTTTTGATTTTGCAAGCTACCTAGAGCTTATTTGATATATGGAAAGGTGACATAGTAATCATTTAAATGAATGAAATAGCACTGTGTAGTTACAGAAAACAACTAAACTGTCATTCTTTATTTCAAAGCGTTTTATCTCCTTACTGCTAAAATAGAACACACTGCTAGTATGAAAGTGAGCCACCATATCTTCCTGAACAAAATAGTATTAGCCTGTGCCCTTTTTTGTTTGTTAAAAAGTGCCAGTACTTATATACAAGGCTGCACCAATTCCTACCAGTTTGTCCCTCCTCAGGACGTCCCAGAGCCCACCCCGAAAGGTAAGCACCATCACTCACAACAAAAGCCCTGGTTTTAGCAGTTTTCCAGAAGGCAAAATGACAAAGCAAGATGAATTCTAGAGAGATGCAAAGTTATGTAGGCTTCTTTGGGATGTGGCCCTGTCAAACCTGCCTACCAACTTCATCTTGTTCAATGTGCAGAATCCCTGGCTTTAGGCTCCAAATATTTATTTACTTCATAACTTCATACTTACTTACATAACTCTTGCCTCCATTTTAGCTTCACAACAATCCTGTGAGGTAGGTCAGGCTGAGAGTTTGCGTCACTGGCTTGGGGGCACCCAGCGACCTTCTGTAGCAGAGTGGGGATTCCAACCTGAGTCTCCCAGATCCTAGCCTGACACTCTGACCACTACACAACGCTGTAACGGCAAACTGTCTTTACCTGTTCAGAACTAAGGGGCTGAATGTTCAGCTTACGTATAATGCCCTCAGCAGTTACATCCTCCTAAGCAGAGGGTGCCAGCCTCTAGGTGGGACATGTAGTAGTCCTAAAATTATAATTATAATCCCTGACGAAAGATCAGTTCCCCAGGACATAGCAGCTCAGGAGGTGGACTCTATAACATCACATCCCTGCTGAGCTTCCTCCCCTCCCCAAGCTTCACTTTCCCCAGGCTCCACCCCCAAAGTCTCCAGGGATTTTCCAAGCCAGAGTTGGCCACCCAGATTTTAAATCTATTGAAGTCAATGGGCTGAGAGATGGCCCTTCTAGTCTGCAGTCCAGTGCTAGCTGTTGAAGCAAGGGTGTGCCTGTAAACTGACCGTATCAGCCTCCTTTTCTTAAAAAAAAAAAGTGAGGATATGTAATCTCACAAACACATAGGGTTGCCAGGTCTGGGCTGGGAAATACCTGGAGACTTTGGGGGTGGATCCAGGAGAGGGCGAGGTCTGGGGAGGGGAAGGGGAAGGGGAAGGGGAGGGGCCTCCACATGGTACAATGCCACAGAGTCCACCCTTCAAAGCAGCCATTGTCTCCAGGGGAGCTGATCTCTGTCAGCTGGGGGTCAGATGTAAAAGTGGGAGATCCCCAGGCCCCACCTGGAGGCTGGCAACCCTACAAACACGTCACATTACACTTTGTTTCAATTCAGCACTGAGGGCTCCTTCCCAGGTGCAGGAGACTGAGGTGCTAAAATGGCCTACATCACTACAGGCAGTAGCACAGGTGAGGGATTCCAGCTTTGAATGTTCCTTTGCATTAACCCCACCCCCACCCCACAAACAGAAAACTAGCACACACTCCTTTGCTTTGCTGGCTATGCTGACTTTCTATTTGTGGAGAATTTTTGGTAACATAGGGGGTCATTCCAAAATGTGATTCCCCCCACCCCCGCAGTCCACAGTAGTGCAGTCTATCTTACCATCTTAGATCAATATTACCTCAGCCTCCTGTGTGGGTGAACCAGGCCACTCCCACCTCTGCAGGGTGCCCCTGAAGCTATCTAGATAGAGCCTTTTCTGTGGTGGCACTTCCTCTTGGGAATTCCTTCCTTGGTTTCCTAAGCCCAGTTCTAGCCTAGTACAGACACACACACACCCAGGAGAACTCACCATGCAGGAAGGAGAGAGCAAGCACAAACCCACTGGCCCCACCCCTTGCCTCTGTGTAATTTCCTGGTTGTCTGCAGAGTGTGAACACTCAGTGTGTGGTGGTGGTGGGTCATCAGTACTGAGCTATAGTCTTTTTCATTGTGGGTGCTAGGCTAGGACTTTCCCATTTATCCAGCCTCTGGATAGCTGATTGTGTGCATGTTTACTCCAGTTTTTATAATTTAAAAAAATTATATCCCACCTTTCTGCCCTTACAAGGGCCGCTGAAGCAGCTAACCATATAAAACATGCATGATAAAATACATTATGGGTCCGGTCACACGCAGAATTTGCTGCGGGATACTCACAAATGCCGTGATCAAACAGACACATCTGGCAAGCGTTGCGCACCTTTTGCCAATCCGGATCGTCTGGCTGAAGATCTGGAGTTAAAAAGTACCAGCGAAAGCCCACTATCAAACAGTTGCGACGGGCCACAGACGGACTTTCTCTGTCTGATCGCTCCAGCGCGTTCCTCCTGCCTCATTGAAGTGCATTGAAAACACGCGCCTCCGAAAAAAGCCCCAGTTCCCCGCCGTCATGTCTGATTGCCTAGTGGCAGGTCAAATAGCGATGGCACAAATAGCCACGCCTCCTCCCACCCGCGTTATCTGGCCCGCATGACTGGGGCCTATAAAACATTAAAATAAACCCCTCACCCAAACATACCTCATTAAAACAACTTTTTAAAGAGTTTTAAAACAGAGTTAAAATACATTCAAAACATAAAAAATTGGTTAGGAAGGAGGGATTACTGAGGGAATGCCAAATGAAACAAAGAAAGTCTTCACCCGATGGCAGAAGATGGCAACAGAAGGGGATGAATCTCCCTGGGGAGAGAGTTCCAGAGCTTTGGGGCCATGACCGAGAAGGCCCTCTCCTGGGTTGCCACTCTTCTAATCTCAGAAGGCAAAGAAGGGTTGCCAGTTTACAGGGGGGTTAACAAATTAATAGAAAAGGAATACAGACATGAGGATCTAATTTAATAGCCTAACCTAAATGCTGTACGCTTTTTAAAAAATAAATATTCAAATAACAAGTCTAAGTGTTTTTGTATTATGAAATGTTCGTAAGTATTCTAATATCCAATTTTCTGTTTTACAGTTCCGCAGGGCCTGCAAGACGGAGCTCATCCACTAGGCCTTCAACTAAGGAGGTGCCACTATATCAACAACTTTAATTACAGAGCCCTGGCTTCGACACCTAGCCTGCGCTGCCCTTGTATGAGGAAGATGTTGAGCAGAATGAATGATTGTGAGACCTTGTGTGCACTCTTAAGTAAGCCATCTTAAATAACTAATCAACTACTGCCAGCACTATGAATCATGATTTATTTACAATTGAACTGTTTTTAGAGGATTTTACATATTTTTAACTGTTGTTTGTATTGACCAGTGTAAGCTACCCGGATCCTGTTTGCGGGGAGGGTGCGGTATAAATCGAATAAATAAAATATTGTTTCATACATACACAATTTAAAAAATACAATAACATAAACCAATCACAAGATAGAAAGCTCATGAATAACAAGACTGGGCTGTGTACTTACAAAGTCACCAAAGTGAAAAACAATGGTACCAATTAAAATGTAAACCTTGAACCAGACCAATATTTTCAAAACCTGTGGAACATCCACTAAATGCTGAAATGAGTTTAGCAAGGTTTAGAACTCCACAATATGTCCACATAGGTGTGGTAATCTTGAAACTCTTTAAACTGACCCACTACTAACACCGATCCCAGGTAATCTCAGGCGTTTCATATCTTCATCAGAGAGTATAATTCATGCAGTCTTCCTTTGATAATTCCATATTGGAGCTGATGGAATTCATATGATTTAATTTTAAAGCAACGCCCCCCAATATACATCAAATCAATACAATTCCTTAAAAAAGCAGCTTACTTTATCAGAGATTACTTCCTCTGGAGAAAAGGGCTGATTTGGTGGGTGGATGGACACTATGGCTTTGCGGCCATGCCGTCTTTTAAAACCACATTAAATTACACGCCAAGCAGAGCAGACAAGACTGAGCTAAACTGACCAGTGGCCTGACTCAATATAAGCAGCTTCACATATTCATATTTTTAAGAGGAGGAGCTAAGATATGGGGATGGTATTTTCAGTGGCTGTCCCACGCAAAGTGGAGACACTTGGTACCTGTGACCACTACTGAATACTATGAAACTTAATTCTCTGTCAACGATGTGTAAACGCTAAAACTTTTACTCAACCAGTAGTTGGGGGGGGGGACACCCATACGCATAGTTAATTTGAAATATTCATTTGCTCTGCTTTCATCAGGAGTTGGGCTGTTTTTCCGCCTGATAGCTAAAATGAATTGGAGATTTTGGGCTCATCCATCAGATTTGGAAATGATCTCTTAATTGATGAGAGTGTTTAACAGTTAATTGAGCATGGCTATTGTGATCGGTAAAATGTTGGAAACTGCAGAAACCCACATCTAGCCACATGGGCAAGGAAGAGGAAAAACAATCCCCTGCTCCACAAGTGCTCCATAACTCTGTACAGAAGAAACTATTATGAACTTTATATCTTCAGTAGCCTTCAGGGGGTAAAGGTTCCTCCTGCATTTCAGGATGCAGGAGGTGGGGGCGGATTTTTCATGTTTAAATGGGAGAAGGTCCTTTGTCTGTAGAAAAAGGGGATGTCAGCCACAAGAGTTCAGCCTAGCAGTCTCCCAAACTCATTTTTCTACTTACAGGGACTTTTTCATATTTACTTCCCATCCTCCATATCTTTACTGCCAATAGTAGACCCCCACTGAAGTTTTATTCTTTGCCAGATTGGTTCTGCTGAATTTATCACATTTGAATCTCATCCTTATGGACTTTACTGTGGTATATGTCGTTCCCCCTTCCTTCCATTTTATCCTCACAACAACCCTTTAAGGTAGGTTAGGGCAGTGGAGAAAAGAACTGTGTACCTGTCCCAAAGATTCCTAGTGAACATTATTGCTAAGAAGATATTTGAACACAGATATCTCCTGGTCTGATATTCTGATCTCTATGCCTTATGCATACATAATAATGTATAACCATCTTTATTCAGCTAGAGCAGTAGCTGACTATGGAAAATTCAATCAGGGCTATTATGGGAGATAAGTTTTTTGAGGGTTGGGGGGAGATGTCTACTGTGTGATTTCACATTGGCAGATTTACAGAAGGAAATGGGATGTTTTCTTTGTACAGTTCTGGAAGGATATTCCAAAACCCTCCCTGCTCCACTGTTTTAGGTTGCTTATTCTTTGTGAACTTGCAGATTTTCTTATGTTAGGACCACATAGTAAGTAGCTGCATGAAAAACTTCAGATTAGAACTGCTTTACATCCTGCACTTAAACTGAACAATTCACAAGGTTCTTCCCCCAGCCCAGATTTTTTAGGTTACTATTTTAATGTATACAAAATATTGAGAAAAAATTGTTTCTAACAGCGTGGAAGATGGTTAAGAATTGAACCTCTCAGCATATATTTATGCTGTTCTTTTACATCTCTGCAAGATACATTTACTTCCATTTGCACCAATGCACCTTCAGAATTCTTTATTTTCTGTTATTTTGTCCATTTCCGTTTCCCTCTGTGTGTGTCTTTCTTCATTGGTTGGTAAACCTGAGTCAAGTGCTTGGTTTTGCTTTTAATATGTACAGCACCTAGCACAACAGCAGCACTAATGATAGCAATTATAATGGTAATACCACCAGCAGAATGCAACCTGCTGTTTCCTCCATTGCAGGTTCCCAAATGTATACTACCTCTCTCCAACCCTCCCCCCAGCCTCCTTCCATCAGCTTATCTACCTCTCCCCTTGGGAAGACCACCCTTTGAAAATAAAAGAGAGGGAATGGGTATGATGCAACAGCATGATACCAGGAGCATTTTTAATGTGCCTATCAAGGGCAAACATTAAACAGCTTAAAAAGATGATGCACTGAGCAGTTCCTCAAGATGTTCCCATATCCAAATATTTACCAACTATTTTTTTCCCTTTAAAAAACCAGTTCTGTCACAATCAGCTCAGAGTATCTTGCCAATATATGCAGTGACCTCAGGGAATTCTTCTTTCTGCCGCTAATGCTGTGGTATGTTGGACTCTGTTGGATCTCCATAGAGGGGGGCCAGGAATGTATTGTGGAACAATACCGAGGGCCGGGAAAGAGGAAAGAATGAAGGGCAACCGAATTTGATAACCACATTAAAGCACTCCCAACATCTGTTGAGGCCAAAGACAACACTATCACCAAGAATTAACCTCCTGAACCACTTAATCATTAACCACAGCCTGGAGAAAGTGAGGCAACAAGGCCTCACTTGTTGGTAGCAGACCTTTGGAGAGATGCAGCAAGCCATATTTTATAGGGAACAGCGTGAGAAGAGTCCAGCCAGCTTTAGACTTTTTAAACACAGAATATATTTCTGTGGGAAATGGGGAGACAATGGAAGTAACAGAAAAACTGATCATATCTTGGGACATCCCTTCTATTCATTTAAAACTAGGAAAAATCTCCCCAAATGTCAAAAAAATAGAGATGCAGGTGGGTACCATGTCAACATCTTTACTTGATATTTTAGTGCTTCTTGGGTAGTAAGAAATATTTTCTTTTCACAGTTTTCCTGTGAGGGAGGAATAGGAAACATTCCAAACAGATAAAAAAAAAAAAAGTAGGAAAACCACTTCCAAGAAATGCAAACAGATGTAAGGTTGACAAAGTTGGCAAAAAACAAACAAAACTGAAGAAGTCAATCTGGATACAAACAGACCAGGTGTCAAACACACGTAAGAAGCAGTGAGTCAGACTGCATAAAAAAAGAATAGTTTTGATATAGCATTCTTCTTAAGTGTTGAAAATATACAATGCTAGCAATCTTTTTATAAAAACAACCCTTGAGGTAGGCCAATATTAAGACCCAAACAGACACAACCAAAATCACAGATCTGGTTGTAAAGGAAAATTATATGGGTGTGGACCTGATTCAGATCAGGACTGCATAAAGAGGGGACAGGGTATTTTTTTAACCCCTTCAGCTTCTGCTTGGTTTCACTAATCAATGGAGGCTAATGGCTATGACTGAAGTGTATTATTTATTTATTCAGGAACCCACAGCTTCTATTCAACAGAGGTCTCAGGATCACAGCATGCACAAACATAGCATTAAAACTTGAATAGATAATAAAACCTATAAATACAAATAAATACAATTTAACAGATTTTAATTAAAATTCAGTTGGTCATCGGCACCAGAGCAAATCTGGACAGCCAACCAGGTCATCCATTCCCTTGGTTAATTAAATGCTGCACAAAACAAGGCAGCCTTGTGTGCCCTACAGAATCCTAATAGATCCCTCATGGCATGAACTTACTTGGGGAGCTGGTTCCAAAGGCAAGAGCAGCCACCAAGAAGGCCCTTGTCCTAGTGGATGATAAACGGGCTATTTGTGTACCAGTCACCTGCAGTAGACCCCATGGTAAAGACCAAAGGGGGCTAGGGGGTCATATTAAGAGAGACAGACCCCAAAGTACGAGGGTCCTAGACCGTTAGGGTTTTATAGGTCAAAACCAACACCTTGAATGGATACCGGGAACTAATTGGGAGCCAGTCCAGCTGCTGCACGATTGGAGTTATATGAATCAACTAGGAAGACCCAAACAACAATTTGGTTGCTGCTTTCTGGACCAACTGCAATTTCTGAAGCATCTTCAAGGGTAGCCCTATGTAGAGCCTGTTACAGTAGTCTAATCTGGAAGTGACTGTCATATGGATCACAGTGGCAAGGTCCAAAGAGACAAATAGGGAGCCAAATGGTGGGCTCAGCATAAGTGGTAAAACACTCCATTCATCACCGTGGCACTTAGTTCTCCAAGGCAAGAGCGGATCGAGCCACACTCCAAGGCTCTTGACAGAGATCACTTCTGTAAGGTGGATCCCATCAAGTGCTGGTAAAGATGGCCATCTCTGAGTCCTGGACCCAGCCAGCCACAGGATCATGTGGCTGGGTGGGTCTGAGACTCAGGAAGGCTGTCTTTAAAACAAGGACTACTTGGCCCACAGATCAGTATTAAACATCACCCTATACCAACTCTTTCTTTTGGTTCACAGGTGTAGCATCATCCCTTGTTGACTCCAACATCAGACTATGACTTGCAAAAGTGATTGGGCCACTGCAGATCTAACACCTTATGCAATAATTTTCTATGGAGTCAGTTCACACAATTAGGTTCCAGTCATCACATAAGCAGTAGTCAGTTGCATAGAAGGTAACTCAATCTTATCTCAGTATTGAAAAAAATAAAGATACCCTTTGGGACACATTCCTTGTATGTTCTGATGCTGTGTGGTCCAGAGGTCTTCAGCCATGGGCTTCATGGGTCTTCCAAGCCTCAGGCAGGTGAAGGAACTAGTTTATTAGTAGGGAATGCATAAAGAGGCAAGGCACTGCATCACTTATCTCTTCTTGCTGAGAGGGGAAGTAGGAGCACCAATGCAAGGACATTCAGTAGCAAAAAGGATCACTTTGTGGCTTTCTGCCCCTTGGTTTGTTCTTGATTCCAGTTCATCTCTTGTTTCTTGGTTTGTGCTTCTGCCCTCTGGCTTTCTTGGTCTGCAGTTTGATCTTCTGGCCACCACACTGCTGAGACTGGTGACCTATTCCTGTCACAAAGTCTTGCAGTTTCGTGGGACCCAAGCTGTCACCTAGGGGCTAAAGGTGGGTCCTTCTGGATCTGGAAAGACTGAAGACCACTGTTCTTACAGAGAGGGCGGGACATAAATCAAACCAACAAAATAAATAAATAAAAATAGTCCATTTTTTGTTATTTTTTCATATGTGTGTGTGTGTGCACGCACGTGCACATGTGAGTATATGTGCACCTGGAAGTATGCCGACCTCTGGTGAATGACGCCCACTGTGGGCCTGGTGGATATTCAAAGAGGTGGCTGAATAAAGCCTGCCCCTGCCTCCCGCCTCTGCAGGCCTGTAGATACAGTGGGGCATCTTGGGGCCTGCCCCCCCGACTTACTGCCAAGGCCCCCCACTTCCCATCCAGCCCAGGCACTCCCTTGGGGGGGGGTGCAGCAGGGGTGTGTGCGGGGTGCCCCCTGACTTATTTAAAGGCCCCCCGGATTTAAAAATCCTGGCTACAGGCCTGCGCCTCTGGTATTTCAAGGAAGTCACCCATCCAAGTACTTGCCAGAGTCGCTCTTGCTTAGTTTCAGGGAACTGATGATATCAGGCTTGTCTGGGCTATTGAGGTCAGGGCAAAAACAGTCCAATTATTAATGTATCCTTAAAACAAATCCAGAGCCAACTACTCCCTGAAAGTTCCAGGCAGGCACATAACAATGCAAATCTATAACACAATCCAGCTTAATTTCCAGTTACCTTTGGTCTCCCTTCTTCAAATTGGTAACCAATGGGAGGGAGGGGGCAGATTTCTAAACTCATTGTTTGGTGGATTTGAGTAAACATGCTTTCTAATGGATTATTATTTCTTTTTTTCAAATCCCCACTTAAGGCTCTTCCCCCCTGAACTTCCTATCTGTTTTTAAGCCCTCCCTGAGAGGCTAGTGGGTTGTTACCAGCCAGTGAATCACTAATCAGAACAGAATTTGTCAATGTGGATAATTAATTGAAACCTTGGAGGGCTTCTTTTGTGAGCTGACAAGGAGCATAGCAGAGAAGCCCCAGTGACCCCTCCCTCACCTGGATTATCCCAGCAGACACCTGCTGCTTATAATGAAGATCTGCTGTCCCTATTTCCAGATTTTCAGTTTTTACATGCAGGCGAAAGAGGGGGGGAAATTAAAACTATTGCATGGCTGGGACTTTGCCGCCTAGCCTGCAGAACATTTAGGCCAGCTGCCGTTCACTCAAAGGCTCTCCAGCATGAAACAATATGGTGCTTCTGTTTTCCTTTGGAGCATACACTTTGATTGAATGTGCAAACATGTATAGGCTTCCCTCCCCTTGAGGGTATAATAGCCTTTTCATGGGATAACAAGTCTCCCAACAGATTGGAAGCTTCCTTTGCTTGTGCTTGGAAATACCTGATATTGTTTCTTGAATGTTTTGGAGAAAACCCACAAGAGTAAATGGGGAAAGCTGAAGGTCACTTTGTGTTAACGTGGAAATGGCTTGATAATCCCCCCCTCCACGCGCATGCTGTAAATTAGCAAGGTGCAAATGGCAGGGCCGAATCTGTCCCATGACTTTGTGGGACCTCAGCAGAAGAGCTCCTGTGGTCTCTTTTACCTTGATGAGACCCCCTCACACACACTGCCGGGCTGGCAACAGCTCTGTTGGCTTCTGCTCTTACCCTCCTCATCTGTCCACACAGTTCTAATTTGTGCTCTCGAAAGTGACCACTGATACCAGATCCTCATGTTCTCAGGAGAGAGGTGGAGGGCACCTGAAGCAGACCCCTTGCTGAAGCTGAACTGAATTGGGTCTGTCCATGGCTTAGAGGAGAAACCTGCTGGGACCTCCCCTCTCATTTATGTCTTGAGGGGAAGGGAGTTATTTGGGGTTTTTATTTTATTTGGTATGTTTTAAATTGTGGTTTGTAAACCAGCTTGAATTACAAGAAAAGGTGGGCTTGAAACATTGTGTGTGTGTGTGTGAGTGAGCGCATGTCCACCCACCTGTTAGTCACATTGACCTCTGGTGACTGACCCCTACTGGGGGCCTGTAGGATATTCAGAGAGGTGGCTGAATAAAGCCTGCCTCTGTCCTCCCAACTTGGTATTCCAAGGAAGTCTCCCATCCAAGTACTAACGATGGTCAACCCTGCTTAGCTTCTGAGATCTGACAATATCGACCTTGCCTGGGCTATCGAGGTTGGGGCCAGCTTGAAACATATTGATAAATAAATAAATACATAAAGCTGTTGCAGACTGTGACTACTTGCCATTCAATTAGGGATGCCAGACTTCGGGTGGGACCTGTGGCTTCCCCAGAATAACAGTTCATCTACAGAGATCAGTTTTCCTGGAGAAAATGGATGCTTTGGAGGGTGGACTGTATGGCATTGTATCCCACAGAAGGATCTGACCTCCTGAGGGTCTATCCCCAAATCTCCAGGAGTTTCTTAATCTAACCCTATCTGCCCATTCCTCACTGGTGGCCAGAGGGGACCTGACAACCCTGTGTTCAGCGGGTGTGAGAATGCGGGAATGTATAATGACAACATTAAAGTAAGGCTTGTGCCAGAAATGTGATGCGCCTTTCAGGGCCTTTAGAACTTCTCTGAAATTTTGGAGGGAGACTCCCGTGAGACTCCCATAAGAACCCCTGAGAACTTCATCTCAGTTGTGGGGAAGGAAGAATTACCAGTGGGGCTGTGTGACTCTCATTGAAATTAGCAGAAATAACTCCCAAATGGATTACTGAGCCTGAACATGTAACAATGTAACCTGAATGAATTTTTAATGAAAAAGACAGGCCAAATCTGATCAACATTTTTGCCCACAAAACCAGCAATGCCTTTTGCTGAGGCTGCTCAGCAGCACCACCTGCCAGCTGATCTGGAGAGCAGGAGCCTGCGTTTAAAACTCACCAATTCCCATTGTCAGATCAGCCATCGGTTTGGGGAGCTCTAACTGTTGGTGGGATTCTGCCAGCCTCTGGGTCTTGGCAGATGTCTGACAATGCCAAGTCCTGATACTGGGCCCAGCCCAAAACAGCACAAGAAAAATTAACATTACTCCAGGTGTTACCTGGAGATCTCCCAGAATTACAACTAATCTCCAGATGACAGAGATCAGTTCCCCTGGAAAAAGAGGCTGCTTTGGAGGGTACCCAGGTTCCATGCCCAAATCTCCAGGAATTTTGCAACCTGAGTTGGCAACTCTACTAATAATACTCCAGAATACCAAGATTTTTGAGGGGAGGTGGGTAGTTATGACAAGTTACTCTTTTTTTTTTTAACTCGATATAGAGGAAAACAAGGTTTTAAGCCATGTTGGATCCTCACTGGGAAGAAAAGCAGGTGTATAAACTTCTAAACAAATAAGTAAAAATAGATAAATAGATCCAGTATAGCTTTGTAGTGTGGATCTGTCCAAAGGGATAAACACAACAAGAACCCAAATGAAACGGAGCCGGGGGGGGGGGAGTATTGTAACACACTTGTTCAAGAGCAGGCGTTCCAAGCACAGTCCCCCACACAGATCTTAAAAACATTTTCTACAGTTAAACCAGAGGTAGGCAATAGCAAACCACCTCTATTCATCTCTTGCCTTGAAAACCCTGTAAGGTTATCATAAATCAGCTGCGACTTGATGACATTTTCCACTACCACGGCTAAATAGCCAACTTTCAAGAAAACAGAACAACTGAAACCAACAAAGAACCCATTCAAACACTCAGATGTGCAATAGCACCACCCACAGGTAGGGAAGATTACATAACCACAACAGTGGCTTTTATCAGGCAGAGTTGACAATTAACAACGATAACAGTCGAGCAGCTCTCTTCTTAGTAAAAGTAAGCCCTGTGGGACTTTAAAGCTTAATAAAAGTGCTGTGGCATAAGTTTTCATGAGACACAGCCCATCTTGGCTTAATCAAATTGCCCCCTTGATGTCATTAACTCTTCCAAGTGGGTGATGAAAAATTAACCTACAGTCTCAGATGCCCCCAGCCCAAGAAGCCTCATAGCATGCTCAGAATTCATGTTCTAATTCCTGTGTGCTGACTGACAGGGCAAAGGAAGGACAGGAATGCCGAAAGACAGTATTTACTAGGTTATCCCAGAAGGGTAAACAGGATATCTGGGTCTTCTCACAATCTGTATGCAAAGAATTCTGCTGAGAGGTGCTGAGTCCAACCAATGCTTTTCACAGTAATTGACCTTTCTTATGTTAATTAGGCTCTCTCCCAGCCCATGGAAGATGCCTGGTGACTGTTCTGGATGTTGAGAGGATTTATGTTCCCATTCTGAAAAACCTGTGCCCTAGAATTAACAAATCATGAATATGCGGTGAGGTTTGATGTGCCTGCAATCAGGGTTTATCACAGCCGCCCCCCCCCCAAGCAACCAATGCACCCTCCTCCCTTGATCTGCAAGCACAACCATTAGGGTCAATGTGGTTTCCACTGGCAAAACTCAACTTCTTCTGGAAGAATGGATGACTGGGGGGTGGGTGGGGGGTGGGTGGGGGCTGAATTCCCTTTTATGCTTCAGATACCCACCTATATCTGTGCTGCTCATAGGGAAAGGGTGAAATGTAGGTCTGTAATGGGACAGGGAATCAGCAAAATCCTCCCTCCCATTTTCTGGCAGAAAACAACCTATGCACTCAGCCATGGAACATTTTCTAACTGGAAAGAAGAATACTTAAGCTTCCCTGGTCATGTTAAGTGTGCACTCAAATGCACACCGTAATGATTGTAGGTGTCATCTGCCATGCGTTGTGTTATGTACGTGGACCACCACCAGGGGTCCGCGGATAAAGTAAGGAACTTGGGTCCCAAACACAATGGGACCTCAGATCCTAGACCACCTAGTGTCCATCAATAGGCCATCTGGCGGGAAATTCAAACCCTCCAATGGGACCGTGGGTGTACTGGGTGGGGTGTATATAGTTGGCCTTTGCGGGGCCTGTTTTTCAGTCTTGTGTGTGAAGTACAATAAACATGTCTGAATGCATGTTGTAGTCCGAGTCTCTATGAGGCGAATCCAGTACTTTACACATTGCTTTTAAAGGGATGTGTATGTAAATAAGCATTCACATGACCACTGTTGTTCATAGGCTGGTACAAGTAGTTCCAGTACCTTTACCTAACACAGTTAATGCTGGATTCATGGTGGTTAATTTTTGCCTTGGTGATTTTATTTGCTGATTATGCCAATTCATGTTTGCAGCCTCCTTTCCAATAGCTGTATTTTAAAGTGGGTAAGATCCATTTTTTCCTTGTACTAGTATCAGCAGCCTGATCTCCTCACTCCCATTTTACCCCAAACAATGTTATTGTCTGTTTATTCAGCAATTAGTATTTCTTGTACATCAAGAAGCGGCTTTCTGCTTGCCTGGCTCCCTTCTAGGGGACAAATATTCTATTAGGAATACAGTACCCAGCTAATTAATTTCTGATCTCTTTGCAGCATTAACTGACTTCTTCAAGGGAGCTTGTAAGATGTGTATGCTTTGGAAGAATTTGTGGTGAAATGATGGGGAATCTATTTCTGCCAGGTGCCAGAGAAATTCCTCATCCGACAATGCCACTGGATTAAGTAATTAAATTAATGATTCCTAGCATTATAGGCATATGTTTTTCTGTCTCGTTTGCCACAGCCTGATTAACTGGTTGTCTAATCTGGGTACTTGGATGAAAGACAAAATGGCATAGATGTATTTTGTGTACGTGTCCACATAAGTTTTGGAGCCAAATATGTTAGATCTTATTTAATATGTGAAATGTGGAAGAGTTGTTCCTGGACTGTACCACCTTGACTTCAAGTCTGGGGTTCCATCTTCATGTTGTTCCTTGCATTTTTAAAATTGCAGTAGGCATAAATGAGCACATCTGGAAGAATAGCTCTCACACAGCCATTTTCTGTGACAATTTTCTGCGTATTGTGGAGTTTTGCCTTTTTCTACATGGGGAAAAGAAAAAGCCCTCCATTCAACTGCAGTGTGAAGTTGTACGTTCTAAAAAAATTGCTTTCCTTTCTTATGAACCTCCCTGAACATTCAGGTCATTCTCAGAGGCCATGTTCCATGCATATCCTGACATCTGAGATTTGATGGGTGCAGCATGAGGCAGGACCTTCTCAGTGGAGGCACCCTAGCCGTGGAATGTCATCTTGAGGTTTGTCTGTCTTACAGTTGCCAGGTCCTCCCTGGTCAACAATGGAGGATGGGTGGGTAGGGTGGCCAGATTCAGGTTGGGAAACTCCTGGAGATTCGGGAGTGGAGCTGGGGGAGGACAGGGACCTCAGTAGGGTTCAATGCCAGAGAGTCCACCATCCAGAGCATCCATTTTCTCTAGGGGAACTGATCTCTGTAGTCTAGAGATGAGCTGTAATTCCGGAGGATCCCCAGGTCCCACCTGGAGACTAGTATTCCGAGGTCTAGTCTATTTAGCAGCATTGTTCAAGAAAGAGGTTAAGTTTATTTTGGTTCAGCAGGTTTGGGGTTGGTTAGCCTTTTTATTTTTGCTGTGCTGTTACAGATTTTTGGGGGGAGGGAGGCAGGTTTTTTGGTCATAATTGTTTTGTGTTAGCAGGGCCGGCTCACTCACTAGGTGAACTAGGTGTTCGCCTAGAGCGCACTGGCCCTTAGGGGTTCCAAAAGCCCCCCACCAAAAGCCCTGCCAAACCCCCCACCCCTTCCCTGGCTTGCCAGTGTGCCCCGCAGCTGTGGGACGCGCAGGCAAGCCAACGCTCAGACGGAAGGGACAGGGGTTTAAACCCCTGCCCCTTCCCTGGCTTGCCGGCACCCCTGGCAGTGGGCGCAAGGGGGAAGGAGGAGGAGAAGGGGAGCCCTCCCTTGCCCTGGGGAGCCCCGGCGGTGGAGAGGTGGGAGGTTGGCAACCCCGTAATTGGGTGCACATGGGGGGGGGCCCAGAAGGTAGCCCCGCCTAGGGTGCAAAAAAACCTCGGGCCGGCCCTGTGTGTTAGATTTATCTTGTATGATTTTACATAAACCACCATGAGGATGCGAAATATACTGGGTTCGACATAACAGGACATTTATTCAAAAATGAAAAGAAAATAATTGTTGCAAAAAGTGGAGATCAGACCCTCTTGGCCAAACTAGATGTGATGGCATTTTTGTGGCTACCACAAGGACTCTGCTGCCATTTTAAAAGGCTTTGGGGCCCCATTCCTGATCAGGCCCGAAGCACAATGGGTTGAGGCACTCTACCCCCACCCCACACTTTATCAAGTGCCAAAACATCTGCATTCCCCGCTGTTTTGGCATTTGATAAGACGTGGTGCAGGGGACAAGAGTGCTTGCCCTTAGGGCCCAGTCAGGATCAAGCCCCCACAACATTTTTGTCCTATGACTTCCAAATAGCAGTGGTGTCCTCATCACATCTAGTTTGGCCCTCTTTTTCTTCTGGCACAACTTTGCTAGATTTCTACCTTTCCTAATGGGGCATGTTTTTAATATATATATATTTGTGTGCGTGTATGTGTTTGCCTGGAAGTCATGGTTGACTTCTGGCGACCCCTACTAGGGGCTTGGACATTTTTCAGGGAGGTGGCTTGATTAGCCTGCCTCTGTGTCCCACCTCTGGTATTCGTTGGAGGTCGCCCTTCCAAGTACTTGCCAGAGTCGCCCCTGCTTAGCTTCTAAGTTCTGATGGGATCGGGCTTGCCAGGTCTATCCAGGTCAGGGCCTAATTGGGCATGTTGAAGCATACTTTTTAAAAATTTGAACTATTTTCTAGAAAACAGTTGCAAGTTTTCACCATACCTCAAGACAGCTAGATCAGAAATTTATTTCATGAGGCTTCTCTCCTCATAGCTGTGACTAGAGGCTCAACCACACACAGAATGATAAAATGTACCAAGTTTGACCCTGAATTTGGGTCTTGCTCTTTCTGGATTGCACTGCCATGTCAGATGTTATCAGTCATAAGATGTGAATCTATTCAGCCATATGACTTTATGACTTGGAGACATAATTCCACAACGGCTGAGACATCTTTCTGTTATGCGTTACAGAATAACGTGCCCTCCGGGAAACGGCATACAACAATGTGCTCTGGGTTAACCCTTTCATTCAGGAAGCCAGATTTGGCTGCCAGCACTTCACAAGTGGTTGAAATGAGATATGTTGACCGTTGACCACAGAAGCGTGAAGGGCTTTGTAGGGGAAGAATCAGATTGCAAGGATTTTTACTGTCTTGACCTGACATCCTGATCTCAAACATTTGTCCTGGCTTGCTGCCAGAAAATTCTAGCACAATGCTAAGAGCCAAGGAAAATGACACTGATGTGGGCAGGACATGCAAAAAACCCCCTAGACCTTCCTGTCCACATGGTAGCCAAAGGCACTTTGATCTGATGAGGAGAGTAAGCAGGCAAACAGGGCAGCCTGAGTTGGTGGGGCCCTGCCCAGTTAGTGCTAATGGACCTGCCTCCAGTGCACGAAACATTTTCAGCATCTGGAACATACCTGATCTGTCTTTGCTGGGGGAACGTGATGAGCAGCATTGCATCAGTGGCCCATTTTTTCCGCCTGGGAGGCCAAGTTGTCGTGGGGAAGTTGCTACTCTGAGGCCATGACGGAGAGCAGTGGTTCCCAAATGGTCATATTAACAGTGAACAACCACATTTCTGGGTAACTGTCCTTTGCAGAGGTTCTAGGGAGCTGAGCTGGTTCGAGGGAAAATCTCAAAACAGCTTCTAGGCAAGCCTATATGTAAGTCAGTATGGATTTAAATGGCTGTGAAATATCAGCTTCAGAAATGTCTTAGAGGAACTGTCCTAGAGGCAAAATGTATTTCTAAGCTCAGAACCGTTTTCCAGCTAGTAATAAATACCTTCTTGAAATCGGTAAGAACCCCTGAGTTACCTTTTATCTCCTTCAAGTGCCCTGCCATGATCAGAAACATTACAGTAACCAGAGAGATCATGGGATTGGTAAATGAAAAATAAACATTAACAACCGTGATATCATTATGAACATTCATTTTTTCAAGTGTTTGATAAATATTAATACATTTCTGTGAAATCACATGGACATACATATCCTTCACAATGAGAATAATCCAATGTCATAATCCTCTTCTGTATTGCAGGAGACTGCCTGGTCCTCTTCACCTAAAGCGTCATCCAATGCAAATCCAGTGTTCTTAGTGTCTCTTATTCTTGTACCCAAGTAGCATGAAAAGTCACAATTCTGCAGACAGGCTTGCTCAAACACCTGCTTCAATAAGTTTCCTCAGAGCGGAATTTGTGTAACTCATATTATGAATGAAGGTATATGCCCCCTTCTCCAGTTCCTCCTGATAGCCATACCACTTCCTGTACTTGGGCCTGTACTGATGAAAGAGCCAGTGGCCTCTGTCCTCCCACCTCCAGATCTAGTCTTGCATGGGGTTGGCCAGAATGAGGTGCTCGTTGACCTGCTCTGGAGGCCACTTACAATTCCTATCTGCTTGTTTCTCATTAGCAGAGCATGGCTGAGCCATTGTTGATGAAACTGGTTTCTTCCATTATCAAAGCCTACCTTAACAATTTCCCCGGGATCACATATGGAATAATAATTATAATAATGTCATTACTATCCGTGCTGCTTTACAGACTACAAGGATACATGAACACATGAAACGGCCGTATACTGAATCAGACCCTTAGTCCATCAAAGTTAGCATTGTCTATTCAGACTGACAGTGGATCTCCAAGGTCTCAGGAAGAGGTCTTTTACATCACCTACTGCCAAATCTTTTAACTGGAGATACTGGGGATTGAACCTGGAGCCTTCAGCACACCAAGCGGATCCTCTACCACTGAGCCACAGGATTTGCTCAAGGAAGACAGGACCCTGTCCCACTGAGCTTATATGAAGGAGACAACAAAAAGAGGGGCAGTGAAAGGATCACACATCCACTCCGCGTGCTCGGGCTTCATTTCACTAAAGGACAGGGAATGAAAGCCTTGTGTCAGAGGCTTAGGAAGGGGAGCTGATGAGAGGTTTGAATGAATTAATAGACATTGTGCCATGCAGATGAAAAATCCACCTAGCTCCTGGGGGAAACTGGGGTTTGGTTGTCAACTTCCAGGCGGGGCAAAGAGATCTCACAGAATTAGAGCTGATCTCCAGACATAAGAACATAAGAGAAGCCAATGTTGGATCAGGCCAATGGCCCATCCAGTCCAACACTCTGTCACACAGTGGCCAAAAATACCAGGTGCCATCAGGAGGTCCAGCAATGGGGCCAGGACACTAGAAGCCCTTCCACTGTTGCCCCCCCCAACACCAAGAATACAGAGCATTACTTGCCCCAGCCTCAGAGTTCCTATCTATAGGACTTCTGCCCCATATGTTTATCCAATTCCCTCTTGAAGCCGTCCATGCTTATAGCTGCCACCCCCCTCCTGTGGCAGTGAATTCCATGTGTTAATCACTTTGGATGAAGAAGTAATTCCTTTTATCCGTTCTAACCCGACTGCTCAGCAATTTCATTGAGTGCCCACGAGTTCTTGTATTGTGAGAAAGGGAGAAAAGTACTTCTTTCTCAACCTGCTCTATCCCATGCATAATCTTATAAACCTTGATCATGTCACCCCTCAACCATCATTTCTCCAAGCTAAAGAGCCCCAAGCATTTTAACCTTTCTTCATAGGGAAAGTGTTCCATTCTAGTTGCCCTTCTCTGCACTTTTTCCAACGCTATAATATCCTTTTTGAGGTGTGGTGATCAGAACTGTACACAGTACTCCAAATGAGTTTGCACCATTGATTTATACAGGGGCATTATGATACTGGCTGATTTGTTTTCAGTTCCCTTCCTAATAATCCCCAGCATAACGTTGGCCTTTTTTATTGCAGTTGCACACTGTCTAGACATCTTCATTGAGTTATCTACTATGACTCCAAGATCTCTCTCTTGGTCAGTATCTGTCAGTTCAAACCGCATCAATATGTACTTATAGTTAGGATTTTTGGCTCCAATGTGCATCACTTTGCACTTGGCCACATTGAACCCCATTTGCCACGTTGACGTACATTCATCTATCCTCAACTGATCCCTTTGGAGTGCCTCACAATCCTCCCTGATTCTCACCACCCTGAACAACTTCGTGTCATTTGCACATTTAGCCACTTCACTGCTCACTCCCAACTCCAAATCATTAATGAACAAGTCAAAAAGCATCAGACCGAGTACTGATCCCTGCGGTATCCCACTCCTTACCACCCTCCACTGAGAAAATTGCCCATTTATACTCACTTTCTGTTTCCTATTGATTAGCCAGGTTTTGATCCACAAGAGGACTTCTCCTTTTATCCCATGACTATTGAGCTTACTTAGGAGACTTTGATGAGGAACTTTATCAAAAGCTTTCTGGAAGTCAAGGTAAACAACATCTATTGGGTCTCGTTGTCCACATGTTTGTTCACTCCCTCAAAAAACACTACATCTTCCCTTACAGAACCCACGCTGAGTCTGCCTCAATAGTTTTTGTTCATCAATGTGCCTACTAATTCTTTCCTTAATAACAGTTTCCACCAATTTACCTGGTCAGACTGACTGGCCTGTAATTTCCCAGATCTCCTCTGAAACCCCTTTTAAAGATGGGAGTGACATTAGCTACCTTCCAATCCTCAGAAATAGAGGCAGATTTTAAAGAAAGATTACATATTTTTGTAAGGAGATCCACAAGTTCACATTTGAGTTCTTTCAGAATTCTGGGATGTACGCCATCTGGGCCTGGTGATTTATCAGTTTTTAAGTTGTCCATCAGTCGTAGGACCTCCTCTCTCATCACCTCAATCTGACTCAGGTCTTTCAACACCCCTCCTGAAATTAGCGGTTCTGGAGTGGGCAAGCACTTCTCATCTTCCACAGTGAAGACAGAGGCAAAAAATGCATTCAGCCTCTCAGCCATTTCCCTGTCATCCTTCAGTAGTCCTTTTACCCCTTGGTCATCCAAGGGCCCCACTGCCTCCCTGGCTGGCTTCCTACTTCTAATGTATTTGAAGAAAGTTTTATTGTTGTTCTTTATGTTTTTTGCGATATGCTCCTCATATTCCCTTTTTGCTTGCCTGATCACAGACTTGCATTTTATTTGCCATAGTCTGTGTTCCCTTTTATCAACCTCACTTAGACTAGCTTCCCACCGCTTAAAGGAATCCTTCTTACCTTTTACAGCTTCCATTACTTTATTTGTTAACCATGCAGGCTTTTTTCTGTACCTATCTGTGCCTTTCCTAACCTGCAGTATATATTTTTTCTGAGCTTCTAGGATTGTAGTTTTAAATAGTCTCCAAGCTATCCAAGACCACAAACATCAGTTCCAGTGTGGTGTTTTTGTTTTTTGTTTTTTAAATGAACAGTTTATTGAATTCAGAATGGTTACAAAATGTTTAGAATATTAGAATATCCATGTCATCGATGTCCATGACGACAAGTACCCATTTGAATGAGTATGGGGTTTTTAATCTTGAGCTCTGGAGATTAATTTAGAGGGTAAAGAACTGATTTTTGCTGATTAATTGAAAGATCAGAGACTTGCATAAAATTATCTATGACTAAGTGGAGATGTGGAATTGAAAGACTCAATTTCACACCACTCAGTGTGGTGTAACGAACAGAGTGGTAGACTGGGACCCTGGGCAATCTGGGTTCGAATGTCCGCTACCATGGAAGCTCGCTGGGAATCACAAAACTCTCAGCCTGGCCTACTTCACAGGGTTGTTGTAGTGAGAAAATAGAGGAATGAAGAAAGATGATCTAAGCCACTTTGAGTCCCAAGTGTAGGGAGAAAAGTGGGATATAAAAAAAGAAATACAAATGCATACCCCTGGAGAAAATGGCTGCTTTGAAGGGTGCACTCTATGTCATCATACTCAACTGAGGTCCCTCTCCTCTCCAAACTCTGGTCTTCCTAGGCTCCACCCCAAATATCTCCAAGAAGTTTCCAACACAGAATTGGCAACCTTATTGAGTGCTGGATAGGGTTCAGAACATGACCAGTTTGGGGAGGTAGTGGGGAGCACCACAGAATGCAATATTTTTTTAAACCCCAAAAAACCTAGTCTAAAACCAAGCTTGTGTGCTTTACAATAGAGAAGTCAGGTTGGACATGTAAAAGCCTCTTTGCTTGAAAAAACCCTTCTTTCTTAGAGTGAAACCAGTGCTGCAGGTGGTAGGGTTGCCAGCTCTAGGTTGGGAAATACCTGGAGATTTTGGGGGTGGAGCCTGAGTAAAATAGCATTTGGGGAGGGGTGGGACTTCAATGGATTACAGTGCCACAGAGTCCACCTTCCAAAGGGACCATTTCTCCAGGTTAACTGATCTCTGTCACCTGGAAATCAGTTGTAAACCCAGGAGATCTCCAGTCAGGTGGGCTGGTCCTCCCTTGGTTAGCTCACACCCAACACCTGCACTTCATAACAAAAGTGATCATGCAAACTTTCCTTTGAGAGAAGTTCACCTGGCATTATTTATCTTGTCCTACAGGAAATCTCAATAAGCTGCTTGGAAACCTCAGAACACAGTCTCAAAACTGCCGATGTACAGGCTGGAGATATGTAGGATGTTTCAGGAAAATATTAATTAGCCTATGAAAAGTCCAATTCCTTTTGCATTAAATAACCAAGCAAATTGCCCCCACCCCTGCTTTTCTTTTTTCACTGGGTTGTGGCTACAGGGACTGAAGAGTGTCTATCCCCCCCCCCCCGCCCTGGTTAGCATATTTCTCAAGACTTTGGAAGTAATTTGATATTCATTTCCTACAGACAAAGGGATCCGGTAAGTGATACACCTTTAGAAGTACTCATCACAGATTTTGTCCCCCCACCCCTTTTGTATTAACAAAAGCTGGCTGAGAATTCTAGTTACAGATAGCCCAGCAACGCTGAAATGATTGTACTTTATCAAATTAATGCTGGTATTTTATCCTTCTATCCTTCGGGCTAACACGTTTTCTCATTAGCTATTATGATTTCGAACAATGGCATCACATCATTCCCGTGTACAGTGATTAGAGTAGGAAGACATAATGTTTACTAAAGGGTCCCTACTATGAGTTAGTTCCACTCCATTTTTTAAGCTAATAAATCAGCTTAGGATATGGAACAGGTAACAATTCTCATGAAGATGGTTTAGTTACATGTGTTCACTTTGGGACGGGGGTAACCTTCTTACATTAAGATGAATAAGACTTCTACTGAGATACATCCAGGGAGCCATAGTCCCCTTGGCACAAAACTAACTCGGAAGGGAGAGTGTAAATCTAGAGAAATGAAAAAGATAGGAAAGCTCTCCCCAAATAGTTTCTTAAGACAAGTATATGACTACCTCATGAGGAATATATTAAATATATTGAATATGTAAACACATACAGCACTTCAAAAGAATGTAATGCACATCAGAATCACACAAACTACAGAATGATGATTCTTAAAGTGATACAATCCAAAATAGTTCACAAGCACAAGCCCTTCTAGGGGCAATAACGCTCCATAGAGAAAATACTGTCCAGTATACCCAGACAGTATTGTACGCAAGACTCTTTTTGCCTGCTAGATTTGATACCATTGAGTTGTGAATTTGCTAAGGGGCCTTGGACTCCACTTAATATGAAATAGCATTTTGATTTGTGCATGGTCATGGTCATTGCACCTGCCTTGACTCACTATACCCTTTGAGGAAGGATTGTCTTCAAAACGCTTCAGTGGGAAGTTAACAGTGTTCTGTGCGCCTCAGCGTCTAGTCATGCCAACCACATGACCACAGAGACGTCTTTGGACAGCGCTGGCTCTTTGGCTTGGAAACGGAGATGAGCCCCACCCCCTAGAGTTGGATTCGACTGGCTTTCAAGCAAGGGAAACCTTTACCTTTTATCAGATGTTTTAAACTCCTTGGTAATGGGATTTTGGGGCCTCCCTTTTTCCAGGATGCTCTTGGTTGTTACTATGGTTGTTACTCCAGGGTAGGGGACCCTAACATGATGCCTGCTGACACCTTTCATATTGCCCACCAAGTGTTTTTAGAAAGTGGGTGGGGCTGGGTGGGGTTCTTGCCCAGCAAGGCTTCTGATTGACCACTGGAGATTTGATTGACTGTGTGGATTTTAAAAACATTGCTTTGGCAGCAGCTGCTACCACAGCACAAAGATCTCCACTGTATGACTGAAGGTAAACCGTGGCAGCCATTTTGTGGCTGGTTCCACCTCTTGCAGCAGCCACTTTGTGGCTGCATCCACCAGACTACATCAGAATCCCAAAGGAGCTTGCAGTCTCAAAAACATTGGGAATCTCTGCTCCAGGGATTGGAGGAAACCATCTCATGGCAGTGAACTATGGCCTGTAAAGTGTATAGTGTAAAGTGCATTGCATTTTTTCTCCTGCCTTTACTTCAAGAATTTTCTTGACCGCCTCCCATTTTTTCTTCACAACAACATGGCAAGGTAGGTTAGGCTGAGAGATAGCCCAAGGTTCTGTAAACCACTTTGAGAGTGTGCACCAGTGGTAACTACTCAGCTACCCACAATACAAAATGCCACTACAGTGCAAATACAAAAAATGTAAAACCCTATTTGAAATTGCAAACAGATCATCAATGCAATTATGAGAAGTCTTCTGTTAAAGAGAAAGTGGACATTGTGAATGCCTTATCTGTGAAAATGAAGTATTCCAGGTGGAGATAAATGCTACCACCTGCTCATTTCTTTCTTTCTTTATTTTAAAGTTCCCTCTATGCACTTTTTCCAGGTTATGGCTATAATCCTGAGAATGAGGAATGGTCTTGGTGATATTGAGGCCATAAGCAAAAGTCCAGGATGGGCTCCCACAGTTATACATAACCTACTGCCAGCACCACTCTGCTGGGCTGGCCCTTATCCCATGAAGACAAGGAGAAACTGCTGGTGCCAGAAGCCAGCTGCTTGAGCCCCAGATGGGGCAAGTAGCAAGAAGCTCTTCCTACTTTTCCCTCTCTGGGGGTGTGCAGGGCCTTAGTGGTTGCTCCTCCCAAAAAAAAGGGGTCCAGGGCAGCTGCCCATTGGCTAAGACCGCCCACACTGAGAATGCTTTCCTAGGACTAAGACCCACTGAATAAATTGGGACTTACTTCTGAATAGACCTGCTTAGGCTTGCTATCTCTTATCATCTTATAAACTTCTTTCATGTCTTCACTTTAGTTGTGTTTTTTCCTAAAAAGCCATTCTAACCCTGGGATAATTTCTGTTGTTCTTTCCCAGCTCTGTAGCATTCTTTGTGAGATGTGGGGTGACCAGAACTGTATGCTGTATTCCACAGGTGTTCAATAAAAGGCATTATGATATTGGCCATTTAGTTTCCAGAAGCCCATCCTTGACCTTCACAAAGTGCTGTGAACTCAGTGTGCCTAAGGCAACAGGGTCCCATCTTCCCTCCTATCTCACATACAAAATACTGCAGTTTACAGAAGATCTTGGGCCAGGATTAGATCTAGTGTGTTCAAAATCAAAGAACCTTGGCCAGGAAATGCTGGATGCTACAAGGAGCAAGGCCTCTTCTGACTTGAATGCAAGTGCCTGATAAGAGTGTTTGGTCCAGGTGGGAATTTATCTTCTTCCTGTTTCTTGCACTGGCTCGCACTCACCTGGAACTGAACGCTTCCCTTGGCGTTATCTTATCTAGGAAGCAAGGAAATGCCACAAGGTGCATGTCAATATGACCTCTGCAAACCAGAAAGGGGGGGGGAAGAGAAGCTGTCAAATGTAATGCTTTCTGGCTCCATTAAGTTAATTAAAGATGCATTTGGAGTTCTGACAGTGACAGAAGAAAATAAGCTCTCCTCACTTGATTTTGGGTGCTCCCTCATGCTGAACATAGTCAACGAAAGAGTCACATTATAAAATCTTTGCCATTCGTGGGGCAATTCAAAAGCCCTTTGGACAATGACCACAGTTGTTGAAGCCTTATCGTTTCTTTGAATCCATTTTTTAAAACCATATAACCTTTATTTGGGGGCAGAACTGACTCCAAAGGGTTATAATGTAAGATGTAACACTTTCCCTCTTAATCTTGTGTATTCATCTACAATAAAAGGATTGATAGATTTGTGGGGTCATCAGTTCCCTCTTTCGCTTTTGTAAGGATCTGTTGAAAAGGCATTGGGTGAGTTAGACTCTACTTAAAGCGAAGGGAGGAAAATGAAACATTGCTCATCAAATAACATGGGGGAGGGGGGGTCTAACAGTGCAAGTCTATGCAGAATTACTCCAGTGTAAGTCCACTAGAATGGGTGGGCTTCAACTAGAGTAATTCTTCATAGGACTCCATCTTCAAGTACTTGAAGGGCTGTCATACCGAGGAGGGTACGGACAGAGTCGTTTTCTGTTGCCCCAGAAGGTTGGACCAGAACCAACGGGTTGAAATTAAATCAGACGAGTTTTCAGCTAAACATTAGGAAGAACTTCCTGGCAGAGCAGTTCCTCAGTGAAACAGGCTTCCTCGAGAGGTGGTGGGCTCTCCTTTGGAGGTTTTCAAATAGAGGCTAGATGGCCATCTGACAGCAATGCTGATTCTGTGAACTTAGGCAGATCATGAGAGGGAAGGCAGGAAGGGTTGCCTCAGTGCTTAGTTCTTGTGGCCCTTTCTTACATGCCCAGGGAAATGCTGATTGCCACACTGGGGTCAGGAAGCAATTTTTCTCCAGGCAGTTTGGCTGGAACTCCTGAAGGTTTTTTGTCAACTCCGGGGCATGGAACAGCAGTCACTGCGGGTGTGTGGAGGGGGAGGTATTTGTGAATTCCCTGCATTGTGCAGGTGAATGGACTAGATGACCCTGGAGATCCCTTCCAATTCTATGGCTTCTATGATTCTATGCTTCTGGTAAGCCCCTCCCCTGGTTGCCAAGAAGGACCTGGCAGCCCTATACATGAGCCAATGCTCTAGACTGGTCTACTGCCATCAATTGCATTTCTGCGTTGGGTGCACTTGGCTCAGTCTCTCCTGCACTAGAGGTGAGAGGTGAGAGGAGGCACTTCAGAGGAGTCTTCCCCTTGCTTCTCTGCATACGGTGGCCTTCATTTGTTCAGGAGGCAAACCCAGATCAGTGGCTCATGCAGAAACACATGGGCCATGCTGAAAGGACACGTAACTCTTACATGTGCTGTTAAACCTTTTTGGTTGTAATTACAAAGGCTACTTATGAAAGCTGTTAGAAATGTGGGGAACAGGGTGGTTATATTTAAGAAGAGAAGGAAGATTGTCCACCTTCAATGGGAAGGATTCCTACCTAACTGGAAATTTCAGCCAGCAGTTGCTGAAGCATCAAATTTAGCAGCACTTATTCTGAATGGCTGCTCCTCGGATTACCTAGAAAACATTGCTCTTCCCCTCTGACACCACTCTGCTGGAAAGGTTAGCAAAGCATCCTTCCTCTGGCTAGTCTCACCTCAGCAAATAGGTTAAACACAACTTCAGATTATCTGACAGAAGATGAAAAGAAGCATGTGCTCTTTTGACAAATGCTACATGTGTCGGTCAAATTCAAAGCGTTGCCCTTAAGGCCTGCAGAGCTGATATCAGTTGGATATCCTGAACACTTACACCCACCCACACACCAGCCCTTTGCTGTGTTAGGTAATGATTACATATATTATGTTTATTAACATATTACAATTGTTGTTATGAAGTGTTCCCTGTCAGAACAAGAAGAAGAAGAGATTGGATTTATACCCTTCACTATCCAAAGGAGTTTCAGAGTGGTTTACAATTTCCTTTCCCTTCCCTTCTCCTCCCCACAACAGACAACCTGTGAGGTAAATGGGGCTGAGAGAGCTCTCTTGAGAACTGCCATTGAGAGAACAGCACTGAAAGAACATATGACTGACCCAAGGTCACACCAGCAGCTGCATGTGGAGGAGTGGGGAATCAAACCCAGTTCTCCCAGATTAGAGTCCACACTCTTAACCATGACATCAAGCTGGCTCTCTGCCCGAGTTCTATGGGATGCTGGCCCACTTGAGTCCAGTATGCTGTTGCCTAAGGCCTTTGAATCACCTTGCACTTTCTCATGTGACAGAGACCCAGAAAGAGGAAGGCTGTTGTTTAAAATCACAATATTGTTAAAAGTGAATTAAGTGTCAAATCAGGCAAGGGAGGGGCATGGACAGACCTGAGGAATGGTGCTGTCACATGGTGACAATTGTTCATGTTCATGAACACAGCAGTGATGGAATGCCTACATGGCATTTTCCACTACACTTTTGCCTCAGGAGTCCCTGCCCTGCCATTTTATTTCATTGATTATTATTATTTTACTTCATTTGTAGTCTACCTTTCTTTGCTGAGGCAGATTAAACATACACCCAGCCAATGGTGAATAAAGCTGGTTCACAAAATTAGAAAATAACAAACTAAAACTAGTATAATGCAGACAACATGCCAGTATAATATATACAAACAATTCAACAGAGCTGGACTGCAAATTTACCTTTAAAAAGGCAATTGATATGTCACTATAGTGTTAAAAGACAAGGGATATATCAGTTATGATTTTAATGTAAAGAAATATGTCCATTGCATTTGGTGGTTGCAGCTGGAGAGATTGCAATCTTGGCCCTGGGGGACTGAGGCAAAGAAAATGGCACCGATCGGGGGAGAACCTACAAAACAAATGTGAGTTTTCCATCCATACAGCATGTAAAAGTCTTTGCCAAATAAGCATGCCAAAGCAGGTTTGGAAAAGATCATTATAAGGCAGGGGAAAACATGGAAAGGGCACAATCAGGGGATTCCGGGGGGGGGGGGAGGGGAGGGAATTGCAGTTGAGACACAAAACTGAAGAAAAACTTCCATGTGGCAACCGCAAAGGTCCCTGGGTCTCTGGCAATGCTCCCTCTAAGCTGTGGAGTCTTGTGAACAAAAATTCTACTTTGTGAGCTACTGGCATTAAAGTTGTGAGCGAGCGATTTGGCTGCTGCATAAATTAGTTTGCTCTGGTCAGTCTTTGAAAGGTAAATTGTGTGTGCAATGCACTGGGGCTGTGTGCAAAAAGGGAGAGAGGATTTCAACTATTCAGCCCCCCCACACGTGGTTTGGAGGTGCCACCACTAAAAAGGCACTGTTCCTGCTCACCACATGCCTCATGTCTGAAGGCTAATACAGATCTTAGCAATCAGGCATTTTCATGTGGGAGAAAATGGCCCTTTAGCACACAGGGACATCTGGTCTCCAGTCCATACAAACACACATGACAAGACCTCTGAGGACCAAAACATATGTGATGCAAGAATTCTATGATAGCAATACCACATGTATCATTTTGCAGCTACAGGGGAAGGTTCTGGTCTGGATTGAGGCCTGGGTGCCAAGGAAAGGAAGTTTAACTCTCCCACTCCCACCTCCCCAGGTGCTTTAAATTTTGATAGGGAAAAAATTCCATCAGAGTCTGGGTGCCTTCCCCTTCCCCTACTAGGGCTTACAGCAACGCCAGATTTTTTGGGTGTGTGTGGAAGTTTCAATCAGGAAAAATGACATCGAGGAAGGGTTAACCCCCTTCCCCAGAGCTATGTCCTGATCCTTTATGGATCTTATTACGGACCCCCACAGTTTCTTGTTTTGCCCCTAAAGCATCAGAAAGATTGCAGTCTGTCAACCATCACTTTCCCTCTCTCCAAGTTGACAGGAATCACACACAGGTGTGATACACTGCACAAAAACAAAACAAAACAAGAAAAGGACGAGGAAGAGGAAATAAAAGGCAAGGGCAGCAGGCCCTTAGCAGTAGTGGCACAAGATCCTGTTTTGCTTTCGTTCGGCCATATTCAGATATTGTTCAAGAGAGACTGGAAAAAATATTTAGCTGCTCACCTGAATGTGCCAACTGAAAACAGCATTTATGCCCAATCACAGCACAACTATTATAGCCGAGCCACAGATGCACAAAGGGAAAGGAGGCAGGAAAATTGCAGTAATATTGATGTTTTCCTTTGCAGAGCAGAAACAGCCCTGCTTAGTGAGCTGGGTCACAGTGGCTTTGGGTCACAGCAGGGCTACGACGTCTGGATTGAGAGAGATTTGCTGCTCAACTTCAGAGTGATGCTTTGTAAACATGACTGGTGAGATGGTGAAAGAAAAACTAACTGATATCCAGCACAAACTCCAAGAGTTACTTGACTCACCACAGAAGGATGTTCTCTGGGGCCAGCTTTAACACCTGGGGACCAGACTAGACTCTAGAGCTGCACTCTGCAAGGGGTACCAGTCTTGCTTCAAGCAGCAGATGGAAGTTTTTGGCCACCACATTAGTATGTTTGCTCCTGCTACTTAGGAACAGAAAAGGGAACTGGGACCTGTATGCAAATTATTTAAATCAGTGCAATAGGATCTGTTTTGTATGCAGAAAGGCACAGATTCAGTCCCTAGAATATCAGATATTGGAAAAGACTTTTTTTCTGCCTGGAGAACAGCCACTGCTCAGAGTATAGAGTCCTGAGCTACCTGGACCAGTTATCAGAATAAGACAGGTTCAGATGACTGAATGATGTGGGACAGAAGATAAAAAAAAAATAGGCATGAAATAGTTGGCTTGGTTTGAGTGTTGTGGTCTCCAATGAATGCTCATCTTGGAAAGATGACATCTGTTTCACAAAGATTTTGCAGGGTCTTCGTATTATTTCAAAAGAGGACAAAAAGTACCCAACCTCTCGTGCTTGAGGTTTATCCAAGCCCAACACATTTAAGAAATGTTGTAGAACATCTAGATTTGGGCGAGCATTTTTTCTTCTTAAGTGGCTGGATGTAAGGATGATGATTTGGATAATATATGCTAAATTGCCTGAAACGAGATCCAGCGTAGTGTGGTAGATAAAGGGCCTAACCTGAAAGGTGGAAAGCTGGGTTTAAATACCACATAGGCCTTGAACTTAGAGATGCTGCAAACATCACAGCATGCAGGTTCCTTAGGTAAGCACATTCAAACATGACTGCCCTGACTACCTGCTGGCTGAATATGTGATCTGCCTGTGTCACTGTGGTCAGCACTGAGCAGCAGTGGGGTATCAGGTTTATGAAGGTCTGGGGAAGTGCAGGGAGGCTACCAGCAAGCAGGGATGTGTTGGGTCTGTGAGGAGACTGCTGGTGAGCCCAATGACCAAGATCACATTCTACACATGAGGAATGGGCCAATGAACAGAGACCCATCACGGGCGGCTAAAGAGGCAGCAGAGGAGTTGGCTCCCTGCTCATCACCAGCAGGTAGGCAGTGAGGCGTGGCAGAGCATCTGCTTGGCATGCAGAAGGTCCCAGTTTCAATCCTTGGCATCTCCAGTTAAAGGATTTGGCTGGCAGTAGGTGATGCAAAAGTCATCTACCCGGAGAGCTGCTGCCTATAAGAGTAGACAATACTGACTTTGATGGACCAAGGATCTGATTCAGTATAAGGCAGTTTCATATGAGCTGAGCCAGTGGGTATTCAAGCATCCCTACAGGAAGTACTTTGGGCAATCAGCCTGTCTGCGAGGGTAAAATGTGACAATCCCCATGGATATTGCCCTGAGCTCCTGGAAGGAATAGAAGGTTTACTTAATGTAGCATAATAGCTACATTAGAACTCATGGAGACCTGAGTTTAAATCCCTGCTCAGTCATAAAACTCTCTAGATGTTTTGGGGTTTATCAACCTATCTGCCTAATCTATCTCACAAGGCTGTAGTGAAGGTAAAATACCCAAGTGAGGCCATGTATGTTAACCGGAGTTCTTTGGATCAGGCTGGGATTAAAATCTATAATTATTCTTTCCTTAAACAAACAAACAAACCCCTAACAAGCTAGTAAGTTTTTAAATAATTGGTTTTTAGGACTGTCACCCAATTAAAGAAATAGTCAACATGTTGCAAGAGCTTGCATCAACTCATTGAATAATCAGTTAAATCTGCACCTATTGGCATATGCATAAGAACAGTTTGGAAGGGAAAAAGCATACTTTGTTTTTGGATGATGCAGGAACCATCTTAGAAGAAGCATTCTCTCATGCATGGCTGACACCTGTTTTTTAAAATTAAAAATAATTTTTAAATAGTTTTGCCACAATAGTTTTGCACAATAGTTTTGCACAATTGTCCAAAGCACCCTTAGCTGATTAAATAATTCTTAGCTTCTCTGACCTGGACAGCTCAGGCAAGCCCGATCTCATCAGATCTCAGAAGCTAAGCAGGGCCGACCCTGGCAATTATTTGGATGGGAGACCTCCAGAGAATACCAAGGCTGGGAGGCAGAGGCAGGCTATCAAGCTACTTCTCTGAACGTGCTCTGTGCCTCCGTAGGAGTCACCAGAGGTTGCCATAACTTCCAGGCACGGGCACACACACACAAGCAAAAATATATTAAAAATATTTTTAATCTATTATGTTATCTGTTACATTTTTAAAATTCCACCTTTCCTCCAAAGGAGCTCAGGACAGCAATTATGAATTTGCTGTCCCATATTTTATCTTTACAATAACTCTGGCAGGAAAGATAGGATGAGAGATTGCATGACTGGCTCAAAGTCTCCCCATGAGTTTTATGAATGGGTGGAGATTTGAACATAACTCTCCTTAGTCCAGTGTTCTAACCAATATATGCACTAGCCCTTAATTCATTCATCTAATCAATGCCTCCGTCAAGAGATTGCAATAACTTCTGGGCACGGGCACACATACACACAATTGATTTTTAGGACTGTCACCCAATTAAAGAAATAGTCAACATGTTGCATGAGCTTGCATCAACTCATTGAGTAATCAGTTAAATCTGCACCTATTGGCATATGCATAAGAACAGTTTGGAAGGAAAAAGAAGCATACTTTGTTTTTGGATGATGCAGGAACCATCTTAGAAGAAAACAAATCAGCCAGTATCATAATACCCCTGTATAAATCATTGGTGCGACCTCATTTGGAATACTGTGTACAGTTCTGATCGCCACACCTCAAAAAGGATATTATAGCATTGGAAAAAGTGCAGAGAAGGGCAACTAGAATGATAAAAGGGTTGGAACACTTTCCCTGTGAAGAAAGGTTAAAACGCTTGGGGCTCTTTAACTTGGAGAAATGACGGCTGAGGGGTGACGTGATCGAGGTTTATAAGATTATGCATGGGATTGAGCAGGTTGAGAAAGAAGTACTTTTCTCCCTTTCTCACAATACAAGAACTCGTGGGCACTCAATGAAATTGCTGAGCAGTCGGGTTAAAACAGATAAAAGGAAGCACTTCTTCACCCAAAGAGTGATTAACACGTGGAATTCACTGCCACAGGAGGTGCTGGCAGCTACAAGCATGGACAGTTTCAAGAGGGAATTAGATAAACATATGGAGCAGAAGTCCATCAGTGGCTATTAGCCACAAGTTATAGATAGGAACTCTCAGTCTGGGGCAAGTGATGCACACTATTCTTGGTGTTGGGGGGGGCAGCAGTGGGAGGGCTTCTAGTGTCCTGGCCCCACTGGTGGACCTCCTGATGGCACCTAGTATTTTTGGCCACTATATGACAGAGTGTTGGACTAGATGGGCCATTGGCCTAATTCAACATTGGCTTCTCTTATGTTCTTAAGTTGACAGTCAATTAATCAACCAACCAGTGAATTGTTCAGCAAGTGTTTAATCAATCAGTTGACATGATTAATTAGCTAAGTATTACAATATTATTATTACTAGTGGGGAAGCCCGTTGCAGGAAGAGACAACGGGCCCTAGGGAGAGTCCTTGGGGGGGGAGGTTGCTGGGGTGGCCCCCCCCAAGGGAGGAGGGCCGGGGCATGCCGGGTGAGGGAAGCTCGTGGTGGCGTTTCTCCCCTTCTGAGGGTCACCCCACGCAGGAAGACAAAGCAGCCAGTGGCAAGGGACCTCCTCTCTGACTGGCAGGTCCCTCGGCCTACTGATTCCGGCACGCATTTTGATCATATAAGGTGTGACCAAAACTCAATTATATATAAGGAAGGATGATGATGATGATGATGATGATGATGATGATGATGATGATTTTGCCTGTCTTTATGAGGATTCTATAGGGTTGCTTCCTGTCTTGAGCACCTCTGAACCAAGTGGATTACCATCAAGGGAACTAGTGAATGAAAAGTTCTCCTTCATTAAGCTCACTGGGGCTTGTGCAGGAGAACTTCCCCATTCAACCGAGCTTGAATCAAATGTGCCAGAAGAGAGCCAGTTCCCTCCCCCTCCTGATGCTTTGGGTCTATGGGCTGTAAGACCTAATCAAGGCTCCCTTTGGACAATGGGAAGGCCTATTGAAGTAAGAGAGAGAATGCCAGAGGAGGCTTGTAAAGGTTTTTGTCATTCTAAAAATCCTCTCAGGGAAATAATACGTGAAGTTCCTGTAAATCCGAAAGTTCCTCTCCAGCTGATGTCACTACAGATAATCTCCTCCTCATTGCTTAGTCACAATTTTTTCCAACCACAGCTCTGAACAGCTTCCCCTAACATTTCTACCACATTTGTCATCCATCCAGGAAGTCCTTAGTGATTGCTAGACTTAAATGTAGTCCAAGAAGCAGTATAACACCACCAGGGGATAATTTTAAAAAAAAGCCTTTAAAAGCTCGCCAAAGTTCTTCTGTGGGAAAGCTGTAACTGCCCAGTAGGAGAGTGACGACCGAGGTGGGCAGTAAGCGATCACTCCCAGAAACTGATTCCCAGAACAAAAAGAAGTGTTTGTTGAAGAGAGAAATTCTGGTTGGTTTTCCTTCCCAGAGAGCTGCATTGATTAAAAGTTCTAATCATGGTTTGAAAGCCAAAGAGATCTGAGGAGGCTCTGAGTGAAAAACCAAATTGATTTTTGATTGACAAAGAAACAAAAGGCAAGCCAAGATACCTGTTGACTTTGGAAGAACCAAAAGATCCTCACTGTGAACGGTGATCCAGAGCCTGACGTGTTTAATTGGAGGTTAGGGAGCCTTCTAAGTGGGGTGGGGGAACTAGTAGATAAATGTTCCATATAATTGGTTGGTTCCTATCAGCTTGGGGTGGGGGAGGTATGAGGAAGAAAGGCTATACTGGGGTTTCCTGGACCATGCAGGCTGGAGGTTGTAGTGAGGTGGGAAATGTTATGAGACTGAGTGGAAAAAACTGGCAGAATCCAACCTAGTAGGTGTTGACTGATAGATACAGTTCTAGCAGTGGTGCTGATCCTCCAGAACTCATCTGTATTTTTTTACCAGCAATGCCAGCATTGTAGGTTTGTGTAAGTCTGGCCTATGCTGCATTCTGTACATGTGGTACAGATAAAAGCATTTTTGACACTTTGACCAAACAACAATTTGTATGAGTCTCTGGTAGGAAGCCATGACAGTTAAACTGAAATAAAACTGGTCTAAGTTTATCGTGTGGCCATGGCCCCCGGCTGCTTTATATGGACAGAACTGAGTTGGGAGGAGGGAAGAGGGAGAAGTGATGAAGAACGGACAATGAAGAACAGAGGCGGGAAATGAATTAGTGCTGTCGCCCGGGTACAACTTTAAGGCAAGTCTCAAAGGGAGGTCTCTGGGAAAAGATGAATGACTTAATCATGACGAAGTAGCTCTAAAACTTAAGAGGTTGTCTTTTCTTTGGGGGAGGGGGGCAGTAAGGCTGCTAAGCTTAAAACTGGGAAGGAGGCTAGATTTACAAGCAGAAGTGATCAGTATATTTGGCCACTGTTTGGGGGCTCTCCTCCAAACACAAAGAGCAACTTTCTTTGGTCAACGGTATATTTGAATGGTTACAAGACATCAGCGTTTGCCTGATGAGTGATACATTGCCCCCCCCCCTTTTTTAAAAAAGGAAATTCATGTTCAAAGTGTACTTTAAAGCAAGAATATTTCCCTGCTCTCGCTGCTGAGTAGGAAAATCAATATCTTGTTTTCAGAGGTGTAAATGTGGCCGTCTCTCGAAAGTGCCCCGGTCAGTTTACGACACGTTCAGCAGCTGCTTCCTTCCACGATTCCCAGGCTACTGGGATTGACAAGGGAGGGATCAACTAATGTGCCCCTTTGGCTTTGTGCACTGGCCATTGTTCCTGCAGCTGAGACCCTCTGCTTCTATTTGCTTTCTCCCACATGCATTATTCAATAGCACAGGAAAAGGCCAAGAACCTCTTTCATTCAGGAATTCTGTATTAAAATAATCAATTTCAAACTGAAGCTGGGGAGGGGAAAGTTGGCTACTGGTTGAGCGTTCTAATAAGACACCTGTCTTTGCCATTTGCATGGGAATTATGCAATGGGGCAGTAATATTGGAAGATTTCTTGTTTTGCTCAAGATGACAACACGGGCTCTTCTCCCTTCTTTAAAAACGTTAGTCTTGGGTCACCAGACTCTGCAATGAAGTCATCTCTTTCTCTTCCCGCTCCACTTCTTGCAGAATATTTCCTGAAATGGAGAGAGAGAGAGAGAGAGAGAGAGAGAGAGAGAGAGAGAGAGAGAGAGAGAGAGAGAGAGAGAGAGAGAGAGAGAGAGAGAGAGAGCGCTCATGCTGCTGTTCAAGAAGGTGCAGACTACACAAGAATGTGTAAGTGCTGAAGGAGGTGTGGCTAATTCAAACAGCCCGGCAAAAGGAGAACTGGGAAAATGAGGTTATTATTACTCACAAAAACACCAGAAGAACATTTGTAGAGTCCTTTAAAATCAGGGGTTGGGTGCTGCTGCAGAGTGCCTGTTAGCTCTGTGCCTTGATTGGCCTGTTTGCACAGCTGGGCCAGATGTGACACAGTCATTTACAGTCAGCAGTATCCTCCTATCATGCACCTGACCACATAAAGCTGTCTTATACTGAGGCAGACCATGGGTCTTTCCAGGACAGTATTTGTCTGCTCTGACTGGCAGCAGCTCCCCAGGTCTCAGGTCAAGGTCTTTCATATCATCTGCTACCTGTTCCATTTAACTGGAAATGGTGGAGATTGAACCTGGGACATTCTGTGTGCAAAGCAGATGCTCTACCATGGAGTCATGGTCTCTCCCCAAATCATAGATAGGGTAGGAGGTGGAACCTGATAGTGGCTTGGCAAAGGTCAGTTACTGAATTCATGGCTCAGGTAAGAATTTGAACTCAGGACTTCCCAATTCAGCTCCTTAGCCATTATGCTAGAGTTGCCTTTTGCTATAAATGTTCTCCTCATACAAATGATGGGCTTCTCCACTGTAAGCCAGCACAATGTCTTAAAATCAACTTAATGAAAGTCATCACTTTATACGGCAGGTGCACTGTCCTTTGTGGACACCTCTATTTGCCTCAGTACAAGAGAAAACATATTTGTTTATTTTAGACATGTGGTAGCCTACCTCTCTCCATTTGACTGGCAGTGGGTCTCCAAGGTCTTAAGGAAAGGTCTTTCTCTGCCTGTATACCTGCAATCCTTCTTACTGAAGATGCTGGGGAATGAACCTTCTGCACGTGCTCTGCCACTGAACACGAGCAAATCTCTAATTATGCAGCAGAACATGCACCAAGGGATTGTGCCTGATCACACCTCCCCACTTTCTAGCATTCACTGGGTGATGTCGGGACTCTTGTTTACCCAAAACTGTTTGGGGAGAGGATGCCTAAAGGACTGTCTCTTTGCATACTATCCAGCCTCTTAAGCCCTGTCTCTGTGGCCATGCGTTCAGAGGTATGGCAGGTGGTGACTAGAGACAGGGCATTTTCTGTGGTGGCACCTCACCTCTGGAACAACCTCCCCATGAGACTCACCTGCCACCTGTCTTTTCTTTTAGGTGCTGGTCTAAATCACATCTTTTTATCCAGGCTTTTAATTAGTGGTTTTATCTGACCAGCTTGTTAACAGTCTGGTTCTGTTTTATATATCTGTTTTGTTTGTTTTATGGATCATTAGCTGCTTATTATGTCTAATGGACAGCGCTGGCTCTTCGGCTTTGAAACGGAGATGAGCACCACAACCCTAGAGTCGGATTCGACTGGCTTTCGAGCAAGGGAACCTTTACCTTTACCTATGTCTAATGGCTTTTCTACATATGCACTGGGGGTTTTAATTGTCGGCCACCTCGAGCAGGACTCTGATGAGGCAGCATAGAAATATCCTGAACAGGCAAATAGTTTATATAAGGCAAGCGAGGACACAGAGAAGGGAGGTTGCTGTAATGTTGAGAAGCCAGGCAAGGTGTTCTTGATCCTTACAACACATGCCCTCTGCTGGCGTGGGAGCTGCAATACCGCCCTGTAGCCTTCTGTAGTAATGGCACTGCAACACAGCTGAAAACCAGGCAGCAGTTCCTCCCTGTGGCGGACTATCCTGCTGGGGCAGAGAGTAAGGTGTCTAAATCTGGCTGCTGCTATAAACCTCTTCTTGAGATTATGCAAGTGGCAGACAGGATCTGTACAGCAAAAGTGTGACCGCAGCCTTCATAGCTGTCCTCCTAAGTACCCTTTCTGTGTACCAGGTCCAGGCAGCCAGAGTTACTCTCAGTTTTGAGTCCCCCTTCCCCTGGAGGTTCACCAAAGAGTGAGCCTGAGCAACCTGTGGCAATATTATAATATTTGCAGCTTGAGAAATGCAAGCATTGCTTTTCAGCAGTACTTTGAAAATGTTAATTGTTTGATGCTGGAACTTTTAAAGCTGGGTTTTTGAATAGTGACTGAAGAGTTTGTGGGTTTTTGCCAAGAGAACATGGAATGAAGCTAGTCATAGCATTCCTTCTTTTAAAACAGGGAAGAAGGGCTGGCTGAATATATATTGTAGCCTTCCTTCTTTGTCGGAGCTCAGAATACTATTTTTAGCTTCATAATCTTATTGGGAAGGTATAGAGGAGGCACAGGGTCACCAACTTCAGGTTGGGAAATTCCAGGAGATTTTGGGTGGTGGAGCCTAGGGAGGAACCTCCGCCCGGTATAATGCCACAGAGTCTACTGTCCAAGGCAGCCATTTGATCCAGGGGAACTGCAATCTGGAAATCAGTTGTAATTCAGGGAGATCCCACCTGGGGGTTGGAAACCCTAGCAACAGTGACTTTCCAAGCTCACCCTGTGAATTCTACAGCTGATTCAGAATTTGCACCTGGTTTGTTCATGCCCGGTTCCAACGGTCCACCGACTGCACCATGCTGCCCTCCTACGTATCCCTAATTACACTGTTAAATCCTATAAGTGAACTTGCAACGTGCATGTACTAAAATGCAAAGACAGCAATGACCCAAAGGCACAGGAGACGAATGTATTGTTCAGTAGCGAATGTCTCTTTTGATTGTTCTGAAGACCCTCTTGCAGTGGCCCAAACTTGGCCTCAGTAGCCAGGATAGCGCGAAACACTGTGAAATTCCACGACATCTCTACAAAAGATGTACAAATCCAGCCATAGGACTGTGACTTCCTTAAAATGAATGGAACCTAAGAGAACAATCGCTAACAGTACTAAACCCTTCTGTCATACTGATATAGCAATAGAAGATCAATTTGTATAATTAGTAGAACTAAGCAGAGCATTGCTCCTGGATTGGACCACTTCAGGCAGTATGTTTGGAGGACCCTGTCTGAACAGTCTCTTTGCATGCTGTATTTTGGTGTTTAGGGTGGCTTCACCTGCATGGGGAATATTTTAAATCCCCTTACCTTTGGCTGGAAGTGGTTCAGCTCAGGGGAAAAAAATTACCCCTTCATTCTTCTGATTGTATAAACTAGCTTGAAGTCTTTTTCTCCTTTGGAAGCTGAGCAAATCAGATCCCGCACACATTCTGGATGAGCAAATTCGTGGCCACGGTGTGATGGGAGATGCTGGGGAGGGAAGAAGGGAGAGAGTGAGAGTCCACGTCTGTACGTGTTTTTAGTGCTAATCTAAGCGCTGGACCAACTCCCAATCCTTGGGTCACTTGTAGACAAAGTTCCCATTGTGAAACTGGGGCTAAGATGGCAGCCTCTTAGCGCTGCTTTGAAAGTATGCATTTTAAAAAGAAAACTTGTGTATGCATAAGCCTCTTATTTAATGAATGACTCCCTTTGTATTTACATGTTCCACGATCCATGGAACAAATAGGGCTTAGTCACTGGAGAGTGAAAACTTGGAGTCCTCCGGGGAGAAAGACAGAAAGAAGGGAAAAGGGGAGGGGGAGGAGAGAAAGCTCAAATAGAAGCGGGTATTTTCTTTCGAGAGGTGGCAAAAATGAGTGTGTCCCAAGTTTAGTCTTACCTGATCCTGAGTACAAGCTTATGGTGGAAGGATCTGACTCACTTTCCAACTCTTCAGGAAATGGAATGGCGTTCCAGACACCCAAACTCGGCTGATATCCAGCAGGCTCGGTGGGGTTGAATTAATTATATCACAAATCAACTGGAAAGAGAGAGAGAGAGGGATGCATTGAAATGTGCAATTCAGCTGGCCTCACCCAAATCATTTGCTTGACATCTCCCCAATATTTCTTTGAAGAAAACTGAGCCAGCTCAAAGATTTCAGGGGCCCCTGCCAAGGCAACCATCAGTTGGTCCCCATAATCAGGATGCACAAACAGAATTCTTTTGTGGTTGCCTCTGTCCTTCTTGGGTCCTCAGTGCCAACATGGTGGCCAGTAGCTGGTCTTGGGTCCCTCCCTGATAAGTGGCGTTCCCATTGCTGTCTAGATCTACCCCTTTGAAATGCCTGTGATTGGTGCTGTGTTGGTTCTGATGATGTGGGATTCGTCATGATTTTGATTGCTGCTGTGAGAATGTGCAAAGCAACTGCATGGAAGACTAGGATTTGGATTCCAGTTACAGACTGGTAAAAGAAGATTTGGAACATGGCAATTTTAATGCAGGTGACTTATTGCAAGAGGGAGACGGAACAACCCAAATCAAGCAGATTTGAATGGAATTGGATTTTGTTTGTTGAACATTAGAATGTGAGCCTTTGAATCTGACCTGAAATGTATTTTTTTACTTTTTATTTTTAAATTAAGATGATAAAAATAAAATTAGAATGTGAGAGGGTCAGATAAGATCCAAATGTACTGAGTTGGATTCCCCCTCCCTCCATTTTGGGAGGTTGTCATGAATTCAAAGTGAAAGTTCTTATAAATTGGTCCCCAGCTACTTTATAACAGTGGCTGAATTCCATATTAATTAGCAGCCAGTGATTTTTTTTTTTTTTTTAGGGGGCAAAATTATGAGGCGGCATTTCTCTTTGGAACCTGAAAGCTCTAAGTTATCATTTTCTTTTAATCCTCCATCTCGAAAGCGTGAATTATTTTTGTATTTCCATATTTCTCAAGAAGCACTTAATTTAATCTCGGCCCCATTTCCTTCAATAAGCTATTGTTGCATCTTTTAAAGCTGCCCCTGCTCCCTCCTTCTGGTTCATATACCCATGAAATTGGTTTAATGAAGCATAAAAGTATGAAGTATTAACAACAGTGGAATTCGGGTGGTAGCTCTTCATTTTTCAGGGGCGCTCACATTTCCAACCTAATTTATAAAATCAGCGCACAAATGATTTTTATCACAGCCATAACATCAGTATAAATGACTGCCTTTTCTGGGACACGGCAGTCCGTCAAACACTTGAAATGATATCTATTAGTCAAGATAGAGGAGGAGTGGGAGGGGAGGATGAAACCCCCGGGACAATTGTAGTGTTAGACAGCAAGACCGAGAACCTAACTGGCTACAACTCTCTGAATGTTGGTGTTTTTTTTGGTTAACTGAAGTTGGTTTTAGGCCTAGAGTGGCAAGTAAAAAATAAATAAATAACCACCAACAGTCGGTTACAGTGGTTTGTTAAGGATACTGCAAAGGAAAAGGGTTGCAAGCCTTCGGGTGGGTGTGGAGATCTCCCAGAATTACAACAGATCTCCAGATTACAGAGATCACTTTCCCTAGAGGAAATGACTGCTTTAGAGGGTGAATACTATGGTGTCATTCCCTACTGAAGTCCATCCCCTCCCCAGACTCTAGCATCCCTGGGCTCCACCCCCAAATCTCCAGGAATTGCCCAACCCACAACTGACAACCTAGAAAGGGGTCTTGTCCCATAGCAGGCCATTAGGAGCCAGTTCAGGTCAACAGATTGCTCAGCCCTTGCTGACTGTATATGTGAAAGGGCTCCTTAAACTGTGGAAAATATAACAAGAACCACAATAATAGTTTTGTTTTTAGCCAACATTGACTCCTAAAATAGCTCATGGAAATGTTAAAAAATACAAATGGCATTAAAATTCAATGTGTTCCATAAAGAGGACATTTTCAGCTAGTACTGAATTCATGCAGTCAAGCACCATGGAGGGATGTCTGGCTACTTCACTCCCTCTCTCTTATGGCCTCATACTCATTATTCATATAGGAAGGTGCTTTAGTGATCCCCAGTGTGGCACCTGTGACAGCATGACACCCACCAATGAGTTTTAACATAAGAACATAAGAACATAAGAGAAGCCAATGTTGAATCAGGCCAATGGCCCATCTAGTCCAACACTCTGTCACACAGCGGCCAAAATATACCAGGTGCCATCAGGAGGTCCAGCAGTGGGGCCAGGGCACCAGAAGCCCTCCCACTGCTGCCCCCTCCAGCACCAAGAATAGAGTGCATCACCTGCCCCAGACTGAGAGTTCTCATTCTATACCCTGTGGCTAATAGCCACTGGTGGACTTCTGCTCCATATGTTTATCTAGTTTTCTGGTACCCCCAATCTTCCCTAAAACAAAGAGCCAATTCTTGCTTTCCTCCACCTCACTGGAGAAGTAAATGCTTCAAAAGACACCTTTGTATCTGCAGGGAGCACCAGTCTGGAAGAAACTGCCCCCTCATAGGAGGATGCTTAGACTGGAACCTTCCAACATTTCTGCGATTGGCCCAGCTTCCATTACCTCCATTTTGTGATTGGCTGTGCCCCCCCCTCCAAAACAGCCATTTAATGGTGGTGCTCACTGTCTGTTTTCAAATTTCCAAAAGTGCTCCCAGGCCCAACAAGATTGGAGATCCCTTGTTTATATGGTGCAAGTCATCAGGTCCCTGCCTCAAAGAGTCTACAACTGATACTTCAACAAGGAAGCTTGAAAAGTACTGAGGCTGTAGGCTCAGCATGGTGAAATCAGCAAGACGTTTATTGATTACATAGCAGAACGAAGCATGCTTTTTGCCAGTCCATGCCCGGTTTATATGCATACACCAGTACCACCCCCACCCACCCCCATCACTCGTAATTGGCTCTATTTACAAGTCTTTGTTTCAATAGGTTCCCTTTTGGATCCGGGTGAGCCCATTGGTGTGCCCTAGGATCCGAGGTGGCTATTGTCTTTAGAACTGAAGGTCCAAGGGTCTGTCCGACCGCATGGCCCAGTTGGCAGACTGCGGCCATCTTTTATATCTTAAGACACAACACCCCTTGCCCCACTGTTCAGATGTATTAACATACGTAGTCCTTTAAATATTCGGGCTGCAGCTGTTCCTGAGTAGATCTGCGCGGCTCTGTTCTGGGGTGGTCAGGGGTGTGCCTGATAACCTCTGGCTGGGCCATTGGTTCAGACTGTAGCACCGGCATTGCTTCTTCTGCGCAGTTGGGTGTCAGGGTCACCTCGACTGCTGGCCTGTTTTCTGCGTCCTCCCCTATGGCCTCTCCACTAGGTACAACGGGTTCCGGTTCGGTCTCACTGTCACCTGCCTCCCCTGTCCATGGCTCATCTAAGGGCAGTAGGCAGTGGCATATCTGGTCCATGTGCCTGCGGAGTAGTTGGCCATCCTCTGTCGAGACCTCGTAGGATAGAGGCCCCATTACCTGCACTATCCGGGCTGGGATCCATGTTGGTTTGTGTGCATAGTTTCAGGCATACACTGGGTCTTCTGGGAAGAACCCACAGGGTGCGTCTCATTGTTCCGAGCCCAGAGCTTGTTTGGGTGCTCAATCCAGGTGAAGGCAATCTAGCTGGGTTGTCAGTCGCCTGCCCATGAGCAGCTCCATGGGGCAGAGACCGGTGGTGGTGTGGGGAGTCATCCTTTGACCGAATAGGAAGGCGGCTAACCTGTGGTCCCATTCACCTTGCACGATCTGCCGCAGTGCTTTTTTTGTTGTCTGCACCATCCATTCTGCCTGTCCATTAGTAGCCGGATGGAAGGGCGCAGAGTGGATGTGCCAAATCCCGTAGTACCGTACAAAGTCCCCGAATTCAGCAGATGTGAAGGCTGCCCCATTATCGCCCCAAGGCTGGGATCCCATGGGTACCAAATATCCTCAACATGGACTTGATCATGGCCCATGATGACCTGGAGGAGATCAGGATGACTTCCAGCTACTTTGGAGTATGCATCTACAAGGATAAAAAAGATCTGCCCCTGGAATGGGCCTGCAAAGTCCAGATGCAGGCAAGCCCAGGGTTTGCAAGAGGACTCCCAGGGATGCACGGGGGCTCTGGGGGGTGGGGCTGGCTGTGACTCTTGGCAGGTCTGGCAGCGTTTGACTAGGTCCTCTATCTCCCCATCCAAACCAGGCCATCAGACATAGCTGCTTGCTAGGGCTTTCATGTGCACGATTCCCGGATGGGTCTCACGCAATGCAGCGAGTGTGCGTTTGCATAGGGGAGCAGGGATGACTACCTGGCTACCCCACAAGAGGCATCCCTTGTGGGTGGACATCTCATCCCGGTGGGATGAGAAGACTTTGAATTCTGGGCCTGCTTTCCCTGTGGGCCATCCCCTCCCCACCCAGTCCAGCACCTGGGAGAGGATGCGATCCTTCCCAGTGTACTTGGCAACCTTGGAGACTGGATTGGTTGTTCAGGGAGTTCCTCCTGGAGCAGGATCTGGTACGCCAGGTCTGGGTCTGGGTCACAGCCTGGTAGAGGAAGGCAGCTAAGTGCATCAGCATGTCCCATGGCCTTGCCCGGCTGGTGCAGCAGTCTGTATTGGTAACCTGTGAGGAATATTGACCACCACAACACCTGCAGTGACAACTTTTGGGGCATTTGGAGATCAGGAGCCAGGAGACCCAGGAGCGGCTTGTGGTCTGTGATGACAGAGAAGGGGTGGCCATAGAGGTAGTGGTGGAACTTGCAAACACCTGCTACGATGGGCAAAGCTTCTTTATCGATCTGGGCGTAGTTGCGCTCCGTAGACGATAGCGTTCTGGAATAGTATGCCACTGGCACCAGAAATAATGGAAAGAGACGATCCCGTATCTAACTCCATCTCACATGGGGTCCTCTCTATTAACACAGTTACAGTCAGTTTGCGGGCTGACCCCTGGGGCAAGTAATGTACCTGATTTTGGTTGACCGCGGTGAATTGAGTTCAGTCGTCCCATGGTGCGCCGAGGTGTTCCGGTGATTCCCCCGTGAATGGCAGGCATGGGCAATGTGGTCCTGTTTGCCACACGTGCGGCAGATGGCGTCATGGAATCTGCAGGACCTTCGTTCGTGGGGATCTCCGCAGCTGGTGCACGCAGTTGACCCGGGTTGGTGCTCTGCTCTTGTGTGCGTCAGGCCGGGCATGATGATGAACCTGATGGGTTCCTATTCCTTCCTCCTCCAAGAGGTCGGAGTCCTGAGTGGCCATGGTCTGGTGTGTGGAGCTTGTTTGTCGGTCCTTCTGTGATTTCTTGAATGCGGTGGCTGTTTGCAGTGCTGAGGCGAGCTTCAGGTCCGTCTGGGCAATGAGTTTCCGCTGTAGCTTCAGTTTTCTGACCCCCCAGATGAATTGGGTCAGCAGAGTGTCCTCTAGGGAGGGAAACTCACATTTGCTGGCGAAGTGGTGGAGGTCGGCGAGGAATTCTGTGGCGCACACATGTCTACTGATGGCACCTGGTGGCTGAATGAGGGAAACATTTGTAAATACAAGCCAGGTAACTCAGGGAATAGGAAGAAAAAGTGAATCTATGAGAAAAAGGAGAGTGGGGAAAGACTTTTAGATGAGACCCACTTCAGCTGATTTTTTAAAACAACAACAACTAATTTTGGAGGCAAGGCTGCCACATGTAGCCCACTATTCGTTAACATTCGTTGATAATTTTAAAAGCAGTTTATAAGATGTACCCTATCAGCCAGGCAGCAGATTTTAGGAAAAGTTTACACTGAACTGAATTTTAAAAAAATCATAAACAGGCTTATATCTGACTTATTCTGGTACTTTGCTGTCTGCTTTCAGTTCCCTGGGCAGCAGTGAGAGAAGAAAGTGAATCAGCAGAAATGTGCTTGCTGGGGGTGTTGTTTGAAAAGCTAGCCCATCTTTCCACAAAACAGGATCAACCCAGTTGCCATTTTCTGACCAGTATTTCCATTTACCACTAATCATAGCACCATACCAGGTGTGGGGGCGGGGGGGAGGAAGAGCTTTCCAATTCTATTCCCAGGTCCCATTTGTGTGAACTGTTTCATTAGAAGGGCTGCACCTGCTAGGCAGAGATGGAGCTTTGGTTGTACTCCTGGGTTGGCTGGTGGAGATGGTACAAATGTCAGTCTCCAGGTAGGATCTGGGGATCCTCTGGATTTACAGCTCCTCTCCAGACTGCAGAGATCAATTTGCATGGAAAAAATGGATGCTTTGGAGGGTGGACATTGTGACATTGTACCCCACTGAAGCTTCTGTCCTCCCCAGGCTTCATCCCCAAATCACCAGGAGTTGCCCAACTAGGGTTGTGTCAGCCCCCAACAACATCCTACTAGGGTTGCAAGCCCCCAGTACCCAGCAGGGGAAGCCCTACCCCCAAACAGGGATGTTGCTGGGAGACACCCAAGACATGATGGCGTCACCTGGAAGTGACATCATCACATCAGAGACATCGTGGGGGGTGATGCTTTAGTTTTTGGGCAAACTGTATGGTTCTGAAGGAGAACCTGGACCAGCAGCCAGGTAGGATATGGCAAACCTACATCCTAAAGGTAAAGGTAAAGGTTCCCTTGCTCGAAAGCCAGTCGAATCCGACTCTAGGGTTGCGGTGCTCATCTCCGTTTCAAAGCCGAAGAGCCAGCGCTGTCCGAAGACATTTCTGTGGTCATGTGGCCGGCATGACTAAACACCAAGGCGCACGGAACGCTGTTACCTTCCCACCAAAGTGGTACCTATTTATCTATTTGTAATTTCTTGCTTTCGAACTGCTAGGTTGGCAGGAGCTGGAACTAGAGACGGGAGCTCACTCCGTCATGCGGCACACTCGGGTCTCGAACTGCTGAACGACTGACCTTCCACAGCCTGCAGTTCAGCGTCTTAACCACTTGAGCCACCGCAGCTCCATACCTACATCCTACTGATAGGCAATAAACCTGCTTTGTAGGAATGATAGGGGCAATGCTTTGTTTCTACTAGCTGTCAGGCAGGCTTCTACATTCACAGCTAAAATATGTCCAACACATCATCAGAGATTTACAACCTCTCCTGGAAGACGATCTTTCCCACTCAAAAGCCTTATGGGGGGCAGGCCTGTCCTTGCTTGCAGATAGCTCTCCAACTTGAAGCAGCAGTTGAGCAGTAACAATAGGTCATCCACTGGAGATATCAACCAGGGACTAGCAATAAACCATAAACTAACAACTGTCTCCACAGATACTCAAGCAATGCTATAAGAGGACTAAACAGCCATACCATCAAGGGCTCATTGTAGGGTTGCCAGGTTGCTTGCTATGGTAAGCAAGCACTGGGCCTCAAGGTTCATGCTCCCATTGCTGGTCTGCGGAACACTGAGAGCAAGATGTGGCAAAAATGAGCATTGTGCAATGCTGTGATGTCACCTCCAGTTTCAGACCTGGAGCGTAATGCTCTCCCAGAGGCATACCTAGCATCATGTGATGCTCTAGGAGTATCCTAGATTTCTATGGTAAAAACCATAGAGAGTTCAGGAATTTTTAGTGTTGTTGACACCCTGATGTCCCTTCTGTGTCTGTAACTGCAAGTGATGTCATGGCACTACCCGATGCTGATTTTGGAAGTCTCTGCTCCCTCATTGCTCTCAGTGGTTGCCAGCCAGGGGTTGCCAGCCTGGCAACGCTAGCTCATTAACAACTCATCCTCAAACATATTATATGCTGTTTTGTGCCAGCAATGCCCTTTTGCCTTTAATGTCAGCCAGGCTAGACTTTCTCCGAGAATAAGTCAGAAACTGAAAATGGAAACACCCAGAAAACAGCAAAGGAGCATTTGGTCTCCCCTGGACATTCAATAATAGACTTAGAAGTTGCAGTTTTTCAACAGAAGAGTTTCAAAGGGAGACTCTAATGAGAAGCTGCTACGTTGAAATTCATATGCATTTTGTAGAACTTCCCAACGTTTTGTAACTAGCCCTGGCAGCCATTTTTCATTTGGTTCCACAGATGCCTCCCACAGCCATTCTGTTGTTTATTTATTTAAAACGTTTTTGTGCTGCCTTTCTACCCAATCAGGGTCTCCAAGGTGCTGAACTTAAAAAACAAACAAACCATTAAAATGTTTAAACAATTAAAAATACATTTAAAATTATAAAACAATTCTATAAAATGCACCAAAAGAAAAACAACAACAAACAAACACCAGAAACAGGAAGAAGGGCCAGTAACCACGATTGGGGGTTATTGATGTTAAATAGTCTGACATCACTCAGTGGAACTCATGGCTAATTGGGGATTTGGACCTGGATCTCCCCAATCCTAATCCAACATTCTAACCACTACACAACACTCACCTTTTGCTGTTTGCAATGCTCTGTGTAGATTCATCAGCCAACTCAACATAACACTTCAGCATCTGATGAAGTGGGGTTTGGCTCACAGAATTTCAACAGTAACTTTGGTAATGTTAAAGTGCCCCAAGAGTCTATTAACAAAGTGACACCTGGTTTTCTGGAAGCAGAAATCTCTTTATAATTGAAACCAGTGTTAAAAACAGATGAAAAAAAATCCAATCAGGTATAACAGATACAATAAAGAAAAACATATACAAAATATTACCAGGTACACTTTTTCCCCTATCACAACAAAGAAAACTGATTTTTTTTCTCATTTAGCAAATTTATGTAGGTCTGATCAACTAATAATTTGTCAGTTAAAACTCTCACAATGAATTGACTTGGTTCTTGAACCGGGCTGCTCCCTTAGCTGGATAGATTTGTTGGGTGCCCCTCCCAAATAAGAAGAAAGCTCCATTTCGCATCTGCCAAGCAGGCCCAAAGGTTATCGACAGATGAAGTGTTTTCAGGTGGCATCAAGTGTCTTGTTGCGTGCCAAACAAACGGCCAGACATATGACTTCTTGTATAAACATTACGGAAGAGAAATTTAGCTGGTGTGTTGGCAGACAAGGTGTTGAGAACCATGTGGAACTGATAGGCAAAGCTATGGGCTGCTGTGTCATTCTTCTGAGGGTGTATGTTGCATTAAAATTTGGAACTTTGAAGAGGAAAATATTTTGGGGCTTTTTTTTTTTTGGAGCAAAATGCTTTACCAAGTTTCCTGAAATCTGATACTAAAACTCTGAGCTGTAGTAACACAATTAAGATAAGGCAAAACAGGGGATAGGTACTTTGCCTACAGAGTCATTTTTGAAAAGCCAGGCTTGTGTTTTGGCTATGGCAGCAGTGAAGGTAGGAAACTTAAGTTTCAAATCTCTGGTCAGCTATAAACCTGAAATGGGTGGCATTTGGAAAGCCACTATCTCTCAGCTGTACATGTAGAGCTGCTGGAAAGCTAAAGAAATTTGCCCAAAGAACCTAATAAAATCCCATAATGCATTGTTCCCATCGTGCACTGCTCACATTCTGGTCCTCCTGTTTCTCATCGGACTATATTATAGGGTTTGGATTTGATTGAGCTGCCAGACATGTTAGTTAAAGGTTGTGCAATCATGGAGTGCTGGTGTTCCACAACCCAGAGGTGTGGGTCTGATTGCTTCACTGACACTGCCCTTGAACACTGGGCTGCTTCTTCAGCCCAACAGGTAAGGCAAGGGCTGGGATCCAAATATTCAGCTCCCTGCACTCTGTGGCTTTGAGAAGCAGATAACCTGGATACTTTCAGTGGAACAGGAAAGATTCTATTTACATTGGGATCCATTTGGATCAGGGGATGGGAGATATTTAGCGCCAGCCAGGCAAGTATTTATGTTTGTAGCACGCAAGCTGCATTTCCTGGCCTCATAAAACAAATGCATAGTAATACGATTATCTTCCACATTTCTCAGAAAGCAATGGCCAGGTTGTTATACTTGCAAAATTTTGTTTTGTATCAACCACCAAGGCTTGTGGCCCTTTGTTTCTGAGCCTCTTCACTTTATTTTCCATCGGTGGAGAACTTTGCATTGGTCTGGGATAAACAAACTGGGTTTTCCCCTCCACACACACACCAAAAGAATACTGCAGACCTGACTTCATAGTACTAGTTAGAAGAATTAATGCAGCCAGCAACTAGGATGAGCTCTGGAATTTGGTTTGGTGATTTTGCAAAAGAGCGTAGAATGGGAACACTGAAAGCTCATCTTTTACCTTTTTGTGCAAATAACTTGCTTTTTCCTGGGGCATCCTTCATCAGCCCAGCCTTCAAATACATGGCAGTCTGCTTAGCAATATTCAATCAATGGTGGGATTAAAGGTGAAATCAGTCACACAAGGGGAACCTACTGCTGCTTCTCCGCAGTGTGGCTTCTCTAATCTCCCTCCGAGAGACAAAAGATCATAACTGATTTACTTCTACTCCCTGGGGGACAATTTGCTGTAGCCTGAAGCAATCAGGAAACACACTGAATCACATTCATGCCCAGGGGAAGAGGGGACTGCCAAAAGAGACAAGCTTGTTGCTTTTCCATATTAGTGATTTCTTGGGAGAGAATTTTGGCAGGTTGCTTTTTCTAGTGTCACCAACCTAAAATTGTTACAGAAAACTTTCCAACGGGTTGGAGATTGTTGGGCAGGAGGTATACACTGGAGAAATTTGCTGTTTTTTTAAAGTTTGCCATATAATTTATTTCTCTGTCAAGGTAGCTGTGATCATCAGCTTATTAGTAATCAGAAAATGTTATTTATAGTGCTGAACAAGATTAAAAATTATGGCCATAAGGAAAAAAATGAAGCACATTTAAGTCCCACATATTTTAAATTGGGAAATATAATATGCCATCTTTTAGACTTCTTTTCCATTTTCTCATTTGTTGGGACCCTGTCTGTTTAATCCAATTCCGTAGTGGGTGTTCCCAAATTGGTTCTTTTTAATGGCGTTTTACATCACTTTTACATAATTAATGTGAAATTGCTGTAGAAATAAAGTTAAATCTGTGTACATTTAATGGGAAAATCAACATGAGGAAACAGGAAATGGCATGAAAACTCATGGATTCAAATTGCCCAAGGGAAATGCAAGAAGAAGAAGAAGAAGAAGAAGAAGAAGAAGAAGAAGAAGAAGAAGAAGAAGAAGAAGAAGAAGAAGAAGAAGAAGAAGAAGAAGAAGAAGAAGAAGAAGAAGAAGAAGAAGAAGAAGAAGAAGAAGAAGAAGAAGAAGAAGAAGAAGGATTTTTTTACACAAAACAGAGGAGCTGTGAAATTTGGCAGTATTCCTAATTTCAAAGAGTGAGTTTCAAGGGACAGTAAGGGGTACATTTAATGATAGCCCACTGAAATCAGTAGCATTTTTACTGAAGTGCAAGGTGTCCTGTTTCTGAAAATATATAACTTTCAGGCTCCTGAAATGCTCTTGTTAATGGGTCAGGATTACAGTGTATTCTTTCCTTAGCGAATATTTCAAGAATCCTAAATATGGTTCTTTTCACTGTGGAGTTAACTGGAAAACTACCTGAGACGATGAACTGAATCCTTCTGGGGATGCTTCAGACAAAAAAATGTGGTATGCCATTTTGCTATGATTTCAAAATCATGGAAACTAAGGAGATCAAATTTCAGCAATATTTGTGCTTTCTATTGCTGCTAATAACATTAAGTATTAATACTTAGTAGGATTTACTAATGCAAGAGGGAGGAAGCCCTGTCTTCTGTTTATTCTTTGTCCATGCAGATCCTGTGATTCCTGGCATAACCACTAGAATAACCTCCCTCCCTCCTGTGCCGGTTACAAAGTGAAGCCCAATCCAATATAATCCAGTTATTTGTGGTCTAGATTACTGTACTGTGTTCTGCTTGGGAAGATGATCCAGAAATGAAAAACAGTCCAAAATACAGCAATGAGATTGTTAACTGGTGTGGATTATAGACAGCATATCCTGCCAGTCTCCAAATGAATTACATTTGCTTCTGGACACAATTCAAGGTGCTGGTTCTTACCTCTGAAGCTCTCAGTGGGCTGGTGCTGGGGTTTTTGAAGGATCACATGCTCCTGTATGAGTCTTCTGGAAAGTTAAGATCAGCATCAGAGAGCATGGTAAGTGGGGACAGGGCCTTCTTTGTGGTGACATCTCAGCCCTCTCCACAATGCTTCAACAAGGAAGAAGCTGCTGGACCAGAAAAGATCTGCCCCAGGACATCGAAGGTGGAATACTGACACCCGAGGCCCGCCGGAAGGAGACAAAAAAGCCCTGCTGCCAGGGTGCTGGTAGGATATCACTCCCCTCTATAATTGTGGCCCTAGATAGGAATTGAATTGAATTGTGTAAACCACTCAAAGACCCCTCGGGGTTAGAGCGATATATAAATTGAAAGTATAAATAAATAAATAAAATGCCTAACATGGCAAGCATTATGTGTCCAGTGAAAACTTTATTTCCCCCAGCATTTGATTGAATTATAAGGTGTTAACCATCTTAAGATTGTGTTTTTTAATTTTTATTTTAAATCCCCAATCTACTGCTGGCTAAAGGTTGTTTTTAAATTTCTGCTTTTATTCTGTTGCTTCTATTGATGACACTGTTTGAATTGTATGTTTTGTTCATGAGCCACCATGAGCATTTTAAACAGAGAGGTGGCATATTCATACTTAACATCAACAGCTTCCTCTTTTTCCTCTGCCTGAAATCTAACACCTGCTACTTGAAATCCTTTATCTGGAGATGGCAGGGACTAAACTCTGGATTGTCTGCAGGAGCTCCATCAGTGAACCAGATGGTGGTTCCCCATCTCACAAACCATGAACATTTGAAGCTGCCTTATACTGAGTCAGATTATTGGTCTATCTAGCTCAGCATTTCTGCAATGTCTTGGGCAGAGAATGTTTTATCTGCTACCTGGGATGCTTTAACAGATAGCTTCCCTGAAAGCATATATTCTCCCAGTGAACCACAGTGCCATCCTAAACCCTTTGTGACAAACTGACCTCCAAAAGGAGGATGCTTAGGACATCAGACTCAAAGAGCTGAAAGATTAGGGGTTAATGCCTCATTGTAAAGCACTTTGATTGATCAACAGTAGTATTGCGTCCAGATTGTGTGAAGTGATGGTATCGCTTTACTCTGCTTCTGTTAGACCTCACCTAGAATATTGTGTTCAGTTTTGGGTACCACTATTTAAGAAGATATAGACAAGCTAGAACATTTCCAGAGGATGGCAATGAAGATGGTGAGGGGTCCAGAGACCAAGTCCTATGAGGAAAGATTGAAGGAGCTGGGTATGTTTAGCCTGGAAAGGAGACTACTGAGAGGTGATATGGTAACCATCTTCAAGTACTTGAAGGGCCGTCCTACAGAGGATGGTGCAGAGTTGTTTTCTGTTGTCCCAGAAGATTGCACCAGAACCAACAGGTTGAAATTAAATCAAAAGAGTTTTCAGCTAAACCTTAGGGAAGAACTTCCTGACAGTTAGAGTGGTTCCTCAGTGGAACAGGCTTCCTCGGGAGGTGGTGGGCTCTCCTTCTTTGGAGGTTTTTAAACACAGGCTAGATGGCCATCTGACAGCAATACTGATTCTGTGAACTTAGGCATATCATGACATGAGGCCTGTAGCTACCGAGGGGCCCATGGGGCCTGGCCCCTAGTGGTTTTTATGGGCCTTCCCCAAGCCTTGGCTCCCCCTCCCCTGATTGCCTGTTGTCAGTGGCAACCAAGCTGGGCTGAGAGAGCGGTTCGGGCAGGCAGCGAACAAGCAAGATGCAGGGAGAAGCCTCCATCTCGGGCTTCTACGAGACGCTTGTTGCGACACCCTCCAGCAGCAAGTAAGCCAGGCAAGGCGTGCTCGACTGTGCTCCAGCACACTGAGGAGCCTGCATGCAGCAACTTCATGGTCAGCCCGGCTGCTGCAAGCCTTGCCTCTCCTGGCCCCAGGAGGGAGCTGAGGGTGGACTTCAGGCTGCCACAGGTGCTGTGTCACTGTGGGAAGGGCAACTGGGGCTCCTCAGGGAGGGAGTGAACCAGATACTTTGCAGAGAAGACCTGTCCTTGCAGGGGGAGGGGAGGGAAGCTGCAGCCACTGGGCATTACCTTGCCTTGCTCTGGAGCCTGGAGGTGTGTGCAGGGCTGCCTTAGGAGTTCTAAGGAGTTCCAATTAACTTTGATTTAATTGGCTGGTGGGCCCCAGAGGCCCCCTCCCCCCAGAATCCCTAGCTACAGGGCTGCATGAGATGGAGGGCAGGAAGGGTTGCATCTGTGCTTAGTTCTTGTGGCCCTTTCTTACACACCTAGGGAAATGTGTGTAAGATGGAGACCCTGGAGATTTTCTGCCATCTTCTAGGTATGGAACTGCAGTCACTGGGGGTGTGGAAGGGAAGGTATTTGTGAATTTCCTGCATTGTGCAGGGGGTTAGACTAGATGACCCAGGAAGTCCCTTCCAACTCTATGATTCTATGATTGACAGGCTGCTGCCTGCATGCAACCCCTTCTGACTGATTGGTCAGCACCGGCTGATGATAGTTTTATAAAATCTTGTGAGTTTTGTGGAGTCAGTCTTCATTTGGATTTTCACTTGACAGTTGCCAGTCAGGAGGAGTGTGTTTGTGTCAGTCTGAGGAAAACAGATAAGACACTTGAGAAGTGAAAGGACATCTCCTAGCCTTTACTGTACACCAACACATTTGAGGGAAAGTTCAGAAATCAAACTTAATGTCTAAGGATCAGCACTAGCTGAATTCCATTTGTTCACAGTCTTCAGAACTGAGGTTTAAGTTTGCCAGAAGAGCCTGGGCTGTTGGTGGAAAACTGCCAGCCTAGCCAACCAGAAAAGGGTTATCTCTCCTAGGAAAAGGAGGATATTCCTTACCTAGTTATTTAAAGGGTTCAGCTCAGAAGGGACCTCTGGTTTGAGAAGTGAAAATGGAAACAGTCTTAGGCTCCTCAAGAGTACAGAAAAGGAAAGTTATAATCCTAAAAACGGAAGTAATAATATACAGGAAGAAAGTTCTAACTTCTAGGAAACTAAGATATTTTCTATGAAACTTTATTAAGACACATTGTTGTTGAAAGAAATCTACAAGATAAACCAGTCTCTCACAGTAAAGAACCGAGTATCTTAGAATTTAAGCTTCAATTATACTCTGTTGCCTGTCCAAGATATTTTAATTTTCTCATAAAGAACTACAGTTTCCTCAACTCATCATCCCCTGCCCTATTCCTGATCCAACTGTGCCTGTTCAATAAAATTTACCATTTTGTTTCAACTTTACTTTGTCTCAAGTGCCATTTCCAAAGGATTATATACGAATGCTTCTGCTGAGTTACAATAAAAACCTCACCTGGGCAAAAGCCAAAGAACTTCTTTAACACTGGGTGGGACACAAAGAAAGTTATAAGTTTATAATTCAAACACACTACTAAGAGGCTGCTTAGTCAGAGTGGTGAACAGTATTTTGGCAGGTAAAGCATATGTTCTGTCTTACAGAGTTACACAGGGAATTTAGGCAGGTTCACTGCTCCAAGAAGGTGACAGTCTCACACAGAGATTCACATAATGGAAGGATCCTCTATCCCCATATGAGCCAATTTGCCACTTAAGATCCAACCAAGAAGTATTTTCACTGTGCCATCTCTCCAAAAGTAAAGCCAAAGAGTGCAGGAAAAACCCACTTTGGGGACTCCAGCCCTCCAGAATTCTCTTCAAGAAGAATTCAGGAAAAGCCATTCTCTTTGTAAAGGATGTAGGACATTTCCTCTTGAAACTGGCCTTCCAACGCTTTTTTTTTAATTCTGCTGAGATGTTCCCACTTCTTCTGGGCTGATGTTGCTGTTTGACAGTGTCATCCTAAGAAGAATTTTACCCTTCTGAGACCATTGTTCCTATTATTTTATTAATTTTTTAAATTATCTCATAAGCCTCCTTGAACTTGGGAAATGTAGCATATAATGAATGATGTATTAAAATAGCAATCTTGGCTCATAGCTCTTGATAGATCAATCCTCTAAAACTACCAGAGTCAGAGGCCATCATTTTGTAGCAGTGAGTTCCGTAAATCCGTAATGCTTTGTTTCAGGAAACATTTTCTTTTCTCTGTCTTGAAGCCACTGCCAATCAAACACATGAGTCAAGTCTCATTCTCTCTCTCTCCCCTTGCCAGTACCCTGCTAGAGTCTTTTCCCCCCCAAACCTGAAACATGGATCAGAAGTATCTGTTGCAACTCAGAGGAGACTCTAATCCAGTATGTATGAATGAAATGTGAACTCTTAATTGTCCCGCTTTCTTTACTATAAACTCGTAATTGCTGGTATCTGTAATGGTCATCCGATATTCTTCAGTAATACTAGAGCTTTGGTCAATGGGCTTCTATTCTCCTAGCCCATTATGTTCAAACAGGTAAAATTTGGCAACTTTTTACCTCCTAGAAACCTAATAAACCACAATCTGTTTTCCTTAAAAAGTGTCTTTTTGTTTCATAAAGGTCCTGCTTGAGATTTGTCAGCTGCCAGTTTCCTTCTGTCTGATGTCCCAACTTTCCACAACAGATTCTCCATTCCATTAAACTTTTGTAAAACCAGTTAGATGATCACAGTTAAGTTTCAGAGTCAGGTCAAGTTTTTGATCTCTGGACATGTATGCGACTACAGATGAATATCTGCTTTTTCCATAGTTACAATGCAATCCTAAGCAGACTTACCTCCTTCTAAGATGGTTTTATTCAGAACATTATTTGATTAGTTCTCTTTTCTTTTCCCTACCTATCAGCAGTTTTAAATTGTAATTTTAATTTGTGGTCTTTTATATGTTTTTTATATTTCTATATTTTATGTTTTGTTTACACTGTAAGCTGTCTTGAGTTGCAAAAGGTAGGAAGGCAACTAATGAATGTTTTAAATAAAATAAATGAGGCTGTTGAAGTCAATGGACTTAGTACAGTATAACTCTACTTAGGATGGCACTGTTAAAATGCTAAGTATGAGCAGTGGGACAGATCATTTCCTGAGGAAATTGGAGAAAATGCAGAAGTAAACATGCAGGGATATGATAACTAAAGTCATGGGAGAAGCTTCATTCTCCCATTAATTCAAATACCAAAGGAAATTCTGCTCCTCCCCCCCCAATATTTTTGGCTTTTTAATTCCTATAGTCTCTTTAACAGATTCACAGTGCAATCCTAAAAACACTCTTAGGAGTATGCCCTACAGAGTAGCTTTGGGGAAGATTACTCCCTCACTGAGCGGGTTTCACCAAGGATCTGGGTTTTTTCCACAATGCAGATTAATTGTTCTTACCAATAAGCTGGACTGAGGACAATTTTGTTTTTTACTTCATTTATACCCCACTTTTCTCCCCAGTGGTGGCCCAAATGGGCTTATATTGTTCTCCTGGCCTCCATTTTACCCTCACAACAACCCTGTGAGGTAGGTTAGTTTGAGTGTAGGAGTGGCACAAGGTCACCAGCAAGCTTCCATGGCCGAGTGGGGGTTTGAACCTGGGTTTGTCAATTCCTAATCTGGCATTTTAACCAGCATAACATGCTGTAATCTCAGTTCTCATTTAAACAAACAAGCAAAGTCTCTCTCCTCTATAATTGCAAAGATGCATTGTTTCAAAATTTTCACAGACAAAAATAGAGACACCCCCTGATTTTCACACCAAGGATCATCATAAGCCCCCCCCCACTAATTATTAATCATTGCTTAGATTTCAATACTTCTTGTTGTATTTATGTACCTTGTACATAATTTGGAAGGATATTTATTCATATTAGATGTAACCCTTCATGCATCTAACGAGGTGGACTCTGTCTCAGAAAACCTTATGCTATAATAAGATGCAACAAGCCTAGGTTCCCTTGTTACTCTCATAAGAGATTCTAGAAAACACATACTTTGTCCTAAATAGGTTATCAACAGCTATATGTGTAAAAGAGGCTGCACATAGTATGGCATCTGAATGTCCACACAGATGAATTTCTGTTAATGCAAGCCAGAAATTAGACTTGTCTATTCTTCTTTCTTAGACTTAACTTCTAGAGAAGGAGAATGATCATTCTAGCAACTCCCACTAAAGGATTTAGAAGAAGAAGAGATTGGATTTATTCCCCACTCTTCACTCAGTGTCTCAGAGCAGCTTACAAACTCTTTTCCCTTCCCCTCCCCACAACAGACACCCTGTGAGGTAGGTGGGGCTGAGAGCTCTTTTGAGAACTGCCCTTGAGAGAACAGCTCTGACAGAACTATGGCTTGCCCAAGGTCATTCAGCAGCTGCAAGTGGAGGAGTGGGGAATCAAACCTGGCTCTCCCAGATTACAGTCCACGCACTTAACCACTACACTAAACTGCCTAAACTTAGCAAGGGATACCCAATGGGCAAAAACAGCAATAGAGTCAGGACATTGATTTGTCAAGGATGGGTACCAAAAAAGTAAACAGATCTAGTAAACAGAAAGAATTAGAACAAAGAAAGATGTTCTTGAAAGTGTGGAGGGAAACTGCAAAGTTAGACTGGTTTTGTGCAGACAGGAGTCCCAACCATTCAATTGTCAGATGAGGAGGGAAATGTTCTTCTAGATGTGTATAACAAACATATCACAGCTACATTGGACCAAAGGTATACATTTTTGACCCAGTGGGAGGTTTCTGAGGGGTTTCTCTGATATAAAGGGTATTGGAGAAAGCCAAAGTTCTGTCATAAAATATGCCTTTCCTAAATAATCTTGGGGAACAAATTGTCCTCAGATAGAGGTGGCTGAGCTTTTCTACCTGGCACAGACCACGTCCAAGGGATTCACTCAGCAGAAAGTTTTATAACTGCAGAAGTAAAGAAGGACGAGCCAGCCCCAAATATACATGGATATGGCCAGGCTGTGCACTGATTTTGACCCTGGAGGTGCTGGCAGGTACACAGAGCTGCACTAGCCCCCTTTCAAAAGTGTTTTATGCAAAGCTTTCCAGCAACCCCAGCAACAAACAGAGTGTGTTTTGTGTTTGCTAAACAAAGCATGAAAGAAGAGCGACCAAAGTAGGAGGAGCAGAGGGGCTGCAGACAAAAGCGGGAGGCGGAGCCCTCCTGCAATGGAAATGCAGTTCAGTGGTCCTGAATTGATATGCTCATCCTTTAAACCCCCAGGGTTGGGAGATCACAGAGCCTGAAAGTCCATCAAAGACCACTTTCCTGCATTGATCCAATCCAAAGCGGAAGGTTGGCGGGGGTCTCTCTGCTCAGTCCAGATGAGGCTGCCTCCTGAAGCTAAGAGGCTTTGCTGCTCTTTGGAAATTGGGGAACCCTCAAATATATAAACTTTAGGGGGGAAGAGTGATTTCCAAAGCATCCTGCCAATTGAATACACAGAAGCCTCCTAAGAGCAGATGTGTTCTAAGGGCTGGAGGGGACTAAAATAAGGGCAAAGTCTTTCCACTCAAATGGTTAAGCATCTCATCTTTTCCCAAAGAGGACCTACAGAAGGGAGGCATTTGGAACTCTGAAAACATTTCTTTGTGGTGTCAGACGACAGGCCCTCCCCCTACCTACCTCAATGACGGAGTTGGCAGGACTGAGAGATCATTGCTCACTTATCCCACCACTGTTGTCTCTGGCGAAGGAAGTGTTCAGAGTGTTTCAAAGAAACAAAATGCTAAGTGCTGTTAAATACAAGCAAGAAACACTTCATGTATAGTGATCAAGGGTTCTTAACAGACAGATGTGCATATATAGGGCAGAGGCAGTTTCTGAAACAGATCCAACATCTGAGTCAAACTCTTGCTGTGATGCTCACAATGTTTGTGCAATCAGTGGTGCTGCCAGGACTGGATTTTGGGGGCAGAAGGCCAGAGCCCCAGATCATGGGCTCAGCAGCCCGCCCAAAGCAGACTGCAGCTTTGCATTACAACAAGAGAGCGACCATTAATTCCAGTGACAACACAAAGTAACTGCACCAATGATCATAACGAGTGTGAAAAATGAACCTTTCCCCCGGAATAAAATATTATTTTGAAAACACAACTGTGAGACCCATGTCCTCCTTGTTGGGGGTTTCAGTCCTTGAGATAGCTCTTGTGCTCCGTAAGATAACAACTGCCTATATTCTCTATTGGTATTTAACCCAATGTGCTGAGATCAGCTTTCTGAGCTCTTTGTAATATCAAATATTAACAGCCCAACTTGTAGTATTAAGAACACACTTAAAGCCTTCATTAAATACGATTCAAGAGCCATGTAACCTTATGCTGAGTTACTGAGGCAGGATAAAGTGGAATATATATGTATTTAAATAACATATATGTATTTAAATAAATGGAGTAGATTTATGATGCTGGCTTTTGATCCTTTGGCAAGGCTGACCAGTTCCTGATGGTAGCAAAGATCAGGCATTTGCCAGGGTTGCAAGACTAGCCAAAGCCCCCCTGCCCCCAAGCTGATGCTGTCCTCACCATGTAAGGAGCATCCATGAAGACGCAGTCTAAGCTCATCCACCCCATTTCTTCCATGTGAAGGGTGCTCATTGCAGAGACTGTGTGCCCTTGCCAAACCCCATCAAAATGATGTTTCCCTATCCAGATCCTGTAAGCCAGCACTGTACCTTGAACACGATCCAAGTGGCGCAAAGAACTTTTGAGCTTCTTTGGCAGACATTTGCATTTCTCTCCCACTGAGCCTCTCACGTGTAAATCTCTCAATGGGACTTCATTTTATTTATTTATTTACTTCTTCTGTACTCCACCAGTCCCCCCCAATGGGGACCCGAAGAGGCTTAGCGACTTCCTCCACTTCTCCATTTTATCCTCACAACAGCCCTGTAAGGTAGGTAGGCTGAGAATGTGTGACTGGACCCAAGCTCCCATGATTTTGCAGTGCTGTGCCTTGGCTGGATTGTGGGGTCATTCATTGGGCTCCCCTCCCCCCCCTTTTAGTCTCCCAGCAGACAAACGCGGGTGACATTTGATAAGCTGTTTTGATTGTTCCTGCCACGGAGAACCAAGACATGCCTTGATCTGATGCAGGTAGGGAAAACAGGGTTTAATCTATATTGTGATCTGCCTTGAGTCCTTCAAGGGAGAAAGGCGGCCAATAAATGTGTTAAATAAATAATCCAATAAATAAGCTTAATAAGTCCTTCCCCCCGCCTGCTGAAAGCACAGCATGTATGCAAACACCCCAGAAAACTAGATCCTGGCATCCTTCATTTCAAATATGAGGCATTCACTGGCTGGAATAATGCACAGAACGAGAGTTCCCAATCTCTCTGTCTTTCTATCTTTTGGTGCTTTGCTTCATTAGGACCTTCTTACAAAGGAGGAGGAGGGGGGGAAATGGGACCCATCAGAACCGCTGGTTTTTATGGCATCTGATTAGGCCCCTATTTTCCCAGCGGGTCCTTTTTCTTTAAACTGTTGACTATGGATGGCTTGCTGAATAGGATGAACTTTGGGCTGGTAAATTGCAGCATTATGGTTATTTAGTGTAATTTACAGAGGGGAAAAAATAGGGGAGTCGTGATCACCTACTTCACGTTGCTAATGATATCCCTATTTATCAGAACAGGTGGGAGTTTGGAACATTATTCTCTCCTGCCTAGAATCGCAGAACACTCTCCAATTAGGTACCCTAGGAACTGATGTTTACCCATGGGGCGGTAATGAGTTCGAAGTTAAGATTTAATAGCCTTTACATAAGCATTTATTACCATTGACCATTTGTGCTCACCTCACATTAAAACTCCCAGTCTTTCCCCTCCATTGCTGTTGCAGAGGCTCTTTTCTGTGCTGTACCCCCCCCCTTTTGTTGCAATTTACTAAAACCGGTTAAATAACCAGACTTTTCCCTGAACGGTCCTCTTCAAAGCAGTCACTCAGTAAAAGCACCCCGATAGTTGAGAACTCATGGACATTTACATTATGGGGGACCAAAATAAGGGCCTGTGATTTTGTGGGGTGGGCAAGCCATAGGAAAATCCTCAAACAAGGAAAAAACCTAAATAGGTCTGGGCATGATAATGGGGGTGGGTGGGGGCTTAGAAGAGACAGAACAGGCAATGATTAAACTAGCAAGCATGTTTTTCAGCCACTATGAGTGCAGGGTTGAAGACTTATAGAGAGAGATATGGACAGAGATTCTTCTTCATTTTGGACTTTAATCCTTTAATAGTGTTCTACAAAATGTGTTCAGAGTCACTATCACATTCAAATGAAATTCCCATTTATTTCAATGGAAACCAATGTTTGCTTGTAACTTTCTGCTTGCAACTTTGCTTATAACTTTCATTGACTCTAAGATTAAATCCTTGGGGAATTCTACCCATGGCTCATGGAATACCCCCCCCCCCGCCCAATCAACTTTCAAGCAGGCAACAGAAACCCTCCCTGGACTAGAGGCGACTAATTCATTTGCTGCCTGACCCAGGTGGGGGAAATTGCTTCCAACAGACAAGTACTCAGCACAGCCAGACAAGGAAGGGGCAGGAGGGCTTCCCCCCCCACTCAGGTTTTTAAAAACCCATCCTATTAATTTACATGTGAACAGGCAAATTCAGGCATATCAGGTCCAATGCCCCCTCTAAGTTGTGGAGTCTTGTGAGCAAAAATTCTACTGGCATTAAAGTTGTGAGCAACAATTCGGCTACTGCAAAAATTAATTTGCTCTTGAGCCATCCTTCCTGAGCTAAGACAAAAATGTGTGAGCTGGAAGCTAAAAAACTGTGAGCTAGCTCACACTAACTCAGCTTAGAGGGAACATTGATCAGGTCTGCCCACAACCGTCTATATTAATTATATAATTTAAGAAGAAATCTCAGGTCTGGAATTGATGCTTTGCTATCACTGATCTCTCTTGTGGATATTTTCCTACTCTAAGGGGTAGTGATGCCAGCCTCCAGGTAGGACCTGGGGATTCCCCAGAATTACTGCTCATCTCCAGACTACAGAGATCAGTCCCCCTAGAGAAAATGGAGTCTTTGGAGGGTAGACTCTAAGGCATTGTTCCTCACGGAGGTTCCTGAACTCCCCAGGATCCACCCCCAAATCTCTAGGAGTTTCCCAAGCTGGATCTGGTAACCCTAACCCCACATCCTCTGCTGGAAGCCAGGGGGACCTGGCAACTCTAATCTTGGGGGGGGGGTGTTTATTAGATACACAGAATCAATCAGGGTGATTACATTTAGTGTAAACATGAGCTAAATGTTTTGGTTGGAAAAGGTCCCTGTCAGTCACTTTATCCCCTTGCTACCCCTCTCCATCCCCTAGTCATCCTGGGGAAATGGAAAGTTAAAGACAGAAAGAAAGTTAAAGCACTAACAAAAATAATATTTGGGTGTGTTTGTTTGTTTTTTGCTCCTTACTAGAAATCAGAGTATAGTTACCAACTCTGGATTATGAAGTTCCTAGAGATTTTGGGGGTGAAGCCTGGAGAGGACAAGGTTTGTGGAGGGAAGAGAGCTCAGTGGGATATAATACCATAGAGTCCACCTTCTAAAGCAGCCATTTTCTCCAAGTGAACTGATCTCTTTTACTTGGAGACCAGTTGTAATGCCAGGAGTTCTCTGACCACCACCTGGAAACTGGCAATCCTAAACCAGAGGTAGTTTCTTTTAGATTAGGTTGATGAAAAAAAATGGATTTTGATTAGTTATCCACACGTGCATCCCTATTACATACAGAATCAATCATTTCCTACTAACTCTTCTTGGAAACTCTGTTATGATCTGATATTTTAAACCCCAAAATTGATACCAAACTTCTACTTTTATACCAATAATATAATCCTCAACTTTGATAAACCCCTGTTCATGCCAAAGGCCAGTGCTGGGGTTCTGTAGGCTGCCAAAAGGCCACATTTTCAAGCCTGAAATACCTTGCATCCCACCTCCATTTCTATATCTGCCACAGTCTTGGTCAGTCAAGACTAGCTTTTTGTTGGCACAATTCGAGAATGGTGAATAGGTCTGCAGAGATGGCATCTTGCTAGGACCCCTCATCTTTGGAACAACCTTCGTCCTTCAAAAAGCACCACCCTGTTGCTGAAAACTCTCCCCTGTGACAACATTGCACTTGGAAGCAGTAAAACACCTAAAACTCCTTAATACAGGTGTGTCCAGTCCAAGGTGGCAGCATATCACAGCAACACAGTATGGCTTTATGGATGCTACACACAAGAATGGCCTTACCATGAAGCAGCACATAGGTGCCTCTTTTAGAAGTGGATTCTGGAGGGGATGTCCTTTTCTTGTCTCCAGAAAAGACTGTTTACTGTTAAGCAAAGCATAACACCTGAAGTCAGACTGCTGGTCTAACTAGCTTACCGTTGTCTACTCTGCTTGGCAATGGCTTTCTGGAATCTCAGGATCCCTTTGCCCAACCCTTTACGTGGAGCAAAAGTCCAGTTGCACCTAAAAGATTAACAATGTATATTTCTGTATGAGCTTTTGTGAGTCATGCTCACTTCTTCAGCTATACGGATATGGAGCCACCAGAGATTGAACCCTGAACATTCTGCATGCAAGTCATGTTCTGCAACATTCTGCAACATCGGGAGCTGCCGAGCACAGCGAGTCACGGTGGAGCTGCAATGGCGGAGCCCGATGGGAGGGTCGAGGATCATGGGTGGGACGCAGATTTCCCCCTTGAACTACATGAATTGGATGAGTAAGGGGGCTGGGATGCTCGAGGAGCAAATTCTACAGCCGATGAGAGTTGGAGATCAGAGCTCCCCTAGTGGCTGGCCCTCAGTGACAGCTAGCAGGGAGGGATGTTGTGGTTTCCTTCCTCCCCTGCAGAAGAGGAACCAGTAGCTGATGCGAATGGACTGACTGCAGTGCCTGGATAATGCTGATGTAGGGGAAGAGTTTGATTGTAGGTTAGCTGGTTAGGAGGCGATAGTTTAAGGGGGTGATTGTGGCCTTGGATAAAGTGGTCCCCATCCTGCACCCAGGTGTGTGGGGGCTGATACACACCGGGCCGGGCACATGCTTGATTTGATCTTCGCAACTGAAGTAATAGTGGACCGGACTGCATTAGCAGCACTTTGCCCTGAAGGCCTGTCTGAATGTTCCACCCCGACCCTGTTTAGGCGGCGAGCAGATTTTAGCTCGCCCGCAGAGCCAAATGGACCCAGAGTGGCTTCAGATGGCTTTGTGGGATCCAAGTCCCCCTGGCGGCTCGCTGGATGAACTTGTGGAGGACTGGCATAGCTGGCTCTCCACAGCCATCGACGAGATTGCTCCCTGGTGCCCTCTGTGCCCTCGTTCTAGGCTGGCTCCCTGGTACACTCAGGAGCTGCGGATGATGAAGCGAGAGCTAAGACAGCTAGAGAGATGGTGGCACCGTGCCCACGATGAGGCAACAAGAGCATCTTATAGGATGTTTATGCCATCCCTATGAGATGGCAACCAAGGCCACTAAGAAGGCTTTCTTTGCAGCCACAATTGCGTCTGTGAGCTCATGCCCAGCCCAATTGTTTAGAATGATTCTGTCTTTAACAGTGTTGCCACAGGGCAGGCAAAATGTTAGGGAATTGGATACTGGCTCATGAGGCTTTTGCAAGTTATTTCACAGATAAAGCCTTGGCACTCCGCCACAACCTCCCTGCCACAGTTGAAACAGTGAGCGAACTCGAGGCCCCTTTTCAGTGGCGGCTCCTACCTGGTGGAATGAGCTCCCGGAGATCAGGGCCCTGCGGGACCTTTCACAGTTCCGCAGGGCCTGCAAGACAGAGCTCTTCCACCAGGCTTTTAATTAGGAACCGCCACTACCACTACCACCGCCACCAATTATCTTGTGGTAACATTGAGGGTAATGGGACGGCCCAATATAAGACCACTACAGTATTGTGATGGATCGGTGTCGCCGAAACAGGCTCGGGGTTAACATCTACAAGCCTCCATCTTGACTTGTCTACAGTAATAATATCATGAGGACTTTATTAATGCCAATTTGGTTGTTTTACCCTGATTTTAATGTTTTATATTTGGCACTTGATGCCCTTGTTGTGAGCCGCCCTGAGCCCACTTGCAGGGAGGGCGGGATAAAAACGTGATAGATAAATAAATAAATAAATGTGCTCTGCCGCACTGAATCGGGACACTTTGGTGAGATGTGGGAATGTCTGTCAAGAGGGAGCAGGGTATTGATGGTTAAGGCAATGGGTTACATGTGGAAATAAGCTGGGAGCAGAATGAGAAGCTAGTGAGCTATTGCTTGGACCCCCAAATCCTGAATGCTGCAGAAGGTGCAATAATCAAAAGTTGGAGATTTGGGTTTCTGAGGTGAGAGAAGATGTCACTTGCATCAAAATCTGGAAATCTTAGAAGGTGGAACAACCAAAGGGAAGTGTGCCAGAAGGGGTATAAGTGTAAAAGTCTTGCTTATGTTAGAACTCCTAATTTAGACAGCATATCATACAGCAAACATGTTCTTCACTTCTGAAGGGCTATGTAGGATATAAAATTACTGGTTGACATAACTCCTCTCTTGGTCACTGTAAATGGATACAGCTGTGGATCTAAAGGTGGCCAGTAATAGCAACTCTTCTGTCCATATACCAAAGAAGGACTGCTACATGGAGCTTCCTAACCAGCTTCTGCCAAATAATATTGATGGTATCTTCCTACACAGAGAAAGAAAAAGACAGAAGGAAAAGTTGTTCATTCAGCTGTCAAATCGCATACGTGTCCTTAGGTGTGCTGAAGTGTAAAAAAGGCAACTGTCAATGTTGCTGTCTGAGTGGATGAAATCCTATAATGAGCACCCTTAAGTCAACTGTAGGACCTTCTTCAAATATACAAGCAATCCATTGTTGTCTTCAGATGGCTTTGTGATGCTCTTCTAGTTATTCGCCTGCTTCCTTCCATACCTTTGGAAAGCGGGGGTGGGGGAGAATGTTGGAGAAGCCCATTCTCACCAGTTTGTCTTTTACTTGCCTGCCACTAGAGGGTGCTCTTCACTGGAATTTCTGTTGCTCCTCCCTCCCTCGCATTGGTGACTACTTATGGTATCTTAACACAGTCTGTGTGGGCATAACCCCTGTATGAGGTTCTTCTATATTTTTTGCCCAGTAATAAGTAGTACTATAGTGTTTCCACATCTCATCCAAAACTGCAACATTAATCTCATCCTTTAGCAAGATTATATGGAACTTTGACTCTGTTGTTACAAGAATCTTATTTCTACAAAATGGTTAAGTAAAATCAATATGGGAACCAAAAACGAGAGAAGGAAATGGTTCCAAGGACTTTGGATATCATACTTTTGGGATAGGGGCAATAATGTTAATTTTTCTTAAACATTGGAGGGTACTGTTCTGGTTCTTTGGGAACCCTCAATGTATGGACATCATGTTGAGGAGTACGCTTGAAAGGTTTTTACATGAGAATCCAATTACACCATTTGTCCTCTGCTAGGCATAATGCAACCAAGCTGTTTCCAGGTATTGCTGTGTGCATAGCTGAAGATTTCTTTGCATGTCTGTACTGCAGGCCTTTGCATGGCGGCAGAAGCAAGTTGCTTTTCACTTTAAACATAAGCGGAAATGTGGCTTGGCTCTTCAACATGCAGTAGAAGCTTCAAAGAAATCTCTGGTTCTTCAAAGAAATTTCTGGTTCTTTTCCTCCAAGGTAATTTGTAGTCATTGGTAGTGGTCCCTGGACCACAATTTGAGAGTGACTGAATCCTTGTATTGTTGCTGTTCCAAGGACAGCTTAAAATGGTTCAGTGATATCAAAGGGGTGGGGGGAATAGGACCGAATGTGTTGGAAACACTACACTGGATAGTATTAAAACCTTTTTTTAAAAAAAAGAATCCAGTGCATCAAATCTAATTCTTAATGTGCAAAGGGACAGCATGTCTGGTCACATGAGACCAGTCAACAGATTTGGCTGAGAGTCATGCTGTAGGCCAAAATTATGAAAAAAATTGACAAATTAGCAATGGCAACTAATCAATATGTGACACAGTATGGAATCCATGAAGCTGATAATGCAACTTCACAATTTTCCCTTCCCATTCATCCAAATAAATTATTAGAGCTAAAACATCAGCTGAGCAGCAGCTCTTATTTCCATGGGGATGATTCTCATCCTTAACCCTTCAACAAAGACAACCCACTGTAAAACTATATGGATTTTAATCTGAGCAGAAGCAAAAATAACAAAATTCTTGCAGAATAAACCAGCTACACTACCAGACAGCCTTTATTTTCAGGGGAAGTCTTTGATTTTGAAAGAGTTATTCCAGATTATTGACCATATGAAAAGCTCTTGGTGGTATTCTGTAGGAAAGTCATAATGATCAAACACTTATTACTATGTTTGGATTTTTACCATGCCAAGTAAAAATTTTAAAAATAACATTCCAGAATGACCAACAGTTTTTACTTTAAAGCCCAATAAAAAAGAAACCACCTTCCCCTTAATACAATGCACCATAACCAGCATCTGTTTCAGATGGTTACAGGCTAAGGAACTGCTAACAGTTTTGCCATCCTTAACAGAGTTACACTCTTCTAAGCCCACTGAAGTACAAAATCAATCAATCAATCAATCAATCAATCAATCAATCCAAGTCTTGTCAAACTTTGAGATGCAATGGTTCAACTACTAAAAAAGAAAATGAAATCTCTGGGTATAACAAACAATACGGTGAAGATCATAGAGACAAAAAAAATAATTAGGCTAATTAAATTGCGTGTTAAGAAATTGGATATTAACAGCACATCTGTCAGGGCCCACAGAGTATGCTCGGTGTCTTATTTAGGTATTGCCCTCCCGATGCGGCTGCTGAAGTACTTTTGTCAGCTGGCAACACCAAAGCTCAGAAGAGCTTTTACTTTGGTCAGAATGAATTCTCTTCCGTTGGTGGCTTTGGAGGGCAGATATAAAAAGTGCCATATACAAATAGATTATGTAGATGCTCATCTGATAAAGTTGAAACTATTGAGCATATGATTATGGAGTTTATGGATTATATTTAACAAGTTGAGGGCCAGTTTAATTACTCCTTTACTCCAAATGATGGAAAGGTCTAAGGAGGCACCTGATAGTAGGAGGCAACAGGTGATGTGGTTATTATCAGATACAAAGGATTCTGTTACTGTGTGTGGCAAAATTTTTAGGGCCAATAATTCAACAGCAACAGAAGAATATCAAGTAAGGCATTGTTTTATTTTATTATTTTATTTTCTGCTCAAGGCTATAGAAGAAGAGAAGAGAGAAAAGATTGGATTTATACCCTGCCCTTCACTCAAAGTCTCAGAGCGGTTTACAAACTGCTTTCCCTTTCCCTCCTCTCCCCACAACAGACACCCTGTGAGGTAGATGGGGCTGAGAGAACTCTTTCAAAAACAGCTCTGACAGTACTATGGCTTTCCCAAGGTCATCCAGCAGCTGCATGTGGAGGAGTTGGGCATCAAACCTGGTTCTCCCACATTAGAGTCTGCACACTTAACCACTACACCAAACTGGCTGTATGAGCAGAGACAGCTAGCTAGCTAGCTAGATGCAATGGTCAATCAGTCAGTTAAACTAATCGATCAAAACCCTCTAAATCTGTTAAATGAATCAGTTGGGAAACCTAAAAGCATTCCTCCCTTAGTCATTGCTAAAGCTGCTGTTGCTCATGTGCATAACAAAAGCTGCATAATGGGGCCATCCAAAGGCCAGCTAGGGAACCTCCCAGATATACTGAGCAATGTGCCCTTGTAAATTAACCTTAAAGACAAAAAGTCCTTCAACTGCAGACTGATAAGGACTGAAAATGCCCCAGAAAGGATGGCATGTTGAGAGCATGTTAGCCCTGTTATCTAATTACAGACAATGTGCATACAACCTGCATGTACCTGTGTACATCTGTTTATAAGAAACAAAACAAAACAAAACACTGGCTCACTTTACAAATGAAACTAGCAACCAGTACCAGGATAAATGTGATCTTTTAATCGCACAAGCCCTATTCACAAGTTACAGTGAATGCACATACATCTATACTCAGTGCATACTTGATTTTTCATTACACATGCACTGAATAATTCTCACATTATGTTCAGCCCATCTACAGCTGAACATATGATTGAACCCCAGAATTATCCAGGAGCGCCTTCTAAGCTGTGGAGTCTTGTGAGCAAAAATTCTACTTTGAGGGCTACTGGTATTAAAGTTGTGAGCAAGTGATTTGGCTACAACTGCATAAGTTAGTTTGCTCTGCAGCCATCCTTCCTGAGCTTAGACAAAAATCTGTGAGATGGAGGCTAAAAAACTGTGAGCTAACTCACACTAACTCAGCTTAGAGTGAAGACTGCATCGCCTGGATGCCATATTGTCTCATTTGACCCTACAGTTGCTAGACAGTGTCTGGCAATTGCTGGGTGCTTGTGGAGAGGGGACATGATGAGGCCCATGGGCACTATGATATCACTTCTGTTTTTTCTGGAAGTATGTAACATTACTTTGGGAATTACCAGAAGCTCTATGGTAAAACCATAACGTTTCTGGCAATCCTTGGAGCAAAATGATGTAACTTCTGGGTATCCTCTTCAAGTTTTCTCTTGAGGAACATCAGGCAACAAGGGTTGCCAGCAGGGGTTTCCTGCCACAGGAGAAGATCTGGCAATCCTATTTAGCCCTAAGGTTCAAGTTCCATGGGCAAACAGGACAGTTGTAAAATGGCAGTTGAATTGTGAAGTGAGGGTGGGACAGCTCAAGTGAGAGGTACTTAATGGGTTTTCTTAGGCTTCTTAACAGGGAAAGGTTACAGATATAGAATGATGCCATTCTATATCCATCAGAGGTCTGCTAGGGGCTTAGAAACAATAGCTACAATCTTAAGGGTACTTTCCTGGGAGCAAGCCCTATTGAATAACAAGGAACTTATTACTGAGTAGACCTGCAAAGGATTGCTTCCTTTGTTGTTGTGCCATTACTGATATATGAAGTGTTATGTCCTGACTGGTGAACTGACTGTATGTTAAGCTTCAAGTCAGAACCAGGATTGTAAGCCTTGACAATCCTATTGGTTGTTGTAAATCTGCACTATTTGTAACCAATCAGAACTATATAAATAGTTATGGATGGAACAAACCTCATTGGTCTTTATCCCTCTAATGTGATTGGCTGTTAACTTATGAAGGGGCGTGGTTTTGTTAGCCCGCACTGTTTAAAAAGGGAGCTGTGCTCCACTGTTTTGTGTGTGTTGTCTGATCCTCTTGTTGAATTGAATAAAGCTGAAATCACTCTCTTCGTTAAGTCTCATACTTAACATCAAGCCTGCCTGCATTCAAGCCATGACAAACCTTGTTAAAAACAATTCCCTCTCCCTCATATTTCAAAGCTTTATTATATTTCATTTGGCTCCAAATACTTTACTTTAGGGACTATTGTTTAATTTAGGCTTACTTCACTTTTGGGCAGGCTATGATGTGGATAGTCCCTGTGAAGTTCTGTAAGACAAAGGCAGAATCCAAGGAAGCTGGTGACCTTGTGGTAGTCCTAAGAAAATGTCTCCAGAGAGCACTGAGGGGAAAGGAGGCAAAGGAGAATTCAGGAAATCTCACTCCTCCACCCCCCAGTGTTTTTTCCTGTATTTTTTCCCTGAAGTATTTTTCCCTCCTGAAGATTCTCCCCCCACACATACATACACATTTCTTCCAAAAGGAAAAAAAATGGACATTTTAGGGGGCATTGAGAAACATGAAATATTATGAAAGATTAGTTTTCCTTTGGAATAAATGAAATGTTTTATCAGATAAGGTCTTACTGGCTCAAGATGCTTTTGCAGAACCTTGAGCATGGAGATGTTTGTGCAACACAATTCATGATTCTATAGCAAAGTGATGCCTGTGTGGGATGTGGAATGGTATGGTATAACCTGATTTTATCAGATCTCGGAAGCTAAGCAGAGCTGGTAGTTGGAAGAGAGACCACCAAGGAAGACTCTGCAGAGGAAAGCAATGGCAAATCATCTCTGCTTCTCACTTGCCTTCAAAATGTTGGCAGAGTTTAAACATGAAATGTAACAGAGCACTGTTCAAAGAAAATAACTTGGTTTATTAAGAATAAATAAGCTCTGATAGAACAGAGGAGAGGGAGACAGGCTTAACTAACTAACTGCTGTGAGAGACATGAATGAAGGGGGAGGGCTTTGTTGGAGCAGGAAGTCTCCAAAGAGCCTATCAGGAGACAGGAGGGACATAATTTGAAATTGTGGGAAGTCCCTAATCTAACTATGCTAACTAGCTGTCCCCTATAGGCTGTTCTTCCAATCTTCTTCAAGTAGGTGCACTATAGACCTTGTATATTCCAACACAAAACCCTATGGGGTCCCTGTAAGTCAGCTGTAACTACACACACACTCACACACATACAATGCCTATATATATTGCAGATGCACAATAGGCTTGCCGGGCTTTAAGTGCAGGCAGCTGGTGGGAAAGGGCCCCAATCTCTGAGTGGCATTGCCGCTCAGAGATTGGTCAGGCTGGGCCCTCCGACTGCAACTCACAGCCAGTGGGACTGTCCCTGCGGGGGTGGGGCTTGGATCCCGGATGTCCCCAATGTGATGTCATCATGTTTGGGATGCCCCTGCCCCTCTGGGAACACGCCCCAAAGTCCCCCACTGGGGATGAAGATGGACCTGGCAACCCTAATGCACAACATGTATTTCAGGGATAATTAATTGTTTAAATTTGCCTAATGCTGATAACTTTAGCAATCCAGACTATCCAGATCTGCTAATGATCTTTAATACATTGGAATAATTCAGACATTATGTGAAAATGGGGTTTAACTAAATAAAAAATGGTTAATTTAATTTAATTAACAATCGTTAATTGTTAGTATCATCTGAATGCAGTCCATTTCACTATCTATAGTAGAGCCAAACCAGGGTCTGAAGCTGGTTTATTTACTACTATCACGGCTATTTTTGGACAGGAATGCACAGGAACGGAGTTCCGGCTGGCTTTGGAGTTGTCCACGCCCGCTACAGAGGGAAAACCTGGAGAGCGACCCCCCCTGGCAACTCCGGGTGGACCAGGGGGGCCCTGGAAGGATCTGCAGCTGCGGGATACCTGGGCAAGCCAAGGGAAGGCACGGGGTGTGGCCTAATATGCTAATAGGCTGGGCTGTCAGGGGTGTGGCCTATTATGCTAATGAGTTCCTGCTGGAACTACTATTATTCTTAACCATGGTTTCACATACCATACAAATACAGATATAGGCTGCAATCCCAAGGACTCTTGCCTGGAAGTAAGCCCCATTGAATAACATGGGACTTATTTCTGAGGAGACCTACTTAAAATGGCTCCCATACTCACTGAATTCTGGCTTGTTCCCTGATGCTCCACACCATAAAACACCTGACCTAAGCAAAGGCAATGAAATTAAACGTTTACAGAAACTTTTTTTTTAATTGTATGAATGTCTACCTATTGACCAGTCCTCACCACATCAGTGTCTGCCTTGACCATTCTCCATTTGGAAAAGCAGTTTCTTTACCCTAAGGGCATCACGCAAACTGGTCCTCCTGAAGCTCTCTGTCATACATGAATGAAAGCTGTACTGCAGATAGAATATCAATGAAGTGATGACAGCAACAACTCCCGCATGGGTGCCGGCTACAACATCACCCGTTCATGGTGAGATCTGCTATGGGATGTCTGCTGCTCCCCCATGTCTAACATTTTTACAGAGTAGTTACTGTATCTTTCCATGTTCCATATGGAAATTTTTTGCATATGGGATGAGACTCATAATAAGCATTCTGCCATCTCCTGCCCCACTCCCCGATCTATATAAAGTTCTTTTTGGTTTTCAGGAGATGCTCTCCCCTGTAACACATAAATAGCTTCTTTTCCTTCTTCTGAAAGGGAGAGACCTCTGCAATCAGCCCCATTGAATTTCATTCCTTTAGTACTGTGATTGTCATACATGGTAGAATACCTAATACAGGCAGAAAGTTTAATGCATGAAACCCTTTCCCCATTCTACATCTTAAAATCCCAGTCTGTGATAAATTTTGGATAGATGGACAGATTTCCAAAAATTCAATAAATTTCTCGCTTTGTGCTAGTTGCAGATTTGCAAGAATTTTGTCATGGTCTGGAGTGGGGGAGCATTGAAATAGTCCAGAGCTCCACAGTCAAAAGGGAGCATGGGCATCATCATCATCATTTTCACCAGCTTCAACTGATAAGCCAGCTGTAGCCCTTTCTGGGTGGGAAAGATCTTGCCACTGTGATGCATGCCCTTTTAACATCTAGATTAAATTACTGCAGACATTCTTTACCAAATGTAGCTTTCTATTGGAGCAACTGTGGGATTTAAACACCCCCCCCCCAAAAAAACAAACCCCAAACCTGAGAGAGGCTGTAATATCTCCAGGTTGCAGAACTGAGATAAACTTCTGTCTGAGCCCTTGGAAGGCTGTTCCTGACAGAACTAGGTGGACCAGTGGTCTCTGTCCTGCCCCAAGTACAAGTTATCTGGGCTTGATACAAATGTGCAATCAGTAACATGCCCAATGATACCATTCCCATACATTCAATTTCATGAGTCATCCAAATCTGAAATAATATAAATATGATAAACCCTATCATATGGTTGCCAACTTTTAAATTGGTTCCTTTAGCAGTCCCTTTAATATCTGCAACAATTATTTGGCCCCAAGCTTATGGTTGCCAACCTCCAGGTCGTAACTAGAGATCTCCTGGGATTGCAACTGATCTCCAGTCAACAGAGATAAGTTCACCTGGAGAAAATGGCTGCTTTGGAAGGTGGACTCTATGACATTATACCCCTCTGAAGTCCCTCCCCTCCCCTAACCCTGCCCTCCTCAGGCTCCACCCCCTAATCTCCAGGAATTTCCCAGCCTGGAGCTGGCAACCCTATCCAAGCTTCAACTGCCCATTTCCACATATTAAACCACTGTTCAAAGAACAGGACTTCCTGTCTTGGCCCACTGGGAACCTTGTGCTCATGGCAATGGGTTTGCAGCCTGTAACCGTTTTGCCCACATGGTGTACCCTGGTTTCAGTATAAGGCAGCTTTCGGTGATCTTCAAGGTAGAATGCAACCATGGAGGCTATATAGAACATGCAGGAAAGGCCTCAAAGACTCACAGTGGTTGGAATAATTGGCATTTCCCACACAGTCACATTTTTTTTAACATGCAACATGAAGAGATAGCAAGCTAAATTACTGCAAAAATGAAAACAGAGCTTCTTGGGATGCTTCTGAATGAAGCAACTGCAGATTTCCTGATAAAAACATGTAACACAAAAACACTTCTGCTTTTGGCTTCAAATGTGTCTTCTTTCCCCCATCACTGTCAGCCCCTGCTCAGCTCGAAACAGGACTTGCATAATCATAGAAGTTGTTATCAGGATCTGTCCCCCGCCCCGGTATTTTGAAGAGAAGGGTCACATATCTTTAAATGTTTACACCCAACCCTTTAGATAGCTGGTTTTTCATCTACGACTTTCTCTTTACACCTTAGGGTTGGGCGAAAAGGCTGATAGCCACGTCCGCACTGCCATTTTTGTCACTCGTTTGCCCCTATTGCTTCAGGGGTCCCCCCCCCATGTGTTTTGCTTTCTCTAGTAGTCCCAGAGGGAGCAAAACACATGTGAAAAAGGGGGGAAATCCAAAGCAATAGCGAAAAATGAGTGACAAAAGTGACAGTGTGGAACTGGCAGGGAGAAGAGGCACCAAAGTAAATGAACACTAGAGCTAGGAGGCAACATTGTATGTGGGGGGGGGCACGGCTTCTACACCCATGTGTTGACGCTCTACAGAGGAACAGCCTCAGTCCTAGCAGATACAGGAAGGAGAAACACTCGTTCCCTTGGCTACGGGTTGCCAACCTCCAAGTAGGGACTGGAGATCTCCTGGAATTACAACTGATCTCCAGATGACATAAATCACCTGTTTGTTTGTTTATTTATGTAAAACATTTATTCCACTTCTCCTGGAGAAAATGGCTGCTTTGGAAGGTGGACTGCATGGTATTATACCCTGCCAAGATCCCTTCTCCCCCTGAACCCCACTCTCCCAGACTGTGCTCTCTCATTTCCAGGGATTTCCAAACCCAGAATTGGCGATCCTACCTGGCTGTACTTGAACCCAGTGGTTGCTGCTCTGTGTGCATGCCTCAGTCAGCTCTCTGCTGGTAAAAGGGCCAAGGAGGTAGACACAGGTCCTTTTTACCCTCTGTATCCATTGTGAGCATTCATGTAGTTTCCAGAGGGGGAATTACTATGGGCCATGGGTTTTGTCCATTGGATAATGTAGCCCTGGTCTCTGCCTGCAGCAATATCTTGGAAAGCAAAGCTTAGTGGTATATGCAATAGCTGGAGACCTCTCAGCCTTAACCCCCATTCTCAGTCACTGCTTGACAGGGCAGCAGGGGGAGGGATTCAGTTTAACCATAGAGTCTAGGGTGAATCCTAGAGCAGTGCCCTAACACAATGATGTCACTTCTGGGGACGTTGTGCATTGTACCAGTGCCAAATCCTTTGTCCCTGCTTCCCAATTCCTCCCCCCCCAATTTCTAAGGGCCTCTTCAACAGCCATTGGTAGCTGTGCTTGTGTTTCCTGCTTCTTATACTTCAACTGGCTTCTAAAAGCAAGCAGTTTTAATGGAAAGAATCTCATACCTTATTGAAATTTTCCAAATTATTCCAAAACAACTCTGTAATGTAACAAAAATCAAGTTTTTCTCTTTAAAAATATAAAAGGACAGTGCTTTTCGATTGCTCCCCCCGCTCTACCTGTAAGGTTCAGAGAAGCAGAAAAACAAAGTGATTTTCATATTTTCAGAACTGGAAAATAATTTTGGGCTTGCAAGTCAAAGGAACCATATCAGATGGCATTACCTAGTAGATGGAGGACATTTAATTAGTCTAGCCTTTTCAGATGCCTGAGACAAAAGGCTGCGGTGTCTTGCTCCACCTTTCTATTTCCCAAACAAGCTTTTCTGTTGTTTTGGTAGGGAGCCTGAGCAGATCTTGACATGAGTAAAGGTCCAGGTAAATAATGTTTTCTATGATTCCCAGCTTTTCAGTGGCAGTTAACAGGAGGAGATGCATGCCAAGCAACTGACAGGTAACCTACTATTTAATACACTTGGTTTGCAATACTAGCAAACAATTTGCATAATATGCAAATAAGGTTTTTCCAGATTTGGGAACTTGAATATGGCAACCCTATTAAAGTAACCCTACCAATAACGACTCCTGTGTACATCCCGTGAGCATGTGCTTTCTGAGAGCATAAGATTGGTGTTTAATTTATGCAAAGGCATTCCAGTTGATATTTGCAAACAGAGCAGGAGCCATGGAAAAAGTAAAGATTCAGTAAATAATGCACAGTCCAAATCTATAGAATTTAACCATCGCTCTTCTGCAGGCATACGCTGTTCCAGAAGAATGAAAGGACTGAATGAACCGTGCGGGCCAATTACATGGTCATTGAATGGTGAAAAGACGGGCCTCCTGGAATTTTGCAGTTGCTCGCTGATTCAACCAACTCAGCACAGCAGAGGCAAATCCTGCAACAAGTTTCCCAGTTATATAATCACAGTTGTGGGTATAGAAAGGTCCAACAAACAAATGGAACCCCTTGAGTTATATATTGCTCAGAACAGTAGAACAGTGTTTTGCTGTTCCACTGAAATCAAATGCTTAATTTTGACTGGAGTGAGCACCAATTGTGCAAAAGAAAAAAGAAAAAGGGACATGGGTTTTCTTTAAATTTACCTTCAGTTTGCCAGCCTGTTGAAACACTAGTCGTCCCCCCCTTAACTTCCTTCCACAGTCATAGGTGCTGGATACTCTCCCACCCCCACAAAAATGAAAAGATAAGTAAAATAAATCTCAAGTGTCCATACGCTCAAGTATCTTTGCACTAGAATACAAGGCAGGAAAAATTAATTTCTTACAGACCTAGACAGAATATGCATGCTCATGTTCCCATACTCTACACAAAGGGAATGGCTAGAAATCTACTTAACCTCTGAAAATTCAAGGGGTGACCTGGAAGACTACAAGCCTTCTCAGTTCTCACTGCGGGCAGCAGGGCCGGACCGCCCATAGGGCGAACTAGGCGCCCGCCTAGGGCGCCCCGGCCTGAGGGCGCCAAATGGCGCCCCACTCCCCCCCGAAAACTGCTCCCCCCGCTGTCCTAACCCGGCGCCCGCCGGTGCCGCCAGACCCCCGCCCCCTTCCCAGCGGGGCCCGCAGAAAAGCCGGCGCCGGGAGGGAGGGGGCGGAGGCTGCACCCCCCACGCCCCCTTCCCGGCTTTTCTGGGGGTCCCGCAGCCGCGGGGCCCGCAGAAAGCCGGCGCCGGGAGGGAGGGGGCGGAGGCTGGACCCCCCGCCCCCTTCCCGGCTTTTCTGGGGGTCCCACAGCCGCGGGGCCTGCAGAAAAGCCGGCGCCGGGAGGGAGGGGGCGGAGGCTGGACCCCCCCCGCCCCTTCCCGGCTTTTCTGGGGGCCCGCAGCCGCGGGGCCCGCAGAAAAGCCGGCGCCGGGAGGGAGGGGGCGGAGGCTGGACCCCCCCGCCCCCTTCCCGGCTTTTCTGGGGGTCCCGCAGCCGCGGGGCCCACAGAAAAGCCGGCGCCGGGAGGGAGGGGCGGAGGCTAGACCCCCTCCCGCCCCCTTCCCGGCCTTTCTGGGGGTCCTGCAGCCGCGGGGCCCGCAGAAAAGCCGGCGCCAGGAGGGAGGGGGTGGAGGCTGGACCCCCCCGCCCCTTCCCAGCTTTCCTGGGGGTCCCGCAGCTGCGGAGCCTCCAGGAAAGCCAGCGCCCCGCCGACGCCCCGGTCTCCAGGTCCCACTGGGAGGTTGGCATCCCCAGTGGGGGCGCCCCAGGCTGTCCTGCCTAGGGCGCCCAGACACCTGGAGCCGGCCCTGGCGGGCAGACTCATTAAACATGGGGATGATGATAATCATGCTGCCCTACCTAGCAGGGTTGAGGCCAAGATTACTGAAATAATTTATGCCACTTCATAAATTGTTATTGGTAGGTATTTGAGGACAGAGGATCCTGACTCAGAGCAACATTGGTTTCTACTCTGAGAAATCTGTGATTTCATCTTGTGTGGGAAAAGGTTAGAATTATTACACATAAAGTCACGTTCTCAGAATCGGAAGAGAGCTGGATCAACACGAGGCCACCAGCAGCCTTGCCTTCCATTCTTATGAAGTATAAGAACATAAGAAGAGCCCTGGTAGATCAGACCAGTGTTCCCTCTAAGCTGAGTTAGTGTGAGCTAGCTCACAATTCTTTAGCCTCTGGCTCACAGATTTTTGTCTTAGCTTGGGAAGGATGGCTCCAGAGCAAACTAATTGATGCAGTAGCCAAATTGCTCACTCGCAACTTTAATGCCAGTAGCTCACAAAGCAGAATTTTTGCTCACAAGACTCCACAGCTTAGAGGGAGCACTGGATCAGACCACTCGTTTATCTAGTCCAGCATCCTGTTTCACACACTGGCCAGCAAAATGGAGTCCAAACAGACAAAAGAACAGCTCTCAGCTACAGATAAATATGCCAAGGGGGTTGCACACACACTGGTTACCATCCCTGACTTCCCTCTTGTTTGTATGGAACCTTTTGCACACCAAAAGATGTACTTGCAGATTGTAGGTCTGATACCTGTATGCAGGGCTTTTTTTGTAGAAAAAGCCCAACAGGAACTCATTAGCATAATAGGCCACACCCAACAGCAGAAATGTATTAGCATATTAGGCCACACCCCGACAGCACAGCTCATTAGCATATTAGGCCACACCCTCATGCTACCAGAAGCGTGGTCATCCAGCCACACCCACCTTTTGCTTCTTATTCTGTTCACCTTGTTTGTTGTCAAAACCCAGGGCTTTTTTGGTAGCAGGAACTCCTTTGCATGTTAGGTCACACACCCCTAGTGTAGCCAATCCTAATGAGTTTCTGTGGTTGGGTGTGGCCTATTATGCTAATGAGTTCCTGCTGGGCGTGGCCAACTCAATAGCCAGCCGGAACTCTGTGCCTGTGCGTTCCTGCCCCCAAATAGCCCTGCCTGTATGCATGATCCAAGACTCTCTCTTTGACAGAGTACACACAGGAGGCCATGCTTGCTCAGGCTTCATTCATACTTGGGTACGTTAGCCATGCGGAAGTCAGGTGCCACCCAGATCAGCCCCCTGCAGGATCATTTGTTGCCCAAGAAGGTGAGTGGACAGGAACAGAAGTACTATGTCAAGCAACAACAAAATTTATTCATGGTGTCCATGGTATTCATAGTATGACAACAACACAATAGCCGAGAAAAGCTTTTGAAAAAGAGGTTATGCCTGTGAGTCTGTCTCTGTGTGTGTGCACGTGTATGCCTGGAAGTCATGACTGACTTTTGGTGACTCCTAGTGAGGCTTGGACATTTCAGAGAGGTGGATTGCTATTGCTTGCCTCTGTGTCACAGCCCTGGTATTCCTTGGAGGTCTCCCATCCAAGTACTTGCCAGGGTTGGCCCTGCTTAGCTTCTGAGATCTGATGAGACTGGGCTTGCCTGGGCTATCCAGGTCAGTGCCTGTGATTCTTAACAGGGACCTTTCTTGGGGCATTCAGGATATTAAGGATCTAGACAGACCTTTCTCTTCACTTGAAATGTCTTCTGACAACCAAGATGTGTAGCTGTGTTAGTCTGTCTGTTGCAGTAGAAAAGAGTCCAGTAGCACCTTAAAGACTAACAAAATTTGTGGTAGGGTCTGAGCTTTCGTGAGCCACTGCTCACTTCTTCAGATACCAAAGAAGTGAGAGACTCATGGAAGCTCATACCCTACCACAAATGTTGTTAGTCTTTAAGGTGCTACTGGACTCTTACTCTTTTCTTCTGACAATCAGTAGAGGAGAGCTGGCAAGAAGGTTCAGGGTCCCTGCCCCCCAAGGACAAAATCCCAGAGCCTCAGTGTCTCCCTTATGTCCCTAAAAAAGTGGCACATAGTAAAAGAAGAAAATTTATACCCTACCCTTCACTCGGAGTCTCAGAGCAGCTTACAAACTCCTTTCCCTTCCCCTCCCCACAACAGACACCGTGTGAGGTAGGTAGGGCTGAGAGAACTCTGACAGAAACTGCTCTTTCAAGGGCAGCTCTGACAGAACAATGGCTTGCCCAAGGTCATCCAGCAGCTGTGAGTGGAGAAGTGGGGAATCAAACCCGGTTCTCCCAGATTAGAGTCTGTGCACTTAACCACTACACCAAACCTAACATGGAGTTGGATGGTGACCTTCATGCCCAAGGTTCTCCTTGAAATCATGTCTGAGCTTTGTGTATCCTATACTTGTCTAAGGTGCTGGTTCTATGTCCTTATTGTTTCCTTGCAGCTTCAGCAACATTCAGTGATTATGTTATGTATACTTTGAGGGATGGTAGTGGATGAAAGGTTTAAAAAATTGCATTAGACAGACATGTGGCTGTTGGGTCTGTCAGTGGATATGAGAGGTTATGAGTTAATAGAGCAGCAATATTCAGGAGTAGCATACCTGAATGCCAATTGCTAGAGGTCAAAAACAGGGAGGACTGTTGCTATTCTACAGGCTTCCTGGAAGCATCTGGGTAGCTACCACTGAAAGCTTATCCAGCAGAAATGCGGGTCCTGTTTCGTTTTTCCTTCTTACAGCTCTTCCTCCCATTCTTAGGAAGGGAGACAAGTCTTAGCCAGTTGCTATCATCCTTGTCCACTGCCCACCACAGTCCTTTTTTCCTGTTGCACTAATAGTTCAAATAACAGATTTGTTCAAGGATTTGCGAAGCTGCAACTATTCAAAACCCCAAATGTATGTCACTGGGGGGGGAATACTGTTTGAACCTTTTCTGGTTTTCCTTCTATCTACCTCATATTGCTTCTTAACTTATCAATTTTAAGCAGATGACTAAAATACAGGAAAAGCTAGACCCCATTTGAATGGCTACGAAAATCTATCATAGATGGATAAAATTTTGCAGCTAAAAGACTGATAGGTCTGCTATTACCTTCTAATAAAAGAGGTAATGTCTCCATATGATCTACATTTTGGGGCAAAGGAAGAATTAAAAGATTTCTAGGCTCAGAGAAGTAATTACATTCAGAGGTCACGTGATACAGGGTGTCTAACACTGCCTGCACCACAATCACACACTCTGTCAGACTCTACCACAATCACATACTTTCAGTGGCAGATTAACCATTAAGCAGACGAAGCACGTGCTTAGGGCGCCAGGGCCAAAGGGAGCACTACAAAGTTGGGAAAAGGGTGAAAAGGAAAACAAAAAACGAATGAAGATTTGTAAAAAAAACATTGATAAAACTAGTGCAAATTGATCATGGTGCACCCTAGGGTTATCTTCAGCTTTTTGTTGGTGAGGTGCAGTATCACAGGCTATGTTTAAAAGCTTGGCTTAGTTTGTACAGTATATTGTGTTATCATATGAATACATTTTTGTATTACTGCAACCTGCATTGTATATCTGGTCAGACAGGTCAATAACTAAAATGGACTGGGTCAGTGTGGAAAGGAAGGGGGCACCAAGATTGGTCAGTGTTTAGGGCACCAGTGAGCCTTAACCCACCCCTGCACACTCTATTAAGATACCTCCCTTGTGAAACTCTAGATGGTAGGGCAGGGGTGACAAACATGCATCCCAAGGGCTGGAATTGGCTCCTCCTGGGCTTTAATCCAGCCCGCAAGGAACTGGTGCAAGAGAGGGAAGGCTACGGGGGGTGGGGGGAGCAGATGCACTGGGCGGAGCAGACACATGGGCACACATGGTGAAGTGTGTGTGGTCAAAGTTGTCAAGAAATGGAAGGTAATGGCTAGGGGGTGGGTATGATATCCCTTGGAAAAAACCTAGTGTTGCATAAGCTTAATACACTTATTGGGGCCTTTGTAGAGCCCCCAGTAAAATAAATTGCTTTCCTCCTAGGAATCAATTGCTTTGGTTGTATTTAGAGTAGAAAAAATAATATCATTAATAGGGTTTGCTTATGTCACTTATAAAGTTTATATCTCTCGTACCTTGCATTTCATTTTATGGTAGACATGCCCCAGCCCAAAAAAGTAACTTTTATGTCAGATCCAGCCCTTGTAACAAACGAATTTTGACACCTCTGTGGTAGAGCATTAAGGCGCGCCAACATAAAAACATGCCTATAGCGAGGAACAGTCAAATATGAGCGGAGATCAGGAAGCTCTCCAGGTGAAAGAATACTAACAAATTGAGTCAAACAAACACATCATGCTCTACATAATTGTTATAGTGTTATAATTGTACTTAAACTGAAGTTTCTTAATCATATCTTATGGCTTCCTGTCTGGTAACTGCATAAAGGGAATCCAAGGAAATATTGAGGAGCTGTTTTCCTTCCTCTACAAGATTATCCCAGTGGGAAACGTAAGAGTCCTCTCTGGCTAAGCTGGTGTAGCAGTGCAGTAGACAGGTCTCAAGGTGATAAACTCCTTTCTTGCCATTATTATGGGCCCTGTCACCATGCTTTGTGTCGGTCAGAAGCCATCCCTCCTCCTGCTCCAACCCTAGCTCTTTTCAAAGATTTTGCAGCATTTTCTTTTACTTGAGTGATGTATTAAACACTGGTGTGGAGTCAGCTCCAGATTTTCATGGGCTCTCCTAATTTCATCTTGCCCCCCTCCCCAGACATGCAAGGTGGATAATGCCTTTGAGCACGTACAAAGTCCTTGCTCAACCACAACTGGCCTCAAAAATGTAATGTTTGTAAATGCCGTTTCAGGCAAAAGCTCATGTTTTTGAACTGTACACCTGTAGATTATGCCAAAAGTCTCTGCACCAAGAGGTGCTTTTGAATGTAAATGGCACTAGTTCAACATAAGCATCAACACAGTGGCCACACACACAAATGGGCTGTGGTTATACAGACTACCCGGGACACCAATTTGTCATTTGCAAAATAAAACCATATTCCTTTCCAGCATTATGTGTTTTGTCTAGTTCACGCTGGAGTCCTTGAGAAGAGCAGGGCCACACCTTCCTCCTGAAAGCAACATGCCTGCTGCTGACTCACATAGCCCTGCAAAAGTTCAGCCAAGCTGCTGGAATTCAGTTGTGCTGACGTGAGGATATTGCCATAAAGCACTGCTGCTGTTGCTGAAAAACAACAGGCACTAGCAGGATTGGTGCTGGGCCCTGCATGCCTGCCACAGCAAATGCTGACACCAGCTATGGACTGCTGTAGTTCAAAGTATGTGCAAGGAAGCAAACAGGGGCTGAGATGGTTTACTAAAGTGGGGGGGGGGAGAGAAGGGGTCAGTTAGTAATAAAGAAGAAGAAGAGAATTGCTGGGACTGAACTTTGCCAAGAAACCACAGTGTAGCTTAGTGGCTAGTTGCATGAGCTAAAAAGTCTCAGATTTGAATTCTTCTTCAACTGTGAACTCAGATTAGGGTGGGTTGCTAGCCTCCAGGTGGTAGCTGGAAATCTCCTGCTATTACAACTGATTAAGATTCCCAGGTCCCTCCATCCTGCTGGCAGGGAGATTTGGGGGGCATTCTCGGGGGGCAGGGACTTTGCGCAACATGCTGATGACACCCAGAAGTAACATCAGCACATCGGAGATGTTGGGGGTAACACTCTGCTTTACTGGCAAAACTCTTATGTTAAAAACAGCCTCAAACCATAGAGTTTTGCCCCCAAATCAGATCATCACACCCCCATGTCACCAATGCGGTGACCACTTCCATGTAACATCAGCATGTTGCACATAGTATGAGGGGGAATTTCCTCCTGCCAACAAGCTGGCCAGTGGCAGGCAGGAGTCTGTGAAAGAGGGGAAGACCCTGGCCTCACCTGGGGAATGGTATCCCTACAATTGATCTCCAGGTGACAGGAGAAGCATCTTCATCAGGAGAGAGCCGTTTGGGCAGTTTGACAGGGAACAGTGGCCAGGCTGGCAGTGGACAGGAGAGAGGAGTGGACTCAGCACCCTGTCAATGGCATGCAAGTACTCTTGAGTGGCGATGGATGGGCCAATGGCTGATGGAGCGCACATCACAGCCAATAGGATAGCTGGAAATTGCCAATAAGCCAAGGCCCACTTTCCTCAGGCTCCATCCCCCAAATTTCCAGATAGTTCCCAAACCAGAGCTGGCAACCCTATTACACCTCTCAAAGAGGATCACCTCAGTCAAGACTCAAGAGAGTTGGACCCCAGGCTTCACGCTCTCCAACTAAAAACACCCACAAGGAAATGAAAGGGTTCTGTCATAATATCATGGTACCAATTCTGTGCATGAAGTGCTTTTATATAACTTCTGTCTCCAGAGAAGAATGTCAAAATACTGGAGATCCTCTCTCAGTGCAGGTAGTTGAACTAAAACTGGAATGTTGTTCTCAGTTCTATTTGTAGCATTAGGAAATTTCCCACAGCCAAATGATCAGTTACCCAAGAAGCTGGATTGAAAGAAACAAGGGGCAGCTCACACCTGTCAGAAGCAACTCTCCAAGTTTCATTGCCATACTGATTATATTAAGTGTCCATATCTGCAAGGCTAAGGTGATAGGGAGGGAGGGGGAATTCACTAGCCACTTAAGTGACCGGAGAACACTGGAGGTACAAAAAGGTCATGACTCAGACACCACACCCAGGGACGTAGCCAGAAGATTTTGGGTGGTGGGGTGTTGGGAAATCTGGAGGGGAGAGATATCCCATCAGCAGACAGGCAGGTGAGGAAGGGAAGGGTCTTTCTTTACCTGCCGGCTGCACTCATTCGCCTTGGCCACTGTTCCCTTGGAGAAAGAGAACAGCAGAGAGTGCATACTTGCTGAGTATTAATTGCACTGGCCAGCTCTCCTCCTGTAGCAGCCAAAGCAAATGAGTGTGGCTGGCAGGTAGGGGCAGCAGGAATTGTGGGGCATGGGCTACCAGTGAGAGGGCACCACCCCTAAATGCCCCACTATGGTTTACAGGCCTGACCACACCCAGAGGGCCTCAACCTGTTCCTCTGCTCTGTTTTTCCCTCCCACCCCAAGCAAAGCCAGATGCCATTTTGAATTTATGTCATCTGAGATAAAAAGTGAAAGAGGCTGAGACTTCTGTCTTTGGAAGTCACACTCAGAACATTCTACCTTTAATATCAGGTTTGGTTAAAGGGAGCATATATTCAGTCCTCAACCCTGGGATTGAAAAGTGGTTCTAAAACTGATACCTGACATACCCTGACTGAAATAAAAGTCTGAAGTACTGATGTCCATTCTTGTTTTCTGTGTCCAAACTCAAAGACAACTGTTAAAAGCCACTGTGGTATAGTGGGCTCTGTACTGAACTAGGGCTGGAGAGACCTAGGTTCATAACCCCCCAGTAATGGTGAAGTCTGATTGCCAGCACCAAAAGGCACAGTCCTTTTTAAAGGAAAGGGCAGAGAAGGCTCATGGGAAAGCAGGAGGTCCTTCAGACAGCCCTGGTCCTAAGCTATTTAGGGCTTTCCAGGGTAAAATCAGCACTTTGGGTTTAGGTGCTTCTTCCCTCTAATTTTAATCCAGCTGTGATAATTTATTTATTTATTATTTCAATTTATACCCCGCCCTCCCCACAAGCAGGCTCAGGGTGGCTTACACTCATTGGTAGCCCGTACCGTAAAACCATATACAAAATTTAAAATATTTAAGCATCATTAATTAACATTGCACAATTAGGCATTGAAACATTAGCATTAGAACCATCCAATAGTTGAAGTTCTAGTGACGATATCGTCTTTGGATAATGAGATGACCTGACAGTTGCTTCCAGCTTAATGATCTTCAGCCTGGCGCGATGATATAATCTGATCTCTAAACCAGTGCTGGCCCATAGCCACAGATGTTGTTGTCGTTGGTGTGGCGGCTCCTAATTGAAAGCCTGGTGGAAGAGCTCCATCTTGCAGGCCCTGCAGAACTGCAAAAGGTCCCACAGGGCCCTGATCTCTTCCGGGAGCTCATTCTACCAGTGTGGAGCTGCCACTGAAAAGGCCTTGACCCTGGTGGCAGCAAGCCTGGCGTCCTTGGGGCCAGTCGATGTTGTGTTCCTGACTGTAGTGCTCTCTGGGGTATATATAGGGAAAAGCGGTCCTGCAGGTATGTTGGACCCAGGCCATCTAGGGCTTTAAAGGTAAGTACCAGCACCTTGAAGCGAATTCAGTATGCTATTGGCTGCCAGTGCAGTGCCTTCAGCACAGGCTGGATGTGCTCCCATTTAGGGAGGCCTGTCACCAGCCTGGCCGCAGCATTCTGCACTAGCTGCAGCTTCCAGATTTGTGACAAGGGCAGCCCCATGTAGAGAGTGTTATAGTAGTCTAGTCTCGAGGTGACCATCGCATGGGTCACTGTAGCCAGGTCGTTGCAGTCAAGGAAGGGAACCAACTGCCGAATCAGCCGGAGATGATAAAAACATTGCCTGTCATTTCATTCCCAAGGAAAAGAAGGGTTTTTTTTTTTTAAGTTACAGAAGAACTCAGATATGATGGTAAAAAATGCTGTTGAGTCTCAGCCAACTTATGGCAACCTCACAGGGTTTTTCAAGGTGAAAGATGAACCAAAGGTTGTTTGCCATTGTCTGCCTCTATACAGCAAACCTGGACTTCCTAGGTATTCTCCAATCCAAGTCCTAACGAGGGCTGACCATGCTTAGCTTCCAAGAGCTGATGATAGTTACATCCAGCTAGCCTGGGTCATCGAGGTCAGGGCAGATATGACACCTCTCTTTAATTTCCAGGTCAAAACCAGATAAGCACATGTAACATCACTTGAAAGCTCATACTGTAGGATGGCACTCACTTTATGATGGAGCCTGACCCTTCAAGACAGGGTCAGTTTGTGCAACAAAAATCCCCTTCTATGCTCCAGTTGTCTGCCTGGATAATCAAGTGGCCCGGGGGAATACAGAAAGTGGCCATCCAAGCCATCAAACCAAGGAGCATACTAACACTTTTCACATTCACAAAGGATTTTTTTTTTTTGCTCTATATACATAAGAGAATATGCAAAACTGAGACCCCAAACTGTGAGCAGCGATTTATGAAAAAGAAGATCTGAAGCAGGTACAAAAGGGAGAATCCAGGAGGTCCTGAGCAATCATACAGAGAAGCAACTATTTTGCAGGGGCTTCAAAAAAGTGTATACTAAGTAGCTAGAAAGACAAACCCGACAGAGGCAGAAGCATCCAAATTCCAAATGGCACTGAAAAAGTTTTCTGCTCAGCTTATTCTCAGCTCTAAGAACATCTGAATTGTCTTGTTTGATCAGATTGAGGTCCATCCTGGCCACCGTCCTATTGTCCAAAGCCATTAGCTCAGTGTTTCCCAGCTATCCTACGTTGTTTGAATTGAGGATCTGAAATCAGTTTCTTTACAATGGACAATTTTTAGTACAAGACTCCAACTTCAGACACCAACTCAAATCTTGTTCACACATGCATGTATTTCACCTTGGTTGATGGCACTCACAAACAAATGTGTAGAACTGATCCCATTCCCAAGCAGTTTTGTTTGAACTTTCAAAGGAACTTTTACCTTCTCCTCCATTTATAGAGTTTGATGGGTGGACAGCTCGTTCATACATGCAATTCATAGAGTGATGGGCATACATGTGTGCTTTGAACTGAGGTATTGTAATATTTTTGGGTTCATAGTGAAAGCCAACCAGAATGAAGAATGGCTTTAATATGCAGAGCAACTGAAATGCCTTGTACAGCAGTCCTTATTCTAGAACAAACTGAAGTCATGTGATCTTAGGGCAAGTCCTCAAACAGCCAGTTCCCTAACACAGTTGAGTACATGGGAATGTCTCTAACTTATAAATTCTGTCATGATTAGTACTTGTACGGAGGTGAGCAACCAGAATCATGTTTCTAAGCATATACACAAAATGATGTCCCATAGGTTTCAGTGGAACTGTCTGAAAGTATAACTCTATGTGTTACTTCAGTCATGATGTGCTTGCAAACACAGATTTGCCCAAGCATGATGCTTTGGCTCATACTAACTCTCATAACATCTTAATCTTACTTATTCGTGAGTAAGCCTTACTGAAATCGCTGGTGCCAAAGTGCCTCTTCTTCCTATTGCTACATAGAACTCTCCGCTAGTCCAATGACAAGCACATTTGGATTCTACCAGACTGAGTAAATCCCTGTTGATCTCTCTTTCACTTTAGCTCCCACAACCTCTTGAACTCTGGGTGTCTGTTGATGCACCTTTACTCCTTTAACTCTATCCAGATTCTGGTTGCAAAATTCATTTGCTCTTATCACATGATGCCCCTTCTGAAATCCTTCCAAAAATGAGCCAAAGGCCTCCTGTACTATTTACTCCTGGATCCTTGTCCTTGTCTTCAAGGCCTTTCATAGCTATATCATCCTTCGCTTTCATATCCTGATACATCCACGGCTGTAACTTTGGCACTCTGAGCTGGCCAAAGGCCTCCTGCTCTTGGAACTGCCACCTGGAACACCTGTGCAATGTGTCACCACTATCACTTCCTTTGAATCCCATCTCAAACCACATCTTTTCCATGAAGTCTTTGGTGTGCCCATTTACTCCTCCAACCCCTAAAGAAACTAAGCCTATGGAAACGTAATTGAAAGGAAAACATATTCTTCCCTGCCCCAGTTCCCATTTTCTCCTTGCCCCCTCAGGATCTTTCTTCTTAGGCTGGGGCCTCCAAATGTTGAACCAGAGGCACTCGTAGCCAATGGATACCAGGGACAGCTGACCCAGGCCCTATGCAGGAGGGGAGAACACAGTCCCCCCAATACAGAGGGAAAAAGAAGGGAAAGAGCAGGATCCCCCTGTTGTCCCTTATGTCCATCCCATCCAGGGTTTGGGCAGCTGGCTCAGTGGTAGCTGCTTGTGCCAATTCCATCTGGGGCTCAGGCAGCCAGCTTGTGTCAGTGGCTCCCACACACCATACATCCTGCCCCATGCTTTGCCCTGGGGGGGGGGGGAATTGGAAGCCCCATGGTGGGCTTTTGCCCAGGGCCCCAGAATCACTAAGACCACCCTATGCTGAGCATGTGAACACTTTTGGAGTTTTTAAAAAAGGTGCTGGGCACCACCACCACCACAGGGCTGCCATGGAATGCAGGGCCAGGCACAAAATGGCTGCCATGGGGCAATTACAAAAGACTGGCAAGCCCAGCCTTCTGCCATGATGGGGGGTAGCTAATTCCAAATGGATGCTCCTTGAAGACCCAAAAGTGATACTTTGGGGGTCCTCTGAAGTGAATCTTGTTCTAATGAGGAGTGAGACATGATTGTCACTATGCTTTGGAAAAAAAGCAAATGGACACCAGGAGATACACTTGGGGGTCGCTGTGATGCTCATGGATGTCATGTTGGTTGTCACTGTTGTGGGCTAGCACTATTCACAGTGATGGCACTAAATATATAATTTTCAATTTTATTGATCCCTGCGTCAGTCTAGTTTGCCCAATGGGGTTTTATTTATTTGGCTTAAATCCAGAAAGAGAGACCCACAAATACTGCTGCTAATCTCATCCCTGTAGAACACAATGGGTATATCTGAGAGAGATGCACATCCCATCCAGGGTCACCAGTCATGTAGATGCAAACCTGATCAGAACAGGACTGAAACCATTGAATATCACTATTAGTTGCAGCACATGGAAGTTGGATACCATAATATCAGTCTTCCAACCCTGACAGGAAAAGGCAAGGGCTAACTATCAGTGATCATCCAAACTCTGGAACGGAAAACTTTTGCAAAATATAAAACCTTTCCCAGGTGTGTGAATATGGTGTCACTTTCCCTTGATGAAACCAGAAGTCTCTCTGAAGATGGACATAGAGCTGGTTTCCAAGCAAACGCATTTGAGATCATAGAAGCCTCAACTTGCAAACCTCAGAGCATATTTGTTGTTATTCTGGATGTAAGTTTTATGGTTAGCGATTGGCTCTACATCCAAGCAAAAGTGTTTTGTGGCGCAATCTTAATCATCTGCATTTGGAAACAGGTAGGGTTGCCAAGAGCCATCATGGGCCCCTGGACAAGGATCCCTGATAAGAACCGCCTCACCCCTTTTAGACCCAGCCCAAGAATCAAGCTAGATTATTTGCTCAACTCTATGAGCCTGCAGGGAACCCAGACCCTCCCCTCAAAAACTGGTTCACCCCGGCTGTCCTGATTGGCCACAGGACTCTGTCCTTGGCTCAAGTACTGATAGAAAAAAATCTAGGGATCAATGGACTCTGTCTGCATACCAGAAATGCAAACTTAATGTGGGGTTGTTGTTGTTTTGGTTCATACTTTCTCTCCCCTAGCCCATACTTCGAACTAATTAGTAAACTTAGTTATAGTTTAGTAGAGATAAAATAATGTGGAGGCTTTTCAGGAGACAGGAGGGATTTTAAGGGAGTTCACCTGAGACATTCCAGTCTGGGGAGTTGATGGATTGACTTGTAGCATGTGTGCATTGCTAGCCACTCAGAGATCTCATAAGAGAACACAAGTCTAAATTTCTCCTGGGAAATTTTGCTCATTAATGCCACCGCATTTTGGCTTACAGTGACTCTTTCCTTAGTCCATGAACTAAATTAATCTCTCCAGTATTGTTAATATATGTCAAGATGGGTTGCCATGCTTGTCTGTCTGTAGCAGTAGAAAAGAGCAAGAGTCCAGTAGCACCTTAAAGACTAACAAAATTTGTGGCAGGGCAGGTGCTTTCGTGAGTCACCACCAATGTTCCATCTAAGAAGCCTTGTGAGCAAAAATTCTACTTTGTGAGCTACTGGCATTAAAGATGGGAGCAGGTGATTTGGCTACTGCATCAATTAGTCTGCTCTGGAGCCATCCTTCCTGAGCTAAGACAAAAACGTGTGAACCAGAGGCTAAAAAACTGAGAGTTAGCTCACAATAACTCAGTTTAGAGGGAACACTGGTCACCGCTCATTTCTTTAGATAAGTGAGCAGTGACTCATGAAAGCTCATACCCTACCACGAATTTTGTTAATCTTTAAGATGCTACTGGACTCTTACTCTTTTCTACTGTAAATGTAAGGTTTATTCTATTTTCCCTTTGCTTTTGGCCTTTTAAGTGACTTGTGTGTTCTAGTTGGCATCAACTGCTGGTCTTCATGTTGCATGGCTTCCATTTTTTGCTTCTTGCTCCCAGCATGCTAAGGGTGCAAGCTGATACCATCCATACCTGTGCCTGTTCTAGATGCTTTGCTCTTGGCCTAAGAAATCTCTCTCTCTATCCCTCCGTACTGATGAAGAATATCAAAGAACTGCAAAGCTTGCATACTGTGTTACATTATTTTAGTTGGTCTTTAATAAAAAATCTCATATGGCCTTTGTTTTGGGGATCTGGCTATGGACTAATGCAGTTTTTATAAACTCTGCTATCTATCCAGTTTAAACTTTTAACAACTTCTTGGCTGATGCTAACATTAATTATTATATGTCCCTGAAAGGACATAAGGAGAGATGACGTCATTGGAAAAAAACAAGGATGACAAAGTTAGAGGGTCAAACTCGGATTTGGGAGACCCAAGTTCAAATCCCCACTCTGCCATGGAAGCTTGATGAGTGATCTTAGACCAGTCACACACTCTTAGCCTAACCTACCTCACAGGGCTGTTGTGAGGATAAAATGGAAGAGTGGAGAATGTTGTAAGTAACTTTGGCTCCCCATGGGGGAGAAAAACAGGCCATATATGAAATAAAGCAGAAAGGGAGAGACAGAATATGTCATACAAATAGGGTGCAAGCAGGTAAAGTGAAGTTTACATTATGGGAAATTCTGTGACTGATGCTAAACCTGTCTTATGTAGTGGCTAAAGTAGGATCTGATAGACTCAGGTTCAATTCCCTTATCTGCCATGAATTTTCGAGGTGATCTTGGGCCCATCACTCTCTCTTTCAGCCTAACCAACCTCATAGGGATGTTGTGAAGATAAATTGGAGATGAGAAAACCATATCCTTGGATGAGCTCCTTGGAGAGAGGGTGGGAGTAAAATGTACTAAATAAACATATGCAGTGATAAGAGCTGAAACTGGAACATGGCACTCCTACCTACGTTTACACTGAAAACACGTTCACCGACATTAACGTGACTCCTTTCCAAACTGTATAAATGGGTAGCATGTGTGTGTCACAGTCTGAGGCTCCGCAACACTTGTGGCCAGAAATGTTTATTTCTTGAGTAAATACTTCACTCACTCACCCAAACAGTCAAAATATTTCTACAGCAGTTGAAGTTTGGTAGCCATATAATTCAACACACCCTGATCTAGTGGGAAAATCAATAAACGGCTTCTCTCACTCCAAACTGCTCCAGAGACCAACTAGGGTCACTGTTAACAATAGAATGGTGCATGTAAAAGTGTTGTCAAGTGACATCTGACCCTGTAGGGTTTTCAAGGCAAGAGATCTTCTGAGGTGGATTGCCATTGCCTTCCGCTGCAAAGTGACTCTGGGATTCCTCAGTGGTCTCCCATCCAAATACTAACCAGAGCTGACACTGCTTAGCTTCCCTGATCTGATGAGCTGAGCCTGGATCATCCGGGCCAGGGCAATACAATAAGGTAGGTGGGAGTTTTTCTGTCTTATATTGGAACAATCCAGGGAGGCTTTGCAGTGGCTACCAAGATTCTGTGAACTTAGGCAGATCATGAGAGGGAGCGTTGCATCAATGCTTCATTCTTGTAGCCCTCTCTTACACACCCAAATAAATGCTGATCGCCACTTTGGGGTTGGGAAGCAATTTTTCTCCAGGCCAGTTTAGCTGGAGATCCTGAAGGTTTCTTGTCATCTTCTGGGCATGGAACAGCAGTCACTGGGTGTGTGTGTGTGTGGGGGGAGGTATGTGTGAATTTCCTGCATTGTGCAGGGAGTTGGACTAGATGACCCTGGAGGTCCCTTCCAACTCTGTGATTATATCTAAGACTGCTTTGCCCCATATGAAGCTACTTGTTTGTGTACTTGGGTCATCTATAGTAGTCCCATGTCTGTGTCCTTTCCTCGTGGAAGTACGGCAGGCTTTATAGTGAGTGTCCCATAAGAACTCCTCCCTTCAGAGAGGCTCATCTTCTTTTGCTAGCATTTTGAAAGCTGAAATAGCTTTGCTTCACAGGGCTTTGGAGTTAACCGCTAATCTGTGGGTTAGTGATTCCTGCCATTGTTCTTTCTTTTAAAAAATTGTGTCTAGGCTTTTTTAGCAATAGATTTTTTCTGTTGTAAGACTTCAGCATAGATTCTGCTACAAGACTCCTTAGTAGGTTTCACTGTTTCTCCCCACACAGAATTCAGTAACAGGACAAACTATTAGTTTGCCGGTAGCTCAAAATCTTACCTTCAGTGAGTAAGAGGGGCTGTTGTTCATTGGCAGGGAATATGTCAATACTTTGAACACGGAAGGTCCCAAGTTAAGAGACAGGATCTCCTTTTCCTTCACAAGCTAGTAGTCTGATGAGGGTTGCCAACAGTTCTGTGGAATGTGTGGGGAAAGGCAGCTGAAGCATGTCAACACCAGCTGGTAAATAAGATCTCATCAAACCTCTATGAAAGGGAGAGGACATATTTTTCTCCAGGCAGTTGGCAACCCAGGGCCTGACCTGGCATGGGGCATACATATGTTCTTTACCTTGCCTGAGGGATGCTTAACAGGAGCACTTGGCTCCTAATTTTGGTCTGGACACCATATATCTAGGGTATAATTTGAAGCAGGGTTTAACTGATTCATTTGAGGCAGGGTTTAACTGATTCGAAGCCAGAGCTTTTGAAATAGTCATAATGAAAGGCTGTGCTTCTACGTAGGGGAGTCTTCCAGAATTCTGCAGGTAACAAAGAGTTAATATAAAGGGGTGACATAGCAAGGTGTTTCCTTAACCACTTGGCAGAATAGTTTTTGGCTTGTTAATAGGAAAAAAGAAAGGAAAGCTTTTGGTTGAAAAGCAGCCCTTTTAGAGCCATGGAGCTCCTTAAAGACTCATGAATTTATTGTGGGACACACTTTTGTAAGCTAGAGTCCACTTCCTCTGATGCATGAAATGCATCAGTTGGCAGAGAAATTTATACCCAGGGTGACAAGCAGCAGAAAATGGGTGTTCAGAGAAAAGAGCTATTTATTACAGTGAGGTGAGAAGGTCCACAGTTTTAAAGGACATTTTTCACCTTGAGCTCCTTTGGTATGATGGCCAGCTGTTAGCACTTGGGTAAAAAGAGTATATCCCTTTGCATGAGTGCAAGTTTCTTTGTGAGGCTGATGGATTTCCTTTTGGTTATATTCTGTGCCTCTGAAGGAATAGCTGGCTGTGTTAAAGCTAAGACAACAGAAGTCTTGTGGCTGCTACCATGATGAATTTGACCATCTTTAAGATGTCACAGGAGTCTTAGTCTGGCTGCAACTAGCTAACATGGCCACTTTTCTGGATTTAGTGATAAACTTCTTGCAGGCAATCTGCTGGCCTTGCAGCTGTAGGCACAGCACTGACTCTTGGCCTTTAGGAAACGTTCAGTTTTTCTAAAACTCTAATTGAACCAGTCCAAAGTCCACTTAATCCAGGCCCCTATTTCTAACAAGTGAAGCACACAATATGAGCAAATACCCCCCCCATTTGTCCCCTGAGATATACTGCCATGGAGCGTGGAGGCTCCATTTAGCTCTGATGACTAATCCCCATTGAAAGTCCTTTAAGCTAAAGGCCAGATCTATATCTGATTGTAGCCAAATCCATACAGTAATTAAATTTGGGGTAATGGCAAGCAGTGAGTAGGCCCAGGGCTTGTACACTCTTAAGCCCAAATTGTACTGGTCTCTTCTTTGCTTGAATGATTGTAATTACATTTGGCTGCTGCTGTTGTGAAGCCCTTTGGGTCCCTTAAGGGAGAAAAGTGGGCTATAAATACATTAAGTAAAGCTGCAGGTTGAAGTGCGCACCTGCTGTTTGAGAGAACTCTGAACAGAGTGCTGTTGTGGTTCCAAAAGGCAGGAGAAAAGGGAAAGAGTCAAGCAGTGGCACCTTAAAGACTAACAAAATTGTGGCAGGGGATGAGCTTTCCTGAGTCACGACTCGCTTGGCATCTTCTTCAGGCATCTTCTTCAGGCATCTGAAGAAGTGAGCAGTGACTCAGGAAGGCTCCTACCCTGCCACAATTTTGTTAGTCTTTAAGGTGCCACTACTGGACTCTTGCTACTGCTACAGCTACAGACTAACAGGGCCAGCCATCTCGAGCAGACTCCCAGGTTTAGCCTCCTGGAGGGGCTCTGCCAGGGACTTCTCTTCTGGCCGTACTACTTCCCCACTTTGCAAACGAATAAAAACCAGTCTACCCTCCAACCCCAAGCAGCTTTCCTTTACTCCCTCGCTTTCTAAAAATGCTGCAAAACAGGAGCATCTGTACCAGGCGGTAAAATGAAGCTTGAAAACAAGCAGTTTGGCTTGAGAGTCCTTATTTGGTACAGAGGGATGGGAACAGGGAGTGCAAAAGAGAGCACCTCAGTACTGTCCTGGAGTGTTAGGGAAACAAGCTTCCCCCCAATTAATAGATTCTCCCCCCCACAAGTAGGTTTGTTTTTCATCTAAACCCGCCTTACCCTAGAGTAGTCCCACCAGATGGGAAAATAGGGCTGAGTTTGAAACCAACAATAAAAGAGGGATACAGTCGCCTTCCCCCTTTGCCAAACCTTGTTCTCTGTACCCACCATTCCCCACCCCCAACCCTCGATTAGAAGTAGCAACTGATTTCCAGCGGTGGCCTCTGCTTCCTGGGGAAGCAGAGAAGAGGCAGAAACCTGTTGATTCTGCCTGAATAAACTCTCCTTTTTCAACCGCCCCCCCCTTTTGCGAAACTGGACTCCCCTTCTGGCCCTGAACCCCTCTCCAGATTTACTCCGAAGTAACCCCCGCTACATCGAACCGTGCCTTCAGTTTTAAGGAAGAGTGTTTGGGGTTGTACCTCTGAGACGGCTCCCCAAATTTTAAGCGAGGAACCCAGTTCCCCTTTGGAAGCTCTTCAGTCACCCTGGGATGGTGGGAGAGAAGAGGTGGGAGCCAATTCATTTCGAAGAGTTTTGACTCCGCCGGAATGGAAAGGAAGCTTTCCAAGCCCAGAGCTGAGCCCCGAAGCCACCCGCCTAGACAGCGAGAGAGCGTCTGCCCGGCAGAGGAGCGGCCGGGACTTCTCCGCATCGGCTGCACCCCAAGGGCGAAGGCAGTTCTGGCGGCCCCTCTTTTGGAGGCGGGTTTCAGAACCCTCCGTTTCAGGGAAAGGACGCGGAGGGAGCGCACCCGCGCACGGCCGGCGGCACGAAAACCGTTTCCTGAAGTTGCAAAAGCCCCTCCCCCCTCTCAGCTCTCCCGCAAGTCGCTTCCCTAATTCAATTTGCTCCGAAATTAGCCCTGCTGCTGGACACAGGAGCCGGCTACCTACTTCGGAGCTCTGGCTTCTCAACGAACAGAAAGCATAAGACAGTTCCAGGCTGCTGCAGTCCTACACACCGCTCTGGGAGTGCGCCCCACTGGATGAAGTGAGGGGTTACTTTTAAGTAAATATACACAAGGCAGCACGGTTAAAAGCTGTCCTTGCCGAAGTCGTTGCCGTTCCAAACCTCTCTTCCAGAGTTAGAATGAGGAAAACAACGGTAGAAAGGGAAGGATTGAAAGTCAACTTAATAAGAGGTCTAAATCTATTGACCTCGGGGCATCTTACTTCGAAGGGAGTTCGGGTTTATGAAACGTTACCTTGTTTAAACCGGTAGCCGGGGAGATACCTTATCCACACAGCACTCCGCCCTACGCCACAGTTAATCTGGACAAGTGAAGCTCAAACTATTTTTGTGTGAATTAAAAAACGCTTCTGCTCCAGGTATTGTTTTTTGGGGGGCGGGGGGAGATAAACAAGGAAAGAAATAAAATGCATCGTTACACTTGTTCTTTTCCTCCGACGCTCCTGTCCCTCGGAGTCTCCTGGGGTCTTTGACTCATCTCGTTCGTTTCCACAAAACTCTTTCAAGCAGTTTCCGGTAGGAATATCACAGCTGTAAATCGCGTTCTGAATTGGGGGGTTATTTATCTCCGCACCAAGAGATGCTTTTCTTTTTCTAAAAAAAATACTACTGTTTTAGCTCAACCTTTTCCGGCAAGGAGAAAAAACGCGGAAACACCATCGCAAAACACAGTCAAGGGATTCAATTATTCAGAGCGTTTGGGAGTCCTGTCCCTAATTAATTTTTAATAGAGTCTAATTAAGGCTTCTCCCAGCAGAGTCGCACCTGTAAATATTTCAGGTCCGGACACGGTTCTTCCGCCCGCCCAACAAGGCCCCCCCCCCATTACCTTTCTGCTTTACCAACGAGATATCAGGAACAGCTACTTTGCTTTGGGAAAAGGGGGGAATACTTGGGATGAGCAACAAGTAGGCAAAGCCTTGAAACCCCAGGACTTCTTCCATAACTTGCTCCCCCCCCATGCATCACTGTTAACGCTGCGCTCCTATATTGCCAGGAACTATGAATCCGGCAGGACTTACTTTCGAGTATACATGAGAGAACCAGGCGGGTCAGATTTCTCCAGGCCTAGGCTCTACCAGCCTTCCCATCAAATACCATTTTGACACGTTGCGGTACTCTGGGCGATGGAGGAAGAAAGTTAGTTATACGCCCTGGTAACCGCTTACTCCTTCGCAGACCTATTGCCCTAGAGGGAGGAGGCCACGGGCTAGCAGCCCTGCTTGTAGCCAGAAAAGAAGCAACTCTAAGGGGGGGGGCAGAAAGTTTAGGCAAAGTTAGAACCCAGCCTCGGTTTCAAGCGAGATGTGAAAATTCCAGGCACGGAGTTCCAAAGAGCCTCCCCTGAGCCCCTCGGGAGTAAAGGCGCCGGATTGCTGCCAGCGTCTCCAGGGGACAGGTTGTCAGCGCTGTTCTTAGGTAGGGGACGGAGGAACCGAGAGGCGCCATTGCCAGGTCTCTTGACGTGCCACGGTGCCAGCCGAGGGAGATGTCCGCCTTCGAGGGGCATCTCTTCTGGGAAAACGCCAAAGGGTTGGGGACCCCTTCGGAGGGACGCCGCCGCCTCCAGTCCTCTAAAGACAGTGAAGCCAACCCCCTCCTCCACACACAGACACCCCCCCCCGTAATGTCCCACCGTCCCCATTATAGAGTTTTTGGACTTTTGCACTCTTTAGCGCGATTCAAAATCCAGCGAAGAGGTCGGCATCACTATTCTCCGTCTGTATTTATGTGAGCCGAGAAGCAGAGATCCCCCAGCTACTCGGCAGCCTTTTAGCCACTGCAGAAATCCCTGGGCCACCAACACCCCGTAGGGCCGGGCCGGCCTCTCAGAAGGGTTGGGGGGAGCCTCGCCTGTCCCCAAGGCACGCAGATGGTGTCCGCCGGCCGCAAATCCCGAACACAACCGCCGGGCGCTTGCAAGACGCAGACGCCGACAGACCAGCGTCGGTGCCCCCCTCATGCAGCCGCAGCCCTGCGGCCACTTACTCTCGAGTCGCCCCGACGCAGTTAAGGCAGCCCTCCCCCACAACCCAGAGTTTAAGACTTTCACTCCCCCCTTTACAAAAAAAGAAGGGCCAGCGAGACGTCTGTAGGGCATGTTATAAAATTTATTGTTCTTTTGTAAAGTTCTGTCTTCGAGGGGAGGAACCATCTCTTCAAAGAAACCCGAGACAACAAAAATAAAAAAAGAACTAGAACAGCTGCTTCGTAGGACCGATATGTTCTCCAAACTATTCCACTCTCAAATCCACAAATCCGGGGAGGGGTGTGTGTGTGTGGGATAATAAAATTTACAGAAATATACAAGCGTCAGGGGGGAAAAAATAAACGAAAACCCGAAACCTCCCCCAGCCCTTCCACCTCGCCTGAAAACTCGCCCCACAAACCCACCAATGCGAAGTCACTCCCCATTCGCACCCGGCTCCTAGTTGTTCTGTTGGAACCGCCTCGTCCAAGCAAGACACTCCACCCCATATCGAGGCTTAATTAGAAGTAAACCCCTTTTCTTTCCGAAAAGGAACTTCTCTCCGAGTTTAAAAGTTGTAGCGAGTTAACGGAGCAGGTGCACACATCAGGTTACACTTTTTCTTTAAAAATAGAGCATTAATAAAAAAAAAATGAGGACTCCAGCCCAGGATTATGGAGGAAGAGACAAAATTCCATCCCCCCCCCCCACATACAATCAAAACTGTAAACATTAAACTTGAGACAAGCGGAACGCACGATTTCATTCCTCCTTTTCAGAACAGTTCAGAATTCATCTCTAAAAATCCGCCCCCCAACACACAAAGCTAGAGACCCCCCACTTTTGTTCAGAACCCTGCTGTAGATCTGGAGGGGAGAAAGTCTTTCACAGCAGTTCCTGTACAAGTTAGCAGTAAAATTGTGCTCTATAACTTCAAACAAGTAATTCACTTTTTACACATAAAAAACACATTTCCTTTGAACGGAGTTAGTTGGGAAAGCTCGGCTTGTACCGCTTTGCGCTCCGCCCCCAGAACTTCAGTTGCTTGGAAGGTAAGAGGGAGAACCTGGTTAAAAGCGAGTTAGTTGCTTCGTGGGGAGGGGGCGACGTGACCCCCGAGACGTAGATGGACGTGCGTTTGGGAGGCAGTCCAAAACCGGCTGGCTGGATGCGAGTCAACCCCCTCTCCCCCGGCTATAACAAACGGATGGTACAGTGTGAGGACTCGGGGAGGCGACGCAAAGGGGACATCCGAGGGGGCCCACGGCTAGATATGAGTTAGTGGTACGGTGCCGTTCACCGAAGTCCCGGCGCTCTGATAGTGTTGGTGGACGCTGTGTAGCCGGGTACCCTGGAGCGTCGACGGGTCGGCAGCGTCTCCTCCCGGGGGGAGGTACATGCTGATCATATCCCGCAAGTCTCCCAAGCAGGCCCGCTGGGAGTGCGAGGTGATGGCCGGCGGCGGCGAGCTGGGCTCGGACTTCACCACGGAGCCCATAGTCCCCAGGCTCATGGAATGGCCCGACGGTTGCTGCCCATAGGCGGCTGCGGCTGCGGCGGCGGCCGCAGGGGACATGCTGTAGGTGGAGGCGGCCGCACTCATGTAAGGCTGCGCGCTCGACATGATGGGGCTGTACTGGAGGCCGCTCACGTCGTAGCGGTGCATGGGCTGGAGTTGCGCGTTGCCCATGGCCGGGTGCTGGCTGTAGCCCAGCTGCTCGGGCATCAGCGAGGCGTACGCGCCGTTGGGCCAGCCATTCATGTGCGCGTAAGAGTCCAGGCGCTGCCCGACTCCGACGGGGCTACTTACTGCGCCTCCGCCGGCGCCTCCCGTCGCCAGCAGGTTGCCCGGCAAAGAGTACTTGTCCTTTTTGAGCAGCGTCTTCGTCTTCCGACGGGGCCGATATTTATAATCCGGATATTCCTTCATGTGGACGGCTCGCAGCCGCTTGGCCTCGTCGATGAAGGGCCGCTTCTCCGAGTCACTCAGCAGCTTCCAGTCGGCTCCCAGGCGCTTGGAGATCTCCGAGTTGTGCATCTTGGGGTTCTCCTGGGCCATTTTGCGCCGCTGGCCCCGCGACCACACCATGAAGGCGTTCATGGGCCTCTTCACTCGGTCCTGGTCCGTCGCGCCGTTTCCCCCGCCGCCGCCCCCTCCTCCTCCTCCGCCCCCTCCGCCGCCGACTCCTTTGCCGGCGCCGCCCGGGACGCCGTTCCCCGCCGAGCCGCCTCCAGGGTTCGACTGGGGGGGCTTGAGCTCACCCTCCAACATGCTGTACATGGCCGGAGCTTGGAGAAGATGCGCCAGCGTGGCTGCCTGAAGGGGGGCGAGTCGGGCCCGGAGGAGCAGAAGCGCAGCTGAGACTCAGTTCACCTCCTTCCACTGGCCCCAACTTTTCCGGCCGCGCAGCCCCCTCGGAGAGACAGAAGGGGACCCTCGACGGCGCCTTGAGCAGCCCGCTGCCCAAAGTTGTGCGTCCCTCCGACCCACTCGCCTCTCCAGCCTTTCTCTGGGGGGCCTTGATTGACGGCCTATAAATGAGGAGCCGGCAGCCAATCAGCGCGCAGACCCCGGCAGGCCCCTGACGCAGAGGAGTTGACCAGGCTGGGTATGCCCCCCTCCCCCCGCTGTCCAAAGTTACAACTTTTCCGGGCTCCGGTTCCGACTCTGGCTCCTTTTCGCGAGCGCCCCCCCCCCCAAATTGTGGGGAGGCTTAGGCCAAAGGGGTGCGCTTTCTCTGTCCTGAACTGAGTTTGATTGATTTTTTTTTTTTTTTAAACCCAACAATCTCTTTAATGGCTGCTTCCTTCCCGCTTGCCTGCTGGCTTTTCGGATAACTGGATCAACTTTTGAGATGCAAAACAGGCGTTTCTGCGGAGGACCAAGAATTTCCTTGAGGGCTTCCCCCCCCCCCTCGTTTCTGCGGAGGGCTTTTGAGCTCCCTGTGCCACATCTCCACAAGAAAGCTTTGCGGCCTGGAGCCGCTGCAGGTTTACTCGGAAGCAAGTCTTTCTAGCTTCGGGCGGGATGTACTAGCTCCAAGTAAACTTGCCTAAGTAACCGACAGCAGAGTGAGGCGGAGTTGGTGCCGGATTTCTTCTTTGTGGGGCTCTTCCCTTTTTTATTCTCGATTAAAAACAACAGTAGCAACAAGAACAACAATAATCATCAACCCGATCACGGCAGCTAAGTTAAGCAGTAGCGCCGGCAGAGGAGCATTGCCGGGGGAGGGTTGAGGGAAGTTGGCAATCCTGCCGCAGGTTTAGGAGAAATTTAAACAAGAGCGTTTTTTTTTGGGGGGGGGGGAGATGAAGTGACAGAGAGCGAGAGAGAGCGCCAATTCTGGAAGAGAGGGGCTTCCCGTGGAGTCTACTCGAGAGTAGGGGATTTAGGCGACTGTAGGAGGCAAAGCCCCAAGCGCTGGGGGTCGGTTTGTGCTAATGAGGGGAGGAGGGGGGGAAGAGAGAGCCAGTTTTGCAAGGGGCTGCGGAACGGGCTGGAACTCTCACGAGCAACAGTCGTGTCCCCCATCGCACCCCCGATAAACAGGCATAAAGCAGGCCGAGGGTGTCTTTCACTTCTGGAAAGCAACAGCGAGGCGGGGGGGGGTTTTACTGCTGCCCACCCATCAGGCCATTCCGGGCTCATTCTGAATGCGCCTTCCCACTTCAGCGTGTCCCCCCCCCCTCCCCGCTTGGCTGCTTGAGGCAAGGGGGGGGGCACAATTTTGGAAAGAGGGAAAATCCGTTTGCATGGCAACCACCCCGTGCCCGGGGAGAGAGAAAGGGAACTTTTGTGGGGGCGGCTTCAGCCACCGCTCGCTGGGGCTGTCAATCAAAGGGGCCTGCCCCCCCCGCACACACCTGCGAGGCCCGCGGGCTCTCGGCTTAAAGGCACAGCGACCGCCCCCCCCCCCGCGCATCACTCGTGCAACGGGCAAACGAACCGCTCACGTTATTCCGGAGTAACTTTATAAAGAACAACGATTAGGATTGGGGCGCTTAGACAGCGCCAAAGCAAACGCCTGGGGAACCACAATTTGTTTAGGAAAGACTTGGCTTCAACACGCGCTCCAATGCCCCCCCCCCAAGGGAGCTTCAGGCCGAAAGCCCCTCCCCCCACAAGGGGCTCAACAAAGACATCGGCCCGGGGGGGGAGGACGAGCCCCCCCTCCCTGGACAACTGCCAATGGGTGTGTTTCTCCCTGGCTGGTTACCACTGGAAGCCGGATTTCACCGAGTGGATTTGGAGAGAGGGGAAAGAGACAGGTGTCGAGAACTCCCCAGCGGGGTCAGTCCCCCAACTCCCCTCCCCAACTGGGGGAGAGCGATCCCGAGGAAACAAAAAGGAGCAGAAGACAAACTCCATAAAATACGGGATGGAGAGCCGTGTCGGTCTGTCTGTAGCCGCAGAAAAGAGTCCAGTAGCGCCTTAAAGACAAACAGAATGTAGGCTCACAACATCCCTGTGAAGCAGGCTGTGCTGAGAGAGGGAAACTGACTCGAGGCTACCCAGGGAGCGTCAGAGGGGAGGCAGTACCGAAGCCGGGCCTCCCCAGTCCCAGTTCCACACTGCAACACATGGTCCGCGGGCTATTCGATTGGAAGCTCCTTGAGGGCAGAGTCCTAACTGGGATCCCCCCCCATAAAACTTGGCTGAAATTTAGTTCGGAAGCTCTGTAAGAGCAAGGAGGCCCCCCCTCCGAGATTTTGTAAAGAGCCTTGTGCCCCGGTGGAACTGCAGGCTAGTATGAAATGATCTTCGCCTGATGGATTTCTGTCCACTAGCTAGCCGTTAAAGTGCTAAAACCAATCCGGGCGGGCGGGCGGGCGGTGGCGGGGGGGGGGGCAGAGAAATAGCCGGGAAAAAGGAGCTTAGCCCGACGGTCCGACAAATAAGCCTCGCCCTTAACTTCTCTGAGGAAGAAATGGGACAGCCCTCCCCTCCCCCAGCTTTAGAAAGAGGGCCAGGATCATGGAGAATCATAACTTCCAGAATTTTTCTTCCTACACATTCTGAAATATATCCCGAACGGAGAGCTGATCAACCAGAGCTTTCCCTCTCACCAAATTAATGATAATAACAATAATAGTTTGATTGGAGGTTTCTAGAAACACGTGACAAATCGTTGTCTTCTTTTTGCGTTTTTTTTGGGGGGGGAGGGGAACCTGATACCAAAATTGCCCATAGGAGTGACCTCTCTTCCCCCTCCCCGAATTTCGAAAACAGATCCAGTCTTATTAAGGATAAGTATAGTTATCTGAAGACGTGTGCACGCACAGGAAAGCCTATACCCAAAGAAAGATGAACACCATAGAAAACTGTTTTGAGTCCAAACGCACCTGGAAGACCGACACGAGTTTTTTTTATTCAAGGTATAAGCTTTCGTGTGCATGCACACTTCAGATACACGAAAGCTTATACCTTGAACTAAACTTCGTTGGTCTTAACGGTGTCACTGGACTCAAACTTTGTACAGGTTTCCAGACTGTATGAGAATGCCTGGCTGCGCTTGGTCAAGAAAAAGCTCTCTGTACATTCTCAGAGACACTTCGTTGGTGCTACTTTCCGGATTTAATAGATTGACCCTGAATCCTGAGATCGTTGGGAAACCGAGGCTCCTCCGGTGCCAGAAAAGCATCATCTCCTCCACTCTTCTGGCCCGGAGGCGTCCTGATACCTTCCGAGGCTGCGAGGAAAGCCCTTTGTCAGTTGCCAAACACACTGAATATTTTCATTGGGTATTGCTGCTCCTGATCCTCTTAGGAAACCGCGGACAGAAACAGAATTAAACGCAGAATTCTTGACTTGGAACAAAGAGCTCTACTGCTATTATTACTGTCATCATTTTTTAACGTATTAATAAACGTCATTGAATAAAAAGGGAGAATATGGATACGAACATAGGTCGAATTGCGATCAATAAGGTTTGCTCCAAAGTAAGCGGGCACAGGACCGCAGCTTTATTAATCCCGACTAAAATTTCAGAGAGCATTTCTAACGTCTCAGCATCGGAGGCGAAGCAGGTTTCCTTTGATTCCATCATGGAAAGCAAAAGAGCGGCGGGCAAGGAAGGCTGCGATCCCAAAGGCTGGTTACAGGGGGGCTTACTTACTTCGCAGCAGACTTCTGAGTAGACGCACGGAGGCGACGACTCCGAAGTAAGTCTAATAGTATTCCGTCCGTGGGGTTTATTCCCAGGAAAGTGTATATAGGACTGCTACCTTGGCAACACTTTCTTGGGAGTAAGTGCCATCGAACATGGGGGAGCTAAATCCAAGGAGACAAACTTACAATCGCGCGATGACTTCCCCACTCCTCAAGGCATTTCTTATAAGAAAGCCCCTTCCAGGTCCATTTTAAGTTTGGCTCTCTTCGAGGGAGAGGGGTAGGACCGAAGGAATTGGGCTTAACTAGAGGGAGGAAGAACGAAGGTAATTCCTGGTAATTGCCCTTTCCGAGGCCTTTCCAAAATATGACTCACCCCTAGACACACGCAGTTTACGACAGTTCTTCGGATCTACCCACCTCCCCAAAAACTCGTTTCCCGGGAACGGCTACCCAGCCCCCCCAGGATGCTGCCAGAAATGTCGCCACTCTACAGTTAATAACCAACGTGATTTTCGGTATAACTGGCCAGCATAGAATCAAGCCGACGGAGGACTTATTTGGAAGTAAGTCCCACTAATCTAAATGGGATTTATACGCCTGTAAGCACGGAAGGGAGTGCAACCGTACAACCCGCTAGTCCTCTTGTCATTCCAAAGAACCTGTTGGCCGATTTTCTGCGCGTTTACTCGTGAGTAAGGTACACTGGCTGCCATGCCCCTTACTCTACAGAAAACATTCCTGGGACCTATGGCTGCAGTTAATTGCGAGTTAAACCCGTTGAATGAAGTGGGACTTACTTTAGAGTAAATAATCGTAAAAGTGCCCTGTTAACTGCAACAACAAATTCTTTGGGAATTTCTTTTCTTCGTAGCTTAGATGCACGATCGTATCTTTAATAACGCCCTAATATTAATAAGATTATGGCGACCGAGGGTAATAATTTGTAGCATTTATTAACTCTTCTCTTTGCCTCTGGGAATTTACAATGGCACGGCTTTTCATTTATCCCCTGGAAACTTTCCCAGCTGATCGGGAGAGAAGGCTGTGCTGTATTGATCGGAGACACTGGAGGGGTTTTCTTTTCTTCTTTTTTAAACCGAAAAACGCCAAATTAACGTGTCTCTCCCCCCCCACCCCATTTACCCACAGTATATGCGGGCTGCATTATCTGCCTTCTGCTTCTCCGCTTTGCAGAGTCGGAGGACTTAACCCCTTCCTGATCTTGCCCCTTCGCCAGAGCTTGAGCTGCTTGTTCCATCCATTTCAAGTCCATCCTTAACCACCAGCCCAAGACAAATGATGTACAAAATGTCCTGGGCAAAGGTGATGTGGTGAGCTACCCCCACCAACTCATTAAAGGGCCATGCGTAAGGCACGCCCCCCTCCCCAATATGGGAGAAAGAGTTCTGGCATTCCTTACAGGGTTGCTTGTAAGAGTTACTGCAAGGGAGAAGGGAGAGTTTGGCAAGTGTTCTGAACACTCCAATAAAAAATGTTTCATTTATTTCCTTTTAAACAGCTGTAGCCCGCATCCCTCACCCACTGGTTTTCCAGGCAGATTGAAATTGATCTAAACTACAGCAACAGTCGGGACATAAAGAGTTGCCTTAGAACAGCTCAGGCCAAGTGGCATCTCTAGCTCAGTCTTGTCGACTCAGATGGGCACAGCCTGTCCAGAGTTTCAAGCAGAGAGAAATCTGTGCCAAAGCAGCTACCTGGAAAGGATTTTAATTGATCTACTTCATTTATTCCCTGCCTTCCTTCAATGGAAACTCTACTACATGCTTTACATCATGCTTCGTATTATCCTTACCTCACAACAACCCTGTGAGGTAGGCTAGGCTGAGAATCTGTGACTGGCCCAAGGTCCCCCAGAGAGCTTCCATGGCAGAGTGGGGATTTGAACTTGGGTCTCCCAGATCCTAGTCTTCATACTCTACTGCTATATACTACACTGGCTCAGGTCTTCTGCATCCCATCCTCTGATCCAGGGGTCCCAGTGAAAATCATCTTATTCTTATTTCAAACTATTTTTAAAAAATCCCCAAACAGGTATAAATCTAGGAGGGTAGCCATGTTGGTCTGAAGCAGCTGAGCAAAGTCTGAGTCCAGTGGCACCTTTAAGACCAACAAAATATTATTCAGGGTATTAATCTGCACATAAAAGTTTATACTTTGAATAAAATTCTATTGGTCTTAAAGGTGCCACTGGACTCAAACTTTGTTCAAGTATAAATCCATAAGCTTTAAAAACAGCAGCTATTTTTTTTGGCAGCTCTGTCAATCATATTCTCTATGGCACAGTTTGGAAATATATACATACTAGGAATAAGGCCCGTTGTGGAAATAAATACAACGGGCTCTAGAAAGAGGCTCTGGGAGAGTGCCCTGGCTTTGGGCACTCAGTAACAATTTGCTGTGGCAATCTCAGCAGGGTATAATGACAGAGTCCACCATTTTCTCCAGAGGAACTGATCTTTGCTACCTGAAGAGCAGTAGTAATTTTGAGTGATCCCCAGCCCACCCCCAAGATTGGTAACAGTGGTTCCACAGGAGGGAGTGGCTGGTTTGGAGGGTGGAGTCTATGGCATTGTACCTGTCTGAGATCCCACCCCTCCTCAACACTCACCCTCTCCAGATTTGACCCCTCAAATCTCCAGGAATTTCCCAAACTGGAGTTGATAACCCTATCTCCCTCCCAGCCAACCATCAACCTACCTTTAGTTTTCCATCTTCTCCCTCCTCCCTCCTAGAAAGCAGTTGTAATTTTGAGTGATCTCCAGCCCCCACCTGAAGATTGGCAACAATGGTTCCCCATCAGGGAATGGCTGGATTGGAAGGTGGAGTCTATGGCATCGTACCTGTCTGAGGTGCCACCCCTCCTCAAACCTCACCCTCTCCAGGCTCCATCCCTCAAATCTCCAGGAATTGCCCACCTGGAGTTGGCAACCCGATCAGGACTGGGCCCAATGAGTTTTCTCCCAAAGGCCAACATAGGTGTGGAAAGGGCCTTTTACTGACAGAGGAGAAACAGGTGCCAACTCTGATTAGGGAGATATCTGGAGATTTGGGGGGTGAATCCTGTGGAGGGCAGCATTTGGGGTGTGTGTTGAAGGACTCAGCAGGGTATAATGCCATAGGGTCTACCCTCCAAAGCAACCATTTTCTCCCAGGGAACTGATCTCTGTCATCTGGAGGTCAATTGTAACAGTGGGAGATCTCCAGGTCCCACCTGGAGATTGGCAACCCTAGGGGGAAGTCAGCCACACAGTGGGGAGTTGAAGAAAATGGTTTGATGGTTGCTGGCCCACCTCGTTAGCCAGCCAGCCATGCTGAAGCTAAGCAGGAGAAAGAGCCTTTTTCCATTTATTCTGACAGGAAAGTGGCCATTGGGGAGGGGGTTATGGGCGGGGGAGGGGGTTATGCTGAAAGTCCTTTGTTTTTTTACTCATAGAACCAAGCTTGGCTGCCTACTAACAACCACTGAGGGGACAGTCCCTCACAGGAGTCAAGAGAACTGTCTTCCTCAGGAGAGAGAGCTGTCTGCCAGTGGGAGTGGGTGGGGAAGAGGAGCAGACCCAGCACCCGGCCAATGGCACGCGAGTAAGTGGCAGCTGATGGGCCAATGGCTGAGGGAGGGCATTTTACAGCCAATGGGAGCGCATGGAATCTTGCGAAACCAAAAGATAATTATTATAAGGAGAGATGGCATATATTACTAAGCTTTATTTCAATGATTTAATGCCTATGGCATCATCAATGTATAAACAGTACAAAGAGGTCCCTGCCCCAAGGAACATACGACCTTATCTTTAACAGTAATGGAATTGGATAATAGAGGTAGAGAGAAAAGATTCCAGAAATCAGCTCTTGCACTTATTTCATGTTCATTATTTCACCTTGCATTTATTTCATTTTCACTGGAGATGCCTCCGTGGCTAGATTTCTCTTTGCTAGGGTGTTAAGTAGCAAGGGGAAAACATCTCTTACTAGTCTTAGTACGAAGAAAATGGAGAGAATCTCCTCCTTCATAACTCAGAACCACCCAGTGAAATTCAGAGCAAACTCAATTTATGTATTTCATTTACACCTCACCTAGCACAGCTCTCGTCGCCTCTATTTTATCCTCACAACAACCCTGCAAGGTAGGATAGGCTGAGAGTATTTGAGTGGCCTAAGGTCACCCAGCAAGCTCTCATGGCAAGAGTAGGGATTCAGCATGGGGGATCCCAGTTCCTAGTCTGACTCTCTAACATCTACAACTCTCTACAGTTCTGTACAGGCCTGAAATCATGAAAGAGGATATATCTATCCGTGGCTATTAGCTACCTTTGCTGAATAAGAACTCCATGTCTAAAGGCAGTATGGTTTTGGATACCAGCTGCTGGAGATAAACAAAGGGGGGAGGTTATATGACTGGGGTGGAAACAGAATAGTGGACCACTTGTGTCTTTAATCTGACACAGCAGAGCTTTTAGTACATTATTATTTACTTTTGATCTTTTAACTACATTACTCTTGCGTCAACTGCACCAGTTCAGCATAACTGCTCCTGTTGTTGCCCATGCCTGCCCCCTTTTAAAGGAAGGAATATGAGGTGGCACAACATAAAAATAATGTATGTCTGAGCATGCACAGAGTGCCCTCCCTCCATAATGAACTCTCCAGGAGCAAGCACAGCCCCTTAGCATGTCATGTGAGGTAACCGAGCCCCAATGGTGCATTGGCACCCTCCTCTGTGTGCCACCACAAGCACTTGCCCAGCTGGAGAACCAAGCCTGCTGGGGAACTTCATATTTGGAACCCCCTCCACCTATCCCCTTCTTTTCTTCAAAAAGTAATCCCCCTGCAACTGCCACACAACTGGAGATTCTCTGTTCCTCTGTTCAATAATCTATCATCCATATGTCCAGATATCATCCAGGACTTCATTTTTTGTTTTAAAAAAATTAGATGTGGATCAATACAGTGGAAAAAAGTTAACAGCAGGCTGAAGCTAATAAGGACTCTTACTCCTCTTGGGTTGCCAACTGACCAGGAAAAAGCTGCTCTTTAAACAGAAGTTATACACCGAAACTCGCAGTTAGACTTTTGACTACCTGCATTAGCTGGGGGTTATTACTTGGGGATGTCAACAAATTCGGGCCACTGTGTAAGACAGGATGCTGGACTAAATGGACCACTGGTCCGATCCAGCAAGGCTCTTATGTTCTTATGCAGGTAAAAGTACAAAAGGTTGGCTTCCTTTTTTTGTGTGATGGCTGGGGGGGGGGGCATCTCAATACTGCAGTGAAAGCAAGTTCTACTGAAGAGAAGGGGTTCAAGTAAATGACTCCAGATTTGACTGGCTTACAGGGCAATCCTAAGCAGGTCTACTCACAATACTAATTAATGCTGTTCAATGGGGCTTTCCTCCAGGAAAATGCTCTTAGGACTGCAGTGTTAAAATCTCTGGGTTCCTCTTTGTCAGAACCCCATAGAAAAAACTGCCACTGATATCAGCAAAATGGACGGTGGGGGGGATGTATATGTTTAGGATTGGAGTGAAAAGGTCATGTTTTTCATCAGAAGGAAATGCAGCATCAGAATCTGTGTGCAAAAAGTTGATTTTAATTTCCATGCTATTCTGCAAATGAATTGTATATATTTAATCCTTTTATTAATTGCAAAAGTCATCTTGAATGGCTGTTCATGAAACTAACAGTCTGCATTGCCTTTCCACATTGGATCACTTACTTTTGATTGTTGTAATTTTTATAAATTACTGTTTTCCCTCCTGATTATGATACACAAGATATAAATATACCCCCACCCTGCAAATGAGGACTATATTAGCCATTCAAAAAGACCCTTCCATCACAAAGTATCTCCTCCCAACCTTTTCTTTTTCCTCTGAACAATATTTCCTAACAATAACTGGCCCTCTGGTCTCTTTATGTGATCTTTTTATTAATGAAATCAGATGCTAATTGTACAGATCTAACTTGCAAATAAAACAAATCTTCATTAATGGCAAATTCACCTCCAAATGTACATTTGTCCACATTCTGGGGCTGGAATAGGAAAGGTGTTCCATATTGTTCCCTAAGTATACCCTATATCATAGCAAATTGAGACCCTGAAAAGGCTTCTGTAAGGGAGAAATAATTAAAATATAGCCTACTTTAATTGACATTAGAGAGGCCATAAATGAGTTTCCCCCTTTCTCTCTCTCTTTCCCTTTTTTTTTTTTAAAAAAAGGAAAATAGCAGTTGCTATATAAAGCTTGCGCCAACCCAGAGAATAGAGGTTTCAAGCAGATGAATAGTCATTACTACCTTTTCAATGATGTGGGCCTTTTGATCAGGCTAGAAATTAGTTCTAAAGAACAGACAATACGAGCCTGCCCCACGATAGGAAGAGAATGAGCTGGCTACAGCTCTCACCAACACCTCTTTCTGTAAGCCAGGGACCTCCTTGCTTTTCAATTACAGCTGTTCATTTTATATAAGGAAAGTAGGAGGGGTGTGTGGAGGAGGAGAAACTCAACCGAGAATAAACTGTTGCATGATTTAAAACCCCGGGCTGGGGCATCCTGCCAGCTCATCTTCTCTGATTCTTTTGTTACTATTAACTAATATTATCTTAACACACGCACAAAAAATGGTTCTATGCTTGGTTTTCTTAGATGATGGGTACGGAACAGCAAAAGAGCCAGTGGTGAACCAGATCTCCCGTTTCTCATCAACGTGTGTGTAAGCTTATCAGCTGCCTAAAAAGATCATACTTTGCATCTATCATTGAAGGATATGTACACGATGTATTAAGCCCTATTCTTGACTGGTTTATTAATGCTGCCAAAATAGAAAGGCAATTTACGGATGCCCTCAATGTATTAATACTTAGGTGTTCAAAGAGGACCGTAGACATTAGCTTTGGGAATCCTTACAAACAACCCTGCAAAGTAGGATAGTGCCATCCACATATTGCAGTTTGGGGGAAGTGTTAGGGTCTGATTCCTACTGAGTTCATAGTAGAAGTGAGATTTGGACCAGAGAATTCTGGGCATATACTCCAGTTTCTTGGGGCCAAATTTTATGCTGGGGCTCTGTCAAAGGAAGTTGTGTTGTACGATTTAACCGTAAAAAGCAGGTAATGGGGAAATGTGTGAATGGGAACTACAAGTGCATAATTTGGCTCTGAAGGGCAATATGGGGTTGTGGCAATGAAAAAAGAGGAAGTACACCACCTTGCCTTTGCCTGAGGAAAAATGGTCCCCCTGAGCAGCTTTAAACCACAATAGGGGAAAAAGACAGGCCAGTCACAGGGCCATGCCCTCTTCTCTCTGCCAGGCTTAAAGCAAGGAGGGGGTGGGGGAGTTAAGCAAAGGGGTACCAAATGACCACCAAAAAACCCCAAAAAACCAAAACCAGACCTACTCTCAATGCCTTCAGCAGCTACTGGCCAGTCAGAATCATGGAACAGGTTAGAGTACCAGTTTAGGATGTGGAACAGCCAGCTTCAAATAATCCCCATGCTAAGGTGGAACGGCTGGTAACCCACCATGTGGGACCGCTGTAGTGAGAACAAAATGGGGTAGCAGAACGTGATTTTGAATCCTGCTTTGGCTCTCCAATGGGGAATTGGTTTTTTTTTTTGGCATAAATATGGAGAACCTGGGTTGTATAAGAATTAGAATGTTGGACTCTCTCTGCCACGGAAGCTTCTGGGTAACCTTGGGCCAGTCACACATTCTCAGCCTGGCCTACCTTGCAGTGGTATTGTAAGGACAGAACAGAGGATTCATGAGGAAAGGATAAATTGAGCTAATTGGAGGAAAACCTGGAGATAATGTACTAAATACACAAACTGGAGGAGAAGAAAACAATCTAAGCTACTTTGGGTCCCCATCGGGGACAAAGACGGGATACGAATGAAGCGAGCAAGCAAAATAAACAAACAAGCAGGTGGAATTTTCCAGAGCAGGAGGATGAACATTATTGCTTGCTACTTAAGATTAAGCAGCCCGGGCCAGGTGACCAATCAGGGGATATATTTAGGGTTCCCAGTACCATTTCCTCTAGGTCTGGCATCAGCGTGAAGCTCAGTCCTACCTACCCCATACACAACACCGACATGCCTCATGAGTCACAAAAGACAAATGGGACCTGCTTCATTCTCCTTGTGGTGGCCCCTTATGCAAGTGGCAGCTCCTGCAGGGCCTCTTTGCATAGACCTTGGGCGGAGCTGTATTCCTGCTGCAGCCTCATTTCCTTATCAGAAGAGGTGAACTTTGAATTCTAAGGAAAGGAGCAAGCCTGTCATTAGGGAAGAGAAGGCTGCTTTTCAACTGTTATCTTCTTTGAATCTAAAATGATGCAACTACCCTGATAGATGTGGGGGGAGGGAGAAGAAGTCTCTTGTGGGATTTCTTAACCTTTCCCATAAAAGACCAGGCAGGTATGTCATCATCTCTGTCCCACCAGAACTGATTTATTGGCATTTACATATTTCTATTTTGCTCCTTTCCCCAATGGAGACCTGCAGCAGCTGACAACATCACCCTCCCCTCCTCCATGTTGTTCTCACAAGAACCAGACTGAGAGGTAGGGACTGGCTCAAGGTCACCAGCCTGCTTCTATGGCAGAGGAGGTATTTGAACCCCGCATTGTGTGGGTGGTTGTAAAGTGCTATCAAATTGCTGCTGATCCCCACACGACTTTCAAGGCAAGAGACTAACAGAGGTGGTTTGCATAGCGGCCCTGGGATTCCTTGGTGGCCTCCCATCTTAACACTGACTAGGGCTGACCCTGCTTAACTTCTGAGATCTGATGAGATCAGGCTAACCTGAGCCATACAGGACAGGGCGTTAACCCATCTTTATTTTCCCAAAACTTGATACAGACTGTATGATTCAGCTAACATTTTAAAACAGACAAGAGTACAAAAATATGCATTACTGACTCTTCAGCCAGCTCTTAGGCCTTTCACAACTGCTTGAGCTGCAGACATTAGCCCTGTTCACAAGACATACCAAATGCATGTACACTCTGTGTACACTGCACTCTGATTTTTTTGGGGTAGTGGTTAAGAGTGCAGACTGTAATCTGGGAGAACCGGGTTTGATTCCCCAGTCCTCCACGTGCAGCTGCTGGTGTGACCTCGGGTCAGTTACAAGTTCTTTCTGAGCTGTTCTCTCAGGAGCAGTTTTTGAGAGAGCTCTCTCAGCCCCATCTACAGGGTGTGTGTTGTGGGGAGGGGAAGGGAAAGGAGATTGTAAGCCGCTCTGAGACTACCTTCAGGTAGTGAAAGGTGGGGTATAAATCCAATTCCTCCTCCTCTTCCTCCTCCTCTCCTCATGTTACATCCAATGTGTGAACCCAACATTTATCCAGATATTGGTCCCTGGTTTCATTTTTGAAGTGAACACATGTTGGTTCTTTCCTGCAAACAGGTGTACACATGTACAGGTGGGAGCTGGGTGTGTTCACTGTAACATGTGAACAAGGCTATTAACAGGTGATAATGCCCCATATCCTGAAGACATCCTTTGCTGACTTCATGCTGCACAAGAGGCCACCAAGCGTCATTTCCCTGGTTAGCTGGTAATTTTGAAAGTTTCTCTTTTTTAACCTGACCTCACAGATCCTAGGAAATCCCATTCAATGCAGTGGGACTTGCTCCTGAGTAAACTGTGATTGGAACAGAATTGCAAGGGGATTTGTATTATATGACTGACATTTTCCCATAAGTGTTACCATCACACCTTGGATTTTGCTCTGCCACCTTGTTCCATTTTGCAGCACCAGTTCAGCAAAACAGTCACTTAGCATCTAACCTGCCCACAGAAAGGACTGTGCCCTTGGTGGGTGTTTGGTCGGCCCTGTCACATTTATTTAATATAGTTTTAGAACAGCAGCAAAACAAAACATAAGAGAAAAGTTTATGCAACAAAAGAGACTAATAATAAGAATAGGCATTCTCAGTAATATATGAAAAACATTTTAAAAGAAAATTTATTCAATACATCATTTTAGAATAATTTTCACAGACTTCTTGTATCTCACAAGTTATTTAATTATCTAGATTGTGCACCCTTTGGGCACACAAATGTTTGTCTTTGGAAAAAGTTGCTATAAACTACACAGAGCAAGATATGAATCCTATTAATAAGTGCATAGCAATTTTTTTTTTAAAAAAGAACAACAGCTCCCTTAGTTGTTTTTTGAAGGAACCTTCAGTCTGTTTGTGAATTTTCCCCAGGCTTGTCAAGCAAGGACATATGTCAAGATTCCAGAAGAGGGCGCACTGTGGTAAAGTCAATGTGAACTGTAAATTGATGATAGATTCAGATGGGAAGCAACAGAACAAAGTTTCAATCTAGTGGTGCCTTTAAGACCAACAAAGTCTAATTCTGCGTATAAACTTTCGTGTGCATGCACACTTCATCAGATACAAAAGCTTATATCCAGAATTAAATTTTGTTGGTCTTAAAGGTGCTGCTTAATTCAAACTCTGCAAATGGACAGTATTGTTTTCCCTCTGATTGGCTATGGGAAATGAGTGTTGTGTTTTGACAATGATAAAACGAGGGATAAACTTCTCATCAGTTCTTGGCAGGGTTACCTTGCACCATTGCACAGCACCCTGGGGAAACTGATCTTTCAAAGGCAAAAAAAGTCTCCAGAAGAGTTGAGTTGCCTTATCTGCAGTAGTAGCTTCTCAATGATGCAAGAAATTTGCAATTGAAAGGCGTGTGGGGATCCCAAAGGGCATGGATGTGGCAGGTGGAAGAAAACTTCCTCCTGTTTAAACACCAGACCTCCCTGCCCCGGCTCCATACCAGGTCAGTAGTGGATAGAATGTTGAACTAGAGTCTGAGAGACCCAGGTTCAAATCCACCCCCTTCTGCCATGAAGGTTGCTGGCAGTGCAATCCTAACCAGGGCTATACTCAGAAGCCTGATCAAGTATTTTCCATGGGGAAGTCATTCTTCCACCCAGGAAAGCATTCTTAGAACGCACCTCCAGTGACCTGGGGCCAGTCACCCTCTCTCAGCTTAACCTACCTCACAAGGTTGTTGCAAAAAGGCAACATGAGGGAAAGATGTGTCCTGCCCTGAACTAACTGGAGAAAAGGCTGGATAAAAATGTACTAAATATACAAATACTTTTGCAAACTGCTTCAGTTACGGTGTCTCAGAGAGAAGAACATTCGCACTCTCCAGTTCAGTCTCTATGTACCAAAAAACTCAGAGTGGAATACCTGCTCCCAGGGCTTTTTTCTGGGGGAACATGCCAGAACGGAGTTCTGGAACCTCTTCAACAAAATCCTTTTTAAAATGTTTCAAAGTTCATGAGTTTTCAGTATGCAGATTGAAAACTTCATTTCCCTCTTGAGAGTTCTGGCCCCTCTTCTTCTTCTTTTTAAAAAGGCCCTGCACACTCCCCCCCCCGATTTTTTCCTCATAACAACCCTCTGATGTAGGTTAGGCTGAGGGAGTATGACTGGCCCAGGGTTACCCAGTGAGGTCCTTGGCTGAGTAGGGATCTGAACCTCAGTCTCCTAAATCTTAGTCCAACCACGACATCAAATTCCTCTGACTCTTGTACCTACTGCTAAATTTCTCACTTACCATAGATGAAATAGGGATATAGATAACTTTTTTTCTGGGGATGTGGGACAGCAGAGGATAGGACTCGCAATAATGGGTTTAAATTAAGGGTGGGAAGGTACTGGCTGGATCTTAGGGAAAACTTTTTTACAGTAAGAGTTGTGTAACAGTGGATTCAGCTGCCTAGGGAGGTGGTGAGCTCCCCCTCACTGGCAGTCCTTAAGCAGCGGCTGGACAAACACCTGTCAGGGATGCTCTGCATTGAGCAGGGGGTTGGACTAGATGGCCTGTATGGCCCCTCCCAACTCCATGATTCTATGATGATATAACCCCTTACACTGTTACAAAGGTTTGGGGGATTTTTTCATCATAAAATAAATATTTTTTAATTTTTATTTATTGATTAGTTAAATATTTATTATTTAGTTAAAAATATTCTTATCTTGCCTCTGCATCCAATTAGGGCTCTTAAGGTGACAAACAATCAAAAGACATTACAAACCAGTTTTTAAAAGTATGTATATACAACAACAACAACAACAACTGAAAACATAAAAGGAAGTGTAGTGGTTAAATGAGCGGACTCTAATTTGGGAGAACTGGGTTTGATTCCCCACTCCTCCACTCGCACCTGGCTGGATGACCTTGGGCAAGCCATAGTTCTGATAAAAGTTGTTCTTGAAAAAGAGCAGTTTCTCTCAGAGCTCTCTCAGCCCCACCGACCTCACAGGGTGTCTGTTGTGGGGAGGGGAAGGGAAAGGAGTTTATAAGCCGCTCTGAGACTCCCTTGGGTAATGAAGGATGGGGTATAAATCCAATATCTTCTCTTCTACAAATTAAACCAAAGATCTTCACTCACTAATGGAAGATAATGATAGAAGAGGACCGACAGAGTCTCTCTGTGGAAGAAATTCCACAGTTTTGATGCTATGACTGAGAAGACCCTTTCTTGGGTTATTATGACCTATCTCACCTCAAATGATGCACCCCTCTGAAGATGACTGTAATGGTTGAGTAAGTGCATAAGGGAGGAGGCAGTCCTAAACAAAACAAATCTTCCCTCCTTTCTTTTGTGAAATGTCAGTTTTTTTCATGTGCAGCAAATGGCTGCTTTGGAGGGTAAAATCTATGGAATCGTACCCCACTGAGGTACTTCCCCTCCCTAAATCCCATTCTTCCCAGGTTCTATCCCCAAATCTCCAGGAATTTGCCAACCCAGAGTTGGCAACCCATGTGCACCACATTGGGGATCAGTGTTCTAACCAATAACCCCCCCCCATAGGTAAGGCATGCAGGGACAGCAGCACAGCAAACTCTGAACACACAAGCTACTCTTTAGCACTCAGCTGAACCTCCTCCTCCTCATATTTGCTACTAGAGAAACTGCACTGAGGCTGACAGCTCAGCTCCCAGACTTTTCCCCTGGGCTGGATTCCACCCCTTCCCCTAGAGCCAGCATTTGTCCTAATCTTGCTTTGGCGGGGGGGGGGGAGCCAACCCAAACTAAACCAAGTGATGTTGAAAACTGATTGCAATTCTTTTCAGTGATAAATGCTATTTCCCGTTTCTCAATCCTGTTTGATTCCTGGAATCTCTGTTGTCCACAGCCATGGCATCATATCCAGTGCCCAGTGAAAAGAACAAGTACTGAGCCAAGATTACAAACAGTCTTGACTCAGATTCAGGTGGGTAGCCGTGTTGGTCTGAAACAACAGAACAAAGTTTGAGTCCAGTGGCAGCTTTATGACCAACAAAGTTTAATCCTGGGTATATCTAAAGACGTGTGCGTGCACACAAAACCTTATACCCAGAATTAAATTTTGTTGGTCTTAAAGGTGCCACTGGACTCAAGGCTTGACTTAGTGTAACACTGACTCCTGTTCACAAGTGACAGCGAACACACTCACAAGCTGCGAACACACAATCCGTGTACAGTGTGTCCTTGATTTTTCTTTGCATATACATTGTTTAAATCTCACGCTATGTTCTAGACAATCCATTCATCTGGTCTCTGGTTTCAATTCAAAACAAATGCATGTCAGCTCTTTCTTACAGACAGAAGTATGCATGCACATGCAAGTTGTATGTGTGTTCACTGGAACATGAATTTGGCCAGAGTTGATGTCCTGTAGAGGTTAGAGTTTCAGCCTAGGATCTGGAGGACCTCAGCTCAAATCCCCACTCAGACATGGGAGCTTGCTGGGTGATCTTGGTCCATTCATACACACTCATACTTCACAGGGTTGTTGTGAGGTTAAAGGGGAGGAGAGGAGAACTGTGTAAACTGTTTTGGGTCCCCACTGGAGACAAAGGTGGGGTACACATGAAGTAAATAGATAAATGTGTATCATCTCTACAGCATGAATATTTTCTTTTTATTTATACTTCATCAACATTATATACAAAGTTGTGCCAAATAAGCAGAAGAAAGGGAGAGTGCATCTGAGACGCTCACAGCAATGTGGTACAGGGGCTGCACTAGGACTAGACCCAGATTGAAACCCTTGCTCTACCATGAAAAGGATGGAATAACCTTGGGTTGGTCACTCACTTTCTGCTTCACCTGCCCTACAGGGTTGTTGTGAAGACAAAATGTGAGGGGGGTACCATGTACCAGAGCTCCTTGGAGAAGGATGAGATAAAAATGTAACAGCTTATATTGTCACTAGACAATGGAAAGGCGACACAAGGACAAATGCAGCTGCTCTTTCATAATGTAAATATAGTTAGAATTGCTGTAGATCTAGTGAGGAAAACAATATTTTACAGCTCCAATCTGACTTGGGTGCAAGCTCCCCAGAACTTTCTGGGGCTTGAAGCCAAGTAAATGTTCATGGGGCTGCACCCTTAGGATTGCATACTTTAGATTCATTCCAATTATATTTAGTGTCAAATAAGTATGCAAAATCTGAGATCCTAAGAACATTTTTGTGGGAGTACGCCTAATTGAATTAAAAGTACTTGCAACTGAAATCTTAGAAGCATGCCGAAAAGAGAACAACTCCAAGGCCCCCCTGCACACTCTTTGGGGAGTAAGCTCCACAGGACCCAGCAGGAAAACTGAGGAGGCACTCTAAATACATAAACGAAAAGTCCAGAATAAATTCTGCTAAGTCTTTAAGGTGCCACTGGTGCCACTGGATGCCTGTTGTATTCTACTGTTCCCAACTAAAATCTGGAATGATTCTAAAATATGTGAATAAAGTGCTAAGCTTACCTGTACACCCCCTGCCCAAAGAAGCCCAAGGCAATGCAGTGAGGAATGCAAATGGGAACATCTATTTGCATGGACAATTATCACTGCAATGTGCGCATAGGAGGTATTAACAGGTGTGAATAGCCAAATGAGCCATTAGCCATTTGTTTATGCATGCACACATTAAACTCTGATTTGCACATATCCATTATGCAGATCTGAGGATCCAACCCATTGGGTGATAAAGACTGTGCCCAGAATTAACTTGCTGAATATTTGAAGAGAACTGTTAAAAGGTAATGCAGGCCAAGGTTTGGGGGCTTCTGATCATTTTCAACACAACCACCCTATTAATTCCAGATTCTGCTTTAGCATGGCTTGCTTCACTTTTGCACTGTCACTGAGAACTCATTGCTTCCATTCTCCTCTGCATCTCTTCTTGGCCTATTTGGGTTTAGGCAAAACAATCCCAAAGTCAGGTGCACCATAAGATTTCCTTGCAGTATATCCTTGAAAGGTACATGACTTGCTGATGTGACTGGCCTGGTCATTGCCTGGATGGGAGTGCCAGGGCTGTTGAGAGTCACTCTGGGCTTCCAGACAAAGATTCCCTCTGGATCCCCCATCAGGCCATTCAGACCAAACCTAAGCATCATATAAAAACAAATCATGTCATTTGTACAGCTCCTCGGGTTCCCACAGGATCAGGGCCTCAGAACTTTTTCCCCTTAGCCTCTACCTGCTGGTGGCCCTGAGAAAACCTCCCTTTTGGACTATAAACACAGTTTAAATAAAAAACAAAATAACATGCAAAGATGCAAATGATATTGTATTTGATATTGCAAATGATATCTGTGTGATCCACACAGCAATTATTTTTGCATAACATTCACTATTTTAAATTAAATCATTTGTAGTTTTTAGTTATTTTTAAAGTTATGTGTGTTTTTTAGTTGTTATTAAATTCTCTGTGTTTTAAAGACTGTTTTTAATTGATAATTTGTGGTTTTTTTATCTGGTATATTCTGTGTATAAACCTTTGTGTGCACGCACAGGAAAGCTTACATCCAGAAATAGATTTGTTGGTCTTAAAGGTGCCACTGGACTCAAACTTTGTTCTATTGCTTCAGACCAACACGGCTACACACCTGGTTATATTCTGTGTCCTTGTGACTTGATTGCTGCTTGGTTAGCTGACTTGAGCCTGAGGAGATAAGGCAAAGTAGAAGTATGCAACTACCACCAATTCAATTCAGAACCTTTATTGGCATAGAACAGAAGCACAAACAGTCACCAAGGTATGCAAGTAGGTTTGCCAGGTCCCCCCTGACCACCAGCAGGGGATGGGGGTAGGGTTGCCAGATCCACATTGAGAAACTCCTGGAGATTTGGGAATTGAGCCTGGGGAGGACTGGGACCTTAGGGGAGTACAATGCTATAGAGTGTACCCTCCAAAATATCCATTTTCTCCAGGGAAATTAATCTCTGTAGTCTGGAGAAGAGCTTTAATCCCAAGGGATCCCCAGGTCCCACCTGGAGGCCAGCTTCCCTAAATGCAAGGTAGTGTACATGGGGTGGTGATGGTATTCTCTAGGAGGTTTCACGTTGAGGCACCTAGCAGGCTGGCTAAAGTTTAGCTGGGTGACTGCATCATAAGCCCTCAAATCATACCCAGGACTTATTTCCTAGTTTTATTGTGTAGACTGCAGTTAAATCCCACAATACTCAAAGCTGTTTACAAAGGAAGATAAAACCAGTCCCATCAAGACTATATCAGAGAGCACCCATTTATACACTCACATTTTTAAGAACATAAGAAGAGCCCTGCTGGACCAGCAGTCCATGTAGTCCAGCATCTTGTCTCACACAGTGGCCAGCCAGTTACTCTGAATGGCCAACAACAGGGCATAGGGGCCAAGGCCTTCCCCTGATGTTGCCTTCTGGCTCTGGGATTCAGAGGCTTAGTAGCTATTGGTAGACTTATCCTCCATGAATCTATCTAATCCCCTTTTAAAGCAGTTTATTCCTGTGGCCATCACAACATCCTCTGGTAGCAAATTCCACATTTTAATCACTCTTTGTGTAAAGTAGTATTTCCTTTTGTCCATCCCAAACCTACTGCCCATCTGCTTCATTGGATGCCCTCAAGTTCTAGTATTTTGGGAGACAGAGAAAAGTTCTTTTTGTCAACTCTCTCCACCTCATGCATAATTTTATAAACCTCTGTCATGTCCCCCCTCAGTAGTTTCTCTTCTAAACCGGAAAGTCCCAGATTCTTCAGCCTTTCCTCATAGGGAAGGTGTTCCAACCTCCTAATCCATAGGGAAAGTGCTCCAACCTTGGGTCAGTTACAAGTTCTTTCAGAGTCATTTTCTCAAGGGCAGTTCTCTTAGAGCTCTCTCAGCCTCACCTACCTCACAAGGTGTCTATTGTGGGAAGGGAAAGGAAATTGTAAGTCACTCTGAGACTCCTTCAGGTGGTGAAGGGCAGGGTATAAATACAATCTCTTCTTCTTGGTTGCCCTCGTCTGTACTTTTTTCAGCTCTGCAATGTCCTTTGTCGTGCTGGGACACACACATAAACAAGGCACACATCAGGGTTTCAAACAAAGTCCAGAACTCAGTACAAGAAGCCAACAAGCCAAAAGTTCTCAACAGAGGATTGTTACCAGAAAGGATGAACAAAGTCAAGGAATCCAGAGATCACACAGAAGTCAGGTTTGCAGAGTCAACACCAAAGTCTACATCACAAGCTGAAGATCAGAATCCAAAAGCCAGTCCAAGGTCATACAAGCAGGCACAATACAAGAGATGCAACCACAAGCCCAATCAGATCAACTTGAGAGCCAGTTTGGTGTAGTGGTTAAGTGCACGGACTCTTATCTGGGAGAACTGAGTTTGATTCCCCACTCCTCCACTTGCACCTGCTGATGTGAGCTTGGGTCAGTCACAAGCTCTGGCACAGCTGTTCTCTCAAGGACAGTTTGTGTTAGAGTTCTCTCAGCCCCACCTACCTCACCACAGGGTGTCTGTTGTGGGGAGGGGAAGGGAAAGGAATTTGTAAGCCGCTCTGAGACACCTTTGAGTAGTGAAGGGTGGGGTATAAATCCAATCTCTTCTTCTTCTTGTTACTTTCACACAAGACTCTCCCCCTGACTAGCCTGTTATCTCTATCTGCAGAACAAGCCCTATTGCAGCCAGCTTCTCAGACATGACCCTGCAAGGACTCATATTCCGCCAGTAACTGACATTGAGACAGGAGATGTTTGCTCCACCTTCTTTCCTGAAACTCTGCTCTAAGTCTTAGCCTCCTGTGTTCTGAGAGTGGGGTGGTGGTGGTGGTGCCAGTTGATACCAAGTGCCTGAGCCTCATTTGTTGTAGCAGGACTAGAGAGTACAGGTGGTTTTGCCCCAGCTGTCAGCTGTGAGTTCTGACAGCCCTGTTGCTTGAACTCTGCTGCCTCAGAGCTGATTTCCTGAAGTTCTCTTCCTGAGGAGTCCTCTTCTCTCAAGGAACTCCTGCTGTTGCAATGTTCTGGCTGACCCATGACATCCTTTTGGAGATACGTTGACCAGAATTGTACACCAGATTAAATGCCAAGCACTGATGTTACCGCCTACCACTGAAAATGTCATCCTTGCATCTCATTCTCCTCCTTTCCTTACAACGTCCAATGAAAACTGCCATGTGATATGACAAACAGTACACCACCCTCCACCCGCCAATGGAGCTCTCCTTGGGCCAACCACATTTTCTCATCCTGGCCTTCCTTACTGGGTTGTTGTGAGGATAAAATAGAGGAGGGCAGAAGTTACTTTGCCTCAGACTTCTTTGAAGCTGGGGTGGGGGGAGATAAAAACTAGACAAATGATTGCTGCTTAAATGTTTTATCATTGGCCTGAGCATTCTTAGTTTTTCACTGGGAGGCTATTCTGTTTTTATTATAAATCTGGAAGCTGTTTAGGGAACTTTTCTTGGGCTGAGAGCTGTGGCACAGAAATATTTTAAAGAAATAAATAATACCGTAGTGTTGAGTTTTAACAGACAAAATGAGGGGAGAACTGGCTGCTGAGGGAGGGGAGAGAATGCCAGTTTGGGCAGTAGGCTCTTGTCAGCCATGATCCCATCTTTCCAAGGAAGTAAAGTTGTTGTACAAGGGTTTCCAGTTCTCCCTGGCCACCAATGTGAGATGGGGGAGGTAGAGTTGTCTGTTCTAGGTTGGGGAATTCCTGAAGATTTGGGGGTGAAGCTTGGGGAGGACAGGGACCTCAGTGGGGCACATTGCTCTTGAGTCCACCCTCCAAAGCATCCATTTTCTCCAGGGGAACTGATCTCTGTAGTCTGGGGATGGGCTGTAATTCCAGGGTATCCCCAGGTCTCACCTGGAGGCTGGCATCCCTAGTAAAAATGTGTGTGTTTTTGTAACACGGATGGAACAACTCAGCAGTTTTCTCAACATACCTTAGAGAAACCTGCCCAAATTTGATCTAGTGGCTTTTTATACTCATTCTTTCTACAAGGAGCTCAAGGCGGTGTGCTCATTTTCCCCTCCTCTATTTTTCTCTTCACAACAAAGCTGAGACGTAGGCTAGGCTGACCTGAAATATCTGATTTTTTTTCTCCTCTAGCATTAAAAAACAGTTTGTAACATCTGGCCTGATAAAGAGTTCTGTTGAGACTGAAACCTTGTACAATGTTTTGTGTCATTTTCGTTGGCCCTAATAAAAACGTATTAAAATTATGGATTTTGTTTTTTGATCTGGATTTTGCATGGACCAACACAGCTGGTTACAACTGCTTATTGTACTAAGGGCAATCCATGAACTCCACATCTGAGAGAGGATTAGAATTTGAGGTCCTGCCATCCTAGTGAACCCTACAATTTCTACACCATATTTGTACCTTGCTAAACCCAACATGCTTTGTCAGCCTGACAGGAGTTTGTTAATCCTCATGTTATCTGCTGCCAGCTTGGGACTGCCAGAAACAAGATCAATTGGCAATCTTTTGTCAGGCCACAGCTACCTGCTTTGGATCTGTGAAATACGGCCAGAAGTCTTACCTTATCCATAGCAATATTTGGAAAGGCCTTTCTGAAAACACCACGCCATCCGCGTCAGTCTGTCTCAGTGCCTTCCCTGTCTATATGAGATGAGTGACTAATTGAGAAGCATTTCGGTTGCCTGACATAAATTGACATGTCCTGACAAGACAGTCTGTTTGCTTTTTTGCTCACCAACCCCAGCCGCTCGCTGTCTGCTCCGCCACTTGTCTTCAATGTTTGATTAAGCACTGTGAGAATTGTCACTATTGATCAACTTCTTGCTGGAACATTAAGCTCTCTAATCCTTCACATTCCCACTATATCTTCATTGCTGAGGTAGTTTGCTCCTTCTGTTTTATTACCAATAACTGAAATGGCTTATAAGTAAAAATCGATACATTAGGGGGAAAAAAACCCTGTTACTTGAGTTTTATTCAGGCTTTTGTAGGCCTTGATGCTTTTGTAAATGTCTTCAAAAGTTATTTGGATATTTTATGCCCCACTCTTTTCCCCATTGGGGTCCCAAAGCACCTTATAATACCATTCTCCCCTCCCTTATTCTATCACAACAAAAACCCTGTGAGAGAGTGACTGGTCCAAGATCATCCTGCAAGTGTCCATGGCAGATGGGGCTTCATACCGGGGCCTTCCAGAATGGAGTCTGACATTCTAACCACTACACTGGTGGGTCACAAGCCAGTATTATGTTATCATGCTTGCGCTTGTGTTATCATGAGCGACCAGATGTAAAACTAAATCTGTTCCCATCCCTAGTGCTGGTGTCATTCTGTGAGTATGAACCTTCATTCCTCTGAGTTTCAGAGAGTTATAACAAAAATATGTTAGTAGTATTCTATCCTATTATTGAGAGGCAACCTGCACCGACTTTCAGTGTCCTGCTCAATGTGTGCAAGGTCATGGCAATGACTGGTAAATACATGACACTTATTGCATGAAAACTTGCATTACCTTGTGTTTTTGCTTTTTTCCTGTGCTACAATTTCTGTGTACTCTTGCAGTTTTCTATGGTTCAGGTGGGTAGCCGTGTTGGTCTGAAGCAGCAGAATAAAATTTGAGTCCAGTGGCATCTTTAAGATCAACAGAGTTTTATTCAAGCTTTCGTGTATCTGAAGACGTGTGCATACACACAAAAGCTTATATCTTGAATAAAAAAACTCTTGTCAGTCTTAAAGGTGCCACTGGACTCAGACAGTTTTCTATGGTGCTCATCTTTCTTTGGGTCCTTTCTACAATGGAAACCTGAAGCCCTCTGCCTTTTAATCTATTGGTCCCTCTTGGAAAATATTGTCTGTTCTTACTGGCCACCACTTTCCAGCATCTTAGGCACCGAAGGGGCAATCCCAATATCTGCTGGCTGAAAATCTTTAAAAAAATCTAAAAGGGGCAAGACTTGAACCTGGACCTCCTGAGCAGGAAGCACTTGCTTATCCACAACCCCTTCCCCTTCCTTGTTCCTTGTGTTGTTTTTTTGTCCAACAGATAAAGATAGAAGCCCAACAACTCCCTCTCTACATCACTCTCCAAACTGACTTGTGAAAGAACACCTATCTGACAATCACTTTCTCCAGCATGACATTTCTTCCTCTTTTACTGGGGAAGGGGAGGAGGGGAAGGATGCAAGGGTTTGTGTCAATGACAATGTTACCAGAATACATGTAACAAATCCAAGCTTCAAGACATAATTTTTTTGGGGGGGGAGGGATAACCCTCCCCATAAATGAAATACTTTGCTCAGGTTCATTTTAATAAAACAGGCACATTTTCTTTGCAGTGCTAATAAGAGAAAAAAATATGATAGAACAGAAGATAATTGCAATGAGGTATGCCTCTCATTTTTCTCAATTTTTGCTCATTTTTCTTTGATAGGATTACAGATGTCTTAGACATAAGTGCTGCTGCCTCAGCTGGACTTGATTAGTTCTGGGAGGTTCACGTCCTTCCAGCACAGACTGGCAGGTAGGGACGGCATACAATGAAGCCAGCAGACTACAGTGACATGCCCAAAGCAGGCGGTCATGCATCCCAGAACATCTTGCCCATAGGATTGTTCAAGAAGAACATTAATCAAGCACAATCTTGTCCAGTTTCACTGGATCACAGGTTAGGACAACTTGTTTTTTTTTTGTTAAATTTTGATTGACAACTTGGACAGAACCAGCTGAATGCAGACCCACCGGGTATATATTTTCACCTTCCAGGTCAGGAGTCCGCAACTGTGCACAATTAAAGAGCCAAACAACATTGAAATTCAGAACAAGAGATCCACAAAGAGGCAGTAGAAGAACGCTCTTTTGCAGGACTTAAAGTAGACAACTGAACATTATGGATAATTGTCATGCTGAGTAATAATCTATCAAGTTTCTGCAGCCCAAACAATGGCTGTTGTGAGTCCTTCATTAGGAAGTGGCACACACAAGGTCTCACAATATGTAGTAAATGTACACAGAAACACCCTGCACCAGGGCTTTTTTGTAGAAAAATCCCAGCAGGAACTCTATTAGCATAATAGACCACACCCAACAGCAGAAACTCATTATATATTAGGCCACATCCCTGACAGCACAGCTCATTAGCATATTAAGCCACACCTCTGTGTTACCAGAAGTGTGATCATCCAGCTACACCCAGCTTTTGCTTCTTATTCTGTTTACCATGTTTGTTGTCAAAACCCAGGGCTTTTTTTGTAGCAGGAATTCCTTTGCATGTTAGGCAACACTCCTCTAATATAGCCAATCCTAATGAGTTTCTGCTGCTGGGTGTGGTCTATTATGCTGATGAGTTCCTGTTGGGCGTGGCCAACTTGAGAGCCAGCTGGAACTCCATTCCTGTGTCTTTCTGCCCCAAAATAGCCCTGCCAAGCACAATTGTTTTAGTGCACTGACATAAATCTGCACACATGGTTCATGCTTGGATTACTGGCATCTGTTCATCTCTGTCAGTTCCCTTTCTGTAAAGCATCTCTAATAAGTCCTTGCATCCCATCACATACTGGCTATTCTAGCATTCCACCTCTCCTTTCCAACATATTAGTTAAAATATTTTATTTTATAAAAAGCCATATTTGGTTCTGTATATTCAGCTCTAGAGCCAATGGTTGCAAACCCGTCCCAGATCACTTTTAGGCGGTTTGCCACCCCCAAGGAGAGAGGCTAAAATAGAGGTGGTCAATTTTAATTTATTTAAATGACACTCACCCTGCTTTTTGACCCAGGATGTCTGAGATGTTTTTGCAAAACTGCACAGAGACTTCAGGCAGCAAAAACATTTAAAATAATTGCATAAAAAATCCTGAATAAAACTAGAGAGCCTATTGAAACAGCAATAAAAGAAGCAGCTTTAAAACCCCCACAAAACCCACTATGGCAAGAAGCTCAGCAATGAGTCATGCCTCAAGTGGAGCATGCCCCCATGCTAGCGGCATCCTTACCACTGTCTTTATTGTTAAAGGTTTGCCCTTTTTAAGAGGAAATAAACGGAGAAAGGGGAGGAATGAGGAGAGAGAGAGAGAGAGAGAGAGAGAGAGAGAGAGAGAGAGAGAGAGAGAGAGAGAGAGAGAGAGAGAGAGAGGTACAATTAAAAACAACAAAACAAAACAACCTCCTCCCAAGAAACATGAGTTCCACTATTGCTAGTTAGGATTAAAGCTGGATCCTGACTCTTGAAACTATTAAAAATCACCCTAACTTCATGGCTTTCAGTAGTTGAGCTCCTGCCGATGGAAGCATGTGTCCCAGATTTTAATGCTTGTGTTGCAAGAAATTCAAAACATATCAACAAGAATTCACAGTGGGGAGATCCTCCTGCATAGTATAGGAAGCAAAACCACCTGCTGAATTTCTACCCAACAGTCATCAGGGTTGCCCGGCTGGCTTGGAAAAAACAAACCCACAGACTAGTTTTCTCCTGTCCTTTTGCTGCAAAAGATAAACAGGTGATATTTTTTGCAACTTTGGCCTGCAGATGAAATTTCTGTCTAAGGGCTGCTTCCAAAAGTTGACAACCTTCCTGTTAAAGACTGCAAGAGCCCTACTGAGAAACAGATAGTAACCTCAAGCAGTGCCAACCAGCCCCGACCAGAGAGAAGATGCCCATCTCTCCAGTGTGGACAATATCTGTATAAGAAAGTTTGTTTTTAAAGGGTGAAAAAGACTCCCAAAGAAGACAGGAATGGTCAATCTTCAGTCTCTATTAACAGCATTTCAAGCACCTGCCTAAGCCTGGAGGCAGCCTCTTTGGGATGCTCAGTGTCAGCTTCTCTCATTAAACCAGCATTCAGCAGGTTAACTAGCAGTTGCCATTGACACAGACCTCCCGTGTAATCTCTTTAACCTTGTCTGGGGGTGAGCAGACAAGCCACGACCAAGCAAGTCTGTTCCAAATTAGGCTTTGCACTTAAGCCCATTTACTTTCCCCCAGTTTCAGGTAGCTGAGATGCACTCCCTCCCTCACCCCCAAATAAAAATGCAACTGGCATTTTGCTTTTATATCCCCAAAGATTTGTTTTTTACTATGAAAGACTGAAGTATTAGGTGCCTTCTGAGGTGTTTACTCTCTATGTCTCTGCATGAGATGCTGTCCTGTGTGTACCACCTGATGCAGAGGAGGAAAGACCTGGAGCAGAGATTCAACAGCCAGCCTCCTCTGAGGGTGGATAATTCTGTCTCTTCTTTATATCAGTAGTGTGTGCCAGCAGCACCCACTCCTCCATTAGCAAAATAAGATTGCCAGGGATGAGTAGGCAAATGGCCTCTAAACCTCCAGGTGTTAAGCTGCGGATCAAGGCCCAAGGAGCAGACCCAAGGAAGTGGGCAACTCTCATGTCCTCCACCCTGCCCAAACTGCTAGTCATCCAAAGGAGCCTGCCCACCATTGTCAAACATTGCCTTCATATCTTTCGTTGTAAACAAGAGATGTGCAGCCAAATTAACATGTGAACCTCACTCTGTCATACTACATACAGCTTTCTTCTCAGGCTGTCTGATTTTCCTTCCCCATCCAGGTTCCTTCCTCTGGCCTTTTCAGTCCCCTGGACCACCAGCTTCCTTTTCCTGGGCTCTCCTAATTCCAGCAACTTGGCTATCTTCTCACGACCCTGCTGGCTTATTTCCTAGGCAGTTCAACCACTTCTGTCTGCCTTGCTTCAACCTGCAAGTCAGTCAATGGCAACCAGAGACTTCTGCCTACCTTACCCTGCTGGTGACATCAAGCCTGCTCAGCCAATCACTACTTGCGTCTTTATTGTCATCAACCACTGTACAGATTCTTAATGGATTTAACAAAACAAAGAGAGGCAGTTCACCTGGTCAGTAATCAAGTCATCCATGGTGAAGTAATAAAGTCATCAGACACTGGCAGGACAATTCTAGGCAAAGTCACACCCTTCTGAGACCATTGACTTCAGTGGACTTAGATGGGGAATGACTGTGTTTAGGATGGCACTGTGGAGGCATACAAATATGGGTGACCTTACTTTATGAAGGTTATGTTGATGAAGCAGTATGCCTGGATCTGCCTCACAGAGCACCTGCACGATGCTGCCACTCTTACTTTCTTCAAACCCATCCTCAAAACTTTCCCAAGAAGTCTTTGGTACAATTCTGCCCCTTTCGTCATCTGAACACAGACTCTTCTTAATTATTCCTGCCGCTATGTCCTGCCCCTCTCACTGTTGTCTCCTTTATGACAAATTTTAAATTGTTACGTCAACTTGGCAGGGACCTACCAAGTTTCATGCACACAGATGTCCCTATATTGTCTAAAAACAGTTACTGTTTTTTGGCCGTCAAATTGCAGCCAACTTATGGCAACCCTGTAGGGTTTTTGAGGCAACAGACATTCAGAGGTGGTTTGTCATCGCCTGCCTTTGCATAGCGACCCTGGACTTCCTTGGTGATCTCCCACCCAAATATTAACCAGGAATCTGGACTTCCTTGGTGATCTCTCATCCAAATACTAACCAGGGCTGACCTTGATGAGCAGCCAAGATCTGATGAGACAGGGCTAGCCTGGGCTATCCACGTCAGGGCAATGACAACTACAACAACTGTTAATTCTTTTAGGAAAAACAGTAAAGAAACAAAATCCATTTTAAAAATAAAATCTCAGAAAGTTGTATTTTATTGTTCATAGGCTGATTGTACATGGTTGATTCCGAGAGGCTATCATCACAATTAATAAAGGATTGCTGGCTATCACCTTGGCTGTTAAACACACACACGGCACACATGCAAATCCCCCCCCCGATATACTACAGAAATACCTTTTTGTTAAAAAAATTAATTAATAATTAGAAACACAGTGTGGAACAGTTGTTCTACTGCTGCTAATTAAAAGACCTAACTTATTAGGCTTTGAGAAGTGGGAGAAAAGGAAACAAACAAGTCTAATTTGCTAGATTAATTTTATGGCCTGTTCCATTTAGACCAACGGCACCTTTTAGTGGAAATGACAAATCTGGATTGTCAATGTGTGCTTGATAAGGAAGATAAAGGTCATCTATTTTAATGTCACAGAAGGTCTTATTAAAGGAATCTTAATTACGTGAGGTATCTATGAACCATTAATTAAATACTGTCGGGAATAATTAGGTCCAGTTACTGATGGATTAATTAAAGTTGGTTTCCTATTTTAAAAAAAGAAAAAAAAATGGAGGTCCAGTATCTGCTTCCTGGCAGGATAATTGATAACATGTCAGGAAATAAAACGAATCTAAACAGTCACCTTGACCAGCCACATGAGAAGGAGACTATGACTGAGGGAAATCTTCCTGTCTGTCACGCCTTGGAGCAGAAGAAGCCTCTGTTCTTGAGTAGGGTCTCAGCACATTCAAGAAACAGCAGCAGTGGGGTGTGTGTGTGTGTGTGTGATTCTGCTCAGGAACTCTTGCCATGAGCAGCTCCAAAGATTCAGCACTATTAACAATTGTGAGAGCAAATTTTAGCAAGGGCAGTTTTCTTCACACTAGTGAAGACAAGCTGCATATCTTCCCAAATATTATTTCCTGCATAATAATTAAAAGCGCAGGACCATCTTTAGATCTCAGTCCTCCCCACTCAAACATGTATGATGTGTATGTGATTGCCAATTGCTGATCCCCAGCTAATGACTGATGTTAGTTTTGCCACAACTTAGGTTTTATAGAATGGCAAGGATGCCATTTCTCATCACCCATCACTGGGGACTTGCCTTTCTTAGTACCGTAGTGCTAAACTGTGTAAGCTTTCTCCTCCAGCTCCAGCCAGTTTAGATGGCCTCAGGGTTTAGGGGAGACACTATTTTTGGCACCCAGTTTGGAAAAACGCAGTTTTGCAGCACTTCATGATCTACTGGGTGTCAGTTGCAAAAAGGCTATTTCCTTGACTACTGACTTTAGATAGCTATGGAGTAAGTTAAATAGGTCTGGCCCTTACATTGGTCCTTGGTATACCTCACTGCTACCATCCCCCCTGTCATGGAAATGGCCCTTTTGTATCTGCTCTTCATGTTTTGTCATTTAACCCATTCTCTTATAACATAAACTCAAAGGGCTTTGAAAAAAGCAAGTATACTCCATCTGTTGGACCAATGTTGTCTATGTATTTATTGACACCCAAAAACAGTAAGGCAAGATTTCTCTTTGCAGAAGCCTTCCTAATTCTTCCTCTTTTACATTTAATAATGCTAGCTGAAAACGATACTTGTTTAACCCCAGTTCTTCATACCAAGGCTAGGAAATGAGATTCTGTTTAAAGAGACATTTGGTTGCAAATTAATTTGTCAAAGCAACATGATAAAAATATTAATTCAATCTAACAATTGTGGAGTCAGAAGTGATGATAATGCGGAAGCTATACCCAAACAGACACAATCCAAATTAGTTTTCCTGAATCAGTTGCAATATAGCAAGTTTTAAAGTATCCCCCCCCTGTTTTGCAATCCCTTCTGTGTGACAACAGACACTTTAAACTCTACTGTGGATAAAATATTAAGATGGTGAGTATATTCTTAACACCTGAGAAAGATTGAAAAGCAAATTATTTTTCCACCTTAAATGGCATGCTAACAGATCGGTTCTAAAAACACTTATCTTTCACTGATTTCAGCAGAACTTAACTCTCAAGCCATAAATGCTCCAGATCGCAGCCAAGATGAATCTATCAGTCAGTGGGAAACCACATTCTGATGATCTCAGAAAGTTCTGAAGGCATGCAAGCAACATAGGCAACAGTCCTGGTAAAACATATTTGCACAAACACATGTGCAATTAACAGAAGAAGCCAGACAGAGTACCTCTGCTCCCCTCCCCTGGTCTGTAGAAGATGAGCACTTACCTGGTGTCTCCTGCAATTTGCTCGAAAGATTTTTCCTAAAAGATTTTGGCAAAATGAATAATGTGGATGAAATGTAATAACGAAAGCTGAAATTCGTCCCGTTATCAGTGGCTCACATTCAAGCAGGAATCCAGAGCCGGCACAGGAGAGGAAAGAAAAGACCCTATAAGCTCTGGGATCCTCTCATTCAACTAAGATTGCTTCATACAAAAGTTGACAATACGCTCGCGAAATCTATTGTTGATATTCAACATTTTTTAAATAGCTGAACAGAATAGACAATAAGGCAGGATGGAAAACTTGGAAAGGAGGCTGGCCTGGAGTGTCAGTTTAGCAAGTACAACACTGTCAAAAAAAAAAATTGCCCGATGTATATGCAGGTCTTTCCTTTTGAAAAGCCCTGAAAACATTGATTCAAACAACCCTTTGTCATTTGCTATGTTTCAAGCAGCCCAAATACAGAGCAAAATATTAATTGTCAGTGCCAGGAGCAAAGTATATTGATTAATTTTAACCATTTGAGAATTTGTTAATTATAGATTAAAATGAGATTTTTAATCAAGGGTGTTCCTTATGAAAGAATAGCTGGTTCTAAAGATACTGTAGTATATGCTCCTATCTTTGTTGGCAAAATACATTTAGAATTGCCCAAAGAAGAAAGAATTTTCTTCTGTTCAATAAAAAGGGGGAGTAATTAAAAAACAAAAACAAATTAATGCATAAATCACCATCAAGTGAAGAAAACTTTAGCCCAGTGGTTTCCAGATTCCCACTTCTCAGATTACTCTTTTCACATTGATTTATTTGCTCAGAAATCCTGATACATTGCAAAGGATTCTGGGACACTAAAGCCTTTCTGGAAAGATTATTTTCTGGAAAGATCAGTTTTTGTGTGGCTCCAGCTAAGGTTCTTAGATCTCTGTTTGGGGGTGGGGTTTCCCCTGCTGGCCAGCTGGCCAGTGGGGGATCGAAGCCCTCAAAAGTGGGTAGGGTTGCCAGGTCCTACCTTCCATTCAGTGGGATCTTCACCAGAAGTGATGTCATCGGGTCGGGGATGTCAGCAGGCGATACTCTAGTTTTTGGGCAAAACTATTTTTTTTTCCTTCAAAACCATAGAGTTTGCCCAAAGACTAAAGCATCACCCTCTGATGTCCCCAACATGAAATCCTTGTTGCTATAGAATGCAAATACCTGTGGACTTCCAGGTGACATCACTTCCATGATTATGGGATATCATCACAGGTGATCATTCCAGGGGATGTCATCACATCTGGGACATCACCTGGTGACATCTCTGTTTGGGGGTGGGGCTTCCTCTGCTAACCAGCTGGCTGGCAGCAGACCCGAGCCCCCAAAAGTGGAGGAACCCCTGCTGGGAACCCTAGATCAATCTAAGATCCATCTAATGAGAACTGCAGCAACTGGAAAGTGCAAAGTGGCTCACCAGAAATTGGGTCCATGATCTGCCAGGTCTATCTTTTGCCAGGGTAACAATGGTGCAAAAGTGTTATGGAGCAAAGTCCCTCTGATCCAGGAATTAAGGAACTCTTAGAGTGCTTCCAAGGAAACCCAAGGAAAATCACTGCTGTAATCAATTACTGACAAAGCGCAGCAACTAGATCTTCTGTTCTGTAATGAAATGTCTTCAGTGAAAGAAGTTCATATGTTCAGGCTTGTAATCACTTTTTTTGGGCTGTACTGAACACTAGGGATGGTCATGAACTGGCTCACGAACTAAAGTTTGTGACAAATGTTGGCCGGTTCATGGTTCACAAAGTGAAGTTTATGGCAGGTTAACCAGCATGAACCTTCCACAAAATTTCAAGCTGTTCATGGAGGTTCATGAATGAACACATTTCCAGAGAGATTGTCTCTACTCAATTAAAATGTTTACCAAACTTCAAAGCCATGGGGGGGGGGGGCAGAACTTGGAGGGCATGTAGAGGAACATCCAGGGGAGGTCCCCTGTGACTTTGATGTCTTTAGTTTGCACAGGATCCATTCTATACACTCCTGAACCTCCTGAACCTGTGCCTATCATTTCCCCAGAAAGCATTTTTCCTGGGGGCACCTTCTTTGGGGGGGCTGTAACTTGGACCCCATAAATCCAGTCTTACCAAACTTGGAGGGCTCCTGTGAACTTGGTGTCTCTAGCACACTGGCTGGAGGCTTTCTACCTTATCACAAACTGAACCAGTTTGTTTGGTGGTTAAAAGTTTGTGATAGTTCATGGTTCACCAACTGGACATGCCATGAATCACAGACTGAACCACATTTTTCCTGCTTCATGCCAATCGCTATTGAACAAATGCTGGGGAAATGAGTTATATAGGTATTTTAAATAAATAAATGTGGAATCCTACCCATTGGAGTTAACAACCCTTCTACTGACACGATATTGCCATCTGGCATTAAGAAAAGTAAATAATGAACATTTGGACTTGCTATGAATAATTGACAATCCAACGGCATCATTTTCCATCCTAGGGCAACTGATTGTGTGAAAAGTGGCTCTTGAGGTGGACTATAGATCCTGTATTTGCCTACAAATGTACTAGGGCTTAGTGAGCTCCCTAGGGAAGGCCAAGTTCAGTTTAAAGTAGTGATTCTCAGATTTTGGGACAGGTCTTTCTATGATGGTGGAGACGCAAACTTTCAGTCAACACCTTGAATGCCCACAACAATTTGAATTTTCTAATCTCTGAATCTTTAGTTAATTAATTTGACATAGAATGGGGCTGTTAGGGGAGGGGCTATGGCTCAGCATTAGAACACTTTTCAATGCAAAAAATCCCAGGTTCATATCCCAATATCTCCAGTTAAAAGGATCAGGTAATAGGTTATGAGATAGACCTCTGTCTGGAACCCAGGAGAGCCACTGCTAGTCAGAGCAAACAATACTGATCCTGATAGATGAATGATTCGGTGTGACTCTAATTCATGTGTTCATGTTGCCTTATACTGAGCCATGCTTTCCATCCTGCCAGTCGAATATTACCTCCTCTGACAAGACTTTTCATTGGAAATGCCAAGTATTGTAACCTAGAACCTTCTGCTAGCTAAGCAGGTGCTCTACCACTGGTCTATTCTTTGGCTAACCCCAGAGTTAAGATTAGAACAACAGTCCACAGATATTTGCATACTATAGCAGCAAGGATTTCTACAATGCTCACTTGATGATCGGTGCTGGATTGGACCAAGGCAGAAGGTAGAATAAGTTTAGAAGGGGGACCTTGAATTCAAACAGTATGTGAAATATTGATATTAAAGACAATTTTTAAGTTACCAACTATACTGAAACTTTCAGGAGTAGTTCTTGAAACAAATCAATGGGTATCTCCATACTTTAGCATCCTTCTGTGTTTTCAAAGGACAAACAGTTCAAGTCCCCATTATTCTACCCATCAGGATTCTCCAGTTGCTTAGTATAATTTAGCAAATTAGGGCTACAAGGAAATTGCAGTGTTGCCCTTTTGAAGGGGCATGGGAGATTATATTATGCCGCATCCCAATGGTCACCAAAGCACTTTGCAAGGTTGCTGCTGGCAAATTCACAACGCCATGCTTGTCAAGGAACAACCGTAAATGGTGTATGCAACCTCAATTTAACGATAACATTACATTGGTCTTCTCTCTCTTCTCTGAGCCTCGCATGGAGACTGTGAATTTGTGGGAAAGAGATATTCAATACCAGGGCATTTGCGAACAATGAAGAAAATGACAGATCTCTGTTCGGAGGGTATAACACCCACCTTGTCCGTATTTCCCTTGTATTCATTTAAAAGGCTGCCAATCCTTCATTTTCAGATAAGTATGGGACATTACATGTATTCAGTGGCTGTTTAAGTTATTTTAAAGTTTTAGGTTACTGCTTTAATTGCAAAGTCTTAATTTCCTGCTCTTACCAAAGCCACGATATGAATTCTGTTCTCATTGTTATAATTTCCTGATACAACCCGGCTACAATTTAGCACTCAACTGAATTCCATTATGAAAATTCCTCTTATATCGCAAAGAATATAGCACAGAAAATGCTTACCTAGCACAGAAGGAGGACTTGTCATCTAGTTCACTCGATTGCTATGGTTGCATTTTTGGGTGATGGTAAAAGAAGAGTTCCCCCTAGCAAGATAATGCAAAAAAAAAAAAAAAAAAAATCCATATTTTCTGAATGAGTGACACACCAGGGATATCAGAGATAGAGAAACACACGACCTTCACAAAAGTTAATTAAATTTAGAAGAGAAAAAATGACAAACCAGTTCTTTCTAAGAAGTCAATATTACTGACAGTTCCCGCCCTCCCAGCTGATAAAGGGGGGATAAGGCTTCCTTTCCTGTGCAAAGTCCCCTTGAAAAATGTTCACCTTTTGAGCACAACATTTTGATTCTACCATTTCTTTCTGGGAAAATATACTTCTGTCTAATCTGGTTTGGATCAGAACAAGCACAGAACAAATGCACTCAATCTACATTTTCTGTGACATTCTGACAATTTCATATGTAATGATTGGAGGTACCCTACTTTCCAGCCCATGCACTTAGGGCCCAAGGCTCTCACACCCAGTCATGTGCAAGTAACACCCAGATTTTTTAAAAAATGAAAGTCTATCCACCAAAATGTTAAAAAGTAGCTGAAAATTCAAAATGTTAGATTCTGAAATCTAAGAGTTTCAACTGAGATCAATTTTAAGATAGACTTAATTTGAAGACTCTTCCTCAAGATTTTCCCCAAATTTCCAAGAATTTTTTGGAGAAAATTGGGGGGGGGGAACTCTGTTATGTAACATATTTTTCTTTTATAATGATGGTTGAAATGGATTTTAAGTCAAAGTTTTACTTTTTAGATGGTTTTAGCTGCTCTTTAGTCCTGCAAAATACTTTCTAATAAGTATATCACAGCTCAAAGGTAAGTAATTAGTCATGTATAACTCTCAAATCCTGTTGCCTACTTCTGATTCCTCAAGGTTTGCATATATGGATGCCAAATCATGAAACAAGCCTACATGTGAAAGAGCTGAGAAACTTGTTTTGATACATGCAAATCTTCAGTTCTCTGGAGCTAAAAATGAATGTTCAGAACTGCAGTCTACTGATGCTTCAGAAATCTCTTCTCAATACAGAAAGAAGTTTGATGATAATATATGAAAAGATATATTATTTATTACTCCAATGATATATTTGCTTTTCCAGTGGCTGATTTTGTCCACAGTTACTGTGCTGTGTATGATGAAGATGACTGCTTTTTTGTTCATGTGGGTTCCACAACCACAATCCATTGGAAGGCAGGCAGGATAGGATCCAAACAAATGTTATGTAAAATTTAATTCAATATGTAGATGTACTAATAGCCCTTAATAATCTGATCTGTTAGGCTAGAGGCAGACATTAGTATATTTTTAGACAGCTGGAAGCATTTGAAAGGAGAATTGTTGTTTGTGATAATCCTAATCCCATTATTACTTCCGGTGAACAGGGAGAGTAGGGATTTCTATGGTTTGGGGATAATGCTGGCTGCATGGATAAAGTCTGTTTCTGGGTCCAGATAATTAAAATATTTTACTTAATAAAGTGTGATTGTTTCTGTTTTTAACTCTAATTGCTCCCACTTTTTCCTGCTGGCACAAACTGCTGAGACGGGTTTAGAAGGGTGTAGCTGCTGGCACCTTCTCTCACACTGGGTATATTTGTAATTATCGTTTCAATAACTTTCATGGCCATTGCATATTGTATAATGTCATATGTACACAGAGGCAGGCAATGGCAAACCACCTCTGTTTGTCTCTTGCCTTGAAGACTCCACAGGGTTGCCATAAATTGCTTGTGACTTGACAGCACTTTCCACCCTTTCCTGGCTTCAAATTGTCTGCAAATTGCACATCTCTGCAGAGAGCAACTGGCACTCATGCATATGCAGCTTTCCATGCATGCATAGTGAAGACTTTGGTTGTTGCTTTCTGTACTTGTCCCCTCTTCAGAAATTCTTTCATTCTTATGCCAATTAACGTTGTGTTTGTCAAAAAGATGTTTCCTTCATAAATTCCTAGATTTGCTCATAAAATGATCTAGTGTAGTTCCTTGGGATTATGATACCCATATCCCCAAGTTTGTCCTGTGTGGTTACGTGGATGATCAGAAATGGAAACTATGGTCAACTGTGTTCAAAGAAAACGTACATGCTCTCTATAGGGTAATTTGTCCAGGGAGATTTGTCAACAAACATCTCCACTGTAGCTAATGCTGAGCCTGGCTCCTGTGTGCATTAATAGACTCCGCGAGGGGGCCAGAAGCCATGTTTAGAGAGTGGGTGTTCTTGTGCATATCTGAGGCAGCATCCAGGTCACTGGGACACTTAAAGAAAGAAGGGAGGGAATTTCCCCCACCCAGAGGAATGTTTTCTATGGAGCAGCAGGGGGTGGTGGTGGGTGACAGATGAGCATGGAAGGAGCCATGTGAGTGAGATTCCCTTTCCCTCTGAGTTTGCCTTGTAGGGAGGAGAGGCAGCCCGAGCTGCTGCCCTATCAGCCAAGCCCATGAAGGAGGTGGAGCTGAGAGTGAGTGAGCAGGAGGGCAGGCAGAGTGGCAGGAAGGGGGTACAAGAGTGAGTGAATGATGCAGCAGTGGGGTGTTGCTGCCACTGGGGTTCCCCTGCCCCAGAGAGTCTCACATGTCTACTTACCAACAGTGCTATACTTTGTGTGTATTCAAGGAGTGAAAATCTGCAGAATGTGGCTGTGGGTACAGAATCCATTTCCCCCAGAAGGCTGTGTGAGTCCATGTTCTATATAATTCATTGCCGTGTCTTCTTGGTGCATAGTTCTGAGGCCTTGGGTACTGTAGCAATTAAGATGCTGTATTAGGGAGACCCATGTCCAGATCCTCAGGGAGCCATGAAACTGACAGGATGATCTTGGACTAGTCTCTCTCTCAGTTTATCCTACCTCACAGGATTGCTGTGAGGACTGAAGGAAGGGAGAACACCTAGGCTCCAGAGGACAGGTGGCTCAGAAATCTAAAACTGTCAGCTGTGCAAAATAGGAGAGATCAATGCTTGATTTGCATAATTTGGGAGAATGCCAAATGGGTAGGGTTCCAATCTGTGGGTTGGGAAATACTTGGAGATTTTGGAGGTGGAGCCTGGGGAAGGTAGGATTTGGGGAAGGGAGGGACCTCAGCAGGGTGTGATGCCACCCTCCAAAGCAGCCATTTCTCCAGGGGAACTGATCTTGGTTGCCTGGAGACTGAGTGTAATAGTGGGAGATCTCCAGGTGCCACCTGGAATTTGGCATCCCTATCTATGGGCACAGAATTTGGGGTCCATTGGTGCAGAGGATTTTTTTTTAAGTACACTGTACAGATACATGTAGCAAGTGGGCATGTTATGTCATATTATCATATGTTGAAACACTTAAGAAGAAATGGGGAATAGGGGCTGGTATGGGAACAAACTTTCTCAATATAGCTTGGGATTTTTAACTGTTTTAAGAAGACCTTCAGACACCCTTTGGTGCTTTCCTAATATAAAAACCCAATAGATACCTTTAAACTAAAGGTATGTTTGGAAAAGACATTGCAAATTCTGGTTTAAATACTTAATAGGGAGCAAATCTTATACAAGAGATGAACAAATCTTCCCAACTGATTCCTACATAGTTCCCCCTCCCCTTCCATAAAGGAGTGGAGGAAAAGGAGGAGGAAAAATTCATGTAATAAACAAGGGTGTTTGGAGTTTTCTATTTTTTGGCAACAAATGAAGTTGAGTATCTGTAAAGCAAGGCCAAGTTACCTATGTTGGCTATTACAATGTGTTTGATTATTATTTTTTAATGCAAAAAAAAATAATGCAGATAATCTTGTCCTGTAAAAATACTGCATTTTCAAATTCTCCGGAGAGCTGACAGGCACCCTGGGTCTCTTAGAGCCGAAGCTGGTAGGAGCGCGTGCTCCTTGTCAAAATTTAATGAGAGGACCAGTTCTAAAATAATTGAATTTTCATATCAGAGCGAACCAGGATTACTCAGACAATAAAAATGCTGAGTCCTGTACTGTTACTGGCGAATACCTTTTGCTTTGCTCATGAAATCAGTATGTAAATGTACGGGACTTGTATTTAAGGCATCTTATGCATTTAGAGTTGTAGTACCAGCAATAATTTCAAATGGTACCCCTGATAAGTAGCGAGCGCTTCTCTCCTGCCTCCATTCCTCCCCCCCCCCTTTTTATAATGTTCCAGCTGTAATTTGTTTGGCGATTCAGGATATGCAATGGGTTTATATTTTATATAAATGTTAATGTAGTTGCAGTTTAATTATGTTTCATAACTTTTAGCGTTTCAAAGGGAGTGTGTGTGTATAAAATTTAAAGAAGACTTCCCCATCAGATCTCATGTGCAAGCAGCACATACTGGAAAAATTTATCCCCATCATCTTTACCCCATGTGATGTTTTTTCCCAAGAGGTTGTCATCTAATCTCAAAATGGAATTGGAAGGCCATCTACTCCGTTCTCCTTTGCCTTCATCTGCTGCCGCAAGAGAGATTATTTTGGCACTGTTATTTTGTAATCATTCTTCTTCTGGGCTGGGCCTGGTACAAACTTGTTAACATCCTCCTCTTCTGTACGTATGATCTCATGATGAGATTTAAAAATATGTATGTTTTGTACATTTTTTACCCACCAATGGGTGCAGGGCAGTATACATGGTTCTTTTATCCTCACAATTCAATAAGGTAGTTTACCCTGAGAGGGGGTGACTGGCTTAATGTAACCCAGAAACCTATGACAGAGTGAGGATTCAACCGGGGGTTTCCCAGATCCTAGTAGGATTGCCAACTTTAGCTTGGGAAATTCCTGGGGAGTGCACAATTTGAGGAAAGGAGGGAGCTTAGAGGGAATGTGATGAAAATTAGGTTTGCCAGGTCCAGGTTGGGAAATTCCTGGAGATTTTGGGTGTGAAGCCTGAGGATGGTGGGGTTTGGTTAGAGGAGGGATCTCAGTCAAGTAATACCACAGAGTTCCCTCTCCAAAGCACCCATTTTATCCAGGGGAACTAATCTCTATAGTCTGGAGATCAGTTGTAAAACTGGGAAAACTCCAGGCCCCCACACTTGAACCACTACGCCACACTGACCATAGATAGACCACATCATGGTAGCAGACTTGTCATTGTGGATGTACCTCCTTGGGTTCCTGGCCTCCTGCAAAGGTTCCCCATTTCCCACTCCCTATGCTTTGGCTCTGATGTCCACGGCAAACTATAACAATTGTACCTTCCAGTCGGATTATGAGACACCATTCCTCTCTGTCACACTTCCGTGTCTGGGAATTCTTTTCCCCATCTCTCATAATACCAAAAGTCAGGTCACCCAATTAAGGTAGTTGGCAGCAAGTTGAGGATGAGCCAGCAACACTGAGTGTGGTTGATCCCATGTTTGGCATTACTAACAAACTTTTATAATCCTGTTCAGATAATTGGATGAAGAGTTTCCCATTGAAATGGGATAATTGTCTCATTCACCTGCACTGGCAAAATCCACTCCTTGTCACCAATTTTTCTTGTTTCTCCTACATCATCCTAAAACTTCTGATCCAGAACACCTTCAATGGTGTGCATTTGACGTGTGTGTGTGCACGCACTCTGATCTGGCAGCATTTTGCAAATTATTATGCTGCCCACCATTAAAACTAAATTTTCCAAATACCTTGCATGGTTTAAGAACCTGATGCAGTTCACCATTTTGCATGCCTATCTCTTTTTAATCCCCCACCCCACTATCTGCTTCAGAGGAAGGTATTTCTGTTCTTGGAGATGACAACCTTGCATTGTGTTCCTTTATGTTAAGGACATGGGCAACATCTTTAGCTGAATTCAGAGTCCAGTCCTTTGTCTAATCCCCCCCATTATGTGCACCTTGATCTTTGCTAAGGTTCCTTCTATTCAGCAGTGCTGCCACAGGCTGCCTTGCTTTCTCTGATTGTGGCTCTTCCAGATCCCTTGTCTTCTGGATCTAGCTGTACAGCAAGGTAATGGTCCTCAGTTTAATCCAGTGCACTCCCTGTGTTCCAATTCTGATGCTGTGTAAACACAGCAGAGGTCCATCAGTGACTATTATCTACATCCTTTAGGTGGAACCTATGTCTGGGGCAGTGATGCTCTGTATTCTTAGTGCTTGGGAGGGACAACAGTGGGGGTGTTTCTGGAGTTCTGGCCCTGCTGGTGGACTTCCTGATGCCACCTGGGTTTTGGCCACTGTGTGACACAGAGTGTTTGAATGAATGGGCCACTGGCCTGATCCAACATGGCTTCTCTTATGTTCTTAATATTTCTTTAATTTTTTTAAAACAGTGTATAAACAAAACACAAAACAGACTAAATCAACAAACAAATACAAAACAAATCCATTGAAACATAGCAATATCATACATCACTTCATATAAATTATTAGAATTAAAGATTTTAAGTTCTTTGGAACCACTTCAAGTTGCTGCAAGTAATCAAAAACAATGGACCAAGCCTCAACAAAATCTAAACAAGGATGGGATTCATATTGATTTACTTGATAAGTGATTTTGTCCATTATATACATTTCCCATATCGTGCAGTGCCATAATCTAAATGTAGGTCCATCTAAACATCTCCAGGTAGTGGCTATTACTGTTTAGGCTGTTATTAGAAGAAAGACAACCACTTTTTTTGTAATATACAGGACTGAGTCATTATGTTCTCAATGTTTATGGCTCCACAGAGACTAACTGAATGAGGAATGGGTTAAAACAACTTTAGTATGAATAGCCACTTAAGCATCTTGTGCTGCAGTTTCTAAGCCTTCCTGTAAAACAAACTATGGTTGTGTGATCTTAGGTACGTCCCCAAAGTCACCTGTTTCAAATGCTATTACATATAAGGGAATGTCTGTAAATTGTAAATTCTATTACTGGTCTGATCTAGCAAAGTAGCTTTTTGTGTTCTCATCTGTGAAACACAGTTGATGTGGGTGTACACCTGAATATACACGTCTGAACATATGAAGCTGCTTTCTGCTGAGTCAAGCCATTGGTCACCCAAGTTCAGTACTGTCTACTCAAATTGGCAGCAGCTCTCCAGGGTCTCAGGTCAAAGTTCTTCACATCACTTACTACTGGAGATATTGCATGGCCCCTCCTAGGGCTGCCAATTCCATGTTGGGAAATTCCTGGAGATTTAGGGGTGGAGCCTGGTGTGGGTGGGGTTTGGGGAGGGGAAGGATCTCAGTGGGGTATAATGCCATAGAGCTGGGGGGATGATGCTCTAGCTTTTGGGCAAACCTCTATGAGTTTTTTGCCCTCAGAACTATAGATTTTGCCCCAAAATTAGAGTGTCACCCCTCCTGACGTTGGTGATATGATGATGTCCCTGTTTGGGGTGGGGTGTTCTCCGCTAGCCAGCTGACTGGTAGCAGATTGGGATCCTCAAAAGCAAGGGAACCCCCACTGGGACCTAGGGGCTGGGAACCCTATCTCTGGGGGAATTGATCCCTGCCACTTGGAGCTCATTTATAATACCGGGGGAATCTCTAGGCCCCACCTGGAAACTGGCAACCCTATCCCCTCTTCTTGTGTATCACAGTGCTCATCCAGACCCCATTGGACTTAATGGATGCATCTGTGCTGATGGCCAGGTGAACCCCATCTTCACCCAGGTGCACTAAATCTTGTGCCACAAAGAGAAATGGGTTTGGGGCTCCAACCACAGAATGTGTGATCTTAGGGCTGGTTCCTACAGGCATACTCATGAGGTTACAAACCTCTAGGTGGGGCCTGGAGATCCCCTGGAATGACATCTGATCTCCTGACTACACAGATCAGTCCCCCTGGAGGAAATGGCAACTTTGGAGAGTGGACTTCATGGCCATGGCATGGAATCCCCGCTGAGCTTCCTCCCCTCCCCCAACTCTGCCTTGCCCAGGGAGCACCCATCAAATCTCCAGGAATTCCCCAAGCTGGAGCTGACAATCCTACTCATCGTCTGATGGCCTGCAAGTATGAATGAGCCACTGGAACTGCCATACCATATAGATTTCACATCATAGCACATTTTTCTGTCCACACGTTCAAGTGCTGGTCGTCACATGCTGAGAAATCAAGGGATGAGTGAGTTTGAACCTGTCCAAAATGTTTTGCAGATCTGTGCATTTCTAATCATGGCAATATTATTTTTATTGCTTTGTTGCTGTTGTTGTTCAGTTGCACAGTTGAGTCTGACTCTTTGCGACCCCGTGGACAACATCATGCCAGGCCCTCCTGTCTTCTGTCGTGCTCTGAAGTTTGCTTAATTTCATGTTTGTTGCCTTGATAACACTGTCTGACCATCTCATCCTTTGCCGTTTCTTTCTTTTTTTGGTTTGTTTTTTATTGTAAAAAAGAAAGTTTACAAAGTTATAACTTAATCATAAAATACACAAATTGAATAATGAAGATTAAGCAAAGCATTAATAAACCAACATTTTACTTACATTTACCTTATCAATTTATCAATTTTCAATTCTCCTTATTACAGAATTTCAGACTCACATAATGCACTCAACATCATGAAAATTTTGCATCTAGGTTAGCTTTATTAACTTACACATTTTTTGAACTTTGTTTAACCAATCTTCCTTTAATGGCCTGAGCTTAGTTTCCCAAACTTTAGCTAAAACTAGCCTTGTTGCCATCAACAAATACAAAAGTTATAATCTGATATTGTTTGGGAATAGATATAGTATACTTAAACAAAGTGAATCAAATCATTTCTGTCACATTTACTTAAAAAGCCAATGACATTGATATGACTACTGTACCTCTAAAGGATTGTGCCTTATCACAACACCACCAGATATGCAGGAAGTTAGCACTAGGCTGTTCACAAAACCAACAATAATCACTCCTGTTCCCATAAATCCTTGTAATTGAAACTGGTGAAAGGTGCCACAGATAATTGCATTATCTTTAATTAACACACAGAATTGATCTATATTCATAACCATCCAACATGTACATTGCTGCCACATCCAACGAATTTTTAAACACAATCCCAAAACAATTGAAGTCAAGAGAGACAAGTGAGGAGCCAAATTTCCATTGCCATTTGTCCCAAGTTAACACGGTGCATTTTCAATCCACCTCAATGCACTGGAGAAGTGGCACAAAAATATGTGAAATAAAGAAAGAAATGGTTCACTGTGCCAAGAGTTTTTCCTTGCCAGCTATAAGGTGGTCAGACTGCATGACATCTAACACCTCATTATCTCCTTTGCTTTTGCAAAGGAAGCCTTGGGCCACCTTTACAGGCAACCCCTGGGAGCTTAATGCCCATCAACAGTAATTAGGTGTTACTATATGGGAGATGGATGGAAATGCCATTGGGCCATTAACTGATGTTTTGCAAGTCCACTGGAGTCAAGTTCATCCTCAGGTCAATTAACTGCTTCTTCCGGACATATTAGGCGAAGAGTGTGAAGGGGCTGTTGTACAGAAGTCAGTCTGGATTTTCTACCTGCATTACTATGGATGTGTGTCTGTATGTTTACATTAAAATATTTTCCTTGCCTTTCCAAGGTTCTCAAGAAGGCTTGTGACCTAGTTCAAAAACAATCCTTTACATCCAAACGATATTTTGAAAGTGGCACAAGACATGCAGTATCACATCCTTCTGTTACATCTTTTTTTTAAAAAATCCCATCTTTTCTCCAAGGAGCAGAGGGTGCTCTTCATAGTTCTCCCGTTCCTTATTTTAATTCTCGCAACAGTCCTCTGAGGAAACCTAGGCTGAGAGGAAGGGGGTGGCTCAAGTTTACCTAGATAACTTCATGGCACAGTGAGGAATCTGAAGCCTAGTCCTAGTCCAATTTAAATGTTCGTAACTGTGTTCAAGAGCCTTTGGGAAACTTGGAGGATCTTGCTGAATTCTCATCATAATACTAACCAGGACACCTTACTGGACTATTTAATCCCATAGCCAGTCAACTGCTTAGGAAGCACCAGCCAAAGGCTTATGAAGTACAGAGGCATTACGCATGCCCCTACCATGTAAGTATCTCCTAGGGAAGGTCACTCTATAATACTGGGGCAGCCTTCCAGAATCTATGGTATAAAAGCCATTGTATCTAGGGAAGCTGATCTTTGTAGCTGGGAGATCAATTGTAATTCTGGGAGATCCCCAGGCACCACCTGGAGATTGGCATCCCTAGCACATACAGATTTCTGTATTCTCTTTCTTCTTTTCACACACCAGCTTTCCTGCGCCCTATAAGTAATTAAGCCATTCTATTGCTGAACAGCCCAGTCTGGAAACAACAGAGAGACAGTCAGTTGCAAGACTTTAGTTAATGGAATAGCTGCAAAGGCAAGATGTCCAGGGGGCTTGTTCTGGTTCACTGCCTCTATGGTTCTGTGAGTCACCCTCTTACTAAACCTCCCAGGTATATGAGTGGGAGGATTAATTCTCTTTTAAAAGCTTTAAGAGAAAGGCACATATTTAGAGCCAGTTTGGTGTAGTGGTTAAGTGTGCGGACTATAATCTGGGAGAACCAGGTTTGATTCCCAACTCCTCCCCTTGCACCTGCTGGATGACCTTGGGCAAGCTATAGTTCTGGCACAGTTGTTCTTGAAAAAGAGCAGTTTCTGTCAGAGCTCTCACCCTCACAGGGTGTCTGTTGTGGAGAGGGGGAGGGAAAGGAGTTTGTAAGCCGCTCTGAGACTCCTTTGGGTAGTGAAGGGTGGGGTATAAATCCAATCTCTTCTCTTTATTACCCATTAGACTTACCCCCCAAGAAACCCCTTACAAGCAAAGATCCAGCATTCACGGCATCTTCTTGGTTATGAATATATGTATATGTATATATGTGTGTGTGTGTATAAAATATATATTTTCATAATGTTCTTATAAGTGATTGCTAGCAACATCTTAGTCTTATCTTGGCTCCTGCAGCTCCTCATTAATATTCCGTACATATGGAAGAATTTTCTATATCATTGTCCATTAACAAGGCGGATAATCACTCATTCACTTATCAGGCCGTCAGCGACGGTCCTCTCCTTCAGCCCTTCAGAGCAAGGAATTCTGGGAGATCAAAAGAAGGTTAAATGTGTCCAACATTGTGATCATTACATTTTTATATAATTATATGTCTATAATAAAGTTGATCAAAGATAAGGGAATGGTATTAAAGTCTTTTAGGCCTAAAAGACCGTATTAGTGACTCTTTACCTTTTCTGCTAATAGGACAGGGGAGGGGAAAATATTCAGTTGATACATATAAAAAGAGAGAGCATCTTTTCATGGCAAACAAGGAAAGGTCATCAGGTGACACATATATGATGTATTATTTCTGACGTACCTGTATGGAAGTGGAAATCACCAAGAGCCTCAAGATGGTTGAGAAGAAAATAAAGTTCATTAGAAACTCCCAGTACTGAGGCTTGGAAAACCTTTAGATTCAACAAGGAAAAAGTAAGGAAAGAGAAAGAAATCTAACAGTGCAATCCTAAGCAGAGTTGTACCTTTTAAAATCCACTGAAGTCAATGGGTTTTGAAGGGAGTACCTTATGGTTAGGATTACATTGTAAGGATGTTGGGGATTTTAGCTCTTTGGTATACAACCCATGCTCTAAATGTTGTAGATTAGGGGTCCACAATGTGGGGTCTGTGAATATAGGGATGCCAGTCTCCTGGGAATCCCCCGGAAAGACAGCTTATCTCCAGACTACAGAGAACAGTTCCCCTGGAGAAAAATAGATGCTTTAGAAAGTGGACTCTAGGGCATTGTACCCCACAGAGGTCCTTGTCCTCCTCAGACTCCACCCCCAAATCTCCAAACTCCACTCTACCCAGGCTCCACTCCTAAGTCTAAATGGCTGCTTTGGAGGATTGAACTCTATGACATTATAGCCCACTGAGACCCCTCACCTTCCCTAACCCCACCCTCCCTAGGCTCCACTCCCAAATCTTCAGGAATTTCTCAACATAGAGATAGTAACCCTAGTGCTGCCTACCGTGGCAGCCATTTTGTGGTTGCACCCACAACTCTGTATCAGAGTTTTAAAGGTGCCCTCAGGCTCAAAACAATTTGGGGGGAACCCCATTGTGGAAGGTCAGCCCTAGAGATGTAAAATTTCCAGAAATTTTGAAGCTTGGAAAAAAACTTTTTTTTTTCTGGAAAAAAATGGAAATGTTCAGAAAAATTGAAAAAAAAGCTACATTAGCACTTCTTTTTTCTTTTCCAGACTGTAAGTCATTCTGTTACTTTAGGAAAATAAAATATTACTATGGACAATTTTACTTGGCATGACATTATCACAACTAGCATATCCTGTCCTTATATATATTTGAGTTTTCGTCCGGGAACGTTCGATGCGCGCCAAAATAGGTTGGCGGCATGAACTGTCACTCAGAAGACTCTGGCCGGGTTGGGTGGCTGCTTTGTGCAGTTCCGCCCAGGTCAGCCCCAGCCAGGGTCTTCCGCTCACTCTGCTCTGGACCTCTGAGGAGAGAGGACAATCAACAGAGTGAGTGAGCCAGACCTCCCGAGGAAGCCCAGGGAGGGCCAAGTGGTGGAGCCTCCCCGCGCTGGCCTCTGGACTCCCCCCACCTGCCCAGGAGATAGCCGCTGGTGGCAGACAGGCAGCCGCAGGCCACTGGCAGGCCCTTCCCACCTACCCATCCATGAGAAAGCCGGCGCTGGTGGCGCAGCCACCACACGCTGGCTGAAGGCCCTGCCCGCCCCCACATGAGAAAGGCGGCAGTGGCACAGTCACCGCCCGCCGGCTGCAGACCCCTCCCCACCTGCCCGCCCACCCAACCAGGAGAAAGCCGCCGCCGGCGGCCTCACAGCCACCGCACGCCGGCTGCAGCCCCTTCCCGCCCCCCCACCAGGAGAAAGCCGCCACCGGCGGCCCTCAGCCACCGCATGCTGGCTGCAGCCCCTTCCCGCCCCCCGCCCCAACCAGGAGAAAGCCAGCGGCGGCAGCCTCACAGCCACCACACGCCGGCTGAAGCCCCTTCCCACCCACCCCCGACCCAGGAGAAAGCCGGCGGCGGCGGTGGATCAGCCACTGCACACCGGCTGCAGGCCCAGCCCCCCACTTTCTCCCACCCCGCGCCTCCCCCCACCACCCTTTTTTCTTCCTTTCTCTCTCTCTTCCTCCCACACTTTATCTCTCTCTCACACTCTGTTCCCCCGTCTTTCTTTTCTCCCGTTTTTCCCTCCCTCCCTTCTTTCATTCCTTCCACTCTCTCTCTCTCAGACTCTCTCTTTCTACCCTTCTTTCTTCCTTCCTGACTTTCATTCTTTCTCCCTTCCTACCTCCCTACCTCCCTTCCTTTCTTTCTTTCAGACTTACTCTTATCACACACCCTGTCTCTGACTGCCCCCTCTTTCCCTCTCTCACCCCCCTTTCCTCCCTCCCCCCTCACTCTAACTCTCTCTCTCTCTCTCTCTCCCTCTCTCTCTCTGTACCTCCACTTCTCCCTTGCTCCCTTCCACCCACCCTTCCTTCCTATCTAGGGCCTGTTGTCTCCTGCCACAATGGGCTTTGCTCACTAGTTTAAAAATATAGTGTATCCAAACAATTATTACCAACAGAATTTACTTATTTTATAATATTTATTTGTAATTGAAACAAATGGAGCAACAATCTTTTGGTGTAGTGGTTAGGAGCATGGACTCTAATCTGGGAGAACCAGGTTTGATTCCCCACCTCCACTTGCAGCTGTTGGTGTGACCTTGGGTCAGTCACAAGTTCTCTCAGAGCTGTTCTGGAAAGAGCTCTCTCAGCCCCACCTACCTCACAGGGTATCTGTTGTGGGGAGGGGAAGGGAAAGGAGATTGTAAGCCGCTCTGAGACGCCTTCGGGTAGTGAAGGGCAGGGTATAAATCCAAACTCTTCTCTTCTTCTTCTTCTGAACTGTTTACTAGTTTATGTGGAACAGACAAAAAAAACCTCCACAAGACAATTTTTAAAAATCCAAAAGTAACAATTATCCATATTTCCTCCCCACAGTATTAAATAAAAATAAAAAACCATTCTCATAAAAAGAACTGAAGAGGGGGGAAATGTATAGAAGGCAGTGTGGGACTAGTTTCAATGAATGGGCGTGAAATTTAATCAGAATCATTTTTCTGAGCTGTAATTATCAGTATCAGTTTCAGTCTCTGCTTCTGCAGCTACACTGTTATGTCTGTCATTATCATGTTCCATAATCAATTTCTTTTCTTTTTTTATTTTTTCCAATTTTTTGGACAAAAAAGGCTTCAGGGAAAAAAAACGGAAAAAAACATTTTTTCTGAATTTTTCCGTTTTTTTCCCGGGCCTTCCCGTCTCTAGTCAGGCCTGAGGCACCAGAGCATCAGAAAGGTCCAGTGCTGACATCAGATTCATTGGGGCACAGCAGTAGAAGGCACTGTTGCTTGTTGTTAAGGGAATTTCCGAATTCTAATGAAATTCCCTCCCCTCAAGATTTCTTCTGGGAGAGATTATAAACTCACTTCAAGGCTCGTATGCTAGTGAAGCAGATTTTTTTTTTAAATTTATGAATGAATTCATTCTGATGCCAGCTCATTAGAGGTTATTCCAACAAGCTGGCACACCTCTACGAAGTAAGACCATCCTTTATAACAAACAGCAGAGAAAGAGGGCAAGCTCCAGCAACCTGAAGGACAGTAAAATCTTGCTTTTGTAACCAGTCTATGCCACACCCCCCCCCTTTACAGAACACTTAGAATTCCAGAGGAGGAACACAGAAGAAAAACTATCCTTCTTTTCCAAAATAAAGATACTAGAGTCTCCACAACATGTCCATAACTTAAACCGCTTAGAGCAGAAGGGGGGGCTGATTAACAGATCTCGAGTAAGGATGAGAGTAAAGGTGAAGGAACCATATAGAGAACCAATCAGAATAAAGATCAATGTATCTCATAATGAAACACTAAGTAAGGATATTAGATCCTTCTCCAGCATTTCTTTAACATTGGTTCTGTGCAATGTTGTCAGGATTGGGCTTAGGGGTGCCAAATGTGGCTTGGAAAATTCCTTGAGATTTGAGGGTGGTGCCTTTGGAGGAAAAGATGCCTTGCAACAATGGAGCATGGACAGGTAAAGCAGGGTGGAAGTGAGAGCATTTTGCTCCCCTTGCTCACAGTAAATTTGCTCCCCTTGCTTGCAGTAAAAATTAGGAACCCCCATTTCCCTGCTTGAATAGGGCAAACAATAACATGATTGGCCATATCACATCTCATTCAGCTGGTAAGTAACAGAAGAGAAAGAGCTGTTCCTGAAAACCCAGGAGAGCCACTGTCAGAGTAAAAAAAAATAAAAAAAATCTTGCCTGGCCAATGATAGAGCTTGATAGAAGAAAACTTCATGTTTTCATTTATGTTCTTATAGCCTTCCAGGGCTATTTTTGGGCAGGAATGCACAGGAACGGAGTTCTGGCTGGCTTCAGAGTTGGCCACGCCCACTACAACCAAAGTCTCTCTGTGTGTGGCTACAGAGGGAGGGCTTGGAGAGCGACCCCTGAAGCAACACTGAGGTGGATGGACCAGGGGGGCCTGGAAGGATCGAGGAGGCATTTAAGTGCCTCCCCGTGCCTTTCCTGGCCTGTCCAAGGGCTGGCTTGCCTGGGCAAACCAAGGGAAGGCATGCTAATCAGCTGTGCTGTCAGGGTATGGCCTAATATGCTAATAAGTTTCTGCTGTTGGATGTGGCCTATTATGCTAATGAGTTCCTTCTGGGCTTTTTCTAAAAAAAAAAAAAAAAAGCCCTGCAGCCTCCTGTACCACTGATGGAAAAGGCTGTTGCCCCAAGGGTGGAAAGTGACTTAAATTCCCTAAAAGTCCTGTCTCTCTCTGGGACTTGAAGCACAACACTTCCTTTTATCCATGCCCACTCAGAAGTCCAGCAAAATCCTCATATGTCTTATGGAATGCCCATGCTCTAGAAAAACATTGTGACTTCCAAAATAACAAACTCCTTGTAAGTCACATTTAATTTACTTCCAAAGAAAACGAGTTAACATAGAATAGAGATGGGTTGCTGGGGTAACAGAAAAGCTTCCTTTGATAATTTTGCAGAAGGAGAACCTATGGCTTTTCTTCTGCAGTTTGCACATGCATCTCATCAAATCTGCTGCTTTGCAAGATCATTTTGCTTGTCTCCTCTCAAAGCAAGGTGCTGCCAAACTCCAGGTAGGGCCTGGAGATCTTGTGGCATCTGTTCCCCTGGGGGAAATGGCTCCTTTGGAGGGTGGGCTCTATTGCAGTATAGCCCCACTCTGGTCCTTCTCCTCCCCAAGTCCCACCCTCTCCAGGCTCCAACTCCAAATTCCCAGGAATTTCTCAGCCTGGAGCTGGCAGCCCTTTCCAAAGCTTTGCGCACATCAGCTGGGACATACAACAACTCTTTATTAGGTAGGATACCTACGATCCTAAGTCCATGGCTGGATCTAGATATCTCACTGTTTTTCAGCAATCATGATGCTTAATGGCAGCATCCTCATGCCAACATGGCTGAGTTCCAGGAACTCTGTGGCAATTTTGCAGCACTATCAGTCAGCAAGATGCCTACTGCTTTGGCATCTGTTACAGCACGCTTTTCAGCGGTGCAGGAGTGAGAGAGAGAGTAAAACTCAAAGGCAAAGCTGCAAATAGAAAATCAGTTTTCCCTTCTCTTCTGTTCCTCCTGCTGCTGTGGATAAAATGGCTGCCCAGGACCACAAAGACAAATTTAGTAATGAGTCAGGGAGGCATTGTATCTCTATGGGTGTGTTCAGACGGATCTTTTAATCTGCCATAGGAACGACTCCCTTGCGGATCAAAAATGCACGACCAGACAGAAACATCTGGGAAATATTCCGGTCCCATAGGCATCCCGTTCTGCTGCGCCTCCAATCCTGATTTAAAAAGTAGCAGTTTCAATGTAGGGTTTTCGCTTACCCACACAACAACTGCAAACTTTCTTCCATCTGGTCACTCCATTAGCGCGCGATGCTCCCGTCGGCTCAGTCTGACGTCAGACCGAGCCGACGGGGGCGCGATTTTTAAAAAATTGAAACCCCATGTGCGCTTTAACGAGGAAACACATTCAGCGATAAGCGCTACGAGGAATGTAATATTCATGCTTATTTCTTTTAGGGACAAGATGTTACCGCGATGGGAGATGGAGGGGGGGAAGGACTGTTCTAACTTGCAAAATAGTCCCTCCATTGATCATGATGGCAATGGCAAGGGGGAGGACCGGGACTTTGCTGAAAACCCTCCGCGATCGCCTCAGTTCTCCAAGGAGGCGCAGCCTTGCCTATGCGAATGTACAAAACTTTTTTTTAAAAAAATCCTCGGTGGATGCCGTGTAGACAAATCACGGTGGGAACAATGCGCGGTGAGGCTATTTCATGGGGGTGCTTCTGGTCGTGCTAGGCTGGATTAAAAAAATCGGGATAAAATTTTAGGAGGGCTCATGGCGCGATTGACTGGCCGTCTGAACGCAGCCTATGTATATTCATGGGTTTTCCCATTAGGCCAAATAGCACCCCCTCTGAGGCATTTCAAGTCTGGAGGGCTGAAGTCTTTCCTCCCCATTGCAATCTGACCTAGACAGCAACATGTGTAAGACTGGAGGAGAACCTGCAACTCGTGTGACTGTTACACAGAATACAGGATGGGGACCAACCTGTCTAATTCCATAATGTCCTTGTGGGACTAACAAAAGGGTTCATTTATTAATTAAATTACTTATAAGACTGCTTGTCTCAACAGCATTTTAAGACATAGTGCATAAAATAAAAGACCAACAGTGTATATAACTTTAATGCTATATTTAGTTCAACACATTATTGCAGATAATATTAAGGATAACTCCTCTGAGACCAAGGAACTCCTACTGACCACTGAGAAAAGGCTCTTTGAAGCATTGCTGTGTTAGCATCCTTGCTAACAATAGTTAGAAAAAGTTATGTTATGCCCCACAGACACTATGTGATTTAGTAACATTTTGAGTCTCAGAACAGAAACAGGGAGATCTGAGTTCAGATCCACACCTGGCCTTGAAGCTCCTTGGATGACCTTGGCCCAATCACATTCTCTTAGTCTAATTTACCACACAGATGGTTGTGAGGATAAACTGTGGGAGCTAGCCAGTGGTTACAGAGCTTGGAGTTTTAGTGGCCATGCATAGACTTTTACATGAATGTGCACTAAAGACAAAGATACAGTCACACCCCATGGAAAGATTTAACTTCCAGAGACCCTGGAAAGGGAGCTCTGTCCTGCACAATGATACCTTGCACACCTCATACCATTATCTGGATTTCAAAAAAGTATGCCTCAAAGTCAAAGAGGAACAATGTTTAAACAGGGTCTGATTCCAGAAACTATGAGCGGTCCCTACTAAATGAAGACACTTGGAGTGTATGATACCTATTTTAAATTGTGGTGTCCTTTGGTGCAGTGGCAACCTGGCAGCTTGAAAGCAAGAAATTGCAAGTGGATAAATAGCTACTGCTTCAGTAGGAAGGTAACAGCATTCCGTGCACCTTGGCGTTTAGTCATGCCAGTTACATGACCATGGAAACATCTTCGGACAGTGCTGGCTCTTCAGCTTGGAAATGGAGATGAGCACTGCCCCTAGAGTCAGATTTGACTGGTTTTTGAGCAAGGAAAACCTGTACCTTTACTTTGGTTATATGGAATAGACATGGAATGAAATCCATAGCATAGAAAGGGAACACTTTCCTAGAAGTCGGCTTCCATGATTCCCCCCCATCTTGGCAACCATGCCCACGACTTTCTCTCCCCTGAATGGTGTTCTTTAGCAACAAAACAAAAACACCAAGACAAATACTTTATATTTGTTCTTTGATGAATAAAACGATTGGGAGCAGAATAAATGGGAGGGGATGTCTCTCTCTCTCTCTTTTAATAGCCGTTAGCTTGACATGGCACCTATAATTTCGAATGTTGCTCAATCTCTCAGTATACATTCATGCTCATATTTAAGTTAGCAGGTGCATTAAGGCACTTCAGAAGAAAAACATAATTCAATGTTAATAGGTCAAGGTGTTCAACATCTAAGTGCCATTTGATGTCTGGGTTGCTAGGGAAGAGCCTTGTTTCCTATCCCAGTAATTAAGGCACACATGATGGTGCTTGGGAAAGAAGCCAGACTGACAGGTTGGGAGGCTGAAACCTTCTCTTTGCTGCTCTGGGGCAGCAGCCAAGGTCTTTTCCTCAAGGCACAAAGTCACAACAAGATGCACCCGTCTTTGGAATCTGGAGTTCAAATTTAGTTTGTAGGACCTGGGGATCCCCCAGAATTACAGTTCACCTCCAGACTACAGAGATCAGTTCCCATGGAGAAAATGGACACTGGACTCTGTAGCATTGTACCTCACTGAGGTCCTGTCCTCCCCAGGTTCCATCCCCAAATCTCCAGGAGTTTGCCAACCTGGAGCTGGCAAACCAACCCCCCTTTCTTGTGCTGATGGCCAGGGGGGACCTGGCAACCTTTTTCATATGGCAACAATTCTCAAAGCTTTTCTCATTGCTGCTGCCAATGCCAATGCAGTGGTAACAGTGTCAAAGTGTGGGGGACCAGAAAAAAATCTGGACTTTCCTGTCTGTACAGCTGCTGCCCTGGCTATGGTACAATCCTTCCAAAAAGATTGTGCTAAAGTAGGTTACAGAAAGATTGCCAAAAAGCCAAGGAAAAGCCAGAAGTTGAACCAAAGCATCACAATGCTGCATGGAAGCAGGGGAAAATAGGGATGGGCGCAAACTGCACAAATGTGGTTCGGTTCATGGTTTGTGGTGAAACCACGAACTGAACCACAAACCAAACTGGTTTGCCCTCTGACAAATCAGTTCAGTTTGTAGTTTGTGGGCCCAACAAACCTCATTTAAAGGGACTGCAGTCCCTTTAAATGGGATTTTCACAAAGCAGCAAAAGCTGAGCAGTCCCAGCTGAATGCTGTTTTGGGCCTTCTTTGTGCTCAGTGATCCAGGAGAGCCCAGGTGCTCCCTCTGCCTCCCCCCCTCCTGCGGGTGTGTCCTCTGGACCTCCTATCAGAAAATCACTAAGGAGGATGCTGGCTTAGGATGCCAGCAACAGATAAAAGTAGCCAGCTGAGGCAGTCAGCAGAGGAAACAGCCATGGCAACGTGCACAATGTCAGCAGGGCTATGGCCATGGGCTGCGGTGGCAGTATAGCAGCCAGGCCCACCCCAGGAGCCCAGGGCAGGGGAGGTGGTGCCAACAGGGAAGGAGGCCACTACAGGCTGGGGACCACATGGACTGGGTGTCACTCATGGCCAGGCCTCTTCCTACTGGGTCTGGCATTGCTACCACCACCAGAAGACACCCAACCCATGTGGCCCCCAGGCTGGAGTGGCCTCCTTCTCTGCCAGGGCCACCTTCCCCACCTCCACCCTGGGCTCCTGGGGTGGTCCCAGCTGCTGTACTGCCATTGTGGTCTGTGATTGTGGCCTTGCTACCACTGTGAGGCTCTCCTCCTCTGATCGCCTCAGCTGACCACCCTCTTCTCCACCATCAGCCTCCTCCTCCATTGGCCTCCTGGGTGAGTTCCTGGTGGGAGATCCAGGGGGTATCCTCAGGCAACGGGAGGGTGAATGAGCTCCCGGGCTCTCCCAGATCACTGGGCGATGAATGGGGGCTTCTGTTAAAGTGGCACTCAACCCCAGATAGGCTGCTTCCCAGCTTTCTTGTGCCCCAAACAGCTGATTGGTGGCTAGTGCTTCCAGCCACTCAGCTGTTTTTGCAGTTTTCTGCTGGAGCAGAAAGCAAGGGTTTAAAAGGACTTGGAGTCCCTTTAAATCCCTGTTTTCTGCTTTGGACAGGAACTGGCCCAACCACCACAAATTCCCTTAAAGTTCATGGAAGTCTGTAACCATGGACCTGTCATGGACTTCAGTTCCCAACCCATGAACATGGCAAAATTCATCACAAATTTTGTTTTGTGGTTTGATTTGTGCCCATCCCTAGGGGACAACTCACTTCTCATTAGCATCCAGATGGACCAAACACCCAGGGTAGATGCAACCTGTAGTGATTAACCTGTTAATTGGGCTACAGCCTTTTCAATGACTCCTCCATATAAAATAATTCCCTTTACATAATAAACTAGCTTTTGGGAAGTACATAAAGAGGTGATTGTGTTGCATTTCCCCTGACGAGCTAGTTTTCTACAAGCAGGGTTTTTTAAAAAGAAAATTCTGCCATCTGACGTATGGGAGTCAGTGTGAGGTAGGATTTGGGAGACCCAGGTTTGAATCCCCACTCTGCCATGGAAGCTTGTTGAGTCAGCTTGGGCCACTCACACACTATCGGTCTTACCTACCTCCCAGGGTTGTTGTGAGACGAAAATGGAGGACAGGAGAGTGATGCAAACTGTTTTGGGTCTCTGTTGAGGAGAAAGGTGGGGTATAAATGAAGTAAACAAATTAAGAAATAAATGTTGCAACTCGCCTGCAAGTTTATTACTTCAGTGAGACTTGTTCATAGTTAAAGAGAGCTTCAGATTTAACGAATATCTTCTTACATCAGAAATAATGAAGCTACATAGAATATTTTTACCACAATCAAATGAAGCATTCTCCTGTTTTCCTTTGCACATCGCTCAGAAAGACACACTATTTTGTTCCTCACTGTTAAAATGAGCTCTCTGCATTGCCAGAGTCTGGGGCTACAATGACCATGCTAAAGCTTTGTAAATGATGATAACCAACAATAGTGGGTTTCTGTTAGAAAATCAGACAAAATATCCCAAAATAGTGTGCAACCTCTCAAGTTCACAGAATTATTCATCAGGCTGAATGTTCAGTAGAAAAAAAAAGGGGGGGGGTTAGAGAAAAAGATGTTTCAGGGCATAAGGAAGTAGCCCCCGGACTGTAGAATCTCAGCTGAACATAGGATGCACTGCAGACTTGCGCACAATCCAGTGAATGTTTAGTGAGAAGTAAGCCCTATTGTGTGCAATGGAACTAACTCCCAGAATCTATAGGGCTGTAGCCTTAACTGGATTATACTTCATACAGTGCTGGGTGCAAAACAAGTTTCAAGATATACCAAAGGAAACGGGGGGGGGAAGACTCCTCTCCTTTTGAGAACCAAAAAAGCCAGCAGTTAATGAGATCCTTCGCCAGCTCTAATCAGAACAGAGAATCCCTTCTCAGGCAGAGCGCAGAAGATAATCATAGCAGTCCTTCCATTAACAAAAGCTGGTGATGCACTAGGCAGAGTCAATGGAAGCCAAGCTGGGTATAATTTTAACTAGTGGCTGGAGGACAAGCAACCCCATAAGCAAAGATATATTTGGAGATCATTTTCCTTCAGAGGAGGCATCTCTATGGCTTTCATTGGTAAAGTATTTCTGTAATTTTGCTACAGATCAACATTGCTACCTTGGCCAGAAGACAATGATTTCTCTTTTAAGACACATAAGGCAAGGGCCTCCTTTTATCTCTCCATATGTTATTATAAGGTATTAAATGCCTAAAGAGATTTATGGAAATTCAAAATAGACACTCCGTACCAGGAGACTATGCTTAGAAATTTGAGCTACAATAGGGAAAAGAAACAGGTTACTTATGTGTAGCACAAGCTGACTCTTACATAAACAATGAGAACTTCTCGTTAGAATAGCAAAACTGATGATTTAAAAATAACCTTTTGGTACCCCACAAATTCCACCCCACGTAATCTACCCAGCTATTTCCAGAAATTTCGAGCTTAAAAATACCTATCACGTTTTTGCCCTGCCTATCTTCCCAGGCAACCTGGTGAAGTAGGCTAAGGGGGAGGAGGAGAGGGGGAGAGAGAGAGAGAGAGAGAGAGAGAGAGAGAGAGAGATTAAATAGCAGAGTGGAAGATTTGAACTGAGGACTTACCAGTCCTCATCTAGCACTCCAGCTGCTACACTGTACAGTCTCTCCTCATCCTTATTCATTCCTTTCTGTCACTGGCCCTGTTAAAAGTGAACACATGTACATGCTGCATTTATGCACATTCACCTGTTCATACAAAAGAAGCAATGCACGTTCACTTTGCAACTGAAGCCAGGGATTTGTATTTGGGTATATGTGGGGTTTGTATCAAACCATCAGCTATACATGTATTGAATGTAATAAGAATTACTCAGCCCACATATTTTTTTTAAATCAAGCATATACTATATATGGATGGATTGTCCATACATTCATTGTAAATTGTGAACAGGATGACTTAAAGCACTAATTCCAGAAGAAGAAATGTCTTAGTCTATTGCAGCCAAATAAAAATCCACTGGAACCTCAAAGACTAACAAAAGTTTATTCCAGCATAAGTAGGCATTGCAAGTAGCCACACTGGTCCAAAGTGAAATTCCCCATGCCCATCTCATACCTTTTATTAAGATCAGTCAATGTAACACAAAACAGCATTATTTGGGTGGCCCCAGTAAAAAGTATTAGCTGGCTTTTGTTTTTGGACACTGTACACAGACATTTCAGCTTGATTGTGAGCCTCAGATGTTTCTGTTGATTCTGAGAATGAACCTGATTTTCCATGGATTTTGCAAAGCATCCTGCTGGGAAACTGGACAGTCCCACCTTGCAAGAAAGGCCAGCTATGTACCTGCGGAGATTTGGCTGTGGGATCTTGGTCTAAATGCAATGGAAGGATCGCCCCCTCCGACAGTTGCCCTGTGAAATGGCACGTGCTTCGATGCTGCCGTACCATTCATTACTAAAGGTAAGCTGGGTTAAAATAACTTTAAAAGGATTCCATTCCCATTAGCAGAGGTCTCCTGTTTGATCAAATTAAACAGGAGGGAAATGAGTGGAAAGCGGCAGTGAGTCATGGAGAGGTAGCTCAAGATGCCAGTGGCAGCTGCAGGGATGCGTACGTACGGGAGGGGCACTTATATTAAAATAAAAGGCCTTCTAAATGCATGTCTTTGCTTCCCCATAAAGGCCCCCAACTGCCTCCAATCCTGTGTTGTCTTTCATCTCCTTGAAGATGCCATGAAGAGAGATAGCAGTCAGTGTTCTTGACATTGTCAAAAGAGGCTGGGAAAAAAAAACATTATCGGGGGAGAGCCAATCTTCCCATAATAGTTGAATAGTGCTTGCTTTTGATGACAAAGGTTTGGGTGAAAAGATGAAGTGAGAGAAATGGGTACCTATAGATGGCTTTAGCAAAACATTCATTTTCTATAGCTTGGCTCTTCTCTCTTTTAGCCCCCCTTTCCCCCGAGTATTTATTTTGAATAGCCATTTGATGCTTTAATGTGACTTGGTTGCTGAATGGAGCAGGCTACAGAGCTAGAACTTTGGGACGGCTCCATTTCTGAAAAGATGCACAAAAGGTTTCACAGGTTGTGCATTAGCCCCATTAACGTCTCACTCCAAAGATAATGTGAGCAGCGGCGGAGGGGCTGATGAAGACAGGATAGCATGTTATAAGCTTTAAATGATGGATGACTGGAGCTCCCAAATGGGCTCATCTCATCCTCATACCCATCATTCCTAGGGTGATAATCCTTGCCTGGCCATCTAGGACAGTACACTGGAAGGGGTGGCCAGAGAAGACATTTTCTGTGCTGCATTTTTAAAGATAAAAGTGGAGCAGAAATTCAGTGCATTGGAGCCCTAACTGATGACTCCTATGAACGTCAGAAGAGCCCCATCGGATCAGATCAGAGGTCCATTCTATCTGTCTATTTTTATCTCCTAAGGATATAAGAAGAGACCTGCTGGATCAGACCAGTGCTCCATCTAGTCCAGCATCCTGTCTCATATCATGGCCAGCTGGTTTCTCTGGAGGGCCCACAACAGGGCATAGGGGAGGAGGCCTTCCCCTGACATTAACTCCTGGCAATGGAGCTAAGGGCAGTGTCCATGGTTCTCCACCCACCCCACCCCTTTGGCCTCAGAACAACCCTGTGCACAAGATTAGGCTGAGAATGAGGGTCCCAGGGTTGCCCAGTAAGCTTCCTGAGCTCTGCTTTAGTGTCCCTGACTGGACCACTTGACTATTTCCTATATGTGCAAATGGTTGCTATTCACTCTTACAGGTACAAGTCAATTGCTTTTTTATTTTATTATTTTATTTTCTGCTCAAGGCTACAGCTGTATGAGCAGTAATAGACAGATGATGATGATGATGAAGATAGATAGATAGATTGGAGTCAATTGCTCTTGTACTGAAATAGTTTGGCCACTCCTGGACAATGGATAGCTCAGCCCTCTCTAATGTGGCAAGATGCAAGTCCCAGTGTTCCTCTGTGTGCCCCTCCCTGGAGTCCATATGATATAGGTGCCCTCCCTGAAACACACTAAGATAGTTACATTAATTTTGCTAGTGAAGAAATAACCATGGGTTTCCTGTTTAAATAGTCAACGGGTATTTTATCTGAAGTTTGCCAAGGTCAAGATGGTTCACGCTGTGGTCCAAACATTTCTGTCTCTGAGCATCCTGGTTGCATTTACCACGTTTGCACATTTTTCAAACCTAAATCTTTGGGAGCATTTGTTGTTAACAACTAAGTGATGTTGTTGCTACAAATTCCTTCCTTCCTTTGTGGCCAGCTCAGGGAGCACCAGGGCGTTTCTCATTTGAAAACATCCTCGTTTTACAATAATCCTGCAGGGATTATGGTCATTAGGGACTGATCTTTGGGAGGCTGCTTAATTTGTTTCCATTGGAGAAAGGTTTGCATTACAAAAGACAGAAAATGAGGTGAGAACCAGGAAACTTTCAGCTGTTTTTTCTTATCCTTTCCTGCATTTTAAGAATCACAGCTGGAACCAGTGAAGCCAAGGACTGCATTTCCAAAATCACGGAATTAAGACTTCTTGAACACACAAAGTTGCCTTGTACTGAGTCAGAACATTGGTCTATGCAGGTACAGCAAAGAGTCAGTGCTGTCTGTTTGGAATGGCAGCAGCTTTTCAGGATCTCAGGTAGAGGCCTTTGACATCACCATGTGTCTGATCTTTTTAAACTGGAGATGCAAAGGATTGAATTTGGAGACTTCTGCATGTGAAGCATAAGCTTATTATTGTTATTATAACAATAAATAACAATAACCTGGATAGCCCAGGCTAGCCTGATCTCATCAGATTTTGGAAGCTAAGCAGGGTCAGCCCTGGCTAGTATTTGGATGGGAGACCTCCAAGGAATACCAGGGCTGTGACACAGAGGCAGACAAACCACCTCTGAAATTGCTCTTGCCTAAAAAGAACCCAAGTCTAGCTCACCTCCTAGTGCGGCATAACACTAAAAGAGCTAGAACTTACGGCTGCCAGACAATCTTAGGATCTCCTGGTTGTACTACACATACTGCCATATGATAATTACAATAATGATGATTGTTATTCAAATATTATAACCCATTCCCCACCCCCCAAAGTGGCTTATAACCATCACTCTCTCCTCCTCCAAAGGGGCTTATATCATCTCTCTCTCCTCCTCCATTTTATCCTCACAATAACAGTCCTGTGACATATTTTAGACTGGGAGAGTGACAAGCCCAAGATCAGCCAGCCAACATTCCATGGCAGAGTGGGGATCTGAACCCAGGTCTTCCAGATCCTCCTAGTCCAGCACTCTAACCACTGTACCACACTGGCTCTACCACTGAGCCACAGTCCCACTGCTCCATCATTTCTTTTTTTTTTTTTAAACCTTAGGAGTCTGAGAATCATTGCAATGGTGTTAACTCTTCTCAGAATGCATACATCACAATGAGTAGCCAAATATCAGTATATGCCAAAAAGAATTTCGAATGTTTCCTTATTTTAAAACACACTTGTGGATATAGAAGAGAAGAAGAAGAGATTAGATTTATACCCCATCCTTCATTACCCAAAGGAGTCTCAGAGCAGCTTACAAACTCCTTTCCCTGAGAAAGAAGTGTGCCACTGGCCCTGCCTATCTGATTCTTTCATTGCTACTTTACTGGAATGGTATGGAGAGAAGCCACAGGGAAGCAGCTTTCACCCTCCTGCGTTGCCTCCTTAGGATTCTCTGAACAGCAAGGTTGGCATTCATTGTCGACAAGTGTGAAAATGCATCAAGAAGCACAACAGCCTGCAATGGAACCAACGTGGTCCCCATGTACTTGTGGTGAACAAGCCTACGGTCTGCTCCTAAACACAGTTATTGTCAGTAAATCCTGGCCTGCTGATAATTATGCCTAGGACTGCAGCCTTCATGCTAACAGCCAAAATCGGGGTCTCACAGTGCAAATTCTAAGCAGAGTTGTGTTTTTCTGTGTTCGTTGTGCCTTGGCCTGGATAGCCCAGTCCAGTCAGGTCTCAGAAGCTAAGCAGGGCTGACGCTTAGGACTGCATTGTTAGTTAAATGAGGATGGTATAGCAGGCACAGAAGCAGCCTGGTTTATGCCTGATCAGTAAGTGACTCAGGGTGAACAGCCATATCACAGTGGACAGCTTTAAAGGGCAAGAAGAGACCCTTACTAGCTCCTTTACCACTTGGTCATTGTTAGGCTGGAAACTGCAATGCCAGCCTTCAACCATCTGCCATGGTGGCAGTGCAGGGCAGCAGAAGTCATTCCAGAAATTCCTTCTGGTTACAAACTGCCACAGTGGCACAGAGAGGAAAGTGGTAGAGTCCCTGGTTCAAGGATCTAGGCAAACAGTCGATAGCCGCCAAGTCTCACGCCAGGGAATAAAACTTGAAATTGCGGACATGCGTGAATGCAAAACAGGGGGTGCATGTGTGGTTTGGTGAAGGTGACGATTCAACAAAGCCCGGGTTGCATCTCCCTCCAAACTGGCAGAAGAGCTCCTGTGATTTCCTATTCTGCCTGCCCACCCGTGCCAGTTGGAATAACAAACACCTTTTGGGCTTCGAAAACCGACAGGGGTGACTGGATTACTTGGCAAGCGTTCCTAGGCAGGTGTTCGGCATTCAATTATCTTAAAGACTCTCCAAGAATGATTCCTGCATGATACACATTTATCTTTAATCTAATATAGTTTGCAGAGGATGCTTCTCTACCCCCTCCTGACAAATTACGGCACACTTTATGGAAATGTAACATTTTCTATGAATGGCTCCGAGTGGCCATGATGCATGCTAATGAGGGAGACAAAGTAGCTCGCCTCGTATCAGCAACTGCCTCGGCTCTTTCCATTAGCAAATTAAAATCTGTTCAAATTTATTTACTAATATATTAGAAGACGCTCTAGAGTGACCCAGCGACCCGCATTATGGAGCAAACAAGGGAGGCTGCGAAAATAATTATTAGAAAGTTCGGCGCCTCCTGCTTGCTTGCTGTTTTAATCGTACCTTGGGGTCAGCCGCACGGGAAGTTTACCATCTGCATTCTGTGTGAAGGCCACATTTACTTAAAAATTATCAATTACATTTTCCAATGACTGTCTTTCCCCAATGGAACTCCGCTTAATCAAGTGAGCAGGGCTTTTGTCAGACGCCTCCCCCCACCCAACAAAAATACAGCTGCCTGAAATACTTTCCTCTCCCAATATGTGGGAATATTAGATGCAGGCTCCACTTGACATCGGCAGTCTCGGGATCCACTCTCTACAAGCGTGCGGTACCCTGGGGGCGCCCCCCGAGAAACGCTATACAGCTGGGGATCCATACAAGTATTGCCAGAGTGGATAAGCACAGTTCTACTTTGCATGCTTTATTTTCTCATTCCTTTACAGCAGGGCCTCCCAGCATGGTACACATGAGTCCCGTGGTGCCTGCCACACCTTTCCCGATGCCCACAAAGTGTTTTTAGAAAGTGGGTGTTGCCATGGGGGGCTCTTGCCCAGCAAGGCTTCTGATAGGCCCCTGGGGATCTGATTACCCCCCCCCCCGTGTCTTTTCCAGTGAATTTTTGAATCACCTCTCTTCTCCCCTGCTCTTGGGCTCCCTCTGTTTGTGTGCGGCTCTGTCTCCTGCAGTAGCCATTTTGCAGTTGTGCCCACACCCCTGTGTCAGAATTCCAAAGGTGCCCACAGGCTCAAAAAGGTTGGGGATCCCTGCTTTACATTTTCAGGTTCCTGGAAAACAGCACTGGGACCTTGCATGGGGTTAAACCTGTTAAGGGCCAGGAGGTACTGCAGGCTGGCCCCCTCTCACAGTACTCTTTCTTCACTCCTTGGTAGTTTCAACTCCCCCCACTCCCCCCCCCCGCTCGAGCTCTGACCTCCCTGAAGTGCACCTTTGCTGGAAATTGCCCATGCTCCCTTCCTTTCCTAGGTTTTAAAGGGACTGCCAGGCACTCTCCGCCCTCCCTAAGTATTCTGGGGAATGTGGCTGCAACAGAGATTGGCAGGGCGGAGGGAGATTGCTGGGGTGTGGTGGAGTCTTTAGCAAGTCCCTATGGTGGTGACAGAAATTGTAACATTGGGTGGGTGCAGGGACCACCAGCATTTGGGAGATGGTCCACAAGGTGGACAGCTGGATGCGGCCTTGCACAAAGATGATCGGGGACCACCAGCTCAGCCCAGTCCCACAAAGGTCCACCAATTCAACACAGAGTTAAGCATGCTGAAGATCACACTGGATTACAAGGGGCTCCAGTGGGCTTCACCCTCTGTTGAGTAACTCTCTTATGGCCATTCTGGAGCTCTATTCTGGCTAAAGTCAAAGTTGGTACAAGTGTGAGCCAATGTGGTGTAATGGTTAAGAGTGTCAGACCTGGAGTCAGGAGGCCAAAACCCAATGTGTAGGTCATCCCACTATATGTACAAGAAGCTTGTCAACTGGGGAGAAAAAGAGACTCCCCCCCCTAACATTTACCAGTCTGGTCCTCTCCCTATTCAGCCTTGTTCCAACAGATCAGCTTAAGAACTAAAAGAGATGAGCCCCAGCATGGCATGATGTTACATCACTGGCCTTTTCTGACTTAGACCCTTGGTCCATCTAGCCCAGCTCTGTCTACCAGGATGGGCAGCTGTTCTCCAGGGTCTTAGGGCCAAACCAGACTTGGTGGAGCAGATCTGTGATTACTGCACCCCATTTTAAACAACAGCCACAATCCATGCAGCTCTTTAAAAATCAGGGAGTGGAACCGTGGGAGGTGGAATACTTTTCTACATTGTTGTATTCCTAATACAAAACCCCGCTATTAATTCTGCAAGAGGAAATAAAGGAGATTATCCACTTACCAGTGACTTCAGCCCTTCTTGCATGAATCTGTCTGACAACTTTAATCTTCTGCCACGGCTCCTCTCTCTCTGATCCTATCTTCTGAGGTAAGTCAGAGATAGAGACTTCTTTGTAGTGGCTCCCAGGCTGTGGAATTCCCATGTGTCATATTGCGGTAGGATGGCCAATGTCCAAGTAGGGCCAGACTACAAAGATCAGTTCCCCTGGAGAAAATGGCAGCTTTGGGGGGGAGATGCGATGCCATTATACATTGCTGAGGACCTTCCCCTCCCCATCCTCCACCTTCCCCAGGCTCCACCCCCAAATTGCCAGGAATTTCCCAACCTCGTGTTGGAGCCGTGAGCTTTGTTAGAGGCTTTTTCTTTTGGTTAGAGTGCCCTTTGCTCTGTGATTGTTTTATTTTTATTTACTTACTTTATACCCTGCTTTTCTCCTTGCTTACTTTATACCCTGCTTTTCTCCCAAAGCAGCTTGCATTGTTCTCCTTACCTCCTTACCTCCATTTCAGTCTCACAACAGCCCTTGAGGTAGGTGGTCACTGTGGAACTGGAACTGGCCTGCTGCTGGCCACCACACAACTGGGCCTAGGGTTGCCAGCCCTACCCTCCACCACTGACAGGAGATAGAAGAAGAAGAAGAAGAGAAGAAGAGTTTGGATTTATATCCTGCCCTTCACTGCCCAAAGGCGTCTCAGAGCGGCTTACAAACTCCTTTCCCTTCCCCTCCCCACAACAGACACCCTGTGAGGTAGGTGGGGCTGAGAGAACTATAACACAAACTGTCCTTGAGAGAACAGCTGTGCCAGAGCTTGTGACTGACCCAAGGTCACACCAGCAGGTGCAAGTGGAGGAGTGGGGAATCATACCCGGTTCTTCCAGATAAGAGTCTGCGCACTTAACCACTACACCAAACTGGCTCTGGATAGGGTTGCTAGATCCTGCCTGGGAAATTCCTGGAGATTTGGGGATTGAGCCTGGGGAGCACAGGGGCCACAGTGGGGTACAATGCCATACATCTTACCTTCCAAACTATCAGTTTTCTCCAAGGAACTGATCTCTCTTGCCTGGAGAGGAGTTGTAATTCAGGGGGATTCCCCAGGTCCCACCTGGAGGCTAGCATCCCTAACTGGGCTTGGTGCCCGCTGTGCCTGCTGGGCAACTCAGCCAGAGTTATCCCGTGGAAAAGGCTGTCAGGTGGAGGGAAGAAAGGAGAGCTGAATACATGGAAGCAGGTGCAGTTAGGGTGGCTGGTGAATGGGAAGGAGAGAAAGAAATAGGGAAAGGCAAGAAGCTATGCGGGGGCTTCCAGGGGAGGGAAAAAGGAAATAGTGGGGGAGGGGCATACAGAAGAAAAAGAATGTCTCATGTATATCCTTGTGGCCCCCCCACTTGCTATGTAATAATTATGAAGCACCTACATTGCTAGGTGCCATGCAGAAATAAGCTAGATCAGCCTGGCGTAGTGGTTAGAGGGTCATACTAGGATCTGGGAGAACCAGGTTCAAACTACCATTCTGCTGTGGAAGCTTGCGGGGTGACCTAGGGTCAGTCATACACCCTCAGGATGGTTGCCAGCTCTGGCTTGGGAAATGTCTGGAGATTTTGGAGGTGCAGCTGAGGAGGGCGAGGCTTGGGGAGGGGCCTCAGCAGGGTACAATGAGTCCACCTTCCAAAGCAGCCATTTTCTCCAGGGGAACTGATTTCTGTCACCTGAAGCCCAGCTGCAATAGTGGGAGCGCTCCACCCACCACCTGGAAGCTGGAAGCCCTAACTCTCACAGAGTCATTGTCCAGATACAAATGGAGATGGCCAGAATGTTGTAAGCCACTTTGGGTCCTCACAGGGAAGAGAAGTGGGGTATAATTCTTTCTCCTGATGTGATTTCTTGTCAATGAAAACCATCCATGGGGCCTGAAGTTGGAAGAAGAAGACCAGCAGAGAGAAGGGACAGTTTCTTCCTTCATCCTCTCCCTGCTGATTTTGCACATGAAAGGAGGAAAATAAGAGCTTTAAGGACTATGCAAAGAAATTAAGCTTTGGAGACAATAAAAACTGTAGTCAATATTTCTCAGTTATTCGACACAATCTTTGAAGGCATGAATCTATAAGTGCTGTAAGAGGCATCATGGGCAATGGTTCAACATCCCATTCAGTTTTCATATATAAATAGAGCCCTGCTTGCATGTCCCCAATATAGGTACAGAACTTCAGTGAAAAGTCACTGGAGAAGTAAAGTTTTGGATGTGTTTTTGGCTCCCCCTAATGGCCATCTTCTGACAATACTTACAAAATCCATTCTGGTACAGCATAGAGCCATGGAAGGGGGGGGGCCCTCCTGCCTAACGTCACATAAGTATTATAGACAAACGTGAATGCTTCTTTATGAGCAATAGTAAGTTCTTTCCAAGGAGTAACACATAAAAGCTCTGGCACTACAGGAAGAAGTCTATATCTGTTTGTTTCACAAATCTGATGACTATTAATTCTTCCTCAGCAAAACTCATTATTGTAAAGAACCAGGGAGACTTTCATAGGGCCGGAAAGCCAAAAATTCTGCACTGCTGACATAGATGGGATTATCTCTCTACCTGTTACACTTTCATCCCACCCTTTCGCCACTGATCTCAGGTACGATTGCCAACCTCCCGGTGGAGCCTCAAGATCTCCTGGGATTACAGCTGTTCTCCAGAATACAGAAATCAGTTTCCCCGGAGTCAGTGGCCCATTCTGCATCTAGCATTTGCTCCGCTGTTTTACCAAACCTGTGCTGGAACAGACATTCCCCTCTGTGTGGCATGCCACTTTCACTTTGATTGATTGCTGGATTTTATGGCTGTGTCCAGACTGCTTGCCACTTTCACTTCCTCTGATCTCTTGGTTTTATGGGGTGAGGCATTGGCCTGGGGTATTTGAAAGTGGTTTTGAGCCGCATCTTTTTCTGTTCCAGTGTGGGTTTGGTAAAACAGCGAAGCAAATGCTAGATGCAGACTGGGCCAATGACTGCTTTGGAGGCTGTCCTCTATGGCATTATACCTTGTTGAGGCCTCTCTCCTTCCCAAACACTTCCCTCCTCAGCCTGCACTCCCCAAATCTCCAAGCATTTCCCAGTCCAGTGCTGGCAACTCTAAGCTCAGGGGTGGTTACATGTTTCTTCACTCTCCAGTTCCATGGGGTGTGGTGGAGCGGTTCAAGTGTCAGGCTAAGATCTGGGAGAGCCAGGTCTGAATCCCCCCTCTGCCTAGAGTTGCCTGTTCCCCGGTCCCAGTGGGGTTTTCCCCGCTTTTTAGGGCTTCTGCCTGCTGCCGGCCAACTGGCCAGTGGGGTAAACCCAAACAGCCACATCCGGCCGTGATGTCCTTGACATGATGACATCACGAGGAAGTGATGTCATTGTGCTGGGGATATTGCATGCGATGCTCTGGTTTGAGGGCAAAACTCTATGACAAATTTAGCCTAAAACCATAGCGTTCCTTAAACCAGAGCGTTCCTGTGCAATGGTGCTGATGCAATGAGGTCACTTCCGGATGACGTCCTTGTGTTGGCGATGTCCCTGAATGCCCCCCAAATCCACTCGTCGGTGTGTCGAGGGGACCTTGCAACCCTACCTCTGCCACAGAAATTGGTGGGGTGGTCTTGGGCCAGTCACATGCTGGCAGCTTCAACTACTGCACGGGGTTGTTGTGAAGAAAAAATGGAAGAGAGGAGACTGATGTAATCCCCCATCAAGGAGAATGGTGGGATATCCATGAAGTCGATAGTTTTCTACACCCCTCCTTTGAAGCTGGCAACACTGAGAGAGGGTGCCAGCTGGCTCAAGGTCACCCAGATCTCTTTAACCACCACAACACACCGGCTGGTTGCTTCATTTGACAGGAGTGAGCATGAACACTTCTGAAATTGGCCTTAAAAAGATGGGCCCGTGAAACGTCAGGCAGGATCCCTAAACGTCATGCCTCTTGAAGGAGGGCCGCCCCACAAAGAGACCCCCACCCCATTATTGCAACAAAACAAAACAACAAAAACATAAACTTTTGGACCTCAGTGTTGAGAAGCGCATTTTAATTTTGTATTTAATCTCACCAAGGGAGAGAAGTACAGCCTTTCCCATAAGGAGGAGAGGAAATGCTCTAGGAGGATGTCTCTCCACTGCTGTCAAACCAAACTGATAAGGAAGATGCTGAGTCACCTGCATTACCAGGCCGGTCATCTTCTCTTTCCATTGGGGATGGCATCATCCAGTCCCCTTCTGCATCTAGTTCCAGTTGGGCTAGTCAGATTCATCTTTCTCATGCTTTACTTTTCTGTGTGAGCTTTTCTTATTCTTTGCATCTTCGCCTTTTTTCTTTTTCTTGGAGGCCTTTCCTTCCCATTTCTCCTTCACATGTTTCTTTACCTTCTTGTGAACCTTCTCATGAACTTCCTTAATCTTACCAAGGTTCTTTTTTATTGCTTTTTTGTTGGCCACCTTCTTAATTTTACCAACATGCTTTTGAATAGCCTTTGATTTTGCCACCTTCTTAATTTTACCAACATGCTTTTGAATAGCCTTTGATTTTGCCACCTTCTTAATTTTACCAACATGCTTTTGAACAGCCTTTGATTTTGCCGCTTTCTTAATTTTACCAACATGCTTTTGAATTGCCTTCGATTTTGCCACCTTCTTAAGTTTACCAACATGCTTTTGAACAGCTTTTGATTTAGCTGCCTTCTTAATCTTTCCAAGACCTTTCCGTACTGCCTTGTGTTCTGCTATTTTCTTAATCTTTCCCAGTTTCTTTTTTATTGCATGTTTCCCCCCTTTCTTCTTCTCTTTCTTTCCTTTTCCTTTCATAGCAGGATATTTTCCCTCTTCCTGCTCATCTTCTTCCTCTTCCCAATCTTTTCCATCAAATTCTTTGGCTAGGATAGAATAGTCATATATTTTAGCAAGAGAAGGTCTGACCACTTTTCATTCTTTAGATCAAAATACTGCAACAATGACCTCGGTGGGCCATTTTGGACAGGCCTCTGACTTGTGGGGAGTGGGATGGGGTTTGAGGTGCTGCTGCTGACCAAGCCTGTCCTAGGCGGAGTCATCTGGGTTGATGGGCCTCAACAATCACCTTATCATGCTAACCTCTGAAGCTAGAAATGGGAAGAACAGTGACAGACCTCACACTATACCAAATTTTGTTGCCTTCATACCAATGCACCAAACTACATCTCACAAATGCCTAGAACAGAGGTGTCAAACTCATTCGTTATGATGGCTGGATCTGACATAAATGTCACTTTGTTGGGCTGGGCCAGTGTGCCATAACACATAATGCCAGGTGCCAGAGATACAAACTTTGTAAAGGACAGTAGCTGGTAAGCTCCGAGTTGCTGGGTCCTCACTGCAAGGCCCTGTGGACTGGGGTGCAGGTGCAGAGGAAAACCCACATGGGTGGATTGGAGAGCCAGCAGTGCAGCACTGGGCAGATGCCCCTCACTCAGCCCACTCTTGCCACCAATGCTGTGAGCTCCAGCCCCAGAGTAAAGACACAAAGTGGTTGGGTTTTGTGAGCTCCCCCTTGCCCCTGAGCCACCATGGAAGGGGACTGGGAAGACGCTGAGCTAACCCCCACCTGTAGAAGTGGGGTGGTGGCAGCCCAGGCACAAGGCCACACACACAGCGGGACCCAGGCCAAGCAAAGCCTGATAAGCTGGAGGCCAAAGGCCTGATTGTCTGAAGGGGGAGTGGGCACCACACACATAAGGCTGCACATGTGGCAGAGGCCCCAGGCCACCCAGTGACCAGTATAGCTGGGGATCGCCAACGCTGCCCCCCACAAGGTGGTAGCTACCTATGGCTGAAGGCTGCTGGGTGTTCCATGGGAGGGGGAGGCCTGACCACCTAGTTGGGTGCTTGGTGGCCAGACTAGGCCCTCAATGCGTGAAAGAAACTGCCAAAGAATGTCCCTCATGGGCCAAAGCACAGCTGCTGCGGGGGCGGGTGTGAACATGGCAGTGGTGCTGGCCGGCAGCAGGCCCCAGCCGAGGATCCTCTGCCCTCTTAATGCTGTTCCCTGTGGCCACCCAGGACTGCGTCCCCAGATCTACAGGCTGAGCAGAGAGGCGTGCAACCTCATCTTGGAATCCAGAGCCGGCATGAATGCGGCTGCAGTGGCTCCCAACTTACCAGAGAGGCTGCCACTGAAGCGAAGGGGTTCTGCTTGAGTGCCACAAACAAGGTTGTTCTGCTGTGCTGAAGTCACAATCGGGGGGGTTCCGCCCACTCCCCCCCCCAGCAGGCTCCGATTCCCTCCATCACACCAGTTGCTCATGGGCCAGAATAAGAGATCTCGAAGGGCCAATTCCGGCCCCCAGGTCTTATGTTTAATTCTGGGTCTAGGCTTTTGTATCTGAAAGAGTGTGCATGCACATGAAAGCTTATACTCAGAATTAAACTTTGTTGGTCTTTAAGGTGCCCTACTGGGCTCAAACTTTGTTCTATCTCTTCAGACCAACACGGCTACCCACCTGAATCTGCTTTTTGCCAATTCTTGCGTCTCATCAACTCAGCAGTTTTCTTGCTTTTACTCGGGCAAAACATGATAACGCACAAGTTACCTTTCAATTGATCTTGCTTTTGCTTTTTCCGGGCTGCCTCCTTTTCTTTCTGGATTTGTTTCAAAAAGTAATTTTTCTTGGCGTATTTCTTGATCTTAGGGCCGAGTGCCTTCAGCTTGTTCTTTTTTGAACTGGAAGAGGAAGCAGTTCAGTCAAAGGAAGAACCAGCACCAGGGGATGCCTCTTTCGCTAGTCACTCCTCCTGCGCATTCTAGGGGCCAGGTGCCATCGCTCACCAGAGCGAGATGCGGAAGAAACGACGGGTGACCTTCCCTTTATTTGATCTGAAACCATTGGTGTTTTTGTGAGCATCCAAAATTCGCAAGTGCTTCGTGGGCATTTCAAGAGGTTGTTTACCAGGAGTGCCGCTGCATGAGCGCTGCCACAGGCTCCTGCCTTCACACTATTCCCTCTTCCTCCCCAAGACTTATGGTTCTGGGTAGGGGAAGTAATCTGTTGCAGGGGACAGCTCTTCAAATGGAGGGAAGGACCTGGGGCCTATTTCCCCTGTACATTACATTATTCTCTCAATCTTCCCCAGTGTGACTGCCCGCTAGGACGGATGGGAACTGCTGCAGCCCAGGAAGAACAGAGCGTGCACCAACAGCGACTACCAACTGGCTGCTGCTATGATGGTGGAAGCCACCACCTGGGCTGATGCAACTAGACTTGAAATATTGCCTGTCTGAAATTTCGAGGAAATCATCGGTGCAAACATATAGGATGCTTGTAAGCCTCTAGGGCAGGGGTGGCCAATCTTGCTTAACACAACGGCCACGTAGAATAAACGTCAAATGTTTGAGAGCTGCAAGACACAAACAAATTTCACACACACATTTTTATTGAAAAATACACATATTTGCTGTTTATTAACATTAGATTCAACTGTGTGAAAGAGCCACACGTGGCTCCCGAGCTGCAGTCTGGCCACCCCTGCTCCAGGGCATCACTTCTGAGTATATTACTTTCAAGGGGAGAGCCTCTGTGGGCCTGCTTTTCACTGCCCAACATTTATCCAAGAACAATACGACACCGGTTGCCGATAGACTTACTTCAGGACACACCACAGAATCATTCCAATTAGAAGAGCAAAACTGAAGGCGATAGATCCTTCAACAACAATCTTTGCCAAGGCTGGTCGATGCGGGATCACTGCATTCAGGAGGACAAGAAAGAAACCTCAGTCAGAGGCATGCATACCGGTTGGTGAACAATAACCCACAGCACACCTGAGACCCATGACTCTTTTTTCCCTCTGCTTCCTGTTACATATTGTACTCATCTCTTTGGACTCCTCTATCCTGCAGTGGCTGCTGAAACGGCGTGCATCAATAAAGTGATCCTAACAGCTTCCTTTGGGGGAAAACACAATGTGTGAGAGATGGCTTAATCTTGGAATAGATCTGTCTGCAAAATTACTGCAGATGCTGAACACATTCAGCAATATTTACTACCAGGTTAAGTGGTTACAGAGCAATGAAAGGGAAGCACTGCATTGACATTTTGCATCAGTGAGCATGCATGTATGTTCATGACCCCTAAAGTCAAGATGCTTCCATTCCAGCAGGAGGGGGATGAAATGCTGCACACACACCCTGCATGCTGCTGCATGCTGCTGTGTGTGTGCAGCATCAGTATCTTTAAAAACATATCCCCAGCATTTCCTCTAAAAGCTAAAGAAGGGTAGAATTGGGGCAGTGTGTTAAGGACAGCCCCTGATCTCTATGGCAAAGGCTAGCCGGATCTCAACAGATCTTGGAAATTAAGCAGGGCTGGGCAGATCACCAGGGAAGTCCAGGGCTGCTATGCAGAGGAAGGCAACGGCAAATCACCTGTATTCGTCTTGTGCCTTGAAAACCTTCTGGGGTCACCACAAGTCAGCTATGACTTGACAGCACTTTTCATTAAGGGTGGGCACCAGAAAAGATGCACTCTTTCAGGTAAGTCGGGAGGGGCGGGGCATCCACTTAGCCACCTGCCCTTGCCTGTGAGGTTTAGGACCTTTTGATGGATGTCTCAAAGAGTCAAGAAGAACAAAGTGCACAAGACAGTCTCCTTGGGGTTGGACCACTTGTGAACACAGCAATAGAGCAGTGTGATTTAAAAACAGAACTTGCAAGTTCAAAGCAAAGCTGCAAATACCAGCAAGCAAGAAAATATCAATGTCTATTCATGACATGTCTAGAAAAGCAGAAATATTGTGACTTGGCTCCTAAAGTGTAACAAAGACAATGCCAGATGAACAGTAGTGGGGCGGAGGGGATTTCACAGGCACGGTGCCAAGCCCACTGTGGACTGGCTGCTGCTCCTCTCCCCACATCCTCCTCACTTTCCTGCTTTCCCTGGCCTGAAACAGCATGGGAGAGGGAGGGAAGCAGACCAAGCTGTCCCTTTTCTCTTTTCTTTCCTGCTTGGCCATCGGGATGCCAGCCTCCAGGTGGGACCAGGGGATCCCCTGGAATTACAGCTCCTCTTTAGATTGCAGAGATCAGTTCCCCTGGAGAAAATGGATGCTTTGGAGGGTGGACTTTGTGGCATCATACCCCACTGAGGTCCCCGTCCTCCCCAGGCTCCATCCCTAGATTTCCAGGAGTTTCCCAGTCTGGATCTGGCAACCCTACCCCCCCTCGGTGGCCAAGGGGGACCTGGTGTTCCCCATTTCCTTCTTTCCAAGTAGCAGAATCATGTCTCCCTTTTCCTCCCTGACAAAGTCCAAGTGTTTCCCTTCTATACCACATCCCCACTAGTAGCCACAGCCAGATGGACATGGTGCTTCCAAGCTCCCTGTGAAAGATGTCCCTCTACCTACTTCCCCATCCTCAAATACCAGTCCATGTTCCTTTACCTTTGTGCCAGTTGATGCATCTTTTGAAGCGAGCGTGTGCTGGAGCGCGTCTGGCCTTGTGGGGTATGCTTCTGACTTCCCCAGAAAGGACCAATTTAAAATGGTGCAAAACAAAGATCAAGAAATCAGTCATTTGACAGCCAAGCATTGAAGTACGTTAGCATTCAATGAACTGCAGTAATATACAGTGAAATGCATTGAGCCACACAGACACAAAAGTCAGTTGCTCAGATGAGGCTAATATGTCATTAGATTTTCATGCTGGGAACATTTCAATATTCATACCTAATAGACAGAAAGAGCATATTCTAATCAGAAGAAGAGGAGGAGGAGAAGGAGAAGGAGGAGATTGGATTTATACCCCACCCTTCACTATCCAAAGGTGTCTCAGAGCAGTTTACAATCCCTTTCCTTTCCCCTCCCCACAACAGACACCCTGTGAGGCAGGTGGGTGTTATGTCCACTGACCGCCACTAGGCGCCAGCGATATGCAACCGGAGCTTGGCTCCAAAGAACAATAGGGACTAGGATCCTGAGCCTCCGAGTTAGCACCTATAGGAACTGTGGCAGGAAGTTTAAACCCTCCTATGGGATCTGTGGGTGTGTCTCGGGGACTGTATATAGTTGGCCATTTCAGCCGGTTGTTTGTGTTGTGTTATGTACCAGTAAACTACGAGCTGTTAATCACGTAGCGTTTGTCTTCTCTACACGTCGAACCCAGTACGCAACAGTGGGGCTGAGAGAGCTCTCCCAAGAACTGCCCTTGAGAGAACAGCTCTGAAAGAACTTATGACTGACCCAGGATCACGCCAGCAGCTGCATGTGGAGGAGTGGGGAATCAAACCTGGTTCTCCCAGATTAGAGTCCGTGCTCTTAACCACTACTGCAAACTGGCAAATAATATAAAATAGGGATGTTATGACCAATGAAAATCAGGGAGCCTGTGGAGTATTTGTTTTTATATTACTCAGACTGACACTCCTCTTATCATGCATTGCATGAATGCCTGATTTATTATTCTCCTCTCCCTCTTTTTCCAGGTGATAGAACAAAGTGATTCAGAGTCCCTGCACAAGCTAGCAGGACAATCCTATGCAAAGTTACTCCAGAATGGAATAGTTCAGGAAGGTCCTTTTATAAAGGGTCACAATTTATCACCACTGTTTATTGTAGGGATTATCTGGTTTTTTTACTGCATTGTTTTCTATTTTGTTTGTAAATTGGTTTTTGCATTGTTTATGGTATGCCTTATACTGGTTTTCATGATTGCATTGCTCCTCTAATTTTGTAACCCAGTCTTATTGCATTGTTTGCTCTGTGCCTTAGAATATTTTTATTGCATCGTTTTAAAATTTTGTAATTCCTCCTGTCTCAGTAAGCAAGCCAGACTATCAGTAAAGCAAGCAAGGAAATAACAAACATGACCATATGATTTGCACTGTAGGTGTCATTAGCTCCATATGTAAAAGCCATGGGCATGGCGGAGAAGAGAAGAGAGTGCTGTTAATGTGAGTGCCGACGGCCACAGGCTTAGATGACTTTTCAACGCTCATGGAGGAGAGCTCTCTCACTGTATGTCAGCTGTCATAGCAAAACAAAATGTTCTACCCCTGACTACTAGTTGCCTTTTACTTCTTCATCCAAACTGTAATTGACATGTGGAATTCCCTGCTGTAGGAGGTGGTGGTGGCTACAAGCATAGACAGCTTCAGGAGGGAATTGGATAAACATATGGAGCAGAGGTGGGCTATTAGCCACAAGGTATAGGTGGAACACCATGTCTGGGGCAGTGATGCTCTGTATCCTTTGGTGTTTGGGGAACAACAGTGGGAGGACTTCCGGAGTTCTGACCCACTGATAGACCTTCTGATGGCACCTGTTTGGTGACTGTGTGACACAGAGTGTTGGACTAGATGGGCCACAGGCCTGATCCAACATGGCTTCTCTTATGTTCTTATGTTCACGCCTAGTTAGTGGGCTTCCCAGAAGTTTATGGCTTACCACTGTTGGAAACAGGATTCAGGACCAGACGGCCATAGGTCTGATCCTGAATGAGTCTTTTTAGGTTCTTATAATTCCAGCTTTGGGCAACGTATGGACTAGAGCAGAGAGACCTACTGTTGCTCATCCAAACACATTCAGTTTAATACTAGGCAACCATAAAAGCTTTTAACAACAGTAAATATAATGGGAATCCTTTTGGATCTGGTAATTAAGACCCCCCCCAAAAAAAATTAGTCAGAAATAAGACTTCTAAAACCCAGAAGGTTTAAAAATGTTTAAAATGTGAAGTCTTTGAAAGTACAGCAACCTGCCCTGACCTGGATAGCCCAGGCAAGCCTAATCTCAATCTTGGAAGCTAAGCAGGGCTGACCCTGGCAAGTACTTGGATGGGAGACCTCCAGAGAATACCAGGGACAGGAGGCAGAAGCATTTTCTCTGAGTGTCCTCCATGTCCCAGTAGGAGTCACCAGAGGTCACATACTCACACACAAATGCAAAAGAGAGAGAGAGAGAGAGAGAGAGAGAGAGAGAGAGAGAACAACCACCTGTGGGCTACAATGCCTCTTACCCACACAGTCCACATGTGATTGGGAAGTGATCTGACTGTCTTTGGCTGCAGGGCTGGCTTCTGGAGTTGGTGCGCTGAGGACAGCATTCTGGACTTCTTCATATACTTTGATCGGAGCTAAAGTATTGGGAGGGAAAAGGACGCCACTGGAAATCAATTGGTAGAATGTGGAGCATAGTTCAAAACATAAGAAGATTCATGCTTAGGAAAAAACAATGGGAAAAACAAGGGAGTGGGAAGTAGAGCCCTCATACAGAGAACTTGGAGATGGAAGGCAGGGGCTCACTTGGTCCTTCCTACACTCACCACTTTTCTCCTGTATTGCTCCAGTGTGTGTGTGTGTGTGAGTTTGTGTGTGCCTGTATAAGTTCCATCAACTCACAACCAATTTATGATGACCCCTCATGGAGTTTTCAAGGCAAGAGATATTCAGATGTGGTTTGCCATTGCCTGTCTCTGTGCTGAGATCCTGGTGGTCTCCCATTCAAGTACGATCCAGGACCAACCCCACTAAGTTTCCAAGATCTGATGAGAATGGACCAGCGTTTGGCATCTGTTGCTCCAGAGGTTATTTTAAATCTATTGCCACATCTGGGCACCAAACTGTCCACAGGTCAAATGGCCTTGCGTGTGTCAAGTGCTGTCAAGTTGCAGTCAACTCACGGTGACCCCATAGGGTTTTCAAGGCAAGAGACCAATGCACATTTTTTTTTTTGCCATTGTCTGTCTCTGTGTAGTGACCCTGGACTTCCTTGTTAGTCTCCCATCCAAGTACAAAGCAGGACCAACCCTGCTTAGCTTCTGAGATCTGATGAGACTGGGCTAGCCTGGGCCATCCCGGTCAGAGCCCAATGACCTTGAGGAGGTGCATTTGAATGGGACAGTCAATGTTTATGGAAGAGGCAAGTATGCCTCGAACCTCCATTCTCCCCTACAAACAACCGTTTTGCTCTTGCACATGTGCTGTTTTGGGGAACACAGGGTTAGGGACAACTGTTGGCCATAAGATATCATTAACATGTAGCCGTGCCCTTAAATATGTGTCCTTTTCCAACACAGATATAGGACTTCATTTTGCCAAATCTTCCCTGGGAAAAAGTTTTTGTTTCATCAAAGGAAGACTTAGAGACTCAATGAAGGTTCTGGATCTCTGTCCATCTGTAATAAGAATACTTCAGCTATGGCAGCTGCAACATGGACTGGGGCATGCAGGAAACGGAGAGGGAATTTAACCCATCACCCCCTACTCAATCAGAACTAGGTTTTCTATCAACATTGTTTAAAAACGGCCTTTAAAGGGCACTTTGTCCCCTCTTTACAATAGTAATAGCAGAGTGGAAAATCTAGACTCAGTAATTGAAACCACATAGGAGGTGAAAGGTTTAGTCCCCTCTCAACTTCCTGTGTGTAGCTGATCCAGATTGTGTTTGCACACATGTACAATCTGCCTTTCACAGCGGGGGTCTGCGACCTTTTACGACTAAAGAGCTGAACTGCAAGAAAATTCAGAGCAAGCAATCAACAAAGATCCTATTTGAACAAATAAAAATATATAACCTAAAATTATCCATAACTCATAAAGTTTCTGCAGCCCAAAGACGTTTAAAGGGAAGTGGCACACATGATATCTCTCAATAAGTAATAAATATACACAGGGACTACCCACATAAATACACACAGGAGTGAGCTGGGAGTTGCCCACTGAGCAGCATGTGGAAGGGTCTGTCCCATGGCCACGCCAGCCAAAGCTGGTCTCAGTGAAACTGGAAGTGATGTCACACCATATGCCACAGAGGGGTGGGGTCAGTTGCTCCCTGAGAAGTATGGAAAGGGCCGACAAGACCAGGAGGCAGGAAGTATGAGGTGGGGGGCCTGCCTGAGAGAGGACAGCAGCGGTTCTCAACCTTTTGAAGCTTATGCCCCACCAGTCACCCTGTCAAAGAACATGGGTCCCACCATGATAGAAACAAAAGCCCACTTTTTCTGAGAAGGTAAGTACTATAGGCATCCTTTTATTATATTGATCAATTACAGTAATTTTAAGGGCATAAAATCTGCAGAAGCACAATGGATAATTCCTGGCAGGGAGAGTTGGCAGGAATCATCATGTCAAAGCCATTTGGAGAAGAAGAAGAAGGAGGAGGAGGAGATGGGATTTATATCCCACCCTTCACTTGAAGTCTCAGAGCAGCTTACAAGCTCCTTTCCCTTCCCCTCCCCACAACAGACACCCTGTGAGGTGGGCAGGGCTGAGAGAGCTCTTTCAAGAACTGCCCTTTAAAGGATAGCTTTTGTCAGAACTATGGCCTGCCCAAGGTCATCCAGCTGCTGCAAGTGGAGGAGTAGGGAATCAAACCCAGTTCTCCCAGATTAGAGTCCACACAATCGCTACACCAAACTTGCTGGTGGGCAGGGGGAATGGTGGACTGAGAAAAACACCAAGTGCCCAAGGTTATGACTATCAGGCCTAAAGGTCACAGATGGATAATCCATGGTGGCAGGTAAGGTCTTCAGGAGACATAACCTTATGCTTAAAGGTGGACATGGGGATTCAGGGAAAGCGAATTCTTAGTGATTGTTATGAAAACACTGCACCCCACCTGGACTTACTTCTGTATGCCACTGGTAGTACATGCACCACTGGCTGAGAATCACTGTTCTATGGCACGGATGGGAAGCCAGCTGTCTTTTTAAACTGGGGGAGACTTTAGTAACAGGAGGAGAGCTGAGAAACAGTAAAGGAACCCCTGAAGAGGCTACAGAGAAGGCCACTACCTCAGGAGCTCATCAAGGTGGGACCCCCCCCCTCCGTGAAGGAATATGGTAAGAGATGGACTGTTGGCTACCTACCCAATGAGAGTTACAGAAGGGAAGATGATGAGGTAAGACTCCCATGGTGCACTAGGTGGGGTAGGGGCTTGGGTAGCCAATCAGGGTTGGAGCTATACCATCTGAGGCCAACAAAGACATCAAAGAAAGTGACATTGCAGTGACATCCTGTTCTTCTTCATCCTGCCTCTTTTGGCCCTTAGTGGAGGAATTGTATGATTAAAGTCAACAAATATTTGTTTTCATGATAAAATGGAATAGTGTGTGCATGTGGGTGTGTGTACATGTGTGAAGGATATTCTGTATATTTTGTTATATTAGGCAAGTGTAAGGGAGACTGTGCTTAAAGTAATACTAGAGAACAGGAGTACAAGAGGCAAAATAAGACTTGCTGGTCTGTTGTTCCATTTACAGAATGTTTTTCTCCCCAGAGGCTCTTCCACAAATCTGAGGCAAGTGAGTGGCAAAAATGTAATGGTTATTATATCTTTTAGTCCAGGAGAAGAGGGCACCTTAGTGCTATGGCTGCACTGAAAGAGCAGGAATCCTTGCAAACACGGTCATCAGACATTTTCAGCTTATTTGCCCTCCTGCCGAAAAAGATTTGTCTTCTCTCAGCAACAGCAGCAGGTAGCTTGATCTGATTGGGTTTACAGTATTGTGACATCATCACATTTTCTATGATCCCTGACTGACTGTGTTCACTCTAGGAAGAAGGCAAGGGATACTAGCCACAAAAAAGGGCAACAAAACAACAGCAAAGAAGGAAATCCACAGCAGTGAACTAGTTCAAAGAAGGCAAACATTGTGGAATGTTGCTGCCTCTCTCCTCCAGGGCACTACTCTTGACCTTCTGAAAACAGGAATGGGCAAACATTCAGCACAGGCCTGGGAGGGGCTACAGCTCATGGCGGAGCACATGCATTGAATGAATGTACCAGGTTCAGTCCCCTTCCCCGCATATCTTCTGTTTAAAGGATCTTGGGTCGCAGGTATAGGAAATACCTCAGCTCAAGGCTTTCGACAGTAATTGTGAATCAGAGGGGACAATGCAGGGCTAGACGGATCAATGTTCTGACAGTAGATAGCAACTTCTACCTTATATGGGCTTAAGAACCCCCCAATTTTATTGCTTTTCCAGTACTGTAAAAGTGAAGAGGGTTGTCGGGTATGCGGCCAGATAAAAAGTAGAATGGATAGGCTATATTCAGCTTGATGGGTCAGCCTGCTCTGAATGGTCAAAATCTCTCCCCCCCCAATATGGCTACCAAAACAGAACAGTATGGACCAGAACTGTAGGGGAAGTCAGAGAAATACCCAGCAAGGATACACCAGGGCTGGATTTGGGAAGACCTTGGGCCAAGGACCCTCAATGGGTCCACTTAACTGGCAAGAGGTGGGGTGGTGTTTACAGCAGTTCAATTCCTTGAGCCAGACTGGTATCTTAGACTCCACTGGATTATGCACATTCAAATCCCACTCCAAAATTTACAATGGAGTTAGAGGACAAAAAGGAAGTTCCAGGAGAAAGTTAAGTTGGTTGTTGGAGTCTCTGCAGAGAAGGAAAGTCTTTGTTCAGCTAAACATCTGTCTAAACCTGGGCTGCCTCCTCATTTTCCTGTCTGGATACAAGTGGGTCTTGCAAACCAGGCACTCATCTTCAATGTTCATGGGTGCCTGGGCAAAGTGACAAGTGGCAGCATCTTTTGGTAGAATTAGCCCTTTGCTGGATTGGGGGCTTGACAGATATCCCCCCGCCACCTGAAACTGGGCATGATACACACCAATATAAGCACACGATGGATTTCAGCTCACCTGAGTGTGCCTCTCTGGGATAACATGAGAATTCTACAGAAAGAACCGTGAAAAAGGAGGATACAAGTTGGTTCATAGTTGAAATATCCCGGGTTCTTTATGGTATGAACATAAAGCCAAGCAACCGAGAAATGCGGAGACAGTCAAAACAGTTCCGGTTTTGAAGCTATATTTTCCCATTAAGTCTGCAATGCCTTAGATCACTTCTTTGCTCTTTCACCCCAACCGTCTATTACATCACAGTGGACTAAGGCTTTGCCAACCTCATTCTAGAACACACACGGGAGTGCACTGGTCAGAAGGACCACCTGCCACGGAAATCACAGATAAGTGTGGAGTCATCACTTCCTCAATGGGACAACTCTCAAATCCTAGTTACCCTATGAACGATTATAGTTTGGTGAGAGACTAAGAATCCTCTGTTCAGAATCCACTTAGAACTGCAACATGAATACTCAACAGTTTTGTACAGTGTAAATACCCCCGTAAGGGGAGCGTTCCTGCCAAAACAGACACATGGAAATTAATGGTCTCTTTGCCTGTTACAAACCACTGAATCACAGTGCTATATTGAGATGGTTACTCTCTTTGGTACCCGATCTCTATAGATTAACAGCCCTCTGACTCAAGAGGTCAGAAGTTTATTTATTCTGGGTGTCAAGTGAAAACCTTGTATCCCAGCCAAATACCATTCATACCCGACCTTGTTGGGAGGGCGGGGTAAAAATCTAATGAAATAAATAAATACATTTATCATTTTAAAGATTTTTTATTTAAAATCAATGTAATGGTTCTCAAAATGAGTAAATATGATATGTTGTTGTTGTTGTTCAGTCGCACAGTCGAGTCCGACTCTTCGCGACCCCATGGACCAGATTACGCCAGGCCCTCCTGTCTTCCGCTGTCCGCTGAAGTTTGCTCAATTTCATGTTCGTTGCATCGATGACACTGTCTAACCATCTCATCCTTTGCCGTCCCCTTCTTCTTTGACCTTCAATCTTTCCCAGCATCAGGGTCTTCTCCAGTGAATGTTCCCTTCTCATTTGGTGGCCAAAGTATTTGAGCTTCAGCTTCAGGATCTGGCCTTCCAGGGAACAGTCAGGGTTGATTTCTTTTAGGATTGACTGATTTGATCTCCTTGCAGTCCAAGGGACTCTCAAGAGTCTTCTCCAGCACCATAGTTCAAAAGAATCTATTCTTCGGCGCTCGGCCTTCCTTATAGTCCAACTCTCACAGCCATACATTACTACGGGGAATACCATTGCTTTGACCATGCGGACTTTTGTTGGCAAGGTGATGTCTCTGCTTTTTATCATGCTGTTTAGGTTTGCCATTGCTTTCCTTCCAAGGAGCAGGCGTCTTTTAATTTCATGGCTGCAGTCACCATCTGCAGTGATCTGGGATCCTAGGAACGTGAAGTCTGTCACTACTTCTACGACTTCCCCTTCTATTTGCCAAGGAGTGATGGGGCCAGATGCCATGATCTTAGTTTTTTGATGTTGAGCTTCAAGCCCACTTTTGCGCTCTCCTCTTTGACCCTGAGCAAGAGGCTCTTTAGGTCCTCTTCACTTTCTGCCATCAGAGTGGTATCGTCTGCATATCTGAGGTTATTGATCTTTTCCCCAGCAATCTTAACTCCAGCTTGTGATTCATCCAGGCCAGCATTTCGCATGATGTACTCTGCATATAAATTAAATAAGCAAGGTGACAATATACATCCTTGTCGTACTCCTTTTCCTATGCTAAACCAATCAGTTGTTCCATATCCGGTTCTAACTGTTGCTTCTTGACCCTTATACAGGTTTCTCAGGAGACATATGAGGTGGTCTGGTACTCCCATCTCTTTAAGAACCTGCCATAATTTATTGTGATCCACACAATCAAAGGCTTTAGCATAGTCAATGAAGCAGAAGTAGATGTTTTTCTGGTACTCTCTTGCTTTCTCCATAATCCAGCGAATGTTGGCAATTTGATCTCTAGTTCCTCTACCTCTTCGAAACCCAGCTTGTACTTCTGGCAGTTCTCTATCCATGTACTGTTGGAGCCTAGCTTGTAGGATTTTGAGCATGACCTTGCTAGCGTGTGAAATGAGTGCAATTGTGCGATAGTTTGAACATTCCTTGACGTTGCCCTTCTTTGGGATTGGAATGTAAACTGACCTTTTCCAATCCTGTGGCCACTGTTGTGTTTTCCAAATTTGTTGGCAAATTGAGTGCAACACTTTAACAGCATCTTCTTTTAAGACTTTGAATAACTCAGCTGGGATACCATCACCTCCACTAGCTTTGTTGTTAGTAATGCTTTCTAAGGCCCATTTAACTTCGCTTTCCAGGATGTCTGGCTCGAGGTCAGTGATTATACCATCGTGGTTGTCAAGGACATCGAGGTCCTTCTTGTATAGTTCTTCTGTGTATTCTTGCCATCTTTTCCTAATCTCTTCTGCTTCTGTTAGGTCCCTACCGTTTTTGTCCTTTATCATGGCCAGCTTTGCATGGAACGTTCCCTTGATTTCTCCAATTTTCTTGAAGAGATCTCTAGTCCTTCCCAATCTATTGTTTTCCTCTATTACTTTGCATTGTTCATTCACGAAAGCCTCCTTATCTCTCCTTGCTGTTCTCTGGAAATCTGCATTCAGTTGGGCAAATCTTTCCTTTTCCCCATTGCCTTTAGCTTTCCTTCTTTCCTCTGCTATGTGTAAAGCCTCATCAGACAGCCACTTTGCTTTTTTGCATTTCTTTTTCTTTGGGATGGTGGTGAGTGCTGCCTCCTTTACAATGTCACGGACCTCTGTCCATAGTTCTTCAGGCACTCTGTCTATCAAATCTAGTCCCTTAAACCTATTCTTCACCTCTACTGTATATTCATTGGGGATGCGATCTAGGTCAAATCTGAATGGCCTTGTGGTTTTCCCAACTTTCTTCAATTTAAGACTGAATTTTGCAATGAGTAGCTCATGATCTGAGCCACAGTCAGCTCCAGGTCTTGTTTTTACTGACTGGATAGAGCTTCTCCATCTTTGACTGCAAATTATATAGTCAATCTGATTTCGGTGTTGCCCATCTGGTGATGTCCATGTGTAGAGACGCCTCTTAGGTTGTTGGAAAAGGGTGTTTGCTATGACCAGCATGTTCTCTTGACAAAACTCTGTTAGCCTTTGCCCTGCTTCATTTTGTTCTCCAAGGCCAAACTTGTCTGTTATTCCGGTTACCTTTTGATTTCCTACTTTAGCATTCCAGTCCCCTATGATGATGAGGACATCATTTTTTGGTGTTAGTTCTACGAGCTGTTGTAGGTCTTCGTAGAACTGGTCCACTTCAGCCTCTTCTGCAGCAGTGGTTGGGGCATAGACTTGGATTACTGTGATATTGAATGGTTTGCCTTGGATTCGGACCGAGATCATTCTGTCATTTTTGAGATTGTATCCCAGTACTGCCTTTCTCACTCTCTTGTTGACTATAAAGGCCACACCATTTTTTCTACAGGATTCCTGGCCACAGTAGTAGATATAATGGTCTTCTGAGTTAAATTCGCCCATTCCTGTCCACTTTAGTTCACTGATTCCCAAGATGTCGATGTTCATTCTTGCCATCTCATTTTTGACCACATCAAGCTTACCTTGATTCATAGATCTTACATTCCAGGTTCCTATGCAGTATTGTTCTTTGCAGCATCGAACTTTCCTTTCACCGTCAGACACATCCACAACTGAGCGTCCTTTCGGCTTTAGCCCAGCCGCTTCACTCTTTCTGGGGTTACTCGTACTTGCCCTCTGCTCTTCCTCAGTAGCATATTGGACACCTTCCGACCTGAGGGGCTCATCTTCCGGCGTCATATCTTTTAGCCTTTTGTTACTGTCCATGGCAAAGATACTGGAGTGGGTTGCCATTTCCTTCTCCAGGGGGATCACACTTGGTCTGAGTTCTCTGCTGTGGCCTGTCCGTCCTGGGTGGCCCTCCACGGCATAGCCCACAGCCTCATCGAACCATGCAAGCCCCCTCGCCATGACAAGGCAGTGATCCATGAGGGAGAAATATGATATAGAAGATACATATTAAACGAAACCAGAAACAGAAATGCCAACATATAATTCCTTATCTATTTTAAGATTAAAAGATAAAATAAAATCGCTGAGATTCATCAGAACTCAATCCACATCTGAGAAATTCAGGGGTGTTTTGGGTGTGGCTCTCTTACACAGGCCCACTGATGTGAAACCCACATGACTGTACCAAAACCTTCCACGTTGTCACTTCTGATGGTGTGAGCAGAGGGCTTTTCTGAGTTTAGAAGAAATTTGCCATAGAACTATATGTATCAAAACTGTGAACTATTAGATCAACTTGTTCAGAGATTTTTCTGGGCATCCATCCATTTATTCAAAGTCATTGCTTCTTGAAGGATGGAACATAGAGAACATAGCTGAGAAAGTAAAACTTGTACACGTCGTGCAAATTTGAAAACAAAAGCAAGTTGTCAGGACTGCTGTTTGTTCCATCAACACCTCTAACAGACAAGGGTCTGCAACAGTTTCAAGTGGATTTACAACAGAGTTAGGAACTTCAGCTCAAATCTCTAATGATGAAGTACAGCTTTCTATATTGTACCAATGGTTCCTTCCTCTTAGACTCTTATCCAGTGTCTATTTGCTCACATATAGTCCCACAGAAGCAACAGGAATGGTTCATGAGTTTAAAAAGTTGTGGATTTCAGTCTCAGGGCTCACTCTAATATGCATGTAGATTACACATTCATTTCTCAGTGATTCACAGCTGGATGGCTTCTACTGAATAAATATGGTTTAAGAAAAAGAAAAAGAAACATCATCTTTACCTTTAAAATGCTTGCAACAGTTCAGGGCGTCCAGTGTAGATTGTGAAAGTGAGCAGTTGTCGAAGGCTTAAATTGCCTTTTCTTCCATATGACCTAGTCCAAAACAGCTATGCACAAGGTGATTTACCTTTTGCAAACGGACTGAGATTAGAAGCTGCCCTATAATAAATCAGACCTTTGGTTATCATAATCAGTGGCAGTCCAGGGTCTTGGGTGGACGTCTCACCTTACCTACTACTAGATCCTTTAATTAGAGCTACTCAGGATTGAACCTGGCACCTTCTATACATGCCAAGCAGAGGCTCTACCACTGAACCAGGAATCTTCCTCACCTCTATGTATATCTCAAGTGTTCTGGTTGGCCAGTAGGCCTCTCAAGGAGGTACTTGCTAAAATACTTTCTCAATCTGCGTTGACTCTCTTGTAGCCCAGGGAAACAGAAATTTAAGGACTCTGGAGGGAAACGAAAATGGACAGCAGTGTTAGACAATCTGGGGAAAAGTTTGTTGCAAGGGTGGTATAGTGTGTACAGATAAGATTATGTCTTATGTTTACTGATTGATTGATTCATTGTTCAATTACACGATTTTAATGATTGCTATAAATTTAAATGGATACTAAGAATTTTTAATTGGTATTGAGATTACTGTGTTGCATTGCAAGGGGATCAAATCAGTCAATCCTAAAAGAAATCAACGCTGACTGTTCCCTGGAAGGCCAGTTACTGAAGCTGAAGCTCAAATACTTTGGCCACCAAATGAGAACGGAGCACTCACTGGAGAAGGCCCTGATGCTGGGAAAGACTGAAGGTAAAAGAAGAAGGGGACGGCAAAGGATGAGATGGTCAGACAGTGTTATTGATGCAATAAACGTGAAATTAAGCAAACTCTGGAGGACAACAGAAGACAGGAAGGCCTGGTGTGATGTGGTCCATGGGGTTGCAAAGAGTCGGACTCGATTGTGTGACTGAACAACAACAACAAAATTCTTCTTAGTGCTGCTCTTGGTGCTGTTTGCTAAGGCCATGAGCTAATGCAATAAAGCTTATGATGATCATGATGATCATGATGATGATGAGACAATCTGGGGCCAGAATAGGCCTAGTTGATTCAGGTCCAGAAGCTGAAGAAATTTTATTTGGATGATAGTGTGATATACTATGAATTGGACTAGAACTTGGCTCAAATCCAGCCATGACACTCAGTCAGAGCGTAAAGCGACAGTCACAGTGCAAATCCTAAGCAAAGTTACGCTAGGTATGTCAGCCTCCAGGCGGGACTGGGGGATCCCCAGAAATTATAGCTTATCTCCAGAGATCAGTTGCCCTGGAGAAAATGAATGGTTTGGAGGGTAGACTCCATGTCTTTGTACCCCACTGAGGTCCCTGCCTCCCCAGGCTCTGGGGAAGATATAATACTATGGCCCTGGTCATATGAGCCAGAAAACGTGTGTGTGTGGGGGGGAGGCGTGGCTGTTCGCCCCAGAGTAAAATAAAGCGGGGTAGCCCGATCACACAGTCCCCCGAGTTGCCACGCTCTGGCTGTTAGCGCTGATCACACGGCAATGCTGAAGCGTGGCAAAAAAGTGGCGCAGCACAATCACACAAGCCGCACTATTTGTATGTGTGTATGTGCCATGGGGGGGGGCAGGCTGCTGTTGGTGTCTTGCTTGTGTGCATGCACCATTTGGCATTGGTGCACATCCCATGGAAACTTACAACATCTGGTTTGCACTGGGACGTGGGCGGGCGCCGGATGCCATGGGATACTGGCGCTCCCACGATCAGATGCCCGTGCCTTTGCCCCGCGTTTTCCAGAAACTAGTGCTCCTTCCTTGGTAGCTTTTTACTCCGCATCTTCGGCAGGAAGTCGTGCGTTGGTCACGGGAGTGCTACGCCTCCCAGATGTGCCGGTGTGATCGTGCCTGGAAACTCCGCAGGGCTACCGTGCCTTCGGAGGGGCAAATGCTCTGTGTGACCGGGGCCTCTATGTTGAGAGGAGGTGGTGGCAGCTGCGAGCATGGACAGTTTCAAGAGGGAATTAGATAAACATATGGAGCAGAAGTCCATCAGTGGCTATTAGCCACAGGGTATAGATGGGAACTCTCAGTCTGGGGCAGGTGATGCACTCTATTCTTGGTGCTGGAGGGGGCAGCAGTGGGAGGGCTTTTGGTGCCCTGGCCCCACTACTGGACCTCCTGATGGCACCTGGTATATTTTGGCCACTGTGTGACAGAGTGTTGGACTAGATGGGCCATAGGCCTGATTCAACATTGGCTTCTCTTATGTTCTTATGTTATGTTCTTAACATTTAATTGTCCAAAAGGTTTTTTTTGGAAATTCTGCTCCCTATTTAATTTACACCCTACATTTCTCCCCGATGGAAACCCACCGAGGCTTACCTCAGTCTCCTCTCCTCCGTTTCATCCTCACAGCAATCCTGTGAAGTAAGTTAGGGTGACAGCATGTAACTGGCACAAGGTCATCCAGTCGGCTTCTACGGCAGAGGGGGGATTTGAATCTGGAGTTTCCAGGTTCTGGTCTGACACTCTAATCCTTACATCATCTGGGCTCTCAGAGGTGGGGCTTTAATATTTTTTAAAAAACACACAACTCATTCCTTAGCTTCTGGAACAAATGGAGACAGATTTGTTCTGTGACTTGTGTTCTTCCTGAATGCAATAATGCGCCTGTCCACAGATCTGTATAACAATGGAAGAATGCTCTTGGAGAGGGAGGGGGATGCATTGTTAGCAGAGTGATTTTCTATGTATGGTTTAATCAGTTTGGAATCGGGGGAGCCGTCTGCTTTCTTCCCATTTTAAAAAAACAACAACTATAGATTTTTCTTTTGCTGTAATTAACAGATTCTGCACGAATTCAAAATAAGTTTCACCCACAATTTACTTTAGGGTCAAGAGGGATATCATAACCCAGATTTTGTATTTAAAATATTAATTACTTGGTGCAAAACCCCCACACGCCTTAATTTTGAGATGAGTGCAGAATGAGACTTTCATGTGGAAGTTACATGCCCTCGGTGAGTCCTACCCACTGTGGCTTTTTGAGTCTTTATGCAGAGAACCAGGGCTAATTCTAAGCTCCCCTCCCACTGAGCAAAAGAAAGAGAAAATCAAGATACTATCTCCTTTGTCATCTCTTTATTTTAAAGAAAAAAGCTTAGCCTCCCGCTTGCCCAGCAGCACAAAAACTTAGCTCCCACCAAAGACTCCCCTCCTGCACAACACCTGTCCAGCTGCCTAGGAGAATCAGTTCTGCAGTAGGCCATGTGAAACCAATCTCTAGCTTTACTACTCTGTGGACTACGACATCTCTCAGCCTAACCTACTTCACAGGGTTGCTGTGCCGGTAAAATAGAGGAGAGAACAATATAAGCTGCTTTGGGTCCCCACTGGGGAAGAAAAGGAGGGTACAAATGAAATAAGCATAAGTAAATGAAATAAATTGTAATCCACCCCCCCTCCAGCAGTCTCCCCCCATGCCCTGAAACATCTTTTTCTCTCCCTTCCATTTCATTTTTTTTTTAAATTAAACATCTAGCTTGAAGAAGAGAGCCAGTGAACTGGACAGTTTGCCCACTACTTTGCGACGTCGTAGCCTTCCTACTAAAAGCGACTGCTGCTCTGGGTATATAATTTGTTGAAAAATGATCATGCTTGAATTTCCCAAACTAGCCACTAGGTGGCAGACAAGGCCTTCTAAAACATTTTCATTTTTTTTTTTTTTGCTAGATCCATGTGAGTAGCCCTGTTGGTTTGAAGCCGCAGAACAAAGTCTGAGTCCAGTGGCACCTTTAAGACCTACAAAGTTTTATTCAATAAAACAAAACTTTGAATAAAACTTTGTTGGTCTTAAAGGTGCCACTGGGCTCTTTTTGTGTGTGGTCTTGCAGGGACAAACCAAATGCACAAAGCATCAGCATTCCTCGTGGCCCCAGCAGTGGCATTCCTAGCTGCACCCTCCACCCAGCACCCTTGGGGAAAGGGCACGCAGCCAGCATGGGCAGCTGTGACTGAGGGAGAGCTTGTGAGGGGGCCGGGGAAAGACACACAGGCAGGTGGGAATGTGCTGGTGGGTGGCCAAGAAGCAGGGCCTAGTAGTGGGGATGGGGGACCCTGAGCACCTTCTGCCTAAGCCCCCATCCAACCCCCCCCGGAAGTCGCCCTGGTTTGGGCTCACACGTCCCTCCCATTGTGCATATAAGATTAGGCCCCAGTCACATGATCTACGTATCACAAAAAGAGCAGGCAGATTGTGTGCGGAAGGGTCCATTTGCACGGGTCTGTGTTCAGACCTGGATAGCTGGTTACCTGTTATCCAGTCCGTTCTCAAATGACGGGGCTCTCCCTCCACACAATTTTACCATCATAATGACCCCGTGTGGTAAGTTAGCCTAAGAGAGAAAACGGATCGATGTCTATCCATTACATTTGTATTCCACCTTTCCTCCAAGGTTCTCCAGCTGACAGACGTTGTCCTCCCACTCCATGCTATCCCCACAACTCTGTGATATAGGTTAGGTTGAGAGGACAAGGCCGGACAAAAGGTCATCCAGTGAGTTTCATGGCCAAATGGGGATCTGAACCCAGATCCCCCACATCTTTGTCTGGCACTGTAACAGCATTGACTCAGTAAGCTGTGTGGTGGGGCAGTGATTTGAACCTGGGTCTCCAAAGTCCTGCGTTAACACTAACCACCATAGACACTACCCCACTGTGTGTGGAGATGCTCCGTACACAGGATGGGCATACCAGGGTCATATTTAAACTAGATTGGCGAAGTGGGCAGTCTTGAAGCACCCTGGCACAGATCCTGCAGCACAGACTGGTGACTCCCTGCACGCCTTTCCCTCTGTGGCACCTGAGTGGCAAAACTGCCACACTCCCACATTTCTCTGCTCAGTTTTCACCTAGTAAAATTCTCTCATAAAAATGACTCTTTCTTGGCAAGATGATTTATATTCTGGGGAGAGAAAAGATCACAAGTCATTTTCATGGCAGGGGAAACTTAAAACAGCAATGCTTAATATTGAGATAGCACATTTCAAGTATTTAAAGCTCTCCTGCGTATTCTCTCAACAAGCCTTCAACCATTCTTGTACAAAGGACAGTATTATTTCTCCCACATTGCAGCTGAAATGAGAGAGAGAGAAAAAAAAGACTTGCCTGAGGTTGCCTCAGAATTAGTGGCTGAAGCAAGATTCACACCAAGGACTTCCCCATCTCACTGCTGGCACTCCGTTCTGAGAATCCGCTGTGTGCGTGCATATGTGTGTGTGTGTGTGTGTGTAGAGTTTGTCTTTCACAAGACCAACCCAATCAAATGACAGCTGAGCAAAAATCTTGAGGTCTACTGTTCCTCCTAAATTGTGAAAAGACGTATCATTCTAAAACCAGAATTGGAAGGAAAGGAACGCACCAATCACACTTGGAAATGTTCAGGGTGCTGCCGCTACATCTGGAATGATTACGGCATTCAAAACACACTGTGTGTAAATGGATGGTGCTTTCAGAAGGATGGGATTTGGGGCACATTTGTGAAAATGAAGGGAGCAAAGGAGAGAAATTCCGTTTGGTCAAACAGAGGAAAGTCTGCTGGTACTCAGCATCTGCCTCCCGGGCAAGCAGAAGGCCCCAGCACCTCCAGTGGGAACCAGTCTCTGGCTTTGGAACAAACCTTTCTCTGGCCCACAACCCCAGAGAGCCATTTCCAGGCAGAACGAGGCAAGACTGGGGTGAATGGCTGGATGTCACAGAGAAAGGAGGAGCTGGGGGGGAGGGGTCTGCTGGGAATCTGCGAATGGTTCTTCTGTGCTCCCTGCCTGGCCTCTGATCACTGCCACTCAGTCTATTCTACATGACAAAAATAATGTCAATGCTTGCTATTGCTTCATAATGGCTCTAAATGGCCCTGACCAAGCAGACATCAGGACTAGAGCAGATGACCCCTCCAGCTAAAGGCAGGAGGCAGGTGCGCATAGGTCTGTGCAGAGAAGCTGCAGATACTAGCCAGGGGTGACCCCTGTTTAGCTTCTGAGATCTGACAAGTGCAGGCTGGCCTGAGCTACCCAGGTCAGGCCGGATAAGGTAGTAGCAGTCCTTTTTGTTGTTGTTCAGTGGCACAGTCGAGTCCGACTCTTCGCGACCCCATGGACCACATCATGCCAGGCCCTCCTGTCTTCTGACATCCTGTGGAGTTTGCTCAGTTTCATGTTCATTGCATCTGTAACACTGTCTCACCATCTCATCCTTTGTCTTCCCCTTCTTCTGTTACCTTTGATCATTCCCAGCATCAGGGTCTCCTCCAGTGAGTAGCAGTCTTAAAAGTAGGTTAAGAAGTAAGTATAGATTGCATTTCTTTTGGTTTAGAGTTAGTGCAGTGTGTTGAGTGGGCATGCATTGACTGGTTGTATGTTACTGCCTTCCTGTGATGTAAATCTTATTATAAGTTCCAAAGATAAATGATGCAACAGTGTCAGTGTCTTGAACTTTCTTAGGAACAGATGCTTTCCTTGATCACGGTCAATCGATAAAGAAAAGAATTTCTACTCCAGTTCTTAGGAGTGATTTGGACCCCTTCTTTGAATCCAGCTGAGATCTGTGATCTCCCCATCACTGTAGACCTGTACTCATCCTGGAAGCAGCAGGTGCCAGGAGCAGAGTAAGTTTCCCTGGCTGAGACTGGGGGGTATAATCCCACATTCTCCTCTACTTTGCTTGTATTTACTTACATTTTCACAGCCAGAGAGAGAGAGAGAGCTCCTAGCCCCTTTTCCTTTCTGCTGCTGCTGGATCTGTTTTGGCTACACATTTTCAGTCCACCACATGGCCCTAATGAAGACAAATGGAAATGAGTTCAAACTTGGGCACCCATGACCCTTTCAGATACAACTACTGCCTAGAAGTCACAGGAAGTGGTCTCCCCCACCCCACCCCACCCCACCCGTGTCACCTCTCCATCCTCCCATGGCCTTTGGCGCACCTCAGAGCTGGCAAAGGTAAGAAGGACAGAGGCCCTCAAGAGAGAAAGAGAGGCGGGGAAAGGGGAAGGAAGGAATGTGAAACACAACAAAGGAAAACATAGAAAAGGATGGGGTACAAGTGGACTAAAGAAGGACAAAACCAAAAAGGGCACTTGGGTAAGGAAGGAGTGTGGCAAGGGCCAGGAAGCAGGACAATGGGGAAGAGCAGGCCCAAGGAAACATGCTGGGAAGTGCCATGGAACCCTCAGGCACCAGAGGAGTGACTTCAGAGCTTCTCCCCACCTGAATGCAGAGGTGTGCGATGGAGTTGGCACCAGTTTTGCCAGCCAGCCTCTCTCCATGTGCACATGGCTGCTAGAGTGAAAATCTTGTGCACTGCTGCTTCCAAACTCAGTGAAAAGTAGAGATTTGGGGAGAATCATGGGTAGGAAACAGAAACATGGGAGAACCGAAAAAACAAAAACAAAAGGAGTCGCAGATCTGCAGTGGTGCAGAGGAAGAGAGTGAATGAGCACTAGCAGTGCAAAAAAGATGTGACAGAGAATTAAACAGCAGAGAAGGAAAAGGAAGGAGGATTAATAGAGAACAGGATTCAGAGAGAGTTACATCGGTGCAGAGAGAGAAAGCATGCACAGAGAGAAAAAAAAACCCTAGTTAAAAGAAGAATAGATTAAAAAGAAAACACTGAGCTGAAAGAGAGAGAAAAGCTCTCTTTGGTGATTAATGCCACAATGCAGTCCTCTTAAATTAATACGGATGCTAACTTGGCCTTCTGCGTCATCTGAGTTTTGCATATCTGCATGGGGGGGGGGAATGTTTCTGGCAGCTGGCACCAACCGACTACAGTGACTCTCACCCAGCTTCCAGCCCAAACTTCAGAAGCCAAGTTGTCACACGTCAGATTTGTTTTTGATCCTTCACAGGTATAATTTATATGGGGAGATGAATTATTTAACTAAGTTCCTGCATGCAACTTGCTATTTATAGACATTGCTTGCCTGATTTCTTCAGATGCCCTTTAAAACAAAGCCCTCTCTGCTTCCAGAGGGTTTCCTCCCTCCCCAGCTATTAAAGACTAAACATTGTGTTAGTAGGTAAGGAACTAATATTTATGTAAAAGCGAATTAGGTACTTGATGTTTTGTAATTGCAGATGTTTAATCCCCATTGCCAAGCGAAGTTCCCCTTGAGACCTATCAACTTTTAAAAATGTGTTTACAATTGTTAAATGGAATTTAAAGATTCTAACTCCGCACTCCTGTGCAACCACCTCACTTTTTATTTAAATGAAATTTTCATGGCTTTAAAATCCAATTTAAATATTCATGATGAGCCTGTGTCTGATTTAGGGAGAAATGCATGCATTAGACAGCAAACTGATTAAATTCAACACCGTTTTAATGGAAAACAGGTAAACACTTGATTAGTGGACAGTACAAATCTGTTTTAATTTACATTAAAACCTCCATCTCCTCTTTGAACCCACAGTATAGTTCACTTCATTTTCAGTTCTTTCACATAAATAATTTCAGCATTGTTATTCTGCCGCTAATGACATGCTGCGGAATCTTATCACATATTTCCACACAGGATTCGGAACTTTAAGTTTTTTTTTTTAAAAAAGAAACAGAAAATAAGTTATAACTTATGAGTCAAATGGGAGACAAAAAAAGATGGATCTTTGAGGATGGCTGGAACTTATATCTAAGTTTGCATACACCAACTTTCTGTAATTTTTGCGTTTTTGCCTTGGAAATTGGATTTTTGGAAACATTCACCTTGTAGAAGTTTGGCGGATCGTAGATACAGATGATTGTATCTGGGCTCCATGGGCTATCTGTGCATAGCCCAAAGAACAAACTCTGAGTTAGAAAGTGGTGCAGGTCATATGAGAAGGGTCATATGAGAAGGGTGCAGGTCATACCATAGTGCCCGTTATGATCTACATCTGTCTCACAAACTGAGTTGTGGCCAAAAGTGGGCATGTGCTTGGGCCTGAATGACTACCCTGGTGCTACTGTCTATTTGTCTATCAGCTATTTATCATGGAACAAAGTTTGTGGCACCGTCAAGACCAACAAAGTTTAATTCTGGAGATAAGCTTTTGTGTGCATGCATTACCTGATGAAGCACGCATGCACATGGAAGCTTATGCCCAAAATAAAACTTTGTTGGTCTTAAAGGTGCCGTTGGACTCAAACTTTGTTCTGCTGCTTCAGACCAACTTGGCTATCCCCCTGAAGCTATTTATCATGTCTTCCTCCAAGGGGCCCAGGGTGGTGCATAACACTCTCTCCTCCCATCTTCACAACACTCCTGTGAGGTAGGGTAGGCCACAACAGAGGTTGAACTGAAGTCACCCAATAAGCTTCATGGCTGAATAGTAGGGTTGCCAACTCTGGGGAAATCCTTGAAGATCTGAGGGTGGAGCCTGGGGGGAGGGCAGGAACCACAGTGCAGTATAATGCTGAAGAGTCCACCAACCAGAGCTCCCATTTTCTCCAGGGGAATTGATCTTTGTGGTCTGGAGATTAGTTGTAATTCTAGGAGATCTCCAGGCTCCACCTGGAGGTTGGTAAGTTTACTACATATGGATTTTAAATTTGATCTCCCCATGTCTAATCCATCACTAGAACCACTATGCTAGTCCGTCCCCAGAACAGGTCAGGTGACTGGTTGTCATACAAATCCTGGCTGACATCGGTCACGGAGAACTTGCTTTTTATGCTGGTTGGCTCTAAGGAGGACCAAGAATGAGGAAGAGGGAAAGAAAGGAAATGAGAGCTGAACAGACTGAGATAGTGAGGCACCACAAGGAAAGAGAGAGGAGGAAACTCTTCCTCTGAGGGCCCCAAAAAAGGAACCCATGATATCTAAAGGAACATCTTGTACTTGCCACTGCTTAGGGGAATTACAGAGAAAATCCTGGTCCTCATAGCTACCATTTTTAGAGGCTATACAGGTCTTGATTTGGACATGATTAATCAAAATCTGCCTTGTCTTTCTAAGGTCTCAGCATGGATAGGCACCTACTTGCCATGAATTGGTATCCGACTAACACTGAGACCCATCCTCAGGCACCAACCACAGAGATGTGACAGGATGCCCATTACACATCACAGCCCTGCTGTGGCAACTATTTCTCCATGAGTTCATCCCACAGTACAACTTTTTATGAAATTCATTCACTTGTCAGCATTTAGATGCTGCCACTCAGAATCTGATGACGGTCTTCTTAGGCGCAGAAAGTACAACTTCATTCAAAGCAAATTGTATGAAGCAGAGGAAAGAGAACCAGGCCTGCCAGACTTGTTCACAGCAGTTTGTCTAGATTGAGATCGTCCAAGAGCCTTAAGGCAAACCTGGTATAGGTTTTTTTTTTTAAATAGCACACATTTAAAGGCCTTTATTCATGTAGGTAGTACCATTAACTACTGAAACTGGGGATTTCCTTTTCGGTTGCGTATCTGCCAGTAGATCTGCCAGCAGATAATTCTTATCTGTGGACAATACATGTACTTATGGAATTCACTCTGTGACCATCCATGGGCCACTCACTCATTCTGGTGCTAATTTACTTCCTGGAGCTAACAGCCCGTGGGCTGCAATAGAGGCTGACTGACTGACTTCACGGAGTTGTTGTGAGGATGCAGTGGGACAGCTTCCATATACACAGCCAGGAGGACTGGCCAGACATAAATTCAATAAATAAATTGATCATAACTACGGAAATTTCTTCCTATTTTAATTTTTCATTTGAACTCAAGAAAACCCCCTACCCAGAAAGGTTATGTACATGCCCACTAAGGGAGGTCAAGTCCATTGATGGTATGTTCTTTAGTTGCCCGTAGTATAAGTTTTGAGATCATTACTCCATTGCTGGATAAGATCCCTGACTGCACAAACAAAGCCGGGCTCAAGTGCCTGTTATCCGATAAGAATCCTAAGATCACTTATCAAGCAGCTAGATTTTGTGTACTGATACTGAGGTTACGGAAACGGCATTTTAATCCGCTTCCAGGTTTTAATCTTTTTGTTTTTGTATATTCTGTGTTCTGTAAATTTTTTAAAGTATAGCTATATGTCTATGGCTGGTCTAGTGACTGTAACAAAATTATGAATATATCTGAATTTAACTCTTGCCAAGTCCTAGACATATTTAATAGGAAGTCAGTGGTTGTAACCCTAAGAACACTTCCTTAGGAGTAGGTGCCACTGGGATTTATTTCTGACTAGGCCTGCTTAGGACGGCTCCCAGTTCTACTGATTTCAGTGAAGTCTATTCCCATGTGAGCTCACAGAGGATTGCTACTTGATCATATGCGGGTTTATGCAGATGTAAGTCTCCACGAGTTCAATGGGAGGGTGGGGCTGGAGAGCAGAATACTGATCTCCCTTCATCTGTATTACCTGTACACAGATATGCCACATGTACAGCATTAGACATTTGTTTTCAGGACAGAAGATTATGTGTTCAAACCTCTTCCACCAGAAAACTTAAAATGTTACCTCTGTCTTTGCCCTAAATCAGTGAACATGATTGCATTCCCCATCCTTTCTTCCACTATCAATCTTTCACCACTAACTTGATGTTTGCTGCCACTGTTAATGGAGAAAAGGTTAGAGACTGCTTGTGGTGATTTGCATCGGCCTCCGCGTCCTGTCGTCGCCTTCAGCTGATTGTTTTAATGCATATGACAGTGTTCACGTCCAAGTCAACCTGAATTAGTTTCATATTTCATACAACAGAATCTGTGATTAAATCCAAGGTTTATTCCAACATCTGTGTGTCTTTCATAAACTAATTTTTGCTGTCAGTTCTAGGGCATCAGAAACTCCAAACACAAGAGATAAAGGATTCTGATTATCTTTCCAATGGGAAATTTGTACAATATGCCACGAGAGGACATGTCAAAAAATTACTTTGACAAGTGCCATTAAGTGCCATGATGACTCCTGAGAGAGTTAACAAATTCCTTGTGATTAAAAAAACAAAACAAAATGGTAACCCTTAAAAAGGTGAGAATTGTGCTTGTGAGTAAATAGGCAGAAACCCTACAGAGCTGTGCCACTCTTTAAATGTATCTGAAAATCAAAACCTATTCTGGTCTTGCACCTGGAAGAACATCTGTTTGTCATGACAGTAGTATGTTGTGCAACATAATGCATGATGAGACATTGTTGTAGTGGGAAGAGTAATGGCTCAGTGCAAAAGCAGGTTTGCAGAAGGTCCCAGGTTCAATTCCCAGCATCTTTAGCTAAATGCCTCTCAGGCCACAGGTGTGGGGAGAGCCCTTTTTTCTGCCTGAGGCCCTGGACAGCTGCTGCCTATTAAAGGAAGTGCTGCAGAACTCGGTGGGCAATGGTCTGACTCAGAAGAAAAAGGAGAGTTGCTTTTCTCTACCCTAAGGAATCTCCAAGTGGCTTACAATCACCTTCCCTTCCTTTGCCCTGACCTGAGTAGCCCAGGCTAGCCCAATCTCTTCAGATCTTAGAAGCTAAGCAGGGTTGGCCTCGGCTAGTATTTGGAAGGGCAACCTCCAGGGAATACGAGGGGACATGACACAGTGGCAGGCAATGGCAAACCACCTCTGAAACATCTCTTGCCTTCAAAACAAGTCTAGCTTGCCACCTAGTGGTGCAAAACGCTAAAAGAGCTAGAATTTCTGTCTGCTGGACAATCTTAGGATCTCTTGGCTAATCTACACAAAATGTCATATGATAGTCAATGAATTAATTAATCCCCTTCCTGTCCCCACAACAGGCACCTTGTGAGGTAGGTGGTGCTGAGAGAGTTCTGAGAGAACTGTGATTGGCCCAAGGTCACCCAGCTGGCTGCATGTAGAGGAGTGGGAATTTGGGGAATTAAACCTGGTTCTCTAGATTAGAGTCAGATGGCTCTTAAACACTTACACTATGCTAGTTCTCTATTGTTGAGATGCCCCTTCACATTATTGGCTTCTGGTGGTATGACTGGGGAAAATGCACAATATTGTTCTACCTGTGTTGCATTTAGTGTAACATTATTATAACCGGGGGGGGAGGAACAGCAGCTCCATGTCTCTTGCAAAGTCTGGGTCTGCCTTCAGCCTCCTGTCATGGAGTGCTTTGACAGCCTTTGGAACTTGAGTATGGAGAATGTATATCTATCATTTCTCCCCCAGCACAAATTTTACATGGGCTTTGGCTTCTTGGAAACGGCCTTTGACTGCTCTCTTTGTTTCATTGTTCCTGGATTCCGCAAACTAGACCTGCTGTCTGGTTGACTATGGCATTCTTCTGGATGCCCAAATCCCATCCTGCAAAGACTCTCCACTGATAGGCCATGAGCATGGCATGAAGCTTCTACATGATAAAACACACATAATGTATGCAGTGTATTTATGGATGATCTGTTGGGATGATGGGCAGCTCACTGAACTGTCCAGTGTAAGACAGGTGGCCAAGGTAAGGGTTCCACCAACTGTCCACAGGTACAAGTGGCACATATTCCATTGGGGTTGCCAACTGGCCAAGAGAAAAGGGCCCTGCCCCTTTAATAGAGGCTTCAGATGTAGAAATGGCATGGAGGTAAAGAATATCACCTTATATTCACTGCAGATCAAATAGATATTAAAGAGAAAACAAGAGGGACCAGTTTAAAAGTCTGCAACCCTGTTTCCCTTTCAAGGGCACTGGTCTCTCTCCATCCTTCTATTGAACTGCACATTATTTAGTATGCTTTCATTCCGTGTGCCATTAAAAGGCCTATCCTCCATTTTAACTTCACAAGAACAACCCTGTGAGGTAGATCAGGCTGAAAGAGAGTGTCCTGGCCCAAGGATCTGAACCTGGCTTTCCCAAATCCTAGTCCAACACTTCAACCACACCACCCAAGTAACTGATGCACTTCAGCAATGTACTGCAATCTTTATTTCATTTCAACAACTTCTGTAGGTTTAGGGTAGGTGATCTCTTTGGTTTAAGTGCTGAATGAAATGTAACATCTACTTGAGAAGTTGTTGGTGTGCCTGCAATTAAAAGGAGCTGGCCATAGACATGGCAGTGGTAATGATGGCTTCTGCTTTTCAAAGAAACAGTGGCTTTGCATGGCTCCCTGCCTCTCTGTCTGAGCGCACTGAACAGCAACACAGCACACCTGCACAGTAGAGCACCAAGTGGTGTAGCAAGATTGCTGGAACTTGTTGTGGGTGGGGCCAGAAGGTGTCCAGCTGATGATGTCACTGGTACAAGTCCAAGTTATGCTCCGGTCTTACTTGACCTGACTACACCACTGCTTTTGGAGTGGAGCAAAGGGGCTGCCATGCCAAGCAAAATGGTTTGCTGGGCTGCCATTTGGCATGCATGCCACTGGTTGCCTATCTTACTCTAGGCTGTGGGCAATTGGACACATCAAGAAAGGATGGTATGAGTCTCTTGGGGATATGGTCAGGATGGAATAAGATACTGGAGAGAACTAGGAGGGTCCCTCAGATTCAGCCTGCTTTCAGATAACACAGGAGGGTCAGTGCAGAAGCACAATCAATTGGAGGCAAAATGTGAGAATGTAGCAAATGAAACAGATTGAAAAGAGGATGATTATGGACCTGGTAGTCTAAGGCTCCAATCACATGGAGAAGTTGCCGCGGGATACTCATGGATGTCGGGCAGAGTTTATGGGCATGATCAAACGGGCACATCTGGTAAGCATCACGCACCTGTTGCCAACCCATTGCATCCGGCTGAAGACCCGGAGTTAAAAGGTACCAGAGAAAGTCCACTATCTAACCCTTGTGATGGGCTGCAGATGGACTTCCTCTGTCTGATCGCTCCAGCATGCTCCCCTCACTGCATTGAAGCATGCCAGAAACGTGTGCCAATGAACTGAAACCCCGATTCCCCGCCATCACATCTGATCACGTTCAGGTGGGTCAAAATGCGCCGGCGCAAAAAGCCACACCTCTCTCCACGTTATCTGAGCCATATGACCAGGGCCTAAGTATATCAGGCCAGAATATGGCTGCTATCCAGTCAAAGCCTGGCTTGGGATATATAGCCAAGAGACATATGGAGGAAAGAGTGGGCTTCCTAGGGACGTAATGAGTGATGTAAGAATTATGGGGAACCTAGAAGTAGGTAGAATAGTTAGATTCAGTCCAGTAGCACCCTAGGAATAGGTAGGAGGCCCTTAAGTCTCTGGTATCTTCTCTTAAAGGATCTCAGATGGAAGGTGTTGAGAAAGACCTTTACCTCCTGTGGATTCAGGAGAGACAAAGAGAAACACCTTGGAGACCCACTGCCAGTCAGAGTAGGCATTGCAAAGCTAGCTGGAGCAATTACTGGACTCAGTGGCAGGAGTGCTTTATGCATTCTTTTAAATATGCAAGAAGCAGGGTAATGTAGAGTGAGCATTCTGTCCTGTGGTTTCTGTGCACAGTGAGAATAGCAGTAGTGATCGGTCAAGTAGGCTCTTAGCTGGTCTTAGAGAATCAGCAAACCTCACGGCACTGGTTGGAAAGTCATGGTGGGGCATTGAAAGGCAATACTACTATCCCTTCTTCTTCTGCTATGTGGCCATGCGTGGCTCCCAGCAAAAGTTACAAGCACATAGATGGTGAGGTTTTAATTTACATCCCAATTTATCCTGGCCTACTCTTCAAAGATACAGTAAAGTATTCTGGTTACCAAAATAAGTAATAGCTGGATATCTTTTGAAGAATAAACATTGCCAGAATTCCTTAGACATTTCCTTTTAGTGTACCATAGTCTCCTCACAACTCCAGTTAGAGATTCACCTTCTTCCTGTGGATACCAACAGCTTTTTCTTGGCCCATATCTATCCCACATTTGTGCTATGGAGGTAAGAAATGAACACATTCCTCAGAAAGAAGTTAGGTACCTTTGGAATAAACAGAAGCAGTACAGCAGCCACTCACAAGGTCTGAATGAACTTGATGATAGTCTTTAAGAGAGACGCAGCGATTGTGCTGCTTTTCACATCTTGGCCAGGCTGGAACTCCACTTAATGAGCTGAAATGGCTTCATTAAGGCTCAGATATTCCTCACGGTTTTTCATCTGGCTGGGTGAACTTCACAAAAGATCCTTTGAAAAATCTTGTTGGGATTAAGTTGTGGAGACACAACAACTGGCTCTCATGGAGAAATTGTTTGCTGTGGAACACAGCTGTGTCTTTCTTGGAGGTTCCTGTAAAACCAGATATACTGATTACATTATTGTTCCTTTGGGGAAAAAATTGGTTTCTTTGATTGTTACACAAGAAAACAAATTATGGGGCAACTGAAAACTAATAAGACCTACAGAAAGAGAAAGATTAAGAATAATGTTCTTGATTCTGCATAAACACATTTTCTTTCAACCAGCAAAAACACCAAATTGGTCATTCCATATTTCTCTCTCATCCCATGAGCCATAAACATGGAATTCTCAAACAAAGACTTATTATAATGCTGGAGGACATACAGAAGCAGTTAAATTAAAAACATCCAAGGTTGGAGCATCTTCCCTGTGAGGCAAGATGAGCGGGCTTTTTTAGACTGGAAACATGACCACTAAAAAGGTTTATAAATCTGCAGACAGAGTTCAAAGATGTTTCCTTTTCATTCCTTGTAGCATTAGTGCTAGAGTTGTCCAAGGAATGTGATTCAGGATAAGAAAAGATCAAAGAAAATATTTCTCTGCATGTCACAACATTAATGTGGCATTTACTATCATAAGATGTAGCGATGGGCCCCAACTACAGGAGGACGTAAACAAAAAAAGGATCAGAGAAAGTAATGGAAGAAAGGAAGTCAATCAACAGCTGTTTATCACAATAACCAAATTCAACCTTTGAATACTGAAAGCAAGCAACAGGAGTTGTGATAGCCACCAGCACCATGGCCTACTTTTATACATTTCCAGCATAATCTGATTGGTCACTGTCGGCAACAGAATATTGGATTAGATGGACTCATATATCAAGGCCACTCTTCACCTTCTGTACTTGACTGAAGCCCGGTTGGTTCTCCACTTGTGTCACCTAAGTGGTTGCTTGGTGAAGGGCACAGTAAGAAGAACACCAATGCACAGTTAATGCTCTTAAAGTTCACTGGATAAACAAACAGTGCAATGCTCAAACCAAATCCTTATTGCTTTTGATGTCTAAAATGCCCCAAACCCTCCATCAAATTGCACTCCTGCAAGGCATTCTGCACAACTGCAATATTAGCAAATGATTTTAACTGGACCCAATTTTCTTTTTGCAAAGTTCAAAGCTGAGTGTGTGCGTGAGGTTTGATTAAAATGTCACCTCTTCAATTCCAAGTTGCAGCCACAAATGTAACTGTAATTCCTTCGTATACATTGTTACACAATGAAATACTCATTACTTAAAGCCATAGGACACCTTGGAAATTACAAGAGCTTCCACTTTGGTTGCTAATCAATATCTAATTTACCTGAGCAAGACTTTAAGAAAATTCACTGAAAATAACATTGATTAATATTATGAAAATCAATTTCATAGATACACTTTACAATAAAGAGACCAAAAAAGCAAAACATGAATAGTTAGCGATGTGACAATTTTTATGCCTCAGTATTTATAGTAACTTGGGCCACTGAGGATTGGGAGCAGGAAAACCCTGATGCCTAGTGTCTGGAAAACAGCAATAGTCCTTTCACAAAACAAACACTATCTATGTTAGGGTTGCCAAGTACCTACCATATTTTGGCAGGGGACACACAGTCCCCGGCCGGAACATTCCTCCAGGCAACACCCACGCCACATGATGCTGTCACCAGAAAGTGATGCCGGGTGATGCCCTGGCAATGGGGCTGGAAACTCGATGGTACCATCGAGTTTCCAGCCCCATTGCCAGAGCATTGCCTGGCGTCACTTCCTGGCAACGGCATCGTGTGCCGCATCTTTCCTTCCCCCGGGGATGGTCCTGCCAGGACGTATCCATCCCCCGCCAAATTAAGGTAAGTTCTTGGCAAGTCTGATCAATGTGGGCCCCCACCAGCTTCTAACCAGTGGCAAAATCCAAACCTCTGTCCCTTCCCATGATGGCTGTTTCCTAATCCCCACCCTGAGCACACATAAACACACACAAACACACAAATCTGCCTGAAAACTGGAAGTGACTCAACAAAACAGGTCGGCAAGTAAATTCAGGCCAGACAAAAAGGAAGTCCTGCTTCACACAATGCATAATGGATTTATGAGGGCCATTGCCTCGAGTAGTAGTAATAGCTTCAGTAGGATCAAGCAAATTATGGCGGACGGGTCTATCAACAGCTGTTAGCCATGATAGCTGACTAGAACCTCCCTGTTCAAAAGCATCATACCTCTCAGTACCAGGTGCTGGGGATAAACAAGTGGGGTAGCCTGTTGCCTTCACGCCTGCATGTGAATATCTTTGATAGGTTACTACAGGGTATGCCATAATACTGGACCATACAGACCTTGTTTGATCAAACAGGCCTCTTCTTATGTTCCTTAATGTTGCTATGAGCTGGGCTTGCTTCTTGTCCTAGTCTTGTAGAGTAATGCTTGGATTCATTCATTTGGAATACTGTGTGCAATTCTGGTCACCACACCTCAGAAAGGATATTATAGCACTGGAAAAGGTGCAGAAAAGGGCAAGTAGAATGATAAAAGGGTTGGAACACTTTCCCCATGAAGAAAGGTTAAAATGCTTGGGGCTCTTTAGCTTGGAGAAATGATGGCTGAGGGGTGACATGATCGAGGCTTACAAGATTATGCATGGGATAGAGCAGGTAGAGAAAGAAGTACTTTTATCCCTTTCTCACAATACAAGAACTCATGGACACTCAATGAAATTGCTGAGCAGTTGGGTTAGAATGAATAAAAGGAAGTCCTTCTTCACCCAAAGAGTGATTAACACATGGAATTCACTGCCACGGGAGGTGGTGGCATCTATGAGCATGGACAGCTTCCAGAGAGAATTGGATAAGCATATGGAGCAGAGGGCCATCAGTGGCTATTAGCCACAAGGTATAGATAGGAACTCACAGTCTGGGGCAAGTGATGCTCTGTATTCTTGGTGCTGGGGGGGGCAACAGTGGGAGGGCTTCTAGTGTCCTGGCCCCACTACTGGACCTCCTGATGGCACCTGGTATTTTTGGTCACTTTGTGACAGAGTGTTGGACTGGATGGGCCATTGGCCTGATCCAACATTGACTTCTCTTATGTTCTCTTATGTCTTTTGCCTGCTGTTTTATCAGTAGTGAACAAGGAGCTGATTTTTTAATGAGCTGTTTGTCAGCCCATTCATGGCAGTTCAGCAGGTTGTTTGGCATATTCCTTTTTAACAGGGCAATGCAGCCCTGACCTGGATAGCCTGATCTTGTCAGATCTCAGAAGCAAAGCAGGGTCAGTCCTGGTTAGTATTTGGATGGGAGACTTCCAAGGAAGGCCAGGGTTGTGACGTGGAGGCAGGCAATGGCAAGCCTACTCTGAACATCTCTTGCCTAGAAAACACTTTGAGGTTGCCATAAGTCAGCTGTGACTTGATGGCAAAAGTACTCCCCCCCCAAAAAAAAGTGCAATATGTTTTTTGCACATGTGTGTCATCAAAACAGCCTCATTGAGTTCTACTCCCCCTATCCTTGTTGTGCTTGCATTGCTCAGCAAACATTTAAATAGACAGTTAAATCAATCACAAATCGCATAAAGCTGTCATGAATGAATGCTGCATTTTTAAAAAAATCCCGTTATTTTGTATTCACCTTAGTCTGTAGTAGCATTAATAGCTGTAGATCTGTATGGACCAGCAACCTTTTGATGAATGCATCATTTTTTGGGGGGTGGGGGGGAGGAAACAAGCACCAGTGCAAACCTGTTCAACTGGTGTTTCAGTCATTTAGTGCCAAGCCAAATGATGATCAGCTCATATCCAACCACCCCAGGTGAACAAGATAAATTTGCCTGTTGAAGCCGTTTGCTGCAAATTTGCAGCATCCCTAGTAGTACATGGTTATGCAAGATGAAAAATCTGGCCACATTAACTTTGCCCTAAAATCAGTCACAGGGCAGAAGGATGCCGGTGTCACCCCCTATTTTTCAACTACCTGAAAGTGCACAGTTCATACCTTGAATAGAACAGGTGAATTCTGGCCAGCTGAAATATTCAAGAATCCTTCTGCCAACTAATTTTACACCCCTGTTGAACTTTTACATTCCCTTTCATATGCATCCCATAGAGAATAGACTATCATGGAAGAGTTTTGTTTACCTGTTTAGAAACCATTGCATTATTCACGAGCTCTGGGAAGAGGGCTTTTTACTTAAGCTCCATCTCCTGACTTGGAAATTGTGAGAATATAGCCAAGAAAAAGCTTTTATCCTGCAGCAGACACCATCAGAGCAAGGGGTTTGCTTACCTGTTTTTTTCATTATTTGTTTATAAAATTGACAAGGCACGTTTTTCCAACTTGTGAGAGTCCTCAAAGCCACAAGCATTTTGAAAAATGCTGTATTAAAACCAAGATAAAAAAATGCTGTATTTTCATTAATAGCTATTTCTACCACTATTTATAATCATAATTCAAATGGACAAAAACAATTGAATGAACCACTGCAGTATTTTAGAGTAATCTGAAATATAGTTAGTCTTAATTTAATTCTTCCAGCTTTATACCGCCAACTACTGACATGACATATAAAAACAAATTGCTGTGAGCTCCTCACTTCCCAAATTGGTGAGAAGTCCCAAGGCTTGCAGGGTGGGTGGGTGGGTGGATGGAGAAAGACCACTGGAGACTTGCAGTGTATTTGAATATTTATTTTGTAATGCACAAGCAGGTCATCAGTGGAGAAAAAGTACTGAGAAGGAAGCCTTGTCACAAAAGCTGCTGCTGGAATAAACTGGGCTGGATTCAAACAGCTTTTCCACTGGTGAAAAATGGAGGAGGGGTTCTCACTGACCACCAAAAAGAGAATGCTGGGGGGATCATGGGCAGTGTTCCCTCTAAGCTGTCGAGTCTTATGAGCAAAAATTCTACTTTGTGAGCCATTGGCATTAAAGTGGTGAGTGAGCGATTTGGCTGCTGCATAAATTAGTTTGCCCTGGAGCTATCCTTCCTGAGCTAAGACAAAATTATGTGAGCCGGAGGCTAAGAAACTGTGAGCTAGCTCACACTAGCGCAGCTTAGCGGGAACACTGATCATGGGACCTGCATGGACAAAAGCCATTGATATGGGGATGTAGTAAGAAGTGGGTGAGATTGAGTGAAAAAGCTGGTTGAACCCTAGTCATTAATTAGTTGTTAAAGTATCATGAGTCTCTACTGAGTGGGGCTGGGAAACATTGCCTCTTTGAGTGAGCATCCTCCTTTATGGACTTCCCCGTTTAAAATTAGAAATTGCCCAAATGAGAGGTTGTAGAATCACCACCATGGTTGTGGCTTGGAGGGTGGAGAGAGAATGGCATCTGGACTTCAATAAAAGCAAGCCCTACCCTGGTTCTAGACCTCCATCACACTTTCCTTGCCCCGGTCAATGTCATAGCACATGGCACAACACTGGGCAAATCGTTGCATGTTTTGGAGAATTTGACACAGGGCTGCCATTTTCAGAGGAAGCTCTGTGTTTCTGGATGGTACCATTCCCCCTTTATGCTGCAATTCTATGCTGCAATTACCTGAAGTTAAGACTTGTTGAACTTTGAATGGAAGTTGGTTGTTTAGCAAATCTTTTTTGGGAGGAGGCAGTGAACTCCTGAGCATCTCAACTTGGCTTTATGCATCAAAGTAAAGGAGCATTAAATTGAGAGGGGGAGGAAAACAGACATAATTGTATTTATTTTTATCTTGTTTTAACATTTACGAACCATAGGCACTCAAGATAAGTGGGATGACGGTGGTGGTGTTAATGGCCTGGAATACCTTGTGGGGCAAACCCTTATAAATTTTATATTTTGTAATGGAGTAGGGTTAATAATTTAAGCACTAAACACTCGTTTTATAATTTATTGGGGCTTGATGGCACTTCTGATGCTCCGAATCTGGTTCAGGAGCAACAACGCTAAAGTATTATTTCATCTCTAAGGGAAGGAGAGTGAACAACCAATCTCCAAGGCATATCTTATGTTCTGTATTAACAAAGGGAGACTACTTCCAAAAATAGCAGTTTCACAGACAGTTTCACTTAGGGTGATGGTCATGGAGTGCCAGTGTGGGATATGGCAAGTGGGGAGACATAGGCTCAAAGCCCCGTTCATCCATGAAGCTCCCTGGGTGACCGCGAGCTGGTCACCTTCTCTTGCACCTTAAACTCACTCACAGGATCGTTGTGAGATAAAATGGCAAACAGTGTGCACAACCCTGAATTCCTTGGAGGAAGGGCAAGATAAAATAAAATAATGAAAAGGATATTTATTTATTTATTTATTTACTAAAACATTTATATCCTGCCTTTCTCCTTGGTTCAAGGAGGCTTTACAATAATAATTCAAACATCCCCAGCTAAAACTAAAGATAGCAAGCCCCAAATTCCTCCTTCTGCTAATTACAACTTAGAAATAAATATATAAAAAGAGCCCTGCTGGATCAGACAACAGGTCCGTGTAGTGTCTAGCACCCTGTTTCCCACAGTGGTCAACCAGATTTTCCAGAAAGGTCGGGAGCAGGAGCACACATCGACTTCCATTCTTGTCTTTAAGAACTCATATTCAGTGACAGGTTTCCTTCCCATTATGAAAGTTCTCTTTAGCCATCATAAGGAAATGGCCAACCACCTCCTCACTTGCCTTGAAAGCCCTTTGCTGGGGTCACCAGAAGTAGGCTGTGATTTGACAGCACTTTATTCAAACATTTAGCCATCTTAGCTTATCACCATTGATGGACCTATCCTTGATGGGTCTGTTTGATCCACTTTTAAAGCCATCAAAGCTAGCAGACATTACTGCTACGTCTTGCGGCAGTGAATTCTACAAGTTAAATTATGTGCTGTATGAAGAAGAACTTCCTTTTGCCTCTCCTCCTGAATCTATTGCCCATCAACTTTGACACCATTGCTGATATCAATATCTAAGAGGCAGAAAAGGTAATGGGTGGTAGGCCATCTGGCATGGCCTTAAAGACAGATCACGGGCCAAGCCCTTGAAAATGCACAGTGCATATTAAGATCTGTGGCTGGGGGGGGCAGGAGGAGAATGCTCAAGCAATCCATGGAGGATGCAAGATACAAATTGCAAGGCAGAAATGGCATTTGACCCATCCCAGAATTCTGGCTTGTTAGTACCAGTCTTATTCACTAAAGTAAATAATCACAAAGCAGAGAGAGAGAGAGAGAGAGAGAGAGAGAGGGAGAGAGAGAGAGAGAGAGAGAGAGAGAGAGAGAGAGAGAGAGAGAGAAACTCTGCAACCCTATACAAAACTCAAGAAACATTCCTCAGGCAAAAGGAACAACAGCCTGCAAAGGCTCCTGGATTAAAAGAGAATAGGTCATGGGAGATCAGCACATACACACATTACCAGAGGTGTGGGATGTACAATGTTTTCTCATGCATTATACAATATGACAGATGCAGCTGGAGTTTCCTTCCTTTTCCAGGAAAATATCCATTCCGAATCAAGGAAAACAAAGCTTTTGTAAAACGAAGAGAGAGGAGGGAGATGAAAGAGAGCAAGTGGGAGATGGAATCCTTTGTATTCTCTCTGTATTTGTTGTTAGAACAGAACCTAGAGCAGAATCCCCTTGGGAGGTTCTCCTGTGTGAATCTCACTGAAATGACTGGGAGCTGCTCAAGGAACACTTTTGTTCAGGAGAGAACTGTGCCCCATATTTACAGGTAAATAACACCAAGGAGTAGTGGTTAGGATGTGGGATTAGGATTTGGGCAACCCCAGTTCAAATCCCTAGTCTGCCTGGAAACTCACTGGGTGACCTTGGGCTAGTCACAGACACTAAACCTAAACTACCTCACAGGGTTGTTGTAAGGATAAAATGGAGTGTTGTTGCTCTACTTCTTCCTTCTTCTTCTTACATTTATTTATTTGATTTATTAATCGTCCCATCCCAACTTGTGCCGGGCTCTGGGTGATGTACAACAGAGGTACAAAGCCAGGAAAGAATATACAAAACATTAACAATTCAAATATATCAAAATAGAATGATGAACTGAAGAAGACCAATTAAAAGACATCTCAGATGTCGTTCTTAAAAATTCCATCCCAGTTCTGGGCTGCCTGGCCAACTTTCTGGGCAGATGAGGAGAAAAACGTTAACCACTTTGGGTCCCCCTTGGGGAGAGTATAGATTCGTAAAATAGATAGACAGACAGACAGACAGAGAGACAGATGGACAGACAGACAGATCCTGGAAGCTATTCACAACATTTCACTGAGTGGAAAATTTCCTAGCGGAGAGCCTGGCCTGGAGAGCCACTGGTAGCCAGAAAGAGAAGAAGAGAAGAAGATATTGGATTTATACCCCACCCTCCATTACCTAAGAGAGTCCCAGAGTGGCTTATAAACTCCCTTCCCTTCCCCTTCCCACAACAGACACCCTGTGAGACAGGTGGGGCTGAGAGAGCTCTGACAGAAACTGCTCTTTTTCAAGAATAGTTGTGCCAGAACAATGGCTTGCCCATGGTCATCCAGCAGGTGCAAGTGGAGGAGTGGGGAATCAAACCCAGTTCTCCCAGATTAGAGTCCGTGCACTTAACCACTACACCAAACTGGAGAAACCCAAGGTGAATCCCAGTGACACTGGAAGATCCATAGGAGCTGTCCAGCTTGGATTCAGCCAGCAGTGGTGAAGACTTGCCCCCTACTGCACCTCTGCCTACTGGGTCTGAGCTCAGAAACTTCAAAGTACTTGCTACAAGGAATGCTTTGTTTGGCTTGCTGTTTTAACTTCTCAAACTGCACTTCGACCATCTGTGTACAAGGCAGGTGCTATACTAACTGAGCTACAGCTCATCCTGTAAAACAGCCCCCCTGACCAAAGGAAATCTTCAACTCGTATGTATCAGGAAATGCAAGAAAATCTGCCCTTTGCGCCCTCCTTATGCAAAAGGCATTCAACTCCAGGGGCGGAAAGAAGAGGCCAGGGATGGCTCTGAAGATGCCCTCCCAGGCCTCCCACCACAAAGCCCGCTTGACCCCATCGCCTGGCTCTTAAGTTTTCACAAAGTGTTGCTCAAACATTTTCAAACTCATCTCACAACTTTAAAGGACTAGAGACCTGTGTTTTAAACATATAGCAAATTAATTGCATTACATTTTAAGTTAAATGGTATTTAATTAAAGTTAAAATTAAATAAAAATTTAAACTTTTTAAAGTTTAGATTTAACTTCCTGAATTCTGCTCATCCTCCCTGTTCCAACACAAGCAAAATTCACCCCCCAAACATGCATGTCGGAGCTTCCTGTCCACCTCCCCTTGTCGAACCTTCTCCTCTCTTAGGGTCAGCCAGCCTCAGAAATGTGTTGGAAAGCACCTGAGGGGAGAGGCCCTCATGTTGCTTATCTGCGCCTCTGTACTGCAGCATGGTTTCATCACGCAGGCTCTTTCCATCTCCTCCCCTGCTGGCCTTCCCACCTCCCTTTTATCCGCCCCCCCCCCCGGTTTCCTAGCCCCATCCCTTTCAGTCTCACCCCCATTCCCCAATCACAGCAGCAGGAAGTTTATCCTCAGCATCTCCTTCCACACACCATACTACCCCTTCCCTGTTCCCTGGGTGGTAGGGTTGCCAGCCTCCAGGTGGGGCCAGGAAATCTCCGGCTTTTACAAGTAATCTCCAGCTGACAAAGAGCAATTCTCCTGGAGAAAATGGCTGCTTTGAAGGGTGGACTCTATGGCATTGTAGTATGCTGATGCCCCTACCCTCCTCGATTCCCACCCTCTCCTGGATCCACCCCCAAAGTCTCCAGCTATTTTCCAACCCAGACCTGGAAACCTACTGGGAGGGCTTGTCCCACTTCGCCTAGCCCACATGGTGGCATGCCCGGGAGGGATTTGTCTTCCCCTTCCCAGCACTTCCTCTTGTCTTCTGAGCCTTAGCTGCTGTCTTTTTGGCAAAGGCTGCTTGGGACCATGGTCGCCTCCTCCAGGCCCAGCTCCCGGAGTGTCCGCAGCCTCACTCCCTGCACTGCCAACTTGTTTCCTTCCTGTATTGGAGGTGATGCTGAGCCCGTGGCCACATGCTCCTTCTGTAGCACTGAGGGGATGTTCAGTGCTACCACCACTCTCAGTTGACCACCACCTTGGCTTGCCCCTCCCCTTGGTTGATCCAGATGTGCCCTCCTTGGGGCTGCTGAGGAGGGTGGAGACACCCAGCGCACCTCTGCACTGCCTGTTATTGTGAGATCTTGACCCCTCTGGCTCTGATGTGTTCTCTGTGCCAGAGCTGGGGAAGGTGGGGGAGCCCAGGAATTGCCCACTTCCCCTATTCCTGTGCGACTCTGAGTCCTCTTCATCCTTCCCCAGTACATGCTCGATGCCGAGGCCAGGGAGGGTGGGTGGGTGGGTGTCTGAAGACAACTCTGGACATGTACCTTCAGAGACCTAAGGCTGCAAATTGTATGCACTGTCGCTTGTGAATGAGTCCCTTGGGATTCTCTGAGAAAACATATACAATATAGCATCACATGTCTTTGAAATGGAAAGGCAAGAATTCCCTACTTACGATATTTGAGGTTCACTTATTGCCTTCTTGCCACTTTCCCCTTTTTATGTAGACCAGCAATCCTAAAACAGAACACAAGAAATTTCTGCTTAAGATGATAGCCATATGAGCAGTACTAAGACAGACAGACAGAGACAGACAGACAGACAGACAGACAGACAGACAGACAGACAGACAGACAGACAGAGACAGAACACAAGAAACCTGATCCATGTCAACTTGTGAGGTTCAGTGTATCAACTTGTCAGCTGTAGTTGCTATTACTTTTTTGAGATTATTTTCGTGCTCCCAGCAGAGGTCGCAGTTGTTCTGTATTATGTCAGGTATGCACGGCAATGTAATACTAAAAATTAAAGTCCAGGAAAGAACCAAAGACTCCTGGGCTTCCATTGAACAAAACAGGCAATGACAACACAAGGATGAAAGCACTGGCTTTGTTACCCTCATGGAAATAAAAAGAGGAACAACCTGTTTGTTTGTCTCCCCCCCCCCTTATCTTTCTCCTTTCCCCTATTTCTGATGCGTGAGCACAGTCTCTGGACACATGGGCTGCTTCCAAAGACACGACAGGTAGCTCTCATAGCTCTCATTGCTGCTACAAATGAAGAGGCATTCACAGTGGTAATGGTGTGTCCCCAGGGCAGTTTTCCTCACACTTTCCTTGCCTTATCCATCCTTGTGCCACCAAAAGGCTTTTCAGGATTTTTTGCCGGATTGCAATAACACACAATGTTCCTTTAAATTCCCAGCTTCCATTTTTTTTTAAAAAAGAAAGTCTCTAACCATTTTCATTATGGAGACACCCCCTTTCCATTATACCTCTGCGTAAAAAGGACTAGACTTTCAAAATCCAGAGGAACTAGTAGATGGTGGCAATAGATGGCTATAATGTTATTACACTACAGTGATCTAGCAATCACCAGTGTTTTTAAAAGCCCTGTGGTGTTATAGGGTATGAGTGGAAATGGCAGCCCTAGGGCTCTGATAAGGAAAATGGTGAAAATGTGGGTAGGATTTCCCATCCATGTGCCATGGGTGTACAAAGGTGCTTTGACTGTGGTCTTTTCAAAAAGATCATATCAGGCCAGGCATGGGAAAGACTGTAGTAAAGCAGGAGAAAACCCAGAAAGTGGACCATTAGGGAACAACATTCCCCCCCAAAATCTGCTCCAGTTTGGATGCCAAACTAGAGTGAAGCCTCTGTGTGGAAGCAACCCCACTCACAATCCTGATACAGCCATCACATGGCATCCCTTAAGGAGGAGTCAGACTCATACTGTGCAGGTGAGGCAAGGCAGAGCAAGAAGAAGGAAAAGGAATTCCATAACCAGACGGAGTACAGTGCCATGCTAAGCAGTATAGTTGCCAGCCTCCAGGTAGCACCTGGATATCTCCCACTATTACACTCAATCTCCAGACAACCAAGATCAGTTCCCCTAGAGAAAATGGTTGCTTTGGAGGGTGGACTCTATGGTATTATACCCTGTTGTGGTTTCCTCCCTTCCCCCAACCCTGTTCTCCGCAGGCTCCACCCCCCAAATCTCCAGATATTTCCTGACCCAGAGCCGGCAACCCTATGTAAGCACAGTTACACCCTTGTAAGCTTATTGTCTTTAATGGGCTTAGAGAGGTATAACTCTACATAGGATTGCACTGCTAGTTGCTGAGGCCGGATCTATACCAGTAGCAGAAAGAGGTGGTAAAATCTGAGGCGGCAGCATTGGCTGTTCCATTTCAGGAAGGGAGAGACACATTTTCAATGGTTCCCCATGTAAGACAACCCACCAAAAAACTGTCTGTATTTTTAAAAAGTACTTCAGAGAGATAAAACTTCTAGCTGTACCAGCAACCACTTCTCACTAAGTCACCATCTCCTCCTCCTCCTCCTCCAACTCATTTCCCCCTGTTCTCATTCAGTCAAAAACAAAAAGAGGTGGGGAGGGGGACTTCTAATTCCAACCGCACATCCCTGACATGCTTTCCATAATGCCAGTCTACTAGATATACCTTGGAGTTAGCTTCCCATATTGCCTAATCAGGCTTCCTGATTTTCACCCAGGGGACCCAGATGCAATGAAAGCTGCAAATTAAGAAGGTTCTATGGCTCGGGGGTACAGCACCTGCTTAGCATGCAGCAGGTTCCAGGAATCCAGGTTCAATCTCCAGTAGTAGGTGATGTGAAAGATCCCTTGAGAGCTGCTGCCAGTCAGAGTAGTCAACACTGACCTTGACAGACCTATGGTCTGACTCAGTATAAGGCAGCTTCATGTGCTGCTTGCTGTGCCATGGTAAGTCAGGGATCAGCACTGGACCCTCCCAGGGCTACCCGTCTCTTGTCAGTGAGGCATTTGGAGGAAAAACTCCCCAGGGGACAGTACCTCATGGGCCAGACCTGTCTGCCTCCCCCTCTCCATCCTTAGTGGCAACCACAATCTGCTACTGTGCCTCACAGCAGGGCTGCCTCTGGAGGAGCCTCTAATGAAGTGGTTCGAGGGCGACAAATGACTCCATTTAGTCTCCGCTCGGACACAGATGGCCGCTGCACCTGTAGAAAATTTGTTGGAACAAGCTCACTGTTAATTGTGACCGTGGTGTTGACAGCGATTAATTATGGCACCGTAGGGGAAACCACAACGACATTAATGATGCCTGGATACCAGCATCTGGCTGACAGGCCTCTCTCAGATGTTTATGTGAATCTTATCTCTATGCAATATGGCCAGATTCTAATTACTCTGAAGAGAATGCCAGTTCTTTCTTTCTTTTTTTTGGTAGTGAGCGGATGAGGGGAAATCCGAGCTGCCCCCCCGCCTTATCTATTTGTCTTTCTCATGTCTCTCCCCTCCCTTTGTATCTTTGGAGACAGCAGTGTGGAATTTTAATGAGTAGTAGTACAGCGGGTTCTCAAGACAAAAACACCACACAATACACACTTGCCCAAATGGACCACTCCAGGCAAGCTGGTTAACTGACCTTGGCAGTACAGGCCAGTGTGCTGGCCCTTTCCTCCACTTCTCCTCACATGCTTCACCAAACTGCCTGTTTGCCTAGCCAGCCCGTGTCTTGTGGTAAAGGAAGACAATAGCTTTCCTGGCTGACAAATTACCACAATACATTGATGTGCTTCACTACGCTTTAATGCTGGCCGTGATCTATAATGAAGTCAGGGGGCATTTCTACAAAAGAACAGTTTGGCTGGCTGAGTCCATCTAATTTGGCATCCTGTTTCCAGATGCCACGGAAGGCCCACAAGCAGGGGCATAGAAGCCAAAGCCTCTCTCTGCTGTTGTTTCCCTCCCCCAGGAGAAATTGATGCTCAGAGGAATACTGCCTCTGAACATAAGACATGTAGCTGTCATGGTTAATATCACTTGATAGACCTCTTAGGCTTGCCAGCTCTGGGTTGGGAAATACCCAGAGATTTTGGGGGTGGAGCTTGGGGAGCGTGGGGTTTGGGGGGTGGGGTTTGGGGAGGACAGGACCTCAGAAGAGTACAATGCCAGACAGTCCTCCCTCCAAAGCAGCCATGTTCTCCAGAGAAACTGATCTCTATTGTATGGAGATTGGTTGCAATAATGAGAGATCTCCCGGCTCCAACTGGAGGCTGGCAACCTGACCTCTCCTCCATGAATTTGTATAGTTTCTTTTGAAAGCCATTTGAGCATGTTGCCATCATAGCTTCCTGTGGTGGTCAGTACTACAAAACAATTAATTGATTGAAGAAGCACCTTCCTTTTTTCCATGCCGAATCTTCTACCCATGGACTTCATTAGCAACTTAGATGTTCTAGTATTTTGAGAGAGGAAAAATAAACCTCTGCCTTTCTCTTCACGTTCTCCCTTATCAAGTACCCTTCAAAGATGGTGGTTAAATACTGAACACATCCCCCCATGACACTGTCATACTCAGGCTCCTTCTGTTGTGGTGTGAACAATGGGTCTCCTGTCCAGGAAGAATTCTTGTAGGGGAGTCACAGTCCTTAAGAAGAGATCAGGGCACCTCATCTCTCTTCTCTGTATCCCCAGATACAGCTGGGCTGCTAAGCCTGATTTTATTTTCCCACAGACTGGCTTCAGCAAACGCACTTATTCTGTTGGCTGCTATATATAGGGATTGACAGATTTTAGACAGAGATGGAGAAACATTAATTGGAGCAACATAAGAGAGAAAGAAATGAATTGCCCACCCACACAGCAGGGGATTTTGCTATCTGTCCCTTTCATGGATTTCAGGCTTTTCTGTTGTATAACACAAGAATACAGAAGAAACTCTCTGACAGATCTGGGGTGATGAAAAGACAGGAAAGATGCCGCACTCCAGAAGAACCAAGAAGAAGAAAACAACACCCTATAACGGTAGAAAATATTAGTGTGGACAAAACCTTCCTGGTAGTCCGATCTGGTTGACTGGAAAGGGGGGAAAGAAAGACGCACCCTGCAATGGCTCCATGTTTCCGGAACCCATTGGCAGGGTATCTTCCACTGGCCTTGATCTTGATGGGATGGAGCAGGATGGATTGACAACTCCATTACTTATGTGCAGGTCAGTGTTTTAGAATGTGCTAGTCCACTAAAGGACTTGGTGTGGGCAGGAACAGGGGAAAAGGAAGTTGTACTTATTAGATTGTGCTCTTGTTTGAAACCATGCTGCCTCCTTATTTTGATACCTAGCATTAAGAACACAACAGTAGCCTTCTGCCCATTAGCAGGCGTGGAGAAGTAATCCAGTCCCATGCACTCAGAGTTGCTTTCAATAAAGTTTACTGCAACAACCAGACTTGTAAAAAGCTTTGCCTAACTGTAGGACTTTCAACAGCAGAGATACCTTCAGGATAGAAGGTCTAACTTACAGGCAGAGGGAAAGAATATCAAGAGGCAGCAGGGAAAAAAGAGAAGTGGTCCATGAACTCTGATCAGCATGCACTAGTGTCCCTGTGAATTCAGATCGCCTAAATGGACCAAGCTGCTCACATGGTGGCCCTTCTCCAACACTAGCCCTGTTCAGGTTACACGGAAAGCACATACAACCTGTATATAGCTTGTTTGTAAGAAAATGCCAATGCACATTCATTTTACAAACAAAATTGGGGATCAGTATCTGGGTAAATGTTGGCTTTCAATTGTGCATCCAGTTGCAAATGTGTTGAATGTAACATGAGAATTACGAAACACATGAATAAAGAAAAATCGAGTGTACATTCTGTGTGTGCATGCGCATGGGTTGTTTCAAGTCACTTTTCACTTATGGGGCCCTTTAAATCATCATAGGATTTTCAAGGCATGAGAGGATCAGGAGTAGTTTACCATTGCCTTCTTCTGTGCAGTACTAAGGAGGGCTGGTTGAAGTGTCACTGCCATTGCTTAGGATAGATCCTCCACCAGTGTTACCTTCCACAACTGCTGCCACCCAGTAGTTACCCTTCAAGGATTCCTCAGCCCCCATCACTATTGGAACTGTCTGTTCTCTTCTGCTGATATGCCTGTTGATTCCTGAAGGGGTGGATGCATCTTAGTCTGGTGTTTCAGCTGTGACCATTCCTCCTTTAGTGACTCTGTTAGGAGTTTAGCCTTATGGTATTGCTCTCAGCTTCACTGACACACATAACCCCCCTCACCACATTATGCTGTGTGTCCAAAAGGGGGTGTACACTGTACATGGACTGCATGCATGTTCACTGTAATTTGTGAACAAAGCTACTGCCTACCCCCAAAAAAACCCCTCTCTAACAGCACCTGGAAGTGAAGCAGCTAGATCAGAGGTGTCAAACTCATTTGTTACAAGGACTGGATCTGACATAAATGTCACTTTGTTGGGCTGGGCCATGTATGCCAAAAAACATAATGCCAGGTACCAGAGATAGAAACTATATAAAGGACAGCTCTGAGTTGGTGTATCCTCACTGCAAGGCCATGCTGAAGCCACAATGGAGTGGCTCTGCCCGCTCCCCCAGTACTCTCTCCCTTGCACCAGTTGCTTGTGGGCCACATAAGATCCCTGGATGGGCCGGTTCCAGCCCCTCGGTCTTATGTTTGACACTCTTGAGCTAGATGGTCAATGGGCAACATGGAGCTAGAAAGGGAGAGAGATGGGTCTTGATGTCAGGGAAAAACTGGAGGAAGGCATCTTAAGGATATAAGTAGGACACTCAAAGGAAGCACTGAGGGACAGACTTGGGCTGGAAGGAGGCTAAGACAGTCCCACTTCTCCATATAGCATCTAGAGCAGGGATGGAGCACACTATCCAAAGCAGATTTCCGCCAGAAATGAAGAACACACTAGGCTGTTCAATACAAAGTAAATCTGTCAAGGACAGCATTGTCTCTCCTGCCTGGCATCAAATCTCTAGGGTCTCAGTCAAGATCTTTCACATCACCTACCACCTTTTCATTTGGAGATGCCAAGGACTGGATCTGGGACCTTTGGCATGCAACACAGATGCCCTGCCACTGAGTCATGGCCCTTCCTCTTCAGGAAATGGTGCAAGACAGAACCTTTGAGAACAGCCTTGGGCAGAACGTTGGTTTTATAGTGATTCATTTAAAGTGCAATCCTAAGCAGAGTCACACCTTTCTAAGACAACAGACTTAAATGGATGTTTAATTGTTTGTTCCATATAGAATTTTTAGGGTTGGAAGCTGCTCTGAGCTTTTTGGAATTAGAAATATATTAGAATAAATAAATATGAATAAACTAGGATCTTACAGGGTAGTAAACATTACCCCAGCAATGTATCATACTTTCCTATGAAAAACTATGGTTGATATATTTTGGATTTGGAAAAAGTCTAGAAACATATTTATTGATGAAACAAGTTCCTAAATATTTGTTCAACTCAAATTAGAACCCATTTCCATGGCAACCTCTAGCCAAGAGCCATATTTTCTGCATTTTCAACAATCTGTTCTTTCTAGATTTAAGGATATACATTTCTTTTTCATCTTTAAAAAATACACCACCATGTAAGACAGCCTGATTGTTGAGATGCAAATAGAACCTGCCAGGATCACATCCTGTGCCACATTTCTGTGAACTGAGCATGATAAGCAAGCATCAAAGCTAGGGCTGCCAGGTTTGGGTTGGGAAATACCTTGATATTTAGGGGGTGGAGCCTGAGGAAGTTGGGGTTTGGGGAGAGGAAGGACTTCAGCAGGGTATAATGCTATACAGTCCACCTAAAGTTGCCATTTTCTCCAGGGGAACTGATCTCTACTGTCTGGGGAACAGTTGTAATTCCAGGATATTTCTAGCCATTACCTGGAGCTTGACAACCCTACAATCTGTACAGAAGCACAAAACCAGTGAGTTTAACCACCCGTCCTGTACAGGAAAAAAGTGAGTCAAGTTGTATAAGTAGCAGAACAAAGCACTAAAACTTTTCCTGGACTGTACCATTTTAGTTCATAGGACAATAGGTTGCATATTTGAATATGCTATTTTGAAAAAAAATCTTTATATTTAAAAAGATTTAGTCTATATTCTTCCCTGAAATACCAGTTTACTATGTGCTACTTTTCCTTGATGGGTGAGCATTTGAACATTCAATCCTACACATATACACATATAGCATTCTTAATCTTGGCCCCCTCCCCCCCAGTACTGATTCCAGCCTGGGAAATTCCAAGAAATTTAGGAGGTGGAACCTGAAGCTGGCAGACTTTGGAGAGAGTAGGAACCTCAGCAAGGTATAATGCCCTAGAGTCCACTCCGAAGCTTCCATTTTCTCCAGGAGATCTGATCTCTGTAGTCTGGAGATGAGTTGTAATTTTTAGAGCTATCCAGGCCCCACATGGAGGCTGGCAAACCTAGGCTGAGAGAAGTTCTTTGAGGAACCTGGAGAATCCTCCTAAATTGCCATTATTACAGATTTCACAGGATTGTTGAGAGGATAAAATGAGAAGAGGAGAATGATATAAAATGCTTTGGGTCCCCATTGGGACAGTAAAGTGATGAAAGTCGCCAGTCCTGCAGTAAGCCTTGGAGTGGTTGCATTGGGCTCTCCTTCACAGTATTTTTCCCAGCATCCACATGCTTAGAGAACAGAAGATTGTTCTTGACAAAATTTTGCTCTCCAGACGAATAACTTCATGCTCAGACTTTATCATGGTTCCGTAAATGTTGGTTTGCAATGTTTTGGAATCCCCCCCCTTCTTTTGTTGTGCTTCATCTATTGATCCAACTTTTCCACATTACTTCAAAACTCAAAGATTCCTCAGCAAAAATACTTTGAAAATCACAAACTTTCTCAATGGAGTGGTTATCAAAGCCATGCTCCTCAGGTACCCCCTCCATTCTGGGGCAGTTCAATAAAGACTGAGTGCCTTCAAGACCAGAGTGCAGGATGATGATCTAATTTCTTTCAGGCACAATAAAAAAATACTGACAAGATCAGATTGGGAGCTTTGCTGGAGCTGTTTTGAGTCATCCTCTTGAACAAGTGCTCTCTGTACTGATCGTGTGAGGATCCAACAAGTATGAGCAAGTTCTGGGGAAAACCAGCAGAGATCTGAAAACCAGGTCAGCAGCCATTTTGGAGAGATAAAGCAAGGGTTAAAAAGTGTAAAAGAAAGTTTGTTTATTCCACACTTCACTCTCCAGTGGCAGCAGTTTACAAAGTTTGTGGCATCAAATATTATATGCCCTGTGTACTTCCTGAAGCACTCCATTCACCAAATCATCCCAGTTCTCTGCACACCAGCTGTTCAGCTGGCCTCAGCCTCCACTTCACCAGCCCCTACACAGATCTGTCACTATTTGCTTGGCTGTTGAACTAGGCTTGGCCCTCGGGGCTACCAGCTGTCCTCTACTTTGAAGGGAACATCCTTTGTGTTAGAAAGCTGCACAAGATATCGAACCATATAAAGTATATCTTTATATATCTTTATGTAGAAAAAGACCTCTTTGTCTGGCTGCACTTCATTGTTCTCTGTCAGACAGATGTGCCCTGGGTTGCTCTGTTTTTTAAATGGATTTGGTAACTTCAGTAGAGATTGTACCCTCCAGTTTATAGTATGGTAGGACTTCAGGCAAATCCCAGATGTGCATCTTTCTAATGTTTCAAATTTTTATCAGCCCTTTGAAGCTCAGGTTTGAATTCTGAGTTCATATATACATGTTCACCACACGATGATTTCAGCAACCAGAGGTTACTTGAATGTGGAAAACCTGAGTTTTCAGGCCTACGGCCCCATGTCTTATACTGAAAGAGAATGAGTACACTGATGGGAAGTAATATTGCCAAGTCCACATCATTCCAAACCATGACACTCATTGAGCAGGGTCTGATGATGTCAGGGGTGGAATCCAGTGATGTCAGGGAGTAGTATGTGGTGATGTCAAATTGAACAAATTTAACCCTGGGGGGTTAGCTCCTTTGTTCAACTGCACACTGATACCCTGAATGATGGTGGTAATTATCATGAGACTACTAAGAAAAAAAGCGTGATACCAGTTCACAAAGCCAAAACCAATGTGGAATACCACATTTCCAGTCAAAGAGGCAACTCATGGCATTTTCATGCTTGTGTCATTTCCTTGTACCAAAGATAAAAGGGGCAGCCAAAAGGGTTCCACGACTGAACAAAACCATGTTCTGGATCTGTCCAAGAACTGCTCATTGGCCATTCCTATCACCGTACAACATTTAAACAAATTCACTTCCAAGTCTTGTTTTCTTTTCTTTTTTTAAATATCACAAGGTAGTGCCATTGCCTTCTGTGCCAAGTAGTAGCCTCACCAGCCAAGGAGTTTCCCCTCGCATCAGTAGTCTGGAGTGGGTCAGGTGACAACCCTGTATTCACAAGGTATAACCATTGTCTACTATGATTTATTTGTTCATCGCTTTCATTTACACTCCACATTTCTCATCGAGACTTGAGATGGATTACAAGTAAAACCAGTGTTTAAGGACTATACAGTACATAGAACCAACAAAATTATAGAATGTACGAATATAGGCAATAAAACAGATAACAAAGCTGGAGAACAGTACAGAGAAATTGCTATTTGGCATCTGCTGCTTCTAGGATTCCTTGCTTCTTGCCTAAACTTTCCACAGTTCCCTCTAAAATCATGACCTCTGCCTGCCGTCTGCTAATGTTCTTTAACTGTGGGTGTATGCACCCCATTGTGGTAGTGGATATTTCACCTGCAAAAACTGTCAAAAGGACTTCTCTGTTAGGATCTGAGCCTGTAGGAGGCCATGAGCCATGGCCAGGTCCTTCCATCTCAAAAGGATTTGAAGGCAAAGACTCAGCTTCCGGCTAAAAGCAGGAGCTACACTGAGGGCCATCCACATCGGCCAAGAGTTTTTCCTTGGCACCAATAGGACAAAAATGTGTCAGAAGATTGTAGGGACAAAGGTGGCCTAAATGTGCTTAGATAAATAAATACAATTAACATTAATATGGCATTTCCCCAAAAGAGGAAAATGTTTTGCCAAAGACAGGTAAATCAGGCATGTCTCTGGTAAATCAGGATAGCTGGAGCATGTGTATCCCTTGTCTGCTATAAATGTTTCTGGGTCAGGCTTGCTCACTAGACTGAACAACTCGGAGCCCTGCTGTTGCCATCCAAAGTCCAGAATCTCCCTGTCTTCAGCTGGGCAGGATGTGCACTTGATGTTCTCTCAAGGGCTGCTGTAGGCAACCATCTAGAATGCTAAGCAGAAATGCCTGGCCTGGGTATCAAGCACAAATTCTTCATTGCTTCAAAAGACGGCAATGTAAAAATGGCACAGGATTTCAGTGAGCAAATACGAGGCAGGGACATAGAAATTCCAATCGCTTTCTGAGAACCTCTTTGACCTTGTAAAGGATCAAAATAAAATTAAAAAGCTTTATAATCTCTGGATGGTACAAAGGTTCGTTCTGTTCCACATAAACCCAGAGACCAGTTTGCAAATGGCCTCATGATGGCTTCTGGAGGAAAATGAAATTGTACAAAGTAGCACCTCTTGGGTAAATAGTCTTTGGCTTCTGCAAAGAAGCTTTTTGGGAGATTTCCTTGGCAGTACAGGTTTGCTAAGAAACAGATTTCAGCCATTGCTAAAACATTTGTACATTCACAGAGATGGTATAGGAACACACAAAATCCTAATGCCTTGAATCGGTCCTTTCTGCATTTGCCTGCCATTCTGGATTTTCTCAGTGTTTGAGCTGAGGCAAGTTAAGTCCACAGCAAAACAGCATCCAAATAACCTGGGACAACAGCAGGTTAAAACCGGGCTGACCACTGAAGGGAGGTAACATAATGCAGAATGGGGGAAAAAACCTGGAATTAAAAGAAGGTTGAACTTGATTTTAGTGCAGAATGGGGGGGGGGGAGCCTGGATTAAAAAGAAGGATGAATTCATTTTTAGTGCAGAATTGCTTGGAGGACACCACAGCGAACATGGATTAAAAGGAAAGCGCAGAAAGGGCCAATAATAATGAATGACGCCACACACAAGGTTTTCTTCAGCTGAATGATTCTTCACAGATGGGAAGGAGTTTGTAAACTGCTCTGACACACTGAGTGAAGGGCAGGGTATAAATCCAATCTCCTCCTCCTCCTCTTCTTCTTCTTCTTCACCAAGGAGAAGAAGGAGCAATTATGTGTATTTGAGTGTCAGGAGCCACATTGCAGAATTAGCCCCAGCTAGGATAATTTACCTGGCCAGGGTGGGGAATTCCCTTCCTCCAGCCCCTATTTCTTACCTCTAAGGACCTGAGGAGTGGGAGAAAAAATGGCCTCCACATAGTGATGGTAAATACCATAGAGACAATGAGAGGCAGCCTAGAGCATCATCTGGAGGTGATACTGAATACTACCCTCCCCAGGAACTGTCTCCCCAATCACCCAGCATTTGCCAAGACAGTGTTGGAAAACCTAGCAGAAGCCCAAAGAGCAGGTCCAGAAGTGGTGTCAGCACTGGCAGTGGTGTAGGGGAGAGTGTTTGGTGTTCCTGTCACCCACTCTCAAATTAGGAGAGAAACAGCAGAGGAAGGACCAAATTGGAGGGGTCAGAGCTCCTTCTTTCAGTGGAACAACAGGGTTGCCAGCTCAGGGTTGGAAAATACCTGGAGACTTTGGGGGTATATCCAGGAGAAGGTGGGGTTTGGGGAGGGGAGGGAAGGGAAGGGACCAGAGCATGGTACAATGCCATACAGTCCCCCTTCAAAGCAGCCATTTTCTCCAGGGGAACTGATCTCTGTCAGTTGGAGATCAGTTATAAAAGTGGGAGATCTCCAGGCCCCGCCTGGAGGCTACAAACCAGGGAGAGAGATCACAGGATGGATGATGGAGAAGAAAAAACAACCGTGATATATTATGCCAAAGAAAAATATCCACAAACTTATAAGTTCTTTTTCAATGTCCAATTTACTTGGAACAATTCAAATGCCATAAACACCACAGTGGACCATACATATCTGTCTCATTTCATTTTCAAACGTTGTCAAAGTGGGTAGTGCTGAAATTTCTATGTAATTAATTCATTTAGCAAACACTCTGGCCATTTCTCATGGTAACAATCTTCAATTCCACTAGTGTGGACAAGCTGACAGATAGAGTGCACATTAGTTACAAACCCCAAATTCCAGAGAGGAAAACAGTGTGACTTGGAACACAAGAGGTACAGAAGCCATTACACCCCATTCTCGGGTTTGCAGCTGTGACCCACAGGGCCTCCAAAGTACAATGCTCTGAACCCAGATAGGGGGGTGGAGGTCTGTGATGATGTAAGGTTTACCAATTGTGCAAGATCCCCAGTTCCTGAGAACTTTTGGCCCAAGAACACGACTCAAAGAACCACCCAGGATACCAATTAATTGGACCTAGTTGCAGCCTCTGCCCCACTTTTTCTTGCTGTATTCCTTGTGGCTGGCTTATTTTTACAGGATAAGAATGAGGTATTTGGGTAAGTCTATCCTTTCTCTTTCACAATAGCAGCTGGGCTACTTACAACCTTTTATGACATATCAGAAGCCTGGCCTGCTACTGCCAGAGGATGAACTAACAAGAAATCCCTTAGCAAACAACAGCTGAGCCCAATAGCAAACAGAAAGTACAAAACATTTACATTTATTATTATTACGGTCATAGACTAACAATCAATACAGTAGGAGGCAGATAAATAACAGACAAAAGAACAGTAAAATTATAAATAGGAATCTAAAAAGTTTAAAATACAGAAATGGTAAAATTAATATTAAGATCAGAGATTAAAAATAAATCTAGGCCTATCTGTACTTCTTGATCTCTTTCCTAGTTCAGTATGCCAACCAACCAAATTTGGCAACCATCCTAGTCAGCTTTTGATTATCACCTGCCGGCATAATTGACAAAAGTATCCTTTGAAAGTATAAAACTGAATGAAAACATCATCTCCCAAACTGGGCAGAACCAAGAACTGATAAGACTTAAACTCCACCCATATTTACATCACTTCCAGTGACTCAATGGTTTTCTCATCCTTCTACATACAAAACCAGTTTATTTAAACCACTGCCCTCATTTGAAACAGGTTTTATAAGAAATGAGAATCAGTGGCTGAGTTCAGACTGGCACTTTGCAGTGGGAGCCAGTCGGGGCAAAAAAGCCCCGGAATAAACTGTTCCAGGTTTTCCCAGTCATACGGTGCCGACGGATGCAGGAGCATACTGGGAGGAGGTGCGCGAGAGTGTTCAGACTGCTGGCCCGGAGTTATGGCTGTAAGCGGCTTCTTCCTAGTAATTCGGCTGTGTGTGTATGCTTGTATGTGTGTATGTGTGCATGTGCGCATGAGCTCATGTGCTCATACACACATAGGCATCCGGCCAATTTAGGGAGGATCCTGTTGCACTGGCAGTGCATTGGACAGTAGACCGGAGCACAGCCAATCAGATCGCTGCTGCCTTATGGGCGGAAACACCTGGTGCATGCCATAGAAGCGGGTTGCTCCCAGCTTTTTGGTTTCATGTTCACACTTCCGGGAAGCAGAATAACATGGGTTAAAGCTGCTCTTTGGGATTTGCTACCACTTTTATCAGGCATCTTTTAAACGCAGGAGTGAAGCAGAACAGTGTGGGTTGCCTACGGGTGGGGAATGCCAGGCGGATGTGCCTGTGTGAATGCCCCCTTTAATCCACTTGGGAAATGTCACTGGAACGTGGCTATAGTAGGGCAAATTGCCAGTCTGGACTCAGCCAGTGCTAGGTTAAATTACGTTATTCATGTTTCTCCCTTTTCCCTCAGTGGGAGCTCTCTCTTCCATACGAGGCTAGATTTGGACATTACTTTGCTCATACATTTCCCTATGCCAGCTGCCAGAATACCCTACCAATGTTATGGTCACAAGCATGGCAGTTAAAGACTGGGGAAAGTGACTTAACTTTTCCCTCATCCACTATTTCCCCCCTGCGTGCATGCCTCACCCTCGTGAGAAGGGTCAGGAAACACAGGTTGGCTAGGTAACATCAACCGGTGGCCTAAAACATCCAGATCTGCCACTGAAGGGGATTTATTTAAATATTGACTTCTATCACTTATGTCTACAGTCAAGTTTTTATTTGAAGGATTCTACTGCCTCATCAAAACAGTGACTAACGGGGGACATTTATAATGCAGCAGGGCTATGGGCAAATCCCTGACGTGAAGCTCATTCATCTTTTTAAAGCTTCTGACACTATATAGGCCATTTGAAGCTTTGGATGGAATGCAGTGTTCCTAGTGTTGGAATTCCTTTAATTGACTGGGAGCTGATTCATCTTCCAAGAAAATCATTTCAGACCATGGAGTCAACCCTTGGATCTTCCTAGCCACTATTTTTCTTCAGGGGTTCCCCGTCAGTTCTGTAAATGAGTATTTTGCAGAGTCAGTAAATATTTCAGTATCTGTTCAAATACAGCCCTCTTTGTTAACTACTGCTTTCTTTGTCACAGCAAAGTCATGTTTCATCTGTCATAAAGCAAAATTTCTGCAAGTTTAGACAGACCTGTCAGTCATACCCCAAATCAAGCATCCATGCAGAATGCATGATTTGTGATAGGGGAAACTATCTATCTATCAAGCTCATACAGAGCCTGTCTTCATCATTTCAAAGGGCCTTAGTGTTTTTATTTTCTGGCCACATTTGGGTTGTAATGGAAGATACTCAGATTTTTTTAATACACAAGGGATAATTTTTGGGCACCCTGGATTTCAAGCTTAGTGGATCAGCTTAGTGAGGTTCTTTGGTTTCCTCCCAGTCCATACTATGGACTGGGCAGCATAAAGATGGCATCCTATTGGCCCTCTTTTCAATAACATGGTGTGATGGACTGTAATTGGTTAATGCTTGAAACTGGTCCAAGAACCTTGAGTGACAAGGGATTCAAAGTGGAATTCTTCAGTTGAGAGAGACAGTTAGGAGGGGCAGTTGAGAGCTGGCAGTCAAGAACTCACAGTTAACTAGGAATGAAGGCTAAGGGAGTGAGGGGATCAAGAAGGATCCCCATTCAAGCCTGAGGAAAATAGCTCCCAGAAAAGGGGGTGATTCCTAACAAGTCTGAATGAGAGGATTAATAAAGATCCTGAGTTAGGGAACTGGGAAGCTTAGCCCATTCCTAACAAGTCTGAGGGAAATAGCTCCTAAAAGAAGGGGGCGATCCCTAGCTAGTGAATAAAGAAGGAAATTGGAACTTGTTTGAATGTTCCTGTCTTCACCAATTTAAGTGTCTGTGAGACCAAGAAGCTTATATTAGTTTATATAAGAAAAATTGCCAAGAAATCTCCTCAAGTTTTAAAGACCTGTCTGAATAACAGAAAGAGGTACTTGTTTGTGACGCATTATCTGATGTTTATTTGTATACAAAGTTAATTCATTCCTGTTGTCTGTTCACCTCATAAGTCCTACACCTGTTTTCCCAGGCTGGGTCAGCTTCTAACAATATACATTCAAACAACTGGGTGGGACAGTCAGAGAAAAACAAAGAAAGAAAAGGGGGAAAAAAAGGCTGCTCAGCCAGAAAGAAGATAAAGGGAAATCCTGTGAGAGAGGATGACGTCATCATACATGGTATGAAGAAATGCATTTTTCCTTGGGAGGTTTGAAATGAGCAAAACTTTCACAGATTTGGCTGGGCATGGAAGAGATGCAGGGTCTCACCTCCCTGTCAGGTGGCCAATTTACAGAGTGGACGGTAAAGGTTGTTGGCAAATAGAATTGGAGGAAGAAGCCAGCATTGAACATGCCTTCATCCCTCCAGATGGTCTGTATGAGTTTACTGTGTGACATTTCAGACTTATGAAGGCAGATGCATCTTTTCAGAAGTTGACAAATAACTTGTGGAATGACATCAAAATTTGCAATGGCTCATATTGATTACAGCACAGCTTTTTGCAAGGACTTCAATTTGCACTTGGAACATTTAGCAAGAATGTTAAGTGCTGTCCAGAGGGTAGGTCTCAGCATCAAGCTGGCAGGTTTTCTGAGTTGTGATCAATTATCCCTACAATGGCAGCAAACTTTGAGGAACCCAAACACCAAACTTCAGAGGTGGTCTTAGAAGACTGAGGAGTTCAACATAAAGATAGAACATATTGCTGGATGCAACAATGTGGTTGAAGATTTCCTTTCCAGGAAGGACACAAACTTCTAATGTGGACTGATTCTGATGTGGGATTATATGCTGGATGATTTGCACGTATATTTTCTAAAGTGAAATATGTTATCTTGTATGTGTCTTAAAACTGATTTGTTTGGATTTGTGCAGAGCAACATTCTGCAAAAAGATGATCTTCTGTGTGGCATCTTGGGAGGGAAAGCTGTGAAGAAATGCATTTTGTTTCTTTGGAGGTTTGAAATGAGCAAAACCTTCACTCTGAGGTGTTTTTTTTTTTAATTTCCTCTCTGGGCAGAGCACAGGCTGGAAAGGGGAAGTCAGTTCAATTGATTTCCAGACTTACTGAAGCCCACTTTCATATAAATGCTAATAGCTGTGGATAATGGGATGGTCAAGCTCACCCCCCTTCAAACAGGGAACAGAGGTGTTAAATACTAGAGAGACTTCAGGAAGGAAATTCTGGAGACTTCAGGAAAAACTTCTCTGACCTGGCCTGACCTGGTCAGTTGGTGGGAAAAAGAGAGTAACAGAACTCCTGGAGGCAAAGAGGAAGCTCTCTTTTGTGTTGAGTCCATCAGAGCAGACAGAACTCATAACTGAGGTCTGGAGGAGGCAGCCATTAACCATGTACTGGCCTGAAGAGCTGGAGAAAGCTGAAAGGTAATGGAAAGTCTGTAGAGATCTATAATATCCTAAGCTAAGGAGTCAGTCCTATATTTTAATATCTGATAGGGTATGTATAGAGAGAGGGATAGAGGAATTGTGCTTTACCCATTTCTTTTGAATCCCTTGCTCAGTCTGGTGCTGTGCTAAAAATATGCTTGTGAACATTTTCTCTTTAATAAATACTTTATAACTTTGGATGCTGGTAGTAGTTCTCTGTACCACATAGACCTCCACTGTCTTAGACAAGCTATTGTAAAAGCAGCACCAAGGGGCAGGCAGTTGGCAAATGGGCAGGGGTGCACAATGCAGTAAATGGTCCCTATGGTGACCAGGCATTGGGCAGCAGGAGACACAGAGGCAAGGCATCAGAACTTGGAAAGGAAGCTGGGAGTCCTGACCCTCCCAGTGGGCAATTCCTACAAAGGTCAGGTGGTGTCAGTGGTTACCTGAGAGAAAAAGAAAAGCCTCTCCAAGTGTTGGGAAAACTTTGGAGGGCAGGGTGGAACAGGTCCTGCAGGCCAGAGCAGGCCTGTTCTGCCGCACATGGCTTTAGCTCCTGTCCAAGGTTTTGGTCCTCTCCCTCTCCTGAGATAGACTGCAGTGTGTATCTGGGCTGGATATATCATTCAATTTAATTCTGGTCCTATAACTCCAGACTACAGAGATCAATTCCCCTGGATAAAACAGGTGTTTTGGAAGGTGAACTCTATAGCATTTTCCCCTCTGAGGTCCCCCTATGCCCACCCCCTGGCTCCATCCCTAAATCTCCAATTCCAACCTGGAATTTGCAACCCTATTACAACCTGATCTTGATGTTGATATGTATGTAGGAGCTGGGAGCTCTGCCTGCAAAGACTCACTAATCCCACTCAGAGTATGGCAGTGGGTTTGCTTCAAGCTTGTGTCTTTGTCAGTGTGTGCTGAGCAAGGCTCAACAATTGTTCATTGATAAGATGAAGAGAGTTAGTGGGTCCATGGTGAAGCTGATGCAGAAGGTGTAACCCTCAGTGTCTTTTAGTTACAAGGCTCTTACACAAGAACTTCTCCCCAAGTCCTTCAAGAACAGTCAGGGTAGACAAGAGAGAGCTGGATGGACCAATGATCCATCTAAGTTAATGCATTATATAGAAACATGTCCCTAATTGGTGAAAAGTCCTGAAGCATCTGTCTGAAGGAAAGCTCTTTCCAGAATGCTGTAGTGATTAAAGTATCAGACTAGGATCTGGAAGCCCCAGGTTTGAATCCCCCCTCTGCCATGGAAATTCGCTGAGTGACATTGGCCAGTCACTGTTTTTCAGCCTAACCTATTTACTTGTCATCAGGATAAAACAAAGGGGAATAATGTTGAAAGTCATATAATTAATTAAATATAAAAAGCATATGTCTTTCATGATGCAATCTGGTTTGTTCTAACAAAGGTATTAGTTATCAGAGTATTGCAATTCCCATGTACACTGTTACCGTTGCTATGATTCCCATAAACCTAGTATGATTGTAACCTTTCTGGATAATTAGTCAACAAATGATATTCCAGAATTATGAATAGTCTAATGGAGCAAGAGCTTGCCTCTGTTCCAGCCATGGCCCCATTTATTTTTAATGGATTATGCCTAAGTATTTTTTGCGGGTGACAGCTTCTGTTCCCCCTCCTCCCAGTGGTGTCGTTTTTAGAAGTCCCCTTTCTATAAAGACAATTGCTGGCTTGCGGCAAGGTCGTGGAGAACAGCTAGTCTGGGTGGCCCTGTCTCCCCTATTAAATTCTGTGTGAAATATACCTTGTCAACTGCTAGAGTTAATGGCTCATGGTTCCCCCCTCCCATATCTATTGCTTGAATATCCCATATCTATTGCTTGGATAATTGTGTAGAAGAACTTCTTTTTCTCAAGGTCAGTTTTTCCCTAGTAGATTGTGTGCATGTGTGAATAATACTTAGACTCTTAAGTAACAAGCCATTAAGTCAGTAGAAATTTTTGAATAGGTAGGCCTCTGTTTTGTAGTTCTTGAATGTGGCTCAAGGACTAACTACATATCACACAGTTACAAATCTGCCCTGTGTCCTATTTCACACTGTGAGATCCCTGTTTAAACTTCGATACTTCATACACATGGGGCCCCAGTTCAAACCAGCTCAAGCCTTCCCCTGAGTCATTTTCCTAACTTGAAATGTCCCTAGGGAGGAGGAGGAGGAAGAAGTAGAAGAAGAAAAAGAAGAAATTGGATTGATACCCTGCCCTTCACTCAGAGTCTCAGAGTGGTTTACAATCTCCTTCTCTTCCTCTCCCCACAACAGACACCCTGTTAGGAAGGTGGGACTGAGAGAGCTCTTTCAAGGACTGATTTTGAGAGAACAGCTCTGAGAGAACTTGTAACTGACCCAAGGTCACCCCAGCAGCTGCATGTGGAGGAGTGGGTTGTTTCAGGTCAGGATAATGGCATGGGGAAAAGGCCTAATAGTAATTTCCCAGCATAATTCTATACCAGTCTGAATGGCTGCCTCCACACATCTGTGAATATAAGTTTTGACAGTAAATGCCCACAGCAGTTCTGTTTCACTCTGGATAGACTCATATAGGGTGTGGTCAGATGGCATGCTGAGAGTGGTTTAAATTGCTCAATTTCTGACTGGATTATATTTGATCTGGACAATCACGATCCCACTTACCTCCCTTATCCTGCTTTACCACGCAGTCACTGCACTCCCTGCTGTCTACACTACCGACATGCAGGAGCGTGCATCAGCGGTTTTTAAACTTTTTTCTCAGTTTGAGCATGCACATAGGTGCCCCTCTGTAGAAGGGGGGAAAACTATCATGATGCATGCACAGAACCACCAGGGCAAATCAATCCGACTCCTCCAACAAAAGACTTCCCTTTAAATATTTGACCTGAAAATGGCCTCCTTGAGATCCCAAACTCGTCTAAATGCTAAAACAAGTGACTGTTCAAATGTTGGTTTTCTAAACAAGGTGGTGGAGCACCTATGCGCACACTGCCAACGCATAAAAGAATGGTGGGCAAAAAGCAGAAGCCTCGGGCAGCTTTCGAGCGGGGAGGGGGTTTAAACCAGAAGTGGCTCAACACCGCAGGAGCGATCAGATGTTGGAAACTGCAGCTCGAAACCAGAGATACAAGAAAACACCGCTTGGGGAACTGGTAACAAAATACTCAATTTTAAAGGGGATTTGAATCAGAAAGTGATGGCTGGGGACGGTGCACAGATGTTGGGTGTGTGAACATGGATATAAAATCCGTTACTGAAGTGTGCCGAAACGGCCCGTCTGAATGCACCCATACAGTGTAATAGTGTATATATCAGTGTAACACTCATATACTGTGTAAGAGAAGGAAATGAAATTGGGATCAGCGACCTCAAATGTCTTAGGCCAGTTCTGAAGCTTTTAGTGATCAATTTCAATGAATGACAGAGAGATTTGATGCTGACAGAAAAATGTCTTTTTTAATGTGTTCTCTCTGCCATTTCTACTTGTTTTACTCCTGTTTGGGATAGCCCTTATCTTGGCAACTTTTTACCATACTGCATAAAATAGGGAATGAAGAGGTTCACACCAATAACCCTAAACTTTTGGTCTTCACATCCTCCCCAAGCACTTCTGTCGTCTCAGGATCCATTATGAAATGCTCCCCCCCCATGATGGCCATTTATTTTTTACCAAAGAAAGATTTGTACGAAAGAAAAAAAATATCAAGAGCTGCTCCCCAATTGTTTGGCTCTGCTTTAAATGTCTTCGTGATGTATTTTTGTTGTTTGCCTCTGAGCTTGAAGGCAGTTTTTGCCTTTGGAGAAAAGATGGCATCCCAGCTGCTGGGATCTCATAGCGTTTTGATTTAATTTGCTACCACAAAAGCTAATATTTAAAAAGTCTCCTGTTCCTCAGCCACTGGGGGGAGGGGAGAGTGCCATTCTCTGAATCTTTCTGGGAGAAGACTTCTCTCCACAGCCCAACTGTCACTTCCTGCTTCCCCCCTCCCAACACATTTATAAAATGCTAAACTGACCTTTGTGGAATTATAAAGTGGAGCTGTCGCATTTCTTTGTGCAAAACCTATTTTTCTTACCCGATCCTTCCCCAGGCAATGAGTGGGATTCCTATTTTGTATAGCGTTCAGTGTTTTTTTTCTCCCCTCAGTCATCTTCCCGCTGAGCTAATAATTTGCTATGATGCTGTTAACACATAATGATCATTTCATATCACTACGAACATGTTTTCAGAAGCCCAAAGGTCATGTAGGATCAGATTTTAAATTCAGAAATTAAAGGTATTTAAATTGCATGGAAGGAGGTGCCGATTAACAGCCATTGACATTCAGCTTGGCATTTTATTGATTTTTTTTTTAAAGCATGCGCACCAAAAATTAATGTGCCCCTTGTGCTTCTGATTGTATTTCTCTCTGTTTCCATCACCAGCTGTGTAAAACTGGCTGAAGGCCAAATACAAAGTTCTGAGATGGGAACTCCAGGTCTGTGATTGGCTCTGAAAAGCAGAAGGACGGCATTTAGATCAGGGTCTTGGTGCTGGGGAATGAGGGGCAGGGGGTAATTCTTATCTCTGTGCCTTTTCCCTGATGGAAAATAGCTTCAGTTTTAATCTGTTGTCTGGGGGGAGGGGGTGGAGAAAGGTACAAGATAAATTTCCCCAGTCAGGATTTAAAGCAGCCCTGAGGGGCTTTTCTAGATGGGAAAATGATACAGAGAGAAGCCACCATCCTGGTCCAGATTGGGGGAGTCCCGCAGCTGTTTTTAGAACCAAATCATACCTGGGAAGTCTATTTGCCATCTAAAGGTTGTTATCCTCCAGGGGAGGCCTGAGGTTCTTCTGGAATTACAACTAATCTCCAGGCTACAGAGATCAGTTCCCTGGAGGAAATGGCAGTTTGGGAATGCATGGAATCACATCCCTGCTGAGCTCCGTCCTCCCCAGGCTCCATCCCCAAATCTCTAGGAATTGCCAAAGCTGAAGTTGGCAACCCTAAGTGCCATAGGGTTGCCAGGTCCCTTTTGGCAACTGGTGGGAGATGGGGGGATTACCAGGAGAAAGAGGAAGGCCTAGGCCACCTCACTGGGATCACACAGGAAGTGACATCATCCTGCTGCAATGTTGCTGTGACACTCTGGTATTTGGACAAAAACTCTATGATAAAAATGGCTTGTACCATAGAGTTTTGCCCAAATAACAGGGAGTGGCCAGATGTTGCTGGTATGATGACATCATTTCCTATGTGGGCTGGGTTTCCCCCCACTGGCCTACTGCTCTGCATCTGAGGGCAGGGCCTGGCAGCAGGTGATCCCTGCCTCCACTGGGGGTCTGACAATCCTAAAATGCAGACCTCCAGAGAAGCACCTGAATGGGCCCTGCAGTGGGGTCTCTGTCAGGCAGAGCTCTGAAAAAACAGGTTCCCTCCCTAGGCCTTGTCACCAGATGGTTTCAAAAACTGGGCAGATTTATGTGAGTCGTCATATTCTGCATTCTGATTTATGATCTATTTTCATCCTAGTTAACAAAACAGGGGTTTCTTGGAATTTGGAGTTATGCATGTGTGTGTTGAGAAATTTCTGGAGGGATCTGGGATTTGAGACATTCAAATGACATCCAAAAGGGGCAGGGAGAGGAGAGACATTTCAGTAAACAGGTAGTGGGAATGCAAATAGAGCCAGATGTCACAGCCACGGATGGCTGCACCTGAATTGAGAGCTGGATGGTGCATTCTTGAGGTCAAGGTCCCCAAGGCCACTGCTGTAAGTAAGGAACAGAAGCAGCAGCAACACATATGCTCCTTTGTTGACAAGGAAAGAGAGACAGACCAGGATTCTAATATGTATACAAGGCCTGACCAATCCCAAGGTTTCATGTTGCTAGCCAATTGCGGGAGCTGATGCTGAACACCATACTCTTCAACTGTCCTTATTTATTAAGGACAAGCCCTATTTTCTGGTTCCTGTTCCTGGAAAAAAAAAAAACCTATCTCAGTTTGTCCCCTTTTTCCTTTGAAGGATATCTTTAACTTAAAAAAAAAATGCATACCAGTTTACCTTGCATTGTATTAATAAACTGATCTTAAAATGGACCCCATTATGGTCAGTTTACTAACACCACTCCCTCAAGGCAGCCTGAAACCTTACCTTAATTAAACTATTAGTTTGGGCTGCTCCACTAACTATTCTTAGTTAGGGTATATCAAGGCAGGATTTGAAGTTGGGTTATTTATTCATTGATCTATTTACTTAACTTATACCCCACCATTCTCCCCAATGGGGACCCAAAGTGGTTTACATTATTCTCTTCTCCTCCATTTTATCTTCACAACAACCCTGTGAGGGAGGTTAGGCTGAGTGTAAGTGACTGGCCCAAGGTCACCCAGCAAGCTTCCATTACAGAGTGGGGATTTGAACCTGGGTCTCCCAGGTCCTACTGCAACACTTTAAACCACTGATCCTTACATATTACATAGATAACAGAACAATATCACAACTAGTAATCCAGTATCACAGAATTAAGAAAAGTCCTGTCCTTGTGATATTATAGAACAGCTTCTATAATAAGTTGTAGTAAATTGATGAGCAGCTCAATGTGCACCTGTTTTGTACTTGCTCTTCCTCAGAAGTTACTTGTAGTAGATCTTCCTCAGAAATTAAAGGTTTCCTTGCTCGAAAGCGGAGTCGAATCTGACTCTAGGGGTGGTGCTCATCTCCGTTTCGAAGTCGAAGAGCCAGTGCTGCTTGAAGATGTTTTCATGGTCTTGTGGTCAACATGACTAAATGCCGAGGTGCATGGAATGCTGTTAGCTTCCACTGAAGTGGTACCTATTTATCTACTTGCAATTTCTTGTTTTCAAACTGCTAGGTTGGCAGGAGCTGGGGCCAGAGATGGGAGCTTACTCCAATATGCGGCACTAGGGTCTTGAACTGGCAAACTACAGACCTTCTGGTCTGCAGCTTAATGTCTTAACCCCTAAGCCAGCGGGGCCTCAGAAATTACCTCCCTCTTATTTACAACTCAGCTTTTAGATAAGAAGCAAGCCAGTCCATTAACATTTCCTTAATCAGGTACAAAGCCTTCTGTTCTAATACTTGCCAGCAAAATGATCTCTGGGTCTGGGGATCTCCCAGATCCTAGTGCAACACTTTAAACCACTACACTGGCTCTTACTGGTAGCACAGTCTGTAGCAATGTGCTGATGGTAATGTTGTCTCTGTGCTGTCATCAAATCACATTTTTAGGTACAGCAGTAAAAGCAGGGTAAAAAAGTGCCAACCCACCATGAAGCAGACAGAGATGAGCTTTCAGCAGTTTTTGTGTTATTTTTTTAACAGAGCAGGGGGTGAGTAAGAGATAACCAAATGATCCTCATTGGAGAAGAGGGGCATCTCTCCTTATATATAAAGCTGACTTGGGGTGGCAAGATTCCATGCACTCCCATTGGCTGTAAAATGCCCTCCCTTAGCCATTGGCCTGCCAGCTGCCACTCAAGAGTAATCGTGTGCCATTGGCTGGGTGCTGGGTCTGCCCCTCTTCCCTGCCCACTTCCCCTTCAGCCACTCTTCTCTGTCAGAATTCCTAGCAAATGGCTTTGTCTCTTGACAAAGACACTTCTCCTGCTTGCCTCCTGTGTGGGACTTAACTTTTTCCTTAGTGGCTGTTGGTAGGTGTAACGAAATGGCCATTACCTGTGTTCGTAAGATGGCTGCTGGGCTGCTGTCTGTGGTTGATTGTTTGAAACGTTCTGCCATAAGGTTTAATTGAGCTGTAGTTCCAGAGAGGGGCCTGTAGGAGTATCACTCACTAGGTTGAATGGGCCTTCCTCATCTGCTGGACTACATTTCCTAGCTGCCCCAAGACAGGAAAGGGTGGGAAAACAGGGACTGTCCCAACATGCAGGGCAGCATCAATACAGAATGCAGCCCATCCAGGAAGGAGGCCGTCTTCATCCTACAGGAGGTTAGGAAAGGCTCCTGCTGCCTGTGCTGACCAGGCTGTCCAGGCCAGAAGCCAGAGACATGGGTGAACCCTTGGAGGCAGCAACAGTCAGCTGGACTAGGGAATGAATGGAAGTTTCCCTACTCTCTTGGGCCAGAGAGAGAGAGAGAGGCTAGAGCAGAGAGCCAGAGGCCGGTGTGTAGGGAAAGATGATGACGTTTAACCCCTGTGGGTTTATGCCCTGTTGGTTCATAGTGTGTGCTTACTCCTACAGTGTATGTGCGCCCTATAACTGTGTAAATAGTTAGATAAATATTTTATTTGGGCTAATAATCTGTGTTGTGCTCTGACCATGTAGTCTCCCCCACTCTGCACAATAACAAAGGGAGGAGGTAGCCCAAGGAGGCAGGAAAGGCCAGACCCTTGGGTTGCCAACTTTCCAGGGATCCCCCAAAGATTGGGGATTCCATCTCCAAACACGGAGATTTGGCCACAGGGGTCTCACTATCCCTCTAAAAAGGCAGTGATGATTCAGTGATTCATGGCAGCGAATTTAAGGAGTGAAATACACATACGGGACAAGGGTGGGAGGCAAACAGCTGAGTGGTAAACTGGAGCCTGTTTCGCCACAGTAGGCAATCAAACTTGGTTCAGACAAAGGAAGGAAACCCTTTGCAGGCCTTTGAGAGAAACTCACTGGGGCCAGTCCTGAGTCTAGGGTTGCCAGCTCCAGTTAAGGAGATTCCTGGAGATTTTTTGGAAGAGTCTATGGAAGCCAGGGTTTAGGGAGGGGAGAGGCTTCAGCTGAACAGAATGCCATATAGCCCAAAGCAGTTATTTTCTCGGGGGGGAGGGAGAGATCTGTTATCTGGAGTTCAGTTGTGATACCTGGTGATCTTCAGGCTCCATCTGGAGGTTGGCTGCCCTAGGAGTAGCAGTCAGTGCTTCAAAGCAGGTTCTGCTAGATCCAGGTTCTTGCTGTAGAAGCTGAGTGGGTGATTTTGGACCAGTCACAGACTTTCAGCCTAACCTACCTCACAGGGTTGTTGAGCAAGTCAAAAGGGGAAGAGGAGAATGATGTAAGCTGCTTTGGTCCCCATTGCAGAGAAAGATGACTTTTCCTCCTGGGAAACCATTGTTTCCAATCTCTAAGTGTGGGCTGGAGATCACTCAGAATTACAACTGCTCTTCAGGTGGCAGAGATCGGTTCCTCTGGAGAAAATGGTTGACTCTGTGGCAGTCAGGGCTTCAGAGCATGGAAAATGGTGAACTCTGGCAGTCAGGGCTTCAGAGCACAGGAGAAGCTGCAGGTGTGTGTGTGGGAAATGGAAAGCTGAAGAGAGAGAGGGAAATAAAGGTAGGTTGATGACTGGCTGAGAAGGAGATAGGGTTGCCAACTCCAGGTGGGAAATTCCTGGAGATTTGAGGGATGGAACCTGGAGAGGGTGAGGTTTGAGGAGGGGTGGGACCTCAGACAGGTACAATACCACAGACTCCACCCTCCCAACCAGCCATTCCCTTCTGGGGAACCACTGTTTCCAATTTCAGGAGATGGGTGGAAATGACTCAGAATTACAACTGATCTCCAGGAGGGAGGGGGAAGAGATGGAAAGCTGAAATCAGAGGGGCAGATAATGGCAGGCTGATGCTTGGCTGGGAAGGAGATAGGGTTGCCAACTCCAGGTTGGGAAATTCATGGAGATTTGGGGGGTGGAGCCTGGAGGGGGTGAGGTATGAGGAGGGGTGGGAGATCAGACAGGTACAATACCATAGACTCCACCCTCCAAACCAGCCATTTCCTCCTGGGTAACAATTGTTCCCAATCTCCAGGTGAGGGCTGGAGATCACTAAAAATTACAACTGCTCTTCAGATAGCATAGATCAGTTCCTCTGTAGAAAATGGTGGACTCTGTGTCATTATACCCTGCTGAGGTCGCCACAGCACATTGATGCTGAGTGCCAAAGGCCTTGGCACTCTCCCAGAGCCTCTTTCTAGAGCTCATTGTATTTATTTCCACAATGGGCATTATTCCTAGTTAAGCATAAATCAGATTGCCTCTATTTTCATCTGTGAAATATTGGAGTGTTGGACACACTGATTTCTTTCTTCACCAGGCTAATAATACCCCAAAGGGTGAACTGCCCATTTTAAAACCCAAAGTCCAAAACATGGAGTCATCTGAATAAGCTCAAATGTTGAAATTGTCAAGGAAAATTAAACAAACACACAAACAGTTTGACCTTCAAGGAGGTTCCTCAGTCAAGAACTTCTCCAAATGATATGCCCTGCCCAATGCCTCATTCACATGGTATTACCATAGATATCCAAAGAGGTGGCTATGGTTTCTTGACATGAACCCAATGGAATCTCCCCCCCCCAGTTGCTTCAGCCTCAGACCTACTTCATTAGTACTGGGGGGCGTTATTTTCCAAAGAGTGATTGGGGAGGAGAAGTAGTGGTCAGTTCTGTGAAATTATTTTTATTTTCTAAATCACCTTGGCAGGTTCCTGGAGAGGAAGCACAAAAATGTTATAAATAAATAAAGCTTCCAACACAACAAGGATTTCAAAGTCACATTCTGGCATGAACATGGCATGACACACGACTATCTTAGCACTTACATATTACATTTGAAATTCGGGGAGGGGGGATGACACTGAAGTGTGGAATCTCAGTTTCTTATCAATTTGAAAATGTTCTTTTAGCAAAGGCCATCAAGGGCTGGATTAAACATCTCCAGAGGTTTCAGCTGGCCCACAGGCCATCCCTGATCTAAGCACATGCATACAAAGTTAAGCTAATAGCCATTTCATTTTGTAAGTTTCTCATCTATTGATTCCCAGGCTACCTTGGTTCAGACTTTTTGGAATCAAGCAATTTCTTCCTGTGACTAATAGCGAACAAAGTCATCATCTGGTAATGTACGTTGAAAAGGTTACCCATTAATAACTCCAAGATTCCAGAGCAATTGCAAGAAAGCATTGCATACTGGGAACCATCAAGCATCAAAGAGAAATGAAAATTCAAATTAGAGCCAGCAGCGATGTTTCTGGGGCAAAATATACCTGCCAAGACTTGGTCCGGAACGTTTTCGATGGGTAATATCAAGTTAATGTGTTCTGCCCTACAGTAGACCCATGTGTTCTGATAAGTGCTTGAGAAAGATCCAACTTACACCTAACTTTTATAATTCCAAGAAGAGACTGGCCTTATTTTTTTCTTTTTTGTCCCAGTAGCCTTTGGCGCATCTTGAAGTCTGTTTTATGCTCGTATTATGCTCGTACTTCTGGAATCAAGGTTCTTCTACAGGCTACACACTTCAGATTTTCCCATCATACCATGCAACCTCTTTTCCATCTTCCCTCCTTTCTTGTCTTGAACATCCAGGGCTGTCAAGAGGGGGCAGGTTACCAGGAAGACTAGGGAAACAGCCAGGCAAGGTACCACTGGAAGATAGCAGCTGTTCTGTTGCTTGTTCTAATATTCTATTATTTATTTATTTTAAAACATTTTAGAGCCATCTTTCCACCCAGTTTAGGATTCCTAAGGTGGAGAACAATAAAAACATTTAAATAAAGTTAAAAACACACACATATGTGCGTAAAGTGTTGTCAAGTTGCAGCTGATTTATGGTGACCCCAGCAAGGGGCTTGCAAGGCAAATGAGAAGAAGAGCTGGTTTGCCATTGCCTTCCTCTGTGAAGACTTCCTTGGCGGTTTCCCTTCCAAGTATTGGCCCTGCTTAGCTTCTGAGATCTGACAAGCTACACCATGCACCCTCCCCCCAAACACATATAAATATATAAACATAAAACATCTCAACAAAAACGCATGAATGGGAGGAAGGGTTAATGAGAACCAGTGAGGGAGCACCAGGCAAAAATAGAAAACCAAACAAAACCAGACAACTCCCCCCCCCCGACAAAACCTGCTGGCAGAAGACAATGATAGAAGGAGGTAGATGAATCTCCCTGTGGTGGGGATTCCACAATTTTGGTGCCACAACTGAGAAGTCCCTTTACTGGGTTACCAGCCATTTAGCCTTGGAAAATGGGGACACACAAAGCAGGACCTCTGAAGGTAACTGCAGTGGTTGTGTCACTGGCACTTTTAAGCAGCTGCTGGACAAACACTTGTCAGGGATGCTCTAGGCTGATCCTGCATTGAACAGGGGATTGGACTAGATGGCCTGTATGGCCCCTTCTGACTCTGTGATTCTACGGTTCTATAAGTTCATATAGCAGTATGCTGTCCATATGCTATTCACACTATTCTACATTTATATCACAAAAGCGTGCAAAGTGTTTGGCCTACGTCACTTCAGTAATGCTTACAAAATAGGCCTGCATTACTGACACTGTTTTCTGGATGTTTATTGAATAATTTTTATTCCACACACTTACATCCTTCTCTTCTTATAAGCTCAGGGTGGCTAACTGGCCTAGTCCCAGTTCCTGCTGTGGGATGGGAATCAATGGCTGAGTTCAGACTGGCAGTTTGGCCCGATATAGGCACGTTTCACAAATGGATTAAAGGGGCCAGTTCACACAGGCACAGCTGTCAGGCATTCCCCAGCCATACTCAGCCCGTCTTGTAATGCTTCCCTCCTGAGTTTAAAAAGTATCAGGTGAAAGTGGTAGCAAACCCTGGAGAGCGTGTGGATCCCGCTTCCTTGATGTGTGCATGCTAAAAGCCGTGTGAACCAGCCGCATTGATAATTGCTGCTGCGCCTATGCACCTATGCACCTATGTGCATAGACGCATGTCGCCGGAGTGAGAAAAAGCTGCTTACAGCCACGCCTCTGCAAGGGGTGGGCCAACAGTGCAAATGCTCCCTTGTACCTCCTCCCTGGTATGCTCCCGCATCAGTCAGTACAGTGTGACTGGGAATACCCGGAACACGTTGTTCCGAGTCTTTTTGCCATGACTCCCTCACGCTTCATACTGCCAGTCTGAACTCAACCATTCAGTGTCAAAAGAAGAATCTGAGGGGTCAGTAGACAACAGCCACCTGGCCTATACTTGCAGCAGAATGAAGTGACATAGTGTGGTATTTCACTATGAGGGAAGAAGATCACCCTTTCAAATGATCCCTTACATAAAATGACGTCCTGCCGATAGAAAACTATCACAGCAAAGGGAAAGCTGGACTGGAGCTTTCCTTCTTGGGGTACTGATTTTCTACTTGGGAGGAAGTTTCTTAAGGCAGGAGGCAAGGACTGAAATATCCAGCTCCTCACCTGCAACTTGGGGTAGTCTTGTCCACTCTTGCATCTCAGTATTTACTGTCTTATTCTTTTGGTTATATAAACACAATTTTCTTGTGCTTTGGCTTTCACTAACCATTCAAAGAACCCCTGTCTGTTGGACCAGGCCATTGGTCCATCTAGGGTTGATAGTCCAAGACTTCCATGAGAGGGGGTGCTAGCAACTTTGGAGATGTGGTGACATCACTTCGGTGTGACAGAAAAATGATGTCATTGCATCAGAGGTGACACTCTGGTGGTGGTGAAAAGTGTCCAAGTCACAGCCGACTTATGGCAACTCGGGTGGTCTTTCAAGGCAAGAGACTAACTGAAATGGTTTAAAGAAGAAGAAGATAAGAGATTGGATTTATACCCCGCCCTTCACTCAGAGTCTCAGAGTGGCTTACAAACTCCTTTCCTTTCCCTTCCCCTCCCCACAACAGACATCCTGTGAGGTAGGTGGGGCTGAGAGAACTCTAACACAAACTGCTCTTTTAGGAACAGCTGTGCCAGAGCTTGTGACTGACCCAAGGTCACATCAGCAGGTGCAAGTGGAGGAGTGGGGAATCAAACCCGGTTCTCCCAGATTAGAGTCCGCACACTTAACCACTACACCAAATTTGCTCTCCGTTTGCCGTTACCTGCCTCTGCATAATGATTCTGGATCTCCTTGGTAGACTCTAGTCCCATTCAAGTACTAACCCAAGTTAACCCTGCTTAGCTTCTGTGATCTGATGAGATCAGGCTACCCTGGGCCATCCAGGTCAGGGCGACACTCTAGTATTCACCAAGTGTTAGAAAGTCACTCTCCTTCATGGATCACTGCCTTGTCGTGGTGAGGGGGCTTGCGTGGTTCGATGAGGCTGTGGGCTATGCCGTGGAGGGCCACCCAGGATGGACAGGCCACAGCAGAGAACTCAGACCAAGCGTGATCCCCTGGAGAAGGAAATGGCAACCCACTCCAGTATCTTTGCCAAGAAAACCCCATGGACAGTAACAAAAGGCTAAAAGATATGACACCAGAAGATGAGCCCCTCAGGTCGGAAGGTGTCCAATATGCTACTGGGGAAGAGCAGAGGGCAAGTACGAGTAACCCCAGAAAGAGTGAAGCGGCTGGGCTAAAGCCGAAAGGATGCTCAGTTGTGGATGTGTCTGACGGTGAAAGGAAAGTTCGATGCTGCAAAGAACAATACTGCATAGGAACCTGGAATGTAAGGTCTATGAATCAAGGTAAGCTTGACGTGGTCAAAAATGAGATGGCAAGAATGAACATTGACATCTTGGGAATCAGTGAACTAAAGTGGACAGGAATGGGTGAATTTAACTCAGAAGACCATTATATCTACTACTGTGGCCAGGAATCCCGTAGAAAAAATGGTGTGGCCTTTATAGTCAACAAGAGAGTGAGAAAGGCAGTATTGGGATACAATCTCAAAAATGACAGAATGATCTCAGTCCGAATCCAAGGCAAACCATTCAATATCACAGTAATCCAAGTCTATGCCCCAACCACTGCTGCAGAAGAGGCTGAAGTGGACCAGTTCTATGAAGACCTACAACAGCTCATAGAACTAATACCAAAAAATGATGTCCTCATCATCATAGGGGACTGGAATGCTAAAGTAGGAAATCAAAAGGTAACCGGAATAACAGACAAGTTTGGCCTTGGAGAACAAAATGAAGCAGGGCAAAGGCTAACAGAGTTTTGTCAAGAGAACACGCTGGTCATAGCGAACACCCTTTTCCAACAACCTAAGAGGCGTCTCTACACATGGACATCACCAGATGGGCAACACCGAAATCAGATTGACTATATAATTTGCAATCAAAGATGGAGAAACTCTATCTAGTCAGTAAAAACAAGACCTGGAGCTGACTGTGGCTCAGATCATGAGCTACTTATTGCAAAATTCAGACTTAAATTGAAGAAAGTTGGGAAAACCACAAGGCCATTCAGATTTGACCTAGATCGCATCCCCAAGGAATATACAGTAGAGGTGAAGAATAGGTCTAAGGGACTAGATTTGATAGACAGAGTGCCTGAAATACTATGGACAGAGGTCCGTGACATTGTAAAGGAGGCAGCAATCACTGCCATCCCAAAGAAAAAGAAATGCAAGAAAGCAAAGTGGCTGTTTGATGAGGCTTTACACATAGCAGAGGAAAGAAGGAAAGCTAAAGGCAACGGTGAAAAGGAAAGATTTGCCCAACTGAATGCAGATTTCCAGAGAACAGCAAGGAGAGATAAGGAGGCTTTCCTGAATGAACAATGCAAAGTAATAGAGGAAAACAATAGATTGGGAAGGACTAGAGATCTCTTCAAGAAAACTGGAGAAATCAAGGGAACGTTCCATGCAAAGCTGGCCATGATAAAGGGCAAAAACGGTAGGGACCTAACAGAAGCAGAAGAGATTAGGAAAAGATGGCAAGAATACACAGAAGAACTATACAAGAAGGACCTCAATGTCCTTGACAACCACGATGGTATAATCAGTGACCTCGAGCCAGACATCTTGGAAAGCGAAGTTAAATGGGCCTTAGAAAGCATTACTAACAACAAAGCTAGTGGAGGTGATGGTATCCCAGCTGAGTTATTCAAAGTCTTAAAAGAAGATGCTGTTAAAGTGCTGCACTCAATTTGCCAACAAATTTGGAAAACACAACAGTGGCCACAGGATTGGAAAAGGTCAGTGTACATTCCAATCCCAAAGAAGGGCAATGTCAAGGAATGTTCAAACTATCGCACAATTGCACTCATTTCACACACTAGCAAGGTCATGCTCAAAATTCAACAAGCTAGGCTCCAACAGTACGTGGATAGAGAACGGCCAGAAGTACAAGCTGGGTTTCGACGAGGTAGAGGAACTTGAGATCAAATTGCCAACATTCACTGGATTATGGAGAAAGCAAGAGAGTACCAGAAAAACATCTACTTCTGCTTCATTGACTATGCTAAAGCCTTTGATTGTGTGGATCACAATAAATTATGGCAGGTTCTTAAAGAGATGGGAGTACCGGACCATCTCACATGTCTCCTGAGAAACCTGTATAAGGGTCAAGAAGCAACAGTTAGAACTGGATATGGAACAACTGATTGGTTTAGCATAGGAAAAGGAGTACGGCAAGGATGTATATTGTCACCTTGCTTATTTAATTTATATGCAGAGTACATCATGCAAAATGCTGGCCTGGATGAATCAAAAGCTGGAGTTAAGATTGCTGGGGGAAAGATCAATAACCTCAGATATGCAGATGATACCACTCTGATGGCAGAAAGTGAAGAGGACTTAAAGAGTCTCTTGCTCAGGATGAAAGAGGAGAGCACAAAAGTGGGCTTGAAGCTCAACATCAAAAAAAGTAAGATCATGGCATCTGGCCCCATCACTCCTTGGCAAATAGAAGGGGAAGTCGTAGAAGTAGTGACAGACTTCACGTTCCTGGGATCCCAGATCACTGCAGATGGTGACTGCAGCCATGAAATTAAAAGATGCCTGCTCCTTGGGAGGAAAGCGATGGCAAACCTAAACAGCATGATAAAAAGCAGAGACATCACCTTGCCAACAAAAGTCTGCATGGTCAAAGCAATGGTATTCCCCGTAGTAATGTATGGCTGCGAGACTTAGACTATAAGGAAGGCCGAGCGTCGAAAAATAGATTCTTTTGAACTATGGTGCTGGAGAAGACTCTTGAGAGTCCCTTGGACTGCAAGGAGATCAAATCAGTCAATCCTAAAAGAAATCAACCCTGATTGTTCCCTGGAAGGCCAGATCCTGAAGCTGAAGCTCAAATACTTTGGCCACCAAATGAGAAGGGAGCATTCACTGGAGAAGACCCTGATGCTGGGAAAGATTGAAGCTCAAAGAAGAAGGGGACGGCAAAGGATGAGATGGTTAGACAGTGTCATCGATGCAACGAACATGAAATTGAGCAAACTTCAGCGGACAGCGGAAGACAGGAGGGCCTGGCGTAATCTGGTCCATGGGGTTGCGAAGAGTCGGACTTGACTGCGACTGAACAACAACAGAAAGTCACTTCGTATGCAATGATCTCACTTTCATGCCATGCCTGAAGAGACATCCTTGCATTGCTGCTGATGCTGATTTCATTCCTCTCCCCCCATTTCCCTTAAAATTTCCCCCAGCTGAGCTGTGGCAGGGAGAGCCAGTGGGAGATGAGAAGCCTTCTTAACTCTGTGTGGTCCATCATACTGTTTCACACAGTGCCCCCAAAACATGGTGCTGAGGTCAAGGCCTTCCCCTGATTCTTCTACCCCCCCCTTGCAGTTATTCTCTTTTGAAAGCACAAACCTTTCTGATGTGAAATGTGGCCTAGCTCACCCCAGCTGGCTCTGTGGTTGTTGTGTGGCAGCCTTGGCATCACAGTGTGGCAAGGACTTGAGACAAATGATCAGTGGCAGGCCCCAGTGATTGTGAGGAAGCAGGGCAATCAGGAGAGTGCAGATGGACAGTTAGAGAACAGCCTAAAAACCTGTTCATCAGGCTACCTGGGGCTGGCAGTGTCACAGAGTGTAGCTTTAATAGAAGGGGGAAGAGATTAACTAGCGTCGCTCAAGAAGCAGCCGTTCTCATCCCCGCTGGCAAGTCACCATCCTTGACAGGAATGGGGAGAAAAAGAAAATAAAAGCGGGACGAAGAACCCTTTATCCATTGGCAGCAAATCGAAAATTAGCACACCATGGGAAAAGTGTCAACCCTTCTCCGTGCTTGCTGGGCTCATTTTCTATTGGCAGGGAGTTTTTAAATTTAGGGGAGCATTCGAAAAATGTGATCTTCCTCCTGTACTCCATTCTGCCAACTCATTCATTTGCAAGTGTACATACAGCAGGTTTTGGGAAAGGACTTGCTCTGCCTGTGGCCCCGGAGAGCTTTTCGAGAACTGCTCTTTCAAGAGCAGCTTGCCCAAGGTCATGCCAGCAGCTGCAAGTGGAGGAGTGGGGAATCAAACCCGATTCTCCCCGATTAGAGCCCATGCACTTAACCACTACACCAGACTGGCTATACACACTATACATAATGCCACTTCACATGCAAACTAGCTGTGGGGTTTTTATTTATTTATCTAATTTATTTATTTATTAGATTTCTATTCCACCCTTTCCTGGTGGCTCAGGGCAGATTACAACACACAATTTGTTCCTGTAATGAGTGTGCTCACTCTAAGGGGCTTGCCTCCTAAGGGACCTTTCCCTGAATGTTCAGGATCTTTCATACAGAGGTTTTCCATGGTTTGGGTACCACTCTACAGTCATTCTTAGAGCTTCTTCATGACATTGCCCTTTTCCTGGTCTTTCCATGGTTTCCTTGCCATTCCCCAGGCTTTCTTGAATCACCTTTGATCTGATTTTGAAAAATCTTGGAAGAAAAACAAGGAAACTATGGAAAGGGTGTATGTGAGGGCAACTATGCCATGAGGAACCATGAGAAACAATGCTGTACTATAGCAAGCAACCATACTGCAGAAGAAGAAGAAGAGATTGGATTTATACCCCGCCCTTCACTCGGAGTCTCAGAGTGGCTTACAAACTCCTTTCCCTTCCCTTCCCCTCCCCTCAACCCTGTGAGGTAGGTGGAGCTGAGAGAGCTCTGACAGAAACTACTCTTTTTCAAGAACACCTCTGGCAGCACTATGGCTCGCCAAGGTCATCCAGCAGCCACGAGTGGAGGAGTGGGGAATCAAACCCAGTTCTCCCAGATTAGAGTCCGTGCACTTAACCACTACACCAAACTGGCTGTACACTAAACTGGCTACACCAAAACCTCTGTGTGAAAGACCCCTTCAGCTCCCATTGCCAAAAAAAGGAACTGTGCAGCCAGTGTTTTTATGAAGGCATAAGGAAATACATGTAGGGCATGTTTGAACCCAACCACTTAAATCAGATTAACCCCACGCCTGCCTCCCAGTGTCCTGATCAATGAATGCTAAGTTAGTGGGATGACAGAAAATGATTTGGCACTTAAAACAATAACATTTAATTTGCTCATTGAAGTTATTCAGTGCCCTCCTAAGCAGAGTTACACCCTTATATTAAAGTCAAGCACTGCCGGCTCGCCCACTAGGCGAGCTAGGCGCTCGCCTAGGGCGCTGGGGTCCACAGGGGCGCCAAAGCGCCCCCGCCCCGCCCCCGTGAAGCCGGCGCTGGGAGGGAAGGGGCGCCCCTTCAAACGGGCGCCTCTTTCCTGGCTTTCTGAGCACGCCGCTACTGCGGCGTGCTCAGGAAAGCCGGCGCTCCCCCCGTCTTCAGCTGGCGCTGGGGCTGAGAGGGAAGGGGCGCCCGTTCAAACGGGCGCTCCTTCCCTGGCTTCCTCCCCCGTCTCCAGCCGGCGGAAGGGGCGCTGCGGTGTGCTCAGGAAAGCCGGCGCTCCCCCCCCATCTTCAGCCGGCGCTGGGGCTGGGAGGGAAGGAGCGCCCGTTCAAACGAGCGCCCTTCCCTGGCTCCCCCCGTCTCCAGCCGGCGGAAGGGGCGCCCGTTCGAACGGGCGCCCCTTTCCTGAGCACGCCGCCGGTGCTGGGGCTGGGAGGGAAGGGGCGCCCGTTCAAAGCCGGCGCTCCACCCCCCGTCTCCAGCCGGCCCTGGGGCTGGGAAGGGGCGGCCGTTCAAACGGCCGCCCCTTCCCTAGCTTTCCTGAGCACGCCGCTAGTGCGGCGTGCTCAGGAAAGCCGGCGCTCCACCCCCCCCGGTCTCCAGGCCCCACCGGGAGATTGGCATCCCCGTGGGGTGGGCGCCCCAGGCTGTCTTGCCTAGGGCGCCCAGACACCTGGGGCCGGCCCTGAAGTCAAGGGACTTAGGATGGCACTGCTCACCCACCACAAGGCCTCAGCAGGTCCCCTCCCATGCTTCCAAAACTAATTTGGAAACTTAAGTTTTAGAATCATGCTGCTTAGTTTGCTTTTCATTTCTTTCTATTACTTTTCAGCTTTTAAACACTTTCCAGTTCATGAAGCCATTTAACACCGGCATCAACAACAACATCTAGAAAAGACTAAGAAAGTTGTGAGAAACACATTCACAATTTTAACTAAAGAGAGACGTAGAAAAATCAGGACACCCTTGAAAAAGCATCACCAGCTGTAGAAAAAGACAAAGAGATGGGGGCGGGGGTGGGGAACAGGCTGATCCTTTAGTACAAGGCAGGGAGGGGACAAATTTCAAGGAGTGGTATTTTTTTCACCTCTGGTGTGTGCTTTTGGGGCAATTTGGACAAGGACAAAAGACTGGGGGGGGGGAGAATTCAACAGCTTTGGGTCTCCTACTGCTCTAGGGGAAAAAAAGAAAATAAAAGAAAGAACAAGAAATGGCTTCCTCCAGATGGTACATTTCTGTTAAAAAAGAGAGAGAACAAACTAGGAGATTCTTTAATGGATCTCTCATGTTAACATGTAACTGTGAAGTGAGAGTCTCAGGATGTTCAGTTCTGCATCGAGTATTCAGTTACACACTTGCAAAAACAGAAGATATGTATACCTTTCTCGAGAAGTTGTATTGACTGTTCTGTAGCATCCTTGTATGTACATGAGAAGCGTCTGGATTGACTGCATATCATGCGTAGTTCGGTCAATCAATAGCGACTCACTCCAGGATTTTGATCTACCTTCCTCATTACATTTTTTAGATGCACCTCTCAGTGTTGTCCTAACAACCAGGGAGGGATTGTGGTTCTCAGGTAGAATGTGCGCCTGTTGTGTATGATGTCCCAGCTTCAATCTCTGACAGATCTAGCTAAAAGGATTTCAAGTAGCAGGTGTCAGGGGAAAGAGTCTTTTCTACCTTGGACCCTGGAAACTGGGCTGTGCTGAAACACTCAGTCCTGGGGAAGGTATAAAGCAGTAGGCCTCTTTGCTTATGCTCTCTCTGTTAGAAGTAACTGGAAACAGTGGCGGTAGTGGTGGGACAGTCTTCCCTGCTTTTCAGCTACAAAATCGCTACAACAGTTATGACAAATATATTGTCGAAGGCTTTCACAGCCAGAGTTCATTAGTTGTTGTAAACTTTGTGGGCTGTATGGCCCTGGTCTTAGCATTGTAGGACCTGATGTTTGGCCAGCAGCTGTGACTGGCATCCTCAGAGGTATAACATGGAAAGATGGCGTACCCTCTGTGTCAATGACACAGGTTGCTGTGGTTTTATTGGTGGTGCTTAGAAAAAGCTTGCAAATAGAAAAACTTTTAAACAAGGGGAATGAGTTTATTTTTTTTAAAAAAATATATTAGTTTTTCATGCACACAACATAGTATGAGATGGAAAACAGAATTGTTTCACTAGTCTGGGGCTGCCTCTTGTCTCAGTGTGTGTGTCTTCAAGAATGAGACTCCTCCCACTGCTGTGCAGAGGTTGGAAGGGGACAAGGCAGTGCAAACAATGGTAGGTGTCAGGGCGGCAGAATGTCATCAATGGGATGGATCCCATCAATGACTCCTCTCCAGCTCCTCTCCCTCATTGTTGAAGCCTCCATCCCACATGGCTGTTGTACATGCAGGTCTCAGGACAGCCTTTTTCCATGGCCAGAAGAGTCTTCTCCCTCCCCTTTTTGCCAGCAGAAAAGTGGGTCAGATCCATCCCCTAGTGTGTGGGGCTGCTATGTGGGGCTAGCAAGGACTGTCTAGAGATGAGGGAGACTGGCTTCTTTCCTCTCCACCTAGGCAGCTTGGCAGTGCCTGTAAAGCACTGGGATGCACCAGTGGGGAGGAAGGATTGGAGGGGTTAGGGGTGATGCTTGCTAGAAGGGAAGGCATCCCATTTATAGAGGGGGCTTTCCCCTCCATTGTCCCACAGTGCTACAGACCTGGCAGTGGATCCCTGACTGTGGTGGACCCTGGTTAACAGCCCCTCTTGCCCACTGGATAAAATAGAGAGTTACTGCCATTCTGAGGTCAGAGCAGCAATGGTCTGACTCAGTGCAAAGTGCATGGGGATCAAACAGGCATCCATGGGAAAGTCAAGGTCCCTGTTAAGCGTAGTGTTGCACAATCACCTTTCTATTACAATAGCAAATGGAGAGCAGAATTATTAAAAATGGCCACTTTTATTGAACACTCCAAATGTCTTTAAATAGTATTGGGCACATGAATTCTTGCATTGTGTTCCCATGGCTTTTCATCTCTTCTGTCCATAAAACACCTCGTCCTAATAAGTGAACAGATGAACTTTGATCTTGCAACTGGGGGGCGGGGCTTGCAATGCCCATTAATCGTATTGCAGGTACTTTCCCACTTACGTTGTGCAGGTTGGGAAGTGTAGTTCAATTCCTTTAAGTCCAAGCATGTACCAACAAGATGAATGCTTTTGATTGCACAGGTGCAAAAGCAGCATGTCCAGTTGGCTGACTTCAAAGGCCCTGCTCATAGTGACCTTGGGGCAGAGTTTACCTCAGCAATCCAGTCAATTGTGAGGACACTCAAACAGGGGCCCTCCAACCAGCCACCATGCAGACTCAAAGCCCCCTGAAATACTACTCATTCCAGATTGAACCAAAGAATGTGTCTGGGATGCTTGACTTGAAATGAAACAGCCATTGCTAACACGGTATGTTTGCTTTTTTGACATTTTGTATGTGAAGACTGGACTGCAGAATCTCTAGTATATGCAAGTGTCAAACCATCATATACTAAATGGCCTTAGTGGGCAGGCTCTTTAGCATTTGTAAGTCAAGAAAAGGAAAATTTCAAGCCTTGGGTAACAGGTGGTTATTGGTAGAAAAGAGGAAGAGTCCAGAAGCACCTTAAAGACTAACAAAATATGTGGAGGGGGATGAGCTTTTGGGAGTCACTGCTCATTTCTTCAGATACAGCTAGAATGGGAGTCCATCTGTCCTGTTTATTGGAAAGTGGAGTGATTTCATAAGAACATAAGAGAAGCCAATGCTGGATCAGGCCAAATGACAATAGCAGGTGGATTAGGTGTGATATGCAGAGAGGTAGAAGGAGTGGAGAATTCAGCATTGGTAATGGCATGGGAAACCTAGGTCTTGATTCAGTCCAGGTGGATGCATTGTCTTGAGCTTTGATATCATTTGCAATTCAGCAGTCTCTCTTTCTAATCTCCCTTTGAAGTTCTATAAGAGAACTGCTATCTTTAGGTCAGCAACTGAATGTCCTGGAAGGCTAAGATGTTTCCCCACTGGTTAATTTAATGTTGTGGTTTCTAATGTCAGACTTATGTCCATTTATTCTTTGTCCTAGGATCTGGCCTGTTTGTCCAATGCAGAGGGTGGAAGAGCATTGCTGACACATACATCTCATTAGAGAATGAGCAGGAGTAGGAACCTGAGATGGTATGGCTGATGTTGCTGAGTCGATGGTGTTGATAGGATCTATATGAGAGCAAAGCTGGCATCTTGGTTTGTTGCAGGCCTTGATACCAGAGTCCATGTTACTGCTAAGTAGCTTATCACTGTGGGTGAGAAATTGTTTTGGGTTAGCAGGCTGTCTATAAGCAAGCTGTCTGCTGGATATTACCATTCACCACAAGGTGGTGCCGATGCCATTTGGAGGCTGGTTTGCCAAAGACTTAATTCCAGACATCTCACCCTGGGAATATGATCAGAAGCCAAGAGACTTGCAAATGTATGCTCCTTTCACCTCTATAGGGTTTTTCTTGTATCCTGCAGCGGCCAAAGCAAGGTACAGGCTCCAGTGCAGTTTGCACTCTTTGTGCTTGTATCATAGGTAATATATGTATTAATGCACCTTTTCAAACCACTTCAGGGCTGCAGTGCATGCAGCTGCAAGCAAGGTGAGTTGTGAGGTTACTTCACATTTCTTTTTGCATGGATCCCCCTAGAAGCATTTTCAATCCAATCTCACAACCGTTCCAGCATGCACCTTTCCTTAGCTGCCACATCTTATCTGCTCTCTCATGGCCTGGCCAGGGGCAGGGGGAAAGAATTTATACAGGGGAGAGGAACCAGCTCAACTTGCTACCAACAGCCCTGGAATGCAACTGGGATCCAAAGGAGTGCTCTGGTTGTTCAACAGCTACTGTTTAATCACAACGTTTTCTCAACAACCATGAGGATTAGAAATGGCTATTTACCTTTCCATTTATCAAAACACTCAAAAGACAACATTAAATAACATCAAAAGACAACATTAAACAACGTCAAAATAACATTTTAAAAAAATCTTAAAAGCTATACTTTAAAAATGGTTCAAAAGATTCCCAGCAGAGAGGCAATTAAAACTTGGGGCCCTCAGTAATTCAGGGGAACAATGACTTTAATTGATTCCTTCCTATTAGGCTTTTATTGCTCTTTTAGGTCATTATGATGCTTAGCGTTTTTATTTTGTGTTTTGAGAATTTAAAGTTATTTAAATGGAGGAATAAGAAGAAATAAGAAGAATGTACCATTGACTTTCAACTGAGTCACGGTGACCCTCTCCAGAGAACCAACTATTAATTTGTAAAAGGAAATGTGTTAATCTCCAGGAGGAAACCAAGCAAAAGTGTACTTTGCAAGCTTCTGTCTATCACAGGGATTCCCAGTGTGGCACCTGCCCGAGTGTTTCATGGTGCTAACTTCCCTGCTGAGTTGTAGGCATAGCATTCAAAAGGTCTTGAATGGAAAACAAGAAGAAGAGAAGAGGAGGAGGAGATTGGATTTATACCCCAACCTTCACTCAGAGTCTCAGAGCGACTTACAAACTCCTTCCCCTTCCCCTCCCCACAATAGACACCCTGTGAAGTAGGTGGGGCTGAGAGCGCTCTTTCAAGAACTGCTCTTTCAAGAACAGCTCTGACAGAGCTATGACTTGGCCAAGGTCATCCAGCAGCTGCAAGTGGAGGAGTGGGGAATTAAACCCAGTTCTTCTCCCAGATTAGAGTCCATGGACTTAACCACTACACAAAACTGGCACCAAGCAGGGGGGAAATAGAGCCTGGAGGAGGGTGTCATCTAACCAGCTGACTAACTAGGAAAACACTGAATTAATCCAGGGCAGGTAGATCACAGCTGTGCACCTTTGACACTATAGTTGCCAACTGGCCTGGAGAAAAATGTCCTGTCCCTTTAATAGTCCCTTAGAGTGTAGAACTGGGCAACTGACAGATTTCATGGCGTGGAGGTAAATAACATCATGGGGCAAATAGCATTCCATTAAGCCTCTGTCAAAAGGGACAGGACATTTTTCTCTAGGCCAATTGGCACATGACACAAATTTTCTTAGGTCTTTGGGCTTGGAAAGCCTTCCCTAGGGCCACATAGAAAGCAAACCATCCTCTTTCTTTGGAAACCAGCATCCCTTTCCCAATCCAAAGAGCCAGTCATGGATTTCATCCACTTGTTTGGAGCAGAATGTGCTTTGGAAGAGCCAAGGAGGCATCACTTCATGGTCTGAAGGAAGTGCCCTCTGGAAGCAGCTGCCTCCATTGTAGAAGGACTCCTGGCTTGGAATCTCCCAGCTTTTTGTGACATCTCTCATCCCTAACACCCCGCCCCCATGGTAGCTAATTTGTGGTAGTGTCAAATACCTCTTAAAATACCTAGCATGAACAGAGGCTCAGCAAGTTCAGGAATCCCTGGTCAGTAACATTTTATATTCTGCTCTTCCTCCTGAAAGTAGGGGCACATAGGACAAGACCTATGAACAGTAGGGTTGCCAGCCAAGTGCTGGCAACCAATGTACTTTTTTTTTTTGGGGGGGGATGAGTGATGTCATGACTTCTCTTCCAATTTGTACCTGGAAGTGAAGTCATGATGCTCTAGCTGCACTGTGACATCACTTCCAAGTACAAACTGGGAGTGAAATCATACGATGTTGCTCCCTACATTGACTTTTTGCTCCTGCTGGAACAAAGTCCTAGTGGAGCCTGGGGTATTGAGGATGGGTGTGCAGAGGCTTGCGCACTACTCCTGGGCAAATAGCAGCCTACTGAATAGCATCTTCAACTTTGGTTCCTCATCCACTAGACATACATTCATTTGAAGTGTGGGAAGATTGTGATCGACATTTGGGGGTGGGCAAAAATATAATAGAATAAAATACTTTAATTGATTGAGGCTTAGGAAAAAAAGACAAAACGCATTGGCTGTGGTAAGGTGGGGGATGGCTCATTCAGAGGCGACTGTTTATTCAGGGCATATTGCCCAACACTGCCACCCCATAGGAAGCCAACATTTTTTTTTATTATTAAAAGCAGTACAGGTATTGTGGACACAGACCAAGTCAGGTTTGAAGAACAGGAGGAAACAAGATGGAACCTATAGAGAAGGAAGAGCGGGAGAGAGAGTGAAGAGACAGTGTGGTATAGTGGTTAAGAGTGGCGGACTCTAATCTGGAGAACCGGGTTTGATTTCTCACTCCTCCTCCACATGAAGCCTGCTGGGTGACCTTGGGCCACTCACAGTTCTCTCAGAGCTCTCTCAGCCCCACCTTCCTCACAAGGTACTTGTTGTGGGGAGAGGAAGGGAAAGAGATTGTAAGCTGCTTTGAGACTCTTTAGGATAGAGAAATGCAGGGTATAAAAACCAACTGTTCTTTTCCCTCAAACAATCACATCAGAGAGACACATGGGGAATGGATACCTATAAGTCAGCAACCCTGACTTGAGGTGATCGTGTGAACCTGAGTAGAGGGAATCCAGAGCAGGGAATGACCATAATGTCCCAGGAAATATTTACTCCCCCTTTAAGTATGCCATGGGCAGGCAATTTAGGATCTTAAAAGAGAATAACAACCAACTTTAAAAATGAAAGTTAAGAAACTAGAGCTGACATTCGACACTATGAGACATGCATATTTGTGGGGTACTTGGTGTGTAATTCCTTTGCAGTTACCTCCTTCAGAGGCTGCTGTTTCTACCAAGGCACCCACAGTATTTAACTTTTCAAGGGTATATATAAGGTTTGCATCTACGAGCAGTAAAGCGATAAATGCTCTGTTTAAATAGACTTTCTACGCAGTGCCCTTTATGAGCGAAAAGCTATACTTTACAAATGTAATGCAGCTTAAAGTGCCATTCGTGTAAGTGATGGAGGAAGTTAAGTGCCGTGTATCCATCAGCAATGCAGATGTTCTGTGGTTGAGACAGTAAAGAGCCTGAACCAATAAAACAAAAATACTGAGCAAGAGCAAAACCAATACTGAATGCTGAGTTTTTAAAAACCTATCTGTTTTGAAATCTAGCAGCAAGTGATGGAAATAATGGAGAAAACCCAGCAAAGCAGCCCACTGTCAGAGACAGTGAGACTTGAACACAGAACCTTGGGTCAGAGGCTTCAGATCTCTATTCAATGTGCTGTCAGAGCAGGTTGCATGCAGAGAGAGCTGTAGGCCCAATCTCTCATGGTCTATATCGCCACCCTTAATATGGACAGCAGGTGAATTACATGCTGATGGCATGAGTCAATGAGATATGTGCTTTGAAGAATAAAACTGTTGAGTCCAGGCTGGGCCTGCACCTAGAACAGGGGTCTCCAGCTTTCTTGAGCCTGTGGGAGTCTTTGGAATTTTGACACAGGGTGGTGGCCACAGCCACAAAAAAAAAAAAAAAAAAAAGGTTTCCACAGGAGGCAGAGCCATACATGCATCTGGAGAAAGTCCAAGTGCAGGGGAGAAGAATTATAATTAAAAAAAAAATATGCTAGGAATGAGGGAGAGATTAAACCCCACACTGGTGACAGCTGCTTCTGAAGCAACAATATTTCCATCTTCATAGCCAATCAGGTCTCCAATGGCCTATCAGAAGCTATGCTGGGCAAGAGCCCCTCTGGGCTCCACCTACTTTCTGAAAACACTTGGCCATTGCCAAATAAGGTGTCAGTGGGTGCCATGGATGAAAAAAACAGGGCTCAGATCATGTATTTCTGGAGCTTGATTCTACAATCTCTAATACAAAGCGTAATTTCCTAGTAACTAAAAGGCAGGTATACTTTGGGCATATATGTTCGTCTTATCAGAGTCTTCATAATTTTGGCAGCAAGCAGGCCACAGATGCTGGGGAAGGGGCTGCAGAGATGCTGTACAGGCTCTTTGGTGATGTAACTTTCTCCAGAGAAGAACTATGTGCTAAATCTGATACTGAAGAAAGCCACTTGGCTGATATAGAACTAGGATCCAGCAGCCAGGATCCAGCAGCCAGGCAGATGTTGGATCCCTCCCCTCCATGAACCTGAATCCAATAAGAAATTGTCACACTGTCTACCGTGTCACATTGTGCCAAAAATGCCAATAGTCATCTCTGCAAAAAACCAAACAATGACAAAGTGGAAGACACCATGATAGGCCCCTGCTCCTTTGGAAGTCTCAATCCTCAGAGTGGAAGCAGTTCCTGGAACAGGCAGTATGACATGTGGAGAACATAAGGATTCAGTTTGGCTCTAGAGCTCAGCTCATCTGCTACCTAGGTTGTTCTCTCAGGTTGTTCTCTCAATTCTTAATCTTTTGTCTGTGCATGGCCTTTTTCAAAATATCTCTCAGAAAGACTGTGCTTACGAACAACACATTCCCTTCCTCCTGGTCACCTGATGGATGAGTTAGGCCCCTGCTCTCGAAGTTCTACTCTACTAGGACTGGGAAGTCATGAATCCATTGAGGGGGCCGTTTCTGTGATTATGTGAAGTGTTCTAGAACTTTGGCTGTTAGTCCCCATGTGGCGCCATCGGCATGCAAAAATAATATTGTATTTTACAGCTGAAGTTTTAATAGTGAGGAATTTGTTGCAGAAAGTAACTGCTTCAATTAACACATAGTTTCCTAAGGTTTCCTTGATACTTACCGTCTTAAAAAGAACCAAATATATTATTTTTTTTGCAAAATATATTGGTGTAGTAGATCATTGGTCAAAGTGGTCTACATTTTGTATCTTTTATAACCAATATAAAGGTTATAAAATAACATTATGGGAATTTTGTTAATTGATTACAAAAGGAAGTAATGTTCATTGGGAGGGGGATATCTCCTTTTTTAAAAAAACACACAACTTTATGAATCTCTAATGTTTTTATCAACTGATTTTTGAAGACAATAAAGCTTAAATTAAATATGAACAAGAACAGAAGACAAAATGAAATAATTTCTTAGTGAAAAGATTAAAACAGATATATAGTTTCCTTTGTACACTGAAACTCTGCATTTCAGTTTATATATTCTGAAAATCCAAATAAAAATGCAAATGTAAAGATGAATAATGGTATTAATTCAGCAGAAATTACAAAGAGTATTCATAAGTTTTTTGGGGGGTGGAATTGTAAGAAATGTTAGTTATATATGGATTAGACTCTGTCTTTTTTTCTCCCCAAAGATTTCCACTTGTTCAATGTGAGTGGTGAGCCAGTTTTCGGTGAAAGAAATTTCTGTTCAGGGAGACTAGAGCCAGTAAGTCTTGCCTTTGGTGTTGCAGTCTCAAAGGGGCAACTGTGCCACATTTTTCTCCTCTGAAGGTGTTTCTGAGAAACTTCCTGAAGATAAAGAGCAACTGGATCTCAGATCTTCCTACAAATATACTTCTCCCATGTCTTAGCACAAAAGTATTTTGTAAGATGCTTTGCTGGGAATCAGTACTTGCTTAGTACCTAGAATTTCCCTGAATATGTTATTCTGTTTATCATGTGAAGGCTTTTCATGTTCCATCTAAGAGATGCAAGTGCAAAGCAGGAAAAAAAATTACAGACAGCATTACGCTAGAAATATTTATACATTGCATTTTGCTGTTTCAAAGCTCTAACCTGGTGGCATTTTTCTGTATTATTCTTCCCCACAACAACCTTATTGGGTAGGTTAATAATACTACCTTTCTGCTGCTGTGGTCTATTATGCAGGCCCCAGGAGATATATATTGCTGTCTGCTAGGGGAAAGGGTCATTTTTTTGTGTAGATACTGATTACTAAGTTGTGGTCAGTGAGCATATCTATGGATGGGTCCATAGACAGTACTGGGCTGGGTCCTGACTGCTTAGGGGTGAGTCCGAATGTGGGAGCTGATATATTTTGGTCTGCATAAAGGCAGGCTATGGTAGATCAAATGGTGGGATGAATAGAAAACAAGCAAGGGTGCTGGCAGCCTCACCAGATTCTTGAGTTATCACTCCCCCTTTGCAACAAGGGGCTCGTTATCCAACTAACTTGCTGAGCTTTTACTCCACCCCTAAGTGCTGGCACACTTTGCGAGTGTATTTGTGTGTGCGAAATGTGGTGGGGACTGTAGTGCAGGGGAAGAAAGGAATCTATAGCCCTACACTACACTCTTTGGACCCCACCCACGAGATAGCATGAAAGATGGCCCACAAATTGGCCATAGGACTTTGCGGACTCAGCCCCTTGCGTTCAGACATCAATCGGTTATAATGGATTCTGCCTAGCAATTGGGCTGTTGTGGCTGACTGAGTCCAACTGAAGGAGAGAAAGGGGAAAAGATCCAACCCAGATAGATTGCTCAATAGAGCCACTCACACAGACAGATACCGATCATACATGTCTAGAACTGGTGAAACTGGGAAAAGTTTTTCTCCCACATCTGCCTGGTTGAAAAACACGCGTGCCGACTTATATGCATCCAAACGTGCAGGGTTATTGCCCGCACTCTCCACCAATAGTCTGTTAGCCAAATTGCCTTGATTTATTAATAATTGTGGGGAATTAGAATATTATAAGAGAGCAATAACCTATGTATACAGGATTCCCGCTTAATCCAGTAACCCAGAAATAGACGTAGAGACCAGATCTTAGAGAAATGGCTTCTTTACTGGAGGATTTGCACACATACAAATAAATTTCAAGCACACACTGAACAATACAGAACTAGGAAAAATAGAGTGAAAAGGTACAGAGCATTAGCAAGAGTTCGTTGTTTGGGCAGTACTGACATGTCTGATGTGATGAAGTGATCCTTACAGTGGAAAAATAAGGGGGACTATAAGGGAAAGGGATCATGTACCGAACCAGCAGAGCATGTGGCAGACTCTGGGCAGTGCTTAAGCCAAGATTGAGCAAGATAGGATAGGGTCAGGTAGGTAGGAAGTGAGAAAGTGATGGCTAACCTTTCTCTTTTTATATTTTATTTGGGCTGAGAGGAGTGCGTTCTCTAGTCATGTCCCCTAGCCATGTCCCCAGGAAGTTGCTAAACAAAAACTGGTTTCAGGAGGATGGGGGCTTAATGGTTGGGCAATATTGTTTCTATTCCTACTACCAGTGGCACCTTTAGAAAACAATAGCAGAAGAGGCTAGGGTCATTAATGTTGATGGCCCGATGATTGCTCTGGGTGATGTACACATCAGCTGGCTAATCCCTTCATGTAAACAGTTCTTTTGTTATGCTGGGAAGCATATGTGCAACATCTGGTGAAGGTGGGGGGGGGGAGAGAAAGGTCCCTGTGTGCTAGAGGAGATGTCTGCTCATGGAGTTTCTGTAGAGAATCTCAGATCTCCTTTGCAGGGCATGGAGTTCCTCTATAGCTGCTGGTTCTTGTGTGCTTTCCGCAGCTAGGGTGCTTGGCTCATCTCTGCTGCATTGCAGGTGAGAGGTGGCAGGTAACCCATGGATCCACTTCTTGGTCTGGCACATCATCTCAGGAAGAGGCTTCCCTCAGCTGGGTGTGTTTACAGTCCAGGTAGTTGGCATCAGCACATGGTTACCACACATTCCATTTTCCTTGGCACACTTATTGCAGAGTCCAGTTATTAAGTCATAAGTCCACAAGAGCATTTTAAGCTCCTTGCAGGGCAACAAAGTGTCTGATTCAGTTTCCAGCATCTTCAGTCAAAACAAGATGTCATGTAGACATGACCTCTGCTTGGGACTTTTGAGACCAGCTTCCAAGTCAGAATAAACATTACTTGGCAAGAAAGATCTAGGGTTTTGACTTAGTAGAAGACAGTTTCAGGTAACAGGCAAACTCTCTTCCAGTCTCCATGTTGGAAGACCCAAACAGGTGGCAAAAATAAGTTTATCAAGCCATGATGTTTGGCATTTGCCCCAGTAACAAATGGTGTAGATGTGATCCACAGTGATGTCATCCTTTAGTCTTCATCCTCTACCCAACAGAAATGTTGCCAATTTGCCTGGCAAACTGTAGGATTCAGGGAGTGGGGAGGGACATGAGACGAACTATCAGTAACCAGAATTATGTCTTTTCCGGGGAAAACCAGGAAATGATGCCAATCCACTCTAGGAATTGCCAGAAACTCTATGGTTTTACCATAGATTTTCCAGTGATTCCTAGAGAGGCATGATATCATTTCAAGGTCACACCACTGCATGTAGTCTATCTCATGCCCTTGTCCCTGACATGAGTCAGCAGTGTGATATGGTACTTAAAAAGGAGATGAGATGACTGAGAGGTGATATGATAACCATCTTCAGGTACTCGAAGGGCTGTCATACAGAGGATGGTATGGAATTGTTTTCTATTGCTGCAGAAGGTCAGACCAGAACCACTGGGTTGAAATTAAATCAGAAGAGTTTTTGGGTAAACATTAGGAAGAACTTCCTGACAGAGTGGTTCCTCAGTGGAACAGGCTTCCTCAGGAGGTGGTAGGCTCTGCTTCTTTGGAGGTTTTCAAACAGAGGCTAGATGGCCATCTGACAGCAATGCTGATTTTGTGAACTTACACAGATCATGAGAGGGAGGGCAGGAAGGGTTGCATCAGTGCTTAGTGCTTGTGGCCTTTTCTTACACACCCAGGTAAATGCTGATTGACACTTTGGGGTCAAGAAGCAATTTTTCTCCAGGCCAGTTTGGTCAGGGATCCTGGAGGTTTTTTTATCATCTTCTGGTTGTAGAACAGTGGCCATTGGAAGTGTGGTGGGGGAAGTGTTTGTGAATTTTGTGCATGGTGCAAGGAATTGGATTAGATGACCCTGGAGGTCCCTTCCAACTCTATGATTCTATGATTCTATGATTCTATGATTCTATGATTCTATGATTCTATGATTCTATGATTCTTGTACTCCTGCCAGTTGCCAGGCTGTGCATGGCAACCCTAGGCCAATCACTCTCTTTTATCCTAAACTATCTTGCTGGATTGTTGTGAAAGAAAAAGGAAAAGAAAAAGGAGAACTCAATTAATTAAAAACAAAATGAGACAAAACTGAGGTGTTTGGGAAGAAGGAAGGATGTAAATGTTAGCTATGAATGTAAAAAGAAATTATGATCATTATATCCTTTTGTGTAACCATATGTAGATTTAATTAATCAAATGATGAAGGTTCGTGGACTTATGCAGCTAAGATGTCTTTAACTCAGTGAAAATCCTAATAATACTCTTTAACACAGCAACTCTTCACCTTCTTCAAGGCACAGAATTCTTCTAATTGTGCTGCCTTTGGGAAGGCAGGTGAGAGGATGGAAGAAAAGATCAGGCTATCTATTGCTGAAGGTGCTGCAAATTTAATATGCCATCTCTCTGATCAGAACCACCTCTGAAGAACAGCAATAAAGCTATTTTGGAATGCAAGCAGTACCCTCCATGACATCCAGATTTCTCTGCATTGTGCAATTATAACAACAACAACAACAACCAAAAATATGCAAGGACAACGTGACAAGAATTAAACTGAACTCTGAAGATTTAAGGCTTAATTATAACGCCAGAGCAGCCGGTTGGGTGAACTTTTTTAAAAATCCCCCCCTTTTGCTTCACTAAATACTGCATATTGATGGTGACCACTTGTCAACTGAACTAGCATTTCTGTGTAGGAAGCATGTCTCTGTCAACCAAGTGCATTGTGGGAAAAGATAAATACCTTGCGGGTATGTGATCTGCATGATATAACAAACCATTCATACACACACAGGAAAGCCTAGAAGAATGCCAACAAAGCTTTCATTTATATGGATCTGTTTATTGTCTAGCCATAAAGCCCATCTACTGGCATACTGAAGGTTTGAGTCAACATTTAAACTTATATATTCCTATAGAGTAATGGCTGTTCAATAAGTATGTGTTCAGAAGGAACCAATAAATTATGGACAAGGCATGACAGCTGCCTCCATTGTTTCTATCTGTACCTGTGGCAATGCTGGTTTGGCTGCATCACCAGTATCATTATTATTGATAATAATAACAACAACAATAATAACAAGTGGGCTACAGCTAATGTATGTCACTCAAACAGGTGAGGGGTTACTATATATTTAGAGGACTCCCCAGGTATGCAGAAAAAACAATTATATAAATTGACCCCAAAGAAAAAAGTGGAAAAATCCATCAATGACCCCATGTAGACTATGTTTCAGGAGACACTGCATTTTGAGAGCATAGAATCATAGAGTTGGAAGGGACTTCCAGGGTCATCTAGTCCAACCCCCTGTACATTGCAGGAAATTCACAAATACCTCCCCCTCCACACCTCCAGTGACCACCGTTCCACACCCAGAAGATGACAAAAAACGTCCAGGATCTCTGGCCAAAATGGCCTGGAGAAAAATTGCTTCCTGACCCCAAAGTGTCAATCAGCATTTACCTGGGTGTGTAAGAAAAGGCCACAGGAACTAAGCACTGATGCATCCCTTCCTGCCTTCCGTCTCATGATCTGCGTAAGTTCACAGAATCAGCATTGCTGTCAGATGTCCATCTAGCCTCTGTTTGAAAACCTCCAAAGAAGCAGAGCCTACCACCTCCTGAGGAAGTCTGTTCCACTGAGGAACCACTCTGTCAGGAAGTTCTTCCTAATGTTTACCCAAAAAACTCTTCTGATTTAATTTAAACCCATCGGTTCTGGTCTGACCTTCTGGGGCAACAGAAAACAACTCCATACCATCCTCTGTATGACAGCCCTTCAAGCAATTCTTAAACTGCTGCATTTTCTTCTAAAATGGCATCAGTGGAGCCCTGACCTCTATAGCCCAGGCAAGCCCAATCTTGTCAGATCTCAGAAGCTAAGCAGGGCCAGCACTGGCAAGTACTTCGGTGGGAGACCTCCAGAGAATACCATGGCCTGGAGGCCAGAGGCAAGCTATCAAGCCACTTCTCTGAATGGCCTCCATGCCCCAGTAGGAGTCACCAGAGGTCACCATGACTTCCAGGACAGGCACGCAGACACACACACAAAAATACAAAAAAATGGCATCATCAGCCAGGGGTTGGACCCATGGCCACTATAATATGTACTCTGGATTCTCAGATATAAAGTAACACACAACAGGTCCTTTCCCCCTACTGCCATTAAAGCAAATAGGCATTTTGACACAGTTGGCGAGGAGAGCCAAATGGGACTGATGTTTCTCGGCTGCAAATAACGCTGACATTTGTGAAGTGCAAAATCCTGTCAAATTTGCAAGACAGTCAATTTATGGCCTGGCCTTAAAGCAGGTATTACTAGGACTTTATTGTGTTTTAAGCTACTCAGTATAATTCAGTGTTGAGAAGGAAAGCTTAATATACTAGGATTTTTATGTAGCCCTGTGTATATATTAGTTAGCAGAACTGCGAATCCCCTTTAATGCTCCAATAAATATGCCGAAATATCTGTAGCAACCTGCTGTTTCCAGCTCTCAAATTGCAGCTTTGTAAGTAGGTATCAATCTTCAGTACTTGCTGCGTTCTACCTTTCTGAGCCTGTGATCAGGATCCATCTGTCGAGCAGAGTTTGTTAGTTGGTTTGGTTATGACACACCACCTTAAAAAAATATTTGTCTCCAAATGTTGCCATAATACCTGCTGCGTTGCATTTGCAAGAAGGCATGGTGGCAAGCTCTCATCCACAAAGTTGGACATGGGAAAGGCAGTGGAGGGGAAAAAGAATGCCATGCCTGTGTAATAACTTCTTCACAAAGTCTGCTATAAAGATGTGGCAATGATTGCTAGCTTTAGGAAAAGAAGTCAACAACAGCAAATGCCCATGGCAGTCCAATGGAGCCTCCATGTTCAGAGGCAGTATATCCCTGAATAGCAGGTACTCAAGACAAAGTAGGGAAAGAACCCTGTCTGCACCCTTCCCAGAGGCATTTGGTGGCCCATTGGTGGAGATAGGTTGACCTTTGGTTTGAACCAACAAGACAAGGGCTGATTGATACAATCAAGTGAAAAGCCTCCCCAATTGAAGGAATTTGACTTCTGAGAGGGAGCCCGCTTCTGTCATGGGTGTTCTTACAGTACGTTTTCTTTCTTAGTTTGCTCTCATTCTCTTCCGTTTATGAGGCAGCAGGGCTGGTTCAGTTCTATGTTCTTCCTAATGTTCTTTAACTTATACACAAAAAACAAAACAAAATTACACTTAGAAATGAGGTCTAGAAGCAAATAGATGGGAAGAGAGGAAGGAAAGAAGGGGGAGGGAGGGGAGAAATGAAAAGAAAGAAAATAGAAATCCCTCTCCATAATTTATCCAGGAGTTCAGGGGAGAGTTGGTCTTGAATGTATGCATTTAAACTCTTCGAGGTTTCACCTGCCCTCCTCCCCCCTCCCCCTGCACAAGCTGTGTGTACAATTTCAGTGATTGTAAACTGCTGATTCCTGGCTTTCCTAATATCCTCTCTCTGTCAAGGGAAGGGGTGGAACTCAACAAAGAACTCAGAAGAGTCTCCTCTTGGAGGAAATAAAGGGCTCTGGTTAAGTAGCGAACTCAGGAGCGGGAAAACAACAGCAACGGCACAAGGCTGCAGGAAAGGTGCCCGGGCACCTAGCTGCCCAGAGATCCTCCATGGATGTCAGCCTCCCCCCCTCCCAACCTCCCTGCATGGCTCTGCAAGGCAAGCCTTGTGTGTGTGGGGAACCAGAAGAACAAGGGAGCAGGGTGCCCAGCCGTCCCAAGGCTGGCAATCGTCTATGGATGCCAGCCTTCCCCCCAACCTCCTCTCATGGCTCTCTGCAAGGCAAACCTCACAGGGAGTGGTAGAACAACAGCAGCGGCATGAGGCTGCAGGAAAGGTACCCAAGAGTCCAGCCGCCCCAAGGTGGGCAAACCTCCCTAGATGCTGGCCTCCCTCCCCACTTCCCCCACCTCCTGATCTCCCTGCATGGCTCTGCAAGGCAAGCCTTGTAGGGAGAAAGGAAAAAAAAAAAAACTAGAAGAACAAGAGCGCAGGGTGCCCAGCCTCCCCGAGGCCGGCAATCCTCCAAGGATACCAGCCTCTCCCCCCAACCTTCTTGCATGGCTTTCTGCAAGGCAAGCCTTGCAGGGAGCAGGAAAACAACAGCAGCGGCACAAGGCCACAGGAAAGGTGCTTGGGCACCCAGACACCCTGAGGCTAGCCTCAGCCAGCCTGGGCATTCTCTGCCTAGTGCCCACCACCCCACCCCTGAAAACATCCCCCCACCCTCACTGGAGCCCCAGGACAGCTCCTTACTTTTCTGTGTGGGAAAGCTGAAAGCACTGAAAACATGTGCAGCCCCCAGCTCCACCAGGCCCAGCTAAGGGTTTTTGGGAGCTGGGGGTGGGGTTTAGCTTTCAGGAAGCAAGCCCTGAGTTTCCTGTCACCCCACCTGAAGTCTCAGAAAGTGGAGGGAAAAACCCCTCCGCTTTCAAAATGGGTTGGGGGTGGCATGGGGTGGTAGTGGCAAGGCTTGTGAGCCTGGTTGCCCGGGGGGGGGCTCAGTCACCCCTGGAAAATTTTGGAGGTAGCCTCAGCCCTCAAGCCCCCCTGAAGTTGACACCTGTGGTCCACATTCTCAAGCCCTTGCCCTTGCCCTGGTAAATCAGAGAGGAATCCCGAGGAGATTTAACCAGAATCCCACTCTGGCCCATTCAGTGGGGCTTGCTGCGAGAAAAGAGCTCCGATTAGGGATGCACTCTCACAGCCTTGGCACTGACCCTGTTCAGCCTTTGGGGGAGATTTTGGAGACTGCTGTTCAAAAGCTGTCACTGTTGTGCATATATATGACTGGAGTTGCAGTCTGTGAGCTTTCTGACCCAAGTCTTTAGGAGCTAGCCCTCTGAAGGGATGTGTGTATGGATGCCTAGGCTATCGATTTTTTCATTTTAATCCTGGTCTTCCTCCAGTGAGTTCAGAGTGGTGTTCATCAGGCTCTTTCCTGCTGTTTTACACCCATGACAACTCTGTGAGGTAGACTGAAACAGATATGGTGGGACTGGCTTAATGTGACACTGATGGCTGAGCAGGGATTTGACTCCAAAGCTCCTCTGTCTTACTCTAGCCCTCTGGCCACAGCAGCATACAGGCTACCAGGTGTCAGGTGTTAAAGGATGCTCTTAAAAACTACAACAGGCCCACTTTGAGATTAAGGGTTGTAAAAAAATAATCACCGTATCAACAGTTAGTATTTGCATACTGTTTGCAGTGTTTAAGTGGCATCAGAGTAATAATTACAACAGCCCTGTAAAGTAGGCCAGTGCTGTCAGTCTCATAGTGCCCTTGGGGACTGAGGCTAAGAAAGAGTGACATGCCTCAGGCCAGTTAATGACAACAGTGTTACGTATAAGTACTTTAAGTCAATAAATGAATGGCACCCTTCAGTCTCTCTGCAGGGCTCCCCCCCCCCTCTGTTAAAGGGACCTAGATGTGGTTATCTTGTCTGTGTTTTCCTTCCCATGTCACCAACCTGTAAGTGTGAAGCAGTCCCTTCTGTGTGCTAATTGGCTGGTGCTGCATCCTTCTCATGGGGTGTTGCCATCATGTCTGGGCCTCTACCCCCCCCCCCAATATCTGCTCTGTTTTACAGTGGATAGGAGCAAGCAAAACCATTAATCTTGGAGCTGGATTTACTCTCAACTAAGTAAACTGCAAGTTAGGAACCCAGATTAGAACAGGCCCCTAAATTACTAAAAAAAAATTACTAAATTACTTTTTGTCCTCTGCCTTAAATAATGCAATGGTTCAGGGAACCCAAAACTGATTTATCTAAAACCAGGGAGCTGTCCTCGTCAGTGAGACAGTGGAATGATTGGAAGAAAGTAGAAAACTCAAGCACACTCCAAAGCCAATCAGAATGATCCTGGGTAGGGTTGCCAGCCTCCAGGTGGCCCTTGGAAATCTCCCGGAATCACAACTGACCTCCAGGCCACACAGAACAATTCCCCTGGAGAAAAGGACTGCTTCAAGGGGTGGACTCCATGGCATCTTTCCATGCTCAGACCCCATCCTCCCTATGCTCCACTACTAACTCTCAAGAAATTTTCTCACCTGGAGCCGGCAACCTTCATGGGATCTCCTCTGATTGGATGATATCCCTCTCTGCTAATGCTGACTCACTTTCTCTCCCTTTGCTGCCCCAGCCCCTACCTAAGAACATAAGAGAAGCCAACGTTGGATCAGGCCAATGGCCCATCGAGTCCAACACTCTGTCTCACAGTGGCCAAAAATATCAGGTGCCATCAGGAGGTCCATCAGTGGGGCCAGGACACTAGCAGCCCTCCCACCGTTGCCCCCCGCTCCCAAGCACTAAGAATACAGTGCATCACTTGCCCCAGACTTCTATCTCCAGAGAAGGAACTATTCCCTCAAAACCTTTGTGGATATGCTGCTCAAAATAAATGTGAGGTTTAAAATAAAACCAGCGCCTTCCTGCTCAGGAGAGCCTTGAATCAAAACCCTTCAGGGATCTAAAGGAAACTGCAGCTCCACTTGTCCAGGTCAGCGGCTTCTTTTCTCTCATTATCAAAGTCATAACATCGTTCAGAGTCTCTCGACCTTTCATCACAAGCTCTTGTTTTCTGAGGTTTATTGCTTTGCCATAAAAGATCTCACTACAGGGGGGGAGGGGGAGCCCTACAAAAGTATTGCATTATCTTTCAGCTAGTTTGGCTCCTGGAGAGGGCCCTGATCCCACCAGGAGCACCTGCTGCTACTACTGAGGCTTTGCACTGTGCAACTTTGGCAGAATTGCCGCAACTTGGCCAAGCAGCATTTTAGTGGGGAGGAGAAACACTCCCCCCCCGTTTCTTCTCCCAAATGCTAGAATCTTAAGCAGTTATGAATAACACAGATAACTTAATGAACTTTCAATCTGGCATCTTCTCAAGCATGATCTCATAAGAACATAAGAACATAAGAACATCTCTTCGAACTCTCCACAGCCTTTTTGTGAGAATGTAGCCTACAGTTTCTCAGGCAGCAACCTAATCCACAGCATTCCAGCAGCTTCTTCTTGGCCTGCAAGAACCTTCATATACAGTGTCATAGCCCCACCCACTCCACCAAGCAGTCAGGACATACCACAGCCTCTCCTGGGTCCTATCTTCTGCCAGATGTCAGGAAGTGATGCAGGCTGCTCTGGGTCCCCCCACCCCCCTTACTTCTGCGGTGTGCAACTGGCTCCCAAACAGATAGTTTTGTTAATCACTGGGTGCCTCATATCCTGGACATTAATACCAGTTTGTGCTCACCTGGCTTTTTGACAGGGTTCTGAACTTTCATGTATCCTTTCTCTGCCTCTTTCATTTTTCCCCAGTTTTTTTATGTTTCCCCTCCCTCCCAGCAGTTATAAAAGCTCCATGTATACCTCCCCCCTTTTCTCAGAGCATTCAGCTAAATATGAATCTTCCCTCCAGTGCAACGTACACATTTAGCTATTATATGACTCATGACTGCTGTCTCTATTAGTGGCTCCCTGCCTTAGCCTCGGTTCCTTTCTTTTTCATGTTCCAGCTTATCACCCAGTGTGCATTTCCATTTAAAGAGTTTCTTATGAAGTGACCCCAGTTGGTGTGGGCATGACTCACTTGCCACAGTGAAACTGGAGACTCAGATGATATTTTAGCAAGGCAGGACTATAAAATGCAAGCGACTAGACTACATATGAAGCAGCCGTATGCCAGGTCAGATCACTGGTTCACCTGCGAGTATAGTATTGTCTCCTCTGATTGGCAGCAACTCTCCAGTGTCTTAGGAGAGAAACCGCAGCTGCAGACCTACCAAGGGGCTGTTCTGTGGCCACAGGGCATGGCATAGGGAAAGGAAAGGGACCAGGTGTTCCTCCTGTGGTGTTTCCTGGCAACGGCAGGGTGGAGCATGGCTGGCCTCTGGGATCTTGCATCCTGGTGGGTGGGGCTTGGGAGGAGGTGTACCTGGGATGCCAGCCTTGGGGTTCATTCTTCTTTATTTAAAGCCAGGGCTTCATGCTCCTCCATGCTCTTCTCTCCCTCATTTTTTAATTGTAAATTTGGAGCTTCTTGTTATGTCACAGCTTCTAGCAGTTTCAGGCATTTGGCTGGATCCATTTGGGCGAGGCTGTGCCTGCCTGCCTGCTTCCCTGGGTTGGGGACCTCCTTAAGAGGTCTTGGGGGTTCAGCTTTTGCAGCAGTGTGCCCAGCTCAGGAGTGGTTGCACGGCCACACTCCCAGGGGGCAGAGGTGCTATGGGCCTCATGTGAGACCACTAACTTGCCACTCCTGGTACCTCCAGCATGTGGGTTGAGGATGGGTCCATCAGCCAATGGGCAGGTCACCTAATGTCTGCATCCATGCTCTGTGCTGTGCCAATGCTCCTATGTGCTGTAAGCAATAAAGCTGTGGCTCATTTTATCTCACACGTGTCTCAGGTGTTTGTTTCATTATGTGTTCTACCTTCCTTTCACTTCTTGGTGCCATTATGCACCCTTAGGACCGCGATGGTCTTTCTCAGCCCATGCTACTACAACTCTTATTCACTAGAGAGATGGAACCTGGGACTTTCCACATTCCATGTGTGTGCTGTTTCATGTAGCCACAGATCCTCCCTTAAATATTTGCTATGATTTTATGGTAGTTGAAAAAGGAATGAAACCTCTTCCATAGGAGAATGAGAGGGAGAATATTTCAACCATCTTCAGTTCCTCCTTCCATATTTCACCAGGATCACAAAGTGAGTTGTGATGGAACTGGCTAGATATCCCTTGCAAACTCCAGGGTGGGTAGGTGTATTAGTCTTTTGCAGTCAAAATAACAAATGAGGGAAACAGGTGGAAAGGAAGAAGTGGAAGACAGACCCAGTGGAGTGGGGACGAAAAAGAGGAGGGATAGGACTGGAACAGAAGTGGGTGCAGAAATGGAAGATGAAACAAATGCTGGGGGAGGGGGGCAAGAAGATGGATCAGAAGAATGGGACCTGGCAGGGGGAAGAATAAAATGGACACAGTGCAGGGACAGGGGACCACTCCCAGCTGAGGATGAATGGGCAAGTAGCTTGGGCCAATAGATGACAGCTTCTTGCAATCATCTCCATTTGAAATTCCTCCACTGAAATGCTGCAACCTTTCAGTCTATTATTGAATATCCAGGGAAGTTCCTGGATATCCAGGAATCCTCTGTAAGCCATTGGGGATATACTTACTGTGTACTCAGTCACATGTCCAATTTTTCATTCATTTCTGCAGCTTTTAGTTATGATAAGTAGCTATGATAAGTAAATGGAACCTTCATTCTTAGAAGCAATATGCCTGACCAGGTGAGCATCACATCATGCAGTGAGTTTTAGTTGGTGCCCAAAGATACTCAGGGGAATTACATACAGGAGCTGTTTTCAGAGGCAGCACTTATCACCCCTAGGATCTGGCTCCACTTTCAAACTAGGGTTACCAACATCAAGGTGAGGCAGGGAGTTCTCCCAGAATTAAAGTGATCTCCCATCTGTAGAGATCAATTCCCCTAGATGAAGTGGCAGCTTTGGAGGTTATTCTGGTGGTGGACTGTAGAAGAAGAAGAAGAAGAATTTTATATTCCACTTTTTGCTACTTTAAGGAGTCTCGAAGCAGCTTGCAATTGCTGTCCCTTCCTCTCCACAGAACAGTCACATTGTAAGGTATGTGGAGCTGGAAGAATTCTGAGAGAATTGTGGCTGGCCCAAGGTCAGTGGGTAATCAAACCTGGTTATCCAGATTAAAGCACACTGCTCTTAACTGCAACAGCACCCAGGCTCTCTGAACTGTATGGCATCAAGTCCTTGCTGAGCTCTCTTCTATCCCCCAAATTCCGCAACCCTTCAGGAATTGTCCAAGCTGTACTTGGCAAATCTCTTTCAGACTTAGAGGTCCCCCCCCCCGGTGGGGTATACTACTGCTGATGTAAGACCAGTAAAAAAACATCTTCATCCAAAAACTTCCACTAGCATCTCCTTTTGCCACTAGATCAGTAAAATGACAGTTGTGATGGTCCTAGCCTTTGGATCTACCTCAAAGAACAAGATGGAATAAACTAACTTGATAGCTCCACAGGATGTACGGCTGAGCTGGGCAGCTCAGAGCCTATTAGGCGAACCATTTTGTTGAAGCTCAAATTAATAGTGTTGAGTCTGGTGTTAGAACCTCATTACTGACACAGCGTCTTTTTGATGAACTCAAAGTTTGCATTGAAATACAGGGAGAGAAATAGACCTAAAGCAGAGATGGCATGTTGAAGGCAGCTGAATGCAAAGTTTTCCCTTGTAGTTCAAAGACAATTTCTGAGCATGCATATGTTTTATTTAAAACAACATATCTCTGAATGACCTATGAGATGACAGTCTCTTTACCTTTCCTCAGGAAAGAATTCTTTTGGCTCAGAAAGAGCGGTAGCCAAATGAAAACATTTGAGTCATTGTCTGGTAAGAAACAAAAAAAAAAAAAAAATGAGCTGACCTACTTTGAGGAAAGAAAAAAAAAATACTCGAGATAATTATTTCACCTACAGAGCAGCTGATATGGAAAATTGCTTAGCCTGCCAGCAAATTTCCCAGAGAATGGATCCTTAAATCCTAGCATAATGCAACCAATGGGAATAACTCTAAGAATAGCAATAGAGATGGAAGGGGGGGGTCACTGTGTGCACACAGCCAGGGTCAGGTAAGGAGCCCCAGGGACTGCCACAGAGGGAATGGCAGCAGCCCGTGTTTCATGAACTCTGCACAGAGTGGCTGGCTTGGAGATCCCTAATAACAATTTATTGGTCTTTGCCTCAGAGTTTTGCATTTTTCTGCAGGGAATCCTGAGATTCATTAGAACTGAAATGATAGTAGAAAAAGAGACTTGTGTGAATTTGCGCATCAGCAGTTACCAACTTTTGGGTAACCTACAGGTCCTAATTTACTTGGTAGGGTGACCCATCCAGGGCTGGCCCAAGTTTTCTTGGCGCCCTAGGCAAGCTATGACCTTGGTACTCATCTAGTTCAGAGTTCTATTTTCTGTAGTGGCTAACCAACAAACTTCATACAGAGAGCGCAACTGCCCCCAGTATAAACCCTAAGCAAGTGGCATTGCAGCACACACAGCCTTTGCATATGGAGGGTCATTCCATCCTTTTGACTACCCTCTGCTTCTCCCTTCCCCCCTAAGATTCTTACTCACTCTAGTGACCACCAGGACATGTTGTACTTGATCAACATGTATTTGCAGTGGAAAAAAACAGCTTATGTGTGACATAGAAGATAACTGTTTCCAGGATCAGATCTTGGTTTCCAAGATACCATGGAAAGGGCAGGGGTGGTCATTTGAGAGGGCTGGCCTGCAACTCACTTGCAGAGGCTTTTCAACCCACTTTTGGGTCCCAATCCACAGGCTGGGAAACACTACCGTAGAATGTTCTGTTCCACAAAACACCTGTTTTGTACACAAAACTTGGGAACTTCACCCCCAGCTTTCACTTTGCCACCTGGTTTCCTTCGGAGCAATCAGATGTGATCTACATCTCTTTCTCTTCCATTTAGATATGCCCCTCGTTAACCTACACTTAGAAAGCTCTCAAAGATGGAAAGATGGCACATTATTTCATATTTGGTTCATAAAGTTAAATCAGAACTCTGGAAAGCAAGATATTGTTGGTATGATAGACAAGAAAAGGTCTCTGGCCTGCACTGGTTGTATGTTTTCTGCTGTCTGTGGGTGGGAACTGGTAAGGAAAATCATGGTTTGCATGGAGTGCGGCATTTGCTAGATCTGCCTCTTTTTAAAACTTTCAAACAGGAAACTCCTCCAAATCCAGGATGTAAGTAATTTGTTCCCATAGCCAGTCCTCCATTGCTGTATTTACATTTTGGGGTGTTGTTTATTACCAATGATTTTTTTTTAATTATTGAATGTCCCCTGTACTTATCGCAGAACCTTTTAAGGAGCAGCAGTAGCTTACTGTAACATCCAAAAACATTTCTTCTCCACCAAGAGTACCTTAATTAGTCACCAGGGCTTTTAAAAAGGCATTTTATTACCTTTATTGTATTTAGTTTCTCTTTTCGACAGCCACATTGCAACTCTGTCACCCAGCAGAAAGGCAGCATGTAAACGTTTTGAATGAATGAATGCATGCATCTATCCATGCATGCGTCCATGATAAGTTCCCAAGGATGCCTAAGATTCCTAGAAGACAACTTGAAAATGCTGGTAGACCAGGGGAATTTATTTATTTTTTTTTTAAAAAAAAAACATTTATAAGCCCACCTTTGTCCTTGAAACTGGGACCCAAGTCAGGTAACATCAATAAAAATAGTTTTAAAACCCCCATAATTCTAAAAAAACAACAAAATTAAAACCACTGTAAGATAAAGGAAACTCTATAAAATTCAGGGCACCGACAAAGCAATCACCTTGAGGCACCAAAGGCTCTTCTAAAGAATTCTGTTTTACAAGCCCCCTGAAACCACAAGAGAGAGATAGGTCTTATTTCCTCTGGAAGGTTGGAGCAGCCAGACAAAAAGCCTACAGGCAGGCATACTCATGCAGAAGTCAGAATGACCAAACAACATTGTTGCTGTGAGCAAAGTTGCCATAGGGGATCATTCAAGGGAAGGTAGTCCTTTGAGTATATATGTCCATGGCCATGAAGGGCTTTAAAGCACCAGCACCTTGATGACTTTGGTGATATCTCTGGTGCTTTGTGAAACTCAAAGTCTGCCCATTCAGGGGCTCCTTCTGCCAAATACCAGCATGCCCAGAATGTAATTGGCACAGGGGGATTAAAACTAGCTTCCAAATTTCTCCGTTTGCAAAAGAACACACAAAACCCTAGATAAGAAATGACATTTGCCAGTGGAACTTTCCCTGAAATGTTGAGTCCTGGAAATAGTGATGAATTCAGTCCCATCTTCCTCTGTTTCTGCTCCTTCCCCAACTCCAAACTAACGATTGCTTCCAAATTTCTTACTTCCCCTAAGTGAGTACAAGTCTTGAGCCCCTGAGGCATGATTCACTAAGTCAGCGTGCAAACAGTCAGCCAGTGTTGCAGATTTGATTTTAAATTGCATTTGTAGACTAGAAGGTCATAGCCTGTTTTCCCTGGAAAGGACAGGTTTAAATGAACCCCAATTTAACAGGGGAGAAATCAATTTTCTTTTGGTTGGTAGAAGTTGTGAGTTTAGATCCTGTCTCCAGGAGGCGAGCATGAGCTCTTGTTATTCATGACTGCTGGATAACACTTTGAGAATTGTGCCAATGTTTAAAGAGAGATGAATGGCCCATATCTTTAGCAAAGGTTTTAATTACGGGAGTTGATGGAAGACCTGATTTTTAAAAATCTTTATAATAGCATTTGCCATATGTTGACAAACCTATCTGTCAGTCTGAATGGCTTTGGCAGTAAAGATGGGAAGAACAACCCCAAAACAGCTCCTCCCCCAGATTCCTCTCTTCTGTAGAAACTGTATGGAAGAAGAGAGCTATTTCCATGAAAAGGTGCCTTTGTGACATCCGCAGCCATTCTAACAGATCCCAACAATATCTCAGGATAAATATACATGCTGGCCTACTAATACGAGAGAAGGAATCTGAGATAAGGATGGGAATTGGTGGCTTGGCTGTAGGTATTGAGGCTTCTTTCCCACATAGTCTACATTAAGAATGAGAATCATTTCGGTGTAGCGGTTTAGAGCACTGGAATAGGTCAGGATCCGGGAGATCTAAGTCTGAACCCCCAGTCTGCCATGGAAGAGTGACTTCGGGTCATTCAATCTCTGTCAGCTAAACCTACCACAAAGGGTTGTCATTGTGAGGATAAAACAGAGGATGGGAGAAGAATGTTGCAAGCTGCTTTGGATTCCCCTTTGGTTGAAAGGTACCTTTGGTCAAAAGGTACATTTATGTGTCAAAGTCATTCTGGCAACAATAACCAACTGAAATAACAGATGCGTCTGAGGCAGATTCATACTAGTGGGGCAGTCATTTAGTAAGCAGATCTTCAGCAAACAATTGAATAACTTCAGTTTTATTATGAACACTATTCCAGTAATTTTTAACAACTGGATAAAGCCCACCATAGATGGGGGAGAAAGATCTTTTTAGCTTTTTCATACTTCCAACAAATATCAATCCCCCCCCCCCGACATTGACTCATTTTGCAGGGATCAAATACTAGCAATAAAGCACTGTCAAACAACTCTCTCTGATTCCAACATTTAACAACACCTTAGATACCCTATAAAATGCCTTTTCAGTTTCCCACCTAATTTTACAATTAGGGTTGCCAGGTCTGGGTTGGAAAATACCTGGAGAATTTGGGGTGGATCCAGGAGAGGGTGGGACTTGGGGAGAGGAGGGGCTTCAGCATGGTACAATACCATAGAATCCACCCTTCAAAGCAGTCATTTTCTCCAGGGGAGCTGATCTCTGTCAGCTGGATATCAGTTGTAAAAGCAGGAGATCTCCAGGCCCCACCTGGAGGCTGGCAACCCTATTTCCAGTTCCACTTTATCTCCGCCCCCACCCCCCTTAGAGGACCATACATTTTGCCAATACCTCTTTGGGATGACTCTGCGAAAGAAACAAAGAGGGGAAGAAAACTTAACCCAAATATTGGTATCAAGAACTGAAAATGTTAGCAACTAACCAAGTAAAGGGCCTATTGTTAAAAACAATATATATTAAATATTATAAAAAATACATGCATTTATTGTTAAATGATTTAAAAACATCTAGGGGCCCAACATTAGCTTATTGTATGCATACTAATCATGTTACATTGCCTCTGATCTGCTATTTGCACCTGGATATTGTGGACCAAATGTGGGAGACATATAAAGAAACACTAAACAACACATATGCCTTTGATTGTAACATAAAGTTGTACTACGCGAGGCCTCATGTACATCCTTAAGCCTTGTGCCATTCTATCTTTATCAGGAAAAAAAACCCCTCTTTTTTGGTCCAGAATTGATTTGTTAATAGTTACAAGTTGTACTATGAACCTGTATATATGCAATATACTTGACAGCTGAAGAAGGTCCTTTAGGGCCAAAATACATGGGTTCACATTGGTTTCCACTTGAGTTTCATGTATTTTAATTTGTAATGAGGCTAATGTTGGTTGGGCCCCTAAATGTTTTTAATCATTTAACAATAAATACATGTATTTTGATAGTTTAAGTTTATATATTGTTTTTAACAACAGGCCCTTTACTTGGTAAGTTGCTAACTTTTTAGGTGCATGACTGCCTTCACAATAAGTTTTCAGTATCATTTAATGACCAAAATACATTCATGACCCTCAATAATGGCAACATACCATGTCTCAGCTAAAGATATTAAAATATTGGGATTTGTCCTGCAAATTTACTCCTCAGTTCCTCCAAAGTTAGAAAAGCATTGCATGCTCAAAAAGACTGATCTCAAAGCAGAGTCACAAGAAATCAGAACAGGGTGCGAGGGGGAGGATTATGCGAGACTAGTGCAACCAGTTACAGTGTACAAAATGCCCAACAGAACCCAGTATGCAAAGCACAAACCAGCCAAAATTCATCACAAACTTTAGTTTGTGAGCTGGTTCATGCCCATCCCTAGTTGTTATATTAGGTACCAACAAGCCACTCATATCAGCTGAAGCACACATGATGTCATTTTGGACTCTCACATACTTATCACATCAAATGAATTTATCCAATGGTAACTGAATTCTCCTCATCAACTCTTGTGGTAAGTGCAAAGGAAGAGCCACACATAAAAAATGAATCTTGTTAAGAATATTGTCTGGATAGCAGCTATCCTACCTAAACCAATGCTATTTTTTCAGAGTGCCTTCTTTTGAATTATTGGCTTCAGATTCTGCACTAAGATATCTTCTATCTGGGAAAACATATTCCCAAATATCCAATTATCTCAAACCTTTGTATGCTGAAATACTTTCCTTTTCCTCTAATGACATGTTAGTCACTGATAACATAGATTTATCCACAATGATTAACTGGAAACTGAACCAAACCTACCCACTACTTCTAATAAACAACTAACTGAGGTCATTGGATTTATGACTGTCAGCTCCACATTGTTGGCATAAAGTAATAATTTCCTCACCCCTTCACCTATCACAGACCTGGAGACAAATTCTTCTTCTCTTACCTTAAATTGCCAATACCTCTACACACAAATCAAACAACAATGGTGACAAAGGGCAACCTTTCTGCACTCCACAACATAACTGGAATTGTGGAGAAAGAAATCCATAAAAACAAACCATGAGAACAAACAGGCTTCAACACTTAACAAGCGTTTGCTATACCTTATCTGGGCTATTCATTAGCAAACTGCTCTTAGAGTGAGGTGCAGTCAGTTAGGGCACTTGTCAGGCAGGGTTGCCTTTTAGCCCCCACATTGTTTCTCTTTTACATTAATAATCTGGTAAGTTTCATGAAAGACCCCAGTTTTCATCCCCCCAAACTAGCAGGTCGATACATCTAAGTGCTACTGTATGCAGATGATGCCATTATTCTTTCCAAGACTCCTATGGTGCTGAAATGGGCTCTGAAAAAAATCTCCCTTTATTGTGAAATTGAACATCTTAAAATTAACCATCAGAAAACAAAGGTCCTGGCCTTTGGGAAAAATACAAGGTCCAGGTGTTGGGAGCTTCAAGGACATAAGCTGGAACAAGTATCCAGCTTTAAAATATCTGGGAGTAACAGTGCAGGCTTCTGGTTCCAATAAAATTCATAACAGCAGTGTTGCCAATGCAGGAGAGAAATTGGCAAATAGTATTCTGAAATTCCACTGGACACAGGAGGGCTGCAATGTTCTGGCTGCACTTTGCTTGTTCAAAGCCAAGGTGTTGGCCCAGTTAACCTACGAAACATGTCTGGGGTCTTCAGCTTCTTCCCTCTCTCCACTCAAGAGAGTTCAATCAAAATTCCTTAGAATGCTAATTCAGGTACTCAAGTGTGTATCAAACTCCTGGGTTTGCTTGGAAACAGGAATGACCCAGGTAGAAGCTAGGATTTGTATTCTTTCTATATATAAATGGATAACGGGCAGTATTAATCCAAAGGGGCTGATCCCTCTCATCCTGCATGATCAAATTCAGAGCAGTTGGCTACAAGCGGTGCAAATGTCCATTGACTAACCTGTGCCCTTGAGCCCATATATAACAAATCTATCAATTCACAGTTTCCTGTGCCAAACCCAAATGTTTTCAACATTTATCTCAAAAAATTCCCAATTAACCCTATCAAATGCTTTATCAGCATCCACAAACAGAAAGACTGCTGACAATTTGTGCTGTCCTGCATAGTTAACCAAATTCATTAACCCCTGGATATTGCCGGACATTTGACATCACGACAGAAAACCTGTCCAGTCTGCTCAATATAACTATTCTTAATCCTTTGTTAATTATCTAGCTAATATCAAGGCAAATATTTTATAGTCAACATTAGTCTATATGTTGACCGTTTGGAAATATCTTGCCTTTAGGTTTAATGAGCTATAAGAATTTGACCATGCTCTGCTACATCTATAGAAATATTTTCAATTGGTGCTAATTCCTCAGTCAAGATTTTGTAAAACTCACTCAATAATCCATCAGGTCCTGGTGATTTACCAACTTTTATTTTTTTTAATTGTTGATTTAATTTCTTCCAATTCCGTTGATCTATCTATTCAGCTACAGCACTCTTCTGATATCAGTGGTATACAAACTCATTAATTTCTCATTTCTCAGTCACTTCTGTAGCATATAGATTGGTGAAAAATCTCCCAAATTCTTGTGAAATAACCCCAGGTGTATCTAACTTCCTTTCTGAGCTCATAACAATCTGTGGACATTGACAGGTCATAGTATTGGTGTTATTTTGAAACTATTTCCTGGGCATAATTTCCTGGGCATAATTTAAGTCTTCCTTTACCTCCAGTTGCCTGTGTTTGCTTTGACTGCAGAATGCACTTCAGCCTCCTTTTGCCCTGCCTGGCTTTGCTCTCTGTTGCTTTCCACTCTTTGCAGGGAACCTCTCTCCAATTCTGCCCTCCGAGTGCTGTCCTAAAATGCCAGTTCTTGACATCTTATAGAATCAACAAAATAAGACTCCAAAAAGGGGCTGCCTGCCCAAGACTCCCACTAAACATGCAAATATACAACTATAAATAACACCAGTAACCATATCATGACCGATATAACATAGCAATCAATTGTAATGACAGTGTTGTACAAAACTGATAAGATACAAATTGTTTGTGCAGTTCTTGACATCTTGGTTGGTGCCCAGATGGCATCGTAGAAGAACAATGCATTTTGAGAAGCAGGGGAATGCAGCCAGTAGGCTATTTAATTGGAACAGATTAATAGTCTTTACCAAGGTCAGTGCTGTGGTTCAGCATTTTGAGTTTCCGATCGGCAGCTCCAGATAGCTGATTTTTCGATGATCTGTTTGACTGTTCATTGACCCATTTATGGCTGTTTGCCAGGTTGCTTCACTGTATTCCTAACTATGCAGCACAGGTGACAACTGAGTTTTAATGCCCCTCCCATCCTTGCAGTGTCACTGCTCCCCTCAGCAGGCAGTTATTTGACTAGACAATTAAATCAGTCACAAATTATACAAATCAGTCATAAATAAATGTTGTGTTGTAATAAATTCCTACCATTTGGCGTTTATCTAAGTAATCCCTAGTAATATTAATGGCTGCTGATCAGTTTGAATTAATCACATCTTTGTGCATGTGCAGTTTTGCAAAAACCCAGGGCAGACCTGTTTGGCTGATGTTTGTGGCTGTTCATCATGACCTGAACAGGCTGAGAGATTAGCTCACATCTGATCAACACCTTCAAATAAGTTTGACTCTCAAACATGCTTGTGGTGAAATTCATAACATCCTTAATTCACATCAGGCAGCACTTTCAGGAAGTAAGATCTTTAACATGCAGGGAAAATGTCTGGTATAATTATGTAAAAGATCTAGTGGCAAGCCTTTCTCCCAGTTTCTTTGGAGCAGAGTGTGTGTATGTTATGTGCCTCAAGATGCTTCCAATTTATGGTGACCCTGTGAATTAATGTCCACCAAAACGTCCTATCATTAACAGCCTTGATTAGGCCCCACAAACTGAAGGCTGTGGCTTCCTTTGTTGGGTCAATCCATCTCACACTGGGTCCTGTTGCCTTCAACTTTTCTTAGTGTTATTGTCTTTTCCAGTGAACCTTTTCTTCTCATGATCTGACCAAAGTACAACAGCCTCAGTTTAATCATTTTAGCTTCTAGGGAGAAGTCGGGCTTGATTTGATCTAGAACCCAGTTATTTGTCTTTTTAGATATCCGTGGTATCCATAAACCTCTCTCCCAACACCACATTTCAAATGAATCAATTTTCTTCCTGCCAACTTTTTTCACTGTCCAACTTTCACATCCATCTTGGTCTTCAGTGACTCCAGTGACTTCTCCTTACACTTAAGGATATTTTCTAGTTCCTTGAGCTTAGGACATGGGAAAATTGTCCTTTTCTCTTTACATCTTTAAATCAGAAAAACCTAATGATCAGTGTTCCCTCTAAGCTTAGTTAGTGTGAGCTAGCTCACAGTTCTTTAGCCTCTGGCTCACACATTTTTGTCTTAGCTCAAGAAGGCTGGCTCCAGAGCAAACTAATTTATGCAGTAGCCAAATCACCTGTTCACAACTTTAATGCCAGTAGCTCAGAAAGTAGAATTTTTGCTCATAGGACTCCAGAGCTTAGAGGGAGCATTGCTAAGTGACTGTCTTTTTCTCCTGTTCTGGGCAAGGGGGCTTCAAACACATATGCATCACTTTATTCCTCATCATCTCTGGCTGACTCATCTGCCAAATATGGTGAATCCACTTTATGGAGAAACTAGGAATAAGGCCCATTGTGGAAAGAAATACAAAGGGCTCTAGAAAGAGGCTCTGGGAGAGTGCCAAGCCATCAATGTGCTGTGGTGACTTCAGCAGGGTATAATGACATAGAGTCCAGCATTTTCTCCAGAGGAACTGATCTCTGCTACCTGAAGAGTAATTTTGAGTGATCTCCAGCCCTCACCTGGAGACTGGGAACAATTGTTACCCAGGAGGAAATGGCTGGTTTGGGGGGGTGGAGTCTATAGCACTGTACCTTTCTGAGGTCCATCCCCTCCTCAAACCTCACCCTCTCCAGGCTCCACTCCTCAAATCTCCGAGAATGTCCCAACGTGGAGTTGGCAACCCCACCTCAGAACACATCTGCTACCCCCAGGGGCTGTCATTCCACTCTCGGGCCTGTCATTCCAGTCCCAGATCAGTGTACTTGGGACCAGAGACCTTAATGGAAGATCCATTCCACATTTTCTGTGCAACTCTTCTTTAGCTGTAATGTATTTCGATGGAGCCAATGCAAGTCAATTGGCATTCCTGGCTCCCATTATTTCCAATGGGTTTTCAAATCTCTCCCATTGTTTTCAATGGGCAATCCTGTCCTTCCTTTTAGTACATCCCCTTCAAGGTGATGATTGGCAGCGGCAGCGGTTAGAGACACTGGCCGGCCTCAACTGTACATTGGGTTGGGGTGGGGAGCCAGGGAGGCTTCTCTCTGCTCTCCCTCCTTAAAGAGTAATAGAAGGGGTCTGGCATGTGTCTCTCTGCATGAAGGTGGCTTTCTGTACCCCGACGGTAGAGGAGGTGAGTCTGGCCCCGACGGGAGCCATGAGAATGGAGAAGAGCTGTGTAGAATGCCAAGTAGGCAATGGACAGCCACCTGGAGATATGTTCAGCAGCCAGGAATGGAGGCCGCATCCTGGGCAGGCAGGGCAGAGCCTCCCAGCTACATCCAGGCATTTGCTTGGGATGCGCCTGAGCTAGAGCACAGGTGGATCAGTAAGGGTGTGAAGGGAGCTGGTGGTGGGCTTGGGAGGTGGGGATGCAAGGCCAGAGGGTGAACAGGCAAAAGGATGCCAGTGGCCATGGGAGCTGGCCCCATGGCAAGGCAGGAGGCATCAGTGGGAGGGGAGGGGTGAACAACAGCTGGGAGAGCCAGCAAAATAGCCGTGTCCCCCACCCAGCAAGACAACGGGCTCCAGGAAGCTCCCCACCAGGCCCCTGAGCTTCTCCCCTCCCGTGAGCGCCACCTGCTCATCCTGTCATCCACATCTCCGGCTGGTGTGTTCTTTTTCTGGGGAAGCCATGGTGCTGCTGCTGGCTGCCTACCTCTGTCCTGCCTGCCAGGCATCCGGCCCAATATTCCTTCACCTCAGATTCCTCCTCCTGGTGCTGCTGTCATGGCCAGGGCGAGTGGAAGTGGTGAGCGCGGCAGAGGGAGGGGCGAGCAGGTGGCATAGGGAGGCTGGCAAGGGAAAAGGTGATGTCAGTGGCACCAGCCTGGCTGGCTCAGGCTGGAGGGAGCAAGCAGGCTGTGGTGAGATCAGCTGGGGCCGTCTTCCTGCCTCCCCACAGGAGCGGCCACTGGAGCATCCATGCTGGTGGATGGCTCCCTGGAGAGTGAGGGCAAGTGTGTGTTCTGTTAGCCAGCAAGGAGCTTTTTGCTGTCTTATGAACTATGGACTGTGCATAATGTGTGTAAAAGGACTATGATGCCAGGTGACCAGAATGAGATGCCAGACATGCACTAGCAGAAGTCTGAGATGATGTGCCCATGATTTTCAAAGGTTGCCCTGTTCCAGATATGTACCCACACACACCAAGCACTGCACAAGCAGCCATTTGTCATTGCTGCTCAAACTAAACAACTCACAACCCCATTAAGGGACTCTGTTTCCATCACACTGGCACATTTCTCCCCCACACCTTCACCTCTGAAAGGAACACAAAAGGATCATCTCCAGCATTTCCTTGATAAAGGAATTGGCTCTCCTGTCCACCTGGAAGAACCGGTTTTGCAACCTTGAGACAAAGGGAGCAATCAATGCTAGCTGATGACTCATCATGCTAAGCTAAGTGTCTCTGCTACCAGCTTAATTAGCATCCAGTATTGCCCAACCTAAGCCCCTCTCCTCGAGGGCATACTTGTGACTTTTTGGAATGGATCATAAGGGGCTGTCCCGAGGGAGGTGACCAGCAAGCCCTGCCCCTGAGGTCACTCCATAAAAGAGGGTACACAGCAACATGGGCTCTCTCTCTCTCTACTCTCCCTCAACAACCTCTATATTCTCTTACTCTTGAACTTGTAGCTACCTTGCTACCTACTTTACCCTGAGGCTCTTGGACTGCAGCCTGAGTCTTCCACGTGCTTCCTGCCGCTTCAGTTTGCACATTCCCTTTTCCTAGCATAATCCCTATTTTTCTATAACTCTCCTATTTTTTCCATTTTGGATGCTTCATCTCATCAGATCAGGTAACGTACTGCCCAACCAATGAATCTCCTGCTAATGTGAAAGTCTCTTAATTTATCTAATTTTTCTAGAAGCTGAATAATTGTGTGTATGATTGTGTATTGTTTGGATGTGGAAAAGAACTACAGTAAAGAGAGCATTTTGAACTAATTCCAGCCTTCGTGTCTGTTACTGGTATCTCTGGAAGGGAGGGACCTTTTTATACACTGGTGATTGCTCCCTATTGCCGATTGCTGTTTGTAATATCATAATTCCCCAATATTAATTAATAACTCAGAGCAATCAGGCTAACAGTTTGGAGGCTGTGTGGGCGGGAGTGAGGGAAGCAGGCAGCCAATGGATACGGACTCGGAGTAAGTGACACAGCATGGAGTGAACTGATTTTGCCGCGCATCGAATCTTGCCACCCCAAGTGACAATTATTTATAAAGGAGAGATATGGCATTTGAGGTGATGTGGAAGGTCTGTCTGAGTTACAGCTGTGACCCACTCACACATGTAAGTTTTCATTAAGTGATGTAGTTCTAGAGCAATGAATGAGCATGTGAAATCCACATCTTAGTTATACTTTGGAAGATTATTTGGCATTGGGGAGGGAGTACAACATACTTCAAAGCTTGTTATTTGGAAAGAAGACACACTGAGTTCATTTCATTTTTTAAAACTATTAATTTAATATCTATCCCGCCCTTCTCGTGAATGGGCTCAGGCCAGTTACAACATGAAAATTATAACAGTGATCACATCAAAATTATAAAAACAGCAATTCAAATCACAAAAATAAAATAAAGGTGGCATTCTGAAAATTGTACTATCCTGGTTCTGTTTCAGATATTGTTGATATTCAGATATGACCTGATCCAAGGATTCCCAAGTTAACTAGCACCCTGACAGCAACAGTTGAACAAAAACAGTTTGGCAGGAAGTTTGAGCAGGGAGTTTGAGCAAGAGGGGCCAGTAGTATTGGATGTTCACTGCCTCAACTAAAAACCTGGTGGAATAGCTCTGTTTTACAGGCCCTGATCTCTGTTGGGAGGTCATTCCATCAGGTCTGGGCCAGGGCTGAAAAGGAGTTCAATAGTACTTGATGATGTATAGTGTCATCAAGTTGCACCTGACTTATGATGGCCCCCATGAGGTTTTCAAGGCAAGGGAACTTCAGAGGTAGCTTGGCATTGCCTTCCTCCACATAGCAACCTAGGACTTCCTTGGTGATCCCTCATCAAAGTATTAACCATGGTTGATTCTGCTTAGCTTCCAAGATCTGATGAGACTGCACATAGGACTGGAGCACTGATGGAAAATCATCTAAATATTCACTTTTTATGGTTTCTTTGTCTCTTGTTAATGTTGTGACATGCCAGTTTTATCAGCGGGTCTGACAACATGTTAATTTTTTAAAGACAGCTCTCTGAATTCCATTCTGTTTAATTAAGATATTAAAGTGTTGATTTTGTACACAGAAATTAGACAACAAATTGGACACAATTTAGCATTTATTAGAATAATCTATTTCTGAACTTTCCATCAATGTTTCTGTCTAGTGGATAGAAGTGTGTTAAAAACAGTTTTGTGCCTGCAATGCAAATTGGAAATAAAAGGGAGGAATTTGTCAAAAAATGTTACAGTTGATTTGGTTTCCAAGAAAACTTTGCTTGGTACAGTGGAAAAAATGGTGGAAAAAAGGTAGCATCTATTGACAAGTTCTGAATATCTCAGATTTCAGCAGCTATTTCTGAATAAAGATATTCATATTCAGATCAACGGGTGGCCAGATGGAGGGAATATACTGTAAATCAGTCTTTGGCAGGAGACAAATCAAAACGAAACAACAGCTGTTCATCTCTGCACATTGTCCTTTTCTCTCTCCATATTGAGAGGACACATGTTTTACTTCCAAAGACTTTTTCTTAATTCCTGAAGTCTTGCAAACTTGAACAAGGGCTGACATTAAAGATCATGCAGGTTTTCACAGGCTTGTGAGACACACTGAGCTGCTACTGCTGATCTGTCTTGTTCCCACTCTTCATTGTCACATCTAGGGGTCTTGTTACATGGAGGCTTTCCTGTGGTTTCAGTACTGACCTACACTGGTTTTTGTCAGAGCTTCATCATGTCCTTATTTTCCACTTGCTGTCTTTTTAGGCTTGTCATTTCCCTGCCTGTAGCAGGCACCACCCCACTCTCAAGAAAATGAGAAATGGGAGAAAAAATGGCCTCCGTAGTGAAGCTCTAAGAATTTTGTCATGCTGCTATGGTCTTTACCATAGCAATTAGGGGGATTTTTCATGCATCACCTGGAAGTGTTACCACATGCTCCCCAAACTCCACCTTCCCTAGGTGTCACTCTCAACATCTTCTGGCTTCTTTTTCTTTTCCCTGCTTCTTGTTGTAGTTCCTCTCTGCCCCTAAATAAGTTCTCACATTCTGAAGGTCTTTCTGCTGTTGGAAGATCCACAGTTAATGCTTTTTTACAAATCACGTTGTCACAGTAAATGTTATAGAAGACAACTCTGTACATGAGGAATTGGATTATTTTCCCAACTCCCTTAACAACTTCATCATTGTTTTTCCGTGCTTCCTCAAATCAAATCAAAAGTGGACTGAGACAGCACAGAGAAATGATGAGGAAAATAATATGGAACAAGTGGGGAAAACTTCCACAGGCTGGCATCCAATATGTAGGAACTAGGGTTGCCAACTCTGGGTTGGGAAAATCCTGGAGATTTGGGAGTGGAGTCTGGTGAAGCTGGGATTTGAGGGGGGAGGATGGACCTCAGTAGGGTATAATGCCATAGAGTCCAACCTCTAAAGCATCCATTTTCTCCAAGGGGACTGATTTTTGTTGTCTGGAGATCAGTTGTAATTTCAGGCTCCATCTGGAAGGTGGCAACCCTGGGTAGGAGCTCAGTGGGGAGGTGATTCCCTAGAGTCCACTCTCTGAAGCTGCCATTTCCTCCAGGAGAACTCATCCCTATAGCCTGAAGATCAGCTGTGATTCTTGGAGAATGTCAGGCCTCACCAGGAGATTGGTAACCCGAGGAGGAAAATCTCCATATGAAAAGACTCTTGGCCAGGGTGCACAACACAAGAAAACTACATGGTCCCAAACTGACCTTGATTGGAACTAAACATGTCACACTCTGACATGATATGACATCATCAATGACATTATAAGGTCCTCCTCAAAAGTAAGCCCAATAATGTTTTATGTAAATTCGATGCTTTGTGAAAGAAAAGCACTTATCATTGGAACTATCACTTGTCATGTGTCTCAGGCTGGGCTGCTATCTATGAAATGCAATTATGAGTGTTGAATTAGCATGCTAGCACAATATAAATGATCCAGGCTAGCCTGATCTCATTCGATCTCAGAAGTTAAGGAGCAAAGTTGGCTCTGGTTAGCGCTTGGGTAGGAGATCATCAAGGAAGTCCAGGGTCATGCTTTTTGATATGAACCTCCTGCAAACAAATTAAATTGCAGTTTTGTTTTTCCAGCCAATGTCTTATTATTTTTCTCTTATTGGGTGAATTTAGTCCATTTACATTCCAAGAAATGAATGAAGGGGGAGGGGAAACAGGTGATAAACTCTTCAGGCAACAGGCAATAATGCTCTTTCTTTGGATGCTGCTTTCCTGAGAGGACACATAGAGACTCTCCTCTGAGCAGGTGACCATTGACCATGTGGCCAGCATGAAGGGCTGAAGAATGCTTTGAGGAACTTTGTAGATACCTGTAACTAGCTAAGCTAAAGAGCCTGCCCTAGATTTTACTGTCAAGTAGGGCATGTATAAAGAAGGGACAGAGGATATGCATTTTCACCCATTTCCTTTGTCTTTCTTCCTTGCTTAAATCTGATGTAGTGCTAACAGTATGCTTATAAACATCTTCTTTTTAATAAATATTTTAAGCTTTTGATGTTAGGAGTGGTTCTCTGTACCACATAGACCTCCACCATTCAGACACGCTATTTTAAAAGGGGCTTCAGGAGGTTTGGCAAGTGGCTATTCCTCTAAGGGTGCCCAAGGCATTGACTTAAACCTATGGTAACCAGGCACTGGGTAGCAGGAGACACAAAGGCAAGGCCTCAGAGCTTAAAATGGGAGCTGTAGTCCTGATCCTTCCAGTGGGGAATCCCTAAATTGATCAAGTAGTGATGGTGGGCTACTTGATCGTAAAAGAAAAGACCCTCCAGGGAGTTGGGAACCCCTAGGAGGGCAGGGAAGAATGGGGCAGAGTAGGCATGTTCTGCCACACCCATCATGAGTAATCTTGCAGTTGGTGGATCAGTTCTAGATGACATCTTTCTTTAGTTCTCTCTTCCCCTGTTTAGCAGCTGGATAAAACAAGAGAATCCTATTGACAAATGTGCTTAATGGATGCCATCTTGTTAATACATACATAATTCCTTGCTGCTGCCAAATGGCGAACATATTACCCCATACTGGGAAGCTAGTGATACTACCGTGCTAAATGAAGCATAAGTTATACAGCAGAACTGGCTCCTTTCCTCTTTGGATTATTTGTTCAAGATAATTTCCTTTATGAACTTGTGTTCTTCCCTCCCAGGCTTCCTCCCCTTGTTATTATCATTTGTTACTACAGTCTCTGTTTTGATGAATGAGTCCTTTATTCATGAACGACTGGCCAAGTGGTTTGTCAAAAATTACACAGCAGCTCAGCTATGGCATATTTAGTAGCCTTGAGGAAAGTCTTATGTCTTGAACTATGTCACTAACTAGAAAACCAGTGTCCCACCTTAGGACCAATGTTCCCTCTAGGCTGTGGAGTCTTGTGAGCAAAAGTTCGACTTTGTGAACTCCTGGTATTAAGGTTGTGAGCAAGAGATTTGGCTACTGCATAAATTAATTTGCTCTGGAGCCTTCCTTCCTGAGCAATGATGAAAATGTGTGAGCTGGAGGCTAAAAAACTGTGAGCTAGCTCACACTAACTCAGCTTAGAGGGAACACTGCTTAGGACTATTGTGACCAGGAAAGAGAGAAGGAATGGGTTTTTATTTGCTCTCTCTTTTTAGTTTTCATTGACATGACAGGGGTCCCCCCCATTTTTATGTTGGTGTAGAAGTCACAACTGAATGGCACCCTAGGGGTGATACAATTAAATAAGGATTGTGATGGTCAATAAAAATGCAGAAGCAATGTTCTACTGTGTACAGGAGGAAAGCATATGCCCCCAAAATATGGTTAAAAGAAGGAACCATGACACAGTAATCTTGCTGGAGCTTAGTGGAGTTGGGTCTACTCAGGGTCTGTACTGGAGAACTCCTGGGAATCCTATATGTGTGACCTGGGGTTTCAGTGGAAGAAAGATAGGATACAAATGTATTAAAATAAATGAATACAACACACCTGAGAAGCAAATCTCAGAAAAACTGTTGATTTCATGCCCGGCTTATTGATATCTTGGAAGCATTCATTGTTGGATGCTGGATGGAATTTAATCCAGCAAGACTGTTTATATGCACTTCATGTTGTGTATGGAGATAACATTTGCACCAGAAAAGTAGCTGGGTCCCATAGGTAGTAGTGTGAAACATGGAATCACTGATGACAGTTCCTTCTTCTACATAATTTTCTTTATAAGCCATTCACATCATTCCATGGCACTGCCTTCCAAATGAAGTTCCACCCTATATAATATTCCAAATTTCAAGTCTGACATTCAAAGTTGGTCAAAGTTTAGATTTGAAATTCAAATAAAATTTCATCTCTTTGTTTTGATAATCAAATATTTTGTAAGCAGTTGACTCTGCACCCCATCGTTGATGGCCAGCCTCTAGTGTTGTCCCATGCTGAATAACAGCATTGCCAACACAAACCTGGCAACCAGTGGGAGTGGGAGGCCTCCCTGGCAACATATTGATGTTGCTGGTGACGCAATGACATAACTTCTGATATGACCATAAATTACATCCATGTGTCCCTGATGATGCTCTAGCATTCAGCCTAAACTCTATTGTTTAACTGTAGGGTTTTGACTAAATGTTTGAGAGTCATCAGCGATGCAATGACATCACTTCTAGTCATGGTAGAAGTAACGTCATCATGTCAGGATGCCAGTGATCATCCTCTCCATTTCTACTCCATTTTTCTCCCACTGCCCAGCTGAGTAACAGTGGGAAGGGCTGGCCAAGGCAGGAATATCCTGCCAGAAGCAGGAACCTAAACAAAGCAAGAGAATCATGGAAAGTAGATCAGAAAGCCAAAACAAAACTCTGAACAAATTACTAAGAATTCTCTATAAACATATTGATTAAACATGCAGCAACAATCAAGAAGAAAATTTACATCACCAGTTTCTTATAAGATGCATTACAATCAGAAAGTTAACTTTTTCAAATCTATAGTCCACTCTTAGAAGCAATTCTTGTCAGTTTCAAAGTGCCTCATGCAGTCAAAAAATCCTTTCTTATCTCCTGAAGATTCCAGCATGAATATAACAATCCTTGAGATGTGAACAATGCTTTGTTATGCTTCAAAGTTGATTCAATCATTCCTTCATAGAATAAGCAGTAAACTATCAAACAGTAGAAGAACGCTATAGGAAACACCCCTTCTATCTGACAGATTCTGCTAGTCTGTGGGTCCGTTTCACTTGGCGTTTTGTCAAAAGCAGAATGATTGAAAGGCTTAACAGTACATTTCTTTTACACATCTCACAAACATACATCCACTTAATACATACTTAGCAACCTGACTGAATAGCTATGATATATCCGTACAAGACACCCTGAGATTGTCACTTGAGGTTCTTTGTGTGCTCCCATGTGCTTCAGTGGATGCTCATGTCTGTATTTCTGGAATAAGCAAGGTCTACTGTGCATAGATAGAGAAGTTGGCAGGAGCATCCTGCAGGGGGCAGCAGAAGGGACAATTAGCTAACATAATGAGATTAGGGACTTCCTGCTATTTTCAAATAGTCTCCTTCCTGTCTCCTGACTGGCTCAGTTAGGTCTTCTTCCTGCTCTTGCTGAAAACTGCTAATTTGCTGACTCTCTCCCAGCTAGTTAGACAGTTAGACTTCTCTCTCTCTGTCTCCACTTTATTACAAAGTTTATTCTTTCCTTAATAAACCTACTTTATTCTTTAAACAGCTTGCGCTCTGCATTACTGCACTTCTACACTCTGCCAGCATGTATCAATGCTACCTCTTTGGCCTTCCTCATGGCGTCCACCTCAGTGTTCTGCCCAAAGCTAAAGACAGAGCTTTCTGCCAAGCTGCTTACAGGTTATGTTGCTGTGCTGGGATTAGTTCCAATTATTTTGATATTGGTGTAAGCCTGTGACTTTAAAAAAGTGCAAGTAAATCCTATCTATTTAGTACATATTTATCCCATCTTTCCCCCCAAGAAGTTCAGGGTAGTACACATTTTCCCCCCCACACCCTTTTACCCTAAAAGAATCCTGTGAAGTAGGTTAGGCTGAGAGTGGGTGACTAGCCCAAAGGGTTGTCAACTCCTGCTTGGGAAATACCTGGTGATTTGGGGGTGGAGCCTGTGGTGGGTGAGATTTAGGAAAGGGAGGGGCCTCAGCAGTATATAAATTCAACAGAGTCCACTTTCCAAAGCAGCCTTTTTCTCCAGGGGAACTGGTCTCTATAGTCTGGAGCTTAGTGGTAATTCCAGAAGGTCTCCAGCCCCCACCTGGAGGTTGGAGACCTTAAGTAAGATTGTCAGCTAGGAGCATGCAAGGGCAAGAGTAAATGGGGTGGAGACTGAGGGAAATAATGTTGTATGATACCATGTTCTGTTGAAACCCCTCATCCTGTTTTTCTCTTGCTGTTCCATTGAGCAAGGACAGGTACTGGAACAGCAGGGGTAGGAACTTGGCTGCCATGGTGGGCAACCTGATAAGTCTATCACTCACCAAGTTTCCATGGTAGATTGGGAATTTAAACCAGGGTCTTCCAGGCTTGACACTCTTCACACTACACTGCAGTGGCTTCTAGGTTATGATAACATTTGTTTTAATATTGTTACTCTTTATAATGATTTGCTGTTATGGGCACCTCAGCTGGTACCTTCTCTGTGGCTGGGAGCAGACATACAGAATGGCCTATCAGAGAAAGTAAAGAGGATTTGATCACTATCCTTTAGAAAGAAGCACAAATCTATTTTTCCCCTGGGGCTTTTCAAATGTTCTCTTGAGGTTTGTTTCTTTCTGCTAGATGTTTAGAAAAATGGATTTGGTACATTCTTTGAATCTATTGGAATTTATTTTTTATTGCTGATAGCATTGGATACTTTGATGCTTCCTTCTTCTAAGCTGCCTTGAACCCCTTTGTGGAAATACTGGATCAAAAATAAGCAAATAAATGGTAACAATAAAATCCTGACAATTTTATCTCTCGAGTGGCATTATATGGATGGGAGGATGGAATATATATCATCTGGTAAATAAATAACCAGAAACCATCAAATGCTGGATGACATTTCCTATGAACTATTGGGAGCTGTGACATAATAAATCAAGTATATAATATTCAGCATTTGAACAGATAGTGAATAACTGCAGAACACTAAATAACAACATTTGAGAAGGGTGAATTTTAGAGGGCAAAATTGGAGTCAATTTTGCTTCCAAACATCACTTGTTCCCTGTGTGAGAAGAAATCCCTCCTGGTTTCATTCTGAATTTGGAGCATGTTCGCTGTTAACATGCTAAAAGTGTTGTTGCATTATAAGGATGGCAAGCTCATGATTGCAGTATTTGGAAAACCAATCTGGGAATGTGAAAGTAAATTAAACTCAAAATTTAGGTCACGAATTAGCATTTAAGGTTATCTGTGAAATACAGTTTTGTTAAGACAGCTGCCTTGCCTGTTTATTATGAAATTCAATGGGCTTGAACAGGTAAATCATAATTGGATTACAGGAAGAATAGATAATGACTACCCAATAAAGGGCACTAGAGCTATGTTATTACCTTTCAGTTCCAAACTAAAAATGATCAATGGCACCAAAACAAAAGCATGTTTGTCATTTGAACAAATTCATTTGCAAACTGTGGTTGCAGTCCTAACGGCACTTTCCTGGGAGCAAACCCTATTAAACAATATGGTACTTACTTCTGTGTAGACCTGCTTAGGCTTGCTCCCTGTGATCCTGTATATGTTAAATGAGTTTAACTTCCCATCTCCCATCACAATCCATCCTTTTGGACTTTCCATTTTCGGCATGTCGATGGTGGGCACAGTCCTCTGAAGCTCCGGAAAGAGCGGCCCATAACTCAGCAGTGGGGAGGGGATCTGGCTGGTTCTGAATCCCCCCTGGGGCCCCCGTAGAGGGCCACAGCCTGAGGCACTTGGATTGCCTCTCCCAAAGCTGAGGCTGAAGGATTGAAGCGCCCCCTGCCCCTATAGGTCCTTGCTGCCGTGGGACCGATCTTGGCATGAAACGGGCATACTGGACCAGCGAGCAACTGACCTGGCAAAATGAAAGACTTTCTCGTACCAAAGAAATGGAGCGTGAGTAAGATGCCAGTCCCGATGCCCCCCCTAAAAAAAAAGAGAAAGTAAAAAGTGGAGGGGGAGGAACTGCCCACCCCTGAAAACAGCAATGAGTCCAAAGTATTAGAGGGGGCAGAGAATGACGGCATCTCAAGCAGTTAGCAGAAGCTAAGGAGCACAATGGTAGATTGTTAAAATGTTAAAGCAAACAAACTTCTAAAGATTTAAGCAAACTTTTATAAAGTATAAACAATGTCTTATCGGGCTGAACATATGGTGGCGAAAGCGAAACTACATTAAGGATCTGCCAGCTCAACATGTCCGGTTTCCAAACCGGATGGAGACTTTGACTTTGCAGGCATGTTGGATACTGCATTGCGACCCCTGGTGGCTCAGATGACAAATGTCACCAAGATCTTGGAGTTGGTACAAAAGCAATTGAAAGATTCAAATAAGAGAACAGAAGCAATTGAAAACAAGACTAAAGCAATTGATCAAAGACTGGAAGATCAAAGATCTTCAGACAAAATGCATCTTTTGCAATTACAAATGGAAAAATCTTCTTATGTGTTAGGATTTCAAGGGGTACCAGAAGATAAATCTGAGAATCTGAAAGAAGTCCTCAGTGAGGCGCTGGCACCAGTGACAGGCAGAAATACTACAAAGCGAAATGGATATGACTTACTGGACATATTCAGATTTCATCAAAAAAACCAAACACCTGCCTGTTGAAATATATGTAAAGTTCTCAAAGAGGTCTATTAGAGATGCTATATTGAAAGCAACATCTGGGATTATATTGAAAATTAAAGAAGAAGACATCAGAATATTAAAAGATATTTCATTTGAGATACGGAAAAAGAGAAAGCAATACAAGGAGCTGACTACATTTTTAAGGTCAAAGGACACTACCTATAGATGGATGATACCTGAAGGATTGTTGTTCAATTATAAGGGCAAAAAGGAAAGGATTGACTCAGTTGTTAAAGCAAAAGAGTTTTTGCAAAGGCACCAGGAACAGGAAAAAGAAGCACGGAGGGAGAAGAAGAAGGAGAAGAAGGAGAACTGGACAGTCCACGTGGTTTGGAAAGCAATGAAACATCCACAGATGGCAGTGCACAAGAAGAATCTAACTCAGAATTGGGTGCAGCAGCACCCAAACTGCCTCGTGATGAGAAAAGCAAGAAGATAGGGAAGAAAAGCAGAAAATAGTTTAAACTTAGAAGAAATATAAATGTTATATTTTATCATTTTGCATTGACAACATTCTTAAACTTTCATATTTTGAATTAATAGAACAGAAATTTTATTCTTAATAAGAACATGAGAAATCTTTGATTGTAAACATGTAATCCTGCATTATAGGTCGTTGTATAGCTGTAATTTTAGTTTGTGTGTAGCTTGGTAGGGTGTATGTAGAAAAAATTATATATATATTCCATCCTTCTGAAAGGCAATGGCTGCATATTAGATGAATGAGAAGGACAAAAGGTCAACGTACATATTTAGGCAAACCATGTGACACAAATGGGGGGAATTACAAATCTCAGCCTTCCCTTAAAAATGATTTTGCCCATGGGTGAACTACATTATCAGTAATAGGATTCTGGCCTTCTCTGTGATATCCCAATGGACAATGTTTAAAACAATTTTTAACATGTGGGAACATTCAAACATGTACCTCTCTTCTCCATCTTATCCTCAGAACAAACCTGTGGGGAAGGTCAGGCTGAAATAGATGGTATAATCCAAAGTTACTCAAACAGTTACATGACTAAATGTGCAATCTGTTGCAGTCATTCAAGTCTAAGCCCTTTGATATTAAAGGACTCAGAGTGAGTCTGCATAGGATCATGCTATGAGTAGGAATTTGAACCCAAAACTCTATACCCTGAGTCCAACATATTAACCATTAGACCACATCAGCCCTTCTGTTTTTGAAAATAAGCCTTGCATAAAAGAGACATTTTTATATTCATTACACAAATAAGACTAATGCACATATAAACTTCTGAGCCTGGAATTACGTTTAATCTAATTTTTACTTTTTAAAAATATAAATAAGTGTTAATTCTCCTAGCTGTAACTGCTGGGAAATAGTCAAGGTCAGCAGCTGCTGTTAGACTCCCAGATGACTGAGCCTTATATAATTATCTCAGCCCCCTAGAGTTTCTTATTGTTTTAGCACAAAAGGAGCATTCCAGCGCAAATGTCATTACCAGCCCCACTGTGCTAAAGGTCTGTGCTTTGATCTTCATTGCATCTTGTCAGATCAGAATCATGGGATGTGAAAGGGAAAACAAGCCCCTGAATCTCAATGCACCAAGTATATAGCATCAGCTCCCTGGGGGAATCACCTGCCCCCAAGAAGGAGGAAATAATAGTCCTGGGAATGCATTTGCCTTGTTTGGCTTCATTGTGTAAACATAGGTGGAAGAATGAAGAGTCAGAGAAACTCCAGTCAAGATGATGCCCTTGTTATTCTAGGTGGCTTTGCCATTCAAGTACACACAACTCTTATTTCTTAGATCCTTTGGAGGGTCTGGACCTGGTACTAGAATGAAACTGAAAATGACTAGAAGGTTTGCAGAATTCAGTCCCCAAGACCTCCTAAATTGCAATCCACTGTAGCATGAAGCCATTATTTATTTTAAATATGGTCAATTTGTATAATCGGGATTTGACACACAGGTAATAATTTCAATCCTGATTTGCCCAGTTTATGCAGGTTTCATTGCCTTGGCTTTTCTCCCCTCCCCTCACTAATACCCAGGCAGCTAAACCATGACAGCCAGTTTGGTGTAGTGGTTAAGTGTGTGGACTCTAATCTGGGAGAACCGGGTTTGATTCCCCCTCTCCTCCACATGCAGCCAACTGGGTGACCTTGTGTCAGTCGCAGTTCTCTCAGAGCTGTTCTCTGAAGAGTAGTTCTCTCAGCCCCACCTACCTCACAGGGTGTCTGTTGTGGGGAGGGGAAGGGAAAGGAGTTTGTAAGCCACTCTGAGACTCCGAGTGAAGGACAGGGTATAAATCCAATCTCCTCCTCCTCTTCCTGCTCAAACATCTGCTGGTTTGTCTCACAGGTTGTGAGCAGGGAATTTTTTTTTCCCTCCATCAAGTATTTAAGTTGATTGTGAGCAGCTCGAGTCATTTTGGTGAGTTCAAACAGTACCGTATGGTAAAAATGGCAATTGCTTAAAGGAAGAATGAGGAAACCTGTTACTCTGCCAGTGATCCCAGTGATTAAAAGGAATGTTGTATATATACATAAAACCTTACTGTTTGGCATACATCTGAGATATCAAATGTTATTTCTCATATGCACATTTTTGCACAGCCTGTTGAGAGTTGTAGTTTCCACCCAGCATCAAGTAATGACTTGGCCTGATCATCTCTTGAAGGAATTGATTTTACCTACTGCACAAATGCTAGAGCAGCTGTATGGTGAAAGGACATGCAACGGTGTGAGCACAGCCTACTGCCCAGTGGTGTTGCAGCTACTGGGCTCAGATGGCATCAAGGTGATGAAATCTGACACTACTCTCATGAGTGGTTGTGGTGGCTATCAAAAACAGTGTTTGTCTGCTGAACATGTTCACCCTGAAGTTTGGTGGCACTTCTAGTGAAAGCTAGCTATATTTAAAAAACATCAACTCATGGCTTCAGATTCTTCTCTGATGATGATTAATTGTTGTTACTGGAGTTGCTTCCATTTGGATTATTTTGTACCAAACATAGGTTAATTAAACCATCGTTTCACATGACATCTGAACTGAGTAAATATGGTCCTCAAAAATGAGGAAATCATCACCAGATCAATGTAGCCAACTTGTCAGAATTTCAGCATTCTAACCACAGTTTGTAGTACCTAAAACCCCACAATTGAATTCACAATGGTGGAATCTGCATTGGTATTTTCCACTGCTTCGGCTACACTTTCGCTCTGTCTCCAAAAAAGATGTCCACATCTCTTTAGGTTTTGCTCTCCTACTGCACTGTTATATTTTCTGCTGTCTGCATTATTTTATTGCCCTATGGTTTTGGCTCTGTCGTGATTGTGGCTTCTCTCTGGCTCAACTAGATGTGGTTAAAAGCACTCTAAGCCCCCCCCCCAAAAAAAGCACTAATCGGGGGCTTACCTGCTCTGTTTACCTTCTGACAGCACATAGAGGAATGTAAGAAACTTTCCCCTTGCTTGACAAGCTAAGAGTGAATGATTTTATCTTGTTTTGTGATTTTTATATTGCCAGAAAAGTTAGAGAAAAATCCCTTCTACATACATACATACATTCTACAAACTAAACACCCAGTTTTACAGTTTTTTGGCTATTTTTGCTTTCTTGTTTAAACCAAAAACTGGGCAAAACTGAAAGCTGAGAAAATCATTCTCTTTGAAAGTAAAGAGAAGTTTATAGCTTGTTGGCTTGTTGCCTTAAGTAATTTATTGCCTTGTGTAAAGCTAATGGGTGCTGGCAAACACTGGGTATGCTAGAGAAGAGGGAGGAGAACAACAACATTCCAGGCCAGCAAGCAGAAAAAAATAGCAGATTTTTTCATACCACTTTGAAACAAGCATCACACCAGTATAAAGAAAGACAGCATCAAGACTGCTTTAAAAATGAAGATGCAGATTTGGCCAATGAGATCTGCATTTAATAAAAAGGAAGGGTAGCACTACCAAGACCTGTTGTGGATGAGAGGGGCATACTGATTTCTCAGATTCATACAGTCTGTTAAAACAAACATGCTTATCAAACCTTGACTGTAGCATCAAGTGACAACTAGCATGTGTGAATTAACAACATCAGGTGCAATTTTTCTAATCACTGAACTTTTTCTAAACACAGAACACCTAGATCCCTTTCACATGGGCTGCTGTCAAGCCAAGTTCCTCCCATCTGTGCCTATACAAAACTTCACACTTATCTCATAGGAATACCAAGATCCCCATAATGCAATTTTGAAATCATCAGCCTGAAGAATAGTTGAACATTGGGATAAACAATGGAAATAATTTTGGAAGGGATTGTAATTTCCTTTATCCCAATGAGTGGCTAGGATGAAGTATCTCTAATTAATTTGCAAGCTCCAACTTCCATTACTTTAAGAATCTTGCCTGCTAATTTATAAAGTTGTTCACACAAATTTACCTTTTTCTTGCATGCAGATATGCCAGCTGGCAAGTATATATTACTCTCAAAATACCTGTTTACCCACAAGGTTTTAAGGAACAGCTCAGAAAGAATGTCATTTCCAGAATTAGAAGTCTCTGTTCTGTCTGCCAAATCTCTAATGTTTCAAGTGAAATCATTGATGGGGACAGATATTTCTGCCTGTAGGTTGTTTCCACTAGATGTTTATTGTAGGTCAATGCTGAAATCAGACATTTGGAACATTTGTCTCATCTGGCCAATCTGCACTTTGATCATCTGAATTGACAATATGTAAGAATCAGTGGAGATGGAATGCACTCTAAATTGCATTGACTCAAGGGAAACAAATCGCTCCTTTGCACTTAAAACACTATAACTGACCCATCTTTACTTTTCAAAAGGAGCAAATGGAGGCCCTCAGTTCCTGTTCCACCTGCTTATTTTCTGTGTGCCCAGTCACTGTGAAAAGCACGAGAGCAGTAAAAAAAAATGCGATGACCTATTTGGGCTGGTCATGGATCTGTGGCCAAGAGAATTATTAGGAAAGCAGGAAGCAAACCCAGAAATGGGCTGCATAACAGCTGAGGGAACACTTAGAGCATGGAAGGAGGACTACGGCGGTAAACTAAATTTTGTTGACAAGTATGCCAAAAGGTAGGCATATGAAAAGAAATGAAGAATAGAATGCAGCCAGAGAGGAAGGGTGGGCTGAAACCGTGGAAGGAAGGAAGAATAAGACTTGAGATCCAGAAGTAACCTGCTCTTCAGGCAGCAACCTGTATGATAACCTGGAAGCATTTATAAAAAACCAAAGGTCAATGGTGGTTCATTATTTGCCTCAGAGATGGAGCTAAGCCAAGTAGAATCTTTTCCACAGCAGAGAATTTAGAGGAGGAAGAGGAGGAGGAAGAAGAAGAGGAGTTGGATTTATACCCTGCCCTTCACTCAGAGTCTCAGAGTGGCTTACAATCTCCTTCCCTTCCTCTTCCCACAACAGACACCCTGTGAGGTAGGTGGGGCCAAGAGAGCTCTGAAAGAACTGCTCTTCAGAGAACAGCTCTGAGAGAACTGTGACTGACCCAAGGTCACCCAGCTGGCTGCATGTGGAGGAGTGGGGGAATCAAACTCGATTCTCCAGATTGGAGTCTGCTGCTCTTAACCACTACACCAAACTGGGAGAGAGTGAATTTTTAAAGAATACACTGGGCTCCCCCCAACTCCTGCCATTTCCACATTCCTTAGTATGCATGGTATGCTCAGGGGCTTGCATTTTCTCTATTATAGGAGATGGGTGAGTCTCACAAGGCAAGGGAAGATCATTCTTGCTGGTTGGCTGCTGCTGGCAGCTCTGACCTAAACTGTCTCCATCAGGATAGGACAACATTACTATTAAACAGGGCTGCCTCCAATAAAGGGTACAGTCTGACAACCGGCCACACTACCATCATAATTCGCAAAGCAGAATTTTTGAGGAACAAATTCTTTTTGTCTGTAGTCTGACCCTGATCAGCACCAGCTCTCTAGATTCTCAAACAATGGAGCTTTGTCATCCTATTCTGCTTCCTAGGACCCTTTTTAGTTGGAGATGTCGGGAACTGAATCCCATACTTCTAACAGACAACACATCTACTGTATCACTGAGTGATTGGGACCCACACCCACTAGATTAATACATTGCTGGCAAATAATGTGTGGATTTTTTTTTTCTGGAGTGGGGTGCCTCATTTGCTCTTGACGCTAATGGGCATTTGAAATATTTATGACTGCACAATCAATGGTACCACTTTTTGTGTGGTTTTTGCTTTGTCCATTAGCTTTTGCACAGCAAGCCACTTTTTCATTTTTTAGATTGTTAGAGGTTGTGTTGTCACTGTTGCTTAATGCGATTAACAGCCCAGTCCTCTAAGAAGCATGGAGTCCATTAGGAGAATGGCACTTGCCCTTCGTGCTGTGATAGAGGATTAGGACCGAACCATTTAAAATAGATATTGATAATTTTTCTACATTAGGGTAAGAGCTGGATTTTTCTGTGAGTGATTACTTAAACAGTTCCAAGCTTAATGTGGTGCTCCTAAATGCTGCGGCGCATCTCTGTCATGGCACCATTACCCCCAGTCTACAGCAACTGCTGTGACTAGCAATTGTGGAGTTTCCAAACTATTTATTCTGCTAAACTCAGTTACTATTACCAAAGTACCACATTACAGCAATGACAGTAATTAATATACTGGAGTTTGGGGTAAGCTGCATTCTTTTTTCTCTGTCACGAGTAGTCAGTTGACAACTCATCTAAAATTCACTAAAGGGGGAGAAATTTACTAGGAGAAGGAGAAAAAAGATAGCAGAAAGAAATGCAAGGAGGAAACTGAGGGGGCCACCAGCTGAGAAACTAGAAGCTCCATCACAGCTCTCCAGTTTGTTTGTTTTTTTAATTTGGCAAATATCAGGTGCAGGGAGCCATGGGCCCAGCTCGAAATTATTATATGCTAAATGCCTAAAAACTAAGGCTGGTATCCTAAGCAATGTTATAGGAAGCATGCTACAGGAGGAAGAAGAAGAGACAGTTTAGTGTAGTGTTTAGGACCATGGACTCTAATCTGAGAGAACTGAGTTTTATTCCCCACTCCTCCACATGCAGCTGCTGGTGTGACTTTGGGTCAGTCATAAGTTCTTTCAGAGGCATTCTCTCAAGGACAGTTCTTGAGAGCTCTCTCAGCCCCACCTACCTCACAGGGAGTCTGTTGGAGGGAGGGGAAGGGAAAGGGATTGTAGGCCACTCTGAGACTCCTTCAAGTAGTGAAGGGCGGGGTATAAATCCAATCTCTTCTTCATTTTCTTCTTCTTCTTTGCAGACAGAAAAGCCATTCCATTAGAGGGGCTGCAGTAGTGGAATGGTGCCTCAGGATCCAAACCTAAGGACTATATGAAATGTAGGGAAATAGGCAATGCTTGCCCAGTGGATTTGCATTCTGAGACCAAAATAAAATGAAACATAAAGCATAAAAACCTAAAAGCTCATAAAGGAGATGATCCAAAAACACTTAGAGACAGGCTAGCTGAAATATAATGAGCTTTAAGACATATGTTTCAAAAAGAGGATCAGATTTAATGCATATTGGCTGAAGGAAAACAGCAGGATGATGTCGTAGAGGAGAGAAGTTGCACTTTTTTTTTTTAAGCAAGCATCGAGGAATCAGGAAGATGTACTGACGGGGGTGGGGGGAGAAATCAGAGAGTGAATTCATTTGACTGCAAGGAACGGAATTTCAAACAGAATGCAAAATGAGAAAAGTAGCCAGTAAGTTGAGAAGAACTCAAATTGTGGTCATATTGACATGCAGGGGGAAAAAAAGATTGGTGGCACAATGCAAAACAGAAACAGGGTTTAAGGAGGAATTAAGGAATACCTCCCCACCCCAGCAAAGCATTGTTCAAATCTAAAAAACAAAATAAAAGAACAACCAAAAACATGGACAGAAGCCACATAAAGGAAGGATCTCTGGTTAACAAGCCTATATGGTAAAACTTAGCTGATGATGCAAATGGAATTGAAAAGGAGAAATAAAAAGACACCAAGATCTCTATCTACCTTAAGGAGACAGAATTACACCAACAAAGAAAAGGACAAAGCCAAAGGACTATGGGAGGAATTTTTCCATAGCATGATACTGTAATTTAGAAACTTTTGTCGACTCTTAGGGAATATAGTACGTGAAACATACAGTAAGGACTGCCTGTCTTTAAAATTACACTGTAAAGTATATTAGGCTGATAGAGAATAAGAGCATAAGAAGAGCCCTGCTGGATCAGACCATATAGTCCAGCATCCTGTCTCACACAGTGGTCAATCACTTACTCTGGATAGCCAACAGCAAGGCATAGAGGCTGAGGCCTTCCCCTAATGTTGCCTTCTGGCTCTGGAATTCAGAGGATTAGTGCATCTAAATGTGGAGTTTCCCCTCAGTCACCATGGCTAGTAGCCATTAATAGACTTATCCTCCAGGAATCTATTTAATCCTCTTTTAAAGCTGTTTATTCCTGTGGCCATCACTACATCCTCTGGCAGCAAATTCAATTTTTAATCACTCTCTGTGTAAAGGAGTATTTCCTTTTGTCCATCCTGAACCTACTGCCCATCAGCTTCATTTGATGTCCTTGAGCTCTAGTATTTTGGGAGAGGGGAAAAAGATCTCTTTGTCAACTCTCTCCAATCCATTCATAATTTTGCAAACCTCCATCATGTCCCCTCCTTAGTTTTTCTTTTGTAAACTGAAAAGCCCCAGAATCTTCAGCCTTTCCTCATTGTGAAGGTGCTCCAACCCCTTAATCACCATGGTTGGCCTCCTCTGTACTTTTTCCAGCTTTGAAATGTCCTTTTTGAGATACGGTGACCAGAATTGTTCACAGTATTCCAAATGAGGCGACACCATAGATCTATACAGTGGCATTATAATAGTGGCTGATTTATTTTTCAGTCCCTTTCCTAATAACCTCTAACATAGAGTTTGCGGTTTTCACCACTGTGGCACACTGGGATGGCACCTTCATTGAGCTATCCACTACAACCCCAAGATCTTGTCCCCTCCTAGTCTCAGCAAATTTAGACCTCATTCACCTTTTTTGACCCAATGTGTATCACCTTACACTTACCAGCACTGAACTTCATTTGCCACGTTGTTGCCCACTAACCCTGTTTGTGGAGGTCCTCTAGGAGCTATTCACAGTCAGCCTTGGTTTTCACCATCCTGAATAATTTTGTGTCATGTGCAAACTTGACCACTACACTGCTCACCCTTGTTCCAGATGATTTATGAATAAATTAAATAGTACTGGCCCCAGTACCAATTTTTGTGGGACACCACAGATTACTTTCCTCCATTGTGAGAACTGTCCATTGATTCCTACTCTTCGCTCCCTTACATTTAACCAGTTTTTAATCCATAAGAGAACTCATTCTCTTATCCCATTACTGCTAAGTTTACTCAGGAATCTTTGGTGAGGTACCTTATCAAAAGCCTTTTGAAAGTCCAGGTATATAGAATCATAGAATCTCAGAGTTGGAAGGGGCCATACAGGCCATCTAGTCCAAAACCCTGCTCAATGCAGGATCAGCCTAGAGCATCCATGAAAAGTGTTTGTCCAGCCACTGTTTAAAGACTACCAGATCACCATTGTCTACATGCTTGTTCACTTTCTCAAAGAACTTCAAAAGGTTGCTTGTCCAAGGGTCAGCTTCATATCATAAGGGGATTTGTACTCCCAGATTCTAGCCCAACACTCTAACCACAGCATCATATTGATTTTTGTTTGTTTTGTCATCTCAGGCTTTTAAACTAATAGTTAGAGGAGTCCTGCTGTGTTGGTATATAACTATTCATGTTATTGTTTTAACTTATTAGATGATTTTAATGCTTTGGGAGTGCCTGAGAGTATATTACCTGGGGCATAAGTGATGTCACATGCTGATCTGGATTTGTGATGGGTCCAGGGGCTGGACCTTGGCAGATAAGGCTGTCATGTTCCTTCTTCCCTCTTCATTTGCTATTGCACACCCTTAGGTTTAACCATAAATTGCATGTAGCTTGATGGCACTTCCCACCTATTTTACAATCTGCAACCAGTTATTTTATCTGACTGGACTTTCCACACATAGAAACTGGATTTTGGTTGTGTATATTTGGAGGGGGGGATGGTATGCCTAAACATTTGCTGTGTATATTTGATCCAGTAGGTGGGACTGTGCATACATGGCCCTTTCCCCAATCAATCTGCTTGTCTTGAAGGCAAACTGACTGCTGCTCATTTCCCTTCTTAGTGAACAGCTAACTGCTAGGATTTCTGCCTTTCAGAAAGGGCTGTGTTGTTCCTTGCAAACTCTTTTGGGTCAGGGCCAGTGGGCTTTTACTGCTTCACAGAACACTTGGAAAATATGTGGTTCTTTCAGATTTTTCTAATGCTGCACCAGCCCCTGAGCTGGGATTGTCCCAGTTAAATGCTAAGTAGCTGTCCATGGTGCTGAACCACCTAAAACGATTGTGTGGCACAGAGGGCCAGCCAATAGTTTCTAGGATTTGGGGGAAGCCTGGCTGTGCTCCATAGAGAGTGTAATGATTTTGGCCTTGCTCTCAGACAGGTCTAAAAGTCTATATTTAACCATCATAACAGAAATAAAAAGCTGTAAGACAAGAGCCTTATCATATCCATCAGCAAAAATGGACTTGGTATGATTTAAAGCCAATAATGGCATTGCTTACATTTAAAAATACATTTTTAGAACATAGTGGTAATAAACATTAAAAAGTTCCTATTCACTATCCATAATAGAGACTACTCCATTGCAGTAGATTTCCCTGACAGCGACTGTATTTCTCCTATTAGATTTATTGGGATGAGGAAAATTGCTCTTGTGAATAATGGTAATATAGACATACACTATTACTATAGCAAAGGGTGATATTAATTCATGGCCTCCATTCCTCTTTCCCTGAGGCTCTTGACACAGGAAAATGTCTATCAGATTTTTTAAAAATGAATTTCTGAAACCAAGGCTAGATTCCCCACCAGGCAAAATACTGATGCTTAGTTTGAATCAGGTGGCCTCAGTGGAAGCACCACATCTGTAGATTTTTGAGTCTGACAGTTGTCCTGATAGGCTACATGGCATAAGTTAAAACAAATTTTGTCTACAATTCAGGATAATTGACTAGAAGAAATAATAGAAAATCCACCACATGATCAAACAACTGAAGTATTAAAAGTATTTAAAATTCCCCACACTACTTTCACACAGCACATAAATGTTCATTACTTCATACAGAAACATTATAACTATCAGCACAAAGCCCTCTGAAACAGATGGTTCTTACAGCCTTTACTAAAGGCCAAAAGGTGGGGATCTTGCATACACTCCCACCTTGTGTATTTGAGATGACAAGTGGCCAGAGAAAAGGCTCTCAGTTTCTGGCAAAGTGAGACAGACTAGCCACCATAACAAGATGATCAGAGAGATTCCTGGGCTGATCAGCATGAGGTCCCTCAGACATGTGGGTCCCAGGTCATGCAGAGCTTTAAATGTGATGAGGAACACCTTGAGCCAAATGCAGAAACAATCTGAAAGCCAGAGCAATTGCTCCAGAATTGGTGTTTCAGGCCCTGTAAGCAAGTGGGCAGTCACACACTGCACCCACTGAGGCTTCTGAGATACCTACAACAGCAGGTTCACATAGACAGTACATTGCAGTAGTTGAGCCTAGAGCATAGAATAGTGTGGATCTACATGGCCAGACTGACTAAACAGAGAAGGTAGAGCAGTGACTTGATCAAATGGAGTTGGAAAAAGCACTCTTTTGGACTTGTTCCAAAATGCAGGTGAACATCTAATAACATCAGGTAATTTCAGGCCATCCCCCCCTTCAAAGAAAAGCCAGCCCACCCTGGAACATCAGCTATGCTGACTAGCATCACCTCAGTGTTGTGTGTAGAATGGTATGAGGTGAATCTACATAATATGAGCCAATTTGACTAACTTGAAGGTACACCTTCTCTGTTCTTGAATGAAATGGTAAACAACAGTTATGGTTGCCAAACTGTTCATTTATGCTAGCAAGTATCTCATCTTTAGTAACTTTGGGAGGGGCATTTCAGTTACTTTCCATTTTGACTGTATTATAGACTTCCCAAGCAGCTGTGTGTATCTAGGAGAACTAAGTGAATTAGAAATCTCGAGAAAGAAAATGTATAGCAATGATCTTATACAAATCTTTGGTGTGGCCTCATTTGGAATACTGTGTACAGTTCTGGTTGCTGCCTTTCTGAACAGGTAATGAAGAGCTGGGGTTGGAGTGCCTGCCCTATGAGGCAAGGTGAAACCATCTGAGGCCTTTTAATTTATGAGGGAAAGGGTGACATAATTGAGGTCTACTAAAGTAAGCAGAAAAATCTATCTTCCGTGGGTTGTCTTAGTGAAATAAAAATTAATGTCCTACCTAGAATAACTTTCTAATGAACAATATTCCCTGTCCCATCACTAAAAGTGTTTTAAAAGAATGATTCTATATAAATAAGTCATTCTAAAAGTTGTAGGGCTGGAGAAAACAATTAGAATCCAAAAGAATGTTCTGTGTAATAAAAAAATAGAGAATGGGTGTGTGTGTGCAAAATCCCAGATCTGTCTATATATGATGCAATGTCACGATTGGTTCAGCTTTCCATATGGTTTGCAGATTCCAATGATATTACACTTTTAAACCAAGGACAAAGCTATATTTCAGTGCCTTTATATGCTTTTCTGCACCAAAATTGAAAGGAGAGGGGTAAATACTACAATTATGATGATTCCTTGATTAATAACATCAGAATGCCTCTGATTGTCAGATGCTAGGGAACAGTTCACAAGTCAGGGCTGTGGTCTGTTGTCTGTGCTGTGAGCTTCCCTGTGGTATCTGATTGGCCACTGTTGAAACAGGATGCTGGAGCGGGTGGACCATTGGTCTCATCCAAATAAATTACTCTTATGTTCTTAAAAGCAGCTCAGCAGTGAGCTGGTGGGGGGAAATTGACTCACCTGAACCCAAAGTACCATTCTACAGAATGGACACTCCAAAGCAAATATTCTGGCTGATTCTATATGCTGGCAAATATTGTGCCCAGTGTGCATCTGCCAAATAATTTCAGGCATTTTTGCTTCCATTCACCCGGTTTCCAATTTTCTTGAACTATTACAGAGCTGTAAATAAAGTGTTATCTTTTCAATTCTTCTGCGCACTCCAATTTTTTTCGCATAAAACATGCCTCCTTGGGCGCTTGTCTCTTATCACAATTCCATAAACGTGTTTCTGTCTCTGGGTCACAAAACACTTACTTTGAAAATCAGTGGTAATGTACCTGTTGTTAAAGGAATCTGCTGCTACTTCTCCCTTTATTTTTTTTTTGTCTTTTTAATTATAGATCTATTGGTAGCTTTCCATTTATCTCAGAGGCTCAGAACATTGCTTCTAGTCCCTGCTTTCACCTTTGATTAATTCTTCTCTCCCTAAATGTCAGTTTGAATGTTAGAAAGCACAAGTCACTGAAATCTTTTTCCCCCTAGGTTTTGGAAACATACCCTTATGGCTCTGAGGCAAATAATTCCATCATCACAATGGGGCCACACGTACATTTAGTAGTCTGATTGCCCACATATATCTATCTTAGTCCACAGGCTTAAAGAAAAAGGATATTCTCTCCCAATAGGAACCTGTGCAGCAGCTTGAAATTTCCAAGAAGTTCCTGCCTTTTGCGCTTCCCCATGGGAGTTTCAATCTTTACCAGCCCACTTCAGGCATTTTCAGAGATTGCCCCAATCCTTTGGAATGAATTAGCAATGAAAGTAAGGAATGCAGCTTCTTTGCTTTCTTGTAAGAAAGTGTGCATCAGTACTATTTTTGTGTTGATTTTGTTGGTAAGAGAGGGATTGTTAGCATGGACTAATTGTAATGGATAATATATTATCTTATTTGGTTGTTGTTTCATGTGGATATAAACCTTGGGAATCCTTATAGAGACAAGGTAGGTCATAAATACTTTAAATACCAATCAAATAAAACTTATTTATCTGGGCGTCTGGCCCTAACAAGAAGTGATCCTGAAACCTTGACAAAGAAATTACCAAAAGCAATTCCATTTTGTTGGGCTGTAAAACTTAAAATCCTTAAACGTCCTAAATTCCTGAACTTTGCCTAAATTCTGCTAATGTCATAAATGCTGATAGGATCATAAGGAGATGTTACATTAAGAATGTATGTTCCTGCTTTCTAGTAGATCTAGTACTGTACACAATAAGATACACAAGTACCTGGTGTTGTCTGTTCTGAGCCTAGCCTCAGAGATAAAATAGGAAGACATAAACCATGAACAGTTGCCTACCATTGAGTAAATGCCTATTATTTTTTGGTTTAGAGTGCCTTTGTACCCAAGTGCTGAAATTTGTGTTAAAAGAAATGTAATTGATAAACATAGCATATGGTAATGAAAACATAGTGAATACATATTGAATAGGTCACAGGATAACTGGAGATGAAAGATAATACTGTATAATGCATGATGTGTCTGTTAGAATTTTAGAGACTTAACTTTCAGTGTCCTGGATAAGGATCCCTCTGTAGTTTGAACTACTTAACAAATTCTTTTCTGTTGAAGTCCTCTGTCTCTATTTAACCCCTTGTTGGAACCCTCAAAGATTTCCCTGTCAACCCAGAAACAGGAAATGATGGCTGACAGCAGAAGCGTCAATGCCTGTATGACGGCAGAGCCTCCCAAGGTAACTGAGGTATCATACAGCGAAGGTGGCTGGACCACCTCAGGCAGAAATGAGAAACATCTTCTCTTTGCAGTGGAGTTGCTGCTCTCCACCAGAGAGGGACTGGATGCCTTACAAAAGCCAGGTGAGCAGGAGCTGCATCACTTGTAGTGGAGTATTTAAACCCTACCAGGTCAGTCCCCAAAAGTGGACTCCCGTGAAATTCCACAGAAGCCGTGCTGGTGGTGCAGCAGTGACCAAAGTACAGGCTAGCAGCACTTTCTGTTAGCAAACTCCCATGGTGGTACAGGGATGAATGCTTGATATGACAGCACTCTTGCTTGGGAAACACCCATCGTATGTTATGTGTATAGTGGAAGGCTGGGTAATGCACACATTGATCCACAGTGGGAAGAGGATCATAGGCCCATTAAATATAAAGAGGTCATTTTTGGGACTTTCTTACAACAGTTTATTGGACCCCAGATTATTCATTTACTGCAAGCTGGCAAGAACTTTCCTTTACAAGTCACACTTGTTATGTGATACAAGGGCAAAGTACCTCTAACTAGTCCCTTTGTGGTGTGCTTTGAAGTAGAAATTCCTTCTTTCTTCTAAATTTCACCTCACTGTAAGTGTAATTGGTTTAGGGAAGTTAAACAGTACATGTAATGCCATAATTAAAACCAAGGTAGCATCTTTAAAAAATTAATTTAAAATAATGTCTCCCTTATTATGATACACTGATTAAACACAATACAAATCTCAATTAAACTGCCTTTTATTCAGTAACAATGCCAGGCAGTAATTGACTTGTGTTTGATCTATGCTCTCTTGAAATTAAAAAAAGAACAAAGACTATTAGATAAAAAGTAAATAGCACAAGAAATATATATTTCTGCCATTGTCTTTGGAACACCAATGCTTTCTAAAACATTGTTTAATATTCCTGAGATGTATTTTGCTATTTATACTGAATGACTGCTATTGTCTTTAAAGTGAACTCATTAAGGACAGCTTTGGCATAGTTTAACATTCAAAGTGTTAAATAAAACTGACATCTTCACTGGGTTACAAAGAGGTTAGACCCAGTGAGAAGTACTAGACTTTAATTCCATATTATGAGCTAGATCCTGGTAGCCCCAATGAAACAGCATCTCCCTTGCATTGCAAGATGCTTTTTTGATCTTGGGAGAATTTATAGACAAGCATGTTGAAAAATATGCTGCTTTGGGAGGCATCAAGAAAATCTTTAGGGCATAAGAATCATATATCATATCTCTTCAGATTGGGGCCATACTAATTACAGTCAGTGTTTTGTCGTAAGAATGTCAGACTGGAGAGATCTGTGTTCAAATTGCTGTGAGGCTCAGAGGGTGATCTTGAACCAGTCATTCTCCCTCAGCATAAACTACCCCCCAGGGTTGTTGTGAGAATCAAGTGGGATGGCTATGTATGCTATCCTGAGCTTCTTAGAGCTAGAGAAGGATAAAATGCAGTACAGAGTTTATTTAGGAAATATATACCCCACCTTTCTGCAAGAAGTTCGCTCAAAGAAGTTCATTCAAAGTTGTTTTCAATAATTAGGTTGGAGGAGACAGAAGACAGAAAGACTCTAGACTTCAGAGAATGTGTGAAAGGATTAAAAAAAGTCTCTTCTTCTTCTAAAAAACATCTTCGTGCTTATATTTTCCATCTTTCCTTTGCAATCTCTTTGTGGTCCCAGTGGAAGCAGCAATCTCACTCCCCACAGCTGTTTGGTGCCAAACCCCCCCCCACACCATCCACAATGCAGAATGAGATGTTGCCCTCATTCAGAATTGGCCTCATGATGATGTCTCAAAGTCATTTCTGAATGTGGGCAATTCTTCCTGCCCTCCAGGCCCATAGCCAGGATTTTGTAATTCGGGGGGCCTTTAAATAAGTCAGAGGGCACTGACATCATAATTTTTTTTAAAACCCCCCCCCAAAACAAAAAAAACTTTTGCAGCATTTGCATTCTGCCTGGGGAAGCAAGCCGTGCTTGGGGAAGGGGCAGCGGTGGGGAGTCCTCCAGACAGCCCAGATTGCCGAGGGCCAGGGGGCTGGATGGAAGTTGTGGGGCCTTGGCAGGAAGTTGGGGGGGCAGGTCCCAAAATGCCCCACTATAGCTACAGGCCTGCTGCCCTCATCCCGGAACCACAAGGCTGCTAGGGCTGCCTGCCTCCAGGTGGGACCTGAGGGTCTCACAGAATTACAGCTTATCTCCAGACTACAGAGATCAGTTCCCCAGGAGAAAATGGCAGCTTTGGAGGGTAGACTCTATGGTATTGTACCCCACTGAGATCCCTGTCCTCCCCAGGCTCTATCCTCAAATCTCCAGGAGTTTCCCAACCTGAATCTGGCAACTCTGCCTGCCCATTCCCTGCTGGTGGCCAGGGTGGACCTGGCAACCCTAGGCTGAATGAAAGGGAATTAACAGTGCCTAGCAGCTGCAGTGAACATGTGGGGACCAATAATAAAGAGAGCAAATGCTCTGTCCCATTGGCAAGCCCCCTCAATAAAACTGCCCGTGAACAATGGCTGTGAAGTTGAAGGGGGAAGGGTTGTTTCAACTCAGCTTTTTAAAAAAGAGCAAGTTTTCATTTTCCTCATGCACTCTGGTTTTGATCCAGTCTGGTGTCTGTATGCCTGGGAACTGAGTTTGCAAACATATACCTGGCAGTCCATCCTCATGGGGGACCAAGACCCAACTCACCTACTGTGAGTTAGGACCTGAGGGTTATGACTGAATGGGGATTTGAACCCGAAGATTCCAGGTGCTAATCTGACATTCTAACTACCATGCCAGAATGCCTCCCCACTAATTTATAGTTTTATGGATTTAATTGTTCTATGTCTGTGTACCATGTGTTTTACTTTTGTAAACTGCCTTAGGCCCACTGTGTGGGGAAAGGTCATCTATAAATATTTTAATAAAATGTCTCTCACACACACATGTGTGTGTGTGTGTGCATATGTGTGTGTGTGTATGTATCTATATATCTGTATCTCTAACTATAATCAATCTGTCTATCACAAATACTGTTGGGGTAGCTAAGCTATCTCCAAATGATTATCACCACTGAGAATTTTGCCTGTTCCCATCTGCATAGCTTCATCTTGTATCAGGATCATGGTACACTGTGACTGAAAAATAGCTCAGATTGTTGGAAATTATCTTATCCACATATATGGATGAATGTATTCTGCAGCACACTTGTCTTAAGCTGTGCCTAGGGCTCTTTTGAACTGTACTGTAGACTTCACTTCTTTCCATTCCATTTTAGTCATGGAGAGTTGATATCTTACTGGTTCATCTTCTTCTCCCTTCAAGGGTTTGTCCTCTTCTGGTTATCCAACCATCAGCTGGAACACTAACCTTTTAACTGCAAATCAGTGTCATTTATATAGCATTGCCCAGGGAACTTCCCTATGGACACAGAAGAATTAGTCATTATAGCATGAATGTCAACTGTATATATCATGGAACACTGAAATATAGGTCATTGTAATAATGCTATAGCAAGCTGATTTAACACTGTGTACAGAAATCCTCCACCTGATACGTGTGTATATGGGGGAGGGGACAGTAGATTCCTGTCTTTGATAAAAAGCACTGCATTCCAACTCTTCTGTTCTTTAAACAGAACAAATTATGTGTATATGCCAATTTACATTAAAAATTAGTTTCCCAAATGAACTCCATTTGCCTGCTTCCCACCCATTAGATCTCCCAGGTCTAGGTCCAGATTTATCCACAGCAATTTTCTATTATCAACAGCATGGTGCATAAAGCTGCAGCTTTACCAGAAGGAATAGAAAACTTTCTGCTTTTGCAACACAGAGAAATAGGAGATCATGATGGTCCCTGGTGGCCTCAGAATCTATAAATGGATGATCATTGGGTTTCCTGGGAAACGATGGAATTATGAAACATGCTGCAGCTGAAAATAGGATTTTGACAAAATATTCAGCTGCAGAAATGGATACACCAGTGATGAGTTTTCAAGGAAGTATAATTATTCATCAGCTATTTTTTTCCCTATGTTTGAAATATATTTCCTGAAGTCGGCACATACTACCTTCCCTCCTGTCTTCCCAAGTATAAAAATGAAACTACCAAAATAATTTAATGCACAGTAACTTGCCATGGCCTTAAGTTACTGGGGAGTCATTGTGTATGCAATAAAAGTATATCAATGCTTGTTTATTTTTATTTGATGCATTAAGCTATCATCACAACTTTTATAGCGATGAGTTCTCAAAGCTGTCAAGGATGGGCAGTAGAAAATTTAACAGCTTGATTGCAACCCTCTGGGATTTGATTGTGATGCTACATACTACTTGTGGAGTTCTGCTAGATCCATAGTGCTCCCTTTTTAGAGCTAAACCTTCTGGACTGCTGTGTCATCATTGCATTGTGTGAAACAGGTGGAGCACGCTGCAACAATATGCATAGCTAACACACTCTCACCTTGTCCATGCTTTCCAGCCACTGCATTTTTTTCTTGACCCCCCCAATTCCTTTGATATGTGTGCAGAGTGAATTCTTCTAACTAAAGTGTCTGTCTTTGTTAAATTACATTTGGGGAGGCCTGAAAGAGGAAATTTTCTCTTTCCTGTGATGAAATGGATTCTCAAATGCTGCCATAGTGAAATTTCCTCAAGTGAGGGATTTTTGCTATGGCAGCACTTGAGAATCCATTCCATCACAGGGCTTATTAGAGCTATGGCTTAACTACTTTTTAATTTTAGGGGTTCCGCTAGCATTGCCAACCTTTTTAATTTCCTGGTTCTGTTCTGATATTTGCAAATGTCTGGCAATGCAGAAATCAAGCGGGGTAAAGCTTTCTTATCGCTAAGGCCCTTTTTAAAGCTCCTGTGTAGGCTGGTGGCTGAATGTTCAACTGTTTCCCTTCCTTTTCACCGCATTGTGCATTACTGTCATTTTTTCAGAAAAAAAGTAGATGTGAATCTAATATAAAAAAACCCCACAATCCTGTATACAGTTGATATCAGCATTTAGTATAGTACCATGTTAGGATTTGATGCCTCAAGAACTGAAATAAATTTTGAATTCTCTTGCAAAAGTTTACTTTTTCTATGGAAATGAAATTGCCTCATTGTTTGGTGGTCTTTGTACTCAAACTGGCAACATATCTGTCAAGGAGCTGGGGCTGGTATTTTGTGTCACTGTTGGCTGAGATGATGGGTCTATTGCTGTGTCCTCCAGCAAGGCTACCAACCAAGCTATTGGTCTCTCTGAAAGTGTGGAAGGGGGAAGGAAGTCAAGGCACTAAATGTAGAAACACACAAAATAAAGACAGATCCTTTCAGTCAGCATAGGGGAAACTCAAAATCCTGAAAATTACTCCTGGCCCTGGGGCTACATTTGCATTCTGAAAATTTAGTTGCCCACAGATCTGTCAAAGAATCAGAGCAGGCATTTTGTGCTACTATTGGCTGACATGATGGGTCCTTTGCCCCACCCTCCAGCTAAAGTCACTACCTTGGAAGGAAAGGCGCACCAGACAAGACTCTTTAGTCATTGATGTGGTCTCCTCTGTGACTGAGGCCTGGATCAATTTTCTGTCCTCTTTAAAAAATTCTCCTTCTATCAAGGAAAGCTCCAGTTTATCTCATTCCTCTTCAACACAACCCTGCAACCTGGGAGGCTGGGAGATGAAGCAGAAAGGTGACGTGTATCTATGCCTATAGGTCTGAAAGGAAAGTGTATTTCACCAAGCACACATAGGATATATACTAGACAGCCTTGCCCATCCATTCTTGTTCCCCAACATATATCCCTTGAATGTTTCTAAGGGTTTAGATGCAACAATGCATCCGTTTCTTGGCAGCAAACCTAAATGTTCTGTAAAATGTGAATCAGTATGTAAGAGAGTGACTTGCCGAAGGGCAGGCTTTCATATGTTCCCCAGAGAGCACTGAGGTCAGGGTCTCAAAATGGTCTGACTCTCCTTAGTCCAAAAGACACCAGATTGGCATTAACCAGGGCTAGGCCTTCTCAGTGGTGGCTCCATACTGGTGTAATGAGCTCCTGGAAGACATCAGGGCCCTGTGGGACCTCCTACAGTTCCACAGGGCCTGTAAAACGGAGCTCTTCCACCAGGCCTTCGATTAGGAGCTGCCACTGACCACTGACTTCATACTGATAACATTTGAACAGTTAACATCTGAACTGTTAAGGCCTTCTTTGTTAACTTGAATAACAACAGCAAGTGTAATTCGACCCTATGGGACCCTATCACCATCAGCATTTTATCTTTTTATATGTATGTATATGTAGTTATGATTATTGCATACTATGTTATTGCATTGTTTCAATGTATCTGTGTTTTAATGTATTTTAACCTATTGTAAGCCGCCCTGAGCCTGCTACTCAAGGAGGGCGGGATATAAATTGAATTAATAAATAATAAATAAATAAATATGTGCATTCGTATCCCTGGTGACTGCAAGAGACAGTCAAAATTTGCATGTGTGAATGCAGTCATAGCAGACTGAAAAGTGGAACTAGAAATGTCACCTCTTCATCAAGTCTTGAGTTTATCAAGTACACATTATAAACCAGTTTTACATCTTTCTAAGGTTTTTAAAGGGAGTAATTCTGTTTAGGATGGCACTGTTAATATCTGAAATGGGATTCTAATGAAGATTTTCTAATCCTTAGACAAGGTTTGCACAACCAAGCTGAATATGACCCATCAATACTGTATGGTAATCCATGAGGGTGCAATAAATATCTTATTTTTGTTGCTTGATTGTAACTTCATAAAAATTGGGGGGGGGGATGACCAAGTCCCAGGAAGGTAAAAAACAAACAAATCCACAGTGGATTCAATTTGATGGCTCATGAGTTATGCGGGGAAAACTATACCCTACTGACTGCCACTGAAATAGATCAGTTTTCAGGACTGTATGAGTCTTTTGCTTAAAGAAATAGCTCTGTATGGAAGCAAGATCCTGTTTGCAGAAGAGGTAAATTCTGCAACCTGCAGGCATTATGAAAACTGAAAAGGTTTACATGATTTCTCTTGGAGAATGCGCACTGCAGAATTTGCGGTTTTGCACCATGTTTTATGATTTTGATAGTTAGGGCTCAGGGAGGGTCAAAGGCTATGCACTGCCATCCTGCTCTGAAATGCTAGGCATTCTGCTCAGTGCCTCCTCTGGCTTCTGAGATTTTAGCAGGGATTGATAATGCACTTTGAAGCATAATTTTGCTCCCGTAATGACTAGAGACTTGCTTTTTGTTTTTTTTTTAAAGGGAAGCTGGGATGCTGAATTCTCTGCCCGGTATAAACACATGCAGTGTTTTTTTCTGTGCGCCCATGGAAACCCATTCTGTCTACATTCTCTGTGTTTCAAAAAATACTGCAAAGAAATTTAGTCATTAACGAGCAGCTGTATTGCTGCTATCAGAAAAAGAAGAGGTTGTGAAGAAATGCATTTTTTTTTCTTTGGAGGGTTGAAATGAGCAAAATCTTCACTCTGAGTTTTAAAAGTCCCCCCCCCTCTGGGCAGAGAATAGGCAGGAAGGGAGGGAATCAGTTTGATTGACTGATTGATTGATTACCTCAGCCCACCTTCATACAAATGCTAATAGGTTTAGACAATGGGATGGTCAGATCCCCCTCCCCTTCAAGCAGGGAACAGAGACTTGGAGGAATTAAGATTAGAAAGACTTCAGGAAGAAATTTCTGGAGACATCAGGAAAAGCTTCTCTGACTTGGCCTGCTCTGGACAGTGGATGGGGAAAAGAGAGGTGATAAAATTCAGGGGAGCAAGAAGGATGCTCTCTTTTGTACTGGGTCCATCAGAGCAGACAGGACTCTTAACTGAGGTCTGGAAGAGGCAGCCATTAACCATGTGCTGACTTGAAGACCTGGAGGAAACTTCAAGGTAATACAAACTCTGTAGAGATCTGTAACTTCCTAAGGTAAGGACCCTGTCTTATATTTTAATATCTGATAGGGCATGTATAGAGAGAGCGACAGAGGAATTGTGTTTTACCCATTTCTTTTGGATCCCTTGCTCAATCTGGTGCTGTGCTAAAAGTATGATTGTGAACATTTTCTCTTTAATAAATACTCTATAACTTTGGATATTGGCAATGCTCCCTCAAAGCTGTGGAGTCTTGTGAGCAAGAATTCTACTTTGTGAGCTACTGGCATTAAAGTTGTGAGTGAGCAATTTGTCTGCTGCATAAATTAGTTTGCTCTGGAGCCATCCTTCCTGAGCTAAGACAAAAATGTGTGAGCCAGAGGCTAAAAAAAATGTGAGCTAACTCACATTAAGTTAGCTTAGAGGTAACACTGGATGTTGGTAGTGGTTATCTGTACCACATAGACACCCACTGTCTTGGACACACTATTTTAAAAGGAGTGCCAGGGGGAAGGCAGTCAGTTGGCAAGTGGCTATTCCTCCAAGGGCGTACAATGCAGTAAACTGTCCCTGTGGTGACCAGGCACTGGGCAGTAGGAGACACAGATGCAAGGCTTCAGAACATGGAAGGGAATTTGGGAGTCCTGACCCTCCCAGCGGACAATAACTACAAAGATCAGGTGGTGGTGATGGGTTGCCAGAGATAGAGAAAAGATGCTTCAGGTGTTGGGAAAACCTTGGTGGGGAGGGAGGAACAGGGCCTGCAGGCCAGAGCAGGCCCATTCTGCCACAGAAGTTACAATGGACTGTGTTCCAACTTGGTCTCTAATAGATGCAGTACATCAATTATGGCAAGTGCAGGAAGAGTGGCTTACAATCCACACTGCTGAATGAGTTTTATGGACATTGTAATGCAGGGAGACAAAAAAAAAAAGTGCATACAGCTGTAATGGCCAACAGTTCTTCATTAAAGGGTAGCACACAGATCAGGATGAGCATCATACTCTGGCAGTCTGGTCCATAGCTCCCATTCAGGGAAAATTCAAACATCTGCAGCTTTCTCATGTAAATCCAAAAGACCAGTCTGATTATAGGCAGGTTATATATAGTTCTTTTCTCTGATTGAAGTCCCAGCTCCTAGACCGAGAATGGAGAGAAGTAGATCCAGGCTGCTCATTGTATATTGCTTCATTGGGTCCCTGTCTCCACCCTGGTCCTTCTTCATCTCTAATCTCATGCTCTGTGGAAGACTCTGTGGGTATGGGACCTAGGCAGGGGTCCTGCAGTGGCTCCAGTCATTGAAAAGTGCTGAAAGTGTGCAAGGCTCCTTAGGTGGTTCCTGGTCTGTTGGCCCCCAAAATTGTGTTGGTTTCCAGTTGGTTTCTAGACACAATTCAAGAAGCTGGTTTGTCTTTTAAAGCTCTGTGCAAGTTAAACCCTGCTACTGGTAGTGCCAGCTACAGAGGGGGACTGGGGGCAGACAAAATTTGGGGGTCCAAGTCAGTTGGAGGACCCTTGAAGCCAGCCTCATGCTGCATTAAGTCAACTGTCTTTCCATTTATTTTTAATGCAGTTCTGGCTTCAGCAACTAGGTGCACAGGGAAGTCTGAGCACAGTAAAAGGCACTCTGCTATCGGCTAGACTTCCCTTTCTCCAAGACTGAATCAAACTTGCCTAATAGAACCCATCAACTAATCCAGCCATGGAGCAACCCTGGTTGATAGCTGCAACACTGTCAGCCCGTGGCCTGCTAAGTAAGGTCATTTTCTAGTTTTGAGTCTCCTAGCTTTATTCTGTGATGAGTTATGCATGCCAGTGTGGTGCAGTGGTTGACGTCTTGGACTAGTATCTGGGAAACCCAGGTTCAAATCCCCAGTCTTCAATGAAAGTTTGCTGGGTGACCTTCAGCCAGTCACATACTCTCAGCCTAACCTACCTCACAGGGTGGTTGTGAGGATAAAATGGAGGAGAGGAGAATGATGTAAGACACACTGGGTCCTCACTGGGGAGAAAGGTGGGCTATAAATAAAGTAAATAAACAAGCTTGGACAGACAGGCCAATCCTTTTATTACTATAGATTCATGGTAACAGCAAGCCAAGTGATTTGTTCATTTTGTTACAATATTTGGCTTGGATCCGGGTCATACGGGGGAGGGCCCAGATGGAATCTTTGTCTGGGGGCCCATGGTGGCTCTCGGCAGCCCTGGTTACTGGAAGTAACACCTCCTGACCTGTCTTGATGTATAGTGGCTGGAGTGCTGGAAACCCAGCTTCAATTCCCCACTGGGCCACAGAAGCTTTTGAGTGACCTAGGCTGAGTTCAGACTGGCAGTTTGGCCTGATATAGGCATGTTTCACAAATGGATTAAAGGGGCTGGTTCACACAGGCACAGCTGTCAGGCATTCCCCAGCTGTACTCAACCCATCTTATAATGCTTCCCTCCTGAGTTTAAAAAGTACCAGGTGAAAGTGGTAGCAAATCCTGGAGAGTGTGTTGATCCCGCTTCCTGGATGTGTGCATGCTAAACGCTAAAAGCCAGGAACAACTCGCACTGATAATGTGTGCCGGCTGTTCCCACAGGGATACACCTATGCACATAGGCACCTGCTGCGGAGCAAGGAAAAAGCTGCTTACAGCTGTGCCTCCACCAGGGGTGGGCCAACAGTGCAAATGCTCCCTTGCGCCTCCTCCCCAGTATGCTCCCACATCAGTCAGTGCAGTGTGACCAGGAATACCTGGAACACGTTATTCTGGGTCTTTTTCAGGGCCGGCCCCAGGTGTCTGGGCACCCTAGGCAGGACAGCTTGGGGCACCCACCCCACCGGGGATGCCAACCTCCCGGTGGGGCCTGGAGACCGGGGGGGGGGGGCGGCAGAGTGCCGGCTTTCCTGGAGGCTCCACAGCTGCGGAGCCTCCAGGAAAGCCAGGGAAGGGGCGGGAGCTCTAGCCCCCGCCCCTTCCCTCCCAGTGTCGGCTTTCCTGGAGGCTCCACAGCTGCAGGACCCCCAGGAAAGCCAGGGAAGGGGCGGGGGTTCTAGCCCCCGCCACTTTCCTCCCAGTGTCGGCTCTCCGCCACCCCCGCCTTATCTCCCTCCCCCCTGGGCCCTGCTGGGCACTCTTCACTGGCAGCGGTGGCGGGGAGGCGGCAGCAGTGGCGGTGGGGGGGTTTCACCGGGAGGGGCTGTTTGGTGCCCCTGTAGGACCAGTGCCCTAGGCGAGCACCTAACTCCTAGTAGGCGAGCCGGCCATGGTCTCTTTGTCACGACTCCCTCACACTTCATACTGCCAGTCTGAACTCAGCCCTAGAGTCAGTTGCACTGTTTCAGCCTACCTCATAGGATTGATTTAAGGATGAAATGGAGGAGAGGAGAATGAGATTTTAAGCCACTTTGGAGTGTAAATGCCTAAAGAAATAAAATAAATATCCCTTTCCATATTCTGGCCCCACAGGAGGCAGCCAACAGCCTGCCTCCTGGAGGCCGCCTTTGCCTCCTCATGAGCCCCACTGGCCCCACTGCTGGACCTCCTGATGGCAACTGGTATATTTTGGCCGCTGTGTGACAGAGTGTTGGACTAGATGGGCCATTGGCCCGATTCAACATTGGCTTCTCTTATGTTGTTATGTTCTTATGAGGAATGGAGGAAGGGCTTCGGTGCAGCCTCAACTCAGAAAGGGGGAGCAGAGCCAGCGGTTATTAAAGGCTGGCTCCGCTCTACCCCTGGCAGTTGCTTGCCTCGTGCTCACACCGAGTAGCAGCTCCAAGCACGATGCTGGGTAGTGGCATTTTTCAGGGCCCACCTGGAGGCTGGGGGTAGCAGTGGAGGTCCAGGTGAATCTGCAGCTGGTCTCCGGAGTGCGGTGGTGTCACTCTATTTTTTTGGCAGCTTTGCGCGCCAGGAAGTTCAGGCCATGGAGCGGTCAGCTGCATCGGCAGCAGGAGCAGTGGGCTGCATAGGTAGCTGGCAGGGGCCATAGCAGAGTCGGTGGATGCAGTGAGGGCCACGTTGCAGTGGGAGACAGCCAGGGGAACATTGGCTTTCTGGTGCTTCGTCGGTGCTAGAAGAGCATTGGGCCTGGCCTGCCAGCAGCCTGCTTGGTTGGACTGCAGCAGGAGCACAGCAAAGGGTGGCCCTTGGGGACCTGCTCCACCAAGTTAAACAAGATTTTCCATAATTAAATCCCACTCTTCGCTAATGTCCCTCCTTGCCCTTTAGTGCAGTTGGTAAGGCTGCTGGACCCCCAGTTTCTTTTCATCCTTGGTGCCATTTCTCTCCCCCCTCCACTTATTCCCCCCTCCTGGCAGGTGGAGTGATTAGTGGGCCATAGTACTTTTGTTGGCAGCCATTTTGGGGGCTTTTTTCCTCTGTATAACAGTGGCCATCTTGTGAGGGTAGGACGGTGGCCATTTTGGGATCTCCAATTCTTTGTAGGCTCAGGGGCAGCCATTTTGATAAGGTCCTGAAGGGCGGCCATTTTAGGTAGGCCTTGTGTGGTGCTGAGGTGGCCATTTTAATAGTGCTTTTGGGCAGCCATCTGGTTGATACAGAGACTGCCAGTTTGGATAATTAAAATTAGCATGACATAATGGCATCTAAGAAAGGAAAAGGTGGGTTGAAGGGCAAGGGGCACCTAAGCCTGCACCCAAAAGGCCCGCGCCAACACTTCCAACGCAGGGCGTTGGGACAGGCCCTTCTTCGTCCGATGAGGTGGATGAGCAAGCAGAACAGCAAGCAATATTGGATAGGCTTGCAGCTTTAGAACAAGCTAGGGCTTAGGTGGTTCCTGCCCCCAGCAGGCGGTGAGAAAGAGGTTCAGGGAGGAGGTCCTTAAACGTCTCTCTTTAATTGACTGCAGGCCTGCTGATGCTGGGACTGATGCTGGGACTGATACAGGGGCGTCTGGAGCAGCTGCAGCCAAAACAGATGCAGCACTGGTGGAAGTTGCAGAGCCTGACCAGCCAGGTCCCAGTGGTATGTGGGATCCTGCATTACAATTCAGTCTGATGTGGCCATGGGGGCCTTGGGGTCAGGGAACTGGCTCTGGGGTGTCACCTGCCTTGCAGACAGACACTACTAAAAACTCTGGTGACAACGGTCAATCATGGGCTTGGGGCCCTCCTTCGCAGGCTATGCAATCCCCTTGGGGTGCAGTTCAGGCTGGTCCTTGGGGGTAGTCTGGGATGTATCCTCCCCTGGGTGAACCCTTATGATGCTGTGTCAGCATCGTCACTGCATTTTGGGGATACTGCCTTACCATTGGGCGATCACCTTTTACCCGCAACGCTGGAGAAGATTTGCAAAGGTGAATACATTGACCTCTTTAGCCTTCTTTACAGGGATTTGGAGAAGAAAGATAACGAGGAAATGGACGATAAGGAAAAAGAGATCCTAAAGAGGAAAAGATGGACCGGACCTGGGCCAACTGGCTGGCAGGATATTTAATTTATGGTGGCCTGTTGTTCCGGTCTCAGCCGCTGAGGTCTTCTGCATTGCTCCAGTATCTGGACATAATTTACAAGGCCTATACTGGCTTCCCGGGCCTGGCATGGCTGCCATGAATCCCATCCTCATCTGTGCCTTTAGATTATGTCCATGCCCAGCTCATCTTCTGTTGAATGTTCACATAGTAGGCACACTGTGCAGTGTTTGCAGGGGGCTAATACTTCCCGTGGTGCCACGGGGCAGGCGGTTCAACCCTGCTTGCTCTGTTGGGATTTTGGGTCCCGGGGGGGGGGTATGTAACAGGAAGCCATGCACATTCAGGCATGAATGCCCAGTATGTAGGGGACCCCACTCATTCCCTTCATGCCCTCGAGGAAGGCCCCATAGGAGTCAGCAGCAGAGAGGAGGGGGTAGTTCCTCCTCCTCTGCTGGTAAAGGGCCCCAGCCTAATAAGCCTGATGGCACTTGAAGCCTGGCTGTGGGGGTACCCTAAGGAGGAGGACAGTGTTTATTTATTAGTGGGTTTTACGTTTGGTTTTCATGTACCCTTTCAAGGAATTAGGGCCCCGTTTATGGCCTCTAATCTTAAATCAGTCAAGGGCATGGAGTCGGTGGTGAGGAAAAGATTGACAAGGAATTGGAAGAGGGCCGTGTTTTGGGCCCATTTTCTTCACCACCACTTCCTAATTTGAGTTTCACCTTTGGGGATAGTGACTAAAAAGGCAGCTGGTGAATTTTGGTTAATTCATCACCTTTCTTATCCACGAGGTGATTCAGTTAATGATGACATTCCCAATTATCTGTGCATGGTGACCAAGCAGTCCGTATTGTGCGGCGCTGTGGTCGGGGGGCAGAGTTGGCGAAGTGCAATATTAAGTCTGCGTTTCGCCTCCTCCCTGTGCATCCAGATGATTTTGAGCTATTGGGTTTCTCTTTTGATGGCCAGTTCTTCATGGATAGGGCCTTGCCCATGGGATGTTCTGTGTCATGCGCCACGTTTGAGCGCTTCAGTTCATCCTGGAATGGGCTCTGTGGGCTAAGACGGGCCTTCAGGATATTGCACACAATTTAGATGATTTCCTTTTTGTGGATCCTCAAGGAGCAGGTAGATGCGCTCAGCTCCTGGAAGGATTTCAGAATTTGGTGATGGAGCTGGGGGTTCCTTTGGCCCATGAAACGACTGAAGGCCCAGCGCAGAGGTTAGTTTTTCTGGGAGTGGAATTGGACACAGTTGTCCAGACATCCCGATTGCCCATGGCAAAATCACAGACCTGGGGGACCTCATTTTGATGTTCCTTACATAAAGGAAGGCTACCTTAAGGGAAATCCAGCAGCTGGTGGGGCACCTTAACTTTGCATGGAAAGTGGTTGCCCCTGGCTGGGCCTTTTTGCGCAGGCTATGTGATACTATGGCAGGGCTTTGCTTGCCAGACCACAGAGTGCATATTAACTGCATGATGAGGGCTGACCTCATGGTTTCACAAGCATTTTTTACTTCCTTTAATGGAGTCTCTTTTTGGTGGGAGGACTTAAAGCTCGAAGCTGAGCTGCAGGTCATGTCAGATGCTGTAGGATCCCAGGGCTTTGGGGTTTATTTCTGCGGACATTGGTGCGCAGAGGAATGGCCTGAGGACTGGATTACTGCTGGGGTTACCAGGGACCTGACATACTTAGACGCTCTCTCTCGCAGATAGATGGCGAGGTTTCGTCAGCTTGCTCCAGAAGTCAATCTTCAGCTGGCAAGGATGCCCCCGGAGCTATGGCAGGTTGCAGGGCTGAGGCCTACAGTGCGATAGGCCTCGCCATCGTCCCTAGCACACGAAGAGGCTATGAATGATTAGTTCGCCAATTCAAGGACTTTCGGAAGCAGGAAGGTTATCCCAGGGTCTGGCCCATTCCAGTAGAGCAGCTGATCCATTATTCTGTTTTCTTGAAGGGGGCAGGTTTGGCGGTTAGCTCCATTTGGGGACGTCTTTCTGCCTTTGCATTTGCTAGCAAGGCTCGAGGTTTTTGGAAGTCACTGGGGACTTTCATATTAGAAAGAGGTTGGGGGGTTGGACAAAGGAAAAAGGGTCTTTGAAGGACCAGAGATGTCCTATTTCACCAACAGTGCTAAAAGGGTTGCAAGCAACCTGGTCCAGAGTGTGCCGTTCCAGTTTTGAAGCCTGCCTGTTCCATGTGGCTTCGCTGCTGGCATTCTTTGGTGCACTTAGAGTAAGTGAACTGGTAGCACTGTCCAAGACTGATCAGTCTGTCAGGGCATTGCACAACCAGGACCTCCAATTTAAAGGGAAGGAGGCGCACTCACTATTAGGGGTTCCAAAACTGACCAGCGGCATAAAAGGTCTGTGGTTAAGTTGGGTGTCTGTTCTGACTCTTCAGACAGGAGCCCACTGACAAAGCACCAGTTTTGGGCTGTTATGGCCTGGGCTTTGGGATTATTAGGACTTTCTGGAGTGAAATTTGGCACTCATTCAAAATAGGCGCAGCATCCACTGCGGCAGCTTTAGGCTATCCCACTGCTGATATTCAGAGGGTGGGCAGGTGGTGATCTGCTGCTTATAAACGTTATGTGCTCCCTCTTCCTGTATTGTGAGTTACTGTTTGCAATGCTGTTTGCACTGTTGGGTTCCGGAGTTCACTGTCATTTCTTCCTAGGAGCTGTGTTTTGTGGCAGGAGACGGATTCTCATCTCCGGACACAGCTACATCTTCTGGGCGGCTCATCAGGCCAATCGATCGGCCATTGGCTTGCAACTAGGCCTCAGCCAGTGGGCTATGGTCGAGTGGAGGGGGCGCTGGGGCCTACGCTGGCTGGACCTCCTCCGTGTTCTGTTCAAGGACAGTTCTGCCTTGCCACCAGATGTTTTAGTTATCCACCTGGGAGGTAACGACTTGGGATTCCTGAAGGGGAAGGCCCTGGTGTGGCAAGCCAGGGATGCCCTGGAATACATTCAGCGCCAATGGCCAGACATGGTAATTGTGTGGTTGGCCGTGATTCCACGCCTAGTATGGTGTGGCACTTGGGACCCCAAGGGGATCGAGAGGGCTCGGCATAAGGCCAATGGGGAGCTCCGTAATATTTTAAAGGCTGGATTGGGCCAATATTTGCCTCACCCCCAGATTCAGTTTGATTTTCTGGACCTGTACAGAGGGGATGGCATTCATCTCTCCAAAAAGAGAAATGACATTTTCCTTCAGGATCTGCAGCAAGGGCTTAAGCTAATTTTAGGTATTTGAGTGGATGCAGGGGCCTAAGCAGAGGTTTGGCCCTTGTGGTGTCAGAATTAGGTTGAAATAGAGTTCAGTGACTACGTAAGCACCAATCAATAACCCCTGAGGGGGGTAGAGGGGTCTGCAGGATCAACCCTGTGGCTGTGCAGCCAGGGATGAGGCTTGCAGTCTGCCTATGGGGATGGCCACGATGGAGACTCAGCGCTGGCCATGTGGTGGTGTTTGAGGGCTCCTGAAGGTGCATCCCAATCATTGGCTCGGCTGGGTTTGCAAGCAACTGACAGTTGGCCTTGGTGTCTTGCCTTTTATACAGTTAAGGATGGGGTCAAAGCAACACCAGGCCTTGACTGAGCTGCTGTTTCATGTTTGCCCTTGCCGTTACTTTAATATGTTAATAAAGTGGTCTTATTTCATACAGTCTTGTTGTCTGATTCCTTCTCCCATCTGAAGGGGCAATGACTTCTTCCAAAGAAGTCTTGCTTCATGTGCCCCTGCCATACAGGTTACTTTAATATGTATGGCTTTTTTGGCATCTAGCCTAGAATGTTTTTCTTTATGTAAGAATGCTTTTGTTGTTTTCTGTTGGGAAGTACTCAATCATGTGAGCCACTACTTGCAATTGGAGGGAGCACAGGCCAGACGTAGTTTTGTCACCTGGGTGAGAAGTAGGCCTTGGGATCCTGTTAAATACTGTTTAAACACTGAACATTCAACAGCCAAAGCCTCCATTCCCCCCTAAAAAATCCAAATGCTTTTTCTTATGTCTGTGATGTATATTCACAGCTGCAGACATTTCAGATTCCCCCTGGGTTCTAATGACATGGCCTTGCCTGTCACACTCAACTTGCAATTTTAGTAGGATATTGAAATCATATTTCAAAACCTATAATTTGCTGTAAGTGTCTGAGAGCAGTGCTCTGTTGGGCAAAACAGATGCTATTGTTGCTGTCTGAAAGTAGGTGAGGCACCTATTGGAATACAGATACAAAAACTGGTTGAACGTTTTTTCCTGAAATGCAATCTGATGGAAACAAAGGGTACAAGCTTGCATTCTGCCTGCTGCAGTTGAGGTGCGAAGGCTTCACATTTCAGCAAGAAAGAAGAGAGGTGTGTTGGACATATGTTACTGGAAACCCACAGGAGACCTTGAACTGATGTCCTGCAGAATGTAATGTGGAGATTCAGCGTGTGCTCCACCATTCAGGCCTGGCCAAAGGAGGGAACAGTAGTGAAATCAGCACAGGAAGCCTTCTTGAACTGCTTGGCTAGAGTAAGCCAGGTGATGCTCCTTGGCCTCTATGGATGCTGAGGAAACTGGATAGAATGTGGCTGCAAATTTCACCTGCATCTCAGTTTAGCAAGCTCATGTACTTTGGGACAGGGTGTGGAACTAGTAAGGTATAAGGGCTTACCTGAGCTGTGAGATGCAATAAGACGGTTTAACCCTTGATCTGCAAAGATCAGAACTTCAGCTGATGTCACCCTATTATTAAGTCCTATTGGGACCTTTAAAGAAATTAGCTGCATGACAAATCAGCAGATTCCAATGGCATCCTCATGTGCTGTCTCAGGAATATTCCTAAATGAATCATGGGACCTTCTACATAAAGGCAAACTCATTTCTATTGCAATGAAAAGTAAGGACAAGATGGTCAAATTGAACACTCTTGGAGTGCTACAGGAGGCCTGGGGAACTGTGTTGTGATGGAGATACTCTCTCCTCCCTGCCTAAAATTTGGGAAGCAGGATTCCTTGAGTGAGAGGATCAGCTCCTGAGAATTTCATCCCAATCAAATGGGAGACTCAAAAGATACATGTGAAAATGGGTTTTCCTTTGAAACCAACAGACATATCATTCAACTCTGAAGACTCTGAATATCTGATGTTAACAACATCAAAGGACTGGACCAAAATTATTCACAGTTAGAGAATCCAAGGGTTTGATCCAATAGACAGTTTCCATAGTTGGAAAGATTTCTGGTTGTGGAGCATGGCTTTCTCATTCCCCCAGCCCCCGCTCACACTGAGTAAAAAATGTCCCATGAAATGCAGTTCTTGGGGGTCTCCTGTCCTCCAGGAGAAGCATGTCGGCTCCAGTAGAAGGGAAGCTGCAAAAGTCATACTCCACAGGGAGAAATCCTCCCACCTGTAGAAATGTTCTGTAGGATCCAAGCCCAAACCGGAACCCGAATAACTTTCATGTGCATATCACTACTAAGGATATTTGGGATGTATGTGTTAACTTCTATAACATTTTATAAAAAAAATGTGTTTCTATAAAAATGAATTTCCATGTTGTTGTAGCACCTGCAAATTTCTATTTTCCCACCTATCTGCAATCTTTTTCTTTATCAGAATCTATATAACACAAAAATATTTTGAATTAGTGTGTAATTGCTAGAGCTTTTATTAGCCTACAGGATGTCCTTTACATAGATTTATTTTTAGACATTTATATATTCCTCTTTTCAGTTTTTCTACTAGCACAATCTTCTTCTTTGTCCTGATAAACACACTACCATGAATCACTGCATATTTCAATGGTCAGAAATTATTCTGATTGATTTTTTTTTAAAAGCCACCTGTTAAATGCACACTTCAAAAAATAAACAGCTGTAGCCAGGTTTTGCAGTTGGAGAGCTCTAAATTGCCTCCACCTTTCTTTATAAGGATGATTTTTTTTTTCAGGATAGAGTAATAAAATCTTGGTATCATCTGTCTCATTGATGTGGAAACAAGATCAGTTCATTATTATCATGGAATTTTATCCCTTCTGCACATTCCTGTTTTCCGTAATTTTGTTCACCTTAAAAAGACTACCTATACAATGTTTCAGTGCAACTTGATCAAAATATGTGATATACAATTGCAATTCCACTTCATTCATTTTTAAAAAAATTCTTTACCTTCACCAAATACATACTGGAGTGATTCATAGCTACTCAGCAACTAGTTTTTCAAGGCCTGAAGGGCCAGCAACGCTTGACTGAAAGACATGAGTCAAAGCCCAATTTCAACATGATGGTAGCAGGACAGAAAAACTGATCAGACTACAGAATGTTGTGTCCATCATCTCATGCAGACTGGACTTTCAGCTACTACTCCTGAAAAGTTAGGATGTCTGAGATCTGTAGTCCAGGCTGACATGCTAACATCGCACAGGTTGCAGAATTGCACATGTAATGTCCTAGTTTAATTACCTTCAATTAAAGATTGTAATGACCTTTGGCCATATACGATAAAATTTTATTACTACCACTTAAGTACTATATACTAGGATTATTTTCTTATACATATTGTGCATTCACAGTTTAGAAACCATTGGTTTTACAGTCATTTAGTTTTTGCATATATGCCTCAATTCGTCTTGCTTTCTGGCTTGTCAAGGCTATGTGTGGCAAAAGCTGGATGATATGACTGCCCATTTGAGTTGGTGTTGGGTTGAGAAGATGAATGAACCTGGTTCTGGCCAATGCCTGGAAGATCTGCTGGGAACCCTATGAATGCCACTTTGAGTTCTATAACAGAAGAAAGGCAAGAGATAAATGTCTAAACAAGACAGACAATATAGTACCCCCCATGAGGTTACAGAGGGAAGGCAGCATGGTACAGCCCAATCTCGTCATATCTCAGAAACAATGGTTATCATATTTTGAAAAGCAACCCCCCCCCCAAACGGACATATTTCCTGACTGACTACTTCAAACAACTGATCACTACAAGGAGCCTTGTTTTAAATACTCCTACTATTTAAGCTGAAGCTTGCCTCCACTGGGGGACTATAGGGCAAAACTGGCTCAGCCCCCTAACTCAAAAAGAGGATATTTTCATCATTTTTTTTTAAAAAAAAGCAGAGCTCAAAAGAGGATGGACACCTCTGCAGAGGAAAGGAATGGCAAACCACCTCTGCTTCTCACTTTTCATGAAGCCCCTTGCTGGGGTCATCATAAGTCAGTTATGACTTGACAGCTCTTACATACGTAATGAAGTTGAACAATATAACTGAAGACATCTGACCACAGCAAAGGGTAACAAGAGTTTCTGCATTCAGTTTCTGTCATGCCTTTGTTGGAAAGAATGTCCAAAGGAAAAGGGGAGTTATTTCCATCTGTGGTAGAGAAACCCAGTGCCAATTTAAAAATAAATAAATAAATTCAGCAGAGCCATTGAAGAGATCACTGGGCTGAAGTTATCTTTCAATACATGACTGTTTCTATAGAACTATTCAAATTGATGAACTAAACAACTCTAAAGAAATTATCTTGTATATGATAAGGGTTGTTAGGACAAGCTATGCTAAACAGACAATCAGCTCCATCAATATCAGAGTGCGAAAATAAATTACATGAGGATGCCAATTAGCAAAAACATTAATTACATTAGAATATTTATAGCTATTATAGTCTCTGTGTTGGTCTTTTCTCCTTTCATACTATCTGCCAAGTACAGTTCCTAACTGGTACATATTCACTAGCCTGTGCTTGATGGAACATATTCTGGAGAAAATATATCCTTCATGCTTTCTGCCACATCATAAACCAAGAGAAAATAAATCTGTGGAAATATCTACAAATGATAAAAAGCAAACATATATTTAATTCACTTTTTTCCCTCTACTAAATATATGAATACTATTTCTTTTTTTTTTGTAAATGCAGTTTATTACTGGATATATTTCATGATCATACAATTTAAACAAGCCAATATATATCCATTTTCTTTTACCCCTCCCCCCCAAACAAGGCTTCCCGCACTGCTCCAACCCCATTAATGTCTCTCTTATTCAGTTACATTTACTTCTAAACTTATTTTCTCTTACTAACGGTAACAATTCAAAAGTCTAACTCTCTTTCAGTTTCTTCTTAATAGCTATCAAAACAAATCAAACCACGTTTAACATCCCAGTTTTTCAACAAGTATTCTTGAAAGTCTTTCCAGTCTTCGAAAAATGTTTCATCTTCTTCGTTGTTTAACTTTCTTGTTAATTTGTCCATTTCTGCCATAAACAACATCTTTTTAATCCATTCCCATGTTTCAGGTACTTTGTCTTGCTTCCAATATTGAGCAAAAGTCAATCTGGCTGCTGTAATTAAGTACCATAGTAATGTTCTCTTGGTTACATTTATTTCTTCCATTTTAAGACCTAACAATAACATCTGTGGGTCTTTCTTAAAAGTACATTTCAAAAATTTTTGTATCTCATTGTGGATCTCAGTCCAATAACTTACAGCTTTATCACATGTCCACCACATATGGTAAAAGGACCCTTCATTTTTCTTACATTTCCAACATTTGTTAGACATGCTTTCATTTATAATAGCAATTTTTTTAGGAGTCATATACCATCTATACATCATTTTAAAGCAATTCTCTTTAACATTTACACAAGTTGAAATTTTCATTGACTTTTTCCACAAGTATTCCCAAGATGACATGGATATTTCATTGTTAATATTTACTGCCCACTTTATCATTTGCTCTTTTACTATTTCATCCTCAGTATACCATTTCAGTAAAACTTTATACAATTTTGAGATCATTTTTTTTCCCTTTTCAACCCATACAATTTCAATTTCCATATTATTTTCTCTAAAACCATGTTCTCTTTTATCGGTCTTAAATAAGTCATAAATCTGTCTATATTTCAACCAATCATATTCAAATTCAACATCAGTTCTATCTTTTAATACAAAGTTTTTCCCTTCTAATTTTAAAAGACTTTTATAAGGTAACCAATCTAGACCTTGATTTCTTGAATATGGATTAATCACTTCTGCTGGTACAATCCAAAGTGGTCTTTCTTCCGAGAAAAATTTTCTATATCTCGTCCAAGTCTCGAACAGTGATCGTCTTATAAAGTGGTGTTTAAAAAACTTGTCCATTCTTACTTTTCCATACCATAAATATGCATGCCATCCAAACTTATTGTCATGACCTTCTAATGCCAACAACTTTTTATTCTCAAGATTAATCCACTGCTCCAACCATGTTAAGCAGACGGCATCATAGTACAGTTTTAGATTTGGTAGTTGTAGTCCTCCTCTTTCCTTTGCATCACATAAAATTTTCATCTTAATCCTTGGCTTTCTTCCTGCCCATACAAACTTCGATAATTCTTTCTGCCACGAATCCAGTATTTTCCTTTGTTTCAGTATTGGAATAGTCTGAAATAAAAACATCAAACGAGGCAAAACATTCATTTTTACAGCTGCAATTCTTCCCAGTAACGATAGATTCAAGGTGTCCCATTTCTTCATATCTTGCTGGATCCTGTGCCAAACCTTTTCATAGTTGTTTTTAAACAGATCAATATTTTTCATAGTCAATTCAATTCCTAAATATTTAGTCTTTGTCACTACTTCACATTGAATTTTCTCTTGAAGTTCAATTCGTCTCTGTTTCATCATATTTTTACACATTACTTTCGTTTTATTTTTATTAACATAGAATCCCGCAACTGTTCCAAATTCTTCAATTTTTTCCATCAATCGTGGTATGTTCTCAATTGGATCTTGAATCATAAACATTACATCATCTGCAAAAGCTCTATATTTATACGTAAAGCCTTTCACTGTAAGTCCTTCAATGTTATTGTCTTTTCTTATCTCTGTCAATAATATTTCCAATATCCAAATAAACAATAACGGAGATAGCGGGCAGCCTTGTCGTGTTCCCTTTTGAACTTGGAAAAAATCTGTTCTTTCTTTGTTTATGTTCAAAGCTGCTTTCTGTTCAGTATATATTGCCACAATCATGTTTAAAAAAGACTGTCCCATATCCATTTTTTCAATAACTTGCAACATAAACTCCCAATTTAAATTGTCAAAAGCTTTTTCCGCATCTAAAAAGAGGAATCCAACTTCTTTTTCTGGATTTTTATCATAGTATTCTATTGCATCAATCACCACTCTCAAATTGTCTCTAATTTGTCTATTTGGTAAAAAACTGGCTTGTTCTTCCGCTATAGCATCTTTCAAATACTTTTTCAACCTTTCCGAAATTATTTTTGCAAATAACTTGTAGTCATTATTTAATAGCGATATTGGTCTATAATTCTTTACATTTGTTAAGTCCAAACCTTCTTTAGGTATAAGTGAAATATTTGCTTCCTTCCATGAGTCTGGGGTCCGTTTGGTCATTCTTATCTCATTTGACAGAAGTACTAAAATAGGGGTTAGCTCCTCCTTAAATTTCTTGTAAAATTTTGCTGTAAAGCCATCTGGACCTGGAGCTTTGCCCAATTTTGCATCTTCTATCGCCCTTATTACCTCTTCCTTTGTTACTAATCCATTTAATTGTTCTTTGATTTGTTGTCCCAGCACTGGTACTTCAATGTTCTCCAAATATTTCTTAATTTTCTGTTGATCAATTCCTTTCTTTTTAAACAGTTTGGCGTAATATTTAAAAAAACCTCTTTTTATACCTTTCAAATCCACAACATCTTTTCCATCTTCGATAATCTTGCTTATGACATTTCTTTCTTTTCTATTTTTCAATTGCCACGCTAAGAATTTTCCTGGTTTGTTTGCACCCTCAAATGCTTTTTGCTGTAATTTTTTCAGGTTCCAGTATAGTTCTCTATTTAATAGAACATTCATTTGATCCTGTAGGAAGTGAATCTCCTTAATGATTTTTTTCTTCCCTGGTTTTTTCTTTAGTTCCTTTTCTTTTTGTCGATTTTTTTCCTGAAGGTCATTTTGTTGTTGCATCCTTTGCTTTTTATCTTTAGAGTTCAGTGAGATAAGCAAACCTCTCATTACCGCTTTGTATGTATCCCATACAACCTGTATATCAGTACCTTTATTCAAATTCATTTCAAAAAAGTTTTTCGTTTCTTTTTTTTTAGTGTCTCATTAATTAATCTTTGGTCCAATAAGTCCTCATTAATTCTCCAATATAGTTGTTTTGATTTTTCTTTTGATGTCCAAAGTAAGGGATTGTGATCTGAGTTATTTCTTGGTAAAATTTCAATTTTATGCGTTTTTAATGCCATCTCCTCTGACATCCAAATCATATCAATTCTGGAGAAGGAATTATGTCTGCTAGAATAAAACGTATAGTCCTTTGTCTTAGGATTCCACTTCCTCCAAACATCTTCTAATTTCTCTTGTCTCATCAACTGGAATTTTTTTTTTGGCAATTTTCCAACCGCTTCTCCAATTGCATTAGACTTTCTGTCCAATGCATTATTCACTGTGCTGTTGAAGTCTCCTGCAAAAGCTATTTGATCGTAGTTTAAACAGTCCAACTCTCTTATCAAATCATTGAAAAAAGTCTCTTTTGCTCCATTGAGTGCATATATATTTACAAGCAATGTCCTTTTTCTGTGCATCGTTATTTCCACGCCAACATATCTGCCTTCCTTATCTGAGAAGATTTGTTTAGGTTCCAGTTCTTTATTGATATATATCACTGTTCCTTTCTTCTTATTAATTGCTGATGAATGAAATTCTTCTCCCAATTTTTTATTAATCAGATACTTATTGTCTTGTTTTCTGATGTGTGTTTCTTGCAAACAAATTATATTACATTTTTGTTTCTCTAGCCAATGATTCACTAATCTTCTTTTGTTTGGTGAATTTAGTCCATTTACATTCCAAGATATAAATTTGTAATCCATCAGTGATTTGAATTAAATATCTTTAAAATCATCAAAATTGTTCTCTTTAAATCTATACAAGTCTCCTTCTGTTTTGATTGTAAATCTCACCGAGTTGTACGAGAATGATAATCCATGTGGGATTTCCCATCTGAACCTGATGCTCATTTCTTTCAACCTATCTGTTAGTTTCTTGAACTTCTTTCTGTCTTGTAAGATCATTCTCGGAATTTCTCTTAGAATTATTATCTTCTTTCCATCAATTTCCAACGGTTGTGTAAATTGCTTCTTGAAGATGTCTTCTTTCATTTTTGTAGTCACAAATTGAACAATCACATCTCTGGGTAATTTCTTTCTTTTGGCATAAGCTGAATTTACTCTGTAAATTAAGTCAAAGTCTGATTCCAAATCTCCTTGATCCTCCCCTATGTAAGTTGTCAACGTGTTGATTACTAAGGCCCGTATGTCTTGATCTTCCTCTTCTTCAATTCCTCTCAGCCTCAGATGATTCTGAGTGGCCCTATATTCCATCATGGACTCCAATCTTGTATTTTCTTGGAGAGTTCTTTTAACTTTCTGTTCCATTTCTTCTGATTTTGTCACCAGACTTTGAACCTCTTTTTTAACTTCTTCTGTATCTTTTTTAATCCCTGCCACTTCTGTTAGTACCAGTTCTTTCAATTCTGCCATATTTTTTTTGTTGTACTTGGACTTGCACTTGTTCTATTTGCATCTGTTGTTGTAACTGTGATTCTATTTGCTTTCCCAAATTCTGCACCACCTCTGTCATCCTTTTCTCCATCGCTTCCATGGCAGCCTGCCATTCTTTTTTTTCCTTTGCAGTCATTCTTGGACTTGGTGATGAGGCGGCCCTTGGTCTTGACCTCAAATCCGTCTTGCAGGCAAATTCAGAACTAAACAATCTTTATATTATCAGTCTTGAAGTCGAATCGCCACCTTTATAACTTTTTCCGATGCTTTTTCGATTTAAAAATAACTTTTTAAAGTTTAGTCCTCCTCAAAATGGCGGGCGCAATTTCTCTATGGTTTTCTGGCTAGAGTAGGCTCTTTTAAAACTTCCTGTGTAGCTGTCCGTCTCAGTAATCCAACTTCCGGTGTCACACTTTAAAACGTCCGACTACTTCCGGTAAAGCAACTTGAAAAACATCCACTCTAGCCTATTTCTTGTACCATAGAATCACAGTCAGTTTCGTTTCTACTACGCAAAGTTTAGTCTTAATTGACCACAGGAATGCAAAACAAAGTCACTTTTCTACCGTTTTCTCCGAAGGAAAGCTTTCTTTTTACTTTTAAATCAAACGGATTAATTCCTTAGAGCTTTATACGCTTATCCGTACGTTTTAATTTTTCGTTCTTCTTCAAACCGGTAAGCGAATGTTCATTTGTTACCTTACTTGTAATCTCGGGGTTTCGCAGTGCTTCTTCTGTAACCGATGTTAGTCTTGATGTTGAAGAGGCCGGTAGATGACGGATTTATGCTGAATTCTCAGCCCAGCTGGTATCTGTAGAGCTGATTTGCAACTGCCCTCTTCGCGGAAGGAGATCAAGGTGTAAACAAGCTTCCTCCGAAGCTTATCCACACCGATCTCAACTCCCTCTCAGGCTTGGCTGCTTGCTTGCCACCCCCACGCCTGGGGAGTGCTGCGTTGGGCCAGGTAAAGCCCAAACTGTCGTCAGATACCGCCGTCCACCTTGCACAGTCGCAGAGTGCGTCAATTCGCCATTTTAACTCCGACCGGAAGCCCATATGAATACTATTTCTTGACCATCATGTGCTAGATGTAGTTCTTAAAGTGATATAATGCAATATGAACTGGTTCTCAAAATTCAACAGGTAAACCTCCCAAAATTTGGTGAATCTTGGGAACTTACCTGTTGAATTTTGGGACCCAATTCACATTGAATGTATTATTTTAGAGTATTGATTCCATATCTGAGGTTGCATTGAAATATTTGTTCAACTTGGGAGGTCTATCAGTGGAATTTTGAGTAGTTCATATTGTATTATGTCTCTTTAAGAACTATATCTAGTACATGATGGTAAAAAATAGTATTAGTATATTTAGTAGAGAAACAAATGCCTAATTAAATCTATGGGTTTTTTTATGATTTGTAGTAATTGCCACTGGTTTATTGTCTCTTGGTATCTATTACATTTCCGTTTTTCTCTTCCTTTTCTTGTCTTGTAACATCACAAACCAAGGCAGAGATCCAGTGTGGTGTAATGGTTATAGAGTTAGATTAGGAGCAGGGAGACCCAGTTTGGAACCCCCACTTTGCCATGGAAGCTTGTTGGGTGTCATTGGGCCTGTCACTGTCTCTCAGCCTAGTCTCCTTCTCATAGTGGTTGTGAGGATACAGTGGAGGAAGAAAGAAGGATATAAGCTGCTTTTGGTTTCCATTTGGGAGAAAAGCAGGATATAAATGAAATAAGTAAAAATATAAACAAGTTCTATGTACATAGCTGAAACCGTGGCATGTCTCCATAAAGCAAGTTGCATTTGTCCAACTGTGTACAGTGAAAACATGCAAATGTTAGCTCTGCCCCTCCTGGCATTCTAACATTTCATCAATTGGGCTGGCACACAGGGATGTGCAAATGTTATAATGGTTGGCCAGCAAGAGCAAAGAGGAAATTGTAAGTACATAACTGGTAACAGGTGAACTGCCCTCTGTTTGCTTTGGAATCTGCTCATTATTTAACAGCTTTTCACAGAATTCTCTTCTGGATTGTAATGCTGAGACATTAGCCGTTTTCAGTTGTTATGTTTTTTGGCATTCTGACCTTGCATACTTAGAGAATGTGCTGCCAATGATCTTCATGATATGCACAATCACTATTTTTTTGTGTGAATAAGACATATGTTCAAACTTTGGTGTGTGTGAATGCTTACCCACAACAAAACTGTTTTTTTTCTGACTGGGCATACTGAAGCTGGAAAACATGTGTGTTGCCTGGTTCATACAATATGGTGAATCTGCAGATCATATATCATGTTCTTCTGGTACACAAATTAGTAAAAGGTAAAGGTAAAGGTTCCCTTGCTCGAAAGCCAGTCGAATCCGACTCTAGGGTTGCGGTGCTCATCTCCGTTTCCAAGCCAAAGAGCCAGCGCTGTCCAAAGACATTTCCGTGGTCATGTGGCCGGCATGACTAAACACCAAGGCGCATGGAACACTGTTACCTTCCCACCAAAGTGGTACCTATTTATCTACTTGCAATTTCTTGCTTTCGAACTGCTAGGTTGGCAGGAAATTAGAAGCACCAAAAATGTAATGACTAAAAAGGGCTTTATCTTACTGCTTTCTGGGAACAGTTGTTCACTCCCTAGTCATGGTGGACAACTACTTAGAAACTGACAAACTCTCTCAAAGCACACACATTCAGGAAAAAGAGAATGTGAGACAGCAATCATGTGATGTACATATGTTTGCAATGGGCATCCTAGTGGCTTCACCGTCTCAATGACTTTCAAGCCCAAATAGGAGTATGGACTCTACCATCTATGGGGAAACCCAAATTACTTCACTGTGGTTTAATCCAACCAGCAGGTAGAAGATCAAAACTGCATAGCAACGAGATAGTAGATCTCGGTAGTGCTCTCTTTGGTGGGTGAATCAGTCAGGAGAGCAGCAGCTGACCAGTTCTGACATCTTGTTCTGAACAGGTTCCCTGACAGCATAAAAATTGCTCTGCTAGTGGCAGTAAAATGCCTCACTCAATTTCCTGCCACAAGACAGTGTCCCCCGTGCTTCTCAAGGTGTCAGCAAGTAACTGAAGACTAACTTTCAAGAGGGCTGCTGCTTCCCTTGTTGTGTAACAAAATTGTCTGCCAGATAAAGCAATAATACCAGATTGACAAGAAGCTTTTGCTCAGTTATTGGTCAGAAGGGATTTATGCATGAGAAAAGAACTTACAGGAAAGTCAATGAAAAATGCTGTCTGTCATCAAACCTAGCCTAGCCTTATTTAGTTCAGCCTAGGCTAGCCTTATCTGTCCCTCTACGTCATCCATCCATCTTCCACTACATTCATTATTAGTGTTAGATATTATTATCGTTGTTGTTATCACCTTTGTCATTATCTTCCATCATAGCATCTTGCACAGACTTCTGATTGGAAATGAGTTATTCATACCTGAAAGCTTCGCCCCTTGAAATTTTGTATGATGAGTCTTTGATCTGGTCATCATTCCTGATTGGTTTACCCCGCTAACTCATACAGAGATGTGATAGGCAAGCTCCTTTGTAGGGGAAGGCTGCAGGACTCACCAGAACATTTAATTATCTAATTACTTTATGTGGTTCCCCCCCAGTGAATACTTTGGGAATTACTGATCTAAAGGTAGAGAGGTATTAATTAAGGCAAGTAATTTTTTTTTTAAAGGTTCACTATACATGGATGGTCATTGAAAGCCATTCATCATTTGTTCTTGTTTGGAGAGTGGCATTCTGTTTTCTCGCTATGAGGCAGTTTGTGCCAGAGAGCACAGCAAGAATTTGGAGGCACTCCTAAGGACAACTGCCAAGGCAGTAAATTGCACTGCAGTCCTCACTGTTGTACTGCTGCCAACTTATGGTCTATGTGATGTAGAACAGTCACGCTGCTTAAACGGGCTATTATGCAATGTCACCCAAGCTTTGGCAGGGACGGGGCCAGGCCAGGGCATGGCTTGATGAGATAAGGCCATTCCTTTGATGGACTGAAGAATGACAATCAGCATACAGTGAAAGCAAAGCAGTGGGACTGGCCGTCCTTTACTCCCTGGTGAACCCTTCTCTCCTAGGATAGCCAAACTATACAACATATTATGAAACAGTCAAGGGCACCTTTGAAAATTATTCTTGAAAGCCTTTCCAGGACCAGCATCACCTTGTAAGTGTTTGGTGCTCTGTGAGAACATAAAAAAGCATCCTGCTGAATCAGAACTGTAACCCATCTTCTCCAGCATTGGGTTCCAGCAGTGTTCAGAGGTACCCTTGGAAGGCATTATGAGCTGGGCCTGGGAGCCAAAACTTCTCCCTGCTGTTGCATGGAGAAATAATAACATTCTCATCTCGTTTCAACAAACTACTAAGTGTAAGGCAAATCGATGTGGGGAACTGAGAAGCCACAATGGAGAAAGCTCTGTCTCCACTGCTGCCCACTTTATCTCCAAAGGAATGAAAAGCAGGGCAAAGCAAGGCCTTCAACATGTCCTTGTGGAAAATCATTTTTCCCAAGAAAACAACCATCCATTTTAGGGCAAGGACGTTTACAGAAAGGAATACAGAGTTTGGAGTTTCTTGGGGACACTTTCACCATATCCAGTACACATCCAACCCTGCTCCCAAATATGGGTAAAGGTAAAATTTTCCCTTGATTGAAAGCCAATCGAATCCAACTCTAGGGATGTGGTGCTCATCTCTGTTTCCAAGCCGAAGAGCCAGCGTTGTCCAAAGACATTTCCGTGGTCATGTGGCCAGTATGACTAGACGCTGAGGTGCACAGAGCACTATTACCTTCCCACTGAAGTGGTACCTATTTATCTACTTGCAATTTCTTACTTTCGAACTGCTAGGTTGGCAGGAGCTGGGACCAGAGACAGGAGTTCACTCCGTCATGCAGCATTCGGGTCTCGAACTGCTGAACTACCGACCTTCTGGTGTTTTAACCATTTGAGCCACTGCAGCCCAAATATACCAACATTTTAATCTAATCACTGCACCGGCTCTCCTTCTTACCCCCTTCTCTGCATATTTTTGGCACACACCATGATAATAATACCTGCACGTGGAACACCCAGGCATACCTTAAGCGAACAATGGTTTATTATTTATTTATTTATTTATCTATCAAACTTATACCCCACCCTCCCTGCAAAGCAGGCTCAGAGTGGCTTTGTTGAACAATGTGAAGGGAAAGAAACTGCATGTCTTACATGTGAAACAGGTGATTTGTGAGTGCAAGGGACTGTCAAACAATCTTGCCATTCAAATTGAAAAAAGTAGACAATCTACCATTGTCTTTAAGTGCTGTGAAATGCCTTGTTTTCAAGATGGGTGGGCTGGATCCTTGCAGGAAGAAGTTCATCAAACTGGGTAGCATTGACAATGGTTTGTTTTTTTAAGTGGTGCTCGCAGGGTGGATTTAGTCTTGGCTTTCATGTGATTTCTGAAGATAGACTCCTTGGTTTAATCCTGGTTTAATCCTTCTGGCTTCGTCTTTGGTGATGCTCTCCAAAGGCATCTGCAAGATGGAAATTAAACCAGCATTTTTTGATGCAAACCAGGATTTCAGTGATTGTCAGTGAGCTGTTTAGTAGGTCAATTAAAACATGGTTTTGTGTTGTGTATGAACTGAGCCATTCTCTGGTTCCTTTTGTGCTTGTTCTCTTACCTTTTGTAATAAACTTAAGATTTGTTACTTAGTTTTATTTACAAATACGAAATAGTTGCCCTAACTTTATTCTTAATGGAGTTGTTTACTATTAAATATAGTCTGCATTTTTTCCAATAAAGGATATGCCTTTTTGAAAGTATTATATTGCTCTGCCTCTATGGTGATAACACTTGGTAGTTCATCATTAATGATAAAAGTAGATGCTCGAACACAGCAATGCCAAACCTAAGATAAAGCACACCTCTTTGATATATCAGAGGGACTCAGCACAGTGGAGAAATCACTGATAACCTGCTGTTTATTGTTTTAACTTCTGTTGTGCTTCTCCAGTGGATGTTCACCCAATAAAATATGCTGCCTTATCTTATCTAAGCTGCTTACACTTGTGGGTAATGGCTATAGCTCAGTGGTAGAACACCTGCTTCCCTGGTTCGATTCTTGCAATCTCCAGTAAAAGGATGTCAGATGTTGGGAAAGATTTCTTTTTGCTGTCTTTGAAAGAACACATACCAAGATTAGGGTTGCCAGACTGCTCAGTGTGGGCAGGGGTCTCCCACTTTGGGGTGCTCCCCCCATCACTCCCTCATACTGGCAGGAACCTGGAAATCATCGCAATGTGCCTACAGAAACCAGAAGTGATAGAGGCATGTTGGGGACATCAAGGGGCGATGCTTTGGTTTAGGGGCAGAATTGCATGATTTGAAGCGAATTCTACCATAGAGTTTTGCCCCCAAACCAGAGCATCACCCCCAACATGCCTACATCACTTCCTGTTTACATATGCACATTGCAATGCTCTTCTTCACTCCCAGAAAGTCCCTCCCCCACCAGCGCAATGATCAGACCTGGCAACTGTTACCCAGATAGGCACACTAGCAGTATGATCCTATGCATGGCTATATCCTTCTAAGTCCATTTAAGTTAATAGGCTTAAAAGAGTATAACTCTGCTTAGGATTGCACTGCAATGCTCTGTGTTGGCATAAGACAACTTGATCATATATATCATATACATGTTGACTATGGGTGGTGTGATTTAGTTATGGTTATAGCCCTTCTGTACCCCTTAGGCTGAGTTCAGACTGGCAGTTTGCCCTGAGATAGGCATGTTTCAGCAACGTTTCACAACCGGCTTAAAGGGGCCGTTCACACTGGCACATCTGTCTGGCATTCCCCAGCCGTACTCAACCCGTCTTGTAATGCTTCCATCCCAAGTTTAAAAGATACCTGGTAAAAGTGATAGCAAACCTTGGAAAGTGTGTCTATCCCATGTATATCCCACACCAACAAAGTGTGAACGCTAAAATCCACGTTTTTGACGGTGTGCTCATGTGCATAAGAGCTTATGCGCATAAGCATATATCTCCAGATTAGCAAAACAGAAAGCCGTGCCTTACAGCTGCACCTTCAGGCTGAGGGTGTGAACACTCCCTCATGCCTCCTCCCGGTATGCTCCCACATTAGTCAGCGCAGTGTGACTGGGAAAACCCGGAACACTTTGTTCTGGGGCTTTTTTGCCACGATTCCCTCCCACTTCAAACTGCCAGTTTGAATTCAGCCTTAGTTTCAGGGAAGGGCTGTGGCTATGTAGACACTCTCAGTTTGCTTGTAGAAGGTCCTAGGTTTAGTCCTTGGCCTGTTTCAGGAAGCAGGTTTTGGGAAAGACTGTTCTTTGCCTTGAAAAGCAGAGAAGCATTGCTGGCTAGAATAGGAGACCGGCAGTTTGCCCCACTATAGGCACGTTTCAGCCACATTTCCCAAGTGGATTAAAGGGGGCATTTACACAGGCACATCTGCCTGGCGTTCCCCACCCATAGTCAACCCATGCTGTTCCGCTTCACTCCCATGTTTAAAAGATACTTGATAAAAGCGGTAGCAAATCCCTGAGAGTCCATTTATCCCACTTCATTCCGCTTCCAGGAAGTGTGAATGCCAACCCGAAAAGCCAGGAGCAACCCGTGTTGTGCATAAGGCAGTAGTGATAAGATTGGCTGTGCTCTGCTCTACCGCCCAATGTGGTTCCAGCACAACGGGATCCTCCCCAAATCAGCTGGATGTGCTTATGTGCATGAGTGCATATGCACTCATGTGCACATAGCCATATTACCATGGGAAAGCTGTTTACAGCCGCACCTCCAGGCCAGCAGTCTGAATGTTCTTGCGTGCCTTCTCCTGGTATGCTCCCACATCAGTTGGCTCAGTGTGACCATGGCTTTTTTGCCACGACTCCCTCCCACTTCAAATTGCCAGTCTGAACTCAGCCTAAATGGATCAGTGCCATAAGGCAGCTTTATATGATGGAGAGGGTGGTGGAGCACATGTCTTGCATGTCAAAAGTTCCACATTCAGTCCCTGGCATCTTTAGTTAACACTGCTAATATGATCGGGGGGAAATCTCATACATTTTATTCTTGGGTATATTCAAAACAGAGTATATCTTGTATATATACAATGTGTCTTGTGGTAGAAAAATGTCCCACAAAAACCTCTGTGTGAAAACAAAGAAAGAACACCTGTGTGTAGAAATACTACAAGCTGGTTGTTTTACAATGCTCAAATACCCACAGCCTGAAAAACAGACTTTCACTTGAGTTAGAAAACATCTAACATTAATAATTGCTACCATTGTTTGTATCTGGCTGTCTCTATGATAAGGAAATATTTTCCAGGTTATCAGGAAGGGCTATCATGTTAACAGAAGGGGCTGTATTTTTCCAGAATGGTTAAAGTACTTTGATCGGTATTTTACGAAACAAAAACCCTTGTCTGGTATTCTTGTATTCCAACAGGTTTTTTTGAGCCTGGGGTAACAAAAAATCCCAACAAAAATCAACAGATCCTATGGTTGTTTCATACCCCAGCTTCGCTTTTGCTTAAAGTGGTAAGAGGCTGTACTTCAGTGATATTGTTCTAGAGCACTTCTGTATGTATCCTGTCCCCCCCCACCATTCCACTGATTTGGCAATTCACGCCCAACAGTTTTAGCAATTAAAAGTTCTCAGGTACCAGATGTTGGAAAAGAGCCCTCTTGACCCAAGAGCCTGGAGACTCACAACCAGTCAGCAAACAATACTGATCTACATGTACTAAGTACAAGACAGCCTCTTTCTATCATACTACATGGGTACTACTGCCATATCTCAAATAATTTTATAATAAACTAGGAATAAGGCCTGTTGTGGAAATAAACACAACGAACTCTAGAAAGAGGCTTTGGGAGAGTGCCAAGGCCTTGGGCACTCAGCGTCAATGTGCTGTGGTGACCTCAGCAGGGTATAATGACACAGAGTCCACCATTTTCTCCAGAGGAACTGATCTCTGCTACCTGAAGAGCAGTTGTAATTTTCAGTAATCTCCAGCCCTCACCTGGAGATTGGCAACAATTATTACCCAGAAATAAATGGCTGGTCTGGATGGTGGATTCTACCTGTCTGAGCTCCCACCCCTCCTCAAACCTCACCCTCTCTAGGCTCCATCTCCCAGATTGCCATGAATTTCCCAACCTGGAGTTGGCAACCCTATCTCCTTCCCAGCCAAGCATCAACCTACTATTATCTGCCCCTGCTTTCAGCTTTCCATCTCCTCCCCCTCCGTCCTGGAGATCAGTTGTAATTCTGAGTGATCTCCACCCCTCACCTGGAGATTGGTAACAGGGGTTCCCCAGGAGGGAATGGCTGGTTGGGAGGGTGGAGTCTATGGCATTGTACCTATTTGAGGTCCCAGCCCTCCTGAAACCTCACCCTCTCCAGGTTGCATCCCTCAAATCTCTAGGAATTTCCCACCTGGAGTTGGCAACCCTATCTCCTTCTCAGCCAATCATCAACCTGCCTTTATTTTTCCCTCTCTTTTCAGCTTTCCATTTTCCCCACATAAACCTGCAGCCACTCCCATGCTCTGAAGCCCTGACTGCCAGAGTCCACCATTTTCCATTCTCTGAAGCCGTGACTGCTACAGAGTCAACCATTTTCTCCAGGGGAACTGATCTCTGCCATCGGGAGAGCAGTTGTAATTCTGAGTGATCTCCAGCCCTCACCTGGAGCTTGGCAACAATGGTTTCCCAGGAGGAAAAGTCATCTTTCTCTGCAATGGGGACCAAAGCAGCTTACATCATTCTCCTCTCCCCCTTTTGACTTGCACAACAACCCTGTGAGGTAGGTTAGGCTGAAAGTCTGTGACTGGTCCAAAATCACCCACTCAGCTTCTACAGCAAGAACCTGATCTAGCAGACCCTGCTCTGAAGCACTGACTGTTATGCCTAGGGCAGCCAACCTCCAGGTGGAACCTGAAGATCACCAGGTATCACAACTGAACTCCAGACAACAGATCTCCCCCCCCCCCCGGAGAAAATAACTGCTTTGGAAGGTAGGCTGTATGACATTCTGTTCAGCTGAGGCCTCTCCCCTCCCTAAACCCTGGCTTCCATAGACTCTTCCAGAAAATCTCCAGGAATCTCCCTACCTGGAGCTGGCAACCCTAGACTCAGGACTGGCCCCAATAAGTTCCTTTCAAAGGCCTGCAAAATGTTTCCTTCCTTTGTCTGAACCAAGCTTTGTTGCCAACCGTGGCAAAATGGGCTCCAGTTTACCACTCAGCTGTTTGTCTCCCACCCTCGTCCCAGGTGCATATTTCACTCCTTAATTTCGCTGCCATGACTCGCTGAATTGTCACTGCCTTTTTAGAGGGACAGTGAGACCCCTCTGGCTGAATCTCCCTATTTGGAGATGGAATCCCCAATCTTTGAGGGATCCCTGGAAAGTTGGCAATACAAGGCCTTTCCTTGCTTCCTTGGGCTACCCCCTCCCTTTGTTATTGTGCAGAGCAGGGGAGACTATGTGGTCAGAGCACAACGCAGATTATTAGCCCAAATTAAAGAATTTATTTTAATATTTACACAGTTATGGGGCACACACACACTGGAGGAATAAGCACACACTACAAACCAATCTTTCCCTTTCTCTACCTCAGGATAGGATCTCTCCTTGGACCGGCCACTGGCTGTACTTCAGCCTCTCTCTCTCTTGCCAAGAGAGCAGGGAAACTTCCATTCATTCCCCAGTCCAGCCGACTGTGGAGTAGCTGAATTTCTGCTGCCCCCCACAGATGAAGACTGCCTTGAGACTGTCCCTGTTTTCCCACCCTTTTAGGCCTTGCAGATGCTGAGAAGTGTAGGCCAGCAGATGAGGAAGCCCCATTCAACCCAGTGAGTAATACTGTGGGCCCCTCTCTGGAACTACAGCACAGTTAAACCTTATGGGGAAACATTTTAAACAAAGAACCATAGCCATCTTACAAGCACAGCCACTGAGGGGACAGTTAGTCCTATACTGGAAGCAAGCAGGAAAAGCGTCTTTGTCAAGAGAGAAAGCCATTTGTCAGTAATTCTGACAGGGCACAGGGGGCTGAAGGGGGAGTGGGTGGGGAAGAGGAGCAGACCCAGCACCTGGCCAATGGCACATGAGTACTCTTGAGCAGGGCTATTTTTGGGCAGGAATGCACAGGAACGGAGTTCTGGCTGGCTCCTGAGTTGGCCACGCCCAGCAGGAACTCATTAGCATAATAGGCCACACCCAACTTCAGAAACTCATTAGGATTGGCTACATTAGGGGTGTGTGGCTTAACATGCAAAGGAGTTCCTGATTTTAAAAAAGCCCTGGGTTTTGTCAACAAACAAGGTAAACAGAATAAGAAGCAAAAGGTGGGGTGTGGCTGGATGACCACACTTCTGGTAACATGGGGGTGTGGCCTAATATGCTAATGAGTTCCTGCTGTTGGGTGTGGCCTGTTATGCTAATGAGTTCCTGCTGGGCTTTTTCTACAATTTTTTTTTCTACAATTGACTTCAGGGCATTTATCCTTGTGTCAATCCTTGTGGATGCTCTCCGACTCTGATGCAGAAGCAGAAGAGAGGGCTTTTTTGGGGGGGGGGATTTGTTGCTCAAAAACAACTCCCCCAGGACTCCTGATCCAGAATGACTACTTGGCTGATGTGTTTGACAGTGCCAGGGGTCATTATATGCTTATACAAACATCTCTTCCTGTTTTTTTTTTTTTTAAAAGGAGGCGGAAATGGAAGGAAAGGATCAGACTTCCTTAATGGCATGACTTTGCAAGATGGGAGTTCAGACAGCCAGAAACATGGAGTGGAAGGGCTGGCATCCCTAAATACCAGGATTTCTCTGGTGCCTGATTACTTTATTTCCAAAGTGACACAAAATGGGGTGCTGATGACTGGGGCATAGAACGCAGATGTGGTTGTCTGTCTGTTGTCTTTAAATCTGCAAAGGTAACGCAGCTATATCAGTACAAACTGGTTGTGTGATTGCAGCCTCAGAAGCATTATAGTGTTTGGAAAACACAGGGGGAAAGCCTTTCAATATTTAAGATCTCAATAACTAAGAAAATAATCTCTCCTTATATATAATCCTGTTTTGGTCATGGACTCTCCTGAACATTCCACACACTCCCAAATCAGTTGGCTCTCTGACCTGTCACTCAGAGGGTCTCCCTATCCACAGTCTGCGTTGCTTGAGTCCTGCCTCCAACATTCTAAACAGTCTGCTGTTCCTCTCCCCCCCCCCAGCTAGTCAGAACACAGAGGTTATTTGCATATGCGACCTGATTGGCCTTTGCCTCTAACATTCTAAACAGTTTGCTGTTGCGAGTCACAGAATGTGTTCTGAGGTAAAATAAATATCCCACTGTCCCTGTGGGGCCTGGAGAAATCCCAGAAATCACCGTGTTCCCCAGCCACAGCACATCATTTCCCCTAAAGAAAATTTCCCAGCTATTACAACTGATGTCCAGATGACCAAGAATAGTTCTCCTGGAGACAATGGCTGCTTTGGCCAGTGGACTTTATGGCATTATACCCTGCTGAGGTCCCTCCCCACCCCAAACCTTGCCCTCCCTAGGCTCTACCCCTCAAATCTACAGGTATTTCCAAAATCAGAGTTGGTAACCCTCTAACTGGCTATGGAACTACTTTCCAGACCCTTGGAACCCAAAAGACATGGCATAGGAGGAGGAGATTTTCTACCTTAGCTGCCACTGCATAACCCCAAATCAACGTAAGTCAGAGGTGGAGGGAACCATACCAGTTACCATGAGGCTGTCCTCCCATACTACCCACTTGGGGCATCAAAATGACTTGAGACAGCCCTGCCTTATAGCTAAGCAGAAGGAAATAAACACGGCTTGCCTCCCTCTATTTTCCCCTTCCTTCTGCCGCCCCACCAGCCACAGTTGGGACAATCACCTGGGATTTCCTTCTAGAGCTTGTTGTATTACTTCCCACAATGGGCCTTACTTCTAGTCTTCAATAACTTTCGTTTGCTTATATAAAGAACTACAGTCTGTATAACCATTGATTTTTGCCTCAAAATTATCAACTCCCGATTACACCAGTCTTTCCCCTGTCTTTTAAATAAAATATTTTATTCTGTTTGATTTGTACATCATCTCAAGTGCCATTTGAAGGGGTTCAACCCAAGAGGGCTCCTGATTCTTTCCTCAGGTTCCAGAGCTGGGATAAAAGCCAAATTATATCTCTGTAACAGGGTGGGACAGAGAGTCTTTTAAAGACAAAGAAGAAAACCACATTACTTGGGGCAGCTGAGTCACAGAAGAGAACAAAATTTTGGAGGGAAAATCTACCTCTGAGAGAGGGAAACGTGAGGGGCCATCATAATGTGTATCACATTGTAAGTGCAACTTCATGATATTCCAGGAAATCCAGTCTCCAGTAGTTTATCTCTCAAGTTTTGTAAAGGTTTAGAACCTTGTAATGGCTGCTCTATGACCTAAAAGAAAGAAATGTGTGAGATAGGCTTCGCCCGGGGAGATCCAGATTCAAATCCCCACACTGCTATGATGTTCACTGGGTGACCTTGGACCAATCCCACTGTGTCAGCCCCACCTCTTTCATACAGCTGTTGTAAGGATGAAATGGGGGAGGAACACCCTGTGCTGTACAAAGGAAGAGAGGAAGAGTGTGGGAAAAAGCTATAGGCAGGATCTAGTTTTAAACGAATTTTCCTTTTAGACTCTGGGCCCTGGTGGCTTATCATTTAGACATCTATAAAACTCTTTAATTTATACTGACAGTTTTGCTGACATTTTGTTTAAACAGCAGCCAAGTTTCAGTATTTTCATGGCAGCTAGCAAATTTTCTCCCGGGAATCTCAGGCCCATTTCAGATTCTCATGCGTGTCTTTTCAGACCTGGGAGTAACAATATTTTTTGGCTAGAGTGAATGATGGATTAGTGAAAGGTAGTGGTATCCATTAGATTTCCAGGCTGCCCTTTTGGCATTCACTATAAATCTCCTTGAAAGAGGGGAAACGTTACTTCTTGGTGGCTCCTTGCCAGACTGATTCCTATATATTGAGCAGAAGCTGCTTCAGAACTTGGCAGCCACCCCCCTATGTTTCAAAAGCTGTCTCTTCTACCCAGAATCATTGCACCACTGGCAATTAAAAAAGTGTACTTTCTGCAGTGGGATTTATAATGAAAGGCATCTTGGTCATCCTTCATGGGCAACAATTGCCAGGCCACGATTACCCAACCTGTGACCTTTCCTTTCCCTTCCTCCTTTTTTTCTTTCGGCTGACTGCATGGAGCACACAAATCCAAGGGTCTGTCAAACATCCAGCAAGCTATGTAGCCTCCAACACTTCAAGGATGCAACAGGGATACTCATGAGTACCTTTTCTCATACCAAGCATCACTTTCTGAGCATCCCTGATCTGGGGTCTGGAAGGGCCATTAAAATGAACTAAGAGCAAGCCAAGCGTAGTGACCCTTGAAGCTTTAGCAGCACTGCTGAGACTTTGCTTGCTCCAGGCCACCAGCAGCCATACAGAGAAGCGGCCTGGGTAAGTTAAAGAGCCAATCTGTCCAGGTAGACTGTTAAACTAGGATCTGGAAGACCCAGGTTCAAATGCCCACTCTGGGTGGGTGACCTTAAGCCAGTTACATATACTTAGCCTAGCCTCCTTTATAGGGTTGTTGTGAGGCCCCAAGCAAGAAGAAGGAAGCATAAGCTTGTGAGTCCCCCTCTTGTAAATGTCCTAGTCTTTTAGGTGCCACAAGACTCCACAAAGTAATACGGATACCCTACTAGAATTAATTTTTTTAAAATAATCAAAAATAGCATGGGAAAGTGGTTAGAGTGTCAGACTAGGATCTGGGAGATCCAGATTTGAATCAGCACTCTGCCAGGGCAGTTAGCTGGGTGACCTTGGCTCAGTCACTTTCTCTCAGCCTAACCTACTTTTCTAACTCCAGAACTACACAGAAAATATATATACACATACACACACACAATGGAGTTGGTGAGCATTAGCCCCTCAAATCGGCATTTCTGCAATGTGCTTTACTCTCCTGGATTGCGGTTAGATTATTTCTTGACCAGTTGATAAAATTGTTCAAGAAAATCTCTCTCTCTCTTTTTCTCTTGAATTGAAAATATAGAGTGCAGAGGAAACACAATTAAAATGCACTTGCTGCCTGGGTCAGTCCACCATCCAATTCTTATTTCTTTAGCAACAGAAATGACAATTCCAACAGTCGGTTCACACTCCAATGTGTTCCTTTGTGCCGGAGATAATCTTTCCTTCACAGTGGCGAATGGAAAAGCAACTAACATTTGACAGACAGTATTAGATTCACTTTGCAGAGCGAGCTCTGTTTTGCCTTTCACCGTCTTCCTCACAACAACAGACCCCCCCCTCCACTATTGTCCCTCCTCCCCTTTCTTTCAAATTTGTATTGTCTCCTCTTATAATAAACTGTTGTATCCTCACTGGACTCGGCTGCCTGGTGTGTCTCACCCATGGTAAATTTGCAGCAAGCTTGCAGAAATGTGCTCGAAACTGGTAAGTCTTGGGCAGGTGAAATTGTCAAGCCATCTGCTTCCCTTTCAGGATGTTTGTGTCCAGCTTGCATCAGTGTTTCACAACTCAGTTGAACTCACACAGTGTAAAATCAAATATACTCTACTCCCAATGTGTTTTTCCTCTCAAGTTGAGCAGCCTGTACACCTCCATTTAAGATTGCTCATAGTCCCGAACCAGCAGTATTTTGGAGTGGCTTGGCATCTTTGTATTGGGCAGCATTCCCCCTGGTGACTGCCCATAGACACTATTGTGGCTTACTGACTTGCTTGGGTATGCTCCAAGGTCACAGTGAACAGATTATCATTTTAAAAAGGCTAAATTTTGAATGTATGTGCTGCTTTTGCATTGGTGCAGTCAGGGCAGTGATCTTTATTATCTAACTACAGTTCTTAAGCAGCAACGTGAGAATTTACAAAGTATTTGTGATCAAATTTATAACACATGATGAACATATTAGAGGCAAAACAGGCAAGACTGAAATACTACTGAGCCCTGCTGCAACATCCCCTTCTCTCCCAAAGTACCATTCCAACAGGATCAAGGCAACTAAGAAAAGCACCCTGTTGTAAGATTCTCCCCCCACCCCTTGTTGAACAGATGGGGAAGGGGGAGCCTGGGAAAGCAGCATGAGACCATACCAGCCCAAAATATTTGCAAAGGTTTAGAATGACGTTAAGTGATTGAAAAGAGTAGATTTTTCTTGGTTGTTCTAAGGGATTTCTCATGATTTACCATCACAGTGTGATTCAAACTGGTTCAAGACACTCCGGGATGTCTCGGTGAAGACAACTTTTGCCACCTTTGGCTTTGGGAGTTGCTATCAGAAATGAACAAGTGCAATTACAATCAATCAATCAATCAATCAATCAATCAAACAAAATACAAATGGAAATAAAAACTGGAAATAAGCAAGAGAAAGAGAACAAAACTGACTGGCACACCCTTACTTCTAAGCACCTTCACGGGGCCGGATGGTTTGACTGGGAAAAAGGCACAGATGGGGGCAAGTTTTCTTTCTAGCACCATTTTTCTTCATCTCAGTTACCCATCTTGGAAGCTATTAGTAATTCAGCATGGGAGAAGTTGGGAGGGAAAGCATATGTGTCATGGTGCTCATTGTCTCATTTCCATGTCACATTATTGGCTGTGATGATATCAGCAGAGGCAGATTGTCTGCAGTGATGTCAACAGAGGCAACTTGATGGCTCCTGTATTGTCTAATTGGGCTCCAAGCAAACGTTTTTGTTTTGTTTTTTTTCTTCTTGCACATTGTAATCATCTCTCTCATGCCGATCAAGATTCATGGATTATTACTCAAGATACCCAGTTTTACTGTTTTTTCTTCCATATTTTATTCATGAAACAGTAGACACTGTTGATCTAATTTTATAGAACCAGCTGCACCATTGCTGAATAAGCCCCATGTAACTTATTAACAAAATAGTAAGAGTAAACAAGTATTTAATCAGCAATTAAGATTCTGCTGTAACTAAATCCAGCCAGTCATTGTAATACAAGAATTTTCTACACGAGTAAACAATCTTTATGACAAAATATGCATTGAAACATGCTGGATATTGGTGCAGAATGTAGATTAACTTGCCATGAGTTCTAGTCAAGACGGGTGACAAACATTGCTCCTGTTGTGAGATGACAGAAGCAAGTCTAGAAGACAAATGTATGGGAGACTGTTTCATCTTGGGATAATTTGAAATCACTGCATAAATTTAGCTGTTGTTCATGATCCAATTAAAACCCCAGTCCTGATCTTCAAACTTCAGGAGTCCACAGATCAATGGTACAGCATGCGTGTTGCATGCAGAAGGCCCCAGCTCAGCGCCTGGCACCTCCAGTTAAAAAGGCATAACTAGAAGGTGTTGTGAAAGACCTTGACCTGAGACCCACTGCCAGTCAGAGCAGAAAGTACTGATGGCATAGCAGTATAAGACAGCTTCCTGTGAATGAACCCCCAGAGTTGCACTATGTTGAGTAAGCCCCCACTTGGAATCTGACATGGTGGATTCACTTACTGAAACTGCTGGGGAGAGGTCCTCTGTGGGGTTTGTGTCAACAGCCGCTTCTGCCTTTTCATCTTCAAGTGAGACATTGCTGAACACTGCTTTATCACTGTAACAGGTTCAATAAAGTTGAAATAAACCCAGTACATAGAAAAAGGGAAGCTTTGCTAGTGGGATACTTGGTGGGCTGGTTGGAAGGGTGTAAGATCTGGTTTCTGGTGGGCTCAGATTCTCTTTGGAAGTTCAGGCCTGCAGTTGGGGTGCGTTCTTGGAATGTGTCTTGCTCTTGGATTCACAGTTGTTGGCAAAGCATTTTTTCCAAGCTTAAGCTCTGCCTTATACTAGAAGATCAAGATCTTACCACTGTTGTCTACTTCTCAGTGACCTTTCGATTAGACTACTACAGTATGCTCTCCTTACGTTTGCTCTTTAAGACAATTTTGAAACTTCACCTGGTACAAAATAGAGATTCTGACTTTTGCCTGATGTTGGATAGCAAAAACATATTGTAGCAGTACTGAAGCAAGTGCAATGGCTATCTAAATGCTTTTGGCAAAATTCTCTGTGGTCTGGGTCTTTTGTAAATCTACACAAGTCTACTCCCACACACATACATACCTTAAAATTGTTACATCAAGGTGGAATGTCCCAAACACAAGTTCACACATATGCCTTGCTCTTTCATTTTGTATTGCAAATTATTAATCAATAGTTCAGAATCATGGTTTGAAGGGGCAAACCTCACCCTGGTTAACCCACATGCCTCCATTCATAGGCAAATCATCCATAGTGCCCTTGCACTAACAAGTTGACAGAATGCACCACCAATTAGAAATGTCTCCTCCTACCATAGTGTGCCATTTTGTTTTGCTGCTTCTGGAAGCATGGACAGTCTTGCTAGCTCCAGGCTGGGAAACTTCTGGAGATTGGGGGTGGATCCTGGGGATGACAGGGACCTCAGTGGGGTACAATGCCACAGAGTCCACCCTCCAAAGCATCCATTTTCTACAGGGAGGCTCCAGGTCCCACCTGGAGACCTGATATCCCTGGATACCTCAAATGGAGATTGATGGATTTCCCAGATCAAACTAGAGGACATGTATTTCTCTAGCATTTCTGTCTTTATGCTCATTCCCACACTCTGCATCCACATTCCACCCCGAACTTCAAGGTGATATAATCCAGTCGGCAAACATGGACGCTGGCACTTCCTCTTAAGAAACTACACAACTTGTTTTGGTTTGTTTTCGGCAGAAAGATTGCTGGATCACCAACACAGTAAACAGCTTCCGCTTATGTCTCCATTCACACTCATGAGGCAGAAGACTTTCAAACCCAGAATTTTTTTTTATCCAGCTCTGCATGAGAAGGGAGGAGTGAGACATGTACACAGTCTTCAGTTCATGGACATTCAGGCTTAATGTCAGCTTGACACAGTGTCTGACTGCAGCTATGGAGCTCTCATACAATGCCTGATTGACATCAGGGGGAAAATGCACTTTTGAGTTCTTCTGGGATGCTGTGCAGCTTCATGCCATCTCCTTGGAAGCTCTAAAGTGAGCTATTAGAGAGGGGGAAAACTTAACAAAAATAACAGAAGACATTCTGATGAGGGCCATGGGGCTCTGCTTGTGATGTGCTTGGGTAATTTGTACAGCAAACACAACATGGAAGACAACTGTGGAGTCAAAAGCAGAATTAAAGAAGGCAGCTGTTTCGCTGTCTCCTTCATTTGAATCTGACATAACAGACACAGAGGAAGAGAGAGGCTGTTTGTTTCACATGATCATTTCCTTTGTCACTCTGCTTGATGGATTAGCGCCAGCAAACGTACCATTGCTGTGCCATTAAAAAGGATAAGAAAGACAGCAGATTGTTGTTGTTCAGTCGCACAGTCGAGTCCGACTCTTCGCGACCCCATGGACCAGATTACGCCAGGCACTCCTGTCTTCCGCTGTCCGCTGAAGTTTGCTCAATTTCATGTTCGTTGCATCAATGACACTGTCTAACCATCTCATCCTTTGCCGTCCCCTTCTTCTTTGACCTTCAGTCTTTCCCAGCATCAGGGTCTTCTCCAGTGAATGCAGATACAGAAGCACTATCTTTCTCTGGGCAAGATGCGGTTTGAAAGGTTCTGTTCTGAAAGGTTTTGGGGTGTGATGTCCATGCAGACTGAGGATCCAGGGGGCCACACTGGTGTAATAGCCTCTGGACAGACACACATAAGTATGCATACCCATGCACACATCCTCCAGTTGTCTGTTTTGCATAGACTATATGGGTGGTTTGTGTTAGAAAGGACAGTGGGAAGAAGGAGAAGCTACTGGACTCTGATAAGATCTGAATATTTCCTGCTTCCAGTCTGGCATTCAATTTGCTTTGGGGCCCAATTTAGAAAGCAGTCTTTGATCTTTAAAGCCCTAAACAGTTTGGGACCAAGGTATTTAAAAGGTTTCCTCTATCCATACAAACCTACCTAAAACTTGAGATTGGCAGGTAGCACCCTGCTCTGAGAGCCCACAACCAAAGAAATGAAATTGAGGGGCAAGCAGGGTAATCCTTCAAACTTACTCTTTTCTCACTTTCCAGTGTGACGTGAAGACAGCCTTTGGAAGGGAGTAAATTGTATATGTTTTTACATCTCTTGCCCTGATGCTTTCTGCTTTTAATGCTGTTACTTTAGGCTTTTCATGCTAAAATTTATAAAATTATGCATGGGGTAGTGAATAGAGAGAACTTTCCCCCTCTCACAAAACACTAGAACTCAGGACAAAACAAAATACTTCTTTACTTGACAAATGATTGAAATCTGGAATTTTCACCAGAGGAGGTAGTGATGGCCACAGGCATAGGCATCTTTAAAGGGGGGTTCATAGAAGATAGGTCTGTCAGTGGCTTCTATACATGATGACAAAAGGGAACCTTAAAATCCAGAGGCACTAGGCCTCTGAATACCAGTGCTAGGAGGCAACTTCAGAGGAAGGTGTCAACATTTATGCCCTGCTGTTGGACTTCCAGTGTAACGTCCCCCTTTGGCTGCAGGTTCCCAGGTTAGAGTACTTACTAAGGCACCTGTTTGCAAGGGGACAACTCCCACAACCAACAACTACAGCTAATGTACAAAACTGGAAACTGAAACTAGAGCTCCATTCAACTAAATCTCATCGATATTGGGGGGGGGCAGACTGTTCCATTACATACATACAGACATACATCAATACATACATACGTATGTATGTATGTCTGGCCCTCCCTGGTGCCAAGGATGCCAGGTTGGCCTTAACCAGGGCTAGTGTCATGGGCCAGTCTGCTTTAACTGAAGAGCATTCGGCTGATGCTGATAACAGCCCTTTCAGCACCTCTGAGACTCAGCCAGCTGATGCCCCTGAGACAGCAGAGGCAGGTCCTAGTGCCCCAGTGGATGAAGGCAGCAGGCACTCCAGCCCCATGAACACTGGGAACACGGAAGAGACAATCCAAGATCGTGGGGAAACTTCACAGGCTGCCTTGCCTCCTCTGCCCCCAGAGCCAGGGGAATGCAGGAGGAGACAGGCATGCTTGGAGCTCCTCAAGAGGAAGCAGAGCGCACACCTTGCTGCCCGGCAACTGCCAGATCAAGAGGAACATCTGGAGTTAATGGACAGCACTCTTGCAAGCAACAAGACCAAGCTGTGAACTGCTGATAAAGGTTGGGGTTTCAGAAGAAGAAGGCATGGGAGCAACTTGTTATCTCCCTGGAGACATGCAACCACACCACCTGGAGCTGTTTCTGGCTGCTATTTCTGAACCTTTGGTTTGACCCCGGACCTGCTTGACAACGCCTCCCAGACCTGCCTGAACTCTGTTTCTTGGACTTTCAGCTGGCTTCCCTTGTGTATGACTCTTGGACTGAACTCTTGACTTACACTTCTGGTTAATGGTTCTGTCCCGTCTCCTTGGTCTTGGCTGAGTCTGCTCTGACCCAGGACAGCTAGGGCCTCCTCAGTGGCAGCTCCATACTGGTGGAATGATCTCCCAGAAGACATCAGGGCCTTGTGGGACCTTCTACAGTGCCTCAGGGCCTGCAAGATGGAGCTCTTCCACCAGGCCTCTAATTAGGAGCCACATCTAACAACTGTATTGTGTCTAGGCCCGCCTCCCCCCCCCCCCCGCTCACTATCACCAGCCTGTGCTTGCCAGTATAACTGGATTGGATAAACTGAATTTCAACATTGACCATTCCTTTGTGATTGCAATACTACTACTGCCTAGTATTGCAATACTACTACTACTGCCATCAACATTGTTCTAGCACCGTATGACTGTTTATAACTGTTATGATTAATTACAATGTTTTATATTTGTGCTGTTTTATGTGTTTTTAACTTTTTATGTAAGCCGCCCTGAGTCTGCTTTGGCAGGGAAGGCAGGATATAAGTTGAATGATCAAATACACACACACAATAAATATACCACATCCAGGGAAACTAGGGTTTCCAGGTCCCTACCTGGCATCCAGTGAAGGGGAGAAGCTCTGTGACTGAGAATCTTGTGCACACGTGTAGCATGCATGTGCTTCGATGACATCACCCGGAAGTAACGTCATTGCTCCAGGCACATCTTCAAGGGCTGCTCTAGCATTCAGTCTTAAAATTCTATGGTACAATAGAGTTTTAAGGTTGAATGCTAGAGTGTCCCCCGATGACATGCCTGGCATGATGTCACCTCTGGGTGACATCATTGCGCTGGGCACATCAGCCCAATTCAGGCACTTGGGGGCAGAGTTCCCCCCAGCGGCCAGTTCCAGGCCAGCGGGTTGGGGGACCCTAGAGCAGGCAACACCCTCGCCTCCCCAGGGGACCTGGCAGCCCTAAGAGGAACTGGTTGGCCAATGAGTGAGACAGGATCTGAATTAGATGGAGTACTGGCCTGATCCAACACAGCTCTTTTAATGCTGTTGCGTTACTGTATTTTTATTATGTTGTTGTTATCTTGTAATTATTTTTAGCAGATGAGACTAGGCAATTGCCAAGAAGCACAGCCCACCCTGATGACCTAGGGAAGAGTCAGTTTCTTGATAGGACCAGGTGGGACTATACTGGCTGCACCTGTCACCTGATCCCTGCTAGGCAGGCAACTACAGTAGCATCTACCTGTCAAGGTGATGCTGGAGGCAAGGAGCTTAGGTTCTGCTTTGGCCCTGGTTTGAGACCCTTAGTGGGTTATACAAAGAAGGGCCAAATGAGCATTTATTTCCCCTGCCAGTCGCATGACACAAAATGTGCCGCACCACATAATCCCTTCATCATGCCTACCATATGATCCTTCTTTACAAACACTAGAGGGACAGTGTAGGAATTTCCCATGGCACAAAGACTATATGATTAGTTTAGATTTTTATAAGACCACAAAAGGAGGACACAAACGTTTAGACAATTACAAAGGCAGACTTACATGGACTTGTAGAGAGGGGTGTTTCACTTTCTCCTCTATTTCCTCTTTCCTCCCCCCATAACCTCTCCCCTTTTCCTGCTTCCTTCTGTCCTGCCCACCCACCAGCCAACATACTTTTATCTGAACCCCAGTCTCAGTGCTCCTCCTTCTCTCCCCTGGCAGCCTCTAGTTGGGAAAACTATGGCCTGGCTGTGTGTTTTTGGCTGCTGGGCCAGACCCATTTGCATCATAGGAAACTGCAGGGGGCACTTCACTTTCTCCTGGGCTCCCCTTCCCACATATTTCCTCTTTCCCTTCTCCTGACATGTCCCATATCCTCATTTTTCCTTGCATCCTTCTCTTCTTCCAAACCTCTAAGCATCCTCCATTTATCTGCCCGACCATACTCATCTATATTTGTGATTTATTTACTCATTTGTGTAAATTTGTTATTTATACCTTGCCTTTCTCTACAATGGAACAAAGTTTGAGTCCAGTGCACCTTAAAGACCAGCACAGTTTTATTCAATTTATTATGGATGTTACCAATCCATGCATATAGGTAGAGAATGTGTATATGGACTGGTAACTTCCATTTAATTGTATCTGAAGAAGTGTGCATGCACACAAAAGCTTATACCTTGAAAAAAACTTTGTAGGTCTTAAAGGTGCCACTGGACTCAAATGTTGTTCTGCTGCTTCAGACCAACACGGCTACCCACCTGAATCTTTCTCTGCATTGGTGACCCAAAACAGCTTACATAATTCTCCATTCCTCTATTTTATCCTTGGGACAACCCTGCAAATTAAGTTAGGCTGAAAATGTGCAACTGATGCCCAGTGAGTTTTCATAGCAGAATGGGAATTTGAACCCAGGTATTTGAGGTCCTAGTCTAAACCTATAACCTCTACACAACACTGCTTTCATGAGATGACTGTTCTTGAACAGTATAGGGTTGCCAATCCCCAGTTTGGGATAGGAGATCCCCTCATTTGGAGCCCCACCTTCAGGGCTGATAGAAAGTGGGTGGGGCGGGGGGAATGGCCGATGGGCCGATTTGTAGAAAAAGCCCAGCAGGAACTCATTAACATAACAGGCCACAGCCAACAGCAGAAACTTATTAGCATATTAGGCCACACCCCTGATAGCACTGCTCATTAGCATATCAGGCCACACCCCCATACCTTCCATTGGCTTGTCCGGGCAAGCCCCCCCTTGAAGGGAAGGAAAGGTAGTTTAATCTGGCTCCCCTTGGCTTGCCCGGGCGCCCTGTGGCTGCGGGGTGCCCGGGCAAGCTGGCCCTTGTAAATGCCTCCCCGATCCTTCCAGCCCCCTCAGCCTGCTTGCCTTAGAATTGCTGGGGGGTCGCTCCCAGGCCTTCCCCCTGTAGCCACACATGCATAGGTTTTGGCTGTAGTGGGCTTGGCCAACTCTGAAGCCAGCTGGAACTTTGTTCTTGTGCGTTTCTGCCCCCAAATAGCCCTGCACTCCATTATACTCTATGGAGACCGGTCCCCATAGGGTATAATGGAGAATTGATCTATGGGTATCTGGGGCTCTGCGGGGGGCTTGTTTTTTGAGGTAGAAGAACCAATTTCTCAGCATAGCTGGTGGTGCTTCTCCTGAAAAAACAACAACGCAAGTTTCAAAAAGATTGGACCAGGGGATCCAATTCTATTAGCCCCAAAGAAGGTGCCCCCATCCTCCATTATTTTCAATGGAGGGAAAGCATTTAAAAGGACTGCTTTTAAAGGGAATGCTTAAATGTGATGGCCAGAACTCCCTTCCAACTTGTCAGCCTCACCTGGCAATCCTAGTGATATCACAAAAGTGATGTCACATCCTGGTTCCTGACTCCACCTCCAAAGTCTCCTGGCTTCACCCCCAAAGTCCCCAGATATTTCCTGAGTCAGACCTGTCAATCCTAGAACAGTAGCCAGCAGCCAGACCTGAGTGAGGCATGCAAGTCAAGTGGTATCAAGTAGCCTGGTGCTTGCAGCTGACCCTGTCCCCGATGAGCACTCCTTCAGAGGCCAAAACAGCCCTCAAAAGGGTCCTCCCACACACCTTCTACTAACAGAAATCAAGGCTATGAAGCTGCCAGTACTGTTGTGGCTGCCTAGCAATGGTCACTGGGGGCATTGAGTTCTTAAGGCTACAGGCACTGTTTATATTATTTTGGGTTTTCTAGCCTCCCTATTTTTTTACAAAAAGGCATTTCTCAGATTTGTAGAAAGATATATCTTATCTGTTTATGGCTCCAATTGTTAGATTTAAGTATCCACAGATCTGACCACATTGAAAATTAGATATATTGATGAATAGTGTGGAGGGGAACTATCCACTTTATATAATACTAGAACTCTGAACCATCTAGTGAAGTTGATTCAGAATAAACATACAGAAGGGCAGTTTCACACACTTTCTGGAATTCACTGCCACAGGATGAAACTATGACGGCTAGTTTGGATAGTGTGAGGAAAAATTAGAAACATTAATGAAAAATAGATCTATCAATGGCTAAAGGGAAGAAAATTGTAAAATACTTTGGCTCCCCATTGGGGAGAAAAGTGGAGCATAAATGAAGTGAATAAAGAAATGATAGCAAAACCTCCATATACAAAGGCAATTTACCTCTGGATATCTTGTGCCAGGGACAAACCATAGGGAAAGGATGTCTCTTTTTTGCCTTGCTTGGAGGTATTCTGGATGTATGTAGCTAGCCACCAGGTGAAAGGGGATGAAAGAATGATTTTAGCCAGTGGGCAGCTGGGAAGCTGCCTTGGGCTCTGTGCTTGGGGGGCCAACTGCCCACAGCTCTGCCCCCTCAAAAGAAGGGAGGAGCAAGTTTCTGCCACCACTTGCACCTGCCTTATCTGGGACCAGGCAACTGGCTTCTAGTGGCAGTGGTGGCTTCCCCCTTCCAGATGTGGGATGAGGAGTATTCCTTGGTGGGCATGGGATGGAGGGGATGGTAGTAATTCTGTGGCACCATCCTGGACTTTTCCCCCAGTCCCCAGAATCACTAAGAGGGGATGCTGGACCAGATAGACACTTTATGTTCTCTTATCTGTTTTACATTTTCAGGTGCACGCGTGAAGAGTGCATGCAACAAACATATTTTTGTTCTGAGGAAATGCCAGGGCCATGTAAGAAGTACTGAAGCAAGCAGCCCACTGATCAGACTGAGGGTTTGGGTGTCGGGGGACACATTTAATAATGCATTCCTTCCCCACTGCTACATTTCCATGCTTTTGATCCTGGCGAAGAATTCACAAGATGAAATGCTCCAGTGAGGCCAACTGAACTGTCCTTGCCTTGTGTAAAGGCAAGGACAGTTAATTTGCCGTGACTAATTGGAATACATCCAGCATATTAATAATGTGAAAAAGGAAAGTACAGTCTTTGGGTAGGATGAGTTGGAGAAAGGACTGTGAGGCATGGAAGTGGCTATGAAGTTGGAAAGTGTTCTATGCTCCTTTTATTCCTGCGTGGTTTGTTGCAAAGAGGGCAATGACTCCTGAGCCTTCCATGGCCTCCCAAGGCATTAAGTTAATATTAAAAGTGCATTATGGTCTGTGTGCTTCCATGTGGTTACATTAGCCCATCTAGCTCAGTATAGCAGGCAGGGTTCTGACAAAGAAGAGTCTTCCCCAGTTCTTATTTCCATTGTAGCTGGGACTGAATCTGGGACCTCCTGTATGTAGGTCACACACTCTACCACTGAGCCACAGCTACAATTACCAACTTTGGCTTGGGAATACCTAGCATCTTGGGGGGTCAGAGCCTTGGGAGGGCATGGTTTTGATGAGGAGAGAGACCTCAGATGGGTATAATGACATACAGTCCACCCTCCAAAGCAGCCAGTTTCTCTGGGGGAACTAAACATCATTGTTACCTGGAGATCAGCTGCAATTTCTGAAGATCTCCAGGCCCCATCTGAAGGTTGGCAACCTTACCCACAGCCCTTCCCCCAAATGGTGGGAACAGGGCTAGGAATACCAGTGCTCCTGGGGAGGGGAAAGTACAGTGGTGGGAACAGGCAGGAAGTTAAGGGAAGGAGGTGGAGAAACAAAGAAGCTTGACCCCCTTCCAGCCTGCATCCCATCCCAAGAGTGACAGGCAGAGGGGCTGGGAAGCAGGACCCCCCTCTGACATTGGTATTGTGCAATGCCAGGTTCATAAATAATAAGACCTCAACCCTTTGAGATTTTCTGCTTGAACAGGAAGCGGACCTGGCGTGTGTGACTGAGATCTGGGTGAAAGATGGGGAGACAGTAGTTCTCTCCCAGATGGCTCTGCCTGGGTTCTCAGTCCTTCACCAATCACAGACAGTGAGGGCGGGGGGAGGAGTGGCACTACTAATTCAGGAGGCTTACTCCTTCAGGGCGCTCCCACCCCTGAAGCTTGTGGGTATCGAGCTGCCTCATGGTCAGTCACATTTGTTATGCTGTTGGGAATAGAGGTGACCAGAGACAAAGCCTTTTCATTGGTAGCACCCTGATTAATTTGTTTGTGTTCATATGCTGGTTTTTTTGCCCCAGTAGAGGCCAAAACATCTTAAGATGTTGCTCTTCCTTCTTTCATTTTACCCCCACAACTACAACCCTGTGGCCAGTGTGAGGCAGGGTAGGCTGAGAAAAATTGACTGGCCCATGATCAGCCAAGGAACTTCCATGGTTGAGGGTGGATTCAAACCTGGGTCTCCTAGATCCTAGTCCAACATTTCAACTATCATACCACACTGGTTTTCACTGTGGAATGCTCTTCTCCAAGAAGTTTGCTGAGTGCCTAGTTTATTGTTTGAATGATGGCCAGGAGAAGACAGTTTTATTTGCCAACATTTGTGGCTAATTTCTTTATTCTCACTATCTTTGCTATTCTTTTAATATGGATTTTATTTGCCCTGTTGTTTTGATCTGTACTAGTTGTCTTTTAACTCTCCCCTTTGCTACAGAGTTTATACTGCCTGTTTTCATGTTTTCTAATGTGGCTCTATGTGCATTTTGACCATTTTATGCTGGTTTTATTGGATGGCTACTGTTAGGTATGCTTTCCATGAGTCTTTTTTATCATTTGTCTTTTTGATTAATTTTAATTTTATTGTTTTGGAGTGCTGTAAGCTGTCAAGTCATTTTCTGGACAGGCAGCCAAGAAATAAGCTAACCGAAGGACCTTGTGTCCTCCACAAGCCAGAGCTCCAGTACTTTATTTTATCCTATTAATTTATTAACATACTTATACTAACTTTTCTGCTTGACTCCTGGCAGTATTATGTAATGGCTAGAGCACAGGAGTGTGGGCACCTGGGTTTTCCTCTGCCATGTAGCTTACTGAATAACCTTCACCCAGTTACTACCTCTCACTCACTACTTCATTTTCAAGAGGTGTTGTGAGCATAAAATGGAAAGGGAAGAACATGTGCACTGCTGTAAGTTCTATGGTAGATTAAAATACGAGAAGTTATCAGCTCAAACTGGATGATGTGTCATTTAGAAATGCTTCAGTCTAAGGAGGTCAGGAAGGCGTTATGTAAAACAGAATTGTTCAGAAGGGCATTTTTACAAAGGAAATATGGCTATATCATTACAGATTGCTTCAGGAAAATACACTGTGTTTCTACCAATGTAATACCATATGTTTAATACCTATGCTTTGTATGGATGACAGCTGTGTTTCAAATTTCTACAATTCCTAGTCCTTTTACATTGCTTATTAGATGTACCATCCTATTGATTTACATTGTGTAATCCGTCTCAAGTCTCCATGACAAAGACAGACTATAGATGCCATAAATAAATTGTGTGCACCCAACAACCCAAATGATTTTATGCCCGATGGACACACATCGGCTGCCAAACGAAGCCTAGAGAAAGTGACTCCTTGGAGTTATCTCTTCATATTCTTCCATGCTAACCATCTAAACATTTTAAAACTCCAGGCAATCCAAGCAAACTTGGATTCTGAGCTCTCTTATAGATTATGGAGCTTAAGCAAATGTACACAGAGAAACCATTTATTCTGCCATTGTTCCTGTTTTGCACATTTTATTTTAGTTTTGAGGCTGTGAAGAGGAAGCAAGGAGGCTATGTGAGGCAACAGTGTTCTGCCTCTACCACTGGAAATCAACTGCAGCCACTTTTCTGGCTTCATCAGGCACTGGCAACATGCATCGAAGTGGAGATCCGCAACCAGAAAGTCTAGCAATGTATCCAGCTTGCAACATTACATTCTGGGTTTTTTTCTCCCTACTTCTGTGTCCCCCACAGAATTTCTGTGAACACGCAGCCCTGCTCGTTCTATAGGGCTATGCTGGCAAATCATGAGCAAATTCATTCTTATTTGTTTTCTATCATAAATCTTTGCCCCAGAGTGGTTTTTGCCATCTGATGCTCAAGCAGCCAGTATGCCGCTGTGCCATTTTCAGAGGCTCAGCAGATGGCAGTTCATTTAATTGAGGCAGGTTGCACCGCTCAGCGAGGCACCTGCAGGCAGGGGACCTGCTCCTGACAAAAAGCACAGCGCCCTGCCCTTCCCTACCCATATGCGTGCACGCACATGCTAACTCCTGCTGCCCCCTGCTTCTTACACCGGTGCTTTGAGGCTGCATCTGCACAGATGTTCTTCTCATTCAGCTGTCTCGCTAATGGTGAAAAGGATGCTTAGATCCCCCACTTCCCAAATGATTCTCTCCCCTCTTCTCTTTTGGCATGTTTGCTTGCAAATAGCAGCTGGTGAAAGTCAGAACTCAAGGGCAGGGAGTAAGGTTGCCAAGCTCCAGGTGAGACCTGGAGTTCTTCTGGAATTACAAATGATCTCCAGGCTACAGAGATCAGTTCCTCAGGGGAAAATGGCTGCTTTGGAGGGTGGCCTCTATAGTTTTATACCCCACTGAGATCCCCAGGTTCCACCCCCCAAAATCTTCAGGAATTTTCCAACATGGAGCTGGCAACCCTAACAAGGAGGGGGCAACTGCTTCTCTATGACAAGGATGGGGGCTGTTGCAAGTTTGTGGACCAACTGGGCCATTAATTATGAGAGGAGTCCTACTGTTCCATTTGCACCCTGTTTTCAGCAGTGGGCTTCAGGAAGGCCACAGACAAGGCATCTGGGCCACAGACCTCTTCTGCTGTTGCCCTCCCCCAGCACCTGGTATCCAGTGGAGACTGAAGTTCTGTTTAGCTACTGCAGAATATGATTAAGATATTAGAATGTATAAAACACCATCCAAAGTAGGGTTGCCAGCTCTGGGACACTCCTGGAGATTTGAGGGCAGTGCTGGAAGAAGGTGGAGCTCAGCAGATATGTGATGCCATAGAGTGTACCCTCCAAAGCTGCCATTTTCCCCAGGGGAACTGAGCTGTGTAGTCTGGAAAGCAGTTACGATGCTAGGAGAACTCCAGGCTTCACCTTGAGGTTGGTAGCCCTAATCAGAAGAACCCAGCTAGAGTAGCCCTATCTAGTCCAGCATCCTGTTTCCTTCAGAGGCCAGCTAGATTGCCCCTGAAAATCTGCAACAGGGACTGAGACACTGAGAAATTGCAACAGGGACTGAAGTGTCTTCACATGGAAGCTCCATATAGTGATGATAACTAATAGCCATTTTTTTTCTAGTGCCCTTTTAGAGCCCTCTAAGCTAGTGGACATTACTGCTACATCTTGTGGCAATATAGGGACATGTATTACACTATATAGAATGAGGTGGACCTTTCCTTCATTTGGGGTAGGGACGAAAGGCAGTGGGGGGATGAGCTGAAAGAGCATCCCGAGGTCTGCTGTGCCATCCCGTGGAACTCTGGAGCAGTCCCACATGGTAGTATTCAGCCATCTAGGAGAAAACACCTGGCAGTATGTCTGGCTGGGATGGTCTGGATCCCATGTCAAGAAACAGCCCAAAGGGCAGTGGAGGTTCTCAGCTGGCAGGCATCTTAATTGGACAAATAGGTAAGCCATGGAACTTCTGATAGTGGCCCTGAATTGTATTCTTTGTCTGTGGTCACACACACCAGTTGAAGTGGAGGGGAAACAAGGCTATTTCCTCTGGAGGAATTTGACATGCATTTGTGGGATCACACAGCCCTTTGAAGCTGCAGGCATTGCCCATCATTGTGTCATCAGAAGCAACTGCCGGTGAGGTGATTTTTTTTTTTTTTTGCCATTTGTTTCCCTTGTGCATAAACGAGGATTCACACCTCCACACTGAGGGCCCCCTATGGAGTATGTGATGATGCACATACTGCAAAGGGGGGGAAAACAATGGCACAGAATCGAGATGGCCTGTTCAGACCATCCTGATGGCATAAGAGTGTGCTTGAGTGATCAGACAGGAGAAAATCCATCTGTGGCCCATAGCAAACTGTTTACTACCAGACTTTCCCCGGTGTCTTTTAACTCCGCGTCCATGGCGGAGCAGCATGGGTTGCTGACGACTGTGGGATGCTTCCCAGGTGTTGCTGTCTAATCGCTCCCTTTAGATCCGTCAGGCATTCACACCTATGTCAGATCTAAAGGTGCATGTGATCTCAGCCTTTGTGAATCCATTAATCTGCCTTCTACTGAGTTAGACCATTGCACTATCAAAAGCAGGGTAATCTACTCCAACTGGTAGTGAGTCTTTAGGGTCTCTGGAAGAGGTTTTTCAGATCACCTACTGTATAGTCCTTTTAACTGGTGATTCCTGGGATTGAACCTGGGACCTCTCTACATGCAAAGCAGATGCTCTACTACCACTGAGCCAGATTAGCACCACCCCAGGCAGCACTAGCATCTTCATTTGCCCCATGGCTGCATCCTTTATAGATTAGGGAGATATTTTGCTAACATGCTTTTAGTCTGATCCTAATTAGGAATGACTTTTAAATTTGTCATTCTTGCTGTTTTAACCCCCAAATCGCTGTTTCAATTTTATTTCTCCCTTGGGCAAATTGATCCCATGATTCTTTGTTTTTGCACCATTTCCTCACATTGAATTTTTTCCCTGCTAAATATACACATTGTCCAATTGGGATTTATTGTCCAATATTATTTGTGCAACCATCTATCAGCATTATATATTATACATATATGGTACAAATAAATGGCCTAGAGATAGCCATGCCATATAAATTGTGCATTTAAAAAATGCACGCCGTACATTCACGCAATGGATGGGTCAACAAAAGCAACACTAAAAAATGGAGAGATTAAGCCATTGACAACATACAAACAAATATAAAGAGAAATACAGTATGGATCCTTTGCTCATCCCTAAACCCTGTTTACTCCAGAAATGAGTCCTATTGATTTCCTAGCAAGTAAGTGAATGATCTCAGCCTAAACCTCCTTACCAGGAAGTAAGTCCATTTCAGATCAATGGAACTTTTTCATCTGAGTAAGCATGCATCTCTTTGCTGCCCCCTGGAAACTTATTTCTAATTGATATTAATATCAAGGTACCAGTTAATAATTAATATCAGTTAATCAAGCAGCCTTTGAATAACTCCCTCTGATGCTCTTCCATCCGGCTGCTGCATCTTTCTCATCTGAGCTACAACCACTACCACCACCCCCTTGCTCAAAGAACAGACAATACAAAGAACTTTGTGTACAAGCAATTACAGTAAAATAAGCTGGATGGAGTGGATAGATGATCAAACAGGATGTAAACAAAACTAGGCAATAAAACGCTATGTGCAGAATACATACAGAGGAAGAAATAAGTCCTGAGCCTGCAAGCTTTAAAAGGAGCACACAATGCAGTAAACAGTCCTAGAGGGTAAGGGAGAGGAGAATGTTCTAAATATTTAAGATTTTTTATTATTATTTTGCTTTTCCTCCAAGTAACTTCCATTTATTCTCACAACATTCCTATGAGGTAGGTTAGCCTGAGAAAGCTAGAATGATTGACCCAACAACACCTAGGGAGTTTCATGGCAGTGTTGGGATTTATACCCAGGTCTCCATGGTGGTATCCACATAAGAATGAAAAAAAAAAATGATTCAGAAGGCTGATAGGCAGAAGCACTGAATGTGAATTCTTACCTTCCTGCTCATGGCTTGATTCCTGGTCCCCTGAAGGAGAACCAGATAACATGTTTCCCAATCACTCTCTAGTGCATAGCAGAGAGTGAGGGGGCTAGTTTATCCTTCCCACCCACCTGGTATGCTTGCCTCACCTTTGAAACCTCCAGGTGCCTACAATTCAAATAAGGGGTGCAAGCATAAAATCCGTCATGCATAGTCCCAGGCCATGCGGTTAATTCTTGGATTTCATCTGGAAAATCAACAGTGTCATCTGGACATACACACTGGATTGTACAGACAATTTTTTTATGTCCTCATATGGGGAGTCAGATGTTGGGAAGCCATGCCATGCAGGTGGGGTGGAAGGATAGGTTCTTGTTTCATCTTTGCTCCTCATCACATACAACTAGAGGATGTATAATTCAGCCTGGCTTTTGCTATACCCTTGACACCTGTCAGCTGAATTTGTGAACAAACTCCAGTGAAAAACTTTGAATTGCAGGAGATGGAGAAATGATCCCAACATTCCACCTGTGAAATGGTCCTTTGCTTCATATCATCCCTGGGTACTACCTTCTTCAAGAGAGGCTTATGCGTTTGTGAACCAACCAACCCTAGGATACCCCAGGTGGGTGAATCAGAGCTACACTGCCTACCTTCAAACAGTGGATGCATCCATCTCACCTAGAAATGCTCTGGTGACAGCGATGGGATGATGCCTTGGACCCTTCTCTAGTGAATTACAGAGATGTACTAACCCTGCAGGATATGTTATAATACATGCTGCCCATTACGACCTGCTGTTCTCTATGGATTACATCGTCATTAGAAGCAGGTGGCTGGATTTTACATGAGAAGCACAACACTTGCAATTAATGGTCAGCAGCTGCTAGTTAACCAGAGTGAGAAATGGCAACCTTTTACACATCAAAAATGTGTAATGGGGTTTTCTCCCCCTCACATTCTCCTGTCAGCACATTCCTTTTTTAAAAATCCTAACTTTCTATCCATGGAATGGTGTTCCAACTTTTAATTTTTTTTCATGGCCAATGACATTATCCAATGGAATCAATCCAACAATGACAAAACCTGCTTTGAGATGGCACTGGCCCTTGGGAGCCGAGCTCCCTGGAGACTGTGCAATCGGTCATCCTGGGACAACAGCCTCCAGGACTTATTCTGGGGCCTTTTATCCCCCACTGCACAATCAGCAGATGCAGCACATGTACTCACATACATATGCACAATTTGCGAAGACACTTCTAAGATAAAGCAAGGGAAAAAGGACAGGGAGAGACAACATTGTTTATTGCTTTGATTTCCTGCTTTATTTCACTAGTTATTGGTCAGATATAACCTCACTTGGTATGAAACCCCGTAGGCCCAGTTGTACAAAAAAGCATTTCTTTCCACTTTCTTTCCAGTACATAAAATCTATCCAGATGCATGTTAGCATAAACTTGCACAGCTTCTGACCTTTGCCAGTTTCTCTCTCTATAAAACTCCCTGCATGTAGAGCATTAGCTTGTCAAGGAACCCTGCCTTTCTACAAGAAGCCAAGAGTCAACAGAATATCTTTTCATTCTCTAGTCTGGGGGAAAATGTGTGGTGTTGGTGCAACTCTTGTTGGAAGGCAGACATTCTTACTTGCAGAGCAGTCCTACCAATTGCACTGTAAGAGTAGTACCAGTCTCTAGTCCAAAAGTCCAAAATATCACTACCCCACATACTACTTTGTTTATTATATTCAGAAAAAAACCCCAAAATATAACAATATATTGTATACTGGGTAGACTTAATCCCAACAAAAAAAGAGGCACTACCTATGGGGGTAGGATTTGACCCAGGAATGGGATGTCTGTTGTTCTCGATAGGATAGCACTCTCACTGAAGGAACAAGTCTATAGCTTGGGGTGCCATTGGACCCAGGCCTTCTGTTGGATAAACAGGTGGCAGAAGTGACCTGAAGCCTTTCATAAGCTTCAGTAACATTTAGATTAGACTGCTGCAATACACTCTTATGTGTGGCTACCCCTGAAGACTGTCTGGATGCTATAATTGGTATAGAATGCTGTGGCCAGAACAGACACTACTCACAGTTCTTACTGTCATGTCCATCATGATCAAATATCAGCTTCCTGCTGAATCCTGCTTGATGTCTGTTTGGAGCTACTAGACCAGTGATAACTCTAATTGTGTCAAATTTTTAGTAATAGTGATTTCTTTAGGGCACTATCAAGAAGGGCTTTAATTTGTTAATGCTTGTGAAAACTGTATGCGTATATTGAAATATTTTAATTTTGGTACATATTTTATTCTATTTTCTTTTATGAGCTCCCAGAGGAGATCAGGGCCCTATGGGACCTTTTGCAGTTCCACAGGGCCAGCTCATCCACCAGACTTTTGGGAGCTGCCACCACCAATGAAAAACATCAGTTGGTTAAAAGGGAGAGGGCCCTGGACCCTGAAAACTGCCATTAACAGCCTTAAAGAACAGCGAACCCTGCAGGGACATTCAACTAACATCAAGAGCTGACTGCAAGTGGAGAACGTTCTACACTGGCTGTTACCACTGTATGATTATTAAGAACCACTAGCACTTTATTATGATTTTATATTGTTTTAACCACAACTATGGCTGATTTCCCACTACAGCTGCCTCGGTGTTGTGCCGCCATTTGCCCCGACACTATTGGTCAATTTCACACCCGAAGCTGCGGGGCTGCATTTTGACCCGCGGTTTTGCCCGATTTCCTCCGCAGTTTCGTAATCCTGTGGAGGAAATTGGGCGAAGCCACGTGTCAAATGCAGCCCCGCGACTTTGGGTGTGAAATTGACCAATAGTGTCGAGGCAAATGGCGGCGCAACACCAAGGCAGCTGTAGTGGGAAATCAGCCTATGTTTTAATGTAATTATCTGGTTTTATGTTTTATGAGCCAGCTTCAGCCAGGATGGTGGGGTAAAAATCTGAAAAATAAATATTGGTTTTATGTTTCTCTGGTAAAAAGACCTTATTTATAACAGGAAAGCTTCAGCCAGAATATTTACTGGAGTGGGTTGTAGGAACCATATCACTCCAGTCTTGTTCATTCTACATTGGCTCCTAATTTGCTTCCAGGTCCAATTGAAGGTTCTGGTGCTGACCTTTAAAGCATGAGGGTGTGGCACAAGATTAAAAAAGCTCTCCAGAGCTTCTGCCAGAGGATCCCCCCCCCCCATACAAATTGCAGTCCTGTAGCCAACTTTGCATGGGCATGCACGCACACGTTGCCAAGAATCAAAGCTTGCAATGCCAGTGACACTGGGTTCTATCATGCATTCTGTATATTCAGCTCCCCTATTATGAGATCATGTGACTTTCCCCCATTTTTCACAGTGGCTGATAACACAGTAGAGAATCCTCTAATACTTGGCTGTATGGAAAACAGGGCTTCTCAGTTGCCCTTGTCAGTTTCAAAAATAGCCTTGTCAGTTTCAACATCATTCCCCCCCTTTGCCTGCATTTCTTTCTGTTCCCTTTCATTCAATGAATTGAGGGTAAAATGCATATACAAAAACTGAACCATGAGGATTTAAATGGAAGGTACTTGCTGGACACTATTGCACAACTGCAATAGGGCAATTGCATAAATTAAAAAAACACACCTTTGGACACCACCCCCACACATCACAAGTGATGTCCCCCCCCAATTTAGAAAAGTGTATGTGTGTGTGTTTGTAGCTGCAGAATAAATACACTGGAGGAAAATGAATGGTGAATAAGGCAGGTACAGAATCCAAAGTCAAGCTGTGCATGCATAATAGGCCTATATTCTGTTGTATTTCAATCACTGATTTAATGTTTGAACTGTTCGCCACCTTGGGAATCCTCAACTGGGTGGAAAGGAATTATAGAAATGACCTGAATTTATATAATTTATATAAATTGCTGCTAACCACCATTGTGCACCTTATTATTACACACCTCTTTGAGTTTTTTTAGACCTGTTACAGAAAAGGACATTTGACTTTCTCAACAAGCCAGGACTTCCTATCATTTTATTCTCCATAATTGGGGGGGGGAACAATGCCTCTGATGCTTGTAGAGCTCTTCTAGAAAAGTAGAAAACTGCTGCAAACTTAAATTGCACACCTGAAACACTACTCCCCTGTCTGGACCTGGTATAAGAAAACAGGATAACTCCACATCATAGACTGTTAAATTCAAGCATCCTTCATCAGTATATCTTCTCCTCCTTCAGTCGTAGTAGATATATGCAAAGATGTTTGGTGTGCCATTCTCATGGGAAAGCAAAAATTGAAGCAAGACACACCTGAATTCTTTCTTGCATTGGGCCACACATGAACATGTAGGGTGCCATGTGCCCACCATTGATGCTATGATATTATGAGAAACCATAAATTATGATAAAGCACATGCTTTTCATGTAGAAGGTTCCAAGCCAGGGCTGGCTGCCATGAAGGAGATCTTGGAGATCTGGTGGTGGTGCCTAGGGAGGGCAGAATGAAACATGACTTTCTTACACCCCGTGTAGGCTCATTAACCCAGTCTGTTTTAAAAGGAGAATTTTTGCAGTGTTTTAGAGATTGGGTGGGATGCCTGGAGAAGTCAGCTGAGAACATTCTTTGGCACTCCACTTTCTCCTCTGCCTCCAGGCTCTTCTCCCACTGGGTAATGGGGAAATGATCCAACGTTTCCAGTTAAGGTTGGGTCCTCTGCCTTGGATCCTCTGATGCCCATTTTGCCCTAAGTTCAGGCCTAGAATCTCTAATTAAAAGAGCCTTAGTTCTTTATTTATGATATTTATAGCCCACGTTCCTCCACAATGGGGGTTAAAAAGTGTATTACAAAGTAAAAATAACACCAGAAAAATATAATATGGATTTGGACAAGCAATAGAACAACCACCTCTTTCAAAACTCCACTTTGCTTGGCATGCTCTGGACCACAAGTGTGAGCCATGTGATAAGGAATAACAAGACTTTAGTTCATACCCTTTATCCTTTGCCCATGGCTTGCACTGCTGGCCATTCCCAGGGGCTCTTTTTGTAGCAGGAACTCCTTTGCATATTAAGTGATGTACCCCTAATGTAGCCAATCCTCCAAGAGCTTACAGTAGCCCCTGTAAGAAGAGCTCTGTAACCTCTTGGAGGATTGGCTACATTAGGGGTGTGTTGCCTAATACGCAAAGGAGTTCCTGCTACAAAAAAAGCCCTGCCCAGGCTCAATAGCTGCAATACAGAGGGAATAGAAGTTTAGCCCTGATCTCCTACATCTAGCCCAGATAATATTCCCACCTTGATAATAGTCCTTGAAGAGGCAGTCGTAGCATCCAATACTGAGATGGATGGACCAATAATTTGGTATAAGGCTGTGTACCCTGGTCTGTATGTAAGAATGTTTTGTTGGACAATTCTGTTTATTTCATACACATGCAGCAAATGTTCATTCAGCAGCTCTGCACATTCTGTCATTTGGTCACACTGTTTCTTTTCAGGGGAATAAAATATGGTGGGAAAAGGCTCATCTAGGTATTAGAATTTCTTTCTCGGTGTCTCTTTTTAATGTCTCTTTATGACTCATGACTGTGGTGTGCTTCATTGATCTCAAATACCAGCTTGAAGAGCTCAGAAGAAAGAAAGAAAAAGTTTGGAGAATTTTTCACTTCTATCTGACACTGAGCTTCCCAGGGAATTTGTCCAGGTTGGAGCCCCTGCTTAAAAACCACAAGGCATTGGCAACTAGAGGAGGAGGGTGTCCTAAGTAATAGGGCTCATCTTCCTTCTTGAAAGGGTTCCCTTCCCCTGAATATTTCTGAAAACTTGAAATGCCCACTAGTGTAGAATAACTGGATTTTGTTTTCAAAGAGAACATCCTACGCGAAGGAAATTAATTTAGGACACAATCCTGTCAAATCAGGAGCTTAACAAAGCTTTCAGTGAGAAGGTTAAATCCTTATTTAATTTTCTTACACTGAAAATAGTGGGGTATCCAAAGTACTTAACTTTGGAAGGATCATGCCCACTTTGTTCATTCATTTCCATATTTATGTCCTGCCATTTGATTTTTTATAAGATTGCCAGCTTGCTCTACAATAAAAACAGGGACATGAAATACAAGAGTACTCAAAAGGATAACCAGAAAACTACATTAAAACAGCAGAACAGATTAACTACCCTCAACAGCAAAACAGCAAAACCGCAAAAGTGTGCCACAATTGATTTATAACCTTCTGAAGCAGAAATGGTGCTTTGCTGTCTTCTTTAAATTCTAGAAAGACTGCATTGTAGCACCAATGGAGCTGTCTGATACCTTGGTTCCCATCAGAATAGACAGTACTTGGCTAAGTGGTCCAATGGTTTAACTTGGTTCTAGGGCAGTTTCAAATGTCTAGCTCGATTCTGTGAACTGGTGATGGAAAGTGCTGTGAACTCTACTTATGGTGATTCTGTAGGGTTTCCATGATGAGAGACAAACAGAAGCGGTTTGGCATTGTCTGCCTTCTGTTTAGCAACCCTGAACTTCCTTGATGGTAATTCAAGTAGTAAACAGAGCCAACCATTTTTAACTTTCAAGATCTGACAAGATTGGTTTAGCCTGGGCCATCTATGTCTGTGAATTATGGTATCCAAACTAGGGTGTCTGCAGAAAATTTCAGATGGCAGTGAAATTCATACAGGAGAAGATGCTTCTGGATATATCATAGACCTAGCTAATTTATGGTTTTAAAAGCCAACACACTACTGGTCAAGGGAATGTACAGGTGAACGACTTCCAAGACAGGCATTTTGTAGAGCAGAATTGGAGTATGTATGCTTATAGAGCTCTTCTGTGTAAGCAGAAATTGTTGCAAGTCCAAGTCTTGCACCTGGAACTGTTCTGGGGATGGGAAATACATTTTACACTCCACAGTAAAAACTCCAAACAAAAAAAATATATTGCATCAGTGGAGGAAATACATTACTTTGAAGGCTAAGTTGCCCATCCCTTTTTCAGATGAGTCCCAAACAAATGCTTTTAAAAGCCCTCTGTATTAAAAGAAACTGGTTTGGAGATCAAGGTGGTGTGTGACCTCTATACCCATAGCATGTTCAGAGCACTTCAGAGGTGTCTAGAGTCCAAAGACTGCCAGAGTTGATCTCCACTGATCCCAGCATGATACGACAGTAACCCACTGCTCTACAAAAAAGTTCAAATATTTTGGGAAGCCTTTGAAAGGGAATGCATGAGCGAATCACAGAAACAGCAAATCTGCACTACAAAGGAATATGAGACAGCTTGTTGGTGATCAAGAGAAAGAAGCCACTATGCTAAGTAGGATATGGCGGTGGGGGGAGGAAGAGGGAGGGAAAAAAGACAGCCACAGCCCAAAACATAATGTGGGCAAAAATACACAAATACATTCAAAGATATTTGAAGTATTTATACCTCAAGGCCCAAGTTGCAGTTTACTCGAAGAGCTAGCATGCCATCACTTGTGGCAGAATTGTTCTCTGGACTTCAGTGCGATGCCTTTGCTGGAGGCAGCTCTTGTTTAGCCACCAGAGTGCAAAACTCATAAGGAGAAAGGTCACTGTAATGTGTCATGTCATGGCTGAGAGAATGAGCTGCAATCCAGGAGGCCACTGGTTCAAACCCTCCTTTTTCTACAAACTGACTGGATGGCCCCTAGGCAAGAAACTGTCCCTCAGCCCCACATCTGGGGATAATGATGCTAACTTATCTGACAAGGGTGTTGTAGTCCTTCCAACAAGGTGTTGTATGGGGAGTGCTTTGGATGCAGAAAGTGTCATAAAACATTGTTATAAATGTCTGGGATCCAAAAAGCTGTTTCTGGTGTATGGGAGGCAACTGATATGCCCAACAGAATGTCTGATAATGGATAATGAATAAGTTGTTTCCACCAATGGAAGAGTAGAGAGGTGATTATTCAGCTGCAACCCACTGAGTATCCTGAAATGCAGTTTCTGGGAACAGGGCCCCCTGAAGAATACTGGGGGTGGGAGTGAAATGCAGATCTACAATGAAATGGTGGAACAGATGAGAATCACTCCCCACTCCTTTGATGGAAAACAATTTTCAGGATTAAATTCCATGATTCATGGATGCAACAGTTATGGTTCTTTCCCACATTCCCTCCCAGCAGCATTTCTTTCTGACAATGAGAAGATATACATGCACAAAAGATTTCCAAACGTTTTTGAGTAGCTGATAAAAAAGCCAATTTTTCCCAATTGTTCAAGTTAGCACTGACAATTTTTGCAGCAAGCAGAGAAATGACTGCATTCCAGTAATTCTGGGCTCATTCTGCTACTTCATCGGTTGTTTAATAATGTTGTTTTTATTCTATTCTGAACTGATCAATTTTATTATAGATTTTCATTTGTAAGCCGCCTTGCTGACTTTCTGGGGAATCAAAAATCAGGACAGAAATATTGCCAAATCAACCAGTCAGTAAATCCTGACCTATTTGAACATAGCAGGGTATGACATCACTAAATTCCCTATTTTCAAAGCCCACAACATTCACCTGCCCTGCACATATTGGCAGTTCTGCAATAACTTTTAGTGCCAAATGACATTTGCTTTATTAATCAGGCCACATAAATCTTCTGCAAGGAATGTGAAGAGTAACTTATTCATACTGGGAGTACAAGGGAATATTAGGCTGAGTTCAATTACTTAAGCTGGAAAGTGGCCAGAACACTGGGGTTAATTAAAAATGTTATAAGAGCGTCAAACGGCCCTGAGTAATCAGAGTGCATGGCATTGGCAAGATGGTGTTTCTGAGACATTGTAATCTTCTAATGTCCTTGTTCCTGCAAAACAGTTGAGTGATCTAGAAAACCTCAAAGTCCAGAAACATGCAGCAAAATCTGTCCACCACTTCTTTTTAAGACTGGGCATGCAACCATTTCACCATCCCCAATGCCCCCATCTTACCCCAGGAGACTTAACTCTGATCTACATATGCAGTGGAATGAGGAGGGAATGAATTGGTAGAGTTCTGAGGTGGTGGAACAGACTATACCACTTCTGACTATACAGTTCAGTGTAATAGGAAACTGGCTTGGCTAGACCCTCTCTCCTTGATTAATGGGGCAGGGCAATAAAATGGCATCCCCCCCCCATGGACAGAAATGGCATGGCAGACTGTACCACCTCAGTATTCTATCACCTTATTCTATAGCAAAGTGTAGAGTAGGCCTCAAGTGACTTCGAGTTCCATCCATGCTCGCCAGTAACATCTGGGATGAACCTTCAAGAGCTCACTGTAATGTGTAATAGAGTAAACATCAATTTTTAATTTGCCTAGAAAGAGAACCTTTAAATACAGATGTTGCAGTGGAGGATTTCATTCTTTCTCCATTAATACACTTCATGAAGTAACAAAGATTGATTTGAATGATCACTGATCATCATTTGTGGCCAGGATGTCCTGTCATGTGTATGTTGTGGCCCAGGGCTAAAACATGTGCTTTGCATGCAGAAGGTCCCAGATTCAATCCTCAGCCTCTCCAGCTAAAGATGATGTGGAAGACCTCACAGTGAGACCCTGGAGAACCTCTGCTAGTCAAAACTGATAATACTAACTTAGTCTGATTCAGTATAAGGGAACTTAATATATGCTCATATGGTAGGTACAAGGTTTCTAAAATTGTAAACACAATAACCTTTGAACACAAGGCTCATATGACATTTTGTTGCAGATCTGTGGATTTAAGTTTCCGTTATGCAAGCAGGGTATCTTAAGTCTTCTGAATTATCCTTTGGTTTTTACAGCTTTTTATAGCGCCAATACTGCAGGCAACAAAGCTTATGAATTTTTAACTAAATAGGATGCTTCAATGGCCCTCTTGGCCTGATATAAAGCTTTCAGTGTAGCACACTGTGGTTTAGGGCTAGCATGGTTAAATTGTGGCCTTCTGGATCCCATGGTATTTTTATCCAGGCCTCACTTGGCCATGCCAAATTAAATTCCCAGATTAAGAGAAATTGATTTCAAAGTATACGGCAAAAAGTTATCCTGCATTCCCATATTATTTCTTGCTTTTGTATTTTTTAATATAAAGATATTCATGTGGAATGACTCAGAGCATGAGCAGAATTAAATAGTGCCAAATTTGAGTCCAATCAGAAAAGAGGTTCATGCTAGGAAGATCCATGGTTGGATCTCCCCATTGTTTGCTGAGTTATAATTATGCAGGGGCTTCAGTTTGACTGAGGGCCACATTGGGATGGGAAAGTGTGTTTAATTTCACCCCCATGCAGTTTCTCTTATCAAAACTGAATCATCAATCAAACAGCCAAAAGAATAGAGTTTCTGTGTGTGTTTTTTTTTTTAAAGGGCTAATAGCAGTGGGGCTCGTTTTGATTAATAAGCACCCTGTGACCTCCCTACTTGGATGAAATGCAGTTTTAAAAGATGCTGAGTGAACCATGATCACTAGAACATCTAGTATGCCTATTTCTTTTGCAGAGTAGCCACTGACAAGTGAGACAATTTGTGCAGCAAAAGTCACATCTGGATCATAGTCTAAACACCGGTACAGCCCCTGAGACTACAGAAATTGGCCACACCTAGTGTAAGAGAAAGGGCATAGCAATGTTTGTAACATTCTGGTTCAGAATATAACTTTGTCTAGCTTGTAATGCTCAGCTATCTTACAGACTGAGTAACATCCCCCCCTCCAAATTTCTTCTAGAACCATGCCTTGCCTTTGGCTCCTTCCACCTAGGCAGCCTCCAATCTGAAGAAGTAGTATGTGTGGCTCCTTCTGTGCTCTCCATACTCCACATCAAAAGTTGGAAGATGCTACCTCAGCTGTCTGAAGAAAAAGTTGATTAATTAAAAGTTAATGGTAGGGGAAATGCTAATTTTGGCCCATTACTCATTCACATCTTACTGCAGATTTTCAGAGCAATAAGCCTTTAATCTTGACTTCGGAATCTGTGCCCACCTTATGCACTATTCTTCTTCCTCTGGTGTATTTATTCTTCAGCTACAATTTTTTTTTTTTTAACCCCTTTTTCTAAATCAGGCTGGAACATCACTTGTGATGGGCAGGGAGTGGGGTCCAAAGGTTTTTTAAAAAAGAAAATTATGAAATTGCCCTATTGAAGCTGTTCAGTAGTGTTCAGCAAGCACCTTCCATTTAAATCTTCAGGTTTTGTGCATACATTTTAGCATTACTTCATTGAATGAAAGGAAACAGAAAAGAAAACAGGCAAAGGGGGAAACCCACTGTTGAAACTTACCAGACGTTTTCTGAAACTGACAAGCAGATGTGAGCCCCATTTTCCATATTGCCAAGCACTAGGGAACTCTCTGCTGTGTTATTGGTCACTGTGAAAAATAGGAAAGAGTCACACAACCTCATAAAATGGGAAAACATGTTGAGTATACAGAATGCACAGTAGAACCCACTGACACTGGCATTGCAAGCTGTGATCATTGACAAAAATGTGTGTGTGTGTGCACCTGTGTAAAGTTGGCTGCAATTCCACCACACTTTGCACAGGGCTGCAATTTGTATGTGGAAGGAGTCCTACAGCAGAAACTCTGGGGAGTTTTTTTAGTCTCAAGCCACTAAACTGAAAAAAATGGGGGGTATTTTTGTTGATGCCCTAGTGCTAATTTCCTGCCCTTCCTTGCAAATTTGTGTGCTTTTCTCTTTTTGATTCTCTAACTTGATCCTGCACACTAGTTGTAATCTTGGCAGTTATCTATTTTTTATTTATTTATTCAACTTATAGTCCTCCCTCCCCTGCACAGCAGGCTCAGGAAGGATAACAACACTGTTAAAAACAATACCATAAGTTAATTATTAAGACCAATTATCAGTACAACACATTAAACTAAAAAATTCAGATTTCGATATAGGCACACAATGCATACATTATCAAAAATGAGGTAGCACAACCAGTGTGTTGCTGAAAATTCCACAATGACAAGGTGAGTGATGGAAAGAGGGCTGAGCAGAGCTGAGCTGAGGGGAGGCCAATTCGATAGAACTTCACTGCCTCAATTGTATGCTCAGCAAAAAAAAAAAATCTGTTTTGCAGGCCCTGCAGAACTGTGTTAGAGCCTGTCCTGTGCAGATTATACTCTGTCCTCCAAATGGATTGATCCCAAGCAATTCTTAAATCTGATGGTTTGCAGAGGGTCCATGTGGCTCAGCCACTATTTTAATGTTAGGCTTCTGGAGACTGCCAAAGCGGTCCCCCCCACCCCAAACTTTGTTTACTAAGGCATGAAAGGGAAAAAAATGTTTTCAAAGTTTTAGGCTTCCCATCCCAGTGTCTCTCTCTTTATATCTCGTATCAATTACATTCCATGCTGATGATCCCCCCCCCCTTTATTTTGTTTGCATACAGCACTGAATCCTTTTTGTTTTTGCACTGAGGACACTGCCGTTTGCCTCCTCTCCAATCCCCCTTTCAAGTCAATATCAGCAGGGAACTAAACCTTGCACAGCTCTTTTTAAACTTCCCCCCTTGCATTTAAATTTTTTAAATTCAGCTATCTAAGACTAGCGATAGTCTCATATCGCTTGACTCATGCCACATGTAAAAATAAATTAAATTTTCAAATGAAGGGAAAATGGAGCTTGTATACTGATGAAGGGGTGGGGATGGCAGAAGGGGTAGAGAGGATGGAACAACCTTGATGTGGGCAGGATATAGGTCATAATATGGAGACTGAGGAATGGTCCAAAATTTGGAAAAAAACTAAAATATATGAGAGCTGTATCTTACAAATCTTACAAAGAAAATATTTATAAAATATTCCATAGATAGTACTGGTCTCCAGACATTATTGTCTTTTGTGCAAGTTCCATTAGCTTTTGCGCTATTTCCTCTCTGGGGGGTACTTTTTCTGTTTTCCAGTATTTTTGCTAACAATATTCCAGCAGGCATTATAATATACATCAACATATATCAAAAAAGATGGTCAAGAGTATATAAATGGATGGAAAACAATGTAAAGTAGGCTCAAATGTAGGAGGTATGATATCTGATAGTGTGATATATATATATATACTGTAAAAATGTATAAATAAACATGGGGAAGGGAAAAAAAGGAGAGCGACTTTTGAAGCATGGAAAAAGGGTGCGTAGGGGAGATCTGAGGGAATCTGTACCCTTTTGAATTACCTTCAGCTTGGAAGTGAAACAAGGGAAAAATCAGCACAAACACACTCTCAAAAAACCTGGGGAAACAGCAACCAGAAAGTGAACTGAGTGCTGAAGGGAGGAAAATAAATGCAGAACAACAAAGAAAACCCAACAGACATGCACAGTGAAAGCAAGGGAAAACACCCCTGCATGATACGCCTTTGCTTCTGATTCATCCTTTCTATTTCCTCCAGTAGCCCAGGGATCTGCTTCTGGCAGGCAGCTTTTTATCATGGTCCAAGATGGCTGTGTCCCAAACCAATAGTAATAATTTCCAAAGCAGTGCTGCATTTTATCAGCTTCTGGGAATCCTTCCCTCCCTCTCATTTCCTGTTGTTTTCTTCCCTGCATATCTACAAGAACTCCTCCCTACACATGCCATATGCACATTTCATAACACTGGAGACTGCCAGTATGTGAGCCTAGTTTAAAGCTCTGCAGAATAAGAAAGACATTCAAATGAATGGATTGGATCCAGCCAGGTATTTCAGTCAATCATATCTAATTTCCCTCCCTATTAAAGCTCCTGTCCCACATGTTTTTTGTCCATATAGGTCATGGTCTTTTGGATGGTCAAAAGGGACCCCTCTCCTATCTTTTTTCACCACCAGAAAACCTGGCTAGATCCAATCCTATGATTCCATTGCTTTGTTTGGTCACAACAAGCATAAGCCAAGACTATATTCTCAGGGCTCTTGCTCTAGAAACCAAACATTCATGAAACTTAAACCCATGCAGAGACGTTAGCCTGCTATGCACTATCTGTGTCAAAGTGATCATAATACATGGTTTTCATACATCTTTCATGTGTTTGTGTCTGTCCTTCAAGATGATCACCTGCGGTTCTGTTCCATCTTCCTCTAAGGATTGGGCTTGTTTTCCCTTGCATTCTCAGCAGCAGCAGCCAGAGGTTTGGTGAGGTTGCAGTTCACCTGCAGGTTCTCTCAACTTGCTGATTCTGTTGATTCTGCTGGAGATGGTTATGAACTCACCAGGGCTTGAGCATCTCTTGCTACTAACTGCAGTTTTATGACAAGCAGGCTGAGGTGAGGCACTAAGCAAGGACTTGAACTAGGTGGTCTTTAAGGCCCTTTTCAGCTTTGCAGTTCTATAAGCCTTGTTTGAAAGTGAGGCAGACGGCTGTGAGGAACAGGGCTTTTCAGTTGTGTATCTGGGAGACAGGGGTTCAAATCCTCACTCCTGTAATGGAAGCTCACTGGGTGGCCTTGAGCCAATTACACTTTCTTGGCCTAGCAAGGTGGTTGTGAGGATAATATGGAGGAGAGGAGAATGAGGTAAGCTTCTTTGGTTCCCCACTGGGGAGAAAGGCATGGTGTTGTGTTTGATATAATTACGGGGGGGGGTGCTATTTGTTTTTCAAGGTTTTAAAGATATTATTATTTTGTTTGGTTGCCCCTGTAGCCTGATTATTGGTTGGTTTTTATTTCTGCTTTTTTATCTCAGCTGCTGAGGTTCTGTTTTTAATTTTTTTTTATATAACACATTTTATTATTTTTTAAAAGTAAACAGACAGAAAGCAAGAGAACAGAAAAAACAGAAAGACAAGAACAGTCAAAGGTAAACAGAACAGTTAAATGCTGGAGTCTATACTCTACATTTACCATAATACAATCTCTTAATCTGAATCATTTTCATTTATATCCTTTGTTAAATTATTATTAAAGTTACTTTCTTATATCACCCTGTAATCATTTATATAGTCACTCCCATTTTTTTTTCAAAGTCACTTTCAGGTTTTTCCTGCAACTGTAACGTTAATTTATCCATTTCTGCTGCATCTAACAGTTTAAAGATCAATTCTTCTTTCTTCAGAACTTCTTCTTTCTTCCAGTATTTTGCATATAATATTCTAGCTGTAGTCACTATTTGCACAGTCATATATATATCTTGTACATTAAGTTCATGAGAGACCACATTCAATAAAACATTTCTGGTACAAATGAAATATTTTTCTCTAGTATTTTTTTTAATATTTCATGTACCTATAGCTAGTATTTTTTAACTACTTCACAGGTCCACCACATATGAAAAAATGTTCCAGTTCTACTTTTACATTTCCAACATTGATTAGACATATTTGGGTACCATCTGGCTAATTTTTCTGGTGTTATATACCATCTATAAAACATTTTATACAAGTTCTCTTTATAAGATGACGCTTTAGTAAATTTTATATTCACTTTCCAGACTTTTCCCCATTGCTTTAGCTGTACATTATGCCCTTTATTCTGTGCCCATTGAATCAATACTTCTTTCACAGCTTCATCTTGCATCGCCCATTCCAATAGGAATTTATAAAATAATTTTATATATTGCTTTGTAGCAGACCCCACAATTTTATCCAACTTGGAAGGAACAAGTTGAAATCCCATTACTTTATCCTTAACATATCTAGAGCCAGTCTGCACTTTTCCCCACCAGCTCAAATTGATACCTTTTTTAAAAAAATCCTCATTCTGCAACATACTGTTTTGATTATCTAACAGATTTCTATTTCCACAAATGTTCTTTGGTACATACCATTGGATTTGTAAAAGCTTCTAATGGTGACACCCATTTTGGTATTTTAGTATAGTATGTCTTTTGCATTTGTTCCCAGACCTTACTTAATACCGCCCTAATAAAGTGTTGTTTAAAATACTTATGGTTTTCACTTTTTTTTGTACCACACAAATGCATGCCAGGCCAACTTCAGGTCATGACCTTCTAGTTTCAAAAGCCTCATATCTTCCAGTGTAATCCATTCTTTTATCCAGGTAACTTCTATAGCCTTATAATATAGTTGCCAATGTGGAAGTGCAAAGCCTCCCTTTTCTTTAACTTCCTGAAGTAGTTTCAATTTAATTCTTGGCTTCTTTCCTTCCCATATAAATTGCCTTATCAGTTTATCAGGTTCTTTAAAATAATTCAAATTAATTGTAATTGGTATCATCTGAAATAAGAAAAGTATTCTTGGCAATATATTCATCTTTACTGCAGCCATTCTGTCCATAAATGATATTTGTAAATGTTTCCAATTTTCCAAATCTTTCTTAACTTCTGTTAAAAGTTTCATGTAGTTATCTTTGTACAGAGAGCTGCATCTGTTTGATAGTATTATGCCCAAATACTTAATTCTTTTGTTTTAATGTTTTTAGGTACATTTTTAACCTTGTTTTTTCTGCTAATGGAGGTTTTCCTTGCTATTTATGGTGACTTTAAAATATTATTTATGTATTTAAGCCCTGTCTTTCAACCAAAGCTAGTTCTCAGTGTAGCTAACAATATAATATTAGCTGCTCTGGGAACAAGCTCTTTGGTTGAGGGAACAGGATATAAATCAATAATAAATATCAAATAAGATGAACAAGAATGCAACTTAAAAAAAACAAAGCCATTCATTCTGTCTTTACTTAACCTACCTCACAGGGCTGCTGAGAGGTATAAAATGGAATCAATCATCCACCCATATATAGAACTCTGGGTTCCTTGGAGGAAGGATAGAAATGTGAGCGATGAAAGAATGTCTTCTGAGTTGACCTGCATGAGTTGTGCTGCAGTGGTGGTGGTGTGACACATGAGCTGTCGCGCCGACTTCCATGGGGAGGGGAGTGAAGGGGAACACCGAACTGGCTTGCACCTATTAGATCTATTAGATTTATCAGCAATCCCTTTGGCATCCCCTCCTGCAGGAGCCACAGCGGCTCTCACAAGTGAGCTCAGAAGGCATTTAAATGCCTTCTGACTGCTCACTCGTACTGTGCCATGGCAGTACGACTTGGTGCAAATTGACTCAGAAGGCCCTACCCCTGGTTGTCACCCATCTCACCTTCAAAGGTAGAGGTACTCAGTGCATGGCATCAAATGATTTTCTCAATGAACTGGCAGGCTCATATGCTGCTTTGGTGTTGGACTGTCATAAAAACACCTGGAACAGAACCAAAACTTCATGAGACTTAGGTCCTTTCTGCATTTGCTGGCCACTCCAGATTTCCTCAGTGTTCAAGTTGAGGCAATTTAAGTCCACAACAGAACAGCATTCAAATAACCTGGGGCAACAACAGGCTGAAACTGGGCTGACCACTAAAGGGAGGTAACATAATGCAGAATGGGGGAAAGAACTGGAATTAAAAAAAGAAGATTAAATTCGATTTTACTGCAGAATTGCTTAGAGGGCACTGTGGTGAGCATGGATTAAAAGGAGACTGCAGAAAGGGCCGTAAACTAATGAGGTACACAGATTGACACACATTCAAACCTAAGACCCCCTTCAAATACATGCAGAAATACATGCTACAAATACATGCTACAAAGCCAGAGAAGAAGGCTAGACAGAAGCAGACAGACACATGGGCACAATGGAGATGCTCATATCTTTGCGGATAGAGGGGGCACCTGCATGGTCAAGCCCACCAGGCCCACAGATTAGTCTTGTAAATATCCTCACTTCAGCCAGCTGATGAAGAAGAAGAAGAAGAAGAAGAAGAAGAGGAGGAGATTGGATTTACACCCCGCCCTTCACTATCCAAGGGAGTCTCAGAGCAGCTTACAAACTCCTTTCCCTTCCCCTCCCCACAACAGTCACCCTGTGAGGTAGGTGAGGCTGAGAGAGCTCTGAGAGCAACTGCTCTTTTTCAAGAACAGCTGTGCCAGAGCTTGTGACTGACCCAAGGTCACATCAGCAGGTGCAAGTGAAGGAGTGGGGAATTAAACCTGGTTCTCCCAAATTAGAGTCCGCGCACTTAACCACTACACCAAACTAGCCCTTTAAAAGTCATACAGCCACTGACAACCAGCTATTTGACTATGGGAAACTCTGCCCTGAGGGCAGGGAACAGGATTAACAGGGCAGAGATGGCTCAGATGGTGCTATTGACTCAGACTTAGCCACACCCCTTTGAGGCTTGTGGATAGAGGGAGGCCACTGGGCATGCCCCAGGTCTGGCTAGGGCCTTTGAAATCTTGAAGAAGTATGTTGATAAGGACAGACCACCTCTGGATCCCTGCTTAGAATGGAGTAGACCTAGAGGACAGGGGGTGTAATAGGGTGGTGCTCAACCCCCAACCCTCCATCTGAGGCCAAGGAAAAACACTTCAGCCAAGTTGAGGCCTGATGCGTGAATTCTGGGGACTGGGATCCTAGGTTGTGATTATTTTTTGCTAGCACAGAAAGACCCTCACCTGGTCCACAGCTCCATGGGACTCTGATAGAGGCACAGAAAGCTCAATGCATATTTAGACCCAGAAAGCTCTGGTGTGCTGTTCCATATGCATTGCTGAGGATTCACTGGTATAAGCATTGGCAAAAGAACTCTTTGTATGGAATGACATGTTTGCACAACTCTCCTATGGAGATCTGAACCTTGCTCAGTGTATACAGACTATTGGTCTATCTAGCCTGATTAGATCTGGGGTGGACCTTACCAGTACACTGAACAAAATCTGAAGCCTTCCTCCAGTTTAAGGGGTTTGTCCATTGGAGGAACAGCCACTAAAGTTGGAGGAAAGCTTCTTCTGCTAGAGGAAGACTCCTTGAAGCATGGTTGGATCCATCCTACTGTCGACTATGATAGTTCCTCCAGTGTCTCAGGTAGGGGTCTTTCCCATAATGCCTAGGATCCATTTAATTGGGAATGCCAAGGATTAAACTTTGGACCTTTTGCAGGCTGTTCCCAATTATTCCTCCCCTAGTGAGACTGGTGGTAAAGATGAACCTGCCAGAACAGCACAGGACTTAACGGTTGTACTCAGTCTTCTAGTTGACTGGTTGTCTGAGCTTGATCTATTTTAGGGCTGCCTAGTTTGATGTATTTTGGTTCTTGTGTGATATTTTGTAGCTGTTTTATGAACAGATACTGGAATTTCAGACATGTAAGAATACTGCACGCAAGAGTCTCTGGGCTGGGTAGCAGCATGTAAAGGGGAAATGGGAGGACAGGGATTAAGAGAGAGAGAGGGAGGGAGAGAGCAAGCACTCAGTGGGCAGTAAAGAAAGAAGCAGTCAGCACGAGAAACTGGAGAAGGATCACAGCAGATCACAGGGGAACAAGCAGTCAAAGCAGCCAAGAAGGAGAAATTCTGCAGATTGCTTCTGGGAGATCCACTGGGATTGCCTGGAGCTTCCTAGGATCCCATGGGGGGTCATGGGATGTTTGGCAGAGTCCTTCTGGGCAGAAGAAAGTCACAGTCACCTGGGACTGCTGATTGTTCTCGAGGATGCCTTTGGGGATGGAAGCTGTCCCAAGGGGACTTGCGGCTCGAAAGCTGAAATGTGCCAGAAGTCCAGATTCCCTACTGTGCACAGAAGAAGGCAGTGAACTGCTTTAAAGAGAGTCATGCAGCCATAGGAAGCTGTCATCACAGACTGGAGCTGTCAACTTGGATCAGGGAGCTCTCCAGCTTCCACATTGCTGAATTCTCCTGGGGTCTTGTGTGCCTCCCTTCCCAAAGCTTCTGAGTACACATTACTGCCAGAGCTGCTGTAGAAAGAGCACACAACTGTTAGATCTAAGCCAAAAGTAGTCTCAAGGTTTTATGAACATTTTCAGTGGTGCCAAAAAATTCCTCTCTAGCTTGGCAATTGCAAAAAAGAAAAGAAAAAAAAGAAAAGAAAAGAAAGAAAAGTTCACTCATTCATTTACTCTGTTCATACTTCCCAGCTGCTGTCACTATCCTCAGTGACTCCTTACATAGCTGATTATTAGTTTGGTGTTAGTGGTTAAGTGCACAAATTCTAATCTGGGAGAACCAGGTTTGATTCCCCACTCCTCCACTTGCACCTGCTGGATGACTTGGGCAAGCCATGGTTCTGGCACAGCTGTTCTTGAAAAAGAGCAGTTTCTGTCAGAGATCTCTCCGCCCCAGCTACTTCACAGGATGTCTGTTGTGGGGAGGGGAAGAAAAAGGAGTTTGCAAGCTGCTCTGAGACTCCCTTGGGTAGTGATGGGTGGGGTATAAATCCAATCTCTTCTAGCTGATTATTAGTGGCTACAGTAGCACTGGGAGGTCATCCCATTCATTGCATAATCCCTGTCTGGAATGTAGGTGGGATATAAAAAGCCCGACTGGTCCATGGGACCAAAAAAATAAATAAAAATAAACCTAAACACAACCCAAGTGTGATGGAATGTACTGTTAGTCATGCATGCTGCACAGTTTATATATGGGATGTACAGATATGTTTGACATGCCAGGCTTGACTGTATCTTGCTTATAGAGGTTTTCAGGTTTCTTATAAAAATCACTCTGTTCTTGAAGAAGCAGGCCAAAAATGAAGAGATGTTTCGTTTCAGAGTGAGTTATGAAGAGCTGATAATTCTGCCAAACTAGCTCTCAGCACAGAGAACTGTGCCACACAGTTGGTTTAATGCCCAGGAAAAAAAGAAGAAGAAGTAAAATGGTGTCTATCAGAGCACGCTCAGAACAGCATCATATCATACCTATAGATGTCTTGAATAAGAAGGCTCAGTAAAGTCATGTGCTTTCTCATGTAATAGCATCTATATAAACTGGCCACGCCCTATAACCTCTGCATCTCTCAGATGTAGAATTCAGTGAAATCTGCTATCTCCCTTTTTTTGGCAAAGCCCTGGGTAAGAAGCTTTGAAATTTAGCCTCTTTTCAAAAAGTCAGCTTAAGTAGAATATGAATGCCATGTATATAGGATTGAATTCTAAGGGGAATGCTATTGTTCTTCATAGCTATGCAGTAGTGGTGTGTTTAGTCAGATCTAGATTTACCAGATTATTTTAAAATAATTTATAATTAATATATTGACTGTTAATTGGCTGGGAAGTACAGTGTTTCTTTGGACTTGGAACAAATAGACAAACTTCAATATCTCCCTTAGAGACTGAGGAATGTACCTTGCAAATACTGAATGTTGCAAGGCAGCATTCTGTTACCAAGCAGCACTGTGATTTCATGATTAATGCATTGCTTTAATCCAGTCAAAGTGGCTTTAATCTCTGTGTGGCTGTTTAAAGTAATGCCCCTCCACAGGTGGGTCCAAACAAGTGCCACACTAGTGTAATACCTTAGAAGCAAGCAAAATATCATGGAATAGTGAGTGCAAGCTTTTAAGTGCTACAGAACTCTTCATCAGGATAGATCTGAAGTGTGAGATGGGGCAGGGGAGAGAAAGATGTTTAAGGCATGATGAGAGAGCCCAAACTCTGTCTGCAGCTTGTAACATTCATTCTATGAACACAGTTCCACTATAAAGAGCTACAAGAAAAAAAATAAGCAGAATCAAAATAGGAGATCTTTGGGCAGAAACCTGAACAATTACTTGTGCAAGTAGCCTTCCACTCTTGACTGGTAATTCATTTGTTGACTGACTTTGGGTTCAGTCCTCCAGCAAAAATTGTATTTATAAAATTGAAAACATTCTAAGCTATTGCAACACAAATCAAGGTAGGCCGCTGCATTATTCAGTGTGTAAATATGTAAACCTCTCCAAGCTTCTGCCCTTAAATTCCAAATGGAACAGGAATATATTATAATCAGACAGCTCTAGGTAGAATTAACTCTAGCCGCTTTGAATAATCTTGAGGAGGAACATCGGGGCTCTGTATCAAATTGCTTTGCAATGCGTGTAGAAGGGAGCGGAGAGTATATAAATCTTAGCCATCTGCTGCACTGAAAAATCTAGTTATACGTTAAATGTTTTATATGTAATTGGCTTCCCTTAATGCTTAAAAATTATTATAGATACAGGGTTTATGTAGGTGGTGGCAATTTAATATTTGATGCCAACATAAGCAGTTAAAAAAAGGGGGAGACTTGTTTCAGGAGATATATAAACATTTTTGCAAAAGTTAGACCCCCCTCCCCTCTGTAGGTAGACTGGATTAATTTGAACATGTCCCTGTCTGGAAACAAAAGAGATAAGGAACAACACTTTGGCAAACTGGGATGGTGAACTCTGGTGTCTATCTGGTTGGTTGGTTTGTTTGCTGTCAAGTCACAGCTGACTTATGGTGACCCTATTGCATTTTCAAGGCAAGAGATGTTCAGAGGTGGTCTGCCATTGCCTTCCTCTGTACCACAACCCTGATATTCCTTGGAGGTCTACCATCCAAACAGTAGCCAAGGCTGATGCTGCTTGGCTTCCAAAATCGAACAAGATCAGGCTAGCCTGGGCTATCCCAGTCAGGGCTCATGAACCATTCAGTCAAATAATGTTTGAAGGGTAAAGGGAAATAACTCTTATTTATTCGTCATCTCTAAAGCATTTTTGGGGTTCACAAACAGCTTCACACATCTCATGTGATTTATGGCCAGACGTGTCTCCGTACTTGCTTGATGCCCTCTCTCTGACTAGTATATAAAAAAAGACATCACAGAAGTTTCAGTTTGGGGGCCCCTGTCTGATTGACTGGGACAAGGGACCTTTTTTCACCTGCTTCACCTTTGTTGTTGTGGGGTTGGGTTCTATAAATAAGCTTGAACCTGAAGGGTTGGTGAGGTCCTAACTGAGTTTGGCATGATTTCTGCAGATAAGGTGCTTGTTGCTTAAGTAAGTTGGCAAGTACCCTGAGACATCCAAGGTTAGAGAAGGCACCTGAACCAACCACTGATGGCTGCATGTTCCCAGCAGTCTGGTGGGGTTAATCTCCCAATATTTGAACCTTTACACAGCAGTTGGGGGGGGGGGCGTGCAGTTGATGGGCAGCATCTCTCTGCACAAGTTTGGTGCAGATGAGGAAAAGCAGGCATGGTATGTCGAACCTGGAGGGTGGGTCAACCAAGGTCTGGTTGGTGCAGATGAGGAAAAGCAGGCATGGTATGTTGAACCTGGAGGGTGGGTCAACCAGGTCTGAGACCTGAAGGATGGTAGGCAAACACTCAGCATGTACATCAGAAAAATCTTTAAAAATGGACATCAAATTGACTGAGTGATGTCACTTCCAGGGAAAGTCCAGAAGTTACATCAGTACTTTCTAAGAATCTCTGTAAGAGTTTTGGCTATTCTTAGAGAGGCATGATACCACTTCTGGGCTTTTCTGGAAGTGATTAATTATGATTGATTATCATTTGGCATTGTATGTAGAATAGGCAGGAGATCCTAAGATTGTCTGGAAGCCAGACGTTTTACCTCTGTTTTGCATTATGCACCTCTGGGTGGTGAATTAGATTTGTTTTTTTTTTAAGACAAGAGACATTGGTTTGCCATTGCCTACCTCTGCATCACAGCCCTGGTATGCCTTGGAGTTCACCCTTCCAAATACTAGCCAAGGCTGACCTTGCTTAGCTTCTCAGATGGGATCAGGCTAGCCTGGGCTATCCAGGTCAGGGCTCTGGAAGTAATGTCACACTGTCACTGACAGCCCCCCCATGTCCTCACCAATGTCCCGCTAAGCTGTGGAATCTTGTGAGCAAAAATTCTTCTTTGTGAGCTACTGGCATTAAACTTGTGAGTGACCAATTTGGCTACTGCATAAATTAGTTTGCTCTGGAGCCATCCTTCCTGAGCTAAGACAAAAATGTGTGAGCCAGAGGCTAAAAAACTGTGAGCTAGCTCACACTAACTCAGCTTAGATGGAACACTGGCTGGTCTCCTGTTGGATGCCATGCCTGGCAACTTTATGAACCCTGACCCTTTCAAAAGCTTCCAGGCCAAGTTTCCTTCTTGGTTTGAGCAACTAGAGAACAGCATTAATACTTACACTGAGGGGTCATTTCATAGAAAAAAAAAACTGCAGAAGCTTATTAGCATATCTAATAGGCCATTAGCATAACAGCTCATTAGCACATGCCATGCCCCCTGACATCACCAGAAGTGATGCCAGAAGGAGAAGCAAAAAGGGAGGGGGGAGGCATCTTCAAAAGCCTACCCTTCCTTTCTCCAGCCAGCCTGCCAAGGCGGGCTGTGGGGGAAGCAAAGAGAGAAGGGGTTTAAAGTTTAAACCCCTTCTCTCTAGAGTCATCTTTCCATTATATTCTATGAGGTCATAGAATACAATGGAAAGATGGCAGTGTGACTCCAGAAGAAGGGCTTTAAACCCCTTCACTTCCCCCCCGAGCCCACCTTGGCAGGCTGGCTGGGGAAGGGGAGGGGAAGCTTTTGAAAATGCCTCTCCCCCTTTTCTGCTTCCCCAGATGGCCTGCTTCTGGAGGCCCCCCCACCCTCTCCTGGTTTGCCTGCCTCGGTGGGCGAGTCAGAAAGGGCCAGGGAGGGAGCAGGGAGGCATTTAAATGTGTCCTGTGCCTTCCTTGGAGTGCGGGGGCAGGGCTGCTGGGGCAAGGCTGCCAGAGCGGTGCTCCGGCCTCAAACAACCCCTGCTTACACCTGTCATTGTTAATCAGAAATAGGCTTTGCATTCTGAGGCAGGCAACATTTGAAGCGGAGAAAAATTCTGTTCATCCAAAATGGCCACTGTGGTAAATAAGAATTCTGTTCTAGCTGCCCTTGAGAACTACCAAATGCCAAGAGACATTTTATTTCTTTCCTTTCCAGGGGAGAAAGGGACTGGTTCAGAATACAATCAACTTCAGGTTAGTGTAACATAATTCTCAAGCAGAAGGGAATAAATTTAGTTCCCTCATTACGGAAAATGGCCAAAGGCTCGGAAGAGATGAAGAACTCAACATGACGGTACTTTATTTTGAATCCATGACATTAACAAGACCTGCTGTTTCATCAACGGGAGCCCCATTCATTCCAAGGATCTCTGACTTAATTAGCTCCCCCCCTCCCCAAATGTTCTCAGTCTGTTCAAGAGAAGACAGATGTCTTTAAAAGTGTCCCTTCGGTTGATGTACACTTAGAAACATAGCGATACTGCTATTCTCCTTTCTATTGTGGCACACAGAACATGGGATTTCCTATTGATATCTGTCTCACTGTTGTTGAACTATAAAAACCGGGGAGGGGGGAGCTATCAAAACCAGGGAATGTGACATTTGGCCACATTAGATATGACCTTTTTTGGGAAAGGTAAAATTTCTGGTGAACTATGGAGCATGGAGTTAGAGAACTTCATGTGACTTGAAAAGCTTTTCCAAAACTGTTCTTGTCTGATTGCACAATGAAAAATGTTGACTATGTTTCTGTTCAAAGAACTGTAAGCTTAGTTCTTATGTAAAGCCTTACCAGCAGAGGATCTGAGGAACAAATGCATGATGAATAGGCAAATGGTTAGGAGAGAAGGGGTGGCATGGGTTCAAATCCAGGTCTTTCCATCTAGTATCCAGCATAGTCTCTGACGTTATCACATGTTCCATAATTTTCAGCACTTTTTACCCACAATATTAGATTTATTTTGTAGCTTAGATGCTGCCAATTGGCAAAGTTCTTTCCTTTTGTGCTGCCCAATGACCTCAGGATACAAACAAATGAATATATCAGCCTACTTTGTACAACCCATTGGCCAAACAACTTTGGTATTCTCTCCTGTCCCTCACCTTGAATTTCAAGAGTCTCAGGCAGAGCATATTCTTTCCAAACATCTATATCTGACTGGAGTTATCAGGGACTGAACCAGAGATCTTCTGCATGCAAATCAGTGTGTTACAGATCTATGAACACTTCCCAAAGGGGAATAAAACTACACAGTTGGGGAAGTTTATGCCAGAGTTGTTGCTATTCCCATTCTGGGAAGGGCTGGGTTAAGATTCAGGAGCTCTGAGGCTGTGTGATGGAGCTGGGTGGAACCAATATTGATGGCTCTTCAGCTCCCAATTCAGCTAAAAATATAGTTGCTGACTAGAGTTGTAAGCGAAAATCCCATTCTCATTTTCCATTTAGTTCCTGGTGTTGTTAATGACAGTCTTCAAGCAATGGCTTGAAAAGATGGAGTTGTTCCCTAAGACTATGATGTGTTAGCCAATTAATTTATGGACTTATTCAGTAATCTATGGCTGCGGTCACACACACAGTTGTGGACAGGTTTACATTGGGACCACACAGCATAGCATCCAGACAAGAATAAAAGAATATGAAAGACACTGCAGACTGGGCCAACCTGAAAAATCAGCAGCGGCTGAACATAGCCTAACAGAACAGAACACAGTATCTTCTTCCAAGACACAGAAATACTGGACAACACATCCAATTACCATGTCAGATTACACAGGGAAGCCATTGAAATTCATAAACATAAACACAATTTCAACAGCCAATTTCAGGGTTTCCCACACAGCTACATGGCACATAATTCTACCAAAATCACACAGAATACAATCCTTCCTCTCTTCTTCAGAACCCCTGAAGGTCAGCCACATGCAGTGAAGTGGCACTGCTTTAACAGCCCCCCCCCCCAGGAGCTAATTTCTGTGTATGCACAGTGCATTCCTTCTCTGCAGTTTGTCTGCAAAGGTGATTGGCTGGAAGTGTTAGACCCTAGATCCAGCTGGTTGGAAGAATGCCATTGCCTGGGAAAACAAGAAGAATCAAAGAACAACACAGTGACTGTATGTGCATAGTCCTGCTGGCTTGGTAAGTGCCCTAACTTGAAACAACATGGATTTTCAGGGAGGGAATTTTCATTTCAGTACGAATCCTGGTTTCCCTATACTGTTCCAGGAACCCAAAGCAACTATCTAAAATAGCGATTTTCATGTATATTTTCAGCTCTGGATTCCATTATGCATTCTCCTACTGCAGGGGAGAGACATTGCCTTCACATACTCTTCTGGGTGTCCTGGAAGCTTGGGACTGCCCACAGATGGAGACAGGATGAAATATGTTATATTCCTTAAATTCCTGGGTACATATAAAGGAAAATGGCAAAGCACCCTTGGCTGAAGCCAAACAGGCCTGAGACCAGCCACTTCCTGGTTGGGAGATCTCATGATAATCCCTCTTTGTATGTTGCCTTGAGTCCCAGGATAGAAGAAAGGCAGAATGTGAATGAAATAAATGAATCCAGCAAGGCAACATGTGGGATCTGCCCCTTTATCTACTGGGAACCTTTGGTATTTGCCGCTACTTTGCTTTGTCTTTGATGCACTCCCTTTGCTGTTAGCATCAGATCAGAAAACAATGAATGCTACATTTAGTATTGGCTCCCTTTTTGCAGCTAATAGTTCTGTCTCCAGCTGAGCTGCTGTGATGTGAAGCATGGCAGGTCAAAAGGGAGGTAATGATACTTGTTATAATTGTAACAAAAAAGAGCTGCTTTTAGGCATGTCTTGCCTTTCCAGAACCACTTTATTAGATATACCAGGAGAGTTCTCTATGTGCCGTAATTGAATACTTAGACTTCTGCAGGTTGTGCGTTGTCTTCTTTACTGACACCTGATGCTGTGTAGTGCCTTTGGGTAGGGTTTGTGAAACTCCTTCAGCTGAATTCCACCAAAACGAAGGGGTTCTTGGGTACAGAGAGGCAACATTTGAATGAATGTTCTCTATATTGTTTCTTTTTATATTAATTTATATTTTTGCCCTACTGTATTTGGCTTTTTGCTTTTTGCTGTCAGTTTTGTAGTTTGTTTATTTTGCATATACATACTGTATAGTGCTTAAATCCCACAGACATGATATTTATATAAATAATGGATGCTGCTTATGTGCATAAACTAATGTATTATGCACTGTGATTTATTGATGTGCCAATATTGTTGAAAAAAAGATATAAATTTTACAAGGATAAAAAAATGTGCAGAAACAGAAGGGATAAGGAAATAACTAATCACTAGTTAGGTCCACACAAGTGAAAAACAAGGGTTTCTAGGTCCAGACATCTGGGAAGAGAAGATTGAAATAATCTCTACCCAGGTGGCCTTTGGCAAACCACTGCACAGTCTCTCAGACTCAATTTTCCAAACAGATGAACTCAAGAACACAGTTGACAGCATGCTTATTTATGCATGTATACTTTCTTTTAGAGAATATATGACTTCTTTTTCAATAACAACAGCAAAAAACTCCTCCCATAAACTTCAGAGTAAGGAACAAAACTTTAAGTGCAGTGTATGATCAGTAAAATCAGTCAACATAAGAAAAGGAACAAGGTGAACTAAAATTATTCCACAGACAAACTATAGTTACCACAAGAGAACATTAGCCAGAAAAGGCTTTTGTAAATATGGAAGATGATTTTTTTAGTCTCTCAATACAAGACCATGATCTTTCATTTGGCAAATCAGAATGTGTTGCTGGTTACATGGTTTGAGGGATACTGCAAAAATTAATTGCTCTTTAGTGGATATAAACCTGATGGGTGGATGAGTCTCTTTGATGGAGCAGGAAGGCACGTATCAGAGGAGAGTCTTGGTTGAGACCATAAGAGGATTTAAAAGTAAACACCCAACTGTTTGGTTTTTACTAAAAAGCATACAGGCAACCAGTGGAACTCATACAAAATTACTATTATATATTCTTTTCCGCTAAACCAAAAAAATACAATTGGCTACCTCATTCTGGACCAATTGTAGTTTCTGAACATACATCAAAGGCAGACCCATATACAGTGCATTATAGTAGTCCAGTCAGGAGGCTACAGGAACATGAACAATAATGGTGAAGTCAACTGTTTTCCATGAAGGGTATCACTGATGATTAAGCACAAAATAATAAAACAACCATCCATTTGGCATTATCCTTGCTGGCTTTGTACCATTGGCTGAAAATGGCCCTCTTTCAAAGGACCTTCAGTTGGAACTACCAGGTCTGAATTATGGACTTTTTATTTTACAATACTGACTTCTGCTTTAAACTATCGGAGTACATTGGTTTTAAATAGGTGTTTTAAAATAAGTGGCAATAGATAGATACATGATAGATTTAATGGATCTGTGTATATGTATGTGTATATATATATATATATATATATATTATACACACACTAGGAAGAAGGCCCATTGCAGCCATAAATGCAATAGCGCTAGCTTGGGCGGGCAGCTGTGGGCCCTGTCTCTCCCCCCTGGCTGCTCGAGTCCCCCACTGGCCAAGATGGCCAGGGTCATCCCCCCCTGCCCATTGTACAGGGACAGCGAGCAAACGGGCTCTGACAGGGATGGGGAGGCGGTTTAAACCACCTCTTCTTCCACTGGCTTGCTTGGCTTCCCCATGGGTGTGGGGAGGCTGAGCAAGCTGGCTCTGAGAGGGAAGGGGAGGTGGTTTAAACTGCCTCTCCTTCCACTGGCTTGCTTGGCTTCCCCATGGCCATGGGGAGGCTGAGCAAGCCGGCTCTGAGAGGGAAGGGGAGGCAGTTTAAACCACCTCTCCTTCCCTTGGCTTGCTTGGTTTCCCACAGCTGTGGGGAGAGCAGGAAGAGGAGCAGACCCAGCACCCAGCCAATGGCATACAAGTAGTCTTGCATGACAGCTGACAGGCCAATGGCTGAGGGAGCGCATGGAATCTTGCCACTCCAAATTGCTTTTATAATATAGGGGATATAGATACATACACACACACACTAGGGGTAAGGCCCATTGTGGCAAGAAATACAACGAGCTCTAGATGGAAGCTCCAGGTGAGTGCCCCGGCTGTGGCTTTTGGGGTGGCAGAGGGAAGGGGAAAAAAGAGGGAGGCAAGCCATGTTTATTTCCTTCTGCTTAGCTATAAGGCAGGGCTGTCTCAAGTCATTTTGCTGCCCCAAGTGGGTAGTATGGGAGGACAGCCTCATGGTAACAGGTATGGTTCCCTCCACCCCTGACTTATGTTGACTTGGGGCTATGCAGTGGCAGCCAACGTAGAAAAGCACCTCCTCCTTCCAGGTTCCAAGGGCCTGGAAAGCAGTTCCTTAGCCAGTTACAGGGTTACCAACTCTGGGTTGGGAAATCCCTGTAGATTTGAGGGGTAGAGCCTGGAGAGGGCAGGGTTTGGGGTGGGGAGGGGAGGGGCCTCAGCAGGGTATAATGCCATAGAGTCCACTGGCCAACGCAGCTGTTGTCTCCAGGAGAACGGATCTTGGTCATCTGGACATCAGTTGTAATACCTGGAGATCTCCAGGTGCTACCTGGAGGTTGGCTTATGTTAATTTGGGGCAATGCAGTGGAGCTAAGGTAAAAAAGCACCTCCTTCTATGCCATTTTTTCTGGGTTCCAAGAGTCTGGAAAACAGTTCCATAGCTAGTTACAGGGTTACCAACTCTGGGTTGGGAAATACCTATAGATTTGAGGGGTAGAGCCTGGGGAGGGCAGGGTTTAGGGTGGGGAGGGATCTCAGCAGAGTATAATGCCATAGAGTTCACTGCCCAAAGCAGCCAAAGTAACTTTTTCCCCCGCTATAGAGAACAATGGAGGGAATAGGGGCAACCTGTTTTGGGGCCCATAGAATTGGACCCCCTGGTCCAATGTTCTTGAAACTTGGTGGGTATCTTGGGGAGAGGCTCCACCAGCTACCCTGTGAGTTTGGAGCCTCTCCCTCAAACCCCCTCCCCTCCAGCCCCCAGAATATACCCTATGTTTTCACCATTGACTTCAATGGCCCATAGGATGTAATGGGGCCGAATTGCCGCCAAATTTCTTTCATTCCCTCCTTTCCTTCTCTCTTTTTCCTCTTTCCCTCCTTCTTCTCTTCTCTCTTTCTTTCTTTCCCACCTTCTTCTCTTCTCTTTTTCCTCCTTTCCCTGTTTCCCTCCTTCTTCCCTCTCTTTCTTTCCCTCCACTTTCCTTCTCTTTCTTTCCCTCTTTCCTTCCTTGTTTCCTTCTCTCTACTCTCTCTCTTTCCTTCCCTCTTTCCTCCTTCTGTGGCCCAACTCTCATGAGAAGGAGTTTAAACTTTAAACCCCTTCTCTCTTAGCTCCCCCACCCAGACCAGCTGGGTAAGGGAAGGGGAGGCTTTTGAAGATGCCTCCCCCCATTTTGCTTCCCCTTCTGACGTCACTTCTGGTGATGGCAGGGGGCATGGCATATGCTAATAGCCTAATAGCTCATTAGCATACCATATGCTAATGAGCTCCTGCAGCTGTTTTTCTACGAAAAGACCCCTGACTGTGGGGTTCCAATAGGATTCAAAGATGGGTTGTACATACTTTTAATGTACACATACATACATCTTATATAATAGGCTTGCTATTATATTCACAATTCCAGGCTCTCCCTTTGGCCTTTGAAGAGTACTGCATCATCCATTGGCAGATGAACTGCCACTCAAGAGTAATCAGTTGGCATTGGATGGGTGCTGGGTCTGCTCTTCTCTCCCACCCACTGCAGCCTAGGTCACTCTTCTCTGATTGGGTCAGTGTTTCAAGGTCATTTGCATATGGAAGCTGATTGGACCTCACTCCATTCTACACCTCAAACTACCCCCCCCCCAAGACAGTTGGAACTGTCAGTTGCATATGCAACCTGGTGTATCCTGAGGTAAAATACTGTCCTCACCCACAACACATCACTTCCCCTTCAAAAGAAACAAATCCAATAACACAACCTTGCCACATCACAAAAAAGACAGATCACACCACAAACATAATACCACAAGGCAAAAAATGCCAGCAGTCACCCTATTACTGCCACTGATATGTACCTGATAGCACTTCAGAGGATGGTGTGCAAGTCCCAGGTTCATGTTATAAAAGCTGCCTGGGGGATTATGGACCATTCACAGACTTTCAACCTAACATACCTCACAGGGTTGTTGTGTGTATCATACGGGGACAGGAGAATGATGTCAGCTGCTTTGGTTCCCATTGCAGGGAAAGACTGCCCTTTCCCTAGGTAGAGGCTGCAGGGAGGGTGGAAGAGATGTAAACGTGAAGACAGACAGGCAGATAAAGGTAGGCTGATGGTTGCCTATAAAGGACAAAGGGTTGCCAACTCCAGGTTGGAAACTTCCAGGATATTTTAGGGATGAAGCCTGCTGAGGGTGAGGTCTGAGGAGGAGGACAAGGGGGACCTCAGACAGATACAATGCCATAGACCCCACCCTCTGAACAAACCATTTTTTCCTGGAAAACCGTTGTTGCCAGTCTCCAGGTGACAGTTGGAGAGCTCTTAAAGCTCTGGTGCTAATTCAAAGTGCTGGGGATGTCTTGCATTCTGGCAGGGGATGCTGGGAGTGTAGAAAATGAATGTGGACTGAGTAGTGTTTTGGAAAATCTTTGGAATTGTTTGGTGCATTTACCATGGGGCACCCACCCAGAGCCTCTGGCATCTTCTCACTCTGCTGGCTTCAAAACCAATTTAAGGAAAAATAGAGATATGGAGACTTTTCCATCCTCCTTTGCATCAATCTGTGTTGGCAACCCTAGGCCTGCCAGCACTCTCAGGATGACTTCATGCCTCCTGACTGGCATTACTTCACTAGCCCTGGGTGCTTGCTCCTGTTCAGCAGGATCCTCCCTATAGAAGCTGCCTGGGTGATTTTGGACCAGCCACAGACTTTCTGCCTAACCTACGTTGCAGGGTTGCTGTACAGATCACAAAGCAGAAGAGGAGAATGAAGTAAGTTGCTTTGCTCCCCACTAACGAGAAAGACAGGATTTTGCCTTGGAAGAGGCTGCTGAGAGGGGAGGAGATAAAATTGCCAACTTTAGGTATGGAAATCCTTGGAGATTTGAGGGGTGGAGCCTGGAAAGGGTGAGGTTTGAGGAGGGGTGGGACCTCAGACAGGTACAATGCCATAGACTGCAGCCTCCAAACCAGCCATTTCCTCCTGGGAAACCATTGTTGCCAATCTCTAGGGGAGGGCTGGAGATCAGTCAGAATTGGGAGGGAGGGGGGAGGAGATGGAAAGCTGAAGTCAGAAGGGGAGATAAAGGTAGGTTGATGGTTGGCTGGGAAGGAGATAGCCAACTCCAGGCTGGGAAATTCCTGGAGATTTGAGGGGTGGAGCCTGGAGAGGGTGGGGTTTGAGGAGGGGTGGGACCTACAATGCCATAGACTCCACCCTCCAAACAAGCCATTTCCTCCTGTGGGACCATTGTTGCCAATCTTCAGGTGGTGGCTGGAGATCACTCAGAATTACAACTGCTCTTCAGATGGCAAAGATCAGTTCCCCTGAAGAAAACAGTAAGCTCTGTGTCATTATACCCTGCTGAGGTCACCACAGCAAATTGACTCTGAGTGCCCAAAACCAGGGCACCTGCCCAGAGCCTCTTTCTAGAGCTTGTTGTATGCATTTTCACTACGGGCCTTATTCCTAGTCTATATCTATATCTATAGATATAAAAGAAAATCCCCTCACCATAAAATCAATGCCCAAGCCAAACCCCTGGACCTAGAAACACAAAATTCAGGGAGAGCATTCCTACTATGGTGTAGATGCTCACTAAGAAGGGATTTTTAGAAATTCAACCCCTAAGGGGGTCAAAAGAGGTAAAATGTGCTCCCCCCATTGCTTTCTATGTGGCTGCCAGGCTGCTGCCTCCTTGCACTCCCCCAGTCTCTGATTGGTCAGCTGCAGAGCTCAGTGTTCTGAGGTAAAAAAACCCAAAACCAACAGTTGCAGGGGACTACAGATAGCTAATGACACTTGAGGAAATCAGGAATGGCCAACAAGCACCTGTGAGGTGCAGCAATGCTGCTGGCCCAGCCTCCACAATGCCTTCAAACATGCTCCCCCACCTCCTACACCTGACAGGTGTTTGTCTGTCAGATGCAGCAGCAGGTTCAGAGTGCTTAAAGCCATCAGAGAGTCCAACTTAGCAGTCCTGCTGGCCAAGCTTCCAAAATAGCTTGCAATACCTCTCCCCCACTGGACAGGCAGCTGCCTGTCAGGTGTAGGAGAGGGGGTGGGATGCTTACAGCTGTTGGGGAGGCTTGCTCAGCAGGGTTGCATCAGTGCTGCTGCTGGACCAGCTTCCTCAATTCCTTTAAACACAATCACCCCCCTACACCTCACAGGTGGGTGTTTGTCAGCTGTAGGAGCAGGGCCAGGGTACTTTAATCCCAGCAGGATCACCTTAGCAATGCTGCTGGCCCAGCCTCACCAATTGCTTTAGCCACACTCCTACCCACAATGGTAGAAAAGTGGTTTCCTTTATTTGTAGAAAAGTGGTTTCCTTTATTAAGTTATTTAACTTCTCACAATGTGGGTTCTAGAAAATTGGTTCATATGAACTTGCTTAATATCTGATTGCTTGGATGGTGTTTTGAATATGTAGTTATGTCCCACTTCTTAAATGTAACATGAATGAGAAGCATTTTTATAAAAGGGGGGTATGCCCCCCCCAATTCAGTGCCCAGGCCAAACCCCTGCACAAAGAAAGCCAAAATAAAGGGAGTGCATTCCTACTATGACGTCAACCCCCCCCCCAAAGAGATCTCTGAGAAACATGACCCCTAAGGGGGTAAAAAGGGGCAAAATGTGTTCCCCCAATTGTTTTCCATGTGGCTGGCAGGCTGCTGCCCCCCCTAGATTGGTCAACTGTGTGGTTCAGAGTTCTGAGGTAAAACCTGCCTACTTGCACCCACCTCCCTCTGATTGCTCAGCTGTGGATCTCAATGTTCTGAGGTAAAAACACAGTTAGAAGAGACTGCAGAGAGTTGAGGACATCTACAGAAATCAGCAATTCAAGACTCCTGAACAGACATTTTCCAAAAAAGCCAGCCAGCATAGCAATTGAGTTAATGAATGTTCATGGGGAGATAGTATAAAGGACCTTTCTAGGAGCCATTTCGATGCGTGCCTCCCTCATGAACCTGAAGAAATGTCCACCACATCACCATTCCCTCACACCAATTTCCCCTCACACCTCTCACCTCTTACAGTCCACGAGAAAGCTTCTGGCAAACATCGAGATACACCAACGCTACAACAAGGAAGCAACTTAGGAATGTGGCAAAGACATTTGCACATAGTACTCCTGCAATGCACTGAGCTGTGCAGGCCAAGTACCAGCAAGATCACCCTGAGGTGCTGAGAACAGTCTCCATATGAGCAGAACAATCCAGGAACACAAGTAGAGAGGCCATCACATTAATGGAAGGGGGCAGGAGTTGACTTAACAGACGACTGCTTCTTAAATTGACAGTTCTATGTGGCCTGCTACAGAGTGAGCTCACCAAGCAGCCTGGTGATCCTAGCACCTGAGGGCAGAACCATCACTGTGGTCTACAGAGAGGTCCTTCGGTAGAGAGAAATAATATGTACGTCTCACTTTACACTACAATCTTCTCCATTAGAATTCCTACAACAAATGTTACATTTCAAGCTTCATATAATCAGTATTATAACTGGATTTATGGAACTTAAATACCATAGTGAAGCACAGGTATCAGGCTAGTACATGCATATAATCATTGCAATAGGGGAACATAGAAGTATTGTAGGAATCCTTGTTCAGTGACTTACTAGATTGTTTTGGAAAGAAAGAAAGAAAGAAAGAAAGAAAGAGAGAGAGAGAGAGAGAGAGAGAGAGAGAGAGAGAGAGAGAGAGAGAGAGAGAGAGAGAAAGAAAGAAAGAAAGAAAGAAAGAAAGAAAGAAAGAAAGAAAGAAAGAAAGAAAGAAAGAAAGAAAGAAAGAAAGAAAGAAAGAAAGAAAGAAAGAAAGAAAGAAAATAAATAAATGCTGGGGAATGGAACTCCCTCCCCATTCAGTTAGATCTGGAAAAGAAGAAGAAGAGTCAGAGAAGAGAACAATCACAGCCTAAGGCAAAGTGTTGGGGATATAAGATTGTGAAGCAAGAAAAAAAACAGAGAGTGGAAACATTCCACACAGCCTGTCAGTCAGGCACTAAAGACAGTTCCCTTACAGACAGACAGCAACAGACTTGAGCTGCAACACTTTTCTCTGACGATCACTGGCACAGTCTGCTGGTGAACAAACTATAAATAAGGAATGGCATGAAGGCTGGTATGGCATAGTTCTAAGACAGTGAGGTCTAAACTGGAATATTCTCTATCCCAATCATGCTTAGATGGCTTTAGGCCAACCATTATCCTCTCAGCATCAGTACCATGTCTGCAATGTGGGGATACAAATACCAGCCTACCAGCTGGAGGGTTGTAGTCAAGATGACTGAGACTGTACTGTGAATGTCTTTGTCTCAGGCTCAAACTAGATGTTCTTGAGAATGCAGGGCTGCTGTCAAAAGTACCATCTGCTCCCCTTTCTCTTGCTAACATTGGGAAACCAAAACATATGAGGTGACATCATCATATCAACATAGGTGGGATGGGGGGGGGATGCAATCCCATTTCATTTTGGAGTGGACCTAAAATCATCCCAGCTCTTTTTCAATGGAGGAAAATCATCCCAGAATGGAGCAGGGTAATGCCAGTATTTTGAAAAGCTGCTAGGAAGATGTTTCATGCTTGTCTAGGTGAGCCTAGCTGGAAATAGACTCTGTTGAGAAGGAGCTCCAGCTTTGGGGAGGAAAATATCAATAATATTGATATTATTACGATGGAAGGGGTTCCCCAAGGCAAAAGTGCCTAGGGCCCACAAAAGTCATAATGCAGCCCTGGAGGCAGGTCCTTGGAAAAACAGCTGCTTCTTTCTTCAGCAACCACACTTGTCTCTCCAAGCACCTAGGCAAGTTTAGAAGATGGAAATAGCCCTGCTAAGCTTCTCCTGCCTCTGCAGTGAGAACATATACAGAAATTACCGCAAGAATCTTGGGAACCCTTTTTAAAGGTGTATCATGCCTTGTTCATTAGCATTTTTGACTTAGTTTATAGTAACTCTGTCCTTGGTTAACAACTGATAACTGGCTGTAATGCATTCATTATGTAACTACCTAATTCAAGCTTGTTAGCAAATAGTTTATGTGGCAATTATATACCTAAGGATGGTTAATGGACCACAGGCTAAATTGAATCTGGTCTCATTTGAAATGAAACCATCCCACTTCCTTTTTGTCTCCTACCTCGAGCACGGCACACGGTGAATTTCTCTGCAAATGACAACCAAGGAAGGTTGGGCTACAAAATGTATTGGATAGAAAATATCCCAGATAGTAACTCAATAGGAGTTATTTCAAAGTAGGCATGCATATGAACAAGTTACGTTCACATCATGAGGGGTGGGTGGGTAAGAGAAGGCTTCATCTTTTGACAGATGTCACACCATCTCTGTAACCTCAGATTCCAGCCTGTGATCCCATGGATGAAACCCATTGAAGGTTCCAAGCAAAATGTCATCCTTAAAACCAACCAGGAGTGCGATCATACATACCGGAAGCCACGGCCGTCATGCAATTCTCCCGCGGATTAAAGGGATGCGATCAGACAGACACATCTGTCTGGTGTCCTGGAGTCATCGGCGGGGCGTTGTTTCATGCCGCAGTAGCGTGGTAAAAAGCTACTGCTGAAAACACAGTATTATTGGGAACTGCAGGCGCGTGGCAGGAAGTATGATTGCGCAAACGCGTGTCATTGTAGGCAGGGCAAACAGCCTTGCTTCCTGCCCACCTTTTCCCCCTTCTGTGTGATCGCAGCCTAGGTGTAATAACTCAAACACTTTACAAACCACTCTTTGACATCCCGATTGACCAGAGTTAATTGAACTCCATTTGATTAGCTTGTGTTGATTCAAGTGTAGAGATTTTTTTTTCTCAGTAGTACCCCTCCAGGGCAACAGCCCATTGAAGAAGACACCAGTTAAAAAATAATGCTATGAAATTCATCAAGGAATGCTTTAGAGAGGCTGCATTTAAATTTTGGAAACTCAAACACAAAGTTTAACATGGCCCACAACTTGCATCATTTTTGCATTTGGATAGTGTACAGTAGGAGTTTCTCACTGGAGCCAATGAGAGGAGAATCAGTGTGTTGTATCTGCCCATTGACAAAATTCTACTTTAAATGAATGCCTTTGGGAAGGAAACAAAATTTCTTCTTTTTCCTTTCATCAGCAGTCAACGTAACTGATTGCATTTTAATGAAGGGGGGTTTGCAGTTAATTTCTTTGCAGTCACTAATCCTGAAATACTGGAAGAAAGCTTTGCCTTAAATGCAATTATCCAAAATACTGTATTGGAGCTTAGCTGCAAAAATTTAACTCCCCCCTTTAAAAAACAGGTCAAAAGAAAGTTATATACAAATTAATAACTTTTTAGCAATGCCAAGCATTGCTACAAACATATACCATATACCATACAATTTGCCCAACACTTGTGGAAGGTCACAAACTCCTGTATCAACTTGTCCAGGCCTTAAGATCAGTGGATGAGCTCTTACTGTTGCTCAGCCTCATAGATATTTTCATCATAGATATTTTCATCATCTGGACATGTGGGAAATAAGCTGTTAAAAGAGTCCAGCAGGATCTCAAACACCCTTTACTCCAGCCTGGATCAGTCCACATAACCAGTTCATTTCTGGATTCTCTTGACTTATTTCAACCAGACAGTTGTCCTTCACTGTTGGGAAGGTTACTGGTTCATATGACAGAGGAAGGATTTTTTTTTAGTTGTGCACCATCACTGTAGGCACTGCAACCTGTTTAACTTTGTAGTTGCAGTGGTTGATTTTCTGGTAATCAGTATGAGGTTCTACTTGAAAATATCTAGAACCCATATCATCCTTGCTGTTTAGAGCAAGAATGTTGATCCACAAAGTACAGGAAACCTATCATGGAGATACCTCCTCCCTAAGGATATGGTAGAATGTACTGTCAAGTTGCAATCTACTTATGGTAACCCTGTAGATCAGGCATGTCCAACATGCAGCCTGAGATCTGGATGAGGCCCCCGGAGGGCTTCCATCAGGCCCACAGTGGAACTGGCTGTCTTCTGCTTCTTCTTCCAGTTCTGCTGCTGCTACTGCATCATCGTAGGTTTGCAGCCTACAGATACACACCTGAACAGCTTACTCAAGATTGCAACAGCACCGACATTTTGATGCAATAAATCAAAGCAAGAGGTGTCAGTTATCAGATACTGTTAAATAAATAAAATATTGCAAGAATGTTAATGTTTTAAGCATGTTTTTATTTTAAGTTTTTTAAAAACCTTTGTGTTTATGTCCTTTATAAAGTTTATATCTCTGCTACCTGGCATTACATTTTATGACACACATTGCTCGGCCCAACAAGGTCTCATTTATGTCAGATCCGGCCATCATAAAACAAAAGAGTTTGACTCCCCTACTGTAGATGTCGGGTTTTCAAGGCAAGAGACATGCACAGATAGTTTGTCATTGTGTAGCAATCCTGAACCTCCTTGATGGTCTTCCATCCAGTTACCAGCTGGGGCTGACCCTGCTTAGCTCCTGAGATCTGACAAGATTGGACTAACCAGGACCATAAAGCTCAGGGCCCCTACATGTGTATAGATCACAATATGGATTCAGTAACCACTGATGTATTTCATTTCAAGCATCCTTTTCAATGTCTCACCTGACTTTATTTTCCTAACCACCAGTATTACAATCTCCTCCTAGATCTCTGAACTTCATCTCTTGATGCCTACATCTAATGAGCTCTGAAGGAATAATGGTTCTGCAGGTGACAAAAGGGGATGCTTTTGAATTCTTCCTGGCATGTGATGTTTGTCCTAGATTTATTAAGGTTACATATGTGTGTGTGTGTATTATATATGATATATATGATCAAGTATTGATATATATTTGGATATATACATATATAATATTATGGAAGTACAATGAAAGTACATATTGCAGCAGATATCCAATATGCATAAACACATCAGATAGAGAAGAAGAAGAAGAAGAAGAAGAAGAAGAAGAAGAAGAAGAAGAAGAAGAAGAAGAAGAAGAAGAAGAAGAAGAAGAAGAAGAAGAAGAAGAAGAAGAAGAAGAAGAAGATTGATTGGATTTATACCCTATCCTTCACTTGGAGTCTCAGAGCAGCTTACATTCTCCTTCCCTTCTTCTCCCCACAACAGACACCCTGTGAGGTAGGTGGGGCTGAGAGAGCTCTGACAGAAACTGCTCTTGAGAGAACAGCTCTGAGAGGACTGTGACTGACCCAAGGTCAGTCAGCTGACTAATGTGGGGGAGTGGGGAATCAAACCCAGTTCTCCAGATTAAAGTCTGCTGCTTTTAACCACTACACTGAACTGGCTACATATCCAAACATGCATTAGTTACATCTGTGCAAGTAAAATTTACAGAAGATTGTGTTGGATCATCAGAAGGATTTGCAACAGAACACTAGATGAAGCAAAATGAAAGGGAGAGTACAGAATGGAATGCATACCATTTGTCCAACACTTGTGGGAGGTCACAAACTCTCTTCTTCTCATTGGATTAGCTGCTGTGATGTCATTGACAGACTTGTAAACTTGTAGTCAGACAACTATTGGGATAGATTTGAAGACCTTAGAATCTGAAGCCTACAATCAACATGATAAACTGAAACACTTCATGTGTGTGCACATGAAAGCTCATACCTTGAATAAACCTTTGTTCGTCTTAAAGGGGCCACTGGAAGTTTTGAAACACTTCATCTAAGTTTGATATGGGCTTTTGAATTCTACCCTGTTGGTGTAGCACTGTCATTTTTGTCACTTGTTTGTCCCTGTTGCTTCAGGGTTCCCCCCGCAAAGTGTTTTGCTCTCTCTAGTAGTCCCAGAGGGAGCAAAACACATGTGGAAAAGGGGGGGGGGAGAACCCAAAGCTATGGGGAAAAATGAGTGACAAAAGTGACAGTGCGGAATTGGCCCAAAACAACAGTTTCCTGCCACCTGGCAAGGACTAAGTGACTGTTATTGCTTTCATTTGGCAAATTATCCTGTGGTTATATAGCCAAGTAAACTTCTAGATCTCTTTATTTTGGGAATAATGTATTACATACATTGCTAATGTCACTTCTATATCCAGCGAGAGAAGAGGCAATTCTTATTCAGTGCCATCTTGTGCAAGAGAAAGATGAATCTTACACTTTTTTATTACAAAGGACAAAAACTATTTGCTTAGCATGTGTTATTTATACCATAGGTTACTTTCCCTTTAACGATAATAAAGAGTAAATACAAACCTTTTCAACTACGTCAGATGAAATGAGGGGGTTGTTCTGCATTCTCATGGGCTGGATGAGGGCCAACAACTAAATCTCAGTCAAAGATAAGGCAGAGGTGCTGCCGACTGATACTATATCTAACTGGGGGACTGAGAAGTCAGCTTGTTCTGAAGTGGGGGTGGTGGTGGAGGAGGAGGAGGAGGAGATTGGATTTATACCCCGCCCTTCAGTACCCAAAGGAGTCTCAGAGCGGCTTACAAACTCCTTTCCCTTCCCCTCCCCACAACAGACACCCTGTGAGGTAGGTGGGGCTGAGAGAGCTCAGACAGAAACTGCTCTTTTTCAAGAACAGCTGTGCCAGAGCTTGTGACTGACCCAAGGTCACATCAGCAGGTGCAAGTGGAGGAGTGGAGAATCAAACCCGGTTCTCCCAGATTAGAATCTGTGAACTTAACCACTACACCAAACTGGTACAGTCCAGAAATGAGTTCACAGCTTCATCTCCTGTTTCTGATATTTGGGCTACACACACAATAGAGAATGGGATGGTAAGAGCCTTGAAAAAGTGGGATGGAATCAATGTCAGTTCTAGAATTTAAGGGGGGGGGGCAGGCAGAAAGTTCCTTGGGGCCCTCTCCCATGCCTGTCATCATAGCCCTGTTCCCATCCACCTGCCTGTGTACCCCTCCCCCACTGCCCACCTGGACATCCTTTCCCACTGGCTTGTGAGTTGTCCTAATGCCTGCACTCCCAGCAGCACTGGGGAAGACATGTAGCTAGGAGCATGAGTGATGAGAGGGCTTGTGAGTAGGGGAAGGACATGTGAGTGGGGAGCAGCAGTGAGCCCTGCTAGAGGCCCTGAGCCTCGGCAGCTGCCTCAGCTCAGGATATGATGACATGTATTGGAGCACTTCAGTCTGTAGGTGACAGATGTTTTTTGAAGGCTCCTACAAAGGAACAGAAACTACCTTGTAAGTAGCAAGCATGTTTGTTTAGCCTGGAGAGGAGACAGCTGAGAGGTGATATAATAACCATCTTCAAGTACTTGAAGGGCTGTCATATAAAGGATAGTGCAGAGTTGGTTTCTGTTGCTCCAGAAGGTAGGACCAGAACCAATGGGTTGAAATGAAATCAAAAGTGTTTTTGGCTAAATACTAGGAAGAACTTCCTGACAGTTAGTGTGGTTCCTCAGTGGAACAGACTTCCTCAGGAGGTGGTGGGTTCTGCTTCTTTGGAGGTTTTTAAGCAGAGGCTAGGTGGCCATCTGACAGCAATGCTGATTCTGTGAACTTAGGCAGATCATGAGAGGGAAGGCAGGAAGGGTTGCATCAGTGCTTAGTTCTCATGGCCTTTTCTTACATGTCCTGAGAAATGCTGATCACCACTTTGGGGTCAGGAAGCATTTTTTTTTCTCCAGGTCAGTATGGCCAGGGATCCTGGATGTTTTTTGACATCTTCTGGGCATGGAACAGGGGTCACTGGGGGGTGGGTGGGATTTGTGAATTTCCTGCATTGTCTAGGGAGTTGGACTAGATGACCTTGGAAGTCCCTACTGACTCTATGATTCTAAGTAAGGAATTAGCACATCAGGGAGAAAGATATGAGCCCACCTTGCTGATTGTGCAAGTTTTCTACTTGCAGAGGTATTTGCAGACATTCAAACATTTGGTTCCCCCCTGCAATTTCTGTGCATCTAATTCAATCTATCATGTTTGGATAGGGTTCCTTAGAAAATGCTGGGCAATTTGGGGGAGTGGGGACTCAGCAGAGTTTGGGGAGAAGGTGAGGTGACTTCCAGGTGACACAATAGGCTGCCTCCCCTCATCTCTATGTTCCTTACCATAGACACTAGGGGGCATTCCTATGTGGAGGCCATTTTTACTTCTACTCCACAGTTATTCAGGGGGCAGGAAACTGGGGCTGGGTATGGGTAGGTTCGTGCCCCAGGTGGGTAAATGGGAGGCCTAGGTCCAGACTGTACCACCTTATTCGACTACAAAGGCAGACAGGGTCTGAGAACTAAGCCGAAGAACAACACGGCTATCCAGATGTATCAAATTTTAAATAATTTTGCTTAGGAAAAGGAACTGTAAGAATTTTGGAACATTGGTCTTATGTATTTGTTTTATTTAAAACATTTTATGCCACCTAAATAGAGTCCCCAAGGAATGATGATAGGAATGGATACCAGAAGTCCAGAAAACAAAGCACATAAAAACCACCTTAAATTGAAAGGACACAAAGCTCAAAGGAAAGCTGCCCTCTCTCTGGGCTTGATCATGTGAGTCCTTGCTGAAATAAGTCATTTGTTGCATCAATAAATGAGTAATCAATAGGTGCTTTCCTATCCAAGGCATCGTTGCCATCAGAAAATTTTCCTGAGTCAACAATTCCTGACTGGGCCCTAAATAAAATAACAACCTGTCCATTTGAAACAACACCAAAGTCACCGAGGCTTTGCATCTGCCGACCGCCACATGCTGTGAATTAATCATAAGAACATTTGCAAGCTGTTGTAATTGATTTGTCTTCCTGCAGACAGAAAGGTAGTTTGTTACTCTCACTATGAACATTCATGTTTTACAATGGCCAGGAGATGTGTGAGAGGGGAAAACCAGAGTGAGATTCTAAGGCTTTTTTTAAAAAAAGTAGAAGCAGGAAATATCATCTGGTTGACATCCCTTCCCTTCCAACAAGAAGACCAGCAAGGTGAAAGGAGACTAGTCTAGCGGCAGCCATCCCCCAGGCAATCTTGCTTCTCCTCTTTTCCCAGCAGCAATTTGGCTTCACGTGTCAGTTGCCCTAGGGCTGAAGTGATGAAAAAGTCTTTCTGGACTCAGTCACCAGCCAACAAACAAGACCTGCTGTGAGGTTGCCTGCCTTCCCTTCCAACTATGGGCTTACGCTGGTGCTGAACGAGGAATCTTTCTGCTCCAAATCCAATCTAATCCAAAAATAGGTTATGTGCCTTAGGAGAAGGTGGTGTCCGTATCTGCAGACTTCTACTAATGAGAGAATGCTTTGAGGATCAGGACAGGGTTTAGATACAGAGTGTGGAAATGAGTATAGAGGTAGAAATGAATTCCGGAGCAACACATGCTACCGTGATTTCCAATTTGATTTGGGAAATCTTATTGATTGTCTGCCTTTCTCACTGGGACTCAAGGTGAATTATAGAATAAATCAGTACAATCAACAGACTGGGACATCCAAAATATGACACACTAGGCTTTTGACTACAGAGATCCACTGATTTCTACCTCATCTGCTTGCTGGGTGGGGCCTGCCCAGATCCCAGTGGCAAAAAGTGGTACAATTTGATTGGTGGTGCATCGGATAAACTTGATAGTCCCAGTTCCCTGCTATACATTGTTGATACCACAGCTATGCTTCTAGTAAGAAGGTAATATCATCCGAGAAGATACTGGAAAAGGCAGCATAGAATGTGCCATTGTATAGTTGCCACCAGGAGATGAGTCAGGTGTCAACAGTGAGCCTGCTGCTGGCCTGGGTGGGTGCCCAATGCCTCCAAACCTTGGTATCAGCACTGGGAACCTATTATGTCAAAAGGAAGCTGGGTGGTGCCAGAACCTTCCCTTGTGCACACATATGTCAATGACAGAGCAAGACACTGACATTAGACAATTCTCTGAATTAACCAACAGTGGTTAGCAGTGGAAACCTCTTCATCTGGGAGCATCTTACATGCAGAAAAAGCCTGCTACCCCAGTCCCTACTGTGAATTGCCTTTCACACACACTCACTCATACAATACACCTACATTGTGCCTTGAAGACAAGATGAATGATCCCTCTGCAATTTATTTTCGGAATCAAACCTTTTATAATTACTCTTTTCTGGCTGGAATAAATAAAATTTCTACCTGCAAGCACTTCTGAGGAAGATGTAATTACCCTGGTAAAAATAGAAACATTCTAATGCTTTAAGAACTTCATTTAGAGCAGATATTGTTTAATTAAACAGTATTTCAAAGTCTGAAGAGGGAGAAAAGTTGGTTTGCTGCCCTGCCAACTGGAGCAAATCTGCCATTATTTAATAGAAAACAAAAATGCTATAAGAACTTTCCCGATGGTTGCCTGAATTGCCTGAGCTTTCTCAGTGCAGGAGTTCATAGACTGCTTAAAACCCAAATTCCCAACTGCATCTAATATGAAAGCACCTGGACACACCTACAAGTATGTCAGTTTTAATTGATAGTATTGTTTTAAGTATAAGTTTTAATTGATAGTATTGGTCTATCAAGATAAATACATGGAGCAGAGGTCCATCAGTGGTTATTAGCCACAAGGTATGGATAGGGACTCTGGGGCAGGTGATGCTCTGTATTCTCGGTGCCTGGGGGGTGGGTCAACAGTGGGAGGGCTTCTAGTGTCCTGGCCCCACTGGTGGACCTGCTGATGGCATCTGGTATTTTTGGCCACTGTGTGACAGAGTGTTGGACTGGATGGGCCATTGGCCTGATCCAACATTGGCTTCTCTTATGTTCTTATGGTAATAAAAAAACCCTGTTGATAAGCATTATTTCTAAGCAATCTGTCTTGGAATTAAAAGGCAAATAATAGATTTAGATTTAGCACTGAGATCTATATTTCACTGTGTTGAGAGGTGGGGACAGTGAAGACTCCCATAGTGATTGGCTGAGGAAACATGATTGCATAGAATGTTCATGGCCATTCCAAAATTTTAATGTCAGGTGGGCTAGGTAGAATAGGAGGGTGGGCAGCAATGAGAAAGCAGTGGAAGAATTTGTCTAAGCTTATTATTTTACAGCCAATTAATAATTTAGCTGATTCCAATTCCAGTGCAAAAAGAGCACCTGTATGCAAATAAGCACTTAGGCGTGAATTAATTATACCTTTGGACAAATCTTCAAGGAGCAGTTAAATAACGAGCTATAGATAGGGTAACAGCCTTATCTTTTCAAGATAGCAAATATAATAAATAATAATCATGTGAACATACTGGAAAGTGTGAAATCAATGAAGAAATAAAAAGAGATCATATGGAAAAAATATAAATTACAACTGAATAAAAAGGGTTAAGTGTTTCTGTCTTCGCAGTTCCAGAAGGACAGAATCTGTTCAGTGGGACTATCTGAGAATTTGCCAAATGATTCATTAAGGTGTAAGGCATGATGTCTGGCCAAGAAGAAAAGTCTTTAAAAGGTTGGAATAGTTCAGAATTTAAAATAATCCAGAAGCATTGGAAAAGATAGGGTGCTCAGTCCCCAGAAAGAGGGTGCACATTTCCTTTTGGCATCGCTACATAACTCGACATGTTCCCTTCATTCTCAGTCAGTCAGTATTCATAACTAAAGGGAGGTCTGAGGGAAAATTTGGGTAGGGAATCCATGAGCTTGAAAGTCTTTCATCTACACAAAAGGATCAAGCTCAGCCATTTTAAAAGATCAGGAAGAAAATCATGGTCTAGTAGAAAAAAAAATCTGAATTTCACCATGGCTTTCCATGCTAACAAGGAGATGGAATCAAGACCAGCATCTAAATATAAACTGGAATACAGCAGTTTAACTACTTTTCCTGGGGCAAAGGCTATAACAAAAATGCTTTTTAAAACACAAATGCCCATTTTCAGTGCCAGCGTACTACCACACACATCACCTGTCGGCCTTACAATCAGCTGCGTGCATCTCTAAAAAAACATAAAGATGATGTAATATAGTTAAGACTTTCCAAAGCAAAGCTGGCCACATTTAATGGGACCTCTGTGTTTCTATAATTTCCATGCATTTGTATGAGTTTTTGGTGGTTAGATATTTTGTCGGGCTCAAAATTGTGTACAGAAAGGCCAGACTGAAAAATGCATTCAACAGATCTTTAATAGCAAACCTAGTGTTTAACCACAACCACAACAGCACTACATCTTTTGTAGAAAAAATAATAATTTTCTAATGCAAGAAAGAGCAGATGGACTCATAGGACCCCAACCCATTTATCTTTCATTAATTTGTCTAATCCTTTCTTAATGAAAAAAGTCATCCATGATACTAACTACTAACATCTCCTATAGTGGTGCATTCCACAAGCTAACTGTAAAACCAGAGGCCATGGTAAACTCTAATCTGTTTAGAAGACATGGGTTTACAGAATCTTGCAGGGAATTGATTTGCTCCTTCATACTAGAAGCTCAGCATTCAGAAATACAAGCTGGGAGGCTGTGATGACTTACAGAGAGGATAAACAAATGGGAATACACTCACCAACCCAAATCCCTTTACAGAATACTGTAAGATCTTAGAGGCTCAAGTACAACCATTTCTCCATACACCATTTTTATTTCATTCTACCCCTTTCCCCTAACGGATGTTCAACATTTCATGTCCTCAGTCCTCACTGAGAGACAGAGAAACCTTTCATGGCATAATAGTACAATTCAAAAAAACTAGACACCAATAAATACATATATACACATATTAAAAGTCTCCACCAAACAGAACCCAGTCCTCACTGCATTGGGGGGCGTTCCTTTTTTTTAAGTATACTAACAAATATCGTGTGAGTCTTCTGAGTTTGCAGAACCCCCTACTTTGCTTGTAGGTGCTGCGCTGATGTTAGTCACTGATTTAGAAGGGGTAATTATTAGGGGCCCAATCCAGCTAGATTTCACAGATAGAGGGAAGCAGCAGTTTGTTACACATCTGGCAATTGAGAATCTTGGATACCATATGCACAATTCCTCACCTGGATTGGGTGCTGCACACTTCTTGCTGTAAAACAACATGATATAATAACTACCAGGTATTTTGAGGAAGCAAGGAACAGGACCACATTATGACTTTTTGTGGGCCCTAGGCACTTTTGCCTTTGTGGGCCCCTCCCACCATAATAATATCAGTATTAAAATTATTTTTGATATAACTTTAAATACTTCAGCATTTTATTTTTTTCTGTTTTGGACAAAATTTAATAGATTTTTGTGGGCCCTAAAATTTAATTTTTCCCTGAGGTGAGGGGAAAAAATCAAAACATTTTCTTTGACCCTAAAATTTCATTCCCCCCTCCCTTCTGATTTTAAAAGAAATTAAAAAACATTTTTGTGGCCCCCTAAAAGTATCATGCACCCTAGGCACTGTGCCTAATGGATAAGTTGGCACCAGCAGGGGATTCAGTGGAATCACACGCACACACACACACACACACAAGTCACAGGCAGTCGAACAAAGTTTAGTCCAGTGGCACCTTTAAGACCAATGAAGTTTAACTCTGCATGCATATAAAACCTTATATCCAGGATTAAACTTTGTTGGTCTTAAAGGTGCCCCTGGACTCAAACGTTGTTCTCTTGCTTCAGACCAACACAGCTACCCACCTGAATCTGATGTCAGGCAGGAGATTCTTCTTGGCATTGTACATAGGGTTGATCTGATTATGGCATAATCAATGCTCTGTTGGTAGATGCAGAAATGTTCATGTCAGCAAGATCTGCTTCAGCAGCTGAAAAGATCCTACTAAATGTTCCCAGAGATAATGGGTTGGATCTGACACCCACTTCTGCCATACCTTCCTCCAATGTAGAAACACTTCCTTCAACAGAAAAAGCTGCCCTAGAGGAAGGCTTTCTCTAGGTCAAGTATTGGTCTATCAAGAGGTAAATAGTAGGATCCAGCTTAATAGAAAGAAGACATAGAAGCTAAACTAGGGGTGCACATTCAGCATAAACTGGGGGAGGGGGGAACAAGCTGCAAGAGGAGCCAGCCCAGGACAGTGGGAGCTGCAAGAGAAGCCAGCCCCAGCGAAGGTGGTTGTGGAGCTTTCAGCTCCCACTGCCATGGCCAATCCTGGACTGCCTCCTTTTGCAGCTCGATTCTCCATTATACCCTATGGGAACCATTGATTATAATGGTCTCCATAGGGCATAATGGAGTTGGAAAAAATCAGGTTTCTTGAATACTTTCTGAATCTGAATACCATACTGGTACTGGCAGGCTTTTGTAGAAAAAGCCCAGCATAATAGGCCACACCCAACAGCAGAAACTCATTAGCATATTAGGCCACACCCCTGACACCACAGCTCATTAGTATATTGTGCCACACCCCCATGTTACCAGAAGTGTGGTCATCCAGCCACACCCACCTTTTGCTTCTTATTCTGTTTACCCTGTTTGTTGTCAACCCAGGATTTTTCTTGTAGCAGGAACTCCTTTGCATGCTAGGCCCTCATGTAGACAGTCCTAATGAGTTTCTGCTGTTGGGTGTGGCCTATTATACTAATGAATTCCTGCTGGGCGTGGCCAACTGGGGAGCCAGCCGGAACTCCATTCCTGTGCATTCCTGCCCAAAAATAGCCCTGAGTACTGGGATTTGGGAATATTGGAAAACATGATATTTTTCGGGTTCAAGATATCTGAACCCGAAAAATATCATTTTTTGCACACTCCTAATCCAGACCCATCACTATCATTTATTTTATTTTATGGATAGTACACCTTTCTCACAGCACCACCTAATGTAAGAATAGGAATGAGCCCCTATTTTGTAGTTTTCAAGAGTGCACGCACCCTGTTGGACCATGGGCAGTCTCTAAAAGTGGGACAGAAAGCAATGTTTCCAGAGGCTGCTTCTGCTGAAATGAAGAGTCAGAAAGAAAACATTGCAGTTCTACCATGTTGTCAGTCTTACTCCACTGGAATGCGGTCATCCACTTAAAGGTGGATAAATGGATGTAAACATTTTCAGTAACTTCTGCTTTTGCATGTTATTTAATGCTAATTGCATTTCAATTTAATGGAAGACAATTCCATTTCCATTCAATTAGTATGCCTGTTTTCCTAAAGCACAGCTATTTTCTTTTCTCAAACACGTAGGAAAGACTGTCTGAATGGTAAATGTGTCTCTCCACGCCAAGAGTCAATCTCCAGCAATTGCTGTGTATTACTCACTTTGAAGCCACATTTCTTAATTTAGTCCTTCATAACTCCTTCCCCCCTTCTCAGAACTGTTTCATCTAGCTTTGCAAGCAGCAAAGAAAAAGAATATTTTTCTACCTGAGAGAACATTGGAACAAAAACATGCTTGAGAAGGATCTAATTACAAGATACAGAAACGCTTTTTAAATTTTCCCTTAGAAATAGCTTTACTCTAAGCTAATGTTTATTCTGAACAAATAGGTAATTAAAAATACTAAACACTTTTCACTTGGAGGACTAGGAATGGGCATGAACCATCTCTCCTCCTCCTAACCTCCAAGTTTGGTGAGACTTGGGGGCCCTTTCCTTGTGGGGCCGTAACATGGACCCCATAAATTCAATCCTCATCAAACTTGGAGACCAGGTAGAAGAGAATCAGCCAGAGATCCCTTGTGACTTTGGTGTCTCTAGCTTGCTCAGGATCCATTCTATGCACCTGTCAAAATGGTCTATACACTCCTGAATCTGCAGCTGTCATAATGACTGCTGGCGGTCATTTTGACAGGTAGAGGTTCAGGAGCGTATAGAACAGATCCTGTGCAGCCTAGAGACACCAAACTTGGAGGGCTTGTAGAGGAGCATCCGGGGAGGTCCCCTGCCTGTCAAAATGGTCACCTTGAGAGTCACAGGTTCAGGAGATTCAGGGGTTTATAGAATGGATCCTGTGGAAGCTAGGGACATCAAAGTTGCAGGGGACCTCCCCTAGATGGTCATTTTGACAGCCACTCACAAAAGCTTCTGCTGCGAGAAATGTTGTTAGTTTAATTCCAATTCCAATAACCTTTATTGGCATACAAATGTTGTTAGTCATTAAGGTACCATTGGACTCCCATTTCATTTTAGCCCAGATTAGGGTTCTCAGACTTTTGATACGTGGGGCACAAGGTTTTTTTTAATGAATTTAAACTAGAGATATATTTCACATTTGTACTTTTTAAATGACATCCTAGATATCTTCTAGAATGGACAATCATTCAGTGGCACTCAATGCATTTTGTGATCCATGGTTCAATCCTTGACATCTCCAAGGCTCTCATGACTTGGAAAAGTGATACCAGTTGGATAAAACAATAAAGGGCTAGACTCACCAAGATGTCTTCTACATGGGTTATGTGCCCCAATGTCAACACTTTTGTGAAGTGTTTCTTTTTCCTGTGTCATTGTGCATCCCCAGCTTTTCTATGACCTTTCTCAAAACTCCTTTGCTCTGAAATTTTGGGAACAATCACAATAAAGCCACAGTGGCTACTGTGATTGGAGGGGGAATCTGGATTTTCTGGCTCACATGGCAGCCATTTTTCCTGTCCCTGTGGCAGCCTGGGGATGGGAGGGCATGGCCCTTCCACAGGACTTGGGTAGGGAAACTGTGGGGAAATGTGACTTATGGAAGTCCTGTTGCTGCTGTGCTTAATCTGCAGTTGTACCAGCAACAGAGAAACCACAAAATTCCACCCCTGTGTGGAAGACGCCTGAGGGTTTGACTTGGTGTAGGGCTGTTTTATGTGTTCAGTAAAAAAGGCAGAAAGCTTTCTTCCAGCTATGCAACAGATGAGATAATATGTCAGGAGAACAGAGTTCAAGCACAACATTTCCATGCCTAAGATCTCAGTTTCAATCTCTGGCTTCTCCAGATAAATGGTAGCAAAGGTACTTCTGTGCCAGAGGCCCTGCAAATGCGCTTAAGGTTCATTCCAGCAATACTGGACCAGTTGTCTGACTCCTATTTCCATATTGGTTTTGGCCCTTACACCCTCCCCATTGCTCAGTCCACCAGGATTGAGACCATGCTTTGGAAGCAATGGAGATGCTTCTGGGATTCACTTAAGAACATGAGAAGAGCCCTGCTGGATCAGACCAGTGGTCCATCTAGTGTAGCTTCCTGTCTCACACCAAATCCAAATATTTCCTCTGGAGGTCCGACAACAAGGCTAGAGGCCAAGACCTCCCACTGATGTTGCCTCCTGGCACTGGTATTCAGAGGTTTATTGCCTCTGAATGTGGAGGTTCCCTTTAATCATCATGGCTAGTAGCTACTGATAAATCCTTCCTCCATGAATATGTGTAATCCTCTTATAAGGCTGTCTATGCCTGTGGCCATCACTACATCACCTAACAGTGAATTCTATATTTATCAACTGAAGTCGGGGTCCCCACATGCCCTTATTTCCCAAAGGGGATGTTATCACCTGTGTATTGCATGATGTATGTGCTTGTGTGACTGCTGATCTCTCTGTCCCATGACTGCAACATATCCAACACCATGGCTTAATTTTCACTGTGGTTCATTCTGGCTCACAAAAGTGACTCATAAAGACACAAAGGGTGCTCCTCTGTAGTGGAAATAAATATACCTAAAAGTAAGACTTCTGAGGTATGAGGTATGCTTGCAATTTTAACTCAGAAAAAGCACGTCTCTGGGTGCGATCATACGTACTGGAAGCAATGGCAGCCATGCAATTCCCCCGTGGATTAAAAAGATGCGATCAGACAGACACATCTGTCTGGCGTCCCGGAGTTGTTGGCAGGGCGTCATTTCACGTGGCAGTAGCGTGGAAAAAAGCTACTGCCGAAAACTCAGTATGATGGGGAAATGTGGGTGCGTGGCGGGAAGTTTGATCGTGCGAACGCATGTCATTGCAGGTGGGGCAAACAGCCTTGCTTCCTGCCCGCCTTTTCCCCCTTCTGTGTGATCGCAGCCTCTGTTATGAAGATTTGGGTACCCAGATTTAAGTATTCAAGGGCTTTGGAGATACCACAGTAGCTTAGAGCACGAAAGGCAAATTCCCTAGTATAATCCATGAGAGACAGTGGGCATAGTCCTTAGAGTGATGGACTAGAATGGGGAGACCCAGGTTCAAATCCAAACTCAGCCATGAAACTCAGCTTAGCACAGTCACTCTTTCTCAGCCTAACCTACCTTACAGGGTGGTTGTGAGGATAACATGAAATAAAGAATTGTCTATGCTGCCCTGAGATCTTTAGAGGAAAGACAAAATAAATAATGTGATGTGGTGGAGGAATTGGCTGTCAACTTGCAGCTGACTTCTGGTGACCCCGGAGGGTTTTCAAGGCAAGAGGCATTCAGAGGTGGCTTGCCATTGCTTGCCTCTGCGTAACAACCCAGGACTTCCTCAGAGGTCTCCCATCCCAACCCAGGGCCAATTCTGCTTAGCTTCTGAGATCTGACAAGACCGAGCCAGCCTGGACCATCCCGATCGGGGTGGGGGTGGGGGGGAGGAAAGAGGTAGGAAAGAAAATGTCACTGTGGTCCTCTGGAGTTTCCTTGGTATGAAAATGTGGGCGACAATGAAGCGGACTGGCACCAACATATTTCAAGGTTAACAAATGTTGATATGTTTCTGCATTACCAAGAGAGAAATTGCAATTAAAATAAAAGCTGTCACTCAAGCTATTATGTCACACTCCACTCCCTCTAGAAATGCTCCAAAAACTCTCTTAGAGCCCCATTATTCAGAAGTCCAGGCCAATTTGCTTCCATTTTGGTGTGCCTGCTGTTCAGAGTGCAGAATTGCCTGTCTGTTCTGAAATGTTTATTTTATGCATGAGACCCATAAGCAGAAACAAAACTATTGTGTTTTTTTTTTTTAATTATTTCAATTTGGGCCAGAAGAAAACCCTTCTGCTGGAATTCATATTTCATCACTCTGAAACATGCCATTCCAACCATATAATTTAGAAACTGGCAAAGACAGATTCCTTTCCCACTCTGGCTGGCAATGCTGTTTCCTACATTCGTACTTCGGTCAACTTTTCAACTGCCAGCAACAAAATGTTGCTTTCATGCAATTTGTTTCCTTTGGAAAGAAAGGCTGGGATGCCTCTTAGTGAAACTCTCAGCAGAAGAAAATATTTAATCCAATAGTAACCTATCTTAAACATAACTATTTTGTTTTCAAGCTACTGTTTCCCCCCCTGCATTTAGGTAGCAGCTAGTTCTGGACAGTATGAGTTGAGAAATGCTATTTGATGTGGTCAGACCCATGTGCTTCACCATTGAGCTTCAGCTTTTCCCAACAGGTTCCAGTCTTGTACTGGCTCAGACTCTGGGCCCAGTTAGGTCAGAGTTGCGTACTTTGACTGGCAGCTACACTGAAGCACATGGTGGTCTGTCCCCAGAATCTACTACCCCAAATCTCTTTGATCATGAGATATCAGGTGATGAAATTGGGACCTTTGTCATATAAAACACATGATCTTGCCCCTGATCCTTGGGCAATGTCATTTGACTCCTGGGTTTGATCGCCTACTCCTCCACATAAAGCCAGGTGGGTGACCTTGGGTCAGTCAAAGCTCTCTCAGAGCTCTCTCAACCCACCTACCTCACAGGGTGTCTGTTGTGGGGAGAGGAAGGTAAGGCCATCATAAGCCACTCTGAGACTCCTTCGGGTAGTGAAGGGTGGGTCTCCTCCTCCTCCGTTAGTGACTGGTGGCCATTGGTATGTGGTGGACTCCACTGAAAAAGCATCATTCTAGAAGTAATGTGAGATGTCCTGAAAGTTCTGCTGGTTTTGTTAGACAGGTGTTAGCCCATTCACTTGGATTGAATCACTTGATGTTGCCTTGGGTTTGCAGTAGAGAATCTACTGTATGTGCAGGAGGTGACAGATTCAATCCCTGGCATCTCTCATGGAGTGGGGAGAGAAATGGGTAACAGGTGATATGAAAGACCCTGGAGAGAAGCTGCAGAACAGTCAACAATGACCTTGATAGACCAACCATCTGACTCAGTAGAAGGCAGCTTCATGTGTTAAGCACTGAATATACAATATACAAGCATTAACAAAACTAGGATGCAGCTTGGAGCAGGAGAACAAAGGGAAAAGTCTGTTGGGCATGCAGAGCAGTGGGGTCTGTGGGTGCTTTGCTGTAGGTGGAGCTAAGTAATGGGGCTCTCACTCAGAGAAAGAAGTCAGCCACAATTCTTGCTGTATCGGACATTTTGCTTGGTAACAAATGTGGGATGTTCACAGTTATCCTGCTCTGATTAGAGTTTTTTGGAACCCCATAAAGCCATACAGTGAGATAAATGGCAAACACACCCCAAGCCTATTTGCATAAATCTTCTTAAATAAAAGCAAAGGAAACTGAGTTTAATCACACCTCGCATGGCGTCTGACCATGTTATTCTGCCACATTCTCATTTCAGATCTGAGCTGAATTACAGTCATTTTAAAGTCACATTGCTGTCACATTAGAACCGTGCAGCACAGCCCATATGCCAGTGGAGTGTTTATTTTCTGGGCTGATCTCCTAACTGCTGGTGGAACAGTGTTTTGCCCTTATTAATGCATCTGAATGGAAACAAACATTTCTGGAGTGCCTTCTCAAAGAGTTCTGTGAGTAACGTTCTTGGACCTTTCTTTTGAAAAGGGAATTAATTATTAGAGTACTAAATTGACAGGTGGTGAACTCTGTGAGCTTTGCTTTTGGTAACTGTCACAATTCATGAGCAGAAGAAGAAGACAAGTAGAATTTTCCATTTGTTCCTAAGACAGATTCAATGAGAGATGCTAAAAAGAGAATGTTCTGACATGTATTTCAATGTGTTAAGTTCAAACTTGGGTTGCTGTTCAAATGTTTAGCCTGGGTTACAAAAGCCACCGGAATGGAATTAACTATGAAGGCAAAACAGGTGCACACTGTACATTGTGCACACTTGAGAAATAGATGCACATTCTTGTTGAGAGCTGAGAGGAATTTGGAGGTAAAAATTCCTACTTAATCAGATCCTCTCTTTTGTGTGATAAAATTCTTCCGCACTGGTTCTGGCAGAATCATGACCATCATACCCCCCCCCCACATATAGGTTCTAACTTCAGATATTACTGCTGTATTACTTTATTTAATAATATAAAGTGATGTTATTACTCTCATTGCTGCTAGCCTGTGGCATATTTTGTATTGTAGTTTTGTTGTTTATGGTGACACTTTGTATTTTTAATGTTTACATTACACTAAGCTACTTTGAATATTTTAATACAGAAAATTGGTATACAAATTATCTAAATAAAAAGATACATTTCTCTTAAAGTAAACATATTTTAAAGTAAGCACATATGAAGACCTTAGCTGGATCAGACCGAAGATCCCCAGAATCTGATACCACTTTTCCAAGAGTTGCTACCCAAATGCCTTGAGAAAGCACAGAAAGTGGTCACAAAGGTGGCTCACCCTATCTCATTGTTATCTTCAGCCGCTGGTATAATGCCTCTGAACATGAAGGTTCCATTTAAAGTATCATGTCTGCTGATAGATACATAGGTCTATCTCTATCTCATAATTTTTTATCATACCCTTCTTCCAAGCAACTCAGCGTTTCATACATGGTTGCCCAGTGAGCTACATGGTAGGGATTTGAACTTGGGTCTTCTAGATCCTTCTCTAACACTCCAACCACTGCACCACACTAACAGATATCCTCCATGAATCTATCCAATCTCCTTTTATAGCTGGTGGCTCAGAGGTTAAGAGTCTGTGCTGCAGACCAGAAGGTCTGTAGTTCAGCAGTTCGAGACCCTAGTACCGCATGATGGAGTAAGCCCCCATCTGTGGCCCCAGCTCCTGCCAACCTAGCAGTCCGAAAACAAGAAATTGCAAGTAGATAAATAGGTACAGCTAGCAGAAAAAAGTTGCTGTAAAAGATAAAAGAAATGGGAAATTAAATACCTATAATAATCCTGATAAATTGTAAATATATACTACCAAATAATAAATATATACTACTGACTTACTTTCAAAATTAAACCACTAGGCACAGAATAAAAGTACAAATGAGGCCTCCAACAGTGCATCACATGCCCAGTGGTGTTTCTCTGGTATAAAGTCTAGTAGTGTATATTTACAATTTATTTATCAATTTTATTATATGTGTTCCCATTTCTTTTATCTTTTACAGCAACTTTTTTCTGCTCCCTATTGATTTTATATCTTGTATCTGTATGATTGTAATGTATTTTTATAGCCAATATGTGCCTCACTGTGTTTGACCTCTGAAGAAGGCTTATGCAGGCCAAAACGTGTCAGGTCAAGTCCATCAGCCCTTGTGTGCCATAATTGGATATTTGTACATGAGGTGTGATTGGGCCCTTATATCTAATTTTAAAACCTTTGTTTAATAAATACATGTATCTTTTAAAAATATATATTTCATATACTAAGCTTTTATTGCTGTACGTATTAATTGAGTACATAGTAAAGGTGGGATATGCAGTAACATTTTTTTATACTATTTGCTGTATTTTGTAGAAGACTGGTCTAGAAAGTCTGTTGGTCTGACCTTGTTAATGGCTGTTTTGATGTTCTGAAAAGCACAGCAACATGTTGTCTATTCTTTGTTATAGATGCCACAGGTCACCTGTTGTCTTCATCTTTGTGTAAAACACTTTCTCCCACAATCCACAGACCTTTGAAGTACACAAAGCATAATTGTTGCGAAACCACTGATCTATTTACATGCATTACCCTTTCATTGCCGACAGCACAGTCCAGAAGGTGCAGGCATTTCACAGTCTGGTTTCTTAGCAGCTGATAAAGGTTAATAAAGCAGAGACTTAGAAGGCCAGGCTTCCAAATGTGTTAAGACCTTGAAGGGCATTTCTCTTCCTGTTGACTAAACTTGCTAGATTCCAGTTCATATGCAGATGGCTTCATTCTCATCGCAACCTGGAGTTACATGAACTAGTATGCCACAGGCATGTAATTATTAATGGGTGATAAAGCAGCCTTCTTTCAATGAACTGATGTTTGTAAATACTACTATAAAATGATGGTGGTTGGATGCCCCCTAAGAACACTAGCTTCAAAGATAAACAGTCATTTTATACTATCTGTCTGTGTGCTATCCTCTAACCCAAAAATTACTGATTCAACAGAACACAAAGGGGGTTTGTTTCTAATTTCCAGAGAAGTGGTCATAAGTAAATTGCTTTTAAAAAAGTGTTTAGAGGAGACTGGGCAATTTAAGTTTTGTTGGTTTTTAATTTATTATGATGTTGTTTTAAGTGTTGTAAGTCACTGTGAGACCCCCTCCTCCAAGAAAAAGACAGACAGACAGACAGACAGACAGGGTAATAACATACATGGGCATAATCCAGATTATGCACACCCAGCAGTGTAGGATGAAAACCCAGAAATGGAGGTGCAGTTTGGGATGGAAGAATGTTAGAAAGGAAAGAGATTGACCAGTGTAGGAAATTTCCTGCTCTATCCTGATGAAGTTCAGGCATGTGGATCACCAGAGGGAAGCTGCACCCTCCATGACTATTGCACAAGAATACACTATGACACACACATACATGTGCAAGTATCAAAAATGCCTCTAACACTGAGCTGTAGCTGCTCCTCCCCTGTTCAGTTCTCTTAGGTTCTCTATACAGGGATGATCTAGAGCCTACCCAGGGCACCTTAAACTGCAGTGTTGGTGGGGTCTGGCAGTGCAGTTTTCATTGGATCCCCATTTACTTTCTCTGTGTTTAAAGGTTTCCTGTGCTATTTTGCTTTGCTATCACAGATGGTGTTTTCGCAATTCTGGGTGGATCCTATTAGGGGAGATGGACCTGTGTGTCTGCCTCCTCCCTTTTGGAGACCCCCTTAAGTGGTCTGGAGTTTTAAGCCATCATGTGGTAGGCCCCGTTCAGGGGCTGTGACCAGGTTTACCATAGGCGTCAAATTGGTACCACTCAGTGGCAGCCGCCCTTGTGATACCAGTAACATGTGTCACTTCTGGGTTTTTCCTCAGTAGGCAGGCTGAGAGATGTATTTATTGAGTGACAGAGGGGGTGCTCAGTTTTCTAGGATCCACCCCTATGATGCACCAACACCTTTTGGTCTATAATTGATAAAAGTTGTGGCCTGCTTTATTAAAAAATAATAATAATTGTGTGGTGTGTTTTTGTGGATTGCCGCAGGACCTCTTCTTAATAAACCCTGTGCCTGCAATCATTACTTTAAGAAAGAGTTGGGCAACAGTGTTTACCCTTTGCCTTCATAAACTGAATTCTGCAGGCATCAATATTTAATTGATGTTTTGCAATAACTGCTAACACTGTACACTGAAGGAGCAATTATCTGAAATGTTGAGTCTTCCCGTGTTTTACCTGTACCTTGCTAGCAACAAAAGAGAAGGCAAAATGTCAGATTGCTGTAAAATTGCTATAGAAATGCTAATCATTATGTACATGTACTGGAGTTTGTAATATCTTCATTACAATTGTGTTTCCAGATGAAAAATTATCTTACCATTGAAAAATAATTGGAACATATAGGCTTACAGAGTATATATGTCAGGGCGAAATCAATAAGCATTTTTTTTTCTGTTTCAGATCAACTGCTCCCCCCCACGTTGTTGATGTTGTTGTTGTTCAGTCACACAGTCGAGTCCGACTGTTTATGAACCCATGGACCAGATCACTCCAGGTCTTCCGCCATCCTCCCGAGTTTGCTCAGTTTCATGTTCGATGCATCGGTAACACTGTCTAACCACCTCATCCCTTGCCGTCCCCTTCAATCTTTCCCAGCATTCGGGTCTTCTCCAGTGAGTGCTAATAATATTGGTGTGGCTCCCCTCACATCAATATTATATTTGTTCTGATCTGAAATTATGTCACCAATTATTTCTCTTCCTGAAAATTTCCCAGGAAAGAACCAAAGTAAATCCCTCCCCTCGAACTACATTTCCCAGTCTGCACTTGTATACTAGCACAATAGTTTTAATTTTTCATGCAGAAAATCCCAGGACAATCCTTGGCATACCTCACTAAAGGACCTCAGGTCTAAAATGCTGAGAAAGACCCCTCCCTGCCTGAGATCCTGCAGAACTGCTGCCTATCTAAGCAGAGGATACTGAGCTAGTTTGACCAAAGGTATAAGGCATCTTCGTATGTTCCCATGTCATTCCCATTCTCTTTAAAGTCATAGAATGTTCACAAATATTGCAACACCAGAGAGAGATGGGGCAGTTTTGGAGTGATTAAAACATTTTTATTCTGTAATCCCAACCAAATGCTCTGGACGTGGCTTGCCATCCATAATAAGATACAATAAAACATTTTTTACCATAACAGTACAGAACAATAGTGCCATAACTAGTATATATGGGATAATAACAAAAGGCCACAGAAATCAACCTACAAGAGCATCTGAGAGAAGTGGAAAGTGGGGAGTTGGATCTAGCAAGGCAGACCTTGGGGAATAGGGTGCTTGGGATTTGAGAGAGCACAAGGACCCAGGAGGCTGCTTGAGGGATGGCTGAAGAGCCTGAGAAGCAGAAAAGGTTGGGACGAAGAGAGGAGTGAGCATTTGGATATTTCTGTTCAGAAACAGCACTCAAAATCCAATTTAGTTTTGAATTAGAATACATAATCCAAAACTAAAGAGGGAATTTCGGGCACTGTTGAAATGAAACAGGGAGTTTCAGATCCTCTTCTAGATCAAAAAATATCCAACACCCCTAGAGGAAGGGCTGCAGAATGAGAAGAAATGGCTGGATTTCAAATAACTATCAAAATCGTCTTTAAAGATTAATTTGCTAATGATACAGTTTAACAGAAATGCTGTAACTTTAGCCCAGACTGCTAACTGTTCTAATGAAAAGGAGAAATGACTGCAAAAGGCAAATGTTCATTTCTGGAATCATTTGGACGCATTTTGCTACATCCTCTTTATCTAATCTTCAAACTCGCCTCCTTTGTTTTGTTTAACACACAGGAAGTGTGACACTCGATTTCTTCCATTTATACCACATCACGTCTTTCTGCGATTCATTATCTGGGAAATAAATTGTAAAGCAAACATCCAAAGTTCAAACCCTCTCAATTTAGCTGTCACAAGGATTTCCAAAACTGCCAACGTCATCCATATAAATACAAACAAATTAAATTTATAAGACCATAACTTCTAAAATGCCGGATTATCGTGTGCTATTTAGCATGCTGTTAGACAGTCAGGTAATTAGTTCACTGCAGAGATTGGGCGTAAAATATTTTTCCATCAATTTTCAGGCTGTTGTTATCAAAACGGTAAATCTTTTGCCATAAATCCAGATGACTCCAAACCAAACAGTACTCCTCTTGCCATGAGTAGAAATTTTCTTTGCTATGACCTCCAGCAGGCTCAGGCAGATTGGAAGAGGAGGGGAAAGAAGGATGGAATAAAATTCTGAGCCAGAGTTCCCTCCAAGCTGAATTAGTGTGAGCTAGCTCACAGCTTTTTAGCCTCCAGCTCACACATTTTTGTCTTAGCTCAGGAAGGATGGCTGCAGGGCAAACTAATTTATGCAGTAGACAAATCACAAAACAACAGCAACAACAAATCACTCACTCACAACTTTAATGCCAGTAGCTCACAAAATAGAATTTTTGCTCACAGGACTCCACAGCTTAGAGTGAGCATTGTTCTGAGCAGAGCATTCACTCAGAGCAAATGCATCCCACTAGCTTGCACAAATCAGCCAATCATAGTTTCAAAGCTTCCTCAAGCCACTAGCCCATATGGACTGGAGAAAAATTATTTCCAACTGCAAAGAGATTTGGTAACAGGAAGCTCCTGATGGCAAGCAGAAACTGCCCAGTGTCAGTGGGTCTACACTTAACAAAATACTTGTGAATTAATCTTTGTACTTGGCTGAGGCTCATCTGTGAAGCAAATGCTTTCCATAGAGAAAGTCCCAGTAGGGTTTGCAAACCTCCAAGTGGTGGCTGGAGATTCCTTGCAAGTACAATTACTCCAGGCAACAGAGATCAGTTCTCTTGTGATCTCACAGTGGTAATTAAATAAATCACTGTACTCACATGAGTTGCTGAATGTAACACAACTGATTTATTGCAGCTAACTTCAGAAAAATACAGAAATGGAAGGTCGGGCCTGTAGCCATGGAGGGGGGGGCAGTTGGAACAACTCTCCCTCCTGAATTTGCCCTGCCCCCTCACTGACAGTCCTCCCAGTTGGTGCTCCTTTCCTCTGCATGTTTAAACTCTGCCAGCATTAAGTATACTCTGTTGCCAAGCACAATAGAGATGAGAAGATCTTGAGACCAAGAAGTGAAAATAATGGGGGGAGACATGGGAAAAATTAGGTTGCGGGAGATAGAAATGAATGAGAAAAGTGTGGAAAAGAGGGAAATAAATTGAGGAAAAGTGAGGGAAAGATCGTTTTATCTTGCTGCAACACCCTAACTACCACTCTGCAGGATCTGGTTGAGTTAGGTACAAGGAAAGGAAGAGAGAAAGGCTAGATTATTATAGAATACGACTTTGTTTAGCAGGTTGCAGGCCAACAGGTAGTGTCACAGCCCTCAGCTGAGGTTGCTTGTCTTGCTCCATGGTTGGATTAGTTCACAGGTTTAGAATGATCTGCTGGGCAAGTCTGCATCAGTCTTGGAGAAAGGGAAGTCTAGCAGATAGCAGAGTGCCTTTTACTGTGTTCAGACTTCCCTGCACTTCTAGCGTCCAAAGCCAGAACTACATTAAAAATAAATGGAGAGACCTGTTGGCAGAGTTCAGAAATAATCCAATCCACACTTGGGAGTTTGCTTTCACTGATTTTACTGCAACAGGATTTTGCAGAAAGACAATAACTGACTATAGGCCATTAATACATCAGAGACGGCTACAGAGCACAAACACTAACACATACTACTATATAGCAGAGAGAGAAAAAACAAGAGGTAGTCTGAACTACAAGAGAAAAACTTTCATTAAACCAAAAACACTAGAGAATGCTCCACAGCTCCCCCTAAGGTACAAGTGGACTAAACTACTCTATCAGCAGTGTTTACAATAATTAGACTCTTAGCTGGCTCTCACTTCTCCAACAAAACATTCAGCTGGATGCTGAGCATGAGGCTGGCTTCAAGGGCCCTCCAGGTGACTCCCCCCAAAAATTTTGTTTTCCCCTCTGTTGGCAGCCTAAGAAAAGGTTATCCCTGCCCACTTTATCAACACCATGAAAACTTATAAATGTCTATCATGTCTTCCCTTACTTGCCTTTTTTCTAAAGTAAACAACCCTAAGCCTTTTAACAAGTCCTCATAGGGCAGCTGCTATACCCCCCTGATAATTTCGGTTCCTTTTTTCTGCACCTTTTCAAGATCTACATTATCCTTTTTCTGGTACGGTGACCAGAAGTGTATTCAATATTCCACGTGTGACCTCACCATAGATTTGTATAAGGGCTGAATGATAGAGTTAGTTTTATTCTTTGTTCCTGTTCTAATTATGGACAACACAGAAGTGGCCTTTTTTCATAGCAGCCACATACTGCTATCACCACAAGATCCCTTTCTTGATCTGTTGCTGCCAGCTCAGATCCTATCAGTGCACATGTGAAGTTGGGATTATTTGCCCCAATATGCATCACTTTTTATGTGCTTATAGAATCATAGAATTGGAAGGGACCTCCAGGGTCATCTAGTCCAACCCCCTGCACAATGCAGCATTCACAGATACCTCCCCCCACACCCCCCGAGTGACTCCTTCTCTATGCCCAGAAGATGGCCAAAAAAACCAAAAAAAAAAAAAAAAAAAAACCCTCCAGGATCTTCAGCCAAACTGGCCCAGAAAAAATTGCTTCCTGACCCCAAAGTAGCAATCAGCATTTCCCTGGGAATGTAAGAAAGGGTCACAAGAACTAAGCACTGATGCAACCCTTCCTGCCCTCCCTCTCATGATCTGCCTCTGAGAAAGCCATGTGAGGCCCTGGTCATACGGGCCAGAAAACGTGGGGGGAGGTGTGGCTGTTCTTCCCGGAGCAAAATAAAGCACGGTAGCCCGATCACATGGCCTGCCGAGTTGCCACGCTCCAACTCTTAGCGCCGATCACACCACAATACTGCAGCATGGTGAAAAAACAGTTCAGCGCAATCACACAAGCCACACTGTTGTAATGTGTGCATGCGCCATTGGGGGGGGCAGGCTGCTGTTGGTGTTTTGTGTGTGCGCATGCGCCATTCGGCATTGGTGCATATCTTATGGAAACTTACAACATCCATTTTGCTCCAGGACATGGGTGGGCCGTGGAATACTAGCACTCCCGCAATTAGATGCCGGCCTTTGCCCCAGGTTTTCCAGAAACTAGTGCTCCTTTCCTGGTAGTTTTTTATCCCACATCTGCGGAGGCAAGCTGCGTGTTGGCCACGGGAGTGCTACGCCTCCCAGATGTGCCTGTGTGATCCCACCCGGAAACCCCGCAGGACTACCGTGTCTTCGGCGGGACAAATGCTCCGTGTGACCGGGACCTGAGACAGGCTAATCTGAGAAGCAGTAAGCAGCCCAAGATCAAAACCTGATCTTCCTGATTAAACAAGGATTTGAATTCAGGTCTCCCTGTTCATTACATCACATAGTATATTGCATTAGTTTTACTATGGAAGGATAAAATAAAAATGCTGGCACCTCTGCTGATGACTAAGGGCACTTCAGCATCATTGGACCTCACATCTCAACAGAAATCTAAGATCATACTCATTCATTCAAAACATTTCTAGGCCACCTTTCTATCCAAACACATGTGAAATAGCTGCTTCTTACAGTCTCTTGGCACCAATGCTCCCTTTAAGCTGTGGAGTTTTGTGAGTAAAAATTCTACTTTGCGAGCTACTGGCATTAAAGTTGTGAGTGAGCGATTTGGCTACTGCATAAATTAGTTTGCTGTGGAGTCATGCTTCCTGAGCTAAGACAAAAATGTGTGAGCTGGAAGCTAAAAAACTGAGCTAGCTCACACTAACTCAGCTTAGAGGGAACACTGCCTGGCACTCCCAGAAACTGGGCAGATGGGAAAGTGCTACACCATAGACTTCTCTCATGTAACCTTGGGCCTGCTTTTCACCATGTTGTTCAGGAACCGCCCACATTGCAGCACAATCAATAAGAGACACCCTTAAGCTTAGGAGAAATTGGCATTCAAACCTGGGTGGGTCTAGTAGATACACCATCCAGCCAAACGCTCTGATTTTCTTTGGCATGACATTCAAAGAGGGATAACTTTTTTTTTTTTTTTTAAGCATGGAAACATTTCTGGTTAAACAAAAGGAGTTATTAGTTAACTAACCCCTAAAAATGGGTGTGGTTCACCTATCTGTCCATATCTGCCTACCCACGATTCCTTCCAAGTAGAAGAAAAAGAGAAGCATCCTGTTGGATCAGACCAATGGTCCTTTTCATCCAATGTCATGTTTCCCACAGTAGATAGCCAGATATCCTAGGCGGTGCAGAAGTAGGGACAACAGAATCAAATGTTTCCCCGTTGCTGCTTCTGCAAAACTGGCATTCATAAGTATTCTGCCTCTGATCATGGGAGTTCCACTTAGCCACTAATGGACATACCCTTTATTTATATATGTGCCCTGCTGTTCATGTCTAGAGTGCTTATGTGTTGGTCTAAAAGCAGTTCATACACACCACAAGAACCTTAAACCCTACCCCCTCTAGGGTTGCCAGGTCTGGGTTGGAAAATACTTGGAGACTTTGGGGGTGGATCCAGGAAAGGGCAGAGTTTGGGGAGGAAAGTGTCCTCAGCATGGCAGTGCCACAGAGTCCACCCTTCAAAGCAGCCATTTTATCCAGGGGAGCTGATCTCTGTCAGCTGGAGACCAGTTGTATTAGCGGGAGATCCCCAGGCCCCACCTGGAGGCTGGCAACCCTGACCCCCTCTCTGCTTCTTACTTTGTTACTTTCTACTGTTTTCAACCAATGTCTTCCAGCCATTCTAACACTAGAAGGAAGTCAGGCTGGAAGGAGAGAGAGAAAAGCACTGAAAGCAACAGAGTACTGAAAGGAAGAAGAAAGGAAAAAGAGCTCCCCTTGCTCACATGCTCCATGTTTCTTAAAAAATAGACTCCCTCTTCCTGCTTTAGATGCGAATGGACTGAACCGTCTAAATATGCATGTACATCCCTTTTTTCATATAGTCTGACCTTTTGGAGCTTCATGCAAATAGGAGAATGGCACCCTTCGCCCACAGTTGGGGCCTTGGCAGTATTTCCAACAGCAAGCTGCTAGCCTGAGTACATCCTCAAGGAGCAAGGGTTGGCTGTTGACAGGTGAGGAGGTTATAAACAGAAATGATTAATCAGTGAGGGCTGCTTCAAAACACAGATGCAAGGAAATTATTGCAACCTTCTCTTCTGGGCAAGTAAATTCCAGGAGATGCCATACCTATTTTTCAACCTTGGCATTCCTCCTGTCTTAAAATAGCTTGACAGAGATGGAAAAGGTGATGGGGAAGGAAACGGGAGCAGCCAAAATCACCTGATGAGAGAAAGAGGCCCTTTGAAAACCTTGCAGAGTTAGTAATGGATTCTTAGAAAGAAGAGGAAAAGAAGAACATCTTGGAAAGGAAATGAGATCTTGAAAAGGTCTTGGAGAGGACAGAGAAGGTGTTAGCAGAGGTTGAGAAAAAGTCAAAGGCCGCTGATCTGTGCATCACAGTTGAAAGCTGGAAAGTGGGAAATGTCTTTGATGAGGGTTTAACTTTTTTGTATTTCTAGAATTCTAGAATACTGAATTGGGAGGCTTTCAAACAAAAGATGCAAAACTTGCAGTGTATTCCTAAGCAGAGTTACAACCTTTTAAGTCCATTGCCTTCAGCAGACTTAAGAGGGTGTAACTCTTCTTAGGGCTGTTCTGTTGATGTGCCTGTCTGGAATACATTGTGCTGTCAAAGATTCCTCTCTGGCAATTCTTAAATGCCAGCTATGTCAGTAACTGATACCTTTTTTAAAATTAGGGCCATCTGAAATATCACAAAACAGTGAGCACAGTCTTTTGAGCCCCCCAGAACTCTTTATCGGTTTACGTGTCCAGTGCGGGAAGACAGGAAACGGTATCTCAGAGCTTGATGGCAGAGACTAGAATCTGCAGATTGAAAAATGGACTTTGGCCTCTTCCATCACAGCTGGAAACACCTTTCTCTTACTTTTTTGTACTTAATATCCAGCCTGATGAAGAGTTTTGAGAAACTCATTTTTTTGTGATTATTTTTTAAAAAAACATATGATGGAATTCTAGATCCCCCCCTTTGGGCACAAGGCTACCCACAATATTTATATATAGTAATTTTCAAACTGTGTGTCATGAGAGTACTCCTAGTGAGAAATAAATCAGTTTAACTGAGTAGAGGTTCCTGGAAATCTGGATTAAATGAGATTGTTTGCTGCTGCTTTGTGTGATTTGGTACTCTGCCCTTGTTTCTGCCAGGGGGGAGTAAATCTGGTGTCTTTCTGCATCAGGGATGGTTGGACAATCCCATCACTGTTGATGCCACAGTTTCCTCACTGAGGAGGTGGTTTCCTGTTGCAACTCTGTGTAAGTCAATGCTCTACCTACCACCTTCTAATTAGAAGAATGATGGGCAGGATACTCTGAAGACGGGTCAGTCCTACTCTCATATTCTCTGAAAGTAGACTGGTACTTTCATAGTCTCTGAAAGTAAGAGCAAAATACACCATCAGTTTTAATTCTGAAATAAACCTTTCAAAATGTGTCTCAGTTATCAGAAATTTTAGAGACCATTTTTATTTTATTTAGATTATTTCTTAGCTGCTTCTCCCTAAAATATGCCCAGAGAGACCCACAGAAGAAAGTACATCATTAAAATCACCAACACAACAGGAAAATGACGGCATTAAAAAAAGATTATCAAAACAACTCTGACAGATGGTTAAAAGAAGCAATAGTACAACACTGTTTGTAGGCTTTTAAAAAGGCACAAGAAAAGCATGTCAGCAAGTTTCTGATGTTCAGTACAGTCGTGCATTTTTGTAATGCCCACCTGCCACTACAAAGATCTCAGGCAAGTATTACCTGGCTGAATCTGACTCATTTCCTTGCATGAGATCAGAAAAAAAGGAGATTGCCAGTGGATCGGTTGCCCCAGAGAAGTACCATTCCCTATTGTGATTTCCTGTCCATGAAATAACTTGAATTTGGCAGGTGGCTGCAGGAGCAAATTTTATGCATGTTCCATTGTTTTCTCCGAAAGATTATGTTTTATGATATTGTTGTTGCTGTATATTTATTTAAAACAACTTCAGAGGAGAAGGAAAGCTGGCTATACCCAGGACCTGTCTGGACCCAATACCTGGTCAGAACAGTTTTTACTTGGTGCCTTAAATGCTAGCAAAGCATGTTTTTCTCCCCAATGGGTCTCCAAAGTGGCTTACAACATAATTTTTTCTCCTCCATTTTCTCCTCAAACCAACCACCCTGTGAGGTAGGCTAGGCTGAAACAGAGTGATTGATCACCGAACAAGCATCTGTGACAGAATGAGGACTTGAATACAATCTCCTGGATCCTAGTTCAACATTGCTATTACTATGCTGGCTTTTAGATATCTGCTCACTAAATAAGGGAAAGGAGTTACATAGACAAGGTGCCATCCTAGAAAAGACCATCTGTTATACTGTTGGGGAAGGGTCTGAAAAACCATGGGGATATAGAACTCAAAATGACACTGAAATGAAGAGATGAACAGTGAAGAAGATTAAAGGCCAGTACCCAGATGGGCATTCACCACTTATGCATGATAGCTTCTAGGGATGAACTGAACATATGAATGAATCAGGGGTTTGCCATTGGCTCCTCCTCCAAGCCCACAGAAGCCAATGGCAAAGCTGAAAGGGGCTTGAATCTCAGCCTTCTCTCCCCCGCCCCCAAGCCCACAGGAGCCCAGGACAAGGCTGAAAGGGGCTTGAATCTAAGAGATCCAACCCCCTTTCAGCCTTCTTTCCCCCCCAAGCATGCAGGAGCAGATGGTAAAGCTGAAAAGGGTTTGAATCTAAGAGATCCAATCCTCTTTCAGCCTTCTCCCCCTCCAAGCCCACAGGAGCCAGTGGCAAAGTTGAAAGGGGCTTGAATCTAAGAGATCCAAGCCCCTTTAAGCCTTCTCCCCCCTCCCCAAGCCCACAGGAGCCCAGGGCAAGGCTGAAAGGGGCTTGGATCTCTTAGATTCAAGCCCCTTTCAGCCTTGTCTCTCCCCCAGGAGCCTATGGGAGCTGATGGCAAAGCTGCTATGTGTAATGGAACAGTCTGCTCTTCCCTTAATATCAGAGTGATTTAGTTTGGTCCTCTTGGAGCTCTTGTTTCACTTTCGTTTTTATATGCTGAATGGACCTGAGAACTGGTGGCTGAGTGAGTACTCTAGCCTGGGAACTCACAGCCAAGGGGGACCTTTCAAATGTAAGTCTGCTCTTCCCTTAATATCAGTGTGACATAGTTTGGTCCTCTTGGAGCTCTTGTTTCACTTTCGTTTTTATATGCTGAATGGACCTGAGAACGGGTGGCTGAGTGAGTACTCTAGCCTTGGAACTCACAGCCAAGGGGGACCTTTCAAATGTAAGCCTTCAAGCTCCTTTTTAACTGCTGGTGGGGGAATTTAGAACTTGGGGAAAGGAAACATACACAGAGGCTTTCATTTTCTTCCCCTTTCTTTCCATTTTTTTCTTCCCCTTTCTTTCCAGCTCTTAGCTCCCTTTCTTTTCCTTTCCCCCATTTCTTTCCCTTTCCTTCCTTCCTTCCCTTTCTTTCTGTCCCTTTCTTTACATTTTTTTTCTTTTCCCTCCCTCTCTCCCTCTTTCTCTCTCTCTCTCTTTCAGCTAGTGAGTTAGGCTATAACCAGCTGAAATAAAGGTTAACAGTCAATAAACACAAAATGTGCCAAACAAAGCTTGAGTCCAGTGGCACCTTTAAGACCAACAGAGTTTAATTCTGGGTCTAAGCTTTCATGTTGGTCTTAAAGGTGCCACTGAACTCAAACTTTGTTCTGTTGCACTGGGACAGATATTCTTAAGTACCACTGCTAATGAAACATTGAGCTGCTATCCTACCTTAAGTATGTCTGGACAGGAGGTATTGGGTCTATCCTAATAATTTGTTCAAGTAACTTTTTGAAGTCTTTTGTACAGTGTAACCCTATTGCCTGTGTGGAAGAGCCCTCTTGAATAATTCTGGTTTGCATAGATTCAGGTGGGTAGCCCTGTTGGTCTGAAGCAACAGAACAAAGTTTGTGTCCAGTGGCACCTTTAAGACCAACAAAGTTTAATTCTGGGTATAAGCTTTGGTGTTCATGCACTCATTTTCAGATACATTGAAAGAGAGTCATCAGCCATTACATGTAGGTAGCAAGTGAGGAGGATGTTGCCCGTATCTGTAGACTTCTGCAAATGCGGGAACTGTAGCCTCTGTTCATAACTGGGTCACTGGTCACTTCTTCAGCTATGAAGTATCTGTAGAAGAGAGCAGTGGCTCACAAAAGCTGATCCCCTGCTACAAATTTTCTTTGTGCTTTTGTGGTTTTGAAGCAGTTTTTCTCCAGGTAGGCTCGCCAGCACTGAGTTGGGAAATACCTGGAGATTTTTGGGGTGGAGCCTGAGCGGTGGGTGTTGCCTTCTGACACATTTGCCTTCTGTGGCATATGCAAATAAGTTATGCTAATGAGTTATGCTAATGGGCTCCTGCACCTCTTTTTCTATGAAATGACCCCTGGAATGAACTATCTTAGAATAACTTGTTACACATTTCTGTATCATCCGGTGTCAAACAATTTTTCCCACTAGAGATAGTTAGACGAAAAGCCTTGATGGATCAGTAACACCATCCCAGCATCCTGTTTCCCACAGTGGCCAACTGGAAGCAGAGGACAGAGCCAGCCTACATATGCCTGCTCTCTTTGTGCACAGATGGATTGAATGTGCAGAGGAGACATGTGCTAAGGCTTAGGATTAGTTCAGTTCTTGGAACATATTTATGATAAGTGTTATGATAACAAAATGGAACTTCTATGTTAAACAGCAGTATATGACCACAATCTTGGGGACAGACCATGGAAAATGGCTTTCTCCATCATGTCTTCCCATATGAGTTTCCAGAGGCATCTAGCTGGCCAATGTCTACACAAAATTCGACTGGTCTAGATATATTCTTACAGTGCAATCTTAAACGCAGTTACACCTTCTAACCCCATTGACTTCAATGGACATAAAAGGATTTAACTCTGTTTAGGATTACAGTGTTGGCGAAGTCCAGTGGGTTTCTTCTGCTATTTCTATATTTTTAAGTCTCCTAGGCAACTTTTATATTGTCAGACTACTCCTAAAATTAAGATTTTCCCCCATACTTCAGCATTCAGCATAAATTGACTTCCTTTAATGTGAGATAAGTGGATTGTGGCAGGCCCTGAAGAAATGTGTAAAACTGAGGGTAAGCTTTGTAGCGTGGAGATCCTTGCTTCCCATCTACCTAAGCGATATTCTGAACCAGTGCAGCCAAGCTCTGTAACCTTTCCCTGTCTCCTTGTCTTTCTGATAACTTAATTACAGACACATGAAGCTTCCTTATATCTAGGGATGAATGGTTTTCTGTTCTTTCCCTGCTGCAAAGTTTCACTCTGCCATGTTCCATTTCCCCTCAATTCTAGTTTAACTAGGTACATTTTTAAAATTAATTTCAGAAGTCAGGCATACATAGTTTGCCACAGATGAGTTCTTTTGATTAATCAGTATATCCTACTATGTTACTGAAATTCAAGTTTACATTGACTGAGCATTGAAAAAGTCATCTCAATCTGATTGTACATCTGATTGCATCAAGAGATTTTTTTTTTCCAGTATGATGTTCTACCAATGTGTGCTCTTGCACATTTGGTAAAATGCTACACATAAAGAAATATTGGTATGTACAATCACAGCAAGATGTCATAGTGTGGAAACTAGCTGAAGTTTATATGGTTATACATGGTGGGCCAGTATACTGAGCCTGTTTGTGCCTTCTGATGCCGAATAAAAACTAATGAACAGGGGGTAGAGCTGAGAGACATTCTCAGGCCTAATAAACATAGTCCCTTGGGATTTATTTTCTTCCCCCACATATCTGGAGTTGAAGGCTACAAGTCCTTTTTTTAAACTTTTTTTTTTTTTTTGCTTTTTATCTCTTCAAACTACAAGGTATAGGGGTCAGGGATGTACTGTACTAAAATACAGAGCAGTGAGGATCATATAATCTCCTATTTTTCGGTTTCTTGATGTTCCCCTAGTTTAAGCTTTTACATGCATGGAGGTTTACTTTAAACAAATACAAGCAAGAATAGCTATAATATCTGTGCATCTTGGTAACTAAAAATAAGAAAGACTTTCAGAGTCTAATTATTTGGCAGCTTTCTTCCCTTTATGTTTGTTCTTATCAAAGGTCAGCTTAACCTTAAGCAGTTTAGGAGCTGCCACTCTTAATTCAGATTCAGAGTCAAAAAGTTCTTCTGTGGAGCTACTCGAAGAGCTGTCACCGCTTTTCAATCCATGTTCATTATTATCTTCTGCAGCATTATTGTCCCCTGCTTTTTCTTCTTCCTTCACCAGACTTTGGTGCTGTTCCAAAAATGCCTTTGCTTTTGTGACAGAGTCAATCTTTTCTTTTTTTCTCTTTAAAGTTGAATATTAGTCCTTCTGGAATTATCCATCTGTAGGGAGTGGAATTTTTCTGTAGAAATGATGTCAAATTCTTGTATTATTTCCTCCTCTTTCTCACCTCATATGGAACATCCTTTAAAACTTTCGCTTCTTCTCCTTGGATTTTTAGGGTGATCCCATTAGTCACTTTCAATATCATATCTTTTGTTGTTCTTTTAGAAAATTTCACAAATACTTCACTGGGCAGATTGATTTTCTTAATAAATTCTGGATAGGTCTGATATACCGTATCCATATCATTTTGTAAAAGTTCTGCTTTACAATCTGCCACTGAAGCTAGGGTTTCGCTTAAGATCTCTTTCAGGTTCTCTCCTTTTTGTTCAGGAATACCTTGAAATCTCAAGACATATGATGATCTTTCCATCTGGAGTTGTAATAGCTGCTGCTTCTCGGAGGTCCTCTCTTTTTCCACTACCTCCGTTCTTTGGTTCAATATTTTTGTCTTCTCATCAACTTTTTTCAGCTTCTTTGTTCTCTTCTCTGTTCTTGTATTGGTTTCTTTCAGTTCCTTTTGTTGGGCTTCAAAGTTATTATTGAGGTTAGTCATCTGATCCAGCAGAGGGCACAATGCTGCAGAAATCATCTTAGAGATGTCTGTGGTTACTTCCAGTCTGGTGACTGGAGTCAATGAGCTGGCAGTTCCTGAAGAAGGTTTCACTCTGGATGCCATTTTTTCACCCCAATTTGACATTGTTTATATTAAAGGCAAAAGTTTTTTTAAAGTTTCTGAAAGTCTTTTTAGTTGCACATTTTCTATCCACCTGCACAGCAGTCAGTTGAATTAACATTCTCTCCTCAAAGCTGTCATTTTGCCCCTCAATTGCCTTCTTTTTTAGCTAGTTTTCAGGGTAGGATTCCCCCCACCCACTTTGTTTGGGGCTTCACTGCAGCTTTGTGGATCTATGTCTAGGTGCTTGCTTCATTTACCTGGTAATCACTCTCATTTTTTTACTCCATGGCTTGCACCCAGGAGTAGGGAAAGTCTCTCATCGCCAGATCGCTTGCTCACTCACTCTGGTGTGCTTCTGTGTGAACCATGGCTGGTCTTGCACTGGCAGGACCTGTCGGAGCAAAGGAGAACCTCAATCCTTCGGCCGTCACCTCAGGAGAGGCACCCCTCACGCTCCAGGCTATGAGCCCCTCTGACAGCACTGGGGGGCCCCCAGAATCATCTGGGATCCCTCCCATCCAATGTGATCACAGGTCACTTCTCATCAGAGCTGTGATGGAGTGCACCCACCAGCAAGATGCCAAAACTGAAAGTCCCAGAAGGCTACAAGTCCTGATACTTCAAGTAATAGGATGTGCCTAGCAACCGGTGCAAGCTTGGGGTATGGGTACATAGCCAGGGCTGGCTCGAGGTGTTTCCGTGCCCTAGGTGGGGCACAGATGCCAACCTCCTGGTGGGGTCTGGAGACCCTTTTGCCACTGCCTCCTCCCCCCAAGGGGGGAGGGGAGGGCAGGCGAGCTGCGCTGCTGCCTCCTGGGCCCTGGCCAGGTGTTCTGTACTGGCAGTGGTGGCAAGTCCCTGCTGGCCACCACCATGCTGCCCCGCCTCCTCCTCCCCCCTGAGGGGGGAGGGGGAGGGAGGGCGAGCTACACCGCTACCTTCTGCGCCCCAGCCAGTTGTCCTTGTACTGGCGGTGGCAGCAGGGAGGTGGTAGTGGTGGCCGCTCGGTTAGGGTGGCTTTTCAGGGGGCAGGGCACCATTTGGCACCCCTGAGGGCCGGCGCACCCTAGGTGAGTGCCTAGTTTGCCTAGCAGGTGAGCCGGCACTGGGAATGTCATCACCATGTCAGCTGGGAAAACCCAGAAGTGATGTCACATCACTGTAGGAACTACTAGAAACTCTATGTTAAAATCACTGGTTTTCTGGAAATTCTGGAAATTCTGGAAAACAATGTAGTGTCACTTTCAGGTTTCCCCCTGAAGTGATGTTATGCCATGTGCGATGCTGGTGAGATTTTAAAATTTATTCTCCTGCCACTGCTCTAAGTGGCAGCAGGCAACAAGGGGTGCCAGCAGGAACAGGAGACCTCAAAACCTTAGACAAGACCACCAGTCAGTTCAAGGAGGTTTAGTAAAGCATTCTTGCAGCCTACTATTCCTCCCTCCCTGTCTTCTAACTTAGGCTCCTGGGTTCCTCAGCCTTGGTTTCAGGGATAATCTCAGTGGGTAGAGGCTAAAACTCAGAGCTGGCATTGTTTAATGTCAGTAATATAATGACAGCACAAATTAGTAGCATACCTGTGGAATTTGTATTGGGGGCAAGTTCTGAAGATACTTCTGGGTCAGCAACTTTTGTATCAAGTAACTTTAAAGCACTTTAAGAAGTAAATGGAGAAGCTTCATTCAAATACATGAAGTCACCAACTCTGGGATGGGGAATTCCTGGAGATCTGAGGGTAGGGTTGCCAGCCCCCAGTTCCCAGCAGGGGTTCCCTCACTTTGGGGGCTCAAATCTGCCGCTGGCCAACTGGCCAGCGGGGGAGGTCCCACCCCCAAATAGGGACATTGCCCAGTAATGTTCCATATGTGATGATGTCACTTGGAAGTGATGGCATCACCCCTGACTTCCCTAACGTGATTATGTCACTTCTGGATCAGAGCCTGGATCTCCCCACCAGCAGCCAGGTAAAACTTTACTACCCCATTTGGGGGTAAAACCTGGGGAAGGTGACATTTGGGGAGGGGATGGACTTCAACAGGGTGTAATGCCATAGTGTCTTCCCTTTGAAAATGATCTCTGTAGTCTGGAAATCAGTTGTAATATCAAGAGATCTCCAAGCCCCAAATGGAGGTGGGCAACCCTAAGTGTCAGACTAGGATCTGGGAGAGGCTGGTTTGAATCCCATCCTGTGGAAGTTTGCTGGGTGATCATGAGGCCAGTGATTCTCTCTTCCTAACCTGCCTCAAAGGATTGTTGTTGTGAAGATGAAAAAGAAGCATGGAGAATGATGTCATAAGCCCTTTGGGTGCTCATTGAGAGTAAAGTAAGGTATAGATCTCGAAGAAAATAAATAAGACTGTCATCTGCAGATGTTCAAGGATTTGGTAGTTATGAAGGGACAGCTTGTTCACCCAGTAAACATGGGGTGTTTATTTCAAGAGCTGATTAGTGAAAATTGATAAGAATTGTAATTACTACACGCTCAGATAAAGCAATACTTGTGAAACGGGAAATCTGTTTTATTGTGGGAAATCCGTTGCATGTGAGCAATAAAAGAAGAGAGTTTTCCACAGTATTATTATTATAGTAAACAATTTGCATATATATTTATTGACTCTTTGTTATTTTTGTCACAGATGTTTTGTTTGGACTTCCAGCCCCCAAGTGGAGCCTGGAAACCTCCCAGAATGACAACTGATCTCCAGACCACAGAGAGCTGTTCCCTTGGAGAAACTCCACCCTGTACAGGCTCTGCCCCCTAAATCTCCAGGAATTTCCCAACATGGAGCAAAGTACAACCTTCATGTTCTCCCCCCACACACTTTTTTTTTTTTTTGCTGGCACATCAGTATCTTCACTGGCATGTGTTACATTTTTTTTCCCATTGCTTGGACCCAAAAAGGTTGGCCTCGCCTTAGAAGTGCCAACTATTAGAGAAGTGTCCCCAGTCACCTCACAGATCTCAGTTTGCCTCTCAGATGCTCTTCCAGAGGCCATGGAAAATCCTCCATAGTCTCAGCAATCCCTGTGACATTTGGCAGTTTCAGCCACCCCCTGGGTCATCCTCACTCTCTTTCCTTCTGACTGTTACAACAGCCTCTCCAGTTCACAGCTGAGCTCTGATGGTCAAATGATGACCCCCCCCATGAAAGAGGCACAGAACCATGGTAACATAATCCTACCCCCCCCAGTTATCAAGTGTAACCCCCCCTTTTTTTTTGCATTGAGCATTCTGATGCATACAATGGGAGGATTATTTTTTCCTAGCTCTGCATCATGCTGCTCAGTTCATCTTTGCATACACGCGTGTTTTTTGAGATAAACGAGGAAAGAAAAATCCCTCTTGTAGTTATTCTCCAGCTTGCCCAGGTGCTTGGAATTATATTTTCCTTGATCCTAATGATATATAGTTTAAGAAGAAACAGACTGAAGGTCTGTCGTGCACATGGAACAAAGCACAATAATTATGGATCCTCACCGTGTAACTGTTCACAGGCTTTTCATTTAGCAGCTGTGAGTTCTTCCTCCCTACATTTTCACTTTAATTTCATATGTGACCCTATTTGGATCAAAATGTATGTAAATCATTTATAACGTCCTTGGGGAAATTCCTGAAGATTTGGGAGCAGTACCTGCCTGGGGAAGGCAGAGCTTGGCGTGGGGGGGGATTTAGCAGGGATGTGAAGCCATAGAATCCCCCCTTTGAATCTGCCATTTCCTTCAAGGAAATTGATCTCTGCAGTCTGCAGTTCTGTTGTAATTCCAGGTGACCTCTAGGCTCTACTTTGAAGTGGGTAACTCTAGTGATGTGATAGTTAGAGTGTCGCACTAGGACTTGAGAGTTCCAGGTTTAAATCCTCTAGGGTTTCTAGGGGAGCCTGGGGGGGGCGGCTTGGGGGCACTATCATGCAATGGCATTATGTCACTCCTCGGAAAAATACAAGGGTGATGTCATGCTGCTCTAAGAATTGCCAGAAACTCTGTGGTTAAAAACAATTTTTTTTTCCTTCCATCAGATAGCAGAGTCCCAGCAGGCAATGGGAGCTGGTGGTGAGACATCTCCTGCCCCCAGATGGTAAATGTCAAGCCTATTTCGTACTCAGTCCTGAAGCTCAGGAAGCCAACATAATATTGCAGTTAAAATACCACACTAAGATCTGGGAGATTTCTGTTCCAATCTCCATTTAGCTAGGAATATCACCAGGTAGCACTGGATCAATCATCCTGTTTCAACTAACCTACTGCACAGGGTTGTTGTGAGATTAAAATGGAGGCGGAGACGATCATGTATGCTGCCTTTAGCTTTTTGGAGGAAGAGTGGGATGAAAATGTGATGCACAGGCAGGTGTGAATGAGCAATCACAGAGACGTCCGTTGACAGAACTTTTCACAGTTTCATGTATCTGTGATTAGTCGCCTGGTAAGAAATTAAGAGGTGTCATGTGGGGGACTGCGAATGTGAGCTGGAAGAAAAGCTGTTGCCAAAGTCAGACTAGAAAACAGAATCCTAAAGAAATGGTCTCAAGGTTCTGGGGAAATAAATATATATAAAAAAGATTTTGAGAAGTGAAACTTAAGGTTGCCGGTACTGATTGATCAGGATTAGGGAGGGAGTGTTATATCTAAACTATACCATAAACAGCCCACAATCAGAAACTACATCTCCCTGCACACCCTGAATTTGACCCTTCCCCCAACACCCCCCCCCCGTTCCCTCATCCTTAGGAGAAGAGAAAGAAGGAGAGGGAAAGGAGAAAGAGGAGGTCAGCCAGAGACTGGCAGCCAAGATAGGGTTGTCAGGTCCCTTTGATTTGCCAGCAGGGGGATGGGGGAGCTGGAAGCATTGTCCCCAATGTGCCAATGTCACCAGAAGTGACATCACACACATGCCTATGTCACTTCCAGGTGACGTAGGAATGTCGGGGGTGATGCTCTGGTTTTGGGGCAAAACTCTATGGTAAAACTGACTTCAACCATGGAGTTTTGCCTGAAAACTAGGGTGTCACCCACTGACATCATCAAGATGCCTATGTCACTTCTGGGTGATGAAGGCACATTGGTCCACATGCTCTTTGGGGGGAGGGTTCCTCCCGCCAGCCAGGTGGCAGGCAGTGGGAAGGAGCCCACAAAAGCAGGGGATCCCCTGCTGCCAACTGGGGACTGGCAACCCTAAGCCAAGAACAGGCCTGTAAGAAGCTTGAAGGGCACAGGTTGTAGAAGCTGGGCCAAAGAATGCCTTGGAGTCGAGCTGTCCAATTGTATTAGGAAAGCCCAGGAAAGAAGACCTTGGAACCAAGAAGGCCATTCCTGCTATGTAACTGACAAGCACAAAAACCTAGTTAAAGATTTCACCTTAAAAATCAAGTTGTTATTTCCCAACTGGGGTACTCACCTCTTGGGTAGGGTCCAGCATTCTCCCAGAATTACTAGTGATTTCCATACCACAGTTGGACGAAATGATAGCAAGAATCAGTGGGCATGCTAGAGTGACATCACATCTCCGCTGAGCTCCCTCCCTCTCCTCTGCAAACTCCACCCTCCCCAGGCATCATCCTCAGATCTCCTTGAATTTCCCACACTAGAGTTGGCAACCTTATATCCCACCCTTTTTTGGATGAAGCATCCCTGTTTACTTGTTAAAGTTCTTTAATGTCCTTTTTGCTTTTATCTATGTATGCAGTTGTTGGAGCCCACTGGGGTTGATACAGAAGTTGCTAACCCTGAATTGTCTTAAGAACTTGCCTCAAATATGAACTGCATAGGCACTGAAATATAAACAAGTGGAACCAGAGACCAAATATTGAGAGTGGAAAGAAAGGACAAGGCAGAAGAACAAGAGGAGAAATCTTTGCTGGAGCTATTGGCTGCTTCGAGGAGGACAAGGAGCTGACCTGAGAAAGGAGCCAGGTTAGGACTGCCAATGCTGGGTTTGGACATTCCTGGAAAATTGGAGGCAGAGTCTTGAGATGGTGGAGTTTGGGGAGGGGAGGGAGCTCAGCAGATTGTGATGCCATAGAGTCTGCCCTCCAAAGCTGCTATTTTCTCCGGGGAAACTCATTACTGTATTCTGGAGAGAAATTGTAATTCCAGGAGATCTCCAGACTCCACCTGGAGTTGGCAACTGGTTGAGCTAATGGAGATTACTTTGGTTTGGAACCTGTCAGGATACGAAATAGTCTATTTAGATTTAGCTGAATGTGTTTTTCCGTGTGATATTCTTACCCCCAAATGCTCTTATGGATTTTGCATAAGCTGCTTAAAAACTTTTAAAAGCATATCTTATTGATGCTTTTAAAAACCTTCAGTAAAAACCTGAGCACCTTGTGTGAGCACCTTAATCTCAGAAGCTTTGTTTCCCACTCTGCATTTAAAGACAATTCCATTCTACATGGGAATTGTGAGTCAGTTGGGTCTTATAAGAAATCTATAAGGTTGTAAAGAAAAGGCTGTTGTGTGGAAACAGCCAAGATTTTTTTTTTTTTAAAGACTTCTACCTGGTGGTTGTAGCAAGGGGGAGTAGTTAAACAGTGCCCTCCGAAGCAGGTCTACTCAGAATCCAACTCAAGTCTGCTCATTGGGACTTATTCCCGGGAAAATGTTCTTACGATTATACTGGAAATGAGGCCACAGAAGCTGTTTTAGCTCACCTTTCTTCCCTCTCATAATGTAGGACGTGTTCTCTCAGGGAAAATTTTACATGTTCCCCAAATGGAAGCTTTTGCTGCAAAAGACCAAAAATTCAGCACAGCCTCGCGTAAAGGCACTGTATACATTCACCTTATACCGGGGGCTAGTGCCTCCCTCAGATCCTGTTGTTTGTTTTGTTCTCTGATTTCCTCTTGGTTCCTATCACTTGGCCACCCCCTCATGCCAATCACAGTCTGTTTCTGCTTCCTCTTTCAGCATTTCTCTTAAGTTTTAACCTTTTCCTCAGTCAAAAAGCTCTCCTTTCTTCCCCTTCTCTGCTTGAAAGAGGTCTGTGCCACCTTGAAATCAGGGCACAGGGAAACAGGCTTTCCACGCTTTTCACAGAATCTCCCAGTGGTTAAAGAAAACACGGTATTAAAAAAACACGTGGTACTAATCCCTCCCATGCACTCCATGGGAGAGAGGGTATCCTGAGAGAGAAGCCGAGATCTATGGATATTTTCATGACAGGTTGTTTTTAAAAATCACAGAGAAAAACATTAACATAGGCACCATTATGGTGTAAAACCAAGCAGATCCACAGATTTTGCTGAATATGAGTGACTGTAAAAAAATCTATATAACTGAGAATCTTCCAACCAGCTGTTTCAATAGATCATACCCATGCATGGATCTCTGAAACATGGAGTGGTCTAATTTGTCTACTGAGTATATCCCTCCCCCCAAAAAGAAGAAGGTGAACTTAAGCTTCTTTAGGGGTATACTGAGCAAAATGAAGCAGGAACATTAGGGTAGCCAAGACACTGTAATAGCAATCCTAAACAGGTTTACTCAGCAACCTACTTAGGCTTATTCAGTGGGGCTTACTCCAGGAAAGGTGTCTTTAGGATTGCACTGTAAATGTTATCTGATATTCTATCAAGGATTTGACAGTGTTTTGTAACTGTAATACAGTGTCTGGTGGGATTTCCCCCCCCCTTTAGCTTCAGTAATTTTTGCTCAAGGTACATTAAGCATATAATTAACTGCGATTAGATGATAATTGCAGTCTGTTTTCCCCCCTAAGTAAAACTGGTTGTTTATGCTTTTACAGTTTGTGCATGGTGTTTATATTGTATGTGCCATGGGGGGAGAAAAAGTTGGAAGGGTGTTAAAAAGTTCCAAAGAAATAATTGCCATGAATTTACAAAGCAATTACAGGCTAATGTATGCCCTGGTTTAAGGAAGGTGCTATATGAATTTCGATGAGATACAATTTTGTATTCTGCTTTTCTCTACAAAGAAGACTGTCAGACTGGGGGGAATCAAACCCAAAACATCTGTATTCAACCATGTAACAATATGTTATTAAAGCAAACAATTATGCTCCTTATTTATAAAAATACCTCTTTGTCACTTCTATAAAAGCCCATGATTTGTATGTAATTCCACAAGAGATATCAAGCCAATATATGGGAGCATTGTTGCCTTTGAAAGATCTTCTTTTGATGATTACCAAAACTGGTGGTTCTTTCTGATTAACCCATGAGGTTCAGCTGCCTTCATCCCTATAGCTCATGCATTGCTGCCCTCCAATTTTTATATCCCTCTCAGAGTTTTCCCATGGGCTGTCTGATTCTTCTGAATCACCACTTTTCCCAAGCCTCTCTTTCCTTGGTCTGATGTTTTCCCAGACTTTCTCCTTTCCTGAGTTCTTTACATTTTTCCCCACATCATCTGGCCCTCTGTGTGATCTGAACAGATTACCCAATGGCAGCCAGAGCATGTGGTCTTCAATGTTTATTGTACCTAGGCATGCTAGTTCAGCTGACCCACCTCTTCAGCTTCTGTTTTGCTCACCAGTCATGAGCAGGGAGTTGAATTTTTGTCTGTAGTTTGGCTGTTTTCTGAGCTGTTTAAGTCTGTTTGCTGGGTTAACTTCAACAAAACAAAGACCATGATGGAAGAAATGCAAAACAATAGAACGCATTGTGTATAAACATACAATATATGCAATGATATTTAATGAAAATATAAATTATGTGCAATGTACTAAACAAGTATAATCACCTTATAGGTATTTACAAAAATCATTCAAATTCATATATAAGCAATCGAATACAGAATCAAAGTAACAAAAAATATAAAGGGAACAGTCCAAATATTCTCCTCTCTAAATAGCTAGCTCCTGTATAAATGTAATCCAAGGTAATATTTTATTTCAGAGCTTGCTGCTAAAGAAGAGGCGATTCAACAGTCCCACCACTGTAGGGCAAGTAATTATTGCTGCCAAATAAGTGATCCAACAACTTCTCGGTTGTCAAGTCATTTCCAGTTTTCTTTCTCAAGAATTGCTCAATATATCGTGTACATCATTCATTGGAACCAATCTCTATTCTCTTAACCAAACATTCTCACTTTCCCCATGGAATTTATATTTAGCAGTTCATCGGCTGACGTGCTGGGGAAAACCAGGATTGAAAAGAAGGTCGTTCCAAGGCACAAGCCTATATGTGGAACTCTTTCCAGCTGGGAGTGGAGCCAGGCAACTGCCCCCAACCTGGGCGCTCCATTGTCGGCATGTGCACAAGAAATGCCTTAACAAGATTGCAGCCTGCTAGACAGATCATGGTGATCTAAGTGACAGACAGAGGCAGTGTTCCCTCTAAGCTGAGTTAGTGTGAGCTAGCTCAGTTTTTTAGCCTCCAGCTCACACATTTTTGTCTTAGCTCAGGAAGGGTGGCTCCAGAGCCAAATTGGTCACTCACAACTTTAATGCTGGTAGCTCACAAAGCAGAATTTTTGCTCACAAGACTCCACAGCTTAGAGGGAGCATTGGTCAGAGATCACATGACTGGACATGTTGCATCAGCCTACAGCAGGTGCTTCAGTGACTCAGCATCTCTGTGCTGATTGGATATTTGGACTGATCTTTGTGTATATAAGTCTGTGCTGTATATACCACTGTATGCCAGTATGGTATCAGGTTGCTTGATGAAGCAGTTTGTCAGTTGAAACTGTGAATACTTCACTATAAGGACTGTGTATATAATGTAAATAAAAGTGTAAATAGCACTAACCTGGCTGGAGTGTCCAAGTTTTCTATGACTCTGCTACACTCAGTATGGAAACAGGAGATATATCACCAGCCTTCATCCACCCACACTACCGTCATCCATAAGGGGGTCTCCACCCAGGGAGGCGGGCATGCAGGTGTGGACTCCCCACAAAATGGATCCATCCCAATGCCTAAAATTGCCATAAAGCTGTGACAGAGAAATAAGCAACTATAAACACAGTAACACAAACCAGATGTAAAAAAGAAGAGGGAGGGAGTGACCAAATGAGGCAAAAAAGAGGGAGAGCCCACTGGCTGCAGGGCTTTGAATCACCCTGATGCAGGGCCGGGCACCCCAGATTCCCATCCCAACCCCACCCACAGCTAATCCCTAGGGAAGGAGAGCCCTGAAATATGCAAAGGGCAGGCAGCCAGTGGAACTGCCTCCAGCACCTGGAGTCTAGGAAACTGCTGTGGACCAAATGGAGCCTGCTGCGGCAACCATGTGACCTCCCTACGTACAAGGATCCCAGCCCAACAGCTGCAAAGCAGCCACCAGTGAGTCAGTGGCTGTGGATTCTGTGAACATACAGTATAGTGCATTAGTGGCATTCCACCGATGCACATTCTCATACAGTATGATTGGAATCCTATTCCCCCATCAGTCATCTTTGCATAGTTCCATAGCCAATTGTTTAATTAGTGAACAAAGAAAGTGAATAACACTGTTAAAAAAGCAAACAAAACCATTTGGTATTTGTCCAAGTTCAAGTTATTGACCATTTTGTGCATTTTTGCACTGCCTTATGGGACATAATTTTCCCCATCCATGACATTTCATTACCTGACCCAATCTCCATGACCTTAGGGGAGAAGCAACTCTACCTAATGTACATTAGCAGCCACAAGGTACACGGAAATGAAACTCCATCACCACAGTGACTGTGCAGCTAGCCACAAAGCTTTTTTGGCAGCTGCTCTAGTTTCATGGTGGAGGCAAGGCAACAGAATCCAATGTGCAGCTCTTGCTGTCATAAATGGTATGTTTCCCTGCAAAACATGTTCACTGTGAAGTTCGTGACACCTCTAGTTGTGACAGCATGCAAATAAAATACATTGATTAGCAGCAACATGCAGGTTCCTTGTGTCTTTTCCATGTGCCTATAAGCATTAACCAAGTTGTCCTCTCCTAGTCCAAAGATTAGCAATTTACTAATTCCATTGATTTCCTTCACTTATTTTTGTGCCAAACATATCTCCATCCAAGCAGAAGGCTTGCTAAATCTGGAACGCTTTGTTGGTTTGCATTTCCATCTTTTGGTTTATCACAACATTTTGCTGTCCTGCAGAGACCAGTTTGAATCCAAAGCTTAACCTATATCCCCCCTAGCGTCTGCTGATAAGGCAGAAAATAAAATAGAAAAGCATACCAAGTTGTAACTTGCCGATTCAGTTTCAGGAGTGGGGGATTTTAGCTAGTGATACAAAGTGAATGCCAAACATGAACCAAGAGACAAAATAAAATGAGGAACCAGGGTTAACGTCAAATGGAAAAGAAAATAGAAACTGCCAGAAGACAGCTATAAATGGAAGAGACCGGAATGAGATTTTATAATACACATCCGTTCCCTTAAGGCCTGATACAACTTAATTCCATCCTGGCTCCTACTGGCAGGGGGTGGGTTTGAAGAAATGTGCAACAGTGTGTCATCGGGATGGTAGAGTGGGTCCTTGTGATGACCACTCATTTCTTGCTGACATTTTAATATTTTATTGATTCCGAGGTCATTTTTGCATCACCACAGCTTTTATGTACAATGTGGAACCTGTACATCTGCCTAGTTTTCTTTGATCAGGCCTTTGGATTTCATATGCACACACACACTTCTCTATGCAAACCCATTAGGGTTGAGCAAACACAGCTCTTTTTTTGTAATGCTTATTTTGTCATTGTAATGCTTATGTTGTCATTGTCATTGGTTCACCTCAGTTATGTACTGCCATGGGTGATTTGTTTGGTTCTTTTACACCATTTTCACACCATTTATGTACAATTGCTGTAGAAAATAACGTTGAAAAAGGGATTCAGTTTAATGGGGGAGACTCAACTCAAGGAGATAAAAATGGGTGTGAAAATAAAGACTCACAGGTTTGTTTCTCACCAGGGAGAAATGCAATTGAAATGGAAATATTCTGGATCAAAGCAAACAGCTTTCTAAATTCCATTTCACTGATAGAAATGATCTTATTGTTCAAAATAGGCACCTGTTCGTCTCCCTTATAATGTCTACCGTGACTTACTCATGCACACTGCTAGCTGCTGAGGGTGTGTGGGTGCGTTGTTGGCAAGGCAGGATAATGCATAATATTTTGATACCAAGACATAGGTATGTTGTTGTAAATACTACAGACAGATAGGGATTGACCTAGCGACTGAGCTCCAGGGCTCTTAGCATTTAAATGTGCAATGTAATACCCAAGCTGTACCCTGAAGGTCATGGGTTGGTGTTGCCGATGAAGGCAGAAAACAGCCTGAAACCTGAAGGAGAAACACAAATCACTGATTGCATGTTATGGTGAACATACAAACACCACGGATGTATGTGTGTACATCTGTTAATAAGAAACAGCCATCATGTATTCACTTTAGAAATGAAACTAAGGGCCAGCACTGGGATAAATGTGGACTAGGGTTGCCAGCCTCCAGGTGGGGCCTGGGGATCTCCTGCTTTTACAACTGATCTCCAGCTGACAGAGATCAGCTCCCCTGGAGAAAATGACTGTTTTGAAGGGTGGACTCCATGGCATTGTACCATGCTGAGGCCCCTCCTTTCCCCAAACCCTGCCCTCTCCTGGCTCCACCCTCAAAGTCTCCAGGTATTTTTCAACCCAGACCTGCCAACTCTAATGTGGACTTTCAATCATATGTTCAACTTTATGTTTATTGAATGTAACATGAGAATTACTCAACTCACTTATAAAGAAAAATCAAATGAACACTGTATATGGATTGTATATGCATTCACTATAAATTGTGAACAGGGCTGAATTCTGCCTTGAATTTGATTGACCCAAAACATAAGGTTATTAAGGCACAAAACAACTAACCAGTTTTACTGCATGAAATTGTATTGGCATGCTCTGTTTGTGAACATGGAATGACTTTCTAGCTGTGCATAACGTGATCTCATAGTTGAGATGAGAAAGATTACTTCCCTCACAGCGATTCTGAAAGTGCAGCTCCAGTCTCACCCAACAATCTTTGGGCACCCAGGGATACATGCCAGGGGGGATGCTGCTGCTGTTCAGTATTCTCCTAGATCTAATTGGCTGGCATTGGTCTGGAGTGATGCTGAACAGTGTATCAATGGGGAAAGCTTGTGGATGGAGATTCTATAGGAAATTCCTGCAGGGTAGTGAGGATTTCAGACAGGAGAACTCAAATTTATTTATTTATGTTTATAAATCCAAATTCTAAGCTGCCCTCCCCCATACTTGAGGCTCAGGCGATGTACAACACTCAAAAGATACAATCATAGATAGATTTAAATAAGTTAAAAACAGTAAAACAAATACAAAGCAATTCCAGATGGTGTCTAAAACCAAATTATCCTTACACCAAGAGGGAGTGAAAGGAAGGAAGGCCAGGCTAAATGAAGACTGTTGCTGTCCTCTACCATAGGCCTGGTAGAACTTCTGTGGAATTGAACTAGGTCCTGCAGGGCACGGATGTCATTTGGCAGAGAGTTCTACCAGGTTGGTTTACTCTTTCTCCTTCTGGTTGCTTCTCGTATCTTCTACTTCTCTGTTGGTCTCACCTGCAATTTTGCTTCTGCATCTCTCCCCTTGCTACTTGAGGCTGCCCTTCTATGGGGGTTCTTGGTGTGTGCAATGGCATCACTGAAAGATTCAGGCCTTTCAAAGCTACATGGTAAAAGAGAACAACCTCCCTAGGGAGGTGCACATGGCCCCTTCACTGCTGATCTTCAGGAGGTGGTTGAAGACCTCCTTTATTTAGTACTGCATTTGATTGACCTAGCTTTCACTACTGGCAGTCCTAACTGGAGTTTTGAAATTATGACTTTTTATGAGTTTTATCATTATTGTTTTTATTGTGTTTTTATAATTTCCTATTTATATTGTAAGTGCCTTGAGTTCTGCCAGGGAGAAAGGTGGCTAATAAATGTTTTAAGTAAAAATAAAATATGGTGGATGACATGTACTCTCTCTTGCATGAACTGTGTGGGTGTGAGCAACCATCGGAAAAAAATGACCTCCTGCACTTAGTTTTTTAAAAAGTATTTCTACCTTGATTCTGGGTCTCAAAGTGGCTTACTCCCCCCAACTCTACAAAAAAAAATCATTTAGACACAGGGAAATAATGTGCACAATACAACTTCAGTTCCTAGGCTGGTCTGCTGGCCTGACTACCATGACATAGTACAGATTCTGTCAAGAGATCCTGCACTTCTTTCAGTTTACTCCTGCTGTAGATGGCCCCGGCTAGTTCAATCTCATCAGATTTTGGGATCTAAGCAGACCTCCAAGGAAGTCCAGGGTTGCTCTGCAGAGGCAGGCAATGGCAAACCACCTGTTTGTCTCTTGCCTTGAAGACACTACTTAGGCTGTGAATTGATGGTATTTTCGATCACCACCACCTGCTGTAGTGTTTGGTTTCTACAAGTATCACTCTTTCTGTCATGAATGGGTTAAGCTGCTGTTTATGTATGTTAATGTTAGTTAGTTAGCATTGGGTCCATTAGCTGTCATGTAGAATCTTCCCATCAAAAATGGAGACATTATTCCTAATGAGGTGACCTTTAGATTTACTGGCTAATCAATATATTGGGCGATGGTATGTGTGGTTTGTCACGTACACAGGGGTGGAGCTTTGGGGGAAAGCTTTCCTTTCCTTTGTTCTCTGCTTCACACACCACAAATTAGCAAACAAGCAAGATGTAGAACTAGTTAGTCAGGATGTTATTATTTTCTTTCCATGTAACCCTTTCCTGCTTCGTAGTAAAGTTTTTCTTTTAAGCTAAACACACATGTGTCTGGGATGCTTGATTTCTGCTGCACAGAAATAACTCTGTTGAACTTATCCAATATGTAGATATCTACCAATGGCCATTTCTAGCACACTGGGAAATGAAAATTTGGTTTTGACATAGCAGCTACTGTGGTATAGTGGTTAGATCCTATTGAACTAGGATCCACTACAAAGCTCATTGTGTAGGATTTGGTCAGGCAACTTCTCACAGTTCAAAACACCTTACAAGGCTGTTGTGAGAATAAAAGGGGAAGTAGGAGCCATGTATGCTGTTGTGACATCCTTGGAAGAAGGGCAGGATAAAAATATGCTATATACTTTGATTGATCCAATGTGGCTACCTTCATGTGCCCCCCCTCCTTCTGTTTATGTAAATCTTGAAATTAAGCTAATTGTTTTAGAGAGGGGAGACCTAGTAAGCTCTGAAAAACCACTGACTTGCTCTGGAGGTTTTTTAAATCACTGAAAATACACAGTGTTGGAGCTGGCAGGACCGCAAGACTGTGCCATAGAATAAAGCATGTACATATGGTTTTGATGTAGCTTTTCCACAAAGCTTTTGGCTATGTATGACATTTTCTCCACATATGCTTTTGAATGTTTGCAGCTTGTAGGGAACAAGATTTCCTTTTAGGGGGCTCTTTGATAGGATTTGTCTATCTGTTGCAAGTATGATCCGCAGTGTCCTGTTTGGAAATTGATGAATGTATTCCCTCTTGAATTAATGACATCATTTGTATTTGATCAACATTTTTTCTGAAGGAGTGAAAGAGTGATGTAAGGCATCCAAGAGCAAAAGCACATCTGACTTTTGTCAACAAAAATGAAAATTCTATCCCATCCACTAAATTAATAGTGTGTCAAACCAGAAACCCTTGGCAGTGCATCTCTGATGTCTCACTCCTTGTGCTACTGTGGCAGCCTGCAGATGGAGAAAACGGCTGGCTTCATTCTTCCCATACAGTAGTGCAGATGGCTGGATGGAGTACTACAGTTTGCAGCCCAGCAGAAGGGATCATGTGCCCCAGAGCCAACAGGAATTCATCTGTCCATCTCTGGCTTGGTGGAGTCCCCATAAAAGGATAGAACAGGCTGGATCCAGCAACAGAGATCTGGACTGCCCATTGGAAAATGGCAGATTGAAGCTGGAGTAGCAGCCATCCACAGGCCAAAAATCCAAGGGTACCAAGTGTGGATGAAAGAAAACCAATATTTTCTTCTGCTGAAGGCTCAAAGACAACTGACCCTCTTTATCCTCCTTAGGTTGGTTACATCTCTTCAGCTCCACCTCATGAAATACAATGGTTGGTCTAAAAGGACTAGAACTCTGACTTGAAACCCAGTATTCTGCCACTTTTCCATTAGCTTCTGCAGAGTGCATTGTCTCCAGTGGTAACCAGGACCATAGAGTCAGGAGGTCCTGGGTGATAAGGGTGCTATCTTAATGTGGGGATGGGGTGAAGTCTGCAGGAAGATTTCCTGGGAATCAACTCAGAAGTTCCTGGCCAATGGTGGTGTCAGAGTCCTGTGTCTGTATAGCTGGTGCTATCACTATCTATCTTGTCCTTTATATCTGTGCTGCCTGAGAGGCAGTGGGTCAACACTATCTGGATCCACTAAGCTTGTATTTTAAGGCTGAGTAATGCATTACAGATGCAGGAAGAGCTGTTCATACATTGACTCCCTGTAGGTTTCCTTGCAGAACTAAGGTCAGGAACTGCAACATCCAGACTGAAATCCTTTGCAGATCCAAACTCAGAAATAGCCCTCTGCCCATCAGCCAGTTCATCACAGACCACCAAGTAGGAGATGCAGTAACCATAATGTCTCTGCTCTGGAGGCAGGGAGGGATTGCTCAGCAGCTGTGATAGTGCCTGTCCTTTGGAGTCAAGTGGGAAAGGGGAAAAGTTGAGCCTCAGTGCTTGGTGATAAGGGAAATACATCTGACTAAAACAAGCAGACACCTAAGATGAGTGCCAGACCAAAGTGGTTTCCACCGAGGCCAACTGGATGGGCAAATACAGGATGGAGAACACCCCAACAGAAAAGTCACATTCCTCTACCACATTGTTCTGAAATTTGCCATTTGTTTCTTTCATCCAAGAGCTTTAAGGAGCCTGATTAAGAACAAAGGAATATTGACCTGCCTTAGTTTGAAGGCTTTATGCCATGTCTTCAGATCTCTTCAATGTCCTCCTTATTCTTAGGGCCTCAGGAACTGTTCCAACTTGCTGTCCTGTGGACCAGCCACAGATACACCTTACAGTCTTTGAAGCCCTCCAAATACTTTCTTCCCAGTGTGAAACCATTAGTTTTGCCCAAGCCCAGCTGAAAATCTGCAGAAATTGCCTGGGAGGAGGGGGGAATCCTCCGAATTGTGATGCTTACATTTCTAAACATAACTTGTCATTAGAACCCATTGAGTGGGATTTCTTGGTCCCAAAGACTCATATTCCTTTATCTTCAGTTCATTCTATGCTTCATTTCCAATTTGTCTCTTTACAAATCTGGCCTTACAAATCCCTCCCTCCTCCTTCCTTGGTTAGACATCCCTGCATGTTTGAAACACTTACTTATGATGGCATTTTGTTATTGCTCTAATGTAATACCCTGAAGGGCCAGGTATATTGTGTTTATATCTAGTGCCGCACGGTATCAGATGTCAAGTGGATTTACCTGGGATCCTCCAAGTGGTCTAGTTTGTTGTCGTGCTACTGTCTGTTCTCATAAAAGAAATAAAGAATGCTAGGATTCCCTCCTGGGCTGAGAACCTACTTCAACTAAGGCTGAGCAGAAACCACTAGCTATATTTTGGAAACATTTTATGAAGCACTGAAAAGCAAACCTCTCCCACTACCCTTTTGATCATTTCTCAGAAGTGCCTGCAGAAGCGTTCCCTAGTTTGTTTATTTGTCTCTCTTAGTTGGCTTTGTTTGCTTTTGATAATGTTATCATTTAACTATATCTGATTGGCCGTGTAGCACTGTAATGTCATATCATTCACCGTGTCATCTCCAATTGCCTGGGATAACCCATCTGATTGATCTAGTAGGCACTGCCCTCAATCTCAATTGACTTTGCTCTTACTGACATGATTACATAGTCAAATCTAACCAGCTACATAGCATTGTGACCATTCTGTTCCATTACATGACTTCCAATTAGCTGGGGTTACCCATGTGATAGGAACAGCTAACTAGAAGGCAGAAAATGAAGCTGAAAAAGCAGTAGATAGGAGAAACCAGGATACCAAATATGATTAAAAAGTGAATTAAATGAAAATTTAATACACAGGATTAAGGGATGGGGGTTATGGTTCACACAGTCACATATCCTACTCTATTTTTGGCCCCCAAATTAAAATTGAAAATTGAAAAATTGAAAATTGGTGTAAGGAACTTTAACAATTTGAGATATGCAGATAGCACCACCTTACTGGCAGAAAATAGTGAAGACTTGAAACAACTCCTGATGAAGGTTAAAGCATAAAGTGTCGAAGCAAGGTTACACCTGAAGATCAAGAAGACAAAAGTAATGACTACTGGGGGAATTACATGAGTTTAATGTGGACAATGAAGAAATTGAAGTTGTCCAAGATTTTCTATTCCTTGGCTTTATCATGAATCAAAAGGGAGACTGCAACCAAGACATCAGAAGGAGATTGAGACTGGGAAAGGCAGCCATGAAGGAGCTAGAAAAGATTCTTAAGTGTAAGGATGTATCGCTGGTGACCAAGACTAAGTTAATTCATCCCATAGTATCCCCCATTACTATATATGGGTGTGAAAGTTGGAGAATAAAGAAAACTGACAAGAAGAAAGTAGATTCATTTGAACTGTATTGTTGGAGGAGAGTTTCATGAATACTGTGGACAGCCAAAAAGACAAATAGGTGGTTTCTAAATCAAATCAAGCCTGAACTCTCCTTAGAAGCTAAAATGACTAAACTGAGGCTTATTGCACTTTGGCCACATTATGAGAAGACAAGACTCACTTGAAAAGACAATAATGCTAGGAAAAGTTGAAGGCAGCTGGAAAAGAGGAAGACCCAACAGGAGATAGATTGACTTAGTAAAGGAAGCTACAGACCTCAGTTTGCAAGACCTGGGCAAGGCTGTTAATGATAGGATGTTTTGGGGGATGTTAATTCATATGGTCGCCATAAGTCAGAAGTGACTTGACAGCAATTAACGCAAACACACACACACACACACATATTAAAATGGAAGAATATTTCATCTATATATCTAATAGTCAAGTTGCCCCCTCCTTGTGGATATCTAAATCTGCACACTGGGGGCACTTGGGGGGCAGAAAGATTTTCCTGCACACTTGGAGCAGTCTCCAGGTGTGCAGAAATCTAAAAAAATTGAAAAAAAGTACATGGGGATATTTAAATCCCCCCAAAAGTAAAAGAGTGTTCCCTGCGCATGCAATGAGAATGCCCTGGCAACTGTCTTGCTGTCACCTCCGCCAGGGCAGGAGGGGGCGGGAGAAGGCTTGGCAGGCCAGTGGCTGTGAATCACTCAGGCCTCACCACCCGGGGGAGGGGGAAAGAGAAGGCTTGATGGGCCGAGCTCAGACCTTGCTGCGGGTGCCAGGGGGAAGGAGGGAGAAGGCTTGGCGGGCCAGTGGCTGGGAGCCACGTGGGCCTCGCCATGGGTGCCGTGGGGCAGTGGAGAAGGGGAGGAGGCTCACCTGTGGCTGCTTCCTTCTTCTCCACATAGAGCTCCCCCCACGAGTATCGTAGGTCCCCCTTCCTGTATAATTCTAATGTCATCCCAGAGACCAATCCATGGATGTTTCTAACAGTGGAATGTCAGTTAGAGGGGTCTATGTTTTGATGAGTCAACATTACATCAAGGCATTTTTATATTCCTCCTGTCCTAGCTTTGTAGAATTATGAAGACTGTTCCTTGGTAGCAGATATGTAGAAAAACACCCCTCTCCCCAATATATTACTATTCTATAAGCTGTTATTTCAATATCAAGTTGTAAGGAATTAAGCGAAATGGCAGCCAGCATTTCAACAGATGGCAGATAAAATTGCTAATACTGGGAGAATAATTCTGAGAACTCTTGTTTGTATTTTCTGCTATTTTGCAGATGTTCTGTGAAACAGCCTCTGTTTTTATTTCACAATGAAGGAATTAATAGTTTGGATTGGAAGGGGTTTATTTTTAATAGCTAGGGTTGATAAGTCCCATGGGGCATACTCCAAAATAAGTCGTCATAATATAAGGAGGCACAGCAGCATAGTGTATTGCTCATTGAAATTACCTTAGCTCTGGGACAAAGCAGCCATCTCAAGATAAGCCAATGGTGTGTGTACCCCAGGAGTGGCAGTCTAGTTTTGCTGTTGTAGAACCAGTTTGGTGCAGTGGTTAACTGCGCGGACTCTAATCTTGGAGAACCGGGTTTGATTCCCCACTCCTCCACTTGCACCTGGCTGGATGACCTTGGGCAAGCCATACTTCTGATAAGAGCTGTTCTTGAAAAAAGAGCAGTTTCTGTCAAGAGCTCTCTCAGCCCCCACCTACCTCACAGGGTGTCTGTTGTGGGGAGGGGAAGGGAAAGGAGTTTGTAAGCCGCTCTGAGACACTTTTGGGTAGTGAAGGGCGGGGTATAAATCCAATCTCTTCTCTTCTTCTTCTTCTAAAATCCTTCACTCGAGGAATTATTTTGGCTTGCATCACTGTTTGCCCAAGAAAAGACCTTCAGCATTTTCTTTCGTTGTTCTGGTACTAATTTCAGTGATTGGCTGCATAAGAACAAGTGGCTAAAATATTGATAAAATGACTTAGGGGGTCCCCAGTTCAAAGGAAAGAGTTCATAGCTCAGAGCACATGCTTTGTTTGCAAAAGTTCTCAAGTTCAGTCCCTGATTATCACCAGTTAAATGAGATCTGGGGAGGCAGAACTGAGAAAGATGTCTGCCTTAACTGGAAAGCTACTGGCAGAATATGTAGAGCAATGAGCTAGACAAGGCAATGGTCTGACACAATATAAATTGGCTTTATATGTGTATATATATATATACCTCCTGAAAACTCATAAGATCATCTAGTCCAGCATCCTGTTTCATACCAAGGACTATCAGCTGCCTCAGAGTGCCAACAAATAGGACACAGACTCCAAGACCTTCCACATGTTGTCCCCCAACATTATTCATAACTTTACCACCTCTGAATGTGGAGGTTCCTTTTAATCACCCATGGATAGAAGCCATTTAATCATCCATGAATCTGTACAATCCCCCTTTAAAACCATCTGTGCTGGTGCAGTGGAAAAGAGTCCAGTAGCACCCTAAAGACTAACAAAATTTGTGGAAGGGTATGAGCTTTGATGACTCAAATTACAATGGAAGAATATTTCATGTAATACTAATGTCATCACAGAGACCAATCCTTGGAAAACTCATACCCTGCCACAAATTTTGCTAGTCTTTAAGGTGCTACTGGACTCTTTTCTACTGCTACAGACAGACTAACACAACTATCCATCTTCATCTATGCTGGTGGTCACCATTACGGGCCACTGGTAGTGGATTCTGCAATTTAATTATTCATTGATGGAAGTACTTCTTCTGTCTATCCTGAATCTATTGCCCATCAACTGTTTTGGGTGCCCCTGAGAACCACATTTTAAGAATCACTAGTATAAATGACAAAGGATTTATATAGTCAATCAAGCTTCAGTGATGCACAACCTCCATTCCTTTGAATATGGACTGTGCCATTTTCCAGTAGGACCATTAGGTTGTTTTTCAATCTTATTTAGTGACCCTCACACTAATCTTCCTAGGAAAAGTCCTTGCTGACACGTAACTAATCAATACCTTCACACTGAAACTACGTATCAGGATTATGTCATATAAAAAGAATTATACATAATGGGTGATGAATTTGCAAAGTAAACTTTTAAAACCATGTGGGGAGATTGTTGTTGTATTGTGCTTGTGTCAGTGAAGGGTCATGACTTTAACTGGCCAGGCTAGTACAATGGCTTGGAATATACAGTTGACTGGGGAACAAAGTAATTTGCAGTCCACCTTCTGTGAGGGAAGGAGAGTTTGTCAATTTGGTGGGATTAAAACACCAAGACAGATAGTCTGAGGAGGCAGGGTATCTATCAGGTGTGGAGGCATGCCTCAGGCAGGTAGGCAAGCAAAGTCTAAGAAGAAAAAAGAACCCAAAGAGGGCTAAGACAAAAAAAAAAGTCTGACAAGGAGGAGGAGGAGGAGATTGGATTTATACCCCGCCCTTCACTTGGAGTCTCAGAGTGGCTTGCAAACTCCTTTCCCTTCCCCTCCCCTCAACAGACATTCTGTTAGGTAGGTGGGGCTGAGAGAGTTCTTTCCAGAACTGTCCTTGATAGAACAACTCTGAAGAACTGTGGCTTGCCCAAGGTCATCCAGCAGCTGCAAGTGGAGGAGTGAGGAATCAAACCCGGTTCTCCCAGATTAGAATCCATGCACTTAAACACTACACCAAACTGGCTTTGACTACAGGAGCTGCAAACCACTGCGTAGAAAAAACTGACTCAAAGATGGTTCCCAATGACATTTTATGAATTCTGTTTTGCTTCTTTCACTGCCCCATGCATCCAAATGAAGTAGCTTTTACATACCCAAACAAAAGCTCTCCTTACCATAGTAAAGATGAGTGAATTTTCCTTATTTCATTTTCCAATGATTTGATTATCAGATTCTTGCTGTAAGATGGCACTTTTAAAGAGATCCTTGGGAGTTTCATGATGGCTTCTATAATCTGTTGATTCTTAGGGGAAAGACTCTTTGTGGATGCTATAAGGTCGTTGCGGGCTGTTTTAATAGTTTGATGCTTTAAATCTTTAAACTGTGATTTACACTGATTTTAATCTATTACCCACCTTGGCTCCCAGTTGTCCTTTTTGCAGAGCATGGCTTCCTTCAGTGATCTGCTGCTGTTTCTGGGTGCATGAAGGTCAGGGCCGCTGGTCTGCATCCTAATGCTGGCATGGTTGCAAAGCTGCAAGGGCAGGAGGCTTCTGTAGTACATGGGTCCACATCTGGTTTGGTATGCTGCTTAGGCACAAGGCTCCCCTTGGTCAAAGTACGGCTGAGTTCAGACTGGCAATTTGCCACGCTATAGCCACTTTTCAGCCACGTTTCCCAAGCAGATTAAAGGGGGCATTTACACAGGCACATCTGCCTGGCATTCCCCACCTGTAGGCACCCCGTACTGTTCTGCTTCGCTCCTGTGTTAAAAATCCTGGAGAGTGCCTTTATCCCATGTTATTCCACTTCCCGGAAATGTGAACGCGAAGCTGAAAAGCTGGAAGCAACCCGCTTCTATAGTGTGCGCCGGGTGTTTCCGCGCATAAGGATTGGCTGTGCTCCGCTCTACCGCCCAATGTGGTGCCGGCACAACGGGGTCCACCCGAAATTGGCTGGATGTGCTTATGCGCATGAACACATATGCGCCCATGCGCCCATACACACATAGAGGAAAAAGTCGTTTACAGCCACGCCTCTGGGCCAGCAGTCTGAATGCACCTGTGTGCCTCCTCCCAGTATGCTCCTGCATCTATTGGCCCCGTGTGACCAGGAAAACCTGGAACAGTTAATTCTGGGGCTTTTTTGCCATGACTGACTCCTGCTGCAAACTGCCAGTCTGTACTCAGCCTACATTCCATCGTCCAGTACAAGAGCACTGCGCTTGGGCAACAGTTCTGTCCATTGCCCTGACACACTCCTTTCACAGTTCAGCAAAGCAGTCATATTTAAGAGTCTTTAATAATGCCATCTGAAGTGGCTGCATCGCAACAAATGGCTGTAACTGTAAATGGCTGCCTGAGAGATTTTGGCTGTAAATGCAGATGTCTCAATCACTTTCTAGATAATGGTGCATATTTTTCTTGGATATTTTTCTTGCTGTGCATTCCCTATAATTTACAGATCACATTCCTGATGTGAACAAGAGTAGATGACATATCAAAGTACTAACACCTCAAATACTGCTATGTCTATTGGTATGCTTTCCTAGTCCAGCAGATGACTATGGCTTTCCACTTTAATCTTTGTCAAATGTTCATATTGGAAATATAGGTTGAACATTTGAAAGGCTGTAAATGGGAAAGAATACATCAGAAATAAAATCTTAGCTCTACTGTTTCTGCCCATAGCCAATTTATTATGTTGCGGAATAGGATTTCATAGATAAAGATGAAATCAGTGGCGTACGACACATCTCCAAATTGCTTAAGGGTGTCAGAGATTGTACAGTTAGTTGATTGACTCCAGCTACCATTTGTAATATGTTTTCCAAGTAGCATTGTGTGTGTGTGTATTGATTGGGGGAGAGGGAAAGGAGGGCAGAGGTACCTGCTTTCCCTCAAATCTATTGCCAAGGGAGACTTATATGCTGTTCATTTACAAGGAAAGCTTTGCTATCAGGCACTCATAGGGAATGCAGGTTGCCAGTCAATCAAATGTGCTGGATATTCAAGCTTATAGCTCTTACCTACTCCTAGGGTTGCCAGCTACAAAATGTTGAAATTCCTGGAGATTTGAGGGTGGAGCCTGAGAATGGAGGAAGGAAATGGACCTCAGCATGGTATAATGCCACAGAGCTCTTTCTAAAAAGCAACCATTTTCTCCAGGGAAACTGATTTCTGTAGTCCAGAGCTCAGTTGTAATTCTGGGATATTTCCAGGCCACACCTGGAGATTGGCATCCCTACCTACTCCCTACCCAAAGGGATGCACAGTGACTAAACCCCACCCCACTGGGAATGTCACAGCAACAACCCCCATGTCTTGTTGGTCCCTTCTCTTTCCCCCCAAGCCATGGAGCTATCTTGCTTAGCAGGCGGACAGGCAGGTCAGATGCCCTGTGACAGAGCTGGCTCCCAATAGTGAGAGTCAGGCTGAGAGAGAAGGAGGCCAGAAGTCCAGCAACAGCCAGAGGCATCAAGCTGGCAGACTGGACAGGTGGGAAGCGTTTGCCCTCTGGGCAATACCGTATAACTGAGTGCTCTGGATAATCAGAAACAGAACAACAAAGTTTTAGCTTTAAGTTTTGTTCTGTTATTTTTCACATCACACATTCTCATTCTTCCTCCAGGGAGTTCAAGGTGGCTTCCATGGTTCTCCCCACCTTTATTTTATCCTCAAAACAACCCTGCAATGCAAATTAGGCTGGGATGCAAGTTAGGCTGAGAGATAGTGACTGGCCCCAAATGTCCCAATGAGCATTGTAGTGGAGTGAGGAACTGAGCCCCTGTCTCCCCAGTCTGAGTGACATTCACCACCAACATTCCTCCAAGGAGTTTATTCACCTTTCTTGTATTTCATCTAGACAAAATCCCCGTGAAGTGGATTAATCTGGGAAACAATGACAGGCTCCGGGTTACCCAGTGGGACAGCATGGACAAGTGAGGATTTCAACCGAGGACAAATAGGGTCTAATTTGATGCTGTAACCACACACAATGCAGCCTTTCTAGTTTATCTTCATATTACATTATGGGTCTGAGGCTGCAAGCCAGTGGCTTGCCCATGGTTATTTAAAGAATTCGTGGCTGAGGTGAGATTTGAACCTGTTTGACATCTCAAACTTGACGCTATACCAATTTCCCGGAAAGTCTTAGGCTCTAATCTTCATCAACAAAGCACTGCTAACCAATGCTCCCTCTAAGCTGTGGAGTCTACTTTGTGAGCTGCTGGCATTAAAATTGTGAGCAAGCAATTTGGCTGCTGCATAAATTAGCTTGGCCTGGAGCCATCCTCCCTGAACTAAGAAAAAAATGTGTCAGCCGGAGGCTTAAAAAATGGTGAGCAGGGCTGGCTCGAGGTGGCTCTGCACCCTAGGCGGGCGCAGATACCAACCTCCTGGTGGGACCTGAAGACACCCACCATGCCGCCCCGCCTCCTCTCCCCCCCAGGGGGAGGGCGGGCAAGCCGCAAGCCAGGGAAGGGGTGGGGGTTTTAACCCCCGCCCCTTCCCTCCCAGCGCTGGCTTGCTTGGGCGCTCCGCAGCTGCAGGGTGCCCAAGCAAGCCAGGGAAGAGGCAGAGGTTTTAACCCCCACCCCTTCCCTCCCAGCGTGGCTCTGAGCACTCTGCAGCTGCGGGGTGCCCAGGCAAGCCAGGGAAGAGGCGGGGATTTTAACCCCCTCCCCTTCCCTCCCAGCACTGGCTTGCCTGGGCGCCCCATAGGTTCGGGGCACCCAGGCAAGCCAGGAAAGAGGCGGGGGTCTTTCCTCCCAGTGCCAGCTTCCCAAAGGGGGAGGGGGAGGGTGGGCAAGCTCCGCCACCGCCTCCTGCACCCCGGTGGGGCGCTCTTCACTGGTGGTGGCAGGGAGGCAGCAGTGACGGGGGCTTTTTGTGGGGGGTGCGGGTGGGGCGCAGTTTGATGCCTCTGCGGCCGGCATGCTCTAGGCGAGTGCCTAGCTCACCTAGCGGGCAAGCCAGCCCTGACGGTGAGCTAGCTCACACTAATCACACTAACTCAGCTTAGAGGGAACTCTGCTGCTCATGTATCTGCTCTACAGAGCAGCAAGAAAAGACTGTCCCCTGTCCTGGAGAAGCTTACTGGCTCCATTTTAACAGAGGGGAAGGAAAACAGAGCTAACAGTAAGCCCTTTACAGTTTCAGAGGGTAGCTGTGTTGGTCTGCAGTAGATCAGCCAGATTCAAGTCCAGCAGCATCTCAGCTTTTGAGAGTCAAAACTCCCTTCATCAGATACCAGTTGGAAATTAGTATCCCTTTATCTGTGATTCGATCCTCCAGCCCCACTCATTTTTCTGCAAAAAAAAAAAAACTGCGGGAAGCTCTGATATGATTCAAAGCCACATTGCTGGAGTGAGAAGTGCCACCATGCCATTTTCCTGATTGAAAATGCCCCCTAAGATGCAAGAAAAGGGTACCTGTCTTTTGAGCCAGTTTGGTATAGTGGTTAAGAGAGACGGACTGTAATCTGGAAGAACTGGGTTTGATTTCCTACTCCTCCACTGGAATCCAGCTGGATGACCTTGGGTCAGTCATAGGGTCTCTCTCAGAGCTCTCTCAGCCCCACCTACCTCACAGGGTGTCTGTTGTGGGGAGAGGAAGGGAAGGTGATTGTAAGCCGCTCTGAGACGCTTCTTCTTCAATTTAAAGCAACTGGGGGGCATTTCAGATCAAACACTGGGCAAAGTGTTAATCACCCTGCCTCCAGTGATCCGTGTGACCCTGGCTGTTGTCTGCAATTACTTGTCTGGGGAGCCAGTCACAGATTCCCAGCACTATGAGCTGTTAAGTCTGGTCTGGAACAGCCAGATGGTTCTGCTCTTGTTGATCAGGCAAACAGTTGGAAGGTCAGGCTTTTTGTATGTCTGTTAGGCCTTGCCAATCCAGAGGCTTCCTGATGTTACATACCCCCATTTCTAAAAAGGTTCCGAGGCTCCATCACATACAGTCCCAGGGTCCCACCCCTGGGCCATGAAGTTCTGGATTTAAGCCCCAGAGTCATCAGAAACACCAAGAACTCATAATTCCTCCACAGCAGTTCGCATCCCGTGCTGTTTTATGTATTGGCTCCTTCCCACATCTCTTCAGCCAAGAGCTTATTTCCAAATAATAAGATGACTCTAATAGGATAGTAACAGACACCGCAGCATTTGGAGGATGCTTCGAATGCTGTTTTAGCTTTTTGAATGAAGCTTAAGCATTTGGCAGACATTAGCATAGAACCAGAGTGGATGATGTGGTTAAAATCGGATGGAGCAATTTAATTTACTCCTTTGGCAGGGTTGCTTCTGCGCCTGATGGTCACATTAAAACAAATGACATTTCACTGCAATCCCTTTGACTGCCTTTGATTTGTAAGACTGGCTTTGATTCCAAACTTGTTATTTGGTGCTTCATTTTCTCTTTTTTGAAAATCCTGTGTTTAAAACTGGAATAGGTTGCCAGGGGAACTGCTTGTTTAATAAAGTCGGAAGACAGTCTAGCCTGATGTATTGAATGTTATTAGGAAAGGTGGCACACACTTGCAAAAATAAGTCAAATTAGTGGGATCAGCAGCGGTGGGTGGATTCTGCCCTTTGAAGCAATGGGCTCTGATCACTTGTTAAATCAACATATACATTTTGACCAGTTTAAATGTGCATTTTCCACCCAATTTTAAATACAATGCAGAAGCGGCCAATGAATTTAAACATTTCAGGGGTTTAACAATGAACAACTAAGAAGACTATGTAGGACAGGATAATGCTGGGTGACTCTTATCAGATGGATGACCCATTATCACTCCACCTTCCCCATGTAGTCATAAAGAGGTATTTTTATTTTTAAAAAGTATTTCTATGGATCTTTAGTGGGGATGAGCTAAAAGCGACATGCTTCTCACAATCACTTTGGCACTGTCAAAAAGCACCCTCCTTGCATTTGGGAATACATAGCAGAGGCAAAAATGTTAAAGTGTGGGCAACTATTCCTAAATTGACTTTCTATGCCCTCAATGGCACGGTGATGGCCAAATCTGATTGGTTACCACATTCTAAAGTTCTGTACACTTTGTGATCCCTGACTGGCTGGGATTTCACACGTGACTCACCTGAGAAGCCTTGCCTTCCATGTCAGTTGACTTTCTTTGTCTTTAGTGGCATAGTCACCCAGCCAAATTAGTTTGGGTACTCAATGTCACGACCTTCTGTGTAATTTCCAGTTAGCTGGGGATCCTATGTGATTCATTGAGAAAGAGGGGGAAATGGTATCAATGTGTCTGTAGAAAAGGGAAGTGACTGCAACCCACCAGAACTGAAAAAGGTGAATATTCTCTCACACAGTTTCAGTTTTGTGTGGGAAATATTTATGCCATCCTTCCAAACATGATTTTTTAGACCAGTGAATCAATAAAAAGGAAACATTTGACACAGTCCTAATCCTAGGTATATATTATGAGGCGCTGGGCACCTTCCTCTTCTACCAAAGCTAATAAAGAGTTCTTAGGATTGTAGAGCAATAAGATCAGAAAACAAACAGGAAAAAAATCCAGAAGACTTTGTTTTGGAAGAGGAGCTTAGGGAGAAACTGGCGAGGTGCCCAGAACAGTTCAGTCTACTGCAAAAAGAAAGGCACTGTTGATTAGACTCTTCATCTGTTTAGTGGCTGCTCTAATTCGCCATGTACTGCTAAGTGCAGGAGAGGTGGCTTGTGTCTTCATATTTATTTACAATGCTCAGTAATTAGCAAGTCAGGGAACAAAGTAACGGGTGCTCTTGCTAAGGTCACCTAGAGGTAGCATCTGTCTCCACCTTTGCTTGAAATGGCAGAAGAGCATCACCCCCATGCCATGAGACCCCTTATTTTAGCCTCCATGAAACACAGCAAACTTAGCATATAGCTGTCTTGTTATGGAAAGCAGGCGTTGTTGCACCTATAAATAGCTGGTGTTCTAAAAGGGGGTTTTCAAGGTAAGCAGTTGGCTGTTGCTGTTTTGGAGCTGAAGATGGGACCCTGGTAGGGTTGCTCTGTCTGCCCTGGAAATCCCTACAGATTGAGGGTGGGGTGCCTGTGAAGAGTGGTGTTATTGGGAGGGGAGTGAACATAGTGGGTGTGTGATGCCACAGAGTTTGCCCTCTGAAAATGTCATTTCCTCCAGGGGAGCAGATTGCTGAAGTTTGGAGACAAAGTTGTAAATCTGGGAGAATTCCAGGCCCCATCTGAAGGCTGGTAACCATTGACCCTTGTGGATCACTGCTTCTCTAATCCCTGAACCACCAGGGATGCTAAAGGAGTTGTTCTGATCTGAAATACTATTGCCATTGCCTAGAATCCTCCTGACTGGGGAGATCAGAATCCCCCCCCCAGGCCCCCAAACAGTCTCAACTCCTAGATATGCTCAGCTTCTGCAATTTGCTGTTGAAGGAGGCCTACCTATCTCCCATACTTGCCAAATTTTGGGTCAGGGTGCCTGACACAATAGATTTTGAAAACTCAAAATCCAGGACCATTTCTAGATTTTGGGGGACCCTGGGCAGACAATGGTCAGTACTCTCCCTCTCTCTGTCTACCACCAAACTCCCCACCTATGCATTCACCTGCCTGTGTGTTAGCGTTACCATTCCCCAGGTGGGGGCAGGGGAATCTCACTTTCATGGCCTCCTGCCCACCAGCAGCCAACTGGTCAATGGCAGGAAAGTCCCTCTCCCAACAGCGACATCACACGCAACGTGCTGACACCACCCAGAAGTAATGTAGGTGCATTGGTGTTGTTGTGTGGGGGGTGACAGTCTGGTTTTGGGGCAAGACTCTATGGTTTTGAGAGTGATTTTACCATAGAGTTTTGCCCAAAACCAGAGTGTCATCACCGACATGCCTACATCACTTCTGGGTGACTATACATGTTGTGTGACATCCCCTCCCACTCCCAGAATGCCCCACCAATTGCAACGATTGGATCTACTGTGCATCCTTCCCACATCCTCTCATGAGTCCTCTTACCTCCCTTGCACTCGCAGCTGCCTGTATCTCCTGCATAGCTTTTCCCTGCTGATGATGGGCTGAATGTACAGAGAGGAGCATGAATAGCATAGTCCTTGTAAAACAAATGGGTGGGGGGAGGGTGTGCACACCAGTGGTAGTAGCCACTCTCCCCTGAGAAGCCCTGGGCCCTGCCAGCTGCCCCTGTCCAGGGTATGCTGACACTGGCTCTATCAAAATCAGATCTGGCATTATAATGCTGTGCTGGAAATATCTTCTGAAAAATAGATAAATTTGTGGCTTACTTTTTAAAAAATCAGGAGAAATGGCAGCTACGCTGGTGATAAGATAGAATTTTTTTTTGCTTGTCTGCATCTTTTTGATCATCACTGCAAGGTCAAACCCTGCAGTAAATCATGGGGATGGGACCATCAGAACAGATGCAGACGCTTCTTCCTTGATTTTCTGCTTTTGCCTCTTGCATTTTTGGGTTTTGCTCTACCAGATTGTCATTTGGGGTTCACTTTCATTATCTGTAAATGAACAGATAGTTTAAGAATCTATTTTAAAACGTCTGCCCTGCCTAATCCAGTGTTCAGGGTGATTGACATTGTTAAGGGAAAAAAAAGCCCCTTCTTTCAACCAAGTAAAAACGATCATTCCAACCAAAAGATGTTAAAATATACTTAAAACTGAAAAAAAGACCAGAGTCCATCCCATAGAATTGGAGACATCTCAGGGACCTGATGAATGGAGGACAATGATTAAGGGAATTGCTGGGAGGAGCTGAGTTGGCATGCAAGCTCTTACAGGTAGATGTGCTCAACTATTGGTATAAGAGGTGCCCCGCATTTTGAGAATGGCCTACTGGGAAGGTGCAACAAAGTTTGTTCTACATCAGTGGAAAAACCATCATTTATACCATCTCTCCCAAAGATATGGATCATCTACCATATACTTATCACATGTCAGGCTGAGGAGGGTTCTGGCTAGTGTCCAGCATCCCCTTTCAGCAAGGCTTGACCCAGCAGAGTGAGAAGGTTTTTCCCCCCTCTGCACCCTTCTCCCTTCCCTGTCCCTGCCAGCTGCCTTTCCCTTGAGTTTTGAGGATAGTGGAGCTTCCTTCACTCTCCCTCTGAAGGGCTCCCTGGAGGCAGGTTTCCTGATCACTGGGCTGCCTACTTGGGTTTTCAGCCTTCCTGCTCCTCCCTCCTGGCTTCTTTCTTTGACAGATCAAATTACTCAGATGGTAATGCTGGCATGGGTGGGGCAGAGCTATCCGAATTTGATTTGTATCCTTCCTCTCTGTCTCTCCAAAGCAACTTATATAATTAATGTAAATTATTGCTTTCCACAATACATTTTTGAGAAAGCAAGCTAGAATTGTGGGGGGAAATGTAAATTAAGCCAGCAATTATATGAGAAAATCAAGCTGGTGCAATGGAAGATGAGAAAGAGAGAGAAAACTTGACCTTGTTGAAACCTTAGAGGTCATGCTAGTAATAACAGAACATTCTATCAATCCAAAGTTTCTTTTAGTGTATTATTAATTTTTGTTCTAGGCCACAGGTTGTAAAGGGAGAAATATTCTCTTAGCAAACAACTCAGCTATGAATCTGTTCTGCCAGATGCAGCAATCCTGCCACCCCCATTGGCAATCCAAAGACAGTGTTTGTTGTTGTTGCTCTTTGTTAAAAGAAGCTGAACAAGATGTAACAGAAGAAAAAATCCACCTGATGCAAAGAGTTGCAAATCACTTAATTAGAGATCTGAGGGTTATGAGGAATATTTTAGTGGGGGACTCGCTGGGCTGACAGAGGGCACTGGAATGCCATTCTTTGCTATGAACAGTAACACAAGAACATCAAAACATTTCATCAGTGTTACAGATTCTGCCCGAGTATCTTCAGGGATTGATTCCAGATCTTACAGTGTCGATTCTACAGTATTTGGGGCCACTGAGAATTGTGTATAGTTGAATACCCTGGTAGAGTATTACACCATGGTTGGCATTAGGGGTGGCATCATTAGGCACCCACTGAAACCTCACAGAAAGGCCCAACCCCCATAGAAGATGGTAGGTTAGTCTCCCATTTCCCAATGGCAAAAGTCCCTAGAATAAGTAAAGAAAGCAGACTGCAAAAGCAATAACAACAAACCCCTATCCAAATTCTGTACTCTGCCACTTTCTCTAGGCACCAACCAACCAAATGGTGGAGGAGCTTCTGAGTCAATCATTCAAAATAGTACCTCCCAGGCAGCATCAGCATGTTGGTGGGAGGGGTGTTGGAGGACTGAAGAAGCCAGACTCCACTTCTTCCACTTTGGGTTTCCAGCCTCCATGTGTGGCCTGGAGATTTCCCACTTTTACAACTGAACAACAGCTGACAGAGATAAGCTCCCCTGGAGAAAATGGCTGCTTTGAAGGGTGAACTTTATGGCAATGTACCATGCTGAGGTCCCTCCCCTCCCCTCTCCAAATCCCACCGTCTCCCCCCCCCCAAAGTCTCCAGGTATTTTTAAACTCAGACCTGGCAACCCTACTTCCAATACAGTCACAGTTGTGGCCAGGGCCAGCTCCAGGTGTCTGGGCACCCTAGGCAGGACAGCCTAGGGCGCCCCCTACCAGGGATGCCAACCTCCCAGTGGGGCCTGGAGACTGCGGGCGGCGGCAGAGCACTGGCTTTCCTGGGTACTCCATAGCTGCGGGGGCCCCAGGAAAGCCGGGAAGGGGGCAGGGGGTCTAGCTGCTGCCCCCTCCCTCCCAGTGCTGGCTTTCCTGGGGGCTTTCCTGGGGGCTCTGTATCAGGGCTGCAAACAATTAATTAACACAGTGGTAGCCTTCTTAGGTGAATGGCTCAGACACAAAATCTAGTCTTAGAGATCAAGTTGCAACAGAGGAAAACAAGTCCAGATAATATTGATTATATATTATCTTTATTCAGTACAAAAGTATGCATATAATATGAGACTAGTAAAAGGTAATAAAACAAAAGATATCTACAGCCTGTTCAGCTCTAACTACACAATAGAGGTATTCCATAGTTACCAAGCTTTCAGAGGTATCAGATGATTCAGTGTGCAAATAGTTCAAGGTCTCACCAGGGAATCTTGAGAAGGAACCACATGGTCGGTGTGGGCAGCTAAGTCCAGCTTCGCTGTCTAATAGTAAAGCTCCATGACAAGCAAGCAGTCCCAAAGAACTCTCTGTTTCCCCAGAGGAACTCCTTTCCAAAAAGGAACTCTCTTCCCAAGAAAACTCTCTCTCTTTTCCCATAGGGTGATTACAATTATACCCCTTTCTCTGTCACCATCAGGTATGGCCATTACCCAATAGTGAGAGAGTAGGTGGGTGTGCCCATTGCTAGGGTCTACCTACACAAAAAGTAAGGCTGCTAGCTCTGGGCTGGGAAATACCTGGAGATTTTGGCAGTGAAGCCTGGAGAGGTTTTGGGTTTGGGGAGGTGAAGGACCTCAGTGTGAATTAAAAATGTTTTGGACCTAATCACAATAATTTGCATGTCTGCATGTTATCTCTCAGTTCTACCCATTGCAAGAAATCATTATGCATGTCTGCTCGCTAGATTCAGTTTATTACCATTGACCATATTGATTGAAAGATATAAGAATATTCCAGCTAATCACAGATTTTGTCCCTGTTTGGATGATTTGATTGATTGACACATGAACTGTTTCACTGTGAATGTCATAGGCAAGCATGCTTAGACTTATTGGAACCTTTTATGGGAAGAGAAAATACCTTTTTTGGTGCAAAGTATTCTTGAAGTTTACTGGCTGGAGTTATCCAGTGAATTACTGTGTAAGTTGCAAGATTTCTCTCCTTTGCCATAAAAATTTGGGCAGAGGCAAATTCTAGCATTCAAATGATATGTTAATTTTAATTCTATCATATATGTAAAAATGTACAATATAGGAGAGAGTGGTTTATAGTATTAATATTTTACTAATTTTATTGTATATATACCTTGTGGGCTGTAATAAAGATTGATTGATTGGATTTTAAAATCCACACATTTATTTTAAAATAACATTCTGTTTGCATATTGATTCTTTGACACCAAGAAAGCCTTTGATAGATTAGAATGTGCCTATTTATACCAATGTTTTCTTTGTTTGACTGTGGCAACTTGTTTCTGAGGCAGTTTGACATTCTATCTACTTACTCCTAGTCCAAAATTCTTATCAATGGCATGTTTTTAAACCCAGTTAGCATGCATAAAGGAACTCTTTAGTGTAATCAGCTACAAGGATTACTTTTTGCTATCTCATGATACTATTTAGCTTCACATATTAGCAAATCATGAGATTTCTGGAATTAAGGCTGAAAACTCACATTCCCAGACCAAACTGTTTGCAGATGAAGCTGCCATTTATTTGATTAATACTGATCCATCGGCAGTAGAATTACACATAGTAAAGTTTCAGGTTACAAGGTTAACCTGGAAAACTAAAATTATTAGTTGTAATACAGACAAAACCTAGTTAGATAGCAATAACTTTCTATATAAACTTAAATGGAATTCGAAATCAGTCAAATTTTAAGGTTGAAATCTGAAGAAACAGGAAAAAATATACTGAGAAAATTTTGAACCTCTAATGAGAAATGTTACAAGCTATTTAGATATCTGTTTAGCAATGAAAATATTCTTTTGGGGTCATGTTAATATCATAAAAATGTCAATTCTTCCCAACCAGATTTTCTCTTCTGTAATATCCCCATACCACTGGAAAAGGTACTGCAAAAACAGGAAAATTTGATCACAGATTTTATGTGAATGGGCATAAAGCCTAGAATTAAGCTGAACTCTATTCAAGGTAGATGGAACAGAGACAGCTGTGGCATGTCTAATACAACTGCACTGCCAAAGTGTTATGGATGATGGATTGGCTAAAGGATGGTGACAGCTACACATTTATAGGTTTGGAACAATCCCAAGTTGGACTTGCATCGAAAATTTTATTGTGGTTTGGGAAAAAGAAAGGACAGCAATTTTATTCTAATGTTAATTACATCATTAATGCTATTCTAAACTCTTGGGAAATATTTAGCTGTAAATTGTTACCTCCTAATTATTCATTTGTGTCTACACTGAAAAGAGGCAGATTTTAAAGGAAACATGGAAGAAGAAAAAGAAGAAGAAGAAGAAGAAGAAGAAGAAGAAGAAGAAGAAGAAGAAGAAGAAGAAGAAGAAGAAGAAGAAGAAGAAGAAGAACTGACAATCACCTTCCCTTCCTCTTCCCACAGCAGATACCCTGTGAGGTAGGTGGTGCTGAGAGAGTTCTGAAAGAACTTTGACTGACCCAAGGTCACCAAGCTGGCTTCATGTGGAGGAGTGGGGAATCAAACTCAATTCTTCAGATTAGAACTCACCACTCTTAACCACTACACCAAGCTGTGATTAAGTATAGGTTTACCATTGCCTTCCTCTGCAAAGTCTTCCTTTGTGGTCTCCCATCCAAGTACCAACCCTGCTTAGCTTCTGTGGACATCAGGCTATACTATACCATTCTTCACCCCCATAGTTCCTTAATGAAACAAAAACAAAGAAAAATTGTACTTTTTTGTGTTTTGACTACCTCATATGAATCTATCTGACTACTGTGGTCACCTTCAGAAGCCCAGCCCTGCCATAAGGGACTAGATGGGTGTCAACTTGAGAAAGAACCTTCTCGGCTGTGGTGCTGAAATTTTGGAACTCCCTTTCCAGTCATCTGTCTTCCTCAGTTATTGCCTCCCGCTACAGGTAAAGACTTTTGTGTTGTTTTCTGTGGCCTCCCCCTGCTAATTCTTATTAGCCCTTTTCCCTGGTTTTGTGTTTTTTTGTGCATATGTAATGTGTGTGTTCTTTAAATGTTTTTAATGTTTGAAATGGTTTAATGTTTGTTACCGTAGGGACCCTGAATTAGGTGGAAAGGGGAAATAGAAATGTGTTAAATACAAACAGATAAATACCAGGGATCATGGGACTCACATAGACGAAAGAAATGTGAAATAGGTGCTGTCATAAGTAAGGGAAATGAGACTGAGTGAAAAAGCTGCATTTTTGATTGAATAGATAGTTCAGTAGACGATACCTGACAGTCATTCATGAGCCTAGTAGCCACTAAGCCTGGTGTCCCATGATATATTTTATCTAGTGACACCATAAGCATGAGTCTGAACAGGGCTCTTTTTGTAGCAGGAACTCCTTTGCATATTAGGTGACACATCCTAATGTAGCCAATCCTCCAAGAGCTTACAGAGCTCTTCTTACAGGGGCTACTGTAAGCTCTGGGAGGATTGGCTACATTAGGAGTGTGTCTCCCAGGGCTATTTTTGAGCCGGAACGCACCAGAATGGCATTCCGGCTGGCTTCTGAGCCTGCCCCGCCCCTCCCAGCGTCCCCGGCCCATGCAGGAGCGCTGGGCCTAGGGACGCTGGGAAGCTCCCCCGCCCCCTCGCAGCATTTCCAGCCCGCGCAGGAGTGCTGGGCTGGGGGACGCTGGAAAACTCCCTCCCCTGCCCCTTGCAGTGTCCCCGGCCCGCAGGAGCGCTGGGCCTGGGGATACTGGAAAGCTCCCCCCGTCTGTCCCCCGCAGCATACCCAGGCCGCGCAGGGGGGCTGGGCCGGGGGACGCTGGAAAGCCTCCCCCCCGCAGCATCCCCCTGTCGCGCTGGAGCGCTGGGCCCGGGGACACCCAAGAGCCACCCCTGCAGCGTCCGGGCCCCTAGGAGCACTGGGCTCAGGACATAGAAGAGCCCCCCCCAGCATCCCCGGCAGCAGGAGTGCTGCAGCTGGGGGAGGCTGGAGAGGCCGTCACCAGCTTACCTGCCCCCCCGCCAATGGTAAGTAAAGGATCTGCGGGGGGGGGGCTTGATTGGGGGTGGGTGAGAGAGCCTCCCTTCCCTTCATCTCTTTGCCATCTTTTCCTCCTTTCCTTTCCTTTCCTTTCCTTTCCTTTCCTTTCCTTTCCTTTCCTTTCCTTTCCTTTCCTTTCCTTTCCTTTCCTTTCCTTTCCTCCTTTCCTTTCCTCTTTCCTTTTCCTTCCTTCCTTCCTTCCTTCCTTCCTTCCTTCCTTCCTTCCTTCCTTCCTTCCTTCCTTCCTTCCTTCCTTCCTTCCTTCCTTCCTTCCTTCCTTCCTTCCTTCCTTCCTTCCTTCCTTCCTTCCTTCCTTCCTTCCTTCCTTCCCTTTTTCTTTCCCTCTTTAATCTTCTGGGTTGTCCCTTGCTTGTCAATGTGGCCTCATATGCTAATGAGCTGTGCTTTCAGGGTGGTGGCCTAATATGCTAATGAGTTTATTTTGTTGGGCGTGGCCTATTATGCTAATGAGTTCCTGCTGGGCTTTTTCTACAAAAAGAGCCCTGATGTCGCCTAATATGCAAAGGAGTTCCTGCTACAAAAAGAGCCCTGAGTTTGAAGATACCTGATATACATATTCTGTTGCAGATTCTGGAATGTTATAGATTCCAAAAATTGTATAAACAGCCAATTCCTCAGATGTCTTTGTTCCTGGAGTGGGGACCAGCCCATTGGAGTAGGGGAAGAAGGACTTCACAGACACACTGTGGACCCCCTCTTTGCTGAGAGAGAGAGTTGCTGAATGCCAAGCACCTCTTTAGCCTGTTTCTTACAGTCTGAGAAGTGTGCAGGAGGCAAGTCTGCAGCGCACAGGTCTGCATGCCCCACCAGTTTCATGATCTGCTGACCTCAAGGGTAGGCCGCAGGAAGCTGCTTTAGAGCTGACTGGCTGACAGACAGTGCTGGGCCCAATTGCCCCAAATCATCTTTGCTCCCACCCTTCCACCCATGCACAAATGCCCCCCACGCAGCCCATGGCTGGGAGCCTGTTTTCTTTAAAAAAGAACATTAAGATGAAAACAGTTTTGGTCCCAGATTATCTCTGCACAAACTGCAAACTTGATGTTATTATATATATATATATAATTTATATTATTTAAGGAAAGTTTGTGCTGTCTGTGTGCATATTATGACAATTATGTTGAATTAAAGTGTTTCAACTAATAAAACAAAAGTAGGTTTGTAGATGGACAAGGCTATTTTGCGGTAGGAGTTTTGGCTCAGTTGCACAGTGCTCCCTTCCAAGGTTGGTTCTAAATATTTCCGAATCAAATCTGAACCACCTGTTGATATTTATTGCTCAAATTTAATAACTGGTGACTCCTCCAGCTCTGGATTTTCTAGCACAAAAATGAAAAACAAAAAAACAATGTACATTGCTCATTGTCATCATACCTTTTTAACCCTCTAGGGTAGCTAGAAGAGTTTTAAAAGTTGCCAGCTGGTAATATAATTACCAGTTATGAGTTACCCACTGGGTATTAACCTGAGGGATGGAAGAGAGTCCATGAACAGATGTGCAGCCATTTTAGTAATTAATGTCTTATACAGGTAGTGATGCTTAATCTCTTCCAAACCCTTCTGGTCCCATACTGTGCATTCATGACTACTGTTTCTGAAATTAATTGTTCTCTCAGAAAACCTGTCTTTCGGGGAAGCTTAGCTACTGATCTTCCCATTGAAGAACTTCTGATAATCTTCTGAGGAACTCAAGGGATGTTGAGGACACATTTGAAAATCAATGATCTAAAGAGTGACTAAGCAGCTAGTCTCAGGCTTCCTTTAATTTAACAGACCCCAGTGAATTGAGAACATGACTATTTCCTTAATATTGTTGACAAAATATCCCATGTATGAGAATTAAACATTCTGTTTCTACAAGCCCTAGCACATGTGTCAGGAGATCCTCATGATTATTCTGGAAATATTTGTACAACACTGACACAGAAACAGGGATGCACAAGCATTCCCCGTTTCATGTCTTCTTATATTTTCATCAATGGCTTCAGTACTCTGTTTTCACCACTGATTTTGTAAGTGTCTTGGTACTGTATATGCAGGCTGTACCATCTTTATATGCACACAATATATATCATTTATATGTATCCCTATGTCTGATTGTGAAGAGCTGCTCCCACGTGTATAACAAAATCTAGTCAACAGGGACAGCTACGACTAGCACCTGGGAATCTACAAACATAGGGGACTGCTCACATTTATGAGAAAAAAAAATAAATTTTCAAGAAGATTGGGGCAACACCCCTAAAACCTAATATGGAGATTTATCATAGGGACTTAGAGGCAATGGTCAGGACAAGAAGGAGGGGGCCTGAGAGATAGAGAAAGGAGAAGGGGAAGTTGAGCAGGAGGGTATAACATCGGAGTGCAGGGACTGGCCTTCCAGTGGCTTGTTTCCTTTCTCCAAGGTCGGGGACAAAGACTGGTGCTAGGGGATCAACTGTCCTGAAGGCACTCACTTGAATGTGGAGTGCCCCAAGGGGCAGTGCTGTCCCTGACGCTTTTTAACATCTACATGTGCCCTCTTGCCCAGATTGCCCAGAAGCATGGGCTGAGTTGTCACCAGTATGCTGATGACATCCAGCTCTATCTGTTGTTGAGCAGTCGGTCCAACTCCAAACCGAAAGATCTAGACTGGGCATTGCAAGCTGTGGCTGGTTGGCTTAGGCTAAGCTGACTGAAATTGAATCTGATGAAGATGGAGGTCCTGTAACTGAGCCAGGACGGTCCAGGGATAGGGATCCCACTCTCGGCCTTCGATGCGGTGCCATTGGTGCCAGCCCTGGAGGTTAGGAGCTTGGGAGTGCTCCTGGATGTCTCCTTAACAATGGAGGCCCAGGTAGCAGCCACTGCCAAGTCAGCCTTTTATCATCTCAGGCTGATTAGGCAGTTGGTTCCCTTCCTCTAACACAAAGACTTGCCAACAGTGATCCATGCAATGGTCACCTCAAGACTGGATTACTGTAATGCCCTCTACATGGGACTGCCCTTGTCCCAAATCCAGAAGCTGCAGCTAGTGCAGAATGCAGCAGCGAGGCTGTTATTGTGTCTTCCCATGCAGGAACACATCCAGCCCACCCTAAAAGCACTGCACTGGCTGCCTATAGCATACCAGATTCGGTTCAAGGTGCTAGTTATTACCTTTAAAGCCCTTTATGACCACAGTCCTGCATACCTGAAGGACCGCCTTTCTCCATATGTTCCCTAGAGAGCGCTGTGATCAGGGATCCAGAATCAGCTGGTCCTCCCAACTATCAAGGAGGCCAGGCTGGTGACAACGAGGGCTAGGGTTTTCTCAGTGGCAGCTCCACTCTGGTGGAGTGAGTTCCCCGAGGAGATCAGTGCTCTGCGGGACCTGTTGCAGTTCCGCGGGGCCTGTAAAACCGAGCTCTTCCGACAGGCTTTTGGAGCTGCCAACACCACTGCCACCACTGACATCTGACAGTTATGGAAAGCGAGCCCTACCCCTGGGGTCCCCCTAATTACAGCCGACTCGAGCGCTTGGACATCTGAAGGAGATCAAGAAGCTGACTGTATGCTGAGGATTCAATGCTAGTACTTCAATATGTTGTTATAGTCATGGTTTTAAATTTGTGTTTGATTGGATTTTATATTGTATATTGCATTACTATATTGTATTTTTATACTTGTGTAAGCCACCCTGAGCTGGCCCAGCTGGGAGGGAGGGATAAAAATCTAATAAATAAATAAATAAATAAATAAATAAATAAATAAATAAATAAAATAAAAGCAATCAGTAACCAATTATTCCTGATATTTAACATCCAAGTCTGGATCCACAAATCTAGGATGATTACTGCTTCCAAAAAATTCTTCTTTACTTTTCTTGTATGCTTTTGGCATACCATGTGGGATAAGCTTATCTCCTTCCTCCACTATGGACCCTTCCCAGTGGTGGGTACTAGACAGGAATACTGTCCTCTTCTTTTTAGCTGCCCTTCAGTGTGGAGATTTTCACAAGTGAACTGTCTCATAAGCTGCTGTTACAGAATTTATATGTTTTCTTGGTCTTTCAAATCCAAAGTCTGCCTTGGCCAAAGGAAAAAGAAATAGAAAAGGCATGGAGGAAACAGGATTCAACAGGTTCTTCCTGTATGGAAAAGTAGCTGATAACACAGCTTTGGGAAAGTAGATAATGCCCCCCTCCAAAACATTGGCAATTAATATAGGAGTCCACGGATTCATCCATGCAAGTCTCTGGAAGGAAGGAAGGAAGGTAATCTTCAGGTCTACCCTAGGAGATGCCTTCATATCCTTAAAGAGACCAACTCTGCCTTTAAGACTGCAAGTTTAGGGAGAGCTCAGAATCCAAACTTGAATTGTTCATGTCGGTTAAATTTGGTGCATAAGAAGCTCCACTGTGAATACAATTTTAGCTCTTTTCTGAAGACTGGTGGTTGGAAAATTCACTGCTGGTATTTCAATCTCTAAATCCAACGCTTCAATCATTTTTACCCATCCCTGAAAAGGTGACAGTTTTGCAGACAATTCTCCATTTCTATGGTGTTTGGAAGCTTACCTGTGCTTAGAGTGAGGGAAGAAAAGAAAAGAGGAAAGAATATCTGAAAGGTATCTTTTTGCCTTCTTTAAGTTGATAAAAACTGGGATTTTTAAAATAAATGTCACTTTTGTATGAGAACTGTTGTTTTTCGGCATGCTCTAGCTAAACATACATACATCAAAATCCAGCCCCCCCAAAAGTGCACAATTCAGCCCCAGATTAATGCCAAGAGGAGTAAGTGATCCTTAAAGAATGCTGTTTTTGATCAGATGGAGAAGACTCTCGAGATACCAGGTAGCTAAAAGAAGAAAAGGATATAATTTTCAGAGACTTTGCCAGCAGTAATTGGTACATTCTGTGACTGTAAAAGTAGCTCTTAGGCAGATTAACTTCGTAATCCTTTTTTCTAAAACATGCACCCACAGACCTGCACACACACTGCATTGTGAGAGTTGGTGCGACTAAAGCTACAAAGGAACCAGAAATCTGCCTGAATAAATTTAAGAGCTGTCTTTCCCATTGCTTCAGAAATGGAAGCAGTTTTTAACTGCTGCTCTGCAATACAATCCTAAACAAAGTGACACCCTCATAAGCCCAACAAATTTAGAAGGGTGTCACTCTGCTTATCTTATTTTTAATCTTATTTACATTATTTATAGTGTACCTTTCTTACTGAGTCTCAGAATGAATTGTTTAGGCTTGCAGTACTAGTCTCTTGGTAAAAGGGAGCTTTTGGGGATGGGGCCAATGTCTCACAGTATTGGGTCATGCCATGCCATTTCCGTTCACATCAGCATAAGTTACATCATGGCATTGCTGTGATATTCAAGCAATCCCCATATAAAACCACTGAGTGACTTCTGCCATATTTCTCCCTCTGATGCACACACAGTAGTGGAGAAATGGAGGCAGAGTGCAGGAGGTGTCCCACTATAGTGGGAGACCTGGCGCCATACTTAGTAATATTGTGCACAGGTGTTCTATAGTATTAACACATCAGAACTTTTATGCAGTGGCAGCTTGGGATCAGATTAATCAAAGAACCATAAGAACATAAGAACATAAGAGAAGCCAATGTTGGATCAGGCCAATGGCCCATCTAGTCCAACACTCTGTCACACAGCGGCCAAAATATACCAGGTGCCATCAGGAGGTCCAGCAGTGGGGTCAGGGCACCAGAAGCCCTCCCACTGCTGCCCCCTCCAGCACCAAGAATAGAGTGCATCACCTGCCCCAGACTGAGATTTCCCATCTATACCCTGTGGCTAATAGCCACTGGTGGACTTCTGCTCCATATGTTTATCTAATTTCCTCTTGAAACTGTCCATGCTTGCAGCTGCCACGACCTCCTGTGGCAGTGAATTCCATATGTTAATCATTCTTTGGGTGAAGAAGTATTTCCTTTTATCTGTTCTAACCCGACTGCTCAGCAATTTCATAGAGTGCCCACGAGTTCTTGTATTGTGAGAAAGGGAGAAAAGTACTTCTTTCTCAACCTGCTCAATCCCATTCATAATCTTATAAACCTCGATCATGTCACCTCTCAGCTGTCGTTTCTCCAAGCTAAAGAGCCCCAAGCATTTTAACCTTTCTTCATAGGGAAGGTGTTCCAACCCTTTTATCATTCTAGTTGCCCTTCTCTGCACTTTTTCCAATGCTATAATATCCTTTTTGAGACGTGGTGACCAGAACTGTACACAGTATTCCAAATGAGGTTGCACCAATGATTTATACAGGGGCATGATGATACTGGCTGATTTGTTATCAATTCCCTTCCTAATAATCCCCAGCATAGCGTTGGCCTTCTTTACTGCAGCTACACATTGTGTAGACATTTTCAGCGAGTTATCCACTATGACTCCAAGATCTCTCTCTTGGTCCATCTCTGCCAGATCAGACCCCATCAACGTGTATTTATATTTAGGATTTTTGGCTCCAATGTGCATCACTTTGCACTTGGCCACATTGAACCCCATTTGCCACGTTGACGCCCACTCACCCATCCTCAACAGATCCCTTTGGAGTGCCTCACAATCCTCCCTGGTTTTCACCACCCTGAACAACTTCGTGTCATCTGCAAATTTAGCCACATCACTGCTTACTCCCAATTCCAAATCATTAATAAACAAGTTAAAAAGCATCGGACCGAGTACTGATCCCTGTGGTACCCCACTGCTTACCACCCTCCACTGAGAAAGTTTCCCATTTATACTCACTCTGTTTCCTATTTATAAGCCAGTTTTTGATCCACAAGAGGACTTGTCCTTTTATCCCATGACTATCGGGCTTACTTAGGAGCCTTTGATGAGGAACTGTATCAAAAGCTTTCCGGAAGTCAAGGTAAATAATATCTGTTGGGTCCCCCTTGTCCACATGTTTGTTCACTCCCTCAAAAAACACTAACAGGTTAGTGAGACAAGATCTTCCCTTACAGAACCCATGCTGAGTCTGCCTCAATAGTTTTTGTTCATCAATGTGCCTACTAATTCTTTCTTTAATAACAGTTTCCACCAACTTACCCGGTATCGATGTCAGACTGACTGGCCTGTAATTTCCCGGATCTCCCCTGGAGCCCTTTTTAAAGATGGGAGTGACATTAGCTACCTTCCAGTCATCAGGAATGGAGGCAGATTTTAAAGAAAGATTACATATTTTTGTCAGGAGATCTCAGCTAGATGAAGCTGCACATGTTTTTGAACTTGACCCATAATATCTATCTAACAATTATTTTTGTCATGCTCTTCATTGAACAAGATCAGGGTGGCAAGCATAGTTCTTCCATCTTTCCATCTTTACGTTCACAACAACTTTGTGAGATAGGTTATACAAATAGTGACTAGTCTAATGTCACACAGTGAACTTCATGGCTGATTATGGACTGAACCCATCTCTCTCTGATCCTAGACTTTCACTCCAACTACTTTCACCACACTGGTAATCTGAGATCCAGAGATGACAGAGGCTATTTTCAGCCAACCACCCTTTAGTTGTTGTGCTGTCTTTTGATTGGGGTGGTGGTGTTTGTTACTTCCTTGCAGGCCTTCAGAACTATTTTGAAAACATAACTATTCCAGAAGGCCAGGGCTATTTTGGGGCAGGAACGCACAGGAATGGAATTCTGGCTGGCTTGTGAGTTGGCCATGCTTACAGCCTCCCCCCCAGGATCCCCAGGCACCTCGCAAGCTGCAGGGCACCTGGGGAAGCCAATCCACTCCAAGGAGGGAAGGCAGTTTAAAATGCCTCCCCTCCTCAGGTTTCCCAGGCAGCCCACAGCTGCGGGGCACCTGCAGAAATTGATCCAGAAACTGCCTTCCTTCCCTCGGGTTCCCAATGCACCCCGCAAGCCACGGGGCACCTGGGGAAGCCGATCCTGGGAGGGAGCTGCACTGTCAGGGGTGTGGCCTAATATGCTAATGAGTTTCTGCTGTTGGGTGTGGTTTGTTAAGTTAATGAGTTCCTGCTGCAGAAGGCCTTCCATGAATCTGATTTTTCCTTAAGGCATTGGCAATGAAGGGAGAAAACAGGGAGGTGGGATCTTTTCCCCTCTGTCTCCCAGTGGCACATACAGACTATGTTCAGGTGGAGAAATATTGATTGGGGCAGAGCAATTTATATATATACTTACAATCTCTAAGTGGTGGTGGTTTTTCTGCTATGGGGTATTTGAGTTAAAGAGGCCAAGCCACTTGTATAACATCTAATACATGCACACTCAGGATATCAGATGGGTAACCATAACAATGTGTCTAGATAAATAAATACATACACTGAAGTCTCCTTCATAGTGCAGATGGAATGAAATGATACTAGATTGATGGCAGTAAAACCGGTGAAAACATCCATACTTCAGGTCATCCACAGTGTAAATCAGCAGAATTTTCACCCAGGAACCACTTTCAGTACAGGTGACTTCATGGCATTTACTTTTTCATTTTGTTGTTGTTGTGATGTGTTTCAGATGAAGCCGAAGGGCTGTCATGTAGATAAGAGCAGATTTGTTTTCTGCTGTTCCATTAGACAAGGCAAAACCAAACAGGCTTAAGTTACATGGCTGTAGATCTCAGATAAACACTAGCAGAAACTTCCTAATTAGGAGAGCAGTTCAACAATGGATTTAGTTGCACAGGGGAGTGGACAGTTCCTTGCTGGACATCTTCAGGTGGCTTCTATATCCATACCATGCCCCACTCTGTTCCTTTTCTCTGTATTTGGAACTCATCTTTTGTTCCTTCTCTGTTTCCTTTTTCACCTTTTTTCTTTGTGTGTTTCTCCTTTAAAAAAACTCTAAACAACAACAACAAAAAAAACAATGGTGAAGCCACTGGTACAAACCAATTACGAAGAAAAGCAGTTCTGGGACCCAACCCTCCGGATGAAGACCAATGGGGAAAGTAAAACCAAAACTGAAAGGAAGCTAACAGAAGTTGCAGCTTACTGAGAGAGGAGGGCTTTTTAGGCTGCTGCTCCCCAAATATGGTGAGGTTGGCACCATCCCTACAGGTTTTCCAGAGAGGGCTGCCATTCTCCCATTGTGGGTGAGGGATCTCCTGCCAACACACACCACCAACACACACCTGGCCCCCCAGCTGCTCGTGCAGCCCATCCTTCCTTATTGGACGTGGCTGGCCATGGCTGTCACCCACCTGGTCCCCCCCCCACAGGACTGCAAATGGGGCCAGTGGGTGAGTTGGGTTCCCCAGCATTTGGAGAGAGGGAGAAAAAAGGATCAATTTCTCCACTGCATACCTTCTCATGAATCCCCCCAGTCATTTCTCTTTTATCCCTCACTGCGAGATTTAACTTCTAGAGACTCAAATGAGGAAATTGAACCTTGAAGAGTGAGAAGTTTAGCAATTTACCTTAATGAATTTTAACAGGAGCAAAGAGATTTACCAAGTTCCAGGAAATAGAGAGTCTCTGTGGTAAAATTTTAAAAAGGACACCTGGAACCTATAGAGATCCTTTATGCAAGTGAGAGACAAAACTGTCTTCAGTCTCAGTGAGAAAGGTAAACTATAAATAATGGAAATAAAACTTACATTATTTAAAATGTTATTAAAAAGAGCAAAAAAGATAATCAATTATTTCCTAACCTATAGCATATCTGAGCAGGACACTCAGGGTTGCTTTTTTCCCCAAAAAAGAAAATCCTTTTAAATCTGATTTAATGGCATCGTTACTAATTTAGAAATCACGGAGTAAATCGTAGCAAAATGAAATATGGATGCAGAGAATAAATAAACAGGTTATTTTGAGCAAAACAGCATTCAAAACGGGAGTTTAAAAAGACAGGTACTTTGCAAGACTATTTGAAGAATTAGAAGCTGAAGAAAAGAGTGTCTGGCAGAGGTCCCCCCCTTCCCCCAAGTAAACTTCTTAGGGAGATTTTATTTCTGATCTTCAATCAAACTTACATGAATAAAAGATCATCTGAACTCAGAGACATCAAGAGAAAACTGTACCATCCATGAGTTTTTAGCAGTGAACGGAATTGGTATTCTCAGAAATGATCTACAGATATGACATGTTCTGAGATGCACATTTGGTCAGAGAGAACATCCAGTGTATTTGTTATGTTCTTATGCAGATTAATGAGGTGGAAGTTGTAATAAGCTTACTGCTCCTGGAAGTGAAAATTACTTTCATTTTTAGGCCCATTTATTATTTTAGTTAAAATACTTCCATGCCATACATTTCTTTCTTTCTTTGAAGATGGCTTGCAAAAAACAAAAGAATAAAAGTATAAAAGTACACGATTGAGATTTAAAAGGACAGCAGCAGAAACATGCCATGGTTGCTTTGGCTGCTGCTCGGTGAAAGGAATGAGTTTCCCTCTCCCTGTCCTTCTACAGGGGGGCTAGGCAGTGATGTCTTTGTTTGAAAGGGAGAGCCAGTGTGGTGTAGTGATGGGAATGTTGGACTAAAACTTGGGAGATCTTAACTCAGATCACCCCGCAGTTTTGAAGCTCAGTGGGTGATCTTGGACCACTCACCTTCTATTAGCTTAACCTATTGTTGTGAAGGAGCAGGGTGCCACATACCCCATACTGAACATCTTGGAGGAAGGGTGGGAGGAAAAACACCATGTGGAAGATGCAGTTGTGGGGGGGGTCTGTTGAAGGAATGACTTTTATTCTCAATCCCTCTTTTTGTGCAGAGTGACTGGCCCTGGATGGTCTGAGGGGGAGAGACCAGGTAACAATCGGGCAGGCAGTTAACAGACCTCAGGAAGATGAATATCTGATCCCGGCCCTTTTGAATACTTCTCATAAAGGGGATTCTGGTCCACAAAATTTTACATCACAAGGTTTACATCACTCATGAGCTACTGGTAGTTTACTGGCTGTTGTAGAAACTCATGTACCCCAGAGAAAATCCAGGGAAAAAATGTGAAAAAAATTGCTCCAGGCTGTCATAGGACTGTTCTCTGAGCTGCTTAGCTGAAAGCTTCCTTTCTGGTGCTCTTCCTAGTCTATATTCTGTTTCTAGGACAGAGCAAGCCTTGGTAGGGTTGCCAGCTCCAGACTGGGAAATTCCTAGAGATATAGAGGTGAATTTGGGGAGGGGGTGGAGTTAAGGGAGGGGCAGAACTGAGCAGGGATATGTTGTCTTCTCTAGGATTTCTGTTTCTCCTAGACACTATGGCATACCATAGAATCCACCCTGTGAAGCTGTCATTTCCATCAGGAGAACTGATCTATGTAGTCTGGAACTCAATTGTAATTCCTGGAGATCTCAAGGCTCCACCTGGAAGTTGGCAACCCTATTTGGGAACATACTGTGGGAGGACAAAGAACTTTGAGAGTGCTCAAATAGCCTCGTTAATGATGGGATACATGCCACAAGACTGTTATTCCAGTCTTCAAAAAAGGGAGGAAAGATGACTCAGGAAACTACAGGCCAGTCAGTTTGATATCTGTCCCAGGGAAGATACTAGAGCAGATTTTAAAGGGCTCAATCTGTGAGCATCTGAAGCACAACCTTGTGATCTGGAGAAGTCAGCACGAATTTGCCCCCCAAAGGTTCTGCGGGATCAACCTTGTTTCCTTCTTTAATCAAGTGATGAGCTTACTGGATCATGGGAACAGTGTTGATATTGTTGACCTGGATTTCAGCAAAGCTTTGGAGAAGTTTTCCCATGGTATTTTGATAGGTAAACTGGGGGCTGTGGTCTGGGCTCCAGAATAGTTAGGTGCCTAGGGAAACAGTTGGAGAACTGCACCCAAAGAGCAGTTGTCAATGGCATTTCATCTGATTGGAGGGAGGTATCCAGTGGGGTACAGCAAATCTGTGTTGGATCATGGAGAAATCTCATGAGTATCAAAAATTATCTACTTATGCTTCATTGATTACAAGAAAGCCTTTGACTGTGTCGATCATGACAAACTATGAAGAGCCCTACAAGACCTGGGGGTGTCAGCACATCTGGTCAAGTTGATACAATCATTGTGCACAGACCTGGAAGCCACTGTGCAAACACCATATGGAGATACTGATTGGGTCAGGACAGAGAAAGGAATAAGACAAGGTTGCATTCTTTCACCTTTCCTATTCAACATGTAAGCTGAAACAATCATGAGGAAGTTAGAGCTGGAAGAGTCAAAAATCGGGGTAAAGATTGGAGGAAGGAATATCAACAAACTTCTATATGCTGATGACACAACCTTCCTTTTGGAAACCAAAGAAGGGCTGGAATACCTGATCAAGAAAATCAAAGAAATTTGGCCTCTTCCTAAACATCAAAAAGACCAAGTTCGTGACCACCGGGAAGAAGAGTAATGTCAAAATAACAGTTGATAATGAAGAGACTGAATGTGTGGAATAATTCACTTTCTTAGGATCACAGACCAACAAAAATGGCAAATGCAGTCCAGAAATAAAACATCAAATCACACTGGGTCTCACAGCAGTGATAAGCATGAATTGAATATGGAAGAGCAAGGACATCACCCTAGTAACCAAATGCAGATTAGTCTGTGCTATTGTGTTCTGCAGAGCAAGCTATGGTTGTGAAAGTTGGACCATGAAGAAGCAAGATAGGAGGAAAATCAACTCATTTGAACTGTGATGCGGGAGAAGGCTCCTGCACATTTCTTGGACAGCAAAGGTGACAAACAAGCAAATACTGGAGCACATAAAACCAGACACGTCATTGGAAGGAAAACTCATAAAACTGTGACTGACTTATTTCAGCCATGTCCTGCGGAAGAACTCAATAGAAAAAAACAATTATGCTTCGATTGGTTAACGGCAAAAGAAAACTGGGCCACCAAAGAACACAGTGGCTAGACACCATAAAAGTCAACACCAGCCTGAGCATGGGATGACTCAAAGAAACAGAACAAGATTGGAAAATGTGGAGAGAGCTGGCCCATAGAATCACCAAGAGTCAGACACGACTGAATGGCTAACAACAACAACACAACAGGATCTAGTGGGGTGCCACAGGACTTGGTTCTGGCCCAGTATGTTTCAGTATTTTTATAAATGATCTGGATGAGGGGGTGGAGAGACTACACATTAAATTTGCAGATGACATCAATTTGGGAGAAGTGGCAAACACACCAGAAGACAGAGATAGGATTCAATGAGTTCTGAATACACCGGAAAAGGTATATTCACATGACAGGATGTGAATAAAATACAATTCAACAAGGATAAGTGCAGAGTTCTGCATCTGGGTAATAAAAATGAGAATCACACATACTAGATAGAGGACATACTTCTAGTTAGCAGTATGTGTGGACAAGATCTTGGGGAACAGGTGGAATGTAAGGTAAAGATGAACAATCAGGGCTTTTTTTTCCTGGAAAAGGAGGTGCCATATCTCTCAAGAGAAATTAAGTTTTCAATCTGTATACTGAAAACTCATGAATTTTTAAACATTTTAAAAATAATTTTGTCAAAGATGTTCCAGAACTCCATGTCAGGGTGTTCCCTCAGAACAAAAGCCCTGTGAGCAGTCAATGTGACGCAGCAGCAAAAATGGTTAATGTGATTTTGGGATGTATCAACAAAGGCATAATGTTCAGATCACGAGATATCACAGTCCTGCTGTACACCACATTGGTCAAGCTGCACCTGGAATACTGTGTGCAGGCCTCACTTCAAAAAGGACGTGGACAGAATGGAGTGGGTGCAGAAGAACGTGATGAAGATAATCAGAGGCCTGGAGATCAACCCCTACAAGGAAAGGCTGAAGAACTTAGGAATGTTCAGTCTGGAGAAAAGGAGGGTGAGGGTGGGACATTGATTGCTCTCTTTAAAGTCTGTCTTTAAGTTATGAAAGTCTGTCATTTAGAGGAGGGAGCTGTTCCTAGGGCAGGGAGCTGTTCCTTTTGGCAGCAGTGGATAGGACTTGCAATAATGGGCAGAAATGTACCAGCTGGGTACTAGGTTTGTTTTTTTTTAACAATAAGAGTAGTTCAGCAGTGGAATTGGCTGTCTAGGAAGTTGTGAGCACCCCCTCACTGGCTGTCTACAGGCAGTGGTTGATCATTTGTCAGGGATGTTTTAGGCTGATCCTGCATTGAGCAGGATGTTGGACTAGAAGGCCTCTATGACCCCTTCTAAGTCTGATTCTACGGTTCTATGACAGGTGTATCTCCAGCTATCTTTTATTATTTATAAGTACCTCTCTTTAAAGAAAAGGTTGGCAACTCTTGTTCTACCACAATATATGTTACTCTTTAAGGTGGCTATTCCTCTGCAAAGCAAATCCACACATCTCCAAATATGGCTTCTCCTATGTCAGAGCTAGTAGAGGGGTAAAGTGGCACCTGCCCCCCCCCACCTTCTCTCTCTCTTTTTTTTTGAACTTCTTTTAAAGGCACAAGAACAGTGCCCTATTGCCCTATATTGAATCTGGTCACCTTTCTCAGCCTTGAGCCATAGCAACCCTTCTCTTCTGGCTGTTCAAGCTTTCCTCTGGCTGAATTTGTCAGCTTTAGCAAATAGCAAAAGTTTATGGGTTTTCTGATGTCAGCCAGTACTCTGTAGGCTGTGTTTTATCCAATTAATTTCCATATAGAGTCCAAGCAAGCTGTAAAGCACCATCCCCAGAGACAAAAGATGGTCACAGTCATGCACTCTGACACAGAGAGTCACTGTTTTGGAGTAAGTGCTTTCCCCCAACAAGAGATCTTCAGGGAGGGAGATAATTGGTTTAATGTGTTAATTAGCTGGAATGAAGAGCAGGTGAACAGCTACAGGTTGGTCGGAAATTTGCTTTGGTTTCAACTGACAATCAACTTATAATCATTTAAAGCATGGGATGGCTGCCAGAAAGCATCTCATGTCAGAGTTTTCCAAGTGGCTTGTCAATGTTCACATAATATTTTTTTTAAAAAAAGAATAATCCCCCAATGTGAGTTTGCTCTTGATCTCTTGATTACTTTCTCTACTTCACAATCCCTTCAGATCCCTTCCTGCTTTCTTTGACCTAGAAAAGAAAAGAATTGTCTGGGCCAAATCAAACACTTATTCACCCAAGGTAAACAACTTTGTAAAATAATTGAAGGGGGGAGGCACAACTTTACTATTTCCTTTTCAGGCTAAATTAACTGCTGTTATGTTACTGAACAGGCTATCTGTAATGAATTGCCTGCAACAGGCCATTCATAAGGTATACGAGTTGTTCCCAGATTCTGAGATCATTAAGCCAATGGGAGCCAGTGTGGGGTATTGCTTAGAATGTCAGACTAGCATCTGAAAGAACCAGATTCAAATCTCTACTCCATGGAAGCTTGCTGGGTGATCTTGGGCCAGCCTAACCCACCGCACACTGGTCACAGGGGTGTTATGAGGATAAAACTGAGGAGGGGAAAACAATGTTGTAAGCCAGCTTGGGTCCCCATTGGAGAGAAAGGCAGGGCATAAACATTCTGTGCATTTCCTGAGCCTGCCTCAGTGGAGAGGGCGGGCTATAAACCAAACTAAATAAATAAATAAATACATTTGGCAGTTTTGACTCTTCAAGATCATTTTGGGGGTATTCCAAATAAAAGCCCTTAATCTTCCAGATCAGAACAAGGTACTCTGCACTAAGCCAGATAAGCTAGATGGTGCTACAGCAGAATGTTGTTGTTGTTTTTTTGGGGGGGGGAAGGTCCTGTGCGCAAATCATAAAATTCCATTTGAGAAGAATCCAAATGTTCACCCATGAGGCTGCCATAATGAATAGGCTAAGGACATTGGTAAAGAAGGGACTGAATGCCACTCTTGTGCTTGGGAGCAGGCCAAGGAATCAGAGCACAGAGTGTGGCCCTCAGAGCTGTTCTTGAGAGGTGAAGTCTGTAGTAGGGGTGTGCAAAAAAAAATCAGAATTTTTTGGGTTCGGGTGTACTGAATCCGACAAAACATTGGTACTAGGGAGCAAGCCTAAGTAGGGTTGCCAGGACCTTCCTAGTCCCCAACGGGGGACTGGGGGGGGGGCATTTCTTGTGGGGGTGAGGACGTCACACAGAAGTGTACCCTACATGCCCGTACTCTCAGGGGCAAATTTGCTGCTTGGCATTCAGGCACCCTCCCCCCACACTTCTTAAAGGGACCCTTTAAATGCTTTGTGCAAGAAGCGGTGGGGACATGTGCCTGAACTCCAAGCAGTGAATTCATCATGGAGGTCAAGCATGTGGCCCGTGGCCACTCCTCTCCCTCCCCTTCTGCAAGATTTAAAGGGCCCTCCAGCTGATTGGGAGGCCTGTGTGTCCACCAATCAGCTCGAGGGCCCTTTAAATCTTGCAGGAGGAGAGGGAGAGGGGTGGCCACCAGTGGTCACTGTTGGGGACAGGGCTTAGGGGCGGGGCTTCCCCTTCCAGCTGGCTGGCCAGTGGCAGACAGGAGCCAGCAAAATTGGGGGATCCCCCCACCCCCACCTGGGGACTGGCATCCCTAAGCCTAAGTGGTCTCCTCAGAATTGTCCCATGTTATTCCATAGAGCTAATTCCCCGGAAAATGTATATAGGACTGCAGCCACAGCCCAACCAAGCTCAATGGGACTTGCTTCCAAGTGAGTGTGCCAAGTGAGATTTTAGCCTTGATATTACATTTTCAATAGCTGCACGAAGCTGACTTCCCCTGCATCTCTTCAAATATTTCTTAGTCTTTCCCTCAGGTGCCTGCATAAAAACAGAAAGGCAGGTCAAAATGCATGGATATTAGGCTGCTGATGTGTGAAAAACCAGAAAGTAGCTTTAAATGTGCTGTTAAATATGCTTTAAAAGGATTTTTGAATTGATTGATGGGCATGCAGAAAGGTTGATTTATGATCACATTTCAAAACTTCCTACACACATGTGATTCCCCAGCCAAAACAACACAGACTCTAGTTGCGCCTTTCTGCACAGTGCAAAAAGCTTTACCTGCTGATTTCTGCACAACAGGCTAGGCTTTTTTTAAAAAAATCCCGGTCAGTTAGCAACATGACCTTCACCCCTTCAACGTTTCTCTACTTCCAATGGAGAAATGCCACATATACCATTAAGAGGATCTGAGAGGTATAGAGCTACTGGCTTTGTACAGCACTTTATAGGGTTGCCAACTGACCTTTAAAATACCCTGGGTTATTCCTGTGCATTTAAACACAGCTTCATGCATAGAAATAAGCAGGTGAATCTTTTCACAGCAGGGAGATAAACTGTAATTTGCCTTACTAGAGGCACAGTGACAGTGGCTGGTTGAGAAGTTGGCAGTCCTAAACAATAATCCTAACCCTGTTTAGCTGGAAGCAAACCCCATTGATTTCTTCACATTTAGGTGTATTCAGATTCATAGCCCAATCCTAGGAGTGTTCATTCAGAAGGAAGTCCTGCTGCTTTATTTCTTCACGTAAGGATGCTAGAGTGTCACAACCCAATCCTGTGCATGTTTACTCAAAAAGAAAAGAAGAGTCCCTCTGAGTTCTTTGGGACGTAGTCCCTAGAAAATATTACTTCCGAATAAACATGCATGGGATCAGACTGCATGGGTTTAATGCTAAACAGACTTCCCTGGGAGTAAATCTCATAGAAATCAATAGGGTTTGCTTTTAGAGTGGTTAAGTTTGTGCTGTCCGCCTGGGTTCTTCTCCCTTGACTCCATTTATCTTTGATGTTTAATAAAACCAAATGACTAGGGAAGGCATGGGGGGGGGGGTGTTGATCAACTCTGCACGCTGTTATCTCAGCAAAATCAGAGATGAAAACTTGTCCTGACCTTTTGCGGCTAATAAAATAATAAACCAAGAAACACAGGCACACACTAAATTAACCACAGGCAATTTTTGTAAGCAATTCTACCAAGAGTCCTCTGTGAATTGTTTCATTTTCCCCTCTCAGAGCACTTTCCCTTTCTCCCCCTCCACTGTTTGTAGTGCGAATTTTGCTAGCTGGGGACTCCAGGAGCAAGACAGGAGGGCAATCTGGATGCTCTCACATTACATGTTCAGTACCCCCAATGGAACAGACTTGTTGTGGGTATTCTGTGCGTGAGAAAGCAAAGCATAGCAATGGATTTATATGTGAAAAGTCGCCAGCTTTTCAAACACGATGGTGTAGTGGCTAAAGTATCAGGCTGCAGTCTGGGAATGGGAGACACAGGTTTGAACACACAGACACACCCCACTGCCCTTTCCATCATGGAACTTTGCTGGGTGACTTTGGGCCAGTCACGCTCTCTCTCTTTCTCATCCAAACTCACTTTACAAGGTGGTTGTTGTGGAGATGGGGGAAGCAGGATATAAATAAATAAGATAAAACAAAATCTTTTCAGTCAGCCACGTTTAATAGCAGCTTCATGTGTAGATACTGGAAAATGTTGTAAGTTGCAGCCAATTCATGGCAACCCCATACAGTTTTTAAGGAAAGAGGTGAACAGATGAGTTTCACCATTGCCCCCCTCTGCATAACAACCCCAGGCTTCCTTGGTGGTTTCCCATCCAAGTACTAACCTGAGCCAACCCTGCTTAGCTTCAGAGATCTGACAACATCCAGCTAACCTGGGCTATCCAAGTTGGGGGATGCAGATATTAGCAAGCAATAATGCTTCCTCCCGGGCCCTGGGGAGGGGAGACCTAACCTGCTGATTTCTGCTCATCTAAAGGCTGTAAGTCTCCATAGCAAGCCAGGAGGGGGAGACCCTCTGCCCTCTCTTTGCATTACAGCCTCCACAGTAGCCAGATAAAGGAGTGGTAAGAGAAGGAGGGAGGAGGTTCTTCTCCCCTTGGACTACATTGAAAATGAGAGAACGAACCCTAGGGGTTAGAGTTAGATTGCTTTCTACCTTCGTCATATCCTTTTCTGCATTGTCTGACATACCAAGTGTAATTATTTTTGCTCTGTTTCAAATTGCTGTAGTCCTAGTCTTATTGCATTGTTTATTCGATGTCTCATGTGAATGATTGCATTGACTTACACTGCGTAATCCATTTTGAGTCTCAGTGAGAAAGGTAGACCATATATAAAGTAAATAAAATAAATGAAGTGTTTAGGATCAGGCTGTGAGTAGGATTCGTTTCTAAGTGAACAAACATAGGCTCAAGCAACAGTGGCATGATCCCTGAGGTGCCCACAGGTGGGATCTTCCCCCAGCAACTTTCAGTCTCCAGAGCAAACACGAAACACCACAACCATCCTCTTTGTGAATAAAACCCCTATGGGTTAGCATATATTAGCCAAAGAAGATTTGTGCTCACTTACCTCTGGACCTAAATTCCTCATTATGTGCCTCCTGTTCTGTGAAAAATAATTTCTCTTTGTATTTTTCTTTACTTCTGAGCCTGCTACAACACCTTTTTTTTGTCCCTTAATTCCTTAATTTCACTCTCTGTTTACTCCAGCATGATTTCACTCCCCCCCCCCCCGCTAACTGGCAATTCTGGCCAATTGCATAGAGAATTCACCCTTGGAAGATTTATGCCAGGATCTCCACTGTTCACTTCAACTTCCTACTTGTTTACTAGAAAATTTGCACCTGATAGACGGGTGACAGATTTCACACCCTAATGCTGATTGTCAGTTCTGTGCTCCTCTGAGGTCTGCACTCTAGGTGGTCACCTAGGCCCCGTTCACACGGAGCATTTGCCCCGCTGAAGTCACGGGAGCCCTGCGGACTTTCAGTGCGCGTTCATATGAGGACATCTGGGAGGTGTAGGGCTCCTGTGGCCAACCCGCGGCTTCCCTCTGAAAACATGGGGTAAAAAACTAGTAGGTCCGAGGTACTAGTTTCTGGAAACCCCAGGGCAAAGGCTGGCATCTGATCGCGGGAGTGCCGGTATCCCATGGCTTCCGACGCTCACCTATGTCCTCGGGGTTTCCGGATGTTGTAAGTTTCCCTGGGATGCCCACCAACGCTGGACAGAGCATGCGCACACACAAGTCACTGACAGCGGCCTGCCCCCCCCAATGGCGCATGCGCACTTCGCACTTGCATGGTCTGCTGTGCTGCTGTTTTGCCACGCTGCAGTAGTGCGGTGTGATCGCGGCATGGAGCTGGCACGTGGGAACCCGGTGGCCTGTGAGATTGGGCTACCGCGCCTTATTTAGCTCCGGGGCAAACTGCCATGCCTCCCCCACGCGTTTTCTGGCCCGTGTGACCGGGGCCCTAGTTGGCCTAATGGTAGCACTGGCCCTGCTTCCACTGTCCATTTCCACACATTAAACCTTTATTAAAGGGATGGGACACTTTCCTCCAAGCAACACAAGGAAGTATGGTGTAGTAATTAGTGTTCCACTAGGATCTGGGAGAGCCAGATTTAAATACTCACTCTGCCTTGCAGGCCTCCTGGGTGACCATGGGCCAGTCTTACATTCTCAGTCTAACTTACATCACAGGGTTGTTGTGAGGAGACAAGAATGATGTAAGCAACTTCACTGGAGAGAAAGGTGAGGTATATCAGTCAATAGGTGGAAAGGGATGTGATGCTGCCTCATTGCAAGGGACCTTCTGACTAAAGTCTCCCAGTTCTAGTGAATTGTGGTTTTGCAGAATGAACCTGTGTACATCTGGATCCATAGACCATTTTAAACTGAAAATGGGGCAAAGCCTCTTGGCTGTCTGTATGAGTCAAACTTGGTTTGAGCGTGATGTTTTGAAGTATGCCTAATAGCTTCTCGCATTGATTCAGCATTACACAGGGAGTTCGGAGATGATTTATGGCCTATAAAAACACTGTCTGTTTTGCAAGACCCCAGTTCTGCTAATGCTGCACGAAATGGAAAATCAAAGATAACAAAGTCCTTATTGTTTTATTGGTTGTGTGTGTGTGTTTAATTTGCTGCAATACCAGTTTTGGTCCTGAATAATGGTTTCTATTTTATATTGAAGGTAGTGATAATGAATTTCATTAAAAAAAAATCCCCATACTCACACAAAGGCAAGCAAAAGAGGTTTGATGCAAAATCAGATTTTAATGGATGGGTGGATGGACAATAAAGCCAAGTTTAAAAGACAGTACAGAACAAAACAAAACACAAAGATTCTCCCCCCCCTTAAGTCAGGATGAATGTATGCATTTGTATTCTCCCTCTGCACAATTCATTGAACTTCATTTTCAAAATGTCAAGGAGAAATATCCTTCAAATACTTCCATTAGAAGGAGGCTCTGTGTGGCATTGGTTCATTTATGTCTGAGTTCTCTGCATGCTTTAATCTACACGCTGCTCTTGCTACAACACTGATAACTAGGGAAGCAGAGAAAAAAAATGGAACAATTAACTGGAAAATTGATGCAGCTGAACATGTTTGTGCTCAGCAACCATCATAAGGCCTTCCAAGGGGACAAATATTATCCTTGAATCTGTGTACTATATGCATAGCAAAGAGACCAGGTATGAATCCACACATGAGGCTGCCTTTGACTCAGTAAAAACATTGGTCTATCAAGGTCAGTATTGTCTACACTCTGGCAGAGGTTTTCCAGGGTCTCCAGCAGAGGTCTTTCACATTACCTACTGCTAGGATCACAAACGTCCAGGTGGAGCCTGGAGACCACCAGGAGTTACAACTGATCTCCATGCTACAAATGTCAGTTCCCTTGGAGAAAATGGCTGCTTTAGAGTATAGAGTCTATGGCATTATACCCTAGCTGATGTCCCTTGCCTCTCTAAACCCTGCCCTCTCCAGTCTCCACCCCCAAATCTCCAGGAATTTTTAAAATGAAATATTGGCTATTGAACCTGGGATCTTTTTGAATGCCAAAGAGAAGCTCTACCACTGTTCTCTTCTCTGGAACTCATTGTGTTCTTGCATTTATCCCTTATTGTTATTTTAAGGAGCACAATGTGACATGGATGGTTATCCCTTGTCCTTTTCACAATATGTCTATGAACTAGGTTAGGCTGAAAGAGAATGACTGGCCGAAGGGCACCCCAGTTATGTCCCCCAACAGGGTGGTCCAGGACTTAATATACCCTACCACACTGATTATCATATCAGACTAGGCCAAAGATAGTAAACTTTGTATATTGGGCTAGTTTATCACCCATTCTTGTGGCTTGCTTTGGGTCTAGATACCATTTAACCAGAGATGATGAACTGGTACATATTCCTTCCTCCAGGTGGGAACTGGGGATCCCCCAGAATTACAGCTCACCTCCAGACTACAGAGATCAGTTCCCATTGACAAAAAGGATTCTTTGGAGGGTGGACTTTATGACATTGTACCCCACTGAGATCCCTGTTCTCCCTAGGTTCCATTCTCAAATGTCCAGGAGCTTTCCAACCAGGAGCTGGCAACCAGCCACCCCACTGCTGGTGGTCAGGGGGACCTGGCAACCTTATGAATTGGCACAATGGTTGGGGGGTTCTTTTTTGTTTGCTTCTTTTCCAGGCTGCTTCTTGTCCAGGCCCCTCTCTGTTGGTTGGTTTTTTTTAGCTGTACCTTTCATTAGTTCCCTTATTTCTTCTAATAATTTGTGTCTTACTATGATGACTTAGCCCTTGTTCCCTCACTCAGACACAGGATTTTCCCTCCATTTTCCCTTCCTTTCTGACTGACCAGCCCCTTTTTTGTTTCCTTCTTATCTGAAGATATATGGCTGTCCCACCCTGTCACTTTATTGTCTTTTGATTCTGGCTCAGCCCAGGAACTTGAGGGAAGAAGCAAGATCACCTCTTAACTTAAACTTCTGAAAATGGCACTCAAGAGGCTTTAGAACGTTCAAAAATAAACAAGATATTTTATTCAACATAAGGGGGGAAAGTTCAGGTGAAACCAAGGGTAAAATATCTGAGGTAAATCAATAATAAACTATAAACTCTGAGGTAACGTAATATAATCACTAATTCTCAGTTCATATGTTTTCAGAATGTGAGAGTTCTTAAGCTTTTCACAAAATCTTAGAATCTTGGAGAGGAGAGGCTTTGGTTTCAGTGTTTCCTAAACACTTCACTTTACTTTCTTGAATTTAAATGACTCTTCCGGTTTTGGAAGAAGAAGAAGAAGAAAGAAGAAGAAGAGGAGGAGGAGTTTGGATTTATACCCCACCCTTCACTGCCCAAAGGCGTCTCAGAGTGGCTTACAAACTCCTTTCCCTTCCCCTCCCCACAACAGACACCCTGTGAGGTAGGTGGGGCTGAGAGAACTTCTGACAGAAACTATCCTTGAGAGAACAGCTGTGCCAGAGCTTGTGATGGACCCAAGGTCACATCAGCAGGTGCAAGTGGAGGAGTGGGGAATCAAACCCGGTTCTCCCAGATAAGAGTCTGTGCACTTAACCACTACACCAAGCTGGCTCTGGAAGACAGGGATATACTACCAAGTACCCAAAATTCTTCTCTAAACATTCCAGAATCACCCCATTCTTTGAGTTATCTCTCTTATCAGCTGGTCAGGGAATCACTAATCTAACTAGAAGATCTATCCTTTTTTCTGGCCTGAATGGAGAGGGGGTCTTCACTGATCCTACCACTCCTCCTTGCCAATGTTCCCAGTCCTCAGTCAGTGTTAAACTCTTCTCAGTTAGAGCTAGACTGTTCTAGTTCTCAGAGCTAAACTCTCCTCAGTCAGGGCTAAACTCCAAATTAAATCTCTTCAGCAGTCAGTTCTCAAGTCTTTTACCTCAACTGATGCTAATCAATCAAATCCCTTTGAGCAGCCCATCACTCAAGGCTCTCTGGCTCTCTGAGGCTTTAACCCTTCACAGTCTGTCACATATTTGCATAGCACTTATGAGTTTTTAAAGTGCAGTCCGTCACACCCACCTTCACTCAAGTGATCCTCAAGGCAGTTTGCAAACAACAGACTGGCAAAAAACATAGAGTTTCTGGAGTTTTCTAGAAAGGCTTGATGTCTCTTCCAGGTTTTTTCTAGAAGTGTCATCATACTGTTTCCAAAGTCCACCCCTGCCCATGTCTCTATCCTTCAGTTTCCCCATGAGTCTGCATTCTTTGGGCAACTTTCAGGGGAGCAGAGGGTTATTTTGGGCAAACAGAAGCATCCTAGCTCCTTACGGTTGCTCTGCCTCTGATTGCTGGCTGGGGCCAGGCTGGAAATAGTGTTCTCTCTGGGACAGAGCAAGAGGGTGCAAATTCTCCATAGGATTTGGACCACCAGCTGGTGGCAGAGATCATTGTCTCTTTCACCTCTGATCAGCAGTTCCTGGGCAACTTAAGTCAATAGGCTGCATTTGCATTGGGTTACACTTCCAAACCACTGGTGTCTTCTTAGGCCCACCCCAGAAGACTGGGCTGTGTTCCTTGCTCTGCTCCCAACTTCCTCTAGGCTCCTTCCCTAGACCCTGAAGACTCCATCCATGCTTTAGACTGTTTATATTTTGAGAATTAGTAAACTTCTTCTGAGCCTTCAAAAGCACCCTGATGACCAGACCTTTAGCAAATGAAGTCCCCCCTTCAAATGAAGCTAGCAACTCCCCCCCCCAAAAAAAAAAGCTGGTACAAAGGTACTGGATTCAGCTTGAGACTAAGGGGCAGACTCTCAGGGTTGAGAGTGGGGTGTGAGATTTCCCTTCTCTGAAAATTTAAGGAATGTAATCAATTGTTTTTTCCTGGGCAGAAGCTTCCCATTTGGTCTCTTAGGGTCCCGGTCACACAAGTGGGATACTGCGCCACTGAAGGGAAACAAATTAGAGCTGGAGCAAAAAGATGCAATCAGGCGGGTCCCTGAGATGCCGCACAGACGCCAATAGCCAGTGATCACACAGCGATGTTGAAGCGCATCAAAGGGCTTCGCTTTCGCATTCTTGTACATGCACAGTCGTCTGTTTCTTCGCATACTGTGGAGGTTTGGAAAAAACATCCAGTGTGACGGGACGCATGCTTGTGCCAGATGTGCCGGATTAACTCCACTTCTGCGATCCGACGCTCGCCTGTGACCCACGTTTTCCAGTTGCTACTACCCTTTTGCTGGTACTTTTAAAATCCGCTTCTTTGGGCCGATGGTACGGGTTGGTGACAGGTGCGTTACGCTTCCCTGATGTTGCTGTATGATTGCACCCATTTGATGCACCTTCAATCCATCCATTTAGTGGGGCAAATCCTCCCGTGTGACGGGGCCAATATTGCACTACATGGGATTTGATGGTGGCCAAGGGATCATAAAACACTCCTGAAAAATTTGGCTGGTCTGAGTCAAACTTTTGTTTAACCTCCCCTTGCTTCTTCAGGTGCTTTGCTTGGGCAGAAGAATCAAAATGGGTCTGGAGTTTTGCTTTAGGCAACATTCGACAGCAACTCTAGTTTAGAGATATTTGTTGTAGTGTAGGAGAAGGAGGAGCACCTGAAATTGTGGCTGGAGGAAGTAATTGTAACCATCTATTTTTGTTGTCTTAATTCTGCTAGAACATGAAAACAAATGGGACTGTGTGAACCTGAATAATGCTCAGAGTAATTTATCAAGACAGTGATTGCTACAAAGTTAGCAAAGGATTTTTTTAAGTGATCAGTCATAGACATAATGGATACTTTACTAGTAATTCTCGATAAATGCCAGGTTTGCAGTTTTGTGAACACTGGAAATGCTACTTTACCCACTCTGGCAATTATCTCTTAATTAGTAGCTTGTGATCATTCCACTGCTCGAATATCTCAGATTGTGAGCAGCACCCTTGGACACTTGAAAAAAAAAAAAGCTTTTTATAGAGCACTCAAAAATATTAGCTTTTTATAGAGCATTTTTTATAAAGCCAGTTTGGTGTAGTGGTTAAGAGCTGTGGAATCTAATCTAGAGAACCGGATTTGATTCTTCATTCCTCCACATTCAGCTGCTGGGTGACCATGGGCCAGTTAAAGTTCTCTCAGAGCTGCTCTCTCAAGAGCAGTTCTTTCAGAACTCTCTCAGCTCCGCCTACGTCACAGGGTGTATGTTATGGGGAGAGGAAGGGAAGAAGCTGCTCTGAGATTCTGAGAGAAGGGCAGGGTATAAATCCAATTTCTTCTTCTCCTTCTTCTCCTTCTAATTTGTTGTAAATTATATGACAAATGCTTTATATGTGAATGTTCTCACATTTCCTCCACTTGGCTGTCCTTCTCTCACATCTGCCAGCACTGTGTGGCTAACTTGGTGGAAAGTGCCGTTAAGTCACAGCTGACTTATGGCAACCCCATAGGGTTTTCAAGGCAAGAGATGTTCAGAGGGGGTTTGCCATTGCCTGCCTCCATACCATGACCCTGATATTCCTTTAGAGTTGTCAGACCCACAGTCCGGGAGGGGGTTGCCCCGATTGTTTTGGTTTCTGCCTGCTACCGGACAGCTGGCTGCCGGTGGGGGAAGCCCTACCCCCAAATAGGGATGTCATGTGGCGATGTCCTGGATGTGATGACATCATGCAGAAATGACATCATCATGGCAGGACGTTTCATGGTGATACTCTGCTTTTTGGTCAAAACTGTATGGTTTTAGGCCAAAAAACCCATAGAGTTTTCCCAAAATGCAGACCATCGCCATGCAACTTCCCCAACATGATGATGTCACTTTCACATTATGTCATTGGATTGGGGCTGTCACATGACATCTCTGCCCCCCCCAAATGCCCACCCCCAAATCCCCCTGCTGGCAAGCTGGTGGTTGGTGGTTTCCCATCCAAATACTAGCCAGGGCCAACCCTGCTTAGCTTCTGAGATCACACGAGATTGGGCTAACCTGAGCTATCAAGGTCAGGGATGTGGCTAATGTCTCCAATTGGAAAAAAAGTTGGCACAGACAAGAAGTGCTTTCTTGGTTTGTCTTGATCCCTTTAGGATGTGTGTGGGGAGAGATGCATGGCTTCTTTAACATTGCCTTTCCCCTTTTGCCTGTCTGATTCCCAAAGAAGAGTAGCCTCTTTCTGTCATTACATTTGACAAAAAAGGCAGCTATGAGTATTGATAGGATTGTTGTGCCATGTTCTCATGTTCTCACATGAACATGTGAAACTACTTCATATGGAATTAAACCATTTGTCCATCAAGGTCAGTTTTGTCTACTCAGACTGCAGTGGCTCTCCAGGTCTCAGGCAGAGATTTGCACATCACCCATCAACCGCTTGTTTTAGCTGGCGATACCAGGGTTTAGAAGGGTATAGAAGAGCTCCCATCATTTCTGAGTGCAGTTATGATTAAATTATGATTGTGCATGAGACTAACCAGATCCTAGGCTGCTCTTTATGACCAGTAACCTTCTCATGTGGGTAGCATGTCATATACATTGCACATCAGCCTACAGGAGGTTGGTGCACCTGAATCTTTCCATCTTTCAGAGGGAAAAAAAATAGCATAAGAGACTTCTGCACTTAAAAAGGAATATTTATTTATAAAACTTAGACTGTGCAAACAAAACCATGTCTATTCGTATCACCTCTTCTTTGGGCTTACCTCCTCCTGTGCCCTTTAAATGAATGCAGCAAACTGGCTCCAACTGAAAGCAGTCTCATCTTGCTGCTTCACAGTACAGAGTTAATAAAACTGTCACAGAGCACAGTGCTGGAAAATGGAATAGTATACAACCCTCTCCACCCTATAGTGTACAATCCTCTCCACCACTCAGAGCAGTGGCAGGAGAGAAATTAAAAGAACCCATCATTGGCGAGTGCATTGTGGCACCCTTTTTTTGGGAAAACCTGAAAGGGATGGTGAATAACTCTAGGAATCATGGTCATCACTCCTCAATTGTTCCACAGGTTGCCCAGCTTGGCATGTCAACCCTCGACCCAAAATGAGTAACAGAGTTACACCCTTTCGATTCAGACAGCCTTTTCATTCAGTTTCACCTGGGGGTTTGCATTCAGCTATATCCAAGCCAGAAAATAGCCCTGTTCTTTCAGCCAAATATATAGCTGAGGGTTTGTTTGTTTTTGATTATCCAAAATAGCTGAGCCCCAGAAATCCTCAAAATATTTGAAATTTTTTTGGAACTGCTGGATAGCTGAAGTTAATGGGTGTTTAAAGTGATTGTAGTCCTTTTACATACCTTCCAGGTGAACTCACCTCTTGGTGAAGATGTTTAAAGGGACTACAAACCCTTGTAGCTTGCCAGAGGCATTTAAAGGGACTACAACCCCTTTAAATGCCTTTCCCCCCTCCACTGACACCAATGGGGGATGGGAGTACCTTCTTCAGGGGCCAATAGAATTGGACCCCTGGTGCAATCTTTTTGAAACTTGGGGAGAGGAGTTGAGGAGAGGCATCAGCAGCTATGTGGCAGATTTGGTGCCTCTGCCTCAAAAAGCAGCCCCTCATACCCCTAGATACTCCCAGATCAATTCTCCATTATACCCTGTGGGGACTATTGACTACAGTGGTCCCCTGAGGGTATAATGGAGCTGGAAAAATGTAGGATTTCTGAAAAATCCTGAATCCAGAAACCATGCCAATATTGGGATTTGGGAATATCAGAAAATATCAATATTTTGGGGGCTCAATATATCTGAACCTGTCAATACTTTTTTTTAAAACATACTCATAGTCTCACCTAATTTCTTTTGTTAACCACATCTCTCCCCCCCCCCCAGTTTTTGTCTATGCATGTCCTATGATCACCAGTACAGCCTTTTCAGTGATCAAAAGGGATCCCTCTTCCCCTTTTCATCAGTGGAAAGGCTGGCTGGATCCAACATATGGGCTTCAATGTACTTAAGGGTGAATTCTGTTTAGGATTGCACTGTGAGTCTTCATGGTTATTTATGGTGTATTAATTTTTTTAAAGAGTCACAGGAGATGATATTCTATAATCTTCATAATCATCATCATTGTGTAAATACAGATAATGTGGCATGCAGCCACCCCCCACACTTTCTACCTGCTAAAATTATTTCAACAACATAGCTGATCATTAACACTTCCCTTTAAAAAATGAAATTAATTTTGCTGTTAAATTAAATTCTGGGTTAAAAATGTATAATTTATATTACATTTGCTTGTTAATGGGATAATAAGAACTTGGGATAACTTTGATCTCAGCAACTATCAGATTCCCAAAAAAAGCTTTACTATGTTGTACAGTCAACATTCTCCTGAGCCCAACCAAAATTAGATATACAGTGATGCTAGTTATTAAGAAATCATTCAAATTTAATGAATATGACTCACAAGCTGGGTTTAATTAACTGTTATATATGGTGCAGTGCATTGCCTCATCAATAAGTCATTCTGCATTCATAATTGTAAATGAACATTTCTAAAAAATGTACCCAGGTAATTAACAACGGGAATACCAGGTTTCCCTCTTTGTGTCTTTCCCCTTGTCCTACCTGCAAAAAACAAAACAAACAAACAAACAACAAACAAAACCTAAAAAGGGGGGAAAGAGACACCCTCCAAAAAGTATTGCACAAAATGTCCGCCTTCTGATTTAGCTGGGTCAAAGTGGGTGTTAAGGAGAGGAGGCTATGAGTATATTTGCCAATCTGCTTGAACTGAGTAGGAAGATGAATAATTCTCTTCCACCAGCCTTGGAGTTTCACATTAACTCATTCCTGATACCTAAGTTATACAGTTATACATCAGAGGAAGCCAGACTTTCTGGAAACTACTTAATTTTTTTCAACAAGATGGTGGCTTAGTTTATATTTATTCATTTCTAGTCTGCCTTTCCCATTGGGACTCAAGGTGTGTTACACAGAGTGAGTCAATAAAATCAGCAAGACAGGACATTCAGTAACTAATGCATTAGGATTTTAGAAACCTGAAACTCTTGTTTGGAAATTCCTGGAGGTTTAGGGGTGGTGTATAGGAAGAACAGATTTTGAGGAGGAGAGGGAGCTCAGTGGTGACACAATGCTACTCTGGGACATACATTCTCATAGACTCTGTAGTACACTGCAGAGTCCAATATCCAAAGCTGTCATTGCCTTCAGAAGAATGGATCTCTGTAGCCTGGAGGTCAGGTGTAATTCTGGAAGAACAAGTCCAGACCTTACCTGGAGGTAGATAAACCTATTTAAGGGATGCAACAATGAGAAACAGCCAAGTCTGGCCAAACTACACATGAACTGAGGGTGCAACCCTGAAATCCTTTGCAGTAGTTCATGATAAGCAATTGATGAAGGGATCCCTGCAAAATGGGGGTGGGGTTCTGTCTCAGGTAAGGTTGCCAGCACTGCCTTAGCTAATGCCAGGAGATTTCAAGGGAGGTGCTTGAGGCGGGTGGAATTTGGGGAGGATGTGGTGTCACTTCCAGGCAACACTCTAGGACAAGAGCTGTAACAAGAGCTGTAACAAGGGCACTTGTGTCGGGTGCACGTAGCTGAGGGGCAGAGAAAAAGTATAGCATAATTAAAAGAAATATTGTGTTATTATTATCTTTGTATTTACCTTTCTACAAAAATAACTACGATGAAAGTATAGGGGGCACAATTTTATATTCTTGTCTCAAACACAAAATTAGCTCGTTATGGCTCTGCTCTAGGAATTTCCTCTAATCTCTGTGGTGAAGGCCATAGAGACATGGGGGAATTCCTTAACCATCTCATGGAGGCTGTTTTCTGGCTTTCCCCCCTCCTGCTTCATTCATGGTGGGATTGGGGTCAAAGGTGGATGTTTATCTAGTGCAGGCAGGCCAATGGCAAGCCTGATCTGAAGAGGAGATGGTTAACTATTTATTTCTTTATTTTGCTGATTTCTTTACCATATTCAGGCTGAACTAATGTGAGGAAATGTGAAGTTCTGTTATCTTTTTAAACAGATTAGAGTAGTGGGGTGATTCAGATTATGTATTCTGTTCCAGTAATTTCCCATTATTAGGTCTAATTTACCATGGTCTGAATGTGGCCGTACCTTATTGCTTGGATAACAAAACCAAATACACCTTAAGGAACAACTTTTTGAGACTGGAATAACTGAGGCACGTAATTTCAGAAATATATGCTGCATTTAAGTAATAGAGCGTGTGAATTTAATCGAGAATAATAAGAAAATTCAATTACAGCAAATGGAAGGTTCAAACCTGTCTTCATTCACAGGAGCATGAAGGCGATACTTGAAGCAACCTTCCCTTCTGTTTAGGTGTTCGGTCTATGATCCTTGGCCATGAATTTACATTCTTCACTGGTGGTTAAAAAAAATACTCTGGGTGAAATTCAAAACGTAAGGTCTCAGAACAATTTTTGCATGAACTCCTTATAGTTCAGATGCTTTGATTTATGTAACTTGAGGAAGTACTGTAAAAGAATATTCAGATCTGTTCAAATGGTAATTGTTGGGGTCATGGTATTGAAGACCACTGGCAGAGCACTAGGCTACAAACACAATGGGATGGACTCAGCCAGCTTTTTCTCTCCTCCAGTTCCTATCTCTAGTACAAATCTCATCCCACATGGCTTTTGTATATGCTGGTCTCATGATCCCCAGTGTATACTGTTCTGGTGGTCAATATAGACTGCTCTGGTGTTTACTTATTATCTTTGAAGGTTTTATAACACATTCTTCAGGTGTTCTCATATAGAGCCAGACTGTCTTCTCTCCAGCAGCGGAACTGCATCATGCATCTTCAAGCCATTCTTAGATCTTATGCACGGGCTTCCCACAGGGGATCTTCTGCATTGGATTTCTCCAAGTTTCTTGATTTGTGAAATTTCCATCATAACACATGCATTCTAGTCTTCCACTAGAAGACTATCTGAACCATACACAATCTGTTTCTTCAGACTGAAGCCAATATTTGTATTCTATGTCTGCCATTTCCTATCTCCTGTTCTCTCTTTGTCCCCACAATGTTTTGGAGCTATACAGGAGTCATGAGTAGCAGGGGGATTGGTCAATTCCTCATAGTACAGCCATGACAACCATGTGCAACCAAATCCTATGATTACGTAACATAAAGTGCCACTGACACCCTCTTCTACACCTCCCCTGTGATGTAGGAGGTATTTCAGCATGGTATGACAAAGGGTTCATGCTTGATAGGCCTCTACAAGACAATCATATGTACAAATAGCATAGATGGGACAGATCTTTCCCAGAGAACTGGCAGCATCTCTTCTGCTTGGGTGGCAATTGTCCAAATTTGCATTTCCTCCTAACATTCTCAAAATGTTGAAACTCCCTTTTTCTGAATTGCTGTCAATGTTCTCAAATATGGCTGGTAGAGGATATACTTATCAGTCTGTAACAGAGTTACACTTTTTTGAGTCCATTGTTTTGAATGGGTGTAGACTAGAACAAATGGGGGACCTACATGACTTGTGAGTGATCATTCTTTCCGCACCCACTATTTTCTCTTTCCCCTCCCTGAAAGTCCCCATAGCCTCTCCCAGTTTCCTCTTTCCTTCTCTCCTTTCTATGCATCAGCTAACCTACCTTTATTTGCTTCCTTGTCTATAGCTTTTCCTCCTATCCTACCCTTGCCAGCTTCTACCCAGGAAAACAATGGCTAAGTTGTGCAGTGCCAGCCACCAGGCTGAGCCCAGCTGCATGGTGCCAGCCACAAGGCCATTATACTGTGGGGAATGCTGAAGCACTTGCAGGAGGCACCTCTCTTTCCTCTGTATTTCCCTGTCCATATTATGTCCTCTTTTTCTCCTCCTGGCAAACCCCATTCCTCATCTTTCCCTGCTTCATTCTCTCCTTCCTACTCACCAACCAATCCACCTACCTACCCCCACTTCTTCAGCCCTGCCTTTCTTCATAATAGGGACTCAAAGTAGCTTCCATCATTATCTTCTCCCCCATTTTATCCTCACAACAACCCTGTGGAGTAGGTTAGGCTAAGAGTGTATGACTGGTGCAAGGTCACCCAATGAGTACCACAGCAAAGTGGAAATTTAAACCTGGGTCTCCCAGATCCTAGTCTGAAACTAAAACCACTATACTACACTGGATTTTGTGGGGTGAATGCTGTTGAACAATAGCAAGCAGCCATGCCTGGGTGAGTTATGCAAGCCACATGCTATCAATTCACCTCATGATTGCTGCCAGGCCTGAAGAGTCCTTCAAAAGCAAAAAACAACCCCTCACCCTGCCTTTAACTAACAGAAACTAAGGCTTGAAGTCTGATAATGCTATTCTAGTTGCCCAGCAATAACCACTGATGGCACACATTCTTAAAGCTACTAGAACTGCTTTTCACATTTAGATTTCTTTTCTTCTTCTTTTCTTATATTTTAGATTTTTCTGCAAACTGGGGCTTTTCTCAGGGTTCTAGAAAGTTCTTTCTTGTGTGTTCATGGTCCCAACCTCCAGATTTAAATATCCACAGATGACACCATATTAAGAGTTAGACATATTGATAATTCTGCACAGGACTACACTGTTGGTGGTTTATTCTGAAAATGCCACCTCTCCAGAGAACTTGCTCAACATATAATAAAACCATAAATCATAAAAACCACTAAAAATAAACAGCAATTAAAAACTCATTAAAAACCCAGCTATAGCATCAAAACAGCTCCAAAGGGTTAGCAGCCTAAAATAATAAGCATAAATCACTCTTTAGACACACTGTAAAAATTGTGTTCAAACATAAACCCCCTTAATTAAAACCCTGGATAAACAGAAATGCCTGGTGCCCAAAAAGAGAGCTGAGCTGAGACTGAAGGGGAAGAGCATACCACAGACAAGATGCCACAGCTGAAACAGCCCTGTCTCTGGTTGCCTCCCACATCACCTCTGAAGGTAGGGGCATGGAGAGCAGAGCTTTTGAGGAAGCTCTTAGCTGGCGGGCTGGACAGAATGGAAGGCGGTGATCCTTTAAGATATATCTCATGTTGATTGTTGCAATGAGCCCTCCATGGAACTTTGCACATACTGTATGCTGGTTTTGCTGTACAGTGTTTTGCATTTTTAAAAAATATATCTCTCTTTGTCCTTCCCCAGAGTGTCATCGTGCTTTATTCTGTCTTAATATATTTTGGCAGATTAATCAGACTGCCAGGCTCAGCTGTGTGGCTGGTTGAGAGCCTCCTTCCCAGTGTCAAGGAGTTGCGCATATGAATTATTTAATAGCATTCAAGTTGTTTACTTTGCCAGCATGATTTGTGGGAATGTTTTCCTTAGCAATGATCTAGCACTGCTGTTTGAATGTTGAGTTTTCCATGTCCTAATCAATGCAAATTGAGTAATAAAGGCAACACACAGCACAGAATGTGGTGGCAAGGCAGGTATTTTGATATATGCCACGTTATGCCGAGCGTGTGGTTTTCTCTTACATATATGAAGAAAAGAACCATTAAGAGTTAGCAAAAGTGATAGATGGCAGCGTATTTCCCTTCTTTGGGGACATAAAGGAAACAATATTTGAATTATCATTCTTCCAGGAAGGTTTATGGAACCATAAAAAGTGCTGAAATTCAGGAAAAGTCTCTTTGGAAGACTTAGGGGAACAAAGAATGCCATTAGGCTCAAGACAGAGGTGGATCAATCTATGGCCAATTTGGTATGGGGGGAGAATGTTGGACTGGGGACTGGGGAGACTTGGGTTCAAATCCATATTTGGTCAGAAAGCTAACCAAATGACCTGAGAGTCGTCAGTATATTTCAGCCTCAGCTATCTAAAAGTTGCTGTGAGGATAAACTGGAGAAGGAAGAGCTATGCTGGAGAGGCCACAGCACCTAAGTAGTTTTCTTAATTTAAATACTTACATAAGGTGTGTTCAGTCCATTTGAACTCTAGGAGGAGCTGTAGTGTATATTCTCTACTGTTTAGCATTACTGGAGTGCCTCTCTTATTTTCTTGCTGCTTCTTGTTTTTCTTCTCTTCTGCCTGTTAGTTCTTATACCGGAATGCGGGTCTCTGCTGTTGGAATGCCTACAAATAGGTGGTGTTTTTTGCGCCTCTTGCTGCTGCAGTAGACTGCATGTGTGGGGATCACTTCTGCAGCTGTGCTAACAGGAGGAAGGGTGGGTACAGATACCTAAGATAGATAGCAAATATTTTGACTTTGTTATGAATAGTAAATGGGAGGAACTTATTCTCCTCCCCCACCCCACTCTTCCACAGCAAAATGAAAGAGAGTTATCGCCTTCATTCACCAATCTGGAGAAAGAGAGAGAGAGAGACTCTTGAGATAATGATATGTGGGTTGGTGGCTTGTTTTTGTGGGAGACTTTCTGGTGAAGGGTGTAGGGTTGACAGTTGTGATTGACTTGTTTGCAAACAGGAATAGTGTGAGTGCATGCATGCATGACTCAAGTATCCTAACTCTGGGACTAGTACAAACATGTAACTGTCCCATCAATAATCTGTTCTTTATGTATCATCTCAGGCATCACAACAAGAATTCCATTTTGTTTCAGAAGTTATACAAATGGACCCGTATCAGGGTCCACAGGGTTGTAGATTCACCTTTCTCCTTCCAGAATTCTGAAACCTGGAAATCTTGGCTCCATGTTTTGGCAATGCTTGTGTGATAAAAAGGAATCAACAGAACAAAGTTAACTTCCATCAGCAAATTCTCATGAGTTTCTGCTTGATATCATAGATCCCCCCTCCCCTTTGTAGCATGGGCCCTCTAATGAATGACAGAAATATCTTGCTTGAGCCAGAGGAAATGCACTGTAATCAATATTTCAGATGCAGCAAAAGTAGATGATCTATGGATCCTGTTTAGAAAACATGAACCAGTATTGAAGAAATTAAATTAAATTGCTTGGCTATTTAGTTTCCTTCTAATGGCATCCAAACAATCTAAGCACTTTGGGGGGTGGGGGGCAACACTTTCCTCTGAAGAATGTTGTTTTCTTAGTGCACTTATAATTAGAGCTGATGGATGGTTTGGGAATCAAGAAATAGTGATTTTTCTGCATAACTTTCAAAGGTTGATAGGTTGCTGGTTGGACAGTAAACTATCTGATGGCTTTCTGAGTGGGTTTTTAAAGCAAGATCTCAACACTTTCTCATATAAAGGTGGCATTGACTTCTCATTGTTTCTCCAAGAGATAAATCTTACATACATTTTTTTAAAAAAATCAAGAGGGCTTTTCTGTGCAGGTAATAAGGTAGCACTGTACAAAAGGCTTCACAAATTTACTTGGATAAATTATTGGAGATTGTGGTCTGTACTACCGTATATAGTTTGCTGTGGGTTGGATCCCGTTGTGTAATTTTGCATCATTTATTGTGTCATATTAACACTTATGCTTTGCTACAGTTCTGTTTTAAGACTTCTGGCTGGAGCTACAATCTAAATCCTATTTCATTATTTATTGAATGTCACATCTTGTTGATTGTGTTGACTCACTCAGTGTAATCCCAGTGAGAAAGGTGGACTATAATGTATGTAAAATATATGGACTAGACATACCGACTCTACTGTATTCCATGTGGATCTTCCAATAATTGGACAAGAATCTAAACATCTGCATGATTATTTTGGTGTACACCTTTGGACTTGTGTTTCTTGAACAGATCTCCTCCCTCACGAATATTGCTGAAATCCTTATGACATCTTTAAAGATCAAACTAGTTCTCCTTGCAGCACCTGTTTTCTCTCAAATCAAGCACCCATATGTTTGTATGGCTCACTTTTTTACAATTTAAAATGAGCAAGATTTTTCATATAACTGTTGCCGTGCTGTTAGTGGCATTTCAGCCAACCGATAGCTATCATTATTACACACTCAGAATCTCCTGGATTGCTAATGGGGATTGTAGTTCATGGAAACTGTAGTTTCCTCAGCTTTCCTAGTCATGTTGGAGTTGATTGAGAAAAGTAATTGCCAGAAAGTATGAGAACATTTCTGAAATTTCCTGCACTGATATTTTTAAAACTACACATTATGTGAGACTTTCTGCAGTAGATTGTTCCTCACCAGGTGCAAACCAGAAGTTTTCGCCTTCTTATCCCGTATTTTTGGAATCCACAGTTTTGGAGAGTTCTGAAAACACTGGGTAAGAAGGAGAAAACTTTTGGTTTGTGCCTGGTGAGGAAAAATCTACTGCAGAAAATTTCACATACTGCACAGTTTTAAAAATGCCAATGCGGGGCATTTCACTACTGCGGAAATGGTTTGAGTCTCAATTTATCCTTCATTTGAAAAACAAACACTTCCTGTGGCAGGTTACTTCCCTTTCCTTTCAAAGAAAGGTGATGTTTGTGAAATGGAAGGAAGGGGGGGACTGGCAGACAAGATCTCTCTCTCTCTCTCTCTTTCTCTCTCTCTCTCTCCTTCTCGGCAACATTTCATGACATTTTTGGAATATTTTTGATCATTTGACAAGGGTATTGGGAGAAATGCCCTGATCTGGATGGCTGTTAGCCAGTCTCCTCAGATCTTACAAGTTAAACAGGGTCAGCCCTGGTTAGTATTTGGATGGGAGACTTTCAAGGAAGTCCAGGATTGCTATGCAGAGGCAGGCAATGGCAAAGCACCTCTGAATGTTTCTTGTCTTAAAAACCCTACCAAGTTGCCATGAATTGGCTGTGACTTGACAACACTTTCCACCACCACCATTGGCAGAAATGTCAGCATTTGGGTGTTCAGTGACAGACCCAATGCCGTCTGATCACTGAATACCACATGAGACTCTAGCTTTGAAACTTGGGAATTTTTGAAAATCACAATGAGTTAGGGCAAAAAAACCACACTATTAGAAGAGAAGCCAATTTTAAGAAGAAACAGAGCATTGCAAATAATCTGAAACAGAGTCGCTAAACATGCTCACTCTGCGTATTCTACCTGCCTAATAAACCCAATGAATCATTTCATTAAATATACTTCAGCGAGGAGAAAATCTGCTTTACCCAAGGAAAGAATTTTCCTTGGTCAAATGGCAGAATTTTTACTCAATTGATTAGGTTACCTTTCTGCTGGCAGCACGTGGATTGCTGTAAAGTCAGAAAAGAAGAGAGAGAAGAGATTGGATTTATACTCTGACCTTCAGTACCTGAAGGAGTCTCAGAGTGGCTTACAAACTCCTTTCACTCCCCCCCCCTCAACATACACCCTGTAGGTGGGGCTGAGAGAGCTCTTTCGAGAACTGTTCATGAGAGAACAGCTGTGAAAAAACCTGTGACTGAACCAAAGTCATGCCAGCAGCTGCATGTGGAGAAGTGGGGAATCAAACCCAGTTCTCCCAGATTAGAGTCTGCATTCCTAACTACTAGACCAAACTGTTCTCTCAAAAGGACAAACCTTGTAAATCAGTTTAGGTGCGTATGGGGAGCATCTTTCAACAGAATTAATCTGCTTGCAGTTCATTGTTCCCAAAGTTCATCTGTGCTGATGTCTCAAGGCAAACATTTGTCAATCACTGCTTTGGCCAATAGTAATTTCAGTGTGAAGCGTGGCAATGTGAAATATGCGTGGCAATGTGAAATATATGCAGAACTGATGTGTTGTCCTGTTGTACTGTGTGAACACCAAAGAATGCTTTCATTTGTCCTGATAACATGTTGATCCTCATACATATTCTACAGATGAAGTAAGCCACTTTTCAGTATAGGAAGCTGCCTTATACCAGATCAGACCAACAGACTCTGAGTGTTACTGAGTACTGCTGGCCAGCCATGTGAAGACTACTCTCTGCTCAAAGTACAATATGAGCATCATCCTTGAGTACTTGGAAGAAGTTCATGTTTTATCAAGCATAGTCTTTTTTTTACTTCTAATTTGTACAGCAACTATTTTGCGCTTTTGTGTTCTCACACTGCTTTTTGTGATACCTCCTCTCCCCCAGCCACACTCCACCCAACCCCAACAATATGAACAAGTAAAAGAAGTTTTGTCCTTGGTTGTCCTGATCCTGCTGGGTAGGAATGGACAGGAAAGCTCTCTGGCATCTCTCTGGTATTTCAACATTGCACAGGTTGCCATTGGAATCCTAAATCCAAATGAAATCAATGAGTGTTTTAAACTCACAAGTCACAAGTAGTTAGTATTTGCATATCAATCTACCATCCAGTGTTGAACCTTCCAATTTACAGAAGATGGGATTGCCCATCTTTTCCCAGATATGTTTCTTGACTATGTTATGAAATATATACTTTAAAAATCACAGAGTGGCTTAGATTTTCCATGCCTATTAAGACTGACTCATGAATTGAAGTAGGTATACACAAGTTTGTAATGAGCCACTGATTCCATTGTTAATTAGCAAAATCAACTGGTTAGTAAGCTATTAAGCAGGAACCATTTTAGCCCAGGCACAGTGATTATGCAGTGGCTTTTGGGACACTGTGGAGCCCTCAATGGGCTTGCAAGCTATTTTTGATCACAGGAAGTTTAGCATGCAACATTTGTAATTTGACCAAACCATCTTGGTTTGAGGGGAGGAAAGTGTTTAACCCTCCCCCCTGCAATTTGGGGAGGAAAAAAGGACAACATGATTGCATGAATTGCAGCACTTGAACATCAATCCCTTTGTGTGAAAGTTGTCAGCTTGTATAATCCATGCCTCTATGCAACCCAGATCAGTTCTACAGGTGTGCAAAAAAAATAAAAATAAAAAATTGGCCTGATTTGGATTCGGCCGAATTGGGCAGAATCAATTTTGGAACCAGGAAAGAGGCGGAAAAGGCCAGTTTAGGCAGGAAGGGAAGAAGGGAAAGGCAGCAAGAGGTCTTGCTGCCTTTTCTTGCTTGCCCTGAGCCTCTTTCGGGCAGCTGCCAAATTGCTGCCGAATTTTGGTGGCAATTCAGCAGCAAACTGATTCAGATTGGAGAATCTGAATTGGCCCGCAGCTGCTAAAAAGGGGGGGATGGGGTGTTTTTTGGGGTGCATTTGATTCAGTTCTCTAATCAGTTTCCAAACCCACAGGTACCACTCACATGCAGCTCCCAAGACTAGTAAAGCCTGCTAACTGTAGGAACCAGTGTGGAAAAGCTGCTTCTTCTACTACTTCTTGCAAATAATGTAGGAAGTGGAGAACTATCCTTCACGTCCTGACTGACACGTCACCCCATTTTGCTAGGAACTAATCACAACATTCTGATTTATCTGCAGGAGAAGGGGATGCACCCATCTATTGCAATCTATGCCCATAAATAGCTGTTAATCACAAGCTACTCTGCTTCTCTTTCCTTGCATCAGTTCTGCAACTCGTGATGTGCCGGTTGCTCCAGGGAGGCAAATGAGGTCTTTTGCATTCATAGAGAGAGTCCCACGGTCTGCATGATCATTCCTTCAAAATCAGGCCCCTCTGTGTCAAATTGCAGGTGAATATTTTATTAATTCAGCAGCATCTGAGTTTCAATTATGAAATGAATGCTGCAAAAGGGAGGGGGGATAGTCATTGCTAGAATCAGGAGAATGGAAATAGTTGTGGGTCATATCCAAACAGATGCTGAAACATTTCTGATTTGCAGCATGGCTTTTATTTTGGCAGGGGCCTGAGAGCACAGGAGATGGACAATTTAACACAGTCTTATCACACCAAATTCCCTAACCCCTTCAGTTGTTGTTTGCCCCACTGGGGGAAGATACAGGCAACACTCCTGTAACCTGTTTAGATTTCCAGTGCATTTTATTACTAAAGAGCAGCCACAGGAACACTGATTCAGATGTGCTATGGGAGAAAGCAGGGTCAATTTACCCTGCATAGTGTTATTATGGGGAGGGGAATTTATTTTCCCAGAATTCAGTTTTTAAAGATATAGCCATTGGTTCCTCTTATTCTCTTTTTTCTCTTTTAGAAGAGGGATTTCTTTTTCAATTCTTTCTGTAAGGATATCAAGGCACCCTTTTGTAACTTCAGCCCTTACAGTTGTTTTATGTTACTCTCCACAGGGTATTCTAATAAGGTTGGGGAGACACTACCTTCCTCTGAGCGTCTCTCTTCATTCTCCAAATGTGACTTTGATCAAAATGGAATTGATTAGAAACTGTCTAAAAATTCCCCCCTTGTGGAGCAGGCAAGGTTGAGACAATCCAGCGTATTCTGCTTCACTACTGTTTTTATCAGGCAGTTTGTGTGAAGATCTTACAACCTTTGCTTGGGAGGTTCCCCACATGCTCTGCATTAGAAATTTCTAAGAAGTTTTTATCTGATGTAAATTCCTCAGCTGACATTTGCCTGTGCCAGATTCCTTGCTGCAGCCTGTAGAATGCGCAAGGGATGATCATAAAAGGTATTCGATGCATGAAATAAGTGTTCCCCCATGGTCTACGTTTCATGCTTCAATCTTGATTTTTTTGTTTTTAAATTTATGTTTTTATTAATTTCTGTGAATTTTACTATTGGCCGAGGACAGACTGGCAATTTACCGCGGGATGGGACCCGGGCTGACAACGACTCAATATCGGATTAAATGGAATGTTCACACAGGCACATCTGCCTGGCGTCCCCCACCCGTAGCCTACTGGTGCTCTCGCGCTTCACTGCCGGATTAAAAAAACACCTGATAAAAGCCGACGCAAATCTTGAAAGCCTGCGTTTGTCGCGCGTTTCTCCGCTTCCAGGGAGTCTGAACGCGCAGCCGAAAAGCCGGGAGCAACCCGCGTTGGGCATGAGCGGTGTGATTGGCTGCGCTCCGCTCCACTGCCCAATGCGGTGCCGGCGTTGCAGGGCAAAAAAAAAAAATCGCCAAAATGCGCTCAAGCGCTCATGCGCACATACGCCCACAGCCGAAATAATGGGGAAACAGCGAATATAGCGTGCCTCCGGCGCGGCAGTCTGAACGCTCCCGCGCGCCTCCGTCCAGTATCTTCCGGCAGAGGCCCCCACTGTGTGGACGGGAAAACCCGGTATCGTTTACTCCGGGTTTTTTTTGCCGCGACTCGATACCGGGGCAAATTGCCAGTCTGTCCTGGGCCATTATTTCTTAAAACCTTAAAAATTCTGGTGTAATTCATTTAAAATGAATTGATATATGCTGGTCATGAACCGTAATAATAAAAATGATTGATTGACTACAAATTCCTGAAAAGAGGGGAAAAAACAAATTGTTGGATTTCAGGGAGAAACTGGGTAAAAAAGGAACTCAGAGAATTTGTCTTAACAACCCTGACCCCACGTTTTCATGATCCAAGAGGGTCTTGTGGAGTTATTTTTTGTCTTGTTGGGGAATTGGTTTGCCAGACTCAGCCTGGCAACCTGTGGGAAAGTTGGAAGCGGAGACATGGGGGTGACATCACAAGCACAATGGCAGGACTTCTGGAGCAAACCTGTAGCTCTAGGAATCTAGTGACTCCTAGAGCTACTGCCATAACTTCTGGGGCTATCATGGGTGTACCAATATCATATTCATGATGCTGGGAGCTTGGCAGGTCTCTTGGGCAACCACAGAGTGCTTCTGAATAATTAAAGCCAACAGGAAAATTTGAATCAGATATCTCTCTCCAAGATGGAGTCTAGCATTCAAAATGGAAGCAGAGAAACTTTTGTTGCTTAGGGAAGTGACCACCCCCTTGAAGACCAAAACCCCTTACCAACCAAAAAAACTGACATTATGAAGTAGAGACAGAGCAAATAACATTTCATTTTCATGCTTGAAATAGGAATGGTCCAGATCAGCCGTATTCATTACAAGTCCAGCAATTGCTTTTCTTGGAGACCTGCAACCCACATAGCAAATACAATTGGTATAGATCATGTTTTCTGCCTTCTTGCAAGCATCTTGGAGCCAGATCAGCTAATGAAGATCTCTCTTCCTGTTATCTTGGAGGAACATGAATTGCTAAGAACTTCAGTATCTATAAATGGATTAGGAGGGAAAAAATGACCCTATTCTCCTGCTGTCTAGCAGAGATTGGAAGATAAAGACTGCCTGGTGTCTTCCCTTCCAAGCCAAATGATAAATTTTTTGTTTAATTTACACTGTGATTTTTTTTTTGACTCACCATCCTGAGGCGGTGACAGAAATAAACTGAAAGTTCAGAAGTATCACTGGGCAGAAGATGAGATGCATTAGCAACATTTCAAAGGGGGAATTTGTCTCACAGAGCATCTGGATCTGTCGGTAGCAAAAATGAAGAGATGTTCTAAAAATACAGTTCAGAGGAATAAGGCAAAGGTCGATGAGGAGCAGATAATTTCACATGCTGCTTCTCAGAGATGCTGACCATATCCTGGTGAAGATGACATGTTCATGAGCAGTGAAAAGATGACAAATTGTGAAACACATATGGAGGCCTGGGGCAAGGAGCTGGCAATGATAGGATCCTGGGCACACCAGGATCTGCTTTAGTCAAAGAATGGGAAGCATCTGGTGCAGACCCCTCTTTGCTGAAGGCTGTTGGCAGAAAGAGTCAGCAGACAGTCTGTTGAGGAAAGCAACAGCTGTAAGCCTTGGATGTATGAAAACAGAAAGTATGGTCAAAGTTGCTTTACACTGAGCTGATGCAGGAGATTGCCCAGTTCTATGGTGGATTTTGAACCCAGGCTGCAGCATCATACTTCTTGTCCCACCATTGTACTGTATCCATTTCCAGCCTAAGAGTCAGAACTGGTCTTCAAGAGCACCATCTTGGCTGTTGGACCCTGGTTCAGCCAATGCAACCAGTCAGGGCCAATGTTAGCCAACAGGCCTTACAAAACTCTAGGCCTGAAAAGGTGATCCTTAGTCCAGTTATCCTGTCCTTTGGGTCAGAATGGTACCTACTCAGCTTCTTTTCTGGGTTCTGCATGCAGCTTGGATTTGACTCCTGCCTGCCTTAACTGTGCTTCTGCTTCTAGCTTTGTGGACCCACAATATTGCTTGGAACTCATTCACTGCCTGACCCTCCTCCCCACATCTTCTCTTAATACTTGTAGGCAGAAAGCTGTTTGATCCTAGAAGCTGAACAGCTAATCCTGATCCACACTGAGGCCCTTTTTTATGGAGCACACAGGCTCCGATCACACACAGAATTAGCAGCTTGAGAGGGATGAATGCTGGGCAGATTTTATGGACGCAATCACACGGGAACATCTGGCAAGCATCTGGCACCCGTCACCAACCTGTCTCACCCCTCAGAAGAAGTGGAGTTAAAAAATACCTGGGAAAGTACAGTAGCAAATGGCTTTGCGATGGGCATCTCCGTGTGATCACACCAGCACGCTCTCATTGCATCAGTGATCTCTCGTTGAAGCGCACCGGAAACACACAGCAAAGAATTGTGTCTGATCATGCAGTGGCACGTCAAATTACTACGGGGCAAATAGACTTGCTCCCCCCCGCCCCCCGCATTATCTGGCACGTGTGACTGGGACCTCAGAATTTCAAATGTTTTGTTCGTGTACATTCTCACATTGTTTTCATACACCTGTCTCTATCACCTGCCCCATAATCCACCTATCAGAAAAAAAATATTAGCATAAAAATACTCTTTCATTAGTTCCCCCCCCCCAGTCCTGCTAGAGTAGGAGGATGGAATCAGAAAGCTGCATAGCTTGTCTCTTCCATATTCCAGCCATCCTCAGTTTCCCTGCGTGACTCGCTAAACTGAACAAGTTCGTTTTTACTGAAAGTACTCAATTGGATTGCAATCATCTTATGCATTTGTGCACCACAATCTGGAAACTGTAGTTTGAGCCCTATAATTTCTGAGCATGAGCCAACAGGATGATGGCTGTCAACCAGTGAACAATGTCAACAGTGGAGGCACAAACATTGCATGTCCTAGCATTTGTTGTCTTGACTGTACTGACTGTTTTTAGAGGGAGTAGCTTTGTGTTTATATTGTATATTGGTTTTAACTGTTGTAATCCGCCCTGAGCCGCCTTGGTGGGAGGGCAGGATAAAAGTCTAACAAATAAATAAATAAATAAATAAATGTCCATTCAAAATGTAACTGATTTTAAATGGTGCATCACCTGCTTATAAGGAATACATGAAGGTTTGCCTTATATTGAGTCAGACCATTGGTCTACCAAGGTCAGTATTATCTGCTCTGATTGGCAGCATCTCTCCAGAGTGTCAAGCAGAAGTCTTTCACCTGATCTTTTAACTAGAGATGCTGGGAACACCCTTAGATTATGGGATCAAACCAGAAACAAACTGCTTCCTGAACTCCCACTGACCTCGTCTTTTCTGAATCAATCCTGGTTTAGATCAGGGATTCTTAATCAACAATATCAGGATTGGCCAGAAGTGGGCATCTTCTGACTCTGCGATTTGTTGAAGAATGGAGCTATCCTAGAAAAAAAGTGTTAGAACTAAAATTAAGTTAAAATTAAAATTAAGAATTAAAAATTAAAATTAAGAAGAAAGAGCATTGGAATTAAAATTAAGTTAAAATTGAAATCTTCAACTGAACTCTTTAATATCCACTCTAGTCTCAAAAACCTAATACCCCCCACACACTTACTGAACTTGACCTCATAATTAAAAACTACTCTGAGGATCATAAAGGAACTCTCTCTAAGATATACAAAATTCTCAACCAATCCATCTGTTCTAACAAGCTGCGTTATCAGTCAACCTGGCAACAAATATCTAATATACAAGATGACCATTTGACATGGAAATAATTTTGGTCCTCTCCTAACAATAGCTCTAGCATTTTTAATGTACGTTTCCAATTTCTGAAGATCATGACATGCTGGTACTACAACCCAAAGAAATTACATCATATGCATAAATCAGTAGTTTATGCTGGAAAGGGTCCCGCCTTGAAGGCACCTTTAGTCATTGTTGGTGGTCCTGCAGGCATGTTCAATTATACTGGGAAAAAATAGTGTTTCATATAAGGAATGTAACTGCAGTTGACTTACCTTTTGAACCAGAAGTCTTTTTATTGCAGCACTGGACAAATTGAACATGTAGTCCCACAAAGTGGTCTCTTGTCTGCTTGCTGCTAGCAGCAGTGCAAATAGCCTCAAAGTGGTGTTCTAAAAAAGTTCCATCGATGTCTTTATGGTTTGAGAAAATATGGGACCAATTCATAATGAGTAAAATAGCAGAAAGTCACAAACATAACACGATAAGGGGAGATATCTCTGATTTTACAGAAATCTGGTTCCCAGTATTGACATATTTTGCCTCATGTGAAATCATCCCTAATAATGTTGAATAACAACAACAACAAAAATGCTAACTTTCTGACATAATGATGTTTTAGCACGTGTTTATGTCCTTGTTGTTGACTTTTATGTTCCTATGCTGAGGTTATTAGATTACTACCAACCAATATATTCATTATCGGCTATTATTCCCAGTTTAATTTTCTTATCTATTTAATGTGTTGTTTTGTTTTGTTTTGTATCCTGTTGATGCAAATTTGTTTTCTCTTTAAATAGTTTGTAATTGTATAATAAAATAATAATAAAAATAGAGATGCTGGGGATTGAACCTGGGGCCTTCTGCATGTAAAGCAGATGCTCTGCTACTGAGCCACAGCCTGGGAATTACCCTGAGGGTAGACATAAATCTGTCAATTATAACCTCCCCCAAAGCAGCTATCTGGCCAACTCTCATGCTGATTGCCTCCAACACTGTAAATAGAAAAGCCACTCAAAACATTGCTTATTTTGAACTGTGGACAGATCTGTGCTCAACTAGAGGGAGGGGGGAATTGACGTGAGCAGGGTATGTTTGATATTTGAATGTGTTATTTGCAAAAATCAAAGCATTGCTAATCATAACAAGTAGCAACCAGCAGTGAAGTAATGTGTTCATCTAAGCCATTTAAAAAGCCAATTGTGCTGGTGTTGTTGTTTCTTCCTGTGACAGGGATGTCCTTGGTAGATTAATCCCACAACTCATAAATATGGGGTGAGTTTCCTCTAGGGTGGGCAAAGTCCCACAGGTTACATTGTACTTGGATCTGAGAACTAAGACAGTCTGCCTGTTAAAGTGTCTTATAAAGGAGTCTCCCGACAGTTATAGAGAAAAATATGGAGAGTGGTTCAAAAACATGTGAGGAATATTTAAATATTGATAATAACAAAACCAGTGCTAAAAGAACATCATCTGGAATAGAAAGGAAGCATATGGCAAACAACTGAAAAAGCAAGTGGATCACAGAAGTATAGATATTTGTACTGTCAATAAGGAGAGGCAGACAGAGGAAGAGATGTGTGAAAAGACACATGCTAAAAATAGCTTGAAAGGATTTTTCGTCTTCTTTTGGATTCTGTATAGAAGACTAAAGAAAAAGGCCTGAGATACAGAAAGCCATGGGTTTGCCACCTACAGCTGGCAACCCACAGAGGTAAATTTGGGGTGGTGAAAACATTTGCAGCATATGAACACATAGCATTACTTCTGGTGCAAAACAGGAAGTGATGTCATAATGTTGTGGTGGCACTGATGACCCTCCATTTCCCCCTGCTGGTCTGTGAAGCAATAACAGGGAACAGGTGTGTGTGTTGGGAGGTCTTCCACTTGCACCTGCTGATGTAACCTTGGGTCAGTCACAAGCTCTGGCACAGCTGTTCTCTCAAGGACAGTTTCTGTCAGAAGTTCTCTCAGTCCCACCTACCTCACAGGGTGTCTGTTGTGGGGAGGGGAAGGAAAATGAGTTTGTAAGCCGCTCTGAGACGCCTTTGGGAAGTGAAGGGTGGGGTATAAATCCAAACTCCTCTTCCTCTTCTTCTTCTTCATAGTGTGAGTGATTTTTTTTCCCATTTGTATGAGACGAGCCTTGAATAGGTGTTAGCCTTAGTGATGTCTAGTCAGATGGGCCAGGAGATGAGCCATCCTGACCAAATGGCTGCCTTGATTACCCTTTCATTGTGATGGATATTTATTAATTGGCCTGAAAGGCCAGGTTATTGTCTTGCACACAAGGGTGAATATTTATGGCTTGGATGAGAGGAGCCTTGAGGGGTCACACAAAAGAACCTTGATTACGGTGCTCCAGAGTTCTCATTGAAATCAGGATATCCCCTTTTGTGAGTGCAGGAGGTAATACATACCTTGATCAAGAATCTCTGGTTTGAAATCAAAAGATGGACTCTCCCTTGCCTCTAACTGTGCTAGGCTTGATGATCTTGGGGTGTAGACAGGTGGATCTTAGTAAAGGGGGACCGAGGGTAACAGTGGAGTAGTCACTCTGAACACCATGGAACACAAATGTGCATTCCCACTAAGAATCAGTTGTTCTGTGAGTTATGTCTGCAGACAACATTAACTTAGGGTTGGGCTATTTACACATGTTTTTGCTAAACTTGATTTCTAGAATCTTGATCATCTGAACTGACTTTTAAGAATGCTTTCATAAAGCTTAGATGCACCCAGCAAAAGGAGGATGATAGAATTGCTTGAACCTTTGCCAGCCTTGTTCAACTTTGCTGCCAAAGATATCCCTCTTTAATACAAGTATAAAGAAGACATTACATTAAACCATTCAGCAGCTTCCCCTTAGGGAACAGCAACCCACGTCCCACCTGGTGAGTTTACACCTGATGCAAGAGGAACGGATGCTGGCATTTAATCACTTTTTTTTGCCTAAGAAAATGAAACAAACAGGAACAAAATCCTCAAGAGATTGTTACAAGACTCAAGTCACACATTGAAGCTGTGAAACAAGATGTACAGGAATTAAGAAAAATTGAAACATATTTCTGATAATAAAAACAAGGTAGAAGGGAGAGTGTAAGTGGGGGAAAAACTGTCTAGTCATATCCCTAAAGATAGCAGTTGATTTTAGAAATACATTTTTGGATTTGCCAGTGTTATTATAGCTAAGCATCCAATATCGCTAAATCCAAAGGATTATGAATTGTAATTAAACTGGCCACAACACTATCCCTTTAATACCCCGCAATATGGACTCTAAGAGTAGTTGATATATGCTAGTTGAAATCCAGCTGCCAAACAACTGACAGATAAACCGAGGGTTAATTCTCATGACCTGAGTTGGCCTTTCTGCACTTGTTTTCAGCTCAGATCAAAATCTGAAATGTAACAGGCATTCCCAAGGTTTTCACTTGTTGCCCGGACAAGTGAGCACATCTGACTGGGAAGTGTGTGTGTGTGCAGGGAGATAACACATGACTCCCCTGTTGGGCAAGTGGTTTTAAGAAGCTTCCTCAAAAGTCTGACAACATTCCTTATGGTTTCAGAGTGGGGTCTCATAATGCTACCTCAAAGGGAAAGAAAAATTAGGTGAGTTCATTTCTTTTTTATTATTATTATTATTATTATTATTATTTTTATCAAAACCCTCCTAAAAAGGAGAGGAATTTATTCTTTTTATAAATAGAAAATGGTAGGGTATATAGAGGGATAAAGAAAAGAGCGGAGTGAGTATTCTGTTAATAAAGGTTAGTTTAAATCAATATAGATACAGTTTTTGGCAATCTCCGTGATTTGAGAGTCTTCTTTTCATCCAACAAAAATTCAAAATAACTCTGTTAATGAGGTTAGTAATGTCCTTTGGGGTTAATTATTAGTCATCTCCTTTTTGACACTTCACGAACAGTTATTTCTTAGGTTGTCTTCCTTTGGTATCCCTCAAGTTATAGGATGGGCCACCTTTGGTTTTCACTTCTCCCGCTCCGGCACCTCCCTCCTCTGGGCCGCTGTCATCTTCACTACTCAAATCTGTCCACGTTGTGAGTGCTGCCTCTTCCTCTGGACTGGCGTGTCTCTTCAGAAATTCCTGCGCCTTGAAGATGGAGTCAATCTTCTCTCTTTTATCCTTGTACTTGAACAAAAGGCCTTCAGGATAAGTCCATCTGTATATGACCTGTCTTCTTTGTAGAAAAGTGGTCAATCCTTTATAAGCTTTCCTTTTCATCCGGATTTCATAAGGCACATCTTTCAATATTCTGATGGTCTGCTCCCCAATTTTCAAGGGCACCGCTGCAACTGCACGCAAGATTAGATCTCTGGTACTCTGCTTGACAAACTTGACAACCACTTCTGCTAGCAGATTATTTTTTTTTGTAAATGTGGAGTATGCCCTATAGACCTTATCCATTTCTTCTTTTAAGTCACGCTGATCTCTGCCAGTTACGGGTGCCAAGGCATTCACAAGTATAGATCTGAGATCTTCCTTCTCTTCTTCTTTAATGCCCTGAAATCGAAGAGTCAGATTCGATTTTTCCATTTGCAACATCAAAATTCTTTTTTCTTGCACATCCTGATGCTTTTCTAACTTGTTGACCCTTTTCTTCACTTTTCCGATGTCTTCCGACGAGACCAAACATTTCTGTGCGATCTCCTCCATCTTCTTTGACGTCTCTGTTAGTTGCCTCTGTTGACTGTTGAGAACACCTTCCATATTAGTTAAGGTTTCGCTGATTTTCTGTATTTGGACCAGCAGAGGGTGCAGTAGCTCGCTTGTCTGTTGACTGACAGTCGGCTCTGGAGGGGGATTACCCGGACCGGAAGTCCCGCCTCCCTTCTTCTCCGTTTTCAAAGGGACCTTCTTCATGGCAGACATTTCATGTATTTGTTTACTTTATAAAAGTTCGTGACGCGTCGCTCAGGAGTCCCGCTAACTCATTCGCTTCAATGGCACCCCAAAGGTAATTTCACCAACCCTTCTTCCCTTTCGTCCCCCTTAGCTTTCTTATACAAGTCCCGCTTCTCAGTGGGGGGGGATTCCCCTCCTCCCAGCCGCTTATTCGCTTACGGGGGAAGGGCTCGGGTTTCGCTTCAAATTCAGACCTCCAACTCACGGTTCCTGCCGTTTCTTCTTTTTGCTTTAATTCATCGCTGTTCCTCACTCCTGTTGGAAATCGGTGGCATTGCTAAGTCCCATTACGGGCACACCGCAGCGGGGCCGATTGGGGCGGGGAGAAAGCCTCATTTTCCCGGCTAACTGCCGGCAAAGAGGCTACTCCCCAAGCGCCCCCGGTTTGGAGCCTTTGCCTAAGGCTCACTAGGGTCTTGCAAACCTGCAAAGACCCCCCCAAACTGCGTGTGGGCTAACCACCTCCGGGAGCTTCTCGAAAGGTGGCCGCCATTCGCAACACCGGAAACCGAAACCAAATTTCCATCCAGAATAATGCACTGGGAGCCCTTTTGCACATGCCCCAATAAAGAAGGATACGCAGGGGCCTGCTCAGGCAGAGCTGGCTGGGCCAGGCACTTCATGCTGCCCACCAAGTGAGAATGGAAATGAGGGAGTACCCTCGGCATAAAAGCCTGCTCCTCTTCTTTGGCTGTGGTCAATATTCCCTCTAAGCCCCCCCCCCGAGCAGAGCAGTTCACATCCTGAGCAGAATGTAACTGTTGTAATCTTTAAATGGGCAATGAGCAGTATGAGACCCTGTGCGGCTCCAAATTGCAGCTCCAGTGCCAAAGGGAGGGCTCAGGGAGGTCAGCGAAGGGTGAACCCTTATTTGTTTTATGACCCAAATTTGAATAAGACACACAGAACCTTGCTCAGAATAAATTGTCCACAACTTTATTGGTTACCTCTGTAAGAAGCCTTGGCACAGCATGGGGAACCAGATCCTGGACATCAACTGGCCAGAGGATCTCCTGCCCACCCCAGCCTACTGGCTATGGCCATGAGAACCATGGGATGACAGGTCACTGGATCCCACAAGGATGACTACCACTAAGTGGTCTCCCCATCACCTGATTATGAGGGTAGCCCCTGGCAGCCACTGGGCAGGACATGCTCCTTGAATCCCTCACTCTGAGATCCCTTAAGGGGATCTCCATACTCAGGAAAATGGGCACACAGGCTGGCTTTCCTGAGAATGGATCTGGCCCCATGCTAATCTCACCACAAGAGCTGAATTTTCCACCACTTGGTGCCCATGTCTGTAGCCAACCTTGTAGACTATCCTTAAGAGCAAGCAGCCAGACATCCGTTCTCCAGTGAGATAGGTGGATGCTGTCAGGCTGAAACAGGGCTGCCAGTTGATGCAAAGATGCAAGATGATGGATCTTACCCACCCATGGCCTCCACGTGCTTGCCCAGCCTGTTGGTCATCTTTCTCTCTACCACATTATTTTAATTATATACTTTATTAAAGTATAATACTCTAGATTAACAAACAACAAACAACGGTAACATATATATATACAGCTTGATCAGTGATTACAATATGTAAAACCTTATACATTTATGGTGGATATTCTGTAGGAAAACTACACAATATTAATAGAAGGAGTACAATTTCAACACTGTTCTATATAACATATAAAACATATATAAAACCTGGCCTGTGCAGATGCCCCCACACCAAGAGCGACACTCTAGCCAATTGGACCAGAATATGCTCACAGCTGAGAGCTCTTTCCTCAAGAACTGCAAGTCCACCTCAGCGCAGTGTGTCAATTCATTGCCTTTGCAAGCCCCCAAGTTATTTTCACCAGGTTGTATCACTAGTGTACTAGGATGCTTGTGATGATGGAAGCAGCACCATATTATGGGTAGGACAGCATATCATCTCATACCTTGATCATTAATCCAAATAACTCACATCTTGTTCTGCAGGCCAAGGTCCCTGCCCCAGCTCATTGAGGCCATGAATATGCTTGCCCAATGCACAATGCTGTGCCCACAGATCCATATGGATTTCCTCTGTTCCCCTGAAACTGAATGAGCCAATGTTAAGCATCAGCAGTTAGCTGTGGATGAATGTATGTCCAATACACCTCAGACAGCCATCTCCCAATGGCCCATGTGCTCACGGGCTGCAGGCCCAGCTGAGCGGCCATGGTTGGTGTCCTGATCTGGAAGGAATGGGGCCCAAAATCTCCCAGGGAAGGCCCAACCCTGTCATGCCAGTCTGCAGTACCCCTGCAAACTGGTACCTCATAAGGAAAGAGCTGTCCTTGTGGATGAATAGCAGACCTGACCTGTATGGATGTACTGCCAGAAAAGCCCTTGTGGTCTGCTCGGGCGCCCCCCCGGCAAAGGAGCCAAGCATAAGTGAGTCCCACATGCCTGCCGATCAGTCTTGGACCTTCTGATGGTCAGGAAGACCCATGCCCTGCCTTCCAAAATGTCCTGAACCCCAGGGGGCTGTTAGTTGTGTCCATTTTTGAACTTGCCACTAGGTCCCTAACCCTGAGGGCCCCAAAGAAGTTCAACAGGGCAGGTCACAGACAGGGTTGCAGAGAGGAACCAGGGTCCAGTCCAAAAGTCAGGGATTCCAGAGAGCAGGTATGCCAAGTCCAGTCTAGGGACAAGGGATACAGGCAACAAGTCCAGTCCAGGGTCAGGAGTTCCAGAAAAGCCAATAGGTCCAGTCCAACAGTCAGGCTTCCAGTGGTCCAGTAACAGCAAGGTCAGTGATTCAGTAGCAGTGTGTACTTGTTGCATCTACAAAACTGCTGTTCCTCCTGGTTGATTTTATAATCAAGTCTTAACAAACTACACTCCCAGCTAATTCCTTGCAGTCATCCTGAAATTACTCATCCATCACATCAGTTGACAGCTGATGATAGGTCACACTCCTCCTCCTTTCCTGCAACTCAGTTTGCCCCTGACAGCATCAGTGCTGCAGGGGTGTGGATGAGCTAGGTGGGCTGGCAGTGGCTTCTGAAGCCTTGTTCACTGCTTCAGAGCTACAAGGCATTGGCTCAGTTTCAGCTGCATGCTGTGACTTCTACCCAGTTGATAACCTGATCTCTTGTTGCTCTCCTCCTGGCTTGGAGCCAGCTGCAGCCGGTTGTTCAATTACTGGCTGAGGGTCAACTGCAGGTAGCTCTTTGTCTGTGGAATCTATGCTGTCACTGAGCACAGACTGACTTATGACAGGCCATAGCTTGCTGCTGAGTGGGGCTTCCAGTGTTAATGAGCATGCATAGCTTAGAAGGAACGTTGGCTGTGCTGGCTGCCTGCCTGCCTACACTTCCACCCTTGTTCTTAGCAGTGTGTGTATGGTTTAATGGTCTCAACCATGATTCTGGGGAAATGCATGACCTTTCTAAATTCTCCAGTTGGGCAAAAGCAGCCACAAGCTACAATCTCCTGATCCCATAGCACAAGCAGCTACTGTGCAGGCACTAAACTACTTATCTCAGTTTTAAAGTTTAAGGGAAGCCTGGCCAGTGAGTAAAAATCAAGGTGATTGGATCTGGAGTTTGCTTCCTATGTCACTGAGGGAGTTTGATAAAGGTAACTTTGCCTGGCAGACATATCCATGCAGTTTGCAGCATGCCTGATAATGAGAAATCCCATTCCTTGATCCAAGGTCCTGCATTACCCATATAAAAGTCCACTCCAGGATTTATAGTAGACTAGAAAGACAGAAAGAATCATAGAGTTGGAAGGGACCTCTGCAGTATCTAGTTTAACCCCCTACATAATGCAGGAAATTCACAAATACCACCACCCTGAAAGAAATGGTAGATGCAAGTTAGATTAGTTCTGGCTGTAACTCTTTGCTGAAAAGGAACCTGGTTATTAAATGGGGCAACTGTTTAAACCTGGTCTAGCTCCTGATTCAGCTCTTCTGCATAAAATAAGCTATAGTTATGTCAGAGGTTGTGAGTCTAATTAAAGGAATAAAAAACAAAGTGTTGCATTTTACTTCTGACACCTAGTCAAATCCGTTTTGAGCCTTCTGGCCTTTAGACTCACATAGCATCCCAGACATTGACTCAGCTCTTTATGTATTCCTATGCCCAAATATATTAATTTTGTTGTTTTAAGACCTCTGCAACCTATGTAAAATGGTTTGTTGGGAAAAATATTTTTTAAAAGAAAAACAGACTAATTAGCCTGCAATTATAAGTGAACATTTTGAAATTTACTCATATTCTTAACTTCTTAGCTCAGCAGACGGCTGTGCCTGCTCCACACTTTGTGCTCCCAACATAGCTTTAGATGATTTTTTAGAAAATACCATAAATGGATTTACTGTGTATTGGAGACAACCACATTAACTCAACAGACTGAAACAGCTCCATCCATTGATTCAATGAGCTATGAAATAAAGATGCTTCTCTCCATGACCTTTTGAATGGACAGGAGAGGGGTGCACAGTGGACTGAAGCATCCGTGATGGGTTGCAAAGTGAATAATCCTCATAAGTCCTTTTCTAAGTACTGTCTTTATAGATGCATTGTGAGAAAGGGGGAGGAGGGAAAGGCGAGCATCATCTTGTAATACTCTTTCCATTGTAACAATACGGAACACTGCATACCACTTTCAAAGGTCCACTGCATGTAAAAACATTACTCCTACAACAGCCCTGTAGGGGAGACCAGTATTATTACCCCTGTATTGCAGATGAGGGACAGAGGCTGCAAGACAGCTGCTTGTCTAATGCTCTCTGACTTCAAACTACACATTACAATTTGGAACATGTGGGGTTTTGTGGATTCCCCATCCTGACTTTGATGCCAATGGCTAGGCAGTAGGATTGGGAAAACTTATTTTTCCAAGTGTCTGGGTACCCATTTCCTGGTCCTGGTCCTGCATTGGGCAGGGGGTTGGACTAGATGGTCTGTATGGCCCCTTCCAACTCTATGGCTGAGTTCAGACTGGCAATTTGCCCCACTATAGCCACTTTTCAGCCTTGTTTCCCAAGCGGATTAAAGGGGGCATTCACACAGGCACATCTGCCTGGCGTTCCCCACCTGTAGGCAACCTGTGCTGTTCTGCTTCACTCCCACATTAAAAAGAATGTGGGAGTGAAGTGTGAACGCTCAGCCGAAAAGCTGGGAGCAACCCATGTTGCTCCCGGCACATATGATTGGCTGTGCTCCGCTCTGCCACATAAGGCACATATGATTGGCTGTGCTCTGCTCTACTGCCTAATGTGCAATGGGATCCTCCCCAAATCGGCTGGATGCCTATGTGTGGATGGGCACATGGGCGCATGAGCACTCATGCGCCCATACACACATAGGCATCCAGCCAATTTACCAGGGAAAAGCCATTTACAGTTGCATGTCTGGGCCAGCAGTCTGAATGCTCCCGTGTGCCTCCTCCCAGTATGCTCCCGCATCTATTGGCCCTGTGTGACCGGGAAAGCCCGAAACAATTTATTCCGGGGCTTTTTTGCCATGACTGGCTCCCGCTGCAAACTGCCAGTCTGAACTCAGCCTATGATTCTATGGTTTGGATTGGGACTATGCCACTGAGAAGGGGCTTCAGCCATCTCCCCTGGGCCATTTTCCCAACCCAAGATGTTGCTTGCCTCATTGTGTGTGTGTGTGCGTGCGTGCATGTGTAGCGATGTCTGCAAAGATGATTCTTTAATGACACTTAGGAAGCCCTGTATAGAAAGTTTATTTTGAAGGCCCTTGGTTAATTGCTGATGTTTTTCTCTGCCCAGTGCATGAATATGTGTAACCCTTTTAATTGGCTGGCACAGCAAATCTGAATTATTGGATACAACTTTTGCGATTCTTCCTAAATCGCTGCAATTTTTATATTGGAGTCTCTTTTTTAAAAAATGGAACAGATGAGCCACTATCTGCAGGAATTAGAAAGGAGGATATTTCAAAGAACTGTATAATAACTTCAAACTTGCTTTTTTACAATGTTTTATCAATGCCCACATTCATTGGTAATGCAGATAGAAACAAATTACTGAACTGAAATTTGTGGCAGTTTACTGGCCTATGTACAAAATTTGTAAGTTTAAGAAAATGGAACAACTGGGGTGGTATCAGAAGGAGGGGGGGAGAATCAGAATAGGTACCTGACTGACCCCTATGCTGGCATAATTCAGAGTTATGCTGGTGTAAGGGAAGTTTAAGCTGGTGCAGGACTCAAATGCCACTCTGCTGCCAAGTACCACCAGCACAGGAGCACTGCAGCCACATTCCAGCGGAATGATGACACGAATCCTACCACCAGCATAGATAATGGGCATTCCAGAGGGCATGACATAGTTAGACAGCTTCCAAAATGTTATCATCATGGGAACACACACACTCCATAATGGCATTGTAGCCCATTGACAACAATGGTAACTTCAAATTCACTCCCCCCCCCCCAGTTGTGGCCATGCCCGGGGAACCTTAAGCAGCTCAGGATACAGACTGTGTACCCAATTAGCATATTCCTCCACTTCAGCCACTCCCCTCCTTGGGACCCAACCACAGTTCCCCTGCCCTACAAATAGTTCCAGGAGGTTGTCCCAGAATTGCAGATGTAGGACATGTGCCACAGAATGCTGTCTGAGAGCTCCCTGCCATGAAGACTTAGAGCAAGTGCACACACAGCCCAGTGACAGAAACAACATAGACAGGACACCTAGCATTGCTGGGTAAGCACCTGGAGGAAATACAGCACAGAGAGGGCAAAATCTCTCCCAGATTTTGGCCCACACAGGTACACCAGGCCCTCCACTGGAATTCCAAGAGGCAGCTGCATGTGAACAGGTAAGCAAGTCTCCCAGTCCCCTGCTCCCTTACCTCCCCCGGACCTACCACAGTGACACCGAGCCACACTGGATATGGCATATCTCCCTCCCAAAACTGTAGGGGTGAGCAGCGCACCCCCAGACACACATGGATGCCATACACCAGGCAGTTAGGTGTGTCAGAGCCCGCCCAAGGCAGCTGCTGGGGAAGGGGGCCACTGTGTCAGCCGTGGACTAGGTTGCTTGCCTAGCCAGGTGGCAACACCCTCCCTGGCCAGCAAGCACCACCAACCTGTTTGCTGGCTGATTCCACATGATGGCCACACTCTTTCCTGTCCAGAAGAAGTATGCCTTGAAGGCACTAACGCTGGTCCTCATCCATTATAGGGAGGTGCTGACAGGATGCTGACTCATGTGAGAAGGGTGCAGAAACTTGTGCAAGGCTGTGCTCTCCTTTTGCTACATGGAGCCCCCTGCAGGACTGGCAATGGCCCTTCATTCTGCCACGACAGGACATTGCCAGCTGCTCCTTCATCTGTTTTGGCCCATATGCAGGTATCAATCCAAAGGGGAGAGATGATGCCCCAACTGTGCTGTCAAAACACCATCAAGCTTTCACACTATAGCAGAAGCTGCCCCTTGCAAGTGCTCAGACAAACCCAGCTTCCTGGTAATTCCCTCCCCACTGCCATCAAGGAGGTGCCCCCAGCAGGAAAGGACTGAGTGGGCTACCAGTTGCAGGGATTGTGAATCCCACAAGATTGACAAGAACCACTCTATTGTCCTTGAATCACTTTAATAACGTTGAATCATTGTGCCCATCTGAGATGTTGGTGTTTGCTGGGGACCCATGTGGGAAGGAGTGACAGGAGGGTGCTGAGGAAACAACAGGGACCCGGTGAACACAACACGGGTGGGGGCCTCATCCTGGCATGACTGCAGCCACAGAAACAGACACAGATGGCAGCTCTGTCTAGGCAAAACCAATTGAGGCAGGTGCTGTCCTAAAGATAGTGAGAGCTGATGGGAGCCTGGTACTGGTGGGCACAGTGCCTCCTCCACCGTTGCTGTGCCACCCAGATGTAGAGCGCTGGTGGCAAGTGAATGTGGTGCACCCTGAGCATGGGAGGTAAGGGCAGGAGGGGGCACCATCCTGCCTGTGGCTGGCCTGGCCCGGTGGAAACGGGGGAAAGCATTCACAATGGTAACAGAAAGCCAGAGCCAAAGTCATTCATGTGGCTGGCATCCTTCCTACCCACTCTGTGAGTGGCTTGTTGCCCAGCACCCACAGCCACCTCCTGGCAAGTGATGGCCATGTGCGAACATGGGCGGGCAGGGTGAGGGGATCAATGACTTTCCCCAGTGAGAAGAAGGAGAAGAGTTGGTTTTATACCCCTCTCTTCACTACCCAAAGGAGTCTCAGAGCAGCTTACAATCGCCTTCCCTTCATCTCCCCACAACAGACATCCTGTGAGGTAGGTGGGGCTGAGAGAGCTCTGAGAGAACTGTGACTGGCCCAAGGTCACCCAGCTGGCTTCATGTGGAGGATTGGAGAATCAAACCCAGTTTTCCAGATTAACCCAGTGCTCTTAACCACTACAACCCACTGGCTCTCGCCATCCCACTGGTAGGATGGCATGCCTCCACATTCTCTTGTGTGGGTGTGGCATGGCTACTGTGACATCTGGTGGCAGGGATGGCCACTGCTAGCCAAACTGGACTGAGGCCAAGAAGGTACTGCTGTACAGGTTGGTGGTGGAGCATGTGAGTTTTGTCCTTGTCATCCCCAGGAGCAGATCTACCACCGCCCACCTCTGTGCCTTCCGGCACATGGCTGCAGATTGGATATCTGCCCTGGGACATGCAGTCCAGATGGAGACATCTTCTCTGAAGTGCTGGAATGCTTACTTCAGTCCCACTCAGAAGCATGTCTGAGCCCTCATGACCAAAGGTGTTCCTTATGAGGGGGCAGTGGAGGAGGGTCTGCCAGGAGCAGAAGCCATCATGTGGGTGGTGATATCCCCCATGGTGGTGGGTGGCTGCAATGTTGAGGTCCTGTATTATATCATAGTTGCTGCTACCACCTGGCCCCAGCTGTGGGGCCAAGGTCCTGCTACCCACTGCCTTCAACCACCCACCACCATTGTCCTGACCAATTTACCTCCATCCCACAGGTGACTTCCACGATGGGGATGCTGCTGTGGGATGCTATTAGCGAAGAGGGCCAGGATGCAGTAGCGGCCAGAGAAGCTGTGTTCCACCCTCCCACTCCCAAGGAGGAGGGTAATTTCACCATTGTCATGCCCCCATCTCCACAGCTGGGGTGCTCCTATGACATCCTCGGGATCTCTCACTAAGGACCCCACCCCCACATGTCTAGAGAAGAGGAGATGGAGCTGAGTGATGGGGAGGAGGACCAAGGCAGCTAGCTTCCCAGGCTAGGGGCTAAGGCAGGTAAGATGCCTCTGGGGGGAGCAGGTACAAAGGTTTAGCCCCCACCTGGGGCGTCCCATGGACTAACTGCTGTGTTTTCCTCCTGCACCCAGGTCCCTATTCCCTGATGTTCATGGACAATTTATGCAGCCTCCATGGTCCTGTGTTTGCTTGGCATCATGGGGTCAGGGAAGACAGAGGGGGCAGTGCACCTTGGGTCAGGTTTCACAGCTGCTGTTGGCCTGGAGGTGGATTCTGGCCTTGAGCATGGGGCTCACATCAGGCACATCCAGTCCCACTCACCCTTTTCTTTATGTGGGTGGCAGTTGAGCAGGAGCAGCTGGAGAGCCATCATGAGTGGTGGCATGCCTTTTCTAGGGGGCAGCAATAGATGTTGGGTTCTAACAGAGGCTGCCAGGCATCTGGAGGGACTTTTTGTCATAGTGAGGGATGTGGATGAGGGATGGGGCATTGAGAGACTGCTGGGGAACCTATCTGATTCTCTCTGCCCCCCTAACTCATCCCTCACCCCCGCCCCTTCTCCTGCTATGCCTCCAGCAGGGGTGGCATGCAAGTTGGCAGGGTGATACCCTTGATGGCATGGGCACCCTCCTGTACCCCACAGTTGGTGGTGAGTGGAGGGTACCCTCACATCCATGTTCTTGTCCATTGTCACCCTCTGGGAGCTTTTGTGCTCTGTGCGTGGAGTGCCACTATTGAGTGCTTGTGGGGCTGACAGCTGATATTGCTCTCCCCACTGACGGATGGATGGGGATTGTAATGGAAGCTGGTCTCTTTAAGGGTTGTGTGCATCACTTCTGTGGCCTGCCACTCTCTGCCCCCTGCCAGTGATGGATGCTTGGCTCGGCCTCCTCAATGCATGACTCTAATTGGTCCTGCCTGCTGTATCCGAACACAGAACACAGTGGTGGGATCACCAAGGATGCTGCTGTGGCAGTGTCCGCCAACACTGTTTGGGCATCTTTATTCCCATCCCCTTAGGGAGGCGACTAGTGGCACCACAGCCGCACCACAGCCTGCTGCTGCAGTGTGAGTGCAAAAAAGGTTTGCTCTGTCCATTGCAGAAACAAAAACAGAAAATCAGAAACCAAGGAGAAATTTGGAATTTTGAAAACATATCTAATAAAATTAACTAACTCCTAAGTCCAGTGCTGATTACTATTACATGACTGCTGTCAATCAGATGGTGATGAAAGCATGCCAAGTGTCAAATATTAGCATATACAAACCATTAGGTGTCATAGTATCTGACTGTTGCTGAATGGCAGCTATCAAATACTGTCAAATTCTGATTGCCGCCGCCCAGTCTATGAATGTCAAATGCCAGTACTAATTTTAAGTATGCACCAAATATTCACATATTCGAAGAATTGTCAGCATCAAAATTCAGAAAAGTTATTTTTCTAGGGAAAGATCATTCCATTGTTTTTAAGGTGCCCAACTTTCCAAAACTCTAGTTAGAGCCAGACTTTATGTTGATGTAGTGGCTTTTCGCCCAGGCTATGGGATGGAGACAGCACTGGTCGCCCTCATGGATGATCTCTAGAGACATCTGGATTGGGACGGTTCAGCAGTGCTGTTGTTGTTAGATCTGTCGGCTGTGTTCAACACGGTCGACCATCAGTTACTGGTCCACTGCCTCACCAGTGCAGGAGTCCAGGGGCTTGCCTTGCAATGGCTTGTCTCCTTTCTCCATGATGACACTTTTTCTAAGTGTGCTGCGTGAGTAACATTAGTTTACACGTCAACAATTCTACTCTGTGAAAACACTCAACATTCTTCCCTCTTCAATGAAAAAAATTCTTTACGAGAGCACACTTAGAAAAAGTGGTCATGCGAAACAGGAGTATATGCAAATTCCGTTGTGTGTATGCGTACATCTTGACTACTTGTTGATGAAACACTACTCACTGCAAAACAGCAGTCTAAATATATATTTTCATAATATTACATCACGGCTTTTTTTCATTGTTTGCTTGTTGTAGATCCGGAAGCTGCAGCTAGTGCAAAATGCAGCGGCTAGGCTTCTCATGGGCCTCCCCTTGAGGGAGCACATCCAGCCGGCCCTTAAAGCTTTGCACTGGCTGCCGATAGCATACCAGATTTGCTTCAACTTGCTGGTTCTTACCTTTAAAGCCCTTTATGGCAAGGGTCTGACTTACCTGAGGGACCGCCTTTTCCCATATATACCCCAGAGAGCACTACGGTCAGGGAATCAAAATTGATTGGCCCTCCCAAGCCCTAAGGATGCCAAGCTGGCTGCAACTAGGGCCAGGGCTTTTTCGGAGGCAGCTCCGTACTGGTGGAATGAGCTCCCGGAGGAGATCAGGGCCCTGTGGGACCTTTTACAGTTCCGCAGGTTCTGCAAGATGGAGCTCTTCCACCAGGCTTTCAATTAGGAGCCGCCACCATCACTAGCCACCATCACTAGTAACCCCTGTAGAGCCTGGTTCCTGGTGAATTATTTATAGCCTGTGTGCGTCGAGTAAGATCAGTGCTGGAAATGAGCATTATATGGTATACAGTCACACAGCAATGTCATAGCTATGATATTGGAATAACGTCACTAGCACTTTGATATTTGATATTGTACTGTTTTAATGAGTTTTAATGGTTTTGGTGATTTGATTGTTTTAATCTGTATTTTATTTTGTGTGAGCCACCCTGAGCCTGCTTTGGTGGGGTGGGGCGGGATATAAATTAGAATATAAATAAATAATAACATTTTTCTGTATGAATATGTACAAGTGAGTATACAGCTAAACCCTCCCACTGAGACTTCAAGGAAATTTTTTCTTGGCCTTTTGGTTGACAGAAGTCTCCCCAACATATCATCCCCAATCAACTGGGAACAAACCAGCAATATGTGGAAATAAAATTCTTAAGAGGTTCCATCAGAAGCTTTGACTCATATGGAATCAGCATGAGAGAACTTAATGATGCAACAAGCACATCATATGGAGTGTACTGAAGTAGGCATAGCACCTTTGGTCATCTGGAAAGGATTCTACTCCTATTCAGTAATTAGTTTCAGCACTCCTGCCTTATGTACTGGGAGCATGCACATGTATGATCCTCTTGATGCACGTGTTTGCCATTTTGCATTGAATGGGGCAATGTGCATATCTTCCAGTTTCAATACAAGTGATCAGAAATGCAGGTATGTGTTCATGCTTAACATAGACGTGTTGCCCTGTCCACACAAAATGACAAATTCACATATTGAAAGGATTCCTTGTAATGTGCTCTCACCGTATGCCAGGAAGGAACTAAAAAAATGTCAGTGATTGAAAAGGTCTGCTTTAATGAATAAACCACATGCACATCTTTGACATAACCAGTAGAGACAGCCCAGTTGTTTGATCATTTCCCTCATCTCTTCAGGCACACCAGGGCACTTTTCATCAGCTATACTAGGGGTCCCCAAACTTTTTGAGCCTGTGGGCACCTTTGAAATTCCGACACAGGACGGTGGCACAGCCACAAGATGAGTGCCGCAAAATAGTGGCCACAGGAGGTAAAGGCAGCCATAAAATGACTGCCACCGCTTACTTTCAAAGTGAGATACACATTCTAGAAACCAAATAAGAAACAGTGCTAAAGTATTCTGCATATTGACATGTCAGTTATAAAATAAATACTCAAACACAAACACAAAGTCAAAAACAAATGTGTAATAAATTATTTATAAACATAAACACTGATATAATTATTTGGCACCAACATCTCAAAAATAGTTTAGCACGCAAGAGAAAACAATGACATCAACAGGAAATCAATACAAATGGCTGCCACAGCTTGCCTCCAGTCACACAGTGACGATCCTTGTGCTGGGGCGGCAGCTGCTGCCAAAAGAATCTTAAAAAAAAAAACAAACCCTGCACAGCCAGTCAAATCTCCAATGGCCAATTAGAAACTCTGCTGGGCAAAAGCCACATCTGGCCCCGCCCACTTTCTAAAAACACTTGGCAGGTGTCAGGAAAGATATTGATGGGCACTGTGGCACCCACAGGCATCATGTTGGGGGCACATGAACTACAGTATGACCTTCCAAGGCAGGTCTCTCCACACAGTCACCAGCTATGCTGCAGTGGCTGACAATAGTACAGCAACAAAGGGGCTTCCATGTGGCAGGTTTTTTATACATTTTCCTTGTCCCAGTCCCTCAGAACAGCCATTGTCCTCAAAAATCTTCAATTGTCATATTGTTGTAGTGTTATAATGTCATAACACTGTGTCTATCAGCCTCTCTGCATTCACAGCCTTTTTTAAAAAGCAAGTCTCTAGACTCCTTCATTATGGAGGTATAAGCGGAAAGCTTATAATGATATGTCAATTGCTGATTTTTAAAATAAAGAAGTCAACTTTATGTAATTTATTTGTAATTTGAAATTTTATAATATTGTATTTATCTGTGTTTTATTGCATTTTAAACTGTTGTACGCCGCTTTGAGCCTGCCTCTGCAGGCAAGGTGGGATATAAATCAAAATAAATAAATAAATCTAATAGTGGCGTGGGATGGTTGCTGTGGAGGACTGGATCAGGAAAATGGTGTAATAGGCCCTTTTGTCACTCTCCTTTTAATCCATGTTCACCATAGTTTCCTCCAAGCAGTTCTGCACTAAAACTGAATTCAACCTTCTTTTTATTCCCCAGCAAAGGGCTTTCAAGAAAAGTGAGAAGCAGAGGTGGTTTGCCATTGCATTCCTCTGAAGAGTCTTCCTTGGTGGTCTCCCACCCAAGTACTAACCCTGCTTAGCTCCTGAGATTTGACGGGTTCGGGTTATGCCATGTCACCTTCTCTCCATTCTCTTACTGACTTGTTATATTATTTTTAAATAAATTAGTCTCTTTTTTCATTATCCTTGACCTTTCATGCCTCATATTTGGTAACAGAGAAGGGCATGCCCATGGGAATTGCCCAGGGAGGCAGGGAAGGTGCCTTAGGCCCTCCTCAGTCAAGCCCTAGAGCCAGAGTGGAGGCAGCCAGTTAAGGCCCTTGTCTGCTCCTGGGCTAAAGAGGGAAGAAGGGTGTGTGTGTGTGTGGGGGTGGACGTCTCTTTGGAAGGGACCCACAACAGCAATCAACAAAACCCTGCATGGCTCTGCCTCTTCTCATGACATAAACCCATAGACTTCAATGGCCTTAGAAAGATATAAGTTGATGAATAATCCCATTGGCAGTTTCCTTCTTAAACAGGATGGTGGATCAGATCTTTCAAGACATTTACTCCCATCCAGCTGTTACTGCTACGAATCCTACCTGGACAGGATAGTTGGTGGAGACATCTTTCCCCCAACTACTAAATCAGGAAGAGGAGGAGCGCAGATCACCTGACCCATGTGGAACCAAAAGGAGTGGGGCCAGCCTCAGCCACCGAAGGGCTAACAGCCATTTCTTCTGTGATCTTAGAACAATTGAAGCACACCGGAATTTCTGATCCAAAGCTACCCATCCAATCATGACCAAACTGCAGTATTGACCAGAGTTGACAGTCAAATAGACTAGACCAGGGGTGTCAAATGTGTAGCCCATGGGCCACATGCAGCCCGCACAGGGCTCAAAACTGCCACCCCAAGCAACTTCCTTCTCCTGCTTCCTTTCCCAGGGCTGCTGCTGCTGCAGCGCAGCCTAGCTTGCTTTTTTCCCCAGCTCTCTCAGTGGCTCTTTGCTTCCTACTTCCTGTTTCCTGCCTCTTGCACCCCTCTCCCCCCCTCACACACACAGAGGCACACAGGGAGCTCCATGGCTGCTTCCTGCTTCGTATGGGAGAGATACAAAGACAAACCTCTGTTTGTCTCTCTGTCTCACTTGCACACACACACACAGAGCTTCCTTCCCTCGGGCTGCTCCTCCTCTTTTGGGGAGGAAAAAGAAAGAGAAAACAAAGTTGGAGTCCCATTGTAGCTTCAAGACCAACAACATTTTATTGCAGATATAAGCTTTTGTGTGCAAACACACTTCTTTGGAGGGAGGGAGGGAGAGGGTGGGTGGATTCTTCTGAGAAGCAGGAGGTACATTGAGGAAATTATTTTGGCTTATTCTGAAAAGGATTTAAAAAAAAATGATTGGATTTCTCCATTCCAAAAAGTCCCTGAGTAGGAATTAGAACACGTGGATTGGTCCTTATATCTTGGAGAGTGGAGTAATTTCAGATGCCAAATGATAATAGGACACACTGATAATGAGACAGGAGAATTAAGTCTCATTTCAGTCCTGGAGGATGCATTGTCTTGAGCTTCATTATAAATTGCAATTCAGCAGTCTCTCTTTCTAATCTCCCTTTGAAATTCCTTTGTAAGAGCACAGCTTCTCTTACGGCAGCAACTGAATGTTGTGGTTTCTAATGTCAAGACATGTCCATTTATTCTTTGCATCCTCCTAGACTGAATCCCTCTGGATGGAACAGAGACCTAGGATCCCTGTCTTGTTAACAATGCTGTTTATCTCCACGCCTACTACCCCTCTGCATATGACACCTAATCCAATCAAGCCTGCTGTTGTCTTTTTTATCTCCAGTACCTCGTGTTACATTTTATGGCACACATGGCCCGGCCCAACAAAGTGACATTTAAGTCATATCCGCTCCTCGTAACAAATGAGTTTGACACCTCTGGACTAGACTGTCCAAAAGTGCATGTGGTGTTTCAAAGAATTATTACCCTGGCAACATGACATTGCATTTGTCCTTGGTGTTCCTCACGCTGGATCCTCAGAAGCAAGGTGCTCTGATTATTATTTCCAGTCTCCAAAAATTCAATTAGTTCATTATGCAAATGAAGCATCAATCTGAGAGCTAATCCTGACATGTCTTATTATGTAATATAATCAAAAAGGAGGTGCAGGATGATATGAAATACAAATTAGCGTTACAGTAATGTGAACCCTCTTGATCCAACCACCTCCATATGACTAACAAGGAAACCTTAAACTGTATATTGCCAGAGCAGTATTATGAATCCACATGGCAATGTATAATTATGCATCTTTTACAAAATGTGCATTCGATTCTCATCCCATTAAACCAGATCATTTGAGGTGGGGGTAGGAATTATAAAAAGGGAGCTTAGATGGGTCCTCCCTGATGCACAGCACTGATGGGAAGGGTGTGTGAGGCAGGGCAGCCTGGCAAAGTTTAATTGAAAATTTATTAATACTTTAATGCACCATCGTTGGATTCAATTTATAGGCAGATAACTTTTAATGCATTCTGGTTTTTTTTAAATTTAATAAAATAATCTTCAATCTGCGGCGCTCGTTGCTGGCTCTTTATCAACTGCTTTGCCTTTATGGAAAGTTCCAACCCCTTTGGGGATGGAGAGGCAGAAGAGAAGGTAGCAATCAGCAAATCATTCCTCTCCCGAGATTCTTATCTGGTCTACTTATGAGGTCCCCCTCCCCATTCTACCAACTGTATGCTGCTCGTCTTGGCTCAGAGCATAGTCCGTATCATCACAGCATCCCTTTGAACTTTTTTTTTTTTTTTAAAGATCTAATTGCATCTTCTTTATTAGCCTGGAAACGGGCAGCCTTTTCCTTCTGTGCTTGAACTTACTGTAAATACTTCCATCCCTGGGATTTGTTGTTAGCTCTGCATGTGTGCATCCGTGTACACATGCACATATTTTAATTTCTCAACCAGACCATAAGTGTATGTAGTTTAGCCAGCTCTAATGACCAGCTTTGTGTGCTCCAGAACTCTCTCTCTCTCTCTCTCTCTCTCTCTCTCTCTCTCTCTCTCTCTCTCTCTCTCTCTCTCTCTCTCTCTCTCTCTCTCTCTCGGAGAGGCAGAAAACAAAAGTCACTTACAAACAGCTTGTTTGTCCCAGATTGGATGCTATCAGGAACCAAATCCCCCCCCCCATTCCCCACAGCATTGTACTGCTTCTTTGCATTTTCTGGTTATTCCCTGTATTTCCTGCAAACTTGCTGCAATGCTTTGGGAAAGGTTGCTGTGCATCTGGAGTGGCACCCACGTGAACAGAAAAATCTGGATCTTTGGTCCAGTGTTCCCTGTAAGCTGTGGAGTCTTGTGAGCAAAAGTTCTACTTTGTGAGCTACTGGCATTAAAGTTGTGAGCGAGCGGTTTGGCTGCTGCATAAATTAGTTTGCTCTGGAGCCATCCTTCCCAGGCTAAGACAAAAATGTGTGAGCCAGAGACTAAAAAACTGAGCTAGACCACACTAACTCACCTTAAAGGGAACACTGGGTGACTTGATGGCACTTATGTATATATAAGAGTAAGAGAACAGTTATAAAAATGCATCAGAATTAATACAAGGTGTACTAAAACCACATAGGGCTAAACTCCAATAAAAAAGAAGTAGTCTGGAAAACAGTAAAGTTCCTTAATGCAACAGTCTTACTTAGTTCCTAACTTTATATCAACACCTGATCCCCTTCAGGACAGCCTCCTCCCCACCTTGGGGTGCAGGATCAGCTCCCTCTGACAGCAGCCTCCCAGCTGCACAGCTTCCTTCCTGTGCAGGGTCCTCTACGCACTCTGTCGAAGCTGCCTCCTCATCAAGTGACTCAGCTAGATCAGAGTGCAGGAGCACCTTAGAGACCAACAATATTTTTGGAATATGAGCTTTGAAGAGTCAAATCTCCCTTTAGAGGAGGAGGAGGAGGAGGAGGAGGAGGAGGAGGAGGAGGAGGAAGAAGAAGAAGAAGAAGAAGAAGAAGAAGAAGAAGAAGAAGAAGATAGTAGTAGTAGTAGTAGTAGTAGTAGTAGTAGTAGTAGTAGTAGTAGTAGTAGTAGTAGTAGTAGTGGAGGAGGAGGAGGAGGAGGAGGAGGAACCCTCTGAAAGTATCATCAGTGATTAGCTCTTGTTTTCCCTTCCATTTTCCCCAGTCCAATACTGAGGCTTGGAGGGTGCCTGAGAAATGTAGGACTGCAGGAAAATATACAGCAAGGTCTTTGTGTGATGGAAAGTCTGTACTGAGGCCTGCAAGTTGTTCTACCCCTCAGTCCCAGGTTCATACATAACAGTTAGGTAACTCTATGCAGGATTGCACTGCACATCTGTCTACTACCATTTTATCCCATACCTCTAGGGTTGTCAGGTGCCTGCCCACAGTGGGTGAACTCCTGCCCTTAACTGGCCATGTTCAATCAAGTTAGCAGCAGGAGGAAAAGGGGGGGGGACGACGACAAATGTCACTGATGCTGTGATGTCAGTTCTGGAAAGCACCACAACATGTCCTCCTTCCAGTCTCTGTTTGGCTCTACCTGGGAGCTTTGGGAAGGGGGCAGAAACACTGGAAACTGGCACCATGCAGTGGCACTATGTCACTTCTGGGTATATACCCAAACATGACATCATAACATCACACATTGCTCTAGAAATTTCCCACATCTCTATGGTTTAAAGCTCTAGGTTAATTTTGCTGCTCCCTTTAGGTTCTCCTCTCCTCTGCGCTCCTGTCAAACCTTTCTCTCAACTAGGGAGAAACTGCTTCCCCCATCTCTTCCTGGGCAACGTGCAATGGAGCACAGCAGTCTCTCAGCTCTGTTTTTCTGTCTCAGCCTCTCAAGCTCTGCTTTCTGCCCTGTTGACTCCCCAGCCCTTCAACTCTGCATTTATTTCCTGAAGTGGGGCAAGCCAGCAACAGTCACTATCCCTGGGCTATCTTTATTTTGCCTTTAGCCACTGCCTCTGCCTAGGTATTCTAAGAGCCCGTCAGTGGGAAGAGTATAGGCAGAAAGTACAATCTCCAGCTTTTCCAGTTTAAAAGAACTTGGGTAGGAGAAAAGGGGGGAGAAAATCTCTTGAGACCTTGAAGAGATAACAGCCAGTGACAATAGACTGGGTTAGAAGGAGCAATAGTTTGATTCAGTATAAGGTTGCTTTAAATGGCTGTTCAAATGACCATTTGGGATGGATGGATGACTTAAAATGTCAGGCAATCCTTGCTCTAGTGCAAATCACCAGTCAAATGGACACAGAATGAGGTCAAAATGGCCAGAGTTGGATGGATCCCAGCAACCTTTGTGAGGCGTTATTATTTTGAAAATATTCTTTGAAGGTAGATGAGGACAAACAGAACATTCTCTTTTAGTAGGATCTTTTATGTTCAATTCCAGTTCAAAGTGAGTGTTTATGGCTGAGTAATAAACCACGAGAGAAAAAATAAGGCCAAGGCTGATGGTGCAAGTAAAGTAAAATATATATTTTATTACTCAGTTACAATTCCCTATGTATTGCATCAACAGGCTTCTTCAAGGGAATCTGTTCATCTTGCAGCATTTCTTCAACCAGAGTATTACTTTTTATACACACTCAAGTTACTCCTGATTTTCTGGGGAGTTGGTCCACGAGTATTGGATTTGGTTTGGGCAGAGTTCATCTGCATGTCTGCCCCTCTGTGCATTTTTACAGCTGTGAAGTAAGTTTATTTCCTTCTGCATGTGGCTTAAATAATGAGGATTTTCAAGGGTGAGTGCTATCATCATCAATCTCATTATCAGTGACATTAGAGCACCCCCTTATTTTTTTAAAAAAGTTCTAAAATATTGATGTAACATTACAGTGTTGTATTGATAGTTTAAGCAGGTTCTCAAATTCTCTGACTTCATTTTTATTTTAAAGTAAATCTCTAGTTCTCTTCCTCACAGAGAAATGTCTTTTTCCTATCTCTGCCAGGGAAGAAGATACTTACTTAAAAAAAAATGAAAGCTGGGAATTTAGGTAAAGGTAAAGGTTCCGTTGCTCGAAAGCCAGTCGAATCCGACTCTAGGGTTGCGGTGCTTATCTCTGTTTCAAAACCGAAGAGCCAGCACTGTCCAAAGACGTTTCCGTGGTCATGTGGCCAGCATGACTAAACACCAAGGCGCATGGAACACTGTTACCTTCCCACTGAAGTGATACCTATTTATCTACTTGCAATTTCTTGCTTTTGAACTGCTAGGTTGGCAGGAGCTGGAACTAGAGACGGGAGCTCACCCCGTCATGCAGCACTCAGGTCTCAAACTGCTGAACTACTGACCTTCCACAGCCTGCACTTCAGCATCTTAACCACTTGAGCCACCGCAGCTCCTGGGAATTTAGAGAACCTGCTTAAATTATCAGTATAGCACTACGGCATTATATAGATATTTTAAGGATTTATTTTTATTTTTTTTTAAACATCTCATTTGTCTTTTGGGTGGGAGAGGAAGTGGTTTAACAATGATAAGAGTCCAATAACTGAAAAGTGGCTGGAGGTGGGTGGGACAAATAAAATCAGTAGAAACATTAAGCACAAAATCAGTAAACCATCCGATGGAGAGAGAGAGAGCTCATATTTTATTTTATTTTATTTGGAATAGTAGACTGGAATAGTGATTTTAATGTAATGTCATGAATAGTAGAATGCAATGTAATTTGGAATGGTAGATTGGAATGTATTTCTTTGGTCTGGGGACAGAGGAGATATACATTGCACAGCCAGTCACCCCACCTCAAAGAAAAGGATGCTGTAAGATTACTTCTATGCTTGAGAGGAGACAGATGGAGCATAACAACCTGATCTCAGTTAATTATTCTTAGCACCCCATAATTAAGAAGGGTAGAACTGCTCATCTTTCCAATTTTGATATATTTATTTCCTTCACTATGTTTCCCCCTGGAATTAAACCCAAACAAATGGTGACCATATAAGTGAAATTTGTTATTCCAGTTTGGTCCTTGGATCTGTTAAACACTGTTTATTATGCTTATGCTAATTTCTTGCTCACCCTCTACCTGTATGTATGGATTGGTAACTTCCATTTCAATGTATCTGAAGAAGTGTGCATGTACATGAAAGCTTATACTTTGAATAAAACTTTGTTGGTCTTATAGGTGCCACTGAATCCAAGTGTTGTTATGAAAGTCCAAAGCTATCGTAATGATGAAGAACTTTCAGTATAATATATAAGATGACAGACAGTTCAACAAGTTCTGTGTAGATTTTAGTCAAGGTAAAGGTAAACTGCTAGTCAAGGTATAAAGGTCCATCAAGTTTGTCATTGTAGCCTCCAGAAGGGGACATCTAGATACTTCTGGAATACGTGAAAATGAGGTCCAGTAGAGATCATTATTTTCTGTTTAGGGTCCTAGGACGTAAACTCCTTCTGAACATGGAGGTTCAGTTTCAGCAACTGTAAGTTGCTTAATCTTTTACAAAACCTGTCATTAAGAACTGACACAATTACTTGCCATTGGATGGCTCACAGCTGAACATGCAAACCATTTCTCTCAAAAATAACTGCCTTTGAAGTGATGTTAGGCAATGTTTTTCATTTATTTGTTTGTATAAACATATTTACAGCCCATACTTTCAGTCACACAAGCTCCTGAGGAGGCCTCAAAACGTAATCATTAAAAGCCACAAAACAACTATCGCTGAAAGAATAATATCAACCGAGAACAAATAGTAGCACTCAAACCATAATTATAGCACTACAGAAACTCATCCTGAGCACTCAGAGCAATGAAGTCAATCACTAAAGTCAATCAATACTTTCAGCAGCACACATTTACACAGCACCCCCAGAAGCAACTATTAAGCCCAGAGATGCAACACAATTGACAAAGAAATGGAGGAAATTATAATATTTTATCCTAGCACCACAATCCCAGGAAGCTTGGTCCCAGATGAGTAAACCGAGGACGGGCATGATCCTGAATTTCTCATCCCTGCTGTTTCTACCTGAAAATTCCATTTTGGTTTTCGTTCTTCTGTGTACAAACTAGAGCCATAGTTCATGATTTTGTGTGCTGTTTTTTGGCATTCATTCCCCCCCTAAAATGTACATATTTCCATTCTTATTTGGCATCAATAACACAACTTTCCTGCTTGTTCTCACCCAATTTCCCCTTCATTGCTGCCCCTATTCTACAGGGCTTTTGTCCATGTGATTGACTTTTTAGCAGTCAAAAGGACCCTCCCTTTCTTTCCCCCGTGAAAGAGCTGTTAGGATCCAACCTGATATATATATATATATATACCCTAAATATACCTGGTATGTATCAATAGCATATAAACTGCACACAAAAAACCATATTGGTTCCACATAAAATATCCAACTACTGCGTTCCTGTGATGCAGAAGTGGGTGTGATGGTTTACTCCTATTTTCCCTCCTATGGCAGATCCCACTCTGGCTCCAATGCTTAGGAATGCAGCCTTAGCCGGAATGTGGTCTGATAATAATTCTTCCAACATTCTTTTAATTAACCCAACCTAAAGAGCAGCCCAAAATCTCAAGAGGAGGAAGCGTTTTCTTTTTAAACAGAAAATATTCACACAGCAGCTCTGGAACACTGAAGGACAAAGAAAAATGTAAACAAGTCCTGTATCTGAGGCATAGAACCATATCCTTCAGGCTTCTAATTAAAACATATAGTGCAACTACAAGTTTATATTAAAAAAAACCTCATGTAAACATAGACATAAAATGTAGTTCATGGATAGTACATAACAATTGGCCAAGTGCTGTGTGGGTGACTGCTGAATGGGAAGCTGGTATTTCAAAACCCAGTTGCCATCTTACAAAGTTGACCCCCAAGTTGAAACACAACAGTGTGGCTAGCTGTTCTTACACACAGGACTGCCTAGATAGAGGAGCAAAGGGCTCTGAAATGGATAAAAATGTTTCAGAGTCCCTTGTGCTTTCACATGGGGCTTCTGGGGGCATCGGTGCTTTAGTGTATATTCTCAGCTGCTACAGGGATGCTCAATTACCTGCCAGTGCATCTTACATTTCCCTTGTATGTAGCAATCTTGGGAGAAGACTGTAGCAATCATGGGAAAGGACTGTTCAATAGGCTGTCCATTTGCATCTGAAGAGCTTGAATACATCCAAAAAATGTGTTGCACATTACTGTGCAGCCTCAAATCTGCTCAGCATGGCATTTGGTCATACAACAAAAAGCAACAATACCATTCAGTGAAGGGGTTTAACTCACAAGTAAGTGAGGAGGTCTTCAAGATTAAGGTTACCAACTTCCAGAGTTCTTCTGGAAGCCTGGAGTTCTTCTGGAATTATAGTTGGTCTTCTCCAGGATACAGAGAAATGAAGGAAATGGCCACTTCTGAGGGTGGATTGAACAGCACCACATCCCTGTTGTGATCCCTCCCTTTGTCAAATTCCACTCTTGCAAGGACTACACCCAAATTTCCAGGAATTTCCCAAGCCTAACTGAAGTCCAGAATGCAGTAGTCCAACCTGATTTGATTAACCATTTTATCATTATAGTATAGCTAGTGTTCCCTCTAAGCTGAGTTAGTGTGAGCTAGCTCACAGTTTTTTCACCTCCGGCTCACACATTTTTGTGTTAGCTCAGGAAGGATGCAGCTGCCAAATCGCTCACTCACAACCTTAATGCCAGTAGCTCACAAAGTAGAATTTGTGCTCACAAGACTCCACAGCTTAGAGGGAGCATTGATTATAACATTATAATATTCTCACTGACACCCATAGCTTCAAACCAGGAGTCCTGCTTAGTGGACTGTAACCATCACCACCCCTGGGATCTGCTCCAGCCTCAGTGCCCATCACTTGCTTGGCTGTATAGTTCTTCCCCATGTGTTCCCTCACATCTCTGGGCCCCAATTGGATGGCCACTAATGGTTTCTATGCACTACTGCTTTCCTCAGCTCGTTTTTGTGTATGAGATGCAGCTGCCTATACCCATGTTGGCTCTTCCTGAGCTGCCTCTCAGCTGGATTCTAAGGTTTCTGGACTGGGTGCCCCAGCTGCCCTGTTCTCTGGAGCCCTCCCTGGCTCCTGCCATAAAGAGGTGGCATAGAAATATTCTAAATAAATAAATAGATGGTTGATTATCATCATCATCACGTCTAGACTGGACTATTGGAATGTGCTCTACTTGGAGCTACCCTTTGAGAGTGTTTGGAAGCTGCTGCTCATTAAGAAGACTAGCTGCTACTAGTCAAGGCCAGCTGTCGGGAGCATAGATCTGCAATACTACAGAAATCACACTAGCTACTGATTGGCTTCTGAGTCCAATTCATGGTGTTGACTTTTTCTTTTAACATCCTACATGGCTTGGGACTGGGATATCTGAATAACCATCTTCTAATATATATTTGTGCCCAGGAATTAAGATTGCAGGGACATGCACTTGTTTGGTGGTTACATAAAAGAGGGGCTTTTTTGTGGCAGTCCCACAATTATGAACTAGCCTCCCCAGGGTGGTGTGCTTGTCCCCTTCATTGTCAGTGTTAAGGAGGCAGCTGAAGACAGTTTTATTTAGAAGTGCATTTTAATAGATTTAGGTTTTATTAGTGGCAATCCAATAGTAGTTTTTATTTTGTGACTTTTATGGGTTTTATAATTGTAGTTTTATTGTGTTTTTATAATATGTATATTGTAAGCCATCTTGACTTCTGCAAGCGAGAAAGGGGGCTAATACATGCTTTAGACCAATAAAATATATAGGAATCATTGGACCATAAGGAAGACTGAGAGCCAAAAAACAGATGCTTTTGAATTATGGTGCTGGAGAAAACTCTTGAGAGTCCCTTGGACTGCAAGGAGATCAAGTCAGTCAATCCTAAAGGAAATCAAACCTGACAGTTCCCTCGAAGGACAGATACTGAAGCTGAGGCTCAAATACTTTGGCCACCAAATTAGAAGGGAGCACTCACTGAAGAAGATCCTGAAGCTGGGAAAGACTGAACGTAACAGAAGAAGGGGATGACAAAGGATGAGATGGTTAGACAGTGTTATCAATGCAACAAACATGAAATCAAGCAAACTCCAGAGGACGGCAGAAGACAGGAGGGCCTGGCGTGATGTGGTCCATGGGGTCGTGAAGAGTTGGACTCAACTGTGCAACTGAACAACAACAACCAGGTATGTGTTAATATGCAATTATTGCCATTCTTTGTGATCTGGTTTTAACTATTTTATAAGTTGCCTTGCATCCCTACTGGGGGAGAGGCAGGATATCCACCCCCCTGTAAATAAATAGATAATAAATTAATTTTAGCTGGTCATTGGCTTCATATCATTCCACATCTCTGATCAAGTGCAGGACCTGTTCAGGTAAGAGACTGTGCCTTCATTCTTGCTGGATCCATGCCAAGAGAAAACCATCAAGGTGGTGGTATTTTTGACTTCTTAATGGGCCTTGGCTTTAGCAGCTTCTCAAATCTGCTGACCTCTGGCACTAGCCATGCTTCTTGCTGGCACTCAGCATGCTAGTCTAAATTCCACTCCTCAACAAAAAATCTGCAGCATACCAGGGTAGATTTCCTGGTTCTTTGACAGAGCTGGAGGATGCTCTTCCATTGTAACATTCTGCCTTTAAACAGCTTATCTCATCTGATGCATTCTCATGCAGCAATTTACACTATGAAAATAATCCAAGTTGTTTTTGCTGTATTCTTTAAATATATACTACAAGTACCAGAGTGCAGCAAGGTAAGGTAAGATAGAAGATGAGTCAAAGTTTAGCTCTACTCACATGCATGTTTTGGGCCTCTTTAAAAATAGGCCATTCTCTCTATTTTAGATGTGGATGAATGGACTTATATGGGAGGAGCCTGCTATTTATGTATGTCATATGTGCCTGTCTGCTTTTTGTGAGAGTTTTGCAATGCTGTCCTAAGCAGAGTTATACTCTTCTAAGCCCATTGATGTCACTAGACTGAGAAGGGTGTCCAATGGCTATGATAAACATATGTAAAATAGCTTCCCTTTCTCCATATCTGCCTGAAAATTAACAGGGACGATCCCTCGGGTAAGGAAGACAGTCTCCGAAACTTGCATCCTAATTGAGTGGAAAACAAAGAAACAAAAAATGTTGCTGCCAGTATTTTCCACAAAACCAAAGGACATGGATACAGAATCTGTGCAAACATACAGGTCATCTCTTTTTTTGCCATTAAGCCACAACTGATTTATGGCAACCCCATAGGGTTTTGAAGGCAAGAGATGTTTGGAGGTGGTTTGCCACTGCCTGCTTCTGTGTGGCAACCCTGGACTCTCTTGGTGGTCTCCCATCCAAGAACTAACCTGGGCTGACCCTGCTTAGCTTCCAAAGTCTGACAAGACTGGACTAGCTTGGGCTATCCAGGTCAGGGTAACACTATGATAAACACATGAAATTAATTAAAGTACAATATGAAATGAAAATGGTCCAAACAAATCTTCTGTGTGCATTGCTAAAGCCAGGCCAGATTATAAATTATACCTTTTTTCCAGAGAAGCTGTAAATAGCATTTGTTCTAGTATAAGTACTTGTTCAGGTTTACAGTTGAAATTTGCAGTGTGATGGATGGATGGTGAATGAACGGAGGAGGCAGAGTTAAAAATGCAGCACCGCCCATTGAGAGCAACCCCCTCTTTGGGAGGCATCATGCCCTAGCAACTTACTTTACATTGTTTTACCTTCTCTAAACATAACAGATTGTCCCCAGTCATCTGTTGGATGCTATTATTTCTGTTGCTCCATTGGCTCGTGCTTATGTAATTGGATGCTTCTGGTACTCGGGGACTCGAAAGAATCTAAGCCCTTTTTGTGTTTCAAAGGCAGGATATGTATCATGGGGAATTAAGTGGAAATTACCATTGTCTAATGAATACTTTACCGATTTGGTAAAGTAATTATATCCTGTAATTAAATTATTTGAAATTCAGTTTTCAACTTTGTACCTTGAATAGACATAATTTGCTCCTTTTGGGTTAGGGAACAACTTGCTTTCAGCAAAAGCCTCTATAGGCAGAGCAGAAAATTTGTCATTTGAACACAGGTGACAAGGGACCTAATGAGTCACAAAAAAAGCAAAGACTTCTGTGGTTTTGATCTATTCTTCTTTTTCAAAGCACGTATTGAGCACAGGGAAGTCATGTAATCTCCATGCAACTGTGCATCGAATTAGCCTATTTAAAATTCTGCAGTATGTTATACAGTTATTGACAAAAGAATAGAGACAGGAATGAGATTCACCTTCAGTTTCATAACAGGGCTTCCATCTATGGGGGTACAAATGCAATGATCTGACTGGGAAGAGACACTTTTACTACACTTGATCTTAGCCAATAGGCTGAGAAGACCTGATTGAAGCCCAGAAATAGCCTCCCAGTTGGAGGAAAGTACCTCTTTGCCACCCCATAATTTGTGCTAAATGCTATGTCCCCATTGCACTTCATGTGCCCTTACCTATTTATCCCTTTACTTTATTTCTATTATTATTATTATTATTATTATTATTATTATTATTATTATTATTATTATTATTATTATTATTATTATTATTATTATTATTATTATTATTATTATTATTATTATTATTTTTCCTGAGCTGATTTTGTATCAAAATAAATGACTGATGGAGAGAATCTTAACAGGTGTGAATGATTTGCCCAGGGTTCAGGAGGAGGCTATAACTGGGTAACTATAGTGATTCAGCTGTGTGCATGCAAATAAATGTAATACAGAAGTTTCAAGGCATGCTAAATGAGGATGGACAGGAAGTGGCAGGACATGCCAACTAAAGTAGACTGGCAATCACAAGACAAATGAGAGACGGAATTTGCAAAATGTAGACTCAGTTAGATGTGCTTGTGCAATTGCTCTAATAGAATTAAGTATTCTTCTTAGGGTCTCCATTAAATGTGTGAAAGACCCTGGAGGAGGAGGGCAGGGGGCTTGGGGGCTTCCACGTTTTCCCCTCCCCCATACTGAGGTCAAAAGCCACGGAGTTGGGACCGCTCTCAAATACCTCTATTCAAATAAATTGATAATACATCATGGGTTCAGTGTTCCCTCTAAGCTGAGTTAGTGTGAGCTAGCTCACAGTTTTTTAGCCTCCAGCTCACATGTTTTTGCCTTAGCTCAGGAAGGATGGCTCCAGAGCAAACTAATTTATGCAGCGGCCAAATCACTCACTCACAACTTTAATGCCAATGGCTCATGAAGTAGAATTTTTGCTCACAAGACTCCACAGCTTAGTGGGAGCATAACATGGGTTCCCAGTAGAAGATTCCTGGCGTGCAGCTGCACCTTATAGAATACGATTTTAAAGCACTACCAGTGATACATGGTTAGGGAAGGCAGCATGGTATAATCTAATCTTGTCAGATCTCAGAAGCTAAGAAGTGTCAATACTTAGATGGGAGACCATCAAGCAGGGCTGGCCCCAGGTGTCTGGGCTCCCTAGGCAGGCCAGTTTGTGATGCCCACACCACCAGTGATGCCAACCTCCTGGTGGGGCCTGGAGACTGGGGGGGGCAGCAACGGCGGCCCGAGTGGCGAGACAGCACCTGGAGGGAGAGCGCAGCTCCCCGGCCCTCCTCCTCCTCTGCTGCCAGCGCTCTGCAGAACATGGGGCAAGGAGGAGGAGGTGCTGACAGGGCACCGATGACAGGGCGTGCCAGCCCACTTGCCTCCCCTGCGGCCCAAGCCAGCATCTGCGGGTGGGGGGGCCTGGAAGAAGGGGGTGGCGGCACCCGGGAAGAGGAGGAGGAGAAGGGCCCCTGGGGGGAGGGACCGGCCATTGGTGCAGGACGGGGGAGGGAGGGAGAAAAAGGGAGGTGACTGGAGCCTTGCTTGGCTCTGACAACAACAGGCCCTCTGCCTCTCTGGAGACGGATACCCCCCTCTCCCCCCAAAAGAGCCACCTAGGATGCCTGCACCCCCACCCTCCCTGCCCCCTTTGAGCAACTCACCTCACAGGACCCCTCTCCACCACCAGAACCCTCTGGCTGTTGCTGCTGCTCCATGTGGTTTCTCCTCTGCGGCCCCTCCCCCAAACTGACCCTTCCTCTGCTCCCCCTGCCATGCAAAGGAGCCCCTCCCCTTTCCCAACCCCCCTCCCGAAGTCCATCGAAGGGAAAGAAGCGCTTATGGTCCATGGAAGGGGAGGATGGACCAAGCCCCCAGAAAGCAGCAGAGCCCCTGAGGGGGATGACGGAGTAAAGACCGGGGGGGGGAATTGGAGATGCACTCCCATTTTATTTTATGTGTTCTTGTATGATGCATTGGGGTCCCAGCGCAACCTGCAGCATTCTCCTCTCCTGTATTTCATCATCACAACAGGCCTGTGAGGTAGACCGCGGGGCCAAGGAGAACCTAGAGGAGCTTGAATTCCCCCCCAGCAGGGTTGCCCACCCCTGAGCAGCTGGTTCAGACACCCACCATGCCACCCCTGCCTCCTCTCCCCCCCAGGGGGGAGGGGGAATGTGGGCGAGCCGCAAGCCAAGGAAGGGGCGGGGGTTTTAAGCCCCGCCCCTTCCCTCCCAGCGCCGGCTTGCTTGGGTGCTCTGCAGCTGCAGGGTGCCAGGCAAGCCAGGGAAGAGGCAGGGGTTTTAACCCCCACCCCTTCCCTCCCAGCGCTGGCTTCCCGAGGGGGGAGGGTGAAGGTGAGCAAGTTCTGCCACCGCCTCCTGCGCCCCATCAGGATGCTCTTCACTGGTGGTGGCAGGGAGGCAGCGGTGACGGAGGGAGTGGGGTGCAGTTTTGCGGAGGAGTGGGGTGCAGTTTGCGGGGGAGTGGGGTGCAGTTTGGCACCCCTGCGGCCAGCGCGCTCTAGGTGAGCGCCTAGCTCGCCTGGCAGGCAAGCCGGCCCTGCCATCAAGGAAGACTGTGGTTACTACATAGAGGGAGAAGCCTCTGCTTCTTATGCCTTGAAAGATGCTTGCTGGGGTTGCCATCAGTTGGTTGCAACTTGATAGCATCTGTGTATGTACATACTGAGGATACAGGCATTACTAAGAAATATAGCCATACTGGAGTGATGTTTAAACAAATATTCCCCCTTATGTATATGCAGCCCCTTAGATCAGATATGTCAAACATATGGCGCAGGAGCCGGAACCAGCCTGTCCTGGGCTCTTAACCAGTTTGCAAGCGACTGGGGGAGAACCAGCCCAAATGTGGTGGGAAAAAAACAGAGAACAATGGAGGGAATAGGGGCAACCTGTTTGGGGGCCCATAGAATTGAACCCCCTGGTCCAGTGTTCTTGAAACTTGGTGGGTATCTTGGGGAGAGGCTCCACCAGCTACTCTGTGAGTTTGGAGCCTCTCCCTCAAACCCCCTCCCCTCCAGCCCCCAGAATATACCCTATGGTTTCACCATTGACTTCAATAGCCCATAGGATATAATGGGGCTGAATTGCCACCAAATTTCTTTCATTCCCTCCTTTCCTTCTCTCTTTTTCCTCTTTCCCTGCTCCTTCCTTCCTTCCTTCCTTCCTTCCTTCCTTCCTTCCTTCCTTCCTTCCTTCCTTCCTTCCTTCCTTCCTTCCTTCCTTCCTTCCTTCCTTCCTTCCTTCCTTTCCCACCTTCTTCTCTTCTCTTTTTCCTCCTTTCCCTGTTTTCCTCCTTCTTCCCTCTCTTTCTTTCCCTCCTCTTTCCTTCTCTTTCTTTCCCTTTTTCCTTCCTTCTTTCCTTCTCTCTACTATCTCTCTATCCTTCCCTCTTTCCTCCTTCTGTGGCCCAACTCTCATGAGAAGGAGTTTAAACTTTAAACCCCTTCTCTCTTAGCTCCCCCACCCAGACCAGCTGGGGAAGGGAAGGGGAGGCTTTTGAAGATGCCTCCCCCTTTGCTTCCCCTTCTGACATCACTTCCGGTGATGTCAGGGGGCGTGGCATATGCTAATAGCCGAATAGCTCATTAGCATACCATATGCTAATGAGCTCCTGCAGCTGTTTTTCTATGAAAAGACCCCTGGAAATAGGTATCATTGAGGGAATGCCAAACAAAACAAAACAAAATCTTCACCACTGGCCAAAGATGGCAACAGAAATGGACAGACGAATCTCCCTGGAGAGAGAGAATTCCAGAGCTTTGGTGCCATGACCAAGAAGCCCCTCTCCTGGGCAGCCACCTGCCTGATCTCAGAATGTGGGAACACCCAAAACAGGACCTCCAAAGATGACTATAATTTGTATCCTTCCATCCTTCCCTTAAAGGATCATAATGGAGGAGCACATACAAGTAGCTAATGGTTTTATTTGTGTTAGCTAATGGTTTTATTGCTTTTATCATGTTTTATGTGGGCTCTGCCCTGAGCCCGCTTGCGAGGAGGGCGGGATAAAAATGTCATAAATAAATAAATAAATAAATAAATAAAAGTATATATGGTCAAAATAACTTCATAACATTTTACAAAGTGGAGGAATAGTCGTTGGTCATCATGGGGCAGGAATCTAAATTCTGGTCTCCCTAATCCAACCATCTATACACACATTCAAATCAACAGTATAAAAATGTAACAAATGACTCTTGACATCCTAAACCCAATTTGAATGGAAAGCTCCTAATGGGGTGGATCCAGCCATCCTCCAAGTAGACTTCGTCGCTTAACTGGCTCTTCCTCCAATGGAACTGCCACCTGTCACTTAAGTTGGAGGAAGTCTCCTTAGATGGAAAGCTTCAAGCTTGACCCCAAAGGAAAGGTGGAGTTTAAATATTTTAATAAATAAATTCATTTTGCTCAGCAGATGATAGTGGTAGGATCCACTCCAGTGCCCCCAAAGAAAATCAGGAACCTATTGATTTTGTCATTGCCCCAAATATATGGGGATGTTTCAAAAATACATGTCCCTGGCCCCTGAAAGTACTGACCTGGGGAAGCATTTTCGTGCTCTGGGGAAATACAGCCCTTCCTGACAACCTAATGAGAACATTTATCTCACAACAGAGATATGTTCTCCTGCAGATACAAACAGAATTAATAATTATTCATATTAGATGCCATCTGCTTCATGTGAAAGGGTGTTTTCAGGCTCTGAGTGCATGGTTATTGTAAACCATAAGGTCTTCTGTCCCCCGTCCCCCCCGTATGTGTGGGACATTATTCTACCCCAAGATGCACTGGAACTTGTGAAAAATTTGTTTTTAATGTAAAACAGTGTTAAAAGAAAATCACATGAGAAATAATTTATGGAGATACCATTTGCCACATGAAATTAAAGCAGATACATTGATTCAAGGGGATGTGTAGAATGGCTATCAGACAGTGGATGAAACAGTTATGTTTGTTGGCTTGTTTGAAAGATTCCTCTATATTTGCCGCAGATTTAGACCTTGCAATGGGGAATGCATTCATTCACTCACACACACACACCCCAGTGAAGAAGTGCTGGTTCAAGAACTTTGCCTGCTGTGATGAGTAATAAATGAAAAATCCTTGAGAACTGGTTAAAGAATCAAGGCACATGAAGCCACTGGAGAATTGGTTGGCTGTCTTTGGAATATATTGCAAAATGTCAGAGGAGGAAGACTGTTTCTGAAAGGGCCTTGGAAGAATGGGGCAGTTATTCAGTGGCCAAGTTCTCATCATTGTGCTGGCCAAAGTTTTAGGAAGATTGAAATATAGTTTAAAACAATCAGCTTCTTTTGTCCTCTGGCACATAAAATGTCACATGTTTTAGGACACATTCTCAATTTTTTAAGGCAAGATTTTGGAAGCAAAAGCAAAAAAGAAGAAGAAGAATATTACTCTAGCACTGATCTAGAGCAGAGTGGTGGTTAAAGCAGTCTTGAAGGAACATTTGGATTTCAACTCCTACCTCCATGGAAAGAACCACCCAGGATTAAACAGACTTGCTTGGTTTTGAAGAATTGTGCTCTGGCAGGGTTGGCATGCCTCCTGTTTCTCTTAAACTTGCCAGGGCTGTAGCAGAGTGCCTTCATGAGGTGCAGGTAGTTCAGGGGATGAATCTTGGAGTCTGAAGATGAGGAAATTGCTACCTTCCTAGAGAGAAAGGCAAAGGGCATGAGAATTCTCTGGGTTTTCTCCACTTTGTCCATGGTGGTCTCTGGTGTGGCAGTTGTCTTTGGAGGAGATTTGTGCAGCTAATTTCCCCAGTCCTTCATCTCTTCACCCCAAATGAATGAAGGGGGTGGGGTCTTGGGTTACAATATAAGAACAGAGAAAAGGGCAATAAGATGTAAGCAGAAAAATCACTTTAAGAATAATATCGACTCTGAACCATGAAGTTACCAAACATATAGAATGAGCTTCCTATTGTTTGAAAAGCAAAGATCAATTTTGTATCTATCCAGGGCTATTTTGGGGCAGGAACGCACAGGAACGGAGTTCCGGCTGGCTCCTGATTTGGCTGTGCCAACAGGCCACACCCAACAGCAGAAACTCATTACGATTGGCTACATTAGGGGTGTCTGGCCTAACATGCAAAGGACTTTCTACTACCAAAAAAAGCCCTGGGGTTTTGACAACAAACAAGGTAAACAGAATAAGCAAAAGGTGGGTGTGGCTGGATGACCACACTTCTGGCAACACAGGGGTGTGGCCTAATATGCTAATGAGCGGTGATATCAGGATATGGCCTAATATGCTAATGAGTTTCTGCCACTGGGTGTGGCCTATTATGCTAATGAGTTCCTGCTGGGCTTTTTCTACAAGAAAAGCCCTGCATCTATCACAGTGCAGTCCTAACCCAAGTTACACCATTCTAAACTCATTGACATCAATGTACGTAGAAAGATGGAAGTCTGCTTAGAATTGCAGTGTTAAAAATGACAAAATCTATACATACTAGCAAAATGATTTAGACAAAATTATAAAAAGGTATCCCTCTAGAAGATGCAGGGTAAAAGGGGACTTGGATTCACAAAAATGGATCCCCCAGACATAAATTTGCCTTGTCAGATCTGTCTTTCTTAGGCAGAAGCAGAAGGCAGTTTCTCGACTGAGCTAATTTAGCAAATACTCTGTTGGCTTGCCCATGGAGGAGGACAACTGGAACAGCTGCTGTCTGAATACCACGAGGGTCATGGGTGATGTCCAGACATGCTAATCTGTAGGACAGCATGCAAGATTGCACTAAATAGTTCAGACAGCTATTCAAAAAAATGGAAAGGGACAAAAATATTGTCGTCTACAGAGAAAAGGCTATGGATTCAGTGGACCGTGTGAACAAAAAAATAGTACTCTTTTGTCACTACTTTTCTTCATGAATTTAACTTCCATGGAAGTCCTTTCCAAAACTTGGTTTAAGGGTTTTATTTAACTTTGAGCTAAATGGACTCTGGAGCCTTAAAACATGGGTGTCTACCACAAGTAAGCCAATACAAAACAGGGACAGAGCTGCGTCTTGGAGTCTTTAACGACAACAACAAAATAATAGTTTCAATTTTCACAGATTTGTATACCTGTTTGATGAAAAGTCTCCTTAGGAAGAATGTAAATTTTGGGTATAAAAATGCAAGTTCATAAAAAAACACCCACTGAGTTTTACATTTAGTTCTACATCCAAATAATATCTGTGAGTCTCAAGACTTTGTCAGAGCACTGGAAAAACAAAGAGGGACGGTGACTCAATGACAGAGCACATGCTTTTCATACCAATGGTCCCAGAGCAGTCCCCAGCAGTGTTCCCTCTAAGCTGAGTTTGTGTTAGCTAGCTCACAGTTTTTTTAGCTTCCGGCTGATAGATTTTTGTCTCAGCTCAGGAAGGATGGCTCCAGAGCAAACTAAATTATGCAGCAGCCAAATTGCTCGCTCACAACTTTAATGTCAGCAGCTCACAAAGTAGAATTTTTGCTCACAAGACTCCACAGCTTAGAGGGAACATTATCTCTGGTGGAAAAATTACAAGTAGAAGGTGTTGGGAAAGGCCTTAGCCTAAGTCCTTAGGGACCTGCTGCCAGACATTATATATAATACTGAACTAGATGGACGGCAGCTTCATATGTTCATATATGTTCAAGAGGTAAAGCTTCTCCAGCCCTCTCTGCTTGTTCTAGCTCTTAGTGAATAAGAGTCTACTCCTTTCTTTTGGATCCCACCACAGGAATACTTAAACATGTTTCCTAACTGGGAGAGTAAAACCTGAACAGTCCCCTAAACTCAATGCTTCTCCTTCCCTTCTTCCTCTATTTATCTATTTATTATCTTGTATCCTGTTTCTTATTCCCCCTCCTGAGGAAAATCCTGGGGTGGGGCATTGGTCTGGGGGCCCACCTCCTCTGAAATCCACCCCAGCCCAAGCAGAGGGCACTGGGTTTGGTTCCCACATTATCTGTCTCTGCTCAGTGGCAGCATCCTTACCAGTCTGCTAGCCTCTTGCTGAAGGGATTCCTGGGGAGGATTGAGTGAGAACAGAATACAACTGCAACTGGGCTGAGAGAGAGAAGAACAAAGGTCCCCATTGACACAAATCCATCTTACGACCAGCAGTGTGAAATCTAATTATGTTTTCTTCTTAGATGGTTAACTCCCTTAATTTGAACAGACCCTATTCATATCTGTGAATATTGACTGATCAAAATTCAGGAGGAAAAATACATCCAGAAGGTGAGATGAGATAATTTGGAAGGATCAAGGATTTTTTTTTTCCTATTTCTCAGTTTGGGCTAAAATAAATACATCTCTTTCAGAGTTGCTGCAGCAAGAAATAGAAGGAATTGAAGTAATCCCAAATGTTCCATGGAGACTTTATACAGATATTTCTGCATCTGGTTTGTAGATCTTTCAAGGGCCCTCAGTGCTTCCTTGATTGTGCAGCTCCAGATTAATTGAACTTTGCCCTTTGTACTATCACATAATCATCTATTTAAAAAATCCCACACAGCTCACTAGAAGCATTAAATGCAATATTAGTGGCGAAGAAACCCTAAAATAGTTATTCTGTGCTTTTCATGTTCCGCACATATTATGCAGCTGGGGTGGGGGTGTTGGATGCAACCACCTTTCTGACTGGTGGAAAAGGGGGGTGCCCTTTGACCATCAAGAAAGCAATGCTATGATCATACAAAAGCTGTAGGGTACAGGGGCTGTACGAGAGGGGGAATTGGACAAGACTGAGCTAAAAAGTGACTGCCTGTCCACTAACGACCACCAAATTTTCAAGTGAATTGGACCAAGGGTTCCAACTGTATGGGTCCTTGAACAAGGTTCTCCCACACTTTCTACTTTCATAGAAAAAAAGGCTCTGCTCTCCTCAAAGGAGGTGGCAAAGGAGAATGACATCTCTCTGCAACTTGGCACAAAATGAAAATGGCTGGGAGTGCACTGTTCTCTTTTGCAAGAATCCAGTTGGAAGGGAGAAATGATACTGCCCAGAAAATCAGTGGGATCAAAGAAAAACACGGGCACATGCTGCATTGCTGATAAGCACCTGAACTCAACAAACAAACAACATGGATTGTTGGAACTTTTTTGTTTTGTTATACCAATAACTTCAGATTTATTACCATTCTGGGAAATCACTGTAACAACCCAAACAAGTGAATGTCTTGTACATATTGAGCTTGGGAATTTTGTTATGCACACTCCTACCCAGTGCTCTCCAGTCCAGCCCTCTGCACACTTAAATATCAACAATTCTACAGTAGCAGATGATTGTAGTCTCTTCATTGTATCTATCATACAGCAATGTATTCTATATGGAGCTACCTTTGAAGATGGTTCAGGTACTACAAATGATACAAAACACAGTCAGAAGATTAACTGGTATGACCTATAAATAGCATATTTTGCCATCCTTAAAACAACAATGATTGGCTGTTGATTCCTTTCCTGCACAATTAACAATGCTTCTTCTTACTTTTAAAACCCTAAATTACCTGGGCACGGGTACTTGAAAGACTACTTGCTACTGTGAGAGCCTGCCTAGCAGGTCTGATGAACATCCACGGTTCTATGTTGTGTGCCCCTCTTTCAGGGTTAAGGTGGTTGGTAACCAAAGACAGGGACTTTTCTGAGGTTGCATGTTCACTGCAGCATGGCCTCTCACAACAGTTCACCTGGTGTCTAACTTGTTAAGCTTAGATGAGAACTTTGATTTGCAAAAATAGAAAAAAAATCATTTCCCTTCACCTGTTGATGCAAAAAATCCAGTCGACTGGATTCATATTGCATAGGGAAATGAAACTGACATTTATTTTTTAAGTCTGGGCCAGAGAGGAATGCTTTTTATGAAAACATGTGGTGGCAATGAAATATACTCCAGGTTATAGCAAGCAAAAAAACAAAACAAAAAAACACACCCTTTTGGCAATTATAGGGAGGGGGACTTGCTCTAAACAGAAAGAAGAGATCTGTTAATTCAGGCAACGTGGTTCAGTTTTGCCAGCAGGGAAGCACTAGCATTATTATGGGGAAGGGAATTTCTTTTTCCAAAATTCAGTTTTTTAGATATAGCCATTGATTCCTCTTATTCTCTCTCTCTCTTTTCTTTTAAAAGAGGGATTTCACTTTAATTTCTCTATAAAGAAATCAATGAATCTTTTTGTACCTCCAGCCCTTGCAGTTGTTTTATGTTACACTCCTCAGGGTGGTGCTCTAGCAGGAAAATACAAAGATTTGGGAGGAAAACTTTGCCTTCCTCTGCACATCTACAGAGTGAAATACCAAAAAATTTGCAGAACCTCCCTTCCTCTCCACTCCTGTCTTTGAACTTCTCTTTTATCAAAACAGAACTGATTAGAAACAGACTCCTAAAACGAAGAAAAGAAACAGATAGTTAGATTTCAGACAGGAATTAGGTAAAAAGCAATTCAGAGAATGTCTCTTAATAATGCCAGGAAGCATGTTGCCCTCCCTCTCAGTCATATCTGATGACTGAATATGAGAAGAACTTCTCATTATGGTTGCAATGTGATGCCTGGGATGTCTGTCCAGGCAACCACAGTGGAGACTTAGCAATCAAACAAGGGGGTCAAAAAATATTTTGTACTCCTGAAAAGCCATTACTTTCATGATGCAATGTAAAACTATGATTAAGTGCAACATTAGCTATCCTCCCCAAATCTTCCCTTTCAATGCCTTTCACTGCCAGCTGAGAGAAGTTCACCAGAGACCCTTAACAATATTCTCTTTTCTGAAGAAAATCTTTGTGGACGACCATCAATTGCTTTTGTGGTCTGGAAATTCATCTTGTATTTGGAGGAAAAATGGAAATTAAAGAGAAGATTGGGAACAAGATATGCAAAACACACTTATAGATGTACTATTGAATTTCCCCCCCACCTGCTGCTCCTGTTAACCTGAAATGGAACCCACAGGCATGAATGGGGAATGAAAGAAATGTTGGCTAGGAGTTTTGCACGAACACCCACACCAAAGAGGTAAGAATAAAACATGAACTGCTGAATATGGCATCAGTGGTTCCTTTGTCAATGAACACAAAGCTTTGCTGAGCAAAATAAGCAAACAATACATATGCTTGCCCTTGTGGTAATAGGCAAATCACCCCTCTCTAATGTTCTCCCGTACCTAAGGGCCAACTTAGATGAGACCAATACCACTTTAGAGATGAACTCAGCCATTTAAAAGTGTTGTGAAGGCCCCTGCTGCATGGTGGGAAGAGGTGATCTTATCCCCCCCCCATTCAACTGATAAAACAGCTAGCGTTTTCAGCACTTGAAAAGGCATATGTGGGGGATAGGGGTGTGCAAATAATAATAATAATAATAATAATAATAATAATAATAATAATAATAATAATAATAATAATAATTAATAATTTGGCCCAATTTGGTTCCACCGAATTGGGCACAATCAGTTTCGGAGAGCAGAAAGGCTCCCACATGTCAGTTTCGCCAGCCGAATGTCAATTTCACCCCATTTTATTCTATGGGCCTTTGAAGTCAATGGCAAAAACATAGGGTATATTCTGATGGCTGGAAGGGACAGGATTTGAGAGAGAGCCTCCAAACTCACAGGGTAGCTGATGGAGCCTCTCCCCAAGATACCTACCAAGTTTCAAGAACACTGGACCAGGGGGTCCAATTCTGTGGGGCCTCAAACAGGTTGCCCCCATCCCCTCCATTGTTCTCTATAATGGGGGAAAAGTTAGTTTTTTTCCCACGGTGCTGTTAGTAGCTCTGGGGAGGAGGGGGTTTGAGGGAGAGGCTCCAAATTTTCGGGGTAGCTTCTGGAGCCTCTCCCCACATACACCTCCACATTCCAAAGCGATTGTACCAATGGGCCCAATTCTATGGGCACCCAAACAGGTTACCCCCATTACCTCCATTGTTTCCAATGGGGAAACCCAGCCAGCAGCACTTAAGGCTGGCAAGCAGGCAGCACCAGCAGTCATATTCTCCCAGGAATCTCAGGGAAGGTGAACTGTCTTGAGAGGTGCTTGTTTGCCATGAGAACAAGTGGCACTGTGGCAGTGCAAGCATGCCACAGTGCCACACAGAAACCCCCAAAGACCAAAAGGAACATCATTTATACATGTATAAATTGATTGTGCAACCTCATTGGACCACTCACACCACACACCACTCAAAAAGAATATTTATAGCACTGGGAAAAAAGCAGAAAGGGGCAACTGCAATGATAAGAGGAGGACACTTTCCCTATGAAGAAAGGTTATTACGCTTGGGGATCTTAGCTTTGAGAAACAATGACTGAGGGGTGACATGATAAGAGGTTTATAAGACTATGGATGGGATAGAGCAGGTCGAGAAAGAAGTACTTTTCACCCTTTCTCACAAGACAAGAACTCATGGGCACTCAATGAAATTGCTGAGCAGTCAGGTTAGAAGTTAGAATAGATGAAAGGTTTTTTGGTTCTTACAGATTTACAACTTTTAAAAGTTCTGCTGGTTGCTGTTGCTTGGGGAGGGGTTGGTTTGTTTTTTTTCCTGTCTGCTCCAGCCTCCATACGTTTGTCAAATTCCATCTGGAACCTGTTTATGCCAGCCACCACCACCACCACCTCCTGTAGCAGTGAATTCCATGTGTTAATCACTGTTTGGGTGAAGAAGTACTTCCTTTCATCTGCAGTTGCCCTTGTCTGCATTTTTTCCAGTTCTATACATATTCATTTTGAGGTGCGTGTGGTGTGAGTGGTCCAATGAGGTTGCACCATCAATTTATCCACGTATAAATGTTGTTCCTGCTGGTCTTTTAGGGTTTCTGTGTGGCACTGTGGCATGCTTGCACTGCCACAGTGCCGCTTGTTCTGGAGTGTGCCACTTGTTGTTATGGCAAACCAGCACCTCCCAAGACAGTTCACTTTCCTTGAGATTCTCTGGGAGAGTCTGACTGCTGGTGCTGCCTGCTTGCCTGCCTTAAGTGCTGCTGGCTGGGTTTCCCCATTGGAAACAATGGAGGTAATAGGGGAAACCTGTTTGGGCCCACTGGTCCAATTGCTTTGGAACATGGGTGTGTATGTGGGGATAGGCTCCCAAAGCTACCCTGAAAATCTGGAGCCTCTCCCTCAAACCCCCTCCTCCCCAGAGCTACTAACTTTTCCCCCCACCATAGAGAACAATGGAGGGGATGGGGGCAACCTGTTTGGGGGCCCATAGAATTGGACCCCCTGGTCCACTGTTCTTGAAACTTGGTGAGAATCTTGGGGAGAGGCTTCATCAGCTACCCTGTGAGATTAGAGCCTCTCCCTCAAATCTCCTCCCTTCCACCCCCCAGAATATACCCTATGTTTTTGCCATTTATTTCAATGGCCCATAGGATATAATGGGGCTGAATTTTGGCGGCAATTTGGCAGCAAGCCGATTCAGATCAGAGAATCTGAATTGGCCCTCAGAAGTCTGAAAGGGGCCCGAATGGGCCATTTTCAGGGGTGCGTTCAATTCGGATGAACCGAATGCATATCCCTAGTGGAGGAAACAAGATTGCCTGGTCCTGTCACGCTGAGGCCAGTCAGGATTGGGTTCTCACAGCATTTTTAAATGGATGAGTTCAGTTCTAAAATGACATTGGCATCCCAGTCAGACCTGTGGATGCCATAACATCTAGTTTGGCCACAAGGGTCTTCCTATGGAAGTGTTCCTATGGTTTGGATGCTGACCTGCAGCCATTTTTGACTGAGCTTCCTCACATCCTCATTTTCCATTTGTTGTCTTTCCAGTTTTTTTTGTCATTTCTCTGAGCTTTCTCAAGCCACCACTGATCTGATTTGAGAAAGAACAGAGAAATGCTGAAGCAACCATGGAAGAATAACAAGTGGAAAATGAGGACATGAGGAAGCTGTGTGTGTGTTTGTGTGTGTGTGTGTATGTGTGGGAGAGAGAGAGAGAGAGAGAGAGAGAGAGAGAGAGAGAGAGAGAGAGAGAGAGAGAGAGAGAGGCAAGTCAGCACCCAAACTGCAGGAAACCTCCATGTGAAAAAAACCCTAAGATAAAATAATTTCATCATACAGTCAAAATTCCAGAAAGCTGCTGCTGGCAGAGAGGCTCCGTGGGGTGGGGGATATCACAATCTAAAAAGGCTGACATGCTCATCCCAAAATCTAGCAGTTCCAACAGCCTAGCCAGCTAGCAGAACAACCTGTGAATCAATCCTTCACACCTCCACACTGGTCCCTAGAAATCACCCTTAGGGGAGGGAATGATCTCCGTTTTCCTGCTGGAAATGAAGCCAAAGGTGTATGTAAATAATCTGCAAAAGTAGCTTCTCCAAACTATTGTTCTTTAGTCTTTTTGGATCTACCCACAGTGGTGGAGCAAGGAAGAAAGGATGACCCCCTGTACCTAATAACAAGGGATGGGCACAAACAGCTCACAAAGTAAAGTTCATCGTGGATTTTGGCTGATTCATGGTTTGTGAAGCGATGTTCATGGAAGGGTGGCCAGTACAAACATTTCACAAACTTTGGTGCTGTTTGTGGCAGTTTGTGGATGATTACATTTCCAGATAGACAGTCTCTACTCAATTAAACTGTTTACAAAATTCCAAGACAACAGGGGGGCACAATTCTCTAGCCATGGGAACACTAATAGGAGCTCTCCAGAGCTTAACAGGCACTGCTGGCTGCCAAAGACAGAGTGCCCATTCTGCTGCATGGGATCAGGATGCTAATTATACACTCAGCTCAGCTCTGCAGCTTCCTTTCTCTTAGCTTAGCTAGTGGGATAGCTAGCTTAGCCAGCGGAAGAACCCACACTTTGGTTGAGAACTCCTCTACCCTGCTGTGGTTTGGGGATGTTAAGTGGACTCAGGGCTCTGAGCCACCCTGTCTCTTTGCTCACGCCAAACGAAGGGGCATAGCTACTGGCTTCCTTGACTGAGGAACCACATTTTATACCCTCCCACCCCTCCTGATTTTGAACCACCCCCTCTGTGTCATGAGAGTGAAAGTGGGCGCAAAGAGTGCTCAGCGTGGGGGGAAGATGTCCTCCACTCCCTGCATACTATAAGTCCCTGTCCCTGGGCACCAAACCCATCATGCCAGCCCACTGGAGCCCGACCCTAGCAGGGCATCACCAGGGATTTAAGAGTCTCCTTCCCCTCATCTGTTGCTGGAGCTCTCCACACAGAACAAAGTGTAGTTAGCACTGTCCAAAGACCAGCAGTGATAACACTCTTTGGAAAAGTATCTGACTGCCGTGATTCGGGGGGGATGCATCTTCTCCTTCCACCACACCAACTCCCTGTTGCTACTCCTACCTCCAGGAGGAGGAGGAGGAGGAGGAGGATATTGAATTTATATGTCACCCTTCACTACCCAAAGGAGTCTCAGAGTGGTTTACAATCTCATTTCCCTTCACCTCCCCACAACAGACATCCTGAGAGGTAGGTGGGGCTGAGAGAGCTCTTTTCAGAACTGCTCATGAGATAACAGCTCTGAAAGAATTTATGACTGACCCAAGGTCACACCAGCAGCCGCATGTGGACAAGTGGGGAATCAAACTTAGTTCTCCTCCATTAGAGTCTGTGCTCCTAACCACTACACCAAAGTGCCCCCCAAGTCCATTGTCAGAAAGCAGCTGTCCCTCATCCCACCTTCTCCAGTGCTGGGGTGTTGTTTCCAGCTCATACTTTGGAAACATTTCTGCACCCTCCCATGTGCAGTGGAGTGCCAGGTGTGCCACACTCACATCCAGAGGGACACAAACCCCCAACACTTGTCTTCCTCCATAGGCACCTGCAAAGGGTGCACCCCACTATGATGCCACCAGAAGACAGAGTGGTGGCCAGTTGAGGAAGAAGAGGCCCACTCCCTCTGAGAAGGGAGAAGCAGAGGGGGAGCAGGAGGTCCCTCCAAGAAAGGCTCCCTGAACTCAGGGTGCCATGGGTGGGACATCAAGGCAGGCCACCCTCCAAGAGATCATTCCCACAGGATCTCTGACAGTACCATTCAAAAGGGGTACCATGGAGGGCCCAAGAAGCAGTCACTTGCCTCGTAGGTGAGAAGATTGCTGTGGATGGCCAACCCTTCTCCCTTGTGGAGGAGGTAGCATTTTGCTGGCCACTGCAATACCTGGCTCCCTGGTATCTGTCCCCTCACAGAGGACCCTGACCTAATGAGTCTTGCCCACTATGCACTAGTGCACAGTGGCAATGGTCAAGGGTGAGCTCTCCAGAGTGCAAGGCAAAACTGTGCACTTCACAGCAGACCTCTGGAGCAACCAGCAGCATGGCTACTTCTCCCTCATTGCCCAGTGGTGGCACCAGAGGACCTCCCTGTGTGGAGTGTCAGGGCAGAGCCCAGGCCCCAGGAGGGGATAGTCCTGCCACAAGGCTACAAAGTAGTTTTGCTCCATGTTTAAGGGATGGATGCAGACCACACAGCACAACATATGACTGCTGTGATACAGAGTAGCCTGAGGGAGTGGGAGGGTGGCAGTAACATTGTCAGTGGCTACATGGTCATGGATACTGGTGCCAGCATGCTGGCAGCGGTGGTGGCTGTGCAGGTCAAGGGCATTATCTGCCCAGTGCACATGCTTCACCTGGTGGGTGAAGGATGCTCTGGGGCTGGGAAACACTGTCAGGGACACCTGGGACACTGCCACTCTAGAGATGTGGGCCTAGCTTGAGACCTGCCAGAGACTGGCTGCCCACTTCTCGCTTAGCATCAAGTTTTCCTGTCTGCTGTGCAAGAGCAGTGGGAGGGGGAGCCCACCCACTGTAAATCTACCTATGTCTAGAGATGTGAAGTCCTAGAAAAAATCAGAAAAAAATGGGTTTTTCCCGTTTTTAACCTGAAGCCTTTTTTGTTTTTTCTGAAAAACTGAAAAAAGAAAATGATTATGGAACATTTTATTTTAACATGATGAATAAAATATTTTAAGACAAGGTGTTCAAATATTTCCCAAATCATTTCTAAAAAATATGTATGGTATCAGATTAATCTAATTTCTGTGCACTGAGGACAAGCAAATCCTAGGTTACAAACTGAACTCTCCAATGCAAGAACAAGATGCATTTCTTCCTTTAGGAGGTGCTACTGTTACAAGAAAAGAAAAAGATTTCAGTTTGTTTTGCATGTGGGTGGGTATACTGGCACTCAGGCTTCACTAGGCCTCAAAGCATTGGAAGAAAATACAGAGCAACAAAAAGGACCTGAAAGTATATAATTAATTTAAAAAGTAAGAGTTTTCATTTATCTGATTCATTTATCATTTATCTGATTGTGGAGGTTTTTTTGTCTGTTCCACATAAACTAGTAAACAGTTCAGGAGATTGTTGCTCCATTTGCTACAATTACAAATAAATATTATTTAAAAAGTAAATTATGTTTGTAATAATTGTCTGGATACACTATATTTTTAATATGCTAGATGTGATAATTTAATGCCAAGTAAAAATGCCCATAGTCATATTTTATGCTTCTAAAGTAACAGAATGACTTTCAATTTGGAAAAGAAAAAAATAAGTGCTAATGTAGCATTTTTTCCCATTTTTCCAAAAAAAAAAATTTTTCCAGAAAAAATGGAAAAAAACCCTGGGTTTTTTTCCAAGCTTCAAAATTTCTGGAAATTTTATATCTCTACCTATGCCATGACAGCATGTTTGGTGGAGCAGAAAAGTGCTATGTAGGATGTCATCTCCTCCATGACCATCCTGCATGGGAAAGAGGAGCTCAGCACCAACTCCAATGATTGACTGACCCTTTCCCAAATGGTGTGTGTCCTCAAGCCCTTCCAGGACACCATCAACATGCTCTGCACCCATACAACCAGCCTGGGGCAAGTCATCCATCTGATTTGAGGGCTTGACCAGGTGCTGGTCTCTGCACTGTAGCTGTGTTCCAAGGGGACATCTGTTCCCCCATGGGTCAGGGCCCTGGCAGAGATGCTGCAGGTGGGCATCACTATCCTCTCTGCAAGGCAGGGAGTACAGGATATGTGTGACCCCCCCCCAAAAAAAATAAAAGGTAGCATTGCTTTCCAGAATGCTGAGCTCATGCAGTGCTGTTTCCCCCCCTCCAGTGCAAACAATGGAGGATGTGGGAACCTTCTTTGGGTGACCCCACTGCAGATAAAAGTCCATAATACATAGGGAAAAATCCAGAGCATGGAGAAACGATAACTGTACCAGCTACATGGGTCAACTGGGAAGATATTTAAGCATTCTCTCCATTGCTTTTTAAATATAAATTCAGACATTTTCCTGTTCTACCCCCTCCTTCCCAACTTCAGCCCTAGAACTGCCTCACTGACCTTTGCCAAGTGAGCAACAGCTAACAACCATCACAGGGAGAGAATGAACCCTTTGGCTAGGAATGAACTTCTCTTGGTCATTCTCCATATTATTTCCCATCAAGCAGAACACAGCAAATGTCCCCTTGGTTACATTTGAGTCTGAACAAGCTCCCGGCAGAGTTCCTTACTGAAAGCCAGGGCGAGTCCTGTTTTATGGGTCAGAAAGAAATCATGCAAAAGCCAATTTTAGATCTTGGAGCATTTTAAACAGACAATTGCTGCTATTTCTGCTCAGGACCATGTTGTCTCTCTCTCTCTCTTACTAATCCTGTGGAAGGCCTTTCCCTAACTATCAAACTTCTGTGCCATTCTCCATCTGAGATGTGACTGCAGAGTCCCTTAACAGACAGTTCGGGTGTTTGCCAGCTATTTCAGGCTGTAAGAGCCGGTGACAGCACAGAAAGCCAGACTGTGTGTGACGGTGGCCCTTGATAGCTGAACTCAGTCTGTCCCTTTGGGCTGCAGACTGCTGTCTCTGTACAGACTGTGTCCAGCATGTCTTTCTGTGTGCTAATTTGGTTGGAGTTGGACAGGCCATGAACCGGATGCTCAGAATTACTGTCAACCTCTGTGTGTGTCTGCTGCTCTATGAACTTTGGACAGAAGGGCATTCTTTCCTCAGTGTGAGATCAGGCAGGAGAAGAAAATAGCCACAGTTGGTAGTGCAAAAAGAGCCTCAGTTAATTCTGTCTGTCTGTAATCCAGTTCCTCCTTGACCATTCCCAAACCTTCCAGTTAAATATCAAGGATTTTAACTGGCCATTCCAAACAGCATGGCCCATGACAGCACTGTGGAGACAAATAAATTAAGAAATTAATGGTGGTTTTAAGGTTAAGGAAAAAATGGACAGAGTGGGATGTGTGATGTGTCTCTGAATGATTTACTGTTCTGGTGTAATGGATAGAGCAATGTCATGAAGCTCACTAAGTGATCTGGGGCCAGTCATTTTCTCTTTGCCTAACCTACTTCACAGGGCTCTTGTGAGGATAAAATGGGGAGGAGAGGATTGTGCCATCATGAGCTCCTTGGAAGAAGGGTGGTATAAAAATGTATTAGATAGATTCGATCAGTTAGATAAATTGATAATTGCCCTGCTGTGAGTGGATAATTCCACTGTATCACTGTATTAGATATGATTGGATCACTCAGCCACTCCCCTCCCCCGTTTAATTGAAAAGGGGTGGGGGAGATTTTGCTTTTTAAAGGAAGAGGGAAGGGGGAGGGAGAGAGGGAGGGATGGAGGGAGAGAGAGAGAGAGAGAGAGAGAGAGAGAGAGAGAGAGAGAGAGAGAAAAGATTTGGGTGGTTTGGAGCCAAATTGAGCCAATCTGTGGGTTGAGATCCTCTCTGGTTCATATACAAGGTGGAACTCCTGCTGTCCTGTGGTTCCTTTATTTGGCCTCAATAGCAACCACAGCTTCCTCAGTCATTGCAGACTGCACGGTGATCAGAATTTCTTCACCACAGTCATATTTCTGTTCAATCTCCTTGCCCAGGTCTCCCTCAGGAAGGCATAGGTCCTCCCACTCTTCTCCACAGCCCTGGAGCAGGGAGAGGTACCCATCCTAGATCCCAATAAGCTGGAAGTCATTTTTTCTTAATATTGGGCACATCCATGGTGTGGGTTAAAGGGCAGATATCTTCATATTTCTTCCCAGTAAAGATGTCTATGCCTACAAGATGTACTTTGGCATGCCCATGCTTGCCGGCCTTCAAGGTAGACATCTCCACAATCTTGCAGGGATGCCCTTTGAGCACCATAAAACCATTTTTGTGGAGCGCAGAGCACTGCATGGGGAAGGTGGCAGAGGCCCTGGCATCACTGGTCTCGAAGTCTGGGTCATCCGCCATGGTGGATCAGGTGTTATGGAAACCACAGTGAGCTCAACCGCCGCCACCTCTGCCTACTGCCACTCAGCCACTCTTGAAGCTGGTACTCAGTAGAATTATCAGCCCTCAGAGGAGGCTGCCACAAATGTGACTTCTTAAGCCACTGGTTTGGTCTGGTCTCTTCCCAATGCACTTTTCATGCTCTGGGCAGTGAGCTATTTAGAATCATACTTGACTGGATTCCTCTGAGGGCTGGAGTATTTACATTTTAAGTAAAACATTGGTTGGGGGAGTATTTTTTTTTTTAATTTTAGTTCAGAAGAAAAGTGTGCCTTACATATCAGGAGCTGAAAAACAGTAGATTAAAAGCTATCTATACTCAGGCCTTATGGGAATATCTTGTTAAAATACTCCCACAGAAAGCTGAATTTGATACACATCAATTTGCATCTGAATTTTCACTACATGTGAAAAGTTCTGAGCCTTTTCCCGCATCCTGCCCATGCGTGAAAAGAAAATAATGTGATGAACATGGGAGGAGAGACTTTCCCCTGATTTTGAAGTGGAATTCAGAACTACTTTTTTAAGTTGTCTTGAACGCTGCCTCCTCCACTTTTTGTTTTGTAAAATGTATTGATTTTCAAAGTATTTATGTTAAATGTTGGTGTCTTTGAAACATAAGGGATCATTCCCCTGTACTTTATAAGTACTGGGTTATGGAGAATAATATGTTACATCTCTCCTTGTAAAGAGGAAGGAGAAATTTATTCTGTACCAGTGGCCTGATACCCAAAGTCATTCTGACCAGGCTGCTGGTTGAGTTGTGTTTTCATCCACTTTGTCATTTGTCGCTCTCCTCCCTTCACAAGTGATGTTTTTGTTTATGGTGACTACACACGGATGGCATGCACAGCTGGGAGGATTTGCCTCAGCTAATTCCATCTCTGCACAGGAGGCAGACTGCATGAAGCCCATAACCTTGATTGATTTAAAAACGTGCCATATGGGAAGTTGTGGCGTCGTCTTTAGCTTCCTCTCTTTAAGGGACATGAGAAAGCAGCAGGCATGCAGTGAAACTTGCCAAGGTAACAGACGACACCCTGCTTGAAGATCTAAAGATTACTGGCAAGTACAAGGAGGGGCAATGTGGGTGGGGTATTTTGCTTTAATCCTTACTGCATTTCAAGAAGCAGATACAAGAACTATCAATAAGCTCGGAACCAGACATCAGGAACAAGCAGCTTGGAAGACGAATGTCAATCATACCAAGAACAAATGTGGTTGAATAGCCTTGGCAGAGAACATGTCTGGAAGGCAAACATACCATTTTTTAACAGCCACAGACTCTTGTGAGTTCAGATATCCCTGCTATCATTCAACTCAAATAGCTGCCGAATAATTATGTGGTTGCAAAGTGGCTGTGGTGGTGGAGTTGCCTTGTGGGCATGTTTACATTTTCTCCATAGGTAAAATTGATCCTCACCCAGGGTAACAAATAGTTGGGTCAACTACTTAAATGTCATTGGGGGGGGTCAACTACTTAAATGTCATGGGGGGGACATGATCATTCTGTGTAGGCTCTATGTAAACATGCATAAGTGAACTAATGTTGGTAGCATGGACTTAGGGAAACACCAAATGGTATGACTTTTTTTTAAGTTTTTATTTATAAATGACTGGCTTGCTCACAAACAATTGACTATGGAGCAGCATGCAGCAATGGCAGGCCTGTGGAGGGGCAACCTAGGACTTCTATTGATCTATGTGAGGATGTGCATGCATGAAACATTGCCAGTTACACTGTACTGTACTGTTTGACTACAATGAAAATCAAACAGGTGCAAACTGCTCATGAAAAGCCTGAAGGCTCAGTGAAAAATCAGCTGCCTGCTCACAAGTGATAATTCGTGTCTGCAGCAAATCTCAATACCAGCTCTCTCCCATATCTATTTTGAGCAATGCTGTAATGGGATTGTACACCATCCATACCACCAAGGGCTCATTGAGGGATGTTGAATGCACCCTTTTTCATTTTTTTACACATTTTCTATGGTCTTTATACATACATTTATGTATAAAATACCTAGATCAATATATCTAGTTATCAATATGACCAAATTTGTGGATAATTAAATCCAGAGACTGTAGCCATGAACATAAAAGACAGATATTTCTCCAAACTTGAAAAAAGGCCCAGATTTTCAGGAAAAACTGAAACCGAGAAAGAAAACAAAGCAAAACATTGGGGCATTAAATCCCCTCCCCAAATAAAGCAACCAGCACCTATAGCTTTTAAGAAATGAGTGGCTTCTGCAGTGACCATTGTGGGGGTTGCTAGGCAACCACAACAGTATTGTCAACCTTCAGACCTTGGATTCTGTCAGTAAAGGCAGCATAAGGGGCAGTCCTTTTCCAGGGCTGTTTTGGTGCTTGAGGAAAGACTCATCGGGGCCCAGCCTGGCAGCAACTACAGGGCAACATGCACAGCTCACTCAGGACTGTCTGCTTGCTACTGTTCAACAGCAGCCACCTCATAAAAGCCAATGTGATGTAGTTGTTACAGTTTCATACTGGGACCTGAGAGACCCAGGTTTGGATTCATACTCTGCTGTGGTGTTCACTGGGTGACTTAGGCCAGTTACACATTCTCAGCCTAACCTACCTCACAGGATTGTTGTGATGATAAAATGAACCTGTAATGTAAGCTGCTTTGGGTCCCCATTGTAGTGGAAGGTGGGGTATAAATGCAATAAATAGATAATAAATATAGATGGAGAGTAGATAAAATAAAGGTTTATTGATGGGTGGGAAGGAGAGAAGGAAGCAGGGAAAGGTTGTCAGAATGAGGGAAAGAGGAAATATTGGCAGAAGAGGGATACAGGGGAAAGTGAGGTACTTCATGCAAGTCCTTGCATGTTCCCCACCATCCAACTGGGCCCAGCCAGTAGCCGACACCATGCAACATGGCACAGTTTTCCCAGGGAGAGTTTGCCATGGAAAGGTGAGGACAGGGATAAATAAATGTAAGGTAAGTTGTCTGGTGGGTGGGAAGAAAAGAAAGAAGGAAAGAAATGTGAGAGGTTATGGGGGCATTTAGGAAAGGGAAAGAGGAAGTACTGGACGAGGGGAAAAGCTATGGATACATTGAATGCTGAACAATGTATATATTTTACAGGAGTCTTTGGCGGAAAGAAAGAAAATGGAGCAAGAATAAAGAATTGTGGGTTCAATTTGGACAAAGAAGCAAAACTGAAATAGGAATAAGTCTGTTGAAACAGTGACAAGGGATTCAGGATGATCTCTAACTGGCATTAATATAACGTTCCCATTTGCTGCCTATCTGTCTTTCCCCTCCAGAGCAGTTTCTGCTAGGAAGAGCTGTCAGCCAAAAAAACAACCCCCTTTTAGAAGAACGTATTAACCTATCCCTTGAGAGCCAGTTTGGTGTAATTGTTAAGAGCAGCAGACTATAATCTGAAGAATTTGGTTTGATTCCTCAACCTCCACATGCAGCCAGCTGGGTGACCTTGGGTCAGTCACAGTTCTCTCAGAGCTTTCTCAGCCCCACCTACCTCACAAGGTGTCTGTTATGGGGAGAGAAAAGGAAGGAGTGAAGGGCAGGGTATAAATCCAATCCCTTCTTCTGTTGCATCAGTCCAGTCAGATTCCCAGTAATATGCTTGAGTCCAGCTTCCAGCTGATTGTGTGTTTATGAGCTGTTTTAAAAGTTCTGTCACATTGTGCTCAGATTTTTGTGCTTTGTGGTTGCAGTTTATTACTGAGATAATGTGTCCCATATCTCAGAGATGACAAAAAAAGCTGGTAAGTGGGAAATAAATTTCTTTTAATAGAAAAAATGAGTTTGGACTGGTGGAGAAACTAGTTTCACCTTCCAACCAGAGAACTTTTCACAAGCTATTTCTAAGAAATCAAACACATGTAACTAAAAAAAATTACAAAATGTACTAATTATCTATTGACTAGAAGCTTGGTTGAGAAAAGGCCTTCTCCACTAGAGAAAAGAGGGGAGGTAACAGTTCTTACTATCATCCCACCAGCAGATGATAGTGTGCAGTTACTTATAAACACTGAAGTCCTCTTCCACTATCAGTTTCCTCCACAAGTTTGTCTAATCCAGTGACCACTGTCACATCCTGTTGCAGCAAACTAATAATAGACAAGAAAAAACTTTGTCATATTTAACATCATTATCAGTTATCTGATAGTGGTCCCTGGATTACATGGTGGACTAGACATACTATATGCTCTGAGAACAATACACTGAATAATGAATTCTTGTACTGGGGAGAGGAATTAAAAACAAACAACAAACAAAAAACCATCCCAGTCATTCAATCCACATTCTGTGCTTCATGAATAATTTGACAATCCTTGGTATTTTTTTCCAAAGAATCTTGATGCCCATTTACCAACCTTTTACTTTTCCTGTTTCTGACAATGCAGGTTTTTCCCTTCTGGATCATATTATTGTATGGACTATGAGTAATCTGAAAACTTTTGTGGCATCTCTACAGTTGCAAAGAATGTGGCAACCTTGAACACCATGGGATTGGCTTCTTGGCAGCACATTGCACCTTATACTCTTGCACCTCCAGCACTCTTGCCATGACCTTGGAGATGAAATGTGGTTCACATTTATAAGCCTGTCTTGGGTCCATTCATATATACCATGTTGAAATTTTCCATGCCACTACAATATATGTAGGAATGATGAAACCACTTGGGTGAAACCAACTGATTGGGTCCTTTATACCCAATCCTTGCTTGGTAGGGAAGGAGGGTAACACTCAGCTGCAAAGGGCCCGTGCATTTTTAATATGTACCTGCATACATTAAAGGGGAAGACACGACAGAAGAGCAGTTCTATATATGAACGGGGACTCCTACTGCTTCCTTTTCAGCTTATTTGATTTGCACTGCAAATAAACAGAGCCAGGGCTAGAATTTGCAACCCAGGTCACATGAACCTGAATCCTAATAAAACCATGAAGTCAAGCAGAAGAAAGAGGAGAAGGCCATTCAAATAACTCGTAAGACTGCTTAAGCAAGCAGAAATACCAGTGAATGATGCAAGAGACAGAGACTGGGCAGCTGAGTAGCAATCTGTTCTGGTAATTGTTCTGTCCTTGCCATATTCAATGTATCACCCTTTAATAAATCTTACTGAGTATGCTCTGCATTTGGCCTAACCTAGACACTAATGTTGTATTTTTTGCTATTAATAACTTCCTTTGCTGACAATAGACTTGGGCAATAAAGATGAATTCCCATGGACAACTTTCAGATAACACCCAGAATATATGTTGGAGTGAACAGCTAACAGTATTTCAGTGTGTCTGAAGGAGGGTGTGTATGTTTGGATATTGAAACGTTCCTTTTTTGAGCACTGTTTTTCCAAAACCAATGTTGAAAACAGAACTCCCACCTGTAGACCAGGATCCAACAAGGAAAATTTGAAGCAAGGCTGGAAGCCTCAGCATTGGTGTTTTTTTTTTTTGGGGGGGGGGTTTGGTGGTTGCTTATGCAACATAAAATGGTGCTTGAGATTTTGTGAGTTATTACCTTGCAAGATCTGGGCCATTATTTATTCCCTTTTCCAACTGAAGATGAATTGTGGGGAAGGAATGGCTGGCAAAGATGGAAAGAGAGACTGCTGGGGCAGCAGATGGAGGAGTGTAAGGGCTGGCAAGAGTTGAAAATTGGGAGCTGGAAGGGGTGGAGAAATGGGCATGAGGAAGTGTGGTTGAGCAAGTGGACAGGAAAGAAGGTTGCAAGGAGAAAGAGTGAGTTTGGGGGAAGCAGAAATGGAGGCCAGGAGAGATGGAAAATGGAGGCAAAGCAAGAGACAGAAGGTGAATGCTGGAGGAAGGGAAGGAAATTCCTCTCTCTTGCCTATCACAATCATTTTTTGAAACTCTGCATCATTTCCGTTATGGACTGCTAGGTGGCTGCTATTCCAGAAAGTCAAATAGAAGACTCCTATAGCCATGCGGGTCTGACAGTTGAATTGTTCTTGATACCCTAAACATGGCATTTTGTGGTGTTCAGTACTATCTATTCTGACCAGCAGCAATTTTTCAGCTGGAGAAAGGACTTTACAAAAACCTTCTTCCTTAACTGAAGATGAGAAGGATTGAACTGGGGATTTTATTCAAGTCAAGTCAAGTCAAGTCAGCCTTTATTGGCATAAAATCATCAGTACAATACTAGGGTTAAAAACCAGTTAGAACACCCATAAAAACCAGTTAAAACATACATATAACATTCTAGGCAATCCTTTGACGCAACTGTGAGGCCAGGCAGAGAAACTTAGCCACCTTCTCTGTGATATCTGGACTAGAATCACTTAAAAGCCTGTGCACCTTAGGTGCATCAGAACAAGCTCCCATTTTGGTTAAAAAAGGATACAAGAATCTGATCCTTAGGTCCGCAGGATTTTATTTATTTATTTAAAACATTTCTATGCCACCTTTCTACCTAGTACAGGATCCCCAAGGCAGTGACCTTGGGCATGCAGAACTTGTATGCCACTGCTGAGTCACTGCACCCTCCCCACTCTCGTGAGTGCTATCTCCATCCTTCAGTCATGAGATGTCTTCTATATACTTAGATCAAGCATGGAAGTCTTGTAATCAATTAGACAGAACATAGCCTACTAGCCATGTACTAGGACTGCCACTAGCCTAACCCCATTTTTGCTGTCAAGGGATGGCAGATCTCCCAAGGCTCAGACCTGAGACCCCATGGCAGGGATTGGGAGTTCAAGGTAACCTCTGGTGGAACATGAGATAGAGCTTGTCATATCTTGGTGATACCTTCAATGCAGCACCATTTCCTATGTGGTTTAAAGTATGCTTATTATATCTTAGTGCTGGTGATGGTTGTCACTCACACAGAAAAAGAGAAGACACAGACTGGAGATGTTCTGGAGAAGGGGGAGTTTAAAATTCTAGAATAGGAGAAAAGCCTGGGAATTGACTTGTGGAATCCCCCCCCCCACTTCTGTGTCCTCGTCCCAAGACTCCTTGTCCTGGAGACCCTGAGAAGTAGGCAAACAATACAGAACTTCAGGTCAAACCCTGGGATCATCTGACTGAAGATGCCGACTCAGAGGAGCAGCAGAACAAAGATGATAGAATCCAGGATTAATCACATGTCTTGATGCATTACAAGTTCTACCAGCCTAGAATAGATCCTAGTAGACCCTTCTGTACTCATCTCTGACCATGCTCTCATCTAGCAGTTGATCCACTATCTGTCCTCTCTTGCCTTTGGAAAACTGAGCTTTCCCTTTTTGTTTTAAGAAAACAGCATATCAGTCTACTAGCAAAAAAGCAAAAAAACAAAAAAACAAACCAGAACTGGAGAATTGCTGAAGACATTCTGTACATAGCTTGCCTTATAAATCAGACACCAGTGTGAGCTCCAGAGGGTGAAAAAGATTCCTTTAAACCAACATTCTCACTGGTTGGTGGTACTGAGCAGTAAATAAACCCTAGTTCCATAATCTCTCTAAACGAAAAGAAGGCAGTAATCTTTGAAAAGCCTTTGACTAAAAATGATTCTCTTTCAACAGATCCATTTAGCAAAAAAGTGTATGAGATATCTCTCTAAAGTTCTCACTGCAGTGATTGCTTTTCATCTTGAGACTTATTTTCAACTCTGCTTTTTAAGGGAGAATTGTAAAAGGCTGTGCATTTCTTTCTTTTTAAAAAGTGGAGATTTAGAGTTAACATTCACTTTGGCATCCACACCGACAGCAGCCTAGATCAATGATCAAGATAAGGCTTCAAACTTACAAGGATTGCTTTAATGTTTAAATTTGAAAGCCCTAGGCACCCTATTAATCCAGCCATAGAGCCAAACCCTGGGGAAGTGAGCCACTGAGTTTTTGAGAGCTGGGAGATTTTGATATGTGAAAGATGGAAATCAGTATGTAGTGAGCTTTTTTGGAAAGCAGTATGCCAATGTCCTTCTGCCATCTTGATGCGTTCAGATTTTGCTCCCATGAAATGGTCAGCTTCAAAGCATTCTATGGATATCACCCTCATATGGTTTACAGTTGTTTTCCAGATGTTCATGGATAGGGAGATAACGGTCCTGAACAATCACTGTAGCACATCCAGATATAGTAAGCATGCTTGGTATTCTCTTAGATATCCTCCACTGTAAGAGAATGTACCCATGAGATTAGAACAAAGGAGTAGTGTATTATGATGATCAATAAAACTGTCCAGCATTGTTACCCATGAAGTGGTAGGGACATTCACTTAAAAAAAAAAAAAAAGATGCCTCCCAGCATTGAGACTCATGGAACCAAAGGGAGCAGTCCTAAGCAAGTATGCTCAGAAGTTCTGTTTTATTTAGTGGGGCTTCCTAGGAAAGTGTTCTGTACTGTAGCCAAAATGAGCAAAACAATCATATTTGGGAATAGATTTTTGAGGGTGTTCTAGGTAGGTTATATGGGGCTGGGTGATGGAAAATCTGTGCATCTTCTTTCTAGACTGCTGCCTGCTGCAGCACAAGTTTGCATAAATGAATGCATAAAGCATTTTCAACCTAATTTGTTGGGGGGGGATAGAACACTCCAGGAGATATCCAGAAAAAGTAAGCATGTCAGGTGGCCCTGCCATGATGGATGGAGGGGAGGGGAGGATGGCTCTGGGCGCCATAGTGGCGTGACAGGCGGGAGGTTGGAATCCGAGGGGTGTTGATTTATGTCTAGGGTGTGAGAGTGGAATGTGCATCTGGTAACCCCTATCTCTCGCAGACTGAACATTCTGACCTTGAGGAGTCAAGCTGCGAGCTTTACTATCGCTTTCAGAGCTCCGGCTTTCCTGAGAATAATGGGGGCGTTGGGAACTTCATTAGCGTAGTAACTTTCGATTCCCAGTCGCATGTTATTCCTTGACTGGTAGAAGGGGGGGTCCCCATTCACCCCCTTCTCGATATAACCACTTGCTTTCTGTAACCAAGTCATTCTGAACAATGTACCTGTTTCAGTGACCTTTCTATTGCAGCTCTATAATAAATGCTATTCTTGCTTGAACCGCAAGGCATGGTGTTTTGCTGACTAGGTTAGGGCTTCTGACAGTTTGTTCAGAATCATCATCAACTTCGGGACTGGTCAGAAACCCGCAACTCCAAAATGAGTAGCGGTGAAGAAGACACTCTCCTGATTGAAGAAGAAAAGAAAAAGGAGAAGAAACCTCCCGGGAAGGACGTACCCAGAGAGACCCCTGACACATACGTGCCGGGACAATGGGGTCCGGAGTACGACTTTGGAGGGCCCTACGGGGATCCATATGGGGCGGCCTATGGAGGGGTGACCACCCGAGTCGGACATAGACGAGACTGGGTGAAACCCCTGGCTGAAACCCACGAGACATGGTTTGGAACCCCGCGAGCATCGGTGGGGGGAGGCCACCCCGAGAGATCGGTCCGTAGGCTGATTACGGCGGGAGCCCTGGAGGAAACCGGCCGAGACTCCAAGAGCCTGGAAGGTGCCGTGGTGAGGCGGAGGTGGAGTGGGGAACCGAGCCAAGACCGCCTGATGCGCTTCCTAGATGAATCCCTTGCCCGCATCCCACAGATGATCGCTGAGGGCATCCGGGAGGAGCGTGAGCGACAAAGGCGAGAGGAGCCACCAGACCAAGCTCCCCAGGATCAACGCCCAGCGCCTGATCAAGGCCAGCAGAATGTACCAGCCGGCCCTCCGGACCAACCCGCAGGGCCAGGGCCGCAGGGGCCGCCGGGGCAGCCACCCCCTCGACCTTGGGGGTTTTTGCCACCGAAACCTGCGGAACTACTGGATGCAGATTTTGACGGAGATCCCGAGAAGTTTCCGTTCTTCCTCGTGCGAGCCGAGAGGTTTATCGAGACTTGGGGCCACCTATTCCAGCGCGAAGAGCGTATGGTCAATGTCATAGCAGCCCACCTGAAGGGAGCGGCCGCTGACTGGTATGTGGGGCTTCACCAGGCTGATGGGCGTGAGTTGAGAGAAATCGATTCTTTTATGTGGGCCATGAAGGAACAATTCGAGGACGCGAACTCTAACAAAGCGGCAAAGGCAGCGATCCGAGCCCTCAAGCAACGCGCGAGATCGGTGAGAGATTACACGGCGGAGTTCCGTAGGTGTGCGGCTAAAATCCGAGGGGTACAAGATGGGACCCTCGTAGACTACTACAAGTTGGGACTCAACGCAGAGATCCGACGAGAAGTCACCAAAACCCAAGACCCAGACACCCTCTCGGGATGGATACAAGCCGCCATCACGATGGAGAACCGGCTGAAAACCATCAAACTAGATGATGCCGCAGCGATGGCCAACAGCGGCCCTGCGCCGGCAGCGAGGGGGAAAACCCCTACCCCGAATCCAAAACCGAGGGATGGCACGAGGGAACTTCGAATGAAGCAAGGTCTTTGCCTCAAATGCGGAGAAGGGGGCCACTTCGCTGCGAACTGCCCGACCGCACCAGCATCGTCAGGAGCGCCCAAGGGAGCCAAGAAGAAGTTCGACACCTCCACGCCGAAACCGGTGGCTAAGCCGAGGGGGGCGAAATCCCTGCAAGCCAAACCGCTCAGCGAGGCATCCGACTCATCCGATGGCGAAGCTGCGCCGCAGGGAAATGAGACGGACCTGCTGTGAACAGCGCTGAACAGCAGGTCCCGGACTCCCAGGCGCAAACCCCGGTGAGCAAACCCCCTCTCTTTTCTTTCTTACAGTGACTTTAATGGACCCGGGTCTATTGACCCATGTGAGAGTACGGGCTCTCATTGACTCTGGGTGTGGGAGAGACCTCATCAATCCCACACTAGTGACGGGACTGGGGGCGAAAGTTATTAAACTAAACGACCCCTTGATATTTACTCAGATGGATGGCTCCACCATGAAAGAACCCTGTAAATACGAGACTGTGTCCTTGAGGGTGGGAATTGGGCAGCATTGGGAAGAAAGGCCTTTCGTTGTTACCCCGTCTGCCCGCTTTCCCCTAGTACTCGGAAGCGCATGGTTCTTTGATCACGATCCACACGTTCTATGGGGGGAGGGAAAAGTGAATTTCATCTCCGACAAATGCCAGCCCCACTTATGGAAGAATGAGTGGGGCCCCATGACGGGGGGGCAACTCCTAGTGACGGTGGGGGTGGCGGAAGCCGAACTGGAAGGCATTCCCCCAGAGTATCACGACCTGGCCCCGGTCTTTGGGGAGGAGGAAGCCGACGAATTGCCCCCCCATAGGAACTCAGACTGTGCGATCGAAATTTTGCCCAACCAGAAACTACCGAAAGGGAAGCTGTATTCTATGAGCCCCTCAGAAAAAGTTGAACTGAGGAAATTCATTGACAAAAATCTGAGTAGGGGTTTTATACGGCCAGCATCCTCCCCGTTTGCGGCTCCTGTGCTTTTCCGGAAGAAAAAGGATGGGGGTTGCGGCTGTGCACCGACTATCGTGGCTTGAATGCAGTCTCCAACACAAACGCCTACCCCATGCCCCTGATAAAAGACTTGTTGGCTGCGGTGGCTGGGGGAAGGTTTTCTCGAAGCTAGATCTCCGTGATGCCTACTTCAGGGTCCGAATTCGGGAGGGGGACGAATTTAAAACGGCGTTCAACACCCCTCTAGGCCAATTTGAATACCTGGTCATGCCGTTCGGGCTTCAGGGAGCCCCGGGAGTCTTCATGAACTTGATTAATGAGGTGCTCCACAAGTATTTGTTTAAGGGGGTCCTTGTTTACCTTGATGACATTCTTTTATATTCCCCCGACCTGAAATCCCATGTGAAACTGGTGAGGGAAGTGTTACAAACGTTGCACAAGCATAAATTGTTTGCAAAACTGTCCAAGTGTGAATTTCACAAAACAGAGATCCCTTTTCTGGGCTACCACATCTCCCAAAAGGGGATTGAGATGGACCCTGATAAAATCAAAGATGTGATAGGGTGGGAGGTCCCCAAAACACGGAGGCAACTCCAAGGGTTCCTCGGATTCGCGAACTTTTATAGATTGTTCCTATCGAACTTTGCCCAGGTGGCCCTTCCCCTAACTGACTTATTGAAAACCAAAGGGAAGCCACCCGAATGCACTCGACCAGGGGCCAAACTAGAGTGGTCGCCACAGTGCCAGAGGGCATTTGACAAATTGAAAACCCTTTTTACGTCGGAACCTGTGTTAGCCCACCCGAATGAACTTAAAAAATTCATTGTCCAAGTAGACGCTTCCGATGTTGCTATGGGGGGGGGCGATCCTCCAAGAGGGGGAGGATGGGAAATTACACCCCCTTGCCTATGTTTCCTGAAAATTTAACGATACTGAACGGAATTGGTCAGTGTGGGAAAAAGAAGCGGGATCGATCCGCTTGGCGTTGGCTACCTGGCGACATTGGCTAGAGGGGGCGCGAGTTCCGTTCGAGGTCTGGACTGATCACAAAACCTCGAGCTTCTCCGCTCCCCCCGTTCCTTGAACGCCAAACAGCTGCGTTGGGCTGATTTCTTCTCCAAGTTCAATTTCACACTGCACCACTTCCCGGGAACGTCTAACTCGCTGGCCGATGCACTGTCACGCCTCCCTCAACACGACAGCAAAAGGGAGGAGATTCATGACTCGGTCTTCACGCCTTCCCAGTTGGGAGGGGCAGTAACCACTCAGAGGCAGGCCAAACATTCCCCCCGTCTCCAGACCCTCCTACCAATGACTGGGGGACGAAATTCTCTACGGCTATGTCGGACGCTGATAGAGAGGAGGTGGGGGGGAAGAAGGAGTCTCTCAAAATGTACATGGCTGCTGGACTAAAAATGACAAGCTATTTGTCCCACGTTCCCTTAGGGGGAGGTGATGAGCTGGGCGCATGGGTCGAAGCTGGCTGGACACACGGGGTTTGTGAAATCCCTCCAACTCCTGCAAAGACAATTTTGGTGGCCAGGGCTTAGAAAAGACATTTCACTTTTCACGTTGGCTTGCCAAACGTGCTTGATGAGTAAACCTCGACCCGGTAAACCCCCGGGGGCTCTGCAACCCCTCCCCACGCCGGCTCGCCCATGGGAAGTAATCTCTATGGACTTTATTACTGACTTACCCCCTAGCGGGGGAAAGACTGTCATATGGGTGATCGTGGACCTGTTCACGAAACAGGCTCATTTCGTTCCATTTGCCTCTATCCCCTCTGCCAAGAAACTAGCCTCTGCGTTCCTGCAACACGTAGTGAGGCTCCACACTTTGCCTGCCAAGGTGATCTCTGACAGGGGAGTGCAGTTCGTTTCACGATTCTGGAGCGAGCTGATGTCACTGCTTGGGGTGGAGCGGGGGGTCAGCAGTGCATATCATCCAGAATCCGATGGGCAGACTGAACGTGTGAATCAGACTCTGGAACAGTATTTGCGGTGTTTTTCCAACTTTCAACAAGACAATTGGCATTCTCTTTTGCCTTTGGCTGAGTTCTGTTACAACAATACTCAGCACTTGTCGACAGGGATGTCCCCGTTTAAGGCAGTACATGGATATGACGCCCCGCCTCTGCCATTTCTGACTTCTCCCGACCTCCCGGCGGGAGATGCTGGAGACTGGTGCAAACAATTGCAGATGGCGTGGTCCTCGTTAGCCAAGACTCTAGAGGAAGCTAAAAATGCTTATAAAGTCCAGGCCGACAAGAAACGCAACCTTGCCTGGATTCCAAAGTGTGGGGAGTTTGCTTATTTGTCCACACAACACTTATGTCACATTCAACCGAGTCGCAAACTTGGTTGGAAATTCGTTGGACCATTTGAGATTGTGAGAGTAATTAACAATGTGACTGTCGAATTGGCGTTGCCCAAATCTCTAAAGTCTGTTCATCCTGTTTTTCATGTAAGGCTTCTTCGCCGGGCACCTGAGGAGAACAAATGGAGACCGCGACGGCCAACCCCGCCTCCGCTGTTGGTGGGGGGGGAACCTCACTACGAAGTATCGCAAATCTTGGACGCTAAGATCTCTCGCAATCGCTTATTTTATCTTGTTGAATGGATTGACTTTGGGCCGGAGCAGAGGGAGTGGGTGCGGGCGGAACATGTTCTGGCCCCCCGGCTTATCCAGGCGTTTCACAAGCTGTACCCCCATAAGCCAAAGGGGTAGAGTTATTTTCGAGGGGGCTGCATGTCAGGTGGCCCTGCCATGATGGATGGAGGGGAGGGGAGGATGGCTCTGGGCGCCATAGTGGCGTGACAGGCGGGAGGTTGGAATCCGAGGGGTGTTGATTTATGTCTAGGGTGTGAGAGTGGAATGTGCATCTGGTAACCCCTATCTCTCGCAGACTGAACATTCTGACCTTGAGGAGTCAAGCTGCGAGCTTTACTATCGCTTTCAGAGCTCCGGCTTTCCTGAGAATAATGGGGGCGTTGGGAACTTCATTAGCGTAGTAACTTTCGATTCCCAGTCGCATGTTATTCCTTGACTGGTAGAAGGGGGGGTCCCCATTCACCCCCTTCTCGATATAACCACTTGCTTTCTGTAACCAAGTCATTCTGAACAATGTACCTGTTTCAGTGACCTTTCTATTGCAGCTCTATAATAAATGCTATTCTTGCTTGAACCGCAAGGCATGGTGTTTTGCTGACTAGGTTAGGGCTTCTGACAAAGCATTTTTCTCAGAGATACCGCTCACAATTTGCACTCACATTATGCAGTTCAAGCAGAGGAGTGTTCACCCATCAATAGCCAGGGCTCATACTTAGAAGCCATAAAATAATAACAAAGTTGAACATACACTTGAGCATGCACAGAGTGTCTGACTCCTCCAGCAATGTGTAGCTGTAAATCCTAGTTATGAACCTAAAATGTGAATTTGCTTCAAGGCTGAGGCAGTGTGCTTAGTTTCTTTTTCCATCTCTGTGCTAGGATTCTTTGTTTCCCACTTTACTTAGCATTTAATACCATGTGGTGCCTAGGGCACCCACTGGGAAGGAAACTGACCATTTGTTAGTTTGGGTTATTGGTCAATGAATTTCTGCTCTGTCTTTCTAGATTTGTTTAATTTAACATAAGCATGGCTGACAAACCTCCTCTGGCTGTGTCACTGAGAATTTTGAGGAATCACAGCATGAAAGAAAGCTTTTTAAAAAAAAGTCTAAGGTGCATAGCACATGAAAGAGAGATTATGTTCTGTTATTTTCCCCATGAAATGTCTTTTTTAAAAAATAGTTTATTTATTATTTTCAATGAAAAAAAACAGAATTTAACAACATGACATACAAGGTTTCATACAACAACGTGGAATGAAAAGTAAGCAATAAGAATGCATACTAACAAGCTAAGAATAACAATAAGCATGATATCAGATACATGAATTATCATTTCAGTGAAAGAAATGAGATTACGGTGGACAAATATTTCTCTTATTCATCAGAGCCGGGTTGCAGCATCCCATGAAATTTCTAATCTCTGTCCTAGTAATATACAAACACAGAAATATCTAGTGTTTACATAATGTTATGGGTACTTGGTGGCTCAGATCAGGGCCCATCTATTCCGTTCATGAATCAGTATAGCATAGTGGTTAGAGTTTTGTGCTAGAGAGAACCTGGCTTTAAATCCCTATGCAGCCATGAAGCTCGCTGTCCTTGGGCCAGTCATTCTGTCCAAGCCTAACCTATTTCATAGGGTTTTTATGAGTCCAAAATGGAGAAGAGAGAACCATGTAAGAGACCCTGAACTCATTAAAAGTAGGACATGATTAAAATGTGATAGATTTCCAGAACTTGTCATCAGTTAAAAGCATCTGGGAATCCCACAAGCAGAGCCTGAAGGTAACAGCACACAACTGTTCCTTTTCCCCCTCGTATATTCTCTCTTGATAAAGATGTTCCATTTAGCTGTGATGGTAAAATATCCTCCTTTAAAGTGGGAGGTGGTATTTTTTCCCCCCCTGGGAGGTCTGACATGGGCAAAACCTCCACTGGGCATTTTATAAGTTTATTTTTCCCTCTGGGCAGAGAACTGGCAGGAGGGAAAAGTCAGTACAACTGCTTTCCAGACATGTCACCACTTTTGTTGTTGTCCAGTTGCACAGTCGAGTCCGACTCTTCACGACCCCATGGACCATATCACGCCAGGCCCTCCTCTATCATGCTCCAGAGTTTGCTTAATTTCATGTTTGTTGCCTCGATAACACTGTCTAACCATTTCATCCTTTGCTGTCCCCTTCTTCTTTGACCTTCAATCTTTCCCGGCATCAGGGTCTTCTCCAGTGAGTGCTCCCACTTACTTTTATACAAATGCTAAAACAATTTAGTAGAAGAGATAATGGGTGGGTAAAGACCTCCCCCTTTCCCTAAGCAGAGAACAAAGAGTTTGAGGAGTACAATACTAAGAAGATCTCCAGGAAAAACCTCTTTGACCTGGTGTGACCTGGTCAGGGGCTGGAGAAACAGATCTGATAAAAACTCCTTGCAGCAGGAAGGAGGGCTTTTCCTCTTTTTCCTTGAGCGCTGACTGCTGCGTCCATGTGACAATGCAGATCGCTCCACTGGGAGGGCAGCCATTGACTCACCTAAACAGCTAGAGCAAGCTTCAAGGTAAAGGAACTCTACAAAAATCTAGAAATCCTGTTAAAGAGCCTGTCCTATATTTTAACATCTGATAGAGTATGTACAGAGAGAGGGACTGAGGATTTGTGTTTTACCCATTTTTACCCTTTCTCATTCTGGTGCTGTGCTAAAAGTATTCTTATGAACATTTTCTTTTTAATGAATATAAATTCTGATGTTGGTAGTGGTTTTCTGTACTACATAGACTTCCACTGTTTCAGACATGCTATTTTAAAAGGAGTGCCAGGGGGAAGTCAGGCAGTTGACAAGTGGCTATTCCTCCAGGGGCACACAAGGCAGTAAACTGTCCCCATGGTGACCAGGCAATGGGCAGTGGGAGATAGAGAGGCAAGGCCTCAGAACTTGTAAGGGAAGCTGGGAGTCCTCCTGACCCTCCCAATGGGCAGTTCCTCACAAAGGTCAGGTGGTGGTGGTGGGCTACATGAGAGTGGAAGAAAAGCCTCTCCAGGGGTTGAGAAAAACCTAGGAGGGCAGAATAGGATGTTCAGGCCAGAGCAGGCATGTTTCACCACAGAAGCCATTTAAAAGAACATAATCAGTGATCATATAGAGATCTTTTCCAATAAGTGTCACAAAGAGGTGTCTTCTTCCCTGAGAACATTTCTCAGATTTTCCTTGTTGCCCTGGGCAGTTATCAGATCGCACAGCTTGTTCATTCTTCTACTTTTATCTCAGTGTAATTTCACAATTGCCCGTGTGTTGTTAGGAATGGAGGCTCCCTAACCTTGGGTTCTTTCAGCCATGGGTCACCAGACTTATACCTTCTCCTTGGCTTCTTCAGATAATATGCTGACTGCCTACTGTCAAAACTTATTAATAGTGTTCTCTTTCTAATGTAACCGGTGCTCTACAGGGTTCCAGAGCTCCTGTAGGTTTATGTGTGCATAGCTAATGTTTCCTTGGCTGTATTCCTACCACTGACAAAGCTTTGTGCACTCTGCCTCCTCATCACCTAAAAAGAATTTTTTTTTTCAATGGGTATCACTTTCCATATATCACTGCCTCACAATGATGCCCCAGGGAGATGGTTGAAGGATAATGCACACTAAAGCACAGTAATGAAACATCTGGGACAGGCTCCTACCTTGACTTATCTGGGCACCAATCAGAGGTAGTTGCATGGAACAGTCATCTACATAACTGAAAGCAAGGCTGCTAACAAAGTTTCTTCATTATCCCCCCCTCCCTGAGTTTAATGACTAGAGTGAGTTTGGTATGTTCTAGGGAAACTAACAATCACACAATACAGGTGGGATTCCATGTGGTGGAAGTAGAAGGCACCACATCTGCCATGTAAATTAGCTTTGTTCCCAGCAGGCAAATACAGACACACAGAGAAATTTTTTTTTCATACATGGAGCTGCTCTATTAAATTTGTTGGTCTGTGTTCCATAACTTACTGATAGACAATTTGTATGTGCATGAGTGTGTGCTGTGTGTGTGTGTGTGCATGAGAGAGAGAGAGAGACACTTTAAAGGGGGAATAGATACATTAATGGGGGATATCTGTCAATGGCTATTAACCCTGAGGACTAAATAAATCTTCTATGATCTTCTGAATACCAGTTGCTGGGGGCAACAGCCGAGGGAGGCCTTGACTTCCATGCCCAGCTTGTAGGCCTCCCAGAGACTTCAGTCTGACCACTTTGGAAAACAGAATGACCATTTGGTCTGTCCTTATGTTCTTATATCCTGCCTGCCATTTTCCAGCTTCAGACATGGACCTAATGATTGCTGTTGGAGAAAACAAGAGGTAACCACTGGTTAAATATCAGCTAGGTTGTTAGGAAGTTTAAGGCAGAGTTGCCATTTGACTGCTAGAAGCAGGCAAGCCCCTGGCATCACTCCCTGTCTCCTGTCAGAGCTCAATGGAGCAGTGGGGGGAAAAGGAGGGGAGAGTAACATCACACAATGCAGTGATGTCACTCACAGTGATTGTCTATTAATCTTCCAGATCCCTATATATTTTTACCATAAAGATCAGGGAAATCCTAGAGAACCATGTGACATGGTAACTTTACTTTCAGGGACCTAGCCAGGAGTGATGTCATGGCATTGAATTATGCCATTTTGCAAGTCTCTGCTGCCCAGATGCTTCTGCTGCAACTTGGAGCTGGACTAGCAACCCCAGCTGGAAGTTTGTTTGTTTATTTATTTAATTTGATTTTTATCCCTCCCTCCCTGCCGAGCCAGGCCTAGGGTGACACAATGCAAAATCATAAAAACTCATAAACATAACAAATCAGAAATACAGGTAAAGTGCTGATGGAGGTAACATCCCAATTGGCCATGTTCAGATGGTAACAAAAGTATGGCCAAAATCGGTGTCCAGAGTTGAGCAACAGCACAAGGAAGAAGAGCTGAACCTCTCCCCCCAGGTCATTATCCTCATCTAAAGAAAGGGCTCCTGTTGTTGTTGCTGTTATTATTGAAAAAGAGTGCTGGAGACTGATCAAACATCTTCCAGTACCTCATCTGCTTTTGGTCTGTAGATTGCTTAAATCTCACTGAAGCCTACTAAATACTGACATCAGCCTTTCCATGTATATGGAAAAGTAGTGTACTACTACAGAGGTTCTTATTTTACCTTCTCCCTGACATGTTGGTTTTCTAACAAGGTTTTTTTTAAAAAAAATAATAATAACTTGGGAGAAACATAAAATTCCTACCTACCAGTGGTCATGGTGCCATCTGAGAAACTCAGTGCCATATGATTTCTTTGTACGCAGACATCGGTTCTTATTTAGAGAGTGTATATGAAATGTTGCAGGTAATGGTAACAACAATGCAAAGTCTTTACAGTTATAGCTGCAGCTTCTTTGTAGCTTTCTTTCCCCTCCAGCAAGTCAGGCTTTCCATTTTCACCTCATTCCCCATCCCCATCATTTAAACTCCATCTTTTGAACTCCACACAATTGTACATCTGCATTCTGCACATCATTATATGTTGGTTTAGGAGAAGCAGGTTTCTGTTTTTGTGTGTCTGTTTCCAAACTGTGAATAATGGCAAATACGATTAACATGATTAAAAGGGGGAGGGGGAAAGTTTTGATTCACTAAGTCAATTTCTAGTTCTTTCAGATGTCTCTGATTAAAGTTACCTCCTCTGTTTCCAAGGATTTGAGCACTCAGAAATCCATCAGGAAAAACTCACATTGAGGATACTTGGTGCAGAATGACAGCCAGAGGAGAACAGAGCAATTTGTCAGTAAACATCTGTTCCCATCTTGATTCATATTTACATGTTTCTGGATGAGCCCAAATAGAATCCCATTATCAGTTTCCTCCCTTGCCAAATAGTGGTTTTATGGGTGAAATTCCATCACTGCGCAGTGGTAATGATTCTTTTTTGAAAGCAGCAGTTGCAGCTGCATGGGGATCAGATCTGCTAAGTTAGACTTTTCAAGAATGTTTATAGGACCCAAGAGCAGTCAGACAGCATGAAACAGGCCTTGAACAGAATATATATATATATATATATATATATATATATATATATAGTAAAAACCAAGCACATCAGCTTTTAAACTTATGGGCCATGATCCTTCATACATTGCATTTGAAAAGTGTACGCCTAAGGAGCACTCATTGTTCACTTGAAACTGTAAAGTATAAATGTAGCAAAGAACATGAAGTTACCCAATAACATTTCTTGGTAGGTCTGCCAGTTCTGAGCTGGGAAATACCTGGAGATTTGGGGGGGGGTAGCCTGAGGATGGTGGGGTTTGTGGAGGGGATGGGAGGTAACAAGGTATAATTCTATAGAGTCCACCTTCCAAAGAAACCATTTTATCCAGGGGAACTCATCTCTGTCTCCTGGAGATCAGCTGTAATCCCAGGAGATCTCCAGCCACCACCTGGAGGTTGGCAACATTATTCCTAGGAGCTGGGATTCACTATAACACTCTACTTATAACACTGTAACATTCTGCTTAAGATTTAAAGTGTTGTGGATAGTATGAAACGAGTCCTTATTATTTGTAATCAGGAATGCACAGTTGCTCCTTTTATTCCTCCCCTGCTGACATTTATTTCTGCACTTTCTAATACTAAGACAATTTTGAAATAGTGATGATATGGTTGCATTTTTAGAGCAGTAAACAGTCTTGAGCTTATCTCTGTATAGGTCAGAAGCACAAGTCACAACTTCTTAAAGAATCTTACAAAATGTAGATAGACTCAGGCAATGGAGAACAGTAATGCTCATATACATTTGTGCAGTCACCAGAGCTGAAGCTGCTTTATGCATGTGTGTCGATCCCTAAAGTTCTGTGCAGATGTCTGATCATTTATGGGGAGAGAGGAGCGGGATTACACCTGTAGAACATGTCCCTGACTTTTATACTTTCAGTAGAACATCTGCTTGAAACTTGGTACATGTGCAAGTGTACATGTGTACACTCTGTATGCACAACTGGGACTACACTTTTTTTTCCTATGTATGTACATTTATACATATGATCAGCACTGTGACAACACCCTGCTGAATATGAAAGTATACAATATGATATATATATATATATATGTATATGTATATATATATGTATATGTATATATGTATATATGTGTATATATATATATATATATATATATATATATATATATATATATGAATATAAAAGTAGCGACAAGGGCAGCAGACATGATCCCTCATGCATTCAGTGTATGTCATGTCTGCACATGGCTTGAGCAGTGACTTACCTATGTAAATATATCAGCACAGAGAGCTTCTCACATCTTTGCAAATGCCATGCACTTCATAGTGCTCCATTCACACATTCAGCTGCCAGTTATTAAGTATACTGTGATGTCATGTAGAGAAATGGTGAGTGTGTGAAAAAAGTCTCTGTGATTCTCTGATGAAAATGTAACCTGATTCCAGTGAAAAATATTTTGTTGAAGGAGCTGTGAGAAATTCTGAAAGATCAGCCCATGGGTTATATTTGTCATGACCAATCAGGGCTAGTTAAAAGTTTTTGTAGGCACTGGGCAAAACACTGTAACAGGGCCCCTTTTCCCCTTTGGTACAGTCCCTGTCTCCTCTAGCCACACCCACTCCAGTTGGCTCCTCTCCTGTTCTTTTTTAACCCCTTCATTTCCCATTTCAATTTGTTTACTCTAATACAGAGGTGGACTCATCCCTTTCTTGAATGTTCTCAGGCACACTGCTCTTTTGGAAGGAACACTGAATGGCCTGCAGTGCATTGGTCCCCCCCCAAAAGGTTTTTCCTTTATTTTTGGCTCCCAGACCTCTATTGTTTTTTTTTTTTGGGGGGGGGGGTTAGGTATTGATCCATGGTGAGGATCATGCTTATAATCCATTGTGTCGCTGAACAGGGATGGGCAGGAACTGGCTCATGAACTAAAGTTCATTGTGAAGAGCCGCCATGAACTTTCATGAATTTTGATGCAGTTCGTGGCAGTTCATGAAGAGCAGAAAACAGGGGTTCCTGGAATAAAAGTTGTCTCTCCCTCTGAAAACAATAAAAGCTGCTCAGCAGTACCCTGACTAGTACTATCTGGAATATATGTTCACAAAGCCAGAGAGTAACAATTTATGCAAGCCAATACAAGCCAAATTGGGTAACACTGGCCATTGCTTGGAGAATGTAACCCCAGAAACAAAGCACCATTACAAAACCATCCTCTACTGGCCATTGAATCAATTTTTGAGCAGATAAATGCATAATTTTTCAAAGTAAACAAAGAACAACAGCGACAAAAATTGGTAGTTGTGTTGGCCTAGCAGCCTGATGAAAGCATTCTGGAAAAACCAAGAATTTGTGCTCACTATTTTGTGATAGTTTGGCTGGTTCTAATAGGGTCTTACTGCTGTTTCTGGATTCTTTTTGTTGATCAGCATGGCTACCTGCATTTTTATCATGTTTGAAGTTAGTTTATTGCTGAACACCAATTGCTGCCGAGATAACCAGATGTGGAGGGTTTTGCCCAGCTTGGGAATCTTCTAGAGCATCTAGTTAGTCACTGCAGGAAACAAGTGGATGGACTGGCTAGACCAGACATGATAGACCAAATGTCAGGCTAGATCCTCTTCTGATCCTGCTGGACTCTTCATATGATGGTAATGCTAATTATCACCACCTCGCCCCAAAGAAATCCTGCACATAGGAAGCTAGCATAGTAGAGAGAGGCATTTCAGCAGCCTTCTCTCCAATTGCTAGATTTCTATAAGCAGGGTTTTTTTCCTGTATGGATGAGCAATCGTTCATGTTAACTTCCTATTCACAATCTGAAGTGATAGCTTTCAGAAATTGGTTTCCTTGCATAACCTTTGTGAGACTTAGATATCACAAGAAGGTAGAAAGTTTCAGGTGGTAGTTTTGTTAATCTATAGCAGTAGAACAAAACTAGAGCCAGAAAGCACCCTAAAGAGCATGAAAAGTTTCCAGAGTATAAGTTTTTATGAGTCAAGGTTTACTTCATCAGATATTTGATGAAGTCAGCTTCTGTTGGTCTTTATGGTGCTACTGGACACATTTTGTTCTACAAGAAGTTTGGATGGTTTAGTATCCCTGGCAAACAGGACTGGAAGAGATCTGACACCAGGACAAAACATATGATTTTGATGAATATTGAAAGATGCTCATCCAGTTACTATTTACAAGTGCTTGGGTAGTCTGATCTCTGTCGCTACAATAAAACATGAAACTATTTTGGTTCCATCACAAATAAGATGTGACATTCCAGTAAGCACTGATATCAGATTGTAAAGATGCCAGGAAAAGTATATATATAAAAAACAGCTCCAAATTTGCAAAAGAGGTCAATGCCGTTATCGCAGCATGTGAAAAGCAGTGAAGGTGGGGGGGAAGCATCAGTGGATTATTGCAAACACACAGGCTGCCTGCCTGCTAAAACAGAAAAATAGGTTCAGATTCCCAAATTATTGCCAAACTTTTAAGTATAGCTCAAATGGGTGCAGATTGTTTACATTACAAAAATAACTGTAGTGTCATTAACAGCATCCAAACGAAACAAAATTAAATCCACCCACCGACACTTTCTAATTACAAGGTGTACATGCATCCTTCAACAGATGTTACTCAAAATGTGCCTAGCACTTTACTCTTATGTAAAGACATATTGCTAGCTTATAATCATTGCCCTAGAATTTGGTATGCAAACCAAGCCTGCAATAATCAAACAACTTACTCTGAAGTGCTATAATCATGCAACCTTTCTGAACAGGATGCTTGAGATTTTGAATATCCTCTGTTCAACTTTCTCTCCAGCTAGAGCTCGGGTGCATTTTGATCCCTCAGGGATCTGACATGCAAATCAACTTTCTGGATTAGGTTCTGCATGAACAATATGCAGCATGACTTCTCTTCAAATTTAGAGTTTTGATAATAAATACTATAGATCCCATGATGCAAAGTGCTACAATGGGGAAAATAAGCATTTGCAAGAAATAAATGCAAAGCACAGTGACAAAATATCCATTTGCACAAATGGATGTCCAGCAGTTCAAGTCTGATGGAGATCGGGGGTATTTCTTCTCTGGGGAAACCACGTATTGCTGTTTGCTTTCACTGATGAGGATGAATGAATGTTCCCTATGCTGTTTATTATTATATTTGTATGTTTTTCCAACACAGTTTGGTTCTCTTTTTTGTTGTTGGATTGGTAGACCTGTTTGTATTGTGTATGCACATTGTGTGGTTTTTATATGCAACAAATGGGTAAAATGTACATAAAATTTAAAATGCTGATTTATTGATGGGCAAATGCAACTGCAAAATGGATACATTTTACAGGAAAAGAATTGGAGCAAGAGAAAATGTCACAAAAATACAGAATCAAAGGTTTTATTTGCACAAGGGAGAAACAAAATCAAAATGAATAGTTCTCTGGATAAAAACAGCTGGGATGACTTTCAATATTATTATTATTTTACTGCAGAATCAGAGGAGCAACATTGAATGAAAATCAATAATAGGAGCTGTCCATGAATGGCAAGTGATTTTTTTAAAGACTACAGAACAATCAACATACATTAATTGTACATGATATTGTTGAAACAGTTGCAGGCATGTGGGGACCTCCATAGATGAGAAATTCTAATGACACAGTTTTCCTCTTATTTAATTAATTTATTTAGAAAATGCTGCTATTCTGGGGATAACATTACCAAAGTCCAGGAAGCCATGCCTCCTCAGCCATGATGAAGGCACAGGATGTCCTTGGGCCAATCACTACCTCCATTGGAAGGTTGTTGTGAGGATAAAGTAGAGGAGGGGAGATGCCCAGGGCTCCATAGAGGAAAGGTGGAATAAAAGTAGACAGACAGACATAAAGCCAGGAACATTGCTGCCCCACTGGTATACCAATGATAGAATTCCTTGTTGCAATCTCCTCCTGACATAGCAACCAAAGGTTAAAAGAAAAACGAGCCCTGCATCAAAGTTAAAACCTTGACAACAAGTTTTCAGTTTAAAAAAATAGCTTCTAACTCTTCATATTTTGGAGGAAGCATCTGTCTTGGAGATTGGCAAGCTTTTCTGGTTGTCTTAGCTAAACGCTACATCAGATAGCACCGCACAGAAGCGATTGCAGAGCACTGACTGTAAATTCTGTTTCCACTGGGTGGGCAATGATTTTTTTCCTTCATTTCATACATCATTCAGAAACCGTTGCAGCGATTCTGCAAAGTCACTCAAGAGGTGTTAGGAAGTTAATGGAAAAGAAAAACTTTCCTTTAGAGGGATCCCAAACCTCCCCCCCCTTTCCATTTCCACCTCTGGAAAATTAGAGCGACGCAACAGGGCGGGGATTCTGTTGAGCTGGTGTGTTTTATGAGGCAGAAAGAAAATGACTTTGCAAGCTTGACAAAGAGAGCTAGCAATGGGGTGAAGAGGTGGTGGTGCCTAGCAACCCTTATGCTAAATACAGTAGTGGAGCCTTGCTAGATCGAACCAATGGTCCATCTACTTCAGCATCCCATTTCCTACAGTGGCCAACCACTTACTGCCGTCAGCCTTTTTCATTCCACTCCGAATGAAGCTGGATACTGAGTTTATTTGAAGGAGGAGAAAGAGGAAGGGTTGAACAAGGAGAAAACCACTTTGGCCTTTATGCGAGCATGGATCCAGGAAGGAAGAGCATGTTGGCACAACTGGGTTTCTGTGAGGGAAAGTGGAGCCACCCCATGCCTCCAAGAGTACCAGTCAACCCACCTTTTTCAAAAACCAGGCTTCTAATGTCTGATACATTAATTTTGACTTACAGAATTTGACTTAAAGAATGTTTGTAGCATTGTCTTTGGAAATTCGTTCTAGAGTTGGCTCAGTGGTAGATCATCTGTGTTGCAAGCTGAAGGGTCCAGTTTCAATTACCAGCATCTCCAGTTGAATGGGCTCAGGTGCCAGGTGTGGGGGATGCCATGCTGGGGACCCCAGAGAGCACAGTTGGACATAGGAGACAAACTGAGTTATACAGCCCAAGGGCCTAACCTGAGATAAGGCAGCTTTATGTGACAGAGTTCCTGTCAGAGTAGATCATGAACTGACTTAATGAGGCTTCTTATGCTCAAATAGGGTGGCAGAATAAGCATGTTTATGGTTAAAATAATTCGGTGGTAGCTGCTGCTCCTCAAAAGTGGTGTTCCAAGTGTGATGTTATAACCTGCTCAGCTCTGCTCCCCTGGCTGGGTCAATTTATGAAGAATCCCTATTAATTTTAAGTGGGAAAAATCCTGTTGTACCCATTGGGATTGTAATGCTCAGTGTGAGGCAAGGAGAATATGTTATTGTTTAAAGGAGTTTTTTGATTTAAGCAGATAACATTTTCTGAACACAAGAATAGTTGGCTTACACTGGCTTTCAGGTTTCTGGTGGTAACAGTGCAGAAAAATTAAAACTACACCAAGACACTGGGGCTTAGCAACTGGGTTATGGATTCCCCCCCCCGATTACTGAGATTTCTGTTACTTCTTTTGAAGTAATGGAAGCTGTAAAAGGTAAGAAGGATTCCTTTAAGCGGTGGAAAGCTAGTCTTAGTGAGGTTGATAAAAGGGAACACAGACTATGGCAAATAAAATGCAAGTCTGTGATCAGGCAAGCAAAAAGGGAATATGAGGAGCATATCGCAAAAAACATAAAGACCAACAATAAAACTTTCTTCAAATACATTAGAAGTAGGAAGCCAGCCAGGGAGGCAGTGGGGCCCTTGGATGACCAAGGGGTAAAAGGAGTAGTGAAGGATGATAGGGAAATGGCTGAGAAGCTGAATGCATTTTTTGCCTCTGTCTTCACTGTGGAAGAGGAGAAGTGTTTGCCCACTCCAGAAGCACTGATTTCGGGAGGGGGTTTGAAAGACCTGAATCAGATTGCGGTGACAAGAGAGGAAGTCCTCCGACTGATGGACAATTTAAAAACTAATAAATCACCAGGCCCGGATGGCATTCATCCGAGAGTTCTGAAAGAACTCAAATGTGAACTTGTGGATCTCCTGACAAAAATATGTAATCTTTCTTTAAAATCTGCCTCCATTCCTGATGACTGGAAGGTAGCTAATGTCACTCCCATCTTTAAAAAGGGCTCCAGGGGAGATCCAGGAAATTACAGGCCAGTCAGTCTGACATCGATACCGGGTAAGTTGGTGGAAACTGTTATTAAGGAAAGAATTAGTAGGCACATTGATGAACAAAAACTATTGAGGCAGACTCAGCATGGGTTCTGTAAGGGAAGATCTTGTCTCACTAACCTGTTAGTGTTTTTTGAGGAGTGAACAAACATGTGGACAAGGGGGACCCAATAGATATTATTTACCTTGACTTCCGGAAAGCTTTTGATACAGTTCCTCATCAAAGGCTCCTAAGTAAGCTCAATAGTCATGGGATAAAAGGACAAGTCCTCTTGTGGATCAAAAACTGGCTTATAAATAGGAAACAGAGAGTGAGTATAAATGGGAAACTCTCTCAGTGGAGGGTGGTAAGCAGTGGGGTACCACAGGGATCAGTACTCGGTCCCATGCTTTTTAACTTGTTTATTAACGATTTGGAATTGGGAGTAAGCAGTGATGTGGCTAAATTTGCAGATGACATGAAGTTGTTCAGGGTGGTGAAAACCAGGGAGGATTGTGAGGCACTCCAAAGGGATCTGTTGAGGATGGGTGAGTGGGCGTCAACGTGGCAAATGGGGTTCAATGTGGCCAAGTGCAAAGTGATGCACATTGGAGCCAAAAATCCTAAATATAAATACATGTTGATGGGGTCTGATCTGGCAGAGACTGACCAAGAGAGAGATCTTGGAGTCGTAGTGGATAACTCGCTGAAAATGTCTACACAATGTGTAGCTGCAATAAAGAAGGCCAACGCTATGCTGGGGATTATTAGGAAGGGAATTGATAACAAATCAGCCAGTATCATCATGCCCCTGTATAAATCATTGGTGCGACCTCATTTGGAATACTGTGTACAGTTCTGGTCACCACATCTCAAAAAGGATATTATAGCATTGGAAAAAGTGCAGAGAAGGGCAACTAGAATGATAAAAGGGTTGGAACACCTTCCCTATGAAGAAAGGTTAAAATGCTTGGGGCTCTTTAGCTTGGAGAAACGACGGCTGAGGGGTGACATGATCGAGGTTTATAAGATTATGAATGGGATTGAGCAGGTTGAGAAAGAAGTACTTTTCTCCCTTTCTCACAATACAAGAACTCGTGGGCACTCTATGAAATTGCTGAGCAGTCGGGTTAGAACAGATAAAAGGAAATACTTCTTCACCCAAAGAGTGATTAACATATGGAATTCACTGCCACAGGAGGTCGTGGCAGCTGCAAGCATGGACAGTTTCAAGAGGAAATTAGATAAACATATGGAGCAGAAGTCCACCAGTGGCTATTAGCCACAGGGTATAGAATGAGAACTCTCAGTCTGGGGCAGGTGATGCACTCTATTCTTGGTGCTGGAGGGGGCAGCAGTGGGAGGGCTTCTGGTGCCCTGGCCCCACTGCTGGACCTCCTGATGGCACCTGGTATATTTTGGCCGCTGTGTGACAGAGTGTTGGACTAGATGGGCCATTGGCCTGATTCAACATTGGCTTCTCTTATGTTCTTATGAAGCTTTGATTCGAAAAGTGGCAGAACCACAGAGCAAGGAAGGCTAGCTAGGTTCCAAGCATAAGCCTCCATGCAGAAGGAAGAAATTATGTATGAAGAAGAAGAATTGGATTTATATCCCATCCTTCACACGGAGTATCAGAGTGGCTTACAATCTCCTTCCCTTTCTTTCCCCACAACAGACACCGTGTGAGGTAGGTGGGGCTGAGAGAGTTCTGAAAGAACTACTTTTGACAGAACATCTCTGAGAGAACTGTGACTGACCCAAGGTCACCCAGCTGGCTGCATGTGGAGGAGTGGGGATCAAGCCCACTTCTCCAGATTAGAATCTGCTGCTCTTAACCACTACACCAAACTGGCTGTGGGCCCCTGAGGAATTTTGAGAAATTTTGAAAATGCATAGTAGGTGCCACCACAAAATGGTTGCTATGGGAGGCACCATTTGCAAAATACTGGAAGGCTCGAAGCCACACTTCCTCCTATAATGAAGGCCATTTTTTTCTGAATGGGTTCTCCCTGAATCCACAAAGATGATGCCTCCTGTGGTCTGAAGCACCTCCTGCTCCAATGCAGTGGGGGAAAGCAGAGACTGGCTTTTTTTTTTTTTTTTTTGTATGGGGAAAGAAGCAAGTGGATGCAAGAAAACACAACAGTGGGCACCATGGCACCCTTAGGCATAGGGTTGCTGGTTGGTGTCTGGGGGAGTATGGCCATAGGAGGGTGCCATTGGGGCAAAAGTGTTACTTCATTTGTGGAGAAAACCTGGAAGTGACATCACATGGCTCTAGGATCACTGGAATCTCTAAGGTTTTACCACAGTTTTTCCAGTAATTTCTAAAACAGAGTGATATCACTTCCAGGTTTTCCATGGAACATAAGAACATAAGAGAAGCCAATGATGGATCAGGCCAGTGGCCCATCCAGTCCAACACTCTGTCACACAGTGGCAAAAAAAACAAAACAGGTGTCATCAGGAGGTCCACCAATTGGGCCAGGACACTAGAAGCCCTCCCACTGTTGCCCTCCCTCCCCAAGCACCAAGAATAGAGTGCATCACCTGCCCCAGACTGAGAGTTCCTATCTATACCTTGTGGCTAATAGCCACTGATGGACCTCTGCTCCATATGTTTATCTAATTCCCTCTTGAAGCTGTCCATGCTTGTAGCTGCCACCACCTCCTGCGGCAGTGAATTCCATGTGTTAATCACTCTTTGGGTGAAGAAGTAATTCCTTTTATCTGTTCTAACCTGACTGCTCAGCAATTTCATTGAGTGCCCACATGTTCTTGTATTGTGAGAAAAGGAGAAAAGTACTTCTTTCTCAACCTGCTCTATCCCATGCATAATCTTATAAACCCCGATCACGTCAGTCCTCAGCCGTCGTTTCTCCAAACTAAAGAGCCCCAAGCGTTTTAACCTTTCTTCATAAGGAAAGTGTTCCAATCCTTTTATCATTCTAGTTGCCCTTTTCTGCACTTTTTCCAATGCTATAATATCCTTTTTGAGGTGTGGTGATCAAAACTCCAAATGAGGTCGCACCAATGATTTATACAGGGGCATTATGATACTGGCTGATTTGTTTTCAGTTCCTTTCCTAATAATCCCCAGCATAGCTTTGGCCTTTTTTATTGCAGTTGCACACTGTCTAGACATTTTTATTGAGTTATCTACTACTACTCCAAGATCTCTCTCTTGGTCAGTCTCTGTCAGTTCGAACCCCATCAATGTGTATTTATAGTTAGGATTTTTGGCTCCAATGTGCATCACTTTGTACTTGGCCACAATGAATCCCATTTGCCATGTTGACGCCCACTTGCCCATCCTCAACAGATCCCTTTGGAGTGCCTCACAATCCTCCCTGGTTCTCACTACTCTGAACAACTTTGTGTCATCTGCAAATTTAGTCACTTCACTGCTTACTCCCAACTCCAAATCATTAATGAACAAGTTAAGAAGCACTGGACCGAGTACTGATCCCTGCGGTACCCCACTGCTTACCACCCTCCACTGAGAAAATTTCCCATTTATACTCACTCTCTGTTTCCTATTAATTAGCCAGTTTTTGATCTACAAGAGGACTTGTCCTTTTATCCCGTGACTATTGAGCTTACTTAGGAGCCTTTGATGAGGAACTTTATCAAAAGCTTTCTGGAAGTCAAGGTAAACAACATCTATTGGGTCCCCCTTGTCCACATGTTTGTTCACTCCCTCAAAAAAACAATAACAGTTTAGTGAGACAAGATCTTCCCTTACAGAACCCATGCTGAGACTTCCCCAGTAAGTTTTGTTCATTAATGTGCCTCCTAATTCTTTCCTTAATAACAGTTTCCACCACCTTACCCAGTATTGACGTCAGACTGACTGGCCTGTAATTTCCCAGATCTCCTCTGGAACCCTTTTTAAAGATGAGAGTGACATTAGCTACCTTCCAGTCCTCAGGAATGGAGGCAGATTTTAAAGAAAGATTACATATTTTTGTCAGGAGATCCACAAGTTCACATCTGAGTTCTTTCAGAACTCTAGGATGTACACCATCCGAGCCTGGTGATTTATCAGTTTTTAAGTTGTCTATCAGTTATAGAACCTCCTTTCTCATCACCTCAGTCTGACTCAGGTCTTTCAACACCCCTCCTGAAATCAGTGGTTCTGGAGTGGGCAAGTACTTCTCATCTTCCACAGTGAAGACAGGCAAAAAAATGCATTCAGCTTCTCAGTCATTTTCCTATCATCCTTCAGTACTCCTTTTACCCCTAGGTCATCCAAGGGCCCCACTGCCTCCCTGGCTGGTTTCCTGCTTTTAATGTATTTGAAGAAAGTTTTATTGTTGGTCTTTATGTTTTTGCTATATGCTCCTCATATTCCCTTTTTGCCTGCCTGATCACAGACTTGCATTTTATTTGCCACAGCCTGTGTTCCCTTTTATCAACCTCACTGAGACTAGCTTTCCACCGCTTAAAGGAATCCATCTTACCTTTTACAGCTTCCATTACTTTGTTTGTTAACCATGCAGGTTTTTTTCTGTACCTATTTGTGCCTTTCCTAACCTGAGGTACATATTTTTTCTGAGCTTCTAGGACTGTAGTTTTAAATAATCTCCAAGCTTCCCCAGTGGTTTTGACCCTTGCTACTTTTCCTTTCAGTTTCTTCCTCATATCAGAGAAATTTCCCCTTTTAAAGTTAAAAGTAGTTGTGTCAGTCTTTTTGGGCAACTCCCTGTTTATACAAATGTTGAACTCAGTAACGTTATGGAAGCAACTTAACACCATCATCACAACAGCAATGTATTTTTTCCCCTTCCACTAGCCACTGGACTAGTGGCAGGCAATAAGAGATAGGGGCCGAGGTCCCTCTTTTCTCCAAACCTTGCCTTTCTTGGGTTGTTGTCCTCCAGGCAGGGCCTGGAGATATCCTGGAATTCTAACTAATCTCTTGATAACAGACATCATGTCCCAGGGAAAAATGGCTGCTTTAGAGGGTAAACTCTGTGGCATTATACCCCTCTGAGGTCACTTCCCTCCCCAAACCCTATGCTTCCCAGGCTACATTCCTTAAATCTCCAGGAATTTCCCAACCCAGATTTGGCAACACTACCAGGAGTGCTAAGCTAGGAGAGTGGATGACAAAGCACTCACAAGCAGGCATGGGAAGGGTATTAATGGGGGACTCAAAGGAGATGCATGTGTAGGCAGTCAGCAGCAGTGGGACCCACCAGAAGTCCTGGACCCTGGTGGTTGACCTATCTTAAGGTGTGCTGATGATGCCAGCCCTGCTTGAAGTTTTCGGTGTTAAAAACAGCAACAACACCTGGACCTCAAGCAGTTCAATAGTTTGTTGGGAGCTCTGGCTCACTGGACAGCAGCATCAACTAATAGGCTGATGTTCCTGGGAAAGCTTGAGGGCCATTCAGGAAAGTGGAGTGGAAGAGAAGGCCACATCTGGATATGCACCCACTTTTGTGGGCTTGAAGCTGGATGACCAACTTGGAAAACTCAAAAGCAGGCAAGAACCCCCAATGTCACCATAGAGATGAAATGTTTGCCTGTCCAAGGCCTAGAGTACACAAAACTTTAAATAATTTATAAGTACAACCCAGTCCACTGTAAATTCAGGAAGTCTATTCTAGCATTCTTAACTTTAAAGGAATTGAAATGTAGAAGGCCAAACCCCAGAGTATCAATTCAAAAATAAAGAATTGGTTAGTTTCATTATTCACATGTCCCACAATTTAGTGCAGAACAGGCCATTGTGGAATAGAGAAGCACATAGCTAGTAGGGAAGATCCTTCAGCTAGAGGCAATAGAGGAGGGATGCTCAGGCAGTGACACCCAACATGAGACAAAAGACATCTCCCAATTTTCATTGCTGAAATGTTGGCAGGTATGAGGGAGGTGCCACAGTGTAGGCATTTGAGGAGGGAATTCCAAGCAGAAAGGGAAACTAAGGACAAAGGTCAGAGCCTTTTAAAGCAGCCAGAGACTTTGTGGTTAGAAAGCCAAGCCTGTCCAGAATTCCCAAACAATGGACTCTGCAGCCTGTATGATCCAACCCTCAGACTAATATTTGCAATGGAGAGTTAAGCAACTGTGTAAATCCCTGCAGAGTCTGGTTCAGACTTTTGTGAGTTTTGCAAATCCCTCAGTGAGATTCACTCTGCATAATTAGCCATTGTCCCTCAAGCAGCAGATGTGGTGCCTAATCTGTACACTTGCATGGTGGAGCCCCTTGGCAAAGTTTGCCATGGGTGGGAAGGCCGGAGTGACGTTCACAGCCTCACTGTTGCTATAGAAATGAGACTGCCATCTCCATGGCAACAGGATGCTGTTTCTTATCTGTTATCTTCTCCTCTGTTATGCAATGTTGCCCTTTCATGCTGCAGCATCTACAATGTTATCTCTGATTATCATAGTGGAAGCTCTTAGGGTTGGGTCATGAATCCAGTCTCACCCTCCAGTGGTTTTTACATGTACCAATGGGCCAGGAACAGAAGAGACCTTTTATCACTACTCAAACACCCTCTTTTTTTCAACAGAACCATTTCACAAATCCAGCTGCTAGTCACTGAGTGCACCTTGAGCCCACACAGAGTAATCAAAAGCATGTGTGAAACAGCTTTGTGCCTACCTTTCCTGGCAGGTGGAAAAACAGCCAAGAGCAGCAGTTTTGATCAAAAAATGGCTGGACAGGAAAGGATTAAGCAGCTGTTCCTGTGCCATTCTTCTGCTTCTAACTGCAGCTTCCTGTGGTGGTATTTCATGACCAAAATAATGTCAGGAGATAGTTACACATATCTTTTATCCTTTGTCTTTAGAGGAACTGTGCACCTCTGAACAAGGTCTTCTTTGGTCTAGTCAGCTTTTCTACCAGATCAACTTCTGCAGAGCTTACCTCTGAGGGTTTTTTGCCCATAAGGTTTTCTGTAGAGAAAGGCACCTGATACAAGGAGTGCTCTTGAAATGAAACCAATGTCAGTAAAGCATGCCTAAGTGAGAGGAAGAACAATGCAGGAAGGAAAATCAGCTCTTGGGGTGGTTCACTGTCACCCAGTGAAGAAGCATTAGTGGGAGGATTTTGAGAAATAACAGTCCTTTGTATTTTTAAAGCATGTTTGCAAAGTGCCTCATGTATAGTATCTTGGTCAAGCTAACAACTTCCCTGTAAGGTAGACCATGCAGACTAGATTGAGAGGAGGAGCCGATGCTGAGGGGACAGTATGAAGGCTATTTATAGCCACTGTGGATAAGATTTGAACATTAGCTCCTGAACAGGATAAAAATGAACATGTATTCTAAACAGGGGGATTACTGCAGTAGATCACTCCCCAACACATGCAGTTTCACTTGAATATATTCAAAGAACTTAGACGTATGCACATGCATCTCTCTGCACATGGTCAGGCAACCCAGGTTTTAGGGTTCCTGATCATGTGGAGAGAGATGTATGTACATTTGAGCATAAATATATAGGCTGATTGCAGACATTGAAACAAATGTGTTCAGTCTGAAGTGGAATAATATGCCCGTGATCCCACTGCCTCCCCCACATTCACATTCTCTCTCTCTCATTCAGATGTATAAAAAGGGCCAGTGTGTGCAAGGAAATGAACTGCATGCAAAGTTCTGCCGGGCTGCTGAAAACAAGTGTGTGTGTGTGTGTGTGGGAGGGGGAATGTTGAGAGAGAATCTGTACAATTTATGAATTTAGAATGGCAAGTTATTTTTCTGGCAGTTAATTATTCATATACATATGGCAGAATTATCACACTAAATCCAATAAAAAGGTTCAATTAAAATTCTAAATTATAAGTTTAATCAGAGTCTTTGACTGCAAAGGAAGCCCCCGATTTGCATATATCCGGTTGAAAAATGCACTGTGCAAGACGAACATCGTGCTTTTGTGCAGCCTCAGCTCTCTTTCCTTAGCTCTCTTTCGTTATTTCTGCTGCATAAATGGCACTCTGTCACTTGATCTGCTGCGTTCAAACATTTCCCCCTGAGACTGCACTTTTGCAACATCTCTCATCCCCCCCCCCCGACTCCATCTTCCATCCCTGAACTGGGAAGTCCTCATGTTGCAATCTCATTAGCAGGGCAAATTGGAAAACTGATGGCTCTCAGGAAGGCAACTGTTCACTCTCCTCCTTATTCCCTTGAGCAACTGCCTGAAGCTTTCTTCCTTCTGCCCGGCTGGAATGAGCTCTGCTCCACTTGCTGCCAGTTGAACTGGGACTGAAGTAGTGACCAGAAGATCATTCTGGCATCTACTGCTGACTGGCACTTGAAAGACACCAGATGTTTGCACTCAATGGAATAATAACCAGGGACCAAAGTGAGGCAGTTCCCCCAGGATCTGAAGCCTCAATTGGACCTACCTGGATTAGCTGCTGCAGGCTTTTGTTGTCACCTGCTATTATACCAGGTATCCCTGATTACAGCTGCAGGAGTAGCCTGGCAAAGGGTATGCATTATCCACCCTGCAGAGACTCTTCCCTACCTAGGGTTGCCAACTTCCAGGTGGGGCCTGGAGCTCTCCTAGAATTATGACCCATCAAGCGGCAGATATCAGTTCCCATGGAGAAAATGGCTTTCCTGGAGGGTGTACTGTATGACATTATACCCCACTGAGATCTGTCCCCTCCCCCAAACTCTACCCTCCTTAGGCTCCATCCCAAATCTCCAAGAACTAAATTGTCAGTGTTCAAAGCTAGGATGGCTCCATCCACTTCCCTCCCTCATTTTCCCTCCATTTTTCTTTCCCTGTCTGACTGAGCCACCCTACTAACGTGTCTTCTTCTTTCCTGAAGAACTCTGGCTGTCCCACCCTGTCACAGTACAATATTTTGGCTCTTTGCTCAGCCCATGAACCTGAGGGAAGGATTAGGAGCCCCCCTTAATTTAAATGGCACTCAAGAAATTTTTATAATGCCAGATTAACAAAATATTTTATTCACATAGAGGGGAAAGGTCAGGTGAAACCAGGAGTAAAATTTCTGAGGTAATTCAGCATAGATAACTCTGAGGTAAAATCAGTATGTGCACAGACTTTAGTTCCTATTTTTCAGGCTAATAAGTGTTTCTTGAAGTGTTTCTTTTTGCGGTGACTTAAAACCTTTATAGTGAGAGGCTTTTGTTCCAGTGTTGTCCAAACACTCCAGTACACTTTCTTTGAGTATCCTCTGACTCTTTAGCTTTCATAAGGCTGGTACACTCCTTCCAATACCCAACCCTCTTTTTCAGAAAGACCAATACTCTTCTTGAGCTTTAGTGACCCTTAAGGTTTCTACAGGCAGTTTCAAACCACACCAGACCAGGGATCTCAGCACTCTTCAGAGCTATCACCTTGTTTAGATTGGGTAGGGAAATTCCTTCTCTCTCTAGATCTATCCCCTTTCCTTGGCCTGAATGGGAGTCTTTGCATAACTTCCCAAACTTCTTTGCCAACTTTCCCCCAGTGCTCCATCTGTGTTAAACTGTTCTCAGCTAAGGCTGAAATCAGACTGTGGCCGAGGACAGACTGGCAATTTGCCCTGGGAAGGGACCCAGGCTGACGACTCAATATCGGATTAAATGGAATGTTCACACCGGCACATCTGCCTGGCGTCCCCCACCCGTAGCCTACCGGTGCTCTCGCGCTTCAGTGCCGGTTTTAAAAAACACCTGATAAAAGCTGTCACAAATCCGAAAGCCCGCGTTCGTCGCGCGTTTCTCCGCTTCCGGGGAGTCTGAACGCGCAGGTGAAAAGCCGGGAGCAACCCGCGTTGGGCACGAGGTAGCAGCGGTGTGATTGGCTGCGCTCTGCTCCACTGCCCAATGCGGTGCTGGCATTGCAGGGCAAAAAAAAAAAAAAAAAAATTGGCAAAATGCGCTTATGCGCCTGAGCGCCTGAGCGCCTGAGCGCCTGAGCACTCATGCGCACATACACCCATACACCCTCAGCCAAATTAATGGGGAAACGGCAAATATAGCATGCCTCCAGCACAGCAGTCTGAACGCTCCCGTGCGCCTCCGTCCCGTATCTTCCAGCAGCGGCCCCCGCTGTGTGGACGGGAAAACCCGGTATAGTTTAATCCGGGGTTTTTTTGCGACGACTGGCTACCGGGGCAAACTGCCAGTCTGTCCTCGGCCTGTGTTAGCACTCAAAGCAGAAATCTGACTGTCTCCTCAGCATGCAGTTCTCAAGTCTTTCTGTTTAGCTGATGCTAACCAATCAGATTCCTTGGAGCTGCCTGTCACTCAATCTCTCCGTTTCTGTGAGGAATTAACTCTTCACAGTCCTTCATCTGTTTGTATAGCACTTCTAAGCTTTTAAAAAGTGCACTCCATCAGAAAAGCTTTTCAGGATGAACTTCTGTAGAAAACCTAAGTCATAATAATATTACATTTACTGAATATTAGGTTTATTGTATTATCTGAACAGAGACAAATGCACATGCATGTATGCAGAAACACATATTAAATATTTCCCCACCTAAACATAATGCTTCCCAATGTCATCAGAAAGCGTTTGCATTTCTGGTCTCTCTCACAGTGTTTCAGAATGTAAAGGACTTCTTCATGGGTTCTATTCTTATGCTGGAGTAAATCACACTCAAAATAAATATGCATCTACGCAAAATGAAAATAAAGAGCCGCAGTAAACCAGAGTTTACTACAAGAGACAGAAGGGCCAGCCAGAATGTGTGACAACATTCTTTCCAATATGGTAATTCTCATGCCATAAGATTATCTCTCTTCCTCCAGTAGAAATCCTGGTGGATTTGTAACTGCCGTGTTGATCCTTGATTATTTGGAATGCCTCATGGTGCTAAAGCCTGTATTACTATCTTTGCCTAAGTGGTGTGGTTTTAGTCCAATGGAGCAAAAATATATCTTTGCACATAAACTGTGATACTACAGCTATACACAGTGAAAGATGAGATGCTTATTCAAAGCACCTAAACAGAATTGGTAAGATGCAGCAATCTTCAATGCAGCAATCTGGCAGAAGCACCACAAGTCTGAGTCAAGTCAGTGCCTACCTGAGAGATCTCCTGGAAATTCCCCTCTTGGAGCCAGTATGGTGTATTGGTTAAGAGTGGTGGACTTTAATCTGGAGAACTGGGTTTGATTTCCCACTCCTCCCCATGCAGCCAGCCGAGTGACCTTGGGTCAGTCACAGTTCTCTCAGATCTGTTCTCTGAAGAGCAGTTCTCTCAGAGCTCTCTCAGCCCCATCTACTTCACCGGGTGTCTGTTGTGGGGAGAGGAAGGAAAGGAGATTGTAAGCCACTCAAAGACTTCGAGTGAAGGGTGGGGTGTAAATCCTCCTCCTCCTTGCCTTGCATTCCAGGATGAAAGAATGGCCTATAAAGATGACCATGACTAAGCACAGGACTCAAAGGGTTCTGAGGAAGCTCTCATGACCTGCTGAGATCAACTCTGAGTTCTCTGCTAGACAGTAAGAAATTAGTAACTGCCAGGCTGGGTCCAATGAATGGTCCATCTAGTCCTACATCCTGTTTCCCAAAGAGTCCAACCAGATGATCCAGAAGGCACATGAACAAGAATACAGGGGCCCAAACCTCCCCCTGCTGTTGCCCTCCCAGCAACTGGTATTCAGTCTCCATGGATGAATGGGCTGATCCTTCATGAATCTGCCTCACACTGGTGTGTTCCCTATCAAGCATTTTAAGATCTTTCCCTGTTAAAACAGCCCTATGGCAACTTTCTGCCACACAGAGACAGGCTGCAAAGTTAAAAGGGCTCAGGAGCAAGGCTGGCTGACTGACACTAAAGGGCCACAGCACTCAGAACTGGCCAGCAGCACTGCGGTGTGGTAGCTAGAGTTCTGGACTAGGATCTGGGAGACCCAGGTTCAAATTCCCACTCACCCATGGAGACTGGGTGACCTTAGGCTACTCACAGTCTCAACCTCACCTACCTCACAGAGTTATTGTGAGGATAAAATGGAGAAGGGAAGAATGTTGTAAGCCACTTTGGATCCCCACTGGAGAGAAGGGAAAGGTATCAAGGAAGTAAATAAACATGGGCAGGTGTCTATACAAGGCTGGTGACAGTGCAGGAAAAGGCAAGGGCTGAACTGCCTGGCATCCATTGCCAGCCGTGCCTTAGCCAAGTGGCCTCACAATGCTGGCAGCACTATGAGGACATGGCTCTGCCTGGCTTCCAGTGGCCCATCAGGAACTTGCCTTGTAACTTAAATGGCCAGTTGCCACCTGTGTTTGAGGCTCCTTACAAAAGCAACAATCCAAAGATACAAAATAGCAACAGGTAAATAGAAGGCCATGCCATCATTCCAACCCCAGCTAACATCTGAACCTCTACAGATAACCTAAGGCTGAAATCCTAAACATCCTTACTAAAAAGTAAGCTCCATTGAACTCAATAGGATTTATTCTGAGTAAACGTGCTGAAGACCGCACTGCATGTGGTCATAGAAGGAGGAATTAAGTCCATAGTATCTTGTTCTGCCACTGCTGGACAATGTTGGACCCAACCAGGTGGAGACAGACCTCTTGAGCTTGGAAGATAAAATGTACTTCTGGGAGAGACAAAATATATTTATTAGTATTTAAGGTGGCACAAGGTACTCTGTTTTATCTGCAATGGACCATTGTAGTGTGCCCCATTTCTAGTACTGACAACCATCCTGATGACTCTGTTTCGACATGTTCCATGTCAGGTCCAACCTGTCACTTAAATCCATGTTCTGAAAAGAGTTCAGGCTGGGATACATTGCTTGTTTATTCTGCATGTGATGATTGGCATGTGAATGGACTTGAAGAAACATTGTCTTTGGAGGTGACATGAAGGGATTTGAAGCACCTGTCTGTAGAGTCAAGACTATGATGAGTTTTTCACACAAGTGAAAGAACAAGTGTCAAACACTCATGTGTGAGCCAGCCCTCTGAGAAAGTCACACATCTTCAGGAAAAGGAAAGCTGGACCAGACAACCTCCTTTCATTGCATACCTCCAGAGCAATCCACATCTTATCCAAAGCTGTATATTATTTAAAAATGTTTCAGAACAGCAGTGGATGTGCGGCAGCCAATTTTCAAGGTTAATGATTTCCTCAGCTTGATTTATTTATTACCTTGAAGAGTACAAAAGTAAGAGGAACACAGTGAGGCTAATGGCTTGCCAAATGTCATTTAAGATGTGGAGCCATTTATATGGGTGGCAGAGTCCTCTCTTCCTTGTCATCTTTGCAAATAATCTGGATTCTCCCCCTGAAGGGTTCTCTACAAATGCCTGCCATTTGTTTCTATGGCAGGAAGAGGAAGTCCCTCAGCTCTGTGTATTAAATCATGCAGTCCTCTAAGTGTCCATCTTGTTGGTCTTTGGAGCACAGAAGGGGTTGGGCCTAGGCTAACCAGGTCTTCTGCAGCAGGAGACAAATGGTGGAGAGGGAAATCAGCAAATCTGGAAGTGACATCTCTGCATTGGTGTGGTTCTCTAGAATTTTCCTGAAACTTAGTGCAATTTCACACCCACATCTCCTTGGAGTTGCCTGATATGAGGTTCCAGTTAGCAGGAGTGGCAGTGGGAGTTGCCTAGTTTTTGGCACCCCGGGGAGTAAAGGAAAGGGGTGGCATTGCCAAGCAGAGACTTGGGACAGCCACAGGGTTTTCCAAACTCCCAGGGACGAACCCAAAGGAAGGTGAGCTTACAAGTCCCTTCCTTCACAATTGTTGCAACAACCAGCCTGTATGGTAGGTTGGACTGTGAGGGAGTGACTAGACCAAGGTCACCTAGCAAGCTTCTATGGCAGAGTGAGGATCTGAGCCTGGGTTTCCCAGAATCTACTCTGACCGAGGGCTGCCAGGTCCCCCCTGGCCAGCAGCAGGGGATGGGGGGATAGAGTTGCCTGATCCAGGATGGGGAACTCCTGGAGATTTGGGGGTGGAGCCTGGGGAAGACAAGTACCTCATCTGAGTACAATGCAATAGAGTCCACCCTCCAAAGCATCCATTTTCTCTAGGGAAACTGATCTCTGTGATCTGGAGATGAGTTGCAATTCCAGGGGGTCCCCAGGTCCCATCTGGAGGCTGGTATCCCTATCTGACACTAACCAGCACATCACACTTTCTCTCTCCTTGACTTTGTAAACAATCAAGTGTGCTGTTGTCACCTCCTGCATCTTGAATGAGATGGGTGTGTGCTTGGGTTGGAACAAGTAGTGCAGTTCCTCTACAAAGATTTCAAGACCGCAGCCTCTTTTCTGTATTCCATGGGGAAAGAATTTTTACACTGTTTAGTAGAGAATCGGAGACAAGAGACCCAGATCAGGAAAACGAGCTGGGATGGGGGGTGATTGTACTGTCAACCTCCATGTGAAGACACTACACTAGATGATTTAGACATCAATTGTATGGCTGGTCTGAATGACCAAAGAGTCCCTTTAAGAGTGGGTTGCAACTAAGACAGCCTATGGGGTGTCAGCATTTTAGACGACTCCATTCTGGCCTGGCTACAGATTTGGTCAGCACTACCACCAGCTTTGTTTCTCTTAGCCTGCACATGAACTGTGCTGAGAGGTGCCAAGCTTCATACCCTTCCCACCTTGCGCCACACAGACAACTAATGTTTGGATGCTGGTTCTCAGCACCAGGGCAGTCCCCTTCACAGCCCACCCTGATGCTCCAAAGAATGGTGGGCTCTTTCAGGAAGGACACTTCACCCTTAGATGCTTAATGGAGTTTGCTATTTTTGATTTTTTTTTTACTTACTTACTTCATAGCCCACCTTTTTTGCTGAGAATGGGTGCAACATGCATACTTCACCTAGCACCCAATAATAAATGGGCTGCAGCATTCTGTAGCAACTGAAGTTTCTGAGTTGGCTTTAAGGGCAGATCCATGCAGTCTTGCTATGATGAAACCATGAATCCATCAGGATCTTCAGTTCATTTGAGTGTAGATGGAAGAAAGCATTTTTACAGCTGCACTGACTTGTCTCTCCAGCAATAGTTCTAGGTAACTCCTGGGCTCTTAACTGAGTCAGCAAGTATCAGTTGGACCTATATTATAGCAATCCTCCCTGTTCTTGTCATCCCTAATTATTGCGAGGGTCACCATTTGGCAGGTGATATCAGGGAAGTTCTCAACTCATTGCCTGTCCTTGCTCCAGCAAGCAGCAGGGGGGAAATGTGGGGCTCGAATACTGTCCTGTGATGTCAAGATATTATTTCCAGCCATGTAAATGGAAGTGGTATCACCAAGTTGCCAAGCACTCTAGCATTCCCTCAAAACTCTATGGTTTTATGGTGAGTCTCTGCCCCCAAAGTCATAACACCAAACACAATTATAAAATCATACCTTAAGATCGACCATGAAGCAGGTGGGGAAAAAGTTCCTTTACATGAACCAGTTTGAGGAAATCTAAAAAAAAAAAAATCCTCCTTGGCCCCTAATGGTGACCATCTAATCCCATGCAGGTCCAAGGACAGGTGGATAGGTAAGTGCAATCCACAAATGTATGTGTAGGGAAGTGTATGGCCTCTGTAACTCCATCTTTGTTACAGGCTGGTGTTTGACCTTTAGTTGCCCTGAGTTGTGTGAGGGGATGGCCATCAGGCTGCTCCCAAGAGAATATTCTTCTCTCTCATGCTTGTTAGCAGCTCTTATCCTCAAAGCCTGATTTGTTTCCTCTCACCACTAGATGCCAGGTGTGAGATGGCCTAGCTCATCTCAATGCTTGGGATAGCTTGATTAATGATTTCTTGACTGGTAACCAACAATTAGGATATAAAATGTTTTGCATCTTGTCTCAAAGTCTGATGAAGTTGCACTGTGTATTTGTGCACTTGAGACCCAGAGGATGGGAACTTAGCCTGCTATTTCTGTAAACTTTATCATTAGTTATTAAAATCTCACTGTAAGCAAACCTGGATATTGCATATCATTTCTTTGGGATTTCTATGAACTTTGGACCTCTTGGCCAGAGTCCCAAACAAGAAGGTAGAGCCTGCTTATAGGAATCTCCCTGACACCTCCCAGCTTGTTGGGCTCTAGCCCAGTTTATCACTGATGCCTTGTGACACACATGGAATACAAGAATTGGCACAATGGTTTAATCAAAGCCGTGAATGAACTTATCCTCAAGATCCTGTAGTCTCAAAAGTCAGGGAGTGGAGATGAAAGTCTGGCATCTAGAGGATTCTTCTAATTTTCCCAGACAGTTTGTTGTACTACTTGGTGGTTTGGTCTGGCCCTGCCAGAATTGCAGACAGAAGCCTAGAGTGAGCATACAGACTAATGTAATAATACAATGGCACTACTTGCTGATTGGGTTTTGTAAAAATCCTTTGTAACATATTTGCAGGGCCGGCCCCAGGTGTCTGGGCGCCCTAGGCAGGACAGCCTGGGGCACCCACCCCACCGGGGATGCCAACCTCCCGGTGGGGCCTGGAGAGGGCCCAGCCTTGTCCTGGGCGCCTCGCACAGCTGCGAGGCACCCGGGGAGAGCCGGGAACGGGGCGGCGCGGCTCTCCCGGGCCCCTCGCAGTTGCCAGGCGCCCAGAGCGAGCCGGGGACGGGGCGGCGCGGCTCTCCCGGGCCCCTCGCAGTTGCCAGGCGCCCGGAGCGAGCCGGGGAAGGGGCAGCGAGGCTCTCCTGGGCCCCTTGCAGATGCCAGGTGCCCGGGGAGAGCCGGGAACGGGGCGGTGCGGCTCTCCCGGGCCCCTTGCAGCTGTGAGGCACCCGGGGAGAGCCGGGGAAGGGGCAGCGCGGCTCTCCCGGGCCCCTCGCAGTTGCCAGGCACCCGGAGCGAGCCGGGGAAGGGGCAGCGAGGCTCTCCTGGGCCCCTCGCAGATGCCAGGCGCCCGGGGAGAGCCGGGGAAGGGGCGGCATGGCTCTCCCGGGCCCCTTGCAAGTGCGAGGCGCCCGGGGAGAGCCATGAATGGGGCGGTGCGGCTCTCCTGGCCCCCTCGCAGCTGCGAGGGGCCCAGGGAGAGCCGGGAACGGGCGGGCTTGGAATGCCCGCCCCTTCTCTCCCAGTGGCAGCGCGGCTGAAGGGGGAGAGAAGCCACTCCGCTGCCCCTGCCTCCTCTCCCCCGGCTTTGGGGAGAGGGCGGGCAACCTCCGCTGCCGCCTGCCGCCTCCTGAGCCCCGGTGGGGCGCTCGGGGAAGTGGGGGGGGCTTTTCCTGGGAGGGGCCGGGCGCGGTTTGGCACCCCTGCAGCCGGCACGCCATGCCCCCAGGGAGGAGGGGGAGGGCGACTTGGGCCCTCGGTGGGTGCTTTTCCGTGGCGGTGGCAGCAGGGGGATCCTGCTGGCCGCCGCCGGCCACTCTCCTCCTCCTCCTCCCCCCCCAGGGAGGAGGGGGAGGGTGACTTGCGCCCTAGCCGGGCGCTTTTTTGCGGCGGGACGCCTGATTAAGGCAGCGGCGGGGGGCTTTGGGGGGGAGTGGGCGAGCGCCTAGGCGAGCGCCTAGTTCGCCCAATGGGCGATCCAGCCATGCATATTTGCCTTTTATATGATCAAATACATTGAGCTTTCTGCATTTTTTTTCTGGCTACAACCAATTTAGACCCCAGATCAGTATATAAATGAATTCAGGATCAAAACAAAACCCTACATTTCTTAAACATAAATGTGGAATAATTCTTGCAAAATAAGGGTATGTTTATAACAAACGTGGACAATTTAGTTTGGAGTGATTTTGGAAGAAAGGTACAGTCGACACTCACTTCTGACACTTGGCATGCCAAGTTACTTTCAGTAGAGGTTTCTGGGAAGAATTAGAAGATGGGGGGAAAAACAGCTTCTCATAAGAAAGGTGACATGACAATTTTCCGTGCAAGAGCAAATTCAGTGGCCAGAAATGGCAAGACTTATGTTACTGCCAGAAAGCAAACGAAATTGCAGTTGTGAGTTTTATAGCAGAAGTAAATTCAGGAGCTGTGCAAAGAGCCGGTAGACCGTGCCGATCTGAAGCTAATGAAACATTTGATGAGCAGTAATGAAAAAGAGAATGTGCACGTCTACCTCGGGTGACAGCCGGCTAGCAAATATTTAGCCGAGATTAAACAAGAGGTACTCCCCACTCATGAAATTCCTCATTGCACATGGCCCATATGAAGGATATGTTTATATTTGGGCTGGCAATATATTGACAAGGATATTTTTTAAAGAAGAAGAAGAAGAATGGTTGCTGATGACTGAAAGGGCCTTGTATGATCTGGGAAACATTGTACCAAAGCACTGGAAAATAAGTTCACCCTGCCTCCATTACCACCCCTTCTCCTCCCACACAGGATCCATGAAAAGCCTTGTGCAGTGAATCTCTGGCACGACAACTACAAAAGCCTTGTGATCATAATTGCACATTTGTGTAGTGATAATGCTAGCTTCCTTTTGTGTGTTCTTCCCCAGCATTGTGGCAGCTACAAGGGATGCCTGAATCCAGTATTGTAAAAGGGAACAGTATTGTGTCAAGTAAAGAGATGGCAGTTTTTCATTTAACGTAATTGCATGTGGGGACAGCCATATCCTCACGATGCAGGGCAAGGAAAGGAAGACACAACCTCCCAGCTGTTGGGAGATCTGAAACCGTAAAAACATAAGAAGAACCTTGCTTGACCCATCTTGTCTGACATCCAGTTTTCCACAATGGCCAACCAGCTGCTCCTGCAAGGGCATAGGGTTAATCTTCTCTTGTTGTTGCCTCCAAGCAGCTGGAATTCAGAGGTGCACAGCCTTGACATCACCAGTACGTACATGGACAGAGCCCTGCTCTGGAAAATGCTAGATTTGGGGGCTGATGCCCGGGGAGGGTGGAGTTTTAGGGGATGTGATGTCACATCCTCTGTGGCACTCTAGGAATGTCCCCAGTCTCAGACAATGGAAACTCCTAGAGCGTCATTGATAATATGGCATCACTTCTGAGTCAAAGAGTAGAGAATGTGATGTTATTTTGGGGTGACACTCCAGGAATTACTACAATTTCTATGGTCTTTACCACAAAGAGGAAATTCCTAGAGTGCCATCATTGACACTGTCCCCCTGCATTTTTTTCCCACTCCTAAGATCATTGAGCATGGTGGACTGGGGCCTAGAACAGAGGTTTGCCCACCACAGCAGGTGAATGGCAAACCTAGTTGGGACTTGGAACTCTACCAGCACAATAGACATAAATCTGAGGGGTTTTCAGCAGACTGAGGATCTTGCAAGTGTGTGTTGTATCCTTTCAGGGGAACTGCTGCTGGTTTGGCAAGGTGCTTGCCAAATGATGAAATGTATATCTGTGAATGAACATAGACCACCCAAATGATGAGGGCCTCCTGTGGCTTCTTCTAATTAGGACACAAACCTAGTAGCTTCTGGCACTACTGCTTTGGAAAGTCTGGAAATGAAAGACTGGTATCATTTTCAGAGCACCTGTATTGACCAGTAGATCATCTAGTCATTTCAAAATGAGCCATTGCTCCATCAGGCTGTGAATTGTACATCTATCAATCACATTTTTATCCTATGCTTTCTCCAAGGATCGTACACAGTTCCCCCTCCTGCATTTTATCCTCTGTTTCCTCACCCTAAGTGGAAGAGACTTCTTGCATGTTGTTTACAAACACTGCACTTCTCAGGACTAAAATAGAACCCACACTGCATTGAGATGACAGCTCTGAGGACCAGCTTGTGAAACTAAGCACAGTTGACACTGCCCATTTGCAAGGTTCAGATGGAAAAATGAAAACATCTACAATGTGACATGCAGAGGCAAAGCTTATCTTTCACACTTAATTGGAATACCTGATGGTTAAAAAAAGGAGGCAGGAGGAAATGCAGTAATGCAGGGTTTATTTAGACATCACTTTAAGATGCTTTGGCAGGCAACTGTGGATTCACTTTGCAGCCTGCATTGGGGTAGCAATAGTGTGTTTGCACATGTGACTCTCAACTAGATACTCATCATTCAATGAGAAACATGAATGTGGGAAGCCACTCTTAAAACTCCATGACATATTTTTTGCTGTTTTGTGTTAACTTACAAGACCCCCCACACACACACACGCAGACATGTACACATTTTATTAAGAACAGATCCTATTAATGTGTACTCAGGGCTGGCTCGCCCATTAAGCGAGCTAGGCGCTCGCCTAGAGCGCACCAGCCACAGGGGCACCAAAAGGTGCCCCCGTGACAAGCCCCCCCTTCTTCCCAGGCTTGTTTGGGTGCCCCGCAGCCACGGAGCGCCCAAGCAAGCCGGCGCTGGGAGGGAAGGGGCGGGGGTTAGAATCCCCGCCCCTTCCCTGGCTTTCCTGGGGGCCCCACAGCTGAGGAGCATCCAGGAAAGCCAGCGCTCCGCCGCCGCCCCCGGTCTCCAGGCCCCACCGGGAGGTTGGCATCCCCAGTGGGGGGCGCCCCAGGCTGTCCTGCCTAGGGCACCCAGACACCTGGAGCCGGCCCTGTAGTGTACTCAAATGTGAACATGAATTTTACTGGTTGATTTGGGGACCATCACTCTACTTCACAGGGTTGGTGCAAGTATAAACGGGAAGGACAGAACCATGTATGACATTCTCAGTGTCTTGGACAAAGAATGGGATAAAAATGTAATGGACATAAATGGAGCTCAACAAGGCTTTCCTCAGAATGTATTTATTTCCTTTACATATAACCCTACCTTTCTTGCTAAGACTTAAGGTAGATTATGGAATATAAAACAGTGCAATCAGACATTCAGTGAGCAATGCAATAGGACCAGGATAGAATTAGAAAACAATGTGAATCACACATCTGTTTAATGCAAGTCATACTATAAACAATGCAGAAAGTGGAATTACAAAGGGAGAAGACAATGCAGTAAACGCAAGACATTAGCTGCCGTAATTGTTTCAGTAGACAACAATCCTATTCCATCACAAAGATTCCTTCCTGAACTGTTTTATTCTACTACAGCTCTCATCCTTTTTAAAAAAGGCCTCCCTGAACATTTCCATTTTGCATATTCTGTGGAATGACAGCAGATGGAGTGACTTCCTGATCTCTTTAGGCAAGCCATTCCACAAGGTGGGAGTCGCCACAGTGAATGTGTGTGAATACCCCATCTGCAAGGTGATGCATGCTGTTCTCAAATCTGAGAATCACAGGATGATTGTATGTTGCTCTTTTCTTCCTGCTGTGCATTATATTCAGTTACAGCTGCAATAGCTTCTTGCACTGGCTTCTAAGAACCAAAAATAGAAGGGACCAGGTGCAAAGACCCTTGAACCTATGACCATTGTAAGTTGTACTTCTGCACTGAGTCAGTACCTTTGAGTGGACAGTGCAGTAATCCTTGTAAGGCCTCATGCTTGATCATTCATTTCGAGTTTAGCTTCTTAGCTCCTCTCATACACTCTCAGTCACCAACCACACTCACTCATCACCCCTTTCTCCTAGGGTTGCCAGGTCCTACCTCTGATCTGGCAGGGGGCTCCTGGTCAGGATCTTCTGCCACACATACTTTGCACACATACAGAGTGATGACATCACCCAGAAGTGACGCCATTGCATTGCTGACATTGGGGTGGGGGGGTGACACTCTAATTTTTAATTTTTAAGTACTGGGTTCCATGGATGAGCAGACCCCAAGTCTAGTAATCAGCTCAGCTTTACTATTGATTCAGCAGATACAAGGTGAAACTCCAGGGCAAGAGCCCTGTTTAAATAGCATGCAAACACCACACCTAACCACACCCAACTCCCAATGATAGGCTATTTACATAACATTAATTCCTCACTGGTCACCTCCAGAGTCCGGGTAGGCTATAGTTCTAGAGCTCCAAGCTCAGTCAGTCTCTGGTAGACAGTCTTAGGATGTTCCAGCCCCAATACATAACACCCCTCCCCCATAAGTTACAAAGCACCTTAACGCACATAGTTTCCAAGATATGCTGGCTTGCACCTTTCCCAATGAGAACGTCTCAGCTTGGATGGTGTTGGCAAAGCCACAGGGGCTGTGTCTGGGGTCTAAGCAGCAGCGCTGGAGAAGGATGGCAAGTTTAGAACAGAGTCCCGGGGCTCTGGAACAGTCTGTATGGGTGTGGGCGACTCCACGCAGTCAGAACGGTCCCTAGTGTGCGGTGCATCACACTCCAAGCTGTGCTCCAACAGTGGTGGTAGTGGTCCCAGGTGGCTGACCTCTGAGGTGACTGCTGCTGGTTTGGTGGCGAAGCTGGTCGATGTGCCTGTGCAGGACCTGTCTGTTGTCTGTGGACACCTTGTACAATACTGGACCAGTGACCCTAATGACTCTTGCGGGAACCCACGCAGGACCGCTGGAGTAGTTCTGAGCATAGATAGGGTCACCTGGGAAGAAATCTCTGGGTGCTTCTTGGACCTCTGAAGTCAGGCAGTTCTCCGGCGCTCAGTTCAGGTGCAGCTGGTGTAACTGGGTTGTGAGGTGCCGGCCCATCAGGAGCTCTGCTGGACTGTGTCCAGTGGCAGAGCTCAGAGTTGCCCAGTGACCTAAGAGGAAGGCTGCCAACTGGTGCTCCCAGTTGCCCTCGATCAGCTGCCTGAGGGAGTCCTTGGTGGTCTGCACTGTACATTCCACTTGTCCATTGGTGGCAGGGTGGAACAGGGTGGACTGGATGTGTTGGATCAGCTACAGGTAAGAGCTTTCATCCAAACAATCCCAGGATGTGTCTCATGGAGGGCTGCTAAGACTCACTGGCACAGGGGGATGGTACCATGACTCAGCTTCCCCAGAGCAGGCACCCCTTGTGTGCAGAGAGTTTATCCCGATAAGATAAGAAAGCTGTAAAATCCAGGCCCACCCTGCTGTTGGGCCATCCCCTCCAAACCCAGTCCAAGATGCAGGAGATGATGTGGTCCTTGGTGAACTGGTGGGCAATGTCTGCAGCATGGAGAGGCCAGTTGGGGAGTTCCTCAATGAGGAGGATCTGATGCGCAGGAGCCGAGTCGGGGTCCATGGAATGCAATGGCAGGTGGCTGAGGGCGTCAGCATAACCCATCACCTTCCCCGGGTGGTATTGAAGGTCGTAGTAGTAGCCAGCAAGGAAGATTGACCAGCGCAAGACCTGAAGAGACAGCATTTGTGGTGTCTGGTGGTCTGGAGTGAAGAGGCTCAGCAGCAGCTTGTGGTCTGTTACAATGGTGAAGGGCTGGCCATACAGGAAGTCATGGAATTTCACCCCCACCTCAATCGCCAAACTCTCCTTATCTATCTATGCATAGTTGCACTTGGCAGACAACAGAATATGGGAGTAGTATGCCATAGGGACCTCCCGGCCATCAGGCAGTTTGAGCCCCAAGAAGGTGCCGACTCCGTAAGGGGAGGCATCACATGCAAGGATGACCAGTAACTGTTCATTGAATTGGGCCAGGACCAAACTGGATATCAGCAAATCCTTGACTACCTGGAAAGTGTCAGCTTGCCGGTGGCCTCAGACCAAGGCAGCTTTCTTGTCCAGGAGTTGGTGGAGGGGTTCCTCAATGGCCAACTTGTGTGGCAGGAAAGTGTGGCAAAAATTCAACTGACTAAGGAATGCCTGGAGTTTGGCCTTGGATTTTGGTGCAGGGGCATTGCTGATGGCCTTGACTTTGTCTTGCGCTGGGTGGATGTCCTCCAAGTCCACCAAAAAGCTGAGGAAGTTGAGGCAGCAGCCCTACTTTCACCCCCTTGGTCTTCTGCAACTTACCAAATATATAAAGAAACACACAGTTAAAACTTTAAATCATTACAACCTCATACTTGATAATACATTTTGAGCTTTATAGAGCAGCCAAAAAAAAAAAAGTCAGTTTGCCGCATCCCAAGGAGGGACCATGGCTGCATGGTAACGCATCTGCTTTGCATGCAGAAAGCTCCAGGTTTAATCCCATCTTCAGTTAAAAGCATCAGATAGCAGGTGATGTGAAAATGATAGTTTATCGTTAAGTACAGAAGTGTCTGTTCTGACTCTTTTCAAAAGAATTTGTAATCTAAAATCTGATACCGGAAGAGGCAGCAGAGTGGAGGAGAAGGTCACACCTGTGCCTCTGTCTGCTTTTGAGGCTATTAATTGCATGCTGGCTCTTCCAGTTTCCAGAACAAGAGGCATGATTGACGCCATGGGGGGGGGGGTATCTCATGGGATTTGATGACCCCTATGTGTGTCACCTAGGGGTTGTCAAATCTAACAATTTTGCCTTTTCATGGTCTGTTTACTGGTGTGGCCCTCTCTTTTGGACCTTTCCTGTTTTCAGACTCTGCAGAATGTGTATCGAGACTCAGGTGTGACTCTCTGTATGAAAAATTTGCTCTCAGAGGAAAGGGAGGGAAGGTAGAAGGAAAGCTCTATCTATACCTGAAGCATACATAAGTTGCATTCCAATTTAACCCTTTTAGCTCTCCTCAAAGAATCCTGGGGATTGTAGTTTGGCAAGGAACGGATGCAAATGCTATGAAGATCCCCAGTCCAAGGTTCTCTGCAGTGGGGGGATGATGATGGCTGTAATCCTAAAACCATTTTCCTGGGAGTAAGTTTCATTGAATAGAGTGGAACCTTTCTGAGTAGACCTGCTTAGGATTGCTCCTTAAGAAATTTGTTCTAAGGTTGTAGCATAGAAATGTCTGGAGGGCATATGCAGCAGCATGCTATTCATCTATTGCTTTTGGGAACTCTGGCAACTGTTCAAGTTAGGGAAATTCTCCCTTCCCAAGAGACAAGCAAGCTTCTCATATTGATTAAGCCAAGTTGTCAGGGGGTGTAACACATTCCTTATTAATGACTGCAAACCCTTTGCTAGAATAAACCAACTTTCACTCCTCATTATCTACAACTGTAATAAACTCCAGCCCACAATTATTCACAAGAATGAAGAATGAACACTGCTTGTATTTACTCTGGGTTCTACATGGAGGCTGTGTGGAACTTTTCAGTAGGGTTGCTAACCTCCCAATGGGGTCTAGTGATCTCTAGGAATTATCTCCCAACTACAGAGATCAGTTCCCCTGGAGAAAATGGCTGCCTTGGAGGGTGACTCCATGGCATTAAACCCTGCTGAGGTGAGGTCCCTCCCCTTCCTAAACTTGCCCTCCATAGGCTACACACTTAAGTCTCCAGGAATTTCCCAACCCAAAGTTGGTGATCATACTTCTAAGGCTGCATTTCATTATAGATCACGTTAGGGTCGCCAGGTCCCCCTTTGGCCACCAGCAGAAGGTGGGCAGTTCAAGAGTCCAGGGTGGGCAATTTGGCTGACATGGGAATCCTAAAAAAAAACTTTCCTGGGAGTAAGCTTCTATTTAATAGACCTGAGAAGGAGTCTAAGGAGACTTGTTTAGGATTGCTCTCTAAGGCTGTAATCTGAATTTCACCTGATTAAGACCTCACTGAACTTAGTGGAATTTACTTATGAGTACACATTCTTACGACTGCACTATAAATGATTTCGGCTCAATTCAAAACTGTACATATATGCTCCTAAACCAGCGCACAGGAATAAAGCACAGCAATACAAATGACATTAACATCCAATGCAAACATCCATGGGAAGAGCTTTCTTTGCTGAGCTGCAGCTGGGCACACAATGGAGGGACAAGTGGCTGTTTTCTGCCCTACTTTGGATGGGACATTTATTTATTTAGACTTTTATCCCACCCCCTCCCCTAGAATGGGGCTGAGGGCAGCTAACAACACAACAGTATAATAACAATAATAAAAACGTGATTTCAATGAAATCCAATTGAAACTTGATGAACAGCTTTTGGCATAAAAATTCACAGTGTTGTCAGTAGAGTCCACCAGGATTATATTAGTGACATGCTTGGTGGAATAACGCTGTCTTACATGCTCTGTGTAATGCAGACAAGTCCTGCAGAGGGAAGCAGGAATGAGGAAGGGGCTCTCCTATGGAGCTGGATGTCTTATGGTATTATTGTCCCGGGCAGTCTAAAGGGGGAAAGGCTCTTTCACTTGACTCAGCTGTCCATATGATCCTTATTTCCCAGCAAACGCTGTTCCTATTTTGTCCCAATTGGGCCTTTTGGTGAATTGGGGGGGGGCTACCTTTTAAAATATTGTTGGGTGAACTGGCTTTCCTTCCATGTCCCCATAACCATAGGTCCAAATAATGGGCTGGGTGCAGATCAATTGGCAATTGTCCCCAGTTTCTCCTTCCTGCCTCAGACTCCCTTCGCATCATTCCTCAGGGTCATCGACCCCACTGGAGCAATATTTGGTGGAGATCAGTGGGCTACAGTGAGAGAGGTAGGCAGGAAAGTTCTGCTCTTCTGTTGGAAAATTTAGCCTGGATCTGATCCAATCCATTTGTCTGAATACTTTGGAACTGCAGCCATTCTGTATTCACATCCACTTTAAGATTCATTACTATAGTAAATATTCATAGGGGATTTTTTTTTAATGCAGACTCCCCAAAGGCAAACAAAATAGAGCATAATTTCTTTTAAAAAAAATAAAAAAGGAAAGTTGTGGTCAGTTAGTACACAGCTTGCTTCAAAATGCAGAATGTGCTGCTGCAGAGTGATGGCTCCACGGTGCAGCCAGGAGAGACGATCAACATGCAGGCAGAGGCTGGCTTCATTCAAAATGAGGCAGAATGTGACAGATGCACAAAAGATTTAATTTTATTTATTTATTTCAGTATATGCATAGAGTAACTTTCCACTAAAAGTCCCGAAGGCAGTTACAGTGCAATAAGATACAATAAAAGTTGTTTGTTTTTTAAAAGTAAAATACAGTAACAATTCAGTTAAATGCAATAAAAATCCATTAAAACCAGGTTTTCAATAAAGCCCTATATTCAGCCACCTAATATGAAAGAGTAATGGTTAAGGATGCTCCCAAATTCTTCCCTGAGCAGAATTCCCCCCCGGAACACCCTTTTCTAATCCAAGTTATCCATATCATGAAATGACCTTAGATTCAGGTGGGTAGGTCTCTCCACCTATTTTTCCAAACACAAAATAAACACTCAGATAGCTTTCAAAGGAAATTATGAAGATAGGTTCATCACATGCTACTGGCCATGATGACTAAATTGAACCTCTGCGCTCAGAGGTGCTGTGCCATCGAATAGCAAGAGAGAGAGCGTTCGTCTAGTTTGGTGTAGTGGTTAGGAGCAGTGTTCCCTCTAAGCTGAGTTAGTGTGAGCTAGCTCACAGTTTTTTCGCCTCCAGCTCACACATTTTTGCCTTAGCTCAGGAAGGACAGCTCCAGAGCAAACTAATTTATGCAGCAGCCAAATCGCTCACTCACAATTTTAATGCCAGTAGCTCACAAAGCAGAATTTTTGCTCACAAGACTCCACAGCTTAGAGGGAACATAGGTTAGGAGTGCAGACTCTAATCTGGGAGAACCGGGTTTGATTCCCCACTCCTCCACATGTAGCTGTTGGTGTGACCTTGGGTCAGTCATAAGTTCTTTCAGAGTTCTCTCAGCCCCACCTGCCTCACAAGGTGTAAGCCACTCTGAGACTCCTTCAGATAGTGAAGGGCAGGGTATAATTCCAATCTATTCTTCTTCTTCTGAGCCCTGGACATTGACCTTTAGGAGTTTCTGGAATGCTGTCTTAGCTGGATCTCCGATCTCATACAGTAGGACTTGTCTTGGGTTTGTACTAGAAAGGCCTGTTTTTTCTAACCAATTAGTTATCTGCAGACAAGAATCAGAACATCTTTTACAATAAGAATTTGGAGATGTGAAGGATAACTCCAGACTTTCAGGGCCCCCGTGACTGTACGGGGAATTTTCTTTGGTACTGCCCTTTCCTCCCCTAACAACCTCCTGTCATTTGGCCCCTCCCTTTGGCTCTTCTCTTCTTTTTCTAGCCGCACCCTGAAGACAGGGCAGAGGAAGGAAGCAGATCGATGCCAGCTCTATCCCTCCTTGTGGCTGCTGCTCTACCAAGGAAGGGAAGGCAAAACAGAGTTGTTCAGGGTGGTGAAAACCAGGGAGGAGTGCGAGGCACTCCAAAGGGATCTGTTGAGGATGGGTGAGTGGGCGTCAACGTGGCAAATGGGGTTCAATGTGGCCAAGTGCAAAGTGATGCACATTGGAGTCAAAAATCCTAAATATAAATACACGTTGATGGGGTCTGAACTGGCAGAGACGGACCAAGAGAGAGATCTTGGAGTCATAGTGGATAACTCGATGAAAATGTCTAGACAATGTGTAGCTGCAATAAAGAAGGCCAACAATATGCTGGGGATTATTAGGAAGGGAACTGATAACAAATCAGCCAGTATCATCATGCCCCTGTATAAATCATTGGTGTGACCTCATTTGGAATACTGTGTACAGTTCTGGTCACCACATCTCAAAAAGGATATTATAGCATTGGAAAAAGTGCAGAGAAGGGCAACTAGAATGATAAAAGGGTTGGAACACCTTCCCTATGAAGAAAGGTTAAAATGCTTGGGGCTCTTTAGCTTGGAGAAACGACGGCTGAGAGGTGACATGATCGAGGTTTATAAGATTATGAATGGGATTGAGCAGGTTGAGAAAGAAGTACTTTTCTCCCTTTCTCACAATACAAGAACTCGTGGGCACTCTATGAAATTGCTGAGCAGTCGGGTTAGAACAGATAAAAGGAAATACTTCTTCACCTAAAGAGTGATTAACGTATGGAATTCACTGCCACAGGAGGTCGTGGCAGCTGCAAGCATGGACAGTTTCAAGAGGGAATTAGATAAACATATGGAGCAGAAGTCCATCAGTGGCTATTAGCCACAGGGTATAGATGGGAACTCTCAGTCTGGGGCAGGTGATGCACTCTATTCTTGGTGCTGGAGGGGGCAGCAGTGGGAGGGCTTCTGGTGCCCTGGCCCCACTGCTGGACCTCCTGATGGCACCTGGTATATTTTGGCCGCTGTGTGACAGAGTGTTGGACTAGATGGGCCATTGGCCTGATTCAACATTGGCTTCTCTTATGTTCTTATGTTCTTAACAGTGCTAACTTACTCCTGTTAAAAATGATGTTGGTGGTGACAGCAGTGGGCTCCTAGGAAGCCCGGAGGCCCCAGCAACTATTCCACCTTGCTGACTGCTGATGCTGACAACGGGCACATTTTTATATTCTAGTAGGGCTGACTTTTCTTTTCACTTACCTCCCCAGTGTCCTTTTGTATCATCCAGCTTTGTGAGTTCTCTTCTCTGCCTGGTTGTTGGTGCTGGCATATCATGGCAAAAGATCCCTGGGACCACTTTACCTTATTTACTGCAGGATACAGAATGAACATTGCACTCAAGGCTAAATAGTTCTTCATGGCTTTCTGTACAATCCCAAATACTTTTAAAATGTCCAATAGAAATGTTGCCTACCGGTTGGTTTAATAAGAGAAAAAGTGACACAGAAATACACTTTTACAACAGCCATTCCTCACCCCCCCCTTGCGTTCTCCCCTCCAAATATCTGTTTTGCTCATATTGGAAATGAAATGTATGTCATTTTGGAGTGGAGTAACTGAAAACCAGGAGCTATTTTTTCCCTGTTTACTGCTGTGTGCTTTTGCAGAACAAATGGTAACCATGTGGAAAAGCAATGTTCTGGCTGTAGGCTGGAACTGGACTGGAAGAAAGAAGAGAACAAGCACATGCTTTCAGAATGTGGGTGAACATAAGAACATAGGAAGAGCCCTTTGGGTGAGACCAAAGGTCCATCTCTTTCAGCATCCCATTTCCAACAGTAGTCAGACAGGTTCCCCCTAGGACATTTACATGAAGGACATGAAGGTGATGGCCTCCCCCCTTATTTTTATTCTCAGAATTCAGAGGTATACTGCCAGCAAATATGGATATTCTATTTAACTGTCATATCCTCTATCTATTGTGAGACATATGTGCCACAATTTTTCTACTCCTCTTTAAAACCATTTAGACTAGGGGTCATCACCACATCTTGTGGCTGTGAATTTTACCCCTCCCCAATTATGCCTTGTGTGAAGAAGTAGCTTCTTTGATCTGTCCTGAACCTATTGGCAATCAATTTCATAGGTTGGCTCCAAATTCTAGAGTTATAAAAGAACAGGGAAGTAGCTCATTTATTTTTTTTAAAAAAATGATGTCCTATCTCCTTTGAAGTCAAGCGCATGCAAGGACTGGCATCTTTTGGTCTAGGAGCAGAAGTTTCATGCAGACAACCAACCTCAAAAACTAGGAAAAGACTGGGTTCCTCCAAATTATATCATATCAACTTCACTAGACCCACACTGGATCTCATTCTAGCCTTGTAATTGGTTGAGATAGATACCTCTATTAACTCAGTTCCACTCCAGTCTCCAATGTTGTGCTGGTAACCAAGGCTCAGTAAGCTAGACTTCCCTGCTTTGAGTGACTGAGTTATCATTCCTAATTTTTAGCTTATCTGCTCCCTACCTGGTTTCATTTCTAAGCTGATTGGATATCGGTCCCCATCAAGAATCCAAAGTATTCTTCCATCCCTAGCTTTCATCTGGTAGATTTATTTCTATCGTATTAGCTCCTGACAGTAAACTTCGGAGATAATATTTGAGAAATATTGGAAATCATTGTTTTGTACAAAAAGGATTTTGCTTCCTGAAAAAGCATAGCTCCTTGTTAAAATGACCAGTCAGAAAACTAGACAAATAGATTTCCCCCCCAAGATCTATCTTATATTATAAAATAGAACATTCATAACAGCTTCCTCTTTTATCCCAAAGACTCATCACATATTTATCCTACCCTTCCTTGAAGAAGTTCACAGTGCCATACATGGTTTTCCTTTCCTTTTCTTTATTTTCACAACAACCCTATTAGGATAAACTCACCCAGCAAATTTCATGACAGAATAGGGATCTACACTCCCATTTTTAGTCCACCAATCTAAACACTGCAACACAATGTTCCCTCCCCCAGCTATGTTATCAGTGGACTGTTCATAAGGCCCTCCCTCCCTCCCTCCCTCCCTCCCTCCCTCCCTCTGTCTCTCTTAATTCCACTAAATTGTTTTTGTGTTCCTTAAAAGTAAAAAGTAGAAGGGCAAAATCAATCTCTAAATCCAACAAATGAAGCATACCTCAAAAAGTGCTAAGCAATCTGTTCATCAAAGGCCTCCATAAAATGAGTGGTGTCAGATACCTTAAAATATGTATGATATACCCCTTCAACATGTTTGTTTGTTTATTTATTTATTTACTTACTTTGTTTATACCCTGCTGCTCTCTCCATTGGGGACCCCAAAGCATCTTATTAGGGATGGGCATGAACCGGCTCACAAACTAAAGTGAAGTGAAATTCATGGCAGGTCAATTGGCATGAACTTTCCACAAACTTTCAAAGGGTTCCTGGCAGTTGGTGAAAGGATACATTTCCAGACAGACTGTCTCCACTCAATATAAAATGTTCAAAGCAATGGGGGAGGGGGTGGAACTTGAAGGGCATACAGAGAAGCAGCCAGGGCACTTCCCCTGAGACTTTGATGTCTCTAGCTTGCACAGGTTCTGTTCTATAAGCTCCTGAAACTCCTGAACCTGTGCCTGTCATTTCCCCAGAAAACACTTTCCTCGGGGATGCCTTTTTTTGGAGACTGTAACTTGAACCCCATAAATCCAATCCTCCCCAAACTTGGAGGGCAGTAGAGGAGTATCAGCTAGAGGTCCCTGCAAGCCTGGTGTCTCTAACATGCCTGGGGGGTTCTACTACACCACAAAATTCATGAACCAAACTGGTTCGTTTGGCTCCTAAAAATTCATAATGGTTTGTGAAACCAGGCAGGCCACAAACCATGAACTGAACAGAACTGGATTTTCCCAGTCCATGCCCATCCCTACATCTTATATCATTCTTCTCTCTTCCATTTCACCCTCACAACAATTCTGTGAAGGAGATTATTCTGGGAGTGTGTGACTGGTCCAAGGTCACCCAGCAAGCTTCCATGGCAGAGTGTGGAATCATACCTAGGTCTCAAAGATCCTAGTTCGAGACTCTAACTGCTACACCACCCTGACCTCGGAGGCAGTGGTCATTTCATGTCTTCTATAGGTGATGCTTGGAGAGGACACTTGCAAGAAGAGCACATGACATATCCACTGCTTCTGGTGAAAAGATAATATAACTTTTCATGATATGCTGGAAACATGTCAGGAAAAAAATCTTTTGGTGGGTTTCAACAAATTGATTTTTGAGAACTTTTGAGGTTTGCTTCATCTCATTTGGTTTTTTTTAACAGTGCAAGTAGTGCTTGGGTATATATTCAGCCAATGCACCTGGGCTTCCTCCACCAACTGACAGCCAGAACTGAAGTTGAAAAGGGCATAATTTTGCAACCTTCCCTCTGAGCAGAAAGAGCAATCTGGAAAAGAAGAAAATATTTCCTTTTGTAAGAATCAAATGCAGCCTGCAGTTTCAGCCTTTGCAACTAACCTCTTCTTCCGTTTTAAAAACTCAGCATTTGTATAATAGTTTTTGCATAATAGTCCTATTTACAAGTTTATAATGTGGGTCAGATCTTGGCATGGCAATAACATAAGCTTCATCTAGTACTTGTGGTGATTTATTGGCTCCAAATACGTTGGTTAAAAAAAATAGAAAAGTATCCTTGTCAATTTAGAACTTGGATGTATGTAAGCTTTTTGCCCAGAGAGACTATCCATCTTTGCCCATTACCTTAAAACAATGTTACTTTGTTAACCAATCAATAAAGCCTACTTTAGATGCAAAGATTCATTATGGACTTCCTGCCAAGCTCAGCTGCAGTGCTTGCTAATCTTCACTATGCCTGATCCTGCTTTGTTCTGAGTGCATCTGGGAAAGGTGCTCATTCCATCAATGTCAGGTCTATTCTAATAACAGCTGTGTGTACAGGTGACTTCTGGTCACCTCTGAATATATCCCCTACCCTGTACATCTGGGGCGGATAGAATAGAATGTGACTCCAAGGATGGTTGATCAATTTATACATTGCAGGATCAGAGTTGGAGCCACTTCTAATGATGTTGGTATGGCAAGTAACTCTGTCACCCAATCCATACAAAACCATTTCCTATAGACATTGCCAGAGAGGTGTCCTGGGCCACAGCCAGTTTTCCTTACTATGTAAAACTGTAATGTTTCCAGGTAGGGACAGACCTTTCTTTTGTAGGGTGGTAGGTAGGGTGATATAGGAAGTCTGTCCTGAAAGCAACTTGGTAGAGTAGGATTCAACCACTAAACTAAACGAATTGACCAGCCCTGATTTAAGTTCCCCTTAAAAACTCCTGTTGTGTTCACAGTCATAGTAGCTAAAGGCAGAAATTTACCAGAACATAAAATCCCATGCTTTACATTTCACATCACAAGTTAAATAAGAGGCCTTTGGTCATGTGAAAGAGAAGCAACTGCACCCATTGTCCCCACCCTGGTTACAGTCCTAGTGGTATGAGATCCTACCTTGCCATAAGATGTCTCATGGTTATGAGGCCGTGCTTGGGGTTGGGGTGAAAAGGAAAGTGGCAATTAACTCAAGAGCTAGATTTATTGAGAAACATTCACAAATATATCAACAATCAGAGTAGATTATGGAATCTTCCAGGGGTCCTTAATCAGTGAAGGGATGGTGTGGGAGGAAGAGGAAGAGTAATCCAGTATTCAGCTTGGCAGCAGCTTCTACTGTATTTTTTCCCCATCTAGCTGAGCAAAAGTTGGATTTATATGATTGGACCACAGCTGCTGAAGCTTGATATACCTGTCAAGCCCATTATACACTGTGAGGGGCAGCAAACGTATCTAATTGATGTACCTGTACAATATATTTATGGACATGTATCTGCTTTATTCACACATTACATCCTAGGCCTAAAGAAACCCCCTTTATGTGTACACTTAAAAACTGTAATGCATGAAGTCTACATTGGATCCTTTAAGATGTTGTCTAATGACAGCTAGCATGGTGTAGTGATTAAGAGTGGCAGACTCTGATCTGGAGAACCAGGTATGATTCCTCAATCCTCCATATGAAGCCGATTTCCGGTTTAAACATTTCGCTCCTTGGTCATATCCCCGTCTCACTCCGATGGGGTTGTGCAGAGACTTGGCTGACGGGAAGGGTCTGAGCAGGTCCCAAACCCTCCCGGGGTCTCTGTAGAAGACCCCCAGCCTGGAGAGCTGAGGAGAGCCTCTTCCAAGGCGACGGCCAAGGAATCGAGGCTCACCTTTATCTCCAAAAGGTTCCGTCGCCGAAGAGCCAGCATGGCGCCGAGAGACGATTGCCGGATCAGCGGACATGATCAACAGCTGTTGAAAAGCTTCTAAAAGATCTCCAAGTCTGCAAAGTGTGAGTCAAGCATTGTTCAGGTGATTTAAGCAAACAAAAGCCTTGGTAGTAATTAGAAGTGCCTAAGGGCAAAGCGGCAGGGGGGAGGGAGACGCTCAAGAGTTCACCCCCCCTTTTGAAACAACACAGTTTTAAAGCGATCTTTAAGAACAACCTGGAATTAAGCTATGCGCATAAGAGGATTGGCGAAAACAAAAGCTGCAAAATAAAGAAAAGCAGATTAATTTCTGCTAACTTTTATTTTGTTTTGGGAAACTTACTTCTTGTTGATATTATGGCTGGGAGAGGGCAGAAGCCGGCTCTGGAGAAAAAAACGTCAACCAGAAATGGTATTCCAATGACTCCCTCCCACAACCAGGAAGTAGCTGCAGAGATGTCTACATTGCTGGCGAATGCACTGCACCCCCTAATGGAGCAGAAGACCAATCTCAATGCGAAAATTGATAATTTGCAAAAGCAGATGACTCAAATGGATAGAAGGACCTCAACAATGGAAAAGACTTTTTAAAAAATGGAAAAACAGACTGAGAGTATTAATAAAAGAGCGGATGAAGCAGAAAAGGAGAGACTCTCCAATAAAAATCAACAAATACAGGTACAGCTGGAAAGATCTATGCACATTCTCCGATTCCAAGGGGTTCCAGAAGAAAAGAACGAGGATTTGAAGAACATTTTGTCAGAGACTTTGGCTCCAATAATGGATTACAAACAGGAAGATTTACTGAAGGAAATGGACTGGGCCTACAGGGCTTATCCGGATTTCATCAAAAAGAATAAACTCCCTGGAGAAATATGTTTGAAATTTACGAGAAGATCTACCAGAGACCGAGTACTAAAAGCCATGCAGGGGAACCCTCTAAAAATTAAGAATGAAGAAATAAGGATATTGAAGGATATCCCCTTTGAAGTTAGAAAGGGGAGGAAACTCTACAAGGAGCTTACTCTCTCTCTACATAAGAAGGGGGTCCTGTACAGATGGCTGTTTCCTGAAGGACTGAGTTTTAAATACGGGGACAGAAAATACAATATTGACTCTGTTCCTAAGGCTAAAAAAATTTGTGGAGCAACACTTGAATCCAAAGCAGCACAACAAAGACAAGAAACCAAGAAAAGCTGAGGAGGAAGAAGTAGAAGAAGAGGAATCCTACTCACAGGATTCAGAAAGCAGTAGTCCAATGCTCTTTAGTTCTGCAGGCACATCAGATTCAGAGAAAGGAGTAGCCGCTCCCAAACCCCGAGGAAAGAAGAAATACAAGAAGAAGAGACTCTAAGACCAAGATAATCATGGAAGATGCAGTTTTTGATTAACTAAGCGATTTCTACAATTTTTTTTTACTTTTATAATTTTTTGTTAACTTTTCTATAAGGCTCTGTAACACCAGGTGACAAATGATACAAATGTATCGTGTCACCTTGTTAGTCTTCCCTTCCCCATGTCCAGTAGAGGTTTGTTTTTTTCTTTTTCTTTTTCTTTCTCTTAGAAGTAGGGCTTAGTTTCCTTCCCCCATCCTGGTAGAGTTTTTTTTGTGTATTAGTTTTCCCTACCCATGTCCCATAAATTTTTAGAGGTAGAGATTAGCAACCTTTCCCCATATCCCATAGTAAAGTAAAATTAATAAAATCCCCTTCGGGTGGTATTAAAAAAAATTCCCCCATATGAAGCCTGCTATGACTCTGGGCCAGTTTTCTCAGAATTTCCTCAGCCCCACCTACCAAGATGCCAGATATGGGGAAAGGAAGGGAATGCAGTTGTAAACCCCTTTGAGACTACACCAGTTTGGTGTAGTAGTTAGGAGTGTGGACTGTAATCTGGGAGAACTGGGTTTGATTCCCCACCTCTCCACATGCAGCTGCTGCATGACCTTAAAGAGCAGTTCTCTTGGAGCTGCTCTTTAAACAGCAGTTCTCTCAGAGCTCTCTTAACCCCATCTACCTGTGGGTGACTGTTGTGTGGAAATAAGGAAACTGTAAGCTGCTCTGAGACTCCTTTGGGTAGTGAAGGGCAAGGTATAAATGCAATCTCCTCCTCCTCCTCCTCCTCCTCCTCCTCCTCCTCAGGGTAGAGAAAAATGGGGCATAAAAACCTACTCTTCTTCTTGCTGTCCAATTTCACCATGTCTGGAAGTTCATGCTTGGGGTGAAACATCTGAGGGGTTGAGGGAAATGAAAAATAATTAAAAATCTTTTAAATTAACAGAATATCTCTAGGGGAGTCATACATTCTTCTTCTGAATCAGCTCTGAACCAATAGCATAAAAGTGTTGGTTGCTAGAAGATGCTTCTTTAACTGTTACCTATTAACATCATTTCAAGATTTCTATACCAGTCATGCACAAAAAAACATATGGCTGAAAATTTCTTCCCCTTTTGTTCTTTTTTTTTGAAACCTTCTCTGAGAAAGGTGCCAATGGCTTACAGCTGTTTACAAGGCTGTCTGCTGGGATGTTTTTCTCGTATAGCAGAAGGTCTTATTCTGTGAAGAGAAAGCTGTCATTCATGCAGTTGCTTCTAGTGACTCTTTGGAATGACAGAGTTCACCCTCAGATTCTCATCTGCAGAAAATGCCATCTGCCTCCTCCTTGAAACAAGGACGGCTTAAGATGACAGACGGATCAAAATGACAAGCAGGACTTTCTTGCTTTGCAGCCATCTCATGGCTGGCTCTGGGGCCCATCAGAGCAGGCCAGGTGCTGGAAAGTTGAGTCCGATAGGAAGGAAGTTCATGAAGATTCTGCACAGAACCTTCAGTTCAAGACACCACAAGGTTATCTCTGCAACTGGAGATTTAGGAAATAACTACCTGTTATGTGCCAGTGCCTTTGATTATTATTCCCTGATAGCTTTCTTTTTAATGCAATGCAGATGCAGGAGCTGTGATTTAAAGGTGGGAGACTGGTATGTCCTTAGGGTTGCCAACCTCCAGGTAGTACCTGGAATTCTGGAATTACAGCTGATCTCCAGATGACAAACATCATGCTCCCAGAGAAAAGGGAGAATGGACTCAATTGAATTACATTCCCATGGAGCTTTCTCCCCTCCCCTCCTGAGTTTTTGCACTCCCCAGACACTTCCCCCAAACTTTGAGGATGAGAAATTCCCCAGGCCAGAGCTGGCAACACTATGAAGTGGAGGAATGTGCCATCCAGTCACAAGTGACTCATGGCAGCCCTGTCCTCAGTGTATTCCCTGTAAGAGAAGAGTAGAGATGGTCTGCCATTCCCTTCCTCTGCATAGCAACCCTAGTCATCATTAGTGGTCTTGCATCCAAGTATCGGCCATGGCTGACCCTGCTTAGCTCCCCATTCCTGATGACCTCAGGAGAAACTGGGCCAATCAGGCTGCAGGGAAATCATATAGAGGGTAGTTAATTAAGTCTAATGCCAGTTCACTTCCTAAAATTGCTGCCCACTGCTGCTTTTACCCAAATGGGAAAAAATGTATAGGCAGTAGGCACACTCCCCTCCCCCATAGCAGTTTCAAAATAATGAGGAAAAACAACCACTACAAGCTATGGTCATTATTACTTCTGCTGGAAGAAATTTACACCCCCTTTATATAGGATTTATAAAGGTGTTGACCATTAAAACTATATATGGCTTGGGACCAGTATATCTGAAGGACTGCCTGCACCCTTACAAACCTAGCTGAACTCTGTGGCCACCTATCAAAGCTCTGTTACAGATGCTCCTGCCTTCTGAGATTAGGAGAGTGGCAACCCATGAGAGGGCCTTTTTGGTCATGGCAGCAAAACTCTGGAACTCTCTCCCCAGAATGGCCCACCTGCTTCCTTCAGTTATAGTGTTCCGCCAGCATGTGAAGACATTTTTTGTTTTGTCTGGTGTTCTTTCAGTGATCTCTCTTTCCTGCCCTATGTTTTCTTTTCTTTTTCTTTTCTATGTGTATTTTAGCTTTGGTTTTAATTGTTTTAATGGTAAGTTTTTGTTTGATTTTAAAGATTTTCAAGATATGTTTTCATTCTCTTTGTTTTTAAACTGTTAGCCACCTTGATGCCCCGGATGAGGGCAGAAAGGTGGGGTATAGATTTTGTGAATAATAAATAATAGAGCTGCCCATTAGGTGAGTTCAGATATGGTGCTTCATATGTGGCCTAGTTTTATTTTCATGAATGACATGGGCAAAAGACTCTTGGCTATTCTCTCAGTTTATGATTTCTGCAAACTCTTCCCCTTACCAGTTAAAAATGTCCCACGGAAAGTTTTTTGCCTACCTCCTTCCTAAAATCCTGAAGCCAACCCTGAGAGGTCTGCTTGCCCAAACATGCATAGATATGCAGATTTGCCAATGTAAGAAACATAAGAAAAGGTCTGCTGGACCACCATACCAAAAGTTGTTTCATTCCAGCATCCCATTTCCCACACTAGCCAGTCAGATGCTTTCAGGAAGCCAACAAGCAGGGAGTCAGATACCAAAGGCTCCCTCTCCTCTTGCTCCCCGGTTAGAGATATGGCGCTCTACACCTGTACATGGAAAGTTCATGTAGTCATTAGACAATGGCAAATAGCCATTGATAGACTCCCCCTCCTCCATGAATTTGTGTCATCAGTTTTTAAAGCCATCTATGCCTGTGACCATGAAAAATAAAAGAGTTTGGGGACTACATCCTAAGGCTGGAAATGTCAATAATGTACTATGTGGAGGAATTTCTTTTTCCTGTCCTGTTTCCATCATTCAGTTTCATTGGGTGACCCACTGTTGTATTTATAGAAGTCAGACTTTCTTTAAAAGTATAAACACCCATTTCCTCCCCCTCACCATAGCCAGTCATTTGTTACCTTCTCCTTCGCAGGTCTTCATTGTCCCACATCAGTGACAAGCAGTTATCGATTTCTTAGATTTCCTTCTCCATAAAATTCTGTTGGGTACTTGGCCACTCTCTTTCTTTATTCATTACAGGGGACTTTAACTACATTCTCTTGTATGAAATCAATGAACAAATATAGCAATTAGGAAAACAGCAAGGGCACAATTGCCCCACAACTTCATTCATGTTTTCCAAAGATAATGGGTGAATGTTGCACGCCCCCTTCTAGAGACTGGGGAAATTAGTTTTTTCTAAAGGATACAGCACTAGAATTCCTGTCCTTAGGATACAAGAGTAAGATAATTATCTAAAGTCAAATATAGATGGCAATTTATCAGTTAAATATATGTTTATGAAGGGTCTGCTACTTAGAATTCATGCCTCTCACCCAGGCCTATGATAACGCATGTAAAGACAGTGAGCAAGTGTAGCATAGCAGTTAGCATGCTGAACTTTGCCTGAAGAGGCATGGATTCAAGCCGTGCTCAGCATAACTCACTTAACAGGATTATTGTGAGGATAAAATGCAGGGAGAGGTACTCTATGAACTTGACATGGAGGCAGAATGAGATATAAAAAAAGATATAATAGATTGCACATGCTGAGAGACATTCTTTCATGGACACTTCATGTTCCTAGTCCATTTCTGCCACAGGGCCTGAGGTAAAATTTTGGAAAATATTCTAGGTCCTTTGACTTTGAGTGTATACCACATACTATGTAGGCAATAATTCTTTATATAGCAATCTCTGCAAGGAACACTAGAAATGATCATTCTATGAGGAAGACTAGGACTCTTCAGCACAGAATTCTCTAGTCCCTCACCAAGTTATAATTCATGTGAACATATGAAATTGCCTTCTAATGAGTCAGACTATGGTTCCATTTGGTTCAGAGCTTGAACATGGGACCTTCTTCATACAAAGCAGGTCCTCTTCCACAAAGATATGCCCTGGTCCACAGGATTCCCAGGATTCTTTGGGGAAAGCCATGGTGATTACACTGGCATTATACTATTTAGAACAGTTATGTCCTTCAATTAAATTCCAACCTGATTCTTTTATCCTAATTTTGAAATTTGCCTAGCCGGGGAAATATTATGTTGCCTTGGATAATAGCCTGACTATAGAATAGATATTTTCCTCTAGCTGTGCCAGCAGGGATCTGTCTGCCACTAAATACTGTGCAACTTCACGCCCTTGAAACTATTTATAAACCTTTTTAAAAAAAAGTTTAAAACCTAATGTTTCATTGCACAGAATAACAGGTGGTATAATCTGAACACACACACACACACACCAACCTTGTGACAATAATTTGCATTCATGTGGGCACAAATTAGTGGTGATTCATTTATAAAACTGTGTTGAAATAGAAGTGTGCCTTATTGGATGACTTTATAGCTTCCTTTCGATTCCATTTGTAAGGTGTAATTGTTTGTAAACTTATTATTATTGCTTGCAAGGTTATCGGCAGACTGAAATGGCAGCTTTATTAGACAGCAATCTGCTTCTAAAACTCATCCCTGCTGTTACTGTGAAAAGGTAACTGGGGGGAAAAAGGGTTCCTTACCCCTCAGCCTTTATGTTTGCTGGCCCAAATCCCATTGCAATGATGGATGGAGCATCATTTCCAGAGAACGCACATAGTTGCCTAATTGTCATGATTATCCAAAATGGTTCCTCGTAAATGTTCTCCATGTGTGAGAGACTAATTGTTATAATTTAGTTTATTTATGGCATGTGGTTTTACTTTCTCCCTGACTAGCTGAGAACTCTACAGTCAATAGAAGCTGAAGGCTGCCCAACAGAAATGATAGAGAATGTTCTGTAATGGTCATTGGTGCTGATATAGATCGGAATTTACTATTCGCCTAGACCACATGAATATTGGGCCTTCCATTAGGCTTCTTGTTTATACAGCTTTGGTAGAGAATTATCAGGCCCCAGCCACAATTTTCTGTCCTCAAGGAAATGGGGAGCTGGGGGGGGGGTGGCCTTCACATACTGAACCTCTAGGAATTTCCCCTAGTCTCTATGGTAAAAAAAATAAAAACAAAAACAGAGACAAAGGGAGGCAGCCTATAGCATCACCCTGAAGTGATAGCACATCGTCCCCAAACTTTGCCCTCCACAGGCACTCCCCCACATCTCCCAGCCTTTTCCCAAGGCAGCAATGGGAATGCTTTTCTCTAAGCCATAGAAGGAAACGTAAACTCAGGCACAAACCAGCTCATGAACTATAGTTCATCACAAATGTTGGCTGGTTTGTGGTTCACAATGTTTATAAACTGAAGAGCTGCCATGAACTTCCATGAATTTTGATGCAATTCTTGGCGGTTTGTGAAGATTAGAAAGCAGGGATTAAAACTTTAAATAGCTTACAAACCAATATAAACTAGTTTGGTTCACAAACCAGCCTATCAATTCAGCCATGAACCACAAACTGAACTGAACTGCAAAAATGCAGTTTGTGTCCATCCCTATGTTGGAGGGGCCAAAAGAATACGATGTCCAGATTCAAATGTTTATTGGTCCCAAATCACTGTTCCTGTGATCTCTTCTACTATGCTAATAATATAATGTGCAACAGAGGTTTCTTTTTTATAGTGTTTCCAAGATATGTGAAGATTGCAGCATATATTTGTGGAAGAAGATGGAGAAACACCCCTGTGTTTGACAGGAAACTGCTTGCATTTTTGGTGAACATCCTTGATGGATACTCAAATATGTTTAGATATTTGTGAGATGACAGGATGCTCTCAAAATGTGTGCATATGTATGCAGACGTGCAATTATCCACTCATTCTACCAGTTTTCCCCTCCTTACTAGTTCCATCTCTCCCAGCTAGAAATGTTACTTTTCCAAAGGGAGATGAGAATTCAAGTTTTCATGGCCTCTTGGGTTGAGTTTGAAGACTGAGAAAACTACAATTTGCATAACCATCAGCGATCCAGTATGTTCTGAGCAAGAATCAATGCAGCTACTGGCCATCTGCCTATCAGATGATGAAAAACATCAGGCATACAGATACAAATACCCTCAAAACATTTTCACTGTTACTTGTGAACAAGAAATCAATATGATCACGTACAGTGCTCAGCGCTGGAGAAAACTGGCATTGCAATCAGGGTACAGCTGATTTCTGAGCATGTTACATGCAAGGATCACTGCATCACTATTCACCTCCAGCACAGGAACAAGACATTTGGCCCAGTCAACAAGCCAATATACTGTTTAGGCCTTCACAATGTGAATGGTTGCTGGTAGATTGTTTTCTGTCTTTTAAAATATTCTGTGGGATTTAGTTCCATGTAAGCTGCTTTGTGAAACTGATGGTTGAAAGAGTGGGATATAACTATTGGGAAGAAATTTTACATGATACCAGGTTGCCACTTCCTCTTCTAACTTTCTTGTGTCTTTTGTAACAGCAACCAGCAGCCAGTCTCTGATGGAAAGGGTGTCCCCCTCGTAACAGTTTACGTTCCCAGGCTGGCTTGGGTTGTGGTACTTTTTAGGACTAGATCAGATGAGACTGTGGGTATCTTCCAGAGGAGCCAGTAGGATAGGACCTCTGTAACTGTTTCATTTCCATTTCCATCTAGCTTTGCCATTTGCCTGCTTTAGCTGGGCAATCCCCTGCTGGACTGATGTCACACCCACCTTTTTGTCTGAGCCAATGGGAGAACGGTATATGTAGGTGGGGTGGTGGAGGAAATGATGTTGTGTGATGTACCAACATCATGTCTGGGCAAAAACCAGATGTGACATCACCAACCTTTATTTAATGAGAGCTGCTTCTGAGTAATGAAAACTATCCCAAGCTATTCTTCTATCCCTGGCATATTACCAAGTTTTGTTCTCTCCTAGAAACAGAACATGGACTAGGAATAACATCAGAAATGAAGCTATCACCTAAGCACAAAGAGAAATTCTACAAAATAAAATGTTAGAGCAGATCTTTTTGCAGTCTTTTCCTGAATCTTCTAGGGGATGACTGAGATACTCCACAACACTCTGGCAAACTGCTAGTACCTCCAAAGCTATCTATTGGAGACCCCTTTACAATGCTATAAGTTGTCCTGAAGGCCTTTAAAGATGAAAAGTGATTAACAGAGAAAGCATAAGCAGAGTTATACCCCTCTAAGTCAGTTGAAGTCAATGGGCTTTGAAGGGTATAACTCTGTGTAACACTACACAATAAGAAATGTGTTATATACATGGGTTTCCCATTTTAACCCCTTAGTTGCTGCTATGCATGATACTGATTCAGAGGAGGACTGTGGGGAGAGGGGATCTCACCTTTCCACAAACCACTTCTCTGTTTTGACATCAAAACTGCTCTCATTACACTTACATTATTCCTAAAATGAATAAAAATGTGGGCGTCTGTCTATTGCCCATCTTTTCCGCTTCCAAAGCTATTATCAGTGTGGGTAAGACCGTGGAGGGCTAAAATCTTCCTTTCCAGGTTGCCCTAGTCTGGACTAGAGCCATTAGTATCTGCAACTTAACTTTAAAATATTGGGGAGATCTAACTATAGATCTAGTCTAGTTTAATACTCAATTAATCATGCCTAAAAGGGCAAGGAAGAGACCATCTAGAACTCAGCTACACACACAAATTCTTTTTCTCACTGGTGCACTCAGCAATTCTTTTCTGCTTATGAGCTGGGTTCTAGGAAATATGGCCAACTTCTAAACATTGCTGAGTGGGGGAAATGAACCCTCAACTGTGGCTATGGCAAAGGAAATAGTCACCAATAAGTAGGACTATGAAAGTTTTTCAGAATAACCACTTTGAAGTGTGAATGTTGAGGAGAAGAAATTATGGTGTGGATGCCTAGTTGTATCAGAGGTGAAGGCTACCTTTAGCTAGTATTCAGTCTTGCATCATCTTCATTTAATGCCATGAGAAATGGTAGAGCCACATAAATGTTTACAATATTATTAGCAGAAATACGGCTTGCATCTTATCTTTTTATAAGTTCAATAAATATACACTGTCTGAAATGTGCTTCCTTAGCTGGGTGGATGGCATTTTACTGCTCCTGAATATTCATCAAGGATATGGCAGGAATACCCAATTTGTTCTGCTCAGTCTCAAATTCCTCATTGCTTTTTCAGGGTTCTCTGCTTAGAGCCAACTCAAATACACAGGTGTTCCATGTACACTATCCTGAGCTCCTTGGATAAGGCAGGATAAGAATGCATTAGACAGACAGACAGATACTGATAGGGACTTCAGAACTAGAACCAATCATATCAGGATGGTGAGTGTTCAGATGCCAGAATCCTATTCAGGCATGACATGTTCAAGAGTGTGGCTGCCAGGAAGCCTGCAGCCTTTACCTAGGACAGGCCAAACTTAAATACTAAGAGTCTGTCTGCTCTTGCCTGGCCAACAGAGCAGTATCTTCTGTCTAGTGGTGTGCAGTTGGGTACTGTCAGTCATAAAAGTCATCTGATTTACCTGGCATCAGATTGGTTGGGCTATATCTGAGGCAGAGAAAGGGGGATATAATTGGTCACTGGGTGGGGTAGTTTGGGAGAGGTGTTATTTTCATTGTTATTTGGGGTTCTGTGTGGACTAATTTTTGATTTGTTTTGGAAAAGTTTGCTTCTTGTTTTTGCTTTTTATTGCTCATTTCTCTTGCTTTGTTGGCTTTTATGGTTTCCCTCAGGTTATGTGTTTTCTGGTGTGTGTTTTTTTGTAGATTAGTGTTATTGGGTGACATCACATTCTTAATTTCTTAGGTTTGCATGAGTAGACTTGCTTTCCATTTCTTAGGTTACTCTGCAAAGAGAGACTGTGCGATGTGCGCCATCTGCTCCCAGTGAACTAAAACAATTGCAATGTGGCCCAAGCTTTCTTCCATTCAAAACAAGATGAAACACTCCTATTTCTCTGTAATGGGTTTGATGGAGTCGATGGGTACATCACAAGACAGACACTCTGAAAGAACTACTTTTATCCACGGTTAGAAAGTTTGGGGTGTAAGGGGAGAACTTACTCCAGAACACTGGCTGACATTTATATGCCTTTGTCCACATACAGAGAATATGGGGGGGGGGGGTGCATGCACACAAAAAGGGATTTTTTTGGATTCAGATATATTGAACCCCCCCAAAATTGGGATTTCAAAAACAACAACAACTACAACAACAACCCTGAATACTAATATTGGTATGATATTTGGATTTGGGTTTTTTCAGAAATTCTGATTTTTTTTGACTCCATTATACCCTATGGGACCATTGTTGAGCTGGCATACACTGGCTGTGCTAGGCTTTCAAAAACAAACAAACTTTGCTTGGATTTGTTGAGCTGGCATGGCCACAGAGGCACTGGTTCTGCAAAAATGCCTCCTACACCTTCAGTTTCTACTTCAGAGACTCTCTGGTTTGACATCAGTCCCTGCTTTTTGCTGTTTTCCCCTACCATTGGAAATAATGGAGGATGGGGGCACCTTCTTTGGGAGACCATAGAATTGGACCCCCTGGTCCAATCTTTTTGAAACCTGGGGGGGGGTGTCTTTTGAGTAGAGGCACTAGAACCTATGTTGAAACTTTGGTTCCTGTACCTCAAAAAACATACCACCCCAGACCAATGCCCCCTCTAAGCTACGGAGTCTTGTGAGCAAAAATTCTACTTTTTGAGCTACTGGCATTAAAGTTGTGAGTGAATAAATTAGTTTGCTCTGGAGCCATCCATCCTGAGCTGAGACAAAAATGTGTGAGCTGGATGCTAAAAAACTGTGAGCTAGCTCACACTAACTCAGCTTAGAGGGAACACTGCCCCAGACCCCTGCATTCCCCTGGATTATAGTCTATGGGGATCATTGACTATAATGGTTCCCATAGTCCGTAATGGAGCCCTTTAATGCATTCATGAAGCTGCAGCTTCACCCAGAATGGTGTTTAAAGGGAGTACATTCTCTTTAAAAACTGTTTAACCGTGGCTATCCTGTTTTCCCGGTTTATCCCAAATTGTTTGATGATTATTCAGGATTGGCTATGCTAGATAGCTGAAAATATATTCCCCTCTATATCCAGCTGAAAGAATAACTGATAAATACCAATACAATATTTTCTGGCTATTTTTTCAGCTCAGATAGAGTGGAATGCACACCCCTACTAGGATTACCTTATTGCAAGAGCTGTAAATTCAGAGCTCTTTGTCTAATTAACTTGAAAATTGAGAGGATGAACTCAGTTCCCTGGTATTTTAATCCTGTTTGGTGAAAAATCTGCCATTTTCTGGGCAGGCATTGGGCAGGCATTTGACCCATGTGTGGACATTTGCTCCATTTCTTTTCTTTTGTTATTAGGTCATTTCATATGGTTTGGTTTTGTTACCATTTATTTCATTTTCATTTTCATATTTCATTTTCCATTGGTTTCAGTGGAAGACACTCCTGCCCCCTTCATGAATCTGTATCTTCATGGTTTTCCATCCAAACTAGACCAAAACTCAGGATGACTGTAGCAATCCCATACAGCATATGCAGTCTCAGATTTCAGGCAGACAGAATAAAGGGACCCCCCTTTTCAAGGATATGGAAGGAACCTATGTTTAACATTAAAGTCTATGGGAGAATTGACAGGAAAAATTCCAAGCAAACAGAAACAGAAACAGTGCATCCATTGAGGAAACTGGGAAGGGATTCTATAGCAGGAGGCCTCTGGCAATATCTTTTGGGGAGGCAAAAGGGAGTGTACTAGAAGTGTCATAGGGGATGCTCTAGCCTTTTGCAAGAATTCTAGAGTGTACCCTATGTCACCTCCAGTTTTTTCCCCCTAGAAGGCAAAGTCCTACCCATGTCCTTTAGGACTGGAATACATTACCCATGTACGCAATCCTAGTTGCATCAGCTTGCAGTCAATCAAGAAATCCCAGAGCCTATCTCTCTCCCTTCATGTTCCCCCCCCCCATTATAGGCTGTTTAAATGGGGAATTTGTTTCATGTTCATATTATTTTTGTTTTCATATTAATTATGATAATGATAATGGTCTTTCTGGGGAAGATTGAAGGTAAAAGAAGAAGGGGATGGCAAAGGATGAGATGGTTAGACAGTGTTATCGATGCAATGAACATGAAGTTGAGCAAACTCCGGAGGATGACAGAGGACAGAAGGGCCTGGTGGGATGTGGTCCATGGGGTTGTGAAGAGCCAGACTTGACTGTGCGACTGAACAACAACAACAATGATGAAACTCCCCATTTTCTTAATTACTTTAAGTCTGAAAAAACCCCTCACAAGTCTAGCAGATCGAATCATAATGAAAATGTGAATGGAACCTGTGAGTCTTCACACTACAATAACATTTCCAACAATTCTTAAAACCAATCCACATTCCTTTTCTTAAATTACAATATGGAATTAAAATCATGGATTTTTTTTAGTGCACAGTTTTACTTCTGACTTTTGCAACTCTGGTCTCAACCACTGACCTCAAGATCCTGGCCTGGAATACACACCCCAGTGTTGGGTTGAATATGGTTTCCCATGTTGATGTAGGGCTGTTGTCAGGAACAGGAATAACTGGTTGGAGTGGAACAGGCACCGCTATCGCCTGTTCTATTTTTCTAGGTGTTACTGTAAGATTTTCCCTGTCAGGGTCCACCCTATCCTCACTTCTGTACCACATTGTTGACCTCTAGGGGAGCCACACTAATATCTACACTCTTTCTGGGGATAGGGGTACCAATCTTCAGGTGGGGCCAGGAACTCTCCAGGAATTATAACATGTCCAGACTACAGAGATCAGTTCCACTGCAGGAAACAGCCGCTTTGGAAGGCAGACTCCATGACATCACATCCCTGCTGAGCTTTCTCTGCCCCACAAACTCCATCCTGCCAAGGCACCACCACCACATCTCCAGGAATTTCTCAGGCTAGAGTTGGCATCCTTTTCTGTGTAGCTTCAGTAGGTGTTGTTTGCCTGCTTGCATGTTCAGGGGCACAGGCAAGAGGGCATTTGCTGATGGCTACTCAGAGTGCCTTCTCAGGGTGAAGTGGAAGAAGATGAAGAGCTAACACTTAGAGGAAGAGCCCCCCAGAGGGCACCTAACTAGCTGAAGGTCCACCAAAATTTGGGAGCTGACCCTATGTCCCTGTGCCTGCAATGATGGGAGCAATCCTCTTACACAACTCTTAGAATACTCATAAACATTCACTGAAAGGCAAAATCTCTCTCCATGTAAAAAAGCTTACCCATCAAGCCTCTTAATTAGGCTCTGCCAAGCATTTTGCAAGATTGATTAAAGAAGAAATCCAACTATGGCTCAGTTTTTTCACCATAAACCTTCCCTGGAGTTGAGAGAAATTTTACAGTGGAATATAATTTGACATTTTAATAAAGGGAAAGGGCTATATTCTGTAGTCAGCAAAGTTGTATGTGCAGAAAAGCAGCTATGCAGAGAAGACTATAATACTCCTCTGGTGCCCTTTAACTTTGAATCTAGCAATCAGGAGATTGATTTAGTTCCCAAACATAATTGGAGACATAATTTTACTATTTTTTCTATGTGCCAAGTTTTTCTGTTTAATCCTTCGGATTAGTTCACCTCAGTAGTTGTATATTTCATTCCTTAACTATTCTTAAGTGTTGTGAGTGACAGGAAGCCCAATGATTGGATTCTACTGCATTATAAAGCAGGACTGGACAGAAGGTCTCTCAGGAGTGACCAGTCACTCTCCAAGCAATTAAAAATAGCTCTCTGTCCCTCCTCCAGAATTGCTATAATCATTTTTTTTAACTGCCACAGCATTTTTCTTTTGTACAAAGGAGGGAGAAGCATGTACATATACCTTTGTTCTGAATGCCAAAATAATAGCGCCAGCAACCTTTCCCATCCACCATTCTGTCTCTTCCTTCATGCACACAGGCAACCTTGCTTTGGGCAGGAGAGAAGTGTTCTATTGACTCTTTGGCCCATGCTTCAAACTGTTGTTTATTTCTTCCAGGGAAAATGTGAAGGTAGCTGTATATTCCCCACCCCTCATAAGACAAATTATCATTTGGTGGTGGTAGTGATGAGAAAACAGCAAAGGAAATGTTCCCCACCTGACCTCTACAAACCTACTCTGGAATGCTTTAATTTTGTTGTGCAAGCTGCCATTTTCTGTTTGTTGCATTTACCAAACAGCCATTTTGTGACAGGTAGCTTCCAAGGCTCTTGGGGGAAAAAATATCACTCCCAGAAACCTCTCCCTTCCCCTGGTATAGTAATAAAGATCAGTTGACAAAAGAAGAAAGACAAGTCAGTGATTGACAGACCACAAACTGGCTGCACAGTCCTGGACAGAATAATTACAACTGAAAATGCCTGTGGCATAATTAACAGGTGTTTGTTGTGCTACTGGCTACTCAGAAGTATGGAAGCAAATGGCAAGAGAAGAAGAGTACAGCCACTGAATCCAGTTTTCATCTTCTTCCGTTTCCTCCTTCCTTCCCAAAAGGTGGTTTGCAATACTGAACACAACATAACAAATGATTTGAGAAACCCCATTTTCTTCACACAATGTGAGCCACAATGGGGTCTCTGTTAGTGTTCAATAGGTTTACCATTTTCCCTCTTCTGGTGGTAGAGCTCCCACTGGTAGGCCTACCACCCCATGCCTTCTCTTTGGACCAGAAGGAGAAAGGTTGAGATGATGGTGGAAATGATATCACATGATGTGTGATGTCATGTCTGCCCAAATGCCAAAACACTTGTGGGCTGGGAGTGATGTGGTCAGTTCAGAATCTTGAGCCAATGATGGGGGGAGGACAACAGCACCTCAGCTCACCATGCTACATCCTGGTCTTTGTGACATTTTAAATCACTTTAAAATTATGGCAGCATCCAAGGGTTGGACTAGTGGATGCTGTCACATCTCATTTGGCCCTGATCTGGCTGCCTATTTGATGAGTTATGTCACCTATATAAATGCATGTGCTTTTTCATATTATGGACAAACCATCAATATTTGTATATGGAGTGCTCAATTCAAGAGGATATGTGGATTTTCAGGAGGATAAATTTGATTTTCAAGTGTATTATTTGACAGGATTATGCTTTCCAGTTGCTATTTTATTTCACATTTCCCTTTACTGTACTGGGGTCTGTGTATAAGAAATAATACGTTTGGATTTTTTTTAAAAAAAATATATACCTTAAATACACTTCCCATTATTTAGAGATTCTTAAGTTACTTCTTTATTAAATTATTTGCACATGAGCTGCTCCCTGCTTCTGTAGCTCTGCCCTAAAACAAAGTCTAAATGTAGGGATAATAGGAAAAGCAGCTCATGACAGGAGAATACAGCAGAATAATTGCATAATCTTGCATCAAGGGTTCCTCCATTCCCCTCTTACAAAATGAAAGCTAGTTTTGAACAGTGGAACATGCTGGCTACGTAAAAAAAAATTGCTGTGACAGTGATCAACTTAATGCATGCTGCAACTGTAGATGGATGAGCCTAATAAAATTCCTAGTTTGGGTGTAAGTACACTCATTTTTTAATTCCGTGATGGTAGGGTGCTCCTCCGAAGTGTCATCAAAGATAAAAGACACAATAAATAACATTTGCAGAATGTTTTCAACCTGAGCCTTGGGAAGTAAGATGAGAAAAGTTGGAATGAAGTTCCAAAGCAGCATGCCATGAACTTAATCATCCATATTGTAGCATCACAGCCCCCCCACCCAGTAACCTATGGAGCCTCAGCAGGAGGTTGGTAGACCACAACCTTGTTTCTCCTCCTCCCTTACTTACCATGTTAGGGTAAAGAGCCTCCACATGAACCTCAGCCCCATTGCTATCAGTTCAATTTTTCCTTTGCTCCTCCAAGTCTAAAAGGGCCCTCCCCCATTGCACCTACATCAATGTACTTTGAAATCCCCACTTCTATGAGGTTTGCCTCACCTGTCCCTGCTATAATTCCATCATATGCTAAGGGCAGTCCTTTGCACTTGTAATTGTGGCATGAGCAATGGAGGGACTTCTGCCTCTAGCACAATGTTTTAAGAAGCTGCAACACCCCTCCCCCCACAGGGGATTATTTACATAATTTTGGAGAAGAAGCATGTGGAGACTAACAGCATGTACAGCTCCACATTTGTATAAATACCTTCTTGCTCATCCATCTCAGCTATTCAAAATGTCAGCAGGGAGAAGGCAGGATCTGTAGCACAAAGGGGCTCTCCTGATCTTTAAAATGACATGCCCTGCAGCTGCTGTGTGTCTGCGGGGAACACAAGACGTATCAGGGAGACACAGACAACTTGCTGAGCCAAGGGCTCTTTTCATGGCTGATTATTTTCCATTGTAATTTTGTGCCTCATAGCACTGGTGTAACCTGCCCCAGTATTCCCCCCCCCCGAATAGAAGTTTGGCACCAGGGCTTTTTTTCTGGGGGAATGCACTGGAATGGAGTTCTGGGACCTCTTCGACAAAATTCTTTTAAAAATGTTTAAAAGTTCATGAGTTTTCAGTATACAGATTGAAAACTTCATTTCCCTCTTGAGAGATCCGGCACCTCTTTTTCAAAAAGAGAAGAAAAAAAGATGGGGGGGGGTGGAAACCCTAGTTGGCATAAAAATATAATAATACCAACAGACCTTCCTCCCTACCCCACTCCCATCACAGCACCTCGCCTCAACTTCACAGGAACCTGGATACACAGATGTGGGTTTTGGTTTCTGTGCCCCCTCAATCTCTGTGAATGGTTTCAGTCTGCCTGTTCTAGGCATTAAAAAACAAAAACTTTAAAAGCAATGTATATGATATTTATCTATACAACAACACACAAAGGTATACTTATACTGTATGTAAAATGCTGATGTGATGCATTGATGCACAAGTAATTTTGCAAAAGGCATACAATTTCACAGGAACAATGTGGTGTGAGGAAACAGAAAATGGTGTGAAAATAAAGGCTCACAGGTTTGAGTTACACAAGGGAGAGGCAAATGGAAACAGGAATCTTTGACTCAAACCAGCAAAGATGTGAAAATTGATGGCATCCATCTTTGGCAAGACTGACAATGTTCACATGTTGCCTTCATCAGTTCTCTCTAGCCCCAATCAGGCTTGCTGAGAGCCACCATCCCCCCCCCATATGATCCTGATCCAAATCAAATATTGTAACAAAACAAATCACTTGCCTGGCTGTTATAATGGTAATTTTAAAAAATCCACATATCCATCTGCCCATCCATTTATGGCAGGCATAACTCATCAGATAATAAAACTAGGAATCTCAAAACTGGCCACCAGTTTCAGGATGATTATGGGTGATCCAGGACCAAAGATGAAAGGAATCAGAATATCCTGGGCGAGGTTATTTCCAGACCCCCTGTGCTATTTGCAGTGGAAGCTAATTTCTAACTTCTGTTCCCCATTTATAACCACTAAATCAGATCAACATTCCATTACCATGTATGTGAAGGAGGGGGCATCCTTTTACTACTTTGATAGATCATATGGAATTATTAACTCCTCACTTCTGTTCATAATATTAGCAAAGATTTCCTGGTATACTACTATTTGAGAAGGGATGGATGAGAAGAAGTTGAGACCAAGACTGAAAAATAAGGGGGGGGGATTATAAAGGGAAAAAGGGGAATTAAGGCAGATCATGAAAGGATGAGAGCAACATGAAGGAGTAGGAAAATGTGGAAAAGAGAAAAAGGAAATAAGGAAAAGACAACATTTTAAAAAAAATTGCTACCAACACAGCTGCCCCTTTGCAAGATCTTTCTACGCAGACAAAACTATGGTACTTCAGGTGGGTAGCAATGCTCCCTCTAAGCTGTGGAGTCTTGTGAGCAAAAATTCTGCTTTGTGACTGGCACTAAAATTGTCAGTGAACGATTTGGCTACTGTATAAATTAGTTTGCGCCAGAGCCATCCTTTCTAAGCTAAGAAAAAAATGTGTGAGCTGGAGGCTAAAAAACTGTGAGCTAGCTCACACTAACTCAGCTTAGAGGGAACACTGGTGTGTCGCTGTTGGTCTGAAGCAATAGAAAGATCTGTTTGATACAGTTACATCTTTCAAGGATTACTGATGAGCCAATTAAATAAACTATTTGACAATGCTGGAGAATGGAAATGCACAGTATCCAAAGCATGTGTCCAAAGGGCTTCTGGAGTCTGGCCCTGCTGTGGACCTCCTGACAGCACCTGGCTTTTGGCCACTGTATGACACTGAGTGTTGGACTGGATGCGCCATTGGCCTGATCCAACATGAGTCTGCTGGCACCTTAAGAACAACAAAGTTTAATTCTTGGTATAAGCTTTCATGTGCATGCACATATAGGCATAATCTTTGCAGGGGCTGGGGAGCTTGCCCTCCCCCGAAGGTACTGAGCCCTCCCGGGGGCAACCGGTGCCAGCCAGAGCCTTGCTACCCCCCATCCCCCACCCCATTTTGAAAGTGTTTTTTTTTCCCCCTCCGCTTTCTGAGACTAAGTTCAGCTGGGTTGGGAGGTCCTGGAAGCTAAGCCCCACCCCTGGCTCCCAGCAGTTCTCAGTTTGGCCTGGAGAGGAGCTGAGGAGCTGCATGTGGAGACTGGCTTTGAGGCAGCACGAGCTGCCTCTGCTTGGTGCCACCACCACCAGCCTGAAGGGTAAGTAGGTGGGGGTTTAAGGAGTGGGGGCTTCTTTAAGGTGGGTTGGGGTGGGGGCCCAGGGCTGCACCCATCCAGCCATCCCACCAGTCCAAGCAGGGGAGGTAGGAAAGCCGGCATGAGAATGTCCCTGGCTGCCAGTTAGTGGGGAGGATCGAGGTTGGGGAGGGGAGCTGAGCAAGAATGGGGTAGGGGGGCCTCCTGTGGCCTCTGGTTGCAAGTGCCATCAGTGAGTGGCTTCCTTTATCCTGAAGTCCAGTTTAAACTGGGCTGCAGGAGAAAGTGAGCCCCAGGAACTCTTGTGCTGCATGGGCTCACTTTCTCCTGTAGTCAGTGCATCGGGGGTCTGCGCTTTCTGTGTCTCTCTCTTTCTGTTTCTCTCTCCCTTTGTGTTGAGGTGTGTGAGAGCTGCAAACAAGGAGAGGCTGGCAAGCTGCTCCACCCCACTCCAGGCTGCTTCCCTTGCAGCCTGACTTTCTTTCCTTCCCTTCTTTCTGTCTTTCACTTCTCACTCCCAATCTATTTGCTTCCCCCCCAGCTTTCCCCCTTCTCCTTCACTAAAATAGCCCTAATTAGGGTTGTCAGGTCCCCCTCTGCCATCTTTGGAGGATGAGGGGAGGGTGGCCCATCCAGGTTAGGAAACTCCTGGAGATTTGGGAATGGAATCTGGGGAGGACAGGGACCTCAGTGGGGCACAGTGCCATAGAGTCCACCCTCCGGAACATCATTTCCCCCCCCAGGGAAACTGATCTCTGTAGACTGGAAATGAGCTGCAATTCCAGGGGATCCCCAGGTCCCACCTGGAGGCTGGCATCCCTAGCTCCAGTGCTGAAATTGGAAGCTCTGGTTCTGCTGTGTGAATTGGTGCATGCAAACCACTGGCATTGGCTTGCATTTGCCAAATCACCCTGCTTTGTATAGGATGTACAACAGCCAGGTGGAGGAGGGGAGAGGTGTCATTCTATCAAAAATGAGAGTGTTTGCGTTTCTCTGTGAATCTGAGGACAGGAACTGGCACTAAAGTGAGACTGGAAAAGAGCGTGTGGCTTTCTGAAAACCCTTGTGCTACAGTAATAATTATGCTACAATATAGTTTGTTAGTCTTAAAGGTGGTACTGAGCTTTTTACTATTTTGTATGTTATGGCAGTGATATGAGAGCCAATTGAGCTGTGGGTCCATCTCATGCTACTGACAGTAGTTACACATTAGGCCTTGCCCAAATGGTTCTGGGCATTAAAGCACACTTGCCCTGTGGTGATGGAAAGTGCTAGCAAGTCATAGCCAACTCATGGTAACCCTGTAGGGTTTTCAAGGCAAAAGACATTCAAAGATGATTTGCCATTGTCTGACTCTGCATCATGTCCCTGGTATTCCTTGGAGGTCTCCCCATCCAAATACTAGTCAGAGCTGACCCTGCTTAGCTTCCAAAATTTGATGATCAGGCTAACCTGAGCTGTCTGGGCCCATGGCATGGTGCTGTGTGGGTGCTTCCCAGGCAATCATCTTCAACCTCTTCTTGGGAGCCACAATCATTAAGAAAGAGCCATGTGATATAAGTGTAATAATAATTTACTCATAGTTGCAAGAGCCAATAAGATTTGAGTTTGATGGGGGATTGGGCAAATTGATCTAAGGAACTGAAAGAAGAGAAAGTATTAGTAAGCTCAGTGGTTAAGGATTTGAATAGGGCTCTTTATAGTCCAATCCTGAGGACACTTCCTTGAAAGTAAGCGCCTTGGATAGACCTCAGTAGGATGTCTCTGTTAGACTGATGAGGAATTGTTATAGGAAGGGGGTAAACAATTAAAGTATATGAAAGAGAGAATGAGAGTGTCTGAAAATGTAATACTGGTTTCTGTGGATTGCCTCCCCTATTATATTACACAGACCTTGCAATAGCATTGTAGCTAATCTCACCTAAGAAATTTCTATGCTGTTTCTATAATTTCTAAAATGTACTTCACACCAACTGTGCATCTCCATTCCTTTCTAATTCCTCTCAACTATGTACAGCTTTCTATGTCGTGCTTCATTTGGGCTGCTTTGCTTTCTCAGGTCCTAGTCTCTTTCTTTTCTATAACTATGGATCTACAGTCCCTTCCTCAAGCCTTGCTGCTTGTCCCAACTCTCTAAAGTCAGACCAGTTTGGCCAGTGGCAACCCAAAATACATCTGTCTGTCCAGAAAGTTCAACTAAATACCACTAGAGGTTTTGTCACCACTGCTACATCACTTAATGCATTACAATATAGGTTCATGTTCAGGGTATTATTTATGATGTTTTAGTTTGGGAAGATCTGTTTCCTTGGCCACATCAGTTGGTGCTATTTTTTTCTGCAAACTCCTCTTCCATCACAATGGACTCTGCTGCTCACATGTTGTCTGTCAATCCTTTCCAGTCTCCCGTCCCCTATATTGACCTCACAAGAATGGCAGTATCACCCAGCCTGATGAAGGGAGCTTTGACTCTTGGAAACTTATTCCCTGAAACTCTTGTTGGTCTCTAATGTGCTACTGGACTCGAATCTAACTGTCCCAGTATCACCGAGTAAGCATCATGCAAAATGTAGATCTGAACATGGGTCTCCTCAATCCACACTGGTCTTCATGCCATTGGTCCATCTACTTCAGCATGGACTGCTCTGATGCAGGTGAGCTCTAGAGACTCAGACAGAGAAAGATCCTTTCCAACACATGTTCTCTTAGACTCCTAGATTTAAACATTTATCCTTTGGCACACAAAGCATGGTCTCTCTACCATCAGTCCATCAGTGTCATCATTGTCTACTCATACTGGCAGTGGTTCTCCAAGGTTTTTTGTATAGGATTTTGCCTATGCCGTGCTTTGTTTCTGAGCCATTGGGGCTGGGGAGGAAGGATGCAGTTTGGCTGCTTTTATTTGTAAAACAAATAACAGCTTGACAGGTTATACAAACAACATGACCTGGTAGTTATGAGTGACTTCAACTTCCCTGATGTGTGCTGGGAGACAAACTCTGCAAAGCATCCACAGTCACACAAGTTCTTGACCTGTCTGGCCAATAACTACCTTCATTAAATCGTAGAGGAAGCTACTAAGGGCTTGGCTATACTTGCCTTAATACTGACCAACAGGCAAAAAATGGTAGTGGTGGGGACCTTAGGGGGAAGTGACTATGTCCTGCTAGAATTCCTTCTGTTGTGGGGGACCAAGGAATTTCGCAGCCACACATGTATGCTAGATTTCAGTAGGGCAGATTTTAATAAACTCAGAGGTATGATGAGAATCATTCCATGGCAAGACTGCTAGAAGGGAAAGGAGCAAGTGAAGGATGGGCTCGCCTAAAACAAGAGCTCTTGCAAGCTCAATCCATTGCTATTCCAACAAGAAGGAAACATGGTAGGGGATCCAAGAAGCCAATGTGGATGAACAGAGAACTCCATGAAGTGCTAAGGGAGAAAAAGGAAATGTTCAAGACATTGAGGAAAGGACATGCCTCTAGAGAAGAGTATTTGTGGGTTGCTAGGCACTGTAGGTCAACCATAAGAGAGGCCAAAGTTCACAGTGAACTAAAGCTGGCCAGGGAGTTTTGCTACAAGAAGAAATTCTTCTTCAGATATGTGAGGAGCAAATGCAAGATAAAAGAGGTGATGGGGTGAAAATGGAGAAACTTTGACAGAGGACAGAGAGAAAGCAGAAAGGCTTAATGCCTATTTTTCCTCAGAGTTTTTTTCCCCCCTGAAGAACAGAACAAGCTAATCTAGAGACGGTAGTAGACAAGACATGGCATCCAGGCTGCTGGTTGACATGGACAGAGAGGTAGTTGAGAAGCACCTGGCTGCACTGAATGAGTACAAATCCCCAGGGCCAGATGGTATGCACCCAAGAGTGCTCAAAGAACTTTCTAGAGAGCTTGCAGTGCCTTTGTCTATCATCTTCCAGACCTCTTGGAGGACGGGAGACGTGCCACAAGACTGGAGGAGGGCAGATGTTATTCTAACTTTCAAATCAGGGAGGAGGGATGACCCAGGAAACTACAGGCCAGCCAGTCTGACCTCTGTCCCAGGGAAGATACTGGAGCAGATTTTAAAAGGATCAACTGTGAGGATCTAATGGACAACTTGGTGATCCAGAGTAGTCAGCGCAGATTTATCCCCAACAGGTCCTGCCAGACCAACTTCATTTCCTTCTTTGATCGAGTGATGAGCTTACTGGATTGAGGGAATACTGTTGGTATTGTTTACCTGGATTTCAGTGAAGCTTTTGACAGGGTTCCCCATGATGTTCTGATGGATAAACTAGAGGACTGTGGATTGGACCCTGGGATAGTTAGGTGAATAGCGAACTGGTTGGAGAACCGCACTCAAATTGCAGTTGTCAACGGCATTTCATCTGAAAGGAGGGAGGTGGCCAGTGAGGTGCTACAGGGCTTGGTTTGGGGCCCAGCACTTTTCAATATTTTTTTAAGAGTCAGTTTGGTGTAGTGGTTAAGTGTGTGGACTCTAATCTGGGAGAAACGGGTTTGATTCCCCACTCCTCCACATGCAACTGCTGGTGTGACCTTGGGTCAGTCATAAGATCTGGCACAGCTGTTCTTGAAAAAAGAGCAGTTTCTGTCAGAGCTCTCTCAGCCCCACCTACCTCACAAGGTGTCTGTTGTGGGGAGGGGAAGAGAAAGGAGTTTGTAAGCTGCTCTGAGACTCCTTTGGGTAGTGACTTCTCCTCCTCCTAAATGATATCAAATCAAATCAAATTTATTAATATGGCTCGTGACCAGCATGAGATATGATCTCGATGAGGGTGTGGAGGGGGTACCCAATAAATTTGCAGATGACACCAAATTAGGAGGAGCAGTGAACACATCGGAAGACAGAGATAGAATTCAAAGAAGGAGGAGGAGGAGCAGGACATTGAACTTATACCCTGCCCTTCACTTGGAGTCTCAAAGCAGCTTACAAACTCCTTTCCCTGGTGGGGCTGAGAGAGCTCTTTCCAGAACTGTCCTTTAGAGAACAGCTCTGACAGAATATGGCTTGCCCAAGGTCATCCAACAACTGCAGGTGGAGGAATGGGGAATCAAACCGACTTTGCATAGATTAGAGTCCGTGCAGTTAACCACTACACCAAACTGGCTGTGAACACACTGGATTTAAACACACTGGAAAAGTGGGCAGATGTGAACAAGATGCAATTTAACAAGGATAAGTGCCGAGTTCTACATCTGGGTAAAAAATACAAACAAACAAGGATTGCTGTCTTTAAGTATTTAAAGGGCTGTCACTTGGAGGAGGGCAGAGAGCTGTTCATGTTGGCAACAGAGGATAGAACTTGCAATAATGGGTTTAAATTAAGGACAGGATGGTACCGGCTGGATATTAGAAAAACTTTTTTACAGTAAGAGTTCTACAACAGTGAAATCAGCTGCCTAGGGAGGTGGTGAGCCCCCCCCCTCATTGGCAGTCTTTAAGCAGCGGCTGGACAAACACTTGTCAGGAATGCTGTAGGCTGATCCTGCATTGAGCAGGGGGTTGGACTAGGTGGCCTGTATGGCCCTTTCCAACTCTGATTCTATGATTCAATAAGACACAATGTTCAGGAAGAAAATACAATAAAACAGAAAATCTGAATCATCGAATGTCCTAAGTATGTGGCTGGCCTGTCTCCAGATGTGAGCTTGATCTTGAATTTGACAAGATGCTGAACAAGTTCCTTTGATCCAGTTTCCCATTGGTTCCTTGTCTATAAATGGAGCACTGATTCAGATGTGTTTCAAAGACATCTATTTTTACCCTCTGAGTCAAACAACTCCTGAGTTAATGGGATCCCCCACACCTTTTCCCCATTCACAGTAGGCATTAGAGCCTCTCCCTGTAGTTAAGATTTACATATCTAATTGCAGAAGGGTGTTGCATCGCTCAGCCTTTTAAATTCCCCTGCTTGAGCTGATGTGACAGCTTCTTTATAGCACTGCTTTGATGCTTCAGTGACACAATTGGGAAGACAATTGCTCCTACCAAAAGGACCCAAACACGGGCTCTGTAAAGCAAGGCAGAACAAACAGAGCCAAAGCTAATGAGTTATCTGTTACAAACTGTACTTCCACACTGACTTGCCAACTGGAAAGAAATACGTTATCATCATTTGTATGTGTCAGTCCTTGACTATGAGAGATGTCTCTCTCTCTCTCTCTCTCTCTCTCTCTCTCTCTCTCTCTCTCTCTCTCTCTCTCTCTCCCCCTTGCTTGGTTTATGGATTTTTCTTTTGCATGATCTTGAATAGGAGAGAAGGAGAGAGAGAGAGACCATTAGCTCCTTCCTGATACACATATATAAATGAGCAAGGAGGGGGTATCCCAGTAGGCATAGTAGTGATTCTCTGATTGAGAGTTTCAAAGAGTTTCAAAAATGGATTGATGTTCTGTCAAGTTGCACACACACACACCCCCGCACACAAAATATCAGTATTAATTATTCCTCATTTCAGGACAAAAAGGAACACAGAACAAGCAAAACCAGGCAGTGGCAAGAAGCACTGGTTATGAATAATAGGCATGAGTTAAAATTAAGCTCTGTGGAGTCCACGGTGCAGTGGGAGGTAAACCTCCACTTTACCATTGCAGGATCACATCCAGTAATCCCCAAGGGCAAGTCTGTGTTGCATTTCAAAGCTTTAAAGGTCCATCACTAGCCAGAGAGAGAGAGAGAGAGAGAGAGAGAGAGAGAGAGAGAAATCTGAGGGTTATTTTCATACATTGACATGTAGCATCAGTTGCAATAATAACACATTCTTTTATTTAAACACTCTCCCCATCAGTTTATGCAGACAATCGGCAGAATGCTTGCAGCAGCCCCATTGTTTATATGATATTGAAGAACTATAGCTCTAGCCTTATACTAAAGGATGATTTTGAATTTCTCATTCCTGCAGTTTCAACCTGAAAAATTCCCCTTTTGATTTCTCTCCAGCCTTGTGTGAATCATACATGTGCTTTTTTTTTGTTTCCTTGTACTCAATTGTTCTTTTTTTAAAAAAATGCAATGCTTTTTTGTGCATTAATGAATCAGAATTACACTTTACAAGCCTATTCCATGTCTACCAGTGCAATCCTATGCTGAGCTACACTCTTCCAAACCCAGTGAAGTGAAAGAGGTTTTTTTTTTTTTTTTAAATAGTTTTACACTACAAACTATAGGATTGGGGATAGGGAAATATCTAAACTAAAAGTACAAAGCTGAACAAGAATCTGAGATGATACAAAAACTTATATCAAAGTTTCCCTTAGTTTCTAATCAATCAAGATGAAGAGTGCATTTAGCTATTTCAAGTAAAAATCAGTATCAACAATATTAGCCCAATTAGATGGATTATGTTGTTTTTTAGCCTAACAATATAAAACTTTCATCATCCATTTTCATTTCTTCTTCTTTTTCCCTTTAATCTTATCATAGTCCCAGCAGACGTTAAGGAATTTGGGGGCAGCTGCTCCTATTTCAGATTCTGATCCTTCTTCTGAGGAGTTGTACGGTGAACTAGTAGAATTTCCCAAACCTTTTTCACTGCTCTCAACTTCTGGGTTGTCATCCTCCACTTTCTCCTCCACTTTCTCAGTTTTTTGATGTTCTCCAAAAATGCTTTTCTTTATTGTCCTTGAAGTTGAAGATAAGTCCCTCTGGTATTATCCATCTGTAGGTAGTGGAGTTTTTCTGCAGAAAAGTTGTCAGCTTTTTTATACTGTTGTCTCCTCTTTCTTATCTCAAATGGAATGTCTTTCAAAATTCTTATATCTTTGCCTTTGATTTTTAGAGTAATTCCGTTAGCTGCTTTGAGAATTGCATCTCTAATAATTCTCTTGGAGAATTTCACAAATATTTCACCGGGCAGATTATTTTTCTTGATGTAGTCCAGATATGTCTGATAGACCACATCCATCTCATTTTGTAAAAACTCCGCTTTGAGGTCTGTTACCGGTGCCAATGCTTCACTTAAAATCTCCTTGAGGTTTTCACCTTTTTGTTCTGGAATACCCTGAAATCTCAGGATATATGCTGAGTTTTCCATTTGGAGTAATAATAGTTGATGTTTCTCAGAGTCTTTCATTTTTTCCACTGCCTCCAGCCTTTGTTTCAGTGCTTTTGTCTTATCATCAACTTTTTTCAACAATTTAGCTGTTTTTTCCGCTTTTGCGTTAGTTTTTTTCAGCTGTTTTTGAAGAGATTCAAAGTTATTATTGAGTTGAGTCATCTGATCCAGTAGAGGGCCCAATGCAGTCACCAACATATTGAGAAAGTCTATGGTTGCTTCCTGTTTGGAAGTTGATGCTGCTGTGCCGGCAGTTTCAGGAGAAGGTCTCACTTTCAGTGCCATTTTTCAGCCAGCTGCAGAATTGTTTACTTTAAGAAAAAGTTCAAAAAAGTATCTGAAAGTTTATAGAGTCTCAGCCTTAGTCCATTTTCCACTCTATTTGGACTATACAATGCTTTTTGGTTGGCTTCCCCCCTTCTGCCTCTTAGAATTACTTTTTTCCCATCCTGGGGTGAGACCAGCTCCACCCCCTCTGCTTTTAACTTCAAGGCTTTTGGGGAGATCACCCGCTGGTAAATTTGCTGATTTAAAGTCACATAAACTCATGCTTCATCAGTAGCTCACTACGGATAAATAGGGAAGCCTTCAAATGCTAGATGTCATGGGTGCAGAGGAAGGGCCATTGCCAGCTCCAGCTGAACCCACAGCTGGCCCCTCTGAAGCTGCAGAAATCAGCAATTTATCATCACAGCCTGCACTGGCACCTGGCTCAGAGACGGTTGACGAGCAGCAGACACAGATAGACAGCCCTCCCGATTCGCCCCCAAGGATGGCTCGTTTGCAAAATAAACTCTTGCAAGACTTAGCAGCAAGGTGACATTCAGCTTGGCTGAGAAACAGGTGAGCTGTCAGTCCTGAGTATTAACAGATGCTGAGCCATCGGTGCTGCCATGCTAATTGGAAACAACAGCAGAGGGCTATTTAGTTTCAGGCCAAGCCAGCTTTATTTGTGGACGCAAACTCATCATTACTCCGTGACACCTTGCTGCTCTCCACCCCCTGGTTCCGAGACCTAGCTCCTGCTATCTACTTCTGGCTTCTGACCCTGGCTCGATCGACCCTGCTCCTGGTTTGTGATTTGGACCATTGCTCTGGGCTCCTGCTAACTTTCTTTGGCTTCTGACTCTGGCTTGAATGACCTTGCTTCTGGCTTGTGATCTGGACTTTCACTCTCGGCTCCTGCTTCACCCTTTTGGCTCCAGACCATGGACTGAACTTGGACTTCCCTCTGCCTGTGCTCCAGACCTTGACACTAGATTGCTTGTTCACTTGTCCTGGTGTGTGCCTCTGATGCCATTGCTGGTCTTGCAGCAGCAGAAACTCTCAGAGCAAAGAGGAGCCTCAATCCCTCAGCATATGCCTCAGGAGTGGCCCCTCTTGCGCCCCAGGCTACAAGCCCCCTACAAGGGCTTGGGGGGGGGGAGAATCAACCAGCCACCCTCCCATCTGCTGCAATCTGGATCACGCCCATCAGAGTTTGATAGGACACGTCTATCCTCAAGTCTCCAAAACTGGAAGCCAAATCAAAGAGTTTAGAAGTATGTAGCTCTGCATAGTCAGTTATGTGTCTGGTAGGTATAAATATTGTACACATTGTGTATAAAAACCATGCAACATGTGTGCACACCACAAAAGAATCTGCAAAACTAAGAGCAAGAGAATGATAACTGAAATGAAAAATTATCTGATAAAAATGTAAATCAGATCTACAATATTTTATTCCACCCTTTTTCAAAGGAGCTCAGGGTGGCTGATAAAATTCTCCCCTCCTCCACTGTATCCTCACAGCAGCCCTTTTGGATAGGTCACATGACTTGTGAAAGGTAAGCATTATATCAGAATAGGGATTTGAACCCAGATGTCACTGATCTTAGTTCAACACCACCATACCATGCTGGCTGTCTAAGGAATGAAACAGGAAGCATTTACTCAGCCCTGTCTTGTAGAAAATGGTTGCTGCTAGTCCACATGAAAAACACCCATGTTTATGTCTATAATGGAATTAATAAAGAAAGAGATTTTTGTTCCCCCTTTGGGGAGACAGATATCCTAACGGACTGGAAATTTATCTTGAAGGCAATGAAGAGGATAATTCTCATGGTGAATTCTGTATGTTGCTGGCTGTGTGGTTTCTCATTTATGAACTCTCCTGATTGCCTGTCAGCACTGCCAGCTGGTGAGCATGAGAATCACGGGTTCATAGATTTTTATTACTCAGTAGGTAGCTCTAATTTTATCTGAGTGAAAAGGCTTTTAGAGATTTAATCCTTCTCACCCCCTTCAATGCTGTCAAGAGATTTCCTTCTTCTTGAAGCAGCATGAATTCAAGATGAGTCTAATTTTGGGGAGAATAAGAGGAGCTTATATTCGCACACACATTCTCTGGATACTGTGCATTTCTATTCTCCAGCATTGTCAAATAGTTTGTTTAATTGGCTCATCTGTAATCCTTGAAAGATGTAACTGTGTCAAACAGACCCTTCCATTTCACAAATACTTAAAATATATCCCCAAAGTATAGAACTGCCTTATACTGAATCAGCCCAGTAGCCCAGTGACAGTACTGTAGACCACGGCTGCAGGACTCTATTGAGAATGGGGCCAGTGGGTGCAAGGCCCCATTTGAAGCATGGATTTGTCCCATTTAAGTTTTTTTTTTTTTTTTAAGAAAGCTTTTAATCTGGGCTGCGGTGACTCAGAGGTTAAGACGCTGAAGCCACAGACCAGAAGATCTGTAGCTTGGCAGTTTGAGACCCTAGTGCCATGTAATGGAGTGAGCTCCCATCTAAGGTCCCAGCTCCTGTCAACCTAGCAGTTCGAAAGCAAGAAGTTGCAAGTAGATAAAACAGCTTCCATTCAAATAATAGGAATTTGATTTCAGGAAAACTTGTGCCATGCCAAAAATAATTTTCTCTTTCATTGCTGTTTGTTCAGATGTTACCCTTATGTATACCAGGAGGCAACTGCATGGAGATCATTCCAACAGATACAGCTATCATTTTGTCTGAAAGGGGCAATAGGTGGATTTTCAGCTTTGGTACATGTTAGCCAGACCCCTGAAAAAATAGGATTTTGTATACTGGGCACAGAGGCTGTACATGCAGGTAAAACTTGTGTAATGCCATTTTTCAGACAACATGACAACCAGCCATATCAGGAGTACCACAAGCAGTAATATGTACAGGTAACAGGCTCCTGGGACAAACAATATCATCTGACATGAGCTACTGAAATCATCACAAAATGTCTAAACAGGGGTAAGGAGAACTTAGAGCAGGGACTGATGATTTATTTAACCTATGGGCTGAATCCTCCCAAAACTATTCAAGGACCAGATTTTCCAAGCCACTCCTTAATCCCTTTTACATGCAAATTGGCCAGGTAGGGTCTGGCCCTCAAAGGAATGCAGCCTTGCCTAGTGAGGTGGGCTGGTTTCAGCAATATGTACCAGTAGCTCATCATGAAGTCAGTCTTTTCCCCATCTTGCTCCTTGAAATACTGGCCAATGGGGTCCTTAACACACCTGTTTGCTTAGGTATTTCATAAATTATATTGTCAATACCATCCTTCAAGGCAGCAGGCATTTCCTGACCCAAGGGAATCCTTTGGAAAATTCCATGGTATAGGTTGAGAGGGTGAATCTAAGTTCAGACCACCTACAGTATAATCCTTCCCCCAAAAGCTCCAGCCTCATATGTGTGTATGTGTTAATTGCTGTCAAGTTTGTCAAACAAATTACACCAAAATTGCAAAAGAGCTGCTTGTGCCTATCCTTTAACTATGTCTCAAATTTCAAGTAAATTGGACCAAGAGGTCCAGCTCTATGGCCCCCTGAATAAAGTGCCCCTAGCCATCCTTTATTGCTTGCCATGGAGTGGGGGTGAGGATTCCATACTTTCTCCAGGGCAAAGAATAATCAGAGATACAAGAGCAAGCAAAGCAACCTCTGACCAAATGCCTGTCAAAACAGACAGAACAAAAAAGCCCAAAGAACCACTGTAGAACTAGAGAATCCCATCAGAAGTGCCAGACAATATGGCAAACCTAACACAACAAATGTGTAACTGAAGAATTCAACCCAATGTCAAACCAGAAAATCACCCAAGACAAACCAAACAGGAATGTTGTAAGCCTAACAAATGTAAACTCAGAGAATCTGCACCAATGGAAAACCCAAGAATTGGAAGCAATGTTGAACCCAGGAATCCACTGCAAACCGCAACCCCAACACAAACCAACTCATGCAAAGAATAGTGTTGCAAGGCCAACAATACCAATTTAAAAGGAAAGAATCAAAGTGAAACCAACACAGCAAGCCAATACCAAGCCCAGGGAGACACAGGCACATGGGGGTGGGGTGGGGGAGTCCTGGGAGTCTTCTAATGCTGGTTCTCAGTGTTCATGGCTAATCCTGAATATTTCCTGGATTTTTCTAGACCCATTTCCCAGTATCCTGGAGCATTCCAGATACCATCTGGACACCCAAAATATATCAGGAAAATACGGATAAGGTTTTTCCCCCCCCAGATATGTAGTCAGACCGGATATATCCAAATTCCCATCTCTGAGGGCTGTGGCTTCCTTGATAGAACCAATCCATCTAATTTTGGGTTCTCCTCTTTTACTGCTCCCTTCAACCTTTTCTAGCATTATTGTCTTTTCCAGTGAATATTGCCTTCTCATAAAGTGGCCAGACTATGATAGCCTCAGTTTTATCCTTTTAGCTTCTAGGGAGAGTTCAGACTTCATTTAATCTAGAACCCACTCATTTGTCTTTTTGGCTGCCGACGGTATCTGTAAAAGTCTCCCCCAACACCACATTTTAAATGAATCAACTTTCTTCCTGTTAGCTTTCTTCCTTATCCAACTTTCACGCCCAGATATAGGCCGAGGACAGACTGGCAATTTGCCGTGGGATGGGACCCGGGCTGACAACGACTCAATATCGGATTAAATGGAATGTTCACACAGGCACATCTGCCTGGCATCCCCTCGCGCTTCACTGCCGGATTAAAAAAACACCTGATAAGAGCCGGTGCAAATCTTGAAAGCCTGCATTTGTCGTGCGTTTCTCCGCTTCCGGGGAGTCTGAACGGGCAGCCGAAAAGCCGGGAGCAACCCGCGTTGGGCATGAGGCAGCAGCGGTGTGATTGGCCGTGCTCCGCTCCACCGCCCAATGCGGTGCCGACGTTGCAGGGCAAAAAAAAAAAAAAAAAAATCGGCAAAATGCACTTATGCGCACATACACCCACAGCCGAATTAATGGGGAAACGGCAAATATAGCACGCCTCTGGTGCGGCAGTCTGAACGCTCCCACGCGCCTCCGTCCCGTATCTTCCGGCAGAGGCCCCCGCTGTGTGGACGGGAAAACCCGGTATCGTTTACTCCGGGTTTTTTTTGCCGTGACTGGCTACCGGGGCAAATTGCCAGTCTGTCCTCGGCCATAGTAATGAGGAATATTTTGGTATGAATTATCTTTATCTTGGCTGCCAGCAACACATCCTTACACTTAAGGATCTTTTCTAGCACCTTCATGGCTGTCCTTCCCACTCTCAATGTCCTTCTGATTTCTTGGTTGCAGTCTCCCTTTTGATTGATGATTGAGCTGAGGAATAGAAAATTTTTAACAATTTCAGTTTCTTCATCATCATTCTTAAACTTTTGTAATTCCTCAGTAGTCATTATTTTCTTCTTCTTCCCTATTTTAACCCCTTCCTTCCTTGTTATAACTCCATAATTGTCCTCCTGATCGCTGTCCCTCTGCTGGGCCCTGTCTGTTTTGTTAGCCCTTGGCCAAGTAGCCAGTGGGGTTCCCACCATGGCTTGAAAACTGACACCTATTGGGTGACTAGTTGCCACCCCAATGGCTCAGCTCTGCCCCTAGTGGAAGTTGGGTAGGAACCCCCAGCCCCTGACATAATGCTGTGCCAGTGTTAGATTATACCGCAATAGTCCTGAAGAACCTTCCTGCTGAACCACAAGTGACCCCTCCCCTAGGGCTAATGTACCACCATGAGATGAAAGGCAATGCACCACTATATAATGAAAGAAATACACATGATTCATTTTGTTCTCTTGGCAGGTCATTGAAATTAAAAGATTTCCTTCCCCATTGAATCAAGCAAACCTTGAAGCATGCCGATATATATATGATGTACTGATGTCCAAAATCAGGATGCTTAGTGCCTCAAATTCAAAGAGCTGGGAGATTAAAGGGTTAATGACTCACTGTGAAGCACAGGTTGATTGATAGGCTGCTGTGTGCCCCCCCCTTCTCTTTGATTGCCAGCACCAGCTGAGGAGAGCTTTAGGAGCAGCTGGGTGCTAAGGAAAAGGATCTTTTTCATCTTACTTCATCTCTGATGACTGTGTCTGTCAGGGGGAAACAGACAAGTTCACTTGTGAAGTGAAGAGACACAACAACTTTGTGTCCCTTTACGGTTTGTGTTTGCCTTGACTTTTGTGTTTGCCTTTATGGTGTACCATCAAATCTGAGGAAAAGTTCCAAATAAGAACTTTAGTCTAAGTGTCAGCTAAGCTGAAATTCATTTATTTTGCTGGGTCAAGAACAGAAGGTCAGTTTTGGCAGAACAGATTGGTCAGTAGGTTGAAGCTGCCAGTCCAGCCAAACAGAAAAAGGAATATTGCTTCTAGGGAAAGGAGAATATTTCCTTCTCAGTTATTCTGTAGGTTCAAAACTGAAGGGACCCTTACACTGGGTGAAAAAGAAAATGGTCTTAGACTCCTCTGTAGTCCAAGGGAAAGCTGTAATCTGACCAGGAGGGAGAATAAATACAGGAAGAAAATGCTTGTCTCCAGGAAACTAAGTTAATTAAGTGAATCTATATGGAGATACATTGACTGTGATCACACATAGTCAATAATCCACTTTCAATCCATTTTCCAACTGAATTTTTACTGTGTGAACTGGCTGGGGTGGTGGGGCCTTGATCGGGGGTGGGAGAGCCATGGGCAGCCTGGCTGGGGTGGCAGGGCCTTAATCAGGGGTGGGGGTGGGAGAGCAGCAGGTGGCCTAGCTGGGGCAGTGGGGCCTTGAACAGGGGGTGGAAAAGCCGTGGGTGGCCTAGCTGTGGTGGTGGGGCCTTGATGGGGGGGAGAGCTGTGGGTGGCCTTGCTGGGGCAGCGGGGCCTTGATCAAGAGGGTGGGAGAGCCACAGGCTGCCTTCTTTTCCTCCATCCCTCCCTCTTTCCCTTCCTTCCTTCCTCCCCAACTCTTTGCCTTCCCTCCTTCCCTCTTTCTCTTCCTTCCTCCCCATCTCTTTGCCTTCTTTTCCCCCTCCCTTCCCTCCCTCCCTTCCTTCTTTCCTCTCCATCTCTTTGCCTTCTTTCCCTCTCTCCCTCCCTCCCCATCTCTCTCTCTCTCTCTCCTTCCTTCCTTCCTTCCTTCCTTCCTTCCTTCCTTCCTTCCTTCCTTCCTTCCTTCCTCCCTCCCTCCCTCCCTCCCTCCCTCCCTCCCTTCCTTCCTTCCTTCCTTCCTTCCTTCCTTCCTTCCTTCCTTCCTTCCTTCCTTCCTTCCTTCCTTCCTTCCTTCCTTCCTTCCTTCCTTCCTTCCTAGGAACACAGGCCTTATATCAAGTCAGAGCATGGGGATTTTTTTTTAAAAAAAACCCTACCAGATTGGCTTAAGTCCTGACCCTTATCGTAAGTTTTGTGGGTCACATTTAGTTTCATGTTTCACCAATGGCACCAGACCTAAAGCAAAAAAACCCCACACTGATGTACACACATCCATGCACTCTGTAATTGCTTAAAGATTGTTATCACTACAGCATGCACTAAAAAAAGTATTGCTCTCCTTTCCCCCCTCTTTCCCTTGAGACCTCTGCCATAACAGGGTGGACAGTGCTACCATGACCACACTGAATGACATGGACATCCAACATAAAGTGACGTTGCAGACTGCCCAGTTGTTGACACTACTCCATGGACCCCTGTGTACTGCATTTTCTGGCCTACATTGTGTGACCTTGGTCATTGGCTATTGTGTAACATAAGGTATGTGAGACTTTACTTCCACATTTGTACCTTTCTATTACACACTGCTAATACATACTTTACCTGCTTCAGCCTATGCATTCGTTAGGCATCACATCTTTCTAGAGCTCATTGTATTGCTTTCACAATGGGCTTTAGTGCTAGTCTATAATAATCTCTGGCCTGGGCTAAAGCCAAATATCTTCTCTACCACAGGGTGGGAAACTCAGAAAGACATAAACTGTTTATTACCACATGCTATGAAGGGGCTACTCAGGCAGAGTGGGGAACAGCTATCTAGAATTTTGGCAGGAAAATCTGCCTCACAGAAAAAGAAGAAGCAGGGGACTGTCATAAGATATTTAAACCATGTGAATATTTTTAAGTGTTAATCTCTATGAGACTTTGTGATAATCTCATAATGACTCAGATTTCTTACCTTTCACATATTTTATCTCCTTGCATAGGGAACTAGTTCAATTACAGGAAAGAAGGAGAGGGAGGCTGGATTTGTTGACCTTCCTTTCCCCATTCTGAGACTCTACTGGAATAAAGTAGCATTTCCTGCAGGGAACAGAGTGGATTTAAAGCAATAATCTCAGCTTTAAGATCTAAACATATTAACCAGTTTTTCGCAGTTAACCTGTGATATATATAGCCCATTGAAATGAGAGCCAGACATTAGCTATTCTGTCTGATGCTGTAAGCAGCCTTCACCTCAGATTGGATCAAACATTGCAGTTGCTAATCAACACTGAACAACTTCTTCATAGGAGGTAGGTGAAACTAGCCATTGAGCCATGAAGAGAAATTGATAAAAACAATAGTGGAGGAATGGCTGAGTCCTGTTTGGAGAAGAATTATGCTCCTGTCCCTTGAAAGCCAGTGTGTATACTGGTTAGGGAGCCAGGAAACACAGGTTCAGGTCTCTCATCTGCCATGGAAACTGGGTGACCTTGGGCCAGTCACTCACGCCCAGCCTAACCTACTTCACAGAGTGATGAGGATAAAATGAAATAGAGGAGAATGATACACATTGCCCTTAGGGCTGTCCATGTGCCTGGCAGCATACTAGTGGTTGGTAGGAGAAAGACTATAAAAAGTTGGTGATAGTGTCATGTCACTTCTGGTTGAACCCAACCGTGCCATCATATCTCTCTAGGGATTCCTATGATTTTACCATAGAGATGTTGGTGATTCCTAGGTAGAACTGGCATCATATCCAAGTTTTCCTCAAAAGGGACATCAACCTCTGTAGGAAACACCAACTCTATGATTTTACCAGAGTTACCACCAATTCCTAGAGAGATGTGACATCACTTCTGGGTTTTTCTGGAAATGACATCATGACATTGCCAATGGCTGCTCCCTCATGTCCATGTACCCTCTGGTCTCCTACTGATTTCCAGGCGGGGCCTAGCAACCCTATCTTGTAGGAACAGTGGGATGAAAATATACTAAAAAGGGGTTTTTTTAAATAAAAGTATGCATTGTCTGGAGAAAGCAGATAAACTCTTAGAACCTAGGGACACCTAATGAAATGAATGATCAGAATCTTGAAGACAGACACAATGCCTAAGTAACTTCCAAAAATCCACTGGGTGTGGAGATGGACATTAGCTTAGATGGTTTTAAAAGGGGTTTCAATAAATTCATGGCAGAAGGTTCTCCCATTGATATTAGCCATGATGGCTGAATGGACCTCCATAGAATCAGAGTTGGAAGGTGTCATAGAGGCCATCTAGTCCAACCTACTGCTTAATGCATCCCTAAAGCATCCCTGATAAATGTTCATCTGCTTTAAGACTGCCAGTAAGGGGAGCTCACCACCAGTGTTCCCTCTAAGCTGAGTTAGAGTGAGCTAACTCACAGGTTTTTGGCCTCCAGCTCACACATTTTTTGTCTCAGCTCAGGAAGGATGGCTCCAGAGCAAACTAATTTGTGCAATAGCCAAATCGCTTGCTCACAACTTTAATGGCAGTAGCTCACAAAGTAGAATTTTTGCTCACAAGACTCCACAGCTTAGAGGGAGCATTGCTCACCACCTCCCTAGGCAGCTGATTCTATTGCTGAACTACTCTTATTGGTGGAAAAACCTAAGATCCAGATGTTATCTTTCCGCCAGTAATTTAAACCCATTACTGTGAGTCCTATCCTCTGTACCAACAGGAACAGCTCCCTGCCCTTCTCTAAATGACAGCCTTTCTTTCTTTTTTAATTTACATTGTATTGTATATTTTCAAAACCAGTGACAGCCTTTCTTATATTTAAAGAGAGTCATCATGTCTCCCCTCAACCTGCTCTTCTCCAGACTGAACATTTCCAAGTCCCCCTCATTTCCTCACAGGGCTTGGTGTTTTGAGGCCCTTAATCATCTTTCTCACTCTCCTCTGCACCTCCTCCATTCTGTCCGCATCCTTTTTGAAGTGAGGCATCCAGAACTGCACACCATATTCCAGGTGTGGCCTGACCAATGCAGTGTACAGTAGGACTATGACATCTTGTGATTTGGATGTCATGCCTCTGTTGATACACCCAAAGAATGCATACTGAATTCAGGAGCAGTTTTCCATTGAGTTTATTTAACATAATTTCGTCCTGACTTTCTCCCAAAGGACAAGGCTGGCTGTCTCAAATAAAAAAAACCAATAAAAATATAGTAACAATAACAATATTACTAGTAGACATAAATTAATTCAATTTCAAATTATTGGATGGCATATAGAAAGAATGCTGAGGGGTCCTTGCTCCGTGTCCTTGCTTGTAGTCCATCAAGGGCATCTGATGGGTCACAGTGAGCTGAGCTAGAAGGACCCTTTTTTTTTTTTTTTTAACAAATCCATATCATCAGACAACACAAGTATAGCTGCCTGGGGCAAGTGGATATTCTTTTATAGCCTGCCCTTCTGCTGGATTATGTTGATGATGAACTCGAGGCGCCATGCACATATTCTGGTCAAGTTTTGGATCATTTTGGTCTGCTCAGCCTAGAGGAAGTCGACAAATTGCTCCTAACTGTCCACCCTACCACCTGCTCCCTTGATCAGTACCCTTCGTGGCTAATTAAAGCTGGCTATGAGGGGTTTCGTGGTGCCTTGTGGGAGATTATCAACAAGTCCCTCTCGGAGGGACTGTTTCCCGAGGCACTTAGGGAAGCAGTGGTCTGTCCTCTCTTGAAAAAGCCATTCTTAGACCCGGTTGAATTGGTCAACTACTGGCTGGTCTCTAACTTGCCCTATTTGGGCAGGATGATAGAGAGAGCAATGCTGGTTCAGCTAATGGGCTTTTTTGATGACACTTCCACTTTAGATCCAGTCTGGCTTTTGCCCAGGCCATGGGATGGAGGTGGCACTGGTCGCCCTCATGGATGACCTCCAGAGGCATCTGGATCAAGGCAGATCAGCAGTGCTGTTGTTGTTGGACCTGTTGGCAGCATTCGGCATGGTTGACCATCAGCTTCTGATCCACCGCCTCACCAATGTTGGAATTCAGGGGCTGGCCTTGCAGTAGCTTGCCTCCTTTCTCCAAGGTCGGGGACAAAGGGGAACAGCTATCCCGAAGGCACCTGATGGATTGTGGTGTGCTTCAAGGGGCAGTGCTGTCCCAGATGCTGTTTAACATCTATATGTGCCCCCTTGCACAAATTGCCCAGAGGCATGGGCTGGGATGTCACCAGTATGCGATGACACCCAGCTCTATCTGTTGCTGGGTGGTCAGTCCGACTCCAAACCGGAAGATCTGGACCAGGCATTACAATTTGTGGCTAGTTGTTTTAGGCTGAATTGACTGAAACTGAATCTGACGAAGACGGAGGTCCTGTGACTGGGTTAGCGCGGGCTAGTGTTAGGGATCCTGCTTCCGACATTTGATGGACGTTAGGAGTTTAAGAGTGCTCCTGGATGCCTTCCTAATTATGGAGGCCCAGGTAGCAGTCACTGCCAAATCAGCCTTTTGCCATCTTCGGCTGATCAGGCAGTTGGTTCCCTTCCTTGAACACAATGACCTGGTGACAGTGATCCATGTGATGGTCACCTCGAGATTGGACTACTGTAATGCTCTCTACATGGGTCTGCCATTGTCTCAAATCTGGAAGCTGCTGCTGGTGCAAAATGCCATGGCCAGGCTCTTGATGGGAGTACATACAGCCTGTGTTGAAGGCATTGCATTGGCTGCTGATACCATACTGGATTTGTTTCAAGGTGCTGGTTCTTACCTTTAAAGCCCTACATGGCCAGGGACCTACATACCTGATGGAACCGCCCTTCCCTGCATGTTCCCCAGAAAGCACTGTGGTCAGGGGCTCAGAACCGGCTGGCTCTCCTGGGTCTTAAGGAGGCAAGACTATTGATGACTAGGACCAGGGCTTTTTCAGTGGTGGCTCCCTCCTGGTGGAATGAGCTCCCAGAGAAGATCAGGACTCTGCAGGACCTTTTGGTGTAGTGGTTAAGTATTCAGACTCTAATCTGGGAAAACCGGGTTGATTCCCCACTCCTCCACTTGCAGCTGCTGGATGACCTTGGGCAAGCCATAGTTCTGTCAGAGCTGTCCTTGAAAGAGCAGTTTCTGTCAGAGCTCTCTCAGCCCCACCTACCTCACAGAGTGTCTGTTGTGGGGAGGGGAAAGGAAAGCAGTTTGTAAGCCGCTCTGAGACTCAGAGTGAAGGGCAGGATATGAATCCAATCTCCTCCTCCTCCTCCTCCTCCTCCTCCTCTTCTTCTTCTACAGTTCCACAGGGTCTGTAAAATGGAGCTCTTCCACCAGGCTTTTGGGATCTGCCACCACCACCAATGAAGAACATTGGATGGTTGAATGTGAGAGGGCCCTGGATTCCTGAAATTGCCACCACTGCAAGGACAATCAAAATGAACACTGTGAGATGACTGCGAGCTGAGAACTCTGAATAATGGCTGCTACTGTCATACGAACAACAATGACTACTAGCACTTTATTATGGTTTTAGAATTGTTTTAATTGTAACTTATGTTTTAATGTAACTTATCTGTTTTTATGTAAGCCACCCTGAACCAGCTTTGGCTGGGAGGGTGGGGTACAAATTCAATAAATAAATAAACAAATCTGCCTAAATTTATTGAATGATTGTCATTTACTAGGAGATAAGAACCCCAGGCTTCAAGAAAGAGGCAGTTCATTCTAGGGTTTGGAAATGCTGGGATTAAAGGAAAGTTCGTGGGGTTTTGGCCATCAGTTCAGGATTTGCACAAGTATATTTGCAAAGCATTGCATGTTTATAGGGAGGGCAGTATAAAAGCCTAATATAATAAATAAATAAATAAATAAATATATTATGGAACTGGTGACACATTATGAGAAATTTTAGTCAACTGGGAAAATACTAAATAGGTGAAATGGTAACTGTAAAATGACTGACTAAAATCAACAGAACAGCAAAATCCAGTTATGGGGTGGTTAAGGAGAAGAATTTGGGCTATTTCAATGTTAAAGTCCCCTAAAGGATTTTTTTTTAAAGTGGCAATTCATGCATCACTACACATGTTAGCAAAGGCATTCTCTCCCAGGCCATTTTGCAATGCTCAGGTTAATTTGCCAGCATAAAATACATCTGCATATCAGAAGAATATGTTTAAAACAGCCCTTTTCCTGATATGGTAGTTTACTACGTGCAAACACCTTTTTTTCCATGTGAGCACTTCAAAAATATGATTGATGCTGCCAGCAGCCATAAAGGTGTGCCAGCATTTTGCATAATGTAAGCAGCAGCCTTGAATTGAGGGTGGGATAATTACATAGGGGAGCTGTAAGGCTATACTATTTTTAGAGGACTGATGCTGTACTAAGGCTAGGGCTATGCTGAGTGTTCTTCCATCTCAGTGTTAAGTTAAAAGTAATGCCTTTTTTGATAGGATAAAAGACAAACAATGGTTTTTAAAAATTCCTTAACTGGAAGGGTGTGGGTTTTGTTTTTGTTTTTTTTGTAAAAAAAAAAACACCCCACCTTGTTTACAAGCCGGTTGTTTCCCTTATGTGATGCTTCCTCAGCATCATTTTTTCCTGATTAGCTGGTAAAGAAGCCCTTTCTCATGAGAGATCATGTATTGACTCTGATGAAATCATGGCCAGTTTGGTCAGGCAGGGTACTAATGTTACTAAGGGCAAAGAGTCTGTAGAGACTGGAGGCGATTCTTCCTGAATAGGCAACACACCTTTCTCCCCTTTTGAGTCAATTGCCATTGCATGATAGAAATATTAAATGATGAAAATGTCTGTGATAATCACCATCCCTTCAAACTCTTTCCTTGTCTGCTCTCCAACAGCTCATTTGTAAACAAGCAAATAACACTCAGCATTTATGTTGTTTTAAAATTCAAAGTAATACATGTAGGTTGTTTGTGGGACTAGGCATGGAGATAAGGGAAGGGGGTGAAGTACAATAACTCAGCCTCCTTCCAGCCTATGTATCAAAGATTGTAGGTAGTGGGGCTAGGACAAATGACCCCCCTCTGACATTGGTGTTGTGTAACACCAGGTCTACAAACAATAAGACCACAGTCCTTCAGGACTTCCTGCATGAGCAGAATGTAGATCTGGTGTGCATGACTGAGACCTGGATGCAGGATGGGGAGACTGTAGCTCTCTCCCAGCTTGTCCATCCTGGGTTCTTGATCTTTCACTAATTGTGGACTAGGGGGCAGGGAGGAGGAGTGGCTCTATTCATTTGGGAGGTTTACTTCTTCAGAGCGCTCCTGCCACTGAAGATCCCAGACATTGAGTGTATTGGCCTAGTGTGGGAGGCTAGGGAGAGTTTGGCAATCTGGCTGGTGTACTGACCGCCCAACGTATCAGCCAGTAGCTTGCCATCCCTGATGGAGGCCACATCAGGCTGGGCATTGGAACACCCTAGACTGATAATCTGTGCCGACATTGCAACCTCCACTCAGGCAACAGATCTGGTATCATCCATGGTGACGCTAGGACTCTCCCAATATATAATGACACCCACTCACTGGGCTGAGCACACACTTGATCTGATATTCGTGGCGGGGGCTCATGGTGGACCGGATTACTGCCTTGGCAGTACTGTGGTCAGACCACCTTGCTCTGAAGGCCTGTCTGAATGTGTCACCCCAACCCTATTTGGGTGGCGAGCATATTTTAGCTTGCCCGTAGAGCCAAATGGACCCTATGCGGCTCCAGATGGCTCTATAGAATCTGATGCCCCCTGGTGCTTCGTTAGATAAGCTTGTTGAGGACTGGCACAGCCGACTCTCAACAGCCATCAATGAGATCTTTCCTCGATGTCCTCTGCACCCTCCCTCTAAGCTTGCCCCCTGGTTCACCCAGAAGTTGCAACTTATGAAGTGAAGGCTAAGATGGCTAGAGAGAGATAGTAGTGGCACGCTCACAACAAGGCTGCAAGAAGTTCCTATAGGATGTTTATGAGATCCTATGAGATGGCAGTCAAAGCCATGAAGTGTGAATTTTACGCAGCTATGATTGTGTCTGCAAGCTCTCGCCCAGCCTAATTATTTAGAACAATTCGGTCCTTGACTGCCCTGCCACAAGGCAGGCCAAAGACTAGGGAATTGGATATTGGCTGTGAGGCCTTTGCAAGCTACTTCGCAGATAAAGTCTTGTCATTCTGCAATGACCTCTCCACTGCATTTGAGACAGTGATCGAACTCGAGGCTCCATGCATGTCTTTGAGACAGATTATGGATCATTTCAGTCTGCTCAGCCTAGAGGAAGTCAACAAACTGCTCTTGGCTGTACACCCAACCACATGCCGACTAGATCTGTGCCCATCATGGCTAATTAAAGCTGGCCGTGAAGGGTTTCGAGTTGCCCTAAGTGAGATCATTAACAAGTCCCTCACTGAGGGACTGTTCCCTAGGGCACTAAAAGAAGCAGTGGTCTGCCCCCTCTTGAAAAAGCTGTCTCTGGACCCAGACAAAGTGGTGAATTACCAGCTGGTCTCCAATCTGCCCTATCTGGGCAAAATAATAGAGAGGGCTGTGGCAGTTCAGCCACAGAGTTTTTTTGGATGATGCTTCCATCTTAGATCTCTTCCAGTCCAGTTTTCATCCAGGCCATGGGACAGAGACAATACTGGTCGCCCTCACGGGCAACCTCCGGAAGCATCTGGATCAGGGCGGCTTGTCAGTGCTGTTGCTGTTGGACCTGTCAGCAGCGTTTGACACGGCGACCATCAGTTACTGATCCACTGCCTTGCCAACATGGGAGTTCAGGAGTCTGCCTTACAATGGCTTGCCTCCTTTCTCTGAGGTTGGGGACAAAGGGTGGTGCTAGTGGAACAGCTATCCCAAAGGTACCCACTGAACTGTGGAGTGCCTCAAGAGGCAGTGCTTTCCTCACTGCTGTTTAAAATCTATATGTGCCCCATTGCCCAGATTGCCTGGAGGCATGATGTCATACGTCTCCCTTGTTCCCAGTCTGACTGGACGGGTGCTCAGCTTGATAACAATATCTCCTCCTCGGAGGGGGAGGAACAGCCAGCTGAAATAGATCCCACCAATCTTCAGGGACAGGAGATGCAAGCTCTTGACCAAACACTGGCTATAACCAATTTGCCCTCTCCTCCAGCTGCAAGCAAATTACTGGCATCAGACACAGAGGAGAGGGAGGAGGCCAAGCCCAGCATTTCTCCAACACCCCTTGAGCACCAGCACTATCAGTGGAGATCAGTGCTCAGAGCCCATCACAGTGAATGTTTGATGAATCGCAGACATCTGTTGCCAGATGAGTACTTGCAGGGATGCATGCCACAATTAGCAGCAGCTAACCAGCCCATGGAGAATCAGCTATAAATCCAGGAAGGGGGAAGCTGGTCATTATGGACACAACGTATACCACAGCTGCATCACCACCCACCTTGTCTCCTGACTTGAACCTCTGTTGCTCTGAATCTGGACTGAACACTGGACCATCCGACCTCTGGACCCCGACTCTTGGACTGACTGATGACTCCCCTTTCCAGATACCTGACCCTTGGATTGCCTCTTGACCACTCTCCTGCTTGAACCTGTACTGTGAGTGATTACCTGGTCCCTTCTGCCTGATTGTCCTGTGGAACTTGTGCCTGCTCCCACACCAAACCCACCGAAGCCAGTACACATGGGCTGGGTTGTCACCAATATGCAGATGACACCCAGCTCTATCTGCTGTTGGGTGGCCAGTCTGACTCTAAACTGGAAGATCTGGACCAGATGTTGCAAGCGCTGGTTGGTTGGCTTAGACTGAGCTGACTGAAACTGAATCCGATGAAGATGGAGGTCCTGTGCCTGAGTCGAGGTGGTCCAAGGGTAGGATCCCACTCCTAACCTTCGATGGGGTGCTGTTGGTACCAGCACCAGAGGTTATGAGCTTGGGAGTGCTCTAGGACACCTCCTTAATGATGGAGTCCCAAGTAGCAGCCACTGCCAAATCAGCCTTTTACCATCTTTGGCTGATTAGGCGGCTGGTTCCCTTCCTTGACTGCAATGACTTGGCAACAGTGATCCATGCGATGGTCACCTCAAGACTGGACTACTGTAACACTCTCTACATGGGGCTGCCCTTGTCTCAAATCTGGAAGCTGCGGCTAGTGCAAAATGCAGTGGCCAGGCTCTTGATGGGTCTCCCTATGTGGGAGCACATCCAGCCTGTGCTAAAGGCATTACACTGGCTGCCAATAGCATTCTGAATTCACTTCAAGGGGCTGTTTCTTACCTTTAAAGCCCTATATGGTCAGAGGCCGACATACCTGAGGGACTGCCTTTCCCCATATGTATCCCAGTGAGCACTGTGTTCAGGGGCTCGAAATCAATTGACCCTCCCGGGGCCCAAAGACATCAGACTGGCAACAACCAGGGCCTTCTTGGTGGCAGCTCCACACTGGTGGAATGAGCTCCCAGAAGAGATCAGGGCCCTGTGGGACCTTTTACAGTTCTGCAAGGCCTGTAAGATGCCACCATTAACAACACTAATGACAACATCTCATTAAAGATTGTTAACAATACTTGAGAAAGATAGACCCTATGTCCTGATTCCATCAGTACAGCCTGTAAGATAAGAACGAGAAACTGATGAGCAAGGCAGACCAGAGACCACACTAATATAACTGTTGCCACCATCTCTAAGTATTGACTACAACTAGCTAGCACTTTATGACGTCAGTTTGTTTATATGGTTTTATATGGTTTTACCTATGTTATAATTGTTTTTATGTTTTATCCTTTGTAAGCTGCCCTGAGCCTTTGGCAGGGAGGGCGGGGTAAAAATTGAATACATAAATAATCCTTACAACAACCCTTAAAGATAGACCAGCTGTAGGCTGAGAGACTGTGACAGACCATCAAAACATTTCATGGCCAAAGGTAATCAGGAACACTTGATTTCTAGCTCATCTGCTACTCTACTGTACTACACTGTCTAAGTGAAATATGTTAAATTGCCAACACATTCTCCTTTGAAGGAAACAAACCATCTAGTAATGTTTTTTGCTGCAGCATCACAGGGATTGGGGAACTAGATGGAGAAAAAAAACATATCTTGTAGGGCAGAGTTGCTTATTCAAGGACAGTTTATCTCCTTGGGAAAGTCTCATCATTGTGAATGGAATTCTTTTTAAAACCGAAGATAAGTAAGATGTGCCAAATAAGTTGTTTTAAAAGTCAGTTCATCTTTTACTATGGCAGTGTGCATTATGTTAGAATATATAACATGGAAAAACTGTGCCCAAACATTTTTTTCCTTTGATTATTTTATCTGTTATGATATAGGAAGGTCATGGCATCTTTTATACATAAAATCTAGGTATAATCCAAAGTAGGCTGGGATGGGTGATAATAGGAATGATTAGAATTAGGGGTCATTTCAAAGGTGAATATGTTATGGCAAAATGGACTTAGAGGAGCATCTTAAATCTGCAGTGGCTATTCCCATAAATAATGCTTTTACGATTTCCCATCCGTCATCCTCTATGAAGATTTGTGGCACCCTTTGATCAGATGACTCGTCCTTGAAGTACGGCTAGCATTTTGGTGTGAAATATCAACCGTTCTGCTATGACAGAATGAGTTCAGCCAGAAAGCATCAAAAATGCTTGGTGTTGTCCTTATCATAAGAACAGGAGAATAAGAAAGGCCTTTTCCAGCCCTGAGGCAGAGCGACCAGTGCTAATAGCCACTGTATTAGGGATAGCAGGAACCTTAATTTTGACAATGAATTAATTTGGGTGATGATAGACTTTAGCAGCTAATTTATTTTATCAAGTGAGCCAACGAACTGTGGCTGACTGGCACTCTTGCCCAAATGGTCCTGCCTCATAGAAGTTCCTGTATGTTTTTAGTGTACATAGTGTATAATATATTCATTTCCAAAGAGATAATAGAAGGAACATTGCTTACAGCAGTTTTAGAGCTGATCAAATTCCCTTGACTCTGATCTGTAATTATTTCTCAGTTTATATACACATTAAATTGTCTGTGAGCTTCCTCAGGAATTTTTGATGGAGACTCTGGAATAGAAAGCAAACAGAATTAAATTAAAGGTTTTGGAGAATCACAATGCCTTTACCAAGCACCAAAAGGATTGTAAACTTGGCTCCAGATGGCCTCAGTGGAAAGGGAATTCCAAACTGCAGGTGCTACAACAGAAAAGACCTTGTCTTTGGTGATCACTCACTGTGCTTCGGATTGTGGGAGCATGCAGATGGGTGGCCTTTGGTGATGACTTCATGTGGTACACGTACATCATACATATTGTCATGTATTAGGACTGCCACATTCTTGCTAGTGCTCCAGTAGCAGAGGGAGAAAGATTTTTTTAAAAAAAATCACTGGCAGTAATACCACATGTCTCTAGAAATTGCCAGGACTCTATGGGGAAAATCTGGGACATAACATCAGTCCTTTCTAGCAATCACAGAAACTCATTGGTTTTAGTATAGAGGTTTTGGTGATTCCTAGAGAGACATGATGCCACTTCCAAGTTTTCCAGGAAATGATAGCACGATGTTGCTGATGGCTGCCCCATGTCCCCTCCCTACCTGGTCTCTTGCTGGTTGCCAAGCCAGGCCTAGGTACTGTTCCACTCCAATGAGCAAAGTCTGAAGCCATCTTTCAGTCCAGCCTAAAGACCCTTCCTCCGGCTTGTCACTCATCCTCCAGGTGTACAGCTACTTGACTCCATAGTTCCTACAGTCTGAGGTAGTGTACATGTAATTAATCTCAATGATTATTAAAATAATTTCTTAGTTCCTCTATATAACACAGACCTGCATGGGTCTGATGGTGACTGGAGATAGGGCCTTCTTCTTAATCCAATAGGGTTGCCAGATCCCCTTGTCATGCCGGCAGGGGGATTTGGGGGGTGTTCTGTGATGCCCTCAACATGATGATGTCACCCAGAAGTGATGGCATCATGTCGGAGATGTCGTACAGCAATGTTCTGGTTTTGGGGCAAAACTCTATGCTAAAACTAGCTTCAAATCACACAGTTTTTCCCTCAAACCAGAGTGTTGCTGCACAACATCCCCTGGCATGATGACATCACTTCCTTGTGATGTCATTACATCAGGGATGTTGCACAGCAATGTCACTGTTTGGGGGCGGGGTTTCTCCCACCAGTGGGCAGAAGCCCTGAAAACTGGGGGAACCCCTGCTGGGACCTGGAAACTGGCAACCCTAAAATCCATGCCTTTTGTTTGTTTGTTTTTTGTGATTTTTTAATTTGACAATTTCTATTTAGTTCTATTTAGTTCAGGAGCTGCGGTGGCTCAAGTGGTTAAGACGCTGAACTGCAGGCTGTGGAAGGTCAGTAGTTCAGCAGTTCAAGACCTGAGAGTGCCGCATGACAGGGTGAGCTCCTGTCTCTAGTTCCAGCTCCTGCCAACCTAGCAGTTCGAAAGCAAGAAATTGCAAGTAGATAAATAGGTACCACTTTGGTGGGAAGGTAACAGCATTCTGTGCACCTTGGTGTTTAGTCATGCCGGCCACATGACCACAGAAACGTCTTCGGACAGCGCTGGCTCTTCGGCTTTGAAACGGAGATGAACACCGCAACCCTAGAGTCGGATTCGACTGGCTTTCAAGCAAGGGAACCTTTTACCTATTTAGTTCAGCCAACAAATACACAAGCATGAAACATATTTTACAAAAAATAATAACAACATAACAAACAACAAATACAATTGGAATGGAAGGTAAATAAGCAATACCAAACATCAGATCTTACAACTTATAAACATCCTTAATATGGCCTTTCAATTAATATGCCTCTGTTAAAGTCAGACCTGAGCTGGAAATCCCTGGTATCAATTAGAGTGGAAACTTCTTAGATGTTACTTCCTGGTTTGAAACAAGAGACACTGGGACAGAAAACAAGCAGAATTAAATTTAAAACTTTGGTTAATCACAACTTCTTTGCTTGGCAACCAAAAGGATTGTGAATTTAGCTCCAAATGGAGTAAAACCACAGCGATGTTTGAAATTCCCAGTGTGTCATGATGTCATCTATTTCAAGACAGAAAGTAATGCCAGGGCACTCTAGAAAACTACAAAAATCTCTATGATTTTGCCATAGAAATTTTGAAATCCCTAGAGCGTCATGACGTTACTTCCTGTTCTGAAGGCAAGGAGCATCACCAGGCAATTTCCCGGCATTATTGGGTAATTGACAACCATAGTCAGATCCGAGGCCTCTGTAGATTATAGCATTACTTGCTTGTATTGTTCAAGGTCTCTTTTGGCGAACCTCTGCCATTCCCTCTCCCTGCAGTTTCTAATTTCATTTATTCTGTTGAGAACTGAAGCACAGCAAAATCTTGCAAAAGGCTTTTGATTGCTCTGGTGTGTGGGCCAATTATCCAAATATATAAAGCAATTCCCAATGCTACCATTCTCAGCTGTAGAAAGACAGAAGGACCAACGTTTCTGTTTCCCCATCTGTTTAATAAGAATGTATCCATCCTACAATTCCTGTCCTTGTTAGAATTTGTATTGATTGAATGCAATAATTGCTTTGTGAAATTTTGATATTTTCTTCCCAGTGCCTCTTGGCATGCTAATAGAAAGGAAGGTTATGCATGTCACAAATAAATCAATGAACACACGAGAGAGTCAGGTCTCAGGCCAAGGCTTACAATATATGTATTTTATGCAGGCCAAAACTATCTGTTAAAAAATGTAGAAAAGAAATTTTCCCTTTGGGCATTGAGTCCCAGGTTACAGCAAAGGGGCTTTGAGATAAAGGGCAGAGCTCCTTGATCTAGGCTTGTGGCTGTCTGTTCTTTTTGGGGAGTCAAACAAAATGAACCCTAGTCTTTTTTTTTTTTACTGGCGAAAAAAGGAATCTTTTCAAGAGCTACAAAAGGGGAGCTATGTTCGCTAGTCATGCCGTCAAAAGCTGCATGGTTATATAAGCTTATTTAAAAGCTATCCTGAAAAAAACATACTTTGTGGGAAAGCTAGCCAGTTCTTCCTTAAGGAATAATAAGCCCATTGAGTATTGTACCTGAAACACCCCTGAAACACCCATCTAAAGATGTTAAGTGTTATTCTCTCCCTCCCATTTTGCAAAAATACTTTCTCCAAAAGCCCATATATGGAGCGCCTTTGATGAACACCTTGCAGATATATTTCAAACATATATTCTTCTCAATGTTTATGTTTTTTCAAGCATATAGAATCCCCCTCCCCCGAACAGCAATAAAATTCAGGCTTAAGCATACCTCATATGTGAAGTCTGACTTTGGAGTCTGTATGGGGAACAGGAAAGAGGTATACAAAAGGACAAAAGCAAGAAAGCAGCAAGGAAAGCAAAGAAGAAAAAAGAAAAGAACAAAGGCATCAAAAGATAAACAGACATGATCTCAAGAAACCAAAGGATAAACTCAGAAAGGTTCTCTCATTTATTTATTACAATTATAAATCTCCAACAATGAGTAACTTCCATTCAAATCAGCTTGTGGAACATTCAGGGCAATATCACTGTTGCTGATCTAAAGGTCACCTGAGGGGGGCAACTTCAAAGGAAGAATTCAGTATGAAACTGGTTAATTAGAATTTATTGCGAAAAACTTAATGTGATTGCTTAGCCATTATAGGTGTTAATAAATTCACATAAATTACCTTAACATTGAAAATGCATTATAAGTAATACAATATTACTGCTCAAATCCTGTTCCACTCAAGATTTTACACTGAGCATTTCCTTTGCTCTGCCATAGGTAGCCAATGATGTTGAATGCTAATATGAAAACACACAGCATAATGATATAAGGACACAGGATACAGTGTTCTAAACATTATGAAAGGAGAGTGGCAGCCATTTTTGTTGGCAGGCCAATGTGGTTTCTAATGTGCAGTTCCACCTGCATTGATTGTCCTTGTAATCCCCCAGTTGGGCACCAACAACAGGGAAGTCCTCAGTTCCTTGGTGGGTCACCCTGCAGAGTTGGTGCTGTTGTTGGCCTTAGGGAGACTTGCATTGGGTATCTTGTTTCAAAACTTGCAGGCTTTTAAATCTCAGCAATAAGAGAGATCATAAAAATAGTTTATAATCACTGAGGAAGCCTGGAGTGTGTACATATTAGAGGTCCTGACTTTTTAATACAGTATCAGTGGAAAGCGGGTGCCAGGCTCTATAAATGGAGTCAGAGAACTTTTTATAATCAGCACATCCATTAGATTTAGACAAATGTGATCTCGGTATGCTAACAGATGGGGCCTGAGAATATTTCGCATTCTGATGCAACAGGTCACTTCTTCTATCTGCTTTGATTTATGGTTTTAATCTACTTCCTTAGTAGGAGTAAGCACTGAAGTCAGGGTATTTCTATCTTTTCCGCTAGGGCATAATTGTTCTCATTATTTACTAGCCAAATGTCCATCAATGCAATGGACAAAATGGGTATGGAGGGCGGGTTTTTATGGGAAGGTTGCAGTGGACTTCTATAAACTCTGCTTGCAGAAGCGCACTGCTGTCATTTGCACTCCTGTGCAGGATTCCTTTCCGTCAGGACCAAACTGCCCACTGCTGGAACTGGAGACCAGAGAGGAATTTTTTCTCCCAATGAAACAATATCTTCAAATACAGCAACTTAATTTTCCCCATAAAACGTCACACTTGAAGAGGCACTATGTTGGTCTGGAGGAAGAAGCAGCTTACAGCGTTGAACCAGGTTGTATACAGTGTGATGGAGGAGGGAAGCCACTTTTTGGGGGGCCCTAGGTGGTGAATTTTGTAGCCCTGTGCTTTCCTCCTTGTTCCCTTTCTACAGGGCTTTAACTCCCTTAATTTAAACTGAGTCTGGCTGCAAAAGAGGGACCTTTGGAATGCTACCAGGAGTTAAATACCTTTGGAAAACACACATTCAGCTGGCTATGGTCTTCAGTCATATATTCCTTCCCATGTTTAGGTTGGGTCTGGAATCCCCTGGGCACTCTTGGAAGTCCCAGTGGCATACCTAGCCTATTTGGTACTTGGAGTAGATTTTTTTTTAAATAATCCCTTCCTCTTTTTTTTTTTTTTTTTTTTGCCGTCAAGTCACACTTGACTTATGGTGACCCCATAGGGTTTCCAAGGCAAGAGACATTTAGAGGTGGTTTGCTGTTGCCTGCCTCCAGATTGGCCCTGCTTAGCTTCTGAGATCAGGCTAGGCTGGGGCTATCCAGGTCAGGGATCTCCTCTATATGACAAAATTATTCTCAGTAATAATCTCTCCTTATAATAATTATCTTTTGGTTTCGTAAGATTCCATGTGCTCCCATTGGCTGTAAAATGCCCTCCCTCAGCCATTGGCCCATCAGCCGCCACTCAAGAGTACTCGCGTGCCATTGGCCGGGTGCTGGGTCTGCTCCTCTTCCCCACCCACTCCCCCTGGCAGACAGCTCTCTCTCCTGAGGAAGACAGTTCTCTTGACTCCTGTGAGGGACTGTCCCTTCAGTGGCTGTTGGTAGGCAGCCAAGCTTGGTTCTGTGAGTAAAAAAACAAAGGACTTTCAGCATAACCCCATCCCCCGCCCATAACTCCCTCCCCAATGGCCACTTTCCTGTCACTCAAAATTACTACTGCTCTTCAGGTAGCAAAGATCAGTTCCTCTGGAGAGAATGGTGGACTCTGTCATTATACCCTGCTGAGATTGCCACAGCAAATTGTCACTGAGTGCCCAAAGCCGGGGCACTCTCCCAGAGCCTCTTTCTAGAGCCCGTTGTATTTATTTCCACAATGGGCCTTATTCCTAGTCACAAAATAAAACAAATAATAATAATGGCCAGAAAATAAATTCAGGTGGGTAGCCATGTTGGTCTGAAGCAGAAGAACAAAATTTGGTCTTAAAGGTGTCAGTGGACCCAAACTTTGTTTCAATGGCCAGAAAAGAAACACAGACAGTAGGGCTGCCAGCCCCAGGTTCCCCCACTTTTCAGGGCTTCCATCCACTACTGTCCAGCTGTGGCACTCTGGTTTGAGGGCAAAACTCTATGGTAAATTTGGCCTAACACCATGGAGTTTTGTCCTTAAACCAGAGCATCATCACACAAAGTTGCCAATGCGATGACATCACTTTTGGGTGACATCATCACATCAGCAACATCCCAGAATGCCCCCCAAAACACCCCACTAGCATGGCAAGGGAACATGGCAACCCTAGCAGACTGTGAAAAATGTATTTTATTTAACTTTGTATATATAATCATGCCAGTAAAAAAATAAATAAATCAGATTCCAACACTCTATTCCATAATAATTACATGAGAACATAAGAGAAGCCATGTTGGATCAGGCCAACACCCCATCCAGTCCAACACTCTGTGTCATACAGTGGCCAAAAACCAGGTGCCATCAGGTGGTCTACTAGTGGAATGAGAACTCCAGAAGCCCTCCCAGTGTTGCCCCCCCAAAGCACCAAGAATACAGAGCATCTCTGCCCCAGACATAGTGTTCCATCTATACATTGTGGCTAATAGCGACTGATGTACCTCTGCTTCATATGTTTATCCAGTCCCCTCTTGAAGCTGCCTGTGCTTGTAGCCACCATCACTTCCTGTGGCAGGGAATTCCACATGCTAATTACCCTTTGGCTGAAGAAGTACTTCCTTTTATCTCTTCTAAACCTACTGCTCATTAATTTCATTGAGTGCTCACGAGTTCTTGTATTGTGACAAAGGGAGAAAAGTACTTCTTTCTCTCTCTTCTCTATGCCATGATTAATTAGCATATCATCCCTCAGTCGTCATTTCTCCAAGCTGAAGAGCCCTAGCCTCTTTAACCTTTCATCATAAGGAAAGTGTTCCATCCCCTTAATCATTTTAGTTGTCCTTTTCTGCACTTTTCCCAATACTATGGGTGCGTTCAGACGCGCCGTTTGAGCCGTTTTCGGCACGGCTCAGAAACGGCTTTTACCTGCGCGTTCACACGCCCAACATCTGCCTACCGTCCCCAGCCGTCGCTTTCTGGAGCAAACCCCCTTTGAAACGGAGTATTTTGACACCACTTACCCAAGTGGTGTTTTCCATGATTCTCCGTTTCAAGCCGCACTTTTCCCTGTCTGATCGCTCCATCCAGCCACTTCCTGGTGCTTCAACCCCCCTCCCCTCTGGGAAGCTGCCTCCAGCTGAGGGTTTTATTCCGCCATTTTTTTCCCCCCTTAGCGGTGTGCGCTTGAGCGGAGCTCCGCTCCTAAATTAAATGAAAAAAAGCTTCACTGGTGCCTAATTTAGGCATTTAGACGAGTCCGGGATCTCAGGGAGGCCATTTTCGGGGAGACAATGTAAAAGGAGTCTTCATTTAAACTTTAAAGGGACCAGTTAAGATCGCTCTTCTGCGCACGTGCCAAACTTCCTGTTCGGGAGAGGGCTGCCTGTGCGCATGCTCAAAGGAGAGGGGACCCCCCCCCACCTGCAGGAGGACGGCAGGGAGCTCCGAAGGAGGGAAGGAGGAGGTGAGTGTGATCGCGATTCTCCAGTTTAAAAAAAAAAACGCATCGTGCCGGAGCAGTTTAAACCGCTCCAGCACGCTGTCTAAACGCACCCTATAATACCTTTTTTCACCACAAGAGCCAGCATGGTGTAGTGCTTAAATTGTTGGACTAAGATCTGAGAAACCCAGGTTCAAATCCCCACTCATGCCATGGAAGCTTGCTAGGTGACCTTGGGCCAGTCACATTTTTTTTTTTGCAATCTCTTTAATGATTTTTCAAACAAAAACATTGAATTCCTATAAATATCTTTCCAACACATCACAGTAATCTAAAACCTTAACTTATAAATAAATTGTTTACATAATCCTTCCATTTCAATACAATAATCCTAACCCCTTTCGTGTCCCAAATTCCAGCAGAATAATTATACTGCCACTTAAACATAATTTTTGTTTCCTTTTCCTTCCCCATCTTTCTATCGCATCCGTATTTTTTTCAGTCTCGTCTAAATGTTGTGGGTCTCTATACTCCTGTGGTATTATTTCCAAGTTTCCTTTCCCTTGGTTCCCTAGCTCAAACCAGGATCTTTTACAAGACTTGCGTTTTTTTACACAAGCCCTTAGTTCTTTTCTTCTTGCCATCTTCCTCTCTCGCAGTCCTCCTCTTTTCTCTCTTGCCGTCTTCCTCTTTTTTCCCAGCGGTAGGTTTGGGGAAGTTCTTTTTCTCACCTCTGGCTCCAACTTTATTACTTCCTCCACACAGCACTTAGAAATATCATCCTCCTGGATCCCCTTTTCTTTAAGTGAGAATTGAATCTCACATATGTCTCTTTCCTGGTCAATATTTTGCACTTCCTCCTAATTCTTCAATGCTTGCGTTTGCTCCTTATTATCCCTCACCTCCAGGCAGAAAATTTGGTGATTTTCAAAAAGGTTCTCACAGGCTAATTTAACTGCTTGCCCAACTGCCTCAAATAAGAATTTTCAAAATTGTTCCCAGGTGAGATCTCCAAATTTTGTATCCTGGTCTATCTCCTCATTATCAACAACTGACTCCATATTCCTAAACATTTCCATAGTCCTTGCAATATATTATAGACTATACTCCAGACATTGCTCTTGGTAAATCATAGAATTTCAGACAGTACAGAGTTCTTTCTTACCCCCTCCATCTCGGGTCAGCCTCTGTTCCCAAACAAGCTTAACGACCATTTTTCCAAAGCTTGGGAATGTCGGGGGGGGGGGGCTTAAAGTAAAAAAAATTCTCTATTTCCACTCAAACAGACAAAAAATGAGTTCTTCCTTGCGATGTGTTGGTTGTATATCAAAAGAAAAAACGTTAAAAACGGCTGGTCACTTCTGTGCAAGGACATGGCGGACATGTCCTTACTCCTCCCAATGCCCCTGCTTCGGGACGATACTGACCACACCCCCGTCTTTGCCAGATATGAGGGGGATTGGCATGAGCTCCTTGCCATCCAGTCTCCCTCCGAGAGACCAGGCGGAGCCTACCTGCAACTCAGGTGGCTCCAAAAAAAGTGAAAGGGGAGCGGTCAGCTTGAGAGTGTCCCGAAGCCGACCCTGGGCCAGTTACATTACTCTCATCCTGGCTCTGACCTGGAGCCCCAGGGTAGTCTGATCTCATGGGCTGTCAGCAACTAAGCAGGGCCGACATAGAGGAAGGCAATGGCAAACCCCCTCCAAAGTCTCTTGCCTTGAAAACCCTATAGGGTCATCATAAATCAACTATGACTTGATGATATCCCTAGAAACCATGCTAGATAACCTGTTGTTGGGGACCTTCAAAAGTTGGAGCATACCCAGGTCAGCCATAACTTGTAGTTTTGAGCATAGAAATGAATTGCTCTTAAAAGTGCTGAACTGACACCAGACTGGTATTTGAGTCTCCAAAGCTAAAAGTCCAGTACTTTGTTCATTGAGTTGTGCTGGCTCAGTCACAGTTCAATGCTGTAGGTGGCCTGTTTTCCTTTCTGTAATGACAATGTGGTTCAGCCTGCATGTAGCTCCAGGCAGATGTGTTTGAAATTAATTGGGCACTTCTTCTTAATCGGAAAGTGATGTGAATTGCAATTTTAATTCCAATAAGCTGTGCAAATGAATTAATACCACTTGACCTTTCTATAATATTCCAGGAAGATTTATGGCTTTTCATTTCTTGAACATTGATCACTGAATACTATTGCAATCAATCCAGGGAATTTATGTGCTTAAAATATTGCTTTCAAGGCCTGATGCATTCCATATTTGTTTATTTTTTTTTTTCATGGATTGTGGCCATGCTGTGACATATAGACATATTTACTAAGCAATGATAAAGTTGTTTTTCTGTACCTGAAAGCAGACAAAAGACTCTGAATTTAGCCAATAGATATTATTTATAAATTTATATTGTATCGTGTTATATCAGCATATTAGTTGCATATTTCTTTGGATTTTTTTATACATCCTGTACTAGAAGATACAGGGTGGGTAATATGATGGAAGCTGCATAAACTTTTAACTCTTCCCATTGACTCTACCCATCCCTGTTTAAAAAGTGTGCTTTAGCCTCTGGTTTCACATTACAAAATCCAAGCATAGATTTGGGGCTTAAATAGACAAATCTGAAATAGTCTTTTCTACCAGTACCCCCAGATTAGGGCACAAGACACCAGTAACTCTAGGCTCAGAGGGCAGCCACATTGGCAGGGCCAGTGCGCCCACTAGGCGAGCTAGGCGCTCGCCTAGAGCACGCCGGCCGCAGGGGTGCCAAACTGCGCCCCCCTGCAAAAGCCCCCCCTCCCTGCTGCCTCCATGCTGCCGCCAAAGAGTGCCCCAACGGGGCACAGGAGGCACCAGCAGAGCTTGCCTGCCCTGAGCGCCTTCCTCCCTCCAGAAGCCAGCGCTGGGAGGGAAGGGGTGGGGGTTAGAACCCCTGCCCCTTCCCTCCCAGTGCCAGCTTCCAAAGGGAGGAGGGCACTCAGGGCTCTGAGGGCCATTCAGAGGTACTGCGTTGGAGCAGCTGCGTGGGAGGAGAGAGCCTGGAATGGTGCCCCCCCACCCCCACCAGAAAGCCCACCTGGAGAGGGGCCACGGGGGCGGGTTGCCCTCCCCCACCCAAGGCAAGGGGATGCCACCCCGGCCGTCGGTGGGACTCTGCACCAGCTCAGAGGCACCCTCACCCGCAGGGGCGACTCCATCGAGCTTTCTGACCGGGGCGGTGCTGAGCCGAGGGGGAGGGAGGGACGCCACTGAGAAACCGCCAGCCACAGACCGACTGGCCGCTCCTGAGCCAGGCTGAGCCAAGCCAAGCCAGGCTGCACTGGAGATTCCTAGAAGCGCGCGGGAGGGAGGGACATGGGGGGAGAGACCGCACAGCAGCTGGGCTGGGCAGAGTGGGTACATGGGCGGAGCACCGCTCTCCAGGCCCTGGAACTGCGTGCCAGGGTGGGGGGGGGGCTGGCTGCTGCCCTGCGCGGGCCTTGCTCCGTCTCCCTGCCCCAACGGCCCTCCAAAGCCCACCCACTGCCACTTTCGCGGGCTCCAGTCCTCCTCCTCCAGCAGCAGCGGCCTCCAGGCAGAGGAGAGGTTCCTGGGCTGGGCCGTGGGGTGGGCAGGCGGTGGCGGCATGGCTTCTCCCCCCCCCGACAGCTCTCCAAAGCCTACCACTGCTGCTGCTTTCGCGGGCTCCTCCTCCTCTGGCAGTGGCGGGCTTTGGGCAGAGGAGAGGTTCCCGGGCTGGGCCGCGGGGTGGGCAAGTGACACGGCTTCTCTCCCCCCCCTCAGCTCTCCCAAGCCATGGCCCAGCTCTCGACCCCCCGACACTCTCCCGGGGGGGGGGCGCCAGAAGGAGCCCTGCTTGGGCGCAAAGAACCCTAGGGCCGGCCCTGCACATTGGTCTGCAGGAGAACAGCTTTATTCAAGTCCAGTAGCACCTTAGAGGCTACCAAGATTCTGGGGGTCTACGCTTTCAAGAGTTCAGCCTCATCCACACATGCTGTTCCAGCAACCAAGGGTTTGGTTGATGCTGCTCAACCAGTGCTGGGGTTGCCAGGCAGCCTCCAAGTCTGCATCTCTTTCATGCACTTTTTTTTTTTACATTTCTATAATTTAGAGGAGCAACTGTAAGGAGGTGGATCCTTCTAGCTGAAAGTGAGAGGGCCAAGTGAATGAAGAAACAGCAATGAGTTGCAAATGATAGAAAGAGGGAGGCAGGCAGAAAACAAGCTGTGAATTGACTGAAGAGAAGGGGGGGGGGGTGTTTCTACTGCCTTGCCGAACTGCCTCTGCCCCCTCTTCTGTTCCACTTCCATATTTGTAAATTAAGGAACTATTGTCAAGACACCATAAGTAGGAACAGACGAGCAAGTCCTTTGTCATTTCTTTTATCACAGGAACCATTTCAGTCCATTCAAAAATGATTTGTTTCTCTGATACACATTGTACAGAGTTTTTATGATACAATTTATATTATTCTTTTTGTACAAAGAACACATGTCATACATATGTATAAAGTTTGTAGAATGCCAGTGTTTAAAATGCACAAATAATGTGGAGAAGCAACTGCATTTTATGGGGGAAATTCATTGCAAGGAAGTAGCAAATGGCACAAAGCCTCATTGGTTCCGTTCACTGGAGGGAGAAGCAAAATGAAAATGGTAACATTCCAATGGAACCAGCAAGTCTATGAAATTCAGCAGCATCCCCAAGCCTCTAATGTGTCTCATCCAAAGAAAACCAAACCCTGTAGCATTGCCTCTGGAACTTCCCATGATATAGAAAACAGGGGAGCATGTAACAGCATACATTACAGGAGATGGGGGAGAATTGACACAAGCCGTGCTCACAAGATACAGTGAACATACATAAAATCCGTGTACAGCATACACAGGATTTTTCTTTATATGTGTATTGATTAATTCTCATTTTACATTCAACTCACTTCCAGATGAATGTGCGATTTAAACCCCACATTTATCCGGACAGCAGTTCCTGGTTTCATCTGTAAAGTGAATGCATGTTGCCTCTTGTTTCCAAACAGATGTACACATACACACACACACATGCAGCATGTAACATGTGAACAGGGCTACAGAGATGCTTGACAAGTGGAGTTTGTTGAGTGGGACATGTAGCTGCATCTCCTTTATCTTGCTCTACAACTGTAGTATGCTGTTGCCCTAATAGCATCTCCCCTGCCTTCTGTTTTTATTAGGCATTATGATACAGATAACAGTTTCAGATACCTTCTGGCTTGCCATCTAAATTCCTGGGTAGGAAGAGATTGTGCAACCATGGCCACAAGAAATGCTCAAGTTATTTGATGAATCATCTAAGGATAACTTTAGTAGGCTCAAAACCAAATTGTTCCTTCTGACGTTTCTGTTTCTAAATTGAGGAGAGTAACAGCTGGCCATTTGCTGACACAGTAGCATTTTTTCCTAAGTAAATAATCAAAACTTTCTTGGCTTGAGATTTGTATTCCTTTCTCTCTTTTCTTTTTAAAGATAAGGTTAAAAGTGCACTGCTGGTGTCTACATCTTTCTAATAGACAGTGCTGCATCTTTGCTTATTCATCATTTCTAGTTTAGCTGAGCAAAGATCCAAACACCGTGAGGTCTGCTTGCAGTGTTGAGCCACCAGGGCCCTGGGGAGACGGTACCAATGCTCCAGGGCAAGAGAGAGAGATGCTACTTTGAATCTATGCATTAATTAAACTTGTGAATGAAATTAGATTCAATAACCTCTGCATCCACTGCATTTTCTGCAGGGTGGTATGCCTAAACAGGGATAGTCTACTGTGGTGGTGATAAGGCCCGGATAATACGAAATGCTTCTTACCATTTTGCCAGAAGGGGGACCCTCTAAGAATGACCTACATTCTCTGACTATTGCTGCACCTACACAGATTGCTATGGTTTGTTGCTGGGCTAGACTGACTTGTAAAGTTGCCAATTCCAGCTTGGGGAATTCCTGGAGATTCTGGGGTGGTACCTGTGGAAGATGGTGTTTGGGAAGAGGGAGGGGAGCTCAGTAGGGATGTGATGTCATAGAGTGCATCCTGCAAAATTGCCATTTCCTCCATGTAGTTTGGATACGAGTTCTGGGAGAAATCCAGGCTCCACCAGGAACTTAGTAACCCTACTGACTCACTGTGGCCAGCTGGCCTCCTTTCTCAGCATGGCACAGCACAGGCAGTTGAGAGTGGCATGAGAAGGCATGGACAGTTGAGAGGGAGAATGTGAAATGAAGAAGAATGCTTGAGATCATTGTTCTTATAAATGGAAGCTCTCCTTTTTGTTGGGGACCGAACAGAGCAACATGAATAGCAGCCATCCCCAATGCAACAGCTGTAAATCCAGGAAACATTGATCTCCTATGGCACCTATCTGGACTAGCTTTGCCCACTAATACCAAGACCAATGCTGAACCCTCTCATGCAAGGGAACCCCTGCAGCTTCCAGCCCAGTACCTGGATGGGCATTCAAGCCCACCACAGACAGCCCCAAAAGTGTTAGACTGCCTTGTACTCCCCAGAGTGATGGAAATTTGGGTTGACAGGCAGAAATGGTTGAAATGTCGAAGTACACATTTAAGAATACAAAATATAAGATTCTGCCTGGTAGTCACAGCCTTTGCAGCTTGGCCACCCCTCCTCATATTCTCAGGTGCTCTCAAGCTGGGCTGGGAGGCACTTTGTTCCTGTTCAAAGATGTGGTCTCTGCTGGAAAATGTGTTGAAAATCATTAAATATTCAGAGTTTGCAATGGATCTTTGTTCACTGGAGAGGAGGCATTTTCTTTCTATGTAAAATCTTTATTTCTAAAGGGAAGGGTACACAGGAGAATCTACAAAACAACAAACACTAAGACTACATCCTTATTGTTACAACAACAGACACACAGATAGTAATGGAGATTCTTCCTGTCTTCTTGACCCCTAGAAGGAAATAATCTGAATGCATTAACCAATGATTGTTAATAAATAGGCTGTAGTTTCCCAGGCTTTCTTCCCATTGGTTTTCTGCCAGGTTCCCCTCCAGGTCAGTCTAAACAATAGCACACTAGGTAAACACATTAACCCTATAATGACTGAATTTAGAGCTTGCAACACACATATTTCCAACAGTCTCCTTGCTTTGTGATTAAGAGCCCCCATTGATAACTTCTTGCCCAGAGGCCCATGACAATTTGGAACTGGCTCTAGGTCACTAAGGTTCAGGTTGGGAAAGGAAATTTTAGGTCAGAGCCATGTTGATCCTGCTTTTCCCAGACAATGGCTCATCTTTCTGCAGTGCATGGCTTGACTGCATTCCACGAATCTTCCATGAGACCCACAGAACATAAACTGATAACACGTTATATAGCCACTTCACTAAGCTACTCAATGAGTGCAGACAGTGCCTGGAAAATATATTGTGAATTAGGGAGAGCAAACAATGAACCCCAAAAGCTTCAGCCAGAGGAAGGGAATACCTGGAATCTGATTCTTCTCCCCTTGGGCTATGAGAAGGAAGAGTCAGAGAGTGCCTTCCTCTGCCTTTTATCTGTTCCTTCCCTGCCACACCTGTTTCCTGCCTTGTTTGCCTGGCTCATGAGTAGACCTTTACTTCCCTCCAGCATTTTACTCACAAGTTGACTTTTGTTCATGAGGAGGACTTTTCAGCCTTGCTGCTCCCCACTTTGGCTTGGCATGACTATATCTCCACTTCCAAAATACTTACCTCATGCTGGCGGGGGATGGATATATCCTGGCAGGTACCATCGAGTTTCCAGCCCCATTGCCAGAGTGTCGCCTGGCGTCACTTCCTGGTGACGGCATGGTGCGTTACAGGGAGGAACGGTCCGGCCAGGGAGCATGCTTACCCCACTCCAAAGCGGTACGTACTTAGGAACCCTACCTGAATCCCAAAGAAGGAAGGTAGGATACAATGAATACTAATATTTGCCTCATAAAGTAAATCTGTGGAGTGTACCAGCTCTCAGGAACATGATATTCTGGAACATATGTTGATCTGTATGTAGTTATGCCAACTCCAGGTTGGGGAATTCCTGGGGATTTGGGAGTGCAGCCTCTAGAGGGCAGGTTCTAGGGAAGTGAAGAACCTCAGTGAGGTATAATGCCATAGAGTCCACTTTCCAAAGCAGCCATTTTCTCCAGGGCAATTGATCTTTGTTGTCTGGAAATCAGTGGTAGTTCTGAGAGATCTCCTGGCCATCTACAGGTTGGCAACCCTGTTTGTATGGGAGGCTGATGGTGCTGTCACCCAGCAAATAATGATATACAAGTTCCCTTTTCAAATGCACATATCAGGAAATTTAAGAATGCATACAGGCATATGCTTTTTGATGTAAGTCATAATGTACAGAGTCTCATGAGATGCTCAAAGGAAGATGAAAAGAAAAATTTGCATGTACACTTTGCAATAGCATTGGTAGCACCACAGACTATAGCTTGAGTGCAGGCATATTCTTTGCTTCAAAAGTCTAGGTCACACTTTGCATATTACAAGTTTAGGTATATACCTAAGCCATTGGAAATGTACACCTAACAATGTGAAGCATGAGTTTAAGAAACAAGCCAGCATGGTGTCGTGATTGAGTGCAGACTAGGATCTGGGAGACTTGGGTTCAAATCCCCATTCTGCCATGGAGGCTTGCTGGATGACCTTGGGCCTGTCACTGTCTCTCAACCTAACCTACATCCCACAATTGTTACTGTGAGAATAAAACAGGCTTATACAGATACATTCATAATGGAGTAAAGATTGGCTCAACATGCTTGCAGAGCATTTACTTAGTAACTCTACTGTCCAGATTAGGCTCTGCAAAATGCATAAAATAGTGCTGGAGAAGACTCTTGAGAGTCCCTTGGACTGCAAGGAGATCAAATCAGTCAATCCTAAATAAAATCAACCCTGACTGTTCCCTGGAAGGCCAGATACTGAAACTGAAATATTTTGGCCCCCAAATGAGAAGGGAGCACTCACTGGAGAAGACCCTGATGCTGGGAAAGATTGAAGGTAAAAGAAGAAGGTGATGGCAAAGGATGAGATGGTTAGACAGTGTTATCAATGCAACAAACATGAAATTAAGCAAACTCCGAAGCATGACGGAAGACAGGAGGGCCTGGCGTGATGTGGTCCAGGGGGTTGCGAAGAGTCAGACTGTATGACTGAACAAGAACAACAACAACAAATGTATAATATGTGGCATGCCTCTGACAAGGGCTTTACCTTACTTTACCCATAGCTCTGTCCCTTCTTGATTAGCCTGCAACCATATAGAGGGGCCAAAATTACACATCTGATAAACTGTCTCAAGAAGACAGAAGATAATTAGCAGAGCTGGCAGAATCATGGAGAGAAGAATTCATTAAACATCTTATTGGGGACGGGGGTGGAGACTCTATCACCTGCCTTATTTGTGGTGAGAATAATTGAAGCACTCTGCTAATTAGTAGTTAATGATCTCACCTAGGACTTGAAGATGTAAAGTGCCTCAGAAGTGTTAAGTGTTCACAGTAGTGTGGTTACACCCTCTTACCACATTGCTGCATTGTATTTGCATAATTGCTGGAAGGTATATCACTGTAGCATGTAGCTTGTGAGCACTGCAGGGCCTCTGGGACACAGCTTTGTGATCCATTGAGATCAGTTGTAGATTGTGACCTGCTAGTTTGTGGGAAATCACAGTGGCTTTAGTCCTGTGGTGCCTTTCCAATAGTGCAGCAAAAGCTCCTCCAAAAGAGTAGATTATCCATCTGCATGGGGAGGGGGGTATTTTTGCCAATCTGTGGCTCCTGCTATAGTCTCCCAGTTTACCCCCACCCCCACATTGACACACTGGCCCTTAGGTCTGGTGATCCTGAGGAACAGTTGTTGGGACTATGTTTTTATACATGCATTTTACTTTTGGTTTTCATTGGTTTTTATGATGTGTTTTAGGGTGGTCTGGCTTTAATTGTTGGCTGTCTTGGTGGCCCTGATTAGGCAGAAAAGCAGGATATAAAATTTATAAATAAACAAGATTAGAAGACACAGAAGACTGCATTGTGGGGCGGAGGAGTGTGGAAATTGCCTTCCTTTAGTGCAAATTTGCATAGGATCCAAGCCAGCATTTCTGCAATCCCAGATGGGCAGCAAAGCCTAGAGATTTATCAACCCCAGGGTGGGTCACCATACATTACTGGAGGGCTTGACAGGTCAATGTGACTGTCAAGTTGAGAAAATTTAAGAAGTGCTGACACAGACATAGTTAATATGGGATAATTAATCACTTAGGAGTGTTGTATATTGGATATCCATGATTCTCAAATGTGGATCAGGACAGATGAGTAAATTCCAGGGCTGACGCACACCCTCTTTCTAGATGAATAAAACAGTCCAGTGCTACCTTCAAGACTAAACAATTTTTTCCCACTGGAATAAACTTACAATGGAATAATTTTTGTTAATGTCTAAGGGCTACCAATCTTGTACTCTTTTTTTCAAGAATCACTGCAAGATGAACAGATTCCCCTAAAGAAGCCTGTTGACAGAACATGTAGGGAATCTGGGCCATTTTAACTGTAATAAAATACAGAGTTTACTTTATTTTGCACCATTAGCCTTGACCTTATTTTTTATCTCTCACCTTAAAAGCAATTTGTGTGGGTCTAATTGGCTTTGGAGCATAGCATAGTGGCAGGAGGGGCTTCAGCCTTCCTTCCCTTCTACCTCACACTACTTTCCACAGGGGGGAAACTAATGGGGGGAGCTATTTTGCTGCCAGTTCTATGTGTTTCTCCATGTCCAAAGAGGTGCAAGGGGGGGGAGAAGGAAAAGTGAAGCCTTTTCGGCTGCCACACCTTGTTCCAGAACTGCTCCCCTCCCCCCCACACTATTTTTGAGGTGAATCCTGGGTCAGACATGAAGTGCCAGTCAGGTTGGGAGAACCCAACCCAACTCACATTTCACACATCATGTAATGAGACTCTAAGGTGCCACTGGCTGCTACAGACTCACAAGACAAGGCTTCTGGAATTATCTCCCCCCTTCAGTTAGATGTGAGTCCAGTAGCATCTCAGAGACCAACAAGAGCTTCAGGGTATAAACTTTCAAGAGTCGAAGCTCCTGGAGACATCTGATGAAAGCAGCTTTGACGCTTGGCAGCTTTTACACAGAAACTCTTGTTGGTCCCTAAGGTGCCAGTGGACTCGAATCTAGCTCTTCTCCTGCAAACCAGCATGGCCACCCTCTGAAACAATCTCTTTTAGGTGTACATCTTCCTGACCAGTGCCTGCATGGGAGAACTCCCCCCACCCCATGCATGGTACCTTGAGTTCCACGAAGGGTTGAGAACTCTGGCTTGCAGTGCCTGCTGAGGGTAGTTTCAGGAGGGGAAGGAGTTCAGCAGGGATGTGATGCCATGGAGTCATCCTGATGAAGCTGCTATTTCCTCCAGGGAACTGATCTCTGTCGTCTGGAGGTCAGTTGTATTTAGGGGTGTGCATTTGGTAAAGCTGAACTGAAAAAAAAATCAGCATTTTCTGGGTATTTGGCATACCAAATCAGGTCCCCTGAGCTGATTCGGCTGCTGAATACTGAATGCTGAAACCTCCCTGAAAATTTCTGTCTTTTTTTTTTTTTTTTTTTTTGGTTTTACCGAAAATGGGCTTTGGGAGGCTTTAAATTTTAAAAGGCTCCATTAACCTTCTTTTCCCTGTTGTTTTTGCCTCTTTCCTGCCTTTTGCTCTGCTTTCCAGGAGGGTGGGGGAAGAGGGACCTTGCAGTCAGCCAATCACTGCAATGTATTAGCAAATGCCATTGCAGTTTGCAACTTTTTGCAAGGCTGTTGTTGCTGCTGGCTTCATTTGTTGAAGCCCAACTAGCAGCTTGCTTCTTTCCCAGGGGAGGAGCACTGGCCAATAAGATTTGGCATACTGCTCTCTGGCCCATCACAGAAGTTTGTTCCTTTTTGAAATTCTTTTGTGTATGCCCAGAGAGCATAAAAGCAGGAATCTCTGGCTAGCTGACACCATTCCTGTTCTAGAAAGAGAGGCTGAGTTGGAGATTATGTGGCTAGCTTCTGCTTCAGCCACTGCTCTGAGCCTGCTTTCTTGCTGCTGATGACATGGACTACTTCAGATCAAGACAACAGAAGAAGACTGAAGAGAAGAAGATATCACTGGTTTGACTTATATTATGGCCACTTTTTTTAAAAAAAAATCTTATTTGCTGTGGGTTGGTGGGTTTGGGGCCTGGGGTTGGTGTGGTGGTGGTGGGCAGCCTTTTAGGGTCTTTCAGGCCTCTTCCTGTTTTTTTGTTTTTTTTTTGAGGGGGGGGTGTTCTTCTAGTTTGTGGTTTTATTGCCAGCCTGGTGTTTTTGCAGTTTAAATATATTTTTTACTGTGCTTGATATTTTATTTCTTGGTTTGTTGGGGCTTTTTTGGGGGGGCGTTACTGACTAGGTCTTCTGCCTGGAGCCTCAGCTGGCTCTCTTTTTCTGGTTATTTCTGCTTTGTGTTTATGTGCCTGTTGTAGTTTAAAAAATGTGTTTTTTTCTGTGATTTATATTTCTGGGATTGTTGGGGGGGGCTGACTAGGCCTTCTGGCTGGGGCCTAGGCAGGCTCTCTCAGGCCTCTCTTTCTGGTTCATCTGGTTTGTGCTTTTGTGCCTGTTGCAGTTTCTTTAATGTTTTTTTCTGGGAGTTATATTTCTGGGATTGTTGGTTTGTAGTTGTAGTTATACTGCAGAGATTCTATGATTTGACCTGAGTCCTGTTGGGTTTGGGCACTGACGGCCACAGTAGCATTGGTTCTGGGAGGCACACTGCACTGGTTCTGCTGTTGGCCTGGCAAACATGCCCCCTCACACCACCACACCTCACTTTCTTGCGGAGAGATTCTCGGGGAGACACTGCTGCCTGCCTTTTCCACATCCCCATAGGAAACAATGGAGAATTGGGGGCACCCTCTTTGGATGCCCCTAGAATTGAACCCCCAGTCCAATCTTTTCCAAACTTGCAGGGGTCTTTTGGGGAGAGGCTGTAGCAGCTACACTACAAATTTGGTGCCTCTATCTCAAACCCCTTCCCCCCAGCCACCTGAATACTTGTTAGAAGTTTTTTGCCATTGACTACAAAGGCCCCATAGGATATAATCGAGCAGGAAAAAAATGGAAATACCAGTATTGGTATTCAGGTATATTTGAATCCTTTATTATACCCAAATCTGGAAAAAAAAATGACTTTTTTTCCTGCACACCCCTAGTTGTATTTCCAGGAGAACTCTAGGCATCATCTTGAAGTTGGTAATACTACTTGCAAGATGGACAAAAGGTGGAATATACATAAACAAAAGATGGAACTTACGATTCTCATCCTTCTCTGGCAACTTGAGCTGTATAGATTTAGAAAGCCAAGAAGACCAACTGTGCAATGGCTCCTATCAAGACAGGACAATGTAGAATCAAGTCATCCATTTTGGGAGAGGATGGAGGACTCAGATGTAAAAGCCAACAGAAACTATAAAGAACCATTCAGCAAACTTTTGTAGTCCTTGGAGGAAGCCCTACTTGGAACCTAGCCTCCGACTTCTTGATTCTCATGGATTTCATGTCACTGATCAGTGTGGCAGAACAAGCTACATAGCTACTAAGGGACACATTACCAATTTATACCTATTCCACTAAAAAGAAACACGAATAAAGGTCAATAAAACCTAGTCCTGAAAAGAACAAGGTTTGTACGGTAGAGCAAGGGCACCGACACAAAATGGCTTTGAGTGTTCCATCTTGGGGAGGGAGGAAAATACATCTTTATTTTTAACTGGAGAGCTTTATCCCCTCTCTAAGCTCTTTGGAGCAATTGAAAAGCAATGATGTGCAGGTGCTTCCAGGCGACCTGCAGTTGCTATGGGTATTGTGTTACATCTAGCAGCCTGTATCCAGTTTAAGAAAGGAGGGGGAAGGAAAGCCCTCTGTTGCACTAGTTTCAGTAGCTACAAGAGCTATGGAGGCCTATGACTCGGTTCAGGGTGTCATGGAAGTGAATGACTAAACAATCTGTCATATCAAGAACAATGAAAGGAAAACCAATTTTCGCTCACAACAGTACACTTTCTGCAAATGATGGCTACTGTAACCTAGGCTAGGATTGCATGCAATTTTATTGTGCAGCACTTTGTAGATTTCTGTTTTTTTCCACCTAGCCATAGTTATGATTGGTGTCTTTTACAGATGCCTGAGTCTAGGTTCTGTACAGTCAGGGATTCTGAGGCATAAACCAGAAACCCTGAGGCCTGAGGCTGTGATTGTGGAGAAATGAGTTCTCTAACAAGGAAAACAAATACTGCTTGCTATAATTTCAGAGTGTATGTTCTTGTTGTCTGCATTTTGTGTATGCTTAGAGGTTTTGTAAGGAGATAGCAGGAGACTTCAAAGTGTTATAAGGCATTTTTGATTGGCGAGGCAAGTGACTGTTGCTAAGGGGAGGTTGAAAGGTCACTAAGAAGAGCTTTCAAGCTCAGAATAGGTTTTCAATTAAGGCACAACTGGATGTGACCGGGTCTCCTGGTTTGACCTGGGGATGTCACTGCCATTTTAAAAGCCTAACAAGATGATTTAAAAATCCTGCTAGGGCCTGATACTGGTCGGGCCCATAGCACAGTGGGATGAAATACTCTTGTTCCCTCCTGGTGACTTTTCAAGTGCCCAAACAGAGAGGGACATTTCAGTGCTTGGAAAGGCATGGAGGGATCAAGAGCACCTCAGCCAATTGTGTTGTGGGCCTTTATGACATTTTTAAACCATCTCATTAGGCTTTAAAATGGTGGCGGCATTCTCTGGTAAGATCCAGGGACCCCATCACATTTGGTTGTGCCATTAGAAGGGGCAAGAGGCGGGACCCACGATACTCGCGGGGGAGGGAGGGAGTATTCCGGCCGCCAAGCTTCCCCCTCCCCCCCAGCAGCGAGGCTGGCCGGCCCCTCAAGCCTCCCCCTCCCTCCCCCCCAGCAACGGCAACGGCAGCGGCAAGGCCAGCCGGCCTGCCGAGATTCCCCCTCCCCAGCAGATTCTCCCCCCCCGGCTCCGGCGATCCTCCTCCTTCCCCCACCCCCCGGCTCCGGAGGCGAGGCCCGAGTGGCTTCCAGCCGCCAGGCCCGCCGATCTCCTCCCCCCGGCGATCCTCCTCCTCCCCCCCGGCGATCCCCCTCCTCCCCCCACCCCCCGGCTCCAGAGGCGAGGCCCGAGCGGCTGGAAGCCGCCGGCCCGCCGATCTCCTCCCCCCGGCGATCCTCCTCCTCCCCCCACCCCCCAGCTCCAGAGGCGAGGCCCGAGTGGCTGGAAGCCGCCGGGCCCGCCGATCTCCTCCCCCCCCGGCGATCCCCCTCCTCCCCCCACCCCCCGGCTCCGGAGGCGAGGACTGAGCGGCTTTTAGCCGCCAGCCGCCAGCTGCCGCAGAGTTCCCAGAGCGTTCCCTGCGCATGTGCAGGAAACGCTCTTACTTTTTGGGGATTCTGATATCCCCCCTAGACTTTTAGACAGTTTTTAGATTTTTCTGCACACGTGGGGACTGCCCCACGTGCGCAGGAAAATCTCCCTGCCCCCAGGTGCCCCCGATGTGCGGATTTAGATATCCGCACACAGGGGGCCACTTGGGAATTAGATATATAGATGCTTTGTGGGGGCTTGCAAAGTCTTGAATTCCAGAACCAATCAGAACAAGGCTTGACCAAGTACAGGAGCTCATTGGACAGAACGGTCTTAAGAGGGTATATAAGGAACAGTTTAAAAAAGAAGCTGCAAGGCCACTGGAAGGAGAAGCAGCAGAGAAGCAATTGGAAGCCAGTTGGAAGTGGAAGACCTTTATGAAGCAGAAATGAAGAAACCTACCAGGTGAGGCCTTCCACAAGCCGGATGAGTGAGAGACTGAAGGCAAGGAGGATTCACCATCAGAAAGAAGACAGGGTGATATGAACTTGTATGTATATGTTATATGTTATGTCTTGTTATGTTTTCCTTTGTGTTTAAAAACCCAATAAATATATTTACAAAAAAAAAGAAAAAAAGAAAGAAGACAGGGTGGGGGGAACATAGCCCAGGAAGAAATCAGAAGGTCTGTGGCTGCATCTGTCTGAAGAAATGGAAAGAATACCTCAGCCAAGCCAGGGGAAGACTGTGAAGCAGTCTGAGGTAGTCCTCTACCAGCATCAACAGGACACTGCCAGGCCAAATAGGACATCATCTATCGGTAAACTGATGGCTGGGGTGGAGCAGTAGGGAAATCTAGCTTTTATTTTAAAAGGATGAATGACTATTAGAGCCTCATCATGATAACAGTGCTTTACTGATGGACAGAGTGGCATTAGTGGTTAAGAGTTGTTTACCCTCCCCCACAATTTAAGACTTTTAAGCCCCCACCCCATCCCCGGGGACCTGACTGACAACCTGGTGAGGCTTGCAAAGCTTTGGGGTCTTATCAGGTTTTCACAGAGAGGCAGCTTAGTGAACTAACTAGGACTGTTTTTGTTCAGGCCTCGGGAAGGAATAGGGAAGAACAACATCAGTTGTAGCAACAGGCAGGCAATATGAAGTCCCTGTGTTCATTGAGCCTAGTTTAAATAGTAAGGATGAAATGACAGAGCATTCTAGTTACCTTTAGATTTTGTATACTGTTATTTTCATTGTTTTCATTCTGTCTCAGTTCTGTTGATGTCAATTTGGTGTAGTGGTTAAGTGTGCAGATTCTAATTTGGGAGAATTGGGTTTGATTCCCCATTCCTCTACATGCAACTGCTGGATGACCTTGGGGGCAAGCCATAGTTCTGTCAGAGCTGTCCTTGAAGGAGCAGTTCATGAAAGAGCTCTCTTTGCCCCACCTACCTTACAGGGTGTCTGTTGTGGGGAAGGGAAGGATAAGGAGTTTGTAAGCCGCTCTGAGTGAAGGGTGGGGTATAAATCCAATCTCTTCTTCTCCTTTTGCTTTATTTATGTAATTTTTTATTACAAATAGTTATGTGCAAAGCATACCAAAATTACAGTGAAATATGCATAGATTTTAACTGGCTTTCTGGTATTGCCTGGTCAGCTGGGCAATATTTCCTTTCTTCAGCCTTCTGTCTCCAGCAGCTAACTTCATGAATCCTCAGCCGGAGCTGGGATACGGCTGCCTACAGCCTGTACTACACCGAATGCTTCCTGGAACTCTATCTGAAATCTTGCCCTTGTGCTTTGAAACTCACATTGTCCCCATAGACATTTTCCCTTCCAAGGGCCAAAGAACTTCTCCCTGCTCTTTTCGTTAACAGGTGGATGTGTGCTACTTTTAATGCAACAGCCACCAATAACAAAAATCCCAATCAGTAAATGAAAGGGCTTGTTCACATCTTGGCTGGACAAGTCAAAGTCAGATATGTAAATATCTTATTTACAACCAAGGAATCTGGAAGAACAGAATGTCTTGGAAGGACACCAACCTGCATGTACTTAAATTTTATTTTCCTCATCCCTTTTCTTTCTCTTTTGCCTTATAATATAGTTTGACTTGAATTACACAAAATCTATAAGTTTACATTTATTTATTAAATGTATACACATTAGTTACTTTTCAACAAAAAAGCTCTTGCTATGACATTAAATGGATAAGTGTATCAGCATTAATGAACTTTAGTATATTACAATAGCTTCTGGGGAAGTGTCTGGCTGTTAACAGCCCTGCCTTCCTGGCACCTCTGATTTGAGCACTGTTCTTGCAACACATGTGTTATGTTATCCAAGATGTTACATATATATCCAGGATGGGGCTGCCATATCACTGATTAGGTACCGTATCCAAGATGGTGTTACCCAATAGGGACATTGCCCCCCTATTCTTAATGAAAGAAAAGGTTTGAATGTGATACCAACATTTCAGTGGCATATCATAGTTGTTCATGGCTGCTGCCATCATGGATATTCTTTAGCATGCACAGTGTTGGACCTGGACCAACCAAATGTGGGCTTGACTCCCTAGTTGAGCCCTGAGGCTCACTAGGTGACCTTGGACTGGTTACTCTCTTTCCAGTTACCCCACCTCACAGAGCTCTTGTAATTAAAAAAAATGGGTTAGCTTCATTCATATATGCCATTCCATTCAAAACTTATTGGAAGAAGGGTGGGATAAATGGCTGTAATGGTGGTTCAAAAAATTCAACACAGTTCATGGTGCCTGCCATCTCAGTGAGTGATTCAGTACAGTAAGATGAAATTGCAAAAGGGGAATTTCAGAAGTGGTCCAATACTGCAGGCAGATTTTGCCCACACTACTCTCCATCCATTCCTAGTAGCTACGATGACACCTATATCTTGTCAAAGATATACGTATAACAGTAATTAACAAATAAGACCATGCAGAGGTTAAATGAAACAAGACACTGGGAGATCAATTGCAAGGTCCAGCTCAGAAAATTCCTGAAGAGTTTTGGGGTAATGCCTGAGGAGGGTGAAGCCCAGCAAGAATGTGATGCCATTTTGTGATGTCATGTCCTGTGAGGTCTCTGCCAGCTGAAGTGATGGTCAAATAATGGCTTATTTTAATGCCACTTCTAGGTCATTTTCAGAGGTGAGATTTGAATCAGGGCCTTCTAGTCTCTTAGGAGTATAGTGTCCAGATCATACAAAGCGATGGTGTCGCTTTACTCTGCTCTGGTTAGACCTGACCTAGAGTACTGTGTTCAGTTTTGGGCACCACAATTTAAGAAGGATATAGACAAGCTGGAACGTGTCTAGAGGAGGACAATAAAAATGGTGAAGGGTCTGGAGACCAAGTCCTATGAGGAAAGGTTGAAGCAGCTGGGTATGTTTAGCCTGTAGAGGAGATGACTCAGAGGTGATATGGTAATCATCTTCAAGTGCTTGAAAGGCTGTCATATAGAAGATGGTACAGAGTTGTTTCCTGTTGCTCCAGAACCAATGGGTTGAAATTAAATCAGAAGCATTTTCGGCGAAACATTAGGAAGAACTTCCTGAGAGAGCGGTTCCTCAGTGGAACAGGCTTCCATGGGAGGTTGTGGGCTCTCCTTCTTTGGAGGTTTTCAGACAGAGGCTAGATGGCCTGGAGGTCCCTGTAGTGATTTCATGTTTTGGTGTTTAGTTTGACTGCAGTACTGTAAGGAGAGTGATAGAGGGAGACAAGTGTGATGTGATTGACTGATGACTGAGAGTGTAGGAGGAGGATGTCTATGAGGGGGATGTCTATGAGGAGAGAACATAGTCTGTGCAACTATGGGAGTTTTTGAGTCTATTCTGTGTGAATGAGACAAAGAGTTCAGCCTGTGTGGCTATATAGATGAGAGAGAGAGAGAGAGAGAGAGAGAGAGAGAGAGATTAGACTGAGTGTCTATGCCTGCCAGAGTGGAGTTTGGGAAGTTTGAGAGACTGCTTGTGACACCAAGCTTTGCCAGTTATATTTACAAATTCCTTTCATCAGCAACAGTTCAAAATAACCAGAAATCTATTTTGTTCTGTATTAAATAAATCATTTTTTATTTAAATTTATCTCAGAAATCAGAATAGTCCTTCCTCAGGGCCACACAGTCTTCTGAAGTGCCCAGGCCCTAGGTCATTCTACCAAAAGAGAGAGATTTGGATTTTTTAATTTCTGCTGGTAGTGGAAATCTACCAAGTTTAGGTAAAACCATCTCCCAATAAGCAAGGACACCACAGACCCTTCCAACTCTAAGATTCTATGAGGAGCAATCCTAAGCAGATCTACTCAGAAGTCAGTCCCATTTCTCTTAATGGGGCTTATTCCCAGGAAAGTGTTCTTAAGATTGCAACATTAGTGACTGTCCTGGGGGTAAGCTTGATTCAATAAACTGGAACTCACTTCTGAGTAGACCTGCTTAGAGCATCATGACTGTCTTTCATACCCTCCTGGTGGATGGCTTCCAACACTGATCCTGGCAGGCAGGCAGGAAGGAAAGATTGACAGTGGTTTTAGCACTGTTTCGGGCTGCCTAAAGAGGTTACGGACTGTGGATGGGCAAAAAAGAGGGACAAAGTGGCACTGCTTTTGGCAGCTCTTCTCCAATCCTGGCCCACGGGCTTCTCATGGTGCAACTGCTGTAGGAATGTATTAGGAGGTGGTAGCTGTTTAAGTACACACACACACACAATCACAGCTAGCCAGACAGGATTTGAAGAAAGAGAAGAAGGTAGCCGCTGGGCCATTATGGCAGGTAGAAGGACCATTTCGGGTTTCACAGCCTGCCTGGGACTTGACGACTCAGACACTTTTCTGCTACCACTACTAGTGTTGCCAGCCCTGCTCTGGCAAATGCCCAGAGATTTGGGGAGCAGTGCCTGGGGAGAATGGAGCTTCTGGAGGCTGTGATGCAACCTCTGGGCAGAGTTGCCAGGTGCCAGGTACCCCCTGGCAATCAATGCAGGGTGGGGACTGAGGAAGACTTTCTGGCTGTGGAGAGGCTTGCCCAGCATCCCAGCAACATTGCTGGCATGTTCAGGAAATGATGTTATCACATTGTGGGAGATGTGGGGATGTTCTGGTATTTGGGCAAAAGCTCCATGGTAAAAATGGCTTCAACCATACTTTTGCCCAAATACCAGTTACCTGTGTTGCCAGCAATGTTATTGACATAACTTCTAGTGTGCAGGAAACAATTGCAAATTTCATGGAGATGCCAGTATAGCCCCCCCCCCAAAGTTAAGCCCTTCCCCACCAACTGATTGGTAATGGAGATGGGGTCTGGGGATGGGAGATTCTTCCCTTGTGGGGCATGACAACCTTGATTCTAGGTGACACTCCAGGAATTTCTCCAGCTACCATAAATATTTACCATAAAGACCATAGAGTCTGGGAAGTTCCTAGAACATCACAGAACAAGTCATATTATTTCTGGGTGGAGATTTGGAGGATGTGACATTACTTCTGGGTGATGTTCTGGCATCTCTCCAATCTCTATAATTTTTACCATTGTTTTTTCTTTTCTTTCTGGAGATTATTAAGTACAGGAGATTGAGAGTGGGGAAGGGAATTGCCTAATGTTCCCTGGCAAATAGCAAGTTTACCCACCACACACTTATGACCCAAGACAACACACACAAGAGACAACACACAAGTAAGGGCGGTGGGCATAGCACAATAGTGGGCAGCTGAAGGAGGAAAGAAGAAGGGAAGGCACCAGTCTTCACTCTGGCCCAGCAAGCCTGCCTGAAGTCTGGGCAAGTGGTAGTGGCATCAACAAGGCAAGAGAACTGTGGCAAGTCAGGGCTTATGAGCAACGATGACAGGAACATATCTCCTTTTCTCTCTAGCTAGTTAATAAGTGGGGCTCGTAGTGAAGCACACCAGCTTTTAAGGGGAGAGCAACACTCTACATGGCCTCCAGTCTCTACAGTATTTACCATGAAGACTAGTGTCACTTGAGCAGTGGCCATGAAATGTTGCTTGAACAGTGTCCAGTTTTATTCGTGGTACCCAGACTCTCCAAATCAGAACGTTGGAGCTCTGCACAGAAGTTTGGCTTCTGGGAGCAGGCAAATGGCAGCCCTAATGATCGATGGCTTATGTTCAGACTCTCCCCATTATTTTCCCAATCCCAAATGCTATGAATTGCCTCAGGGGATCTACAGGTCTCTACAATGATATCTAATATATCTGCAGATTCTACAAAAATCAGGACACATAGCTAAATTTACCCTCCTTTTTACCGCCCCACAGTTGCAACCCAAACTGGGGGCACTGACTGCTGCTGTTTACAATTAAAAACTCCTTGGGAGTGGACTGCCAGCATCTCATCTGTTTGCCAGTTACAGGGCAATCCAAAGAACCCTTTCCTGGGAATCGGCCTCATTGAATGTAACTGAATAGGATTCTCAATAGACCTGTTTAGGATTTCTCTCTTGGCTTGTGTTCTTGATTACATGGTTTTCCAGGTATTGCCAATATACAAAGAAAGAGTGACATTGGAAGTATTAGTAAATTGATTTAGTAAACTTTGAGATTAGACTTGTCATTAAAAAGGAACTGATTACAGAAAAGAATCAGGTGGTATAGAAGAAACCAATCTCCTGTAATGAGTACCTAATCTTTGTTTGAGAAAGGATTAGTTAAGTAACCAGTCCCCCCAAGATGGAAAGGTCACCCTTCCTTTGCTATCACTGGCACCTGCTGTTCATGAGTGATGTTCTTCTCATGTGGCAAATCCTTTCCCACATCCTGCAAATATCATAAATAATGTCTTTTTGTTGTATGGACTCAAAAGTAAATGGAATTGCCACAGCTGAAAAGTTAAGAGTTTCCTAACTTCAGAGACTAAGCACTTCAACCTCAAAGGGCAAACATTAGAAGTTAAAGCTCTTCCTGGTGTAGTTTAAACCTATTGAACTCTTAGTTACACTCTGCTAACTGGAAATGTTTAATGTACAGAATATCACATCTCCTGATCACAAAACCACACAGAAGTTCTTTTTTGGGGCAAAGCTGTTGTAACCAGCATGATAAGCCTTTTGTGAATTACATTATCCTTGCAACCTTGCCTCTCCTTCCCTAACAGAAATCTGTTTCCAATTAAATATCATCAACTTTTAAAAGAATCCATTTGGGGAAGACGGCAATGTGGGGCAGCAGGGAAAGACGCATATTCTTTTCTTCATGCACATGCTGTTCTTTACTTCAAGGTTGCCCCCTCACATGTTGCTTCCTGTTAAGAGGGTTCTAACTAGGGATGGGCATGAACCAGCTCACAAAGTGTGTGGCAAATTTTGATTGGTTCATGCTTTGCAAAGTCAAGCTCATGGGAGGTCAACTGGCATGAACTTTCCAACTGTTTGTAGAGATTCATGAACTTTCCAACTGTTTGTGGAGATTCATGCAGGTTTGTGAGTGAAGACATTTCCAGACAGACAGTCTCCACTCAATCAGAATGTTTACAGAACTTCAAAGCGACAACTTGGAGGGCATGTAGAAGAGCATCGGGGGAGGGCCCTGCGACTTGCCAGGGTGCGCAGTGGGAAGTTTGATCGTCCAACGCGTGTCATTGCAGGCGGGGCAAACAGCCTCGCTTCCTGCCCACCTTTTCCCCCTTCTGTGTGATCGCAGCCCTTCTCTTTTTTCCACTACCGAGCACATCTGGTCCAGCCAGGCACTACTTTCATCAGCCAGTTCACCAGTGATCTGTACACACATGAAATCTAGAGCTTCCCAGTGAGGTTGCATTTTAGGCCCCTCCTCTTCCTGCCAATTGATGTGATGTAACATAAGTTCCTGTAACATAGAACTGCAATCTGGGGATTAATATTGGGTCTGTGTCTGGAGATTTTCAAACCTGGTTTTATAGATTTGGAATCCCATGGTAAGGGTGGGTTTTGAACAGAGAAGTAGGGTATAAGGAAGGGATAAAGCATTCCTTTCTCTCAGATGTCCGGGGGGGGATACATGTTTTTACATGCAGTCGAGTTTCCTTCGCTTCATGCATTTTCTTCACACACTAAAATGATATTGATTGCAATTCAACTAGCTGTGCTTGCCCAGAGTTCTCCTTTGTTTTCAGAATGATGAAAAAGAGCCCAGATACCAAGCCTGAATATGTAAAAAAAAAAAAAAATCAAAATCTCTGGTGGGGGAGAGTTGGAGAAGCTGCCATATGCAGGGGGCAGCAGGACTGGCAGGATTATGTGATATAATGGCTAAGACTGGTCCAACAGAGTCACAATTGTTCTGTTTCTCTGTATCTCCACCTCAGTTTAAGAACCAGAAGGATCTGTTGGCTGCAGATCATGTCATAATCTCATAAATTTGTCATGTCTTTAAATGACGATACTCCACACTGGGCTGCCCTTAAAAAAATCAAACCAAAACATCTCAAAAGTCTGTTGCACGATGGCTTTCCTTCTGAGGATGATTTCCTGGGAGTGATTTTGACTCAGATCAAATTAGGTTGCACCCTTGTTTCTGTTTTCTTAGAAGTGCTATGAGCTTCTTGGGAAGAGCCTTCCACATTTAATCTGAAATGCCATTTTTTAATGAAAAGATCACCTGTGTTAAAGAGGACACCAGAGCTCTTTTAAAGATGGAGTTAGAGAGCTTCTCCAATAACAAGCCACAAGTGTTTTATCCCTGACTCTAAATGACCTTTCCACTAAAATAATACTTGCAGCATATCCATTTTAGTTAGCTATAAGGAAATCCCTGAAGAGAAGATTATTCTTCACCTGTTCATATTTATTTCGGATCACTGAATTAAGCACATCTCTTTTTTAAACAAGTGATAGCTTTCAAGGACTAGGGGGAAAGGACAGGCAAGAAAAAATTGCTGGGTCAGAGACAATCTATTGATTCTACAGGGTGTGGTTCTGGGGGCACTAAAAATGAATGAAATCCCATACCTAAAGCAATAGGGGCAAAACAAGTGGACAAGTACAGCAGAAACTTGTTAACAAATATACAGGGGGAGGAGTCACAGACTCTACGGTCTTAGAAAAGGTGCTTAGCCCATTTCAGCCTTAATGAATTCCTCAACCCAGTTATTTGATGGTGATTACAATACTGGTACTAGACTGTGTTATTTCTGAGGGTTTAACTTGATAAAATGTTGGGTAACTGTGGTCGTATCTTTCCAGTGTTTTTAAAGTTCCATCAATCAAAACTTGCCAAAATTATCTTCATTGACCTGGAAAGGAAAATGCAGGCATTTGCTGTTCCCTACCCAGTCTAATTAAAACAAACAGGGAAGTCTGTTTCAAATGGCAACACCACACAGAGATGATAGGTTTAGAAAGGACATGATATGGAGAAAGTGGAGAGAAAGAGAATCTTTTCTCCCCACTTCCATGATACCAGAGCTCAGGAGTCCTGTTCCAATGTTATAGCAAGTACATGTACAACCTGCATGCATGTGTTTGCATCTGTTTGTAAGAAGTCAGCACATGTTCACTTTGAAAATGAAACTGGGGACCAGTATCTGGACAAATGGGTTTAACTGACATGTTCGGCCATATGAGCATTAAAAATAAGACGATGGCTGCTGGCTAGGATGGATTTGGAAACAAGATGTTTGTGTACCTTGACAATGGGTTTGATCCAGCATGGCTGTTCTATTGCCTTTTAAAAACTGGATAATTTCTGTTATGGATCCCCTTGAATCTCTTCTGTCTTGCCTTTAGAAAATGTATGCAAAATATACCTGAAATGTACTGTATCAAGTCTATTTGTGATTTGTAAAGAAAGCAACTGATACGTGCAAGATCATTTTCAAGTCTTCTTCCAGAGCTGTAGCAGTGTAATTAATCCATTCTTTTAAAAATGTGTGTGTGCGCGTATGTACACACTCACTTTAGCTATATAACGAAATCCTTTTTTTCCATTTGTAAGGTAGACACACATACTGTATGGCAGTCTGGGAGAATTACTTTAAATTACTGGGGAAATTACTCATCACAGATCAGTGCTGGAGGGCCACATGACATATTACTTAGTGAATTCAAATTTAGTCCTGGTTGAAAATGTCTGGATTTCATATTACCAACCATGACCAATTTGTTTCTCTTTAAGCTGAATGGCATTGCAAATTTCAAGGTTGCCTAATGATAAAGGGGGGTCAGAGCAAAATGGAAAGCTTTGTGATGTGTTAATGTGAACTCTGATAGGTTTTCCTTTCTAAAACAAGGAGAAACACTTTTTAGCATTCCGAAGTGAAATGCTCCCCCCCACACACTTTTCACTACCTGAGGGCTCAGGTAGATAAAATCTTCTGTCTTCAGGGTATGTTGCTATCATCTTTTCAGGGGGGGGTTGGTACTAAGCTCACATTGCTTCTGAAACTTTGAGGATATGGCCAGAATTCTGTTTGTTTACATCTGAGCAAAAGGTGAATGGCTCAAGAGTCCTGAACACATGAAGCTGTCTTATACTGAATCAGAGCCCTCGTTTATTAAAGTTAGTGTTGCCTGCTTTGACTGGCATTGGTTCTCCAGGGCCTCAGACATAGGTCTTTCACATCCCCCACTACAATGTCCTTTGAAGTGGGGATGCCAGAGACAGAATCTGGGACATTCTGTGTAAATGAAGGGGTTTGCCAAAGGGAAGTTCTCTTGGTGATAGTGTTCATGTCAGTGTTCTTAGCATGCCTAGACAAATATGTCTGAAACAGCTGAATCTAAACATTATACGACAGAAAGCTTTCTGGGTTCTGGATTAGAATCCTACTAGGCAAGATGGAGGAGGAGTGATTTCATACAGTTTTCATCCTCACTGCAGTCCTGGCCTTCATGGCTTTTTGTCTACACAGGTTCCACAATTCCTGGCATAATCTTTTCAGGATTCCTCCTCCTTCTTGCCCTAGTGGGAAAGTATGTGGGATCCAATCCATTAATATTTTACATCTTTGCTAAAACAAATCCTCTCTGAAAGACATAAGGAGGAGTGGGCTAATTCTCCCACTCAAATCCATCATTATTTAACTTCAGCATGTTAAGTGTTGAATCTTTAATGTTAATGTCAGTAAAGCATTTTGGAAATTTCCCAGCAAAAGGAAGCAAATGCCTGCCAGAACGAGGTGTTCATTCATTACAGATGCCATTACTAGGATGTTTCCTCTGAAGTCACATTTGGTGATTTTTATTTTTTAAACAAAGTTTTCACTTCCAGTTCTAACTACTTAACTAAAGAGAGACAATTACATTGTAATCTCTTGGAATAATGGATGGCACTGATGATGTTCAGTGGAGGGGCAGAGGTCTATTTAATGAACGAAGTAAGAACAGATCATCCATGGCTGTGATCACACACATGAAAATAATCTACATTCAATCCACTTTCCAACTGGATTTTTTTAGTGTGAACTGGCAAAGTCCAATTTGAAAGTGCATTGAAAGTGGATTAAAAGTGGATTATTTTGTGTGTGTGATCACAGCCCATGTCAAGAAGATTAATGCTAATGCATCTAAAAACAATCACTCCTATGGGAATTGAGAGTTGCCCTTATAAAACCACCCTAGAGTTTGATCAAGGAGGTATAGTGCAAGCCCAAGGAACCTTGCCATATACCATCTGTCTTTGCCTGTAGCTCTGTGGAGGCATTCAGAGATTGTTTGCCATTGTCTGCCTCTGCATCACAACCCTGGTATTCCTTGGACGTTTCCCATCCAATACTAGCCAGACCAGACCCTGCTTAGCTTCTGAGATCTGACAGGTCAAGGCGGTAGTCACCAAAGGTTCATAGATTTTTAGATGGGGCATTTTTGTCATTTATTTATTTATTCCACAAATGCATATGCCACATGATCTCCTATTCACCCTGTTCTGTGCCAAATTGGTTGTCAGCCTGATCCTGAGAAGTTCTGCTTCCCAGAATCATTGATTGCTTCCCTTGAAATTCTTCTGATGAAGTGAAATGTATTAGGAAGAGCAGTCAACTCTTCAACCAGCCCGAGGAGGAGGAGGAGGAGGAGATGATTGGATTTATACCCCGCCCTTCACTGCCCAAAGGCATCTCAGAGCAGCTTACAAACTCCTTTCCCTTCCCCTCCCCTCAACAGACACCCTGTGAGGTAGGTGGGGCTGAGAGAACTTCTGATAGAAACTGTCCTTGAGAGAACAGCTCTGCCAGAGCTTGTGACTGACCCAAGGTCACATCAGCAGGTGCAAGTGGAGGAGTGGGGAATCAAACCCGGTGTAATAGGCCGGATTCACCCCCCGACCAGAGTAACCCCGACCAGAATAACCCCTGTCGGGCCAGGCCAAAGTAACCCCGGGGGTTAATCCAGACTAACCCCTGCCAGACAAACTTCTGCTGGGCCACGCCAGAGTAACTGCACAACACTAATGAGATTGGATTCATACCCCATTCTTCACTACCCAGAGGAATCTCAGATTGGCTGACAAGTTTCTCATGGACCTCAAACCCTCAGAAGCTGACACTGTGCTGGTTACAATGACATTTAATTTACCACTCTGTATTGGGGACTGTGAGACCCAGGTTCAGATAGTTTGGCATAGGCAGCTTTATACCTGAGGGGTTACTTTGGCCCAGGGTTATAGGTTGTTGTGTTGTGCAGTTGGGGTTACTCTGGTGTGGCCTGGCAGAGGTTTGACTGGCAGGGGTTAGTCTGGATTAACCCCCGGGGTTACTTTGGCCTGGCCCGACAGGGGTTATTCTAGGCTAGGCCAGAGTAACCCTGGGGTTACTCTGGCTGGAGGGTGAATCCGGCATGTTACACTGGTTCTCCCAGATAAGAGTCTGCGCACTTAACCACTACACCAAACTAGCTGTCATCAACATACGCATAGTAAGAGCCAAACTAAGACATTACATGTGACACCGGTTGGGTCAGGGGTGCCAGACCTGACTCTCAGTTTCACTTATGAAATGGGAAACTCGCCTTAAAAAGTCTCTGTTGCTCCTTTTGCCTCCATATTGCTGCAAGGGGGTAGGAGGGGCTTCTCTGAAGGAGCCAGTGAACAGGGCAAACATGTCCTCCCCCCTTCACAGTCATTTCTGCAGGTGAAAATTGCAGGAGGAAAGCCTGATTCCCCCACCCCCCAACATCTCTTCAGAGCTGAATGGAAAGCTCTAAGAGTGCCTTTGACAAAAACTTGTGAAGACAATGTTTGATTGAGCCCATCCGCAGGGAGGGCAGGATGTAAATATAATAATCCTTCCTTATATATATTTGAGTTTTGGTCATACCTTATATGGTCAAAATGCGCGCCGGAATCAGTTGGCCGAGGGACTTGCCAGTCAGAGACGGAGTCCCTCGCCACTGGCTGCTTAGCCTTCCGGCGTGGCTGTGCGCCCTCCCACTCAGCCACCGCGCAGCCTCACGACCCCAGTCTGCTCCAGCCAGCGATCGCTTCGCAACATGGGCCACTTCCCGCCACCCTGGCTGCCCGAGCCCGCCACCGCCGCTCGAGCTGCAGCCATTGCCTCTGGCCAACCCGCGCATCCTCTGGAGCCCGATGGTCTTTCTCTCCCTCGGTGACTCGCCTGGCACACAGCAGTGTGCGGGGTGGAGGTCACTGGGGTTTTCAGAAGCATGGAAGGTTCCCCCCCCCCATTCTTGAAGACAGGCCGGGGCAGAGGAGTGCGTTGGCAGGCTTGGGGCGGGGTTGCGGCGGCTACTGGCTCGGAGGGACTTTACCCAAAGCTCTGGGTATGGAGGCTTTGTGGGGGAGGGCGCAGCGGGCCTCGGGAGCGCTGCGTGGCCACCCCTCCCTGAAGGCTTTCGGGGACTGCGATGTGCAGTGGCGGGGTTGCCCATTTCGGAGGGCCCTCCCGAACGGCGGGGCATAGAGGCTTGCGGGCAGAGTCAGCGGCGGGCCTCGGACGCTTCCCTTGCCCAGAGCACACCGCCCCTCCTCCCTGCGTGAGGGGGCCAGCCCAGCCGCCTTGCCCACCCCCAAGGACTCTCCCTAGGGCCCGTTGCCTCGGCCGCAACGGGCTTCCCCCCCTAGTATAATAATAAAATAATTACATACTGTGAAAAAACTGACTTAATTTTTGCTTCCCAAGTTGTTGCATTTAAAAAGATAAGGCTTCCCCCCTCCCCAGGCAGTGGGGTACCCTTGAGAGAAGGTCTTTCATCATCAAATAGTTGTAATCATGTTGGTCTATATTATCCAGTTAGGGATCATGGGTGGATTTAAGGCAATAAGGGGTTCTGTATATGTAATGGAGGAAGGAAAGGCACAATCCACACTAGCGATTCTTAATGTGGGCCATATGTCCCCTTTCAGGGCAGTCTACAAATCTTGGTGGGGGGCATTCAGAACTTGGGAGGCATATGGGGAACATACAGGGATTAAGGCAACTCCATTTTCCCCATTTGCGATGTCTTCTGATAGTTAAGAGAGGATAGTTGTTTAATACTGTTAAAATCCCAAACCTAGATTTCCCCCAGGCTGTCAGAAGAGTGGCACGCAACAAATAGTAATCAACCCTAACTGTAAGAAGTTGGCTGGGGGCATCAGGCACAAGACTGTCTTTGAATGCATGCCTGAGCTCTGTGTATCATATGCATATATCATAAATATGTGTGTATAAATAACTCTGCAGTGCCCCCTCCCATCTGGCTCCTCCAGTATTCCATGAGTCCTGACTGGCTGTTAGCTGCTCTGCACACATACTGAACAGGCTTAAAGAAAGTTGGAGTTAGTTGGAGTTGCCAGCTCTGGATTGGGAAATTCCTGGAGATTTGGGGTTGGAGCCTGGGGAGGGGGGCAGTTGGAGAGAGGAAGGGACTCAGTGGGGTATAATGCCACACAGTCCATCCTCCATTTTCTCCAAGAGAACTGATCTATGTAGTCTGGCAGTCGGTTGGAATTCTGGGAGACTGCACAGCCCCACCTGGAGATTGGCAATCCTAGTATAAGACAAGGGAAGTGTGACCTCGAACTCCTACTCCAGTCAGGAAGCTCACTGGGTGACCATGGAAAGTCACTTTCTGTTAGCCTAAGCTAATTCATAGTGAATACAGGTGGGGTGAATGTGAGCTGCCCTTCTCCTCTTGGAGGAAGTGTGGTATAAAAATGTGACCAATCCCTTCCATTTATCCAGGTAAAATAATGGAAATATAGGGTGGAACATGTGTGTGTGTGTCTGATCAACCCATTCCATGGTAACATTCTCTTGGATGTCTCATCTGATAGCCTCATGTGTTCAGTACCAAAAGAGGCAGTTCCATACATCAAAATGGGGAATTGTATTAAGTATGTTTCACTAACTGTATTATTTATAAAATGTTAAATAAAAAAATGGGGAGCATTTCATTTTCATATGGATGAATTTACTAGCCATTTCTTCTCTCCTTTCCTCTCCAGAAATTGTTCACTAAGGCTAGTTTCTTACATGTCCCTCTTCAGTTGGGATAACTGGTAATGCTTTTGAAGTTTTAGAGAGAACCTTTGGCCTCTTAAAATATTTAGGCCTTAAAACGAATCATCCTTGGTTTAAACAACAAAAAAGTCCTGACAACAGTCTCTCTGCTGTACATTATACAATATACCCATTAAATCTAGGATATCTTTCGAAGTGTGAGGCAGAGATTAATGAGTCAGGCTAAAATGATGAATTAGATCTGAGCAAGGAGAGCAATCTCACATTGGTGCAGGAAATGGAACCCAAGGAAGGAAGAAATATTAAAATGAAATTAATAACACCACATTTGAGAGGTCAGTAAAACAGGTAGGTCTTCTCATGTCTCTGATGTTAGGATGGCTTTCCTGGGCAACAACGTATTAAACTAGCATACAATAATTTCAGCAGCCTAATTGCTGTGCTGTCAGCCTGCCCCATGGCTGTCTTCTGTGTCTGTTTGCCATTTTGACATTTGGAGATGACTCAGTGGAGAATACCCAAGGCTGAATCACTCCAGGCAGGTTTTCCATGCAGCAAGCATGAGAATGATCTGCTACATCTAACACTCTAAATACCATTCCAGATACTGCATTTGGTCTATGAAATATACTGCTAGTAAATAGGTGTTGAGCAAGCCTCAAGGACAGATGGGTGTTGTGGCTGGAATCATCTCAATCTAGCCTTGTTCCATCTACGCTTAGGGATGCCAGCCTCCAGGTGGGACTTCGGGATCCCCCAGAATTACAGCTTATCTCCAGTTCCCCTGGAGAAATATGGATGGTTTGGAGGGTGGACTCTGTAGCATCATATCCCACTGAGGTCCTTGCCTTCCCCAGACTCTATTCCCAAATCTCCATGAGTTTCCTGACCTGAATCTGGCAACCCTACCCCTCCAATCCCTTGCCAGTGGCCATGGGGGACCGGGCAACCTATCTAAACCAGCTCTCATTTGCTTGCAGGCCCAATTCAATGTGCTGATGTTACTTTTAAAGCCCTATATGGCTTGGACCAGCATACCTAGGGTTACCAGCTCTGAGTTGGAAAATACCTGGTGATGAGCTTCCATTGGAGATGTAATGGTGGGCTGACATCTTCATGGGGAGTGAAGACACAACACAGCTAATTACTGAATAGGAGGGGTCTCTGGTTGGCTAATTCTTCCTAGATTAAAGGGAGATCAAAAGAGATAAACCACGCATACCTCTTTAGGTTGTTCTTTGGGTGTTTTCTGCTGATTAGTGGCTTTACAGACACCTCATGATTTAGAGTGATCTGAGCTCTTGAAATTTACAATCTTGCTGTATTTGGAATTTTTATAAGGACTAAAGCTTGACCTCTCCCACTTCTTAAGATTTATGGACATAATTATCCACAGCCAAAGAGAGATTTTCTTGAAGACAAAAGAGCTAAGATAACCTCTCTCATGGGATTATAAAAAAACTTTTAAAGAACTTTCTGAAACAATAACTTTGGCAAAAAACTTTAATACCAGTAGCTCACAAAGTAGAATTTTTGCTCACCAGACTCTACAACTTAGAGGGAGCACTGAACCAAGGTACCGTATCTCAGGGACGTTTTACACATGGGTACTGTTGCCTGATTACCTACCTGCAGCCCTTTAAATCAATGGCAGATGGAGACAGTGAAACAAATGTTTTTCTAATTCCTCAAAATTCAGAAAGCTCTTTGATAGTTACACTTTTTACTGTGTGTTAAAAACAATCCACATGTTAAGCAAATGTTATTGAGATTTTCACTTATTTCTGCTTATTAATCTTCTGTATACTTGTGATTCCAAGTCAAGTTTATTAGCACGGTCAAGCGACCAGCCAATATAAAATATTTCCAAAGAAAAAGGATTGAGGTAAAATACATGGTAGATACATAAAATTAAATAAATATATAAAACAGCATTAAGAGCAAAAGCGGGAGCAACACAGTGTATCATTAAGGTGGAAACTGGAGCAATACTACTTTATCATTGACTTGCTGTCTGAGGTACAAGCTTCCTCTTTTTAAGTGCGAGGAAGCAAAATTTTGCCACAGCTAAAGATATCCTCTCTTTCCGATCTTCCAACAAAAAGGTTAGAATCCTTGGTTCTGCAAATTTCAAGTGGACATCCAGAGGTTTAAATGTAGACAACAATGGGAAAATTAACAGCTGCCTCTCCGTAGCGTAAAAGTTACAATGTAAAAGAATATGTGGGACCGACTCTATCTCAAGACCTGTACAGGGACAACATCTTTGGGAGATAGGCCAACGCAAGAACCTTCCTTGTAATAAATTAGAGGGTAAGGCATCAAAACGAGCTCTAGAAAAAGCCCATCTATAGCCATCATATATAATGTTAGAAAGATAAGGAGCAGGTGCAAAACCTGCCCAAGATTTTAAAACTCCATATCTCGAGGGTAGAAGCGCTTCTTCTGTCTGCGCCTCTATATCCATTAGACGTTGGGATACTATAGATTTAGCTTTGGTCAATCCTAGATCGAAAAGACTTACAGGATGAAGCCCAATTGAACCAAGTTTGACCAATATTTTGGAGGACCATTCGGGATATGGGGTGGCAGCTAAAAAGGATGGAATTAGGCCTGTAGGTTTCAAATGCGTTCTTAACCAGTAATAAATTGAAGCAATCCAAATTTTCGTTTTCACTCTTGGCACCCCAATCTCCTGCCTAAGAACTACATTTGCTGTACATTTAGGCGCATTAAATAGTGCTCTAATAAATTTAGATTGAACTTTTTCCAGGTCCTTAAAATTATTATCACTTAAAGTAATTACTTGCATACCATATGTGAGTTGGGTTAAAATCTTTGCATCAAACAATTTTAAGGCCGCTTGAATTACACCTTGGCCTTCCATCCTGAAGAATCTAATAATAGCATTAGCATTTCTCTCAGCTGAGCAGATTGTAGAACTTATATGCGCTGAGGAGCTGCCATTATAACTGAAGGTTACCCCCAGATACTTGTATGTTTTAACTTGCTCTATAGGGTGTCCGTTTATTCTCCAAGTATCTTTCTTATAAGCCCTATTAAAACGAATAATCTTGGTTTTAGAATAATTAATCGTTAATAGTTCCTCGTTACATTTCTTGCTAAAGATTCTTAAGGCCCGGTTAAGACCAACTCTAGTTTGGGACAGTAGGATAGCATCATCTGCGTACATCAGAATTGGAACCCCCTCTCCTCCTGAGAAGTTAGGGGCATGCACATCTACTCCATGAAGAGACTGAATAAGGGAGTTAACATAAATATTAAACAAGGAGGGGGCAGAGTAAACAACCCTGTCTTACTCCCTTCTGGGAGGGGATGAATTTAGATAACATTCCTTCACTGTTACATCTGATTTGTAGTTGCGTGTTCTCATGCACTTTAATCATCAGATGTAAAAGTCTTTTATCTATAGTTGAGGAATTCAGCTTTGCCCAAAGTCTTCCCCGAGAGACAGAATCAAAGGCCGCCTTCAGATCCACAAAGGCGACAAAAAGAGATTTCTTAGCTACTCTAACATATTTTTGAATAAAATAATCTAGAACAAGACAATGATCAAGAATTGAACGACCCTGGGTAAAGCCCGCCTGTTCTTTACTTAAATAATTATCATGTTCAAGCCAATTATGTAATTTAATTTGCAGATGTCTGGAGTACAATTTGCCGATGGTATTTAAGAGACTAATCGGATGATAATTATTAGGGTCTGACCTGATACCTTTCTTGTATATAGGATTAATAATTGCAAGGCCCCAGTCTGATGGAATCTGAGCAGTGTGGTCAATATGGGTAAAAAGTCTGGCCAGTATCGGTGACCACCAGTCAACATTACTCTTAAGAAGATCTGGGGGAATGAAATCACTCCCAGGAGCCTTCCCATTTTTTAACTGCTTAATCATTAAGGTGACCTCTTCTGATGTAACTGGGGGCCAAATAGGCAGGATCTCTGAAGGGACTACCATAGAAGGGGTCATCATGCCTATATCTCAGCTTAAAAGGGGGCATTTTGGATGGGCTTAAGAGGGTACCTCTGGGCCTTCTCAAAGGACCCAAAGTCCAGAGTGGTGGCAGCGGAAGGTGGTGACCCACTAGGGGGTAATGACACCTGTTAATGGATAATTATACATAATAGAAGATAAGACTCTGAGGCATTCTGGGACTATTTGACCTTAGTTGCCATTATGAAAAGGATACAAACTGCTTGGCAGCTAAAAGTGAAACTAACTGATTTCAAAACATTCTGGAGTATCTGTTGTTGTTTTTTTAACTTTTGTTGTCACGGTGAAAGGAAACAAATTGTTAAAAGCTAAAAGTACTTTATTTGAAAGCTTTCTCTATTTCTATCCTTTTGCATTTTGCATTTTATTCTATAATGAGTATCAGAAAGAATCCTGACAGAAAAGGTTTATCAGACCAACCTGTCACATCAGATATGATGCAAACATTGCTCAAACAAATGAGACACAGAATAGAGAGTAAAATAGACTATCATGGTAGTTGATGTGTAAGAACTTGAAGGAACAATAGGGCATATTATAGAAGAAGTTAAGCAAATCAATGATGAAGTTGTTGCTGTAGAAAATAAAACAGAAGAGATTGACAAAGAACTCAAGGGGCAAGTGGATTCTTTGCCCTTATGGATTTGAGAGGAGTATTGTCTGAGATTCAGAGGTATCCAGGAAGAAACCAAAAAAAACATTTCAGAGAGAGGATTTAAGAGAAATAGAATTCAAGGGGCAGATGTGAACAAGATGCACTTTAACAAGGATGAGTGCTCAGTTTTACATCTAGGTAACAAAAATGAGGAATATGCATACTGGATGGGGGATACACTTCTGGGTAGCAGTGTGTGTGAACAAAATCTTGGGGTATGGGTGGACTGTAAGCTAAATATGAAGAAGAGATTGGATTTATACCCCAGCCTTCACTACCCAAAGGAATCTCAAAGTGGCTTACAAACTCCTTTCCCTTCCCCTCCCCACAACAGACACCCTGTGAGGTAGGTGGGACTGAGAGAGAGCTCTTTCAAGAACTGCTCTTTCAAGAACAGCTTTGGCAGAACTATGGCTTGCCCAAGGTCACCCAGCAGGTGCAAGTGGAGGAGTGGGGAATCAAATCAGATTCTCCCAGACTAGAGTCTGAACACTTAACCACTAGACCAAACTGGCTCTCCACTACACCAAACTGGTAATGTCATTGCCAGGTGAGCCTCAATAAGAGAGGTGCCATAACTGAAAAAGCCATGTCTCTGTTTCCCACCTGCCTTACCTCTGAAGGAAAGGGCACAGAAAGGAGGGCTTGTGATGCAGATCTTAACTGATGGGCTGGACAATACAGGAGGAGGCAGTTTTTCAAGGAAAAAATATACTCTGCCATTAACCACCACCTCTCCTTTTCTCCTAATGCTCCTTTGCACACACACTCCTAACACTCCTTGCACAATTGCTCTGCAATTGATGTGAAGACACAGTAACCCATGGGTCCTTATGCCATTGCTTCTTGGCACTGACATCATCACTGTGTGTACCTAGCCAACTTGGATATATGCCTCAGCAATGACTGTAGGTTAGCACAGCGGGACCTGCTAAAGGGGAATAAGGGGAGGGCTTTCTCAAGCCTGATAAATTTCCACAGGTCTCTCTATCTGTATATTGATACATTTGTTTTTCATAATGGCCACTCTAGGGAAATGAATAAAAGTGAATTCTCACAGCTTTGGAGCTATCTCATTTCTCTTCTGAATTTGACTCAAAATATTTATGTAGCTGCAACATCAAATGGCAAGGATTCATCCATGTTAACCAGGTAGGTCATTTACAAACAGAAGACAGGTTACCTCTCATATAAGGAAGACTATTTGGTAAGTTTCTTAGTGATTCAATACCTCATTAATTATTCCCTGCTCATTCCTTGCTAATTATGTCAGGTACTTCTTGGAGGTAGTATGTCCAGAACTAAAGTAATCCATTGATTTCCTGTATATGAAGAATAATTTAGTAACTTTGTATCATGTAGGAGTATGTGATTGGGGGGAGGGGCAGAGTCTTCCTGGTTTCTGGATAGTCACTGATCTTGGTTCATACTGACTTGACTTCAGGTCAACACCCACCCCCAGAAAAAAGAAAGGGGTTAATAATCTGAATTACTTTACAGACTTTAAGGAATACTGACCTGGATGCACTTTCTAGGAGTAAAAATATATATTAAACAAGGGATCAGTGTAACCAAGGCAGTGTTCCCTCTGAGCTGAGTTAGTGTGAGCTCGCTCACATTTATTTAGCCTGAGGCTCACATATTTTTCTCTTAGTTCAGGAAGGAAGGCTCCAGAACAAACTAATTTATGCACTTACCAAATCGCTCACTCACAACTTTAATACCAGTAGCTCACAAAGTAGAATTTTTGCTCACCAGACTCTACAACTTAGAGGGAGCACTGAACCAAGGTACCGTATCTCAGGGACGTTTTACACATGGGTACTGTTGCCTGATTACCTACCTGCAGCCCTTTAAATCAATGGCAGATGGAGACAGTGAAACTAATGTTTTTCTAATTCCTCAAAATTCAGAAAGCTCTTTGATAGTTACACTTTTTACTGTGTGTTAAAAACAATCCACATGTTAAGCAAATGTTATTGAGATTTTCACTTATTTCTGCTTATTAATCTTCTGTATACTTGTGATTCAAGAAGACAGTTTTATACCTAAACTGAATCCTAAATTTTCACAATAGTTCTCTTTTGGGTTGCTTGGGCTATAACTGATATGCTAAACTTCTTTGGTGTAGTTACATATTATGCATTTCTTCTAAATACACAGATTTCTTTGAAAACTGAAAAACATAAATGAAGGCTTTAAAATATCACAACTCAAGCTCAGCAGCAGCAACAACAGGGCTGTAAAGTCAGCCAGCACTACTTACTTTTTTTTTGCATATTTACAACAGGTATCTTTTTAACATAAAAGTTCTCAAAGAGGTTTACATTAAAAAAAATTGCACACAAACAAAAGAAAACACACAAGACCAGACAAGAGGATGCTTCATGATTTATATATATGGAGGGGTATGTAGTTGCTGTCTCCCTTCCACCTGCCAGACTCCACCACATCCTTCAGAATTTAGGTAATTTTAGATTTTGGACTTCATGGTCTTTGGGGGGGGTATTGATAATGTATGCTTGAAAGGGAAAACTCCTATCTGCTTTGGGGAGCCTTTTGCTGACCCCATGACCAGGGGCTTGGATTTTCACCCGGAAGTCCATCCCTGGTAGCTCTACTGATGACCCTCAGCTAGATCTGAATCCAAATACAATGGAGGCTGGGATGCCTGGCTGATGCCTCCTTTCCCTCTTATGGGCTCAGAAGTGGCCTTTGGAAGTTGGAAGAAATGGTCCTCAGGAGGTCCTGGGTCCAGAAAAAGGGGGGGAAATGGTCATCAGCAGGAGTGATACCTGGCTGCTACTTTTCTTCTACGATCTCAGCAGTGGCAACTGGAAGTTGGGAGGAGGAGGAGCAGAAGAAGAGGAGGAGGAGGATTTGTACCCCACCATTCACTACCCAAAGGAGTCTCAGAGTGGTTTATAATCTCCTTCCCTTCCTCTCCCCACAACAGACACCCTGTGTGGTAGGTGGGGCTGAGAGAGCTCTGAGAGAACTGGGACTGCCCCAAGGTCACCCAGCTGGCTTCATATAGAGGAGTAGGGAATCAAACCCGGTTGTCCAGATTAGTCCACTGCTCTTAACCACTACACCAAAGTGGCTTTCCCAAACTGGCTCTCAGTTGGCAAAACAGATTTTGTCTTGGTTAAAGCTGCCTAGGGAATTCAAAGTTGTTCTTTGTGTATCCCGCACTATAAATGTATACAGTTTTCTTCTTTTGAAATTCTTCAGATATTTTCCCTGTTCAGGGGATTTGAGTCCAATAGTATCTTAAAGACCAACAAGAGTTTTAGGGTGTAAGCTTTGAAGAGTCAAATCTCTCTTCATCGGGCACAGTAGAATATAAATGGAGATCTAAGTCCTTTTATTCTAGTCAGAAAGTGGGAGGGGTGTTGTAAAGAATGCTTGTAAAGGATGCAAAGGTACAACACATTGTAATCAACTTGATTAGAGCAAAGGGGAAATGCTCGGGGTGGAAAATTAGCATCTGTAGTGAGATTAAAAAATTACGTGTCCCTATTCAGCAGGGGAGGGTGTCCATTGTTCTGAACTTCTGAATTAGTTTGAGTTTAACAATCTCACATGCTGTAATTTCCCTTTGAAATTTCTTTGTTTGAGGACTGGCCCTCTTAGTTCAGCAATGGAACAACCTGAAAGATTAAAAACATTATCCCACTGAGTTTTGAGTGTTGCAGTTTTTAATGCTGAATATATGTCCATTTATTCTTTTTTGTTGGGACCAACCTGTTTGTCCAATGTACTGAGTGGGGTGGCATTGTGGACATTTGACGGCATATATATTGGAAGATAAGCAAGTGAATGAACCTGAGATGGTGTGGCAGGTGTTGTTAAGTCCAGTTATTGTGTTGTCAGAGATCCCTGTTCATGAGCAGGAAAACTAAAATGCATTGAATCTCTCAATTGAAAAGAAACATAATTTTCAGATCTAATTCTGAATGGATTCAATTTTAATGGGACAGCAGTTCCAAAGGTCAAAATTTCAGTGGTAACTGTAAGACAAAATTTGCATTTGGGGCATTAATTGGAACCATTTGCCCTTTTTGTGTTTTTTAAAGTCTTTCTGCTTTGAATTTGGAAATTCTGGTATGATTTTGCATTTGTTTTGTTCTAAATGGCTACAGCTGTGAACAATAAACAATGACTGAGGGATGATGCAGTCTTTTGCAAATAAATTGTTAAAACAAACTTAACTTTCCCTGTTTAAAGCAACTCTCTGAAGTCAAGTACTCCGTTCATAGTTTGTTCACAAGAACAGTACTTGAAGTCATTCTTCATCATACATACAACATGGTGTCAGTCTAGGTAGTCACTCTTGCTAGTTCACAATTATTGGAATGCTGAAATTACTTGTGACAAAGCTCCAAGAAAGGTAATTTTAAATAAGCTATATTTCAAGTGTTTGTGCTGCTTTTTACCCATGCAGTCAATGGCATTAAGAAGTTGGGAGCATTTTTAATATTGGTACTTGTTCAGAATTACACAGTAGCACAGCAAGAAGGCAGAAAATATGAGATCCAATTGAGGACATTCAGAGAACACACTCAGCTTTGAAAGTCAGGAAGGCAAAAAGGACCAACTATGAAATCTCTCTCCCCAACACACGCACTGGAAACCCAGAATGGTATTTATTATTTAGATATTTATAGCCCATTCCTACCCCTACAATGGGGAACCAAAATGACTGACATTTTCACATCCTCCATTTAATCCTCCCAACAACCCTGTTAGGTTAAACTAAGGCAGTGAAAGAAAGAGAGAGAGGCCGAAGGTCACTGAGTGATCTTCCATAGTAGAGGAGGGATTTGAACTTGAGTCTCCCAGATCTTAGGCTGACAATCTAATCAGTACATCATGCTGGTTCACAAGATAACCAAGAAAAGTCATACAAGAAAAAAAATATCCTCTGGTGGATGCAAGGGGAGTAGCTGCAGGAAAGCACAAAACATTTGCAATACAATTTAGAACTGGCCGAGAGGCAAGTGCTTCCTTAAGACCAGGAGTTGTGCCACTCATGCTGAAGGAGACACTGATCAGACCTGTTCTGGGGATGGGGGGACTCTTCCTGAGTCCTACCATGTTAGAAAGCTTCTTGCCAGCCTTCAATCTTCCATTCTTGGGTAAGTGTTAGAGCGGGTGGTCACTTCTTGGCTCCAGGAGCTCTTGAAAAGAGACTGATTTTCTGGACCTATTTCAATCTGGCTTTAGGTCAGGATTTGGGACAGAGATTGCTTGGGTCACCTTGCTGGATAACCTCTACTAAGAACTTGATGGGGAGACTGTGACCCTGCTAGTTCTGCTGGACCTCTCAGCAGTCTTTGATACTATTCACCATAGTACCCTATTGGACTGCTTCTTGGTGTTGGGACTAAGGGACACTGTATTACAGTGGTTCAAGTCCTATCTGGAGGCCAGAACCATAAGTGGTGCTTGGGGATTAATGCTCTGTCCCATGGCTGTTGGCCTGTGGAGGTTCTGCAGGGTTCTATCTTATCCCCCATGCTGTTTAATATTTACATGAAGCCACTGGGGGAGGTCATCAGGAGGTTTAGGCTGCCTTGTCACCAATTTGCATGTTGGCAGAGTTCAGGGAAAATCCAATCTATACTTTGGAGTTTGCTTTCTATGAATTTACTGCAACAGGGTTATGCAAAAAGACAATAACAAATACCAGCAGAGAGAGAAACAACAAGGGGTAGGCTGAACTGCAAGAGAAAAAAGAAATCAATAAACCCTTAACACTAGAGAATGCTCAGCAGCACCCCTCCCCCCCGGATACAAGTGGATTAAACTACTCTTTCATCAGTATTTACAGTAACTATACTGTAGAAGCAGGCTGTTGCTTCTCCAGCAATGCAAATGACACCCAGCTCTACCTTTCTTTTCCACCTTATTCTGAGGAAGCTGTGGAAGTTCTGAACTGATGAGGGTGAACAAGCTGAAAGTTAATCCTGGCAAGATAGAGGTGCTCTGGATCAGTAGAAAGTCAGACCACAGACTTGAGTTCTTCCGTCTTGGATGGGGTTATGCTCCCCTTGAGATGGGGTTATACTCCCCTTGAAAATTACATGGCTGCTGTGGTTCATAGTGCTTTCACCCAGCTTCATCTGGTACATGAGCTGCATCCATTCCTGCCTCAGTCTGATCTAGCTATAGTGATCCATGCCTCAGTTATTTCTAGACTGAACCACTGTAATGTGTTGTACTTGGGGCTACCCTTGAATAATGTTCAGGGCCCACAGGCAGTGTAGAATGCTGCAGCTAAACTACTGGTTGGGGTCAGTTACCATGATCATGTGACCCCAATATTATAGCAATTACACTGCCTTCTGATCCACTCCCGCGCCCAATTCAAGATGTTGTTTTTGACCTTTAGAGCCGTACATAGCTTAGGACTTGGTTATCTGGAGGACCATCTTCTCCCATACATTCTTGCTGAGGAACTAAGTTCATGGAGAGAGGCCCTCTTGACTGTCCCATTGATCAAAAGAAGCTCGTTTGATGAGTGCAAGAAAACGCAGCCCCACAATTATGGAACAACCTCCCTAGCGACGTGTGCCTGGCCCCTCACTCTCACCCCTTAGGAGGCAGCTGGAGATAGTTGTATTAAAGGATGGCATTTGATTAGTTCTGCCTACCAGCAGTTTTAAAGTATTGATTTCCATTAATGTTTTTAATGTATTTTAGTATATTTTATTATTATTTGCATTACAAGCCGCCTTGAGTTCCTATTAGGTAGGAAGGTGGCTAATGATTTTTTTTTTTTTTAAATGGAAGTCACCACTGGATTGAGTCTGTCAATAACACTTCCCTGGCAAACCAGAATTAAAAATTTCCAGAGGCTGGACCATGAAGGAGCAAGACAGGAAGAAAACTGACTCATTTGAGCTGTGGTGCTGCAGCAGGCTCCTGTGCATTCCTTGGACAGCAAAGGTGACAAACAAGCAAGTATTGGAGTGCGTAAAACCAGACTTGTAATTGGAAGGAAAAATCATAAAACTGCGACTGACTTATTTCGGCCACGTCATGTGGAAAAACTTACTAGAAAAAGCAATTATGCCAAGTCGAACATGACTGAATGGCTAACAATGACAACAACAGAGGTTAGATGTAGGGTTGCCCGGTGAGGCAGACAAGCTGGTGGAGGACTTACCAGGAGGCTCCAGGAGAGGGGTGGGAAGAAGTGTGATTGAACTCTGAAGTGAGTTCTGGATGATCTACTATTGCATTTAAAAGGACAGCATTCCTTTCAAATGCCTTCCCTCCATTGGAAATAATGGAGGATGGGGACACCTTAATTTGCTTTTGGGGGCTTATAGAATTGGACCCCCTGGTTCAATCTTCTTGAAACTGCTGGGGGGTTGAGGAAAGGCACCAGCAGCTATGCTGAAATTTTGGTGCCTCTGTCTCAAAAAAGCCCCCCCCCCGAGCCCCAGATACCCATGGTTCGATTCTCCCTTATACTCTATGGGGAACAGTCTCCATAGAGTATAATGGAGCCCAGCAGCCATCACCCCCCAGCTTTCTGATGGCCCTGAAGTGGGGGGAGAGGCTCCAAACTGAGGGATCCTTCACCCTCAACTGGGAATTGGCAATCCTAGATCTCTGCCCTGTGCTCAGGAAGTACTTAACATGTCTATAACTTCATAGATGATGCAGTTGTTGCTGATATTTTATTTCCCAACCTGGCTTGGCTGAGATAAATTGTCATCTTGTTCATGTACTCTCATTTCAGAACTTTATATCCTGCCAGAAATGTGCTCAAATTTTCTGTCTGGGATTAATACCCTGACCATCTGCCCTTCCTATCTATGGAAATGAAGGAGCTCTTGGAGAACAGTTTATTCATAAACACCTCCTGTTTGAAGGAACCAAATAAAATGTACAGTACATAAAAAAGCCTTTTGTGCTTGTGCAGATTCGCACATCCATGGAGCACAATCGAGCATGGGAAATCTGTGCACGAAAGCAGACTTCTGTTTGCTGTTTCCCTGTTGGATCAGAAACCATGGAAACATTTTACACCTACTTAGTAAATAAGGAAGTGAGAGACAATCTTTATGGGTTTAAGAATGGGCCACTACCAATGCTCCCTCTAAGCTGTGGAGTCTAGTGAGTAAAAATTCTACTTTGTGAGCTACTAGCATTAAAGTTGTGAGTGAACGATTTGGCTACTACATAAATTAGTCTGCTCCGGAGCCATCCTTCCTGAGTGAAGACAAAAATGTGTGGTCTAGAGGCTAAAAAACTGTGACCTAGCTCACACTAACTCACCTTAGCGGGGACACTGGCCACTACTTTATTAACATTTAAAGTATCTGCAATAGGAAAACTGTTGACTTAACACATATAATTCCCTCACATATAGCTGAGGTATGATCTAACTTGGACAAGGATACTGAGATGACATATCCTATTATGTCCTCTGTATGAGCGATTGTGCTCTGCACTGAGAAGCAGTTGTTAGATATAACTAGGTTGAGGGAGATCATACTGCATCACTTCTTCCTCTGAGCCCTTTAGCTCCAGGTAGGGGAAGAAAGCCACATTTAAATCTGTACTGAGTCCCATATGGATCTAGAGTCTTAGGTTGCAGACCCCTGCTGTAGACTCTTGGCCAATATAAATCAATGGGGCTTGATTTTTCCTAACAATCTATCAAGGTGTTTTCTGGCTGGGGCTCTGTGATAATTGCAGGCTGGGACCCTCTATCACCTCCCACCCAGTCAAAAGAGGCAGAAGCCAATTCTGCTCAGTTTCAGACAGTGGCTGACCTGATAGACAAATATAGAAGACAAAAGTTCCCCCTATTGCTGTTGCTGAGAGAGTGAGGTCCCATGAGGGTTCACGAGTGAGCTCCATGATAAGATGGGCTTGGATTCTGAAGTCAGACATAGCATATGTGTGGGTGGTTGAAATGCAAACATATGCATTTTGATCCCACCATTTCCGTGTTTTTCCTCATGACTAATGGTGTTGGTATCCCATCTAGGTGCTAATCAAGCCTACTTAGACTGAGCAATATGAAGCCATTGGACTGATGGGGGATGATGATTTCACTGAACTCAGCCTTTCTTGATCACAGGAAATAAACAAGCACTACAACTCCTGCTACATAAGGCATGGAATCACTTAGAGCAAGAAACAGGGAGGACCTTAGGAAAAAACAGTGCGTTTTCAGAATAATAAAGTAATTGACTCTTTATCTCATGTAAAATATTGAAAATAGGTTTTGCACCAAAGTGTTTTTTTTTTTTTTTAGTCAACTGCTGCCCTGAATAGCCTGTTTGAATTTCAGATGCCTGCTCCATTGACAAGGAAGATGGCCGTATGCCATCTTCTTGGGATGTGATGTGCATATATAAGAGGGAGGGGAATCCATCCAGAGAAGTGATTGAGATGGTCTGGGCATCCGCTAATAACTTGCAGCTCTGCTGCAGAGCCTCTGCAATGAGGCAGACTCACCTCTGCTGAAAACTAATGTCAGAATTTGCTGACTCAAGCCATAGTAGGGTTTAGGAAGAAATACATGATTCCAGCTAGCTTCGCTCAGCATCATGGGGTAGTGGAGCTAGATAAATTAACTAGAAAGGGTGTATGTAACATTGCAGGAAATCAGCTTCAGACAAAGTACTCAGGAGGGGAATCCAACTCAAGGGAAAAAAGAGCTGAGCAATGGAACATAATTATTTGATATTTTGGAAGGAAGTTCTGAGCTTTCATTGAAGTTAAGCCACAGTGTCCCTGATCCAGTTCCCTGGAAGGTGTCAGATATTAATAATCCTGGAGGCAAATATATTGGAGAAAGAAAAATAATAGTGCAGCTGGTATGTGCAGGGTGTTGGTGCAATACAGGGGATGCTACACTGGAATGTCTTAACTGACCAAATGTTCAGTGAAGAAGACCAATGAGGAGTATGAAACTGGGCTTTGCTCACTTCTGACATGGAGATGAGAAAACAGACCAGGGAGATGCCATTTCTCAGTGACTTGAGCACATAGTTGGCACACAACACATCCCAGGGGCAAGCCCTGGCATCTCTAGTTAAAATTTATTGGGTAGGGGTTGTTGGGAAAACCCCCAGAGAACCACAGCCAGCCAAAGTAGACAATATAGAGCTAGATGGACTATGTTCTGACTTGACACAAGGCAGCTTCTCCCTGCTCCCTGTAGAAATCCACATGCTCATGTAAGGTCTCAGAACAGCGTATATTTCTGTGCCCTCTGCTTGACAGTCACAAACCTCCTTGGCCAGATTGTCAGAATTTTGTTGTTGTAGTTGCTACAGTTCCCTGGAATGAGTTTCTGCAGGAGGTCAGGAGAGCATCCTCATTGGTTTGAAAGCAGAGTAAGACAATCCTTTGGGTGGGATGACATTTTGTTTTTGAGCTATAACTCTTCATAGTGACCTGGAGATTGGTAGAGACTGGCTGGAGAATTGTCTCTTTCTAATGTGATTTTAATGTGATTGCATTTGTAATGAATCAGTTGCTGCCTGCCTAGAAGGTACAGAGATATCACACATCTTTCAGAGTGGCATGGCTGGAGAAAGCTCTATGGCGTGGCTGTATCACCCCACATGTAAACAGACAATCCAGGTTCATAAGATTATGAGTGGGATAGAGTAGGTAGAGAAAGAGGTACTTTTCTCCCTTTCTCACAATACAAGAACTCGTGGGCACTCAATGAAATTGCTGAGCAGTCAGGTTAGAATGGATAAAAGGAAGTACTTCTTCACCCAAAGAGTGATTCACACATGGAATTCACTGCCACAGGAGGTGGTGGCGGCTACAAGCATGGACAGCTTCAAGAGGAAATTGGATAAGCATAAGGAACAGATGTCCATCGGTGGTTATTAGCCACAAGGTCTAGATAGGGACTATGGGGCAAGTGATGCTCTGTATTCTTGGTGCTTGGGGGGGGCAACAGTGGGAGGGCTTCTAGTGTCCTGGCCCCACTGCTGGACCTCCTGATGGCACCTGGTATCTTTGGCCACTGTGTGACAGAGTGTTGGATTGGATGGGCCATTGGCCTGATCCAACATTGGCTTCTCTTATGTTCTTCTTATGTTCTTATGTTCAGAAGTGAAGTTGGGCCACCCACACTGGAATTAGGAAATGGCAGCACTCTAAGAGAAACAGTTAAAGGGTAGCCAGAGGGAGTGGACAGGGGCATCCTTGGAGCCAGAAGCCAGCTCCCTGCCATGCCTGCTCCCTCGAATGGTGGGAATGTGTCAGAGGCAGAGCGACTCATAGGACAAGGCACCTGCCCTTCTTCACCCAGCCTGTTGAGACCCACATTGGCACCAGTGAGTGACAGCAAGCAGCAGCAGTTGGTCTGAGAGAGCCTCAAAGACTCAGCACAGAGGTAGGGACCAAGGTAAGGTGTTCAGCCTCAACTACTGGCCCAAGAAATTTTGGACTTTTGATCAAGATAGTTGGGCCAATAACAAATTGCATGTTACAGTCAGAGAGATGATAGAAGATAAATGTTTCCACCCTTCCCCCATGGGGGCAAATAACCCCACTTACTGAGCTCCATTAATCTCACATATATGTGTTCTTAGACCTGTTCAGCAGTTGCAGTGAATGTACATAACCAACATTTGTAAAGTAAATGAGCTATTGGCTCTTTTTTACAGACAGATATACACACATACATGCAAAACGTAGTTGCTTTCACTGTAACACATGAACAGGGTTAGTATGATAAGAAGTTGGTTTGTATACCCCACTTGTCTCTACCCTAAAGAGTCTCAAAGCATTCCCTTCCTCTCCCCACAACAGGCACCCTGTGAGGTAGGTGGGGCTGAGAGAGTTCTGAGAGAACTGTGACTGGCCCAAGGTCACCCAGCAGGCTTCCTGTGGAGGAGTGGGGAATCAAAGCCGGTTCTCCAGATTAGAGTCTGCCACTCTGAGCCACTACACTGTGCTGGCTCTCACCGTGCTGATCAACATTTGCAGTAGTTGTTTCCAAGTTGACACGAGCCACATCCCACTCTAACTTCCAAAGATTTATTTTTGAAGCTATATAAGAGACAAAGTGCAATCTTAACAGAGCTATACTCTTCTATGCCCAGTTATACTCTTCTAAGACTCAGTTGACTTAGAAAGATGAAATAAGGGGACAGATGAAGGCCTGGTAGTCAGTCAGCATAGCTAGATTAGGGACTGCCCACAATTTTAAATTATGTCCTTGGTGTCTCCTGATTGGCTGTTCTGGAGACTTCCTGCTCCTGTAGAGCTTCCTGTTGCTCTTTGCTCCTTTTACAGCAGTTAGACTGGCTAGTTTAGGCTTTCTCCCTGTATATACTATAACAGTTTGTTCTTCTTTAATAAACCTACTTATTTTTTCTCTAAACAGTCAGTGCTCCACTTCCTTTGCATATTTAAACTCTGCCAAAATAAAGTGCCTCCTGTCTTGTGTATCACTGTAGGAATCACTGTTCTCCTTGCCTGCTAACAGGAGAAATATTAGCATGGTCCTGTACTAGGGATGTTCACCTGGGGGTAAAAAAGGGGTATTTTTTCAGATTTGGATTCTGGTGAGAGCAGAAATACCTCCCCCCCCCAGTGGTATTTGGGTCCTTGGTACCATTTTAGGATTCAGGTTCGGGTTTTTCCAGGATTCCAGAATTATTTGGGTTCCATTATTCCCTGTGGGGGACTTTCTTTGGATGCTGTGGAATGGCTGTTTATTCAAACAAATGACACCAACATTTCAGTGAACCCAGTGCTGCCTGTCCACTAAAGAATCTCCGAGTGCCCCTGAACAAGATGCCCCCAGTCATCCTATTGCAAGGCTGTGAACAGGAAGGAAAAAATGACTCTACCCCTCCCCACAAAGGGGGGAGGGAAGGAGGAGCCAGCCAGACATACTGCTCTGCTGGTCCCTGTGCCTGGTTTGTGCCTGCTTGGAGCTGCCCTCCCCAGGCTGGCCAAATTGGATTTGATTGGGAGGGAGAAATGCCACTACCTGGGAAATTCAGAGAACACCCCCCCCCCCCAAAAAAAAAAGACACCTGCTGATGATGGTGGTAAGCACCAGACATGAAAAACTATATGGATTTTTTTTGTGTGTATGTGTTTTGTAACGCCTAAGAATCCCAGATTTGTGGAACCATTCCAAATATCACATACATACATACATACATACATACATAGACCTTTATTGGCATAACACATCAACAGTAGGGAAGATAATGGGACAAGTTGATATAACAACACAAATTACACCGGCCAAAGATATACTTCTCAGCAATAGTAAGCTCAGTTAGTGCTATAACAATCCCAATGAACATAAAAAAGTGATTACGACTTATACACCCCAACCCTTAACTTCCAAAATATCACATAATGACCCCAAACAGAGATTTTTGTATATGTTTTCAGCCTGGAAATTCTGGAATGCACACCCCTTTCTAGCACAGAGTCTGGGAATGACTGCATCAAATGCTATCCAATATTCGTAATGCATTACTTTTATTGTCAAGATCCAAGTAAGGATGTATAAATTATTCTCTTGTTTCTTTTTATTTTCATATATTTTCATTGTGAATCTTTCCATTTTTCTCACAGTTTCTGGAGTTCCTGTGTGCCATTTTTATTCTATTTTCATGACATTTGTATATACAATGGATGCAAGAAAAAACAAATTGTATACATGTGACTGGAAAAAATGGCTGCACGGAAGCAGAAAGGCACAGGAAAATTAAGTCATATAGGTTCAATGTGTGGAAAGGAGGTTTGCAAAATGGTTTGCAAAATGTTCCATACCCTATAGGAAACTTCGGAGGGGGGGAGGTGTTCATGGCCGAGGAGATCACATGAACTTTCTCCAGTGGCATTTTGAATTATCCAAAAGACTCAGAGATGAGGCTCAGAGAGCTGCCTCACATATGTCCTTTGGCAAGTAATATCACATTTAAAATTAAGGGAGGACTATTGGAGGAGTCAGAGCTCTTTAACATTGGGTAGTACTGTTGAGGACAATATCTCAGTGTACATTCCTTCTTCTTCACATGATAATTAAATGGATCATGGAAGGTGAAAATTATTGCAGTAGCCAAAAGTATCGTTATAATGTTACTCTCATCATATCTCACAGAGACTATATTTTAGAAGGGTAATATACATTGCAAATTAATTTGCATGAAATCCTGCCATGATGGACCCCTTTTCAAAGGAATGCATCATTCAGCTAGACAAATCAAATCAAAATATATGAGCAGGTAGACCAAAAAAGCACACAAGGTTAGCAGTGAATAATAATAAATTTAGATCAACAGATGGTGAGGTGACTTACTAATTACCTATCATTTGAGTAGTTTCATGTAATAAAATCCTTCTGAAGTCTCTTGCTGTTCTTTCACACTTCTAGCATTATTTTTTTTTCTGCTTTTGAAGTTCACTGCTATTGTTCAGAACTATTCTTGGGCTACTCACAGAAGACATTCAGTTCAATTCAGACAGATATTCAGCATTTAGTCAGTCCTGGTTAGTAATGGGTGAAAACTCCCTGCACTCGGTTCAGAATTGGGCATGGTTCAGAAACTAAGCCATTTGCCGAACAATCATCAAATAGTTGCTGTAGATTTTCTGGGTTGTGTGGCCGTGGTCTTGGCATTGTAGGACCTGACGTTTCGCCAGCAGCTGTGACTGGCATCCTCAGAGGTATAACACAGAAAGATGAAATACTCTCTGTGTCAAGGTTTTTCTTCTCAAGGAGAGCAACCAAATTGTGTGTGTGTGTGTAGGGGGGTAGCTTCTTAGGGGGATGAAAGCGAGCCCCCGTGAAACCCAAGCTGTAACTAAACCCCAGAAGCACAAGATAGGACTGGCTTCCCCAGCAGAGAATTCTCCCAGTAATAGGCTGACATAATTAAGGATTAAAATTCAAATACAGATGTGCCTGCTGTTAGGGAGCTGTACTGTAGAAATGAATGTTACAAATGTCCTTCAGAAATCCTTTCACTTTAATGTGGCTGGAGGGAGCAAAATTTCCTGGGTGATAGTACAGGCAGAGGTGTTTTATCCCCCCCCCCATACACACACATTGCAAGATTGTGTTCGGCTCAGTTTGCACAGAGAAAGAGGGAGGAAGGGTTACACACTGCCTGAAGTCACTGGCATAAATGCCAAGCGGCAGAAGCAATTACTTTCTTTTAAAAGAAGAGGAAATCTGAGTTGACATGTTTCAGTCAAAGACAGAAAAGAACAGCCAGAGGGCCTCAAGGATGCCCCGTGTGAGCGTGTGATAGGAAAAGCTTTCTTCTGCCAATAATTCAGTACCGTGAATGGGGGGGGGGGAGAGTTAGCACTAAAGAACTGATTTGGTTTCTTGTGGAGTGTTTGTCGGTGTGCAGAAGCGGCAACTTGTCTTTGGAACAGTGTTGGTCAAACTCCCCTGGGCTCAGATCGTAAATAGTTTGCCAGTTATGATCAGTGTTTATGAACTCTTTTTTTTTTAAATCTAAACACTGGCTCTCTTTTTGAATCTGTGCTTTCTCAAAGCTATGCGGGAGGGCAGCATATGGGCCAGTTAAGCATGTAATGATGACTTTATTTCCATGGTGCATGTCAATAGGAAAATATTTTAACCCAAATGGTCAGACTCCTGGATTTTTTTTAAAAAAATCACATGTACATGTTGCATGTCTTACTCATGGGGTGTACATGAAATTCGTCTCCCTCATTGCTCCACTGATGCCTCCCAGGAGTCAGTGTACCAATCTCTGAATTCTGTATCAGTTTAAGCAAGTTTCAGCAATCAGCACACATTTGCCAACACAGCAGCTGCCTTTCTTGGAGCACTTAGAGGAACGGAGACCACATAAGTGCACAATCAGTGCTGAAGCGCATCGTACTCTCAGTTTAATTACGAGCAAAATACCATTTTTGAGGAAGCTTGCCTCAAAATACCATCAAGTATTACAATTGAATTTTGGTACCATCCCCACCCCTGAGTCAATTGAGATGTTCAGAAGCTATCAGATTAGTCCTGTGGGATTTCTGCAATCAGAGGTGGTGTTTATCACCCCCCCCCCATAGTTTAGGAGCCAGCCAGAATTTCTAGGAACAACCTGGGAGACACAGAAAGCTGATTGCACCAGTGAGAAACAAGATCCTGCTGTTGCCAGTGTGTTCTTCTTGCCAACCCTCTTCCTTCTTTCCTATGGACAATTTTATTTTGACATGATGCTAAACAGATTTGTTCAGTGGGGGGAAATGTGCAGTAGCAATTTAAGTTTCTGTACAGAAGGACATGCAGTGTTCTTTTAGGAGCTAGATTGTTTCTTAAAATAAGTACATCAAAAGGAAAATAAAATGGAAGTGGATACTGTCTTTCTTTTCCTTCCTCCCTTCCTGTGTGTGCTGCACTGTTTGGGTGATTGTGCAGTATTGGAAAAAGTTAGGAGAAACTTTGATGGACAACACTTAATGAAGATCTGGCTGGGAAAAACAGAGGTATAGGCTAGCTACAGACCACAACCAGACATAAAAACACTTCTTCCAGACAGCAAACACTGATTGTGGGTAAGAACTAAGGGAATCAGTGGAGGAGATTGTAGGTCCTGCCTACAAGTGACCATGGAAGGACAGTTTGTTTCTTGACCAGAAACTTAGAATGCAATTCTATGTAGAGTTACACTTTCTTAAAGACATCTACTTCATTGGACGTAGAAGAGTTTAGGACTGAGCCAGCAATTGTCAGCATTTTGGGCAACAGTGGTTGCGGTCACACATGCTAAATAATCCACTTTCAGTGCACTTTCCAGCTGGATTTTTACTGTGTGAACTGGCAAAATCCAGTTGGAAAGTGCATTGAAAGTGGATTATTTAGTTTGTGTGACTGCAGCCAGTGACTACTGGGCAACCAAACCATTGCACTGTTGGTTGTTATGGTGATCTTGCCCTCTTCCCTCCCCCATGCATGAGGTTTTCCCTCTATTTCTTCTTTCTTGCTTGCTGAACATAACTGCCAGGAGCTGTGAAAGCCAGCTCTTTGTCAGGGAGAGGCAGAATTGCAGCTGGTTTGGGGATACCAGTCCCACCCAGCTTGGGGGCTGGTGCAGCTGCCCTGATTGCCCATTGGCAAAGACTATTTCCTGCCAGAGTGCAACTGACAAGAGGCAACACAATGAATAAATTCAGACATACACCCCCATGATTTACAATGTGGTGAATATGAGCACACCTACACTGTGGTGAATATGAGCATCAAGGAAGTGAGACTAGTATGCTCAGTCTTGGCCTGGAGGCAGGGCTGTTTCACTCAATTCCACTCCCTTTTGAGCACATGATGTCCTGCACCCGCTTATGTTATATGTACAGGATTCTGGTTATCACATATTTCTTTTAATCTCTTGGGCAGTGGGATGGGGGAAGATATGCACTTCACCCATAGGAAGATCTGTGTATGCCACCCATTTTCCCTCCTACCTGCTATTATCCATCCTCAATGGCATCTTAGTTTGTTCCTGCTTATGTTCAAGTGGATGCAGCTCTGTCATTGCCCCCTTTAGGGAAGGGAGGGTGAGACTGTAGTTAAACAGGACTTGGCCAGTGCCTTGTACAACCTGGCCAATCATGGGGGGCATAGGAAAGGCTATCAAGCCCTGTTCCATCTCCCAACAGTCACAAGCTTTTTATTATGGTAGTACCCATCCACCCACTCTGTAGCAAATGATGTGGGTATAGCTATGTATTGAGGAGCCAAGCAGGAACTCATGCGTGTGAGTCCTTCAAATTATATTAGAAAGGAGATAAACCAAGCATCTGATAATACCACAGCAGATCTTGCCACTGAACTCCATATGTTTGTTTTCACCCACAACTACTTAAGGTTTGGTGAGAACTTATACTTTCAAATCAATGGCAGAGCCATGGTCACCTGCATGGCTCCACAGTATGCTAACATTTTCATGGCGGATCTAGAGCAGAATTTTCTGAACTCCTGCCCATTGGCATTTCTCCTTTATTTGAGATTTATTGATGACATTTTCATTGTCACATAATGTCACCCCAACCACTGCAACCTCAACCACATAAAACAATCCATTGTCTATAGCCAAGACCTACGCTATAGTCACATTTGATCCAACCCCTCAGACAAAGATACTCACTTGAGGGATCTACAGCAGGTGTTGTTGCAACTACAATATCTTCCTGATATGGTAGAAAGATGATCAGAAAGGCCAGAAAGATACCCAGGAACAGCTTGCTACAAGACTAGCCCAGAGGAAATGACAACAGAACACCACTGGTGGTCACATACAGCTCACAACTCAAGCCAGTCCAACTTATTATTAATGACCTACAGCCCGTGCTAGATAGTGAAGTTTCCCTTATATGGGCACTCCCCTCCCCTGACTTTTTCTTGCTTACAGACAGCCTGCTAACCTAAAACAACTTCTCACCTTCAATTATAAACTACTTAACAGTAACATGAGGTTTGGTACTAAGGCCTGCAACAAACTGAGATGCTAACTTTGCTCTCATATAGATCCTAGCAACACCTTTAGAGATGGGCACAAACCACATTTTTTTTGGTTTGGTTCTGTTCATGGTATATGAACTGGGAGGTTGGTTTGCAAACCAAACTGGTTTGTATGGATTCATGACTCCTGCTTTCTGCTCCCCACCACTTTTGTGGGGTACAGAAAGCAGGGGGTTAGATGGTTCCCAGCCATTTAAACCAAACAGCTGGGTGGTGTAGCTGAGCTGAAACCCAAAAAAACCCTTTAAACAGCTGAGCTGTGGGAGCAGGCTGCTCTTGCAGCTCAGCTGTTTCCAAACTAATCAGTTGAATGGCTAGGAGCAGCCTGCTCCTGCCACTCAGCTGTTTTGGCAGCTTTCACAGGGAGGAAAAAACATGGATTTAAATCCCTGCTTTTTGCTCCCCATCAACCCTTGGACATCCATGATCTGTCTTAAAAATTCATGAAGGTTCATGGCCAAGGGAGTTCCAGTTTTGTTGCAATGAGATCGGAGGGAGCCACAAAGCTCTGCTCCAGTGGCCACCCAAATTGCATGGATTGTGGGTTTTCCAGACTCCTAGGGGTATCCCAGGAGAGGGATACCTGAAGCAGGGGGTGCGATGGAGATCCAGATCTTGTCAGTGGCTTTGATCTGGAATCTCCTTCTATGGGCCCCTGAACAAGTCTCCTCCCCCAGCCATCCTATTTGTAGAGGGGAAAGGGCCATTCCCCAACAAAGGAGGCGAGGAAGGAGAAAGAGCCAGCCAGACTTACAGTTCTGCCAGTCCTTGCTCCTGGCTTGTGCTGGCCCAGAGCTTCCTTCCATGGGTCACTCCCTGGGAAATTCTGAGAATCAAATAAAAACAAGAGACCTGTTGCTAATGGTTTAAGCACCCAAGCACGCACACGCGCGCGCACACACACACACACAAATACATAGGGTTTTTGAGGCTTGAGGTGTTTTTCACTATGCCAGATTTGTGTAAGCATTTAAAAAAAACATGGTAATGATCCAAAACAGAGAATTTTGTGAATATTTTTAGCTTGGGAATTCTGGCACCAACACCCCCCCTAATCATGATGTTGCATGCTGTTGCTTCCCATCCCCCATTTTTGCTCCCACTAGAGTGAAGAGTTGGTGGAATCTGAAGCCAAGGTGGCACTCCCCAAGTGCTTGTAACTCTGTGAAGCTGCTTCCTAGTGGTTTGCACTAAAATCTGGAGTGAAACATTAATATAATGCAAATCAGCCATCAGCAACACAAAACTCAGTGTAACTCATTTGCTTGTGTTTTCATTCCTGGGTGTGAGAGAAATGTTCATTTAATCAGTTTTTGTCAATGATTTCATCCCCCGCCCCTTTTCTGTCCTGTCTTTGTAGATTCTTTTTACTGTGTATGCATGTGGTGTGGTTTTCATATGCACTTCTTATATGTACAAAGATCATTTATTGGTACAATGTACTTATAACAGTGATTTACTGATTAAAGCATTGTGGGTTTAGTTTGCACAGAGAGAAGAAAAATTACCAAAAAAGATGGGGGGCAGTGTCAAAGCAGCAGAGATGAGAAATTTAAAAACGTACCTGGCATGTAGGTCTTTAGGTGAGGAGAAGGGTGGACAATAGAGCTATGGAGGTAGACAGTGGGAAGAAATGCAAATGTGTTCTTCTTTGGTGTTTTCCAGCTTGCCTTAATGTTGCATTTTTATTTCCCAGTGTTACTCTGTGCTTTTTTCTTTCTTGTGACCAGACGACTTGGTTAACATCCCCATGCTGTCCCAGTCTTTCCTCATTCCCCCCACCCCGTTCTTTCCTACTAGTTTTTCCTGTAGTTTTTTCCATTGTCAAATGAATTTGCAAGATAGCCTCTGCTTGGAATCTGAACATTTTTTTTCTGCCTCATAGATTGCTGCTGAAAACCCACCCAGAAGGGGCAGGTTTGGGTGGCAAACATTTAAAACATATTTGCATGCCAGCGCTGAAATGTTTCAGTGTTGGAGGACACCTGCGCTGAAACAAACATTTAGTCCCATTGGGAGGCCCAACACCAGTAGCCAATCATTGCCCATTTATTTTCTCTGCAGCCCAATCTATTTTATGCCTGCATTGGTGGCAGCAAATTTCAAGGTGTTCAGTGGGACTATCTCATGTCAAAAGCCCAGAGCCCTTGGCCTTCAAAGAAGCATGAAAGAATATTGTTTGGCCAAAGACCCGTCCAGATGTGTGGGTGTTTGTGTGCATAAATGCAGGCCTTCTCTTGTGCTAAGTTGGTGGCTCTTGCAGAGCAAAGTGAGTAGGGGGCTTTCATGGAGCCTTTCCCCCAAGAAAGGGCACAGGGCACTGGAGACCGGGGCAGACTTGTCCTGGAAGTGCCCATCTCCACACATGCTTACTTGAGTTTATTGGGAGTAAGCCCACTTGAGCCCTGACTTGGACAATTTTGTTGTGTAGAGGAGGAGAGGTGTTAAATATGATCCACTCCAGGTGTCAAATATACTAGGTATGCCACTGGAGCTGTGTACCTGATGCAAATCAGATAAAAGAATTCGAACAATTTTGGGGAGCCAATCAGAGAGACCACTCAAATGCAGAAAGAGTCAACCAGTAAGGGGTGAAATATGCACACCAGGAATGACCCTCAGTTATAGTGTGATTGGAGGGGAATGTACTTTAATGTAGGTTGCACAGGTACCTTGAGGCTGCTGAAACACTGCAACACTTCAGCACATGCACATTAAAAAAAACCCATTAAAAAACCCCAAAATACCAGAAAATCAATCCTCAATGTGAATGTGAGGGGGAAAAAATGAAAACAAAACAAAACATGTGTGAACTGACTGCACCCATAGCATGATCATCGAAACCACCATGACACAAAAACCCGAAAGGCAGCTACAGGGTGTGTTCAGACGGATCTTTTGATCTGCCATAGGAACGACTCCCTTGCGGATCAAAAATGCACGACCAGACAGAAACATCTGCGAAATATTCCGGTCCCATAGGCATCCCGTTCTGCTGCGCCTCCAATCCTGATTTAAAAAGTAGTAGTTTCAATGTAGGGTTTTCGCTTACCCGCGCAACAACTGCAGACTTTCTTCCGTCTGGTCACTCCATTAGCGCGCGATGCTCCCGTCGGCTCGGTCTGACGTCAGACCGAGCCGACGGGGGCGCGATTTTTAAAAATTGAAACCCCATGTGCGCTTTAACGAGGAAACGCATTCAGCGATAAGCGCTACGAGGAATGTAATATTCATGCTTATTTCTTTTTAGGGACAAGATGTTACCGCGATGGGAGATGGAGGGGGGAAGGACTGTTCTAACTTGCAAAATAGTCCCTCCATTGATGGCAATGGCAAGGGGAGGACCGGGACTTTGCTGAAAACCCTCCGCGATCGCCTCAGTTCTCCAAGGAGGCGCAGCCTTGCCTATGCGAATGTACAAAACTTTTTTTTTAAATCCTCGGTGGATGCCGTGTAGACAAATCACGGCGGGAACAACGCGCGGTGAGGCTATTTCATAGGGGGCGTCTGGTCGTGCTAGGCTGGATTTAAAAAATCGGGATAAAATTTTAGGAGGGCTCATGGCGCGATTGACTGGCCGTCTGAACGCAGCCACAGTCTTGAAAATGCCTTTAAAAAGTACATCTTTATCATGCTTTCCCTCTGAGGAGCTCAGAATAACATAAAGGTCTCCCTTTTATCCTCCCAACAAACCTGAAGAGATAGTTAAGCTGCAAAATGGCCCAAGGTCAGCCACTGAACATTACAGCAGGACAGGGATTTGAACCAGGTCTCTCCAGTCAAAGTGTACGCAGTCTGGGTTGAGGGGTAGATCAACCCTCTGGAGCTGTGCTGGCTTGTCTCAGGAGTTTCTTGACAATTATCTACAGCATTCTGCAGTACAATCATCTCAGACGGGAAAAAAGGTTCATTTTAGCCACAAATAGAAAGACAATCCTTTGAATGTATAAATCATTCCAGTGTGTCTCCCTGTGCAATTATTATTTGGCAATAGAAATTCTCTCAAGGAAAAAAAATATATTAGAAAATCAATGTTGCCCTTAAGATAGTTCATGGACTACTCCAGGTGTCTAACATTACAAAAAGAAAAGAAAAAAAAGAAAGAGGATGCTAATCAATAGCGAGGAGGACAACTCCCATCTTTAAACCAATTGGCCTTTTCTCCCTCCATACCTGTTTCTAAAAATGTGAGTGCTGTTCTTTTTTTAATCCAGGAGACTTATGCTTCTGGGTAAAGCACACTTAAGATATCCTTTAATTACAGGTGAACTTGAGGTCAACAGGAGACACTGCAGAATTCATAAGCTGTTTGAGGTCAAAACAGCAACTTGACTGCTAGAATTCAACGAGACTGAAAGGCAATACTGGCTTCTAAAAAGAGGCAGGGTCAGGGACGTTTCCATGGTTCTTGTCTGAAGAGAAAGCCAGAGGTACCTGGACTGTCATATCATGACGACGTCATTCTGAGAGATGGGAGCCCAGAAAAACTCTCATTAAGGTTACCTGATGGATGACCTTTCACAATCTCCTTTCTCAGGATAATGAGCCCAGCTTCTGCCTCAGGTCTGTCACAGTTGTCAGACCCAGCCAGCAGTGGCTGGACTGCATGGAGGATTTTGGATTTCTTATCCCTGCTGTTTTGACCTTATCCCTGCTGTTTCAATTTCACTGCTTCTGGGTGAGAATCAAACCTTTGATTATTTATTTCCATGCTTTATTTTCCTCACCTCATTTTTTCCCTCTGTAAAATGTACACATTTTTAACCATTACTTGTGCAACAGTTGTTTCACATTATATGTATATTATGTACAGGAATGATACAATTTATACATCTAAACGCTATATCAACTGCATATAAAATTGTCCAGTAATAGAAAGTGGAGAACAGAAACTCTTGACAGGGCTCTAAACAAATGGGAAAGGAACTGAGATAGAGAATATTCACTCATTTCCACCAGATTCGGCCCACATTCTCTCAAAAGCAGAATTTACCACCATGTAGGCATGGAAAAATGGAAGATATGGGAATTTATGGGCTTGTTCAATCTCATTCTCCACCCACTCCACATACACCTTGAATCCTGGCTGGCTGATTTTGACTTCCACTTTCTTCTTCTGTCAGTGCAGTGATAAGTCTTCTGTGGTGCAACACAGCAAGCAACTTTGCCTTTTTTTCTTTATTTACAAAACTTATATCCTACCTTTCTGCCTAATCATGGCCACCATAGTAGCTAACAAATAATAAAAAACAGCATAATAAAATATGTCATAAAACCACTTACAGCACTTAAAATAAATTATTACAAACAATTTAAATACATCATGAAACCAATTAAAAACTGAGCAAAAACAGACATATAAAACAAAGGGCAGCAGATTAAAACACAAGGGAGGAAGGAAGGGTCATTGTGGGAACACAGAAAAAAAAAGCCTTCACCCACTGGTGGAAGAAAGTGATAGAAGGGGACAGATGACTATCCCAGGGGAGGGAATCCCATAATTTTGGCACAATAACCAAGAAGATTTTCTTTCAGGTTACCACACATCTATCCTCAGAAAGTGGGGGCACCAAAACCAGTTCTTCAGAGGAGGACTGTAGTGGTTGGAAAGATTTATGTAGGAGTGGGTGGTCCTTAAGGTATACCGGTCTCAAATCATATAGTGATTTCAAAGGTAAACACCAGCACCTTGAACTGAGCCCAGAAAGAAATTGGGAGCCAGTGGACATGGACCAAGGCTGGAGTGATATTTCCCTATTAGTTCCTTACTGTGTATCTCAACATACTTTGCTCATTACTGCCTTAACATAGCTCTTTTTCTTTGGATTTTCCCTTTGATTATAGATCTCAGACATTTAAAATACTGAGAATGAAATATTGAGAACTGAGACTAAAGTGACTGAGCATGTACAAAACTCATTGTACACTCCCACCAGAGTAATCATTTGAGATTCCCAAACCCCTGATCTTGAGAAACTGAGGAGTGAGAGAAAAAAATGGATATAAAATAGCCTCCATAGTGATGCTCTAGGAATTTCCCCATGCCTGTATGATATTTAACATATAGATTAGGAGAAATTCCTATAACATCACTCAGAAGTGATGTCACATCCTCCTCAAACTCCACCCTCCCAAAGCACCACCATCAAAATCTCCTGGCATTTGCCGAGGCAGGGCTGGCAATCTTGCTGTGTGGTGATTTTTTTAAACAAGGTATAATAGATGCTTTGAACATCACTTTTGGGCTGAGTGGCATCAAGAAATGGGATCCATTTTGAGCTCTTGTTCTATGGAATTATGAGACAGTACTTCTTAAGTCAAAGAGTGATTGGCTTGTGGGATTTGCTGCTGTAGGATATAGTAATGGCCAGTGGCTAAGGGACAGAGTACATGTTATGTCCCCTGGACATGATGCACTTTTCCTTCAACTGTAGTGTGGAAGAGGAGCTCCTGCCTCCCCTGTACTGTTTTCCTAAACCGAAATGGCCCCAGAGGGGAGTTATTCACCCCATTTTGGACCTGTACATGCATGGAATACTGCATGTACAAAAAGGAGTGAATAAGTTCCCTCTGGGTCCATTTTGCCTTGGGGAAATGACTCAGAGGAGAAAGAAGGAGCCCCTCCTCTCTCCATGCCATGGTCCTGCAGACCTTTACAATGTCCTTGCCTGCAGAGAAAGGAAGTTTCTCGAACTCATTACAAAAGACAATGTGTAAATTGGCCCTATTTCAAAAGGGAGTTAGACAAAAGTAGGGAAAATTGATCCACAGTGGCTATAAGCTGTGATAAATAAACAGAACTTCCACCCATTCTGGGAAAGCAACAATAAGAAGGTTTAGCTCTCATGTCCTGTTTGTAGCATTTCTGGGGCATCTGGTTGGTCACTATGTGAAACAGGATGTTGGACTAAATGGACTAAATGTTCTGACTGAGTGTGGCTGCTTCTATATTAGACATAACCAAGTTCAGAAGAACATGTTAAGGAGGAAATGTCTTCAGCAGTTCTTCTGCTCCTATGGTTGTATCTCAGTCTGCAAGAACTGAAAAGGATGGGAGAATATAACAGCCATCCAACAGTTGAACAGAAACTGCATGCAAATGTTCTGCCTGCATTCTGTCATGCTGTGTTGAACCTCACTCAGCAACTCAACCTTGAGGTAACATTTTGGGCAGCATGAGAGGCTGCTATGGGAAAGGCAGGGGCTGGAAACCCCTGGTGGACACACAGTACTCTGCATACTAACAAGGTGCCAATTTTCATTCTGCTTGGAATGTAAAGGCAGCACCACAAATGTTCCCAAAGCACGGTTAGCAGTGGTACAGTGCAAAGCCCATTACCACTGAAAATGCAGAAGTTCTGAGATGCCAGCATCATGCCCTCTGGAAAGAACACCCACATTCAGAGTCCACTCTGAGAAGAAAAAAGGCAAATTCATTTGTAAAACTGTGCATCAGTCATGAAAATATGTCTCTAATTGAAGAGAATATCCCCAAATCGGCCCTGAACAGATTTTTGCCTTTGGGGCACATTAAAATTAACCTCCCTGTGCTATTCAGACGAGATCACATCCACAGTCCTACTTTAATTGGGCCAGATGTTTCGAAACAGGCAATAGACATTCAGACTAAACACCCCCAGATTTTGGCTTGCTGAGTCAATTTTTTTGAAAAGATGATACAAGCCCATAGTCAGGCAGACAAAAGAAACAGTGGTGAATTATACAAGTCCATAGTCAGGGAAGCTGAATACACTGAAAAGAACAAAACAACATGCATTTAAATTCAGGCATAGAAGAAGGAGGACAGAAGCTCAAATTGATGTACTTCGGTGTCATTTTATTCAATGAAGGTTTGTACGGTGCCTGTTAATTGAACACTGAAAACACTGATTTCTATAAATCACTTTGGGTTTCTTCCTGCCCCCATCCTTGTGATGCCTGAAGGGTTTGCTAAGTGCTATAAGTGCTAAGTGCTATAACACAACTAGCAAAATGCCTGTCATAATGAGTGTGGCAACAGGCCAGCTCTGCTAGGCACCCATCGCACATTTGTGTCACCAGTTATGAGCATTAGCTGCAAATTATTTTTTAGAAATGATCATATTTTACTGTGAGTTCTAAACTGGCTCAATTTTTTCTTTCTTTCATGTGAACAGCCTTGCACTATCACTTTGGAACTGCAGTGCAGGGGCCAGGCAGGATCAGCTGTGCATTTTCTGGATAAACATGTGATGCTGCTGGACACACGATTATTTCTTCTTCTACTACTTCTTCTACTTCTTCCTCTTCCTCATCCTCATCCTCCTCTTCTTTGACATGTTTATGTTATGTGTGTCTTGCCCCTGAAGTGTACACATTTTTTTAAGCTGGAAATTCCCAGCACAAGGAGAGGAGAGAAAGAGGTAGGACGATATTGGGGAGGGGGAAGAGGGGGAAGGAACTTCAATACCAAAGTGGTACTAGAGGAGAGCAACAGTGCAATCCTGAGGAGAGTTCAGTGTCTTAACCACTTGAGCCACCGCAGAGCAAACATGACTATATTTCTCTTTAAGTAAACTTTGGAATCTGTGACTTAAATTGCTTAATTGGTACTTAGTGTAATATGTAGTGCCTGTCCCCCCCTTCTTATTCAACTGCTTCATTAACTTGTGCATGTAAGTGATGGGGAGATTGACCCGTTTGCTGATAACACTTTAATGAATTTGGTTGAAATATCTGTAAAGTTTCTTGATTAAATGTGGATCGTGAATCTCTGGAACAGAAAATCTCTTGGTACAATCTGAGGTAGTTTCCAAGGTTGTGTCCAAAACTACGGCTTTTGTTGTGTTCCCAATAACTTTTTCTGGCAAAGGACTTGTAGAGCACTTTGAGACAACTGATTAGATTCCACTCCAAAAACTGTGAGCAGGGTGTGGAATGAATCAGCGTCACCCCTCCAAAACTCCAGAGTGAATTGCAGCCTGTGGAATAAATTCTGCAATCCACCCCAAGTAAGCACAGAGTTGAGCTAAGCCTCTGAGTGAATTCTCTCAAGCAATGCTACTTTTGGTGTACAAGACAGGGCCTTATTATTGTAAGGATTATAATCCTTGTTAGTCCTTAGGGCCAATTCATGCAATCCAAAGTCCCTGTGGCTCCAATGAGAACTTTGTCTCACATGTTTACTGGGAGCTCTGTGCCATCCAAACACATAGGGAAGGGGCAAATGCCAATCCCAACTGCAACATGCATGGAGAAGGAGCTTCAGCATCTCATGCTCTTTTCATGAACTGAAATGGCCCTGGGGAACTGCTGTTTGTTGTATTAAGAAATTAGTTTGCAGTGACAATTTAGATACATTTCAGTTCACAAAAAAAAGTGTATGGTGGAAAGCGGAAGCACGCCACAGTTGTAACTGGAATACAGCCCTCTTTTGCCTGTGGGATATGGAACTACCAGCACATGTGTGATACACAGTCCTCATAACAGTCCAGAGAACTTTGTATTGTGTGACTCATTTAGTTCTCTTGTTTCTGTCATCCCTCTGTTTCTTTGGTTGTAACTTGCATTTCCTGTCAACCTCCCTACCACACATGACACCTTTGAATGAGAGCCTCCTGGGCTCCCACCCATCCCCACCTGTTGTCAAAACCTTCTCAGCTTACCCTGCTGCTCCAGATCAAGCTGTAATTATTGGCACCATCAACAATGTGACTTCTAGGCTCTGTCCATAAGACTCTTACTTTGCCCCAGTGGACAACCTTGACCTAGTAAAGAACACACAAACTCATGGGTTTAACTGAAACAAGTAAATGGTTTATTGAGGCATAATGATCAAATGATGAAATAATAACCCCCCTGGAGCACAGGAAAAATACATACAACCAAAATTTAAAATCACAGTTTAGAACTTCTTTAAGCAAATGCAGTCCCTTTTTTTTTTTTTTTTTTTTAAAGGATCAAATGTGAGGGGGAGACAGGTAAACCTCCCTGGGAAAATTGTTTCATAATCATGGGGCTGCCACCGAAAAGGCCCTCTCTTGAGTACTCACCAAATGGGTTTCTTTGTTTGATGAGACAGTCAGGAAGGCCTCTCCCTATGATCGTAGATGGGAGAAGATGGGAGGAGAATAAAAATGAATGCATCAAAACAAGAAGTGAAAGCAACACAAATCATGGGGAAATAAGCTAGAAGCATTTTAAAATAAAAGCAAAACAACAGCAAAATATTAGTAGCAAATGGATAAGTTAACATTACACATAATAAACACATTTTTAAACAAGTTGTTTAGTGGTAGTACGGTAATACTATGGCAGCACTGGTAGTAATGGCAGTAGCTATTGCCACATTTTGTGGTTGCAAATGGCATAATTTGATTTCTAAAAAGGGTTTAGTATGAGGGGCTAGTAAATTAAACCATTTGAAAAGCTGGCCCCTTTTTTGTGATCAGTGCATATTTCCATGTACATTGGCAGAAGGCTGCAATTTCAGTTTTGATGTATCATCTATTTAAAAACCTGTGGGACAATAATCTGTAAACATCAACATTGTCATTAAAAAAAATAATAATAATTGCTTTCCTTCCAAATTGAGTAGCTGGAGCTTGACTCCTACAGATGTTGTCAGTCCCCAAAGATTCAGACTTCCCAATAATTTATGTCTTTTTGCTGTCATTCTTAGAAGTGCTCTCTTCCACCATGTCAACTTCTGATGCGAGTTTTGCACTGTTCAGGGATGCTTCTCAAGTCTGGGGACAGCTCCAGTGCTGAAAATATAATGTAAGGGGAAGTCTAGAAATATGTATTCATGAGCATCACTGGGGTATTCCTGCCATGCATCAATGAGATTAATTAAATCTGAAGGGCTGATTTCAAACTACTGACATTGTTTACTTTGGACGCAAAATCAAATACTTTGGATGCAAAATCAAATCTGGACAATTTTTGATGCATCCGTAGAAATAACTACCACAATTTTATCCCTTGCTCACAGGAATCAGCAGTACGTAGATAAAATTCTTTCTTTGTCCACCAGTATACAGAGTTGCAGACTCTCTTTCTTGAACAAAACTAGACATTACCTTTTTTCTCCATTACCTTTTCATTTCAAGTTTTCCATATAGTCAAACAGCAACTGTGGGGAACTGCTTCTAAAAATAAAAGAGAGAGAGGGAGCCCAAATGGACATGGAATGGTGCTGCAGGACGAGGAAGGGCTCCTGCCCCCTTAGCAGTTTTCTTATGTGAAAACTGCACTGGGGGTGTTATTTTGCCAATTTTGCTGTTCCACATCAAGTATCTGTACATGTGGAAGAGCCACATCGGTGAAATAACTCCCCCAGCACAGTTCTAGTGTAAGAACATGGGGGGGAAGGAGTCCTTCCTCTGCCCATGGCACTGTTCTGAACTCATTTGAGCTCTCTCTCTCTCTCCGTTTAAAAGCTGTTCCCCGAAGCTGCTGTGTGGCTGTGGGGGAATACTTGAAAACACATGACAAAGGTAAAGTCTAGCTTGGCTGTCTCTTTCTGCCCAGAACTATGCATAATCTTATTGCTCTTTAAACATTTGGTAATCTTTTTCATTGCTGATTCATGACGATCATATAGCTTAACAGTCATATGTTATCATGGCAATATAGAAGTCACTTCTGGTTCCATCGCACCAATCCAGTGAAGTCTGGTAGCTGGATTGACATTGTTCCTTCCCATACAGGTGTCGCCTGTACCCCAGCAAAGCTGATGACAACCAAGGCCCGGGCTTTCTCCGTGGCAGCTCCCTTAAAGAATGAAGCTGATATTATCACAGCCAGCCTGTGATCTCTGATTGGCTGGGTTCACTCAACAAGTTTTTATGCAGAAGAAAAAAAATAGACCCAGAAGCAAAAGAAGAAAGATTAAAAAGGTTTTGGAAGAGAGGTCGACAAATAACTAAGGGAAGAGGGAACATACCTGAATATCTTTATAGAGCATTTTTATATTACAGCACTTTGAAACCTTATAAACATCAATAAAATCTTCAGGGAGGTGCCTGGGAACCAAAAAGGTCAAAATGTGACCAAGAACCCACTGGTAAGCAATCATGACTTTTGTGGACATACTCCATTCTTGCAAGTAGCTTTTATTTAAAATTCTTCTGTAAATTACATTGAAGGTTTTACATGATTTCTTTCTGTGCATAACAAGTACTGTTATCCCCTACAACAAGTGATAATCTAATTGACACTTATGAAATTTCATTTGCTCTGCAGTGTCGGATGGGGTTAGGAAGGAAGATAGGGGTTAAGCTGATGCCACTGTACTTTCATTTGTATGGAAATAGTATCTAGATACTGACAGCTTTGCATCTAATCAAGATGGATTTTATCAATAAAAGCTCATTCAAAAACATTTGGGACCAGTTCAAATTGATGACCCTTTCCCAGGAAGGAGCAGTGGGTGCCCATCACCATCCCATAGAACATTCTCACATATATGCTTGCATAGAAGCCTGATTTTTAGCAATTCATCCTTCTCAAAACAGTGGGCTGTTTATAGGAGGGAGAGGTTCTTACATACATAAAGTTCTATAAAAAGAGGCATTCTTAAGAGAACCATAGACTATATAAATATGATTATGTTATTATTCAAGACAGGCTAAATGTTTTTGGTATTTATATTTGACATACAATATTTCCCTGAAAAAGAGCCTTGGAGCTCAGAGGCCTATCTGGGATCCTACCAGGTTCAACTAAGACACTGTGTAGGATCCAGATTAAATGAGCAATTCCCACTGATTCCTCCTTCCTGCAACAGACATCCTTCATGGTCCCCTAAACCCCAGGAGTAGCATTTCATGAAAATTGGCAGACTAAAGTTCGGCAGAGGCAGGAAAATTCCATTCTGCCTTTGGAAAATTTAGTCTGGATCCAAGCCATTTTCTGTGTACCTTTTATAATCTTCTTCATAATACATTTGTACTGACCATATTACTTTTCATGGGGAAAGTAGTGCATTCAAAAAGAATGGAAGATTTTCCTCAATATTTTCCTTGTTCGGTTCTATTGTTCTAGGGATCTGCTGCTTCTTTGGCACCATTTTTTTGGGGGGTCCTCCTCCCGGGAACAGTCATGTGAGCAGTCATCCAAATGGGGATCATGCAGTGAACATTATAATATTAAGATATGGTGTAGCCAGTCAGATGTGGGAAAACATAGCCAATTTAGGTTGAAGGAAATACTTGATTACCATTGATCTCACTTTGAACCCACTTTTGTCTTGTTTTTTTGGAGAGTAAACTCTGAAATGTTGTTCAGAGTTGGATACTTTCTGCTGCTGCTAAAATGTTTTCAAGAAAGTGTTTTCTTTGGGCTCACCCATGCTTTTGATTGGTAATTGTTGCCATTGCCTTAGGCACACACCCAAATATGGAACTGGACTCACTGTAGTATGTCAATGAGTAATGTAAACATTTTTGAAGTACTCTGGTCACATCTGCAGTGCCATCATTTCAAGACAGTAGACCCATATGAACTTTGGTTCTTGAACTGCAAACAGGGTATAATTCATAGTGAATTTTGCTTCGTGGTATGGTTCTTGTCCATTCTTAGTAACTAAGATGATAGATACAAATATCAGACCTGACTGACTGAAACATGATTTTTTTTTTTTTACTCTTCAGCTAACACACACACAAAAATGGGAGTCATGCCACTTAGATAGTGGACTGCATGCCACTCCATTAATATCTCTGGAGACAAGGCAAGCGGGACAACTGAAGGCCTTGATTGCTACCCAGGCCAGTGGCCCCAGGTCCCCAAACCCTTTGCTTGCTGCTCCTCAAAGCTTTTCCTTACTCTTTATCCACTGGCACATATGAAGAGCCCCAACGTAGATGACCCGTGGACTGCATTAAGCAACTTGCAGCCACCTTCAGCCACCAGGATTGTGCAGCAGCTCCAGCACTTCAGCAGAGTAGCTTCTATATAGCACCACAATGAGACAGTACTGTGGAAAACTATATACAGATTTATTTACAGGATTCACCAACAAACTGCTCCACCAGACACATACACAGAGAGAAGAAGAAGTGTACAGTGCAGGACATTTACATTTATACATTGAGCAACCAATCAGCATCATGCTGAGTCATTTTACACTGACCTCATACCTGAGCTGGTCTGAACAGGTCAGAACTTGTTCCTAGCAGCTTGTCAGCTGTCACATAGATCATTCTGATCTGACTGCTGGATATTAACTACCAACAGTAGATGGCCCAGGCTAGATGGCCAGCCTGATCACATCAGAAGTTAAGCAGGGTCAGTCCTGGTTAATACCTGGATAGGAAACCACCAGAGAAGTCCAGAGTTGCTATGCAGAGGCAAGCAATAGCAAATCTCTGTCTTTTGCCTTGAAAGCCATACAGAGTTGCCATAAGTTGGTGCAACTTGATGGCACTTTCCAGCACCACCACATATGAAGAAAATAATTGGTAACCTGTGTGTAGTGGTGGATATTGGTCTACAGTGCCGCCATAATTCTTGAGGATATTTTCTTTCCTACAACTGGCAGTGTAAAAGATTCCCTCAAAGTTCTGTAACTTCCAGTGGAAAGTTTGAGCATACACAGTGACATTATTAATGGAAACTATCTATGGATAACATATTTTAATCACATATCTCCAGTACAAACTGAAACTGTATCGGCAACCTTCCCTGATTCTCAGAGCATCCTGAGAAGTACTGTTTTGTGAAGGATAGGACCACAGATCTTTATCAGAGAATTCTCAACACTTGGATCTGCACCAGGAATCTTTGGCAAAAGCCATGATGGGTAAAACGATATAAAAAAGATATAAATGTGTGCAGGGTAGATAGTCCTTTATTAAAATCCAGCAAGGTATAATTACTTGGTAGTCCTTCACATGCTGGGGAAACAGATTCCAAAGGTTCCATCACAAAGTGGCAGGAAACAACACTAATTTCCAAATGATACGTGGGAATCAAAGAAGTGTCTCTTCAAAAAGCCAACTCTACTGTCTTTCATCTTCCTCTCACCTATTTTGTTCTGACACTTGGTATAATATGCCTTGCTCCATATGCTTACCTTAGGTATGATGTTTTTTGGATACTCAGAAACTTCTTCCTTTCCTTAATCATTGTTTCGCTGGGTAAATGATTGGCATCATTTTCAGAGTTCTTGGGCTTATATAAAAAAATGCTTTGGATTTTGAAACCTTGCATTAAAAAAAACTTGAAAAAACTTATTGTAAAAGATCTAACTACTTCAAATACGATTTTTGTAGACTTCTTTTCACAGTCAGGTTTCTTCTGATCTGACAGGGCTGATCTCTCTTCCCCACCCTGCTTTTTTTCTCCTTTTCTTTTTCTGTATCTATAAAAAGAATGGCAAATGCACTTTCTTCCCATTTCTGCTGCTGATCCCATGTGTATTCATTGTTGGCTTTAAGGACGCAGTTTGCACTGTGAGTTGTGCACATGGGAGGAGGTGGATCATGTTCCCCATGCGGCTTCGGACGGCTCTATGGGATCTGATGCCCACTGGCAGCTCATTGGATGAGCTTGTGGAGGACTGGCATAGCTGGCTCTCTGCAGCTGTCAACGAGATCACTCCCCAGCACCTTCTGCAGTCTCGCTCCAAGCTCGCTCCTTGGTTTACCCAGGAGCTGTGGCTTATGAAGTGAGAGCTGAGATGGCTAGAGAGACGGTGGCGCCACGCCCATGACGAAGCCACAAGAGCATCTTATAGGATGTTTATGAGATCCTTCGAGATGGCAGTCAAAACTGAGAAGAGAGATTTCTATGCGGTGGCGATTGCATCCACGAGCTCACGCCCAGCCCAATCATTTAGAACAACTCAGTCCATAACAGTTTTGCCAAAGGGCAGACTAAACGCTAGGGAATTGGATATTGGCTGTGAGACATTTGCAAGCTATTTCATGGATAAAGTCTCGTCACTCGGCTGCGACCTCCCTGCCACAGTTAAAACAATGAGTAAGCTTGAGGCCCCAAGCACATCTTCAGCTTTGGCATTAGATCATTTCAGCCCACTCAGCCTGGAAGAAGTTGACAGATTGCTCTTGACTGTATGCCCAACCACATGCAGCCTTGATCTGTGCCCTTCCTGGCTCATTAAAGCAGGCCATGAGGGGTTCCGAGGTGCCCTGAGGGAAATTATCACTTAAGGAAGTGATGGTCCACCCACTCTTAAAGAAACCATCTCTGGACCCGGCTGAATTGGCTAATTATTAGCTGGTCTCCAATTTGCCCTATTTGGGCAAATTAATTGAGAGGGTGGTGGTGATACAGCTACAGGGCTTTATGGAGGACACTTCCACACTCGACCCCTTCCAGTCTGGCTTTCACCCAGGATACGGAATGGAGACGGCTCGCTCTGACTGATGATCTCCAGAGGCATCTGGATTGAGGCGCTGTGGCAGTGCTGTCGTTGTTGGATCTGTTGGCTGCATTCGACACAGTCGACCATCAGTTGCTGCTCCGCCGCCTCGCCAGCATGGAAATACAGGGGCTTGCTTTACAGTGGCTTGCTTCCTTTCTCCAAGATTGGGGACAAAGGATGGCAATCAGGGAGCAACAGTCCAGGAGACACCCACTGGAGTGTGGAGTGCCTCAAGGAGCAGTGCTTTCCCCAATGCTATTTAACATCTATATGCACCCCCTTGTCCAGATAGCCTGGGGTGCCATCAGTACGCTGATGACACCAGCTCTATTTGATGCTGGGTGGCCAGTCGAACTCCAGTCCTGGAGATCTGGACCGTGCGTTACAGACCGTGACTGGTTGGCTCAGGCTGAGTTGGCTGAAATTGAATCTGGCAAAAACGGAGGTCTTGTGTGTGGGCCAGGGCAGTGCACGGGTGGGGACCCCACTCCTAACCTTCAGTGGGGCACCACTGGTGTCAGTACTGGAGGTTAGGAGCTTGGGTGTGCTCCTGGACCCCTCCTTAACAATGGAGGCCCAGGTAGCAGCCACTGCCAAGTCAGCCTTTTACCGCCTTTGGCTGATCAGGCAGTTGGTTGACTGCAACGACCTGGCCACAGTGATCCATGTGACAGTCACCTCAAGACTAGACTACTGCAATGCTCTCTACATGGGGCTGCCCTTGTTGCAAATTCAGAGGCTGCAGCTAGTGCAGAACGCTGCGGCCAGGCTGTTGATGGGCTTACCTAGATGGGAACACATCCAGCCTGTGTTGAAGGCCCTGCACTGGCTGCCAATAGCATACCGAATCCGTTTCAAGGTGCTGGTGCTTACCTTCCGCAGGGCCTGAAAGATGGAGCTCTTCCACCAGGCTTTCAATTAGGAAACACCCCCACCATCACCATGAATGAGCCCAGCCCCTAGTGCCAACATCTGGCCCATTACATCGAGTGATTCGGAACGACACTGAGCTGGAATCTAGTTGTTGAAGACATCTTAATGCACCATTATAAGCAACAAACTGTAGAACTTATGATTTTATGTTTTAACTTATTATGAAATGATGTATATTGTTTTATTGGCAATTGGGCCACTGTCGTAAGCCTCCCTGAGCCTGTTCACAGGTAGGGTGGGGTATAAATTGAATAAATAAATAAATAAATAATAAAATAAGGTTAAAATGCCCTTTAAAACTTCTATCCAGACACTACTGGAGAATCTATTAATCGGAATGGAGAAATCCCACTCACTCCTATTTTAGAAATCAATAACAAGCTGCAGTGGCTCAAGTGGTTAAGACACTGAACTGCAGACTGTGGAAGGTCAGTAGTTCAGCAGTTCAAGACCTGGGTGCCACATGACGGGGTGAGCTCCTGTCTCTAGTTCCAGCTCCTGCCAACCTAGCAGTTTGAAAGCAAGAAATTGCAAGTAGATAAATAGGTACCACTTTGGTGGGAAGGTAACAGCATTCCGTGCACCTTGGTGTTTAGTCATGCTGGCCACATGACCACGGAAACGTCTTCGGACAGTGCTGGCTCTTCGGCTTTGAAACGGAGATGAGCACCGCAACCCTAAGAGTCGGATTCGACTGGCTTTCGAGCAAGGGAAACCTTTACCTTTACCTAACAAGCACAACGATCATGCCAATAAACAAGGGAAACAAATATGAACATCAATCATTCACTTGAAGCAGGCATGCACAGCTTGAGGTCCTTCAAGTTGAAATCATATACCTGTAGCCTGCTTTGACAACTTCCCTCTTTTACAGTCTCAGTGATGAACTAATTGAGGCCTTTGCCATGTGGTCTCCCTGGGGATTAGCATTAATTCATCAGCTGCCGGTCCCCATGGAGCACTACTTCTAAAAGTGCCATGGGCTCCTAATTCCAGACAGAACTACATTACATTTGCGATTTATATACCGCTCTCTCCATATGGCTCAGAGCGGTTTACAGAACACATAGTTTGATCTATACTAGGAGCACAGTGATAAGGGGAGGTGTATGCCTAACATGACACCTGACAGCAGGATCTATTGGCTTCAGTGGTAGATTCTTTTTCCCTCTTTGGGCGAAGACATCTCAATGCCGAGGCACAGATCTTCTTGCGATAGCGACTTCTTCCGGAAACGGCCCCTCAGCGCGTAATTGCAGAACTCGGCATCTCATCCAACTGGCTCCAGCCTCGCTGTGCTGCCACGCCTCTCCGGGACCAGTCTCTGTGCTCGTACTCGCCGCTCATTGTTTGCTGCTGTTGCTGCCGCCATCTACGCCAGCCCGTCGCCACTGCTTCAGCCACTGCTAACACCAATCCCAAGGGAGGGAGGGAAGGGTGCCCCCTGCTCGTAAGGAGCAGATACCCATTTATCTACTTGCTCGTACAGGCTTCTGAACTGCTGGGTGGGCAGGAGCTGGGACAATGGGCCGAGAGCTCACCCCGACCCCAGTGGGGCTCGAACAGCTGTTGGCTGTTCGGTTAGATAACCTTGTAGGCTTTAACACCTTGCGCCACTGCTCCCTATTGCAGTGCAGGGAGAGAAGAGGTTCCTGCCTCCCCTCTGCCCCAAACCCAAAGAACATGGGTGGCATTATTTGTCACATCAGGCAGCTGCACATCCACTGATGCTTGCACATACAGCTGCCCAATGGGCAAATAATACCCCTTGTGCTGTTTTGGATCAGGAAAATAAGGCACAGGGGGAGGCAGAGCCCTCTTCTTTGCATGTGCTGCAGTCCCATCCAGAATCGGGGCCCCATGGCACTTTTAGAGGGAATTCTTCAAAGAGATCTGCAGTGGCTACCAGTCCCCATGGAGGACATATGTCAAACATTCAGTCTCGTTTGGCCCTTAGGCAACAAAAACTGGGATCTACTGAGTCACAAGGTGTTCAGTCTGGACTTTCACAAAGCATGAGTCAGAGTGGGTTAGACACAAGCCAAGATGGCCACTTTTTCTTCTTGTTGATTACATAAGTTCTCGCCTTATTTTTGTCATTCTGGCTGAAGATTCTTTTGTTTCCTATGCTGTTTTAAGGTATTTATGGACACATACCATCATTATTTATTTAGGATATTGATATCCCACCTTTCCAGCTCGATGAGCATCTCAAGGCAGCTTAAACTGAGTGCAATAAAGTGACACTAAGCATAAGATAATGATGAAAAAGAACAATTTGCAAAAATAAGAGCACCATTTAGAGACAGTGTAACAGTTTCACTTAAAAGAGCATTTTGTTTTTACTCATCTTCAGAAAACCTTGAAAAGGAAACCAAACAGAGCTCGCAGGCCAGGTAGTTTCAAAGCCTTGGAGTGGCAGCTGCAGAGGCGTCTTGGTAAATTCACCTCCATTGTTGTGGATTCCCACAGTAGGACCTTCTCTGGTGACCACTGTGTGCAGATGGCAATATATAAGAGGAGACCACTTCTACACAATTGACACACAAATAACATTGAAAAGTAGTTTTATGGGGGTGGGAATGTGGTGCTTGTTTTTTTTCTTGAAATCAAATTGAACCTGCAGACTTGTAAAATTGGATCTGTATCTTTTTTATACCAGTATTTTGTCATTACCATATTCTGATGGCTGTTGTTTTTAACATCTTTTTTTTGTCATTCTTGTCTTCCCAGTACCAGAATTATTGGAAGAGCGGGTTGGAAGAAGCTCAGTGACCTGTCAAAAGCAATAAAGCATACTGACAGTAAAAGAGAAACAATCTCTTACCTGCCCTTCCTTTCCTTTCCTTCCACCCCCTTCTTTTGGCACGTGTTGCAGCTGGACCCCCCCCAAAAAATCTTCAATTTGGGCCTCTGCAGGCTTTTATAAGGATTTTCATCTGCTACAAATAACCAAAGATTGCAGGTTTCGGAATTCACCGGTTAAGTGAATGGCGTTCTTGTTCTGTGATGGCTTTGATCATTTGTCAAAGGTTTTGATCTATTTCCAGTCTTGGCTGTCTTCAGCTTGAAGGTGTGGCTCCTGTGCAGACGGGGTCATACTATTTTTTCCAGCCATTTGGCTGGATAGGCTGTCAATTTTCAAAACAATGTTCCTATTTTATTTCCTTTCTGCTGCCCCCCCCCTTTTCTTTTAAGCACTTATGAGAAGCGGGTCGCAATCAGATCTACAGCAAGAAAAATGGGGGGGGGGACACAAATGAGTACAGTGGTGGGGAACACATCATTATTTACTTTATTATGAATGAGTTATGGTTTAGTGCAAGTCTCTATGAGGGATCATTCTACAAAGAAGGTCAAACAATAATCCTTTTTGTTTAAAGTCAAATACCCCCCTTCCTTTTTAAAATACATGATGGACAGAGTCTTGTAAATGCATGAAGTTCCCCATCCCCATATTGTCCCACTTCTACTTCCCTGGGTTGCAGTGTGCCAAATGGGAATCCCCACCACCACCAATGTAGCACCATAAAAGTGTCTATTTGTTTTTCTGAGCATGAAATGAGGCTTTGGTAACAAAGATCACTAGAAGAACAAAGTTTGAGTCCCGGGGCACCTTTAAGACCAAAAAAGTTTTATTCAAGGTATGAGCTTCCGTCTGCATGCACAGGTCCTCGGATACTTTGAAATGGAAGTTAACAGTCCATGCATATAGGCAGACAGCGAACAGCAAATTAGCATAAAACGTAATGTTTTCACAGGTGCAAAGACCAAACAGGAATAACAAACTGATCACCAATTTTTTGGATTTAATTAGGGGGAAAAAACACAGTGGAGCAAATAAATATGTCAAAATTGGAGACTGATGTGTAAATGTATCCTTCTTAATGGTGGGATGCTAGGAGTGCCTTTGGACTCAAACTTTGTTCTGCTGCTTCAGACCAACATGGCTGCCCACCTAGATCTATCTTCAAAGATCACAGCTGCAATTTTTTAGTGGGTGGGGGATGAATGGCCCCTTTGATTCACAACACCATCATCAATTGAACTCATCCCCTCCCCCCAGCCCCAAACCCTGCTCTGGTTTGGCTCCACATAACTTGCTATAAGAACTTAAGGATAGCTATAGGCACTCAAGCTGGAATGCAACAGGGCTGCCAACCTCCAGGTGGTGCCTGGAGATCTCCCAGAATTACAAGTGATCACCAGAGTAGAGAGATCACTTCCTCTGGAGAAAATGGCTACTTCAGAGGATAGACTCTACAGTATTATACCTAATTACTGTCCCTCCCCCACCTCCCCCAGGATCCATCCCCCAAATCTCCAGCAATTTCCCAGCATGGAGTTGGCAACCCTAGTGAGTAAGTGCACACACACAGTTTTCCTTCACAGCTACAGCCTGCCTGGCATGTAGGGGAAGGGTAGCTTTTGTTTCATGCAGATGAGAAGAGAAGCTTGGGAGGCTCCCCTCTACAGATACAGAAATCGACACCCCCCCCTTGCCAAGTCCAGTTAAAAGAGAAGGCAAAATTCTTGCTAGCATCAATTCATTACCACCATTACCACCACCAATTCATCCCCCCTATCCACTGTGGACTTATGGTGCAGAACTCTTTCTCCCCACCCCATGTGTTTTCAAGGGCCAAAACAGGTGCATGGGCACCCACACACATTGCAAAATGGTCACGTCCACTTGTGAAAGGCAGAATACAGAGGCTGCTGCTGCCACCCACACCCCCTCTGATCCCAATCACCTTTGAACACTCTCCATCTGGGGCTAAAATAGAGTAAAAAAAAAAATCTTCTACCTTAATGTGCTACAGTGCTGCAGATCAGAGGAACCCATGACTGGCATGAGTTAGCAAGCTAAGGTGGGGAAAGCTGGATCAACTACTTTGTGCAGGAAGCAGAGGGAAGAAGAAGGAGTGAAAGAGACTCTCTCTTTCATTGACAAAGCCAGCCAGGGCTCTTTTTGTAGCAGGAACTCTTTGCATATTAGGCAGCACACCCCTAATGTAGCCAATCCTCCAAGAGCTTACAGAGCTCTTCTTACAGGGGCTACTGTAAGATCTTGAAGGATTGGCTGCATTAGGGGTGTGTCGCCTAATATGCAAAGGAGTTCCTGCTACAAAAGAGCCCTGGGTGGGGCCATGCCTCTTTGTGCACCACTATGGCTATGGGCCTGATTGCAATAAGCCCATGAGAAAATCTTTCTGGAAGTGCAGCTGTTTTATATGATAAATCATATGCTTTTAATTATCATACTGATATGGTCTGGACTCTATATTACTGCCCCTATTAAGAATCCCAACAACACTGATTATGAGCAGATAGTGCATCCACTTGCAGGGAGGGAGAGGAGGTTTGCTCAGGCTTACAAATTAAAGCTCCCCAAGAACAAGGAAACCTAATAGTCATTAGGGTTGCCAGGTCCACTGGCAACCCTAACAGTCATGCATGAAGATTCACTGGGGGCTCAAGAAAGGTACTCTTTTTTCAGACTCAAGACTATAATGTTATTTACAAAGCTGCCAGGCACAGTTCTGTATGCTTTTTAGACTTAGGCCTGTGATATGACTCAGGGGATGGTCTAAGGGACCTACTGCTAAAGTGAAAAAAGTCTGAGCGTATTAGCTGCCTAAACAAGAACAGTACCTAGACCAGAGGTGTCAAACTTATTTGTTATGAGGGCCAGATCTGACACAAATGAGACCTTGATGGGCTGGGCCATGTGTGCCATAAAATGTAATGCCAGGTAACGGAGATATAAACTTTATAAAGGACACAAACACAAAGTTTTTTTTTTTACTTAAAATAAAAAATGCTTAAAACATTAGCACTCTTTGCAATATTTTGTTTATTTAACAGTGTCTGATAACTGACACCTCTTGCTCTGAATTATTGCATCAAAATGTCTGTGCTGTTGCAATCTCGAATATGCTGTTCAAGTGTGCATCTGTAACCTGCAAACCTACAATGACGTAGCAGCAGCAGAACTGGAAGAAGAAGCAGAAGACAGCCACTGTGGGCCTGATAGAAGCCCTCTGGGGGGCTGATTTAGCCTCCAGGCCTCATGTTTGACACCCCTGACCTAGACCATACCAAGATCTTTGGAGGAAGTCTAGGATCAAAGTGTAATGGCCAAATGGAAGGCACTGTGGAGCCCAAATTCTTCATCTGGGAAGGTAATTCTTCATTCCTTTTTTCCCCTCCCCTTCCTCCCACCAAGTCTTTTTCCTGAGCTTGAATAACAAGATTTCCCAAAGCAGTCCATTACAGAATGCAATTTTTCTTGCCACTGTCACGCTATTCATTTCCAATCACACTAGTCATCCAAATTACAGGCTTACCTCATTTCTCCTCTGCAACGTAGAAGCTGTTTATCAGAAACCACCAGAGTCTATCACAGGCCACGAGAGGCAGGGAAATGGAGTTGCAAGGGAAGCACTTGAAAGGGAGGAAAAAGGGAATCCAAGGAGGGGTGGCAAAGTCACATGTGCCAAAGCACAGCAGCTTGCCCCAGGAAGCGAGAGAGAGCAGGCTGTTAAAACCAGGTCTGCATCTAATTGTACAAGTATGGCATTTAACAAACTGAATGAGAATCACCCCTTCCAGGTTTCCCCAAATTTATTTCAGCATTTTTTAGATGGGTGATCCCCCAATGTGGGTCTCATTGTGCATAATGAAATGCTTCCTGTATGCACTTCTTTTTTCTCTAAAGTAAAGAATCAATCCTACCTTTCTGCCACCTCACTGGAACATAAGTTGCTTCGGAAGAAGCCAGGAGGCATTACCTTTATGTATGCAAGGAACACCAATTCAAAAATAAGTATTTCCACCATAAGGCTGCTATTGGGTTGGAATCTTCCACTGTTTTATCATTGAGACCAGCTGCTTGGCAGCCATTTAGTGGTGGTGCTCATTATTTATTTATTTATTTATTGTATTTATACCCCGCCCTCCCCGCAAACGGGCTCAGGGCCGCTTACAGTGTTCGGTACGATGTACCTAGTCTACATAAAACATTTTAAACATTTTAAAATGGATTAAAACAATCATACATTTAAAGTGCTCACAGTACTGGTCATTCATTCATTGAATTAAATGGCACACTCTAAAATCTACTATCAGAGTTCCCAATTCAGCAATCCTGCGGAAACATGGCTCTGTCTCCACACTAGGGCCAGGCCTGCACCACAGATGTTCAGATGATGGTAGTTGTTGTTGTTGGTGGGCAGCTCCTAATTAAAAGCCTGGTGGAAGAGCTCCATCTTGCAGGCCCTGCAGAACTGTAAAAGGTCCCGCAGAGCCCTGATCTCATTTCACCTGTTCTCAAAACTCCAATAAGGGCCACAGGCCCAATAAGATTGGAGTCTCCAGTTTGATCATTGATGGGGGGTGGATGGGTGAACTGATATGGCTATTTTGTTTCCCCATATAATGTAAACTTTTTTCCAACATTATTTGCTTTTTTAAAAAAAAAAAACATTATCCGAGCGTCAGCAAATTGGTGTTATACATTACATGTATGTTATGTATAAATTGCATATATTGTACAATTTGTGGACACAGTGTAAAGAAATCTGCAAAAGCAATGTCTAAAAGTAGAGAACAAAGTCACTAAAACATTTGCCCATCCTTAGCTGTGGCACTGATGCTCTAAGTCAAAGAATGCACAAGCTGTGTAACTTGTGGCTCATGTTCTGAGGGCTAAGCAGAAATTGGAAGTTGCATGTCATAGACATTCCTTCATCCAATAAAATAACTCTCCTTTTAAGCAATAGATATGGCACTTTACAAAACAGTGTGAAACTATTTGCAGGGGGGCATGTACCCCCCATTGTTGAGGCGACAGGGCTGATGTGGCCTGCCATCAAGCATTGCACAGAAATATGTATCCTGCAGGCTTATCTGAATGCAGATTTTATTTCGTTGCACTGTGTGACTGTCAGTCCTAATATGAGAGTGGTTTAGCCTGGTTCTTTCATGAACATTTTTGTGCCCATCCTCCTCAGCATTTTAGCAGAATCATGCAAATTTCTACATCCTCTTCCTGTATTGGTGGAAGGGCAAGATGCCTATTTAATTTTCTGCTCTCTCACTGCTTGACTGATATTTCTGTACAAGTTGACTTGATATGCAGTTCTACTATTAGCTTTAGAGGGTTTTCCCCCAGCAAGAGATGACATCTCTTGTAGAAAGAAAGAAAATTAAATTTCTTATTAGAGGGCAGAAAGATTGTCTTTTTAAGCTGAGTCAGGATGTGTCAATAAGAGTCTGTATTAACCTGGTGTGCAATGCTTCTGGTTATAGGTTCCATGTCTCCTTTAACTTCTTTGACCTTGTGAGTTTGTCAGTCTTGAGGAATGAGAACTAGGCTGCCTGGGAGTGCCAAATTGAAGTCACTGCCCAGTGCCCACTCTGACTTGGAAGCATTCAGTTAGTCCTCAGAGTAAACAGGGAGTATCCAGTCAGTCATCAAAGTACAACAATATGCATCATATATAGATAAATATATATGCACAGGAGTCTTTTCATAGAAAAACAGCTGCAGGAGCTCATTAGCACATGGTATGCTAATGAGCTATTAGGCTATTAGCATATGCCACACCCTCTGACATCACCAGAAATGATGTCAGAAGGGGAAGCAAAAGGGGGGGAGGCATCTTCAAAAGCCTCCCCTTCCCTTCCCCAGCTGGCCTGGGTGGGGGAGCTAAGAGAGAAGGGGTTTGAAGTTTAAACTCCTTCTCATGAGAGTTGGGCCACAAAAAGAGGAAAGAGGGAAGGAAAGAGAGAGAGTAGAGAGAAGGAAAGAAGGAAGGAAAGAGGGAAAGAAAGAGAAGGAAAGGCGAGGGAAAGAAAGAGAGGGAAGAACGAGGGAAACAGGGAAAGGAGAAAAAAAGAGAAGAGAAGAAGGTGGGAAAGAAATAAAGAGAGAAGAGAAGAAAGAGGGAAAGAGGAAAAAGAGAGAAGGAAAGGAGGGAATGAAAGAAATTTGGCAGCAATTCGGCCCCATTATATCCTATGGGCCATTGAAGTCAATGGTGAAAACATAGGGTATATTCTGGGGGCTTGAGGGGAGGGGGTTTGAGGGAGAGGCTCCAAACTCACCGGGTAGCTGATGGAGCCTCTCCCCAAGATACCCACCAAGTTTTAAGAACATTGGACCAGGGGGTCCAATTCTATGGGCCCCCAAACAGGTTGCCCCTATTCCCTCCATTCTCTATAATGGGGAAAAAGTCTTGGGGAGAGGCTCCATCAGCTACCCTGTGAGTTTGGAGCCTCTCCCTCAAACCCCTCCCCTCCAGCCCCCAGAATATACCCTATGTTTTCACCATTGACTTCAATGGCCTATAGGATATAATGGAGTTGAAATTGACCTTCGGCTGCCTGAAAGACTCCCTGGGACGCTGGCTGTGGGCGGGGCTTGGCTCCTGAGCTCCCAGAGCTGTGCTCTGGTGCGCTCCCCCCCCCAAAGACCCCTGTATATGCACAATGCTGATTTAATGCACACATCAAAATGCACACATTTTACAGGAAACATTTGTAGTGAGGGAACAGAAATTAGTGTAAAATTAAGAAATACAGGTTTGAGTTGCACAAGCCAAATGGCTCAGAGAGTGAGCTATGAGCTAAAAAATCTGCAGCTAAATTCTCACTTCTTCCACAAGGTCCCCTGGTAACTTTTGGCAAGCCACAATCTCAACCCTTGCCTCATATTTTACCTTACAAGATAGTTTGCAAGGTACTGAATGTGACAAGCTGAAGCACTCTCTGTCTCTGTCTCTCTCTCTCTCTCTCTCTGTCTCTCTCTCTGTCTCTGTCTCTCTCTCTCTCTGTCTCTCTCTCTCTGCTAAGAACTATTATAATGAAAATAATGCAATGGAGCATCACCAGATTTCCCATGGGAACTCGCTTTTAGGATTGTCATGTCCCCCGGCCACTGGTTAAGGGGATGAAGGGGTAGGATTGCCAGATCCAGGTTGGCAAGGAACCTGGGGGAGGACAGGGACCTCAGTGGGGTACAATGCCATAGACTCTACCCTCCAAAGCATCCATTTTCTCCAGGAGAACTGGAGATGAGCTGCAATTCTGGGGGCTCCCCAGGTCCCACCTGGAGGCTGCCTTCCCTAATGTCACTACTGTGTGGCACCATTACAATTATTCATAATTTAACAAGTGGGAACCATTATGTAAGAATGTTAACTTTGTGCCAAGTTTTACACTGACACTAGATTTTGTTCTTGACACACAAAAAAAGTTGAAAAGAAAGCTTACCTCACCTCAGACGTTGTTTTGTCACAGCAGAATCAGTGAAGGGGAGAAAAGTGTTGCATAAAGTATAGCCAAAAGGTGGAAGATGATACATTACGAGACTGCATTTCTGCCTCATTAGATTCAACTACAATTCAGTCCAATGTTCAAACAAAGGACACGGATAAGAAATATGAATACAATTAATCAGGTTATGTAGGAGGAGACAGACTCAATTAAGGACTTAATTTTAAAGAAGAAGAATAAAACGATTTGAAATGTTATAGTTTTAGACAGTTATCAAGTACTTCCTTGATTAGGCCTTCAGCTTCAAGAAATATCAGATCATGTGTTGCAGACTAGTACCAAGACTTGAAAGTTCTATTTGTGTTTGTGCTTTATCACTCTCCAGCATTTACAGGCACTAAACTAATGCAGTCTTGTCACCCACTTCTACTTACTGTGCTGCACCCCTTAAGAGTGTTTGCATCTCCTTGGTTCGATTATGAACTTTCTTGGTTGTTGCTGTGATCCCAGGATAGGGTTCCCAGCTCCAGGATGGGCAACTCCTAGAGATCTGGGGATGGAACCAGGAGAGGACAGGAACTTCAGTGGGGCACAATGCCGCAATGTCCACCCTCCAACGCATCCATTTTCTCCAGGGGAACTGATCTCTGCAGTCTAGAGATGAGCTGTAATTCCAGGGGATCCCCAGCTCCCACCTGGAGACTGGCATTCCTACCCCAGGAAGATCAAGAAAGTGCCATCTCATAGGAAGAGATGCAAGGCAGTTTTGTAGTACTATTTTGTGATGTTTGAGGTGTATACTATGTTGTTAGCTGAGCAGCACTCTTGATTCAGAGACTACAAAGCCCTGTTCACGTTACAGTGCACATGCATGCACCTGTTTATAAGAAAAAGCCAACAAGTGTTCACTCAACAAACTGGGGATGGGTTCCTGTTTTGGAATATTGGACATATTTTGATCTGTACATCCACAGGATAGGGCTATAACTGGAGCTGCCATATGTGGATCCACAATCTGAGATAGGATAATCAGCCTCAAGGTATAGAGCCTGGCATTCTCTTGGAATTATCACAGATATTCAGACTACAGAGATCCATTCCCCTGGAGGAAGAGGCAGTTTTGTAGGGTGGACTTGGTTACATCATATCCCCCCTGAGCTCTTTCCCCTCCCTAAACTCTGCCCTCCCCAGGCACCCCCCCCAAATCTCCAGGAATGTCCTAAACAAGAGTTGGCAACCCAAATTCGAGACCATTGCTCATTTGATGTCTCTCCATATTGACTGTATTGACATACAGTGTGCTTCCAAGATGTCTCTTCATATGGGATGTTATCAATTTACCCTGCATAATCTGCTTTGAGTCTCAATGAGAAAGGGAGTCTAGAATTACAGTAAAATAAAATAAGAAATGTAAAATATTTCATAGGACATTTGTTTTTTCAGTACATCCCTACCTTTCCTAGTTTTCCCCAGTGGAAAAACTATAAACAAAGTCTTCAGCCATTTTCAATCTGTGCATGTTGATTGAAGAAAACTGTCTCAAAAAAGCATTTCACTTATTCCCAAAGGGGTGGGGGGTTATGAGAGTTTTTCAGTGCTCCCAAAATGTTCCATTGAAAAAAATGATGGGAGCAGTCTTCAGACTTCCATGCTGTACATTTTGAATGAGCAGAACTTTAAGTTGGAAAAAAATCACTTATTCAAAGAAAAATATTATAGAATCGCTTTTTTTCACTGTTTCCCCAATTCACCAGTTTTTCCATTGACAAAGGACCAGGGTGGGGGGAGGACAGGAAAACTTTTTTTTTCTGATGTCTTAATTTTTTTAGGCATTCACATCTCTAGTCAGACATTGGATTTTTTTTAAAGAAGTGAAACAATGGGGCTACCATGGAAGTTATTAATTGGAGATGAGAGCAAGCCTCCACTTCCCTCAGCTGGACCTGGCTGCATTAGTATATCCAGACTAATTTTATCCTTCACTTAAAATAATTTTGTGAATAGCTACATTCACTAGCACGGTGTTTCCCAGACTCCTTGTGGCAGTTGAGGAAGGGTATGCGATTGTTTAGTTTTACTTATCCCACATCTCTCAGCCATACTACCATTAAGAGAAAACAGGAATGTTAAATAGAATCTGCTTCCCTATTTTCTGTTACCACCATTTAAGTAAAATCCCCTACATATGTATACTTTGGTAGTTTGGTAAATAACACTGCTACTTGTAGGCATAAGAAGTCAGCCACTGGGACCAGCATCAAATGAGAACCAAATACGAAAAATGCTTATTAAAGTACTGAATATTTTTATCTTTGCCAAGAAAACCCCATGGACAATAACAAAAGGCTAAAGCTCAAATACTTTGGCCACTAAATGAGAAGGGAGCATTCACTGGAGAAGACCCTGATGCTGGGAATGTCTGAAGGTAAAATAAGAAGGAGATGGGAAAGAATGAAATGGTTAGACAGTGTTATCAATGCAACAAACATGAAACTGAGCAAACTCCAGAGGATGGCGGAAGACAGGAAGGCCTGGCGCGATGTGATCCACGGGGTCGCAAAGAGTTGGACTCGACTGTGTGACTGAACAACAAAATAAACATTTAGCTGGATATTTGTTATGCAGGCACACCTTCTGAATGTTTCCTTTGTTGTTACTAAAACTTAGTTTAGTTGTAAAACCTATGTGAAGTTCTTCTGGGCAAATTCAGACAGCCAATAACCCCCCCCCTTTCTGTCCTTCACTCCAAGTCAGCACTCACAGAGCTTTGATTGCTTTGCCCTGCAGGTTTGCTTTCTGATCTGTATTTTATCTGTTCTGTATCTTGAAGCCCCTGATACTTGTATGAAGGCAGTGATTTGTTTCCCCTCTTGTCAGGACTGTTCACTGAAGATACTGGGATAGGGACCCAAAGTTACCGCATCTGGAAGATACCACGTCTTTCTCAGTGGATCCTCTTAGGCTTCTCGTCTTTCAGTCTCTGTCTTCCTCTCAGTTCCCACTACCAGACCATAAGATCCTTCATTCAGACAGCTTTTCATACATAACCCTTTTCTTCAGCCCCCCCCCTAACTGCTGAAGTGTCCTCTTTGGACTCCCAGAGTGACTTACCTTCTGATCCTGACTCGTTCCTCTCAGGCTCCTCCTGCCTAGGCTGAGGCGGGCCTTTTATTCTCTCCCACCAGACTTTCAACCAATTAAAATTCAATGTGTCTTAAACCATAATTTTAATGGTTCTGAGCTCAGAGCCACATAAAAGGGTCACTAGTTGACCAGTCATAAACCTGTCGAATCAGAAATGACACATTTTCACAAGTCAGAGTGAACACACATACAATCTGTGTACAGTATATGCTTGATTTTTTTTCTTTGTATACGTAGGTTGAATTAATTCTTATGTTATATTCAATGCATACATGTACAGCTGAACATGTGACTCAAACCCCACATTTATTCAGGTACCAATCCCTGGTTTCATTTGTTATGTGAGTGCATGTTGGCTCTTTCTTACAAACATGAAACTTGTATGTGTGTTCATATAAACAAGGCTCAAGACAAGATGTGTGTAGCAACAATATATATTATAATGCTGTGTTTGGGATTTGAAGGGGGTGATTTTTTCCCCCTGTAATTGCTTATGTTCATATAGGTCATTACCAGTTTGGGATTAAAATCGGTGTAGTTTTTCAGGCTATGGTTCTTCAGGACTATTACTTTCAATATGAAATTTATTGGAAGGTTTGGGGCAACTGTTTATAAAAATAATGGTACCAAATTAAAAATCTAATGAACCCTCAAATTCAAAATCTAAATCTAAAGAACCCCCTAGTTTCAAATGAACTGGACCAAAGGGTCAATTTTACAGACTCCCAAAATAGGTCCCTCTTGGAGAAGGCACAGTTCTCTCCCCTGATTCCTCTTGGCACCAGCCAACAGCATGGAAAGCAAAAACAAAAACCCTGTCTGCACTCATTTAATTTCCCTTCTCTTACAGAGACTGGCTGACAATATTTTTTAATCTTTCTGCTGAAAACTCAGCATTTGCCATCCTCCCTTGTAGTCTGTTGTTTGTTTCCTTTCACAAAGTGAGGGGGGGACTTTATCAGTGGGGCTGTAGTGTTTATTTTTCAACTGAATTACAGCAAAATTGTAGGGGAACTTGTGCTGCTTGTGGACTGAAGTTGGACCAAGCAAATTAGACCAAGGGTTCCAGTTCTATGGACTACTGAACTGGATGCTCCCAGCTATCCTACTTGGAGAGAGAAAAAGGCTCCACCCCTCACAATGGTGGGATGGAAGAAGAAGTGTGCAAGAACCTCAGCTTTGCTATTGTTCCTTGTGGGGGGGAGGTGGAGTGGCTGTTTTTTCATGGCACCAACATTGCAGGGGAACTACTGCTGCTTGTTCACTAAAAAACCTTCAGGATCAAAGTGAATGAGAATATGGGTTCCAATTCTTCAGGCCTCTGGACAAGGTATATTCTTACAGAGAAAAAAAGGGCTCTGCCCCCACAGATAAGCAGGAGGAGAATGGCAGCTCTCTGCAACTTGTCTCTAAAGGTGATTGGCTGCTAGCACTCTATACTTTTCCCTCACAAAGATCCAATTGGTTGTTTGAGGGAGAGGGTTTTGTAATTCCAAAGAATCCTGGATATGTAATTCTGCTCCAGGAAATCACCGTAATAACCCAGACCAGAGATTTACATAAATATCTTTGGCTTGGGGATTTCGTAATCTGCATCCTTATTTGAGACTCATTTAAAATTTCAGAGAGAAAGCATCGGAACATGAGAATATAAAAGAACCCTGCTGGACCAGATAAGTTTCCCATCTAGTTTTTCATCCTGTCTCATACAGTAGCCAAACCATTCCCTTCCTTAGAACAGTCAGGTATCAGCTAGCATAGCAGGTTGCCCAGGGAGCAGAATCAGGAGTGGCTGGATGATTTAAATTCCAAAAGCAGGCTCTTCAGGACAGAATCAGGAGTGACTGAATGAAATCATTACATCCAATACAAAGACATGACAGAATCTGACACCTCCCATGGAAGATGATTGAATATAGGCTTAGACATATAAGACAAGAAGAGGCTGGTCCTGCACTGGGCAGTGGGTTGGACTGTATGGCCCTTTCCAACTCTATGATTCTATGACTCATTCTGTTCCATATTTTCCCAGATTCCCAGATTCTCATTCAGAGAATTTTCCTATTCTCGAATCCTGCCCCTTCCTACCAGCGCTGTTGTGGTAGGCAGCACCCGTCACAACTCTCCACCTTGAAAGCAAGGCAACACAGGTGCAGTGATGGTGAGAGCACAGGAAACAGTGTTGTGGCAGGAAAGAGGAACGACTGCCTACCATGTCATCAGAAGAGGAGCTGTACCCACTGTAGAAATCACCTGCTGCTCAGCCTGCCCTGCCTTCAAGGCCTCTTTGTTTGTCAGAGTAATACTGTTATAGAGTTGATGCTGTTGCTGTTGATGCGGTTGCTGTTGAATACATTTGCCCGTTTGAAATTTTTGTAAACTTGTTGTGATGATATAACTACAAACCCAAACCAAACCATTGGTGTAACATGACTTAAGTAATTGACCAGAGACAAATATATGTAAGGCTCTTCAGTAGCAGAAACGCTACTTGTTCTTCACGTTATCTTCGTTCAGAAGAAGAGAAGGTATCGAAATGGTAGATCAGTTTGAAGACCACTGTTAACAGCAACAGCATCAACTCTATAACAGTATTACTCTGACAAACAAACAACTAATTGAATGCACATATAGTTTGTATATTTGTATGCAAATTGTATTACTGAGATAAAAATTAATTTAGCGCATTTTCACAGTTTTCTGTTGTTTGGATTGTTTTGGAAGCTTTTGATAAAATAGCCTGAAGTATAAGAGGACTTTTATTTTCCTCTAGGGTCATCATGGATCTTTTATTTTACTTGTATATAAATTAAGAGCCTGCTTTTGGAATTTATCCCCCCCCATATAATTCCTGAGTTTACCAATTTATAGCATTTGCAGAACACCTGGTCATCTGGCAAGCTTTCTGGGATGGTTCAGAACTGAGAATACAAAACAACCAATCCACAGAGCAGGTGTAATATGTTTTATTAAGTTCATATTTTGCATTTAACATTCATGTGAGCAGAATCTACATGCCGCAAAAGTGCTGTTTCCGAGTGAAATGGATGACTTGCCACAGTGTTTTTTCCTTTGCTCCACCTTTGTGCTGTTTTTGAAGTATGTCTCTTTAATTATCGAATAGGTGTGTCCTCTGACAGGCCTCTTGGTTAATTTGTCCAATATAAAGGGAATTATTCCCAGTTGCTGCCAAAGACTATTGTTTATGGAATGTTGTTGAGGAACATTTCAAGGTATGCCACAACAGTCCCTGTTAACAGAAGGCCGTTATGTTTCCTTGCTAATATCAGGAACAGATGTTTCTGAAAATTCAGAGCTGTGTTCTGCTGACAGAACTATTCCTCAACAACTATCAGAACAAAGTTGGCTGAGCTATAACCTTCTGCAGCTCAGTCTGTTGAAGAGCCATATTAAGAACTGCAAAGGAGTTCAGCTCCCTCCTTAATTGGTTTTGCACGACTGCCAACCATTTATGGTCATCCACACCGATTCATTAGGGAAGATATTTTTATGTTGTCCAAGTTACAAGGCACCGGCTGTCCTCTGCCATGAGGATCTCTGGAATCCTGCCCACTCTTACTCCTGAACCACCAAGTCCTGCTGCAGCTTGACATGCCCAATCCTGACCCCTGGCTCCTCCTAGACCGGGGATGGTCAAACTTGCTTAACAGAAGAGCCACACAGATTAAACACCAGAAGTTTGAGAGCCACAAGACATGAACAAATATTACACACACATTTTTATTGGGAAAAAATGCAGATTTGCTTTTTATTAACATTAAATGAGACTGCCCAAAATAAAAACAAAAGGGATAAAAACAGAAAATGATAATGATATTTATTTGCCCAGTGATATTTATTTGCTAATGATATTGAGAGAGAGAGAGAGAGAGAGAGAGAGAGAGAGAGAGAGAGAGAGAGAGAGAGAGAGAGAGAGAGAGAGAGAGAGAGAATAGATATAGGGAGGGAGGGAGAGGTGGAAAGAAAGCAACTTTAACTTTAAGTGCATCCTCCAACACCCCCCCCACACACACCTGCTGGTTTGGCTTATTTAAAGAGGCAAATGCCTTCTCCAAGCCAGCCTGGGGGCGGGGGGGAGGCTTTGAGAACACATTTAAAGTTGTGTTCTTTCTCTGCTTCCACCTCACCTCAAGCCTACCCAGGGAGGGGAACACTGCCTGGGGAAGGGAAGACTGATCAGGGAGGCATGCCTCCCCTTCACTTCCCCAGCCACCCTGCTGGGAGCTGCACAATATGTTTGAAAGAGCTGCATGTGGCTCCCGAGCCACGGTTTGGCCTCCCCTATCCTAGGCAATCATTACAAACAACAACAACACCACCTTCGCAATCTTGGGTTTTCATCTCTTTATTTGACTGAGGGATGTGAATGTTCCCTGTTTTGGCACTATTTTTGTCAAGTATTTTGCTTTTCCACTTTTTGCTATTGGTTTTGTAAATGCATTCACCATTGTTTACATACATAGTATGCTTTTTTAAAAAAATACACAATATATGCAGTATTTCTATTTAGAAAGGATGTCATTTTATGGGGGAAATTTGATGCAGGTAAATAGAAAATGGTGTGAAAATAGAGAACCATGGGTTTGATTTGTGTAAAATCAAAATGAGGACTTTTAGGTCAGATTTGAGGCTGGGAAATATCAAGCCATTCCTTGTTTAATAACCTATTTAGATCCCAACTTTTATTATATCACAGGATTTGGGGGGGGGGACTGTGTCTCCCCTGCCCCTGACCAGACCAAGTCCTACTTAGAATCAGAAAAGTTGCTGCAGTAAGTGCTTTCCAAACCCAGCTCTGCACATCCACTTCTTCTTTTTTCTACATTACAGCTGTGGTTACTGGGGCAGTGACCAAAGTGGACTGAAATCCCTTTCTGCTGAGATGCTGATAGGGGCATATTGAAGGCTGAGCAGAACAGGCCACTATAAATTTACCCTAAAAGATTTACTGCATTGCTAATTCTGTTTTCCAGTATTAATCTGGCACAGCTCCAAGTAGGTTTTAGCTCAAGGTTTATCTAACTCTTTCTGCTTGGCTTTAAACAAACCTCTTTTTTTACCTTCCCTCCTTGGTTTCTTACAAGGTCAAGAGTACAACTGTCCACTTATTAATATGCTGTCATGATCATTTGCAAAACAGAAAAGAACACGCTCTTTTCAGCCACCTTCATGAACAATGTGTGTTCACTGCTATCTGTGTAACAACAGTATTAACCACTTGACAAATCCATTTAAAATGGAATATAATAAAATATCTCCAGTGTGCCTTTTCATAGCTTCTGGATTCTTCCAAAGGCATCAACACTGTGATAACATAATCATAAAAAATGTTTGCGGCTGACATGAAGTAATTTAATAGGTCTGAAGGATGGGGGGTGGAGAAAAGTAGAGGAAATATATTATATTGTAAGGAATAAAATAGGAGATTTGCAGGTGAAAATCCCATATATATATTAATGCTCAAAGGCAATTTAACAGATCCATTATTATTACATAGTTGGCCCAAAGCAAGAGAATATTAGCATCCATTGCTGAAGTATTTTATAAAATATTTTTCTTTCATTTTGATCCCCCCCCAAGCAGTAATAGAATAGGCTTACACACAACACATTTGTATTTACAACAAATATGTGCGTAGGGAAGACTCAGGAGACAGCACACTGGCCTAATCCCCTGCTGGTGATCAAAAGTGTTGGCCCCATCCCTTTGTGGGACTGACTGTGTGTTGGCTTCATCTGAATATGTTTGCGACAATGTGGGGACAGTGTTTGTGCCTAGACAAACTGTGCAACTAAAGACTTCATCTAAGTGACTGGAGATGTTCAAAACAGCACTGCTCTGGTCATGGGGACAGAGCCAGGCACATACAGTTTTTTTTTTTTTAAATTAAAACATTTATATCCCATCTTTCCTCTAGGTTCAAGGCAGCTTATAATGATAATTAAAACATTTGCAGCTAAAACCAAAGATAAAATAACAACCCCCCCAAAACAAAGATGCCTGATATTCAACCCCCTCCCTCAAATGCCCCGGCAAACAGACAGGCCTTGAAGTATGTCCTGATGATCTCCAAGGAGGGCCCCCTCCTTCATTTCTTCAGGAAGCCCATTCTACAGAGCTGGAACCATGGTGGAAAAGGTCCAGGCTCTGGTCAATCCAGACAGGCCACTCTAAGTGCTAGAACAGCCAAAGGATGGCTGCCTGATCACCATAGTTAGTGCACATGGACATATGGAAGGAGATGGCCCTTCAAATACATGGGTCCCAGGTTGTGAAGGGTTTTAAAGGTCATAACCAGCATCTTGAACTGAACTCTGAAACAGACTGGCAGCCAATTAAGCTGTTTCAAAATGGGCAACGTATGTTCTCAGCAGCTAGCCCCTGGCAGCAGTCAGGCAGCTGCATTCTGGACTAGTTGTAGTTTCCAGATTGTTTCAAGGGCAGCCCCATGTAGACTGCATTGCAGTAATCCAACCATGAGGTTAGAGAGGCATGGATCAGCATGGCTGGATCAGCTGAGTCTAGGTAACAAGAAAGTTGGTAAATCGGATGCAGCTGACAGAAGGTGCTCCTGGACAACATGCCAACCTGCTTTTCTAACAACAAAGCAAGGTCCATGAGCATCCCCAAGTTCTTAACCTGCTGTGAAAAAGCTGGCATTATTCCGTCTAGGACAAGTGGATTCAGTACCTCTAGAATGTCAGCCTTCCCAAGCAGCACTACCTCTGTCTTGTCTGTATTCAGCTTCTGTTTGTCCTGCCTTAGGCACCTGACCACAGCCTCAAAGCACTGGTTCAGAACCAAGATGGACACATCTGGGGGTTTGGATAATGAAATATAATTTGTAAGTGTACAGGCACCAGGCCCACATGAGGCAAAGATATAAAGATGGGCCATTAAGCAAAATAAAATAAAATAAATAAATAGCACTTCTTTCCACACACCAGTCTCTCTCTTAAAGCACAGCCCCTGTAGCTGTATTCTGTGGAAAAAAATGGAGGAAACAATAATGGAGCTATCATAACATGAAGATCCACCCTCCCTGAGGCAATTGAGGTATGCTAGGCTGTAGCTCTTCCAGTCAAAGGTAGGGGCTCCCACAGTTAAAAACCTCTCTCTCTCTCTCTACCCCCCACCCCAAATTCTCTGCAGATAGAAAACATCCATGTCAGTTAGTGATTAGAACAGAACCCATCTCTCTCTGATCTAGGTTTCTATGTGGAGGGATTTTGTCGTATAGAGGAGCTGCCAATGATGGAACCCCCTGACTTCAGCATAAGGTGGTACCACCTAGGCTCAGGTCAGCCACTTCAGTGAGAACTGGGACATAACGAAGGAAGAAGAAATTGTTCATTCTCTACACATTCCACAAACACCGAGCCCTTACACAGACCCACCCCTAATGACCTATCACAATGTCTCTTGGAGCAAGTGTCAGTGTTGGTGTGTGCTCTTGCTGCAGAACTGGTGAGCACTTCCTTGTCCTCTAGCTCATAGTCCCCTAGATGGAAATTAAACCCAAGTGATACTTCCATCTTAACACCAGAGCGAATGACAGTTATGACAGAATTCTTCCATGTAGCTCTGGGTCCCATTTGGCTGATGACAAATGATCTTCCTAGAGGGAAGGATGTGTTCACAGTCTCCCATAAGTTCTTAGTCCTCTGTCTGGATGCTTCCCCCCCCCTTTTACTGCTGTAGTCTCAAGACATATTGGGTAACAAGTAGAGATGTACCCATGTGACCATATTGTGAGGGTTGCACTCAAAGCTAGGGAAAGTATCACCACTTTAATTGGTTGTATTTTAGTTTACAACTAATGTAAACTAAAGTGCAAGGTGATTTAAAAGACCTCTGCCTGAGACTCTGGAAAGCCACTGACAGTCTGAGCAGACAGTACTGACTTCAATGGACCAAAAGTCTGATTCAGAATAAGGATGTTTCACGAGTACCTGAGGAAATTCAAGAGTTCACTCTGTATATGAAGACTGGCATGATTCAAAGCTTGAAAGCACGTGTTAAGAGCAAGAAAAGCCTTGTGACAGGATGTGTCTTTGCTGTAGTGGTTAAGTGTATGGACTTTAATCTGGGAGAACTGGGTTTGATTCCCCAATCCTCCACATGCAGCTGCTGGATGACCTTGAGCGAGCCATAATTCTTTCAGAGCTGTCCTTGAAAAGGCAGTTCTTGAAAGAGGTCTCTCAGCCCCACCTACCTCACAGGGTGTCTTTTGTGAGGAGGGGAAAGGAAAGGAGTTTGTAAGCTGCTCTGAGACTCTGAAGAAGAGAAGAGATTGGATTTATACCCCACCCTTCACTACCCAAAGGAGTCTCAGAGCAGCTTACAAACTCCTTTCCCTTCTCCTCCCCACAACAGACACCCCGTGAGGTAGGTGGGGCTGAGAGAGCTCTGACAGAAACTGTTCTTTTTCAAGAACCCAGTTCTCCCAGACTAGAGTCCACACACTAAAGGGCGGGGTATAAATCCAATCTCCTCCTCCTCCTCTTCTGTGAGCTAATTCATATTGATCAAGGAAAAATAAAATCCATGTCAACTGCTGTTGTAAAGCAGTAAAACTAGAAAAGTGTTGATTCAGAACTTAGGTGACAGACAATGTCTATATACAATCCAAAAGGAAAAGCTCAGCAAGTATGTGCTTAAGTGTTTAAATGGATCTACATCATAGTGATCATACTGAGTTGGAACGGATGGATGGATGGATGACAAATTTGGGAGATGCAGAAATGTAGTAAATGTGAAATATATATATATATATGACCAAATTGGTTGGTTTTCATTGATTTTTGTAAATGGTTAGTATAAGGTAGGTTTTAATGCACTTAGATTCCCCCCGCCCCAATTCTCTGAAGCCTAATGTGTGTGCATATAGAAATCTACCCAATTTTAAAGGGGAATGTGCTTGTAGAAATGAGCAACCATAAAATTGATGCCCAATGGCAAGTTTGGAGTAGATGTGGACTGATAAACTGGAACTTAATCCCAACAAGACAGAACTACTACTGACCTACTATTTATGATGTTGAGTGTTCTGGATGGGGCTGCACTCTCCCTGAAGGAACAGGACCATAGTCTAGGGATGCTCTCAGACCCAGGCCTACTGTTGGATAAGCAGATGGCAGCTATGGACAGGTATGCCTTTTACCAGCTTCAAGTGGTTAGGTTGCTGCAGCCTTTCATGGGCAGGAAGGATCTGGCCATTGTGGTACATGCCCTCGTTACATCTAGATTAGATTACTGCAATGTGCTCTATGTGGGGCTGTCTTTGAAGTGTAGAAACTTCATTTGGTGCAGAATTCTGCAGCCAGAATATAGAATGAAGTGAGTCATGGAACCATATTATCCCAGTCTTATTCAATCTACAGTGGCTCACAATTAGTTTTCAGACATAATTCAAGATACTGGTACCATATATAGATTGGGACCAATATACCTGAAGGACCACCTGCTCCTGTATAAACCTACCCAACCACTCTGATCATCTTCAGAGGGCCTGATTCAGGTGACCCCACTTCTGAGAATGGGTGTGTTGTGATCCAGAAGAGGGCCTTCTCAGTAATGGCACCAAAACTTTAGAACTCTATCCCCAGGGAGATTTGCCAGTCCCTTTTAGGGATGGGCATGAACTGGCTAATGAACTAAAGTTCGTTATGAATTTTGACCAGTTTGTAGCTCATGAAGTGATGTTCATGAACTAAAGAACTGCCACAAACTTCCATGAATTTTGATGCAGTTTGTGGCACTTCGTGACAGTTTGTGAATGGCTCAGAGCCATTTAAACCAAACAGCTGCTTTCTGCTCCCCTCAAAAAGCCACAGGGAACAGAAAGCAGGGGGTTAAACTTTAAATGGCTCACAAACTGAACCAGGTCAGTTTGTGAACCAACCTCTCAGTTTGTTATGGGTTCATGGTTCAGTTTGTGGTTTCTCTCAGCATTCCCTCAGTAATCCCGCCTTCTTAACTAATGTTTTAAACCAAAGGTGTTGAACTCATTTGTTATGAGGGCCAGATCTGACATAAATTCCACTTTGTTGGATCAAGCCAGTTGTGCCATAAAATGTAATGCCAGGTACCAGAGATATAAACTTCATATAGGATAGCAATTATGAGTTGGTGTGTCCTCACTGCAAGGCCCCATGGGCTGGGAGAGGGGTGCAGAGGAAAGCCCACATGGGCGGATGGGAGACCCAGCAGTGCAGCACTGGGCAGACTCTCCCATGCCCCAACAGAGGATTGTCTGCACCCCCCATCTGCAAACACTGGTCCCTGTGGCCATCCAGGACAGCATCCCCGGAGCTGCAGGCTGAGTGGAGAGGTATGAATGTGTCTGCAGTGGTTCCCAACTTACCAGTGAGGCCTTACTAGAACCCCCTCACCTGAAGCTAAGGGATTTTGCTTGACTGCTGCAGACAAGGTGGTTCCACCAAGCTGAAGCCACCACTGGAATGGCTCCGCCCACCCACCCCAAGCAGCCCCCTGTCCCCTCCCTTGCACCAGTTGCTCAGGGGCTGCATAACAGCCCTGGATGGGCCAGTTCTGGCCCCCAGGCCTTATGTTCGACAGCCCTGTTTTAAACTGTGTTTTTAAAAATCTTTTGAACTTATTTTATGCTTTGGTTTGCATGTTGATTTTAATGGCTTTTAAGATAATAATTTAAGTTGCATGTTTTAATTTGTTAGCCAACTTGGTGGCCCCATGGGGCAGAAATGTAGGATAAAACCTTGTAAATACAATAAAATACAGTATATCAAAATCATCATTAGAGCTGCAGCATATGCAGATATGCACACTTACCAGATTCAAAGGGACTTAATTTCAGATAATAATGCATGGAATCACACTCTTCCAGAGCAATCCTAAATTCATTTAATTCCCTCATTTGTAGCCATTTTTTCTCCACAATAGTGACCCAAAGTATCTTACAATATTCTCCCCTTCTCCATTTTATCCTTACAACAACTCCGTGAGGTAGTTTAGGCCGAAAGTGTGTGACTGGGACAAGGTCACCCAGCAAGCTTCCATGGCAGAGCGGGCATCTGAACTTGGGTCTCCCAGATCCTAGCCCAACACTACAGCAGACTGGCTGCCAAAAGGATGTGACTTTGTTTAGGATTGCAGCTGTAGTGGCACAACAGGGCCAATTAATCATTTCTAAACATTGTGATCAAACAAAAAGTTGTCCCAATTTAATTGGGCAATGGATTTTTAATCCTTCCAAATTATTGCATTGACCCAAAAGGAAGAATGAATGAAATGCAGTCTCCTGAAAAGGATTGTACACAAAAGTCCCCCCCCCAGTACTCTACAGAAATGCATCTTGTATGCCAATTTAAGGTGGCTCCTACTTTTTCTTGATGGCACATATCGGAAAACCCTAATCTTTCTTTCAGGCAGGGGTCTTTTCATAGAAAAAGAGCTGCAGGAGGTCATTAGCATATGGTATGCTAATGAATGATTAGGCTATTAACATATGCCACGCCCCCTGACATCACTGGAAGTGATGTCAGGAGGGGAAGCAAAAGGGGGGGAGGCATCTTCAAAAGCCTCCCTTTCCCTTCTCCAGCTGGCCTGGGTGGGGGAGCTAAGAGAGAAGGGGTTTAAAGTTTAAACTCCTTCTCACTAGAGTTGGGCCACAGAAGGAGGAAGGAAGGGAGGAAAGAGGGAAAGAAAGAGAAGGGAAGAAGGAGGGAAAGAGAGGGAAGAAGGAGGGAAACAGGGAAAGGAGGAAAAAAAGAGAAGAGAAGAGAAGAAGGTGGGAAAGAAAGAAAGAGAGAAGAGAAGAAGGAGGGAAAGAGGAAAAGGAGAGAAGGAAAGGAGGGAATGAAAGAAATTTGGCGGCAATTCTGCCCCATTATATCCTATGGGCCATTGAAGTCAATGGTGAAAACATAGGGTATATTCTGGGGGCTGGAGGGGAGGGGTTTGAGGAGAGGCTCCAAACTCACAGGGTGGCTGTTGGAGTCTCTCCCCAAGATACCCACCATGTTTCAAGAATATTGGACCAGTGAGTCCAATTCTATGGGCCCCCAAGCAGGTTGCCCCCATTCCCTCCATTGAGAACAATGGAGGGAATGGGGGCAATCTGTTTGGGGGCCCATAGAATTGGACCCCCTGGTCCAATGTTCTTGAAACTTGGTGGGTATCTTGGGGAGAGGCTCCATAAGCTACCCTGTGAGTTTGGAGCCTCTCCCTCAAACCCCTTCCCCTCCAGCCCCCAGAATATACCCTATGTTTTCACCATTGACTTCAATGGCCCATAGGATATAATGGAGCTGAAAGTGACATTCGGCTGCCTGAAAGACTCCCCAGGATGCCAGCTGGGGGCGGGGCTTCGTTCCTGAGCTGCCCCACCAAAAGACCCCTGCTTTCAGGTAAATATGGTTGTTTTAGTACGAGTCAAAGCCATAGATGGAGCGTCATCTCTCCTAGTGAATCCTGCTACTGTTCTGTCACCAGTGTTCCCTCTAAGCTGAGTTAGTGTGAGCTAGCTCACAGTTTTTTAGCTTGGCTCACACATTTTTGTCTTGGTACAGGAAGGATGGCTCCAGAGCAAACTGATTTATGCAGAGGCCAAATCGCTCGCTCACAACTTTAATGCCAGGAGCTCACAAAGTAGAATTTTTTACTCACAAGACTGCATAGCTTAGAGGGAACATTGTCACCCAATCTCAGGCTGGTCTGAAACTTGCCCAATCCAGTTTTCTGTCCCAGTTGTGCCTCATCTTGTTCTGTGTAGATGTGCTAGCTGCTTTTATGAAGCAGACCATGCTTTAAAGGGTGACACAAAAATCTTGTGTTCAGAACTTTCTAGCCACCAACATGTGTTGGATGATGTTGGTACCAAATTTCAGCATTCTGTCTGTGACATAAGTACCTTAAAAGTCGTGATCTTCCCATCAGACAGCTAGTCAGTCAGGCCCAGGTGTCTTTTTTTGAATACCAATGTCCTGGCCTTAACAATAAAGGAAATAGAAATCTGAAGTGTTCATTTATTTATCATGGCACAGCAGCCATCTATTACTGAGCTATAACACCTAGGTGGCTGAACTGACTTGGACTGCATTAGGAAGCAAATAGCTTCTGGGGGAAACAGTTAAGGGAACCAGAAGGAGGATTAAGTACAGTATGTGGCAAATGTCAAAAGATTCTAGGGGATTTATGACCTTACATCAACCAGTATTGTAACTATGAAATTGGAAAATGGTAACTGAAGGCCAGCCCATTGTGTTAACAAAACTGACCCTTCACCTCCATTAAATGTTCTGGGGGATCACAAAGACTGAATTAGCATTTCCCCTTTGTGAAATGAGTCCATTTACATGGGTCTAAATCTAGAGTTAGTATGGTCACAGATATAGCTAGAGTATGTGGGAGTAGCCTATCACATTTTGTAATATTTACAAATTGTATTTATAATGTTAACTAGTTATCATTATGAAAGTGGTGGTGTACATGTATATTACAGGGATCTTGAAGTTGGGTGTGCATGTGCACACATGTGCAAGGTAGATCCTCACCAATGTATTTCTAAAAGTTCTCTTAGTGCAGGGGTGTCAAACATGCAGCCTGTGGGCTGGATCAGACCCTTGGAGGACTCAATCCGGCCCAGAAGGCCCTGTTTTCTGCTTCCTTTTCCAGTTCTGCTGCTGCTGCCACCATGTCACAGCTTGCTTTACTAGACTCTCTCAATTGCACAGGAGAAATAAATAGGCAAGCCTCTCCTGTGCAATTGTCTGGTAAAGCACTGGCTGAAGCTCCTCCCCCTCCCCCTCCTCCCAAGGGGAGGAAGGAGCTTGCTTCCTGGGCATGCTTGGCTTCATCATATACAGGAGACAAAGAGAAGCCCTTTTTTCCTTCCACTGGCTGAGACTCCTCCCTGGAGGGAGGGAACCAATGAATGAGGGAGAGCTTGGTTTGCTGGGCTGCCTCAATTGCACAGGAGAAATACCAAGCACCTTTAAGACCAACAAAGTTTTGTTCAAGGTATGAGCTTTTGTGTGCCTTGCTACAGTGTATGTGTATTCTGTTGGACTCCTTATACCGCGTGTGTGTTTTGTTGGGCTCCTTATGCCAGGGCTCTCCTGGATGCAACTGGGTTCCCTCCCCCTTTTCACTGTATTCAGGCCCTCATGAGCCAGTCTTTCTCAATAAGAAAGCAGTGTGAACTATTTTAGAGGAGGAATAACAACAAGCCAGTGAGGTGGATTAGGCTGAGTGTGTGTGTCCAGACCAAGTTCACCAAGCACATTTACTTTGTAGGAAGTTGTAGTTATTTACCTGAGGAAGACTATAGTTTTGTAGACAAACACATGGGCCTCAATCTGTGTCAGGATGCCTTCTCATGTTCTTGATCAGCACATGAAGCAACTTAAGTACAAAATGTTGCAATGCCCAGCCATTTCATGTTTTCCCTTGGGTCCTAGGCTCAGAACACTAAGCATGAGATTTCTGTAATAAGTGTCAATAAATCAAAAGTAGGTTTGCAGCTTACAGATACACACCTGAATAGCAGACTCAAGACTGCTACAGCACAGACATTTTGATGCAATAATTCAGAGCAAGAGGTGTCAGTTATCAGAGACTATGAAATAGACAAAATATTACAAGAGTGCTAGTGTGTAAAGCATGTTTTATTTAAAGTTTGAAACATCTTTAATTGTTTTTATCTGTGTCCTTTATAAAATTTATATCTCTGCTACCTGACATTACATTTTATGACACACATGGCCTGGACCAACTAGGTCTCATTAATGCCAGATCTGGCACTCATAACAGATGAGTTTGACACCCCAGTCTTATAGTGTGTGTCAATTTGTTTGTTGTCAGGGTTGTAGGGCAGGTTTTTAATTTTCCACCAATGGTGACTCCCAGGATTAGCACATTGCTGTTACCTGTTGGCATAAATGCAAATCTATCCCTTATATGGGAGATAACAAATGGGTACATGCAGAAGTACTCTTAGAGATGGGCCTCACCTTGCTTTCTCCTTCTGCTGACCTTAGCTTGTGAAAACTGAATCTGATTCTCCTGCTCCATGTGTGTGTGTGTGTGTGTGTGTGTGTGTAGTTACATATTGCAAGTCCCAACAAAGTATTAGAGTTGCTAGCTAATGACTGACAGGTAGCAGGAAATGTGGGAAAGTGACAAGGAGTGGAGGTGGGGGGTGCAGACATCATGTGCAACATGGCATCACTTCTGGGGAAGATTTTAGGTGATGTCATAATGATCTAGGAGTTGCGAGAAAATCTAGGAGAACCCTAGATTTTACAGAAATTCCTAGAATAATATGACATCACATCTGGGTTTTCCTTGGAAAATGGCATCATGTTGCATGAGATGCTAGCAATTTTTTTTCTCCTGCTGCCCAAAGTAGTGGCAACAGGGAGTCTCTTGCCATAGCGGGAGACCTGACAACCCTACAAAGAATACTTTGAGAATGCCAGTCAAATTATTATTTTTTTCTTTCCTGCTTCATTTTATCCTTGCTCTTCTGTTTCTCTCACTTATTCTGTGTCATTTTATTTCTTACCATAGGTGTCAATAGCTCGAGCTCCAGAAAAATGACCTTACTTGGTTTTATCCTTCTGTTTCAATGGTGGGCATTTTATTGTGAATGGGCATCTTTCCGATGAAGTATGACTGGGACCTTTCTTTTAATTTTATTTATGACTTTTAACATTGTAACAGTAATTAGGATAAAGGACAGCAAAAACTTATCTTTTTCACCAAACTTTTGGCAAGGCTTTGGCTGGTTATGTTAAAAGTTTGATTGGAAGCCATTTCTTTGCAGTTTTCCTGACTGCCGAATTCTCATTTTGTGAATTTTAATTCTCTGTCATTTTATTTTAGACTGTATTTTATCATTTCTTTGATTACTGGATTTTTACAAACTGACAGGGGGCTCTGTGTGCCAGAAGGGAAGGGCTGGTTTAATTGAATGTATTGAATTAACTAATTCAGCCCTCCTCCTTAGGGAATTTGGGGTCTTGAGTCCCCTTTCAAATCTGAGTTGCAAAGAACTACAGTCCCCAATAGCCTGACTGTGCCGAAATTAAAGCAAGCTTTGAAAAGTGGAAGATGAGCTTTAAATAAAGAAACACTTCCTTTCAGCCAACACGTGGCCTCTAAACTTGGTCTATTGATTCTACTGCACACAGAGAGCAAGTTCTTTGCATTGCTCAAAGAGTTTCATAAGCTCTGTCTTGTCATGCACCCCTGCATTTTATTATTGCTGAAACTGGTAGGAAACTTGACTAATCTCAAATCTGCTTTTGAATCCAGTGCTGCCTGCAAAGATTCACTGATGAGTCACTCAATTTCCAGGGTAGCAGAGGTAGCGATCATTAAATACCAGCAGCAAAACTGCTTTTAGAAGTAGAATTGGAGGCTTTTGCTCTCTTTTGTAGAGGCACTCGGTGGAAGAGGGAAGCACTGGCAAGATTAGGGGATTGTTTGTTTGTTTGCCTGTGTTTTCCCACAAAGCAGCATCGAAATGTCACCAGGGAAATGGAACCTACTAGATCATGAATTGCTGGTGTAGCTGAGCATCATTGTTGGGAGTGGGGGGAGGTTGTAGCACAGACGCCCCAAAGGCTGGATATAAGAAATGCCAGAAAGATCAAAACACAAACTCTTTTTTTTTTTTTGCAGCATAATGTCCAACCAGTAATTATTGCTAATTAGTAATGTGTGTGTATTATCCCAGCTGGTCCACATTTTTACCTTTCCCTGGTAAATCATTGACTGAATTGGGTTCTTTTTTTGGCTTGTTAAAATGTAGTTAGATTGATTATTAGAGTGGTAATTCTTCAGAGTTCAGATCCCTACCCACTGGCTCTAGAAGTTAAACCCATGAATAGGAGAGGTGGATACGTCTTGTCTCTAGCACATATGCATGGAAATGCCTGCACATGAACACTAAGGCACTATATAGCTTCCACAGCCAGACATTTAATGCATTGTAGATTTTGAGGTCCACAGTAATATTAACAGACAGTTCTATTTTTTTTTAATCTCTTTTTAAAGAAAGAAGCCCTGCCCTAACTTTGTAAATCAGAAGAAAGACTATTGAAAAACAAAAATATATAATGTGCAAGCAAAAGAGAAAAAGCCTTCAGCAGCACATAATAGAAAGAGGGGACCTGGTTATCCAAAGAGATTTTGGTACAAGGAGTATCACAAGTAGGGGTGCTTGGACAGCCACCAGTTCAGCTCATGTCCTGTTGGCCAGTTGGGAACAGGGAGCTTTTTTTTTTTTTTTGATAATTTGAATCCTCAGCCCTTGGTCCTCATGACCATTGAGCTGGGAGGTGCCTTTGCCTCCTGGCTGGATGAGGCAATATATTTTAGGCGCTAAAAGAGCGCTGTGGGGACATAGCGAGGAGGGAGGGGCCAAGAGGCTTAAAAGCCTGGCCCCTCCTATCCTTGCCAGCAGTTGGCAAATTCTCGGCCGACCCTCCCGCCCTGTTGATGGTACAGGCTTTTGGCTGGTCGCCTGGTAGTGGGGCCGGGTAGGAATTTTTTGCCCTTTCCTGATTGGCACTTGGAAAGGGTGTTTTTGCCTACCTTGTACTGTGGCAGTGGCGTAGGTATTTTATAGGGTGGGCTGTGTTAGTCCAGGTTGGTCACTTTTGTTAGGTAGGGTTTCTTATGTGGTATACAGTTGCGGCCCGGTGAGCACCAGCCGATACCCAATTTTGGGCTTTAAGGGGTCTCATGAGTACAGTCTTTGTGTCGCGTAGCATGGGATGGGGAAAACAGACTGCCTTGGGAACCGCCCCGATTGGCTCCTCCCTTTGAGCCTAGCGGCTCGGGGGATGGGGCTACAGGGCAGGGCAATGATGGCTAGCCGGCCGGGTGGAAGCCATTGGTGATGGCACCCACTTGGGGCAGGGTGGCTTGCCCTATTCATGGACAGGGGAGGGATATTTTACCCCTGGTCTTGACTATACCGCAAACTGTTTGCCCTTGCCATTTTTTCTTCCAGTTAAAGTTTGTCAGTTAATAAAGTGCCCCAAGATTTAACCCATCATCTGTGTCTGCCTCTTCATTCCGGCTTGGGGGGCAAATCAGTTTGACAGTTCGTTGACCTGCCTGTGGCTCTTTGGCAAATTGCTTCACTGTATTTCTTCCTAAACATAAAGGACAACACATTTTTTTAATGAGTGCATGCATATTCTCATACAGCTGAATTAAATTCTACTGCCCCCAATCCTAGCTGTGCAACTAATCCACTCAGCAGACAGTTATGAAAACAGAAAATTAAATCAGTTACAAATCATACAAACATGCTGTGTTGTTTATAAAATCCTACTCTTTGGTGTTCATCAAAGCAGTCCCTAGTGACACTAATGGCTGCCTATCAGTTTGAATCAGCACTGTCTTTGTGCATGCACTGTTTTGCAAAAACCTGATACAAATCTGTTCAGCGGGTGCCAAGTGCTTTTTTTTGGCAAGAACTGAACAGGCTGAGTGATTGACACATATGCCTGACACCTTCAAACACAGTAAGTTTGACTATTGACCATGTGTGTGGCAAAATTTGCAGTAACCCTAATTACAAGCAGGTCCCTATGTTCATCTATAAATGTTAAAAGTTGTCCTCAGTACTGTGCTGGGTGCGACAATCCTGACCATTCCCAAATAACTTGTTTCACAATGCATTTTACAATGAATCATTCCTCCTCAGCATGTGGATTATCCTGTGCACTGAAAACCTAAAAGGAATGGGCCATTAGATGTATGTATGTGAGTATCATGGCAGCCTCATGCCACAAGGGTATAGCCAAGTGTACCTGGCTGGCACATCATCAAAGCACTGAGCTGAGAAGCAGCAGCTGGAAGGCAATGTAGCTCTCAGCACTATCATTTACATACCTGCCCTTGCTTTCCATGCTCCCTACTCCCATGCTATCCTTGCAACAATCCTGAGAGGTAGCTTAGACTGTGAGAGTGAGAGAGAAGAGACGTGTGTGTAGCTGGCCACGTGACAATCAGGAAGCTTCATGACTTTGCACCTGGGTCTTTTCCTTCCAACATTCTGGCCATTGCATCACACTGACAAGAAAGGGCATCTCCCTTCATACACCCTGACATCTATATGCAGGCTCTGCACATGCCCAGCAAGGATTCTGCCAGTAAAAGGCTGAGATGACAACAAAGCACCTAAACAGGGCTACTGGCTCACGAGACTCTGAGGAGTTAGATCTTGGGAGATAGTTTCAGAGGGCAGTCATGTCAGTGTGCAGTAGAACAGTTAGGTCTGAGTGCAGTAGCACCTTAGAGACCAACAAAATTTGGGGGGGGGGAGTATAAGCTTTGGAGAGTCAACTCTTTCTTGACTACAGAGAGCCAAATAAGGTTTTGCAGCTCTAGATTTTCATGGTGGAATCAAGTGGCTCCGGATAGGTGAAAGGTTTTAAGGAAGCCTAGAGTGGGAATCTACCACGAGAACCAGCAGTGGAGCCAAGTGTAGGAGTGTTCACCTATGGCATACAGCTTTTGAAAAGCAAGGGCTTCTCAGTTTTTTTTTAAAGTACAGACTTGCCGCTTGCTTTCCTGATGAAGAGTGAGCTCACCTCAAGCATACAGAGTCTTCCCCATCTCAGTTAGTTAGCCACGCTAAATTTATGTCAGATATCATCTGTTTGAAGATTGGTTTACATATGCAGATACATAAAAAAAGGCCAGTTTCCTTTCTCCCTCATTTTCTGGAGTCTTTCAACACTGTACTCTAACTGCCGTGTTGTATGTTTGCATCTTAATTTGTTGGGAACTTAAAGGCAGAAGAAGAATCTGTAGCAAAAGCAATTTTCTGCAAATAACTGCAACTAATTTACGACTACATATAAGGAGCTTGGGGGGAAAAATGACACCCCTTACAGGCAGTGGTCCAGGTGGTTGATATTTTATTAATGATGCTTCCATGCTGTTTGTTTTTTGCCATGGCACGAAGGAAAATTCTTTTGAACAGTATGAAAGACTTTATATATGGCTAAATATTTCACTTATGGGAGTGTAGGAAAAATGAACTCTTTAGGTTTTATTTCCTCTAAAAGAAGTGTCTTAAATCCTTTATCTGGCTAGAAATATTTGCAGATCTTGGAAAAAAAATTCCGTATCTTGAAAAGGAATGAGTGAAAGTCCCACTGGTAAGATGGACAGGAACTGCAGCCAGAAGAAGGCCCCAGTAGATTTCAGTGGATTCATTAGACAAACCAGGTGCTAAAGGTGTCTACCAGCACAAAATACAGTATTGAAAAATAAAGTGCTCAGGGAGGATAGCCATAAAAATTACTGGTTTACATGAACTACCAGCTTGCACTATCATGTAACTCACCTAGATTTTCTGCAGCATGCTATGCACATGGCCAATCCATCATTGGTCACCAATGGTCAATTGTCCAGCCTGGGTGGAAAATTTGGATGGCTCTGGCAATGGGAAGCAATTCCCAGTCACCTATCAGATTCCTAGAGGCCTATATTGGCAATTTAATCACCTACCAGATTCCTTTCAAAGGTGTCTACCAGCACATTGCTAACCAGCAAACTGAAAGGTTCCCACAGTTTCCTCTTAGCTTGAGCAGACAATGGGGGCTAGTGATGGGTGGAGCAGAATGGCTTTTTACTGCCAGAGAGTTGTTAAAAGACAGATGCGATCCCTGAGTTGCCAACTATGGTGATACCTCTTACCTCCTTGTTTATTGTCAAATTAGAGAACGTCTAGATTGGATTGCCTAGATTTTTTTAATCCTTAAAAAGATATCCAGTCTGGGAGGGGGGATGCCTTGTGCTGTGACATGGAGAAGGGAGTACAGTTTTCTCACTTTGCTGCTTTCTCATTGGAAATTGCCCCACAAATACACACTCTATCTGCTGCTAGCCATGGTAGGAGGCAGGTCAGGACTTCATAATGTACCTGTATTTCTTCTCCTAGGCTATTAGATGGTTGAAGCAGTAAGGGGAAGTCTGTCAGGAAAACTGTGTAAAGGGAAAGGGTTAACCCCTCATGCTATGATTTTCTCCTGATGTTGGGTACTCTGGCTGTCTTCCAAGATTAAAAATACATTGGAAATAGACATGACTGATTACCCATCAGTTCCGTTCCTGCCCTCATCAGTTGTGAACAGATAACCAGTTGTTCATCAAGCTGTTGGGAAACATCTGAGTGAATTTATATGCATGTGTGTGATGGACTGAACTTTTAAAAGCTTAGAAGTGCTGTGTAAACAGGTAAAGGGCTGTGAAGGGTTAAATCTTCACAGAGCCAGGGAACTGTGAGTGACAGGCTGTTTCAAAAGATCTGATTGGTTAGCATCAGCTGAGCACAGAGAGACTTCTGAACTGAGATGAAGCTGAGAAGAGTCAAGTACTGCCAGTTTCGAAATTCAGCCCTGACTGACAGCAGTTTAACACAGACAGGAGAAATTGGGAAAGTTGTCAAGGATGAGTGGATAGTTTGATGGAGACTCCCATTCAGGCCAGGGAAAGGGGATAGATTTTCTTGTAAGAGGAGAATTTCCCTACCCAGTCAAACAGGGAGTTAGCTTTGAAGAGTGCAGAGATTCCTGGTCTGGTCCGGTTAGAAACTGCCTGGAGAAACCTAAAGAGTCAGTTTAAAACCAAAGACAAGTACTTGTGTTTCAAGAGAAGGGGTTTGGGTACTAGAAACAGTGTACCAACCTTCAGGAAGCCAAAAGAACCAGTGTACTGAAGTGTTTGAGGGAAGCACCGGAACAAAAGTCTCTCAACATAAAGATTTTTATGAAAAGTTTAAGAAACTCTCTTTAGTCTGAAACACAAGAACTAAAGTCTGTGCATGTACTGATTTTACCTCAGAGTTATCTATATTGAGTTACCTCAGAAATTTTACTTCTGATTTCATCTGACCTTTCCTCTCTATGTTAAATAAAATATTTTGTCAATTTGGAATATAAAAACATCTCAAGCACCATTAAAGTTAAAGGGGGCTTCCAAACAGACAAAATATTATACTGTAACAGGGTGGAACAGCCAAAGTTCTTTAGGAAACACATTACTAGTAGTCAGGTAGGGAAAGGAAAATGGAGAGAAAATCTTGCCTCTGAGGGAGGGAAGTTGGACAGGGGCATGAAAATATGATTTCCATAATTATATTACTTTCTTACATAATTAGACTGTTGCAGCTCCCAGAACCCATCTGTTGCAGCATCTAATTTTTAAAAGACACAGAGAAAAAAGAGGCATATTTTTGCAATGAGACTTACTACTTAGGTGCAATCCTATGCACAATTACGGATTCAGGGCTTAGACTGGAATAACTGCATAGGATTGCAATGTGAGTGAGCTTTCAATGTCTGTCCCATGAGCCTAATTAATTTTGCGAACAGTTCTTATGATAACTTCTCAAATAGCTGCTACTGACTGCACAAGTGTAAAAACCAGTGAATTCATTCTATCCCATATTAGTCCTTTAAAGAATGCATCCAACTATAAAGGCACACAGAGGAGATGAACTGGGATGGTTAAAAAAGAGCAGGTTGAAACTGAATCCGACAAAGACAGGGGTTCTGTGGCTAGGGGGAGGGACTTCAGGGATTGGGTTCTGCTTAGCAGCCTTTGACAGGATGCCATTGGCACTGGCACACTCCATCAGGAGCCTGGGTGTGATCCTGGATGCCTCCCCCAATATGGAGGCCCAGGTCACACATATAGCCAGGCTGGCATTTTTCCATCTATGCCAAGCCTGGCAGCTGGTTCTTTCCTGTCACAGTCTGACCTGGCCAGAGTAATTAATGCAACAGTCACCTCCAGGTTAGACTACTGTAACTTACTTTATGCTGGCCTGCCCTTGAGTGTGATCCAGAAGCTCCAGCTGATCCAGAATACGGTGGCACACATCCTAACAGGAACACTGCAGACTGCACATATTTGACCTCTGCTGTGCCAGATGCACTGGCTTCCAGTGGAACACCGAGTCAAGTTCAAGGTTCTGATTCTGACCTTTAAGGTCTTGAGCAGTCTGGACCACCTCCTCTCTTACGCCACCGGGAGAGCATTACGCTCTTCACAGAACAAGTTGTTTGTGATCCCTGGCCCTAGAGATATCCAGCTGTTCTCAACTGTGGCCAGATCCCTTTTGACCCTGGCCTCGACCTGGTGGAACTCTTATGCAATTCTGCAGGACCTGTAAAGCAGAAATGTTCTGCCAGGCATTCAGTTGAGGACAACGATGGTTTACATCATAGCTGGCACCCTACCAGGATCCTTATTCCCTGTGGAGCTCCCTCCCTCCCTATGCCTCAGAAGCACTCATAGACCAGATATGGGAGGGAACTGCAAAAATTTTCACTACTTGTTTTTAATTATTGTATAATATGCTGGATATGGTTTTATGTTTTTATGGTTTTAAAACTTGTACATCGCCTAAAGGTTCCCTTGCTCGAAAGCCAGTTGAATCTGATGCTAGGGTTGCGGTGCTCATCTCCATTTACAAGCCAGAGAGCCAGCGCTGTCCGAAGACATTTCTGTGGTCATGTGGCTGGCATGACTAGATGTCGAGGTGCACAGAACTCTGTTACTTTCCCACCAAAGCAGTACCTATTTATCTACTTGCAGTTTCTTGCTTTCGAACTGCTAGATTGGCAAGTGCTGGAACCAGAGACAGGAGCTAACTCCATCATGCAGCATTCAGGTCTTGAACTGCTGAACTATCAACCTTCCAGCCAGCAGTTCAGCATCTTAACCACTTGAGCCACTGCAGCTAGGGTCCCACAATTAATGTAATGTAATGTAATAGATACATAAATAAAACTGCAAGCAATTCTATGCTTTATAATACCAGCTGGTCAGTTTGATGACCCCGGAGGATATTGTATCTTTAGCAGTAAATGATATGATGGTAGTTTTCAAACTGATTTAAAGTATCTGCAAGTTGCAATTGTACTGTGCTGAAGAACTTTATCAGGGAACATCAAACTGTTTGATAAGGAGCTCATCTTACATGTACTGAGGGAGTTTGAGTAAGGTAAGTTCACCTAATAATTGTGTTTGTGCTGAAGTTCACAGCACACCAAATCGAGACGTGCAATTGTGGATCTCCTGTGTCTCATGACCCAAATGTATATCCATCAGAAAGCTCAACCGATCTTGGCTCCCTGATTGCATCTGTAAGACAAGTGTTGGCTGTACTGACATCTCATCTGTTCATCTAAAATGTAACCTGTGGATTCTCTTATTGAGAAGAAAGTTGAATTTTCTTATTGTTTCACTTTGTTTTTCTAGCTTAGCTACTTCAGGGCACATCTCTATGGAGCATGGATGTTTTGACTTGTTTTTCCCCAGTTGATCACCATTCCTTTTCCCTGAAGACCCAAGTATAACTTATATATTTTAGCCAGGTGCCACAGGCAACTTAAGGCACATTGGGGAATTTCATTGCAGCCCATCTCTATTCAGAAGTAATGGAAAAAAAGCTATGAGAAATTGTACCTGTCATATCTGTCAGTGGCTAAAAGCAGTGGGAGATGATTCTGACAGCTCTCGGCAGCTTCTCCGCTGATCACCCGTGTTACTGTTCTGCCCTGCTCCCAGGGAAAATGATGGGCAAGCTGTGTTTCAGAACCATCTCAAAAAGGATTTTCTTTTCTCCCCTTTTTTCTCTCCCCCACCCCCACTATGTATTTGTTTAATTTCATTCTAGACCTGAGAAACTTTTTGTTGTTGTTGTTGTTGTTTTGCTTCGGAATACAAGAGGCCTTTTGAATTCCAATGGAAATAAGAAAGGTGAAGAAAAGATCTTTGTTTGTTCAGGAATTGTGGGCCTCACTTGAATATGTAGAAAAACACATTAAATACTATCCTTTGCCTTCCTCCCTTCTCTTGCTTATTTGCTTTACCTTGGTAAGGAAATGGAGACACCCTTATCTCTGTCTCAGAAACAAATGCGCTTTTGTGGTGGTAATTTCTTTACTGCAGGGTCATAATATTACTACTAGCACTGGCCAATTCAGAGGCTCCATGTGGGCTGCCAATCACAACTGCTGATGTGGCATCCCAGTATTGTCTTCTGTACCTGAAGAGCTAACAGGATGTACTCCAGGGGTGGATTAGCCATTTGCTTTCTGAGAAATGTCCAAGTGGACCTCTACCATGAAGGGCCATCTGCCTCCATGGTGCAGCTGGTGAGGAGCAGCACAGCAGTTTCTGGCTTTCAGGGCTGGCTCCAGGTTTTTTTGTACACTAGGCGAGGCTACCTTCTGGGGCCCCCCATGCACTTCGCCTAGCAGGAATCTTACAACAAACAACCACACCATGTGGATGTGTGGAGGTAGAGAGAAAGAACATACCCACATGGAAAAGCTCATTTCTGAAGTAATAAGAATAAAACAATAAGAAATGTGTTTATTTATTTATAGATTTTTATTCCATCCTCCCCAAAGCGGGCTCAGGGCAGATCACACACACACAAAATGAATTCAAGACTCACTACAATAAAATTGCATTAAAACCATTAAAACAATAAACAATAAAATTGCACAGGTAGAGACAACACCTTGATGGATCCAATACTCAATTGGTAGCCAGTGCAAGCAGCACAATACTGGCCAAATGCATGCCCATATGGGCGCTGCTGTCAGCAGGCATGCCACCACATTTTGGACTACTTGGAGTTTCTGGATCAGTCTCAGGGCAAGCCTGCATAAAGTAATCAAGACTGGAAGTGACCATTGCATGGGTCACCACAGCCAGGTCCTGGGGGGAGAGGTAAGGGGCCAATCACCTGATCTGCCAGATATAGAAAAAGGCAGACCTGGCACCTGCGATGATCTGGGCCTTCACAGAAAGTGAAGCATCCAGGATCACCCCCAGGCTCCTCACCTTCTGGGCCAGAGCAAGTGGCATATCATCTATGGTGGGAAGCCCAATTCCCATCCTAACTTAGGTACAGGATCTCCATCTTCATTGGATTGAGTTTCAACAGCTCTACTGCAACCAATCAGCCATGGTCTCCAATGCCCTGGGCAGAGTCTCTGGGGTGGAGTCCGGGTAGACGTCCAATAACAGATAGAGTTGGGTATCATCTGCATATTGGTGACACCCCAACCCAAACCTCTGGACCGACTGGGTGAGGGGACACACGTAGATGTTAACTAACATTGGTGAGAGGATCGCCCCCTGTGGCACACCACACTCAAGAGATGAATGAATGAATGAATAAATAAATAAATAAATAAATAAATAAAAAATAAATAAAGCAGGTGAAAGCAAAGTTTGATGTTTATTGTATTATTTTGCCACTGTTTTCTCATCAATGGGAATGAGTTTGGTCTAAAGGGATAGAGCCAGGGCATATAACACAATTATCTTAACAGTCCTCAGCTATTGTGGACATTTCCACTGATGTCTGTGTTGAACCAAATACTGGACCTCCAGCTTCTGCATGAGAAGTTGCCCTGACCTGGATGGTCCAGGCTAGCCTGATCCCATCACACCTCAGAAGCTAAGCAGGGCAAACCACGGGTGCGATCATATGTACCAGAAGCAATGGCAGATGTGCAATTCCCCCGTGGATTAAAGGGACGCGATCAGACAGTCACATCTGTCTGGCATCCCAGAGTCGTCGTCTGGGTGTTGTTTCGTGCGGCAGTAGCATGGGAAAAAGCTACTGCCGAAAACTCAGTATTATTGGGAACTGCGGGTGCGCAGTGGGAAGTTTGATCGCGCAAACGCGTGTCATTGCAGGCGGGGCAAACAGCTTCGTTTCCTGCCCGCCTTTTCCCCCTTCTGTGTGATCGCGGCCCACCTCTGTTTATCTCTTGCCTTGAAAATCCTGTGAGGTTGCCATAAGTCAGTTGTGCCTCGATAGAACTTTCCACCACAGAAAGACATTGCTGTGAGCTGGCTGAAGTACTTTGGCAGTGCAGGCTCTCTCTCCCTGGGGATGTCATGTGGATATGCTGCTGTGCTGCAGTGCCTCTTTGACTCCACCTGTACTATATCGGTATATTTATATATAAACAAAGAAAAAGGGGAAACAAACTGAACCCCAAATATACTGATAATGCTACAAGGGTCAAGTTACGACAGATAAAATAATATCAAAATAGATATTTATTATACGGTGTATGCATCAGCAAAATTAAAAGCATAGGGCCTGAATATCAGGCTGTATTAAGAGTCAGAACAAGCTTTATGTAAACTGTAATAATCTCCCTGTAAGAGTGTAGAAATTGGTATTTCTAAGCTGTAAAAACACACATCCAGAAAATACTATACATCAGTGCATTTCCTGATAACAACACCTGGTCAGGATTGATGTATAGTATTTTCTAGATGTGTGTGCTTTTAAACAGTATTATTGAACACTGAGAAAGGCCCTTGAGGCAGAAATGCTTAGGGTCTGCGTTGGTCATTTGACGTGTTCGTCAACATTATATGGGAGATTATTACAGCTTGTTCTGACCCTTAATGCAACCTGATATTTAGGCCCTATGTTTTTAATTTCATTTATATATAAAGCCAGTATTACAGAAATGCCATATCTCTCAAGTGCTCTTTCTTCTCCAATGAGAACCAATCCAGGTGAGTGCTGCCCCTTGAATTTCTCACTGCTTGGAAAAGTGGGGACAGTGCAACAATACCATAATGGGTGGTTATGCCCATAAGCTTATGAACATATGTTGGAGGGATATTCATGCATTTGTTCCAATCTGAGCAGAGAGCAAGACTAACACACCGGCTCCTGCTCCCTCTCCATGTGTATTGCCTTCTCAGGTCATTGGCCCTTCTAGCCTAATATCACCTACTCTGACCCTCATCAGTTCTCACAGGGTGAAATAAAATGTAACTACCTAGTTGCCTAACAGTTCAGGGGAAGGGGAGGCACAGAGGGAAAGAAACCACCCTTCCTTCTGCACCATGGCTCTGGTTGAAATTGGGGTCTGCAAGGCTTGTATTCACCATTTATTTTTTTTTTAAGGGAAGGTCACTAATCTTCCAGTTTCAAGTCTGGATAATTCTGTTCCCAGACTATGGGAAAGGAAGCTCTGCTCCATTCTACGCAGCTGCAAGTTAGCTCACCTGACCCAGCCTTTCTGTGGATAGCGAGGCCTTAATTGGTCATTGTAATGAGGCTGAGAGGAATACCAGATCTCCCAGACTGGTAGGAAACCTCCCATCAGCAGCCTTCTTTCTCCAATGCCACTCAGTGGGCCAGCAGAGAGAGGGAATGGGGGAAATCCCCATGTCCCTGATGTGGTGATGTCACTTCCAGGCTGTATTTATTCTTATTCTTATTCTTATTCTATCACACTTATACCCTGCCCTCCCCGTAATGCAGGCTCAGGGCGGCTTCCAGTTGACATAAAAGTACAATAAATAACATAGTTAAAACCCCAATGATTAAACAATGCAGTACAAAATATAAAATACCAGAAGTGTCCCAGAAGTGATGTCACTGCAGCACCAGCTATGTCACAATGTCACCTGAGAGGCCCCTGGGCTGAAAAGGGAACCATTTTTTGCCTGCTCCACACTGTCTTGGTAAGTGGTGGAATTTGCTTGTTAAACCTCACCTTTTTGCTAATTAGGCTATAACTAGGTTTTGCAGGCACAGCGGGAGTTGTTACAGTATAGATAGGGCTAATTGGTAAGCACCTTGAGACATCTAAGGATGAAAGGCCATTCCCAAGTTAGCCCATCATTGGTCTGAGTGGGGAATGGACATCTCTGGTGCTTGAGCAGCATCAGCTAGAGTGGAGGGAGGAGATGGGGTTTAAAACCTCTGCACTGTAGGCACAGAGTTAAGAAGCCATTATTAATGGTGGTTAAGCTTGGAGACATGGTGGGTTTGCCCAGAATTCTTGTAGCTGCATCAGGCTGCTTGCTAGCAACAACGGGCATTCATTTAGGAATGTTAACTAACATGGATTAGCCACAAAAACTAGGCAACCCATATATTAGTCTTGTGTGTTTCTTTAAGATGCTGGTACAACAACTAAAGCAGAGGTCTGTCCTAGCTCTGCAGTTTAAGATCCTCATAGCCAGAGGTGGCAGGGTCAGAGGCTGATACCTTGTGCTTGTAAAACTTATGCACTTTTGCTAAGCTACAGGTCTTTTTCTCTGCACAAATCTGCAGGTCATTTGATCAGTTTCCCTAATCTGGAGTTTGCATTTCCAAGATCTGGCTGTAGAAACTTTGAACAGTCCCACATGGTATTTCAGACCATTTTTGCATTGTGAAATTTCTATTGAACCATACTCCAGGCAGTGGCACAATCTGTTCACCACCCCAGCTACATCTGGCACCTGTCTGAAGGCCCCAAGCTATATTCCCTTGAGGGGCTGTTAAACCGGGAAGCCGAAGTCTAGAAAACTATGTGGCTAGGGAAACAATTTTACCAAAAAAATAGCTGAAACTGAGGTGCATGGCTGAGCTCTCTTGACAGCAGAGAGAGTAGAGGTCAGCCTGGCTTCAGCCAGAAGAGATGACATAATGAACAGGTGTTTGCCGAGTGATCCATCATCAAGAAAACATTTGAAAAATATGCTGTTTCCTTCAGCACAAAACTTGACTGACATTGGAATGGTCTCTGGCAGTTTAGAGAAGGGGGAAGGGGGAAGGGAGCCTGTTTTATAAGCTAGCAGTAGCTGAGTGAAAATCACTACTGTTTGGCAGGAGGTATACAACACTTTGAAATTTTTGCTGTGTTTCCTAATGGAAGCTTGCACCTGTTATTGAACTTCTGTTGGCAGCCTGGGCCAACAGTGTCAAGACTTCAACGGTAGCAGGCGAGAAAGATTGCATGAGCCACCTAACACAGAAGCAGGAACATGCCACCAAGATTAAGACAGCCTAAAGGAAGAAGAAGGTGGAGCTTCAGTGGTAGGTATTAGGAGAATTTTTAAATTTAAGAACCAGTCACTGCAAGGCAATGGGAATGAATCCATTCTTAAAGCCTCACTTTTATCAGTGATGAAAGAAAGGAAAGCTACTTTAATTGGCATTTGCTTAGACAGAATGCTACAAGGATCAAAATAAACAGGCTAGTCTTTAAATGGATCTTCCAGCATTCTCCTCTCCTCCAGTTTATCCTCACAACAATCCTGTGAGGTAGGTTAGGCTGAGAGCAAGTGACAGGGCAGGGTTACCCAGCAAGCTCCCTTGGCAGAGCAGGGGTTTCAGCCTGGGTCTCCCAGATCCTAGTATGACACTCTTAACTAGTATACCACCTGATGAATCTCTGATGAAGGAAGAACTGAAAGAGACCTGGGTGCTGTTTAGGCAGACTCCTAAGGAGTGTAACATTCAACTTTGGATAAAGGTATCTCGAATGTTACTAGTGAAGGGGAAAACACTATGACTGCTTACTGCAACCTGATTTCTGCTTAGCAATTATAATTCCCCATAGGACATTGCAATTGAGAAAGAAGGAAATAGCAGGCCATAACCTTTACCTATTTTCTCCAGTCCTTCAGATCTCTTCCTCTGACAAGGTAGTTAAAATCACAGGAATGTGCTATATGAAGGAGAGTTCAGGAGGTGCTGATGAAAGGGGGAAGTAGAACTGGAGAAGGAAGAGCTGTCAATTTTGAAGGTGGAACGAGGGTCAGCTTTAAAATATAAAAGACTCCTGGCAAGCAGAAGTCCCTGGCAAAGCAAACAAGATGAGAAGCAAAGCTACTGTAACAGCACAAACACCCATGTTATGTGCCTTTCTCTCTGTGATGCAGAGAAGAACAAAGTGACAGTTCTAGAATCTTCTGTGCACATGACAGTCTCACTGACAAATGAAGCCAAACCGTCTTTGTGGAATGGCTTTAGCTTAACATTATTAACAGGAAACCAAGTGACTTGTGAGTTTTCTCCAGAAGCATTAGTACGTTCCTCCAATTGATAAGCAGACCTTAACTCTTCATGGGAGGCTGTGCTTGATGAACATCATTATTTCCTGATTGAAAGAGGGAAAAACAGACTTGAAGCCCATGGCAGATTAGTTTAGCATTCCATTTTCTGGGTGGTTTTTATGTCATTCCATTCTCAAATTAGCTATTTTTCACACGCATGAGAAGGAGAGAACCAAGAAAGAAATGTATCATGGGTCTTGACTCTCCCTGAATATTTGAGTTGCTTCTGAAAAGAGGGCCTGAGAACTGAAGAGGGCCTGAGATCCGGTGAATTCCTTGAAAACTTCAGCATGTAATCAACGTATGATGATGTCTCCTTTGCTTTTCCCTTGTGTTCCCTCTAAGAAGGTCATTGCTGTTGCTGCTACTCTCTGAAAAATGACCATTAATAATGTATAAGCCTTCTTAAAACAGAATATTGCTCCTTCTTTCTTTTGTGTTCACAGAAGTAGCTTCCCGCTGCTTTAATAAACTAATTTAGATAATTAGCGCCGTAATTTTCTCCAGTGTTTGAATTTTTAATGTTTCTTGTTTTGCACCTCCACATGAAAATGCTCAAATATACACTGTACTCAGAGGCATAAAACAAAATATTTGAAGTCAAGGAGTTACAAAACTCGATGGGTTGGCCAGAAGGGGTTTGATGGTTACTTTCATGAAAAGAAGATGGGATTATTATCAGGTAGTCTAAGTAATTGTTACCCACTAAGCTAAATGTAGCCTGCTAGTCACAGACAGTGACCCTGTGGGGCACAAAATGGGGCATGTTAAATGCTGGGTGATCCACAATGTATAGCTACTGATGCAGACCCACCACAGCACCAAACACTTCCTCCTGTCCAACCCTGGTGGCAGGAGCCGGGACGGCAGTGGCAGCAGCAGAGCGATGGTGCTCTACCCACCACTGGGCCTGGGGATGAGGCCGCCGCCCCTTCTTCTCTCAAGGGAGGGGCTGGCAGGCCACATGTTGCCCTATAAGGTGCTTATAGCGCTCTTATGAACTTATAGTCCGTAAGTGACAAAAACTGGACTTTGCAAGTAGTGTGCAAAAGGGACTGAACTGTGTGGTAACCCAAAAGTTATGCCAGCCAAAGACACACACCCAGAAGAAGAAAGCCTTCCTTTTGAGATGATGTGCCAATGGTTCTTGAGGTTACCAGCCCTCTAACCTGTTGTAAGATGGACCAGCTCCCTAGCCACATGAAGCACCAAAAGCCAGACAGATGCCATGCCAAGGCAGAAGACCAGAGACATGGAATCCAAACTCCATGTGGAGTTTCTTCCTTGCAGACGCAGGCAGCATTTCCCTACCCCCACGCAGCCTCGCCTAGCTGAAGCTATAGCCATAAGTTAATCAAGGAACCACATGGAGCGGTGGCGCAGGGTGCAAAAGCACCTGCTTTAACATCTAACAAACAGCTTGTAGGCTGTTCGATACCCACCGCGGCCAGGGTGAGCACCTGGCCTTAGTCCCAGCTCCTGCCCACCCAGCAGTTCGAAAGTCTTAACAACTTACGAGTAGATAAATGGGTACCTGCCTTAGTAGGCAGAGAGCACCCTCCTCCTCCATTGGGAGGTGAGGTGGGAACCTCAGCAGCAATGGCTCGGTGAGTGGCAGTGGCGGCAACAGCAGAGCGGCGTAATGGTGGCGATAGTCGAGGTGGCGAGTGGAAGAAAAAGGAGATGCGACATCTAGCGGTGAACCGGTGGCGAAGGCGGAGCCCGGAAGGTGTGAGAATGCTCAGCGCAGGCGCGGCAGAGCCTGAGGGATGGAGCCAGTGCTGCGCCGCTGCAATCAGCACGACGAACTGGCCCACCAACTCCTGAGGAGCCTGAAGAGAGTAGAAGGAAGATGCCGATCTGAAGCTGAGAAGCCGAGCCGAGCCGAGCTGGAGACATGTCAACTAAATCCCACCGGGTGCTGTTGGGTAGTCCCGCCCCTAATATGTTGTGCCCATAGATAGGGATGATACAAGCTGTGTAAGCCACTCAGAGACCCATGGGAGGGGGTCAAGCGGGGTAGAAATTGAAAGATAAATGGAATAGCAATGACTCTGGCTGCATGAGTCATCATCCCTCCAGGTGCCACTGTCCTGCCCAAAATTACCAGATCTCAATATTGTCCACTCCTTTAGTCCCCTCCCCCTGAACCTAGTTCCAATCAGCATGCTTTGGGGACAGACCAGCAAGAGGTGTGCCAGGGGATGTGACCAGCCTAGCCCACCCCCAAGCCCCCTTATAAAAGGGGGTACCCAGCCTTGTGCTCTCTCCTGACCTCTGTACCCATCCCGCCTCCACGACTCTTGGTTAGCGCTGCCAGAGTCTCCATCTGTTTCTGCAGGTTCAGGACATGACCCTAATATTCTATAGTCTCCCTAATTTTTCCTAAGGATCACTTCATCCCACCGAGGACAGGTAACATATTATCCCTCAATGAAACATCCTGCTAATGCGAATGTTGCTATCCTCTTCTCTCTAATTTTCCTAGATCTGTGCAATTGTGAGTGTGTTTGAATTGTCATATGTTTACAATATATATACAGTAAAAAGAAACTAGTTCAATCTAAAATTGGTCTCTCTGAGTCTATTTCTGGTGCTCCTGGAACAGGCTGGACCCCTGTATACATAGGTGCTTGCTCTCTTATTTGCCTATTGCCTTGTGTAATATCATAATTTCCTGAAGTTTTTAATTCCTGGCAATTTGGCTAACATGCAGCCCAGCTAGAGCTGTTGCTTTTGTCTCCGCAATGGGCCTTATTCCATATATATATATATATATGATCTATGTTGTAATCTCTACTTCTGTAATACTTCCTTAATAAGTGTATCCCTGGAACACATTGATAGAAATACAACAAAAAGAATATACATACTCCTCCTTTTGAAGACAAGGACAACATGTACCATAATGGCATATTTTATTTATTTATTTAATTCAATTTGTACCCCAACCTCCCCACAAGCAGGCTCAGAGTGGCTATATATTCAATTAAAAATCATTTTGAGGGTAAATTCAGAAGCTACCTTATCAATATGAGTCATTATCTCATGGAAGTAACTCAATCAGATGTGATCATTTTCCCCAGTTAGCCAGGAAGGTATCTAGTGACTATTACTGGCATGTGGCAACTGAAGTCAATAAACAATAGATTCTCACTGGCTCCTCCTAAAACTCATTTAATTTGGTTAGGCTCTGCCTTTAACTTCAGCTCCACCCTTCTTCTGTATAAGTCCCCCATGGATTTAAAATCAGGTATTGAGGTTATGCTCCAGCTGAATTCTTAAAAGGCTCCTTTCCTATTCGTGCCTCTAGATTAGGGTTGCAAGCACTGTTTCAACAAATGCCAGGGTATTTTGAGGGCAGTGCTCAGAAAAGGGGGAGGGTATGATATCATTATGATATATGATATCATCAGGGCTCTTTTTGTAGCAGGAAATCCTTTGCATATTAGGAGACACACCCCTAATGTAGCCAATCCTCCAAGAGCTTACAGTAGCCCCTATAAGAAGAGTTCTGTAAGCTCTTGGTGGATTGGCTACATTAGGGGTGTGTCACCTAATATGAAAAGGAGTTTCTGCTACAAAAAGAGCCCTGGATATCACCCTTCCTGTGTGCATTCAACTAACATAGATACAACACCTTCTATGCATACACAATACAGATCTTGAAACATTATCCTTTTGATTGGGAATGTTGATTTCCCAGTATTCCTAGTGATGGAGATTGTGCCTATATGCTTACATTTTTTCATGCTGAGTCTACACTGAGATGACACCATGTGAGGGGCAATTCACTTAGTCCCACTTTCTCTCTGTAGACATTGATCTGTACACTGATAGGTCTAGCTTCTCTTGTGTGCATGCAAAGTAGTCCTCGGAAAGTTAAAATCCCTGGCAAGTGCTAATATTGTCCAATGTGTGCATGTACAAGTATTTGATCAAAATGTTTGCTGTCTCTTTCCCTGGGCTGTTCATGTGTCAAAAAGGATGCTGTTAAACACACACACACACTGCCAGCAATGACTTTGTAGTAGTTTGGGGCTTTGGGTGCCCACTATAATTAATAAATAGGTTTATGAAATATTTGTCTAATAACTAGAGCAAGAAGTCTACCTCAGGTTTGAGACAGAAAGTCTCTTGGGACCCCAAATGCACAATAAGAGGTATTTCAATATTTGGACTTAAAATTGTCTCTCCTCCTGCCATTGACTTCCTTTGGTCTGGAAAAGTTTGCACAGCTCTTGTTAACATTCCATCAATAATTGAAATGATCATGCGTGTTTGTTGCCATTATTGTGTTTCCCAAATGCCCTTAATAAAACAGAATACTTCCCCCTCGCTTCCTGTTGAACATCACAAGGATGGCCAAACATCTGTACAGTAAAATATTTGCTTGCTCAGGAAGCTCAATCTGCTATATGCTGATAAAGTGATAAAACAATTTTCTAGGAGTACTGAGAGGTCCATACAGTAAAGTATGTGCTTGCTGGGGAGCTGAATGTTTGATAGAATGGGGAGAATGCCTGAATGCTACAGCATGTTCCAGAATGCCTGTGTGTTCTTTGAATCCTCAAATATGGAAACTGAGGGAGAGCAAAGAGAAGATGAATGGTGATGTCACAGTGGCCCATAATTGTGTAATGTTTTGTTACTGCTGATCCTAGAAGCAGAGCATTTATAGAGCATTTTTTCTCCAGGGTGAAAGCTCATAGGTTTACCAAACCCAGATTTGTTCCTTTTTCCATCTAACCTTAGTAACTGAATATTTCAGAAGGAAGAACTGGACAGATGCACAAAAGGGGCTGTTTCATGTTTCTCATCTCTTATGTTTGAGCCTGAAAAGTCCCCATTTTGTTTTTGCTTCTTCCCCATAGTTCTTTATTTTCAGACCATGTCCTGTTTCCTTGCATCATTTTATCCATAACAATGAACACATTTTTCAATAAATCAGCATTATGCGTTGTACAGATATGTATACATGACATTCATTATATGTGCTAATATCTGCATATAATGCATGTAAAACCTGTACAGCATGCAATACAATCTACAAATCCAGTAATAGAGAGCCAAAGCCATTGATGAAAATATAAACTAATCTGAAAAGAAATGATACAGGGAACATTCAGTCATCTGTGCTGCACACGCCCACTCACACAATCCTGGGCATCTGGGACATGATCACAGAAGATAATTTGTGTTGAAACATACCATCATATATATTATGCAGACCACTTGAAGGCAAAGAGAGTTCTTGGAAGATGTTTAAACTCTTATTACAATCTATATATTGATGTTGGCTACTTTTTCTCCCTTTTCAATGAGTGTACTGAACTGAAATGAATGTGGAAAACATGGAGATTGAAACTGGGGAAATGTGGATGGCACAGTGTTGCAAACAAAGAATCAAAGGCAGAAACAAACATGTGTGGGAGGACACTGAGCAGAGAAACAAGCATTCATCAGATAGCAGTACATAGTTCCAAGCCCATCATTTACAGGGCCATAGATATTAATACTCTGTTGTGTACACATTTGGTCCCCATCTCACAAAGAGAAAGTGAGAAAGTGGAGAGGGACTTATGGGAAAGGGCTTTTCAACCAACATTGATCTTCCTCTAAGATGTACCACCTGGAAGTGAGTGTTCAATAAAGTTTAGGACAACTTCCATATTCAAGCCCAGTAATGGTTAGGCTCAACAGGCTTGGCCAGTGTCCTGCATGAAATTAGCATGCATGCTGGAACAATACTCAGAATTATGGGGGATTTCAAATTTTTCATACCTAGCCAAATCCCATGTTTTGATTTTTGATTCCTGTCCTGTTCATTTCTAGACCTCTGAACATGGTGGTTAAAAAAAGAAGAAAAGCTACCTTTTCACATAAACAGTTAGATAACTTATGGTCTTCCCTTCCTGTTGTCCCTTGTGACTACTTATCTCTTCATCAGATAGCAGTATATAGTTCCAAGACTACAACTGTATGCTCCCAGCCCATTATTCACAGGGCAATAGATATTAGTACTCTGTTGTGTACATATTTGGTCCCCATCTCACAACTACATATTTTATGGCTTAATTTATTTTGCAAGCTAGTCCATCATAATTTCCATTACAGCCCACTTTTGCTTCATTCTTCAGGTTATAGAATTGCTCTATTGTGTCCAACCCTGGATCCATCTACCCCAGCTTTCTGTTTCACATTAAACTTTGTGTACTAACAGTATGATTGGCTTCTTTTTTCCCTTTCTTCTTTCCAGCACACTGATAAATGCTTTTATTTATGGAATTCTTTCAGTTAACTGACATGCAGCCAGAGCATCAGTCAATGTAGAAGACTCACCTATCAGAATCAAACAAGCGGGTACCCGGGGGTGGGGCTTCGATTGCATGCCAACTAGAAGCCATTACCAGCTGCTCCTGGACCCCTCGCTCTTAAATTCACTCTAATTGGCTATTTCTAGACAAACCTGACCTAAAATATGCCACCTATAGCTTCTAAGGGTAAAAAGAATCAAAAGAAGCCTGGGGGAGCTCATTTGCTAAAGGAATTTTTTGCATCATCTGAACTCACCAGTACCTCTTCAGCTTCTTCAGGTGAAGGCAATACAAACACTGCTGACTCTCTCCTCACACAAAAGTTTTTTATTAGAAGTGCTGGGGAGACAACGTCAAGAGCTAAGGCAACATATGATGGATATGAGAGCACCTTTAACCCAACACATGGAGGAATTGGAGTCTCAATATAAGCAAACACTCAAAAAGCAGAAGAAGCATTACAGAAAGTAGCCTCCCTGGAAAAAATGCTTGAAACCACCTCTCAAGACAGTTGGTCTGGAGAAAAAAAAATACGATGTTGGAGTCTCGCATAAAAGATAAAAACTTGAAATTTCATGGTTATTCATCAAATGCTGAAGCAACAACTGACCTCTCCATTTTCATGGCATCCTGGCTGGCTGCCTCTTTAAAATTAGAGGAGGGAGTGACTCCACTTATACTACAAGCTCACTAAGTAGGCCCAGGACAGACTGGCAATTTGCCCCGGTATCCAGTCGCGGCAAAAAAAACCCGGAGTAAACGATACCGGGTTTTCCCGTCCACACAGCGGGGGCCTCTGCCGGAAGATACTGGACAGAGGCGTGCGGGAGCGTTCAGACTGCTGCGCCGGAGGCGCGCTATATTAGCTGTTTCCCCATTATTTCGGCTGTGGGCGTATGTGCGCATAAGCGCATTTTGGCGATTTTTTTTTTTTGCCCTGCAACGCCGGCACCGCATTGGGCAGTGGAGCGGAGCACAGCCAATCACACCGCTACTGCCTCATGCCCAACGCGGGTTGCTCCCGGCTTTTCGGCTGCGCGTTCAGACTCCCCGGAAGCGGAGAAACGTGCGACGAACGCAGGCTTTCAAGCTTTGCGCTGGCTTTTATCAGGTGTTTTTTTAATCCGGCAGTGAAGCGCGAGAGCACCCGTAGGCTACGGGTGGGGGACGCCAGGCAGATGTGCCTGTGTGAACATCCCATTTACCCCGATATTGAGTCGTTGTCAGCCCGGGTCCCATCCCACGGCAAATTGCCAGTCTGTCCTGGGCCGTAGGTAGAACAACAGATTCTTCCCAGTCTGCCCCTTCTGGCAGAGACATAGTGGTGCAGCTGGCAGACTATTGGACTATGAGGAAAATCTTGATGGAAGCAAGTCAGCAGAGCGGCTTGGATTTTCAAGGAAGCCAAATACTTGTATTTCCAGACCTTCTCCCAGAAATGCTTAAGATTCAAAGAGACTTAAAATCTATTATTTCTAAACTCCAGGCAGCAGGTATAAAATAGCATTGGTTGTGGTCAGGTAAAATGTTTGTGGAAATAGAGCTTGATGTAATGTAATTTTGTAATGTTCTATCATAATAGCAAGTACATATTTTTTAGCTCTGTCTGCCCGGGGAGCAGATAGCTATGCGCTCTCATATTGTAGGTCGTTGAGTGAGGAGAAGGTTCTCCCTTAGCCTACACTGTGGGCCCCTAGAGACCTAAATGGTTTTCTGGGCTTCAATGTACACTTTAACAGTGAATCAACTGTATTATCAGAATTAAACAAGAAGACAGAAGATGCTAAAAATTATCATGTATGTTTCAATGCATAATTAATGTTCATTTTGAAAGAAGGACAAAAAGAACATGGCTTATGTCAAGAGATATAAATATAATGTAAGGAGATATAAATTGAATTGATATAATTTAGCTTAAACACTAGATGATGTTATATACAATTTAGGTACCTTTTTGTTGGTTGTAATATAGTTCAATATTTTTTAAAAAAATAAACAAGCGGGGATTTTCCTTCACTAATTCTATGTTCTATGTTTGAGTCGATGTCCCAGAAAAGGACTCAAAGCACATTGAACGCTTGTCATGTATTATATAGCTGCCACTTCTGTTTCCCTCCTTATCTTGTAAGTGCATCTGTTGGACACTCACCTTTGTCTCTCTCCTTAGTCACTAACTCTTTGCCTCCTTGCCTATTGCTGAATTGTAAGTGCCTTGTAGTCTTAGACCTGCCTGTTTTCATTTTTACATGTAAATATTTGTGAGGTACATACTGATATCACTGTGTACATATTTAAAAATAATAACTTGCGTGTAAAACAGGAGGTCATCTTCTTCTTCTGCTACCCCATGGATCTGGTTCCCTTGACTTTATGTGCTCTGAACTTTGGAATTCTGAAGATGCTGGTATTTGGAAAGTGATCTGCTCTGCCAACATACCTCCCCCCATCCTCAGTGCCTGTCATTGGAGCGCTGCCTGCTTGCCTTCCTTCCACCCTCATTTTGTGCCTTGCCTAGCTTGCCCCTCCCATTGTCAGTGCAGTGCTTGCTTGGCTCCCCCTCTCTTGTTGGAGCTCTGCCCTCTTGCCCCCCCATCATCAGTTTGCTGCTTCCCCCTTCAGTTCAGTGCCCATTTGGTTCTGGTTTCCTGCAACATCAGTGCTTCCCCCTCCCCCATCAGCTTGCTGCTTACCTGCCTACTCCCTCCCTTCTTCCCTCCTTCCCCATTCTCATCACCATGCTGCTGAAGAAAGAGGAAGAGGCCTCGAAGGCGGGGCGGGCTGAGCAGGGGGCAATCTCCACAGCAGGTACATCTTCTGATGGCATGGTAGGCAGTCGTTCCTCTTTCCCACCACACCACCATCCTGCCCTCACCATCGCTGTGCCTGCATTGCCTGTGCTTGTGAGGTGGAGAGCTATGGTGGGTGCTGCCCACCATGGCAGCGCTGGTAGGAAGGGGCAAGATTTGAGGGCTCATCTCCCAGGCAGGCAATGTGATGGCTGTGGCTCTCCCTGGCTGCTACTTTTCTCCCACCCTCCTCAATTCACTGGCTGGCTGTTGCCTGCCTGAAGTACCTTCCTCCTCTGGCTGCTCCAACAGAGAAGTGTTGTCTGCACATTCACAGCTAACTCCTCTGTTTTAAGGGTATTTTAAAAAGTTTTAAAAGTTTTCAGATTTTTCTACAAACCTAGGGGGTCACACAAGTTTGCAGAAAAAAACTTGTTTAAGGGGTAAGTATGTCCCTATCTGCAGAAATAAGTATCCACACATAGGGGACTGTTGGGGATTAGACATATAATTATAGTAATGTAGATTAAGCTTTTATTTGGCCAGAATTTGATCTCTTGCTAGCCTGTGAAAATATAAAGTCATTATTTCAAAATATTAATCTTTTTTTTTTTTTTAAGAAATCTCTCTTTTTAAGAGCAAATGAGCTTCTTGTATGCCCAGTGTCTTTCTTAAGTCAGCACTATCAGTGCTTTCTGGACAAGCAGAGAAACACCAGGCTTGACACTGAAGATACCTATGCTAAGCACCATCCAAATATAAAGTTTATTGAACATATCAAACAGAATGCTGCCCAAAAGCTTTAAGGAGACCAGAAGATACACCAAAGACACAGTATTTGGTAATTGACTATTTTTGATATGATCAGTATTCATGCTTTTATATTCATGTCCTGAATTCTGATGGTTTTAACCATCTTGAGTCTTACATCCATTCCATTTGGTCAGAAGAAAGGTGACATAGAAACATTGAAAATAAATAAATTCTGTTTAGCACTGTGATTTCCCTTAAATTAGTTCCTTGCTTATTGGATCAATCTTCTTCCTGGATAAGCTGCATGAATGACCCCAGCCAATCAGGGATCATATGATCAATGGCCTTTCATGAGTCTGCTCAGATTGCTGCTCAGATTGCTCTCCAGGCACAGAACATGACTCAGAGGAAGCTATGGCATTTCTGTTCAGCACAAGGAAGCCCAGCTGGCAGGTATAGAAGTAGCAGTGGCGTTTGCTGCCCAGCAGTATAGGTATAGTCCTGCTTTTGATGAAAGGGAAAGAAAGATAGGAAGCCTTCATGAATAAAATACTCACAACTGAAGAAAGGTCCTCAGTCTAGCCCCCACCACCACTAGCCCCCTTTCTGACCTTAACCATAGCTCCCTTGGCTGAGGAACCTGCATGGCTTAAGGAGGGTAACTTTTGATCAAGGCAGTCACTCCATGGCCTGCCTGGCTCTTTTGATTCATCTCCTATGCAGCTGATTCTTGATCCAGCTGCTACTTGCTGCTGTTCTCCTAGGAGGCAGTCTCCTAGGAGGCACCTTCCCATTGTCATAGCATCCCTAGATGGATCTAGCTGCCCTAGAATTGGATTGCCAGTTCCTCTTGCTCCCCCGGAAGGTATGAGAAGGTACTTTGGGCAAAGGACAGATCTAGGAGGTACTGGCTGGCAGTGATAGATTTCTCTTGGTGGATCAATGCCTCCCCCACCTTGGGCTGGGTCAGGCCATTAATAAGAGGGGCAGCACCCAGCTGGGAATTGGTGGTGTGCAGCCCAGGGAAGGAAGTGCCTGATCTGCTTTAGCCCCATGAGGAGCAGGAAGGAGATACTCTCTAAGGTCTGGCTGGGTATGCAGGCTGGCTCTTTCTCCCTCCTTTGGGGGGAAGGCAGGGTCTTTTTTTCAGGGCTGCTTCCCCCCACTCCAGTCCACCCCGTCTGCTGGTTTACAGAAAGGAATAGCCCACTACAGGTGCAATAGAATGACATCTGTGGCAAAAGAAGTCAATTGAGAGAAAGAGGACAATTGATAGCAATGTAAGTGAACAAATGAGCGTTTTTGCAAGTAGTCCCTTAAAAATATTAAAATGGAAGAATGAGTGTACTTTGCTGCTGAAAACATTCTCCCTAACAGTGAACATTCAACTTAGCTCTGCTAATGAACCACATCATAGCAGATGCTTCTTCTTGTTTTGATTTTTTTTTTTTTACTGCAGGAAATTTTGACTGCCATTATGGGCTGATATACTTATCAATGTCTTCAGTGACTGTTTTTCCTCACCCTGTTCATGTTTCTTTAAATAGAAAGTCTTTGCCAGAGTGATGTGCGATGCTCCCAAGCTTGCAGAATGACACTTCTAACAGGGGAAAGAAATCCCCCAAGGCTGAAGTGGGGGAAAATATCTTCCTCTGTTGGTACATCATCTTGTACACTTAAATTGACATGCTGTCTACTTTCCCACTTAAACAAGGTTTTTATTTACTAGAGGACTGTGGGCAAAGATATGGCTAGTTTGTTCACATCAATATATAAAAGTTGACCTTTCACTCCCTCTTTGATTTTGATGTATCCTTCACTCCTTGGACAGTAGATTGCATAGCAGTTCCCTAGGAGACTTTCCATTTCAGTTTCTGAGTCCTGTTGCATAGGGAAGTGGTCACAACACCCTTAACATTCACAAGGTGGCAGCCCCATACCTTCACTGCCATATCATAAATATTATCAGAATAAATGAACATTCCCTGTTTCATTTCTATTGATGCCCATTTATTTTTAGTGACTTTTGTTCTCAACTGTTGATTTTGTAAATTCATTTTATTGTTTATGGCCACTGCAGTGTGCACAGCACATAAACATGAAATTCAGGTATAATATATGCACTTGTGGATTTACTGATACACGAATAATTGACTAATGTGTACACTTTATGGGAGAAAATGGTATGAAAATAAAGAATTGTGGTTCGGTTTGTGAAAAGGAGAGGTAGGGATACTCAAATACCCATTGGTTTGGTTAACATTCTGCTCACTGGTTGCAAGCAGGGAGGTGATTATTTTGTATGGGCTGCTGGGCTATTTATGAGTAGCTTGACCACATTCAGAGTTACTTTGTCAGCCTATTCAAACAGTACAGTACAGTACAACTGGCAGCATTCCATGCATACATGTTTTTGCGAAGCTCAACAAGAGTTATATTCTCCACCCCCAGACTTGTCATTGCTGCATGCCACTCCACTAACAAAGAGTGAGTAAAGAAGTCATTTCAATCATAAACCAGTCATCAACAATGTCTTTTTTTTTTAAGATCCTTTCCATTTTGTGTTTGTCTAAGTTGGTTGTAAAGTACTCGGTTCACTGCATGGAGACTCGAATTACAAAATGTGTTCAGATGTGTTTATTGTACTTCACATAACACACACAGCACAAACAGCCCAGCAAGGGCCAATTATATACACTCCCAGCCAGTACTCCCATAGTCCCATTGGTGGGTTTGAATTTCCTGCCAATGCTTCAATGGTGGATTCCCGGTGGACTAGGATCCTAGGTCCTATTGTTTTTTTGTACCTAGCTCTTGGACTTAGGTGGCGGACCCTGGTGGTGGTCTGCATACACAACACCCCTCCCCCCATAGTTCTGACCCAGCCTACATCACATAGTCCTGCAAGTAGGCTGGTGGTCTACATTCTCGCTGGGAGCGCTGGGGTGCAGGGACAGGCTCACTTGCGATGGGCTCTGGGTGATTTTCCGGGATGGTTGGTTGCAGTGGCAGCTGTTCCTCAGGCTCTGGCATCTCTGGGGTCGCTTCTACTGTTAGTGCCTTTCCAGGGGTTGGCTGGATGCCTGCCTGTGGCGTGTAGAGCTCTGGTACCCTTGGCTGCAAGGGAGCCTCTCCTTCTGCTGGGAGCTGTTGCCTCTGCAGTTAGTCCACATGATTTAAGGAGTTGACCGTCCTCTGTTGGGACTTCATACAATATGGGCCTGGTGGCTCTGACAACCCGGCCCACCAGCCACGGGGGCCCCTTTCCAAAGTTTTTGATGAAGATGGAGTCTTCCAGGAAGAAACCCCTGGGAGCCTCCCTTTGCTCCGTTAGCTTCCTTGAGTTTGGCACCCGGTCTGGATGCAGCTGGTCCAACAAGATAGTGGGGCATCAGCACGTCAGGAGCTCTGCAGGGTAGAGGCTGGTGATGGGGTTGGGCGTTGTTTGCTGCGTTAGGAGGAAGCAGGCCAGCCAAAACTCCCAGTCCCCATCTGTGATTTGGCTGAGTGCTTCTTTTGCGGTGCACACCATGTGGTCCGCTTGCCCATTGGTTGCAGGGTGAAAGGGGCTGACTTTACATGCCAGATCAGGTTCCTCTGGAGTTAGTCCTGGAACTCTGCAGATGTGAACGCTGTCCCATTGTCAGAGACAATCGTGTCCAGCAGGCTATGGGTCGCGAAGATCCGGCGCAGATGACCGCCATTGTGGAGGTGGTTGAGACTGGACTTACTTCCAGTCATTTAGAGTAAGAGTCCACTGTGACTAGGAAAATAAGTCCTTGGAATGGGCCAGCAAAATCATTGTGGAGCTGGAACCATGGTTTGCGGGTGGACTCCCATGGTTGTGGGGGCATGCTCGGCGGGTTTGGTCTGAAGTCCTGGCAGGTATGGCACCACTGCACCCAGGACTCAATTTCTGCATCTATCCCTGGCCACCAGACGTAGCTCCGGGCCATCACCTTCATCCGGATTATTCCCGGGTGGGCCTTGTGGAGTGTGGGGAGGACTCTTTGCCTCAGGGCATTGGGGATGACCACTCTCCCCCAATAAGAGACACCCTTTGAGAGCTGTTTGTCTCTGTGAGTGGCGAATGCCAGCAGCTGCAGACCACCCCCTCATCACCCAGCCCAAGACCCGGGAGATGACTGGGTCACGAGCCCAGTGGCTGGTGACGTCCATGGCTTGCAGGGGCTGTTCTGGGAGGCCTTTGAGCAGGAGGACCCTAGGGGCTGAGCCGGGTCAGCATCTACAGAGGGGAGCGGGAGCCAGCTGAGGGCATTGGCATGCCCCAGCACCTTGCCCAGGTGATGTTCCAGGTGGTAGTTGTAGCCTGCCAGGAAGACAGACCAGTGGAGGATTCGGGGCAAGCGTACCTGGGGGGTCTGCTTGTCTGCCGCAAACAGGCCGAGGAGCAGCTTGTGGTTGGTAACAATAGTAAAGGGGTGCCCGTACACAAAGTTATGAAACTTTTTTACCCCCACCACTATCGCCAAACCCTTCTGGTATATCTGCATTTAATTCCTCTTGGTGGCTGACCAGGTCTGGGAGTAGTAGGCCACCTCTTGGCCGTCAGGGAGAACGTGCCCCAAGACTGCACCCACGCCATACAGGGAAGCATCACAAGCAAGGACCACAGGTAGGGACTCATCGAAATGGGCCAGCACTTTGTTCGAGATTAGGATGGCTTTTACTCCTCAGAATGCAACCACTTCCTGGGGGCCCCATGCACACAGTGCTGACTTGTCCAAAAGACGATGCAGGAGTTTGGCTACCACTGCCTTGTGGGGGAGAAAGGCATGGTAGAAGTTCAATAGTCCCAAAAATGCCTGAAGCTCTGCCTTGTACGATGGTGGAGGGGCTTCCACGATGGCCTTCACCTTGTCCCTCACCAGATGAAGGCCTGATGCATTGACCTGGAACCCCAAGAATTCCACCTCCAGGACCCCAAGCAGGCATTTCTCCCTCTTGACTTTCAGTCCCTCTCCGTCAAAACAGCTGAGGACTGCACGGAGGTGGGAGGTGAAGTCATCCAGTGTTACCGTGGCAATGAGGATGTCATCAAAAAATGGTGTCACTCCAGGGATCCATTTCAACAGAGAGTCCATTAACTGTTGAAAAATCCCTGGGGCCACACTCACCCCAAACTGTAGGCACTTCACCCTAAATGCACCCCTATGTGTAATAATAGTATGGGCAGTCACAGTGGCATCATCCATGGACAGTTGTTGATATGCTTGTGTGAGATCCAACTTTCCAAAGATTTTGGCCCTCACCAAGGTGGCCAGCACGTGACTCATGACCAGGGCTGGGTAGGAATGGTCGTGGAGGGCCCTATTCAGTGTGCGTTTCTAGTCTGCGTAGATGTGGATGTTGCCGTTGGGCTTTACAGGGGTTACAATGGGGGTCTCCCATGGTGCATGTGACACTGGTTCTAGGACCCCTTGTGCCACCAAACGATCTAGTTCCACATCTATTTTGGGCTGTAAGGCTATAATATAAAAAGCACAGAAAGTTAATCACATTGAATCATTACCCCCTCTCTACTAACTTAGAACAGAAGAAAGTATACATTTCCCCCCACCAGTCTAGACCTCTCTGTGCTGATATTTCTGTATGCCCTTCGTAACTGTAGCTTATCACTGACTAGCGGCAAAGTCTGTTGTGGTATCATATGCAATGGGTGCTAGCTGGGTCCCTGCCTAAGGCCCTGCCAGGGCGAGGCCGCCACCAGGAAGTTCCTATCCTCCTCCTTGCCTCCCTTCCTCAGCGCCCTAGCACTGGCCAGTCACGGCGGCCCCATGCACGCCCTGCAAGCTGCCACACTGAAGGTCCCATGCTCCCCTTGCTGGCTTCCCACCACTGGCCAGTTGTGGCAGCCCCGTGTGAGCTGCAGTGCCGAAGGCTCCATCTTCCCCTTGCCAGCTGGCGACGTGAAGTTCCGATCATCCCCCTTGGCTCCCTCTGTCGGTGCCCTGCCTCTGTCCAGTGGCGATGGGCCCAGGCTTGGCCCGCCAGCTGCTGCCCCAAAGGTCCTGTCCTCACCCTTGACGGGCTCACATTGTGTGGGGTGGCTGGCTGCAGACTGAGTTTGGGAGGCTGGCTGGTGGCTGTGTGGGTGGTGTCAAGGCCACGCAGCCAGGCATGGCAGCCAGTGGCCAGGGCCCCACGTTTGAGTGGCAGTTCCCACGGCCAATGGATTCTGCTGTGCATTTTCCCCTTGTATGGTCAAGCTGGCTGACCACTACTCTTTTATATAATAGGGAAGGATAATAATAATAGTGAGGAAAGTCCATTGTGGTGGTAGACAATGGGCCCTAGATAGGAAGGAAGGGTGGGTGGAAGGAAGGAAGGAAGGGAGGAAGTGAGAAGCGGAGGTAGAGAGAGACAGAGAGAGTTGGAGGGAGAGGGAAAAGGGGAGAGAGAGGGAAAGAGGGGGGAGACAGAGGGGGGTTATGATAGTAAGTTGGAAAGAAAGAATGGAAGGGAGAAAGAATGAAAGTAAGGAAGAAGGGTAGAAAGAGAGAGACTGAGAGAGAGAGAGTGGAAGGAAGGAAGGAAGGAAGGAAGGAAGGAAGGAAGGAAGGAAGGAAGGAAGGAAGGGTGGGAAGAAGGGGAAAAAAGAAAGAGAGGGGGAAACAGAGTGACTGAGAGAGAGAGAGAAAGTGGGGAGGGGAGTGAGAGAGAAAGGAAAGGGGGAGGGGGGAGGCACGGGGTGGGAGAAGCGGGACGGGCGCCTGCATGGCTTCTCCCATGCTCCTGGAGTGCTGGGAGGCAGGAGAAGCAAAGGGAGGGGTCCCGGTAAAGGCTGTCCTGTCCAGCCAGTTTCCCGGGGGAAGGGAGAAGCCACGAGGGGTGGGGGGATGGGAGAGGCTAACCAGGCATCCAGCAGCTCACTTGAAAGCTGCCAGTGCCGGCTTTCACATGGGCGGGAGAGGTCCAAAGCTGGGCATGCTGCAGCTCATTGGCCACCACCGCCGGCTGGCTCTGCACTGGGTGGGTGTGGGAGAGTGGGCCAAATCCGGGTCTGTGGTGGCTCAGTGGCTGCCGCCAGCCTTGTGCTGGGCGGGGGGGGCGAAGCCGGGCTGCAGTGGCTCAGTTGCCAACGCTGTTGGCTGCCATCGCCGGGGCCCTCCCAGGGCTCCCCCGGAGTTTTCGGGCTGGAGTGGTGCCATAATCGGGGCCACGGTGAGCTGGCTAGGGCAGCAAAAGCCACTGTGGCTCTCCCTTGCCCCCCCCCCACAGGCCTGGCTTGTGGGGGTGGTCGGCAAAATCGGTTCTCTTACCTGGGTCCCCTTGCTCAATCATGGACTCTTCGGGACTTCTCCGGCTGGGCCCAGAAGCGGCCCAGCCGGAGAAGCCCCATCCCCATGCTCAGTCTGCACATCGTCCTCTCCTTTCAGAGGCACAGAGAAGAGTGAGCGGAAAACTGTGGCTGGGCTGATGTGGGCAGGACTACACAAAGCAGCCAGCCAACCCAACCAGGGTCTTCTAAGTTTTCTAACTGACAGTTCTTGCCGCTAAACACTGTTGGCGCGCATAGAACATTCTGGAACCAAAATTCAATTATATATAAGGAAGGATAATCATATGGTTTGCCAGAAGAGCTGGTGTGGCGCAGTTTCAGACTAGGATCCTGGGAGACCTGGGTTCAAATTCCTACTTCTACCATGGAGGCTTACTGGATGACCTTGAGCAATTTCTCAGCCCAACCATTGTTACAGGGGTATTGTGACAAAATGAAGGAATGGAAAACAATGTTCTAAGCTGCTTTGAGCCTCAGCTATGGCCAAAGGGGCGGGGGGAGGAAGCAGAATATAAATAAATGCAAATATGTGCTTGCATTTTAAACTTATCTTCTTGATATTTTAACCCTCATCACAATTTCAAGTGTCCTTTTACTGTATGATTCTTTTGTGTGTGTGAGAGAGGGAGATTTCCCCCCCTTTGCTTAAAAATTCTCTCATTAAATTAAACCATTTCCCATTAATTTTGCATCCTATAAATCAGTGTTTGACATTACACATATTAATGCCATATAAATTGCATATAAAGATGATACAACATGTGTCCCCAATGCAAATTTGTGAAAACAAAAGCTAAGAATCCAAGCAGTTGACATCAATATAAATGAACAGAAACAGAAACAAAAATAGGGAGTATTTGCTCATCCCCAGCTGTGACTTCTGTCTTGTCAAACTGATCTTAAGTTACCCAAAGGAAATAAGTACACTTAGGCCACATGGATAGCTCTTTAAAAAACCATTTAGGACGCTAATCAATGAACTAAGTAATGAGAAGTGAGTGAAAGGTAGTCACACTGCTAACAGCTGTTGCTGGTTTCATTGGAGAATTTCCGTTTCACATGATGCACTGGTGGAAGTTAGCACAAAACAAGGCTATTTGGTTTGACAAAATGGATCGGGCTGATGTTACTATGGAAACACATGACTGATTGATTGACTGATGAACTGATTTTTGTGAAAAGTATCCTGTCTATTTTTATTTAACATGCAAGTTAGTGTGAAAAATAAAGCCTTAAAATTGTATTAAAGAAAGCAAATGCAATGAATAACAGCGCACACAGACACATATACTGGAGAAGAATGTCCTATTTCTCTCAGCAAGATTATAAATAAACCTTTAATACAGTAAAAACCTTTTCACACAGGCTCAAGGAGAGCCCCCCTAAAGCCCAAACCTCTAGGTATGGCTACCATTGCTCCCCTCCAGTCATGGTGGCTGGACTCTGGACTTCTGCTCCAAATACTGACTTGCCAGGGGCTCACCATGCATCTGACAAAGTGGTTGCTGCTTCATAAAAACTTCCACCACAATGCATTTTAGACTTTGAGATGCCTCAGGAATCTTTACTGTTTCTCTGCAATGGACTAACATGGCTACCGCTTCAGGATTTATGAACACTCTGGCTCCTGCCATGTTATTTTCTTCTTTCAGTTTTTGACTTCAAGTTAGTCAGTTGGACATTGGTCTTCTTTTACCAATTGTTCTGCACTTTTTATTCTACATACAGCAAGCAATAAGCATAGCAGTGATGGGTAGACATAAGTTATTCCACCAAAGAACAGTCAACCCAAAAGGTACTTCGCTTTTATTTGTCAATCAGGAGGTTAGTTTTATTGAGGCTGTTTTGGGTCAACCATAGAGATGGTCTTGGAACTCTGGGTTGATGTGGTCTCTTGGACAGGCTGAGATCTGCCTGTGTTATAGTTTAAGTAGCATAACTTTTCCATGAAGTCAAAAATGAAAGAAATAAGTTGCATCGAGGTTTCTTTTTATTGAGTTATCCTGAATAGCTTGTTAAAAAGGATTAAACTCAGGGATATTCTGAAGAAATATTAACAAAAAAGGGTGTGAAAAGGCATATCTCTCTGTACAGCTGCCCATAGGGAAATCTAATTCATGTTTGCTTAGATTTACTCAAAGGAAAGACCTTGGAAAGGAAACAAGCTTTGTTCTCCAAGCCCTGACTAATCCACACACGACTGAATTGTGCTAATATTTCATTAGATGATTTGTAGACCTGTTTCTCACTGTTTTCATGTTATCTAACAATTCAGCTATATCCAATAATATTTTAAGTCCTTGAAGAAACAAACAGAGTGTGCGCAGTGACACAACTTTGGTAGCATCTTTTTTGTGTCAGAGAAAGAAATCTGGAGAGGTCTAAAATGTTACTTTTTTTTCAGAACTGTCCAGGAGACTTCAGATGTGCAAATATTTCATATGCCTGGATCAACCTTCATCTCCATATGCCAAGGATGAATATTTTGATTGGCATCCATTTCTTGGGGACGGATTTTTAAAAAACCCTGTTCTTATGGTAATGAACCTCTCAAAAAAACAAACATTTTAAGTTACAGTTCTTGGATTTGTAGGATTAGAAAAGATCAGTTCATTCACACGAGCATTTTGAAGTGGCAAGACATAAATTAAGCACTAGTTTGTTCATTGTGCCACCAGAATTGGTGGTGAGAGGAGTGATGTGCAGGCAGAAAACCCCTGGCCCTTTCTAGCAAGTGATTAGGAAGAACCAATCCCCTCCTTTTCCCTCTTATATAAACCTTCACAACATGAAGTTTTTCTCCAGTGCCTTCATCCTATCCACTCGTGTTCTTTTGCTAATCTCCAGACTTCATGCGAACATATAATGTTTCATTACACTGATTCAGACTAGGGGGTCTGTGTCAGACTGTCTACTCTAGGTTGGCAGTGGCTCTCCTGTGTTTCTGGGAGAGAAATGTATTTCCCAACATCTGTGCCTTAAAAATCCTCTGTTTGTATATGCCAGAGATTAAATCTGGGACTTTTTTCATGGAATGATGTAATCATGACCCTTCCTATTGGGTCAAGCCACTGAACCAACCCTGTATTGTAAGACCATAACACTAACAGTGAAACAAGATGTTATGGTAAATGCTCACCTGCAAAAGAAAACACAGTCTACATCTATTCTGTTTTCTCCCTCCATAATATCTAGCAGCAGCATGATTCTTGTACTGTTACAACAGTCTGAATTTCTGCACTCCCCTCCACCAGCAGCTGGCAATATGGACAAGAGCAGGAAAACAGATCTGAGTCAGAAGGCAAGTTCTATTTGAAATTACAGAAGGGAAGAATTAAATACTCAGCTGCCATTCTTAGCAATGTGTGTTTACTTTAATGTGCCTCATAGGACTTCCAGCTCTTCTGTTATAGTGGGAGACCTCCCACCAGCAGCCCTCAACCGTCATTACTGTTTGGTGCCTGGCAAGGGAAAAATAATGCAAAAAACAGACATTGCATCAACACCATGATGTCATTTCTAGAGTAAAGCCGGAACTGACATCACACTGCTCTAGAAGTCAGCTGAACCTCTATTGTGCTGGTTAAGAGTGTCAGACTAGTAACTGGGAGACCGGGGTTCAAATCGCCACTCGTGCCATGAAAGCTCACAAGGTGACTTTGGGCCAGCTACACGCTCTCAGCCTAACCTACTTCACAGGGTTGTTATGAAGATAAAATGGAGGAGAGGAGAATGATGTAAGTCACTTTGGGTCCCCATTGGGGAGAAAGGAGGGGTATAAATGAATCAAACAAATAGATTAATCAAAAACAACATCACACTGTTGACATGATGGCACCCCCTATGCAACCCTAGTGCCTTGGCTTGTCATTTCATCAGGACAGGACTGGCAGGAGGGTTTTTAGCAAATCCTCACACTTTGCCTAGCTAACCAGCTGTGTTAGTCTCACGGTGAAGAGGCAGCTGGTGAACATCCTTGCTTTCTGAGATTCTGAATTCACAGGTTGTACAACTTAGCCTTGGGAAGCAGCTGTAGGCCTGCTGCTGTGTTTCTGTGTCCTTGAAAGAGAGAACTGAAGTCAAATCCTTATGCAACACAGTTGTGTGGAACAATAAACATTTCTGTCCCCACCCCCACTAACGCTTCTTTCTGGAATGAATCTGAATTGAGACATTTGTTGCCACCCCTAAGAACAGAACAAAGAAAGTTACAGCCAAGCCAATTCTATACCTGCCAGTATTAGTAAAGAAAAAAGAGAAATCTCCCATTGTTTGGCACAAGAGAAAAGCTGTACTAATGCTTTTGATTATGCAGTATTTGTCAGAGTGTTCCAAGGTTATAGTCGACAGCATCAGGATATCAGAGGAGACAGCCTGTGTACGTTTTCTTGATTCTCCGGATCCACGTGAGAAGGGGAGCAGAGTTGCTGATCCTCGGCTACTGAGGCAAAGTAGGCATGAATTATTGTGCTGTGACACATAGTCCAGTCAGTGGGAGATGCACGGGGGAAATTGAAGAGATGAGCCATGGGAGTGGGGGTTCTCCTGCAATGCCAAACAGAGACGCCCAGCTTTTGTTCCATATATGAAAGCGATCCCTAGGGCAGCAGAGTCTGTATGTATGCTGTGTTTGTAATGCGGGGCAAAGCTCACAGGTGACCTTCAAGGCATCTTGGAAATGCTGAAGACACTTCTTTATACAGGGTTAACCGCGACAGCTGCAATGCTGATGCAGAGGAGGACGAAAGAATAATTGTCAGGGTGGGGAAGACTATGACACCAGTAGAAGAGACCGCCCTTCTCCTCCCCAGAAAGAAGTGTCCCGACTTTGCTTTCCCTCTTTGGTTTTTGATTTGCCATTTAGAACATCACCTCCTTCAGTCTTCTGCTGGCAAAAATTTCAGCCAAGAGGAATATTAAAACATCACAAGGGTATTAACAGATTATTTCACTGGAAATGTCTATATTCCTTCAGACTTGATAATGGAATGACAGGTGCAATTATTCCAAAAATAAGAAATATTAAAATGGCTCTGTCTCCTTTTTTGGTGGAAAGGATTTTGCCTTTAAAAAAACAAAAAGCAACCCCAAGACTGACTGACTGATTGGCTGGCTATCTGCCTGCCTGCCTTGTCTTTTGTTCTTTTCAAAGAGTTGCTAAAATAGGATTCAAGGAGGTATTAAGGTCAGAAGGGGGTACAGAAGGGGTTAACACTACACCAAAGAATATATTGATTTTCTTTAAAAATTGAGCGGCATAAATTGTCATGTGCCATACCACAACAGATTTTGATCCCCCTTCCCCAACTGAAAATGTGTTTGCTGTATGCCAGGCTGGGCTGCACCCCGATACCCTCTCCCTTGGCCTCATGAAGCTGGTTTCCTAGTACTCTGGATCTTTTCCCCAGAAATGTACATTGAAGGAGGTGGGTATGTTTCAGGCCATTCGTTTTGACTGTGCAGAGTGTGAAAATGGAGCTAGGGTGAATGTAAATGTGGCAGCAATCAAAGTGGAAGGAAAAACAGGAAATGAAATGGTTTCATTTCAAAGGAGGACAGATTCTATTCATCCTTTGGTTGGTGTTGCCAGTCCCAGATGGGGCCTGGAGTTCTCCCGGATCTCCAGACAACAAAGATCAGTTCCCCTGGAGGAAATGGCAGCTTAGGAAGGTGGACTCTTATGGCATCATGACTCCACTTAGTTTCCTCTTCAAACTCCATCCTCCCCAGGTACCATGCCCAAATCTCTGGAAATTTCCCAAGCAAAGGTTGGCAACCCTATATCCATACACCATCTTCAGGTAACCAAGGCTTGCATTAGGTGTTCACACTATGAAATCATTACATTCAGTTTATAGGGTTTGCAGCCATTGGCTGGCAGCCAGCAGGAGAGGGAGATGGAGTGGATGGTAGGGGATGGCAGCACACTAACAGCTCGATATCTTTTACAGCAAATACCAAGAACTGATGCCACGACACTGGCATGATATTGATGCAATGCTCTGAAATTGGTCAAAACTTTATGGTTTTACCATAGAGTTTTGTCCAAATTCTAGAGCATCAAATTTGCATGTGACATCACTTCCAAGAAGTGACATTGCACCATTGATACAACACTTAAAATGAAAAGCAGTAACCAGACACCAGCAACAAGAACTGAACTAGGGGCCTTGACCTCATTCTTTTCTAGTAACTTTTCTGAGTATGGTGAAGATGTAATGTTAAACCAGTCGCAGCTCCAGGATTTTAGGGTATGCTTGTTTGAGTTACTTTTAGTGAGACCTCATCTGAGGTGTGAAAACGCAAGACTTCCCTTATGCTGCTCTTCCTGATCTTCTCGGGTGTTCCATGCAAAGTGAAAATAGCAGCTCTTGGAGCCGAAGACCCCTTGCCAGTCTCGGACAGAGGGGAGTAAATGCCAGACCCAGTCAGTCTTGGGAACTGTCCCCAGCTGATTCTACAGAAGAAGGAAGCTGTCTAGTGAAAGTTATTTAAAAAGTTGACAAAGCCCAAGGCCTAGATTAATTTAATTAAAGAATTCATCAGCAAAATATCAAGGCAGAGAGAGAGAGAGAGAAAGAGAGAGAGAGCCCTTGGCAAAGTTATTTTTGATGGATTGCAGAGGACGTAAGGAAAAGACAAGAAGATTTTCTGAATGACCTCCTTCCCCTCATCCTTATTAGCTGCTACTATGTATATCACGAGGAATTAGGACCCATTAATGAATGCCTGGCTGCTGTGGGGATGGAAATGGAACCACTGATCTATGATGTGATGGTATTATGTGAAGAAAAGAGAATGGTGTGACAGTAACTGTTCCCATGATTAATATTTGACACTGGAATGAAGATCAGGGAGGGAATGCTAGCAGGCTTATTGGAAGGGCAGCTAAGTGAACTGGTTCATGAGGATGTAGTGGTAGGTTTGGACATAAACCAATAGCCAAAGAATTATGGCTCATTGGTTCAGATCAATATGCGAAATTCAGGTTCTTAGTCTCTTTCTCTCCTGTCTCCTCTGCCTTTCCCCCCCACACTTCCTTTGCCCTCTCCCCCCTTACATTCCCATTTCTTTGTTTCCAGTTCTGCACCTTTTCTTCAGTCAACTTGTCTCCAGACTTACTTCTGTTCTTTTCCCTACACCCTAGGATCTGACCGTTAGTTTCCTTCCCTCCTAGGATTTCTTTGTAGCACCCAACAGCAGAGGCTTGGGTGCTGGGTAGATGCACGGACTGCCATTAAGTGGGATAAGGTCTGGAATGCAATTACTGGAGGGTATCAGGAGGCAGCTATGGAGGCATTGGAACCACTCCTGGGGCACTGTGCGGGCAAAAGACTGTACTCAGTATAGGTATCATTTACCAGCTCTGTGTTCTACTCTTCACCTGGAAGCTGTATCCTTGTAGAATGTTGCTGCAGCAGCCCTGAGGCCTCCACTATCACCTCCTGAAGCTTTCTGGCAAAGGCACAGTAACTCTTTCTTTCCTTATTTGTGTTCAGTGGTTGTAGCTGGAGTTCTCTTGGCAACATACTGTGTCAACCACTGCCAACCCCTGCTCTGCCTTACACAACTACCCATGTCACTAGTGCCGGTTTGAGGTTTCAGACAGACTAACAACTTCCCTTTCCCTCACAGAAAACAGACTGTAAAAATTCTGGCCTCTTTATTCCCTAAGCACTTTGAATGTTCATGAACATTCAGGGACACCCTACCACTGTCAGCCATCACCACCACAAGCACAAAATATTACAGATGCAGATTTTGAAAAGGCACATACAAGTGCTCTGGACAGAACTGTGCTGGTTTTCAATTACCATGACTACTCCAATGTTAGATCAGTCTTGAGAATGCAGATGCAACTGTTCTTTTAATTTTGTATTTTTTTTTTTGCAGTTTTGATACAGAAGCATGAGCAGCAGCTAATGATATGAAACATTCTTCTTCAGATGCTCACGTTTGACTAAGAACTAAATCAGAGATTAAACACTTTCATATTACCTCAGGACCTCATGGTGGTGGAAAGTACTGTTGAGCCTGTAGGGTTTTCAAGGTAAGAGATGAACAGAAGTGGTTTGCCACTGTCTGCCTCTGCATAGCAACACAGGACTTCTTTGACAGTCTCTCATCCAAGTGCTAATCAGGGCTGACCCTGCTTACTTTCAGATCTGACTATAACCAAAATACAAAATCCACATGTTAGGACAAGGCTTCCGAACCTGACTCACAGTTATGTGTTCAAGCAATGAGTCATTTTTTAAAGACTCCCAGTTTCTCTGGCTGCAAATGGGATATGAGAAAGGCTTTGGGCTTCCCTCCTGTGGCATCTTCACTACCAGAAATGGCATGGGGGAGGTTGACCCTTCCTTTAGTACCATGTGCCCATCCCAGGGGCACATGGTCAGAGGAAGGAACTATTTCCCATGACATTTCTTGAAGCCTCTCTCTCCCCCATGCCCCATTTCCAATTAAATGGACAGTGTTTTAAAGGTGAGTCTCTGCTTGAAGATATAACTGTGAGTCAGATTTTGGATTTTGTATCATGTATTTTTTTATCTCCAGTAACCACACCCCTATAAAGAAAGTCAGTAAACATCTCCATATTGCAGATGGGAAGAGTTAAGATCAGGAGAAGATAACCAGTGGCTTACCGGCACATAAATTAGGCTCATTCCGCTACTTGAGCTCAATGCACCTTTTTTAAAAAAACCATACAATTCCATTTAATAGCACAATAAAACTTGCAGGTGGGGTGCTTGATGGATCCTTTTCTCAAGTGCCAAAGCCAATTGCTGTCAATTTACACTGTCATTATTTTGTTGCTTTAAAAAACTCCAAACACATGATAATGGCAAAAAGGTAGGCTTTTAGCTACATTATTGCAAAAGGTGTTGTGAAGAAATGCATTTTTTTCTTTGGAGGTTTGAAATGAGCAAAACCTTCACTTTGAGTTTTAAAAGTCCCACCCCACCCCCAGCAGAGAACGGGCAAGAAAGGATAGACGTCAGTTCAATTGCTTTCCAGATTTATCTCAGCTCACCTTCATAGAAATGCTAATAGGTTTAAATAATGGGATGGTCAAGCTTCCCCCCCAACCCCACCCCAGAGCAAGGGACAGAGATTTGAGGAATTAAATACTAGAGAGGCTTCAGGAAGGAAAATTCTGGAGGCTTCAGGAAAAGCTTTGCTGACAGGGCCTGAGCTTGTCAGTGGATGGGGAAAGAAGAGAAGATAAAACTCAGGGGAGTAAGGAGGAAGCTCTCTTTTGTGCCGAGTCCATCTGAGCAGACAGAACTCTTAACTGAGATCTAGAGGAGGCAACTATTGGCCATGTGCTTGCCTGAAGAGCTGGAGAAAGTTGTAGAGATCTGTAACTTCCTAAGCTAAGTAGTCTGTCCTATATTTTAACATCCGATAGGGCATGTATGGAGAAAGAGACAGAGGACTTGCATTTTACCCATTTCTTTTGAATCCCTTGCTCAATCTGGTGGGCTGCTAGAAGTATGATTGTGAACACTTTCTTTTTAATAAATACCTTATAACTTTTGATGCTAGTAGTGGTTCTCTGTACCACATAGACCTCCACTGTCTTGGACATGCTATTTTAAAAGGAGTGCCAGGGGGAAGGCAGTCAGTTGGCAAGTGGCTATTCCTCCAAGGGTGTACAAGGCAGTAAACTGTCCCTGTGGTGAACAGGTGCTGGGCAGTGGGAGACACAGAGGCAAGGCCTCAGAATGTGGAAGGGAAGCTTGGAGTCCTGACCCTCCCAGCAGGCAGTTCCTGCAAAGGTCAGGTGGTGGTGGTGGCAGGTTACCAGAGAGAGCAAAAAGCTTCCCTGGGTGTTGCAAAAAAATCTTGGAGGGCAGGATGGAACAGGGCCTGCAGGCCTGAGCAGGCCCATTCTACCTAGGGATGCCAGTCCCCAGGTGGGAGTGGATGATCCCCCAATTTCATGGGCTCCTGGCCTCTGCTGGCCAGCTGGCTGGTGAGGACAAGCCCCACTCCCAACAGCCACAACCCTGTGTGATGTTCCCCCACAGTGATTAATGTAGCATGGAAGTGACATCATCACACCAGGGATATTAGGTGATGATGCTCTGGTTTTGGGGCAAAACTCTATGGTCTGAGCCCAATTTTATCCTAGAGTTTGCCCAAAAACCAGAGCTTTGCTGCATGACATCCCTGGCATGATAACGTCACTTCTACATGTTGTCAGGGACATTACGTGTGGCAACGTCACCCTGCCCCCCACTCCAGCAGGAGGTAAGGATCTGGCAACCCTAGTTCTACCACAGGCGTGAATGACATCTCTGAGTGCCCTTGTGGTAAGTAACTGAACCATGGCAAAATATTGAGTAGAGAAAAGAGCAATCCAGAAACACTTCATAATCTTCTTGTTTTTGCTATACAATAGTGCTTGGCTTTTTAAAAGATTTCTTATCCCAAACACATGGGAAGATATTTGAAATTTGAATTTCCCAAGCCAGAGTTGGCAACCGGAGTTAGCAAGCTCCATATCGGTGCATTTGTAACGTCCGAGGACCACTGCTTTGTTTACAGTGTTTGGCAACATCTCCAGTTTAAAATATTTATGCAGTGTTCAAGATTGAGGCCTATATCCTAAATCTCCAGGAAAATAAGAAAAAGGGACAAACCAAGAAACCTTATTTAGAGCATCAGTAGAAAACAGTGTGGTGCATACGCACAAACATTTTTTTTCTTTTTTAAATAACACTAACTCTGAATTGAAAATGCTACTCAGAGGAACAATCCATTTTCTGTGCCCTTAATCATCTCAACGGTAAGTTACAAAGGCACAAAATCCATGTCACTTTGTCATGTTCCAGCTCCGGAGAAGCACAAAATCATTGGAACATATGAAAATAAGCATTTTCATTTTCCCCCTCTAATGAGCTTGCATCTGAGTTTTGCAGATGAGTTTGAAAGCAAATAGCAAGGGTGATGCAATGCTTCTTTATTAATTATCCCACAACTTCATCCTCTTGCCTGTATCCTTCTCATGTTACGTCCTAATGTGCTTCAGCTCCAGTCAATTCAATTTATCAGCAGTCAAAAGGATTGCAGCTGGGTTGATTTGCTTTGGGTCTCCTCTTTCGAGTTAAACTTGAAAACTCAATTTTCAAGTAAGATTTCCCCCTTCTTCCTCTTCAATCAGATACACATGAGAAGAACAATAACTGATTTTTAAGATGCCATTATTATTTACTGAGATCTAATATACATCAAAAGGCGGCTCTTGAAAGTGCCGATGTGCTACCCTTTCTCATGAGTGCACACACTCAGAGTTTCTTTATTGCTTCTATTACATGAGAGTTTTGGAAGTCAGTTACAGAAAAAAACTTTGGAGGCACAGTCAAAGGCTAGTTCTCACAAAATGCAGTAAACCTCTGTCTGTGCTATACCTAGGGTTGCCAGCTTCCAGGTGGGACCTGGAGATCTCTCAGTATTACAACTGATCTCCAGACTGCAGAGATCAGTTTCCCTGGGTAAAATGACTGCTTTGCAGGGTGGACTCTATGGCATTGTACCCTGCTGAGGTCCCTCCTCTCCTCAAACTCTACCCTCCCCAGGCTTCATCCCCAAATTGCCAGGCATTTCCCAACCCAAAGTCAACAACCCCAGCTGCATCCCTTCAGAGTGTAGCTAGAGACTCATGACTGATTGTTCTTCACATAAATCCTGTATGAGAAAAATTAGCATGCCACAGAAAAGCAAGCTAGCCTGGGCTTCTCCCTGGCCTCCTTATTTTCTATGTGTAGGATCCCATCTCCCCACCTTGGGGAAGCATTCCATTATGTTCTATGTTTCATCAAGGTTTTTAATGTTGTGCTTTTAATGCCAGGTTTTTAATTGTTAACAGCTTCCATAATATTTTATGTTTTTATTACATTTTACTTCATAAGCTGCCTCAACCAGTTTCTCTGGACAAGTGGCATAGATTTTTTTAAAAATAATAATCCTGTGAATCCACATCTGCCATCCAATCTACCCCTATTTCACCGGCTCCCAAGATTTACCAGTTCTTCTGCTGCTCCTGAAAACTAATCCTATATTGTACATTCTGTGTCTGTTCTTTAGCCTCCTTTAAAAGGAGATTAGATAAATTCATGGCTCTATCATGGTCTATCCATGGTCATTAGCTATTGAGAAGTAATATACCATTGCTATGGAGAGGTAACCACAGGGGGAGGCTTTGGCTACCAAGCCCTGTTTGTATATCTTCCACGGCATCTGAATGACCATACTGGAAAACAGGATGCTGAACTGGATGGAACTTTGGTGTGATCTAACCAGGATCTTCTTAAATTCTTCTTTACCAGTTTATGAAACCTATTCCTTCTCTGTAATAGGATGCCTTTGGACACTCCCTATGAAAATGTTGTGGGTATGAGTTGCTTTCTATTTATTTAGAAAATTTACATGTTACCTCTCTAGAGACCTGCTCACAAAATAAAATAGGAGATCATAAAACCAGTATAGAATTATTAATCTTAAATAGTCATACAAACAGCCCATTGAAAACAAGTCAGGATATAGAACAGTATGAAGCAACAGCCCAAGAAAGAATGTCCATAAAGCAACCCTCAGAAGCAGATCATAAAAACCTGGGTTAAAAAAAATGCCAAAAAGACAATAAGGTAGGTGCTAGTTAAGCTTCAAGGTGAAGGACATTCCAAAGGTGAGGCACGCACCATCATTGAAAAAGACCTGTCTCTGGTTGTCACCTGCCCCATCTCTGTGGGCAGGGGCACAAAGAGCAGGGGTTCAGAGGAAGAGAGTTGCAAGCATCATCATTCATCAAATTTCAGCTCCATGCTGTAAATCACTAGACCTTAGGGAGTGGATTCATCTTGTCTCTACTAGGCATCCATGTAAATCCATGGCCACCACAAACACTATATGCTCTTAGTTTGCTATCTCTTATACCAGAGCTGTTGGAGTGTCTTTTGAATTGTAGACAACATATTGTAGGATAAATATGTTTTTCTAGTATATCCTTAACCAGTTTGTAATCAGTGGGCAAAGGTTTACTACCAAGTAAGATGAACACGGCTGCTATAAACCAGGTGCAGAAGAGATTTCCACATTGCATGACAGCAGGGTTCACAAAAGTGAACCTTACTGTGGTAATAAAGGATATTATGAGCATCTCCCTAATTTTCTCGGTGAAATGTTGGAAGTAGATTTGTGGGTTTCTTTCTTTATTAAATATAATGATTATAATAATCGGTGTTCTGTAATTATTGTAATTAATATGAAAATGACACAAATTCCCCATCTAAATAGCCTATAAAGAAAAAAGGCATGGTTTTATTTTGTTTTTTTCCCTTATTGAAGTCTTACCTTTCTCTGTCTCTGTTGGTTTCAATTTTACAAGGCAGCCAGTATTTTCCTAATAAGGGCATAAGGTGGGTTCCTTAAGGACTGGGAGGAGAAGGAGGTTCTGTGCTTTCTAGATTATTATTAAATTACAGACAGATTGTTACTACATCCTTCAAGCATGTCCAGAAGAGGGCAACCAGGATGGTGAGAGGGCTGGAATCCAAGTCTTATGAGGAAAGGCTGAAAGAGTTAGGCATGTTTAGCCTGGGAAAGAGAAGGCTTAGAGGGGACAGGATTGCAGTCTTCAAGTATTTGAAGGCCTGCCATGTAGAAGATGGAGCAGATCTATTATCTCTTGCTCCGGATTGCAAGACTAGATCTAATGGGTGGAAATTACAAGGGAGTCATTACTGGCTAAATATCAGGAGAAACTTCCTAACTGTAAGAGTGGTTGAGCAGTGGAACAGACTGCCTCGGGAGGTGGTGGATGCTCCTTCACTGGACGTTTTCAGGTGGAGGCTGGACGACCATCTTTCAGGTATATTGTAGGGCTACCTTTTGGCTATGCTCCTGCAGAGTGCAGGGGGTTGGAATAGATGACCTGTAAGGTCCCTTCCAACTCTAACATTCTATGATTCTATGTTTCTAGATTGACTGCCAGCTGTAGCCAATAGGGTTGCTGCATGTGTGAGGTATTTCAGTCCTGAAAGATATGGGGTAATTTTTGGCTTCTGCTTTCCCTCCAATGTCTGCCCTGCTGTTCCAAATTTCCCCTTGCAATCTCCATTCACCTGCTTGCCTACTGCTCTCCAAATCTTATCCTTTGTCAGAGCAAATATACCTTGGCACCCTCTTCTTCCTGCCTGCCCACATGCCTTGCCCTCCTTGAGCCTTCAAATGCCTTTCAGTTTTCCTGTTCCTCATGCTACCATCCTTCAAGCTAAGTGACTGCAGTGCCAAATTCCCTTACTGAATGCTGCTGTCTGTTTTACTGTGTGTTTGGAATATTTCCTATCAGTTCTACCATAGACTTTAATGGTAAACACGAGTGCTTTTAATTGCCTCAAAAAGGGGAACCCCTTCATTCTACTCTTCTGACATTTGGAAGTATGAATGTCCTAGGAGAGTGCTACAGTTTCCCTGAGATTTGTCCAGTTTGGGTGAAAAGCCATGAAGGTACAGACGAGGGTTGCCAAATCCAGTTTAGGAAACTCCTGGAGATTCAGGGGTAGAACCTGGGGAGGGCAGGGATTGGGGAGGGAAAGGACCTCAGCGAGATGTAATGCCTTACAGCCCACCTTCCAATGCAGCCATTCCCCCCCCCCCATGAGACCTGATCTCTCTAGTCCAGAGATGAGTTGTAATTCTGGGAGATTTCCAGGCCCCACCTGGAAGTTGGCAACATTAGTACAGACCAACAGGGCACTGTCTTCCATTGAAATTGATGTGAAATAATAAAATAGAATTCTGAAAGTGAAAAATAATAACACAAGAAGCAATAATGAAACAAAGTCATATGAAACAGCCCAATAATGAAATAGTCTCTTTTGAAGTTAATAAAAAAAGAAAGAAATGAAATAAAGCCCCATGCACAAGTCTAGTTGGAAGATATGATATATGGAAATATAAGGATGCAAATGAAGAGCCACGTTGAGGCTGATGGTAACACAGGGCAAGAAAAGGTTAGGGAGGTCTTATATTACAATTATCTTTTTCTCCTTGAAATGTATATGTTCAGCTCAGATCCCATAGGCTGGCCTGGTATTTAATAAAGATTTAGCATTTAAACCTCCCGGCAGTTTTCCAGGAATCAGCCTGAAATTGAGTTAGTGTGATGGGGGCATAACTGGACACAAAATGCAAAGGTCCAGGAGAAAGAAAACTTAAAAAAAAAAATTAAGGAAAAGGGGGAGCTGTGGCTCAGTGGTAGAATACATGCTTGGCAGGCATAAAGTCCCCAGTTTGATCCCTGGCACCTTCCATTAAAAGAAACAGAGACTGGGGGAGACTCTAGGCAGAGAGAGTCTGATCCTCTGCAGCTGCGTGTCCTCTCTGTGCCTTCTCATTCACTAAAATGCTTCATCCCTTCCACCCATCCATGTCTCCTTACCCTGTGTACAAGCCCTATCACCTGTGCATACTGCATGCATGTTCTTCCTTGATATCTTTAGCAGTGCTTGCAACTGGAAGTGTAGGTGGAGGGTCAGCTTGTGAGTGAATGGGGGATGGAGAGTGGTGGGAGGTGGTGGCAGTAGGCCCTGCTGGAAGCCATGAATCTCTGCAGCTGCCCCACCTTGGGATATTAGGGATACCAGCCTCCAGGTAGGAACTGGGGATCCCCTGGAATTAGTTCCCCTGGAGAAAATGGATGATTTGGAGGATGGCCTCTCTGGAATTGTACCCCACTGAGGTCCCTGTCCTCCTCCGGCTCCATCTCCAAATCTCCAGAAGTTTCCTAACCTGGATCTGGCAACCCTATGAGGTATACTGATGCTAGCCCTGTTTAAACCCCACATTTATTCAGGTACTAGTCTCTAGTTTCATTTGGAAAGTACATCTGTGTTGTCTGTTCCTTGCAAACAGATGTATTTGTGTACATGCAGGATGTATGTGCGTTCATTGTAACATGTGAATCAATAAGGCTACAGATAGTCAGAGGAGATGCATCTGAGTTAATGTCCCAATGGTTGTAGTTTCATGTGTTCCTATGAAATCAGGAATTATCCTGCAGATAACCATTAAAACCCATGCAACATGAAACAACCAGTCAGGTTTCGCCTCCAGGCCAGTCACTGGAATTAAATAGTCCCCAAGTGAAGACAATAAACTGCCACTAATTCTTATTTGTTTAAATCTTTCAAATCTCTGAAATAATGACATCATCACACCTCCCTATGACCTTTCCCACTATAATTTTGGAAGGACAAAACGGTGGCTAAGAGAGGGAAACAGAACGTTGGCTTCTTGGGTCTGTTTTTATTTTAAAAATGTGGTCTGGCAACATGAGTTGAGTACATCACAAAGAAAAATGTGCTTAACAGATTGCGGCCAGCTACAAAAGTTAATGGTCAAGTTAAACAGCTGAGGGGAAGAAGAAAAAAGTACTAGCGCTTAATGGATTGGAAAATAGCTAAAGGGTAACAGAGAATAATCACAAGGGGAACCTTTTGCATTGGAGTGCTGATAGTTCTGTTCCTTCCACATAAATGCTTTCTCCAAAAGTGAAAAAGAGTCCTTGGTGAAATGGATATCTCAACAAATGACTGTAGATGTGATCACACAGAACTGTGAGTTTGGTTTGTATACCAGCCTGATAATCACAAGTGATCTGGTCAATGCCCCAAAATTGGCATCTCTGCATCAGATGAAAGGCTTTGCATTGATATCTTTCTCCTATCAACCAACCTGTGCTTTATTTTGAATAAATCCTCAGCTTTTACAAGTGGATGCATACTTGGGTTACCCATATGAAGATTAAAAGATGTGGTTATATAAACATTGTTTTACAAGCTGATACATTTTAAAATAATTCGTACTGGTGGCAACCGGGCAATGGATTATTTGCATGGCCCCTTTAGCAAAACCAAGTTATCCTATACACAGACAGACTTTGGGTTGGATCCAGTGATCCACAGGTGGCCCCAAGCTTATTCAGGGAGAGCCACTTGTGAAACTGAGTGCATAGACAATGGGCCCTTGGTGTTGTTCCCATCAGGTTGAAGCTAGCCTTAATGAAAACATTTCACACAGAGATGGATTTTGAATTTCTCATCCTTGCTTCTTTCAGTCCTCAGATATTGATTTAGCTTCTTTCTTATGTGAATCATATGCACAATTCTTTATTTTTGCACCATTTTCTGTTCCCTCACACCAAATGTTTCTTGTTAAATATACACATATTTCAACATTATTTGCACATCAAGACTTATTCTATGGGTATAAAAAGTATCACATGCATACACAATACAAACAAATTTACAAAGCCAAGTGACAAAAAGGGAAGAACAGAAACCACTGGAAAAATATAAAAAGAAATAAAACAGGGGACATTTGTACATCTTTAATTTCATGTAGTAATTATTGCACTCGGCTCTGAGAGCTCTTTAAGAAATAATGTTCTAAGCCCTTCACAACATTATCTATTTATTTATTATACTTGCTTAAACAATTTCTATCCCACCTTTAGCTAACCAAATAAAATATATATAAAAAAATCCAGTAGTCACCTTTCCCCCAGATGTCCCCCAAAGTGGAGACTTCAAGGAGCTGAATCTTCAACCTTATGGTGGAACCCCACTGCCTGAAGCAATCCCAGTGGACAATAGCTGGTACTCCACAGTCAGTGGTTACAGTTCTGAAAAAGATGGGCCTAACATTCATCCTGGCATGATGCGGTCCATGGGGTCATGAAGAGTTGGACTCAACTGTGCAAATGAACAACAACAACATCCATCCTTGCATCCATGACTATTGTGTTACTCTTGACAGTGCAGTAAAGGTTTATGGAGGAGGCCCCTTTCCTGTCTCACCCTGACCTAGCCACAGTGATCCATGCAACAGTCACCTCTAGATTGGACTACTGTAACTTGCTTTATGTTGTCCTACCCTTGAGGCTGATCTGAAAACTTCAACTGGTCCAGAATGCGGAAGCGCAAGTCCTGACTAGAATATCATGAACAACACACATTCAGCCTGTGCTACATCAGCAGCACTGGCTTCTTTTGGAGTACTGAGTCAAGTTCAAGGTTTTGTTACTGACCTTTAAGGCCTGAAGCAGTCAGGGACCCACGAATCTTTGGGACTGTCTCCTCTGGTATGTCCCCTGAAGAGTGTTACACTCTGCCGAGAACAATCTACTGGTGATCCCCAGCCCCAAAGAAGTCTGGCTGTCCTTGACCCGTGCCAGGGCCTTTTGTTCCTTGGCTCTTAATTGGTGGAATTCTCTGCCAAACAACATCTGTGCCTTGCAGGACCGAATGCAGTTCCAAAGGGCTTGTAAAGCAGAGATGTTCTACCAAGCTTTTGGTTGAGGACAGTGATGGGCACCACCTCACTGGCACTCCCTCCCCCTACTCCTTCCCTCCCTCTTCATTTTTCTTCCTGCTCCTTTTTCATCTTCTTGTAGGGTAAGGCAGGGACATAATTAGAATCTGATACATTAAATGCCATCTGAGAACACTTTTATTTATATATTATTTACATTGTTCTATTATTCATGAATGTTTTTATCATTATGTTGTTCAGAGCCCTGAGCCATGTGTACTCAGGGGTAGGGTGGTCTATAAATTTGAATTATAAATAAATAAATAAAAACATGTCATCCTCTGCCCTGATTTCCCAATATCACCACTGCATGGATATATAGGGTGGGATCATGCCTGAAGTTTATATGAATGGAAGGACCTTTGTCCATAGAAGAATAGCTTCCATGCCTCCCACTTCTTTCTGCTGTCTAAAATGTTCTTGGAAACTTATTTATCTTATTTATTTACTTCATTTAAACCACATCTTTCTGTCCAGTGGGAAACCCAATGCAGTTGCATCATTCTCCTCTCTTCCTTGCAAAATCCCTATAAAGTAGCTTAGACTAGGATTTCCAGACTCCAGGTAGGACATGGAGGTCTCCCAGAGTGAAAACGGATCTTCAGACAGATCATCTCAAGGAAATGGCTAATAGGTAGGGTTGCCAGGTCCCTCCAAGCAGCTGGTGGGGGAAGGGGGTTGCACTTACCAGGAGCAGGGAGGAACACCTGGCATTTCAGCAGCATGTCTACGTGACCTGCAAGTGATGTAGGTGCATTGAGGATGGCAGGGGAGTGATGCTCTGGGGTTTTCTTTTTGCAAACCTCTATGGTAGGATTAGCTTCTACCATAGAGTTTTGCCCAAAAACCAGGGCGTCACCCCCAGAGTGCCTATGTGACTTCTGGGTCACATTGTTGAAATACCAGGCATTTTGGGAGGAGTAATTCCCTCTGCTGATCAGTAGGGCGGCAGTGGAGAGGTGAGGCCTGGCAGCAGGAGACCCCCCCACTCACACCAGAGCATCTGGCATCCCTACTAATTGGGAAGGTGGAATCTATGGCATTATACTCCACTGAGATCCTCCCGCCCTCCAACTCATCCTCCTCGGACTAAATTCCCAAATCTCCAGGATTGTCACAATCCAGAGCTGGCAACCCTAACTCAGACTGAGAGTATGTGACTGGCCCCAGGTCACCCAATAAGCTTCCAACGCAGAGGATTAAACTTGGGCTCTCTCAGATTCTAGTCTGACAGACCCTTGGGAATAGCTTGAAAGGGTCAGAGGTCAGTGACAAGGAGGGGAATAGGGAAAAAATGTTCTCCTTTGCCCACAGGGACATTGAGGCAGGATCTAACTCACTACAACAACCTTCTAAGTCAATAGTACGGTTCTTTTTTTGTTTAGTAGAGGCCTGGCTGAGAGAAAGTGGTATGCCAAAGGCCACCAAGTAAATTAACGGTGTAAGCAAAATACGAACCAAAGAGCCTGGTTTTGCATTCAGTCTCTTAGTCCCTCTGCTAGCAATGCTGTTAGTACTATTTACAGTTCAAAGCATTTCATGCTTATAGATTAAGAAGCTGCTGTGTTTTCCCTGCAGAGTAGGCCCAAGTGAAAAGCATGCAACACAAGGCTTCATATTATCTAAACTGGAGGTTGATAAGGAAATATCCCATTAGACTCTAAATAATCCTATTAGTTTACACAGCCATTAATCCTACTAATTACACAGGCCGCTGGGACATTCCAACTTCCATACCATGTTTTTCTGTATTAGAAGGACACAAACCAAGAGGGATCAGCTTCTGCGTGGAGTGGCTAGTTCTAACGTTTTCTCCTACATCAGACTGAGAATCCCAAACCTTTTTTTTGTCTACCTGGAACTATCAGAACGAGCAGCAACTGGAGCATCTTTCTTCTCCTAGATTCTGAGTTTCCTCCCTGTTGGAATAACAGAAGAGGAGGTCACTTGTAGTGCCCCAAAGATGTATGTGCACCATATCCAATATATAGTTGGTGGTACTTGTACAAAACTGCGTTGTTGCCTAGTTGCAGTGGTGAGATGTTGCCGAAAACTAGCCACTGGGACATGGCTTGATGGGAAAAACATACCTCAAGCAGCAGTCATGATTTAGGATCAGTGTGCAACAGTGTCAAAAGTAACAGGAAACTGACTGAAATATGGTTGCCATCATTCAGGCAGGGCTTGGAGTTCTCCCAGCATTAAAACTGATCTCCAGACTGTGGGGAACAGTTCCTCTAGAGGAAATGGCAGTTTATTTTACTTTTTTGGGGGGGGGACTCTATGGAATCACGTCCCTTTGCATGCTTAGTTGGAAGAAAGAGACTGACACAGGTAAATGCTATAAACTAAGGGCTGCTTTATTTTAACTATAAATTCAACAGGATAAAATATAACTGGCAAGGGCTGCAACATACATCCGGCAAGGGATCCCCAGATCCCTTTCCTGACCTTAGATGGGATGAACCACCTAGCCCCTGGTACAAGCCAACTGCAACACAGCCTTTGTCAGGGGGCAGATATGCTAACACTCCACCATGAGCCAAACACCTCTACCACAGAGCATGAAGGGAGGCCCAGCATGAGGTGTATAACAGGCCACCCACAGTCTCCATCTGAGACCCATACCAAGGAATGGTTTCTGCTAGGTGCACCGACCCCCCAAATGGGGGGGGTCTGTCATTTGGTGTTCCCCCTCATAACAGACACAGGCCAGATTTCTGCCATCAAAAAGGGTCAAGCCTCTGCATTGGGCCTTGGCCCCAAACACCAGCTGACAATCTGCCTCAGCCCTTGCTGTAAGTCCTCCAGAAATATCCAATTCCTAATCTCAGAGAGGTACACACCATCATCATGATATAGATGGGAACACTCCTTCATGATGCCAGGGTATAGTATGACACAATCCAGGCCACCCCTCATGGCATACCCCAATTTCCGGTTGGCTTTTTTGCATGCCGGCTCAATGGTGTGTGGATTGCATGCCCATTTCCATATCTGCCGGGGCAAAATGGCTGACCACACCAGCCTGACATTGGGCCACTGTGCCACAATGTCCCACATGTCATCCTGTGCCTGCAGGATCAATGCCTTCCCCTTAACCATCCCAAGGTCATTGCCACCCAGATGGATAACCAGGATGTCAGGAGAGGACCACTCCAGTGTAGGCCCCATCTACCAAGCCACTCAATAATGGCACAATCACTCAGGGCCAGCTGGGAGGCCATCCCCAATCTCTCCACTTGATGGGCCACCCAAAAAATCATGCTGTGACTCGCTATGAGAATCCAGAGCCTCCACACAGGATCCAATGAACCAAGAATCCAAACAACAACAAGACAAACATTAGAGAAGAACATAACACTAGGGCTTTGCTGAAATAACTCATGGCTGCAGCAGTGGATGCAGCACCAATCCTAAAGGAATGAGTGTCAAAACACACACCGGGCAGGCCCAGCTCGTTCAAGGTCTTTGATAAGGGGCCCTCCTCCATGCCCGGCTGGTAAACATGCTGATGCAAAGCCCTGACAGGGCACAGGTCTCCATCTGCACAGACTCCCAGAGAGATCTCATTCCCCTTTCCCCTCTGGTCAGTTTTGGATCTCTTCACATGGATCAAAATCCTGTCCCCATCAAAAGAAACATCCCCCACTTGCAGGGCCCTCTTCACCAGCTCACTAACCTGTAAAGCACCAAAAAACATAGTCAGCATAGCAGCGTGAAATAAGGGATCTCAAAACCTGAACTACATACCTGAGTCCATGTGCCAAACAGCCCTGGGTGAAATGGGTTGCCTTAAATCCCATTGCGAGCCTGCCTCCTGAGCCCAACCTTTGAGTATTTTACGCAATAGAAAATCAGAAGTAAAATCCAAGAATCCCTGCATCTAATGGGTTTAACAGCCAAGCCCTTACCTTTCAGTATAACAGAAAATTGGTCCATGGGTATTGGCCATATGTCCTGGAGCCTACCTGCCTCCTAAATGCCAAAAACTTTTGGACTGCACAGCCATAAGATCTCTGTGTACTTGGTGCTAGAGCCAGCTCAATTGCCCTGTTAGCTTCTACCTGCCAAGCTGCCAAAGTTCCTGAGGCATCCTGGCTGGGTTTAGATCTGCCTCTGGGCCAGTTGGCAAAACCTCTCCATCTCTTTATGAGGCAGAGTGTCCGCCACCCCGTTATTCACCCCTGGGAAATACTTGGTGAGGAAAAGAACGTTCAAGTGCAAACAGTGTAGTGTGAAAAGGTGAACAAGGCACATAACTCTTGAAGAATTGGAGGTCAGAGAGTTGATGACTTGAACCACTGCCAAGTAGTCACACCAAAAATGTACTGAACTATTGGCCAGCTGGTCCCCCCAAAACCATAGAGCCACCAAGATTGGGAAGAATTCCAAAAATATCAGATCCTGGCAAAGGCTGCCCTGCACCCAATCTTCAGGCCACTCTGCAACGCACCAGTGACCCCTAAAGTAAACTTCAAAGCATATGGAATGAGCCACATTAGAGGTCACCTGAAGACCCCCTCACAGATGCAAATCCTCCCTCCAAAAGGAAACCTCATTAAATTTGCACAAAAATGATCCTTACTCTTTACTGATTCTTACCCTGTGGTTTGATTTCCACAGGCCAGACACTGCACCACACAGTCTGTGCAAAAATGCCCTCCCTGGAGCTACCACCCAGCAAGCAAAATTTAAATGGCCCACCAACTGCTGCAGCTCCAAAAGAGTGGCCTTCCTCTTAGCAAGGAAGCCTGTCACCTGAGCCCACAACTGAGAAAACTTGGCCTCAGGTAAATAGGAAGTTTGGTGAACTGTGTCCAATTCAATGCCCCAAAATGTCAAAATAGAAGATGGCCCTCAGTTCTTAAGAACATAAGAGAAGCCAATGTTGAATCAGGCCAATGGCCCATCTAGTCCAACACTCTGTCACACAGCGGCCAAAATATACCAGGTGCCATCAGGAGGTCCAGCAGTGGGGCCAGGGCACCAAGCCCTCCACTGCTGCCCCTCCAGCACCAAGAATAGAGTGCATCACCTGCCCCAGACTGAGAGTTCTCATTCTATACCCTGTGGCTAATAGCCACTGGTGGACTTCTGCTCCATATGTTTATCTAATTTCCTCTTGAAACTGTCCATGCTTGCAGCTGTGACCTCCTGTGGCAGTGAATTCCATATGTTAATCACTCTTTGGGTGAAGAAGAGTTAATCACTCTTTCGTGAGCCAGAGGAACCCCCAGCTCCCCAGCTAGGTCCATGAAAGACTGAAGCAGACAATAACACCGCCCAGATCCTGCTGGCCCAACGAACAGAAAATCATCTAAGTAGTGAACCGTATCCTTAACCTTCAGGGCCTGCTCCAGGAAAGAAGTGAAACGCTCAAAAGCTGAACAGGAAATTGAACAACTCATTGGGAGTGCCTTATCCATGTAACACTGACCCTCAGAGGCAAAACCCAAAAGCTCAAAATCCCCTGGGTGAACAGACAGCTGTCAAAACACTGACTTGATATCGCACTTCACCGTCTCAGCTGCCGGGCCACACTGGTGAACAACCCGCATGGCTTGGTCAGAGAAAGTATATCTAACTGAACAGTGGTCTGGAATAGCATCATTAATGGAGTCACCTCTAGGAAAAGGAAGGTGATGTATCAAACAATATTCACCCTCTGCCTTTTTGGGCACCACCCCCAAAGGTGACACCCTTAAAATAGAAACTGGAGAAGAAAATGGGCCAAGGACCCTACCCTCCCTGCATTCCTTTGTAATCTTGTTTCTGACCACCTGTTCCATCCTCACAACAGACTTGAAATTCTTAACCATGAAGGCTGCCCTCATGCCTGTATAAGGAATCCTAAAGCCATTGGTAAAAACCATCTAACAAATATAAACTATCTGCAGAATTAGGATACAAACCAACCACTTTTTAAGCTGAATAAGGTTAATAGGCCTGGGACCCTTTGCCCACCCCCTGGGGAGAGGTGCCACTTGCCCCAGGTCTCTTGCTACCAGTTCTCTGCTTTGCATGGGAGCAAGCTGTAAAGGTGTGGGATGCCCCGCGCAAGGGGCATTCATGCTTAAACTTGCAGGGCTTGCACGCACAAACCTCTTATGATGTAAATTCCCAGCACAATAGCTGGGGTTGAATGCCCTGCCCCCCACCGGTGAGATGCTGATAGTCCAGCTGACTGCTGCATGATATGGCCACTATCAGAGTGATCCCCCAAAGAGGCCTTGACCGAAGACATCAGCTGGAGCCAAAGATGCTCATGCACCTGATCCCATGGCAGGGCAGGGTTCACCACTGCACACATTCTAAATTCCTCTTCATATTGCAGTCAGGCCCCTCCAGAGAATTCAGTATAAGCCCTGTAAATGATGTCTATGTATTGAAAGTAGGGAGCAGCCCACACAGGGTGAGTCCTCGCAACCACCTTTGCATAGATCAAAAAACCCGGCAGCTAGTTAGCCCATGAGCGATCAACGCAATGATTCTTTAGCCACTCCTTATCCCTCTCATCTAAATCATCCTTATCTTTCTTCTTGATGTCCCTAAACAACAGAGTGAATACATCCACAAAATCCCCTTTCAAAATCTCTCTAGTTACAAGGGTAAGATGGTCTCCTAAGGTCATGCCAACATCCCCCCAGAGTATAGCACTGAAGGGCACAGAGCTAATAGGAGCTGTAGGAACAGCCCCATAACTCCCCCAAGGGGGTAGTTGCCCTGGGACCATTCCTCCTGCCCCTAAAGGGCAAGGCCCAGCAATAGGAGGAGAGAGCACCCCCATGGACCAGCCACAACCAGTGCGGGCCCAAATATACTGCCCATTTGGGCACCAGAAGCTGTCACACTATTATTGCCCAAGGGGGCCCAGGATCCCCAAGGCCAAGCATCTCTCCCAGGAAAAGTTTTGGACTTACCAGCCTCTTCTGTGGCTGCAACAGCCATGCCAATCAGTACAGCCTCTGAAGTAGAACCCTGGCCCAAAGATCCCTCCAACGCTGAGGCTCCCTGCTCAAGCCCAATGTCCTTCCACCCTGCAGGAGGAAGTGGATGACCCCTCTAAAGATGCAAGACAAGGCCAACACCAATTGATTAAATTGAGAAGATCAAGCCCAACAAACAGACCATGGAATTTGGACCCTCCCCCAAGCGACTGTAACCCCATGCAGTTTTGAATGCCTCCAAGCACTTCAGAATTAAATAGCACTCTTGCACCATCGCCTCTCTGGAACCAGTCTTGAAGAGTCTTGGCTGCCTGCTGAGAGTCCTTGGTGGGACCCTTCCTCTTCCCCAAAGCCATTGTGGCCTAGAGAAGAATGTGTGGCAAAATAGTGCCCTCACATGTGACTGCACAACCGCGCTCAAACCGCCCACTGAAGCTGCTGATTGAAAATAACCCTGAGAGAAGCAAATAAAGGGTAGTGAACCCAAAGAAAGGTGGGGCTGGAACCAAGGGGATAGTTCCATGAAGGAAATATGGAGTTGACCCTAGGCTCTACCCCCAGGCTCTACCCCCAAATCTCTATGGATTTCCAAAGCTGGAGTTGGGAACCCTACTTGGAAAGATGGACATGTTGTGGTCATACTTGTAGAGAGATGGGAGTAGAAATGTTTTTTTGTAACTCCCCCATTGTTGATGGGTCTTAGAAAAGTGTGAAAGAATCATGGTGTGCATTCTTCAGTTGCTAGCACAGGAGCTTCTTTTAGCACTCGGTGGCAAATGAGAACAATTCCTCTGTGCTCCTGTAAGTCTGGTTGATGCTGATGGTGCGCAGGGCCAGCTTGCTCACTAGGCAAGCTAGGTGCTCGCCTAGAGCGCCGGCCCTCAGGGGCGCCAAATCGGCGCCCTGAAAAGCCCCCCCCACCGCCCTAAATGGGCGACCCTGGCTCTCCCCGCCATCCCTGCCCCCGCCAGTCTGAGCGCCCCTCCGGGGTGCTTCAGAAGCTGGGGGGGGAGAGGTGGGGCGGCATGGCAGCGGCGGGCCGGTGAGGACTCTCCCCGCTGCCGCCGCCGCTGCCAGCCTGAGCGCCCCTCCGGGGCGCTTTAGAAGCCCTTGGGGGGGAGGTGTTGTGGCATGGCGGCGGCCAGCCAGCGGGGACTCTCCCTGCTGCCGCCGCCGCTGCCAGCCTGAGCGCCCCTCCGGGGAGCCCAGCAGCCAGAGGGGGGGCTAGCTTGTGGCGCCTGGCATTTCTGGAAGGTCACCCAAATTTACTTTGTACAATGGCTGAGGCTGGCCTGTTTTGTGGTGGAGGTTTTTTTTCTGCCGTAGGCAGATTATGACCTTGGTACCCATCTATTCCAGCATTCTATTTTCTATAGTGCTATTCTCTATAGTGTTTTTGAGAAACCAACAAACATCTCACAAAGGGTGTAGCTGCCTCAACAATGACCCTTCTTCTCCTCTGCCAGCTGGGCCAGAGCTGGAGTCTGAGGAGGCACGCTTGGGGAGTGGTGGGTTGAGGAGGTACACAAAGATGGCCAGTGGCAATGGCAAGGGGATAGATGCAGTGCATCATTCACTGCAGGAAGAGGGCAGTGAAGCAATGCAGAAGGCTGGGCAAGAGGTTGGGCTGCTGAGGGAATAGCACCATGGCAGAGACAGTCAATGCACATGCCTCCTTCTATCCTTCTCTTGTTTTTCCACGATACACTGAACATCTCCCACCTATTCTCCAGCCTCCCCTCCTTCTTTCAGCCACTACACTGAACTTATTAGTTGCCTGAGGACTTTTTTCCCTCCTCGTTATTCTCACAAAGAAGGAGGGAGAAATGAGCATGTGAGAAGCTGGTGATGAGGACAGAAAGAGAAGGATGGAAAGGGCAGGAGCAACCACTAGGGAGGGCTGGCCTATGATCCACTTTCAGAAGTTCTGAGACCTACTTTAGGGTCCTGACCCACAGGTTGGGAAACCCTGATCTAGAGCAGCCTCCTGTTTCTTGCTGGGATCCGATGGGTCAGGCAAGAGTTTGTGGTGCACCATTTGCCAGGCTATGGGTGATGGTTCTGTGGGACCTCCTGAGGATGTCCTTACTAGTATCTTGTGGAAGAAGATCTTTTCCCAAGTTGATTTGACTGAATGATGTTTATATCTCAATCAGCACAATTCAGAATGCAGCAGTCTCCTTAAAATTTTGGAACTGGTCTGAAGAAGGTCAGGTAATGTTTCAAATAAGCTACAAAACATTTCTGAAACTTGGCCTCTTTACTACTGCTTGCATCCCCCCCCCCCGCCCTCCTTCAGTAGGAAATACAATCCCAAGGATCCTTACATCTTTTAATGTTCCTTTTTGATAACAGCTCTTCCAAGAAGAGGGGGAAAAACAAACCTTGTCCTTGCAGGTCTACTACAGAGTAATGTGGTGTGCCCTAAGATTCATATATTTCTGTTCCCTCCTGCTTCCCACTGTTTCTTTAACTATTACAATGTGCATCACATCCTCTTTGCAAGTGTCATTGTTTTGTACTATAAATAGCTCTTGGTATTTTGAGCTCTCTCCATTGTTGCATCTTTGATGGCAACCATTTTGATCCAATCCTTTTAAAGTGCCAAATAATTTCTGAGTGCTTTCAAGCTGCCTGGTGTCCAGTGGAACAGACGCTTTCCAGTCAGTACCTGCCGTCCTCCTTGGGGCTGTTTTCAAGGGGAGAAATGCTCTTCCTGTTGCTGTTAAAATATAATGCTCTCACCAAGCAAGTGAAGCAAGCAGATGCTTGCATTAACATTTAATTGAATTTATAACACTCTGCCACATGTTAACATGCATTAATGATAAGCATTAAGCAAAACAAAAGAAGTTATGTTTCATGCCCGAGAGAAAAGGAGATCTCTCAAGAGTTAGCATTTTATTTTCTTTCTTCTCTGTTTAGGAAAAGTGTTATGAACAGGTTTCCTTCTTCACTGTTCCTCTGGTTAGTGACTTCTTGATTCTAAGATTATGGATGGTGGACATCTTCCTCTGTTGAGGCAGATGTCTGGATGAAATGTTCTACCATTGGAGGTCTCAATCCAATTGGTTTCTAGATCTTGGAGAACACTGCACTGATTCTCTTCATGGTCCTGTCAAACCTCTATTGATGGTCAAGTCTTCTCTGGTCTTCAAAGCCCAGATGTATATTTTTACCACATGAACCAACCCATTCACAGGTGGTGAGGCTGTATAATAAATCACCACTACCCAGCAGTAAAGGCTTCACAATTATGGAGCACATGCATTCAGTCACAGTTCTTACAGCACATGTAATCTAAAGATGAATGTAACATTAAACATGTGGAATATCTCATGCTTTTTGTATTTTGAAAATAAAATTTTCTTTATGAAGAAAGCATTTTGATTTTTGTTTACCACACCTTGGTGGTACGGCACTGCAGTGGTGATGCTGAAGGGCAGAAGAGGAGCTGGCCAGCAGCTGCCTTCCCTGACAGCAGTCTTGGTAGAGCACAGAGTGAGGATCCTAGTTCCCATCACTAGTGTTTCAAGTCCAAGATGCCTAGAACCCTCTACTAAGATGTACTGATCCTCAGTTGTGGTGTCCAAGGGTGCCATGATGCCCATAGATGTGTTTCTTGGGGCCCACTTATTTCTTCCCTAAAACAGCTCTTTCCCAAAGCATACAACCAGTCCTGGCATTCCTCTACTTCACTAGAGAAGGAAGTGCTTCAGAAGACCTCAGAAGGCATTGCTTTGGGTGTGCAGGAAGTTTCCTGCCTGTCTTGACTCTTGCCTGCCTGCTTGGACTCCTGCCTGCCCTGCCTCTGGTCTGCCTGCTTGCATTGATTCCTGCTGCCTGTCTGTCACTGCAAAGCAGCACAGCCAGCAGGCATGAAACTCTTAAGTGCTCTCCTAAAACTATCAGTCCCAGGATTCCTTGAGGGAAACCATGCAAGCCAAACTAGTTTATGCACATAGTGTCAACCTGTTGTTGGTCTTCTTTGAGTCATGTTTTTACACCAATGTTATTAATGAGGAGAGCCTATACTGTTCATGAAGATCATATACCAATGCTATTATTAAATGCCTTGGCTGCATTTTCGGAAACCATTTTCAAGAACTAGTTTACCTATTAACTGCCTTAAGGGAACTATGATTCCCAATATTATAAGTAGATGAAATTCAGTGGAAACTGCACACCAGACTTACTTCTTCCCTCCAAACATTTTTTGTTGTATGGATCATATGCTATACCATGAAATCTGATGATCCTTTAAAAATATATCATTATTGAAGTTGAATCTATTTTGATGTCAGCCCATGAAACATGACTATGAAGGAGAGAGTTGGCAGCCATCAACCTGAGCATAAAGTTAATATTCTCAGGTAGCAAGACTGCAGCCACTTTTTCTTTTAATTAAAATCTGCATGCATAATATGCTTTATGCTTTACTAGACTGGTACATTGCAGAATACATTACACACCGATACTATAGATGTGCCATATCTCATTCTAAACTTGGAGTAAGTTTTTTCAACTCATTTTTCCTGGAGTTTTAAGTCAGGGACTGAGCTGAGGTCAGAATTCCTGATTCAGGCTGAGGTGGCCCTGACACATGCACCCAGTAGATGTTTGTAAATGTCTAATGTATTCAAGAGAACTCCAACAAACCTACACCCCAACAAAAGATATGTAATCGGTGAAGTCCCTCGTAATACTGTCACTTAGTCAAGACTAATCTACAAATAATGCTGATTTACTGATGTACAAATCTTGTAAAAGAAGAAGGGGACGACAAAGGATGAGGTGGTTAGACAGGGTTATTGATGCAACAAACACGAAGTTCAGCAAACTATGGAGGATGACAGAGGACAGGAGGGCCTGGCGTGATGTGGTCCATGGGGTTGTGAAGAGTCAGACTCAACTGTGTGACTGAACAACAACAAAATCTTGCTGGAAAATGTGCTTATATTACGAGAACAACTCTGCGTGGGAAACAGAAAGTGACATAAAAATGAAGACTTGTTTCTGCACAATAAGAGAAGCAAAATCCAGAAAAGGGATTTCTGACATGAACCAGCAAGCTTGTGAAGTTTGATCACTTCCCCACAACTCCACATGGGATATCCACCCACAAACTTTGCAACATCTTTCTGTTCCTCATCTCATGGGCTGTTGTCTTTTGGGTTTTGGCTCCGTAGCTTCAAAAGGTAGCACGATCCTGCATATCTATCGGAGTAAGGCTCATTACTGCTTAGATCAGAGGTCCTCAGCCTGATGCCCATGGGTGCCATGGCACCTACCAATTATTTTTCTGGTGCCTACCAAGTGTTTTTAGAAAATAGATGGGGACAGATGGAGGTCCTGCCAAGCAGGACTTCTGATTGGCAATTGGAGATCTGATTGGCTGGGCATGTTAAAATAGCATAGTTTTGGCAGCAGCTGCCACCACAGTACTAACTTTATTCTCTCTTGCACTCCTCTTTCCTAGTGTATTTTCTAGCATTACTGCTCATCCCCTGCTTCTTTGGGCTTCCTCTGTCTATATCTCTGCCTCTTGTGGTGCTCATTTTGGCAGCTCCTATGGCAGCCATGTTATGGTTGTGTCCACCACCCTGCATCAGAATTCCAGAGGTGCCACAGGATAAAAAAGGTTGGGGATCCCTGGCTTAGATGATATATTTTGCTTTATTCGGCTAAATAACATCACAACAGGGGCTTAAAATAAACATATATTAAAATTACTAAAGTAATCTATGCAAACATTTCAATCTCCCATGATTTACCATAAAAATAATATTTATCTGTTTACTTGCATTGGTGCAATTCCTACCTAACTTCTAGGGTAAATGTAACATATTCTTATTCCAGAAAGCTTTTGAACCAGATTAAATTGGTGTGAACTTCTGCGGACTGCTCCAATGGATGTAACCCTATACCCTCCAACATTTACAGATGGAAATAGGAACTCATTTATAACACCTCAAATCACTTTCCAGGGTTCAATGCCACAGGTGCTTCCTGCTGCCCTGACATATAACTGAAAGCTCTGTTTCGTCTTCAGCATATATCCACTTCTACTTGATTCATTTTAGAAAATGTACAGCCCACCTTTTACTCTACAAAAGCCTACCTTTGAAAAAGAGGGACAGAGGAATTGCATAGTTGCAGACTTGTGTGGAACATGGTTATGGCTGCTCCAGCCATAAAGCATTATTTCTTTTATTTGTTATTTCAGCTCAAACACCAGCCAGCGTACACATTAACAGTTGTATCCATGCTGGATTCTGCTGGATCTGCTTGGCAAAAGAGAAGTGAATCTGCTGTGTTGTCACTGACTTGTCTTCAGTCAGAGTCATATTAAGAAAGTGGCAGTTGTGTTGTTGTTTTTTCTCCTCCTATAATATTGGAACTTGAGGGCATCCAAATGGAGCTGAAAGACAGTTGATTCAGAACGGACAAAGGGAATACTGTTTCAGACAGCACGTAACTTATACAACTCAGTGCTGTGACATCTAATAGTGCTATCAGTGTGTGTGCGCGCGTGCAAAGTGCAACCAAGTCACAGATGACTTATGGCAACCCCACAGGGCTTCAAGGCAAGAGAATGACAGAGGTGGTTTGCTGTTGCCTCCCTCTGCATAGTGACCCTGATATTCCTTGGTGGTCTTCCATCCAAATACTAACTAGGGCCAACCCTGATTCACTTCTGAGATCTGATGAGATTGGGATAGCCTGGGCCATCCAGGTCGAGGTGCTGCCAGGTTAGATGGCTTTAAGGGGGTAGTGATATCCTAAGCCCTTATAAAAGCATTGTTGTGGATTAGAAGGGTGTAATCTTGTTTAGGATGCCAGTAAAAGTCATGAAGACTTGGTCTGTCAATGGCTATTGTGACAGACCCCTGTCTTTTTCCCAACACCTAGGCAGAATTTTCCTGCCAAAAATATTTTAGTTCCCCTCAGTAACTGAGTTGCCCCCAGTAGCATGTATTTCTTGTTTGTTTGATAAGCGTAAATTGTCCCACCCTTTCAACCCAGTACAGGAACTTGAGGGAAACACAGGAGCTGTCCTGTTTTATAAACCCTTGTGAAATGGCACTTGAGGAAGATTAATTTCAAAAACACAATAAAGATTTTATTGAGTAGGCAAGGAATATATACAATAGGAGATTGTCAAGATTTAGAAAGGCTGAGGTAAAACTGTATACTATAAACAGATCTGAAAGCTTAGATCATGCAAGAGAGTGTTGTTGTGGCTTACTTTTAGAGTTTCCAGATCTTTTCAATGAAAGGTGCTTTGTTTAGTATATTTCAGCACAGGTTCTTAATAATGAATAGAGTTTGCTTATAGTTTCTAAAAAATTCCTTTCAGAGTTCTAGGTTTTCCCTTTAGATATTACAGTTTTTCACTAACTTTTGAGGTGTCTAAGCTTCTCCCCTTTATCACAGACCAGGGTTCTCTCCACAACCCCTTTCCCCAGGAGGTTATTTTCCTTGTCCCTAAGAAGCAATTACTCATTTTACCATGACTTATATGGGAGTTCACTCTAACTATCCAGACCTTCTGCCAAATCCTTCTCCAGTATGCATCATCTATATAAAGCTGTTCCGTAGCTTTCTTGACTGAGAATCTAAATTCTCCCTCAAAGTAGTTTTAATATATCTAAGACAATGGGGTCTCTCTTCTCTCTGCTCTGTAGAAGTACTTTTCTGACAATTCCCTCTCAGAAATCACTGACTCCCAAAGTCTTTTCCATCAGAAGTCAAACCCTTTGGCTACTGATCTGGACATTAGATTTTAGACCAAGACAAAAAGTGTCTCAAAAGGTGAATCAATCTTTCCCCTCCAGATCAGCTGTTTTATTTACTCTCTCAGCTGATGCTGGCCACTCACATAAGCTCTTCTCTCCATGGAAGATTAACTCTTGAACACCCTGACTCTCTGAAACAAATAACATTTTAAAAAGCCTGCTTTTCTTTGCAATCCATCACAGCTATGAACCATAGAGCCTAACTTGAAAAGCCACGTTCTAAAACTGTGTATCTTTGAATATCAGTTGCTGGGGTGGTGGTGGGGGAGACTTTGGCCTCCTTGCCTTACTTGTGAACACACCAAAAACATCAGTTTACACACAGTGGGAAATGGAATGATGGACTACATGGATCACTGGTCTCATCTAGCATGTTCGTTCCTATCTTCTTTTATGGTCACTTCAGTAGCATGCCAAGTAGGAGCACTGAAATCTGAATGCAACTGTCTGCTCGTCCATGATGCTCAATGGGAACTCTTGAATCAGTCATTCCCTCTTGCTACACCACTAACAGTGCAATCCTAATCAGTTATAGCCTTCTAAACATATTGTGTTAAATAGATTTTGAAGGATGTAACTCTGCTTAGGAGAGTCCTGTAAGCGACAGAGAACCCTCAAGTCTCTTTTGGAGGAAGGGTGGAATAAGCATTCAACAACTAACAGAGCCATTCCCTAAGCAGAAATAGACCCCGCTCAGACCATTGATGTAACTGAGTTTTGAAGGGTGTAACTCTGCTTAGGAGGGCACTGTAAATAAGTATTAAGGGAAACAGTTCTAATACCCCTTCTTGTTCTTGTTTATGCTGCCAGTCTGAAATGACAAATAATATACAACAGGAATCCACATTGAGATGGTAGATAGGAGAGAGAAAAAGAAGAGATTAGTGATGTTTCATAATTAACATTTCATCCTGGAAAGCAGTCAGTTCAAAATGGATTGATTAAGGAGATTAGTTTTCAAAGATCTGACTTATTGCAGTTATATTCCAGAGCTGTTTTTCCCTTTCTGGTTGTTGTTGTTGTTATTATTTTCAATTTATATCCCGCCTTGCTGGCGAACTAGCTCAAGGCAGCGTACAGACATTAAAATACAATAAAACAGTAAATACAATAAAATGCTATGTTATGAAGACCTTTTAAATATGTATATTTTAAATCAGGAACATGAAATTCATTTCATACAGGGAAGATAGTGTGCATGTTTTTCCTTGCAAAAGGAATCAAATTGTTCTTGAAAGCAGATTAACAGTACTTTAATTATGCCTATTCAAAATGCTTTAGTATGATGTTGACATAGAATGTGGATTCCAATATACTAAAAAAAGAGAGATTGTTCATTTGCCCTTGTTCTCTGTTCTTTTGAATCAGAATCATCAGGGTTTCCCCCCCCTCCCCACATTGGTTCTCATTATTTCTGAAATCAGTTTAATGTACAGATGCCATAACATTTCGTAAGGTTCAGTTTTAATATCTCCATTTGCAATTCTGCTTCACCCTTGTGCAAATCAAATCCACAAGTCTTTATTTTGTACCGTTTTCTGTTCCCTCATGTGAGACTTTTCCTGTAAAAGTGATGCATTTTTCATGTTATTGGGGCACCGATAAATCAGTGTTTTTTTTGCAGTGGACATCAATTAAATGCATAAACAATGTACATTGATCATATAAAGACTATATAAATTGAGTTAGAAATCCATAAAGAAACAAATGCCAGCATGGGGAAAAAACTGGTAGAGGAAAACTGTCCACAGTGACCATATAGAAACAAAAATAAATGAAAAGCATGCCCAATGCTCTTGGTGGTTTAGCTGTCTCCCCCCCTCCCCTGCCGTTGAGTCCTTTTAGCACTAAGCAGAAGGACCCACACATTTAATTTTTACTGTTAGCATGTTCATTTACACCTTAATCACTTTTTATAATAGCTAGCCACTTCCGGCACATGTTCAGAACATAGTCAATTGTTTAGTCTCATTCTGTCTCTTTCTCTGGGATCTCTTCCTGAATCATAGCAACAGATCTGAAATTTGAATTGCTTTCATGCCCATCATGTCCTACCCCTGTGACTGCTGCCTTGCACATGGATCCATGCACTTAGATGGATTGCTCTTCTTCTACTTGGGGAACGTCAACTGGAAGGAACCTTCAGCATTCAGAGAGGCTGTGGCTGGAACTACAATCTGGGAGATCCAGGTTCAAATCTCCCTTTCTCAGGAAGCTTGCTGGGCATCCTTGGATAAGTCACTCTCAGTCCAACGTATTTTACAGTGTTGTGAAGATACGACGATGAAGTGAGAATCCCGTATACTGCCTTGAGCTCCTTGGAGGAAGGGCATTATAAATGGCAGTTTCATCTGTCCCAGCAATGAGTCACAGTGACAAGTGTTTCTTCTTTGTTTGTGATCAGCACTGCCAGAGCTGCTGCATCTGCAATATCTTTCTCCTCATCCACAAGAGATCCATGTTGTTGGTTGGTACATGATTTGTAAGTTGGTTGGTAATATTTGCACGTGCCTACAGCCAAGCATGGGACAAGATGCCATGACAGGGTGGTGAAAACCAGGGAGGAGTGTGAGGCACTCCAAAGGGATCTGTTGAGGATGGGTGAGTGGGCGTCAACATGGCAAATGGGGTTCAATGTGGCCAAGTGCAAAGTGATGCACATTGGAGCCAAAAATCCTAAATATAAATACACGTTGATGGGGTCTGAACTGGCAGAGACGGACCAAGAGAGAGATCTTGGAGTCGTAGTGGATAACTCGATGAAAATGTCTAGACAATGTGTAGCTGCAATAAAGAAGGCCAACACTATGCTGGGGATTATTAGGAAGGGAATTGATAACAAATCAGCCAGTATCATCATGCCCCTGTATAAATCATTGGTGCGACCTCATTTGGAATACTGTGTACAGTTCTGGTCACCACATCTCAAAAAGGATATTATAGCATTGGAAAAAGTGCAGAGAAGGGCAACTAGAATGATAAAAGGGTTGGAACACCTTCCCTATGAAGAAAGGTTAAAATGCTTGGGGCTCTTTAGCTTGGAGAAACGACGGCTGAGAGGTGACATGATCGAGGTTTATAAGATTATGAATGGGATTGAGCAGGTTGAGAAAGAAGTACTTTTCTCCCTTTCTCACAATACAAGAACTCGTGGGCACTCTTTGAAATTGCTGAGCAGTCGGGTTAGAACAGATAAAAGGAAATACTTCTTCACCCAAAGAGTGATTAACGTATGGAATTCACTGCCACAGGAGGTCGTGGCAGCTGCAAGCATGGACAGTTTCAAGAGGAAATTAGATAAACATATGGAGCAGAAGTCCACCAGTGGCTATTAGCCACAGGGTATAGATGGGAACTCTCAATCTGGGGCAGGTGATGCACTCTATTCTTGGTGCTGGAGGGGGCAGCAGTGGGAGGGCTTCTGGTGCCCTGGCCCCACTGCTGGACCTCCTGATGGCACCTGGTATATTTTGGCCGCTGTGTGACAGAGTGTTGGACTAGATGGGCTATTGGCCTGATTCAACATTGGCTTCTCTTATGTTCTTATGTTCTTATGACACTTGTTGTATTTTGTATATATGGCACTGAATGACATCCTAGGTGGTAACATCCTCCCCATGTATCACAATTCCCAAGTGGCAGTACAAGGCTGTATTAAGCCAAAGTAGTCACAATCCAATTAAGAACTCTCAATAAAAAGCAAGGGCTTTTCTAGTGTGCTCAAAGGTGCCTCTGATAATTTACAAGCCATTTACTCATTCAAGTAGAGTTCACCCACCTCTGCAGTGAGGGACACAGGAAATTGTTCTTTTTGCTGTTGAACCAGTATCACTTCCACAGGGATTCAGGAGGTTTCCATTCTCTAAAAATCATGCATCTACTTTTGGAAGCCCAATGTTCTCCCACTTTGATTTGCATTCTGGTGCATTTGCTGCAGCTATCCATCCTGCCCTGGTCGTGCCTAACTGTGCGGCACAAAGCATGCACTGTAAACAATCCTCTCACTATTTAAAGCAATGAGAAGTGGGTAATTTTCCTTAAAAGCTAATAATTTGCCCATAGGTTTTGCACAGAAGATGGCTGGTACATAATCACTAGCAATCTATTTGCCACCGAATGCAAGTGCTTAAACAGAATTAAACACAACAGGGTTCATAAAAGCCTTGAGGTTTCCATAAAAATAAGGGAAAAAAATAGAAATAAATCTATTGAAACTGTATAATTTCACTTCACAAGGTCACATTGTATTCAGAAGTTTTTAAAAAATAGACAATATACTAGGCTAGTTAAACTTTCTTAGACATATTATTTCTTACAGAACTGCATTATATTAAATGCTACTTTACAACAATGTGGGTGTCACGATTCTGAACCAAGGTAATGTAGAGAGCTGGCAGAATGGGGAGTAGAAGACCATCACCTGAGAACAAATCAGTGGGTGGGCAGGCAGACAGGCAATGAAAAAAGTGATCAGGGCAAGTCCATGACTCAGTGATAGAACACAAGCTTTGCATGTAGAAGATTCCAAGTTCAGTCCTTGGCATCAACAGTTACAAGGATTCTAGGTAGCAGGTGAAGTTAAAGACCTCTACATGAGACACTGGGGAGCTGCTGCCAGTCACAGTAGAACAATAGTCTGATTTACTTTCTACCTGAGATTGATAATCTTCATGACATTTTCTTAGATATCCCATCATGCTTTGCACACAGAAGGTCCCTAGTTGAGTCCTCGGCATCTCCAGTTCTATTATCTGAATTTTTCTGGGCCTTAACATCTCTAGCTGTAATTCAGTCCCTTAACTATTGTACTGCACTGGGATATCAAAATACGTTAGCAACGAACAGAAGTTCTGCTCCTGATTAAGATGTTCCCTCTAAGCTGAGTTAGTGTGAGCTGGTTCACAGTTTTTTAGCCTCTGGCTCACACATTTTTGTCTTAGCTCAGGAAGGATGGCTCCAGAGCAAACTGATTTATGCAGTAGCCAAATCACTTGCTCACAACTTTAATGCCAGTAGCTCACAAAGTAGAATTTTTGCTCACAAGACTCCACAGCTTAGAGGAAACATTTAAACTGAAGGACGGGACACAGTGTTCTGGCGTCCATTGAAGCAGATGAAAATATTACCCCTATGGGGGCAGAACTATAAAAATGCATTAAATAATGGGATAGTTCCAGGTGGTCAGCCATGTTGGTCTGAAGCAGTAGAACAAATTTAGAGTCCAGTGGCACCTTTAAGACCGACAAAGGTTTATTCAAGGTATGACCCTTCATGTGCATGCACACTTTTTCAAATACATTGAAGTGGAAGGTAGAGTTCAAACTTAGAGACAGAGTCTGAACAGTAAATTAAAATGCAACATTTCATTCCAATATATTTCAAAAAGTGTGCATGCACATGAAGGGTCATACCTCGAATAAACCTTTGTCGATCTTAAAGGTGCCACTGAACTTTAAATAATGGGAGTTTAGGTGCCCCAGACTATAAGGCATTGGACAATGATGTATGGCATTAGGCAATAATGTCCCTTTCCGGTGGGCTCTTTAACCTACTTTGGTTTAGGAAGGCAGATTTTTTTCCCCATGGTTTCACACACCTTAAGGATAAAACCCTTATCTGACTCAATAATGGAAGCCACAGCCATCTGTTTGCAGGACCTAAGCAAGGCTGGTAAATGATAGGACATTTTGGAGGTCATTAATTCATAATGTGTCCATAATTTGGAAGTGACTTGACAGCACTCGCAAATAAAATGATGTCCTCCTGCAGTTAATGAAGCTTTAGTCCGGGTTTTCCAAAACCTGTTTTGATCCCTTTGTTGTTGTTTCTATTCATCCTTTAGGTCTGTGAAATCTTAAAAGAAAAGAAAAGAAATCCGTTTGCCTTCAGAAGCCAAAGCGGGTTTAAAGAGCCTGTATGAAAGGGACCAGACAGGGGTGTCATAAGGAGAGTTACAGCTTTGAAGTCAGAGGTCTTAGAAGGGTATAACTCTGCTTAGAATGGCTCTGTTAATCACTTAGAATTCTTTTCCTTGAGGGGAGGGGTCAATAACCTTTCCCTAAAAGTACTTTCTAGCTGTTAATGGCCTGTATATTTTTGCACTGAAAAATCTAGATACTCATTGACTTTCAAAACAAGGTGCTGTGTTATTCCCTTTTGGCTTAATCTGTTCATTTCTGTTGCTATTTCATTCAGGGTTTTGCTGAGCAGAGGAGGAAGAAAACCTGGCTTTACAGAAACGGTTGCCAACGCTGGGCCTGGATGGCGTTTGCAAATTGTCTTGTCAAGGGAAGATGCACGTACCATCACTGGCCATTCCAGCTGAGATGCAACTGTGAGGGAAATCAGTTTCATCCGGGCCACTTAAAGAAACCTTCACTGTAGAGCAAAACACTCATCTGCTATCTTGCCATCGAAATTGGCAAGTCAATGCTAATACGACTTGTCCCCCAGTCTCCATGCTCTGCTTCCAAATTTGGGTTTTCAATTGTGCCAGCAGCATGGTGTTCAAGAGTGGACAGATGGCATTCATGCGGTGTGTGTGTGGAAGTGTGTGTCGGAGAGATGCTGCTAAGCTTTTGTGAAGAGACAGGAAAGTATGGTTACTAAGTTGCAGGGGGGGGAAATACAAGATGAATCATTTTTCTCCCCCCAACAAGCTCAGATGTACAAAATAACTTAATTTGAGGGGGTTTTTAAAAAAACAAAATTGAGTCAATCTACAATTTTGACAATGCCCGACTGCATGTATGGATGATTGATTTTATTATTTTATTTTAAACACTTGCATCTGCAACCCTGGTGCCAGAAACCAGCAATCTGTGTTGCCCTTGAAGGCTTCAAGCTGAGGGGTGTGTGGTTGGAGTCCCATATACCCCAGAAAGATTGGGGAAGTTCCTAAGGCAGCCGACAGTGACCTCTCTAGATATTTTATAATAGTGATGCTGTGAATTTCCTGGCACCACATTCAACACTCAAATGTAATGTGTTTGACTGTGGCGATCAGATGTGAGCCAATCATGGGGTCTGAATGACTCGAACATCTGCTGAACAGGTTTACATTCAGTTTCTGCAATACTACACAGGTGCAAAAATGGAGCCAAACCAAACAGATCAGCAGCCATTCAATTTGTTAGGGACTGCTTGGACGAACACCAAATGGTGTGAGGGTTTTTTTTAAAAAAAATCTTGGTATTTATTTATGACTGATTTAACTCTCTATTTAACAACTGCTTGTTGAGCAAACACTGGAGCAGCAAGGGGAGGGGAGTCAAACTCTATCAACCTATGTGGGAATGCACTTGTGTGAAAAGCTGATTGAACAGTATTGTACTGTTAAGAAGGAATAAGTTTAAGAAACCCACTGATGATTCACCAACAGGTAGACAAACAAATGAGTGGCCCATCAAAAATTGGGTGCCTGGCTGTGATTCTTGAGCAGGATGTGAACTGAACCAGCAGGTGTTCAGGCATCTCTAATTTATGGGGCAGTTGAATATTTTTAGACTCTGATGATTCCATCATGGGGGGGGGGGCATCATTTGAGTATCAACATACAGTGCCAAAGCAGAGCTACAACTTACTCTTGGGCCCTTCTGCCTATCCTGTGAGCTTGAGCTTCAGAGCTCTGCCTCAGAATCTGACCCTGACAACATAACTGGAACTCTACAACTTGATGTCAGTTGTGGAGTCAACTGAGGCTGTCATACCAGAAGCTGAGGCTTTGGTCACACCAGAAGACAAGACTCACTAGAAAGGACAATAATGCTAGGAAAAGTTCAAGGCAGCAGAGGAAGACCCAATATGTAATTAATTCATAGGGTCAGTCAGAAGCGACTTGACAGCACATAACACACACACCTTGTTGATTAAAGTTTATTTTAAAGTATTTTTTGTAGGGGGCTGTATAGTGATTGTACTATATTTAAATACAAAATATATGTTTTATTCTGCATCAAGGTTTTATGTTATGGTCCAAACAGAAGACTCCAAAGCTAACATTTCAGTTCAGTTCAAGAGACCACAGCATCAAGCAGTGCAGATTGTGGACTGTATATAACAGAAACTCAAGTGTAACAGGACTGTATTGTGTGTCTCTGTCTATCTAATTGCCTCTTATTTTCTTTGATGTAAGTCCCTGAGGTCACAGGGAGCACACAGTGCTGAGTTTACAGAAGTCTATCTCTCAACCAGGAACTGTTTATTTGCATGATTTTTAATTGGATTACACTGTTCTTATTGCATTGTTTTTAATTGTGTATCGTCACCATCATCATTAATATTATCATTTATTTATGTATTCATTTTCATTTATAGTCTGCCTTTCTCACTGGGACTCAAGGCAAATTGTAAGTATGATAAGAACTATTCAATCAGCAAGCACATTACAAAATTAGATTACAACATTTGAATCTAACAGCAAAGATTTATACTAAAACAAAATTATGTGTTTTGACTGGGACTGAAGAACTTGAAAGAAACAACACAAGCAAACATAATAGTCTAAGGCAACAAGACAATCTCTTAGGTAAATGGTATGTCTAATAGATCACCTTCTAAGCTGACCCATTACCCCACGGCTCTGGTCCCTCCATAAGAATGCTGTCCTGAAATTTCCATTTTGAACATTTTGCAAAATGCTAAAAGTGTTCAGGCCTTCCTAAGACTGCAATCACATGTGCCAAAAGATCTGATATAAGCGAGAATGCCCCATGGATCAAAAGGGTGCGACCAGACAGCAACATCTGGGAAGCATCCCGCAGCTATCAGCAACCTGTGCTGCTTTGCTGCAGAAGTGGAGTAAAAAGACACCGGAGAAAATCCTATAGTAAACGGGTTGCAACGGGCCACAGACAGACTTTACCCTGTCTGATCATGCAAGCATGCTTCCAAGCCATTGTGATGGTCTGATCAGGCCATCCTGGCTCAGTGCCGTTCCCTCCTCCCTTCACAGTATGTGCATCATCGCATACCCATAGGGGGCCCTTGGTGAGGAGGTGTGATTCCTCATTTATGCACATGGGAAACAAATGGCAAAAAACACTGACTCAGACGCAGTTGTGTCTGATCACACAGTGACGGGCTGCACCCACAGCAACTAAGGGCTGTGTGATCTCGCAGCCACAGGTCAAATTCCTCTGGAGGGAATAGCCTCACTTCCCCTCCACTTCAACTGGTACGTGTAACCACAGCCTAATAGTATCAGGCAGACCATAACATAATGTGAGAGCAACCACACACAGAGATAAATGAATGGTCAGTTGACAATTTTGCCAATTTGCAGTGTAGAGTAGCAACTTCAAAAGGTTTTGCTCAGATGATGATGAAGAAGAGATTGGATTTATACCTGGTCCTTCACTTGGAGTCTCAGAGCAGCTTACAATCTCCTTTCCCTTCCCCTCTCCACAGCAACCTGTGAGGTAGGTGTGGCTGAGAGAGCTTTTTCAAGGACTGCTCTTGAGAGAACAGCTCTGAATAAAGTTGTGACTGACCCAAGGTCACACCAGCAGCTTTATGTGGAGGAATGGGGAATGAAACCCAGTTCTCTCCCAGATCAGAGTCTGCACTCTTAACCACTACACCAAACTGGCTAATAATGCTAGGAAAAGTTCAAGTGGAGCTGTTGAAGCAGAGCAGAGCAGGAGAGGCAGTTCTGCAGATATGTTGGCCCAATGCCATTAAGGACTTTGTGAATGATAGCTTGAATTCAATTTAGTAATCAATGGAGTGATATACAGATTCTGCTTAGTGTCCAATAGTAGCCATGGCATTCTGTACCAAGAGGAGTTTCTGAGTTGACTTTAAGGGCAGACCCAGGTAGAGTGCATTACAATAGTCTAGAACCTGAACTGGTTTGTTGTTTGTTCTGTTCATGAGTTCAGGAGGTGGTAGAACAGCCCACTCACAACTTAGATATGCCAAATTCACAGGGAGGCTTCAGCAGGCTCTCCTCCACCTGCTCTCCAAGTTTGGAGAAGATTAGATTTGGGATGTCTGAGTTATAGTCCTCCCTCCAATGCACCTGTTTCCAGGGAAACTCACCTCTAGCTTCTCCTTAAATCAGCCACTGTAGCAAGCAATTCTTCCAAACTTACTCTCACATGACAACTAACTCCTCTCTCTTCCTGCTGCAAAGTGAAAGCAGCTGAGTCAGGGTATGGTGTATATATATATATACACAATCTGCTACCATAGAGCAGAATGGGAGGTCTGTGATTGGCTCCAAGAGCTGCCAATCAAGCTATGGACAGCCACTATAGGTGTTTCTAGAGCTCTCCACAAGTTCACCTCCAGTGTTGCCTAAGAATTGATCAAATCAGCACCAGGCTGTCTGGACAATGAACCTCTCTAACAAACCAGACGAACCTTAATGGAAAAAGATGTTTCGTTTTTGGATTCAGGAATGACACAACCAAATGAACTGGTGCAAAACGAACCATGAACCCACGTGGTTCATGCTCAAACTATGTTTCTCGGTTCATGCCCATGTCTAGTCTAGACTCTTTTCCCACTCCTTTATATCAAGTTCGTCTTACCCAGGCCCTAATATCATGATGTTGTGTGGGGCATATGATACAGCTCCAGATCACCAGCTGATGGTGAAGGAGGAAAATGTAGGTTGATGTCAAATCCTAAAACTTGAGCTCTGTAGATGTTAGATTGTGATGCTGCTGAAATTCATAAATTCCTGAACAGGACTTTTTTTTCACCTCATAATGCTTGGATCTAATCTAAGCATCAGAGTAATGCAATTTGCTGTAGCCTGAGCTGCCCTTAAAGACTTCCTGGAAACTACAATGAGTGCCTTTTGGTGGGAATGTTCAGGAGATTGCACCACAGTATTTCTGAGAACAACTGCTCTTTTATGATTCCTCTCTATCCTTAAGATCTGCTGGTAATGTTCTGTTCATATCATTTTAGGTGAATGTGAACTTGGCAGGGCCTTCTCAGTAGTTGCTGCTAGATTGGAGACCCAAGATGTCCATCTTTATCATCCAGTAGCATGTTTTATTGACCTTTAATATTAGTCCTGAATTTAGTGTCTAGAATTTAGGCTGTTGCTGATACATGTTTAATGACTGTTTAGATAGGGTTAAGCAATATTCTGAGACTTTTAAAATATATATTTCTAATTAAGATTGTATTGGCTTTTCTTAGATTATTATATTAATGTCTGAATTTAATTTGTAAGTTACCTTGTCAAGTTTTTCTGACAGAAAGGTAGTAGAAGAATACTGTAAATAAATGAATAAGAGTACTTTAGCATCATTTACCTGATGAATTCTTCCCTGCCTCAGAATAAAAATAAGATTAAGCATTATTAGCATTCAGTCTGAGCCATTCAGTCTGAGCCATTCCATTAGGAATCAGGATCATACTGGAGTGCAACGTATCAAAGATCAGATGTGCAGTCCATGTGTCTTGAGCCAACACTGACACATGGTTAACAGCAAGACATTATTACTTCCTCCTGTTGTTATGCTCTGGTAGCAAATTGTTGCTTCTTTCCATCCATTTTCCCAAACGCAGATGACTGAGTGGGGAAGACAGATGGCAAAACATTGCTTGTAAAAAGACAAGTGGTTATTTGTGGCTTGGATCAGTTCATCATATTAGAAAAGAAAAGCTGCAGCTCTGGACTAGAAAGTTATTTCTTGCAGGAATCCTATCAAGTGATGTGGAGCAGCAAAAAAAAAAATGAAAATCAGTCTGGAGAACAATAACAAGGAGAAGCTGCGAGTCTCATCCTTATACCCTTCTAAGTCCATGGAAGTCAATGGGACTTACAAAGGGTGTAACTCTGGTTAGGATGACACTGTAAACCATATTGTTTTCTTTTAAAAAATATATATATATTAAATATTTATATGCCTGCTTTTTCCTGAACAACAATATAAAAACAATTTTATGAAATTAATATTAAAACAACAAATCTACAAATATTAAAATCAATCTAAAAATGCCCTTTTCACCGTCATTGACACCTGTTTCTTTAACAGGAGACCAAGATTCACGAAGGCTCCCAAGCTCTTAACAGTTCAATTTAATGGTTAAGAGCAGTGGACTCTCATCTGGAAAACTGGATTTGATTTCCCCATTCCTCCACATGCAGCCAGCTGGGTAACCTTGGGTCATTCACAGTTCTTGCAGAGCTGTTCTCTCAAGAGTAGTTCTCTCAGAGCTCTTTCAGCCCCACCTACCTCACAGGGTGTCTATTGTGGGGAGAGGAAGGAGACTGTAAGCTGCTCTGAGACTCCCAGTGAAGGGAGGGGTATAAACTCAACTCTTCTTCTTTCAGCAAAATCTGCACACCATCAATGGTAGGACAAGCCAGTGGCATTTCCGGCAAATATCACTTCTCTTTTATCTGGATTTATCTTCAGTTTTTTCTGTCTCATGGTCTGAGATGGGAAGGCTAGGATAATCAATAGTGGCCTTTTGTGGAGGTGACAGATTGTGATTACATCACTTCCTGCCCTTCACTACCTGAAGAAGTCTCAGAGCAGTGTACAATCTCCTTTCTCTTCCCCTCCGCACAACAGACACCCTGTGAGGTAGGTGGGGCTGAGCAAGCTCTTTTGAGAACTGCTCATGAGAACTGTTCGTGAGAGAACAGCTCTGAAAGAATTTATGACAGACCCAAGATCACACCAGCAGCTGCATGTAGAGGAGTGGGGAATCAAACCCAGTTCTCCCAGATTAAAGTCCATGCACCTAACCACTACACCAAACTGGTTTTCAGGAACTGCTGCTGCTTTGGAACCCTCTGAGCCAACAAGCCAAACAGGAAAGCAAGAAAGGTGGGAGTGAGTTGCTCCTAGCCTCCTGGGTAAAGTTGCCAGTTCCCAGTGGGGGTTCCCATGGTTTTTGGGGTGTCTGCCTGCTGCCAGCCAGCTGGCTGGGGGGAAGCCCCACCCCCAAACCTGGACATCATTACATCAGGGATGTTGTGCGGTGACACTCTGGTTTGAGGGCAAAACTTTATAGTTTGAAGCCAGTTTTACCATAGAGTTTTGCCCTCAGATGCCACATAACATCCCCAATGTGATTACATCACTTCCAAGTGATGTCATTGTGTCAGGGATGTCCCAGAATGCCCCCCAAATCCCCCTGCCAGTGCAGTGAGGGGACCTGGCAACCCTACTCCCGGGAGCCTTCTGGGAGCCTCCTTTATTCCTGCTGCTGAGAAAGACTCAAGCCTATGTCTCCAGACTCAGAGTCACTGGGCTCCAGGAAGCCTAACTGTCCCAACATGGGACTTCACCCCACCTGCATGAGGACACAGCTGAGGGATGAAGAAGGGGCCGCCTGGACTCAGCCCACCCCTACCTGATATCTTCCACTCAACAATGGTGCTGTGTGGGCCCATCTAGCTATCCAGGGCACAGCCTGGATGCTCCCTGTGGAAACCCTATGGAACCCGAACCCAGGAAGAGCTGCTAGGATGTGCCCATGAGAAGCAACGTGGACCCAGGTGATCTCACAGGACACCAGGCCAGTGAGATGCACAGAAGCGACCCAAGAGCCAACCAGGAGAGCAACAGATGCCAATCTACAATCAGAGCAAAGGGAGCCCAGCAGTGGAGGAACTGCTGGCGTGGATCCCCAGGGCAGAGCCTGGAAGGGAGGGAGTCACCAGGAGCCAATGGCCTGACCTGCAGCAGGAGTGACGGCTGGTGGAGCCACTGGGAATGGGGAACAGGGGTGGAAGGGAGGAGTGCAGGCTGGTGATGGGGATAAAATGGGGCAAAGAGCACAAGCCAAGGAGGAGTGCGGAGTGGTCATCGGGTGGTGGAGCAGCTCCTGAAAGAGAGAGAGATAGGGGTCCCATGTCCTTACAACTGAAACTCCCAGGTGGGGCTGTTTTCCTAAAAAGGGCTCCCATGCCCAAAGCAACAGGCCATCATGGCTAAGGCTTATAGCTCACCCTCGTGAACGCACCCCCAGCCCGGGCTGAGCCCACCGGGAGACGGCAGAAAGACAGGTGGACATACTCTGGGGGCGTGACCTCAAAGGGGGAACCTCACACTAACCCATCATCACCACTGCTGGCACAACTCCCAGAGGCTCTGCCTAGAACAAAGCAAGTGGCCAATGAAAGTGAATGGCAGTAGAAGCTGCTGCCATCCAGATAAGAAGCCTGTATGCTTCCCTTCCCCAGCTGTGTTTCTATTCCCCACCTCTTCCAGGGAAAGACAGATTTGTGGCAGAAACCAGAAGGTGGCCGCAGTGGTGATTCTTTTTGTGTAGTGGAGCAAACAACAAACACCCAATTCCATTTGTCTGAAGGCCTCTTTATTAACAGTAACTGTAGGGCAGGTAACCTGGCTATGGGAATAAGGAATAACAATACTTAACTAATTTAGAGTCCAATGACACCTTTAAGACCAACAAAGGTTTATTCAAGGTATGAGTTTTCATGTGCGCACAAAAACTCATATATTGTATAAACCTTTGTTGGTCTTAAAGGTGCCATTGGACTCTAAATTTGTTCTCCTGCTTCAGACCAACACAGCTGACCAACTGGATCAATACTTAACTAAAGCTATTTCTAGAGCTCTAGGCTGGCCTGGTTCTGCAGATTCTTAGTAGGCCCTGCACTCCTGCAGGCTGCTAGCAAGGAGACTGAGAAGAGAAGCACTGAGTCCCTCCTACTCTCCTGCTTGCTCTTACTAGGATGGCCTCAACAGGTCTGCTGCTGTTTGCTGCTGCTGCTTCTTTCCGCTTCCTCAATTCCCCTCCCCCAAGCAGAAGAGGAAGGCAAGAGGAAGTGGGGGTGGCAGAGAGAAGAAGGCACCATTGCCCCAGTCTGAAGCAGACAGACAAAATGGGCAAGAATCTGCAGGCAGGCAAAAGGGGCAGGAACTTCCTTCTGTTCACCTCCATGGGTAGTTGGATGATGAGAAAACAGCCAGGGATAAATGCAAGGTATTGTGTTGCGAGTCGAACTCTGATAAAACCAGGGATGAGATCCAAGTACGGAAAGGGCTTCTCTCTCTTTATCTCTCCCCACCCACCACCTCCTGCCATATCACTAAGCATCTTTCTGATTTACCCTCTTTCTTCTCCAAAACCGCCAGTGCAAGGGGGGGGACAAACACATCCTTTAGCTTTTCTGTAACAAGAAAAAACAACCCCCCAAAGCTGCTGCCACTTGCTCCTACCAACTCTTCAAATTCAGAAATAATTGACTTGGTCAGTATGGCATCCACTTTTCACTTAGGCAGAAAAGCAGTGGCAGGGGAGGAGGAAGTGGGGAGGGGTGTGATAGGGGGAAAAGGGGGTGCAGAAGAAATCAAAGAGGAGAGATTTCCCCTGTGAGTTTCTCTCGGGTCCACACTTTTTATAAAGAATCCTTTAGTACTGACTTCGTAGATTGAAGAGGCTTGAAACTGTCACAGGAAGGCCAGAATTAATATTAGGATGCCACTGAATTTACCGAAGCAAAATTCAAGTCAGATTTGGAAGGTTTTCAAAGAATAACTTAGTAATTCTGAGGGAAGCGAAAAGGGTTCTGATCAGACATGCAGCATTTCTTAGGGGGCTTCATACATTCCTAAACAGCAGCTCAATTACAGCAGAGTAAAGACAAGGGCGGGTATAGTGTATGGATCAGGGAAGATGTACTGAGGAGAAGGGAAAGTCAGCAGACAGAAATAAAAATTGGTTAATAAAAATTGTGTGATATTATTGCTGCAGGAGAGTGTGTTAAATGGCCTGTGAGACTCACAGCCTGGCCAAGCCGGCTGATAGCTGAGGGAGAGAGGCTTCATTCTAGGAAGGATGCCATGTTCTAGTTCCATCTGAGCTCCCATTCCAAAGCCATCAGCATTTGTCTCCTCAAGAGACACCTTTTCTGTGTTAGCTATGAAGGTTTGCCTCAGGCAATTACTTCGAGGATGTAGCACACTTAATAAAAAATAATACCATTTGATAATCAGATTGCTCTAGACAACAGGCAAGGGGGCATATGCCCACCTAGCTTTGTTTGAAATAAACAAGAGCATGAGAAATGTATAGGTCACAGAACACCTTAGAGACTAACTTATTTTATTGAACAAGCATAAACTTTTGTAGACTACAGATGCCAGAAACAGAGTTAACAGTGAGGCTGTTATTGGAATGCTGCCAATTAAATGACCCTCATTTTTCTTTCCCATTATTGGGAAAGAAAAGGATTTGGATCCTCAAAATGATAGATTTCTCTGCCATGCCAGCAGCATGACTGGATGACTGGGTAGAAGTGCCCCCTTAAACCAGAAGAGATCTGACATCAGGGCTTTTTTTTTTGGTTAAGAGATGCCAGAACTTTCAAGAGGGAAATGGCATTTTCAATCTGTATACTGAAAACTCATGAACTTTTAAACATTTTTTTTTAAAATAATGTTGAAGAGGTTCTGAAACTCTGTTCTAGCACGTTCCCCCAGAAAAAAAGCCCTGCCTGTCATAAAGATCATTAAGATTTTTACAAAGTCCTTTACACTATCCCAGCAGCAAGCATAAATCACTGCTGGTCTTACCAGGAAAGGTCAACCACTTGGCTGCTTATGTCGTGTCACAAGCAGAAAATCTAGGCAAATCTGCCATATAAATGCACAGAGAATGATCTCCTCTTGCAGGTTTCATCTGCCACTGACCTTGACTACCACATGGTCTTGGCAATGGAAACTAGCCAAGGAAGCATAGGGTTAGATCCAGCCAACTCTTTCACTCACTATGCAACCCTGGACAGAATTACATCCTTCTAAGCCTAAGGTAAATTTCAGTGTAACATTATGTATGTATGTGCCATCAAGAGGCAACTTACAATACATCACAATTGTATGGCAACTCCAGCAAGGGTCTTTCAATGCAAATGAGAAGCAGAACTGGTTTGCCATTGTCTTCATCTGCAGAAGCCTCCTTGGTGGTCTCCCATCCAACTACTGACCTTGCTTAGCTTCTGAGATCTTGTTGTCTTCCCTCCCAGTGAGCAGTAGCAGAAGGCTGTCCAAGCAGAGGTCGGACAGCCATCTTTCAGAGATGTGGGTTTTCTACACTAAATGAAGGACTATGAGGCCCCTTCTAATGCTGTTTCAATATTGCCACTGAACTTTTCCGTGTATCACAAAAAATATTTGCTCTTCCAATACTGTTTGTTTGTTTTTAATCTCTTCAATCCCTGCATTTGCTCATCTTGTGGCTCCTGCAAATGCTCAAACTAACCATCCTTGAGACTTATCCCTCTTCCGATGGCATATCATGAAATCATGACAACAAAGGAGGCAGCAAAGGAGGCTTCTTATTCCTCCCATTGGATGCTGTAGTGTGAGAAGGATCATTCATCTTTGGAGAAGATAATAAAAAAGTCATGTTTGTAATTGTAACCAAATGCTATTGTGACCAAGTGCTATCTAATGTAACCAGTTGCTTAGATCTATGCCGCTGCTGAAGATTATTGTGCTTGAGAAGATTTCAAGATGGTGGCCCATTCCATCCATTTTGTTGAGAGCCTATTGAGACTTAACAATGTGAACTGAGAATCTGGGAGGAAAGAAAGCAGAAGATTTTTTTTCCCAGCATAAAGCATTAAACTCCACCAGATGGTCTCAGTCCATCCTCTAGAAACATTCTTTAGAAACGGGTCTGCTTTTTCCTCCGTAGGCTAATAATGCTATCGATATATATTTTATCCTTCATTAAAATTGAATAGTTATGTGTTTAGAATTTCCTTTGTGTAGTCAGTTGGGAAGAAACTATCACTATTAAGAGAGAATACCCACAAGTCTAAAGGGCGGAGGGATGGAAATAAAAGCCTAATTTTAATTCTGAATTATATGCATCTGTTCGGTAGCGTGATAATTATTAACTTCTGTTCAAGTCTACAGATGGCCTGGAATAATAAGTGTGTTACTTTTGATACAGCATGCACATTTGTTCAGAGATTTCTTTATAGATGAAGAATCAAGTAGAAAACAATGTTTGCAACTGTGGCCGTCAGACTTTCTGTATTGCCCATATGAACTGGCCTGTAGAGGGACCCCCATGAATTGAAAAGGATGCTGGGACACTTTTAGAGTGCATTGACAGTTCATCCTGGACACTGGACATGTCAATTGGGCTTTGCTTCCTTAAACTCCATGTGCACCAAAAGAAAATAACTAACTCTCCCATGCAGTAGTGGAATAGTGGTAGCTGTCTCTTGCAAAAGCTTTTCCAACATAGCTCACCTTTTTGTCATGGGAGAGTTAGTTATTTGTTAACAAAAATGGCTTAGAAACCACTGTATGGTTCAGTTGCAGAGGATCTGCTTTGCATGGAGAAAGTCCCAGGTTCAATGCCTGGCATCTCTAATTGAAGGGCCCAGGAAGTAGGTGATGTGGAAGACCTCTGCTCAGGCCCATAGCTACAGTGGGGCATTTTGGGGCCCGGCCCCCTGACTTAACACCAAGGCCCCCTGACTTACCATCCAGCCCAGGCACTCCCTTGGGGGGGGGAGTAGGGGGTGTAGGGGAGTGCCCCCTGACTTCTTTAAAGGCCCCCCGAATTAAAAAATCCTGGCTATGGGCCTGCCTCTGCCTGAGATCTTGGTTTGCTGCTGCCAGTCTGAGTAGACCATACTGACCTTGATGGACCAAGGGTCTGATTCAGTATAAGGTAGCTTCATGTGATCATCTGCTATGTCCTCAAATGGGCTAGAGAGCCATTGTGGTGTAGTGGTTAATGCTGGACTAATCCTTGGGAAGACTTGAATTTCAAATCCCTTCTCAGCCATGAAGAGAGGAAGCTGGTTCCAACAGCAAAAAGTAGATGTCCCCTCCCCTCATGAGTCCCTGGGACTCACACCCCCTTGCTATTGCTTAGTTGACAAACAATTAAATTTGTGGGTGAGGGAAGCTACCACAGCCTATGGGATTGGATCCAGAGTTCCATTTCTATTAACAGAAGGCCCTTCCATTGATGGAGCAGGACTTTTTGGCTTTTCCCTCTTGTTGTAGCCCATCTTTAAAATGTTGCTCTTGGGGGACAAGGGGCCTGCCAGACCAGCATAAGGGGTGAGTCTGCAATGAGAAAAAGAAATCAGAGGATAGCCCCCCTTCAACTGATTTAAACTGACCTTGGATCCAACCCAAGGCTTGCAAGACTGGGGACAGAAATCTAGTTAACACTAGATTTGTGGCATGTTTTTAGGTACAAATGGAACAGATGCAGAGAAGCAAGCAATTTGCCAGAGAAAAAGAAGGGCTATAGATTGCTAGACTCAAAGACCTCAGAGATCATCTGATTAACTCAGTTAATATTGGCTATATGGTCAGGATGCCAAGAAAGTGACTGTAAGGATATACAGGTCAGTCTTAGGTGCTGCTATGCAACAACCCCTGATAAGTCAACCCTTGATGGCTCATAAATGGATTCAGCTTAAAAGTATCATGTCTTTGCAGTAATATGATACTTCTGCCATTGGTATTTAATGGCTCATCCACATATGAATGTTGTTGCTTGATCCTGAGATCATAAAATGGCAAAGGTACATGTATAGCAATGCTTATTTTAATCACTTCTGTTTATTTTATACATATGTCAGTGTGACAAACATGGGACTGTTACATCCACTTCAATACATGGCACCTCACATCTTGTAGCTGAATGTGTGAATTTTCTGCTTCGAAAACTACTGCATAGATCAATACAAGAGCTTTTTCTATAGTGGCTCATTCCCAGGAAAGTTTCTGAAAATCTCAGTCACATTTCTTCCTGGATTTTGAAATTTTGAATGACTAACCATGCAATCCTATGTAGTTACTCAAATTTAAGCTCTAGTCTTGTCTCTGAAGTTGAACTATTGATATTTCCCACAGTTTATTTTTCTTTTAAAGAAACCAGCCACCTTTCCAACATTACTTCAGAGACCACACAGTGCCATTTCCCTCCCATTTAAATTCCTTCAGTTGATACGAATTTCCCACTTCTGTGTTGCTGATCAGTACAAGCTCATGGATAAAGCACTGCAAAAACAATCTTGATGCTTGCACAGTTTTATCAAGATCCTCTTTACTGTGGTGTATCAGTAAAACTCTACAACATTTTCAGTTCTGTGCTATCATGCACATATCTGGGTTGCTTTATTGCAGTGTTTCATCAATGCCTACACATGTCATGGTAATCTGTGGGGAGCAGGGGAGGGGCTGAAAACTGCAGCACGTCTTGTGTAATTTGATTCCAGAATTCATTTGAGAAATGTACCTCATAAAACTGGAATTAAGGAGGATTGGCATGCAGTGCAGTGAGAGACAGCAAATGAAAGGGATGGGGAGAAACTGCTCTCAGGAACTCATTCACACATATCAGCAGTCGATGTTGCATTCTCCAGTCTCTTGGTGAACATGCCGATGAGCAGCAGCCCCAACAGAGCAGGAGAAAAGGGGGGGGTTTAAGAAAAATATATTAAGTGACTTTTTCAAAGCGACAGTCCTTTTCATTCAGCTCAAATAGCTAAAATATGGGGAAAATTATCATTTTTAATCATATTTTACATTATACATCCCCCCCCAAAAGCCTTTTCAGTTTCTAATGTATTCTTATACCTTTTTTAACATGACAGCTGGAGGGAAGCACACATATGTTATGCTAATCGCAAAGCAGATTAATAATCTATTTGAGTCTCTGATCTTACCAGAAAATGGGAGAGAGCCTGTATGAGGGTATTAAAATTTGAATGCAGGGGGAATGTTCAGTTTTGGAAGTTTTACAGCATTCATTCCCATAAGAGGGGCCAGTACTTAGTGGTTTTCCTTTTCAGGTAAACTGTTGTTTATTATTATATTAGAAACTCTCCACACTGCCATTCAACAACTGCTGAAGACAGATCATTAAATGAAGCATAAAATACATCGGTTTTGGAGGGGGGAAAACCATAACACTCTTGAAAGGTAAATGTACAAACCTCCATGTATTCTGTAGGATATGCGACCCCTTTAAGCCCCACCCCCGAGCATTTTGGGGGGGCCCAGAGACCATAATTTTACTCCCAGGAACTGACATTCCACTCTGGACACTGTCATCCCAGGCCCAGGGCAGGTTTCTTGTAATCCATTCCACATTTTCATTTCAATGGCTGAGGACAGACTGGTAATTTGCAGCAGGAGCCAGTCCTGGCAAAAAAGCCCCGGAATACACTGTTCCAGGTTTTCCCGGTCACACAGCTCGGACTGATATGGGAGCACACTGGGAGGAGGTGCGTGGGAGCATTCAGACTGCTGGCCTGGAGGCGTGGTTGTAAATGGCTTTTTCCTGGTAAGTCGACTGGATGCCTATGTGTGTATGAGTGCATGAGTGCTCATGCACTTATGCGCCCATACACACATAGGCATCCAGCCGATTTGGGGAGGATCCCACTGTGCTGGCACTGCATTGGGTGGTAGAACGGAACACAGCCAATCATATTGTTGCTCCCTTATGTACAATGCAGGTTGCTCCCAGCTTTTCCACGTAGCATTCACACTGCCGGGAAACGGACAAACGCAGCATAAAGGCACTCTTCGGGGATTTGCTACCACTTTTATCAGGTATCTTTTAAACGCAGGAGCAAAGCGGAACAGCATGGGTTGCCTACGAGTGGGGAATGCTAGGCAGATGTGCCTGTGTGAACGCCCCCTTTAATCCGCTTTTAAGACGTCACTGAAACAGGCCTATAGCAGGGCAAATTGCCAGTCTGAACTCAGCCAATGTTTGTGTGCTGTAATGTATTTCCGTAGAGCCTATACAAGTCAATTGGATTCCTGGGTCATTGTCCAAGGGGTAACATCTCATGCATATAATCACTTGATCATATTGTAGTATAAATCTGTCCAAATGCAAGCAGAACTTTATTACACATTTGGGGCAGGTGTCTGACATTTCTTCTCGTCTGAATTCCTCCCTGTTTTGAAGTATCTGGTCTTTTTTTTTCCAGAGTAAGCCTTGTGCACTGGGAATTCTCATTGAATTTATTTTATTTAGTTGGCATTTGCACATTGTGCAAATGCAGCTTGCCACAGCTTTCACACTCCTTAGTTCTATATGCACCAAGGTTCTTGTACACATTGATAGAAGACTGCCAAAAGAAGGCAGATGCTATGAACATGCACATAGCTGTATCAAGATTTTGTGAGGAGCATTTGCAAGAGCATCATTGTGCATCAGTAAAATGGTACATCACCCACCCACCCCCACCAAAAAACCCCTATACCCACTCATACAAATAACGAGAAAGGGGATTGTTTGAGGTTTTGTTTGTTTTTTTGGAAATGTTTTATTAGTGCGCATTGGTGATATGGGGGGAGGGAGATGGTAAGGGACTAAGGGAACAGAAATCTGTAGCAAACTTATTCTTCAGTTCCAGAATAAATTGTAGATATTCTCATATTTAAAACAAAATATGCAGGAAAGGGAATGCAGAGCAGTCTGAAGCCATGGGATAATGAAGGAATAGAAAGGAGGAAATCCTTTCTTCTCTAATATCTGGTAAAGCTTGAGGCGAAAGCGCTGGCTGTATCTACCCATTGTTAATGGGGCTTGTGCAATTGCACCCCTCTGTGTCATAGGCAGGGCCTTTTCTTCTGGGGGAACATGCCGGAACAGAGTTCCGGAACCTATTCAACAAAATTCTTTTAAAATGTTTAAAAGTTCATGAGTTTTCAGTATACAGACTGAAAATGCAATTTCCCTCTTGAGAGTTCTGACATCTCTTAAAAAAAAAAGTTCTGGTCATAGGATAGAGTAAACTCAGCTGGAGGCATTGTGACCATGTGCATCCCCCTCAAGACACTGTGTTTTTGGTTTTGCATGACCGGCATTAAGCTACTCTTTGATGCACTGAGATTTTAAATGTGTTCTCTTGGGGTGTCTTTCAACTGGATGCTTTAGCCTTTGTAATCTGTGGATACCCACAGTTTGGTGTAGTGGTGAAGTGCGTGGACTCTAATCTGGGATAACCGGGTTTGATTCCCCACTCCTCCACTTGCACCTGCTGGATGACCTTGGGCAAGCCATAGTTCTGGCACAGCTGTTCTTGAAAAAGAGCAGCTTCTGTCAGAGCTCTCTCAGCCCCACCTACCTCACAGGGTGTCTGTTGTGGGGAGGGGGAAGGGAAAGGAGTTTGTAAGCTGCTCTGGGACTCTCTTGGGTAATGAAGGGCAGGGGTTTTGAGCTCTCAGCTAAGAATCAAAATCACTGTACACATCAGCAGTGTACCTTGGAAATGTGCCAATTGAGTGGATAGCAGCATGACATGAGCCCCTGATGACATTAGTTGTCCCTTTGCTGGACAACTGCTATTCCTTCTCTAGCCATGTGCTTGCATGCTGCTGAGACAGAACCCCAGTGCCTCTTAGATGTCAAAGAAGGTTACACTGGCTGTGAGATATGGATAACTTTCTTTTATACCACAGTGGCATCTTAAATGAACAAAAAACCACCAGCCTCCACAGATCCACCACTGCAGATGGCCAGAGGAATGTACTGCATCTTCATTTCATGTGGGATCAGGTGAGGCTTTAACCCTATAGGAGCCCACCTGACTGTTGTGTCTACCCTGGCTCCCAAGTCTTTGCAATTTGTTGCTCAGGTGCAGATTAAACTGCCAGACAGCCCATTGAATTGCCTCCGTGCCTCCCAACCACCAGCCCTGACAGGTGTTTTGTTAAAGAAAGCCCAATATGCTAGCTTCTGAATACTTTTGACTAGCTGCATGCAATGTCATCACCAGCAATATATATAGAACTCTCTCCATGCTTCCCAACAGGCCCTGAATAATTTCTTTTTTGGACTGGCAATAAATCACCGCAGGTGTTGCTCTTTGGGGGGATTATTTCTCTTCTCAGTACTTGACCTTCAGCCCAAAAGTATGATGGCATACCTGAAGCATAGACTAATCCCTAAAAAATGTGCTACCTGTTGTGCCTAATTCTTTGAATATAAGATTCTTGTCTGCTGGTGGCAGCATAACAGAGCTAAATGCTTGCCTCCTGCCTGGATTTGCTAACCCTTACTTTGCCAAATGCAATAGATGACACAATTGACACAGATATTCTCTCAGACACAATGCACCTCTTTTCTTCCACACCTTGGTAAAGTAATTTAGAAGTCAGGAAGGAAATAAAAGAGAATGCAGACAGGGATGAAAAAGAAAACGCTTCTCAGGAAGCAGAAAAGAGAAGAAGCTCTTCATGTTTTTTTTACATTCAGATCTGCCTGGCCATTCTTTTCTCACAAAAGCATTCATCTCAGGTATGCCAGAATTCAAACGATGCTGCCAATTAGTGTAGCTGGGGAAAAAAAGGAAACCCTCTTAGCAAGAATAAGTGGGTAAAGATACGCTCCCTGCACTTCAGATCAAACTGGCAGGACTGTAACGTACGGCCATTTGTCACATTGTGGTAATGTTAGTACCTCTTTAACGAGGTACTAACTTTTCATACTAAGAACCCAGAAAAGTGGTGGACCAATCAGGGACAAGCTGTGAGATGAGCTAGGAACTGCTCTGTCTCCTTCCACTTTTAGTGACAGATTACACAAAAATGAGCTGGTGCCGTATTGTAAAAAGTTCATTGAGGCAGCGGCGAAGGTGAGATTGCTGGAGGCATTGATAAGAGTGTATGTACATTGCAGGAAACCTTATTGAAACGCTGTTGGCATGAGACAAGTCGCTTTTGTGGCATTTGAGAGCAAGGCACTCAGCATGAAGGAAGGAAAGAAATTGGTTTGAATATCTTTGGAAGAATTTCTTTGCAGGTCTAAATACATTCTCTTCCACGATAACCAAAGGATAGCAAATGATCCCCACCCCCAGCCTTCACCCTCTGTTAATTGTGGCCTGCAGGATTTTATTCTAAGCTGGTGGAAGTTTCTAAATTACTCTACAGATTCATAAAATTCTGCTTTTCAAAAATGTATATAAAAAAATGGCCCCAATATTTAAAGCTTTGGATCACAATACAAAGCAATTGATTATTCTATCATTTTTCATTTTAGGATGGGAAGCTGGATTTATAAAGCTTTCCTTTGTTGTGTTGTTGCAAGTGTGAATATTTGAAAGATGGCTGATCTACAACAAGCAGGTGCATACAGAAGGAGGAGGAGGAGGAAGAAATGTTGATTTTATACCCCATTTTTCTCTGCCCTAAGGAGTCTCAAAGCAACTTATAATCGCCTTACCTTCCTCTCCCCACAACAGCCACCTGAGAGAGTTCTGAAAGAACTGTGGCTGGCCCAAGGTCACCCAGCAGGCTTCATATGAGGGAGTTGGGAATCAAACCTGGTTCTTCAGATTAGAATCTGCTGCTCTTAACCACTGCACCACACTGGCACCAATTCTGCACTGACATTTTTTGTCACTCATTTGTCCCTGTTGCCTCATGTTCCCCCCCCCCAAGGTGTTTTGCTCTCTCTAATAGTCCTAGAGGGAGCAAAACACACATGGAAAGGGGGGGGTGGCCCTGCACAGCAGTTAATGCCTTTCATGGACTATAGTAAAATATGGACTGTGCAAAGTATGTTTAAGGAACTGAACAGCAGGGTCACTCACTATGATGCCAGTAGAGACTGCACACTTGAGAGAAGGACACCTTCCTTTCTGTGTTGCTGGTCCAGTGGCTCTCCAAGATTACCAGCCCTCTTACCTGATGGAAGATGGATTGGTTTCATCGTCTGCACAAAGCACCAGACACCATGCCATGCCACAGCACAAGGACAAAGAACTCCAAATGCCATTAGGACCTCCCTCCAACACACACAGGCAACCCCTTTTCCCCTCCTCCATTGACCTGCAAAGCTGCACATAGCTCAGAGACTGTATTCATGGTTGCTTGGCAACTAATTGCTTGCCCATCAACGAACCGGCTAGGGCCATCAAGAGACAATAGCCTTAGCCTGATGACTCATCTCACCTGCACCCAGGTGCCAGTCTCCAGTCTAAGTTTCTAGTTCTCAGTATTGACCATGCCTTAGCTCCCCTCCCCTATTCCTTTCAGCCAATAGTATGTTTTCAGGGACGGACTAACCAGGAGGTGTGACAAGGGGATATGGCCAGTCTCCACTCCCCCGCATAAAAAGGGAATCCCGACCACATGCTCTCTCTCCTCTATGACCCCTATCTAAGCTTTGTCCCTCTTACGTCCAGCTTGCTATCCCAATACTCTCCCTCCATCTTTAACTCTAGAACTGCAGCTAGAGTTCCACATGTTGCCTGCCCGTCCAGGACATGTGCCCTATTTTCTGTTCTTACCTCTCTTCTTCCATTGGAATGGATCATCCAGTGAGGACAGGTAACTATCAGCCCAAACAACGAATTCCAGCTGATGCAACCATGCTGATATCTCTATCTTTATTTTCTGAATATCGTTGATGTGTGAATGTGTATTGTTTGTGTGTGAAGAAGATTTACAATAAAAGACCTTAATTCTAACCAAATACAGTCTCTATGTCTGTTACTGGTATCTCTGGAAGGGTGGGACCTCTGTATAAACTGGTGATCGCTCCCTTAGCTGATTGCATATTAATAACAACTCCTATTTCCCCTAATATTGATAATAATTAAGAGCAACCAGGCTAACAGGGGGGCAATAGGGAAAAATGAGTGACAAAAATGTCAGTGCAGAATTGGTCTGGCTCTCATATCACACTGGCTCTTAGCAGGTAAGTTTACTTGGTTTATGGAAGTATAGTTCCCTAGGCTCAGAAACCTTTTATAAACCAGTTCTACAGACTCTGCTGCCTCTTCAGTCCCCACAGAGTGTCGTGACTGTTGGTTCCATGTAGTCAGGTACCGCCCCCCCCCTCAAAATCTTCCTTCACAGCTTGGAAGCCCTAATTTGTGGCCTCCTTTTTTTTGGCCAACTAAGTTAATCCTTACTGTCCTGGACCTCCCTGAACTCCACCATAATTGGGAGGCTTCCCGCAGGGAAACAGGACTCGCAAGACCTCATTTCTGCCTGGGGTGGAGTGAGGGAGCTCTGTAGCCATCCTGGGTTTCCAGCCCAGCCAAGCTCTTCTTCCTCTATTCTGTATTTTTGCTGTCACCAGAAAACCAATTCTCAGAGTTCCCTTCCTGAAAGTTTGTGTTCAGGTACCCTCTGCTGCTTGCTGCTTAGACAGAGCTCAACGTTTGTGTCTTCCTTTCATTTTGCACTTGCTACCAAGGGCAGCAACACACTTAGCTGAGCACTTTAGGGAAGTAGAATTGAACCATTAGCTCTTCCCCTTTCATATGCATGAAACTGAACAGAGGCTTAATATGGATTGTAGAGATCAGATGGACTGCATTAAAATGAAAAGAATTTTACTAAGAAAATTAAAAGCCCATACCACATCTGCAAACACAACAGACCAAGCAAGGATTAAATAAAATGCAATGAACCACTATCCTCTAAACCCTGACTCTCACATATCCCTACACATGACAATATGAGTAATATAACTCTTGGAGTTGCAAGCAATTAGAAATCATCCATAACCTTGATTTCAGCATCTAGGGGGGTCATTCCCTGGTGAGTTCAGTGCCATGTGCTAATACCTACTTCTTGAAATCAAGATGGAGTCCTCCACCTTGGTGTGTAGCAATGGCCAAGAACCAGAGAAAACTAAGAGAGCTTCCTCAGCGCTCTAATGACTTGTATTGGCCCACTGCCCAGCAGACCATCTTTCTCTTCCTGTGTGCAGTAAATGTCCCCTCTACCTTTTGGCTACTAGATGCTGTATGGCAGGGGTCCCCAACGTGGTGCTAAGGCCATGATGGTGTCCGCTGACATCTTTTCTGGTGCCTGCCAAGTGTTTTTAGGAAGTGGACAGGGCCAAGCAAGGCTTTTGCCCAACAAGGCTTCTGATTGACTATTGGAGACTTGATTTTAAATGTTGCTTTGGCAGCAGCTGCCACCACAGCACAAGGATCTGCACTGTGTTACTGAAATTAAGCTGTGGCAATCATTTTGTGGCTGGCTTTGCGTCCTGCAGCAGCCATTTTGTGGCAGGCATTTTGTTGCTGCACCCACTGTGCCTTGTCAGTGTTCCAAATGTGCCCAGAGGCTCAAAAGGTTGGGGATCCCTGCCCTATAGTTTGGGTTTGACTGTGGCTTAAGTGGGACTCTGCCAGCACATTGTCCTTATCTGCCCAGGGTCATCTACATTTCTGTGGCACTGATTCTGAAGTGAGCTTTCCAACTTGTTTCCCCATTTTCTTCCTGCTAGTCAGCAAAGAAACTGTCATGGCCTCTGTACCTGTACCAAAAATTATCCTTTGAAACTACAAGCTTTGACATCTATTTTCTCTTGCTCCAGATTACAAGACTAGAGCTAATGGGTAGAAATTACAAGGGAGTCGTTACTGGATAAATATCAGGAGAAACTTCCTAATGGTAAGAGTGGTTGAGCAGTGGAACAGACTGCCCTGGGAGGTGGTGGATGCTCCTTCGCTGGACATTTTCAAGCAGAGACTGGACGACCATCTTTTGGGTATGTTGTAGGACTATCTTTCTGCTATGGTCCTGCAGAGTGCAGGGGGTTGGACTAGATGGCCTGCAAGGTCCCTTCCAGCTCTAACATTCTATGATTCTATGAAACCTGGGCTATGAGGTGTTTCACTACACTTCCACATCACATCATGGCTTTCTCTGGGGAAAGTGTGCAGCACTTGGCCATGAGACACTGGTGTGGGTTATGAATTCAGGTAACATCAGGACACAAGAAGATCCATTCTGGAGCATACCATTATGTCCATCATTCTGTTCATACAGTGGCCAACCAGTGGCTATATATGCAGTGACCATATCTATTGCTGCAGCTGAATCATGGACCTTTTTCACCAGTGTCCCCAAGATCCCTCACAGAGTTTAGTTTTAAAATGTTCATACCATTTTAAAGCTATGAACCATCAGAGAAAGTTATTTACCAATACCTTTACTTGAGATGTCATGAACTAAACCTGGGGTGTTCAGCATGCAAAACCACATTCTACCACTGACCTGAGGCCTCTTCCCAAATAATATATGCAGCTTTTTAATACTGAGTTTGATAATTGGTCTACCTTGCTCTACATTGTCTAGTTGAGTGACTTTTTGAGAGCCTTCTTGAGAGATGCCAGGGACAGGATCTGAGATCTTCAGCACACCCAGCATGTCCTCTTTCCACAATAAGGCCGGAAAGTATTCAAGGATCATCTATTTTCATATAAGTGTGTATGTATATTTCAGTTCAAGGGGAAAACACACACACACACGCAAGCTGAAAATATGCAAGGGAGGGATGTAATGTTTCCAGTTCAATGTTATTGCGTTTTTGACATCAATTTCTGCACTTTTGATTCCTTCAAAATTATTGTTATTTGCTTACTTGTCGTTTAGGGATAAGCATTATGTAGTTACACTTGGGAGAAATTTAATATAGATGTATTTTAGCACTCTGCTATTAAATCTAGATATTAAAGCATCTTGGCATATTTACATTTAGATTTTGCAATTTATACTCTGATTAACATAATGCTGTTGAGCCTTTAGCTGGATGAGTTATTCTCCATTTCCCACCTGCTGTTCTGCATATCACACATAGTATTTAATTAAGGGTCACAGCCCTGATAGAGGTGTGCACCAGGGAACTGTACTCCAGTTGTGCTGTGTGCTTGCTTGAGGTATGAAAAGCTGGTGGGGTTTCATTCTGCTTTGGATCAGTGTCACACACTATATATGTCTTAAGACCCAAGGGGTATTGCTCTTCAGTGGGACTCTCAGTCTCTGTGCCATCATGGACAGAGACGAGTTGGAAGATGGGTGATGTACCAAGTCTGTCACATTCTGTCTGGCCCGATAAAGCTGCTGAGTTCTTCATTTCTTGCTTTGACATGTTCCCATTGTGAACCTTTTGATTTGGGCCATTTTTGTTGGTGGTATCCCTAATCTGTTTGTTTTCTGGCATTTTTACATCATGTTTTCTGGCATTTTTACATCATGATGTATATACACAAGGTATATACATCAAGGAGCCTAGGGAGCACAGGGACTTCAGCAGGGCATAATGCCATAGAGTCCACCCTCCAAAGCATCCATTTTCTCCAGGGGAATTGATCTCTGAAGTTTGAGATGAGCTGTAATCCCCAAGTCCCACCTGGAGGCTATAGGGTTGCCAGGTCTGGGTTGGAAAATACCTGGAAACTTTGGGGGTGGATCCAGGAGAGGGTGTGGCTGGGGGAGGGGAGGGGCCTCAGCATGGTACAGTACCATAGAGTCTACCCTTCAAAGCAGCCATTTCCCCCCAGGGGGCTGACCTCTGTCAGCTGGAGATCAGTTATAAAAGTGAGAGATCCCCAGGCACCAACTGGAGGTTGGCAGCCCTAGGAGGCTGGCATCCCTAAACCTTTGGCACTTGTGAGAAATGGCAAAACACCAGACTATTTAACTTGGCAGGGTGGTTCCTTTACTCCATCCTTGAAGCAGGGACTTATGTGAGCTGGGTTGGGCTTAGGTCACAGCAGGGAGGCAGAAGGGCAGTCTGGAAACCAATAGGGTCTTGACAAAAGTTGTCCTCCTGCAGCATAACAATTGTTTAACATTGGAATGTTGAGCGTAAGAGTTCCTAAAGAATCAGACTAGGATCTTGCCCACAAAGCAACTTTTAGGATCATGCATTATGTGGGTATTGCCTACATCAATTGCAATCACATCCCTAAGTGTGTCAATGGACAGCAGAACCACTAATCCTTCTTACTGATGTTTCTAAAGCAGTCTTAGTACCTATGGAAAAAATTAATAAATCCCTATATTGCATATGTAGTGTATCTGTCCAGTACACCCTTTTATCTCTCCTCTTCTCTTTGTATGTTAGCCTAGCAACTTTTTATTCCAGTGCTCAGGCCAAAAAAGTTGCCTTGTCTGCATTATATGCTATTTATACATGGTTTATTTGCCACTTAATTGCAATTGATGGGGGGGGGGAAACAATAAAAATGGTATAAATGTAATGTGGAGAACATGACTCAAATGTACAAAACTGGCTCCAGCGAGTTCAAAACATGGTTTTCAGGTCAAATTAGTACGGTAGCATTTCTGCTCTTGTGTTACTTCTTTGTGTTACAAAACACCCAACAAGTGTATATCTTGTTTTGTGGTATTCCAAAAGGTTTCATTCTAAAAGGCTTAGGAGTGTGGTCAGGATCCATTAAACCATTAGTTGTGGTTTGTGTTTGCTATGGTGTTAGGTGTCAAGAAGAAGCAGGACTCTCAACTCAGCAAATCCTGTTCCAAATATTTCAGCAGTGAGGAATCCAGAATCTGACCTGAAGTGCTTCTTGCATATTTGATGCTCAGAAAAAGGGGGCACTATCTATGACCTGAGAATAGATTACCACAGGCCTCCAATAGAATAAGCAGACACATTTGGCTTTCAGTGTGTTACAAAAACTTGCTCCAGAAACTTCAATTGGTCCAGAATGCGACAGCATGGGTCCTTACTGGGACCCTGTTGAGAGCATATATATAACCATGCTCTACCAACTGCACTGGCTCCAGCTTGAGTACCAAATAAGGGCCCAGGACAGACTGGCAATTTGCCCCGGTAGCTAGTCGCAGCAAAAAAACCCCGGATTAAACAATACCGGGTTTTCCTGTCCACACAGCGGGGGCCGCTGCCGGAAGATACAGGACGGAGGCGCGCAGGAGCGTTCAGACTGCCACGACGGAGGCATGCTATATTCGCCGTTTCCCCATTAATTCGGCTGTGGGTGTATGTGCGCATGAGCGCATTTTGCCGATTTTTTTTTTTTGCCCTGCAACGCCAGCACCACATTGGGCAGTGGAGCGGAGCGCAGCCAATCACACCGCTGCTGCCTCATGCCCAACGCGGGTTGCTCCCAGCTTTTCGGCTGCGCGTTCAGACTCCCCGGAAGCGGAGAAACGCGCGACGAACGCAGGCTTTCAAGATTTGCAAAGGCTTTTATCAGGTGTTTTTTTAATCTGGCAGTGAAGCGCAAGAGCACTGGTAGTCTACGGGTGGGGGACGCCAGGCAGATGTGCCTGTGTGAACGTTCCATTTACTGCGGTATTGAATCGTTGTCAGCCCGGGTTCCATCCCGGGGCAAATTGCCAGTCTGTCCTCGGCCAAGATTCAAGGTTCTGAAGGCCCTAAACAGTCTGTGGGCATTGTATCTATGAAACCACCTCCTTCTATTTACCCCTCAGAGAGCATTACACCTGTCAGGTAACAACCTATTGTTGTATAAACACACACACACACACATACACAAACTTGAGGTTCCTGGTCTTGAGGAGAAGATTACATTTTGAAATCTAAAATCCTCTGGGTTGCACCAGTATGGAGCAAATATGGCTCCTGCATACTCTCTCATGGCAGCTGAAAATATTGAATTGCCACAACTAAGTTGTGCTGCTAAGATGAAGAACAAGATAGATGACCATGAGAACATCACTCCCCTCCCCCAGTCAGGATGCAGGCGGAGGTGGCTTTGTACCAGATAGCAACAGCAGACCTAACTGGGCAAATCCTGGTCTCTTGAAGCCCAGCTAAGAAGAAAGGGGCAATGATCATGCTGGTTTGGCTTCCCCCTCTGTTCTCTTCAGAAGCATGTCATCCTCACTCCTTACCCCCTACAGCAAGGCTGGGCTAACTGGTTTCTGCTAAGGGAATAAGAATTTCCAGGTTTCCATAAAATAAGCACATTTAGGCCTGTTGTGTTGGTGTAAGAATTTTGAAGGAACTACATGTGTTCTTTGGATATGTGAATTCTAATAAAGGTTACTAATTTACGATAGCAGGAGCAGTGAGTTTTTTCAAACTTTCACCAGTGGTTAGGCTATCCCCATGGATGAACATTGGGCCATACAGATAATTAGGGAAATATGCTGTAAATCATTTCTCAAATAAATGCTTTACACAATTTAACTCAATTCAAAAACTGTGCATCATCATTCCAAGGTATGTGGGCAAATGTCTTTCAGGATCAATGTAAGATTTGTTTAGTCTAATATTTGCACCTAATAATGTCCAGCCAGAAACTACTGGATAAAAGCTAGGGATGAGACAAACATCATTGCAAAAATTGGCAGGCAAACATGCCAGGTTAGACAGCCATAATTACTTACGTGCTGAGCTTCAGATGTCATTGCCTGCTTCACCACTAGGGGTGTGAAAAATGGTATTTTTCAGATTCCAGTATATGGAAGCTGAAAAAGCCACTCCTGAAAAGGAGGGGGACCTCTTGAAATTGACAAAAGAGACTTGAAACTGACAGAAGCAGCTTGGCAGGACAATAGAAACCCCCCAAGATGGAGAAAGGGAAAACGGGGGGGGGGGGGTGTCAGAGTCTGCAAACACTAGCTTCTGATCTTCCCTGTTAATCCTGAACATTTCTGGGATCTTTTGGGATGATTTTTTCAGGATCCCCCAAAAAATCCTGAATATATTTGGGATGCTTACTTCTATATTTATATATCCCAAATATATAGTTTTACCCAAGTGCACATCCCTACTCGCCACTGTCTGTACTGAATAGGTGTCGAACATTCATTTACTTCTTAATCCACTGACTCTAGACATTTTTTTCTTATAGGAAGACCTCTAGTAGTTTTTTTAGGGGAACCAGGCAACAGACAGAGATTGGGGGAGCCCAGAATGGGACACAAACAGAAAATTTTAAGAACCCACAAGTAGTCAATCTTTCAAATATTAGCTTCTCTGAAACAGAACTATCAGTTTTGAGGAAAGGTTTTTCTTTTGTTCCCATACCTCATCATGATCCTTTCCGAATGATGTCTGAAATACAGCATATGTTTAGAAAGATCGGACTTGCTGATTTTTCCAAGGACAGGAATGCAGTTGACGATGCCCCACTTAATAATGTGTTTTAGACCCAAATCTACTTTTAACACACCCCTCCAACCTAGAGTACTGGTCTTTCAAGAGCTTGTAGAGGAAGAAATTAAAGAATGTGAATGTTCAAGGTTGCCCCTCTGGCATAATTTAAACAGACTGGAACAGAATATGTTAAAAAGGCTCTGTACTTGCAGTGAAGTTATTTTTAGCCAGCAGATAAGGGGGATGCAGCAGTGATATGGGGCAGAAGTGATTATATTATGGAGGCATTCAGACAGCTGAACAACACCAATCACTACAAAAGGATCACAGAGAATCCTTCCTGTATAAACAGAAAAACACTGTTAGTATTTTAGAGGAATCACTACTGGAGGGCTATAATAATAAATCCACATATGACTTCTTATTGGATACCGAGGGTAGAATGCCACAGTTCTCTCTCCTGCCTAAAATCCATAAAGGTACCTTCCCAACTCCCAGCTCCGAACAATTGTCTCAGGCTGTGGCTCAGTTTTGGAACCTCTGGCAATATACATCTTATTTAAGAGACACAATGGATTTTCTCAATCATATTAATAACATTCAGTACTGCTATCTTTGTCACTGTGGATGTTGTTTCTTTATACATGAACATTCCACAAGATGAGGCTCTGGATCTCTCGCAGGATGTTTCAAATAAGAGGAAATGCTTTTCCAGCCCGCCCCCCCACATATTTTTATGCCAACTTGGCTGAATTATGTTTGATGAAGATTCCCCCACCACCACCATTTTCAAGAAAAAGTCTTTTGGCAGATCTCAGGTACAGCCATGGGGTGTAAATTTGACCCAGAATTAGCTAACTAGTTCATGGACAGATTAGAAAACACCTTCATCTTTCAGAGGGATAATATCTATAGGGACAGCATCATCCTCTATAAAAGATATTTGGATGATGAGGTTCAGAGGAGAGCCTTATCTAGTTTGGACAGTATATTAACATTATACATCACTATATTAAATTTGAAATGCTATAGGATAAGTCTAAGATTAACTTCTTAAATGTTATGATTTAAAAGGAAGGTATTGAATTGCATACTGATGTTTTCAGAAAACCCATGGATGCTAACTCTTTTTAGCAGGTGATAGTTTCCATCCTTATCACCTGGGGAGAAATTTACCTTTTTCTCAGATGTTAAGGATTAGAAGAATTTGCAGCCATGATATAGATATTTATAGACAAGCCAACATCCTAATGGAATAATTAAAGGATACAGGATATTCTTCCAAAATTCTCAAAGTAGCCTTTTATAGAGTTTAGAAGACACCAAGAGAATCTTTATTGACACCTAAGATTCTTAATAACACAGACAGGATAATCATTCCATTAATTTATGATGGCACTTATACTGGCTTGAGGAATATAGCTGAAAAAAATGATACCTTTTGTCTGAAATCCCTAGATGTAGATCAAAACCTCTATTTGCTTTCAAGAGGGCTGAAAAACCTAAATATATGTTGGTCAGGAGTACACTTCAGACAATACCCTGGCAGGGATTGGACACATCCCCAAAAAGGTTATTTTCCATGTGACAATTGTTCTGTTTGTGGCCTTTGCCTTAAAACCAATGTATTCCAAAAAATTTCAATGACCAGAAGTTGCTATATTAGTTAATTGTAACTCTAGAGGGATCATTTATTGTATGCAGTGCCTGTGCAATTTGTTGTATGTAGGAATGACAACACAACCAGTTAAAGTGAGAATATCTGACCACAGAAGCAGCATCAGACAGCAAAGATCACCAGCTCCACTTGTGAAGCACTTCATGTCCTTGGTCATGGACCTTAAGTTCTGGGTCACAGAAAAGCTGCAAGTGCACTCTTCACAACAAATTTGACATTTGAAAAAAAAGGAGTCTTTTTGGATCTTCATATTGGATACTCTGGTGTCAAGAGGTTTGAATGAAGAAACCAATTGGCTGTGTGTCTGATGGACTTTGCTGCTTTTTGGATTGAGGAGTGCACGTAGGCTGATGCAATTTTCCTCTCCCAGGTGCTGTTGATTACCAATGTGTCATTGTTTCTCTCTCTCTCTCTCTCTCTCATCACATTTCTCCCACCCCTATCTTTTCCATATAGTCAGGGGGGTGGACTATCATAGTGCTGATAATTGAACCTGAGCACGCCATTGGAGCTTTGAGCATTGGACCTAAGCAGGGAAAGAAGCAGGGAAAGAGGACACATTGTGTTTTCAGAAAAGGGGAAATTGGTACATGAAAAGAGTGACCTTTACAGATAACCTGAACAGCTATTAGGAAAGTATATGCAGAAACACTGTAACTGAAACCAAAGTACTTAGTCAACCATCTCTCACTGATAAAAGGCAAGAATTTATATTAAAAAACCTGCTACTCTGTCAACTGAAAAATATATGGTTTTACCAACAATGTTTACCCAGCCTTTCCAACTCCTGACTACCTCATACCATCCCTGCCTATTAAAATACATCTTTATTCTAGTTCACTGTTACACAGTCTCCAGTGCCAATTCCAGGGATCTAAAAAGAGGGCTCCTGTTTTCTCCTGACAAGTTCCTGGGCAGGGCAAAAGCCAAATCAGATTTTGTCACAGAGTGGGACATTCAGATTTATAAAGCCGCAAATATCATCACACTACCTGGGGGGGGGGGCAGCTCAGCACTTGAAGGGAATTAAGAATTTTGGTGGGAAAAATCTGCATTACAGTGAAGAAGAAGCTGGTGTCTGTCATACCCAGCCACACCATTTTGGAATGACTGAAGTCTCCAGACCATTTCCTTCTAACATTTTTTTTAAAGTTCATAACAAACAAAATTGGGGTACAACATTCCAATCTTTCTTTTCCTCTGTTAAACTACCTTACACATAAACTAATTCTATATCATTTTCCCACCTACTGTTATAATATAATGTTTGCAAATATATAAGTATACAGTTTCTTTTATTCTACTATTATAAGTTTTGTCTAAACATATTTTTAAATTCTTTCTTTGGATATATAAAAAGGCATAATTCTTTATTTTCTTCTGAATATTAATGTAATGGTCTTATTCCATTATCAGACTCAGAAATTCCCTCAGAAATTTCCCATCCCTTTTGTAGCTTTCCTCCTCTTCTTGATTTTCTGATTTCCCCTCTTAAGTGTTAAAGTCTTAATTTTGTGTCTTTTTCCCTTATAAGTGTAGAAATCTTCTGAGTATAAACATCTGTACTCAATCTTTAGAGTAGTTTGTGGATCCAAGTGTTGGTTTCTTTTCTCTCTCTGAGGTGACATGTGGCTCCTTATTTTGGCAGTTTCATCACCAACGGTTCTTTTATAAAGTCTCTGGTACACATTTGTGGAAGTTTCATTTCTCTTTATAGGTGCAAACTCCATTCTGTGGATCATGTTGTTTGTAAGTTTCCTCAGTATCCTCTACACAGTTGTGTCTTTTTTCCTCCTCTTTCCAGGCTATCTGAACTGTTTCCTTCTTAGATTTTGCATCAGAATGTCTGTTTCCTCTTGTGTAGAGTAAAAATTTCCCTCTTTACAACTACTATAATTGTATTTTGAATTAAACTATGCAAATCCTTTCAAGAGACCTATAATAATCCAATGCTTATAAGTTCCATTGTATCTGAAAATAGAGCCTCTGGCACTGTTTGAAGTTTATCTGTGTGATCCATTTTTTCAACAATGAGTTAAAACCAAAGGATTTCTAGAAATATTTTCCAACAAAGGTTTACAATGGCACCATTCTAATAGGCATATAATCAACAACAATAAGCATATATCAACAATTGTTATAGTCATAACATAAGTCAGGAATTTTATCTATTATTTACATTTCAGGACACTGAGATCAGAACAAAATGGAGATCCATAGTTTCAGCAAAGGAAAACATAAAATTGTTATGGAATATAACAAGCAAAAAAAAATCAGGGTAAGTTCCAGTTTTCTTTTTCCCCTTGAGAAATCAGGTCTTCATATTCCATTTATTTAAAGTATAAACAACTTTAGTCCTTCTTTCAGGGTCTTCATGTTGTTCCAACTGCTTTCTTTTTATTTCCAAACAAGGGGGGAAAGGGGGAGACAGTCTCTGTTTCTGTTCACTAAGAGTCAGAGTCAAATTCAACTAGTTTTTCTCCATTTATACTTTATATTCCACAAAATACAGTTTTAAAAAAGATCTTTCTCTTTATTTTCTTTGTCCAAGAGGCTATTTGAGAAGTTGCTTTGAATTCTCTTCATAGCCACCAGAAAGAAAGGAGGGGGGAAGGGAGTGAATTCTTCACCCTTCCATTCCATTGTCTTTTTAAACTTTAAAGGGCCTTAACAATGGATAGTAGATTTTCTGATATTGTTGCTCACGGTGTTATGCTTCATCAGTGTTATAGATGAGGTCCCAGCTTCTCCACTCTCCATCAGGGCAGTCACAATTGCACACAGCCATGTCTGCATGGGCACTCTCAGCTGGCTCCTGTGTTGAGGTACATTCAGATCTTCACCCACTCGCTGCCACTTGCACGGGGGGGGTGTGTCCAAATCAAGCCCCTTGCAATGAGCTCCTCTATGGAGAAGTCATTGGATTTCAGGAGCCCCCAAACCCCTCTAAGGAAGCCAGCGATCCGGTCAACACTTGGGAGGGCTTCCCAGTGCAACCGTTCTCATCATGCCAAACCCCCGCCTCTCCTAGACTATTTCCAAAGGAAGCCCCATGTAGAACAGATTGTGGTAATCCATCTTAGATGTGTTTAGAGCATAGATCACCATGACTAGATTACATTTTTGAGGAACAGTGGCAGCTGGCAAACCAGCTGGAGCTGATAAAAAGTGCTGTGTACTATGGAGGAGATCTGAGAATCCATTCATAGGCCAGGATCCAGCAGCAATCCCAAGTGATGGACCTCCAGGACAGGCTGACTCCACAGTCCCCGAGCAGCTCAGTCTTTTCTGGGTTAGCCAAGCTGACTTGGTTTTTCATACCAGATCATTAAATGACATAGTGGGGATGATTACAATATGAACTGTGCAAAAATATTTATGTGTGTTAAGTGCCATCAAGGCACTTCCAATTTATGGTGACCCTATGAATTAATGACTTCCAAAAACATGATTTCTTTAACAGCATTGCTAAGATCAAGATGGGTATCCATGTTTGTCTGTAGCAGTAGAAAAGAGTTAGAGTCCAGTAGCACCTTAAAGACTAACAAAATTTGTGGTAGGGTATGAGCTTTTGTGAGTCACTGCTCACTTCTTCAGTCTTTAAGACATTGTAAGACTTAAAAAAAAAAGGTTTATAAACACTGGCTTATTGATTAATTTGCTCACTATTTATTTATGCAATTGGCTACCAAGTAAGCATGCAGTGACAACTGGTCTGTGGAGGAGGGAAAACTAGGGCTGCGATCATACGAGCCTTTAGATCCAACATAAGTGCAAATGCCTGACGGATCTAAAGGGAGCAATCAGACAGCAACATCTGGGAAGCGTCCCACAGTCATCGGCAACCCGTGCTGCTCTGCCACAGAAGTGGAGTTAAAAGACACCAGGGGAAGTCTGGTAGTAAATGGGTTCTGATGGGCCATGGATGGACTTTCCTGTCTGATTGCATGCTCTCAAGCCATTGGGATGGTCTGATAAGGGTATCCTGGCTCAGTGCCATTCCCCCCTCTTTGCAGTATGCACATCATCACATACTCCATAGGGGGCCCTCAGTGTGGAGGTGCAATTCCTCATTTATGCACATGGGAAACAAACAGCACCCCCCAAAAAAAGACTCACCCACAGTTGCGTCTGATCACACAGTGACAGGCTATGCCTGCACCTACAAAGGGATGTGTAATCTTGTAACTGTGTGTCAAATTCCTCTAGAGGGAATAGCCCCACTTCCCCTCAGATTTAACTGGTGCATGTGATCACAGCCAAGGACTCCTTGGGTTGTGTTGAGAATGTTCACGTGTGACAGACTGTTCTGTTTTGCTCTGTATTGTTTGGCTATACTGTGCTGTTTGAATACACAAAACATCAAGCCTGTTGAACAGGCCTGAGATGTTTGCAAATAGCTGAACTGCTGACCAACTTCCTGTTCAACAGATCCTTCCTAAATGAAGTTAGTCTATGCTTTTATTATGCTTTAGAAAAGAATGTGCAGTGCATAATAAGTCCATTATTGTGCCCATTATTATTATGAGAGTCTGAAAAAGTAGGGTTATGACCTTACATATTGTACATGGCTCTTGAGGATCCCTAGCTTCATAGAGTTTACCATATATATTAGCACATAGATGGAATTACAATGTTTGTACATCTTTATTTTAATTTATGCGTGTCCTCACTTTTGGGGGTGTACATTTCAAGGTTACACATTTCTGTTCCTTTTGGTTACTATGATCAGGAATGAGACAAAACAGGAGGTGGACAGTTTCATTAAAAACAGCTTCTTAAAAAACACAGACCATGTTTCAGCACTCATTTGGGGATCTGCAAAATGGGACAAAACTTCCATTCAGAATGAAGGCAGGGAGCACTGATGCAAATATGCAAGTGTATTTTTGCATATTAAAACCTTTCTCATGAGTTTCTGGTTTCGGCTCCTTGCTTAGCAGGCATGCACCGGTGACCTCTACCTTTTGACCAGCCAGCCTTCACTACAGGTACTCTGCCTCCCCAACCAGCCCGCAACCCCCAGGATCCGGGTCCAGATAGAAGGGTCCCCCTGCACTGTGTGTCTTGGGATCACACGGATGTGTGTATGGAATTCCCCAGGGTTTTTGATGGGGCTCTGGGTTGTTATAATGGGACCCTGGTTTCCTTGCAGCTAGACCCCCAGGTGGCCCCAATCCTCATGAAGTTCCACCGTGCCCCGATAGCCTTACAGCCCAAAATAGATGTGGAACTAGACCGTTTGGTGGCTAAAAGGGTCCTAGAACCAGTGTCACATGCGCCATGGGAGACCCCCATTGTAACCCCTGTAAAGCCCAACGGCAACGTCCGCATCTGCATGGACTATAAATGCACACTGAATAGGGCCCTCCACGACCATTCCTACCCAGTTGTGAGTCATGTGTTGGCCACCTTGCTGGGAGCCAAAATCTTTGGAAAGTTGGATCTCGCACAAGCATACCAACAACTGCCCATTGATGATGCCACCGCAACCACTCAGATTACTGTTACGCATAGGGGTTCATTTAGGGTGAAGCACCTACAGTTTGGGGTGAGTGTGGCCCCAGGGATCTTCCAACAGTTAATGGACTCTCTGTTGAAAGAGATCCCTGCAATGATGCCATTTTTTGATGATGTTCTCATCACCGCCTCCCGTCTCTGTGCAGTCCTCAGCTGTTTCAACGGAGCGGGACTGAAAGTCAAGAGGGAGAAATGCCTGCTTGAGGTCCCAGAGGTGGAATTCTTGGGGTTCTGGGTTGATACATCAGATCTTCATCCGGTGAGGGACAAGGTGAAGGCCATCGTGGAAGCCCCTCCACCATCGTGCAAGGTGGAGTTTCAGGCGTTTTTGTGACTATTGAACTTCTATCACGCCTTTCTCCCCCACAAGGTGGCAGTAGCCAAACCCCTGCATTGGCTTTTGGACAAGTTGGCATGGTGGGCATGGGGCCCCTGGGAAACAGCTGTGTTCCGAGGCGTAAAAGCCCTCCTAATCTTGAACAAAGTGCTGGCCCATTCCAACGAGTCCCTGCCTGTGGTCCTCGCTTGCGATGCTTCCCCCTATGGCATGGGTGCAGTCTTGGGGCACATTCTCCCTGATGGCCAAGAGGTCCCGGTGGCCTACTACTCCTGGACCTTGTTGGCTGCTGAGAGGAGTTACACGCAGATAGACTGGGAGGGTTGGCAATAGTGGGGGGGGAGGGTAAAAAAGTTTCATAACTTTGTGTACGGATGCCCCTTCACTATTGTTACCAACCACAAGCTGCTTCTTGGCCTGTTTGCTGTGGACAAGCAGACCCCCCAGGTGCTCTCACCCCGAGTCCTCCACTGGTCTCTCTTCCTGGCGGGCTACAACTACCGCCTGGAACATCTCCCAGGCAAGGCGATGGGGAATGCCAATGCCCTCAGCCAGCTCCCACTCCCCTCCATAGACACCGACCCTATCCCGGCCCCTGGGGTCCTCTTGCTTGAAGGCCTCCTGGAACAGCCCCTATAAGCCATGGACATCACCAGCTACTTGGCTCACAACCCGGTCATCTCCCAGGTCTTGGGCTAAGTGGTAAGGGGGTGGCCCGCAGCCACCATGGGCCCAGAATTCATGGCATTCGCCACTCACAGGGATGAACTGTCAGCTCTCAAGGGATGTCTCTTATGGAGGAAGAGGGTGGTCATCCACAATGCCCTGAGGCAAAGAGTCCTCACTGTACTCCACAAGGCCCACCTGGGAATAGTCCGGATGAAGGTGATGGCCCAGAGCTATGTCTGGTGGCCAGGGATAGATGCAGAAATCAAGTCCTGGGTGCAGCAGTGCCAGACCTGCCAGGCCATCAGACTAAACCCGCCAAGCACCCCCCCCCCAACCATGGGAGTCCACCTACAAACCGTGGTCCCAGCTCCACATTGATTTTGCTGGCCCATTCCAAGGACTAATCCTCCTAGTCACGGTGGGCTCTTACTCTAAATGACTGGAAGTAAGTCCAGTCTCCACCACCTCCACGAAGGGAGTCATCCACACCCTGCACCAGATCTTCACGCCCCATGGCCTGCCAGACATGATCATCTCTGACAATGGGTTGCTGTTCATGTCCACAGAATTCCAGGATTATCTCCAGAGGAACATGATCCCACAAGTAAGGTTAGCCCCCTTCCACCCCGCAACCAATGGGCAAGCGGAGCGCTTGGTGTGCACCACAAAGGAAGCACTCAGTTGAATTGTAGACAGGGACTGGGAGTTTCAGTTGGCCCACTTCCTCCTAACTCAGCAAATGATGCCCAACCCCATCACCAGCCTCTGCCCCACAGAGCTCCTGATGGGCCGATGCCCCACTATCCTGTTGGACCGGCTGCATCCGGACCAGGCGCCAGACTCAAGAAAGCTAACAGAGCAAATGGAGTCTCCCAGGGGTTTCTTCCTGGAAGACTCCATCTTCATCAAAAACTTTGGTAAGTGTCTCCCGTGGCTGGTGGGCCGGGTTGTCAGAGCCACTGGTCCCATATCGTATGAAGTCTCAACAGAGGACAGTCAACTCCTTAAAAAACATGTGGACTAACTGCGGAGGTGACAGCTCCCGGCGGAAGGAGAGGCTCCCCTGCAGCCAAGGGTACCAGAGCTCTACACACCAGACACAGACATCCAGCCAACCCCTCCAGCCCCCGGAGAGGCACCAACAGTAGAAGTGACCCCAGAGATGCCAGAACCTGAGGAACAGCTGCTGCTGCCACTGCAACCAACTGACCCAGAAAATCACCCAGAGCCCATCATAAGCGAGCCCGTCCCAGCACCCCAGTGCTCCCAGAGAGAACATAAACCACCAGCCTACTTGCAGGACTAGGTGACATAGGCTGGGTTGGAACTATGGGGGAGGGGTGTTATGTATGCGGATCACCACTAGGGTCCGCCACCTAAGTCCAAGAGCTAGGTACAAAAAGACAATAGGACCTAGGATCCTAGTCCACTTGGAATCCACCAATGAGACATTGGCGGGAAGTTCAAACCCACCAATGGGACTATGGGGATACCAGGTGGGGGTGTATATAGTTGGCCCTTGCTGGGCCGTTTGTGTTGTGTGTGTTATGTGAAGTACAATAAACACATCTGAATGTATGTCGTAGTCCAAGTCTCCATGCGGCGAACCCAGTACTTTACAAAAAGGCACCACCCTAAGCCAATTCCACAACCCACTGACTAGCTGTATGAGGTAGGTGAAAAAACATCCCCGACTTGAGCCAATCAGCCAGGGATCAAAAATTCCTACCTGGCCCTGAAAACCAGCGACCAGCAAGAGCTCATGTAGCAATCAGGGTGAGAGGGTGGACCAAGCTCCAAACGGTGGATGAAGATGGTGGGTTAACAGTCCGGTTCCACCCCCCCGAGCAGGGCATGTGAGCTGCTCGCCCACATGCCTGCTCTTCCTCCTTCAAAGGTGGCAAAGGCGTCCCCTGGCTGTATGGTTGGGCCATCAGCTGGTGGGGCCGAATTATATGGGTTGCGTATAAAAACTCTGACACGCATGCACAATATGAATGAATCTGCTCAACTAACAAGACTTAAAAAGTCAATGGGAACTGTTGGCAAAAATATAAACAGATATCAAAAGAAGCGAAATAAGAACAGTGGTGAAGAAAGAACACTGGCTGACAATACTAAGCTTATCAATCAGCCTCATTCTGTGCTTCCCTCCCCAAAGGCAGGTCAGCGACTTCTCCTAGAGTCATCATTATGATTCAGTTTATGTAGATATTTCCCCACCTCTTCTCAAGGGTTCGGAATAGGTTAAAATATAAATCTTTATAATTTCAAATAATTCACGCAGAAAAAAAATGACCTAGTTTCTTTTTAAATATATATATATATATATATTGCTAGCTTGTATAGAAGAAACTTGGGAGTTTGGTGAATATTCAAAAGGAAATTGCTACAGGTGTGAAAAGGTTAATGAGTGTGAGTGACACAAAACAGTTTCAGTGATGTCAAAACAGAGTACCTGAAAATGGAACATGGAGAGAGTGTGTGAAAAATAATTAACTTGAAAATAAGCTAAGGTGGAGGAAACTTCTAATTATTAACACTGAACATGATGCTATTAGATGGCACATTTATTCCCACCTTTTAGTTGTTTAGAAAGCTGTCCTAGTAATAAAAGATTGTTGCCAGTGAATAAAATAACTTGTTTCAATATTGGACCAATTTACTGTTACCAGCCTTCACTGGGGGAAGTTCCTGGAGATTTGGGGGCAATACAAAGAGAGAGATCCTGTGCCTGAGTTGGAGTGGTCCGAGGGCAGGGATCCCGCTCCCGACCTTCAATGGGGCACCACTCATGCCAGAGCCAGAGGTTAGGAGTCTGGGAGTGCTCCTAGATGCCCCCTTAACAATGGAGGCCCAAATAGCAGCCACTGCCAAGTCGGCCTTTTACCATCTTCAGCTGATCAGGCAGTTGGTTCCCTTCCTTGAATGCAATGACCTGGCAACAGTGATCCAAGCAATGGTCACCTTGAGATTGGATTGCCCTCTACATAGGGCTGCCCTTGTCACAAATCTAGAAGCTGCAGCTGGTGCAAAATGCCGCGGCCAGGTTGTTGATGGGAATCCTGATTTGGGAGTGCATCTGACCTGTGCTAAAGATGTTGCACTGGCTGCCTATAGCATACCGAGTACACTTCAAAGTGCTGGTACTTACCTTTAAAGCCTTTTATGGCCAGGGACCTGCATACCTAAGGGACAGCTTTTCCCCATATGTTCCCCAGAGGACGCTGCAATCTGGGAACCAGAACTGGCTGGCTCTCCCAAGCTTCAAGGAGGCCAGATTGGTGGCAACTAGGGCCAGGGCTTTTTCGGTGGTGGCTCCACTCTGGTGCAATGAGCTCCCAGAAGAGACCAGGGCCCTGCGGGACCTCTCACAGTTCTGCAGGGCCTGTAAAATGGAGCTCTTCCCCCAGGCTTTTGGAGCCGTCACCACTAATACCTCTACCACCAACAATTGATATCTATGTTGGCGGAACCCTGACCCGCTGGTCCCTTAAGTACTGCCTGAGCCATTTTCCCAAGACAGCTGAAGAAGGCCAAAGAGCTGACTGTAAAATGAGGAATTTTGCTAGCACTTTACTATGTCTGAGTTTTAACACTGTATTTATATTAATTTATGTGATTTTATGTTATTGTATTCTTGGAATTTTATTCTGTTTGTAAGCCGCTCTGAGCCGGCCTAGGCCGGGAGAGTGGGATACAAATCTAATAAATAAATATAAATAAATAAATATACTTATGGTTCAGTTGTCCCTTCTCTTTTCTTGATTGGGTATGGAAGGAAACAAAAATACTCTGGCAATGTATCTTGCCTTTTCTTAGAATCCCCCCCTTTTTTTCTTTTTGGTATTTGGTATATGCTGCCTGGAGTAACACAGAACGATCAGAGTACAATCTAATTTCTATTGACTCCTAAGAAGCACTTGATACAGTCCCTCTCCTCCAAATCATCTTACAACTCACACTGACCTCTGAGGAGCATTGTAATAAGGAGAGCCTCTTTCTCAGTTGTAAAGTAATTCCAAGTGACTTACTTCTCGTGTCACAGTAATTACCCCTGACTTCCACTGCATATCTTAATATCTTTTCTCTGCCATACTGACTTTAGGCTCATTATCTCCTGGCCCATCAAAAGACAATGGCTCCTATTTGCAACTATCCCCTGCAAGACCTTTAAACACTCACACACATCATATGCCACAATCCAGAGACTGTGTGAAGTCCCTGTCCTCCAATTATCAGAAAAGATAGGGACTATCCCCCTTATTCTATGTGTTCAATACACAGATGACCACCTGTGACCAAAGGAGACCTAATACAGATAGTCAAGACTTTTTATGTGATACAAAAATAGAAGCCTGTTATTGTAGATACAGAACTTCTGGGTCCTCTTTGGTCAGAATGGGTGGGCAGCCCTTAATCTGCTGTGTTTTGCATGGACTTGATGAGTGCTTTCTGTGGACCAGGATGTTTCCATTGTCAAAATAATATCAGAGATCACCATGTTCTTTTTAAAAGTGAGTGTATGGGGTGGGAATAAACTCCTGTAATCCTACAAAAAAAAAGTTCTCTTCTTATACAGAAAGCACAGCATGGTAGCTGTTCTCCCATGTCTCCCTTTTCAGCTGCTCATAGGAAAGGCCTTCAACATGATCACTCCCATTCAAATGTTAATGGAACAGACCGAGGTGAAATCCTAGGGAGCAAAACCCATGCCTTTCCTGTAATTTATTTATCTGAGAAATTGATTCCCCTTCTTTCCAAAGGGCTGCCTGTGGTGAGGTACAATCAAACATATAAAGGCAACACAGTAAACCAGTTTCATAATCCCCAGACAAAATCTGAGACCAGGTCCTTCAGAGACATACCTTGAGCAATATTCACTTGAGAGAGTGTCCCATGGAATGCTTAGCGTGATACAGAAGGCCCTAGTGTCCAGGGCTGGAGCTGTATACTCCCCCAACCAGAGACTGCTGCAGATAAGAATGCAACAATGATGGAAGCACTTCAATTGGATGCTGCTTCCCCAGCTCAGTGATAGCCATTGGAGACTAGGATGCAGAGATGTGGGGGCAATGTCATTCTGACAGCATGATGACACTTCCAGGGCATACCTGGAAGTGACAACATTGGCATCATGTCATTGAAGCAATGGCAATTTTCGGTGCATTTCCTTACCCCCCAGCCAACCTACCAAGCAATGGCAGGGCTGCCACTGTGAGATCTTTCACTATAGTGGGAGATCTGGCAGTTCTAGACCTGTGCATGGTGCTACACCACTCTTCAAAATGGATGGGAGGCTGGCTGGAAGTATACAAGAGACCACTTATGGAAGCATGGAACAGCAGGGGTCAGTGAAAGACAGAGGAGTTGGGTAGTATTAACCCACACTCCTCTTTTGACTTGAGGCCACAGGGCTAGCCAGGGATAGACTGAGAATAAGCTCTGTTTTGAAGGGAGTGGCTGGTCAGACTTAGACATCCTCTTAACATCCAATCTGAAAGAAGAACTGGCTCAGTATCCCACTGTATCATATAGGATCTGGGGCAAAATATACATATTTGTATAAGGACCCTGGCTTAGCATTGGAACACATGCTTTGCATTCTGAAGGTCCAAGGCATTGGGAAAGACATGCCTTTGCCAGAACCAGAGTCAGATCAGACATACTAAGCTAGATGAAGTTTGGTGTACTGGTTAGAATGCTGGACTAATATCTGAGATGCCCATGTTTAAAATCCACACTCTGACAAGAAGCTTACTGAGTGACCTTGGGCCAATCACCTTCTCTCAGACTAACCAATCTCAGTAGAGTTGTGTGAAAATAAAATGTGGAAGCTTCAGTGATATGCTGTCCTGAACTCTATTGAGGGATGGCAGGATAAGAATATACTGCTTAGACAGGTGGACCAGCAGTCTGACTTGTTATAAGGCAACTTCATATGTTCACATACAGGAACAGTGAAAAGTATTGACAGTTTGGGTATAGAGCCATGAGCTTGTCATTTGTGACCAAACATGCATGCATGCATGAAAATACTGGGAGTTTTAACCCAATGGGAATAGCACAGGAGATGAAATTTTCAGTAATTTCTATATGCAGGACAGCTTTCTGTGGAGATTTCTGAGCTCAGAAACAGAAACTTTGACAACATATAGAAACTGAGTAACTCTTGCATCTTTACTGAAGAACAAAAACAAAACCTAAGGAATTCTGGGATATGTTCTAAGGATTCTGGCAAGTTATTTTTGATTGGTTTACTTCATGCATACCCTATCATGTTTCCATCATGCAACTCAAGGTGCATCTACACTAAGTTACCAGAAGATCTCTCACCCAGTCATTGGCCACACTACTTTCTTAGCTTCCAGAAGGTGGGGACATCCTGGGGTTGCCAGTTCCAGGTTGGACAATTTCTGGAGATTTGAGGGTAGAACCTGGGGACAGCAGGACTTGAGGAAGGGAGGGACCTCAGCAGAGATGTGATGTCATACAATCCACACTCCAAAGCAGCCATTTTCTCCAAGGAAATAAATATCTGCAGTTTGGAGATCAGTTGTAATTCTGGAAGATCTACAGGCCCCACCTGGGGGTTGGCAACCCTACTGCATCCTGTGTTTTCCAAACATAGCCTTGTCTTACATGACATGACTGTTGTTAAGTATTCATTGTGTGGCAGAAACTGCAATGACGCTAAACATTGATGAGTTACACCGCAGGGATTCTGTTTCAAGGGCTGAATTTGTACTATCTGCTTTTCACCTATTCTAAACTATGCATCTGTTACGAGGCACCAGGGAAGTGATTTCTTGAAGTGAACAGATAAGAATCTTGAGCGGCTCTCCACTTTGTGGCTGAACATGAAAAAAAAAAAAGATGGTTTTAATTCTTGTGTCTCAAGTCTCCTTGCAATAATAATATATATAAAAAGTTGACATTCACAGCATTTTATTACCAGGGCCCAGAGATTAAAATGTGCCCTCTCGAGTGTTGCTGGCTGTAATTCAGTGTATTTGTTTATTTAGACGCTGGAATAAAAGAGAACACCCCCCCACACTGTCCTTTATTTGTCCTTTCTTGCAATCTAAGCTTATCATGCTGAGGGGAAGAGAAGGTAATTTTCAGATAGTTACATCTCAAAACAGCATTTTTTAAAAAACAGATTGGGGGCTGTAATGTTAGTTTTTTAGACCCATAACCTAGAAATATCTCATAGCAAGGCTATTTCAAGGTGTCTTCTGTGGCTGTTTCTTTTGGAAGTCAGGAGATATCAAAGGATCACACATGCATGTTTATGCATGTTTGTTGCTTGATCCCTGCACCATCATATGAGTGCTTGCCATAGGTGAGTTTACCAGATCTTCATATGGCACAGAGGTGGTGCTCCCTGCTCCTTACCTGACAGAAATTGCACAAACGGAATGGCAGAATCAAGTGCCAAATCATACATTTATGATTCCTCTTTTCCTCCATGGCGTTCAGAGTGGGAACACATCATTCTTCTTTTCTCTATTTTATCATCACACAACAACTCTATGAGGTAGGTTAAGCAAAGAGAGACTGACTGGCCTAAGGTCAGCTAGAAAGTATTGGACTGGACAAGGATTTGAACCTGGGCCTCCCTGCTATCCCAACCGCTATATTGTGTAGGCTCCTGTTGTCAACTCTGGCTAGGAAAAATGCACAAGAAATTGGACAATGTACATGCAAACCAGCCCAACATGTGTTTAAAGACAGAGATCAGCCCCCCTCCCCCCTGTGGTTCTGATTTGGGGTGCTGTGCATTTAGTTTTCAAGCAGCTCTGACCAGCAGTGTGCCTGTGTTAGTTCTCCACTGGACAGTAGGCACTAGCATTAGACTCCTCTAAGCATGCAGATGATGTGGCGGGCATCTTACTGGATGAGTGGAGGGTGTTTCCCAAGCACCTGCCTTTCAGCAAAATAGTGGCTAATCACAAATGTAATTTGTAACATGTAAAATAGATTCAAAAAATGTAGCTGCCTGAGTCCCACTTTGGGCTGGACCACCATAACTTCCTCCTCACAATTTCCCCATCAGAAATGACAAAAGAAAGAAAGAAAAAGAAATGACTACCTAACACAGTCATGCCTAGGGACCAGTGTTCCCTCTAAGCTGAGTTAGTATGCGCTACCTCACAGTTTTTTTAGCCTCTAGCTCACAGGTTTTTGTCTTAGCTCAGGAAGGATGGCTCCAGAGCAAACTAATTTATGCAGTAGCCAAATCACTTACTCACAACTGTAATGCCAGTAGCTCACAAAGCAGAATTGTTGCTCACAAGACTCCACAGCTTAAAGGGAGCATTGCTAGGGACCCATATTATATCTTATCTCTTTTTTCCCCCTTCAGGGGCTTAAAGTAGCTGGGTGGGAGCCTTTTCAGTCAGGAACATGGCACCGGGGGGGGGGTTAGATTCCCCATCATCAACAACTACTACTACTACTACTACTTCTCAGAAAAAAAATACTTTGTGGGTGGATGTGGTTCTAAATGTAGTTCCAGAAATCTGTGCCAATTTATAAACAATCAGCAAGGGTTGGTTTGCCTCAGCTAATAATTTTTCAAAGGACAGGTGTTTTTTTTTTTTTTTAAAGTCTCCTTTTCATTTAAAAAAGTCTCTCTTTCAAATAAGAAAACAGGTGCTTCAAAGACATCAGGGCAGCTAGGTTTGCCAACCTCCAGGTGGGCATTGGTGATCTCCAGGAATTACCACTGACCTCTACACTACAGAGAAATGTTTCCCTGCAAAATGATTGCTTTTTGAGTCTACTAGGACTGGTAGCCACTCTCTAGGGTCTTAGGAAAAGATGTTTCACATACTTTGTACCTGTTCCATTTAACTGGAGGTGCCATAGATTAAGCCTTGAAACTTCTGCACTCCAAGCAGATACTTTACCAACCAACCATGTTATCCTAAATAAGAATTCTCTTTTAACTACCATGACTATAAGCATGGCAGGATCTTAAGTGGGATATTAAGGAAGCTGTTGTTCATTTAAGGAAGGCGAGCAAGAGTTTCTGAACTTGAAACATAAATGTTCCTATTCGATATATCTGGTAGTAACAATTCTTGGGCACTGGAATATAGAAAGACTTTGAGATGTACAAGAGGATTATGTTTAGGTTATGAGGAGGAAATTGCTGATTTCCATTCATGTCATTGAAGCCATACCTTGGAATTTGGAAGTCTCACCTAGCAAGGAAAACTGACTACAGAGCTGCTTGAAAGGGACCAAGAAAGACTTCCAGGTGACCACATGAGGAAGCTTTTGTAAATACTAATAAATTGGCTCTTTAAAATATTAGGATGTCAAAGACATCCTTGACTGGCATCATAAGTAATTCGGAACTGACAGACTACAGAAAGGCTGCTTATGCAAGAGGATTTAAAAAAAAATTAGAGGTGTCATTTGCATTTAAAACTAAGAGGCCAGTAGACATATGGAAAGATCCAAATACAAGGCAGAAATATAATTTTTACTCCAAACGCATCCACATTCTAAATCCATCATTTTATTTAATCACTTGCTTGATCACTGTGGCACTCTACCAACGTTCACCTTCTAAATCGCTGATGGTAAAGCCTTAGATTTTACACAGAACCAGCCTTTTTTCCCCATTACATATTCAACATCTATTAAAAAGGCACAATATAAAGCTGCATCTTTATTCCTGTGCCATGGAATGATCCCATAATTCCAGAGAGATGCTAACCCAATTCTATGACAGGCAGTGTGGCATAGTCTGAGATGGAGGAGTTCGGCAGAAGAGTGGAGCCTTAAATCTCAGGTGACTTGGTGCAGCAAATTGGTTGCTGATAAATTCACTGTATGGTGTCTGTCGCATCTGGCCACATGCTGAGGCCAGCATCACTGCGTACATACCAGGGCACAGAAATATAAAATAGTTGCATCACAGTAAGGGTGCTAATATTACACTACAGATTTATATCGACCTGATTTACTATACTCCATAGAACTATGGGAGTGTACTGGTCCTGGCAGAAGAAATGTAAGGATCTGTAACAGAGAAGTCTTCACTTTAGCAGATGTTTTATCCAGTGGAACTGATCTCTATCATCTGGAGATCAGTGGTAATTCCAGGAGAACTCCAGGCCCCACTTGGAGTTTGGAAAATATGTTGCTTTATAATTCTCAGGATTCTTTGGGCAATGCCATGACAGTTACAGTGCAGTCCTAAGCAGAGTTATACCATTTACATCAATGGATTTAGAAGGGTGTACCTTTGCTTAAGAGTGTACTGTTAGTCTGGTATAATAGTGTTAGAAGTTTCTCAGGTAGATCTGCCCTTATGAGTAACATGCATGCTAAAGTACAGCATCGTGGGAAAACAGGACCACTGAAACTACAACACCAATGATAACCAGTTGTAAAAGCAGGGGTCTTTTTTGGGGGGGAGTGCACCAGAGTGCAGCTGGGGCAGCTCAGGAGCCAAGCCCTGCCCCCAGCCGGAGTCCCCAGAGGCTTTCAGGCAGCTGAATGTCAATTTCAGCTCCATTATATCCTATGGGCCATTGAAGTCAATGGTGAAAACATAGGGTATATTCTGGGGGCTGGAGGGGAGGGGGTTAGAGGGAGAGGCTCCAAACTCACAGGGTAGCTTATGGAGCCTCTCCCCAAGATACCCACCAAGTTTCAAGAGCGTTGGACCAGGAGGTCCAATTCTATGGGCCCCCAAACAGGTTGTCCCCATTCCCTCCATTGTTCTCTATGGTGGGAAAAAAGTTACTCTATGGCTGTGAGAGTTGGACTATAAGGAAGGCCAAGCACCGAAGAATAGATTCTTTTTAATTATGGTGCTGGAGAAGATTCTTGAGAGTCCCTTGGACTGCAAGGAGATCAAATCAGTCAATCCTAAAAGAAATCAACCCTGACTGTTCCCTAGAAGGTCAGATATTGAAGCTGAAGCTCAAATACTTTGGCCACCAAATGAGAAGGGAGCACTCACTAGAGAAAACCCTGAATTGGGAAAGATTGAAGGTCAAATAAGGGGACAGCAAAGGATGAGATGGTTAGACAGTGTTATCAAGGCAACAAACATGAAATTAAGCAAACTCCAGAGGATGATGGAAGACAGGAGGGCCTGGTGTAATGTGGTCCACAGGATCGCAAAGAGTCGGACTCGACTGTGTAACTAAACAACAAAACCATGCCAATGAAAGAGGAGAGGGGAGCTCCTTGATAGGCCGGTCTATGAGGCTGAGAGCATACAAAGAATGAGACAATTGAGGATGTGGCAGGATGTTATGTGAGTCCATCTCCTAGTGTGTCCTCAGTTCTGGACTTACTCAAGCTGCAAAATGAAGTGAAAAACTCTTGAGGTGGTAGAATGGACTGCACCATTCCAGACTAGTGGGAGATCACTCCCTACATCCGGAAAACTGGCAAGGAACAGTGGAATATTTCTCTGTGATGCTAGTTTTCTACTTGCGAACAGTTTTGTATATGGGGGGGGGGATATTTTTTTAAAAAAACTACTGCTGTAAGCAATACAGACAACTCTGTCATCTCAGGATTCTTTTGCTTCATTCTGCCATGTATGTATGACAGATCTTAGAAGAAGCTTCCCACTCTTTCAAAGGAAGCACATTTGTATATATTTGCATATGCACAGACCTAGAATGCTTCAAAACCTGCTGACATGTATGCACATGGAACTAGTCTGCTGATCAGAGAAGATTTCAGTAGGTACCCTAATTGTTCCAAACACCTCCGGAATAAAGAATTAATGGAGAAAGCTGTTCCATTATGCTTTAGCTTCCATTGTGTAATTGAATTAAAAGATATTGCATCAAAATAACACACAAAAATGCTGTTCTGAGCAAATCTGACTTGACAGCTGATGAAGTAAGTGACAGCCTTGTATAAAATATGGTAGTTATGGGTATTGGCATTCTCTGGTAATTTGAAAGAGTTGTACATATTTTATTCTACCAGATTTATCATGGAGGAGGGCGAAGACGACCAGACTGACAGATGTGGTGCATCTGAACCTTCCATTTAAAATGTGAGGGTTGAAGGAATCCTCTCTCTTAAAAGCTATCAACTATCTTCAGCTTGAGAAGGAAGAGGAGAGGAGAGGAGAGGAGAGGAGAGGAGAGGAGAGGAGAGGAGAGGAGAGGAGAGGAGAGGAGAGGAGAGGAGGGAGGGGAGGGGAGGGGAGGGGAGGGAGGGGAGGGGAGGGGAGGAGAGGAGAGGAGAGGGGAGTTTGGATTTTGTGTAGTTTGATGTACTGGTTAAAAGTGCAGACTCTAATCTGGGAGAACCGGGTTTGATTCCCCACTCCTCCAGTCACAGCTGCTAGATAACCTTGGGCAAGCCATAGTTCTGGTCAGAGCTGTTCTTAAAAAAGAGCAGTTCTCTCAGAGATCTCTCAACCCCACCTACCTCATAGGGCATCTGTTGGGGGGAGGGGAAGGGGAAGGAGTTTGTAACCCACTCTGAGACTCTGAGTGAAGGGAGGGGAATAAATCCAATCCCCTCCTCCTCCACCACCCTGCCCTTCACTACCCAAAGGAATCTCAGAGTGGCTTACCATCTCATTTTCCTTCCCCTCCCCTATGTGGCTGAGATAGCTCTCTCGAGAACTGGCTTTGAGAGAACAGATCTGAAAGAACTTATGACTGACCCAAGGTCACATCAGTATCTGCATATAGAGGAGTGGGAAATCAAACCTGGTTCTCTTAGCCATTATTATTATTATTATTATTATTATTATTATTATTATTATTATTATTATTATTATTATTATTATTATTACTACTACTACTACTACTACTACTACTACTACTACTACTACTACTACTACTACTACTACTACTACTACTACCCCGCCCTCCCGCCAAGGCGGTGCAGGGCGGCTTACATAAAACCATAAAATTCACATAAAATACATAAATACAATTCATATAAATACTGTTTAAAACCATTTATGTATGTTGGTAACAAAGTGCAGAGTGTAGCTGGCAATACTATACCAAACTGTCTCTCATCACAGAATGGCATGCCCTTTAGGGTCCTGGGGGCATACTAAAGCACCTATATTCAGGCTGGTGAAATCTCCCTGTTCCCCCCTTCTGGTCCTAACCGCTGCACTGGGCAGCAGAGGGAGAATTGGGGGGGATGACTATGAAGTGATGCCATGGTAAAACTATAAAGTTTGAGGAGACTGCTGGAACATTGCAGTGATGCCATGATGTCACTTCTGGTTACAGAATGGGAAGTAACACCCAATCCTCCAGAGCTCTCAGCGGTTGCCAGCCATTTGCTGGTAACCCTAATTCAAGCCCTCTTAGAAGTCCAGAAGGATCTGGGCCTCTTCCAGATTTTGAGCCCCGTAGCCATAACAGAATGGCAACAAAAAAAGAGTGAGAGAAGCCCTGACCTGGATACTCCAGTCAAGCCTGATCTCATCAGATCTTAGAAGCTAAACAGGGCCAACTCTGGCAAGTACTTGGATAGGACACCTCCAAGGAATACCAGGGCCATGATGCAGAGGCAGGCAGCAAGCCACCTCTCTGAACATCATTGGCTCCCAGCCCCACTAGGGGTCGAAAGAAGTCAGCCATGACTTCCAGGCACATGCACACACACACACTACCCGCCAAAAAAAGAGTGAAACAAGTTACAAGACTTAACAGGTGCCCCTTAACAAGGGCTGTAGGCCCTGCCTATATTACACTTATGGAGAACTAACGAGAGGAGGTGTAGCTTGATGATAGTGCCAGCATAGTGTAATGCAGAGATGTCAAACTCATTTGTTACAATGGCCGGATCTGACATAAATGCCACTTCGTCGGGCCAGGCCAATGTGTGACATAAAATGTAATGCCAGGTATAGGAGATATAAACTTTATAAAGGACACAAGCAAACCCAATTAACAATATTATTTTTACTCAAAGTACAAACAAAAGCAATTGATTCCTAGCAGTGAAAGCAACTGATTTACTGGGGAACCTACAAAAGGCCCAATAAGTATATTTAATCATATATAAGACTAGTTCCCCCCCCAAGGGATACCATAAAAGGGGGAGTACCTTACATTTCCATACATACTAGTTGCTTGTGGGGCAGGTAGGAGCCCTTGACGGGCTGGTTCTGCCCCCCAGGCCTTATGTTTGACACCCCTGGTGTAATGGTTAGATAATTGGACTAAGATCTGGCAGACCAAAGTTCAAATCCATATTCTGTCACAGAAGTTTGCTGGGTGATCTTGGGTCTGTCTCTCTTAGTCTAAACCTACTTCATGGTGTTGTTGCTGTTAGAATGAAATGGAGGATGGGAGAACAATGTTGTTAGCTGTTTTGGGTCCCCACTGGGGAGAGGTCTGTCTGTCTGTCTGTCTGTCTGTCTGTCTGTCTGTCTGTCTGTCTGTCTGTCTGTCTGTCTGTCTGTCTGTCTGTCTGTCTGTCTATCTATCTATCTATCTATCTATCTATCTATCTATCTATCTATCTATCTATCTATCTATCTATTTCTTTACCTAAGAGCCTGAAGAGCCAGGTGGAGTAGAAAACACTAAGCAAAATGGACCAGTGATATGACTTGGTATAAGGCAGGCAGCTTCTTAAAGAGAGGGGCCCATGGCTTAGTGGTACAGTACATGAAAAAAGTCTCACATTCAATGCCCATTAAGTCCAAATGCTGGCCAGTGCAGACAAAACTGAGCTTGATGGACCACTGATTCTAGGCTGAAGCTCCAGGATCTCCAAATAAAGAGTCCCAGGCCAGAAGTGTTGAGAAATAGTTTCTCTACCTGAGCAACTGTGAAGTGCTGATGTCAGTCAGAGACAATACTGAATCAGATGGATCAAAATTCTGACTCCACAGAAGTGGCCCCAGACATGCATCCTTTGCTCATAATTAATGGGAACTACCCACAAGTAAGTTGACTGGAGAGACCCTGACTGCTCCTCATTAGTGAGAGAATAGCAGCTTCTTAGGTTTAAATATGAATCATATGTAGCACTTAGCTGTTTTCTTGAAAGATCAGGTCAGAGCATAAATCGCCTTTAATAGTGTGATATCTTTCTCAGAGAACGCTTGAAAATTGTTGCATGCTTTATGCAAATTGGGCCAAGACTAATGAAATAACAAATCATTCTAAATCGCAACATCCAGCTTACCCTTCATTTCCCATTTGAATGTGAGAGTGCTTGGTTTGGTAGCAGAGCTCTGTGCTTCGGGAAGAATTAATTTGGTTCTGCATGTTTCTGTATCGGCATACATAATTTCATAATAGATATTTGTGAATTGGCCTTGGTCTATGAAAATGGAAAATCCATTAGGAGTGCTAGGGAAGGAAATAAGTAGAGTATTAATGAAATGCTCAAAATGGAACCAGGACAGAAATTAAATATTGTTGCGATACCAGAATTCATGATGGATAACTCACCATTCAATAACCACATACTCATCATTCAATAACCACAAACCTCTATCAACTTTGGGAAATCCATAAGTTGTGCCAGCACCCACACACCCAGGGAAAAATGAAGCCATTATCAGGTTTGGGTTAAATTAGTTTACTTAAATGACTGAACTAAATCATTGAGTAATTAGTCTAGTTTTAGGGTGACATGCATCTAGGCAACCCAGAGTTAGTCTTGTTTGGGTAATTCCAATTTTTGCTGGCTTTGTTTATCCTTGTACCAACCCGGGATAAGCTACATGACAATGCTATGACACTTACATTGCAATCCTAAGAAGAGTTATACCATTTACTTCAATGGATTTAGAAGGGTGTACCTTTGCCTAAGATTGTACTGTTAGTCTGGTATAACAGTGTTAGAAGTTTCTCGGGCAAATCTGCCCTTATGAGTAACTAGGAATAAGGCCTGTGGTGGAAATAAGTACAATGAGCTCTAGAAAGAGGTTCTGGAAGAGTGCCCCGGCTTTGGGCACACAGTGTGAATTTGCTGTGGTGACCTCAGCAGGGTATAATGACAGAGTCCATCATTTTCTCCAGAGGAACTGATCTCTGCTACCTGAAGAGCAGTTGTAGTTTTGAGTGATCTCCAGCCCTCACCTGGAGATTGGCAACAATTGTTACCCAGGAGGAAATGGCTGGTTTGGAGGGTGAAGTCTATGGCATTCTACCTGCCTGAGGTCCAAACCCTCCTCAAACCCCACCCTCCCCAGGCTCCACCCCTCAAATCCCCAGGAATTTCCCAACCTGGAGTTGGCAACCCCATCTCCTTCCCAGCTAACCATCAACCTACTGTTATCTGCCCTTCTGACTTCAGCTGACTTCTGCCCTCCCTCCTGCAGAGCAGTTGTAATTCTGAGTGGTCTCCAGCCCTCACCTGGAGATTGACAACAATGATTCCCCATGAAGGACTGGCTGGTTTGGAGGGTGGAGTCTATGGCATTGTACCTGTCTGAGAACCCACCCCTCCTCAAACCTCACCATCTCCAGGCTCCACCCCTCAAATCTCCAGAAATTTCCCAACCTGGAGCTGGCAACCCTATCTCCCTCCCAGCCAATTGTCAACCTACCATTATCTGCCCCCTGACTTCAGCTTTCCATCTCCTCCCCCCTCCCTCCTGGAGAGCAGTTGTAATTCTGATTGATCTCCAGCCTCCACCTGGAGATTGGCAACAATCGGTCCCCAGGATGGAATGGCTAGTTTGATGGGTGGAGTCTATGGCATTGTACCTGTCTGAGGTCTCACCCCTCCTGAAATCTCACCCTCTTCAGGCTCCATCCCTTAAATCTCCATGAATTTCCCATCTGGAGTTGGCAACCCTAGCAGGACTGGCCCCAATGAGTTTTCTCCCAAAGGCCAAAACAGGTGACAGGACCAAGCTTGGTTGCCTACCAACAGGCACTGAGGGGAAAGTAGGGTTGCCAGCTCTAAGTAGAAAAATACCTGGAGATTTGGGGGGTGGACCTGTGGAGAGCAGCATTGGGGGGTGGGCAGAAGGATTCAGCAGAGTATAATGCTATAGGGTCTACCCTCCAAAGCAGCCATTTTCTCCAGGGGAACTGATCTCTGTCATCTGGAGATCAAATGTAACAGAGGGAGATCTCCAGGTCTCACCTGGAGATTGGTAACCCTAGGGGGAAGTCAGCTGCACAGCAGGGGGTTGAAGAAAATGGTTTGATGGCCACTGGGCCAAGATTGGCAACAATAGTTTCCCAGGAGAAAATAGCTGGTTTGGAGGGTGGAATCTATGGCACTGCACCTGTCTGAGGTCCCACCCTCCTCAAACCTCACCCTCTCTGGGCTCCACCCCTCAAACCTCCAGGAATTTCCATACCTAAAGTTGGCAACTTTATCGCATCCCCTCTCAGCAGCCTTTTCCTAGGCAAAATTCTGTCTTTCTCATGAACAGGGAGCAAAGCAGTTTACTTCATTCTTTTTGGCTTTGTAATCTGTACAGCAACCCTGTAAGGTAGGTTAGGCAGAAAGTCTGTGGCTGGTCTGAAATCACCCAGGCAGTTTCCATAGGACAGTAGCAAGCAGCCAGGGCTAGTGATGCCATGCCAGTCAGGAGGCATGAAGTCACCCTGAGAGTGCTGGCAGGCCTAGGGTTGCCATTGCCAACAAAGACAAATTGATGCAAAGGAGGATGGAAAAGTCTCCATATCTCTATTTTGCCTTAAATTGGTTTTTATGCCAACAGAGTGAGAAAATGCCAGAGGCTCTGGTTGGGTGACCCATGGTAAATGCACCAAACAATTCCTAAAGATTTTCCAAAACACTACTGTGTCGATAAATCATTTTCTACACTCACAGCATCCCCTGCCAGAACACAACTCATCCCCAGCACTTTGAATTAGTACCAGAGCTTTTTTTGCCTTGTGGTATTCTGCTTGTGGTGTGATCTGTCTTTTTTGTGGTGTTGCATGGTTGTGTTATTGGGTTTGTTTCTTTTGAAGGGGAAGTGTTGTAAGTGAGGACATATTTTACCTCAGAATACAACAGGTTGTATAAGCAACTAACAATTCCAACTGTCTTGTGGGGGGGGGGAGTTTGAGGTGCGGAATGGAGTGAAGTTCAATCAGCTTCCATATGCAAATGAGCTTGAAATGCTGGCCCACTCAGAGAAGAGTGGCCTAGGCTGCAGTGGGTGGGAGAGAACTCAGGCAACACAGCTAACATAAGAACATAAGAGAAGCCAATGTTGAATCAGGCCAATGGCCCATTGATTTGCTGATGATACAACCTTCCTCTCGGAAACTAAAGAAGACCTAGAGTACCTGATCAAGAAAATCAAAGAAGAAAGTGAGAAGTTTGGCCTCTTCCTAAACATCAAAAAAACCAAGTTCATGACCACCGAGAAGAAAAGAAATGTCAAAATAGCAGTTGATGATGAAGAGATTGAATGTGTGGAAGAATTCACTTTCTTAGGTTCACAGATCAACCAAAATGACAAATGCAGTCTAGAAATAAAATGCTGAATCACGCTAGGTCACATAGCAATGATGAGCATGAATTGAATAGGGAAGAACAAGGATATCAGCCTAGCAACCAAATGCAGATTAGTCTGTGCTATTGTGTTCCCCAGGGCAACCTATGGCTGTGAAAGCTGGACCATGAAGAAGCAAGACAGGAGGAAAATTGACTTATTTGAGTTGAGGTGTTGGAGAAGGCTCCTGCGCATTCCTTGAACAGCAAAGATGACAAACAAATTAGTATTGGAGTGCCTAAAACCAGACATGCCATTATGGCCATGTCATGCAGAAGAACTCATTAGAAAAAGAAATTATGCTTGGATTGGTTAGCAGCAAAAGGAAAGCCTGCCTTGGTAGGGAGGACGGGGTATAAATCGAATAAAATAATAAACTAATAAATAAACAAACCTGGCCTCCAAAGAACATGGTGACTAGACACCATGAAAGTCAACACCAGTCTGAGTGTGGAACAACTCAAAGAAAGTACAAGATTGGAAAACTTGGAGGGAGATGGTCCATAGAATCACCAAGAGTCAAACATGACTGAATGGCTAACAACAAAACTATACTTAGCATTTTTCCTCTTGGATAAAATTATGAGAAACACAGAGATGCCATAGAAAATGTAAGCTTTGGACTGAATTGTCCATCTTCACAATATGTTGTAAAATTTGACCCATGTCCTGAAGACCTCCGGCTATGCCCACCTGCAGCAGCAGCAGCCAATGATGGGGGCATTATCAGAGGTAAAAAGAACATGGTGCTTTGCAACCTCAGCTATGGATTGCTACCTGGAACAGAGGAGGAAATACAAGAGGCTGCATTTTTCAACAGCAGCCTAGTGTTTCATGTAGTGTTCCTTTAACAGCAGAACTCTCCTCCTTAGCAGTATTTGCATTCCACAACTTCCTTATTTTTAGAAAAAGAAAATGTGCTCATTACATAATTTTATTTCATTACATTTCATGGAGCCCTCTCAGAGGAGGCAAGGGGGAAAATGCAGTATAGGGTTTTCTCTGGTTTTGTTTCCATTTCCCGCTTAATAGGTGTTAATGTCAAGCACAACAAACACCCGTCTCAAATCTATGTGTATAAATATTGGCAAACTTCTAACTTCTTTTTCAATCACCATTCAATAGTCAAAGAAAACAGAGATCAAATTGAAGGCTTTTGACAGGCAGCGCCAGCCTACAGAGTCTTGTTTGTAGGCAGGCAATCTCTAGTTAATATTATTTTTTTCCCACTGGGTGGACTGCCAATAAGTTGTTGTAGTTCACCTGCTGATGACACTCTCACCGAAGTGGTGTGTGTTTTATTGAAGGGGGAAGAGAAGTGCTGAGAACTGCAGCTTGCTAATCACTCAGAACTGTAGGATGCGTCCTACGCATGCTGCACTCTGTGAAAAAGCATAGAACATTTTTTTTGTACACCTATTAAAAGTCAACCTTGTCTAGATGGTTTCGCACATTAATGGCTCAGAAACTGGAATTCATGTCATGATCCTTGGCCTTTTTTCACAGAGTTGCTTAAATATCATCAATTTTCATTTATTAAGCTCTTTCTCATGCAGTGCTGCTGTTCATTAATTCTGTTTATTTGCATTTTGCTTAATTAGCATTATGATGAGTCTTCCAATTGCACATGAAAAATGTTTTCAATAGGGAAAGAAAAACAAAACTATATAACTTTCTTCAAGTGATGGTTCAAGTAGAAAGTTTGGTTCCAAATTCATCTGGTCTTCTAACCCCCAAATTACCTGTATTGTCTACCATAGTATTTATTTAGAGTCATGTCATCCCACCCAGTCACTGAACTTCAAATGTGATTTTATTTTTAGTCGCTTACTTGGTCATTTTTAGTGAGAAGCATCAAACGCTGGGAGAACAAGGAAACAACAGGAAAATATTAATTCCTGTGCTGGATTTTTATTCTGCTTGTTAAAAACTGAAACGCACAAAGTGGCTCACAGTTTTCACCAATTGGAAGGTGTTGAGGTTATTTAAGACCTTGCAAAACTCACTTTGGTTGGAAGCAGCCCTAGCAACAGATCTGGGCAACCAGAAGCTACTGTCTTAGTTTAAAATACAGCTCTGGAAATAACAGATTTCAAGTGGGGGGATAATTCTTTAGTATTTTCATTGTTTAATGCATTTGATTTACATTGTCTTGTAACTGTTACAATAGAGATACAAGTGGGTTGCCAATCTACAGGTGTGGAGATTTCCAAGAATTACTACTGATCTCTACAGAGAACAGTTTCCCTGGAGAAAATGGCTGCTTTGGTGGGTGGACTCTATGGTGTTTTACCCCACTGAGGTCCCTTCACTCTCCAAACTCTGCCCTCACCAGGCCCCACCCCTAAAATCTTCAAGTATTTCCCAACCCAGAGTTGGCAGCTGTACCCACAAAGTATTCTAGTGTTACTATCCCCATACGGCAGGTGGTGAAGTGAAACTGGGACAGAATGGCCCTTCTGGGTGAGTCTCCCGCTAATTGTGACCCTGTGTGGATTTGAATCCTGATCTCCCAAATTTTAGTCTTATATGCTAATCCTTACAACCATATCATGCTGGCTCCCAGAGGATCTAATTTGGGTTTGACAAGGTGCTTTGGATTTGATTGTAGTCTGAACTCCTCAAGGTGTGTTTGTGTGTGTGTATGTGTGTGCACGCACAAAATGTTTCCCACTTTCTTTTCTCTTGTCATGTTTTCAATCACTACCGTTTCTTCATAGACAGAGACTGCAGCCTCTGATCTGTTCACCTCCTTGGTGTTAAGCCACCAAGGACTGTTTAAGGACTGACCTTTGAGACAGATGAGGAATGATGACATTTGCTGTAACAATTTAATTTTCCTCTAATACTAAACACTGTGGATATTCATACAAAGCAGTCTGCAGTTCTTAATTATCAAGGGTCAAGTGACTTTTATTTCATATATTTTATCTGTAAAATATCTATTCATCTCTCTCTTTATAGCCCAGTGCATGAATATTCCGCATAGCTGTGCATACAATTCACAGCACAGAATGTAGCGTCTAGTACATAAAGTTTTGTAAATTTATTTTTTTAAGTTAAAAAGGGTGTTTTCAGTGTTATTCTTTGCCCTCATACTCCATAAAGAAAATATAAGAAACAGAAATGCAGAATAAACTAGGTTTATTTGTGGCTGATCTGTAGCATAAAAATTCTTCTGAAATTAAAACAGGAGTCCATATGGAACATACAACTGGGTGCTAGTGATTCAATAGCTTTATCCCAGCTAGAACTGAGGTTGTGTGGTGATCACAAGCCTCTTTTAGACACTGTAAGTAGAATTAATTGGGGAGGGGAGCAGCAAGTTGCATCTCAACTTATGTGTATTCATTGGAATATACATACCTGAGGCTTGGATCCTGTTTCTTTTCTTTTTTTTTTTTTGCATAGAATTTTTATTTTAACGGGGAAAAAAACAACACAAATAAACAAACATACATAAATCTGTGGTGGAAAAAATCAGAATATAATTGGACTAGCAGTGAAGCCCATTGTGAAAGCAATACAACGAGCTCTAGAAAGATGTGATATGTAACAAATACATAGGCTGCAAGCAGGTAAAGTACATATCAGCAGTGTGTAGTGGAAAGGTGCAAATGTGGAAGTCAAGTCTCACATACGTTATGTTACACAGTAGCTGGTGTCCAAGGTGCTGGAAAACGCAGCACATAGGGCTCCATCGAGCAGAGTCAACAACTGGGCAGTCTGCAAAGTCATCTTATGTTGGATGTCTATGTCATTCAATGTGTCGTGGTCGCAGTGTGCACCCTGTTATAGCAAAAGTCTCAAGGGAAGTTGGGTTGAAAGCGAGTGGTTGTCACGAAAGTCTCAAGAGGTTATGTGGGAATGAGAATGAGGAGTTAGGGGAAATGAGTGCTGTGAAACTGTTATGGATTTCATTTTGAAAAGGGATGTGTTTTGTGGGTATGTTGTGAGTAAAGTTGTTCATGGAAGTTTAGGATTGAAATGCATGATTTAAAGACATACAGTTTCAATAGTCTGCTGCTTCCGAAAAGTTATGAAAGGGACACTTACTGTTTTGAGTAAAGCTTCATTGTATAAAAGAAGTATCAGTCATGGAAGTTACAAAACAGTTTTTAAACTGAAGATGAGTGGTTGGGAGATCCAGATGTAATAGGAATGACTGAGAGGTGACGGGAAAGCATTTTGAGGACAGTACATAAATATCTTCTATAGGTATAGTGGTTTTGGAACAGCAGGTAGAGAACTTTCCTTCACAGGGCATCTTAGATCAGGGCTATTTTTGGGCAGGAATGCACAGGAATGGAGTTCTGGCTGGCTCCTGAGTTGGCCACATCCAGCAGGAACTCATTAGCATAATAGGCCACACCCAACAGCAGAAACTCATTAGGATTGGCTACATTAGGAGTGTGTGGCCTTACATGCAAAGGGTTCCTGCTCCAAAGTGGGTAACCATGTTGTTTGCAGTAGAAGAGCAAGATTTGAGTCCAGTAGCAACTTAGAGACCAACACGATACCCAAGGTATAATCTTTTGAGCGTCAAAGCTCCCTTTTCCAGATACGATTAGGAATTGAGTGGGATTGCCAAAAGCCACCATAGGTCCCTGGACAAAGATTTTGCCAGGCCCCCTGTATGACTCTGATCCAAACTATGTGCCTAATTTTGTAATTTTCTATTTGTACACACATACATATGTGTACCAATACATGACATATCTGATGAAGTGGGCTATAGTTCATAAAATCTTCATATCACAATAACTCTTTAGCAAGTAAATCAGTAGTCCTGACCTGGATAGCCCAGGCTAGCCTGACCTTGTTAGATCTCAAAAGCTAAACAGGATTGGCCTTGGTTAGTTTTTGGATGAGACACCTCCAAACAGTACCAGAGTTACTACACAAAGGGAGGCAATGACAAACCACCTTTGAAAGTCTATTGCCATGAAAACCCTACGGGGGTGCCAAAAGTTGGCTGCAACTTGATGCCCATCCCCCCAAAAGTAAGACATGTATTTAAGTTTACCCTTGCACTTTTACCTAGCTCAAAAGCAGAGCCAAACTGATTATGTAGTGATGCTGAATAAGAAGTACTGGGATTGATTTAATGGATTTTTTTTTCTTAAAAAGATTATGTTATTTGTCATATAACATGAAGCTTAATGTGTACAGTAGAAAAGTAGTCTTTGCAAAGGGATGTTAGATGCCCTGCCAATACAACAACAAGCCACTGTATCTGAGGGAGTGTGTTTGCACACAAAAACCTATATCTTCAATAAAACTGTATTGGTCTTAAAGGTGCCACTGGACTCAAACTTTGTTCTGCCTGAATAGTGCTTAAAATATAATTAAGTCTAATAGGAGAGAGAGAGAACAAGTTCTAAATTTGGTTCCACACATGTGACCACTAATATAGATTAACATTCCATTGCCATGAATGTGGGGGGTGGGGCATCCTTTTAGTAGTTTGATAGATCATGGAGACATATTAACTCCCCCTCACCACTCCTGTCCATAATATGAATAAGGATCTGCTGCTATACTACCATTAAGTACATTGTAAGTTGCCAACCAGGAGTGAGAAGCAGTTGAGACCAAAAGTAAGAAAAAAGTGGGGGGGAGGAAGACAGCAAAATAAAGGAAGGAGCAAAGGGTGGAAAAGAGGAAGAGAAATTAAGAAAAAAGGAAAGGTTGTTTAATTTTCTACTGCACGGTAACAGGGCTATCCCTTTGCAAGATCTAGTTGAGCAGACAAAATGATAGGACTTGGTGGAAGGAAAGGAGGAGGGAAACAGACTGATGGAAGCAACAACCTTGTTAGGAAGCTACATCCTGCCAATAACTATCAGTGATGAACAGTGTTGGCTGGTCATGCTTTGCCCCTATGCTGGCCTGGTTGATGGGTTTAGCAGGATCTGATAAAAATGGGAGGTTTCTTTAGCCCTTCCAGCAGACTGTGACCAATTTCACACAAGGAGCTGTGCCACCATTACGCCTCCCTTTGCCCTGTTTCCATTGATCAATTTCCCACTTGGAGCCACACGGCCACATTTTGACCCACAGCTTTGCCCAATTTCCACCGCGTTTTCGTGATCATGTTTTTTGAGGATCACGAAACCGCAGGGAAAATCGGGTGAAGCTGTGGGTCAAAATGTGGCCAAGCAGCTTTGAGTGGGAAATTGACCAATGGAAAAGGGGCAAAGGGAGGCGTAATGGCAGCGCAGCTCTTGTGCAAAATCGGTCTCAGAGTACCTCCTATTTACTGTGCTCTGTCTTCCTGTGCACTTAGTGACTGCCGTGCAGAACTGCATTTGAGGAAAAAAAATGGATGCATTCTGAATGCAACATGAAGCTGGGATCAAGGGCCCTCCAGCTGACAGGCCCCAGGAATTTTGTCTCCCCAGGAAGATTGTCTCCCACCCTAAGCCCTAGAATCAAAATCCCTGAGCCCTAATATCCCAGTCAGAAGGTAGGAGGGGTGCTACAAAGAAGGGAGTCAGGGTGTAAGGTATAATTGAAAGGTGTTTGTTTGTTTTAGGCAATGGATTTTGGAACCTGTTCCAAGTGGTTTGTGTATGCTAAGGTTTCCTGCAATCTGACAAAGACCTTGAATAATTCCAAATTACACTACTTTCCTTTGTACTTGCCTCAGGGTCCCCCTCCCTCAAACAAATACATATATCTTCTGGGTCTTCTTGCAAACCAAGGCAACAGCAATTTGAATGACAGTTCCAACTTTTTAATTTGATTGCCCCCCCCCACAAGTTCCCTAGATTCACCAATTTTCTCCAAGCATGTTTCAAGATAAACATCAAGGTTTTAACAGCATCTGAGTGATTGGAATGAAAGGGGAAGAAAGCTGTCGTGTTAAATTCATAATTGAACCAAGTAGCCTGATCATCTCAGAGGCATTCATCGTTTCTCCTTCTGAAACGGAGAACAAGCATTATCGCTGTGCAATCTTATACATGAGAATTGCTGCTGGAGCTGTAAAAAAGACCTGCATAAAACCCTTCAGTGTTGAGCTTTATTGCTTTGCAAAGCTTTTACATTCTGCTTTATTTTAAGGAAGTTTTTTATGTACCTGATCTCCACTTGTTTTTAAAGGTTGACGTTGAAGATTGGGAACACCTTGTTTCTTCCCTTTGTATCATCACCTGCTATTTTCCAGCTGAGAGGTTTATAGACATGTGGCTCAGGCAACTGTTAAAAACCATCAATGTGAGGATCTTTGGGTGCCTAATAACCACCTTTCTGTCAGAACAAGCTGGCTTTGCAAAGCAAACAGGAATCGGGTCTGGGAGGAATTTGCAGTCTTCTACCAGACCCTTTGCATACCTATAAGACCCTGATTAGCCTGGCTTTCAACCATGATGGTGGAATTTCAGCATCACAGCAGCCCTGTGGAGACTTCTGAAGACAGATGTGCTATGAAACTGAATCCGAATAATCCCTAATAATCACTTCCCATTTTGTGGAGCATACACTGGGTGGCAAATGGACCCAAGGAGAGGGCTGAAGCAAAGACAGGCATAAATATCTCCAGGCCACATAGGAATACCTTTGTTTCTCTAAAAATTAAAATACACCCATATCCATTCTCCCAGTCTTCCCAATATTTAGGGTGTGCATGCACATTTCCTTCCTGCTGCTATGGAGAGGAGGGGACATAGCTCAGGGAAGGGGCTGTAACTTTGGGAGAGGGGCTGTGGCTCAATGGTAAAGCATCTGCCTTGCAGGCAGGAGGTCCCAGGTTTAATTTCCATTATCTCCAGCTAAAAGTGGAGTTAGTAGGTGTTGTGAAAGACCTCTGCCTGAGACCCTAGACACCCTCTTTTGTTTGCATTGCCACAGTGGCACTGGTTCTGCTGGGCATTCTGTACATTACAACTGGTTTTGCTGGGCTTGAGAAAAATGCCTCCCATCTTCAGTTTGTACTGTAGAGATTATCTGGTTTGACAATAGTCCTTTTTTGCCTACATTGCCCAAGTGGCACTGGATCTGCCGGGTATTCTGTTCATTGCAACTGGTTGTGCTGTGTTTGATCCCACACACACACATACACACCCCAACTTGTATTTTCACTACAGAGATTCTCTGTTTTGGTTTTGGTTCTGTTGGCCTTGGCATATTGGCTTGTGGTTCTGCTGGGATTACTGAGCTCTTCAATGATCCTGTTGGACTTCCTGTTTGTTCTTAGTGCTTCCTTCTTGCAGGCATGGCTTTTGTCTTGGAATCAACTTGTCCTTAGAATCAACTTTCCACTGTCCCCCTCCATGGGAAATAATGAAGAATGGGGCCAAAAAATTGGACCCTTTGGTCCAATTAACTTGAAATTTGGGGGTTATTTAAAGGACAAGCACCAGCAGCTCCACTGCAATTTTGGCACCTGTACCTCAAAAACAACTCTCTCAGGCAGTCAGAAACCTTTAAAAACAACTGTATCTTTAAAAGCAACTCCCCCAGCCATTCCTCATAGGACATAATGAACCCAAAATATTCAGAAATCCAACCCCTCCCCCCCGCAAAAAAAAATAATGCAGGTGATTGCTGCAGTTCTCCCAGTGGCTGAAATTAATGTATACCAGACTATGAAAAAAGGAAACAGCTGGAATGAGGAAAAGACATCCTGTGAACAAAGATTTCAGGCACATAGCAAAATTCTACCATCCATAAACAATATTTACATGGAAATAATTGAGTTCCATACCGCTTGGATCAAGAATCCTTAGATGGTTAGCTCTTGCCTTCAGGATGGGGATGGCTGTTTGTTCCTGCCCTTCTTTGGAAAGGAGGGCAAATGTATTGGTTAGGCTACCTCAGGCAACCAAACAGGCTACACTGTAGGGCTGTTCATGCCCATTGACACCTGTCTTTTCTTTTCTTTTTTTGCTGACAGAGCTGCCCCATCCACCGTACTTTCAAATTATAGCATAGGATTAGATGGTTCCGGGGGGGGGCGCTAAGCAGCAGTTTTAGGGGTCAGTCTAAGACTGGCTTAGTGAGTGTCCTTTGACCTGTTTCATATTGAAAAAGGAGACTGGAAGCATTCATTAAGTAGGCCTGGTCAGAGTAGACTGGAAGGCCCTAACTAAGGCCTTTCCTATCTAATCTAATTTGAACAGCCCACCTACGGTGATCCTAGGACAAGAATTAGTTTAGGTTGCTTGTTCAAGTTAATTAGATCAGCAAGCACCCTGGGGTGTCTAAAGATGGGGAGAGGTAACCAAACCAGACAATTCAGGCTGGCTGACTCAAGTGCCTGGGGAGGGAACACTCTCAACGATGGACATCAGTGCCTGAATCCACATATTGACCTATGCAGGGGAATTGTGATGATGAGCAGCATCTCCCAGCACAGTTGGGAGGTTTAGCCTAGGATAACTGGAAAAAAAAACAGCTCCTTCATCACCCTAAGCTTGGACTCCGTGTCCTGTCCATGCACTGACAAACCCGTTGGGTTCCTGCACAAAGTGGTGGTAAAACATACAGTTCAGATGTCAAAATTAACAGACCTGAGTTTAATCTGGTACTGGTAACTGTGTCTTCCTTTCTTTGGGGTTGGGGACCCCAGGGCTTTTTTCTGCCGGAACATGGTGGAATTCTGTTCTGGAACCTCTCCAACTCTCTCCCCCAGCTCCCCCGCCAGCACAGAACTTTCCAGCTCGATGCACATGATAGTTCACTGTTTTTTTCCCCTCCTGTGCACAGCCTTTCTTCTAAACACAGAAGGTCTGGCTTCCAAGAGTCTGCGGCCCTGCCCTTCTGAGGTGGGAGGAACCACGCAGGTCCTCTTCTTTCCCTCAGCAAGGCAGCCTGTGCTCCTTCTGAGCTTGCTGGGGCCAGGCTTGTCTGTGTGTGTGTGTGTGTGTGTGTGTGTGTGTGTGTGTGTGTGTGTGTGTGATTGAGAGCCATGCGGGTGGAGGGGGAGAGCTGTGTGGGTCCTCTTCTTTCCCTTGGCAAGGTGGCCCGTGTTCCTTGTGAGCTTGCTGGGGCTGGCCTTGTGGGGGGAGGTGATTGAGAGCCATGGAGGTGGAGGAGGTGGGGGAGAAGCTGCATGTGACGGACTTAAAGATCTGGGACCAGCAGAAAGTAAACATAGAACACTGCTGAGTCACATGACGGAGTGAGGAGGGGGCCATTTAGCTCAGAATCCTCAGTGATTGGTGTTTAACAGACCAAAACTGTCCGTTTGGAGTTGGCAGTTGAGAAGCAGCAGTTTAGTTTTGTTGTTGGACGGAGAGTCTGTCAGCGAACTGGATCTCTGTAGCTCTGTGGAAACAGCCTGTGAACAGTTTATGTAAAGAACTGGGGCTTAAGAGCAATCTGCACTGATTCTTCTAATATACTGAGGAGAGTAAAAGTATAAGACCTGATTGGTCACAGACACCTAAGACACTGCTCCACAGGGACTTATAAAGTGGCTGAGCAAAGGCTAGAGGGTCTGAAGAGAGGAGTCTGGAAGGCTGGTTAGGTGACCAGTTAGACGCAAAGGGCCAGCCAAAAGTTAACCACTAAAGGAGTGACTGGAGAGTGAGATCTGAGGTGTGTGTTGTGAACTGATGAACATCTATGTATGAACAGAAAGTAATAAACATACAGCATAAGTGAACACAAAGGAAAGAGCTAAAGCCTGAAAGGAAATAAAATATCATCTGTACAATTCCCATCCCCCACTTGTGTTGTTTGTAAATAAAGCCTGTTCAGTTTTGAAGTTAGCAAGCTGTGCTGCCTATCTATTTCATGGTAAATACTCTTAGCAGTGGTCCTTACAAATATCCCTGACCAAGAAGTAAAACTATTACCCCGAAGAGACTATTGTAGATTTGCATAGAGGACTGGTCAGAAAAAATCAGCAGCAGCTCTGACCAGGCACCACATGCAGACCCTCACGGTACACTCAATATAGTAAAGGGTGTGTGTGTCATACTGCATGTGTCCTCTTCTTTCCTTCGGCAAGGCAGCCCACGCTCCTTGTGAGCTTGCCCCTGCCAGCCTTGTTGGAGGGGGTTGTGACTGAGTGAGTGAGAGCCAGGTGGGCCAGGACATGCCCGGTGTCTTTTGAAACCCTGGGAATAGGTGGGTGAGAAGCTTGGCTGGTGGAGAAAGTGTAGGCAAGGAAAGGGGCACAGTTGTGATTGTGAGGAGGGGAAAATGATCTGGAAGCGAACGTTGTTCTGAGTGTCCCTCCCGCCCCTGAATGCTTTGCTTCCTTCTATATCTTGCTGCTGTACATTTAAAATGAAGGGATTTGAAATTTGAAAATGGAAAAAAAATGGGAAGGGAAAAAAAGAGCTTTTCTAGTCTCTGATGTTTTATATCATCTATAATGGCTGTTTTCCCCTCCCGATCCTATGTGTAATTAATGTCCCTGTATCAGTGGGCAGCTTCATGTATTCCCTCACTAACAGAATTACTCTGTATGTAGGAGGGGAAAAAAAACATGAATGATATGAATGATCATTGCAGCTGTGTGTGCATACGATCCTGGGAAGCTGTAGAAAATTATGCATTGTTACATGTGATTAATTATATATGCAGGTTCAGCTCCACATGGCATGGCATTGGTTTGGTATTGAAGGGCAAGCCTGCCATGCATGGGTGCTCTTGGGTGGGGCACCTGGATTCGAGGACTGGAAGGGGAGACCCAGGAGGCAGGACCGGTTAACACTGCCTCTGTGGTGCTTCCATTTCTCCCCTCCCCCAATGCTGCCCAGCCATCAAATGTTGCCTGATATGGGTGACTTGCTTGTAGGAGCCCTGCTCAGCTCCCCCAACTGAGGCTGACATCCAGGCAGGTGAGCCCCACACACATCAAGGAGGAGAGAGAAACTGGACTGCCCTGTGAAGGCCAGCTGGGTTTTTCCTGCTTTTCTCCAGTTCCCCCCCCACACACACACACACACTCGGCCAAAGATGAGAAGCTGCTCCTTTCAGCCAGTCCCTTTGGCTCACTCCCTCAAAAAACAAACAAACAAACAAACAAACCTTGCCCTATTATAAAATGTGTGCATTTTAGGAAGGGGTGGGGGGGCAGAAGAATGACCAGTTCAACAATCTTTGGGCAGAGTGTGGCTTCTCTGAAGGGGGGGAGTCTCTTCCTTGGTACTGAGGAATTTGGTGACATGTCAGAAGTTTGGAAACTGCTTTAAAGTTGACATAAGTCTGTAACTCATGAAAATAATATTGTTTCAAAGAATCCTGTGTGTTTCTCCCTCATTTCCTGCTTTACCTTAATAGTTAAAACAGGGATTATGCCCACTTTGTGGACAAATGCAATTGTTGTCCCAATTCTCAAAAACCACCCAGGAAATTACCGCCCAATCAGCTTGCTCTCAATAGTAGGCAAGCTTTACGCAAGACATTTGCTAGATAAACTCACCTCCTGGATCTCAAACCAAAATCTCTTGGAGCTGAACAGACTGAGTTCTGTGAAAACAAATCCACATTCGATCAATGTATAACCCTTGCTCATTTGGTGGAGAAATACTCTGGTGCAGGTGGGAAAAAATATTTTATGCTTTCCTTGATATAAAAGGGGCTTTTGATTTGATACCTAGGGACCTCCTATGGGTTAAAGTGAATATGATGGGAATAGATGAAAGATTACTTTTTCTTATCCAGAAACTATACTCTTCTACCAGTTGCCAAGTTGTTGTTCTGTCGCACAGTCGAGTCCGACTCTTCGCAACCCCCTAGACCAGATTACGCCAGGCCCTCCTGTCTTCCGTTGTCCGCTGAAGTTTGCTCAATTTCATGTTCGTTGCATCGATGACACTGTCTAACCATCTCATCCTTTGCCGTCCCCTTCTTCTTTGACCTTCAGTCTTTCCCAGCATTAGGGTCTTCTCCAGTGAATGCTCCCTTCTCATTTGGTGGCCAAAGTATTTGAGCTTCAGCTTCAGGATCTGGCCTTCCAGGGAACAATCAGGGTTGATTTCTTTTAGGATTGACTGATTTGATCTCCTTGCAGTCCAAGGGACTCTCAAGAGTCTTCTCCAGCACCATAGTTCAAAAGAATCTGTTCTTCGGCACTCGGCCTTCCTTATAGTCCAACTCTCGCAGCCATACAGTACTACGGGGAATACCATTGCTTTGACCATGCGGACTTTTGTTGGCAAGGTGATGTCTCTGCTTTTTATCATGCTGTTTAGGTTTGCCATCGCTTTCCTCTCAAGGAGCAGGCGTCTTTTAATTCCATGGCTGCAGTCACCATCTGCAGTGACCTGGGATCCTAGGAACGTGAAGTCTGTCACTACTTCTACGACTTCCCCTTCTATTTGCCAAGGAGTGATGGGGCCAGATGCCATGATCTTAGTTTTTTTGATGTTGAGCTTCAAGCCCACTTTTGCGCTCTCCTCTTTCACCCTGAACAAGAGGCTCTGGAGGTCCTCTTCACTTTCTGCCATCAGAGTGGTATCGTCTGCATATCTGAGGTTACTGATCTTTTCCCCAGCAATCTTAACTCCAGCTTGTGATTGTAAAACATGGCAATTCCAGGGAAGAAAGCCCTGGTTTACCCTATGGACTGGGCAGCTAATACAAAAGAATGGAGTATTAGAATGGATCAGATCACAGGGAAATGCCCCCATACTCCTGTAGTAATGTAAAACTTTGACTTATCTCTTCACTGTACAGCCTTTTTTCTCTTCATCATACAGGCCTAGTATGGTGTAGTGGTTAGAGTGTCAGCCTAGGATCCATAAGACCCAGGCTGAAATGCCCACTGTGCCATGAAGGCTTTGGGATGATGACTATATGGGCCAATCACACACCGTCAGCCAACCTCTATTAACAGGATGAAATAGGAACGGGAAAATAAGGTTTACTTTCCAGAGTTGCTTGTAGGAAGTGTGGAATAAAAATGGAGCTCCCGGTCTCCCGCCAACGGCGATGGAGGCCGGGGGCTATTTTGCCGCCGCGGAGGAGGACGAGGCAGCGGCAGCATCGGGGCGCAACGCGCTATGACGAGGGCGGGGCGGAGCCAGCCCAATATAGCCGTGGCTCCGCTCCAGCCTAAAGCAGTTGCAGCCTCGTGCTCAGGGAGGCTGTGTTGCCTGCAGACCTTCGGTTCTGCAGGACAGGCCCGACGTCGGGAGGCTGATTCCAGTGCGGGGGTTGTCTGATCGGCAGAGGAGGGAACGTGCTGCGCGGCTTTCTAGACGTGGATATCGTTGCTAGTGGAGGCTTCTCGGCGTGGGACGTTTGCCGGTTTGGTGTTGTTGGGCGGGGGGGGGACATCCTCTCCCTTGCCCTTGGCTGTTGGCTGTGTTGCTGGGGAGGGCTGTGGCTCAGGGAAGAGCACCTGCCTTGATTTTGGAAAGCCCCAGGTTCAATCCCCTTCATTGCCGGATCGGTAGCAAGCGCGGAGTCTGGGACAACTGCTGCCAGTGTCACAGACAATAAAATTTGGCGGGACAGCTGCATGCGGGGGAGCCTGGCCACGGTGGTTGCCTGCTAAGTGTTTTTCAGGGGGGGGGTAATTTTGCCTGTGCTTGGGTCTGTTGGTTGAGGGGCCATTGTCTCCTGGTGGGGAAGCTAACATTTCTTTTCCCCTTGTTGCTGGGGTAAGTTTGACTGGCAGTTGTACAAACTGCAATTTCTGGTTGTTGCCAAGGGGTGGCAGCTAGGCAGCAGCCATCTTAGGAAGGGCTTTGCTGATAGGCAGCTGGGGAGCGGCCATTTTGTGGAGTGCATTCATAGGAGCCATTTGAATTGTTTGTGGTTTTGGGGTTGTTCTTGTTACAGCTCTCCCCCCCTTTTTTTCCATATTCCCCTTTAAAATATTTCTAAGTTTATTCGGGAAGCATGGCTCCTAAGAAAGGTCAGGGCAAGCCTAAGGGTAAGCAGCCTGCACCTAAAGCTCCTCCTGCTAACCCTGCACCATCAACATCTGATGATGAGGATTCTGATCCCATTAATGCCGCTATACTTGCCAGGCTTGAGGCTTTGGAGCGACAGAGGACTAGGCCTCAACAGGAGGAACCCGCTCAATTGGCTGCTAAAAGGGTGAAAAAATCTAATCTTTCTTCGTTTCAAGCGCAGATATTATCTCGCCTGGCGCTGCTGGAGGACGGTCAATCATCCACTCCAGGGATGGATGCCACGAGGAGTGGATCTGCACAGGAGAGTGAGGGGAATCAACAGCTGGAGCTGTATAAGGGTACAGCACGTCCTTCACAGCAGGAGGGTAAGTCTAGTGCGGCTAGTCACGATGACACATTGTGGCCATGGGGCTCGAGCACTCAGGATACACCGGTGGCTTCTTCCTCAGGCAAGGGTTCATCACCTAGGGCTGGGGCTTCTGCATTGCCCAGCGGTTGGCACTTTATGCCACCGGCTGGGGATGGTGGAGCCAAGCAGTATTCTGGGCAAGGTGGGTGGTACTCACCTAATCCAGTTGGTTATTCATATGAGCAAGTTCCAGCTAAGGCTTTGCCAGAGGGTGATATCGCTTTACCATTAGGTGACCACCTTTCCTTGGCTACTAAGGAAAAAATTCTTAAGGGGAGTTATGTGGACGTTTTCACTCTTTTATTCAGAGAACTGGACAAGAAAGATAGGGAAGACTTGGATGAGAGGGACAAAGAAAGCATTAAGCGGCGTAAGGTGGACAGGACCTGGGGCAATTGGTTCCCGGGTTTCCTCATTTATTCAGGTGTGATAGTGCGCCACCAGCCTTGGAGGGCATCTGCGCTTTTACAATACATGGACATCATTTATAAAGCCTTCACGGGTTTTACGGGGCATGCATGGTTGGAATACGATGAAGGTTTCCGCACAAGGGCGGCGATGAATCCGGCCTTGCGTTGGGACCTTATTCATCCCCATCTGTGGCTACAGGTTGTATCCACACCTAAATCATCACATGCTGAGCATTCCGACAGTGGTCATGTTGTACAGCGACTGCAAAGTCAGTACCCTTCCCGAGTACAGGTGGGAAATACGATGCAGAGACGTCCTCTGTGTTGGGAATTTACTTCCCACGGAACATGTGGCAGAAAGTCTTGCTCCTTTCGGCATGAGTGCCCCCTGTGTGCGGGGCCTCACTCACTTGCAAATTGTCTCAAACCAAAAGGGCGTTTTGGAGCGCGGGAAGGTAAGCGCCCCGGTGGGGGTGGAAGTCAGGCAGCCTTTAATGACAAAGGGACCCAGCCCAATTAAGGTGGAGGTATTGGAAGAAATTTTGAAAAATTATCCAAATAAGAAGGCTAGCAGGTATTTACTTGATGGGTTTTTGTTGGGGTTTAGGATTCCTTATCAGGGTGAGCGTACCCCATTTTGGGCTCCCAATTTGAAGTCAGTCAAAGGGATGGAGGATATTGTGCGGACAAAAATTGGAAAGGAATGTAAGGAAGGGAGAGTGTTGGGGCCTTTTCTTTCCCCCCAGTTCCTAATTTGCGGGTGTCTCCTTTGGGCGTGGTACCAAAGAAGGCGCCTGGTGAGTATCACCTCATTCATCATTTATCGTACCCTCGGGGCGGATCTGTGAATGACGCTATACCCGATGAGCTTTGTTCAGTCAGATATACGTCCTTCGACCAAGCCATGAGGGTGGTTCGTGGTTGCGGCCAGGGCGCCCTCTTAGCTAAATGTGACATTAAGTCGGCTTTTCGGCTTTTGCCAGTCCACCCTGCTGATTTTGATTTATTAGGTTTTGCATTTGAGGGTTATTTATATATGGACAGGGCCCTTCCTATGGGTTGTTCAGTGTCCTGTGCAGCATTTGATAGGTTTAGTTCCTTTTTGGAATGGGCCTTGCGGTTCAGGACAGGATTGGGCTCTACAGCTCATTATTTAGATGATTTTCTGTTTGTAGGGCAGGTAGGGACTGGGCAGTGTGAATTTTTACTGTCCAGCTTCATTGAGATGACGGCTGACTTAGGGGTTCCCCTGGCCGAAGAAAAGACCGTAGGTCCATCGCCTATTTTGACCTTTTTAGGTATTGAGATAGACACTGTTCATCAGTGTTCTAGGCTCCCTTTGGACAAGTTGGAGGGTCTTCAGGTTCTTGTGGAAAAATTTAGGGCACTTAAGAAAATATCTCTGCGGGAGTTACAACAGCTAGTGGGCCATCTCAACTTTGCATGCAAAGTTGTGGCTCCTGGCAGGGCTTTTGTCAGACGACTCTGTGATGCTATGCGGGGCCTTCGCCTCCCGCATCACAGGACCAGGGTGACTAATGGGATGCAGCAGGATCTTTTGATTTGGCAGGAGTTTCTAAGTTCTTTTAATGGGGTGTCATTCTGGAGAGAGGAGTTACTTTTAGAAGCTGAGTTGCAGGTGACATCAGATGCAGCCGGCTCATCAGGTTTTGGGGTGTACTTTAGACGACATTGGTGTGCCGAAGATTGGCCACAGGATTGGTTCCAGGCGGGCTGGGTCAAGGACCTAACCTTTCTGGAGTTTTTCCCGATTGTTGTAGCTGTAGGGATTTGGACGGCGGATTTTGCTGGCCGTTCCATCCACTTCTGGTGTGACAATCGGGCAACGGTGCATGTAATAAACTCTTTGACATCTAAGTCAGCTAGGGTCATGAAGTTAGTTAGGGTATTCACATTGTTATGTTTACGGAATAATATATTGTTTCATGCACGGCATGTCCCGGGCGTAAGTAATGGGGTCGCTGACGCTCTCTCTCGGAAACAGATGGGGAGATTCTGTCAGCTGGCCCCGGAAGCGGACGTGCGCCCGGTAAGGATGCCTCCCAGTTTTTGGCAGATTGGAGGTTTGAAGCTGAATGGGCGATAGGAATGGCCCTGGCCCCTTCAACACGGAAAGCATATATGAGGGCGGTGCATCAATTTGTTAGCTTCAGGAATGAGGTCGGATTACGCAACATATGGCCCATCCCGGTCCCTCAATTGATGCAGTTCTGCGTCTACTTGAAGGGTACGGGCTTATCAGTTCGCTCTATAAGGGGCAGGCTGTCCTCCCTGGCCTATGCTGGTAAGGCTGCGGGGCATGAAGATAGGACAAGTGACTTCCGGATCAAAAAGATGTTGGAAGGCTGGTCCCGTGAAGCGGGACAGTCTCAGGATTCCAGGGAACCACTTACTCCTTCAGTTCTAATGGGTATTAGAGCGCTGTGGCCTAGCCTTTGTGCTGATGAATACGAGGCTGCTCTCTTTCATTCAGCTTCATTGATAGCATTCTTTGGGGCGCTGCGTATAAGTGAGCTTGTCCCAGCTTCAAAGCGTGATACATCTGATCGGGCTCTTAAATTCAGTGACATCAGGATTCAAGATGACTGTGTGATTATTCACATTAGGCAGTCAAAGACCGATCAGTTAGGCAAAGGCTCAAGGATAGAATTGGGAAGCTGTTCTGAGGCTGAACTATGCCCAGTAGCAGGTTTGCGCCATTACCTGGGTTTTCGGGGAACAGGCAGTGGGGTATTATTTCTGCACGGTGATGGTTCACCTCTTACGAAGTTCCAGTTTTGGGCATTGACGCAGAAGGCACTTCATGCGCTAGGCTTGGGTGGTTTTCGCTTTGGGACCCACTCTTTTCGAATTGGAGCTGCTTCTACGGCAGCTGCCATGGGTTACTCGGGGGAGGAGATACAGGGTATAGGGCGTTGGAGATCCCGCAGTTTTAAAAGTTATGTTCGTCAATGTAAGTTTTGAATGGAATACATTACTAAAATAGTTCTTTTTCAGGTGCTGTGGGCCGGCAGGTGCGGAGGAGAGTGGTAATATGCGGCCACAGTATGGTTTTTTGGGCCGCTCATCAGGCCAGGAGGACGACGTTTGGTTCCCAGTTGGGCCTGAGCGAGTCGGCATTTATTGAATGGTGGGGAAGGAGGGGCATGCATTGGCCCAGTTTACTCCCACTGATGTTTGAGGAACGGCATGGGCCGCCTCCTGATGTTTTACTTGTGCACCTAGGTGGCAATGATCTTGGCCTGATGAAAGGCAAGGCCCTGGTGATTCAGGCCACGGAAGACCTGGCAAGGATTCAAACACGATGGCCTGGGGTGCTGATAATTTGGTCAGCAATTTTGCCGCGGCAGGTTTGGCGCAACTTGGGGGATCCCAGATGCATTGACCGGGCTCGTCGCAAGGTCAACCGTCAGATGCTGAAAGCCATGGAGGGTGGCCTGGGTCAATTTTTACCACACCCTGATATTACGGTAAGAGATGCTGGCCTTTACAGGGTGGATGGTATTCACATGTCAGACAAGGGCAACAAATTGTTTTTGGAGGACATTCGGCAAGGGATTAGGGCTGCACTAGGTTGTTAGGTGGCCGCGTCGGCCAAAGCAGAGGCTTGACCTCGCCAGTGGCAGAATAGTGCAGGGATAGGCAAGCAGAGAATTGGTGAGCACCTTAAGCCATTCCTTGTTTTAGGAACATGGGGGTCATCAGGAACGGTCTGCAGGTTATTAAGGCCTCGGGCAGTGAATGATGATCCCCTCTGGGAACCTCTTAGGTAAGCTCCTCTCTGCAAGCTGTATGGTTTCAGGGGTAGGTGCTCCTGGGAGGCCACCAGTGGCTGGCTGCCGGTCGCAAGCCAGATTAATGGCTCAAGATCGGGGTTGGTGGCTCGCCCACATACTGGGCAAGGAGGTTGGTCGCTTTGACACCGGCCTTGCCTGCTCTGCTCTTGAACAAATGCTCCCTTGCCGTGTTTGGTTAGTTAATTGTTATAAAGTTAATAAAGTGGCCCTTGTCTGATCCAAAACTGTTGTCTGTCTCGTTATTCCGATTGGGGGGGCAATGTAATAGCTAGATAGAAGATATAGGTTTGCTTTAACCCATTGCATATGACTCTCTCATAACCCACCCCAAAATGTGCAGAATAAGATTAATAGGGATGGGTACGAACGGAACCACGAAGCAAAATTCATGATGAATGTTTCCCTGTTCTAGTTCACAAACCAAAATTTGTGACAGGTTCCATGAACAGTTTGTGGCTGATCATGGCAGTTCATGGATAGGGCAGGTCCCTTGAAACCCCTGCTTTCTGTTCCTGGCAATAGCCACAAAAACAGCTGAGTGGCGCGGAGCAGGCTACACCCTGCCACTCAGCTGTTTCAGGCTGGCTTGTACAGTTACTTTAAAGTAAAGGGACTGCACAAGACAACTCGAAAAATAGCTGAGTGGTGGGAGTGCCTGCTCCCCATAGCTCAGCTGTTTCAGGTTGTCATGTGCAGTCCCTTTAAACTAAAGAGACTGCACAAGACAGCCCCCAAACAGCTGAGTGGCTGGGAGCAGGCTGCTCCCCACTGCTCAGCTGTTTTGGGGGGCTTTCTGTAAACCTCATTTAAAGGGACTGCAATCCCGTTCAGCAGGGTTTTTGGGGCCATGAAGCACAATTTGGTTCAGCCTGTGAATAAACCTCCTGGTTCAGTTCAGTTTGTGGTTCAGCCAGCTATTCCAATTGTGAAAAATGGAGGAGGGATACTGTTTGGCTACCAAAAAGGCTATGCGAGGAATACTGGGACCTGAGTAGACAAAAGCCATGTGTGACAAGGGCTATAGAAAGGAGGTGACATTTCAGAGTGAATAAAAAAGCTGACTGGGCTAGTCCCCCAGGCACACCCTTGGTCAAATCCAAGGGTTCCTTTTTGCTAAGTAAGAGGTCTTGTATCAAAAGTGAATTTTCACAGCAGAACGGGGTCGTTGGATTCAGCTGTTTATACTCCCTTCCCCATCTGACAGTTCATTATATGATAATCTAAATTATCAGCAAGAACAGACACAAGTCTGGGTTTGTACTTTCTCAGATCTTCAGAGAATTGCAGCGTATTTAAGAGATCCTATAACATCAAGAAGTTTTAGAGACTTAATATACTGTCATTCATTGTTTTTCCTCTTCTAATACATAGTTTTCTACTAATGGTTTACTGTGGAGTTATTGAATACTCTCAGTTCGTTAAGATACAGCAGCTTCTTAATGATTTTAAGTTAATGTATTAACATTCAATATTACAAGATTTCCTCCCCTCTTGTTTATATTCTCTGCCATTCTGCTAATTTTGCAAAGATGTGAAACTCCTTTGATTTAGTCTTGGGATGCAAAGATTCCATGCAAAATTAATTCTTATGACAACATGTAAGGTTTAACTGATCTCAGAAGACTGCTGAGATGCCAGAAAGCAAATTGCTTTTTATTAGCCTTCAGTACTCCTTGTAAGACTTGTTGAAAGACTCCAAATAGATTATGCAGTGCAGAATGATTGCACGTGATTGTGCTTCTTATTGTGTGAATAGGTGTTATTACCACATGTAATATCTCATTTTTTCTATTCATTGAGTTAGTGGTTTAAATGTCAGAAATAAATATTAACTCGTAAGGGTGCTGAGGCATCAAACTGAATATTTGTTATATATAAATTGCTTTTAATATTAGTTTTTATTAGTTTTTCATACATATATAAATTGGGTTTATTTAATTCCACAAAGTTAATGTGAAAGGCACATCTCTCTATGAGCAATCTGCAGAGCAGACTGATGAATTTCATTCTGACACTACATGCTGACATTCAAATTAAGTAATAAATGGGTTGAAAAAATCCATGTTAGTTATCTTGATCTGGGGGAAGCAAGTACATAATTGTAATTGACCACAGTTTAACCCATTTGCAATTCACTGTCGAGTGAACATTTTTTAATATATTAAAATATGTCTAATTGTACAGGAACAAAATGAGATAAATGCAATATTGCCTGTTTCCAAGAGACCTGAAGCAGAACAATTTGAGTCTTCTACCCATAACCTTCTGAAAATAGAGCCAGTGAAAATGAAAGGCATCAACATGCCTTTGGTTCCTTTCTAGAATGGCAGCATTAATATATTGTGGTGATGGCTGAGATACTGAAAATGAGGCAGTTAGTTTGGAGCTTGCTTAACTCTTTAGAAATCTACTGCCAATTGTAATGTAATTGTGCAATGGACAAAAATGGCAGCATGGAATGTAAGTTTTTAAGGTTGTCTTTCTTCCATTTAACAATTAGCTTTCTAGGCTATCATTCACAGGATGTGCTACTAGAAGCACCTGGAACAGACATGTTTGTCAATGTAAGGAATGTAAGTAAGGGATGGATTCACCTCCTTGCATAGAAACATAGAATGTTTTTGTTCATTAAAAGCCATCCCAATGATCTGTGGTTACAGGACCAGACAATTGAGCTATAGTTGCTAGTTGTCAGGGCCTGTTGGGTTAGTCTCATTGGTCTGGTATATCTATTTTTGTACACCTTGGTGAGAGAAACTTTTAGTGATCTGAGTAGAAGATCCTGACAAGTAGCACATTCAGACATCCAAACTGTCAAAAAATGCTAACCATCTTATTTTATTATCCTCAGACAAGGAAAACAAGCATAGCTCCAAGTGAGATGTTCTGCCAAGGGACAACTTCCAGCAATCTCTCTGGCACAATTAAACTCATCAGCTTCTGTAATGGTCAGTCAGCAGGTTGCAATTTCAGTTATGTCATCTTTTAAAAAAAAACCCAGATGCTGCAAACTTAATTTAGAGACCACTCAAAGAGAGGAGATAATGGTCCAAGTGGAGGTTCTGATAAGTAGTAATTTATCTGCTCAGCACAATCAAACAAAATCTACTTCTTTTAGGAAAAGCAGATCCTAACAGGTAGCAATTTCTGATAGCTGGTCTGTCAAAACATGCTACCTGTCTTATATGACTGTCTTAGGCCAGGAAAGTAGTGGCTCAATTGAGAGACTCTATTGAGTAGTACTATCTGAACAATAAGTCCAAGAAAAATGTTAATTTGTCTACTTCTGTTTCCCCATAAGATAATGGTCAGGTGACAGATCCTGACAGGTAGCAATTTTAAACAGCCATTCTAAAAGTTTAGACTATCCTTCAAATTAAACTTTGCAGGCTTAACAACGTGCATTGCTCAAGATCATTTTTGTCACTGCAAAACAGCATCCTCCAGGCTGCCGTCTTGTACCTTGGATTCAATAGTACTAACTATTGTTGTACATGCCTAAAATATGTTGGTGCAGAAAACAAAACACACACACAAAACATCAATTTCAGTGATTTTCTTTCTTTTGTGAAAACAGTGTGTTTGTATATTTTGAAGGTAACTTAGGCAAGACTTAGCGTTTGTCAAGGACATTCCCTGCTTGAGAAATGTACTTCTGAGAGAGAGAGAGAGAGAGAGAGAGAGAGAGAGAGAGAGAGAGAGAGAGAGAGAGAGAGAGATCTTAGTACATTTTGTGCAACTTGTAGAACAGATATTTGAGAACCTGATCCTTCAGCATTTGTTGATAAGTTATAAGGCAATGGTTTAGAGCTGAACTCTGTTTTCTGTCATGCATTTTTGTTGCTTAGAAGAATAGTGGTACTTCATAACCAGCAAAATACATAAGGTTTTATGTTATCTGAAAATGTATTTTAGTACATTAAAATGACTATTTTCCAATAAGATTATTGGCTACATTCCCTAATCTGTTTCCATTAGAAGATGCCAATTTAATCAATATGATAATTGCCCAAATTCTTTGAAACCACTCTGACTGTCACAAACTGAAATGGTCACTAGTTATGGTTTCATTTTGCTCAGTAAAGTTTTATTCTAGGTATAAGCTTTCGTGTCCATGCACACTTCTTATACCTTGAATAAAACTTTGTTGGTCTTGAAGGTGCTGCTGAACTCAAATTTTGTTCTGTTGCTTCAGACCAAGAGGGCTATCCACCTGAATCTATTTTGCTCAGTGTTGCTCAGATAGATTTTGCAAAGCAATTGCATGAAATTTACCTTAAAATGTCTATTTAAAAAGTGGACAGGTACCAGTGCTGGTCAATTTCTCGCCAGAAGTCAAAAGTATATATATTTTCATTTCCTCTTGAGAAGGTCAGGCATGAGTCAGAAGGCCATCTGCTCAGCCCTTCTCAAGAAGGCCAGGAAAAAGATGGACATCTTAAGGACTGTTGCTGGACAGAAGCTGTCTAACTCAGGATTCCAGAAGGTAACGAAGCTTTCTTTATGAAAAAGAGAGGCTGAGGGAGAAAAGTAGTGGTAGACTGAGGGTAGGTGTTATGTATTGGAACATTCCAGGACTGTTTCTACCAGAGACTGGCTGAGCTTGGAGCTCTAAAACAAAAGCCCACCAGGACTCTGGAGGCGGCCAGTGGGGGAGTAATGGTTCTGATAATGGCCTATCATTGGTAGTTGTTTGGGAAGTGAGTGGAGTTGCATGCTATTTAACAGGACTGTTGCCCTGGCAGTTTGTCTTTTTGTCTTGTTCTTGCTGAAATACCAAGAAAGCAGAGCTGATCGCTATGCTTGGGATCAGACCATCCATGGATCCCAGTATTTAACCGTAAGGAAGGTTACAACAGAGCTTCTTGGAAAGGGGCAAAATGTCCTGGGGAACTGAACCTTAGCAGTAAATGCTGAAAGGGGGAACTTGTCACAGACCAAACTGAAACCAGTTTGCAGCAGCTGTGTAGCCTTGCCAAAGGACTGGATGCACCCTCCTGGCCCAGACTGGCCTAACCTTGCCTAGTGAAGCCAGGACAGGCCTGCCTGGCCACCTTGCTTGTTGGGACTGGCCAGGCAAACTATCCTTCCTTCCATTGGGAAGGTGGAGTCAGGGCAGGCGGTGGGCGGGGCCCATTTGCAGGGAAATTTCTCCTCCCAATCTGCTCCTGCTCCCAGTTGAGCTGGGGTGGGGGTGCTGCACTTGGGATTCTGCTGTGGCTGCCCCTTTCCTTTGAAGGAATTGGCACCTTTCAGCTGAGTCCCTAAAGGAGCGGTGCATATTACAGTTGCCCACCCACCCCTCGAATGAAACACAACACACTTATGGGTTATAACTGGGACTTTATTTACATACAAGCTGATCTGCATCATTATTCAATTCAAGCATGGGTTGGATTGTGCCTGCATGGCAGGCCTCCTAACAGGGCAAACCCACCCTAGCTCAGAGCCAGGTCCGGAATCCTTCCGGACCCCAACCTCTCCTTGCTTGCACTCTAGGTGCCAAGAGGGGACAGAGGAGCACATCCTCGCCATGACTGCTAAGCCTTAAGGCTCCCCATGTGCTCCTCCACCCTCTGGAGGGACACCCCTCTGAGGCTCCTGGATTGCCAAGCCCTTAGGTGCCGAGTTTGATGCCCCCCCCCCATTACTGATCACTCAGAGTGCTTGCCATCTCCAATCCACCCACTCAACCCCTGCTTTCCCATCCCAGCAGGGCCTAACCAGATCACCAGGCCTAAGTATGTCACAACCCTCCAGGACCATGTGAAGCAGGAGAAAAAGAGCCCCCTCGAAGCCAATCTGAGGAGACCCAAAAAAATCCTGCTTAGCCCCACACCGGCAACTGGCTACTCCCACATGGTTCCAAACTGAGGGTGGGCGGGCGGGCGGGGAGCTCTCCTCTGTCCAGACTGACCCAGGGAATGGCTGCTGCCACTAGATTTGGCTGGCAAGTCCTCCCTGATAGGTCAGCACTCCTGAGCTGACCTCCCATAGGCTCACCCTCCCCTGTGATTCATTCGAGGATGTGTGGGGGGTGGGCAACAGCTTGTGCTTGCTTGTGTGCAAGCACCGGTCTTGCTGTGGGGCAGTGAGCCGTACAGCATGCCTCTGCAGACCATAGATTGTGCAACCATGATCTAAATTTACCTACTTTGTATTTATATTTGCTTTTGAAAAAGAGGGTTTTTTTTTTTTGCAGAATTATCAATGTAACACTGCTTTTGAAACTTCTCTAGAAAAGGTCAGGTTACTGTTACTTAAATCTGTCACAGTGCTCTGGATATTTTACCCTACACTTCTGGGTCCACCAGGGAGTTTCCCTATTGGATGCCGTTTAGCACAGATATCCTGTTATAGGCATCCAAGCTTAAAGAACAGCTTCCACTTGATAGCAGTGAGCAGTTTCACCCAAGGAAAAAACCAGGCCAGATATTGGGGGGGGGGGTGATCTGCTAACCTCTCCCACTTACTGTGACACTATCAATGCAACAGATGTGCTTTACTGTGTACTTGAAGTTTTTAGTTTAAAAACTGCAAACTGTACAACTGTCAAAAAGAGAAATCAGGCACTGTTGTGATTTTCCTGAAGAACAGGAAGGTTGTGTTCCAAAAGTTAGTATGGAGAGGCTAGTTCATACAAGATGCTGCTACATACTTCTTGTTTCATGCGTCCATTTAGGGATGTTCAACATTGTCTAGTGCTTTTGTTTATTTTTTTTTATTTATTTGATTTATACCCCACCCTCCCCACCAGGGCAGGCTCAGGGCGGCTGAAATTCTCTGCAGAGTTCTATCGGTCCACTCACCAGCATGACACGTTGAAACAGTTTATTTAGTACATATTTACATATCTTTCCACGCAGTACCAAAAGGCATGGTGAGTAATAGGTTGTGCAGCCTGGGGAGTAGTAGATGACCCTGGAGATCATTATTTCCTGCTTCCCTTCCCACACCCCAAAGAAGGCCTCATAGGCATGCTTATATAACCTTGGGGGGGAGCAATGTATGACTGCCTTGCTTGTTCAGTCAGGTGCATATAAAACGTATCAAGTGGCAAAATAAACTAGCTATTCAGACATGTACTCTGTGTAACAGTCAGATGTGAGGTTCGAACTCTCTTCAGTTTCACTGGTGTGGTGGCCTGCAGATCAGTATTTAAGGATGCTTGGACATATGACTATAGCTCCCCCCACCACACTGTTTCCCCAGCTTTAAGCAGGTGAAGGAGTGCTATAGGTCCATTCTGGAAATCCTTGTGAGATATCCTGAGATACATGTAGATTTTCTTAATGGGCCACATAGTCTCCTCCCTAAATCATTTGAGATCAGAAAAATGGAATGAGGGGAGACTGAACCCCTTTCTCCACATGTGCCAATCAGGTACCACATGTGCAGAAACTGAAAAGGACCCACCACTCACCTCTGACTGTTGGAACCCCAGACCCAGCCCATGAACTCCATAAGGTATGACTTAGCTGGGGATGATGAATGGAATGGAGTCCAGAGACTCCGCTCCCTTCCCACTCCTTTTTGAGTCTCTGACCATTTTGAACAAATCCTCAGTCAGTTTAAAAAGCAGTCACTTTGTACACCCCACCCACCATGCACAGGACGTGATCCGTCCATTGACACCAACTGATTTTAATGGGAGTGAGAAAGAGAAGCCCAGCTGTCCCCTACTGAAGTCAAGCAAGTTTCGTAGACTTTCACTTTGTATGGATTGGGGTCAGGTAATTTTTATTAACTTTTTCTTTTAAAAAAATGAGAACACACTAAAACATTTATCATACAATTGCTATTTAGATGCCTCTTTGTCAGCACAAAACACCCCAGCTTCCTTTAAGTTCCTAGGAGTGCAGCTGGTTTATGTCATCTGAGCCCTGCCCCTCTTTTGTTTTTCAGGGACTGCATATGGCAGATCAAACATCTCATCTGTAAAAATAATGACTGTTGCAAGCACACAAGCATCCTTGAAACACATCGTGAAAGGAAATGAATTGACTCTAATAGTCTCGGCGTGCCAATTCCTAGACCAACAGGTACTCGGAGGCATAACAGACTAGACAGTAATGCGTCAGGAGGACACTAGCTGCACATTTGTGAAATATAAATGATTTTAGTTAAAACAAGAGAATCTTGACTTTAAAGCGATGGAGTAAAGCAAGGCTTTCCTGGTGTCCTTATCCCCCCCCCACTTAGGAAGAGTGAGAGAAGAGCAATGATCTCTTCCCATGTCATGCAAGAAAGAGAACCTTGGCAGACACACTCACAAAAAAAAGTCTGAAGCAACTTAATCACACACAGGATGAGATTTTTTTTCCCTCACAAGACAGACAAAGGGAAATATTTCTTCATATAGTTAATTTGTGGAACTTTCTGCCACAGGATGTGGTCATGGTTGCCAACCTGGAAGGCTTTAAAAGGGGAGTGAACAGTTTCACAGAGGACTAGGCTATCAATGGCTGCTAATCATGATGGATATCTACTGCCTCCAGTACCAGTGGAAGAGTGCCTCTTTAAATTAGTTGCTGGGGAGCACAGGCAGGATGATGCTATTGCAGTTTTCCTGTTTGTGGGCTTCCTAGAGGTAGCTCATTGGCCACAAATGGAATGCTGGACTAGATGGGTCTTTGGTCTGATCCAGCATGGTTGTTCTTATATTCTTATGAAATGTTATAGAATTTAGGAGAAAGTCCTAGAATTTAGGAGTTTATATATAGAAATATGCAATATAATTGGCTATTTTGGCAAAGCTGGATGAGTTTTTATGACACATCATGGCTTGCATAACTGATTATTTTATGAAAAAAGGATCTTTCCAGGTCTGCGATCCTCTTTCTAACTTGTATTTACTTAACCAACCAAGTGTTTTCATATGAAACAGTCCTTGTTGTTGAATGGCAAGCTATTGCTCATCACCAGTTGCCACAATCTGATCTCTCTTTTTGACATTGCTGCACACGGACTTTGGTGATTGCAACTCATTTGCATCATGAGTTAGAAAAGCATTCCCAAATGAGGCAGCACTTGCACTTTATTTATTTAGAACATGGGTAGGATCCAACCAACAATTTCACTCAATATCACCTAATTCCTCTCTTTACTACAGCCTATATCCCATACGGCCTTTGTCTATGAAGGTCCCATGATCCCCAACATGGCTCTTTAGCGGAGAAAGGGGACTGCGTTTTCCCCTTCTTACCAGCTGGTTGGACCCAACACAGTGTCTGTACTGCCTTCCACTCTTGCATACACCAGCTAATAAAATAAGGAAACATCTAACTTCAGCTTGTGAAGGTGGCACATGTTCTGCTTACATTTAGGTTAGACTACTGCAATGTGCTTTACATGGGGCTGCCTCTGAAGACTGGAAACCACATAGGGACCAGATCACTCCAGTCTTGTTTCACCTACACTGGATCCCAGTTTGCTTCCCTATGACCCACTCCAGTTGACATTCTGGATGCAGCATTCTATACAAACTGTAGGTTCTGGACAGTCTTTAACAGCAGCCCCATGTAGAATGCATTGCAGCAAACTAATCTAGATGCTACAAGGACATGCAGCACAGTGGCAAGGCCACCCCTAATGGCAGTGACTGGACTAGGGATACCACTACTTCTGGGGAGGGGAAAGTATAGTGGTGGGACCAGATGGGAAATCAAGGGAAGGAAGCAGAGAAAAGAAGCTCAGCCCCCTTCCAGTCTGCGTCCCAAGAGTGGCAGGCAGAGCGGCTGGGATTAAGGACCATCCTCTGGCATTGGTGTTATGCAATGCCAGGTCCATAAGTCCTCAGTCCTCTGGGATTTCCTACTAGAGCAGGGAGCATGCGTGACCAAGACTTGGGTGCGAGATGGGGAGGCAGTAGCTCTCTTCCAGCTGGCTCTGCCCGGGTTCTTGATCCTTCACCAATCGTGGACTGAAGGGCGGGAGGGAGAAGTGGTGCTACTCATACGGGAAGTTTAGTCCTTCAGGGTGCTTCTGCCATTGAAGCTTGTGGGCATTGAGTGCTCGAGCCTGGTGTGGAAAGCTGGGGAGAGTTTGGCTATTTGGTTGGTGTACCAAACACCTAACACACCAACCATTAACCTGCCATCTCTGGTTGAGGCTGTGTCAGGCTGGGCATTGGAGTACCCTAGGCTGATAGTCTTGGGTGACTTCAATGTCCATGCCAATGATGCAGCCTCTGTACCGGCGATGGATCTGGTGTCATCCATGAACTCACCCAATATGTAATGGCCCCCACTCATTGGGCCAGGCACAGACTCAATCTGATCTTCACGGAGGGAGTTACAGTGGACCAGATCACTGCTTTGGCAGTGCCATGGTCAGACCACCATGTCCTAAAGGGCCATGTGAATGTCTCACTCCGACTCTCTTTGGGCAGTGACTGTATTCTGGCTGGCCCGCGGAACCTAATGGACCCTCAGCAGTTTCAGATGGCTCTACGGGATCCTATACCCCCTGGCAGCTCATTAGATGAGCTAGTTGAGGACTGGCATGGTCGGCTCTTGTCAGCCATCAAAGAGATTGCTCTCCGACGCCCTCTGCGCCCCTGCTCTAAGCAGGCTCCTTGGCTCACCGAGGAGCTGCAGCTGATGAAATGAGGGCTCAGACTACTAGAGAGACGGTGGTGGCATGCTCATGATGAAGCAGCAAGAGCATCCTATAGGACGTTTATGAGATCCTATGAGATGGCGGTCAAAGCCGCGAAGAGAGCATTCTATGCAGCTACAGTTGTGTCTGCTAGCTCACACTCGACACAATTGTTTAGAACTATTCAGTCATTAACAGAGCTGCCACAGGGCAGACTAAATGTTAGGGCATTGGACATCAGCTGTGAGGCTTTTGCGAGCTATTTTACAGACAAAGTCCTGCTGCTCCACCGCGATCTCCCTTGCCACAGTTGAGACAGTGAGTGAACTCGAGGACCCATGCACATCATCTAGTTCTATTCTTGGACCTGGCCGAATTGGCTAATTATCAGCTGGTCTCCAATTTGCCCTATTTAGGTAAATTGCCCTATTTGGGCAAACTGAATCACCACCCTATTTGGGCAAATTACTGGAGAGAGCGGTGGTGATTCAGTTGCAGAGGTTTATGGATGACACTTCCATGCTAGACCCATTTCAGTCTGGCTTCCAGCCAGCCATGTGATGGAGACAGCACTGGTCACCCTCACAGATGACCTCCAGAGGCACCTGGATTGAGGTGGCACGGTGGTACTGTTGTTGTTGGACCTGTTAGCAGTGTTCAACATGGTTGACCATCAGCTACTGATCCACTGCCTCACTGACACAGGAGTTCAGGGCCTTGCCTTGCAATGGCTCATCTCCTTTCTCCAAGGTCGGAGACAGAGGGTGGTGTTAGGGGAACAAAGGTCCCAGAGGCACCCACTGGTCTGTGGGGTTCCTCAAGGGGCAGTGTTATCCCCGATGTTATTCAACATCTACATGCACCCCTTTGCCCAGATTGTCTGAGGCATCAGCTAGGGTGTCACCAATATGTGGATGACACCCAGCTATATCTGCTGTTGGGTGGTCAATCCGACTCTACACCAGATGACCTGGAGTGGGTGCTTCAGGACGTGGTGGACTAGCTTAGACTGAGCCGATTGAAACTGAATCCAACAAAGACAGAGGTCCTGTGCCTGAGTAGAAGTGGGCCAGGGGTAGGGATCCTACTACTGACCTTTGATGGGGTGCCATTGATGCCAGTGCCAAGGGTCAGGAGTTTGGGAGTGCTCCTGGATGCCGCCTTAACAAGGGAGGCCCAGGTAGCAGCCACTGCCAAGGCAGCCTTCTACCATCTTTGGCTGATTTGGCAGTTGGTTCCCTTCCTCAAATGCAATGACCTGGCAATGGTGATCCATGCTATGGTCACCTCAAGATTAGACTACTGCAATGCTCTCTACATGGGGCTGCCTTGTCTCAAATCCAGAAGCTGCAGCTAGTGCAAAATGCTATGGCCAAGCTGTTGATGGGCATCTCTATACGAGACCACATCCAGCCTGTGTTCAAGGCATTGCACTGGCTGCCAATAGCTTACAGGATTCATTTCAAGATTCTGGTTTTGACCTCTAAAGCCCTATATGGCCAGGGGCCTGTCTACCTGAGGGACCACCTTTCCCCATATGTGACCCAGAGAGCATTGAGGTCAGGGTCACAGAATCGCCTGGCTCTCCCTGGCCCAAAAGATGCCAGGTTGGCCATTATGAGGGTCAGGGCCTTCTCAATGGTGGCTCCACACTGGTGGAATGAACTCCCAGAGGACATCAGGGCCCTGTGGGACCTTTTACAGTTCCACAAGACCTGTAAAATGGAGCTCTTCCACCAGGCATTCGACTAGGAGCTGCCGCTGATGAACTTTCCATCTGCCCTAGGCTACACAGCTGGACATCACCTTCCATCATTGCCTTTGACTACTGCTTCCACTATTGGACTGTATACTGAATGCCTCCATCACCTGTATTGTTCTTATTAGAATTTTATGATGTTTGGAATTTTATTGTATTTATTGTAATTTAATGCCTGTACGCCTCCCTGAGCAGGTTTTCCAGCAAGGCGGGATATAAATTGAAATAATAAATAAATAAATAAATAAATAAATAAATAAATATTGTCGGGCCAGGAAGGGCTGCAGCTGGCTCACCAGCCAAAGCTGCTGAAAGGCACCCTGACAACCTCTGCCACCCCATCCAGAACAGGAGATAGCCTATTTTCTGGGTCAGACCTTCCCCCCCCACACACCAGTAGCACCTCTGTTTTGTTGAGATTAAGTTTCAACTTGTTAGCCCTCATCCATCCCAAAACTGCCTCCAGACACCTGTTTATGGTTTCCACAGCTTCACTGGGATCGGCTGCTAGTGTGAGATAGAGCTGAGTGTCATCTGTGTATTGGTGGCAACTCAAGCCAAATCTCTGGATGACCTCTCCCAGCAGCTTTACATAGATGCTGAAAATCATGGGTGACAAGATGGAACCTTGGGGAACTCTGTAGGCCGTGGCCAAGGGGCAGAGCAGCAGCCACGAAGCAGCACACTCTGAAACCTATGCTTGAGACAGGCTCAGAACCACCTCAGAACAGTGCCTCCCAGTGCCCGTCTCTAAAGGCAATCCAGAAGGATACTATGCTAGATGGTTTAAAAAGCTGTAAAAGTCCAGGAGAATTAGTAGAGTCTCACTTCCCTGCAGCACCGTAGTCAGAAATTTTGGGTTGGTGGGGTATGGGGGAATTTTGTGGGCCAGCAGGAGAAGGGGGAAGAGGAGGAGGGAGGGAGGGGAGGAGAGGGGTGGCTGCATGCCTTCCCTGAACTCCAAGCAGTGAATTCCCTTTAAATGATGTTTTTCAAGCAGGGGCCACCCATGCCTGAACTCACCACTTGGATTTCAGAGAAGGTGTGTGGCTGCCCCTCTCCCTCCCTTCCTGCAAGATTTAAAGGGCCCTCAGAGGGTGGAGAGGGGCAACAGCTGTTGTGGGGCATGCCTCACATTTGAGGGGCTGGAAACCTGAAAAGCCCCACCATATCTATGGGCCTGCTTCCCTGTCCATCTCCTGGTGCCTGCCATCCCCTGGGATGGCCAAAGCTGTTTCATTCAAGCTCTCTGTGTCTCTATATTTATCCACACAGTGTCCACATTGACTCTTGGTTTGCTGTTAGACATCTTAATTTAATGAAATCTAGAGGTGTGCCTTTGATCCCTAGTCCATTTCTTTTTATATTTCTTTTATACATTTCTCAGTGGTTCTCTGACTCTGTGTTCAGTTTTTGTAGGTTTGTTTTGCGTACTCCTATTGTACAGTTTTTATATGCAACTCATACATACAAAGTACACCATTTATATGTAAAGTATACATATAAATGGTAATGCTGGTTTATTGATGCAAAAAAGGAACATTGAAAAACTTTGCAGGCAAAATTCAGTATAAGGAAATGGAATGACATAGAAATAAAGAATCATGGTTTTGATTTGCAGAAAGAGGAAGGGAAATTGAAACAGGGATTTTAAATATGAAACAAAAATTTGAAGTCATTCCTAAGAAATCAGAACACCTGATATATTTTGGAGAGACTGAAAAGGCTCCTGATTGGAGCCCTCATCTGAAACAGTCACTATTTTTTTAGTAGAAACAATTTCAGGAAATTACAAAGAACTGTGCCTGGCTCAGATGGTTTTAAGCCTCAAATTCTAATAGTCAAAACACTATTGGTGCTTTTTCCTAGGATGATCCCGACCAGCTGGTATTCAGCAGATGATGCTTGGCTGCCATACCCGTGTTTTTTGTTTTTCTTTCTGACATGTCTGTGGAAGTTTTCATTGCCCTACAATGACCAAACCATCTTTGTCAAAATGCTGCCATTTCCGCTACTGCTCAACTGCAACAAATCCTTGACAAATTCGACAAACAAACATTGGGAGGATGTCAAAAGCACCTACAATCATCCTGTCACCTGCTGTGTATAAAGATCTGCAAGGGAGAAAGTGAGTGCCAATGGATTTCTCTTGCATTTGTCTGCTTCTCTAGGTGACATTCAAACTTCCTGAAAGGAGATGAAGGATGCCTTGAAGATATAGGTGTGGACCCTACTCTGAAATCATCATTCATTTAGTAAACTAAGAGTTCATTTTCAGACACATGTAAATATTATAGTGCTTAAATCCCCCAGAAATTTTCTGCTGGTGAGGGATAACAGAATGCAACTTTCTTGCTTTCCCCCTCCAGCAGCTGCCTGAAATACACCCCCCCATCCTGTTATGGGAAGGGAAAGGTAAGAAAGTTGCACTCCACAAGTGCAAAACCCTCCATCCATGGAAATCTCCCAGGACATCTAAGTCTGGGTCTTTCAGCATGTATGTACAACTTTTGGCTGTCTGGATAGCCCAGAAGCACCTGAATCATTTGAACTTTCTTTCTCAGTTCCCTTTGTTATGGAAAAGAGGTGCAGTGATCACCTTTAGTCCCTTGCTTTAGTAATCGGGGTCATTTAGTGATGAGAGTTATTATCTGAGATACACCATACCAATGTGGGATTATCCATTTGAGGGGATACACTCTTTGGAGCAGAACTGTAAAAATATGCAGTTTTCAGCTTTCAAGGTATCTGATAGACTCCCATGCACATACTGAATCACAAGGCTATTCTTGGCTATTTCATTTATAGACTGAAGTGGGCAATGGTGAAAAAAGGTCTAAAGGCAATGAACTAAATGGCCAAGTACATGTGACATCCCACCACTGCAACCTGGCCATCACCCAGAGTGACTCCCATTCCTTTCTTTCCCCAGCCAAGCTTTTTTAGAAGGAGATTACATATATATATATGACTTGGAATGTCCCCATATATTTGTCCAACATGCTTCTCCTGCCAGATATCTTCTTCTGAAAGATAACCCATCACGAATCTTGCCAGGACTGTCATGCAAATGCTCATATCGATGGCTTTCTTCGGAGTGTTTATGATGTAGCAGCGTGGTGTGGAGGAAGGGAAATAGATTGCATTCTAGCATTTCATCTCTGTCCCTCCAGAGTATTGAAATAATGTGTTAAGCTCTGTGTAATGAGAAACAAACCCAGCACTATTAAAAATAAAGCAAAAACAGCAAGCGGAATTGCTGGTCTAGCAATGTACTGTAATTAACACTAGGCTGTAAGAGTAGATGGAGGAAGACAGACATTTGAAAGTTCATGCTGCAGTCTTTTGAGCCTTATGCTTTAGCCAATCTTTCTTTTGTCCAACTTTGAAAACATTTGCCATTATCTGCACTCATCGAAACAGCAATGTTTTAATTTGACACCAAACAATTCCAGACTACTGTCTAAAGAAAAGGGTTAACAGTTACACTTGATATGCCCAGTCTTATGGGATGTGCTTCTTAAACTAGTCCTGCCCAATCAGGAAGCACGCTTCATATTCTGAATGGGCTCATATAAATAACACAGCATGGGACCACATATGATCGGCTTTGAAACATTATGAAACTGTCTGTTATGTGATCTCCAACTGGCTAGGATCTCCTATAGCCATAAATGAAGAAGAAAGGCGTAGCAATAAAACTAAACAGTTTTGTCACAGCAACATAATGGCTAGATTTCAACCCTAAGCTCCCACGTTTCATCTCCCTTCTCAGAGTCCTGAACTTAAATAGACCTGGAGACTCTAGGCAAGAATGGACAGCTATCCATGGCCCAGCTAGGTTGTCAGGCTCAGCAACTGAAACCCTACACCTAACACAAATCCTAAAGGCAGGAACATGAACATTGTCAGGCTGCTTCAGGAAATATGGTGGCACCTCCCAAAACTGAAATATTTATTGCAGTCCTATTTTTAATATTATTCCAGGTGGATCTCATTGTCATTTAACAACCAGGCTTTCCACAACCCATTAACTTGCTGAACTACCTCTGCCAATCACCAGGAAAGTGAAGTCTGAAGAGTTTCAATAATATTTTAACAGCAAGAATAAGACTTTTTATATCTTTTTTTTCCTGCTACTGCACACTGTCATTTGGGAGGGTAAAGATATCGAGCATGCTAACCATGGTATGCATTTCTTAAGTTAAGCACACTAACTCCTTTCTCATTCTCACCTAAATTTAATGCATTAAATAAATTCTCTGGGATGTGCTTGCAGTGGCAGGATGCAATTTAATGCTGGCAAGCAGCCACCACTTATCTCCCCCCAGCCCAATTAAAAACATTTGATGGGGCCGTATTCCTTAGAACAAATGCATCTGCTCCAGGTTACAATAAATTTTAAAATCTGTTTACAAAGCAATTTTCCAGACTCTTTTGCATCACATAATTAAAGTATCTACCCAACACAAATTTGATTGAACTAGTTGCTGGAAAAGTCTGACCTTCTCAAAAGGCTTCTTAAGGGCAAGGACTTCAGTCTGTTGGGGTTGATAACAGGAGCTGCTGATCAATGATTAGGGATAAATGGAACTGTTAATTTTGGCTGCTTTGTTCAATGTTCACAGACTCCAAATCCATCCATCTTGGTTTGTGAAATCATGAGTGTGGCTGTTTTGCCAAATTTTAATCAATTGCTGTATGCCTGTCATTTTTAGTGTTTAGCACTTTTCCAGTTCATCATAATGTCTCCTGATGTGTCAGGGGAGTCAACTGTTGTATAATTAAAGATTATATCCTTTTAAAAAATGTAAAATCCAAGCATACTGCAAAGTGATTCCCTCTGAAGAGAAAATTTCCAAATGGGGAAATGAATCCCTTCCTTTCCTAGAACCGAAGCTCTCAACTCCCGATTAATAACCATTGAGGAGTATTGGTCAGTCGCTCTGAGTCATCAGCAGAACAAAAGGATGATTAGTCAACAGAAGTGCAGGTTAGGAAAAGGTTATTTTGTTGGTATCTCAGTTTTTTATTGGATATATCACATGTTCATACAATTTAAACAAATCACTACATATCCATTTTTCTTACTCCCTCTCCCCCCCAAACAAGGCTTCCCGCACTGCTCCAACCCCATTAATGTCTCTCTTATTCTATTACAATTACTTCTAAACTTATATTCTCTTACTAACGGTAACAGTTCAAAAAACTAACTCTCATTTTCTTCTTAATAACTATCAAAACAAATCAAACCACGTTTAATATCCCAATTTTTCAACAGATATTCTTGAAAGTCTTTCCAGTCTTCAAAAAAAGTTTCATCTTCTTCGTTGTTTAACTTTCTTGTTAGTTTGTCCATTTCTGCCATAAACAACGTCTTTTTAATCCATTCCCATGTTTCAGGTACTTTATCTTGTTTCCAACATTGAGCAAAAGTCAGTCTAGCTGCTGTAATCAAGTACCATAATAGTGTTCTCTTGGCTACATTTATTTCTTCCATTTTAAGACCTAGCAATAACATCTGTGGGTCTTTCTTAAAAGTACATTTCAAAATTTTTTGTATCTCATTGTGGATCTTAGTCCAATAACATACTGCTTTATCGCATGTCCACCACATATGGTAAAAAGACCCTTCATGTTTCTTACATTTCCAACATTTGTTAGACATACTTCCATTTATAATAGCAATTTTTTTAGGCGTCATATACCATCTATACATCATTTTATAGCAATTCTCTTTAACATTTACACATGTTGAAATTTTCATTGACCTTTTCCACAAATATTCCCAAGATGTCATTAATATCTCGTTATTAACATTTACCGCCCATTTTATCATTTGCTCTTTTACAATTTCATCCTCAGTATACCATTTCAATAAAACCTTGTACAGTTTAGAAATCATTTTTTTCCCCTTTTCAAGCCATACAGTTTCAATTTCCATATTATTTTCTCTAAAACCATGTTCTCTTTTATCGGTCTTAAATAAGTCATGAATCTGTCTATACTTCAACCAATCGTATTCAAATTCCACATCAAATCTATCTTTTAACACAAAATTTTTCCCTTCTAATTTTAAAAGACTTTTATAAGGTAGCCAATCTAACCCTTGATTTCTTGAATATGGATTAATCACTTCTGCTGGTACTATCCAAAGTGGTCTTTCTTCTGAGAAGAATTTTCTATATCTCATCCAAGTCTCGAACAGTGATTGTCTTATAAAGTGGTGTTTGGAGAATTTGTCCATTTTTACTTTTCCATACCATAAGTATGCGTGCCATCCAAACTTGTTGTCATGCCCTTCTAAAGCCAATAACTTCTTATCCTCAAGATTAATCCACTGTTCCAACCATGTTAAACAGACGGCATCATAATACAGTCTTAGATTTGGTAATTGTAGACCTCCTCTTTCTTTTGCATCACATAAGATTTTCATTTTAATCCTTGGTTTTCTTCCTGCCCATACAAATTTGGATAATTCTTTCTGCCACGTATCCAATACTTTCCTTTGTTTTAATATTGGAATAGTCTGAAATAAGAACATCAAACGCGGTAAGACATTCATTTTTACAGTTGCGATTCTTCCCAATAGTGATAAATTCAACGTGTCCCATTTCTTCATGTCTTGCTGAATCTTGTACCACACCTTTTCATAATTATTTTTAAACAGATCAATATTTTTCATGGTTAATTCAATTCCTAAATATTTAGTCTTTGTAACTACTTCACATTGAATTTTCTCTTGTAATTCTGTTTGCCTTTGCTTCGTCATATTTTTGCACATCACCTTGGTTTTACTTTTATTAACATAGAATCCCGCAACTGAACCAAATTCTTCAATTTTATCCATCAATTGTGGTATTTTCTCAATTGGATCCTGAATCATAAACATTACGTCGTCTGCAAATGCCCTGTATTTATATGCAAAACCCTTCACTGTAAGTCCTTCAATGCTGTTATCTTTTCTTATCACTGTCAATAATATTTCCAATATCCAAATAAACAACAACGGGGATAGCGGGCAGCCTTGACGTGTTCCCTTTTGGACTTGGAAGAAATCCGTTCTTTCTTTATTTATATTCAAAGTCGCTTTTTGTTCTGAATAAATTGCCACAATCATGTTTAAAAAAGACTGTCCTATATCCATTTTTTCAATAACTTGCAGCATAAATTCCCAATTTAAATTATCAAAAGCTTTTTCCGCATCAAGGAAGAGGAATCCAACTTCTTTTTCTGGATGTTTGTCATAGTATTCAATTGCATCAATCACCACTCTTAAATTGTCTCTGATTTGTCTATCTGGTAAAAAACCAGCTTGTTCTTCCGCTATTGTATCTTTCAGATGTTTTTTCAGTCTTTCCGAAATTATTTTTGCAAATAATTTATAATCATTATTTAATAGCGATATTGGTCTATAATTCTTGACATGAGTTAAATCCAAACCTTCTTTAGGTATCAATGAAATATTTGCTTCTTTCCATGAATCTGGGATCCGTTTAGTCTTTCTTATCTCATTCGACAGAAGTACTAAGATAGGGGTTAGCTCCTCTTTAAATTTCTTGTAGAACTTTGCAGTGAAGCCATCTGGACCTGGAGCTTTCCCCAACTTTGCATCTTCTATCGCCATTGTGACTTCTTCCTTCGTTACTAAACCATTTAATAACTCTTTAATTTGTTTTCCCAGCTCTGGAACTTCGATAGTCTCCAAATATTTCTTAATTTTCTGTTGATCAATTCCTTTCTTTTTAAACAGTTTGGCGTAGTATTTAAAGAAGACTCTTTTTATGCCATTCAAATTCATAACATCCTTTCCATCTTCAGTAATCTTATTTATAAAATTCCTTTCTTTTTTATTTTTCAATTGCCACGATAAAAATTTTCCTGGTTTATTTGCACCCTCAAATGCTTTTTGCTGTAGTTTCTTCAGGTTCCAGTATAATTCTCTGTTGAGTAGAACATTCAATTGATCCTGTAGAAAGTGGATCTCTTTAATAATCTTTTTCTTCCCTGGTCTTTTCTTTAGTTCCTTTTCCTTTTGCCGAATTTTTTCATGAAGGTCTTTTTGTTGTTGCATCCTTTGTTTTTTATCTTTAGAGTTCAGAGAGATAAGTAAGCCTCTCATTACCGCTTTGTATGTATCCCATACAACTTGTATATCCGTACCTTTGTTTAAATTCAGTTCAAAGAAGCTTTTTGTCTCTTTTTTCAAAGTTTCATTAATTAATTTTTGATCCAATAAGTCCTCATTAATTCTCCAATACAATTGTTTAGGCTTTTCTTTAGATATCCAAAGTAAAGGGTTGTGGTCTGAATTAGTTTTCGGTAAGATTTGTATTTTGTAGGTTTTTTGCACCATCTCCTCTGACATCCAAATCATATCAATTCTGGAAAAGGAGTTATGTCTGTTAGAATAAAACGTATAATCCTTTGTCTTGGGGTTCCACTTCCTCCAAACATCTTCTAGTTTCTCTTGCTTCATTAGCTGAAAAAATTTTTTTGGCAACTTTCCAACCGTCTCTCCAGTTGCTTTGGATTTTCTGTCCAATACATTATTCACTGTACCATTAAAGTCTCCTGCAAGAACTATTTAAACAGTCCAACTCTTTAGTCAAATCTTTAAAGAAAGTCTCTTTCGCACCATTGGGTGCATATATATTTACAAGCAATGTCTTTTTTCTGTTCATCGTTATTTCCACGCCAACATATCTTCCTTCTTTGTCTGAGAAGATTTGTTTAGGTTCCAATTCTTTTGCAATGTATATCACTGTTCCTTTTTTCTTATTGATTGCTGAGGAATGAAATTCTTCTCCCAATTTTTTATTAATCAAATATTTATTGTCTTGTTTTCTGATATGTGTTTCTTGTAGACAAATTATGTTACATTTTTGTTTCTCTAGCCAATGACTCACTAATCTTCTTTTGTTTGGTGAATTTAGTCCATTTACATTCCAAGATAAAAATTTGTAATCCATAGTTGTTTTGAATTAAATGTCTTTAAAGTCATCAAAGTTGTTCTCTTTAAATCTGTATATATCTCCTTCCGTTTTGAGGGTAAATCTCACCGAATTGTAAACAAATGATAATCCATATGGAATCTCCCATCTAAACCTGATGCTCATTTCTTTTAGTCTGTCTGTTAATTTCTTGAATTTCTTTCTGTCTTGTAAGATCGATCTCGGAATTTCTCTCAGAATTATTATTTTTTTCCATTAATTTCCAACGGTTGTGTAAATTGCTTCTTGAAAACGTCTTCCTTCATTTTTGTAGTCACAAATTGAACAATCACATCTCTGGGTAATTGCTTTCTCTTGGCATAAGCTGAGTTTACTCTATAAATCAGGTCAAAGTCTGGATCCAAGTCTCCAACATCTTCCCCTATGTAAGTTGTCAATGTATTAATTACTAGTGCCCGTAAGTCCTGATCTTCCTCCTCTTCTATTCCTCTCAATCTCAAATGATTCTGGGTAGCCCTATATTCCATCATGGACTCCAATCTTGTGTTTTCTGACAAGGTTCTTTTAACTTTCTGTTCCATTTCTTCTGATTTTGTCACCAGACTTTTAACCTCTTTTTTAACGTCTTCCGTATCTTTTTTTATCCCTGCCACTTCTGTTAGTACCAGTTCTTTTAATTCTTCCATATTTTTTTTCTGTACTTGGACTTGTACTTGTTCTATTTGCTCCAATTGTAATTGCAGCTGTTGTTGCAGCTGTTGTTGCAGCTGTGATTCTATTTGCTTTCCCAAACTCTGCACCACTTCAGTCATCCGTTTTTCCATCGCTTCCATAGCGGCCTGCCACTCTTTTTTTCCTTTGCAGTCATTCTTGGGCTGGGTGATGAGGCCGCTCTTGGTCTTGACCTCAAATCCGTCTTGAAAACGACTTCCGGGCTAATCAATCTTTATATTAGCAATCTTCAAGCCAAATCGCCACCTTTGTAACTACTTCCAATGGTTTCTCGGCTTAAAAATAACTTTTTAAAATTTAGTCCTCCTCAAAATGTCGGGCGCAATTTCTCTATGGTTTTCTGGCTAGAGTAGGCTCTTTCCGAACTTCCTGTTTGTCTGTCCGTCACTGTAATCCAACTTCCGGTGGTGGTGGTGTCACACACTAAATCAACCGTCTACTTCCGGTACAGCGACTTCGAAAAACATCCACTCTAGTCTGCTTCCTGTATCATAGAGTCACAGTCAGTTTCGTTTCTGCTACACAAAGTTTAGACTTAGCTGACCACAGGAATGCAAAACAAAGTCAATTTTCGGCCGTTTTCTCTAGAGGAAAGCTTTCTTTTAACTTTTAAATCAAGCGGAATAGTTCATTAAAGGTTTCTACGCTTATCCGTATGTTTCGATTTCGCGTTCTTCTTTAAACCAGTAAGCAATTGTTCTTTTGTTACCTTACTTGTAATCTCGGGGTTTCGCAGTGCTTCTTCTGTAATCGATGTTAATCTTGATGTTAAAGAGGTCAGTAGATGACGAATTTATGCTGAATTCTCAGCCCAGCTGGTATCTGTAGTGCTGATTAGCAACTGCCCTCTCCGCGGAAGGAGATCAAAGTGTAAACAAGCTTCCTTCGAAGCTTATCCACACCGATCTCAACTCCCCCTCAGGCTTCGCTGCTTGCTTGCCACCCCCCCCGTCTGGGGAGTGCTGCGCTGGGCCAGGTAGAGCCCAGACTGTCGTCAGATACTGCTGTACACCCTGCACAAATCGCAAAGTGTGTCAATTCGCCATTTTAACTCCGACCGGAAGCCCAGGAAAAGGTTATTTTGTACCTACATGTTTGCTGACTGACTTTTGAAAGAATTCGAAAAGGGAAGTAGATAGCAAAGCCAAAAGTCCTCTTAGCGAGTGCAGTGAAATTACACAAGAAATAGTGAAGTACAAAATTCCTGTGTGCCAACAGAATATTTAGAAAGTATTCTTGCCTGAAAATCAACTTTCCTTAAAAGCCAACATTTCCAAAATGTTGAATGAATCTCTTACCTCCTTGTAGATTGTTGCTGTTATATTCTAATATAAAATATGCTAATAATTGACTGATAACTTCTTTTTAACAAATTGATTGATTGATTGAAACATTCCTGTGCTGGCTTTCCACCAAAATAGGACCCCCAAGGCAGCAAACATCAAAACATTATAACATTTTAACATTAAAAAGCATTTAATAGTAAAATATATCTAAAATTTGGCAAATAGAAGGGGAAGTCATGGAAGCAGTGACAGAATTCACATTCCTGGGATCCAAGATCACTGCAGATGGTGACTGCAGCCATGAAATTAAAAGATGCCTGTTCCTTGGGAGAAAAGTGATAGCAAACCTAGACAGCATAATAAAAAGTAGAGACATCACCCTGCCAACAAAAGTCCATATGGTCAAAGCAATGATATTCCCAGTAGTAATGTATGGCTGCGAGAGTTGGACCATAAGGAAGGCCGAGCAGCGAAAAATAGATGCTTTTGAGTTATGGTGCTGGAGAAGACTCTTGAGAGTCCCTTGAACTGCCAGGAGATCCAATCAGCCAATCCTAAAAGAAATCAACTCTGACTGTTCCCTGGAAGAAGGGAGGGAGTTCCTGATGATTAGCCAGCAGCATTGCAGGTTTAATTTTTTTAAAAACTAATTAACCTCTAGGCATCAGCATTGAAGCTTTGTTTATTTATTTGGCCTATCTGGCTTGAAAGTTTAACACATTTGGCAGCCACAATTTTGTCCCTTCTAACAGTGCATTTGAAAGATCACATTTCAAACTGAACCAGTGTCTGAGCTTCAGGAGTCTTATCACCGAACAGTTCATCACAACCTGTATGTGTCGTACAGTCTACTAACGCGAACCCTGGATGGAACACAATTCCTAATGCACTCTCCTCTATTCCTCTTCTATTGCAGGGAAGATATGCTAAAGATGACAGAAATGAGTCAGTGACATACTTTGTCTGGGGAAGGAGAATGCCCAAATGCAATTTTCTTGGAACCCTCCAAAAACCTGGAGACAGGACAAAAGGAGGAGAGATGATCTCTTACTGATTGTGACAGGTGCCATCAAAGGTGCTTTCACTGATTGTCCTTGATAAGCACTTCACTCAGTTCCCCATATTTTCTCATGAAAGTTAGTTCTTTACTAAAGAGGAACTAACCTCTTTTCAATTAAATGGAGCCAATGCTTTGGGAGGACTCTCATCACAGCAATTTTCCAGCACTCTTCATTCATTGTTTCTCAAATTCAGGTCACTCATCTTGACTCTTCCTGCGATAAGCAGGTCATCTTTCTTTAACCAACACTTCTGCTAAAAATCTTCATCCCAACATTCTTGTATTGCCCAAGCCTTACCCAATTTGAAATCTGTACTTTGAAAGCTCTTTTTAATCAGACTTCTCCTACTTGCAATGATTTCCCCACTTTTATGCCATTGTCATATTAGAATTTCAAGAGTTTACTTGCATTCTGTTAAGGGTACATGCCACTAAATCCAATAAATGTGTTTTTAACTCCACTTTGTTTTGCCAGAAATAATAAGAAAGAATCTCCACTACCTTCTATGGGTTTCTTTTTCTTTTATTGTTTCTCTTTGTAGCTTTTTCTTGGCTAATGTTCATACTTTCCCATGGTCTCTCTTTTTCCCCTGTCACCCACCTTCCTTACTTTTCTGGCTCCCATGTTATCTCTCTCCTCAATCTCCCCTCCCCCCCCAATTTTGACATAGGAAGACTCAAAATGTATAAATCAGCCTGAGTTGTGTGACTTTCACTGACTCCTCTGACCAAGAAGACAGCTCGTAGTTTATTTCACAGGTTGTGGCTATTGCATTGCCTCATGGCCCTTTGATAGTTGTACTACAAAAATAGAAATTGCTCAGCTCCAAATGCTGTGGTCTGAACCGCATTGGTGTTACAGAAGAATGCTTGAAGAACTCTGTATACAAGCAAATGGAACAGCTTGCTTCGGAAATTCTCCTCATTCAAATTTCTCATTGGATTTTGGAATTCCAAATTATCTGGTTCAAAATGGAAACATTAGGAATCCTCCACTGTTTTGTGTTTTTTTGCAAATGTTGTACCAAATATGAATGCATGACAGTGCTGATTCCAGGTCTTGGAAGGTGCTGGGCAGACAGTGCCCAGGGCCCTCCTACCCATCACCGGGATCCCTATGCCTCCCTTTCCACTCATCCACCTGTCTGTGTTCCTAAAATAAAGGTAAAGGTTTCCCTTGCTTAAAAGCTAGTCAAATCCAATTCTAGGGTGCGGTGCTCATCTCCATTTCCAAGCCAAAGAGCCAGCACTGTTCAAAGATGTTCCCATGGTCATGTGGCCAGCATGTCTAAATGACTGGTAATCCTACCCTTCTCACATATGCAATCACAGTTTCCTTCACCAAAACAGCTACACTCATGATTTCACAAACCAAGATGGATGGAGACTGCCATTTTCTCTCATTCTTCTTAGAAGAACAAAGATGCAACCTCATCTCTGCTCAGCACCATTTTTTAAATTTATATCTGTGTGAAATTCCACACAACCAGAAGTGCGAGGTCTCCCACTACAGTGGGTAAACTCTTGGCAGCAACCTGAAAACCCTACTGCTGCTTGGTAGGATAATGAGAAGAAAACATCATCAGAAAATCACCATTGGTGTGATGCTCTAGGATTCATTGGAAACTCTATGGTACAACAACTAATGGTACGACCACAGAGTTTCCAGTGAGTCCTAGAGTGTGTGCTGACAATATCACTTCACTTCTGGGCTAACCTCAGAAATGACATCACTTCTTCCATGATGTCACACACACACACCCAATTTCCCTACCCTCCTAGTCTCCTGCTAAGATCCAGCCACTGGCTGGCAATGTTTCATACAAAATTATTTTTACGATGGGGGCCTAACATATATATACCCCTTCCCTAATGTCTAGTCTGATGATGATTCCTAGGGAAACCAAAAGTTGTGTACTGTTTACTGTTATTTGGTTGGCTCTGATAAGAGGTGTAAAATGTGTTAGGATTATTGAATTAAGCAAATTTTATGGATTTCTTTTGGCATACCTTGAACTTTCTATATATGTTTACAGTTTACTGAAATTAAACACATTTTGCTTTTGCTGAAATATGGAAGCAAACTAAATGCAGATCAAGAAATAAACACATCTTTACTTTTTTTTGGTCTCTGATGCAGAATTTATGCAGCTTCAGTATCCATGGCTAATGAAAAGGTAAATGTGTGTGGGGGGAGGGGAAGAATCTCTGTTCCTAGCTCAGAAGCCGTGCCAGGCTTTTATTCTGCAGATCAGGCTCAGTTCCTAACAAATGATCAGCTTTCTTAGGCATTGAAAGTCCATTTTTTTGAAGTCTGTTAAAAAGATTCTGAGAAACAATGATAAAATTGTCCATTGTTCAAGAACCAGCACTATAGATAATTATATCAATGGCTCAGGAGTTCTACCGACAGCTCATTTGAGAATCAGTTAATACTTGAGAATGTTGAGTGCAAAAGAAGTGGATTGACTGCAACTATCAAAAATGAGAAATACTTTTATTTGGATTTAAGACCCGGGATGGGTAATGACATCTTGTTTATTCTATTCTACCTTGTCCTAGCCTGGGCCACCATGATCCAGGATGAATACCTTTTACTCTGTCCAGAAGATGCACAGTCTTAGACTTTGGTGAGTCCCCAAGGGAAAAGAATCCTGAGAAAGAGCAATTAGAAACACACTTCTTTGAGCTTTTGCAGCCCTGGCCTGAGGGACAAACCATGCCATCTGAAAATTCTTTCAGCAGGTGTGCCTATATTTATTTTAAAGAATGTCTTCTACACAGGTCAAACTAGAAAAGAAGCTGGAAGGTATGACTGGATCTCAATTACATATTTCCTTGGTAAATAGCAACTTGATTTGCATTGGGACTGTGGTATGGGAGAAGGGAACATTCAACTCTTACACCCACACCATTTTCTTGAATTCAAATGCCCCCTGGATAGAGCTACTGTTAGCCTTGCTGGATTTAAATGCAGGCAATCAGTATATTTTTTGTCAACAGAACAAATAGCAGGGGAGGCATTTAAGTTTGCAGGAAAAGTGGAGAGGAAGTTTAGCACCATCCTCCATACCATAGCTCCATCTGAGCCAGGGTCTTTTCTATTAAACTCTATGCCTGGCTATTTAGCAAAAACAACAACAACAAATCAAAAACAACCAAACAAGCAAGCAAAAACAAAACAACGACACACCCTCATTGGAGATCTAATCATGAATTTTCCAATCTCCTCTGATTAGGTTATTTTTAAAAAGAAAAAAAAAATCAGAATGCTTTCTAAAAGAAATGTCAGTGGTACAGGGTTTTCAGTTGATCAGCTAGATTTCAGCAATAGAAGGGGAAAAGCTTTAGGCAAGAACAAAGAGGGAAAGATGCTCAGCCTGATCTCTTAATCCAAGTAATGTAAAAAAATAATAATAATCTTGGTGCAAGAGAGTAAAGCTGTCACCTGAAGAGTTCTGCTTTGAGTTTCCGAATTTACATGCCAATCAAGGTCTGCCTCAAGGTGTTGTTTAGACTCTTTAAAAACACATGACCATGTTCAAGCTATCCTCCCCTAATGAGTTGATCTTATACAAAAGAGATGAAGATGTATAAACAAGAAATTTATTGAAGAAAGGTCTTCAAAATATACATACCTCACTCCCCAATTGTTTTTGGGTTTTTTTAACCAGAAAGAAGACTCATGGCCCTTCAAAGATGATGATGCACTGCTGATGTAGTAAACCAGGAAAAGCCATTCTTCAGCAAACTGATTAGTCTTCAGGATGTCACAGGACTCTTCTTTGTTGTAGTCACCCAGCCTGGCTAGCCCACTGGCATTTAGATGTCCTTAGAACCTGCTATTTTGAGAGAAGAGGGAGAACATGATAGATTTTTGTCAGGCTTGCTCAGGCCACTTCACACAGTACACAATTTTATTATTAGCAAAAATCCATCAGCAGTGACTCTGGGATCTCTGCAAACACTGTATTCACAGTATTGATGTTCTCTTAAGTTGAACACCATATACTCTCACACAGACTTCAAAATGAGCAGTATTTACCATAGAGTTGGGGATGGATTGCTAGAATCCTGCAGCAAAGTGTGACACCATTGCAGGTTACCAGACTGGAAGTGAGACCATGCAGCACCTTGCCCAAAGCTCCTGGGGGTTGTCAGCCCTTGGCTTCTGCCCTCAACTGGCAACTAGAGCTTTCAGCTGGTAGGAGACTAGGGGGAAGGGGAGAACATGGTGGGGCACTGTTGTGTTGATGGAATGACATCATTTCCAGGACAAACACCTCCTCAGGAAAGGTGTCCATAATACCAGAGCCACCAAAAAAAAAAAGGCTACACTGTGGCCAATTGAGCAGCTCAAAGGAAGGGTTCAAAAAGGACTATGAAATAATGATAGAAAATAAAACAATCAGGGGTATCACTAAGGTAGAAGCTAATCCTGCACTCTGGCCTCAAGGCTCTCGGTCATAAAGAATCATCCAACATTGGCTTCTTTTATGTTCTTATGTTCTTAATGCTGATTGTGTGAACTTAGGCAGTTCATGAGAAGGAAGGCAGGAAAGGTTGCATCAGTGCTTAGTTCTCATGTCCCTTTCTCGCACACCCAGGGAAATACCAATCACCACTTTGTGGTTAGGCAGCAATTTTTCTCCAGGTCATTATGGCCAGGAATCCTGGAAGGTCCTGCCCTCTTCGGGGCATAGAGCAGGGGTTACTGGGTATGTGGGAGAGGTATTTATGAATTTCCTGCACTGGGCAGGGGGTTGGACTAGATGACCCTGGACGAGATGACTTCCAACTTTATGATTCCAAGATTCTAAACCTTCTTCTCTGCATAGTTCAGCCCCTCCACCACACTAGAATTTTGGAATTAACATAAAAACATAAGAGAAGCCAATGTTGGATCAGGCCAATGGCCCAGCCAGTCCAACACTCTGTCACACAGTGGCCAAAAATACCAGGTGCCAACAGGAGGTCCATCAGTGGGGCCAGAACACTAGAAGCTCCCCCACTGTTGCTCCCCCCAGGTACCAAGAATACAGTGCATCACTTGCCCAGGACTGAGAGTTCCTATCTATACCCTGTGGCTAATAGCCACTGATGGATCTCTGCTCCATATATTTATCTAATTCCCTCTTGAAGCAGTCCATGCTTGTAGCCACCACCACCTCCTGTGGCAGTGAATTCCATGTGTCAATCACTCTTTGGGTGAAGAAGTACTTCCTTTTATCTGTTCTAACCCGACTGCTCAGCAATTTCATTGAGTGCCCATGAGTTCTTGTATTATGAGAAAGGGAGAAAAGTACTTCTTTCTTAACCTGCTCTGTCCTATGCATAATCTTATAAACCTCAATCATGTCACCTCTCAGCTGTCCTTTCTCCAAGCTAAAGAGCCCCAAGCACTTTAACCTTTCTTCATAGGGAAAGTGTTCCAACCCTTTTATCATTCTAGTTGCCCTTTTCCGCACTTTGTCCAATGCTATAATATCCTTTTTGAGGTGTGGTGACCTGAACTGTACACAGTATTCAAAATGAGGTTGCACCATCGATTTATACAGGGGCATGATGATACTGTCTGATTTGTTTTCAATTCCCTTCCTAATAATCCCCAGCATAGCATTGGCCTTTTTTATTGCAGTCGCACACTGTCTCGATTGATTCTACCTGTAAGGGACTAGACCCTGTGAGACAGAAGGCAGAGGAAGGAGATTGATTTGAAAACGCTGGAGTGAAAAAAGTGAATTTCCAATAGGCATTTAAACATCACAGTGGAAAGAGCCAGGCAAATACCAAGAATTCCAACAGTAGAGAGCAGCAAAGGGGGGAAAGGGTGCAGCTTTCAAAGATAAGGAGTCAGAAACTCCCCCTCCCCAGTACACCCAACCCTTTAAGCATGCTTAAAATAGCTCTTTGGAACCCAGCTTTCAAAACCGTAACCCCTTTTCTGTGCACAAAAATTGATTCAGACAGAGGCCTTTTGTGGAGCATCTCAGTTTTCTGGCCTTCTCCCTGTGAGCTCCCCATCACTAATTATTAAGGAGCTTGGAGACAAGTTTGAGTGTCATAATAAGTGCATCCAGATAGCATTGCCAGGTGGAATTTGTACTGCTAATTAACTCATTTAAAGGCTTTGGGGATCAGCCCATCGTTTCCAATTTTCTGGACAGTTAGACTCTTCTTTGGTATGAAATGAACAACTTGGATGATTCATTGAGGTCACAGCCAGCCTCCATCCAGCTGATATTAAAAAAAAGGAAAACCAATTTGAGAAATCATTGGCCCAGCCTTACAGCCATGGCAGCTGCTTTTCAAGCTGAAATATAAATGGCGTGGGTGGCTCACATGGTTTTACATTAGGGAAGGAGTTTGGAAGTAGTCCGCAGAATCCAGTCCCGAGATAGCTACCCTTCCCCCCTCTTGGCTGGCCTCCTGTTAGGTCTGTTCAGTAATATCTCAAGGTCCAATTAAAAAATCAGTTTATTAAGGTCTCAGCCAAATAGCTGTTAAAACACATTCCGACAGCTGCATCCACTCTGACACCTGACATCCAATTTATATACACCTCTTCCCAAACAGTTCTCTTAAAGAAACATGCACACACCTGTACCACATCCTCTCCTTTTTAACACATAATATAGTTCTTTATTCACACAGGTGGTCATCTCGTTCTTGCTTCTTTTTTCTCAACCACGACAGAAGATGGAATATCTTCAGATGTCTCTTGAGATGAATCTAAAGGTGCCAGCTGAATACCTGCATTGACCCCATCATAATCAGGCCCAACCTCATTTTCGATTATTGGTAACAAAAAAAGAATTATCTGCCTCAATTTAAGAATGTGCATTCGGTTCAGCTGAGCTGAATACCTGGTCGAAAACCCCTTTTTAGCAGCCTGCAACCTGATCTGATTTGGCCAGCTGAATACAAGCTGCCGAATACTTGCCAAATTATTGCCCTGGGTCATGCTAAAGAGCTAGAACATCCCTCAGGTAGGCAATCCCAGGATCCCCCATCCACACTGCCCAATGGACCATTGGCCAGACAAGCAGTCCTTCTCAGGACTACTTGACAAGGGGTAAAAGGGAGGGGACACTTAGTCCTGTAGAGTGAACCCACAATTGCAGTGGGTTCAGCTTCTTGGAAGGGGGGAAGTAGTTGGGGAGGATCCAGCCAGGTTAGGTAGGCTTTGAGTGCCACAAAGGTACACAGAGCCATATTTCAAGTTTAACAGACTAATATTAGTCTCTTTATTATGCTAGAGCTACAATCTGGATAGGAAAGATGAGAGATAGGATACAAGAGTACTGGCTAAGGCTGGGGGCAGGTGTGGGATAGATGAAAGGAAGAAAGGAAGTTGCTTCCCTGAGATCTCCATTCTACAAATCAAAGGGATAGTGACAGGAGAGGAGAGAGAACACAGGAGAGAAAAGTTAATGTGAGAATGATTATCGAGCTCTCTGTCTCTCTTGCTGCGAGGAGGTTGACCCATGGAAAGCACCTTCTTGACTTTGAACATGCCACATGCTGTGTGTGTATCCTTAGGAAATTCCCAAGCAGTCTATCTGCAGTCCATCTGATCTGCGGTGACAAGTTAGGGGTGTGTCAGGGAGGAGAGAGGTTAGATAAGGTTGTGTTGAACACACTTCCACCTATCCTTCCTTTCCGAGTCTTACCAGGTCTGCGGGGGGGGGGTCTATGTTGAAGCTTTTGAATGCAGTAATGCTGTACAGGTTGGCAGACACAGGATTCTATCACCAGGCTGGCACTACTGCATTCAGTGCACTAACTCTGCTGTCCTTTCAGAAAGACCACCATTGACAGAGATTCTCTGATGTTACATAAGAACATAGGAGAAGCCAAAGTTGGATCAGGCCAATGGCCCATCCAGTCCAACACTCTATCACACAGTGGCCAAAAATACCAGATGCCATCTGGAGGTCCACCAGTGGGGCTAGAACATTAGTAGCCTTCCTACTGTTGCCCCCCCCAACACCAGAGCATCACTTGCCCCAGAGACCGAGAGTTCCTTCCTATCTAAAGTAGCCAGCCACTGATGGACCTCTGCTCTGCTCCAGCCTCCACATGTTTGTCCAATTCCCTCTTGAAGCTGTTCACGCTTGTAGCCACTAGCCAGCCGCCACCACCACCTCCTGTGGTAGCGAATTCCATGTGTTAATCACTCTTTGGGTGAAAAAAGTACTTCCTTTTATCTGTTCTAACGTGATTGCTCATCAATTTCATCGAGTGCCCATGAGTTCTTATACTGTGAAAAAGGGAGAAAAGAACTTCTTTCTCTACCTGCTCTATCCCATGCATAAACTTGTAAACCTCAATCATGTCAACCCAAAATCGTTGTTTCTCCAAGCTAAGAGCCCCAAACACCTTTCTTCATAGGGAAAGTTTTCCAGCCCTTTTATAATTCCAGTAGCCCTTTTCTGCACTTTCCCCAATGTTATAAATATCCTTTTTGAGGTGTGTGTGGTGTAAGTAGTCCAATGAGGTTGCACCATCAATTTATACAGGGCAGGGCCTGTATAAATGTTGTTCCTGTTGGTCTTTTTGGGTTTCTGTGTGGCACTGTGGCATGCTTGCACTGCCACTGTGCCACTTGTTCTGGAGTGTGCCACTTGTTCTTCCAGTGAACAAGCACCTCCCAACAGTTCACTTTCCCTGAGATTCTCCAGGAGAGTCTGACTGCTGGGTGCCTGCTTGCCTGCCTTGATAAGTGCTGCTAGCTGGGTTTCCCCATTGGAAACCATAGAGGGAATGGGGCAACCTGTTTGGGTGCCCATAGAATTAGACCCACTGGTCCAATTTCTTTGGGACTTGGTGGCTATTTTGGGGAGAGGCTCCAACAGCTACCCTGTGAGGTTGGAGCTTCTCCCTCAAATCCCCTCCCCCCAAGCTGCTGAATATACCCGAGGAGATTTCTCCATAAGGTATAATGGTGGTCGTATATTCGGCTGGCCGAATACCTGCCAAATCAGCTCCCATTGCGATAATGGTATTCAGCAAGTATTTGACGGGCCAAATACCATCTTCCCAAATTCGACCGAATCCGAACTGGGGCAATTTTGTTTTGTTTTTTGCACATCCCTAAATCAGTTTCACTATCACTAGACTACACGGGTACCAAATAGGAAGCATTCCATACATGGTCATCTAACAGTCCATAGGTATATGGTCCTTTCTCCTCCACAATCTTAAGAAGTGAAATAAATAAATTTACATTCTTCCTTCTGCAGAATCCCAGGTCTTCTTACTCTAACAAATGAACCACCTTCAAAGTTAACATCCTTAGCACTCTTATGTTTATCTGCATAAACCTTATACTTCTCTTGCTTCTGAAACACCCTTTCTTTCAAATTAGATTCTAACAATACATCAGACCTTGCCTTTGAAAATCCAGTAACATTTAATTTAGTATGCATCTCTCTCATGTAATAATGCCATCAGTGATCTTTGCATTGTAGCATGTCATGTTGACCTATATACTTGAAAAAATCAATGGTAAAAGCAGTCCATGCCTTCTCTTCCAGTTTAGCTGTCTGCAAGCTATGTTTCAAACTTTTATTAAATCCTTCATTTTTTCCATTTGCTTGCAGGTAATACACTGTAGACCTTCTATGTATAATATTTTGTTCTGCAAGAAAAGTATTGAACTCCAAAGGAGTAAATTGGGCACCATTATTAGAGATTAACTCTTTAGAATCCCATTCCCAACTGAAAACTACAGCCAAAAACTTGATCACAGCAGCAGAAGTAGCTTGTGATGTAAAAGCTATCTCTGGCCACTTACTAGAATAATCTAGTAAGGTAATAGCATAACAGCACACAATGGGGACAGTAACAAAGGTCCCACAATATCAGTTGCAACCTTTGCCCATACAGAATGTAGAGTCGACTGGACTGGGATTAGGCTCCTCCTCCTGAAGCAGGGTTGGTCTCACTGATTGATCCAGTTGGGGAGGGGCCTATCCCCTGGGACTGTCCCAGTCATTTCCAAGCCATGATCTCCTCTGCAGTCCATTATCACTGGAAAAAATGCTTCTCTGATAACATTGAAAAACTCATTAAAATTCCTTGATGTGTATAGGTGTATAAATATAGGTTGCAAGTCTTTTGGAACAAGTAGTCAGTGTGTATCTCATAAAATACAACCATTTTGTAATGAACGTTAATCATGCACTCTAAAGTAAGGCAATGACTCTAAATCAATTCCCTTTATATTATTAGGCCATTTATTCATCAAAAATCCCCTTAATTCCTTCTGGATTGGGCATGCTAAACATGTAGTTTTGAATTTTTCCTGTGTAGCTGCAACTGGGATACTTGAGAGAAGTGCTATGACTACTACATTTACTTCTGACAAAATGTTTGAAGATGGCAAGTGGAGTAGAGACAAACAATTAGCTGTTAACATTTTTTATTCCTGGTTTATATTCCATCTCATAAGTAAAAAAAAGCAACCATGTTGACAGGTCCTACCTGTTTGCCAGTGGGAGGATTGACAGTCCTTCCTGGGAGCTTCTGCCACATGTGGAAGTGACAGCCTCACACTACCCATGTCATGTGATGATGCTCTAGTTTTTGCACAAAATGCTATCATTTGTGCCCAATTTTACCATACAGTTTTGCCCAAAAACTAGAGCATTGCCATGCAATGTCGGCAGCGTGATGAAGTCACTTCCAGGTGATGTCATCACACCACATTTTAGGGCATTTTCAGGCAGTGTTTCCCTCACTGACCAGCTGGCCAGTGGTGAGGAGGAGCCTGCAAAAAGTGGGGGAGCCCCCAACCGAACTGGGGGGCTGGCAACCCTACCTGTTGACCACCTAGCAATTTGATTCTCTGCACTTCCTGTTTTCAGGGGACTATGATCAGTACATAATTTAAATGCATGTCCCCACAAGTAAGTTTTCCACTTTTCTATTGCCCAAACACATGCAAGTGCTTCCTTTCCAGCAACAGAATACTTCCTCTCAGCCTGAGTAAGTGTTCTTCATGCAAATGTGACCATCCTTTCCACCTTACCCTCATGGAATTGAGTCAACACAGCCCCTACTCTGTATTCAGAAGCATCAGTTGTCACAATTATACACAGTGTTGGATCATACAATGCCAAAGCTGGATTATGAACAATTATATCTTTGACAGTATCAAACTGGTCTGAGCCACAGGTGACCATACCAAATTTGCACTTCCATGTAATAACACTCTAAGTGGTTCAATAACTGTCATAATTAGGAATAAACTGGCATAATTAGGAATAAACTTCACATATCACAAAGTCAAACCCAAAAAAGAATGCAGAGGTTGTCAGTCAAAGGTGGTGCCTGTAAAATTGCTTCAATATGATTTAAATCAGGTTTTAACCTAGCTGAAGAGACAATATGTCTCCAAAAGGGAAGTTCTGTCTGCCTAAATTTACATTTCCCCCATGTTAAGTTTCAACCCAGCTGCAACAGCACACCTCAATACAGACTGTAAATGTATCTCATGTCTTCAAGGGTCTTTCCAAATACAGTAATATCATCAAAATAACACTGCACTTGCTTCTGACCCTGAAGTTTCAAAGACATCATTCTTTGAAATGCAGAAGTTTTACATAGAATGACTCTCCTTTTTTGGGTGAAAACTTACAGTACGGACTCCTGTAAGTTTCTATCCTCCAGGAATTCTCCCAAGAATTACAACTGATCTCCAGACTACAGAGATCAATTCCATTGGAGAAAACAGCTTCTTTAGAGGGTTGGCTTCCACAGCATTATACCCCACTGAGGTCTATCTCCTCCCCCAACCACCCTGGCAAGTGTGCTTAGAGAGACAGCAGGGAAGACTGTGGAAGACATCATCCATTGTGTTTGTTTCTTCAATGCATTCTCTGGAAAAGCTCACAAGGAAACCGACTTTTGTTTGGAGATTCTCCCCCCATACAAGAAGTCTTAGGAATATTCAGTAGAAACAAATGTAACCTGAGGTGCATCCAGAACTAGCAATGAGGTGCAGAACAGAGAACATGTATACTTCCACTGTCCTACATGGAATGAATTGGGAAGTGTGCATCTTTTCCTGCTGAGAGACATCTGTGTTCCTACTGAGGAGACAGATGAAACATCCAAATGTCTGGCTAGGTGCATGGGTTCTCAAATAATTTATGGTGGCCCAGAAGATTTAGTTGTCTACATGCCTCATTTCTTTATTTGAAAGTTGTGTAGCTACAGGCCTTAAAATGGGGCCCCAGAAATTAGCATTCTGCTTATCTGATTGCCAGTTTAATCACCACCACCTGGCAGACAGTAGATAGTGTGATGTAATGTTTAAAATGTTAGACTGGGGGCAAGAAGATCAGCTATAGAAAACTCCCTGACTAATCTTGGGCTACTCATTTACAGTCTAACCTACCAAATGTGTCATTCTGAAGACCCATTGGGCCAACAATAAAGTCAACTGATATCCAATTATCCTCTCTTTTTATATCCCTTCTCCTTCCCTAATCACACCCAAATTACACTATGTGATACTTCTGATGGTCAGCTGAGCAGGGTATGGAAGCTCCTGCAATCAGCTGTCAATATGATGGTGCTATGAAGTGCCCCAAAGAAATGAAATAGTCCTTATATGCTGTTAAAATGCAGTGTTTCTTTACAAATGCGAAGATGAAAGCCACTTTAATTCATTATAAGGACTATATATTCTGAGAAGGTACTTTCTGTTACAATGAGAATTTATGAAAATCTTTTAGATTCCCCAAGATAATTAATTTGAATTGTTAGCTCTAGCTTAAGGAATTTCTGGAGGTTTGGGGGTGGTACCTGAAGAGGACAGAGTTTACAGAGGGGAAAGATTGCAGTGGGGATGTGATGCCATAGAGTCCACTCTCCAAAGCTTCCTTTTTTCCCAGGGGAACTGATATCTGCAGTTTGGAGACCAGTTGTAATTCTGGGGGAGTACCAGGTCCCACAAGGGCAGCTAGTGGCAGCCACCAACTACTGCTGCTGCTCAGTAGGGTGGTGATGGGGAAAATGTGGCAAAAATGGCCATCTCTCTGAAGCTCAGCACCACTCCCAGAGTGAACTCAGAAGTGATATCTTCTTGATGTGAGGCTCTAGGATTCACTGTTAACTACTGAGCAAGACCATAATGTTTCTGGTCAATCCTGGCACATCACACCAACAAAATGACATCATTTTTTGGTTTGCCATGGAAGTAACATTACACTGTTGGAGCTACAGTGCCCCCCTATGTTGCTACCTACCCCCAGTCTCCCACAAAGTGCCAGCCACTGGCTGGCAACCCTAGACTTCATTCAGAGGTTGGTAACCCTAAACTGATCCCAGCTGCTTGTAAGGGAACTCAAAAGGTTTATTTATGCAACAAAGTCTGCAGCCTTCTTAATGACCTCATGTCATATGACCTTCAAGACACCACCAGGTATATCAGTCAGGCATGAGAGCTGGTATATTGGTCACAGCATTTGTCCACAGCCTTTCCAGCCCCAGAACTCACTGAGCTGCAAAAACTGATACAGGAAGTCATGTGAAATCAGAATCATGGGACTGGAAGAATGAGAACCAGAATTACGATCTCACTGGCTTCGAAACCAGGACCATGAGCACCAGACCAAGAGATCTGGGGACAGGAATGACAAGCCCAGCATCAGAAGATGTATCATAATGAGGAACAATCCAAGGGTCAGATCTGTGGATGAATTTTTTCATCACTGGGTGACAAACCTCATTTTGCCAGCCTGCTGCTCCTATTAGCATGTGCACCAAGAGTCAGGAGGCATGACAGCCTTATTCTCCATGCATGCACACTAGTATCACATCTTTCCAAAAGGCAGTAAAAAGGATGGGAACTCCATAGGAACTTGTGAACCAGCACAGTTGTATTCACAACCCACCTGAAGATCCTGACCCATGAATCGAAGACCACTGGGTCAGAGTGTTTCGCTAAGACTGGGGCAAACTGGGTTGAAAGCCCACTCAATCATGGAGCTTCCTTGATGACCTTGGATCAGTAACTCTCAGTCCAACCTACCTCAAAGGATTCCTGTGAGGATAACATTAGGAGGGGAGACCCATCTAGTTTGAGCTCTTTGGAAAAGTGTGGGGAAGATGTGATACATAACTAATCTCAAGTTACAGAGCAAGTAGAAGGATGTACCTCTACTCACATTTTTCAACTGTACATAGAACAGTGCTAAAGAATGCAGTTGTGAACAATGCTCAGGTTTGTTTTTTTTAAAGATGTGTATGTTTTACAAGGTGATTGAAGGGGCCAGAAGGACCTCTGATCTCCCTAACAACTCTCCAACCACTTTTCTTCAGGTGCCTCCAACCTATACATTTATTGCATATTTATTCAGTTTTTCCTCCAAGAAGCTCAGGGCAGGTTTGTCCTCTCCTGTGTTATCCTCATAACAGTTCTGTGAGGTAATTTGATTGAGTGTGCCTGGCCCAATGTCACCCAGTAAGCATTATAGTGGCAGGGAGGGTCTGCTCCTAGCCCAACTCTTTAACCATTTCAACATACTTGCTCTCTACAACTCTGATTTTTACCAATATATGTCAACAGGATTTTCTTCTCCATGGCAAAGAGCTTTAAATGTCCCAGAGCTGTGTTATAATGAAGTTCTGTTTTAAAGTTTTAATGAAGTTCTTTTTCTAAAGAACTTTGAGTTCTCTACAAAAATGGAGTTGTTTATAAATCATATTTAAGGATTTCACACTGCAGAATGTCATATAAATTTCCTAACTTTGTTGTCATATTGCGTAGTAATAAAAGGTAAATCAGTGAGCATTAGGAAGAGGGTTGCCATTTAATTACCAAAGTCAGTTCTAATTTGATTTTGATACGTAATAATCCATCATATAAAAATAAGTCTCAGTCATCAATGTCTTGCATAATGCTCCTCAGCCCAGGAAATATCCTTTTATCTTACCAGCCACAGGGGTTGGTAGGACCATAAGAACATAGCAGAGATGCACTGTAGGACTCTTGCTCGTTATTGCGGCCTCAGATTGGGAGCAGTTCTGTGGGGTCTCTGGCCAAGGTATATATTTCTTTAGATGGTTAGCTTTAACTGGAAATGACTGAAGGTGGGACTTTTTTTTTTCCTCATACAAACCATGTGCTTTACCACTCAGCCAAAACCCCACCTACATCTGAATATGCCCCCCTCAGTAGGGTTTTCAAAGCAAGAGACAAACTGTGGTGGTTTGCTATTGCCTGTCTTTGCATAACAACCATGGATTACCTTGGTGTTCTCCCGTCCCAGTACTAATCATGGCTGACCCTGCTTAGTTCCTGAGATCGGATGAAATCAGACTAGCCTAGTCAAGATGAATCAGTCTCATATGAAGCAAAACCATTTTACAATGATATAAGGTGTGATTTAGAGACATTGCATTGTATTTTACAGGCTTAAGATATTGGTAGTTTTTGGACTTGTCCTAAGATTATGTGATCTTAGTTCTAGAACAAGGCTTAGCGATGACTATCCAAGATAAATATTCTCATACTGAAATTGTTTTAAGCCATCCCTGTGGACTCAGAAATAGCACACAATGATCTATCTAGTTCAGCACAGGATGTTGTGACTGATAGCTTCTCTCCAGAATATATTGCAGAGAAGAGCTTTCCCAACATCAGCTCCATGAAATCTTTCAGCTGGAGATGCCCAAGTCTGAACCTTGGACATTCCACACATGGTGCAGGGGCACTGCCCCTAAGCCACAGTTCTGCTTCATTCTCATCTCACTTCATTGAGTTTTCTTTAGCAGTGTTAAGAGGAACTCAACACAAATGGCTGCTAAAGGTATGCATTCTAAAGAACCTGAATGTGCCTTAATGGATAACATCTCTGAAAAGCTCTGTTTAAGCCATATGTAAGACATCAGGGCCAGGAAAATTTAGCCTTATGAGAGGATTTCTGCACCTTTGCTATAAAGTATGCTAAACAGAGAGGTGGGAAAGTACCTTCATAGATGCACACAAATAATGTGACCCTACATTGATTCCAAAGGTCAGCCCCATTGCTCAGTTGTCATTCCCAGTTAATTTTAGGGCTGAACTAAGGTAGTTCCCCTTTTGTGAAACATTTTCTCTTCCACTCCCCCACTCCTCATTTTGTCAACCTTTACAGGATCTCTCAAATAGAGAGCAAAAATATTTGCCTGCTTTAAAGTGTCCATTGCCCATTTAAGGGAAGCAGTCCATGGTGGGATGCCCAGCACACATTTTCTTAAAGGAAAAAAGGAAAGTCACAGTATCATAGTGAAAGGCTTTCTTTAGCTTTCTTCCAGTATAATTTGTGTGTGTGTGGAGCTCCTTTCCATGAACGTAGATCCTCCATCTGGGTTCCCTCAGGGGTTCTCCCATTCATTTCAAAGGATCTACATGCATGTTCGGAGCTGCTGTCTCCATGTAAGTGAATGAGGCAGCTGGCTCTGGGAGCTCATGGAAAGATGCTGTCCAACCCATCCCCACACCAGCTGTGACATAAAAAGGGCAGGCACATGAAGCAGCTCCTGTTCTTGTCTGCCACCACTTTCATGTAGCCCCCTGATCCAATGTGTGGCCACCAGTCACTCAGGTAAGCTCTTTCTTCTGAGTCAATGAGTAACATGCACTATCCACTGATTATCTGGCAGGAAAGGAGGGAGCAAAGTTCTAGGTGGCATGCAGACTAAGAGAGACAAATGGCTACTCAGGCATGCCTGGTCCTTCCAGGAGTCCCAGTGTAACCCTTGAGGCCTTGAGAACTTTGGGGGCTGGGCAGGGCACTGCTAGAGTATCACAACAATGTGTAACATCTCTTCCAGTTAAGTGACATGACACTGGTTCCGTGATGGCACTTCCCCCCCCCTTTTCTCCCCCTGCTGAATTGGGCAGTGGAGCATAGCTGGAAGCAGGGGTGGGAGCTCTCCTGCTGGTCTCCCTTCCCTGGTGTCATCACTCAGAGAAGGTGGCAGTCTCCAGTTGCTGTGGGTAATCATTCCCAAGGCCCTGCGGCCATAGCAGCTGTCCTATGAAGTCTATCCTGATGCCATCTCTGAAAACAGCCTGGACTTACAGGAGTTCTGGATGCATATTAGAAAAGCAAAGCAGTCAACAGTCAGACTGCCTTTGTTCAGTTTTGGTTGGCTTGCCAACTGCAGCCATGATTGGGATTGTTCTGTGTTCTAAGATCACACTCTGCTGTCTCCTCCAGGCACCCCTCACAATGTGCTCAAAGGCCCTTGCAACTCTGCACCTTTCTTCCTCCTCCAAGACCCAGTCACCAAGGGTGCTAAAAGGAGTTCAAGAAAGACAGAGAGTGTGGTGTAGCAGTTAGAGCATCAGACAAGGGATCTGGGAGATGCAGGTTGAATCACCACCCTGCCATGATGGAAATTTACTAGGTGACCTTGGTTTGTTATAAAATTAAAACAAAAGTCTAATGGGACCTTAAAGGCTAACATTAATTTCAATATGAGTTTTTGTAAGTCAGAGCTCTCTTCTTCAGATACCTTTGGGTCAGTTGTTGTGGGGATAAAATGGAGAAGGTGAGAATGATGTTGTAAGCTGCTTTGGGTGAAAAGTGAGGTATAAACATCTAAACAAATAAGGAAGTTAAATGTGGCTTCCTCAAGGATAACCACAAATAGTGAGGGAAGACATTGTAACTGGAGGGAAAGGTGACCATTTGTGGTAGTGGGGGGAGGGGGATAGAGCCACTGAAAGGAAATGTGGCCACCTGTGGATGTGATGGTAAAAAAGAAGAGATTGGACTACCTGCAGGAGTCTCAAAGCAGTTTACAATCCCTTCCTCTCCCCACAACAGATAACTGTGAGGTCGGTGGGGCTAAGAGACCTCTGAGAGAACTGCCCTTGAGAGAACAGATCTGAAAGAACTTATGACTGACCCAAGGTCACAACAGCAATTGCATGTGGAGGAGTGGGGAATCAAACCTGGTTCTCCCAGATTAGAATCCATGCTCCCACTACACCAAACTGGAGTTATGATGGAGGGATCCATGGACGCCTTGCACCCAAGAACCCACAGACATCTGTGGTTGGCCCTGCCTCTACTTCCTAGTTTCTGGCACACACAAAAAAACCCCTCAGAGTCTCTTTCTCTCCTCCTTCCCTTTAGGGAGCTACAACTCTGCAGAAAGACTGGTGAACACAAACTACTGCTTGGTAACTTTTTGTTGAAAATAAAAAGGATGGAGTATCCGCCTTCCTTGTAGAGACCAGGTACAGCATTTGAGAAAAGAGGAACAGAATAAAATAATAATAATAATCCTTCTTTAAGACATCTTCTCATGCCGGCACAAAGCTTACCTGTGCTACATTGACTGGATAGCATGGGTTTCTTAGAAAATATTTCAAAGGCTGACACACAGTGACAACAGATGGAAATATACTGCTTTATTAGTGGCAGGCAATTCTCGCAGGGGCCCTGCCATTCTGGCTTATGCTCAGAGCGATGATGTAGGAGCCTTCCTTGACAGTGGTCACAAATAGGTGTCTAAATCTTCTTATATTGAGAAATGTTTCATGTCACTGTGGCTTAAACAGATAAACAGTTTCAAATGGCATTAACTTTTAACTTTGAAGGAACAGGGTGCTCTTCCTTCATCAGGAGTTTCAGCATCAGCTCCTAATGTGCTTCTAAGTCCCCTCCCACACTGAGCCAAACCTTCTTCCCACAACATTATTCTCTTTATGGAGGGTAAATCAAGGTGTTGGACCCTATTAAACCAAAGGCTTTGGTGATGAGATTTTCCCCCCAACAGGGACAACTTGTCTTTCTGACAGGTTTAAATTTCAGGTTTACAGTTCATGTCACCCTCTGAGCTGCTGTTCTAAAAAACAATCACGGGGGCCCAACCCTCAGTCAATTCCTGGTGTTTTGTTTTGCTTCCTCCCACATGTGCTTTGCCTGTGGATGCTATGGCAACGACCCTGGTTGTCATAGTTGCCAACATTTCACAGATGAAAATAGGGGCAAGGGTCTAGTTCTCACTGAGGGAATAAATGAGGAACGTATGATATGTCCTTTTTCATTTTTTTTTGTTTTTTGTACCTTGTGAGACTTTCAGTCCCCCCCCACACACTTTTGTTAGATTCCTTTAAAGCCTTTTTATACCATAAGTATATTATACAGGGGTGTCGAACTCATTTGTTATAAGGGCTGGATCTGACATAAATAAGACCTTGTTGGGTCGGGCCATGTGTGTCATAAAAATAATAATAATGCCAGGTAGCAGAGATATAAACTTTATAAAGGACACAGACAAACACAGTTAAAGATTTTTTAAACTTAATATCAAACATGCTGAAAACATTTGCACTCTTGCAACAACTGACACCTCTTGCTCTGAATTATTGCATCAAAATCTGGACACAATGGCCGAGTTCAGACTGGCAGTTTGGGCCGAGATAGGCATGTTTCAGAAACGTTTCACAAATAGATTAAAGGGCCGGTTCACACGGGCACATCTGGCAGGCATTCCCCAGCCGTACTCAACCCGTCTTGTAATGCTTCCCTCCTGAGTTTCAAAGATACCAGTTGAAAGTGGTAGCAAACCCTGGAGAGTGCGTTCATCCCGAGTTCATCCTGCTTCCCAGAAGTGTGAACACGAACAAGCTGATCCGCTAGGGATGCTCTTATGCGCATGAGGATATTGCATATTGTCAGATTCCATTACAAAAAGCCGCTTACAGCCACGCCTCCACCAGAGGCGCGCCAACAGTCAGTGCAGTATGACCGGGAAAACCTGGAACATGTTGTTCCGTGTCTTTTTTTGCCATGATTCCCTTGTGCTTCAAACTGCCAGTCTGAACTCGGCCAATGTCCATGCTGTAGCAATCTTGCAAATGCTGTTCATGTGTTGTTCAGGTGTGTATCTGTAAGTTGCAAGCCTACTTTTGATCTACTGACGTTCATTACAGAAATCTCATGGTCAGTGCTCTGAGCCTAAAATCCAGGGGAAAACATGAAATGGCTGGATATTGGGGATTTCTTACATAAATTGCTTTATGCGCTAGTTGAGAACATGTGAAGGCACCATGACACAGACTGGGGGCTATATGTTTGTCTAGAAAACTATAGTCTTCCCCAGAGAAATAACTACAACTCCTATGAGGCAGTGCAAGAATAGAGAGACAGCAATGTACATTTATTTATTTATTCATTCATTCATTCATTCATTCATTCATTCATTCATTCATTCATTCATTCAATTTATATCCCACCCTCTCTGCTGAGGCAGGCTCAGGGCAGCTTACATGAAGGATAAAACACATCCATAACAGTTGTAACAGTCATAAAACCAACTAAACAATTCAATAGATAAAACAATTCAACATCACAGTGCTAGCAGAGCTATACTAAACCTTATCTAAATATAAATCTTATCTAAATATATGCGGAGGGCACAGGCTGAAGGTGACAAAAACCAGGGAACAGGATTCTATGCCTTCCAGTTGTTGGTGGCGGCTCCTTAATTGAAGGCCTGATGGAAGAACTCCATCTTACAGGCCCTGCAGAACTGTAAAAGGTCCTGCAGGGCCCTGATCTCTTCTGGGAGCTCGCTCCACCAGTATGGAGCTGCCACCGAAGAGGCCCTGGCCCTGGTTATGGCCAGCCTGGCATCTTTGGGACCCGGGAGGGTCAGTTGATTTTGGGAACCTGAATGCAGTGCTCTCTGGGGAACATATGGGGAAAGGCGGTCCCTCAGATATGTTGGATCCTGACCATAAAGGGCTTTAAAGGTAAGAACCAGCACCTTGAAGTGAATTCAGTATGCTATCTGCAGCCAGTGCAATGCTTTCAGGACAGGCTGGATGTGTTTACAGATGGGGAGGCACATCAAAAGCTTGGCCACAGCATTTTGCACTAGCTGCAGCTTCTCAATTTGCGACAATGGCAGCCCCATGTGGAGAGCATTACAGTAGTCCAATCTTGAGGTGACCATCACTTGGATCACTGTTGCCAAATCATTGTGGCTGAGGAAAGGAACCAGCTGCCTAATCAGCCAAACGTGGTAAAAGGCTGACTTGGCAGTGGCTGCTACCTGGACCTCCATTGCTAAGGAGGCATTCAAGAGCACTTCCAAACTCCTAATCTCTGGTGCTGTTGTGGGTACTGGTTCTGCTGAGGCTGACTACTCAGATGAGGAAGAGGCAGGGAGCAACCCAGCCTCCTCTGGAGTCAGCCCAGAAGAAGAACCCTCAATGGTACCTGAGGAGGAAGAGTCCCCAGCAGCTGCACAGGAGGTGCAGCCAGAAGGAGAGACCGATCCTGAGCTTGGCCCAACACTCCCAGTTGCAGAGACCCCGAGGCCAGACTCCCTGCCTAGTTCTTCTGAGTGCCCCAGACTATGCAGGAGCAAAGAAGGAGTGCCAGACTACAGCTCCTGCAAAGTCAATGGGAGGAGCTCTAAGCCTTGGCAGACTCTGCTCCCAGGGAAGGGAGGACCTGCTGAAAAGCACTCCTTGCACCTGCTCCAGTGTGGCAGCAACTTTGTATACTCAGGCCTGCTTCTGTGTGTGTAATAGCCACTCCTTATCCTTGAAACTTGGAACCTTGAATTGACTCCCCAGCTATCTGACCTTTGGCTCTGTGGCTTACCTTGATTCAGGACTGTGTTTCCAGTGTGGAGTCTCTGAGACAACCAGCCAAGACAGCACAGGCACTGGCACCAAAGAACCCCATCGAAGGTTGGGAATGGGATCCCTACCCCCAGACTGCCCTGGCTCAGGCACAGGACCTCCGTCTTCATCAGATTTAATTTCAGTTGGCTCAGTCTAAGCCATCCAGCCACGGCTTGTAATGCCTGGTCCAGATCTTCCAGTCTGGAGTCAGACTGGCTGCCCAACAACAGATAGAGCTGGGTGTCATCCTCATACTGGTGACATCCCAGCCCAAGCCTCTGGGCAATCTGGGCAGGGGGGTGTATATAGATATTGAATAGCATCAGGGACAACACTGCCCCTTGAGGCACTCCACAGTCCAGGGTGTGCCTTCAGGACAGCTGTTCCCCTAGTGCAACCCTTTGTCCCCAATCTTGGAGAAAGAAATCAAGCGATTGCAAGGATGACCCCTGAATGACCATGTCAGCAAGGTGGTGTATCAGTAACTGATGGTCGACTGTGTCAAACACTGCTGATAGGTCCAACAGCAACAGCACTGCCATTCCACCCCAATCCAGATATTGGTCAGTATCAGCCTATTATCTGGGAAGTCTAAGTTCAAAATCTGCAATGCACAAAGGAAATGTGCTGGGTGAACTTGGTCTGGACATACACTCTCAGCCTAATCCATCTCACTGGCTTGTTGTTATTCCTCATCTAAATAGTTCATATTGCTTTCCAAGTGAGAAAGACTGGATCATGTGGGCATAAATACAGTGAAAAAGATAAGGGGAACCCAGTTGCACCCAGGAGAGCCCTGGCATAGTGAGTCCAATAAAACTGTGTGTGTGTATGTGTGTGTGTGTGTGTGTGCAGAAAGTAAAAAAAGCTCATACCTTGAATAAAACTTTGTTGGTCTTAAAGGTGCTTTGTACTTCTTCCATGTGATTGAGGGCACTAAGCAAAGTAAGCTCTTGCTCTTTTCTTCCTTCCTCCTCTCTTTCTCCCTAGGGGATGAGGAGAGGCAGGAGCCTCAGCCAGTGAAGATAGACTTGGCTCAGTAGCTCTGCTGTACAATTGAGAGAGCCTGGTAAAGCAAGCTCTCACTTTTTCCCTCCCTGAGGGGGAGAAGCCTCAATCATTTAAGCCATTTAATCCTCTGCTTTCCGCTCTTTACAAAAAATGAAAAGCCATGGGGAGCAGAAAGCAGGGTTTAAAATGGTTCTGAGCCATTTCACTTCCAGTTTTGTGCTGGCTGTAGCTTTTTATGGTGAGCAGAAAGCAAGGGGTGAAATGCCTCCCTGCCATTTCACCCCCTGCTTTTTACTTACCATCAAAAGCCACGGCGAGCAGAAAGCTGGGGGTGAAATGGCTCAGAGACATTTAAACCCCCACATTCTGTTCCCCACCACTTTTTGCAGGGAGCAGAAAGCAGGGGATTGGATTTTAAATGCCCCACAAACCAATACAGACTGGTTTGGTTCATGAACTGGCTTATCAGTTCATGGTTTGGTTCATGGTTCAGCCATGAACCACAAACTGAACTACAAGAATGTGGTTCATGCCCATCCCTAGTCTACTACCTGGGAAGCTGTATCCATTGCAGTTGCCTGTACTTGCTCCCATTTTCTGGGTTAGCCATTTGCTGGCTAAGTATGAATATTTTATTATTTTTATTTTAAAAGATGAGTAGCCAACAACCTTTAGCTTAAAACACCAACAATTGATGCATCAAGAAATATGGAAATGGAATATTAAGGCTGCAGTCTTAACATCTGCACCATGCAAAAATTGTGAAGTTTGACAAACTCTGCTATATTCACACTTTCCCTTGTTCTTTCAGCAAGGCTACATTTCTGCTATGGGTGGCAGAAAGGAGTTAGCAGGAAATCCTTTTAGAAGGCAACACAGGGAAGGGCCCCTCAGGAATGGATGATCTCTGTACAAACTGTTCCCTGAACCTAGAGAACTAGCAAATTGGAGAAGGGCTCGGCTTGACCTCTCTCCCTGTCTTTTCATTTTCTAGTTTTCCCAGAATTAGGAAAAACTCATGTACTTAGAGTACCCCTATCTTGCACTTGGAATCATCATCTCAGTCTACCCTTCTCCTTTATTCATTATTCACCACTCCTGAATAAATAAATTAATGCCCAGTTTTTGCCCTTTTAATGTTTGCAGGGTATTCTTATTAGCATATTTAAAAGAACATTGAATTTCACAATGGCCCTGGATGTACCTGCTTATAGAGTAGGTGAAGCTCAAAGACATTCAGCAGCAATGGCCTTCTGGTAAACAGTCATGATGGGAGATGGAAGAAAAACTAATGCTCTCTACACTTTTGGAGGCATCACCAAAACCTCCCTGAAAGGTACTAGCAGGACTACATGGGGACACTGCAGACCGCATTGCATGGGATCCTGGAGCTGCATGATTGGAAAGCTGTGTGAAATCTGGCATCCAAAAGCAGCCAGGAGAGCCAATCTGAACTGGACTGGAATGTTGGCGAAGGGGTGAGAGATGGGCCTTGGACCAGCCAGTCTCTCCACGTCACACTGTTACCTTTAGGAAGTTTTTCCTGATGTCCACTGAAAATCTGCTATCTTGCAACTTAATCCATTAGATCTGTCCTTGCTCTCTGGACAAGAAGAACACAAAGCCTCACCCCCTTTTGTCTCATTGCTGCTGGTGGTAGAAAATGCTGTCAAGTCACAGTGACTTATGGTGACCCTGCAGGATTTTCTAGGTAAGAGACGTCAGAACTGGTTTGCCATTGCCTGCCTCTATGCAGCAACCTTGTACTTCCTTGGTGGTCTCCCATCTAAGTACTAACCAGGACCAACCCTGCTTAGTTTCCAAGATCTGGCAAGATTAGGCCAGTCTGGGTCTCATTAGAAGGCCTTTAAACTCCTGGCACCAGACCTGTGTTTTCAGCAAACATTTTGAAATGGGCTGGGCTGGTCAACTGCAGACTTCAGATCATCCCCATTTAGAGCAGACCACCTGTTTGTTTAGAGGCAGTTGATTCAGTAATCAGAGTGAAAAAAGAGCCTGCAAAAAATAATAAATCAGAAACTTGTCAATGCTTGTACCTGAAGCCATGCTAGATTAATTTTATACTGCAGAAACAGTTAAGCCTTCAGCAGCAGGCAGACTAAAAAAGTCATTGACAGCTGATAGGGAAATTACTTCTGCACAAGCTCAGTAGAGTTCTCTTACCTATTAGGGCCTCAGTGGAAAAGAGATACGTTTGCCTTAAGCTTCTTCTGGGCTTTATGCCAGAAGTTTGGCAGAGTATGCAGGAGAGAAGCTGAGCTCCTGGCTTTGCAGTCATTCAAATTTGGATTTGGTGTTTGACAATGGTCTGCCTTATAGGAGCAAAAGTAGAAAGGCAAAGGGAAGGGGGAGGGAAGGGAACAGAACGACTGATTTGCTTTGATTACAGAAATCCTTGAGGTGCAGTATCTCTGTGAGAAGTAATTTAACGAGACAAAATGTACACATTTCTGAGAGATATATTTCAGTGGAAGAGAACAGTGCACATTGGGTGATGGTAGTATTAAACCCAGAATTAACTGAATATAATCAGGGCTGCTTCAGGTTCAGATGTGCAGCCCTGTTGATGTTACTAGCATTGTTAGTGAGCATTGCCCCCTAACTCTAGTGTCCTAGTACTTTGGGAAGGGGCTGTAGCTCAGTGGTAGAGCATCTGCCTGGCATGCAGAAAGCCCCAGGTTCAATCCCTGGCATCTCCAGTTGAAAGAACCATGTAATAGGTGATGGAAATGACCACAGCCTGAGACACTGGAGAACCACTGCCAATGGTCTGATTCAATAGAATGCAGTTTCATGTGCATGTGTCTCCACTGGATCCCACAAACAACTGAATGTAATCAGAGCATAAGGAGAATTCTGCAAGATCAGACCAGAAGTCTGTGTAGGCTAGCGTCTTCCTCCCAACAGTGGCTATACAGATAGCTCACAAGTAGGACGTGAAGGCAATAGCCTTACCATGCTGGTTGTTGTCCCCCAGCAACTGGAACTCAGAGATCTAGTCCCTCTACACCTGAAAGTTCTATTTAGCTACTTCTTTTCCAGAAATGTATCTACAAGCAAATTGTAGGATAGAGCCAGAAATTAAGACTTGAATTGCAGATGTGCAGAATGGCAGATGGGAATGATTTAGCTACTCAAATCCTATGATTTTTGCAGTAGTATTTGTATATGTCTCAGATGAGAGCCAGTATGATCAGGCTTGCCAAGAACTTACCTTAATTCGATGGGGGATGGATACGTCCTGGCAGGACCATCCCTGGGGAAGGAAAGATGCAGCGCATGATGCCGTTGCCAGGAAGTGATGCCAGGTGACGCTCTGGCAATGGGGCTGGAAACTCAATAGTACCATTGAGTTTTCAGCCCCAATGCCAGAGCGTCTCCCACGTCACTTTCTGGCGATGGCATTGTGCGGCATGGGTGTTGCCCAGAGGAATGTTCCGGCCGGGGACTGTGTGTCCCCCGCTGAAATACAGTAGGTACTTGGCAACCCTAAGTATGATGTACTGGTTAGGCCATCGGGCTAGACCTAGGGAAATCCAGCTTTAACTCTCCACTCAACCACGGATGTCACTGAGAATTCTTGGACTAGTGTTTTGTTTTTCTTTCAGCTTCAAATACCTCCCACATAGTGTTCTGAGGATAAACTGGAGGAAGAGGAAATTATGTATGCCTCCCTGACTTCCTTTGAGGAAGAGTATAATGAAAACAAGACAGATTAATGTGTTGTAAGTCTTACAGATTTGTGCTATCTCACCAAAAATATGTTCATCTGTAGGATTCTATGGGACTTTTTACTCTTTTGGCTACAAGAGATGAATACAGACCCTCATCCACAATTTGTTACTCAGCTTACATAGACTTCTTCTTTGCCAACCAACACTCTTTGGTTCTTCCATCTAACTAAAAGTTGTTTTGTAGTTGTTGTTTTTCCTCCCAGCTGCTGGGAGATTTCACATGATAAGTGAAAATAAAGTGTTGCACAGCTCTCTTCAGACCAACAGGGCCACCTTCTATGAAATCAGATGAAATTTGTTTCTCTGTCGACGGAGGAAACGAAAACATATCGGGAGAGTTGTCATCAATAATGCACTAGATTCCCCTTGTGGTACTGTTCCTTGCTGTGCCATGTGGAATGTTTACAGAGCTGTACACATGCACGTCGGCATTCACACTGTGAGCAGGGTTGCCATACGTTGCTCGCGCAAGACCGATTTTTGCAGCTAGTACCTGTAGATGCTCTGCTTCATTATTTCATACCAGCAGAGGGGAAAAGAATAAGCCCCTTGGGAAATTACTCTCTTTCCAAACAACATAAGTAGCATTTGCTGCTCTGCCAACACATTTATAAACAGATACAGCCAACTTCTTGACGGGCGGGCATTCCGTTTGTGTCAGTATACAGTGATTTAAACACTACACATTTTAACCAGCCTTTAACAATGGGCACTAAATTCACATCTCTTCTTCTGGGCTGTGATGCAGTCTGTACTTAAGAGTGCAATTGGGTGACATTGGGTCAGGACTGAGGCTTTTCTTGGGGCCCAGTCATACACCACTGACCTCTGGTGTCATCTATGCTTGCCATTTGCCCACCTATGATGGGCAAACCCTTGCCATTGGCCTCCATCTATTGCCCTCAAGAAACTGAGGAATAAACAAACAAAAATGTCAAAAAATTGCCTCCATAGCAATGTTCTAGGAATTTTTCTGTGTCTCTATGATTAGGGGAAATTCCTAAAGCACCACCTAGAACTGATACCACATACTCCCTGAATGCCACTGTCACCAAACATCACTCTCAGAATCTTCTGGCATTTGTCAAGGCAGTGCTGGTAACCCTGCTAGGGCCCCAGTTACCAGGAATGGACTAGGATTCTAAAATAATCCTGGACAAAACCAAGCTGATGCCCCTAGCAGCACTAAAAGATAGCCTTGTGTGGGGTACTCAAATCAACATAGTTAACAATCAGCATTAGCTCATTAATTGCTTCTTCCCACAAACTGGTGGCAGCACTGGAGGACACCACTTATCACTGTTGCAGAAGAGTCCCAGCCAAGTGGCTACTGATATGCTGAAAGAGTTTTGGTGACTTGCACCAGGCCATCAATAACCTTCTAGGGCAGCAGCCTACAGGGAGGGGGGGAAATCCTGTAAGTTAAGTGGCCAGTTTGGCTTGGTATTTTAGTTAAATGTAGGGTTGTCAGCTTCAACTAGCAACCTGCTTGCATAGATTTGGAGGGTGATGACAGGTGCATTGACATCATCCCAACACACAATGGCCAAGTTCAGATTGGCAATTGACCCCGCTATAGCCACTTTTCAGCCGCATTTCCCAAGCGGATTAAAGGGGGAATTCACATAGGCACAGCTGCCTGGCGTTCCCCAGTGTAGGCAACCTGTGCTGTTCTGCTTCACTCCTGTATTAAAAAGATACCTGACAAAAGTGGTAGCAAATCCCAGAGAGTGCCTTTATCCTGTGTTATTCTGCTTCCCGGAAGTGTGAACATGAAGCCGAAAAGCCAGGAGCAACCCACTTCTATAGTGTGTGCCGGGTGTTTCTGCACATAAGGCAGCAGCAATCGGATTGGCTGTGCTCTGCTATACCACCCAATGCGGTGCTGGCGCAATGGGGTCCACCCCAAATCAGCCAGATGCGCTTATGCGCATGAGTGCATATGCACCCATGTGCCCATACACACATAGAGGAAAAAGCCATTTACAGCCACGCCTCTGGGCCAGCAGTCTGAACGCTCCCGCATGCCTCCTCCTGGTATGCTCCCGCATCTGTCAGTCCCATGTGACTGGGAAAACCCAGAACAGTTTATTCCAGGGCTTTTTTTGCCACAACTGGCTCCTGCTGCAAACTGCCAGTCTGAACTCAGCCAATGTCACTTCTAGCAAAAAAAACCACAAAAAAAAACTGGTTCAGCCATAGTGTTTGGGATGAATTCTAGAGTATTGCCTTGATGTCATAAGGTTGCCAGGTACCTGCTGGGGGAGGGAGATCTCCCATCCCCAGCTCTCATATATGATTTATAGTGGCCACCATTTGTGTATTGACAGAAGATCTATGTATTTAATAGTTTCAGAACAAGTTGAAAGCAAGAAACCATATAAAGAAAAAGCTTCTCCTATTGATTTCTATTTGTCCTGCAGCTGTTCTATACATGAAAAAGATAAGACTCATAAACAGATTTGAGCCTTTACTACCTACATATGGGGAATACAGACTGATAAGTACATTCAAAACTGGGTGTGTGTTTGGGGAGGGAGAGAAGGTAGGGAACAAAGCGAAACAAACTGCGTCAATTTCTGCAGAATCCAATTATTCGGGTTCCGAAAACAGTCCTCTGCTTTTCACTTTGTGATTATATGGCTGAATAATTCTTGTAAATTATCTTTAAATCCATTTTATTACAAAATATTTGCATGTTAAATGCAATTGTTTCCTTTTAAGCGCATTTAAAATTAGGGTCTTAACTATGTTTCAGGAGTGATATATTGAGTCGAGTGGCACTGCCATACGTTCCGGGATTCTGCTCCGTGAATAAAACCATCGGAGTAAAGCAACCAATAACACTCTATCTTGACATTAAGTTCTGTATAACAAATAAATCTCTGGAATCTCAGCAGACCCAGCAACTTCATTAACAGTTATGCTGCAGCAGGGAATGAAAGAAAATCAATTCACTGACTCCAACATGTTCCTTTTTGTACCTACCTGGATCATGTAAGTTTCCATCCATTCCTTTAGTCTTTAATTTTTCCTAACCACAAAAGGCAACAAAGAGAACAAGATACAAAAAAGTGAACATGTTGGAAATGACACATTGAGCCATGGATCCCCAAACCTGTTGAACTCATGGACACTTTTGGACTTCTGAAAACAGTTTGTGAGTGCAACCCCACAATGGCTGCAGTGGGGAGGGCATGCAAGCAACCATAAACCCTGAGAGCTGAGGCCAATGAAAATGTTGGGAAATACTGCCAGATGTCATCCTGTCATAGAGATAGCTGTTTCTGAATGGGTGTCCGTAACATGATGTTTCTTGGGCTTTTTTAAAAACATCTCCGGTCCCAATGAAAGGTAGGAAAGCCCAAGTTAGATGTGTGCTTTTTGAAAGAGAAGTTTTGGAAAAGAATGATGTTGGCACCAGGGAACACAATGATGGGAATCTACGGGTACTACATGGGGGATCTCTGTATATCCATCTGAGAACTTAAGAATGAGGTGGGTGATGGTCACTTTCATGGTTGGATGCTGCACTATGTAAAAAAACCAAACACCAATGGTAGGTAAATTGGTTCCAGCTAAATTTAAAATAAGGCTCCAAAAATTGTATATATAAAATCAGAAAATTGCTAATTTCCTATTGAGTCCAATTCTGAGTTAAATAACCCACAGCAGAGCCAACTCTTGCTTTGAAGGGGGATCTTGGGTAAAATGATTTCCAGTGGACCAACATATGTAAAGGACAGTGCAGATCAGTGCACTTCATTTGCAACCATGTCCTGCCCTCACATACATGTTTTTGCCTGAACACAAAAACAGTACTCTATGTGTGTACAAAACATATGCATGAAGACCCCATCCCCATGATTCAGAATTTCACTTTCCCCCATGTTTTGTCCATCAGGATATTGCCTACAAGCATCCAATATATACACAGATAGGCACTCCATCCATGGGCATTCCTGCTTTCCTTTTAAGGGTGTTGCCCTGTATGCTATGTCATGTGTAAGGGCTTCTCTTTGGAGGCACAGTGGGCCCCAAAACTGGTGGGCCTTGGGTAATGCCACTTTTGCCCACTGGATAAAGCAGTCATGTCCCATTATGCTCATAATGAATTGCTGGAGACGTAAAAGTTCTGTATCCCTGAACTCTCTCTTCTCCCTTACCGTTACCCAAACTTTTCTGGTAATATCAGTTTCAAAGCTGCTGCAACTAGAAGTTTGTCCAGAAGCCTCTGCCTCCTTCCCTCTCTTAGGTGTCCAATGCTGCAACAGCAGTATCCCAGACAATCAGGGAGCCAGGGAAGTATAATTCTCCATGAGTTCATACTATGGACTCACACCATGAGCAGAACTAGTTTTCCTGGGGCTGCTTGCAACAGGGACAAAACACAGGTGCCCATATGGTATATGTATCACCCCCCAGAATTAAAAGCTGCTTTAGAGGTTGAATTAGGTCAGGGAAGTGTGGAATACTGCACCTTTCCCTTGATCAAAGGAACGGTCTCCTGTGGATGCTCTGAAATATACAAAAAGAAATTGGGGACATCTGATCAAGGATCTCTTGTGTTGCGTCTGATTTATTTATTTATTTTAAAATGTCTAGACTGCAGTTTCTCAGCCTGCATCTCTCAAGGCAGTTTACAATCATAAACGATAAAACGACAACCCTGATAAAACTAGATATTAATAAGTACAACAGCAGCAATTTTTTATATAAAACTCTTTATGCAAGCAAGCATAAAGCTGCATAAAATAATAAAACAAATAGGCCCAGCAACAGTCAACATTCATTTCACTAATAGTAAGCAAAGAAAGAGTTCAAATATATCAGCTATGGACTCCATTGAGTCAGACCATTGGCCCATTTACATTGACTGGCTACAGCTATTCAGAAAAAAACGATTTGCTAACACCTGCCACCCTTTGACATGAGACATCAGGGAAAACCCCACATGCTTTACCACTGAGCTACACACCCTTCCTGTTGAAGTGAAGTCTCCAGCACTGAGAAGAAGAAACTCCAAAGGCAAATGTCCCCCTGTGCTGTCTTGGCTGGCTGCCACAGAGACCACACTCTGGAAGCTTGTAAACACAGTCCAGAATCAAGGTCAATCACAGAGCCAGGAGCCAAAGAGCTGGGAAGTCAAGTCAAGGTTGCAGGTTGCAAGGACAAGGAGCAGCTGCTACACACATGCAGGAGCAGGTCTGAGTGAGCAAAGTTGCTGCCACATTGTACTACGTGCACAGAGTGCTTTTGAGCATGTCCTTCCTTCCCTGGGGTTGAGTCTGCAAAGGCTTACAGCTCTTACCTCTGCCTCTGCAGGAGCTGAAGTCCTTCTTCGCTCCTGCATAGTCAGCCTCTGAGGTGCCCTATGTCTGGGGCACTCAGGAGAACTAGGCAGGGAGTCTGGCCTTGGGGTGTCTGCAACTGGGGGTGCTGGGCCAAGCTCAGGATTGGACTTTCCTGGCTGCCAGGCTTGCCAAGAACTTACTGTACGCCAGTGGGGGACAGATACATCCTGGCAGGACCATCCCCTGGGGAAGGAAGGACACGCACATGATGCCGTCATCAGAAAGTGACGCCGGGTGATGCTCTGGCAATGGGGATGGAAACTAGTTAGTACCATCAAGTTTCCAGCCCCATTGCCAGAGCGTTGTCTGGCGTCACTTCCTGGTGATGGCATCGTGCAGCATGGGTGTCGCCCGGGGGAATGTTCCAGCCAGGAACTGTGTGCCCCCCACCAAAATACAGTAAGTACTTGGGAACCCAACTGGCTGCACCTCCTGTACAGTTACTGGGGACTCTTCCTCCTCAGGTATTGAGGGTTCTTCTTCTAGGTTGACTCCAGAGGAGGCTGTGTTGCTCCCTGCCTCTTCCTCATCAGAAGAGTAGTCAGCCTCGGCAGACCTAGTATCCACAACACCCCCTCCCAATTATATAGATATACCCACCAAGCCACCCTCTCGGGGGGCTTGTTGGCTTTCACTGGGCAGGCCTCCCCCTACCTTGTACCTGGATTGTGGAACGATCTATCAGAGGGGATGCAGAAAGCCTAAGAAACTGTTCTTATTTCCTGGTGGGCTTTTTCTTTGAGGGCTCTGTTTAGACTTGAACACAGACTGAATTAATACTTTTGTGGAGGGAAGGGGATGATCAATCTACTTATGTGTTGCTCATTTTTGAACTGTCAGAACTTTTGCATTTCAGTTGTATTCTTTGTTTTAATTACATTGCTTGGTCTTGGGGTCATTTATCAGTAACCTTTCACTAAATAGGAAGGGCAGGCTATAAACATTTTAAATATGCAAACCTGGGAGAAGGTGGACCTTCAGACCCACCCATGAGACTGATAATCTCCAGGTGAAGCTTGGAATTCTCCCAGGATTGCAACTGATCTCCAGGCTACAGGGATCAGTTCCCATGATGGAAATGGCAGCTTCAAAGGGCAGACTCTATGGTATCACACCCCACCAAACTCCCTCCCCAAACTATTCCTTCCCCAGACACTAACCCAAATCTCCAGAAATTTCCCAAGCCTGACTTATTGCCCACTCTCCACCAGTTGAAGACCATTTATACAAGGATGTCAAACATACGGCCCACAGGCTGGAACTGCCCTGTCCAGAGCTCTTATCCCACCCGCAAGCAACTGGACATTACCTTGATTGTCAGATGGCAGAGGCTGTGCATTATGTCCCTGTATATTGCCCCAGTGCTAATACGTAGGCAGTGGAAGTGGGAGAGCAGGCATCAGGGAGATGCTGTGTGGAAATATTGTAAGAGTGTTAATGTCTTAAGCATGTTTGTATTTTGAGTAAAAAAATAATATCATTAATTAGGTTTGCCTGTGTCCTTTATAAAGTTTATATCTCTGGTACCTGGCATTACATTTTATGGCAGATATGGCCCGGCCAGACAAAGTAACATTCATGTCAGATCTGGCCCTCATAATAAATGAATTCAACACCTCTGATTTATGACTTCCAAGGTAATCACCGGTACTCTGGGCTCAGAAGGAAAGGGGCACTCAGCGTTGACCTTTTTGAAAACTGGTAAGGTATATTCTTGGAACTGCATATTTCTCCAGTCGAAGCTTCTGTGAAGCCTTCAAAGGCAGGCAGCCCCATGCTGAGCGTTTTGCAATATCCTAACATGGATGTGATCAGAGAGGAATGGATAACTCTGGCTAGACTGTGCCTGAAGCTTGTTGAGATACATGTGTAACTTGGTCTTGAAGGTACCACAAATTTCTTCCATGCTTCAAAGAACTTGGCCATCAGTGGATTTTGTGAACTGGCAAACAAACACAAGCAAACCAGAAATGGGAGTGGTGAGAGGAGAAGCTTATATCCATTATTAACTCCCATTTAAAAACCCTGAGCTGCATCCATACATTGTTGGATATTGTACTGTGATTAAGCAACAGCAGACCTTTAGAACTGGATTTCCCTGGGTGGGTAAGGCAGCCCATTTGCAAATAATTGCTACAGTGCAACAATTGCACAGTATCCAATTCCTACAAGGAGCTCAGCAAAGTTCTCATGTGCCCCCTTTTCCCCACTTTATCCTCAAAACAGCCCTTTGAGGCAGGTTATTCTGAATGAGTATTGCTGGCCTAAGATCACACCGTGAACTCATTGGGGGAGTAGGGATTTGAACCTGACTTTCCCAGATAATGATGCTTTAACCACTATGGCCGCACCAGCTCTCTTTTCTCTAGTACATCCGATCACACCTTTTCAATACTTTATCTGTATGCAAGCTTTATATGCCAATGCACATGTTAAAGCTAAGCCCAGAACTCTTCTGGAACTCTGAGCAAGTGTTGACTATGTAAGCTTAGAAATGGCTTCAGTGCTGAATACTGTGTGCAATTTAGAGTGGTGTATAACAGCCCTTAACCACTAGCTTTTCTGAGTAGTGGATTTAGATTATTAGAAGCCACCGAGCTACTTGTAATGTGAAAGGAAAATAAATTGGCTGAGATTAGCAGACAAGTGGTAATAAGAAGAGTTAATGAAAAGCAAAGCAAAACAAAACAAAGCAGCTCATTCTCTGTTGATGTGTCACAAACAAGTGTGGAAAGGCAGCTTCCTATTCTTTTATTTTTTTTTTAACTGAGATATTTGAAAAGTGTTTCTCTAAAGTGCCAGTTCTGTCTGCGAGTGGAGCGAGGGCTACCAGTTCAGCCTTCATTCACTGTGGTGTTTCAGACTCTCCCCAGTGGAGGTGCTAGATCTCTTTCCCAGTCAGCAGCATTCAGTGGTGAAAGCTCGTAGGGTATCTGAGCTACTGGTAGGCACCCTGGCCATTGGTGCGGGGGGCAGGGGGTGGGGCTGCCAGTTCCAGGTTGAGATCTGGTGGAGTCTGGGGAGGACAGAAGCCTCAGTGGGGTAGAGTGCCATAAAAGCCCCCTTCCAAAGCATCCATTTTCTCCAGAGGAACTCATCTCTGTGGTCTTTAATTCCAGGACATCCCTGGCCCCCACCAGGAGGCTGGCATCCCTAACCACTGGCAGGGAGCACAACGGGATTCACAGACTTTCCTACTTACCCCCAAGAAACTGCACACCTCTCATTTAAGCTTCCCTTTTGCTCCCCTCCAAATAGCTCTCCTTTGTGTCTGTTGCTCTTGTGGTATCTGACAGGGGGAGCTCTGACTCTCGAAAGCTTATGCCCTGAAAAACTTGTTGGTCTCTTAAGATGTTACTGGACTCAGACCTACTGTTCTCCTGTGCAGTAATCTCCAGGATGTTGCTTCTGTGGTGACGACTCCAGTGGTGTCGCAGTGGCATCTGCGGTGAGGGAACTGACAAATAATTAAGATGTTTGAGAATGCCTTTCAGAAAGCTTGCTGTGATTCACTGCCATGGTAGCCCGAAAATTAATAACTTGGGTCCTGTGGTAACGTTGAACAGAAAGGTGATGTATCACTGTCAGAGGCAGGAATTACTTTTGAGATCACCAATAATTACGATTTCAGCTGTAATATTTGAGTTGGATTGTGGAGAGGCTACTTGGTGAATTTTAACACTCCTTCCTCCTCCCCTTGCCACAATTATGAATGGACTCGTAGAACCATGCCTTGCTTCCAGACCTGGAAATAAGGCGTAAGACGCTAGCCTGAATAGAATAAAAGCTGGCTCAGGCATGCATGCAAATCACTTGATGACAGATATGTCACCAAGATGACTGCAATACCCTCTATGTAGTGCTGCTTTTGAAAATGGCTCTGAAGATCCTGTTGGTGCAGAGTGCAACAGCACGGATGCTGGCATTTAGTAGTTGCCCCTTTGCTTCCAGGCACAGTTCAGGGACAAACTAGGGTTGCCGACTCTGGGCTGGGAAATTCCTGGAGATTTGAGGGTGGAGCTACAGGAGGACAGGGTTAGGGGCGGGACTTAGAATGCCATACAATTCACCCTGCAAAGCAGACATTTTCTCCAAGGGAATTGATCATTGTAGCCTGGAGATCAGCTGTAATTTTGGGAGATCTCCAGGCCCCACCTTGAGGTTGGCAAACCCATGACAAGATTTCCCGCCCGGTTTTCGGTTTCGGTGCTGCGAATGGCAGCCGCTTCTCGGGACGCTCCCGGAGGCGGTCAGCCCACGCGCGGAATGGGGGGGTCTTCGCGTTTGCGAAAGACCCTAGTGAGCCTTAGTCAAAGGCTCCGAACCGGGGGCGCATAGGGGAGTAGCCTCTTTGCCGGCAAACTGCCGGGAAATTGAGGCTTTCTCCCCGCCCCAATCGGCCCCGCCGCGTAGTGCGTCCCGAATGGGACTTAGCAGCCCTGCCGACTTCCAGGAGTGAGGAAAAGCGGATGAATTACTATGAAAAGAAGAAACGGCATCTAATCGTGAGTTGAAGATCTATTGTGAAGCGAAAATTAAAAACCCCCGCAAGCGGATAAGCGTATGGGAGGAGGGAGGAGCTTCCACCCTCTTCGAAGAAGCGAATTTTTAAAGGAAACGCGAAGGGGGGTAACAAGAAAAAATGTTGGTAAAAGTACCGTTGGGGTTTTACAGAAGATTGCGGCTTTAGTTGCTTTCTGGGGGATGTGGCACGAACTTTGAAAAAGTAAATAAAAAATAAAATGTCGATGCTGGGGAAAATCCTGCTTAGAACGGAAGAGAAGAGAGGAGGGACTTCCGCTCCAGTCAACCCCCCCCCAGAACTAGCTGTCAATCAACAAGAGACTGAGATACTGCGCCACCTGCTGGTGTAAATGTAAAATATCAATGAAATGCTTTTAAAATGGAAATTGTTCTCATCAGACTATAAAAACAAATGTTGGAATCAATAAGGTTGATGGCAGAAAATATATAGAAAATTAATTTGATGCTAAAGTTCCAAGTTATGGATGAAGAAGGGAAAGAAGATCTCAGATTTATTTTGACGAAAGTCTTGACACCTCTATCTGGCAGTGGAGCGAATAAATAAAAAGAAGAGGCGGATAAGGCTCCCAAAGCCTACTCCGCCTTTAAAAAAAAAGGATATACTCTGCCAGTAGAAAGGGGTGTTGAGCTTAGCAAGTAATGGAGATCTAATTTCAACTTGAGTGTTAATGGAGCCAACGAGAAATGACTGCCAGAAACAACAAGAAAAAGAAGCGAAAGAAGATGGATTAAAAAATTTCTGAAGAGACATACCAGCACAGAGGAGGAAGCAGCACTCAAAATTTGGAGTTTTGAAGAAGACGGCGGCTCGGGGGAAGGAAGTGACGGAACGGGAGGCACTAAAGCTCAAAGGACTTCATGATAATTGGAGAGACTTAAAAGGAATTTGTTCGTGTAACATCTGAAAAGATTTGATTTAACCCCAGTGGACTTTACTAACTTTACTAACAGAATTGATTTGGACTTTGTAAAGCTGAAAAGAAGATCTTTCAACCGTGATGGATGCCGACAACTGGAAGAAATAAAACTAACCTTTACTAACAGAAAAAAAAAACTCACTCCGCTCTTTTTTCTCTTCCCATCTGTCTACCTTACCCTTTTCTTATAAAAAAAATAAAATTCTCTCCTTTTTAGGAGAGTTATTTAAAAAAAAAAAAAGATTTCCCGCCCCCCTTGTGTTGTGTATGGGTTCCACAAACCAACTTGCAGGCTATCAACAACACATCATGTAAGTGGAAACTCATTTCACAATGTGCAGGGCCTGATACAGGTCAGCACCACAGCATTGGGAAGAAGAGGCTTAAGGCTTCCCATCTATACCACTATACTGAACCAAAATGGCCCTGGGACTGTTATTTGCCCTGTTGGGAGGGCTGGACATGTACTGGTAGGCTACATCTTTAAATCCCTAACTGTACTGGTGTCATGATCTGTGTAGGACTGGGAGACAAGGCCTAGAGGCCTAGGTCCCCAAGAGACCTATGTGGGAGTGGAAAGACAACACCACCTACGATCCCCATAATGCTTAGCGATGGTTGTAACCAATCAGTGTCCAGGGATTGTGTGAGGAGATTGGGACTTAAGCTTTGTGGGCCCTGAAACTGTGTTCTTTTCTTTTCTGTGTTCTCTTCTCTCACAGAGCTAAACTGAGGGGACAGTCTGGTCTGAGAGAAAGATCCCTCGTTTGAGACAGAATGAGTACAGACAGGCTTGGTATAAAAGGATGTGGGCCTTGAATAGTATCCAGTTAAGAAAATAGGTAGCCACGTTAGATTTGTTTATTTTGCCTTTAAACACTGTTATATATTTTAAGCACCTTGTCTTGTTTGCCTTGCCCCAGTACTGTATTAATAAACCATTTGTTTAATGTTCTCTGCCTGGTCATCATACCTATGTTTCTTGGCTTAAAAGGGGTATATTGGTTGGGCTTGGGAAGGTACTCTAGGCTTTCCCAAGGGACCAGAGTGGTGGCAGCTGAAGGTGGCAACCCACGAGGGGTCATGACAGCTGGTTTCAGAGTACTTAACCTGCCATCACCTGCCATCACCTGCCAAAGTTAAGAACTCTTTTACTGAAGTCCTCCCTTGGGTGCCCCCATTGCCAGAGCCATTTAATGACTGGCCTTCTCAGTGGTGGTACCTCAGCTGTGGAACTCTTCCCCCACAAATGTCCACCTGGTTTCTTTTACCAGATGAATAATTATTTGTTTTCTGTAAATTCTGTTTTCTTTGTTAGTGTTACTTTTTTTCAAAAGGGTTTTGTTTTTAAGTGTAAGTGTAGTGCTTCATTGTTTTTATTGTATGGCTTTAGTTAGTGTGGCTAGGGGTGGCTTATATTACTTATCTGGCTATTCCCCAAATTTGCTGAGTTGCCTGAATCTGTAATTTATGTGGATTTTAATTTGGAAGCTGATCTGGAATCCTTTGCCTGAGGAACTGGGTAGAGATATTAAAGTAATAAAACTCCACAGACAAAACCTTTGATATCTCTCATTTTTTTCAGTCACCATCAAGATGTGCCAAGGTGGGCCTGGGAAGATATGGATGCTGTAGTGATGGGCTGTGATCCAGTAGGGAAGAGGATCTCAACATGGTGCCCATTGGAAAGAGGGACCCAGCTGAGCCCTGCAGAGGGTAGGGAAGAAGGCACCAAGCCAAGCCCCATTTGGCACAGGGCAGTGATGAGCCAGCTGGGCAGGCTGCCTCTCCTTCCCTTTCTCTCTCCATCAGGGGTGGGGCCCTTTTCCAAAGGCACTGTTTCCTCCAAGACCACCCCTGACTGACCCCAGCACCCAAGAACAACCATTTTGTGGTAACATCCACCACTACTCCGTTCTCAAAATTCCAAAAGTACCCACGGTTTCAGTGAGATTGGGGTACTCTATACTAGGGATTTAGCACAAAGTGGTTCTGTGACAGAGCCTTGCTGAGGCTCAAGAGTGCCCCCTAGAGTGTCTGGGATCTCAGACTCCTAGAGATTCTATTAGAATGAGTATTCACTTCCATTCCACATTCAGGCTTAATCCCTTTTGGACAAAGGACAAACTGGTTCGGACCAAGCCATCTATTTGTCATGGAAGTTCAAAGCCATTACCAGATGCTTGATGAAGTTGGGACTATAATGATATATGGCTGACTGGTAAAAGTAGTTTCTGACATCAGAGATGGGGATTTCTATGGGACTGGAGAAATCCACTTGTCATTTGCGGAAATGAGGCTGGCTTAGGTCTAGCTGCATTTAGCATAAAAATTTGGACATTTGGGATTTTCACTTGTCTTCAATTTTCAGTGAGGAAAGACACTGTTTCTCCCTTCCTATTGTATTGATTCCCTTAGGGTAGTAAAGAATTGCTGGGCTCTTCATTGAGTGACTGTGTCCATCCACACAGGTTACTGGCTAACCAGGAAGGACTATTAAGTGCTTCATATTTCAGCTAGGACATTGCTTGGGAGATATAAGTATTCACTGGCTCCTTTCTGTGATCCCTGATTGTCTGTACCAAGAGCCTAGCTCTCCTCCAGCCCAGCTTCAACAGATGCAAAACCTTTCACTGACTTCAGTTCATACAAGCTACCAATATATGATAATTCTAACTATGAAACTCTTCCTGTCCTGTGCAATTAATTAGTGCTCTACAAGACAGCAAAAAGCAAGCTGCTTTCTGAACTACTTTTTATCTATTTGGTCAATGGAGAATCCACTAGAGGCCACAGTAGAAATCTAATATCTCCTCCAATATCCCCATCTTGTGAAATGTGCTGAGGGTCTTGCTGTCAAGACTGCTGTTGTCCAAAACATGAGAGCAACCAGGAATTTTAGGAAGCTGATCAAGTATATTCTAAAACTGCACCAGTCCTCAGAGAAGACTTTTTCCCACCAGCCCATGGAACTGATATGGGGATATGCCATATTTTCCACCCATGTACAAGGATTGCACCATTCATATCACAGCAGTGCAGCCTTTAGGACTCATCCTTTTCCATCCTGTAATTCTGGAGAAATCTCTTGCAAATTACATTTGAAATACTAAATCTCTCCTTCCATATCATGGCTTTTTGAATGACATTGACCTATTTTTAAGACTTGGGGGGGGCAGGGGAGATCATTGTTCTGCTTGGCACTTCTCAGTAATTATCCTCACTGGAAATTGACTTTCCCCCACTGGAAATAAAAGGAGTTGGAAGTGCTAACTCATTAACTCAAAATTCCTTAGCATCTCTTCCCTGCCCCCGCCCCCCTCCACTTTGCTAGTAATAGGAATCACCCATGTAGACAGGCATGCCCATTCAGCCAATTACTTTTTATTTTTAAAAAAGTACTTAATTTCTTGCCATGAACTTGATTAACTGTGAATTATTGGCTCTGTTAAATTAATAGCTTAAATTCTTAAGATACTTTGAGTAATTTGGACACAAGAAACCAGGCATGCTTCCATAATCTGGGTCCTAAATAGTGTGTCATGACAATAAAGCATTATATAGACAGCGTGTAAAAAAGGAGAGCAAATAATTATTCTTTGGTCACAGCTAGTATAAAAATCCGCATTAGCATTAACACAAGAGATATATTGCAGGGCATTATTGGGTGGCATGAACATATTTGGCATTCAGTAATTCTATGATATAGGAAGAAAGGAATGATTTATCAAAATCCACCGGGTGATCAATTCATAACAACAAAATAGATGTCTTTGTTTGCTTCACTGCAGAAGCACTAAATCACTGAAAAGCACTGAACACAGTAGCTACATAAAATACAGCACCCGGGAGAAACCTGACTTATGCCAGCCATCTTTAATAGCACTGCATTTCTTGAATAAAGGAGGGCAGACACCTCTTTCTCTGGACACTTCACTTGTTGGTAACACCTCTGTGCAGTGCTTCTGTCAACACACCATGAATGGTCACATCCCAGGGAATGTCCACAGTGTGAAACCATCCACTCTTCCAGTAGGAATGCTGAAAAATTTTACGGAGTCACGAGAATCTCAAAAATTGTAATGCAGAATTAGACACACGCCTTGGTGATGTGGTGAGCAAAAAGAGAACAGCTGCTTGGGGTAGGATTGCCAAACACCAGGTGGGGTCTGAAGATCTCCCAGAATTACAACTGATCTCCAGATCACAGAGATCAGTTCCCCTTGAGAAAATGGCTGCTTTGGAGGGTGGTCACTATGGCATTGTATCCCACTGAGGTCCCTATCCTCCCCAAATCATGGACTCCCCCCAGGTTCCAGGAATTTCTCATGGTTGGCAACCTTAGCCTGGGATGCTATGCAAATATTTGTGGAAGAGCAGGGTCTATGCAAGATCTAATGTTGCACAAGCTTTTGTGTGGTCATCCACAAACAGTAGAGCGACTTTGGATTTTGTTTCACTTTTATCATGTAGAACTCTAGTCTAACCTTGCCATGAGTAGAAAAGATTCCATATGAGAAAGGACAACTTCGGATCTAGCTCATGTCGACAATTCTTTGTGTAGCTACTGCAGTTGAAATATTCAGTGTAGTATGCAACTACATGCACACTCAATATATACAGGTAACAATTAAAAACTCCACAGGCACATCATCTTATGTATCTCTGATGAGAATGAAGTGCTAAGATTCTGACATCTGATATGGCATCCATCCAAACAGCCTAGCCCTAAGATAGCTGAAGGATTACCTACTCCTGTAGGAACTTTCACATTCTTTCACTTGATCACCAGAGATCTATGGGAGGGAGATAAGGTTGGTGTTGACCAAAATTAGAGTGAACATCCCTTTCTCAAGAGGTTAAGATGGAAATTTCACTGTGGGTATTTTAATGTTAAGCAGGGATGCTGGAGTTGGGATGCTGGAGTTGGGAAAAGTGATGACAAAATTCCAGGGGCCCAGATCTGCTTGAGGGCCTGTTTTTCAGGCTTTCTGTGGGCCCTTTCAACTGGGTTTGCAGGGCCATGAACCATGAATCAGTTTGGTCACAAACCTACCTCCTGGTTCCGTTTGTGGTTTAGCGACGAACCACAAACTGACACAAACCACATTTTCCTGGTTTGTGTCCATCCCTAATAGGGAAGCCTCAGGGGCTGATACAAAGAGAATATTTCCCTTTAATTGATAGAAGAGGAGGGAGTTTTCAGCAGGAACAGCTTAGCTGGAAGAGGTGAAGAAAGCTGCCCCTGCTTCTTTTACATAGTTATGGAGGTTAATATAGATATATAAGTTATATAAACATGGAGGCTTATAAACTAATGAATGATGTGAAAAAAATGAAGAGTGAGATTAAAAAAAATATGCTGCCTCACTGTCAGAGTTCACCTATAGTGAACTTGATTGGTAGTAGGTTCAGGACAGCCAAAAGGAAGAACTACATCACATACAATATAATTAATTTTTGAATAAGCTACTATAAGAGGTGGCATCTGCTAGTTTGGAAGACTAAAAGGGGATTAGACGAATTCATGGGGGCGGACATGTCTATGAGTAGCCATTAGTTATGATGGCCAAATAGAGTCTCCATTTTCAGAGGCAGCATACTCCTGAATGCCAATTTTTGGAGAGAACTGTGTGAGGTAGTTTTTACATTATTCCCTGAAGGTGGTATTCCCAGAAACATTGTTTGGCCAGTGTGGGAATTAGGATACCGGACTTGAGAAATCTCTGGTATGAACCAGCAAGCCTCTTATTTTAGGCATATGAAAGGTACGTGACATATAGTTATCCTATCCTCATTGTTTAAAGTAGGATTTAAAAATATAATTCAGTGGTCCCAATTTTCCTCTTCATCTTTAAGTATGTTCCTGAATTCCTAAAGTGTGTAGGAAGAAAGAACTTTGTAGGGTTTTTTCCACCCCAAAGCTGAGGGAAAGGCATTTTGTGCATGCCCAGAAATAGTCTTCTCCCAGAAGTCATCCCATACTGAAAATAAACTCTTGGGCTATACCCTAGAGAAATCTTAGTACAGACTAATTAGAGGATACAAATTCTAGATGCACAGCCATGTTAGTCTGTTGTGGCAAAACTAAAAAGGAATCTTGTATGCTGCCTTAAAAAAAAATAACTGATGGATTGTACTTTCTGCTTTCATTATTAGAATTGTACTTCATCAGATGCATGAATATCTCAGTCTGCAGATATTGCTACACACATGGGAAAATACATTTGTTTGTAAGGAAGGAAAGCAGGTATAATTCTCATTAAAATGCAAACTAAGGACTATACTTTATAATGAATTAATATTATATGTGAGAGTAAACAAACAAACAAAAAACATTCCACACAACACATATGCAAGGCAAACAGACCTTTGATCTGCTAAGAATCTGTACCTTCAACCTTTGCAGGAGGACCAGTGGAGCCACTCTGGACATTATTTCCAAGGGCATTTCAATTGCCCATTTTGCCCTTCCTTCCTTCCTTCCTTGGAGGGGGGGAAGGGGGAGGAAGAGATAGTTGGGTTTCAGCGGTAACTGAAAGCCAAGTTATTTGTTTTGCTTTGGGTAAAGTTCATATGCGGGCTCTCAGCAGGCTTGGGTTAGGCACAGACCCAAATATTTTTATGTCTTTAATGTATCCCTTGGTTTGATATGCCCAAGTTTTGGTCATTTGCTTTGCTTCTACTGCTTTCCTTTCCTTTCTCTATTTAACATTAATTTTATTGTTTTACTGCAAACATTTTTGTAAGCTACTTTGGACAATTTATTGAAAAGTAGGATATAGATATTTCAACAAATAAACTAATAAATAATCATTAGCTGTTGTAGATTTTCCAGGTTCTATGGCCATAGTTTCGGCATTGTAGGACCCGACGTTTCGCCAGTAGCTGTGACTGGCATCCTCAGAGGTATAATAAATCTTGCAGTGTATAATGTTCTTTGAAAACCAGTCCTCACATTAGTGATTTCTTTAATCTTTAGAACAAGTACAGTTGGTGGTGTTCAGCTTGGCACAGGGTCATGATGCATTCAGCACTGGTGAATGTTCACCATGTACTGGTTTGTTGCAATTGCATATGTTCTAGGATCAGCATTAGGGTTGCCAGCTTTGGGTTAGGAAATACCTGGATACTTTAGAGGTGGAGCCTGAGGAGAGCAGGGTTTGGGGAGGAGAGGGACTTCAGTGGGGTATAAGGCAAATTAGCTATTTTTCCTGATGAGCTGATATTTGTCACCACTGACAGAGGATGGGGGTTAGGGTTGCTAGATCCAGGTTGGGAAACTCCTGGTGTTTTGGGGATGAAGCCTGGGGAGGAAGGGGCCTTAGTGGGTATAATGCCATAGAGTCTACCCTTCAACACCTCCATTTTCTCCAGGGGAAGTTTGGAGATAAGCTATGATTCGAAGGGACCCCCAGGTCCCACCTGAAGGCTGGCATCCCTACCTGGAGTTCAATTGCAATCCCAGATCTCCAGCTACTATCTGGAGGTTGGCAACCCTAACCATCATAACCATTTCAAATCTGCTACCTTTTGAGTATATACTCTGCTTCTGTGCCTACATGCTGGCAACAAGCATTGGGCTGGATCCAAATTTGAAGCCTTCAGCCAATTTAAGTGGCTTTACCACTGGAGGAAGAAACATTTAAATTGGAGGAATGCTCCTTGGAGGATTATTGAATCCACACTATTCTGTTGGCATACAGTCAAAATCTACTGGATTGACCTTCAGCTCCCAGGTGCAAAGTGTCTGGAATACATTTAAGAACACTTGATGAACACATTCAGCTGTAAGAATCAGAGACAAAAATGGGAAAGGCTGGAATAACTGGAAGATGTATCATGGAGCTGGAGCACTTGGACATTACGTTGCAAGTGGAGATTATTTCTCCAATTCCTATTTAAACATTTATATTCTGCTTTTGTGCCTAGCAGTTTACAAACAATGGCATGCATTTGCAACAAAACAATACAACTAAAATGCAAAAATAGTAAGGAAAGACTCTTTATTTTTGGGTGGGTGGGTTAGATGGAGGGAGACAGAGCCCTGCTGTACAAAAGCAGGGTGAGCATGCACATTTGCTGTGCAATTTGGAGCAATTTTTGGTGACTCAATGAAATGAAAACTTTCCCCCCATTAGCGCTGCTCTCGGTTTGTGCTCAGATTGTGATTCAAGTAGCAGAGTGATTGCATATTCCAGGCCTAGACTTATTTGTTTATGACTAATTTAGCATCTGTAGGTTAATCCCAAGTGATTCCATTGCTTAGTGCTCAACATTCAAGACTTCAATAAGTTTTGGAGTAGTCACAGTCTTGAGCCATAAATTGAAGCAAGGAGCTATTCATTTACAAATCTATTTTGGAATGTATTCACATCCAGTACGAAGCACTTTTCCTGTTTCTACAGGGGAGGGCACATTTTAAAGGACCTGATATTCACAATTCTCTTCAGGGTTTGCCATTGACTTCAGTAGGCACAAAGCGAGGTCAGTTTGGAAGGCTTTTGAAAAGCACAGCACCAGTTACCTGATGAGCTGTGCAGATCACTTTCTTTCTTGATTTAACCTCTCATACTTTCCCCCTACAGTGTAGGCAAGGCCCACTGGTTGCTGCCATACTGTGTCCAAGCTCTCTGGGGATTTTGAAGAACATGTGGAATTTCCAGAAAGTGTCTTTTTACAGATTAGCTGAAGAAATGTTCAAGACAGTGTTCCCTTTAATGAGATCCCAAAATTAAGATTTAGAATTCACATAAATTAGAGATGAGTGAATGTTCCTTGTTCTTTTGTCTTTATGTTAGTTTCAGTTTCCCAGCAGCCCAATTTTCCAGTTTAGCTGAGTTCATCAGAATTTGGAAGCTAAGCAGGTTCAGCCACGATTAGTGCTTGGATTGAAGACCACCAAGGAAGACTGGGGTTGCTGAGCAGAGGAAGGCAAATGGAAAACCAGCTATGCCCATCTCTTGCCCGGAAGGCCTTTTAAGAGTTAAAATTTGTGATTAAGGTGTTCCATGGAATCTTTCAATAATATTCTTCTAGGTTTGGTTTATAGTGAATAATAGTAATGTATTTGCAGCAGCACATTTTAACTTCTTTAAGATTAAATTTTCTAAATAAGGTCAGGAGGGGAGGGAGGGTCAGTGTTAGTCCCACATCCTCATCCCTAGCTCCTTTTGGAAACACAGCTCTTTGTCTGCGTGTCCCTGCAAACTACTCAGGGTGGAATAGGGGCTCTGATTAGGGGCAACTTGGCTCAACATTACAAGAGGATTCTCCAAGCGTGCACTTGGAAGCGAACTCTTTGATTGTGGGCGGGGAGGGATAGGGTATGGGGGAAGGATTTTTTGGATGATATAAGCCTTTTCCTGGGAAATAGACCTTCAATTCTTCTCAGTATTTGTGTTTGAATTGGAGAATAATCAAGGATATTTTCAGTTTTAGGAGTTTGGAAATTTAAGGTATCAAACATTGTATCAGCTAAAATTAAGTATGGGGCAGAGTTTTTTTGGAATAGGTCCCTCTGTTTAGGGTTATCTTTTCCCTGTATAAGATGTAAAGGATACCAGGAGTATGGCTAACAAATTTAAAAATATCTCTGTGAACATAAAAGGATTAAATAGCAGGATTAACAGTACAAGATTTGCATCTAAGATTAATAAAGAAAAACCTGACATCCTCATGGTACAGGAAACCCATATATATTTTAAAAACCAACAACAAAGTGTTCTTAAAACTCCATAGCTATGAACAGCAATTTTGGGACTATGGTACATCCAGAGGAGTGGGATTAGCAATCTCTTCTAGTCTGCAATTTATAGTGAAAGAATAGGAAATAGATCCTCAAGGCAGGTATCTCTTTATTAAGGGCATGATTGGTCAATAAGAAGTAACCTTGGCATCAATTTATGCTCCTAATCAGTCTCAGGAGCATAACGTAAGAATTGTTGCTGGCTTTTAAAGCTGGCCATTTAATTATAGGAGGTGACTTAATTTTATAATCAATAATGTTCTTGATAAATCAAGTACAGGAACAAGGTCAAGATCAAAAAAAGGAGAATACTAACAAAACTGGCACAACTTTTATCAGATTTTGATCTTTTTGATGTATGGAGATATTTATATAAATTGGCAAGGGATTTTTCTTATTATTCTGCCCTCAATAGAGTACGTACTCGCATAGATTTTATATTGGTTTCTAGATCCTTACTTGATAATTTAATTTCAGCTGAGTTGGCACCAAAAATATTAATGGACCATGCCTAGATGCATTGCATAATGAAATCTTTTCACAATGAACTCACCCAAAGATTGTGGTCCTGCCCAAAAGATCTTTTAAATAACCAAGGTGTGAAAAAAAAAGTTAGTGGAGGTTTTGAAGTTTTATTTCAAAGAAAATGAATCCCCTGAGACTTCGACTTTGTTTTTGTGGGATGCCTGGAAGCCAGTTTTAAGAGGAGAAACGATAAGTCTAGCAGCAAATTTAAATTTTGTAGGAATACTATTATTGAAATTTTGTGACTTTGTTATATTTCTTACATTATGGATGTTTGGTTTTTATAATTAATAAAGTAATTTTATATATATATATATATATTTAAAAAAAGAAGTTTTCTCCTTTATACCCAGCATTTTTGGAATCCCCAGTTTTAGCGAGTTCTGAAAATGTGGGGTAAGAAGGAGAAAAGTTTGGATCTGTGCCTGGTGAGGAAAAATCTACTGTGGAAATTTTCACATCACGCACAGTTTTAAAAACATCATTGTGAAGTATTTCACATAGCCTAAAGATTCCTCTGCCTTTTCTTGCTTTTCAACACTCAGCCTGATGAAGAGTTCTGGAGAACTCAACAGGTTGCGCAATGTGTTGTGTTATTTCTGTTTGGTCTAAATAAAAAGGCATTATGTGGCTTCTGTTTTAGGCCACATATGTGTTTGTGCTGTCATCTGCCACTGATGTGAAATAGGCCTTTATTTCAGGACTCCCTATTAAAAACCTGTCTTTGCTCCCTCTCTATTCAAGTAGCCCCAATCACTGATGATTGCCTCGCTTGAGCTTTTTTTAGGAGCATGAGCTGTTCATAAACAACCCTGTTTGCTCATTAATTCTGTCTGCAAAGCTTTCCCTTGTCTGGATTTCACTGTAGGTTTGAAGGCCTTACAGTGTAGATCATTGTTTTTCTCCATTGCCATTCTTTTGTGATCTGCAAGATTAGCTATTTACATTTTCTTCTCAAATGTTTCTAAAGACATTTGTCCTCTTGAAATAGGACACTGTCAAGGAAGTTTAACTACCAAGGATTTTTAAACACCTGGGTTTTAAAAGCCTGTCAAACTTCTGAAAGGAAATGAGATTTTCTGTGGGTTTCTTTAAAAAAATCAGGCATTTTTCTCCAGTATTTGTAACCTAGATATGTGTCCCAGTAATGCTAGATCCCTATGTGAACATCTTAGGGAGCTGGGATGGTTTAATGGTCCAATCTCAATTAAGGTTGCCAACTCTGGATTGGGAAGTTCCTGGAGATCTGGAGTGGAGCTGAGGAGGGGGATTGGGGAGAGGAGGGACCTCAGCAGGGTATAATGCCATAGAGACCATCCTCCAAAGCAACCATTTCTGTAGTCCAGGGGAACAGATTTCTGTAGTCTTGAGCTTGATTGACATTCTGGGAGATATCCAGACTCCACCTGGAGGATGGCAACTCCACAGATCCAGGACTGGCACAGCCTGATTTCAAATTCCCATTCAGCTATGCAGCATATTGTGCAGCTCATCTTATGGTAGTAGGCAACTCTACCAAACCTACCTCATAGAGATGCTGTGTGGAGAAAACAGAGGAGAGGAGAATCAAGTACCTCACTCTGAACTTTTTGGAAGAATGGTGGCATAAAACGTAGTAGATACAGATTTAAATTCTGGGTTAATGTCTAATGGTGGCTGTTCCATGTGAAAAGTTATTGTGTTTACTTTTTGAGTATGATTATAAAAACTCTCTGAGCATAGAAAGATATGTGATGTTGATGTTGTGGAGGGGGTATAGGGATGTACATGCCACTGGGCCAACTTCTTGCCATGCTCAGAATTCATACATTTGAAGTGAAGTTTGCACCAGTGGTAAACAGAGACAATTGGAGAGCATGGCTATTTGCTGCTGACTATCCTTTCTCATCAGACAGTTTAATAGACCTTAGTGAGAGGCCAGGGGTCTCCTGTAGCTACCCCTCTACTATAGAATAGCCTTCTGACTCTCATGGCTTTCAAAAAAACTTGTAAGGCATGGCTGTTCTAGAGGGCCTGGTCTTCTGACCACAAATCTGGGATAGCAAACCAGAGTGTTCTGCCACTCAGCTTCAGACCCTTCCTTCCATAGTTGAAGGCAGCACCATGGATAAGCTCCTTTTGCTAGTGCCCCTCACCTAGGACTGCTAACCTCCAGGGGAGGACTGGAGTTCTCCTGGAATCTCCTGATTCCTGACAACAGGAGGAAATGGCAACTTTGTAGAGTGATTGTATGGCCTCACATCCCAGCTGAACTCTCTGCCCTCCCCAGCTTCACCCCCAAATCTCCAGGAGTTTTCCAACCCACAGTTGGCAACTCTAGTGGACATCCATAACATGGTTTGTGTCTGAAGGATTATCTCTTCATTCTCATGTCTGAAGGATTACCTCTTCATGTGTCAAGAACCACCTGTTCTCCTGCAGCTGTTTCTCCTCTCTGTCGTGCCCTCCTCATATGCCACATGCAGCCTCTGTACATTCCTAGGCCTCCCCAATCACCTCTCCTGTGTTGCAAAATGCAATACCAGAGGTGTTTAAATATGTTTTATTATGGAAGAGCTTAATTTGTTATTTTTATTTCAGTTGTAATTATTTACTTTTTAATTTTTGTTCTTAGACACACCCATTTTAAGAAGATGGATTATACACATTTTAAATAAATACATCTTTATTTTAGATGTATGGATGATGGGACTACAGAGCCAGAGGCTTCTGGTATTTCTAGCATTTAACTTATCAGTTGCTTTGTGCTGGAGCTTTTTTTTTTTTTTTTTTTTTAATTTATTCCCCTAGAGGAGTATGGACTGCAATCTCCATTGCATTTTGACAATGGTAATAAATCTTTCCAATCACTAGGTGTAAATGTTAAATTATGCAAATTGCATTCAGATGAAAAGAGGAGGGAAATCTATATCAAAAAGACCCAGATCTATGCATCAGGGTATTGAGCTTACTCTTGAGTATGGTTAGAGAAAGTCTTCTGGGATAGCAAACCAGAGGAAAATCTATTATTTCAGTGTGTGGCAGGGAAAGATGGAATCCATAAGTAAGATGATGCAGAATCCAGAGTGTACATTAAATGGTCATCATTCAAGCAAATATTAACTGCAGTCACAGAGAAAGACCTGGCATAGTTTCTCTTCTAGAAGACTTCCCAACTGAATTGAAAACAGAATACCTTGGCAGTATCAAACAGTAAATATAAGCAAGGGAATAATGTGGCCTCTTCAGTGGAGGGAATGGCAGTCAATTACTAAAATTTTATCATATGGCTCAGTTTGCAACTGAACCTCAGAGGATCCCATTGACAGCCAGACACACAAGCACAGCAGGCATTCCTTTCTATAGTTTCTGCCTACCAAATTACCTGTTCTTTCCATAGGCTGGCAATTTGCAATTTCAAAAACCCCTAATCCACAGGCCTAGGCTCAAGGGCTGGTGATTTGGGCTAGCAACCTCCAGGTGGAGCCTGGAGATCTCCCAAAATTGCAACTGATTTCCAGGCAACAGAGATCAGTTCCCCTGGAGCAAATGGCTGCTTTGGAGCGGGAACTGAGCTCCCTGTCCTCCCCAAACCACACCCTCCCCAGGTTCTACCCACAAAATCTCCAGGAATTCCCCAACTCAGAGCTGGCAACCTTATGTGAAGTCTGGTGGATTTAGAGTGGTCATGTTTGGGCCATTCAGTGGGGCAGAGCTGGAGGAACAGCTAATATAATATAGTGGCTAAGCTATGAATCTAGAAGTCTTTTCTTCCAATTTTGCCTTCTCAATTAACTTATTTGGGGGCTTATTTGCACCCCAGTTGGTGATGGCAAGTGAGCAACTGATTTTAGCCCAACCTGTCTACAATATGGGGATGAAAATAATGTTTAACTACCTTCCAAAGTTGTTGTAAATAAAGTAAGATGATGGGTTGGATCCTACCAACAGTTCCAGTGGTACAAAAGAGAGAGAGAGAAGTTTGCTCCATTCCCTGCTGACTGCAACCCATAAGCAAAATGATTTTTCATGTATATAGGTCCCATGAACCCAGACATAGCCTGGGGGGGTGTAAAAAAGGGCCCCTCCTCCAAGTTATACTGGCTGGAGGGGGGATGTGAGCAGACAGTTGTGTATGAATTACTTTGACACTGGAAAATACATTTTATTTTTTTAACTGCTTCATTTATGCCCTTTTCCCCATGGGGACCCAAAGCACATAATTCTCCTTTCTTCCATTTTATCCTCACAACAACACTGTGAGGTGGGTCAGGCTAAGTGTGTGGGAATGGCCCAAGGTCACCCAGCAAGCATTTGCATTTATTAAATACTAGGAAGCAAAGCCCATTGTGGAGGAAGACAATGAGCCCTAGAAAGGAAAGGCGGGAGGGTGGAGGGGAGGGAGGGATGGAGGAAGGGAGGGAGGGATGGAGGAAGAGGGGGAGAGTGAAAGAAAGAAGAAGAGAGGAAGAAAGGAAAGGGGGAAAGGAAGGGAAGAGGGGCGGAACGGGCTTCTCTGGGCCTCCTGGGACCATAGAAGGCCCAGAGGATGGGAGGGGGGCAGAATGGGCTTCTCTGGGCCTATTGGGCCCATAGAAGGCCCAGAGGATGGTGTTTGTGGGGGCGGAACGGGCTTCTCTGGGCCTACTGGGTCCATACAAGGCCCAGAGGATGGAGGGGTGGAACGGACTTCTCTGCGCCTAGTGGGCCCTGAGAAGGCCCAGAGGATGGTGTGTGTCGGGGGTGGAACAGTCTTCTCTGGGCCTACTGGGCCCTGAGAAGGCCCAGAGGATGGTGTGTGGGGGGGTGGGGCAGAACGGGCTTCTCTGGGCCTACTGGGCCTACTGCTGATCCAATGTTCCTGAAACTTGTTGGGTATCTTGGGGAGAGGCTCCAATGGCTACCCTGTGAGTAGGCCTACTGGGCCTACTGCTGATCCAATGTTCCTGAAACTTGGTGGGTATCTTGGGGAGAGGCTCCAACGGCTACCCTGTGAGTTTGAAGCCTCTTCCTCAAACCCCCTCCCCTCCAGCCCCCAGAATATACCCTTCAATGGCCCATAGGTTATAATGGGGCTGAATTGCCGCCAAATTTCTTTCATTCCCTCTTTCCTCCTTCTGTGGCCCAACTCTAATGAGAAGGGGTTTAAACTTTAAACCCCTTCTCTCCACTCCCCCACCCAGGCCAGCTGGGGAAGGGAAGGGGAGGCTTTCGAAGATGCCTCCCCCCCTTTTGCTTCCCCTTCTGACATTACTTCTGGTGATGTCAGGGGCATGGCATATGCTAATAGCCTAGTATCTCATTAGCATATCATATGCTAATGAGCTCCTGCAGCTCTTTTTCTACGAAATGACCCCTGGGGATGGCTCTCATTTGGGATGGTGACATTCAAGCCTGGTGTTAAGGAATCCAAATAGTGGGACTTCTGCCAGTCATCCTTGCTAGGGATAGACAAATGTTCTTTTTTCTTTTTTTCTTAGCAAATGTTGTTGTGAGGTTGGTTGGTTCACTCATTCTCTTTGCTGGCCTTCCCAGTTCATTTGTTTTTGATTTTGTTTTCTGTTCCTTCATTTTGCTGTCATTTATATACCACCAATATACAACAGGTACAAAAAAAATAACATAGAAAGTTGCATAAAGGCAGTGGAAAGAAAACTGGTGTGAAGAAACAGAAAATATTACAAAAACTGATTACCTCTGGGCTTCAGTTCACACAAGGGAGAACTGAAAGGAAAATCGGAATTTTTTAATCAAAACAAAAGGAATGGGAAATTTGAAATAATCCTTAATCCTTTCAAACACACAAAGACACTCTCTTTTGCGCAGGCTGAGAATATAATCCTTGTAACATACTCAATTATTTCCAACTCCCACATTACGTTCATGCTGTTATTTCAGGATATATTTTTTTTCTTAATACATTTCCAGCATAGACTGGTGGTTCCCTTGATACCTACTATTCTATCACTACTTGAGTTGAAATGCTGTTTCCTTCTCCCATTTATCCAAGGTGCCTCTATGGCTACAGCCTGTTAATAATACACCTTTCTCTGCCCCACCACTACTCTACAAAGGTTGTTCAGTTCAGATTTTCTGTTTTGCTTGCTCTTCCTCGGTTCCTTCACCCTGTGGGGAATAGGATCACTTTAGTATGCAGAAAACTTAATATGACATACCACAAGCCTAGCAGTGGTCCAAACAAAACTCTTTCTGGTTCTGTGAGCTCCCGCAAAAGGACTCCACTGATTTATCACTGAGCGGTAAACCATCAGCTTTGCATGTATAAGATCCCAGGTTCAATCCCCAACATATCCAGATAACTGGTGATGGAAAAGACTTTGGCCTGAGGCCCTAGTCAAATTAGACAATACTGCCAGTCAAATTAGACTATACTGACCTTGATAGGATGATGGTCTCATTGGGTAGTAGGCAGCTTCATGTGTTTGAATTATTTCACATCTAGGCTTGCCAGTCTCTTACTGGGACTGGAGGATCCTCTGTCCTCAGCTCTCATTTCTCACCACCACCACCACCACTATACAAGGACATTACAATACTGGTCATTTTATTTTCAAGACCTTTCCTAATAATTCCCAATATGGAGTTTGGCATTTTCATCACTGTTGCACACTGGGATGACATTTTCATTGTGCTTTCCACTACAGCTCAAGATGATGATGCTAAAGAAGAAGATATTGGATTTATACCCTGCCCTTCACTCAGAGTCTCAGAACAGCTTTCAATCTCTTCTCCTTCCTCTCCCCACAACAGTCACCCTGTGAGGTAGGTGGGGCTGAGAGAGCTCTGGGAGAACTGCTCTTGTGAGAATTTATTACTGACTCAGGGTCGCCCAGCAGCTACATGTGGAGGAGTGGAGAATCAAACCTGGTTCTCCAGATTAGAGTCCAACGCTCTTAACCACTACACCAAACTGGCTCTGTCTTTCATTCTCAGTCTCAGCCAATTCAGACCTCCATTCACATGTATTTAAATTTAAGATTTCTTTTCCAATATGCCTTGCACTTACTCACTTCATTTGCCACATTATTACCCACTCACTCGCTCCTTCTGTAGCTCTTGACAATCCACCTTGATTTTTGCCATCCTGAATAATTTGATATAATCTATGAATTTGACTACTGCACTGCTCACCCCCAATTCCAAATAATTTATGAACAAAGTAAACAGTGCCAGGCCTCCAGGTGGGACCTGAGGATCCCCTGAAATTACAACTAATCTCCAGACTAAAGAGATCAGTTCTCCTGAAGAAAATGGATGCTTTGGAGGCTGGACTCTATATTTTCAGGCCCATAGCTATGGTGGGGTCTCTCAGGGCCCGCCCCCTGGTTTATGATAAAGGCCCCCTGACTTTCCATCCAGCCCAGCCCCCCCCCCCAAAAAAAAAGCCAGCAACATAGGGTGGAAGAGGACAGGAACTGAGAAGGAGCTGGGTCTTCCTGCACAGCTATGCTATCTGGCGCAAGAGGCCTGCTACGATTGGCTTGGCTGTGCACGCATGGCCACCGTAGAAGCCAGCCTGGGAGCCACCACATCTCCCTTTGCAGAGCAAACTTGCTAGGTTTGTTTGTTTTTACCATTTATGGCTTCTTTGACATGAGTCGTTAACTACACAGGCATCTTTTTAGACTTGATCATACATTTCCTAATTTGAAGTATGCATTCCATCTAGACCCCAATTCATTCATTCATTCATTCATTCATTCATTCATTCATTCATTCTCTCTCTCTTCATTCTTCTCTCTCTCTCTCTCTCTCTCTCTCTCTCTCTCTCTCTCTCTCTCTTTTTCTATGCCACCTCTTCACAGTAGTACTCAAGGTGTCTTACAATTAAAACAACATCACAATATAAAAACCAGCCACTGAATATAAACAGAATGAAAACTAATTAAAAAAATAAGCAAGCCCTTTAAAATCTAAGACAAAAGCCCATGTAATATATATTTGGCCAGGCACCTCAAAGTAAATAAAATAGGTGCCAGGCAAGCCTTGAGGTGGAGGCATTTCAGAAGCAAGGTGCCACCACAGAGAATGCCCTGTGTTTAGTCACCACTGCACCACTGCAAGCACCAACTACGTTTCCCAGCAGAGTCTGAAGTCCAGACCTATACTGACACATTGCCTGTTTGGCTGTGAGCTCTTGTGCTGGTGACATTTGTAGTTTCAAGAGAATTATCTGCAACATTCCTTTGTCATCTTTGTAATAATTACACTTGAATTTAAAAGGACTGGGAAATTAGTAAAATTCCAGATAACTGACAAGAGAAGAAAGACTGATTCAAAAGACATTTTTTCCTCCCTCTGCCCATTTTCGTTTAATTTGACTAAGTTAAAGTTTATGAAAAAAAAGTTTAGAATTAGAAACTGAATTGAATTAATCAAGCTGAGTTTTAAATTAATTTAATAGTGACAGATAAACCCTAATGCAAATGAGATGTCTGTCTCTTGAGGCAGTTCTGGCAAATACAATTTTAGATTCTTAAAAAAAAAAGGAATGGAAGATAAGAAATCAGTCAAATTCTTTTCTCATTTACATCTGTGAAACCCCACTGACTTTTCATGGTAATGCTGCACCTGGTAATTTGAGATTACATACTGTTATTTTCATTAGATTTTAACTCTTTATAATCATCCTGGCTCCACTATCCACACAATACATCCTCTTTGCACTATTATTGTGCAAAGTACTTGGAAGTCATTTTGAAAACTGCATCCAGTCCAGAATGCAGCAGCCAGATTGCTGGTAGGGATGGGCATGAACTGGAAAAACATAGTTCAGTTTGTGAGTCATGGCATGAACAGTTCATGAACCACAGACCATCACAAACTTTTTTGTGCTAGCCAAACTGGTTTGTTTTGTGAAGTTCATGCTGTGGTAGAGACCTCAGCATGATAGAGACGCCAAAATGATTCTCCTTTACCTATCCTCTTAAGTCTGGTGAGGAGTAGAGTAACCTTTGATTTCCACTGGTCTGGTAAGGCTGGGATGCCCTGCTTGTCAAGTTGTCATGGGGTAACTTTGGGGAGCCTTGGCTTGACAGCAGCACATGTGAAAGGGATCTAGGTGTTCTGGTTGATCACAAGCTCAACATGAGCCTGCAGTGTGATGTGGCTGTGAAGAAAGCTAATGCAATCTTTGGATGCATTAACAGAAACATTGTATCCAGATCATGGGAGGTGGTAGTTCCACTCTATTCTGCTATGGTCAGGCCTCACCTGGAGTACTGTGTCCAGTTTTGGGCACCACACTTTAGGAAGGAAGTTGACAAGCTCAAGCGTGTCCAGAAGAGGACAACCAGGATGGTGAGAGGGTTTGAATCCAAGTCTTACAAGGAAAGGCTGAAAGAGTTGGATATGTTTAGCCTGGGAAAGAGAAGACTTAGAGGGAACATGATTGCAGTCTTCAAGTATTTGAAGGGCTGTCATGTAAAAGATGGAGCAGATCTATTCTCTCTTGCTTGGGATTGCAAGACTAGATCTAATGGGTAGAAATTACAAGGGAATCGTTACCGGCTAGCTATCAGGAGAAACTTCCTAACTGTGAGAGTGGTTGAGCAATGGAACAGTCTGCCTCGGGAGGTGGTGGATGCTCCTTCCCTGGATGTTTTCAAGCAGAGGCTGGACGACCATCTTTTGGGTATGTTGTAGGTATGAAGGGCTATCTTTTGGCTATGCTCCTTCAGAGTGCAGGGGGTTGGACTAGATGACCTGCAAGATCCCTTCCAACTCTAACATTCTATGATTCTATGATAGGTCCAAAAAGCAAATAGCAGGGATGGGGGCCTGTGGTATGGGGATGGAGAACATCTTCCTCCCACGATGAGCACCCTTTGCACCTACTTTCACTCTCATGACACAGAGGGGTGGCTCACAATCAGGAGGGTGGGAGGGTATAAAATGTGGATCCTCAGTCAAGTAAATAGACCTATCACGTGTGTGTGTTTATTGGGTGTGGTTTGGACTGGCATTTAAGCAGACCTCTGGCCCAGCATCCAATGTCCAATTTTTCCAATCTTTGAATAAAGTATGAGCTGAAATCGCTACACTATGCCTCAGTCTCAGTACTTTTCACTGGTGAAGAGGATGGGATCCCAATGAGTGACTCTGCTTCTGACTCCGAAGCTAGCACTGGTCTCCAGGACATCATGTCCCGCATCACTTCAGTGCCCTGAGTCATGGCTACCGCTCTGGGAACCGTCGCCATTTTTGACCCCACTCACCCTGAGTTGTGGGAAGCTTGGGTGGAACAGCTCAAAACACTTCTTCATCATACAAAGGAATGACGCTGCCGAAAAGGAGAAATCGTGGTTGCTGAGCAAATGCGGAGTCACCATGATTCGCTTGGCCCAGGGCCTCATTACACCCAAGACCCTGGACACAGCAACCAATGATGAACTGGTCACGGCCCTCACCAACCACTTCACCCCGAAGCCATCCAAGATTGCTATGTGTATGGATTTCTTTGCATGCAACCAACAGACTGGGGAGTCAGCTGCAGCCTTCATGGCTGAAGTGCAGAGACTCACCATCAACTGTGAGTTCCCTACCATTGAGGATGGCATCTTAAACCAGTTCATGTGGGGCATCTGGGAGCCCAAGCTCTGGAGAAAGCTGGTTGGCCACGATAAATTCAACTTGGAATTAGCGCTTCAGACTGCTGCGGGATTTGAAAAAGCCCAACGAGACCAGCCGACTAGTTCAACCCATCAGGCCACCACCACCCAAGTCTTGGACATCTCTGATGAGGATGAGGTATACCACCTGCCTTGCCATCCTCTGTGAGACCATCTGATCCAGCACTCCCCAAACCCATCAGCCAAGTGACCTGCGCCAGCTGTAGAGAAGATCACGAAAGTCACTCATGTCGGTTCTGGGATGCGATCTGCCGGACCTGCAGAAAGGCCAGCCATCTTACAAGAGTCTGCCGCTCCCAAGGGACCCGATGGCATATGAGCGCACACCAAGAAGCTACAGACCTGCATACCACTGTGGTCAACCACCAGCAGCACCAAGTACTGAATTTGCCCCCAGACACCCCTAACAAAATACATGTGACTGTGTTGGTAGAGGAGTCCCCATGTAAGATGGAGTTAGATACCGAGTCTTCATTCTCTATAATTTCTGTGGAAGCCCTGCAGAAGCTATGCCCATAAGGGGGACCTTTTCTAGAGAAGCCACTCAGCCTGGCCCTAAGGGACTTTCAAAAAAACCCAGTAGCCATCAATAGGTGGGGCAAATTCAGGGTACAATACAAAGACTTTGATGGGCTATTGTACTTGCTGGTGGTGGAAGGGAGGCTTACGAGCCTGCTGGGACTTTCATGGTTTGAACCCCTGGGGTTTGGAATGATGGGGGTGAACCAGGTGCAGCCACAGGACTTTAATTCAGTGTGTGATGAATTCCTGGGGGTGTTTGATGGTACGCTCGGACGCTACACCGGACCCCCGGTGGTCCTGGACCTAGACCCCACAGTGCAGCCCATCAGAATGAAAGCCAGGTGACCCCCATTTGCATTGCGGCCCAAAATAGAGGCCAAACTAGATTGCCTAGTGGAAGACGGAGTGCTAGAGCCTATGCCGCATGCCCGGTGGGAGACCCCCATAGTCACCCCAGTGAAACCCAATGGGGATGTCCTAATTTGTGCTGACTACAAGTGCACAATTAATAAGGCTCTCCAGGATAATGCATACCCGGTACCAGTGGTCAGCCATGTCCTGGCCTCCCTGGAAGGGGCGAGGGTTTTTGGTAAACTAGACTTAGCACAAGGGTACCTGTGGATGAGGCCACCGCTGAGGCCCAAACAATAGTAACCCACAGGGGAGCTTTCAGGGTTTGCAGGCTACAATTTGGGGTGAGCGTGGCACCAGGAATGTTCCAAAATCTGATGTACTCTCTCCTCAAAGGAATCCCTGAGGTCCAACCATTCTTTGACGATGTTTTGATCGTGGCCCCAGATCCCGAGACCTTCACTGCACAACTCAGGATGGTGCTCCAATGTTTTAATGATGCCGGCTTGAAGATGAAACGAGAAAAGTGCCTGCTGGGAAGCCATGGGTGGAGTTCCTGGGATTCGCAGTCGATGCCCAGGGAATCCATCTGACACCAGAAAAAACATGTGCCGTCATTCAAGTGCCCATGCCCTCCTCCAAGGCAGAACTGCAGGTTCTCTTAGGACTCTTGAATTTATATCATTCATTCCTGCCCCACAAGGCCACTGTCATGGAGCCACTTCACTGCCTCCTTGACAAACATGCCCCCTGGGTCTGGGGTCCCAAACACGCCGTCACTTTCTGGGCAGTAAAAGAACTGTTGTCCTCCAATGCAATCCTTGCCCACTTTGACAAGGCCCTTCTGGTAGTACTGGCTTGTGATGCCTTCCTGTACGGGGTGGGGGTGGTCCTGGTGCACAGTCTGGCTGACGGCCGTGAGGTTCCAATTGCATACTACTCCTGTACCTTGTTGGTGGCTGAGCGCAACTACGCTCAAATTGACAAGGAGGCCCTGGCTATTGTGGCCAGCATAAAAAAAAGTCACAATTATCTCTATGGCTGGGCCTTTATGATTGTCATAGACCACAAGCCCTTCTTGGGCCTGCTTACCCCAGACCGCCAGATCCCACAGATGCTGTCACCCCAGGTTCTGCAGTGGTCCATTTTCCTGGCCGGGTACTAGTATGTGCTCGTCCGCCGCTCTGGGAAAGTGATGGGCCATGCCGATGCACTGAGCCACCTTCCTTTGCCTTCTTGTGAGACCTGCGATCCAGCCCCAGTGCATCATATCACCCTGCTGGAGGACCTGCCTGACCACCCGGTCCAGGTCACTGAGGTGTCTCGTGGCACTGTCAGAGATCACGTCCTCTCCCATGTCTTGGACTGGGTGGAGAGGAGCTGGCCGACCAGTCTGGTGAGACCTGAATTCAGGGCGTTCTCCTCTCGGAGAGACGAACTGTCTTGCCACTAGGGGTGCCTGCTCTGGGGTAGTCGGGTGGTGATCCCTACCCCTTTGTGCAGACAAGTACTCATGGCACTACATGAGAATCACCCGGGCATTGTAAGAATGAAAGCCCTGGCCTGGAGCTATGTATGGTGGCTGGGGCTGGACAGTGAAATTGGAAGACCAGGTGAAACAATGCCAAACATGTCAGGAGTTGAAATTGGAGCCACCAAGGTTCCCGGTGCGGCCTTGGAAGTCTTCCCACAAACCCTGGGCTAGGCTGCATCTGGATTTTGTGGGCCCCTTCCAGGGGTAGACCTTCTTCATTTTGGTGGACGCATACACCAAATGGCTGGAGGTGGTTCCAGTGCCTTCTACCTCCTACTGCTTGACCATCCATGCTGTGTGGCAGATTTTTAGCACGCACGGAATACCTGACTTTCTGGTGACTGACAATGGCACGGCTTTCACCTCAGTGGAGTTCCAGGAGTTAGTGCAATACTATGCGATCCGGCACATCTGCTCCACCCCATTTCACCCCACAACCAACGGACAGGCAGAATGCATGGTCCAAACAACAAAAGAGTCCCTGCACCACATGGACCACGGGGACTGGGACCACAAGCTGGCCGTGTTCCTATTTGGCCAGCACATGACACCCCACACCACCACTGGCCACAGCCCAGCAGAGCTCCTAATGGGTCGGCACCTCATGACCCGTCTAGACTGCCTCCATCCAGACAGAGCCCCAGAACACAGTACAACCTCAGAGGACCAGGAAGCCCCACGGGAGTTCTTCCTGGGAGACCCTGTGTATGAAAAGAACTATGCCCGGGGTCCCACATGGATTCTGGCCAGGGTAGTCTGGGTGACTGGGCCACTATCATATGAGGTGTCAAGCAAAGACAGCCAACTGCTGTGCTGGCACATTGACCAGCTAAGCTGCTGCCTCCTTCCCGCGGACCCCAAACTACCAGATGACTGTGAGGAGGATTGCCGGAGACCAGAGGAACCAGAAGCATCTGCGCAACCCCAGCAACAGACAAGCACTCCACCAGAGAGGGACGTTGGCAGCAGCTCCTAGATGGGTCATAGCCCGGAACCCCAGAACACACCAGCCAAGGCCATGGCCCCAGAGGCCCCTTCAGGACAAGCCGGGCAGTGCCAGAAACTCTGGGCGAGGCTTTGGACATACACCGCTCAACCCAGGAGTGGTGGAAATCCTCCTACCTCAAAGACTATGTTTGCTAGGGGAGAATCTGGACCATGGGGGGAGGGGTGTTATATACTAACAGGGACTGTGCACATGGTCAGGGTTACATGTGATTATGCAAGCAACCAAAGCTTCGCATCCCAAAATGATGGATGGAGAGAATCCCAGACCTAGCCAATCGGCTGGTCTGGATCCAAGAGGGAATCTATGGTTGGGTTTACACTGTAAATAGACCTATCATGTGTGTGTGTGTTGGGTGTGGTCTCGACTGGCATTTAAGCTGGCCTTCGGCCTGGCATCTATGTCCAGTTTTTGCTATCTTTGAATAAAGTATGAGCTGAAATTGCTATGCTATGCCTCAAGCTCAGTACTTTTCAGCCATAGACTCAACCCTCCAAAGCAGCTATTTTGTCAAGGGGGACTGATCTCTTTTACCTGGACAACAGTGGTAATTCTATGTGATCTCCAGCCCTCCTCTGGAGGCTGGCAATGGCTGGTTTGGAGGGTGGAGTCTATGGCATTATACCAGTCTGAAGTTCCTCCCCTCCTCAACTCCACCCTCCCCAGGCTCCACCCCTCAAAGGTCCAGGAATTTCCCAACCTGAGGGAGATTATAAAAGCCCTTGCATTATTGCATTCTATACAGAATTTTTGAGGTTTACAGCAACTGAGGAAGAGGACTTAAGAAACAAGGGAGTTGTATCGGGACCTTGTTTTGCTGTTTTGGGCAATTATTGCTGTTACTGACTACTATGAATCTTTGTTTCCACATTGTTATGGTCCCTTATCATGAGTACTCTGTTTGTAGGTACTTCTTGGTCTATTGACAATTTGTATCTTATCAATTCTGTATGACACTGTCATTACAAGTGATTACTATGTTATAACAGTCATGATATGGTTACTGGTGTATATTTGCATGTTTAGTGGGAGTCTTGGGCAGGCAGCCCCTTTTTTGGAGTCTCAATTTGTTGATTCCAGCAGCTCTTTTGCTCTGTGCCCTTTGTTGTTTGTGCAGTCTGGATGAACAGTAGCAAGCAGCTGGGCATAATTAAGTCATGCAAGTCAGGTGGTATCAAACCACCCAGAGGGTGCTGCCTAGAGATGCCAGCCTCCAGGTGGAACCTGGGGATCCCCTGGAATTACTGCTCATCTCCAGACTACAGAGATAACTTCCCATGGAGAAAATGGAAGTTTTGGAGGGTGTAGTCTATGGCATTGTACCTCACTGAGGTCCCTCCCCAGGCTCCACCCCCAAATATCCAGGAATTTCCCATCCTGGATCTGGCAACCTTACCCACCCCCATCCCCTGCCAGTGGCCAGGGGGGACCTGACAAATGCTGCTTGGCCTAGGGTTGCCAACCTCCCAAGTGGGGCCTTGAGGACCCCCCCCCAAAAAAAAAAATTACAACTGAACTTTGGACAGCAGAGATCTGTCTCCCTGAAGAAAATGGCTGCTTTGGAGGTGGTATTATACTGAAATGACACCCCTCCCTTCCCCAAACTCAGCCCTCCTTAGAGTCCACCACAAAATCTCTAGGATCTCCCCAGCCTGGCAGTGGCAACCCTTGTCAGGCCTGGCCCCAAGGCTCCCTCCCTCAAAGGCCAAACTAGGGCAGGAAAGGGCCCTTCTCCTGCCTTTTACTGACAGAGCCAGTTAGAAGCCTCCCCCCCCCACCACCAATATTCTAATCTCTCACCATTGATGCCTGGAGTTAGATCCCTGCAGAGGCCATTTCAAAAGATATTGGGGGTCCCTGAAGATTATTTTTTTTAAGTTTTTATTTTTCTGCAGACCAGGAAGGCCCCTGATTATGTAAGAAAAGCTGTTGAGGGAGAATGAGCTCTCTGTTGGCATAAATAAGTATCCAAACAAAAGAAAAACTCTGGGAAATAGTATAAAGATTTTTAAAAGACAGAGCGTGAATACTAGCACTGTTAAGTATGAGACTTCAGGCAGCTCTTAACAAGTGATTCTGCTTTATGAGAACATGACAGGAAAACCAACACAAAAACAGGAGAGCAGAAGCTCTTTTAAACTTTCTGGGCTTGGCTAACCATGCCCCCTGGTGGGTTAAGAACCAATCAGTATTCTTGCAGAAAGGCCAATAGTATTTGTTCCCTCCAAAACCTTTCTTATTCTCTGATGGTTCTGTTATGCAGAATAGCCAATCAGAACGTTTCATTTATGATACCTTAGCTCTTATGGAGTTATGGCCCAAGCTAGGCCTTCGGTATGTATGCGTAATACATAACAAGCACTTATTAATTGTTCCCATGTTACAGACTGCCAGCCACTTTGTGGGTAGGAGGGGAAGAGGGCAAGACAACTATGGAAAACTGAGGAGGAAGCCAGCAGAAATGAAAGCCATTGCTGTCCTCAACCAAAAACCTGATGAAACAACTCTGCCTTCTGAGACTTCTTAAAGTGTTTTAATATGGTGGCAATCTTTTTTAAAATCTTGTCTCTGTTTTTCTGTTGAGATGTGATATATTATTGTACATGTTGTGATTTTGTATGGATTTAAATTATTGCCCGATTCAGTTTTGAATGGAGAGGCAGGTATTGAATGAGGACATGAATAAACAGGATGAAAGCATCAGCATGTGCAAAGGTGAATCTACATGGTTGGGTTCTCTCTTTGCCAAACAAGAACTATACAGGAGGAAGTAAGCAATGAGAAATAAAGGTATAGTGTACTATGTAGGCTTTCAGGCACTGATGTTGTTTGTTCTACCATGAAGACTATTCAGAGATCTGAGAGAGATCTATACAGAAGAGTCCAAAGAGTTTGCCCTTCCTGTTAACTTCAGAAATGTCACCTGATTTATGTTTCAAATGATGCTGTTGAAAAAATAATTAACACACCAGGTGTGCCAACAGCATCTAGAGGAACATGATGACAGTAACAACCTGATAATTTGGATTTGGAATTAGAAATACAGTACTCACAGATAGTTTGAGCAATTAGGAAAAGCAGGTGCTTAGACATTTGGCAAATTTGAAATGATGGAAGCCCACAAGTTGTTGTGTTTTTTTAAGCCTACATCCTGGCTTTGATTATTTCAGTAAAATGACAGGTCCCCACTGAGAATGTGAGGATAGTTTTGGATCAGTTCCTTTAAATATAATATTATTCAGAGCTATTAAGGAAAAGAATTTTCTCATACAGGAAACTACAAAAACTCTCTCTCTAACTTTATTGATTGATTTAACTATTTTCATCCCTCCTCGTTACCAAAAGTGGTAGGTGGGGGATGTTTTTGCCTACCCTGTATTGTTGGTTGTCAGCAATAAAGTGATGAGATAAATAGATAAGAATAAACATCACCAAGGTCCAAAAATGACTGCAGAACAACTGGAATACAGGAAATAATTAAAGTGGCCTCAGGACCAGCAGGACCATAAAATATGCAAAATGTATAAAACAAAGCAAAGAATAAGTCACCTGAGCAAACAGATTAGAGAGTAAGCGAGTGCCAGTTTTGCCCCCACCCAGTTGGAAAAAAGAGACAGACACAAGGTTGTGATGAATATGAGTCACTTTATTAATTATTTTAATTATTTAATTATTTGCCCATGCAAACAGTAAGGGTCAACCTAACAGTATGGAATAGGTCAAGACCAGAGGTTGCCCCAAACCCCTCCCTTGCCATACTGGGCAAGCCGCCTTGCCCTGGGCACAAGCCATCTTTATGTGGCTCAGACCTAGCCAGTATAGCAGGCTACTCCCCTGGAGTGCCAGACACCCAAGCCATACAGCTTGAGTGGAAGATCTATCCAGGGTGGTACCACATGCAGTCCATATTCACCCGCTCTGAGCTGCACAACCCAAGGCTGATTCTGACAGATTCCTTGTTCCCAAAATTGTAGGGGTGCCAAATGGTGCTCACTGGTCCACTTTCCCTTTTTCCTGCACTTACCTGTCAAGTGACACAATCTATTTAAATGACACCACCAAATCTGATTACCCAACAATGCAGGGTAGGCAAAAACATCCCCCACCTACAGCCAATCAATGAGGGGTGAAAATTCCTACCCAGCCCCTAAAATGGCGACTAGCAGAAGCCTGCACTGTATACTGGGTAGGAGGGTAGGCCAAGCACGCAGCGAGACTGAAAGGGCAGGGGTCTATCCCCCCTTGTACATCAGTCAGCTCCAACCCCTGCCATGTACCCTGGGAGCAGCAATGCCACTCCATGCCTCTTCCTCCTTCCAAAGTGGCAAAGGTGGCTCCCGGCTGCAACCGCTGCAAGGGCTACTGCAGCTGGATGGAGCCGGATTCATTGATGGTGGTACTGGTTTCTTTTTTCCCCTTTTTGTATATGTGCTAATGACACATACTATTTATGCAAAAATAACATGAAATGTCTAAATTTAACAGGAAAAATTCAGCACAAGGAGACAGAGAACGGCACAAAAATCATGGGTTTGATTTATCTAAGAGAGGAGGCAGAACAAAACTAGGATTTCTGATTGAAACAATGGGTTTGTTGCATTTGGTTACATCTCTACAACAGATCTTCATGAAAGGGTGAGTACATATGGGAGAAGATGGTATTTTAGATAACTTGTTTCTACGCCACTGAGGACTGTTGAGGTAATAAACAGCACTTTGAATTGAGTCTGGAAAAGAATGGCCAATCAGCACAGTAGTTTTACAGCTAGTGAGATGTGTTCTCAGTAGCCTAGCTGCCTTATTATGTATGCATCAAGTGAAACTTACAAATTGTTTTAGTAGTCTAACCTATATGTGATCAGAGATGGATAACCATGCCCAAATCCTACTTCCTTAGTAATGTGGCATGCCAGCCAAAGGTAGCTACAAAGGAGATTGATGCTACCAACTCAGGGTTCACTAAGCTGTGAACTGGCTTCTTCAGTGAAGTGCAGTTTCATCTGGAATGGGCTGACACCACCACTTTCTGGGATTTTACCAACAGCATCTCCTTCTTAGCTGAACTGAGCTTCAGTTTGGTGGCCCTCACTGAGTTAATGACTGCCTCCTAGCAGTGGTTCAGGACATCCACAGACTTAACTGAATGAGCTGAAAAAGAGAAGCACAGCTGGGTGTCATCCGTGTATTGGTGTCATTGGTATATCAATGATACTTTGGTCCATATCCCTAGACTCCCACAGTGCTTTCATGTAAATTTTACAAAAAAAAAACCACTCCACATATAACCCCATAGTTTAAACTTTATGGTCTTGAACAATTATTGAACATCTAGTAAACACTCTCAGGCCAAGTTCAGGCTGGCAGTTTGAAATGTGAGGTAGTTGTGGCAAAAAAGACCCGGAACAAAGTGTTCTGGGTTTTCCCAGTCACACTGCACTGACTGATGTGGGAGCATTCTGAGGAGGAGGCGCAAGGGAGCGTTCACACTGTTGGCCCACCCCTGTAAGTGGCTTTTTGTAATGGTATCTGATGATATGCGCTTATGCAATCATGTGCATAAGAACATCCCTACCAGATCAGCTTGTTCGCATTCACACTTTTGGGAAGCAGGATGAATGCACTCTCCAGGGTTTGCTACCACTTTCAACTGGTATCTTTTAAACTCGGGAGGGAAGCATTACAAGACGGATTGAGTACGGCTGTGGAACGCCTGACAGATGTGCCCTTGTGAACCGGCCCTTTAATCTATTTGTGAAACATTTCTGAAACGTGCATATCTCAGGCCAAACTGCCAGTCTGAACTCATCCTCAGAGTTCCATTAAGAGGAAAATTCAAGAATTTGGACATTATCTTGTAATGTTACACAAGGTTCAGTACTATATATATTGAGCCATTTTTATATTTGTTGCATTTCTAGTTAAACTGTTTTATACGAATTGTTTATGTTTTTATAGATATTGGTTTTATTGATGTTGTAAGCCGCCCTGAGCTGCTTAGGTGGGAGGGAGGGATAAAAGTTGAATTAGTAATAATAATAATAATAATTCCCTATGACATTTAATATTTAAATATTTAGATTTAGTCAGCTTTTCTGATAGATCTTACCCAATTCCCCTATTATAGCCCCACTCCAAATTGCTTTTGTTCATACAGTCCCATGATCCCCAGCATAGGTTTGTTCGTGGCCAGGAGGGATTCACTCTTCTCTTTTTCATCAGCAGAAAAGTTGGGTGGATCTAACCCAAGATCTTTGAATGAAAACATCTCAAGTTCTGGAGTTGGTTGTCATCCATATGAGGATGGCACCCACCAAAATATTTCTTTATCTAAACTCCAATTGTCTCTTTCTTGAATTGGTGTTAGGAAATTGTTGCAAGTAAAGTGAACAAGCTAAAACTGAGTTCAGTCAAGGAGATGTTGGTTGGGAAAGTAGATGTTTTTGAGCAGCTAGACTCAGTGAATACAGATAGGGTCAAATTAGCCGTGCTAGGTTAAGTGCTGAAGGATATACCTGGATCTAACCTTGATCTTTGGAAAGGAGTTGAAGTTACTTTTAAGAGTGCCATTTAGCATCTGCATCTGATTCAGAAATGTTCATCCCTTCTTGACCTGACCATACTTATCCATGTAACCTTTAGAATGGATTACTGAAATGTACTCTGTGGAGTTACCCTTGAAGGTAGCTTGGAAACTTCAGTGTGCAGAATATAATGGCCTGCCTTTTGACTCACAGTGGCTGGAATTAATATATAACATCAATCTTCTAACAGCTATATTGGCTACTGATTTGTTTCCAGGCACAATTCAAGCTGATAGGTTTAAAGCTCTTCATGAACTGTAGTCAACAAACCTGAAGGATGGTTTCTCCATATACATGGCTGCCTACCAAGTTAGGTCATTCCAACTTTTTTTTTTTTTTTTAAGGATAGTTTACTTCTTGGAGGTCTACTCTTGGCCTCTGTAAGAAACTTGGCCTTCATTATATTAGCACCCATGTTGTGGAATAACCTTGGGAGGAGGCATGAAGACCACCTTGTCTATTTAGATTTTGCAAATTCTAGATGCTGGTATCATTCAAGTGATATATTTCTACATGAGCTCTTGGGAATCTGGACTTTGATTTGGTATTTACCACACTTCATGTTTTGGAACTGCTGATTTGGTTTTCAGAGCTGCTTTTCGGAGTTTTAGGCAACATTTGGTGTTCTGGAATTTTAGATTTTTCCTTTTTTAAAACTTTATATTCTATTATGCTGTCTTGTGATACAGGATAGTACCATCTTCCATACTGACTGGCCAAATATGAGAAGAATCTCTGGAGCTCAGTGCCCCCAGCCAACTGGAAGGATACTATGGCCGATGATATCAAAAGCCATGAGAGGACCTATAGAATCAACAGGATAGCACGTCCCCAGTAAACATCATCTATCAGAGCATTTAGAGTGGAGACAACCATGTTTTATCCATCTTCTTCAAAGAATGTACAGTCACATACTTGGAGTTACCATTACAACAAATCCGTGAGGTAGATTAGGTTGAGAAATGGCCATCAACTGACTGGGGCTATATGGACCAAGGGCAATACTATGTCCAGTGCTGCCTTTCTATCCCAGACTTAGCTGTGATGATCCCTGATTCAGAAAATCGGTTAGAGTTCAGGTTTCCTGCATAAAATATATCACTAAAGTGAAATATGCTACTTTCTTATCTGACATGGTACCACAAAACCAAGAAAACAGCCACATGAAAAAGCATATGGCCAAGTTCTCTGGGTGGTAAGAGCCTTTATTTATCTCCATTCCATTTTATATTTCATCGTTGTGGAACCATTTAAAAAGTGTATGTTTTTGTGTGTGAAAGAAGAGCGTGCTACATTTTCTTTCTTTATCAGCATAATTTATAGGGCACAATTTCCAGAACTGCCATTTCTGCTTATTCTCTATTTTTCCCCCTTCCTCAGCAAAATAATCATGAACATTACTCACATGCAGCAGCTAGAAATTAGTAACCCTCCCACTTTCCTCGGCATTGGAGGAACTGCGCTCAAATTAGATTTCTTTACATATTAATTTCCCTCTGTCTGCTCCAAACAGTTTGCCTTTGTATATGAATTGTATTAATAGTGCCTTTACCTTTACAGTAATTAAATCTGACAAGCAGCCATGCCAATATCAATTTATCCAATTGATAGTGTAATCTGAAGGAAGGACTAGCAATCCCTGCTGAAAGAAAGCAACAACAATATGGGGAACAAATGTATGTCTTGGAATGTGAAATGACCCCATTCTGTGGTTTCCAAATCTTCCTGTATTTGCCAGCCATGGTTCAAGCCTTGTAGCTCCCTTCCAGCCATCTGGCTACTTCACCTCTGGAGGACAAATCAAATGTCAAGAAACAATTCTAGTCTATGGGGAAATGAACCACTGCATACAAGTTACAGTTCTGACCTCTTCTGGGGGAAAATAAACAAGGGATGCTTTATCTTTCTCAGTGTTTACATCACTGCATACCAGCATACATACAATCCACTTTAGGCAATTCCTTTAACGAGCAATGTATCGAATATGTATTTTGCCCCTTGCCTAAGCTGTTTCTTCAAAAATGGGAATATGGCTGATGCAGCATGCAAGGCGAGAAACAGCCACTTTAAAATTCAAATTAGAATTTTCGTTCCTAGAAATGCAGCGATTGAATTTGAATGATCCAGTAGACGCACAATTCCCTGTTATTTGGAACACGGGAGGTCATAAAGGTGCAGAGCAGAGGCAATTCACAAAATATATCAGGCATCGTAAGAGTAGCAGAAAAGCTGGGAGAAGAGAGGGAGAAAAAGTAATGCTGTGCATTTGTTAATACATACCACAGTATAGTGCTTGGGGACCAAGAAGTCCATTCCTTTGCTCTTTCTTAATTCCTTTCCCTCATCTTTTCGCATCTTTCCATTTGACAGACTTCATCTGTTCTTGATTTCTCCTGTGAGGTCCCCATGTTCTGGCTATTTATTTTGGTATGCGTCTGTTTTCCAACATTTTCACATAGAGAACAGCTTTGGACAATTTAAGAAGGCTACAGAGGGGTGAGAGGAGAGAAATTCTGTCATATCTCTGCACTGAAATAGCGGAACCCAACAAATAGCAAACTAAAGTAGTACCACCAAATACAACACACAAGGTTTGTTATTCTCTTCTTATTAGCCTGCAGATTCTCCTTCCTACTTGACAGGATGGTAAAGTTAACCAGTGGCTATTTATTAGTAGTAATAGGCAAAAACTGTGTGCATTTTTGTGAGCATATCCATTGATCACTAGAAAATGCTTGCTGGCTCTTTGTGGATGTTCAGCAGGGACACTCCCAAAATTCAGGTTTGCTTGTTGCCCTTCCTTGCCAATTCCTACCCCCCATACATACACGAAGCAATACATCATACCTTTCCAAAGAGAGTGTTGGACAGTAACCAGCCTAGGCCAGTCTCAGAATGGTTCCCTCAAAATTTTGAGCTGTGACCCATTGAAGAACCATTCCCCAAAGTCTTGCTACTCCCCAACCAGCCTCTGGGAGATGGTTCTTCAATAGTCTGCAACTGGGAATTCTCAAGGAACCATTTTGAGACTAGATTCAAGAGGTCTGTATCCAATTCAAAAATGGTGAGAGCCTCTGGATCCTTTGGGGTTCCCCTTCTCAGAGTTCATCCACACCACAAGGTATCACTTTGAAAAGGCTTCTCTGTCATCACCCACTTTCAGTACACACATCTTCTGCATCTCCCTTTCCCCTGTCCTGTATGTCATAAACTCATTAAGGCAGTGACCAGATCAGTCGACATTTAATATGCATTTAGCAATCACAGCAGTGCCTAGTAACTTGCCCTTCAGTCCCACTAAAACTGACCAGCATATCTTACATTCTTAAATGAAGGATGCAAGCAAATTCTAAGGGAGTGCTTATGTGAGGTTGACCAAAGCCATAAGTAAGATTTAGTAGTGCAGTCTAACCACAAAGCACCAAGCTTTCTGCAACTTCCATTAATGCTGGGTTAAAAATATAGCTCAAAGCAAAGATCGGGGATAAATACCAGATGTGGGAAATAAAAGGTATGTTTTAGTCTATCTTTCATCTGAACACCTACTGTCTCTCACAACTTCTTCCCAGGTTCTGTGTTTTATAAAATGCTCACACCTTCCACAACTAAGGCTATCTGAGGCCATCAGAAGGTAGGCAGGACATTGCCAGACACTGTGCTATCATACCTGGTTCAAGTTGCATCTGAAAGCTCTCTTCCCATAGCTTTTGACAACTGTTGAATAAGCCACCAGACAAAGGGGGCTGGAAGCAGCCAAATGAGACTCTCCTCCCAAGGGAATTTTTAACATCTCCCTTCCCCATTTGTTAAGGTTTCCAACACATTGCTGCTGGTTTAATCAAAATTTAAACTGTTTTTAGATTGCTGTGAGCCACACTGGGAAGCAACTTTGGCTGAAAATCAGAAAAGAAAATCATAATAAAAAATGAACAAATAAAGTTCCTTCAGAGCCAGTCTCAAATCTGGCATAGTGGGATAGTCATGGCAGCCTGCTCCAATGGGCAGTACAGTGGACCTCTGTTGTGACCTGGGCCTAGCTTACAAGAAGTATTTGGAACAGAGACTAGACACAGCCTTCTGATAAGAAACAAGTGTAATAATGTTGTATTCCCACCCCCAATTCATCCTGGATGTCCTGTGGAGGCATGGAACACATATCAAATATGCATGCAAAATGTGTATAAACTATAGTTAAAATGAGCCAGTTCGGTGTGGTGGTTAAGTGTGCGGAGTCTAATCTGGGAGAACCGGGTTTGATTCCCCACTCCTCCACTTGCACCTGGCTGGATGACCTTGGGCAAGCTATAGTTCTGATAAGAGCTGTTCTTGAAAAAGAGCACTTTCTGTCAAGAGTTCTCTCAGCCCCACCTACTTCACAGGGTGTCTGTTGTGGGGAGGGGAAGGGAAAGGAGTTTGTAAGCCGCTCTGAGACACCTTTGGGTAGTGAAGGGTGGGGTAGAAATCCAATCTCCAATTCTTCTCATTATTCTTCTTCTCCTTCTCCTTCTCCTTCTCCTTCTTCTCCTTCTCCTTTTCCTTTTCCTTCTCCTTCTCCTTCTCCTTCTCCTTCTCCTTCTCCTCCTTCTCCTTCTCCTTCTCCTTCTCCTTCTCCTTCTCCTTCTTCTCCTTCTCCTTCTTCTCCTTCTCCTTCTCCTTCTCCTTCTTCTCCTTCTTGTCTAAGAATCTATACAGATCAAGATCACTGAAATTCTCAGTAGGTCATTGGATGGAAGTTGAATGTACTACCTGATGCTGAAAAGTTAAGGAATAAGTAGAGAACTGAAGAACAAAGTTTGAGTGCAGTGGCATTTTAAAGACCGACAAAGTTTAATTCTGGGTATAAACTTTCGTTATATCCAGAATTAAACTTTGTTGGTCTTTAGCATGCTACTGGACTCAAACTTTGTTCTATCACTTCAGACCAACACAGCTACCTACCTGAATCTATGAAACTGAAAGAATGACTTTCCTCCAACTCCAGTTCTGTCCCTTCCTGTATTTGTGTAGTATGTGGGAACATGACTGGAGCTTGGAACATGCTACCACCATATAAATGCCATATCCATGTTCATCCTGGACTTTATTACTCCCTTCCATTTTATGTTCAGAATGAGTATTTAAAGTGTATTGAAAAGTGTGCATTAACAGTCCGTTGGATTCTAATAGTCCTTCAAAGCTATTAGGATATATTATGCAAATATGTGTTTAGGGAGATTTCTGCTCTCTTCTCTAAGTGGTTACAGGCTGCCACTGAGGGGGGAAAGGAGACTTCTCAGTGTACTTAAAATGCAAGCTTCATACTGGCATCTTAAACTAGTTGGTCACATAACACCTCTTCAGCAGGACTGCCTACTTAAAATTCCATGTTAAAATGACATTAGTAAAACAGAAATTACAAGCACATATTGCTTTCCAAACAGCATGGGGGTTTTGCTCTCTGCCTGTGTTGCTTTATATGGAAAGATTCTATTTCATTTGCTTCAGTTTTGCCTCCCCCCGCCCTTGGAGCAGTCCCTCTATTCTGGTGGCTTTCCCTGGCAAATAAAGAGTAAACTACATATTGCAAAATAATAATCTATGCAATAATGACCACTAGATGCACTTTTAAAGAAAGCAAAGCTGACAGACATGTGTGTTCATTTAACACAGATGCCCGTCAAGTTACCTTTTTTTTCCCTTTCTTTTTAAATATTTTTATTCTACCATGTAAGGGGATACAAAATAATAAAGGAGAAAGGGAAAGGTGAGAAGCATAGAACATCATTTGTTAAACACATTTTAAGGACATTGCATAATAAAAGAACATAAAACATGAGAACTTGTCTTAAAAAAAAAAAAAACAAAATGACCAGCAGGTTTGCAGAGATGGAGGAACAGACTAGGACTTCCGTTGGGCTGAGTGACAATGTGCATGGATGAAATGCTGACAAGCACACTGTAGAATCTGAATACATGAAAAGTACATGAAAAGTAATCTGCTCCATAGGCTGGAAATGGTCCTAAAAAAGCCAAACTGCCCAATGAAGAGAGCCAGCGTGGTGTTAAGAGCAATGGACTGTAATCTGGAGAACCAGGTTTGATTCTGCATTTCTCCACATGGGTGACCCTGGGTCAGTCACAGCTCTTTCAGAGCTCTCTCAGCTAAAAAAAAAAAGAAAAAAAGTCTAGGTTGCCACCTAGAGGTTCATGATGCTAAAAAAGAGCTAGAACTTAAGTCTGCCAGACAGTTTTAGAATCTCCTGGCTATACTACACACAATGCCATACAGAATGTGATCTGAACCGAGATGTATTTAGGTATTCCTAATGTTAAAACGCTGAGAGGAGAGAAAAGGTGAAGAGGGGATGGATGATCTGGAGAAGAGAAACAGTACTCAAGAAAGAGTTATCTGTTCAATTATTTATTGAATGTGCGTATATTCTACCTAGAGATGCTCAAAACTCCTGCAGGTTTGGATTGTGTGATATTCGCCAGTAATGACTATCCCCCTGATTTATCAGTGATCCGATAAAGTATTTGCTGAGCCATTATTTGGAGTTCAGTGGTTCCTAGGGTCCTTTGCTAAACCGCTCATGAGGTAATCATATGTGCACGCGTGCTGTTGTGCCAGATGTGCATTATGTTAGGTTGGCTTTCATTAATGTGCAGTGTAGCAAAGGACCAAAGGGATTGTATTCTCCCCATCAAAGTAGATAGCACCCCCGCCCTGCCTCAGTCACTACATCCTGCATTACTCCAGCGTGGCCATGACATCACAGTGGGTACTTCTCATAAGTATGTATATAAAATGAACACACTGAGGAAAGGCAGTGGCTCAGTGGTAGAGTATTAGCTTGGCATGCACAAGGTCCAAAGGTTCAATCCCTGGCCTTTCCAGTTAAAAGAACAAGGTAGGAGGTGATGTAAAAGACCTCTGCCTGAGACCCTGGACAGCCACTCTCAGTCTGAGCAGACAATACTGACCTTGATGGAGCCAAGCTCTGATTCTGTATAAGGCAGCTTCAGGTGTGTTCATTCACTCATTAATTTCATGTGTGAGATAGTGTGTCCACTAGATCAGGAATATATTTTCCTCATTCCTTCTCCCCTTCCTGCTCAGATCTTCTGCCTTCCAGTGTCACCCACAGCTAAAAACTCCCCCCACCCCACTTCTGGAACAGTGCACCCCCTAATCTGCATATCCAAGGTGCTTCAGGGCTCTTCTCCACAAAGTCTTCCTCCTGGATCTGGGATGACCTACTTCACCAGGACCCCAGGTCCATCTGTTAATAAAGCCCTGAGATCCACCAACTGCTACAACAACTAGCAATAAAACTATTGTTTGGCTGCCAACCAAGTGTTAAGGAGTTCAGTACATTTGCTGCACCAGTGAACTAATCTCAGGATCAGTTTACCAGAAGGCCTGACATTGAATAATGTGAGTTCATTGGGCAAACTCATTCTTGGTGAATATTGCAGGATCCCTAATCCACCCTTTCTTCCAAAAAGGAACTCAAGGCAGTTTATATAAGATTCCCAGGAGGTCCACCATCCAGGCACTGACTAGATCTAAAACTGCTTAATTTTTATAAAGCCAAATTCTATTTCTAAATTGGATCCTGACCTGGATAGCCTAGGCTAGCCCAATCTTGTCAAATCTTGGAAGCTAAGCAGGAACGGCCCTGGCTATTATTTGGATGGCAAACCACATCTGAAGTCTCTTGTCTTAAAAAAAACCTATGGGATTGCCATAAGTCAGCTATGACTTGACAGCACTTTCCACCACAACCAAATTGAATCATAAATACTTTGTGCATGCGTGGTCTTGTATCACAGCTCAAGAACTATGGTTTAGGTGTGGAGAAGATACTAGTCCAGAATGCAGCCACACAGATCCCACTTAACCCCATTCACTACCAACCCAACCTATCCAAAACAGCCTAATGTTAATCAGGTATTCAAAACTTAATCGAATGCTCTTTAATTTGTACATGTACAGTATAGCACTGCTTTTGGGAACTGTAGTTTACATATGAAAAAAGGCACCACATTGCCCAGGCAAGCATGCAACATCATGCTATTTTGTCCCATGATTCTGAGAATGTTGCTGGCTAGGTACCTTGTGTGGTAATGAAGGCAGTTGACAGCACAGATGAAAAGGCTGCCCCTGGACTTGAAAAACAGGTCATTTTATAACATGAACATATCAGCACCAGTTTGAGATTATATACTTGAAAGAAAAACAAGCAGTGCAATCAGTTCAGTTTTCAAGTATGTTATTTGTGCAAGGATTGCCATATCACTATTTGTTACATCAGCCAGAGCCAATGTACTGTAAGGGCTAGAGGATCTGGGAGACCCAGGTTCGAATCCCCACTCTGCTGGGTGACCTTGGATCAGTCACCAACGCTCAGCCTTACCTGCCTTCACAGGGGTGTTGTGACTGAGGATAAAATGGAGGGGAGGAGAACAACATTAACCACTTGGGGTCCTGACTGGGGAGAAAGGCAGGTTATAAATGGAGTACTAAATAAAGAAATATGTCAACACCCTCCAGCTCTGCTGTAGCCAGCATGGGGCAATGGAGACATATTGCTGGTTTGATCAGATTCCAAAGTTTACTTATAATCATGTCGGGTATTACATATTGATTCTTCACATTTAACTGTCTAATTTAACTTTGGGATTTTTCTGCACTGGCATTTGAATGAGTTCTTTTTCAGTGCTTGCTAATGTTGTTAGAGATTCCCTGTGGAGCCCTTTGTAATAGAGGTGAACCAAGGTCGGCTGTCAATTGCAGGATGTCACGCTGCAGGGAGAATGGGGTGAAATAAAGCTGGAAAGTCCAAAATGGGTAGAGACAAAGGGCACAGTCCCCTGGGATGGTCTCCTGAATAAACCTGCTTGAAATGAACAGGAGCTGCATAGGGGAAGAGTACTGTGCTCCTTGTGTGTGGCCAACCTATGGCATGAGTGCCACAAAGGACAAAGGAAGAGGGAGTTTGTGGCATACCTGGCTATGACACAGAATGTGCCTGCTGCCCACTCAGTGGTCCAGAAGCAAAACAATCCAAAGTTATGGCAGGGTTTTTTGGGGGGAGGGGGGTTAATGTACTGTACATTTGATAGTCATAGCTGTGAAGCAGCTGGCCATTGAAACTGGCTTCTCGCTACCTGGAAAGCAAAGAACTCACACTTTTAAAATACAGAGAAGTGGGAAAGAGGGAGGGGCAGTCTGCTATGGCCTGCCAACCTCCTTCCAGGAGACAATGCATTTCGTCACAAAGACTAACAACATTTGTGGTAGGGTAGTCCATGAGGTTGCGAAGAGTTGGACTCGACTGTGCGACTGAACATCAACAACATGAGTTTTTGTGAGTCAATGCTTACTTCTTCAAATATGAAGAAGTGAGCAGTGACTCACAAAAGCTCATACCCTACCACAACTTTTGTTAGTCTTTAAGGTGCTATTGGAGTCTTTTTTCCACTGCTACAGACATACTAACACAACTACCTGTCTTAATGTATAAGCATATTTGTATTTAGAGTAAAAAATAATATCATTAATGGGGTTTGTGTGTCCTTTATAAAGTTTATATCTTCACTACCTGGCATTACATTTTACGACATACACGATCCAGCCCAACATAATGATATTTATGTCAGACTAGGAATAAGACCCATTGTGGAAATAAATATGAGCTCTAGAAAGAGGCTCTGGGCGGTGCCCTGGTCCTGGGCACTCAGTGTCAATTTGCTGTGGTGACCTCAGCAGGGTATAATGACACAGAATCCACCATTTTCTCCAGAGGAACTGATCTCTGCTACCTGGAGAGCAGTTGTAATTCTGAATTATCTCCAGCCCCCACCTATAGATTGGCAACATTGGTTCCCTGGGAGGGACTGGCTGGTTTGGAGGGTGAAGTCTATGACATTGTACTTGTCTGAGATCCCACCCCTCCTGAAACCTCACCCTCTCCAGGCTATATCCCTGAAATCTCCAGGAATTTCCCACCTGGAGTTGGCAACTCTATCTCCTTCCCAGTCAATCATTAACCTATCTTTATTTTCTCCTCACTCTTCAGCTTTCCACCTCCCCCCCCACCTGCAGCTTCTACCATGCTCTGAAGCCCTGACTGCTATGTCACATTGGCTGTCATACAGAGGCCATCTCACCAGGATATAAGGACACAGAGTCCACCATTTTCTCCAGAGGAACTGATCTCTGCCATCTGGAAAGCATTTGTAACTCTGAGTGAGCTTCAGCCCTCACCTGGAGATTGGCAACAATGGTTTTCCCCAACAGGCACTAAGGGGAAATGTATTTTACCTCAGAACAGCAACAGCAAACTGTTTAGAATGTTAGAGGCAAAGGCCAATCAGGCCACATATGCAAATGACCTCTGTGCTCTGACTGGTTGTGGGGGGGAGAGGAACAGCAAACTGTTTAGAATGTTGGAGTCAGGACTCAGGCAAAGCAGCCAGTGGATAGGAAGACCCTCTGAATGACAGATCAGGGAGCGAACTGATTTCGGAGCATGTTGGAATGTTCAGGGGAGTCCATGACCAAAACAGAATTATATATACTGGAGGATCTGGCCCTTGTAAAAATGAGATTGACACCTCTGTCTCAAGCCCCCTTTCCCTGCACCCTATGGTCCTCATGCAAATAGGGCCTCCTGCATACCTGGGGAATTCTGGGCATAGAACTGCCAGTGCACATCTGGTTTACAGGACCTGCTGCAGATGTGAAAGTATAAGAACAATATGTTCTACCTGAGGTCCTTTAACTGGAGGTGCCAGGGACTGTCTGCATTCAAATCAGGAGCTGTACCACTGAGCTCTTAGCCTGTAGCAGACATACAGCCTCCTGTGAGCCATGCATTAAGGCTGAAATCCTTAAAAACAAACAAACAAATCCACTTTTCTGGGAGTAAGCCTCATTTAATAAAATGGGACTTACTTCTGCATAGACCTGCTTAGGATTGCTCTCTTCATGTCAAAAGACATTTCCCCCCCCTGTTTCAGTTACACAAATGTGGTGGGGTACAGTATTTGATCCCAAGCTTAGCTTTCAACTGGCATCATACCTGCCTGGAGATTCATAACATCTCTTATCCCTAATAGGTTTGTGTGAGCAACACCACACAGAATCAAACCTCTGGTCTGCTAGCCTTAAAAAAAAAAAAAAAAAAAAGATTCTAGTTAAGAAAAGCTAATCCCCCCTTTAACTCCCCCCCCTTTTCTCATTTCACTCCTACTCAAGGAAAGGGGGGGTCATTTATCACTATTCTGTTTCAGCTTCTCTGCTGGGCTCAGGCTTTATATGACAGGTTTCTTCAAACACTTGAAGAAGTGGCTTGACTCCATTATTTTTACATATAATGAAAAGACTCTCATGTAGCATTAAGTACATCAGCATGTACTATGCCACTACAGTAAGAGTTGCTTTAATTTGGCAAGGAATGAATAGATTGCTGTGAATCAATTACAAATTTAATAAGGGGCTTATTGTAAAACCCGCTGATAAGACGAAGTGCCATTGTTCCAAACAGCATGGCATGGGAATGACTTTTTTATAAGTAATACTTTGATAAATATTTGATATTTGATCATTGGTGGGTATTTGGAAACGTTTTATCTCTCCTGCAACCTTTGGACTGCATCTCACATTGCCTGCAGTTGCCAGTGGCGCACAGTGGGGGACAGTGGCGTCTGAGCCACAGGGCTCCTGGGTTGAGTCCTGTAGTACCTAGAAAGAGGACATAACTCAAAGCCATTTACCATGCCATAGGTATGACTCATATCATAGGTATGGCTCCAGAACCATTACCCATGCCATAGATACAAAAAATATAGAATGGGAGGGACTTGGCTTGACAGCAGCACATGTGAAAGGGATCTGGGTGTTCTAGTTGATCACAAGCTAAACATGAGCCTGCAGTGCAATGTGGCTGTGAAGAAAGCTAATGTAATCTTAGGATGCATTAACAGAAGCATTGTGTCCAGATCATGGGAGGTGGTAATTCCACTCTATTCTGCTATGGTCAGGCCTCACCTGGAGTAGTGTGTCCAGCTTTGGGTAGCCCATTTTAGGAAGGATGTTGACAAGCTTGAGCATGTCCAGAAGAGGGCAACCAGGATGGTGAGAGGGTTGGAATCCAAGTCTTATGAGGAAAGGCTGGAAGAGTTGGGTATGTTTAGCCTGGGAAAGAGAAGGCTTAAGAGAGGACATGATTGCAGTCTTCAAATATTTGAAGGGCTGTCATTCAGAAGATGGAGCAGATCTATTCTGTCTTGCTCAGGATTGCAAGACTAGATCTAATGGGTGGAAATTACAAGGAAATCATTACTGGCTAAATATCAGGAGAAAGTTCCTAACTGTAAGAGCGGTTGAGCAATGGAACAGACTGCCTCGGGAGGTGGTGGATGCTCCTTCACTGGACTTTTTAAAGCGGAAACTGGATGACCATCTTTCGGGTATGTTGTAGGGCTATCTTTTGGCTATGCTCCTGCAGAGTGCAGGGGTTGGACCAGATGACCTGCAAGGTCCCTTCCAACTCTAATATTCTATGATTCTATGTTTTTTAGACATTCATTGTAAGCCATCCTGAGTCAGACACAGGAGAAACATGGATTAGAAGTGACTAATAGTCAGGTGGAATGTACTTTGGAGTATCAGGCAAGGGAGAAGAAGCAAAGAAGCAGCTGGACAGGACAGCAGACTGCATTCTCTTTTTGTGGTCTTCAGGATGCTGGTTGCTGTTAGAAACAGGAAGCTAGGTCAGATGACCCTCTTCTCTGATCCAGCAGAAGTGTTCCTGGGTGAAGTGTATCTGTGGGGGAGTGGCTGATTCACAGTGCAGTCAGAAGCAGAGTTCCGTGCTTCTAATTTCATTGAATTCAATGGATGTCAGTGGCTGTGGCCACTTCTGCACTGACATTTTTGTCACTTGTTTGTCCCTATTGCTTCAAGGGTTCTCCTCCCCAATGTGTTTTGATGTCTCTAGTAGTCCCAGAGGGAGCAAAACACATGTGGAAAAGCGAGGGGGGGCAAAGCAATAGGGACAAATGAGTGGCAAAAATGACAGTGGTATTTGGATGGGAGACCACCAAGGAAGACCAGAGTTGATAAGCAGACACAGTCAATGGCAAACCGCCTCTGTTCCTCACTTGCCTTGAAAACCCTATACAATCACTATAAGTCAGCTGCAACTTGATGGCATTTACCACCACCAACTCTGCTTAGGATTGCATTGTTATAAACAAAATCCCAGAGCACTGGTGAGTATGCAGGTTCCCATCACAAGGGTTGAAACATAGTGTATCCCCCTCTGCCCATTCTGATCTTTCTTTGGAAACATTCTCTTATGTATCTTCCTATTCTGGTGCCTTATACTTTTGTCAGTTCTACTCTATGTGCATTTAGTGAGCCATATTACAAGACCAGGCAGAGTTCTATGAGCAAAAATTGCAAGTAGTTATGTTGATCCACAGATATAAAACACAGAGAAAGAGACACATTGTATTAGTTATAAACCCAAGTGTCACAAAGAAGTAAGCAAACTTTCAAGTTCCCCAGAACTTTTATCATGCTAGATATTCAGTTCAACACACACACATACACACAAATTGGGGCTGGGGAGTGGAAAGGAAAAGAAGTTTCCAGCCATGATGGAGAAGCTCCAAGTCTACAACTTGTAACTGCCTTAAAATGAAGCACAGAAGTTGTGCAAACTTAATTAGACTAGATCCAACAAGGGCAAATCACAGCCTGAAGGACAGATCTACCCCCCTCTTCCATAAGATCTTTGAGCTGCTTCATGCTTTGTAAGGACCATTTATCCACTTTATGGCTGCCAACTCTGGTTTGGGAAAATCCTGGAGATTTAGGATCTTCCTTTGGTCTCTACCCTTGGGAGGCAATGGCTTCTGGCAGCACCTGGCATTGCCAGCTTACCTATTAGGCACAATGTTATTAGTATAAGTCACTTCAAGAAATGGAAGCCATTTAGAATAAAATAAAGATTGGGCTTTGTAAGTATTGGCAGAAGAAATTGAAAAGGCAATTTTTTCTATTGTGTAATATTCCCAAATTTGCATGCACCATTGGTGTAAGGTTAATGAATTAGAGCTCTTAGTAATAACAGATTTGGCTGCCATTAACAATAATGATATCAGCTCTTTCATAATTCTCGGTATCTCAATACCATCCCATAAGTCTAGGAGGATTAAATTTGGAGAAAGAGGTAAGTCTATGTTTGTGATTGTGTTAATAGCCTGTAAAACTGCAACCCAAAATGTTTTAATTTTTTTACAGGCCCACCAACAATGATAATAGTTCACTACTTCATTACAGGAATGCCAACATAGAGGTATGTCTTATTAATACGATGTAACTTGACAGGTGTGTAGTACCATCTTAAAATCAATTTTAGTGCCTGGGTTCTTAAATTTAAAGAGCGAGATGACAAACTGGGGGATGACCAGATTTTAAGCCAAAATGAATCATCCAATAGAGTCAAACAATCTGAATTCCAGGCTACTTGATACGAAGTTGGATCTTTAGAAGAGTGTGATAAGAGCTCTTTATAGAGGATTAAAATCATGCCTTTGCATGAATTAACGTCCATAGAGAGAGTTTTCTCGAAAAAACTGAAAGGTCTTGACTCTTCATTCTTAAAAGTGGTCATCCAAAGATGACCAACTTGGAGATATTCAAACCAATTGATTACACAGCTGAAACAATGTTCTAATTCAGATTTGTTGAGAAGTACTGAGTTATTACTAATGTCCTTAAAACAAGAAATGTTGTTGTCTCTCCAGTTTTTAAAGGAAGATCTAGTGAGGCTAGGATTGAACCAAGATTGACCTACAAAGTTGGTAAGTAGGGATGGATATGGTGCTAAAACTGATTTCCATTGATCCCATACTTTTAAAGAGTTAGATAAAAATATGTTATTTTGTAAGTTTGTTGGTCTCTTGGTTGATTTCTCCCATAATATCTCCTGGAATGTTTTTGGAGTGAGATAAGTAAGTTTCATCCATTTCCAGTCAGCATTATAATGTTTGCTACATTGCTTTATGATGCCTAATAAAGCAGTAGCCTCAAGGTATAAAGAAATACGCAGTAAGGAGAGACCTCCATTTTTGGGTAGGTGTTGTAGCGCTGTAAAACTGATTCTATGAAGTGAGTTATTCCACACATATTTCAATATGCAAGGTTGCCAATATTTTAATAAAGAGTGCAGGATTAATATTGGAATAGCTCTAAAAAGGTATAAAAATTTTGGGAAAATGAAAGATCTTATAACTTGGACTTTTTCCATCCAGGATAAGAGAGGCGATGAGGTGGATTTGGGTAAGCCTTTTAATATTTTTACCAGAGCTATATGATTATACTTAAGCAGGTCAGATAAGTTGAGGGGAATAAGAATTCCTAGGAATTTCCAATTATTTTTGACCCAACTGAAACAGAAGTTCTTCTTGATATAATCTCTTTGAGCACCTGATAACTGGATGGGGTAGAGAATGGATTTCTAGTGATTGATCCTTAATCCTGTGATATCACCAAATTGGCTTAGTAGAGAATGTAATTCAGGTATAGATTTTTCTGGTTGTGTCATAAAAAGTGTCAAATCATCTGCAAAGAGGCTGAGTTTTAGATGCTGATTTCCTATTAAAAAGCCTTGTATTTGTGGATTAGAGTCTATTGTATGTGCCAACGGTTCAATGGCTATTGCGAACAATAATGGTGAGACTAGGCAGTCTTGTTGGGTGTCTCTGGGTAATTTAAAATCTTCTGAACATATTCCGTTTGTTTGAATACAGGCTAATGGTGTATGGTAGATTGCCTTAATTAATTTTAGGAATTTAGGACCAAAGTTCATTTTTGCTCAGAGGGAATTCAGATAGAGAGTTTCGACCCTGTCAAAAGCTTTCTCAAAATCGATTGATAAAATAAAAAGAGGACTGAATGCAGTTCTTCTGACAATATTGAATAGCATTTAATACTTTACGGGTGTTGTCTGTAATTTCCCTATTAGAGATGAATCCTGTTTGATCAATGTTGATTCAATTATCTTGTTTAGCTGGGATGTCATTGTCGCCGTGCAGATTTTATAGTCCTGATTCAATAATGAAATGGGCCTATATGAGCTGGTCTTCGTTGAATCCCTGTCTGGTTTCAGTATAAGAACTATTTTTGCTTGATTCCAAGATGGAGGCATAATTCCTTTTTCTAGTAGTTGGTTGCAAGTCTGAGCCAGAGACTCTGCCAGTAGAGAGCTGAACGTTTTGTAAAACTCTGCCGTAAATCCGTCTCTGCCAGGAGATTTATTGTGTTTTAGTGATTTGATTACCACCTGTATTTCTTGAACAGTGATACGTTCCTCAAGCCATTTCTCATGTTGAGAGGATAAATTTTTCGGAAGAGGGTATTTTGATAAAAATTCATTTATGGCTTCTGAAGACGGAGAATTTGATTTATATAGGGATTTGTAATAGTCTAGAAAAGTGTCAGAAATGTCTTTATTGTTGTATATCAGTTGGCCATTCTTATGTCTGACTGCATGAATAACATCGTCAGACTTTCTTTTCTTGAATTTCCAAGCCAATAGTTTGAGTGAATGAGGTGTTTTGAACCAATACTTCTGTTTTATATAAGCTATTCTTTTTTGGATTTGAGATACTTCAATGGTTTCTAATTATTTCCACTCTAATAATAGCTTTTTGTATGTGCAAGCTTTCCAGGGCTTTTTTTTTGTAGAAAAAGCTCAGCAGGAACTCATTAGCATAATAGGCCACACACAACAGCAGGAACTCATTAGCATATTAGGCCACACCCCTGACAGCATTAGCATATCAGGCCACACACCCATGTTACCAGAAGTGCGGTCATCCAGCCACACCCAACATTTTTGTTGTTGTTGTTGTCACCTTTTGTTTCTTATTCTGTTTACCTTGTTTATTGTCAAAACCCAGGGCTTTTTTTTCATAGCAGGAACTCCTTTGCATGTTAGGCCACACACCCCCAATGTAGCCAATCCTAATGAGTTTCTACTGTGTGGCCTGTTATGCTAATGAGTTCCTGCTGGGTGTGGCCAACTCAGGAGCCATCCGGAACTCCATTCCTGTGCATTCCTGCCCAAAAATAGCCCTGGCGCTTTCTGCCATAAAGTCTATATTCAGTTTCTAAGTCTTTAATTTTGTTAGTCATTGCTTGTATTAACTTTTTTTTTCCTTTTTGTAGGTAGACGCTATGGCCATGAATTTACCACAAGTGACTGCTTTAAGGGCATCCCATACTAAGTGCTGGGATACACCACAATTTGAATTGTGCTGGAGATATTCCTTAATTTCTGTACCCATTGAGTCTGATACAGATTTTAACAATAAAAGTTTTGAATCTAACCTCCACATATAGTTGCTTGTAGTGTTATCTCCAATTTCCATCGAAGCTTCTGTCCAAGAGTGGTCCGACCATGCTCTAGGTCCTATGCTTATTTCCATGAAAGAATTAGAAATAATAGTGGATGCTAGAATAAAATCAATTCTTCTGTGGGTCTGGAATCTGGATGAAAAATAAGTAAAGTCTTTAACTGAAGGATTTCTGAAATGCCAAACATCAATAAGATTAAAATGGTTTAGAATTGAAGCTAGCTCAGTTTGACCAGAGGGATGTTGACACAGTGTTTTCCTTTTAGTAGGAGCGTTCAAACTTAATCTGTCTAAGTTGCAATCAATAATATAATTAAAATCCCCTCCTATTTTGCAAGGGCCAGTGCTAAAAGCTTCAAGCTTATAGAGAATATCTTTAATATAGGTGATTTGTCCATCATTAGGAACATAAAGGGAAACCAGAGTGACTGATGAGCCATTTAGTGTACCATTCAGGAAAATATCATGACCACTGGGATCTTGTTCAATTTTGACACATTGGAATCTTGTGGTCTTACTAATTAGTATCGCTACACTGCACGATTTTGAGGTACCTTGTGCTTGAAACTGGTGTGAAAATCTGTGGGATGGAAGGACAAATTCCCTTCCTTTGAGATGTGTTTCTTGCAAAAATGTTACAGTCGGGTTTTGTTTTGAAATAGCTGCTGTAACCCATTTTCTCTTTATAGGTGAGTTCAGGCCTCTACAATTTAATGAAAGAAATTTTACCTGAGCTTTAGCCATCATTTAAACCAAAAAGAAGAGTGTTCTACATACTTGGGTCTATACATCCTATAATACCATAATGCTGTTAGTATAAAGACTTCCATTGAGTTATATTTAAGTATATTTTCTAATGGCATAAGAGAAAAAACATTTACCTTAGTGAATGTCATGTAATACAGAAACATACAGTGTTGAACCTGAGTATAAAGCAGTGCTGCATATAAAAATAGCAGTAACAACTAAAAACCTAAAAACTAAACTGCACAGAGTCAACTCATGGACTCTGTAGTCCTTTCCCTTTAAGGACAGAAACATAGATTAGACAATTGGTAATAGGTAGTAAGGATTAATGGAGAACTAGGAATCTGCCCCCCTTTAGTTCCCTTCCCCCAAAAGAAAGAAAAAATATAAGTAAAATAGTGCTAAATACTAAATGAACATCAGTTAATTATCTATAAGTCAACCTATCCAGTTATATACTAATGTAGAATGTTTCAGTAAGAACCATAAAGATATCTCAGTTAAACAAATCTTCAAAAGCTTAAACATCAAACTGTGTGAAAACCATTATAAATATTCAAAGCAGTTTTAAGTAGCTAAAATATAATTGATCTGTAGGACAAACCACACTTGATTCAAAGAAAAACTTTTTCCCCTCACATGTTCCTCAGTCTGCGCTCTCTTCTTGCTTGGGCTGTTTGCCACCGGCTTGTAGTAGTGTCGTGCTGCTGGGGAGCGTCATCCAATGGAAGGTCTGGAGGAAGCTGGAGATGCAGATCATGAAGCAATTTAATTTCAGATTCCATATCCAAGGCTTGAAAAACAGAGCCATTGTGGAGAACATGGAGTTTATAGTATGCCATCCATTTGTAACAGATCTTTGCATTAGTCAATATGGCAGTTATGGGCTTTAGAGCTTTCCGACATTTCCAAAAGATAAGTCCTTCAGGATCAGTATCTTGCTGCCTTGAAGCTGTAAGGATCCAGATGGTCTAGCCATATTAAGTATTTTAACTTTACTGCGAGAGTCCAGGAATCTCACTATGACGCTCTGATGTTATTCTGGTATACGCGCTCTAAGCCCATTTTATAAGCATAGTCTAATAGTGGGGCTGCACCTTCTTCTAATTCTAGGATTCCCGCCAGTCAGGACACTATAAAAGATTTCAGATCAGAAGATTTTTCTGTGTCTTCAGGAATCCCTCTAAATTTAAAATTATTAGCCTTTAATTGATTCTCCAAAGAAATAATTCTGTTTGTGGCCCATTCGTCTTTTTTGTAGAAGTAACAGGCATCTTCTTGAAGGGTTAGGCAAGAATCCATTGCAGAATCAGCAGTTTGTGCTATCTGCGCCATAGACTGTTTTAGCTCAGTTAATTGCAAAGTCAACAGCATTAGAAGCTCCATGATCGTGGTAGACATATTTTTCTTTAACAATTGCAGGGACTCATGGAATTCTTGTCAGGAAACCATTAGGCCTTCCAGCTGTTGATCCACATGATCTGCTGCCATGTTATGTGCAGCAAAGTCAGTATCTCCCGTTTGTGCGGCCTTTCCTGCTTTCTGAAAATAGGAGGAGACCCCTTTAATCACTGATGCAGCGTTTCTGGTTTTGGGTCCAGTAGTTTCTCCCCATACCCTTTCAGACTATTTAGCGATGTGCTAGGTTTGGATAGGTTGACTTTTGCTTGAAAAAAGGGGGAAGGTTGTCGGGAGCAGAGTGCTCAGGCGTCCATTGCAGTCAGCGCCGATGTCATGCCCCCATTGACAGCTTACCTGAATGAACACAAGAGCCTGATGATACTGAGCCAGGCCACAGCTCTGTTAAGCTCAGTATTATCTACTGTGACAGTCAGTGGCTCTCCAGGGTCTCAGGTAGCTGGAACTACCAAGGATTGAATTTAGGACCTTCTTTGTATAAAGCATGTGCTCTACTACTGCTGCCGCTGCTGCCGCTGCTACTAGATATGTCCCATTCCCAAGCCATGGCTACTTCCCATGTAAAACACATCAAATGTAATGATATGGGACTGCCATCAAAGGAAAAAGGAAGAACCAGTTTGGAGCTCTCAAAAGCAAGTGGATACTTAGTTGTTGCTCTCAGCCAGAGAAAATGACCCACCTCCGAATTAGATGGTGCCCAGTACAAAACAGAGCTCATTGTAGTTAAAGCTACCAGGGCATACGGGGTGGGTGGGAATGACTATTCTTCCTTTGAAAGTATAAACACTATCAAGGTTTATGAAAAGATCAGCTGCTTGATACACTTGGGACTCTGAAAAAAACCCATTTCTCTCCTCCCTGCATCACTGTGACAAGCATGTCCTGACGCTATTAGCATACAGATCTCTTCACACAGATGCACAATGGTAGCTGAAATCAGCTGGAGACTTCTCCCAAGAAGAACATTTTTTCATATTAGTGCCCAATCAGTCATTCGCAGGGAGTTGCACGCAATATCGCTTCCCATTATATAACTTCATTAGAGTTCACCGAAGCAGAGAGAAAGAAACACTCAGATTGACACCAAAGCTGCCTGTAGCACAGGTTCCAAGAGAGAGTTATCGTGTTTTCCTCTTAAACATAAATTTAGAGCATGCCATGTCTTCATAGACCTATCAAGCCACACTTGCTAGATATCTGTTGACTGAAAAAAGCTGTTGGGGTTTTAGAGCAAATGCCTCCCTGTGGTCTAGATGCTTGCCTATTATTTGTCTGAACTGGTAGTCTGGAGGAGAACTGCTACTCAATGATGGGTACGTGAGTGACTTATTCTGTACCTGACCAATATGATGCAACTTCCAGGTACAAACTGACTGGACCCTAGTGTCACCTGATCTCTACAGGAATATTAGCTGCAATATCACTCTCTGGTGATGTCCAGTGGTGAGACTTGTGGAGGGTAGGTTTTGGGAAGGGAAAGTACCTCAGTGAGTTATAATGCCAGAGTCCACCCTCCAAAGTAGCCATTTATCCAGGAGAACAGATCTCTATTGCCTGGAAACAAGTTGTGACTCTGGAAGGTCCCCAGGCTCCATCTAGAAGTTGGCAATCCTAAATTCTGGATCCTTAAAAGCAACCCTAATCTATTGAATTTGATGGCTTTAGGCCGGAGTAACTCTGTAGGACTGCACTGTTAGTGATTTATATTGTTGCTCTATATAGCCATTTCATGTTCCACATTAGGCTAACCAAGCCTCTTTATTAACTGAGCCTTCCCAGCTCTGCTAATCTCCCTGTCACTCCAGCAGACAGCATCTGAAATAGGGCTGGGTTTTTTTGTTTGTTTGTTTAAACTGTGATTTAGAAAATAATGCATACGTTTAGAGGAACATGGGAAGAGGTTAAGGAGTAAATGACGTTTCACTATCAATGAGAGATAAAGGTAACAAGTACAGTAGAAATATAATTAACGAAACAAAATTATGCATTAAGAAATGGCTTGCTTGGGCAAAGCCCTCATGACAGATAAATGGGATGCTGAATACAAGCACAAATTGATAAAGTTGTTCAGAGATAATATGAAGAAATCACCCTTGTTAGGCTCCCCCTCCTCTTGAATACATTGCTCTCTCTCTCCTCCATGCAAGGCAATGAGACAAGCAGTATATAACTATGGATGGTTTGCACAAAAGGGACTGGGGATGCTTTTGGTGGTCACAACTGTTTGATTTGGTGGGGGTATCTGAAGTTAGGAAAAAAATAGAATTGACATTGCTTGAAGATGGGCATTGGATGAGAAATATGAAACACTGTGAAGCACTGCATGAATGGTAGGATGCTATACCATGTTTTAGCAGACATTTTTATGTATAACAATGGACCTCATTCCAGACTGAGGACCCACACAGAGGTCACACAGGACACAGTGACTTACAGCCAGGGATGGATTGACCATTAAGGCCACCAGGGAAAGTCTTGGTGGGCAGATGGCCTGCAGAGTCCGCTAGGATTGGCCCCCATAAGGAGGAGAGAGTTGCTACTGCTGCAAGCTGGCAGTCCCTGCTCTGTACAAGTCAGACAGGCATAAAGCAAGCAGGATCTCTAAACTTGCCTGGGCTAAAAAGGAATCCTGTCATTGGATGATTAACCTCACCTTGCTGTCCTGCTGCTCTTCTTGCCATTGCTCTGTACATGTTTGAAAGAACAGCAGATTCTTCCAAAAGGAGTAAAAGGAATGGTGGTTCTGTAGGGGCATGTGACTGTGTAGGGGATGCGACTCCATGACCCATCTGAGAGTCCCAACCCATGGGCTGACGACCACTAATCTATATGTTGTACTTACCAAAGGCATTCTTCAGCTGAAGACAGGACTGGTTATTACAAGTCAGTACATGAACATCTCCTTTTGTCAGCTCTGTAGCTCCTGGACATGAGGACCCCTTGACTTTTCCCATTGTCTTTCACAATTTTACTGTTACATTCCTCCCTCATGCCTATCAGTCCATCATCATTTTTTCCATCTATCTATCCATCTTGCTCTGTCTGCCTCCCTGCCTCCCTGTCTGTCTACCTACCTATTTATCTATCTAGCCATCCATCCAGGTATTTCTATCATGCCTAGCTCCTAAAGAAAATAGTACCCAACTTACAAATCTAAAACAGTAAACACAATATCATTTAGAAAAAAAATCAATACAACATAGTAAAATGCAGTTAAAGAAAAAAACAGCTCATTGTCAAGCTAAACATTTATTAAAACATTACATGTACAGAGTATACACATCACCTGGGACTTCAAATATGTTCACAAATTTTATTTATTTATGTATTTACTTCATGTATACCCCACCTCCCCCCCCCGGGGGTATCCAAAGAGACTACCATTGTTCTCTTCTCCTTAGCCTTTCCAATCTCTAGCCACCCCACTTCTATAGGATTAACACATACTACTACTGCGTAATGTGGCCAAAAGGACTAAGTAAGGATCAGATATACAATTGCCCCACCTGATCAGAACCAAGGTCAGCTCTACAAGGAGCCAAGCTGAGCTGGCGAATGTTTCAAAGGTAGCGATCTGCACTGCTACCTCCCTAGCTTGCCCCTGGCTTGCTCTGCCTCCCTCTGGCTTTTCTGCCACCACTATTATCTGCGCCCACACCAGAGCAGCTAGTATTCTTTCCTTTCTCTCTTCCCCAGTCATCTGTAAACAAGACATTTATGTCCAGTAGGCAATCCCTACCTCTGGCAAGTCTCCTTGTCAAAGGCAAAGAGTGGTGGGTGGAAAGCAACGGAGAGCAGCGGCCCCGGGCAGCACAACCACTGATCAGATCACACATTCTTCTTTAAAAACAAGTGAGTTTTGCTATCAAAACACAAAGAACAGAATAGCAGTCAAGGAACTAGAATGATCACCATAACTCTAGCTGATAATAATTGCTCTAGTGACTATAAAAAAAGCTAGAAGGACATATCTTATATGGATGCAGAAGATCTGTGGGAAAACACAGTAACTGAAGTTAAAAGAGCAATCCTATGCCCAGTTACTCCAGGCTAAATTCATTGAAATCTGGAGTAACTTTACATAGTACTGCACTGCTTGTCTATCTCCGCCTTCTAGCAAAAGATGCAGTATGGAATCAAAGAATATAGTTTCCTCTGATTCCAAGCTGAAGACACTCAAGAGAAGACTTGCATCTTGGAGTCAAAGTTTCCATTTTTCTGTCAGCAGCATTTTGGGCATGAGGACTTGGGAAACAATCTTGTGTGACATTGCAACGTCACTTCCAGTTGAATATCTGGAAGCAATACCACAATGCTGTGGGAAATCTGCAATCTCTGTGGTAAAACCATAGACATTTTGGAGAACTCCTAGAACATTGTGACATCACCTTGAAGTACAACCAGGTATGTTGCAACATTGCTTCCCATCTCCCATTTTGGCATTCCTAGGCTAGGGCCATTCAGTGTTTGCATACAGTCTTGGCTTGTTGAATTGAAGTCAAGTGAGCTCATTCAAATAATGACTAATAGGTGATTTAAATAAATTATCATTTTACATACCAAGCTCTGTGCCATGACCATAGTGACTCACTCAGTAACAGATCTGCGGAAGTATTAGGGTCAATGCAGAGGACTGTTCACTAAATGGTAACTGCTTTTGTAAATGATCGTCTGCATTGTCTTGCCAAGGAGAATTTAACCACTCTGCATTCTATGAAAAGCACAACAATCCTTAATGAAGTCTGTGCGAACAGTGAGGAGGAGGCAAATATTGCTCAGAGCTATCATTATGGTTCCTCAGATTCCAGGGACAACTCTGAAAAAAAAAGTTTTGCTCCTGGCAGAAGTTTAAAAAGCCACAGGGAGACTTATAATTTGTTGTTCTGAGAAATGAGCTTTCCTAAGGGCCTCTTCAGATGCATAAGATTAGCCCACCTTATTCCAATCACTTATCCTTCAGCTGAATCAGCTTCGCATTGTACAAAGCTGTACCAGCATGCCTAGCATCCTCTGGAAGAACAGAGCAAGTTGTTGAATAACCTCTTTTATTTTTATATTTATTAGAAATTGCAGGAATCAAGAGGCTTTTGGCCAAAGCACCTTCTTCAGTGGTTTCTATCAAGCATGCCTTGATAAGAGGACCATTAATGGTGCACAAGATGATGGAAAGACAACTTGTCTTCCATTATCAAGTTTACTTTGCCATGTGTAGCTTCAGGGGAGTGCTGGATATGTTTTGGAATGCCAGTGTGGTATCTGCTAGGATAGAGCCAGTTTGGTGTAGTGGTTAAATGTGCAGACTAATCTGGAGAACCGAATTTGATTCCCCACTCCTCCACACGCAGCTGCTGGTGTGACCTTGGGTCAGTCACAAGTTCTCTCAGAGCTGTTCTCTCAAGGGCAGTACTCTCAGAGCTCTCTCAGCCCCACCTACCTCACTGGGTGCCTGTTGTGGGGAGGGGAAAGGAGTTTGTAAGCCACTCTGAGACTCCGAGTGAAGGGCGGGGTATAAATCCAATCTCTTCCTCTTCCTAACCAAGACCACAGGCGTCAGGAAGTGGCATTGTCAGGCCAAGGAGCAGCCAGGGAAGTTAAAATGGTCCAGGAGCAAGACAGGCTGGGCCACTTCTACAGTATTACTAGCCAGAGCTATAAGGACTACTGAGCTAAGAAAAGCCAGTGGTGTGAATTAGAATTGTCATCTGCTTCTGCTGACAGTGCATCACTTTTGCTAACAATGCAGGAGTGGCCCAAAGCTGATCTGACACCTCTCACTGAAACCTCTGGTCCACTTTAAGTTGAGTGGCCACCAGCATAACTGGCATAGCCCCTTGAGCTTTACTTTGTTTGTGCCTGGCTACCAGCTGCCCATCAGGAATTTTGTTTTAGTAAGTGAAATGGCCAGTCTGCTCCTTTTCAGACCCAAAAACTTTGGCAAGTCTCAGCACTGACCATTTACTCCTTGTAAAACAGAAACAACTGCCTCTGCCATCACAATCTGCTTTCTTGTGCTATTTGACCCCGCTGATTAAGCACTGATAGCAAGTGGAAGGGAAAAGGGCTTCTGTCACTCCCTTTCTCTGCCTTTCTCTGTAGAGTGGTAGCTGCTGCTGTTCCTAGGATCTCTCACCACTCATGTACTGGGCACCAAGTAGCAACAGTTCTCTGCTTTCTTCCAATGCCATGGGTTGGGGAGGCTGTGGAGATGGTGCTTGTGGTGTACTTAGTGGGAAGCCACTAGAAAGCAACTTGACCCATTTCTGAATCTACCAAGACTGCACATGTCCCAGAATGCTCTGTAGAGAAGAGGGATCCCATGGCCACTATACAAAGGCAGGCAAGTTAATATGGATGGGTCTTCTGATTAGAAGAAGTTTAAAATTGCTACAATAATATGAAGGGGACAGAAAGCACAAGTGTTTCCCACTTCCTGTTTCTCTGCTTTGGCCTGTCCAGATGATCATTTTCATTGTGTTACCTCAGTGGAGAGATATGTGAGCTGTTATGAATTAATATGGAGGCTCAATTCCTCTCCCACTTAGGTTTCCAATTATAAGGCAAACGTGAGAATGCAGAAGTGATGAAGTTTATGCCACCATTGTCATGATCTGAGGATGGAAGGTGTTTGAAGCCCACCAGAGGTTTCTGGGATCCTGAGAACTGCTTGCTTCCCCAGGGAAGAGAGCCATAAAATGCACCAAGAGGTTAGTTGGAGCAGAGATGTTTTTCGCAAAAGAGTTAACCATGTGTTCTACCTGCAAAGAGAGGCAATATGGATTGTTGTTGTAAAACAAGATTTGGGTATTGAGATGTGTAGGAAGTGTGCCCTGGCTGGATTGAAAGATTGGGATTCACCTTTCTATGTGGGAATGAGTTCCTTAAATCTGGATTAGTAAAAAGCTTCCCACCAGCCTAAGGCAGGAAGGGTTAAAAGATTGAAAACATCCTCGTCAGAGTCTGGGGTCTCACAGGGTGAATCCAGAAAGCTGGGCCCTCCAGGGTTCTCCTTTTTCCTCCGATGTGCCTATGGCCAGCCTCAGACAGCAGCAGAAAGGGTGAGGGGGTTGGCTTTCACTCAGTTCCCTCTCTCCTGTGACTCCAAGATGCTCTTCAGTCTCTCAGCCATGGCTGTGCTCTTCTCCACAGTTTCCCTTGGCATAGCCTTTTTAAATTCCCCCCAGGGCAAAACATCCCTGGAGTCATTGGCTCTCCTGTCTGGAGGATTGGGCTCTGCCTCACTGATGAGTCCCTTTGCCCCTGAGAAGCTGGCCACATGGGCTTGCTTCTTCCTTCCTGGTTCTTGCCCTTCCCTTTAGCTTTCTTTCCCTTTCCCCCATATGCCGGCCAGCTGTGCTTCCTTACTTGCAGCCACTGGCAGCCCTGAAGAGTTCCCCAGTGAGTCAGAGCTTGGGTATTCTTCTCCAAAGCCACCCCCCCCCATAGATCCTTCCTCGGCTGCTTGTTGGGCTGTGTGGACTTGCCATCACCTGCAGCCTTAGGAAACTCTGTCACTGGTAAGTGTGGGAGGCTGGATTTTAATTTGGTGTGGTGGCAAAAAAGAGGAACATGTTTAACGTGCACATGAAGAGGCTACACACATGCAAATACACATAGACCCTGGGCAAGTTTATCACAGCCATAACCTCAGAGTCCCTCCCAAGATCAGTTAGATCCACTTAATCTTTGATAAATGCAATATCCTATAATTTGAATCCATATTAATAGTGGTAACGTGTGATTGCAGAAGGCTGCAGTCCTGCTTACTTGGAAGTAAATCCCATTGAAATCCAGTGGACTTACTTTGTAATATTTGGATCAGGTTGCTTGGAAATCCTCCAAAATCAATTGCTGGTCCAAGTGTAAACAGTGATAGAAATGAGCATCATCATCTGCCTGGTGACTTTTTATTTTATTTTATTTTTTCACATTATTCTTGTAACAAGAAGCTGCTGGCCTACAGAAAATTGCCTAGTTGTTCATTTGTTCGCTATTTTGCCCCGGGCAAAGCTGTGCATGCATTATTTACTAACCTTCATTCGTTTAGAATCTAACTTAACAAATTACATCTGTGCTCAGGGAACAGGAGAGATAATGAAAGACAACCTTCTGCAGCACCTTCGAGGTTGGTGCCCACCTTTCCCAACTCCTGACTGTCAATTCCCCATGGCGACTTTAACTTGGTACTTCACAAACTTCTGAAAGCTGAGTCACACATTTTTGTCTGGATTAAAATGGGAAGCTTTATTTTTGAGAGGATTCACCAGAGGGAGCCAGCCTCTTTACTGGGAAAGTTCCCAGTGGGTCATTGGCATGGAGGGTCACCAGAGGCCAAAGGCAAGCCAAACTGAGCCCTAACATCACTAACAGCCCTGAAGAGGGCGTTAGTTCATGTTGTTCCTAGGCCTCAATCTGCCCTGGTGTGTCATCTGTGCTCCCAGGGCCTAGAGTTACCAGGTCCCCTGTGGCTGCCAGCAGGGAGTTTTGAGTATGGTTGCCAGATCCAGGTTGGGAAACTCCTGGACATTTGGGAGTGGAGACTGAGAAGGACAGGAACCTCAGTGGGGTACAATGTCATAGACTCTACCCTTCTAAAGCATCCATTTTCTCCAGATCTCTGTCGTCTGGAGGTGAGCTGTAATTCTGGTAGAGTTGTCAGGCCCTACCTAGCAGATGGTGGGAGGTTCCTTGTTTTTTCTGGGATCTTCTGCCGTGCATGCACATCATGATGATGTCACACAGAAGTGATGTCACTACATCACCATCAGGGAGTGATACTATAGTTTTTGGGTAATACTCTATGGTTTGTAGCCAATTTTACAATAGAGTTTTGCCCAAAAACTAGAGTGTTGCTACCTGATGTTAGCAACATGATGATGTCACTTCTGGGTGATGTCATCACATTGCCTTTCAGGCCAACTGAGGGTGGGATTCACCACAACTGAGGGTGGGATTCACCATAAAAGTGGGGGTTCCCCTGCCTCCAGCGAGGATCTGGCAATCCTAAATTCTGGGGAATCCACAGGTCCCACCTGATGATTGGCCTCTCTAGCATCTACAGGTCCAATCTGTAGATGCCACTGCTATGAGAGTCCAATCACACAGCACATTAGGCTGAGGTGCTCTTGTCCTCCTTCCCTGCTCCTTTAAGTGAGGAAATGGCCAGTGTGCATGTGCAGCTTTTTCAATACTTCAAAAGGTACAGGGAAGGGGAGGGGGGACAAGAGTGCCTCAGCCCTCTGTGCCCAGTCCTGTGACACATTAAAAACCCTTTAAAATGGTTGCAGTGTCCACGGGTTCGACCCATGGATGCCATCATGTCCAGTTTGGACCCCAGTTTGAGGTTGTTTCTCCCTTTGTGTAAATCGAACCCAAGAGACTTTATTTTCACCCCATTTTTTTATTTCTACATGTTAAACATTCCCCGTTACTTTTGCACATTGCTTATTTTGTTTTGCATTATTCTGGGCATCATATCAGTCCTGTAAAAAACTGCATGAAAGACAGAAATCTATTGGGAACACCAGCAACACAAATGAGTGGAAAGGGGAAAGGTTCATAATGACAACATGTGTAAATAAAAAGAAACAGCAAAGAGCATATTTCTACCTCCCTAATGGAAAAATGAGAGCTACATGCCCTCATAGGCATAAAACATTTGATGTCTCTGCAAGATTCACTGCCTGGGGTGTGCCTGTGCGATGGCAGCATACCAGACCAGCACTGAAACTCAGTCAGAGATGAAATACACAGCTTCCTTGTAGGGTGAATAATGATTTTTCTCGGCATTGAAGGTACAGTCCTACCTGATATAATGGTCCTGTTCTACCTGTGGCAGAATTACCTGTAGCTTGCAGAAGTGGTTTGGAGGAAGATACAAATAGCAAATCTTGCAGAAATGAGGCAGGCACTTTCCTTTGAAGACAGAGGCTCTTCAGCTATAGAAACTTTCAATAGTCCCCCCCCCAAGCTAAAAATTTGCTGCCTAATAAGGATACTCCAGATCTTCCCTCTAGAATTCACTCACTCAGACAGAAGGACGGCCCCAAGCAGGAAGCCCCGCCTCCTATGATCCCTTCTCAGACAGCATGTACCAGCCGCAATAGTAAGTAGCCTTGTTTCAACAGAGGTTCTTTTTTTAAAGGGAAAAAAAGATTTGCAGTTTGTTTAGATTCTCAGCTGGTGTAAATCCATGTGATTCCAGCCTTTCTGCATCCCCACTCAGTGTCGACATGCCAGCTGCAGGAAAGCATGCGTAGGTAGAAGGGAAACATCATTTGATTTTGCTCTTGCTGGGTCTGGAAGCGAAATAAACACCCTGATATGATTTACATTATTGTTTAAAATATTTGGTTGATGCAAATGGAAGCCGAGATGTACTTTTTTCTGTATATGGCATTGCCCAGAGCAAAGTACAAATACCATGACGAGTAGGCCGAAAGCTGTCATGTTATTTGTGTTCGGTTTGCGGAACAGGATATAAAAAGGCAGCTGCTGACAGATTTCTTGAGCATCAGTAGTAATCCAGGGTGAAAAAAAATAAAACAAGAGGGAGAGAGAAATTGGAGGGGGGAGGGCTACACACCCGCAGCAATATTTTCTTACAGTGAAAGTCCTTTTTTCTTATCTGTGATGCCAATCAGCCATTTGACAAAACAACAGAAAATCTCCCCCGTCCCCTCAAATGTAACCATTTTAGCCTCAGGAATCTTTCATCATTCTGCATGTGACATTACGCCAATCTCCTAATCAAAGGAGATAGCGCATGAATAATCCTCCTAACCATCTTTAAACGATAAACTCATCCACCAATTATAAACTTGACACAGATGACTAAAGACACCTCAGGAAACCTCTGGTGTGAAGTTTTTTGTTTTGTTTTTAAGTTATTCTTCCCAGATTCCTTTTGAACAAAGGTGTTTCAAATGCCAGGTAGAAACAATTGAACAAGGAGATGCAGGCAGGACACGATAGCATTGAAACAAAGGACATGGTTAGACTTGAAAGGTCATTGAAGATGTCAAGACTCTGGTTGATTCTTGTGACAACTACAGGCAAGCGGGAAGAAAAGAGGAGGCAAAACTGCATTTTGTTTCTTTTTCTTTTTAAATAGACAACTGGAACCTGTTTTTTTTTTTCCTTTTCTTTTTGGGTTTCTGGCTTGTGCAGTTTATCCTCACCATGTTGCTAGCTGTCATATTAACACACCGGGGGGGGGGAGAAGAAGTCCACTAAAATAAGCCTTTGAGTGGCTAAATATTCACGTAATAGAACACAAAAGCAATTTTTTATATGTTAAAAAAGCAGCCTTGAGAGAATGTGTGTGTTATGTATTGACATACATAATTGTAGGCGCTTTATTTACCTCTGTAAATAAAGCTGATTTCACTGTTCTAAGAGCTGCTGCCTGAGTCTCATATCTAACAACTGGCGATGAGGATGGGATCTTCATAACGGGTAAGCAGCCCTGTTGAATCACCGTCAACACAGCAGACAAAATGAACCCTCCCAGGGTCCTAGAGAAAGAAGGACGTGTTTGACATGATAGCCCCGGCAGACATCCAGTCTGTTTCCCTAGCTGATATCACTAGCAACCTTAAGAATCACTTCATGCCCAAGCCATCGCAGATCGCCTGCCAGCATGCCTTCTACAAACAGGACCAGGGGCTGAGTGAGACAATAGCTGAATACGTCACGGCCCTGAGGAAGGCAGCCTGAACCTGTAATTTTCCTGACCTGGAAGAGGAGGTGAGACAGGCTGGCAGTCATCCATCACGAAGGCCATCCATCACGAGACAGACTCCGACGGTGAGGATGAGGCAGTCCACAAAGCTCAGCTGGTGAGGCCTTGGCGGACCCCAGTGAAAGCAGCGTCCAAGCAAGTCTATACCAGTTGCAGCGGAGGCCACGAGTGGGATTGGTGCTGGGCATGTGACCTCCATTTTCGAGCATGTGACAAGCGGGGTCACATCACCAAAGTGTGTCGAGTGAAAGTGAAGAAGTCGCCCCCGTCTTCACCATGGCAGAGTCATAAGACGAGAGGCGTTGGCGTTCCCAGACCAGCGGACTGCAACAAGACCACCTGCTGTTCTTGCCCCATGACTGTCTTGAGCACCGGACCGAGGGGCAGGAAGCAAATCTATGTGACCATGTTGCTGGAAGGGATGCCGTGCGAGATGGAGGTTGACTCAGGATCAGCTAAGACCATCATCTCGTCAGAAACCCTACAGCGCCCTTTTCCCAGAAGGAGCCACCACTGTTTGGTGCCCAGCCGGGTGCACCTTTCTGATTTTCAGGAGTGGCGTATTCCTGTGGCGGGTGAGGCTGAGTTCGAAGTACAATTTAAAGGTTTTAGAGAGACGCTGAGTCTCTTGGGGGCTGAGGGTGCAGAACCAGCTTGTTGGGTTTAGACTGGTTTGAGGTCCTTGGTATTGCTGTGACAGGGGTCGACCAAATACGTGTGAATAAATTGAGCTCCCTCAAGTGGCTTATCCACAGGGACTGGGGCCAGTGACTTGCATTGTTTATGCTGTACCAGCATATTACCCCCCATTCAGCAACAGGGAGGAGCCCTGCTGAGTTACTAATGAGACGCATGCTGACGTTGCTGCTAGACAGACTCCACCCTGATCTGATGTCAGCCAAGCCACACAGCTTAAGACCTTACCATCTCCCAGGTTGTTCAAGCAAGGGGACACTGTCTTTGTCCGCAATTATGGCGAGGGACATCTTTGGCTACCAGCTGTAGTCACTGAAGTAACTGGCACATTATCGTACATAGTGCAAACTGCAGATGGCAGACTGTTGAGGCGCCGCATAGACCAGCTTAGGCAGCGATGGGCCAACTCACAGACCAAGGACGAGCCTGAGTCTAGCATGGTCCCTGTTCCCACTGCAATGCCAGCAGGACCTCTTAATGATGAGGTTGGTGTGGACACCAGGGAAACAGAGCCAGTTGCCAAACCAGGATCAGGGCAGAACCCAACTCCTGACCACAGTCCCTCAGGTCCCAGCAGAGAGCAGAGGGACAGGGACCCTGAACCAACTCCCCAGCCTGAACTGGTAAGATGGTCACAGAGAATGTGATGGCCCCCCTCCTACCTAAAAGATTATGAGTGTCCCCTGATTGTTCCATCTTAAGGGGGAGGGATGTTATGTATTGACATACATAATTGTAGGAGCTTGATTCCAGCTCCCATTGAAACCTGGTATCCTGAACAACACGAACTGATTGGACGATCTGCGTAGTTGTCCAATCAGGAAACTAGATATGCGCAGAAGGGAAACAATATGATTGGTCTTTATGTACATACTGTGATTGGTCATTTCTATACTTATGGGTGTGGCTTACCAAGCCCGGACTGTTTAAAAAGGAGCCTGTTGCTCCCTAGTTTCGCTGTCGTCCTATCTTGTTCTTACCTCTATAAATAAAGCTGATTTCACTGTTCTAAGAGCTGCTGCCTGAGTCTCATATGTAACAGTGTGGTTTACCAAAGAAGCACCAAGGAAACCTACTTAAACTTTTTCCCTCCCAACAATTTCTCTGTTGCCACTTTCCCCAATTTATCCTCCCAGCCATATATTTGGAATCCAACAGGAGGAATAGCATCAGGGGTGGAGGTGATTTGGGTGGGGAAAGATGTACATTTCTCCTTTCCCTTTCCAAAGAGACTTTTATCTTAAAGGAATGGTCTTAGATCTCTGTACTCATGATTGCATCACGTTATATCCAGGGAATTTGAAAAATGTTAGGGCAGCAATTGCAGTTTGATGGGGACATAGGGTGACTGAAACCTTAAGGAAGCTTTCAACTGCATTGTGGTCCGCAAATAAAAACAAGGGCATGGTGGTCTTCACCAGCACCACTAATGAGTGATAGCTTTGAACTTTGGGTAGTGGGTGACAATGAACACAGAGACAGAAATAGTAGGTTGCAGTCACATGCGCCAGAAAAAAACATGGGGAAGCAAGGCTATTTCCTCCGGAGGAATTTGACCCACAGTTGCATGATCACACGACCATTAGAAGCTGCGGGCACAGTCTGTCAGTGTATGATCAGACACAACTACAGGTGAGCTGGTTGCTTTTGTGCCAGTTCCCCCCCCCCCCATATGCTTAAATGAGGGATTGATGAATCGCACCTCTGCACCGAGGACTCCCTATGGAGTTTGCAATGATGCGCATACTGCGAAGGGGAGAAAAAACCCAACGGCATAGAGTCAGTATGGCCTGATCAGACTATCCCGATGCCATGAGAGCCCACTGGAGTGATCAGACACAGGAAAGTCCTTTCGTGGCCCATCACAACCCGTTTAGTACTGGATTTTCCCCGGTGTCTTTTAACTTTGGTTCTGTGGCAGAGCAGAACGGGTTGCTGATGGCTGTGGGGTGCTTCCCAGATGTTGTTGTCTGATCACACCCTTTAAATCCGCCCAGCAATCACACCTGTGTCGGGTCTAATTGAGCTTATGATCGTAGCCTTAGAGTAACAAATATCTCTTGTTTTCAAGTTCTGTTTGGGAAATCCATTGATTTCTGCCTAATCAGCATGCTGGGCAATGCTGGTCTTGCCTCTAAGCAGTATCTCTCTTCTCTCCTTATAATATTTATCTTTTGGTTTTGTAAGATTCCATGTGCTCCCATTGGCTGTAAAATGCCCTCCCTCAGCCATTGGCCCATCAGCTGCCACTCAAGAGTACTCACGTGCCATTGGCCGGGTGCTGGGTCTGCTCCTCTTCCCCACCCACTCCCCCTGGCAGAACAGATCTCTCTCCTGAGGAAGACAGTTCTCTTGACTCCTGTGAGAGACTCCTGTGAGGGAGGTAAAAAAACAAAGGAATTCAGCATAACCCCCTCCCCTGCCCATAACCCCCTCCCCAACGGCCACTTTCCTGTCAGAATAAATGGAAAAAGGCTCTTTCTCCTGCTTAGCTTCAGCATGGCTGGCTGGCTAACGAGGTGGGCCAGCAACCATCAGACCATTTTCTTCAACTCCCCCGCTGTGTGGCTGACTTTCCTCTAGGGTTGCCAATCTCCAGGTGGGACCTGGCGATCTCCCACTGTTACAATTGACCTCCAGATGACAGAGATCAGTTCCCCGGGAGAAAATGGTTGCTGTGGAGGGTAGACTCTATGACATTATACCCTGATGAGTCCTTCCGCACACACCCCAAATGCTGCCCTCCACAGGATCCACCCCCCCAAATCTCCAGGTATTTCCCTAATCAGAGTCGGCACCTGTACTTTCTCCTCTGTCAGTAAAAGGCCCTTTCCACACCTATGTTGGCCTTAGGGAGAAAACTCATTGGGCCCAGTCCTGATCAGGTTGCCAACTCCAGGTGGGCAATTCCTGGAGATTTGAGGGATGGAGCCTGGAGAGGGTGAGGTACAATGCCATAGACTCCACCCTCCAATCCAGCCATTCCCTGATGGGGAACCATTGTTGCCAATCTCCAGGTGGGGGCTGGAGATCACTCAAAATTACAACTGCTTTCTAGGAGGGATGGGGGAGGAGATGGAAAACTAAAGGTAGGTTGATGGTTGGCTGGGAGGGAGATCGGGTTGCCAACTCCAGGTTGGGAAATTCCTGGAGATTTGAGGGGTCGAACCTGGAGAGGGTGAGTGTTGAGGAGGGGTGGGACCTCAGACAGGTACAATGCCATAGACTCCACCCTCCAAACCAGCCACTCCCTCCTGGGGAACTACTGTTACCAATCTTGGAGGTGGGCTGGAGATCACTCAAAATTACTACTGCTCTTCAGGTAGCAAAGATCAGTTCCTCTGGAGAAAATGGTGGACTCTGTCATTATACCCTGCTGAGATTGCCACAGCTAATTGTCACTGAGTGCCCAAAGCCGGGGCACTCTCCCAGAGCCTTTTTCTAGAGCCCGTTGTATTTATTTCCACAATGGGCCTTATTCCTAGTTATATATATAAAGCTGACTTGGGGTGGCAACATTCCATGCACTCCCATTGGCTGTAAAATGCCCTCCCTCAGCCATTGGCCTGCCAGCCGCCACTCAAGAGTTCTCACGTGCCATTGGCCAGGTGCTGGGTCTGCTCCTCTTCCCTGCCCACTTCCCCTTCTCTGTCAGAATTCCTAGCAAATGGCTTTGTCTCTTGATGAAGATGCTTCTCCTGCTTGCCTCCTGTGTGGGACTTTTTCCACAATGGCTGTTGGTAGGTGTAACGAAATGGCAGTTACCTGTGTTTGTAGGATGGCTGCTGGGCTGCTGTCTGTGGTTGTTTGTTTAAAATGTTCCACCATAAGGTTTAATTGATCTGTAGTTCCAGAGAGGGGCCTGTAGGAGTATCACTCACTGGGTTGAATGGGCCTTCCTCATCTTCTGGAATACATTTCCCAGCTGCCTCAAGGCAGAAAAGGGCAGGAAAACAGGGCAGCATCAATATAGACTGCAGCCCATCCAGGGAGGAGGCCGTCTTCGTCCTACAGGAGGTTAGGAAAGGCTCCTGCTGCCTGTGCTGACCAGGCTGTCCAGGTCACATGCCAGAGACATGGGTGAACCCTTGGAGGCAGCAGAAATTCAGCCACTCCACAGTCGGGTGGACTGGGGAATGAATGGAAGTTTCCCTGCTCTCTTGGGCCAGAGAGAGAGGCTAGAGCAGAGAGCCAGAGGCTGGTGTGTAGGGAAAGAGGATGACATTTAATACCTGTGGGTTTATGCCCTGCTGGTTCATAGTGTGTGCTTACTCCTACGGTGTGTGTGCACCCCATAACCATGTAAATAGTTAGATTTTTTTTTTATTTGGGCTAATGATCTGTGCTGTGCTCTGACACTCTGCACAATAACAAGGGGGGGAGGGATTAGCCCAAGGAGGCAAGGAAAGGCCATACCCTTGGGTTGCCAACTTTCCAGGGATCCCCCCAAAATTGGGGATTCCATCTCCAAACACGGAGATTCAGCCACAGAGGTCTCACTGTCCCTCTAAAAAGGCAGTGATAATTTAGTGAGTCATGGCAGTGAATTTAAGGAGTGAAATACGCACACGGGACGAGGGTGGGAGGCAAACAGCTGAGTGGCAAACTGGAGCCTGTTTTGCCACAGTAGGCAACCAAGCTTGGTTCAGACAAAGGACGGAAACTCTTTGCAGGCCTTTGAGAGGAACTCATTGGGGCCAGTCCTGAGTCTAGGGTTGCCAGCTCAAGGTAGGGAGATTCCTGGAGATTTTCTGGAAGAGTCTATGGAAGCTAGGTTTTTTGGGGGGAGAGGCATCAGCTGAACAGAGTGCCATACACCCCACCTTCTTAAGGAGTTATTCTCTCCAGCAGGGGGGGAAGAGATCTGTTGTCTGGAGTTCAGTTGCGATACCTGGTGATCTTCAGGCTCCACCTGAAGGTTGGCTGCCCTAGAGGTAACAGTCAGTGCTTCAAAGCAGGTTCTGCTAGATCCAGGTTCTTGCTCTAGAAGCTGAGTAGGTGATTTTGGACCAGTCACAGACTTTCAGCCTAACCTACCTCACAGGGTTGTTGTGACCTCAGACAGGTACAATGCCATAGACTCCACCCTCCCAATCAGCCATTCCCTTCTGGGGAACCACTGTTCCCAATCTCAGGAGATGGGTGGAAATCACTCAGAATTACAACTGCTCTCCAGGAGGGAGGGGGGAGGAAATGCAAAGCTGAAATCAGAGGGGCAGATAATGACAGGTTGATGCTTGGCCGGGAAGGAGATAGGGTTGCCAACTCCAGGTTGGGAAATTCATGGAGATTTGGGGGGTGGAGCCTGGAGGGGGTGAGGTTTGAGGAGGGGTGGGACCTCAGACAGGTACAATGCCATAGACTCCACCCTCCAAACTAGCCATTTCCTCCTGGGTAACAGTTGTTGCCAATCTCCAGATGAGGGCTGGAGATCACTGAAAATTACAACTGCTCTTCAGGTAGCAGAGATCAGTTCCTCTGGAGAAAATGGTGGGCTCTGTGTCATTATACCCCGCTGAGGTCACCATAGCACATTGATGCCCAAGGCCTTGGCACTCTCTCAGAGCCTCTTCCTAGAGCTTGTTGTATTTATTTCCACAACGGGCCTTATTCCTAGTATATACATATATATAAAAAAGTAGCACAATATTATGGAGCACAAATCATGAAGGCATACACGATTTGTGGTGCATGCAGTAAACTTGGTAGTGCAGGAATACTGCCATGCACGATTTATACTGTGCCTATGAAGATAGAGCACTAGAATTGCTGCACTGGGAGTACTGTTTAAAGCTCTGGCTGCCCAGCCACAAAAAAAAAAAAAAAAAAGTATTGCACAGATGGAAAAAGTAAAAGGGGGGCAACCCTGAATTAATCAAGGGGTCGGAGCATCTTCTGTAAAAGGAAAGGTTTAGGGCTTTTCAGTTTAGAGAAAAGATTACTAGGCTGGGAGGCAGAAGATCTACCAGTTTCTAGATGGAGTAACTGGAGGAGCCTTGCCCCTCTGTCTTGCTGCTTGCAGCTTCTGGGGCATCAGTATTGTATAATCTGTAATGTATTACTTAATTCATATATTGTTTTTAGTAGTTTTTAATGTTATTTAAGAGACTATTATTGTGTTGGTGTTGATGTAAGCCACCCTGAGCCCTGTTTGCAGTGAAGGGCAGCCTAACAAATTGAGTTTGATAAATAATAAATAAGAAACAGGAAGCTGAACTAGATGTATCCATGGATTGATCTATTTGTACTCTTCTTATGTTCTTATTTAAGTGCAGAAATTGGTAAACAGTGCATATTACATTGTGGTACAGTATTATAATTTCATGAACTCAGCATGCTTTTGCAACATTTTGTTGTTGTTGTTGTTATTGTTCAGTTGCACAGTCAAGTCCAACTCTTCATGACCCCATAGACCACATCACACCAGGCCCTTCTGCTGTCCTCTGGAGTTTGCTCAATTTCATGTTTGTTGCATCGGTAACACTGTCTAACCATCTCATCCTTTGCCGTCCCCTTCTTTTATTACCTTCATAGAATCATAGAATGTTAGAGTTGGATGGGACATTGCAGGTCATCTAGTCCAACCCCCTGCACTCTGCAGGAGCATAGCCAAAAGATAGCCCTACAACATACCTGAAAGATGCTCATCCAGCTTCCACTTAAAGTCATCCAGTGAAGGAGCATCCACCACCTCCCAAGGCAGTCTGCTCAACCACTCTTACAGTTAGAAAGTTTCTCCTGATAGTTAGCCGGTAACGACTCCCTTGTAATTTCCACCCATTAGATCTAGTCTTGCAATCTGGAGCAAGAGAGAATAGATCTGCTCCATCTTCTACATGACAACCCTTCAAATATTTGAAGGCTGCAATCATGTCCCCTCTTAAGCCTTCTCTTTCCCAGGCTAAACATACCCAACTCTTTCAGTCTTTCCTCGTAAGACTTGGATTCCAACCCTCTCACCATCCTGGTTGCCCTCTTCTGGACACGCTCGAGCTTGTCAACATCCTTCCTAAAATGTGGTGCCCAAAGCTGGACACAGTACTCCAGGTGAGGCCCGACCATAGCAGAATAGAGCGGAACTACCTCGTGATCTGGACACAATGCTTCTGTTAATGCATCCTTCAATCTTTCCCAGCATCAAAGTCTTCTCCAGTGAGTGCTCCCTTCTCATTTGGTGGCCAAAGTATTTGCGCTTCAGCTTCAGTATCTGGCCTTCCAGGGAACAGTCAGGGTTGATTTCTTTTAGGATTGACTGTTTTGATTTCTTTACAGTCCAAGGGACTCTCAAGAGTCTTCTCCAGCACCATAATTCAAAATTCAAAAGCATCTATTCTTTGGCACTCGGGCTTCCTTATGGTCCAAATCTTGCAGCCATACATTACTACTGGGAATACCATCACTTTGACCATGTAGACTTTTCTTGGCAGTGTAATATCTCTGTGTTTTATTATGCTGTCAAGGTTTGCCATAGCTTTCCTCCCAAGGAGCAGGCATTTTTTAATTTAATGGCTGCAGTCACTGTCTACAGTGATCTTGGATCCCAGGAATGTGAATTTTGTCACTGCTTCCATGACTTCCCCTTTTATTTGCCAAGGAGAGATGGGGCCAAATGCCATGATCTTAGTGTTTGTTTGTTTTTAATGTTGCATTTCAGTCCACCTTTTGTGGTCTCCTCTTTCACAGTTAACAAGAAGCTCTTTAGGTCCTCTTCACTTTCTGCCATTAGAGTGGTATCATCTGCATATCTGAGGTTGATGATGTTTTTCCTGGCAATCTTAATTCCAGTTTGTGATTCATCCATGCTGGCATTTTGCATGATGCACTCTGCATATAAGTTAAATAAGCAGGGTGACAATATACATCCTTGCTGTACCCCTTTTCCTATTCTAAACCATTCAGTTGTTCCATGTCTGATTCTACTGACTTACAAAACACATGCATATTTTATGATTCATGGATTTATTTGTTCTTATTTATTTTTATTCATTTATACCTCGTTTCCCCCCCACATTGGGGACCCAAATCACCTTACATTGTTCTCATCTCTATCATTTTATCTTCACAACAGCCCTGTGAGGGAGGGTAAGGCTAAGGGCCAAACTAGACATTCATGTCTTAAAAGAACTGGGTCTGGGGATGGACCCAACACTTTAAAAACAGGAAGATGTAGGATGGCCCTGAGAGAGAGTGGCTGGACCCAGGTTACTCAGTGAGCTTCTATAGCAGAGTGGGATTTGAACCTGGGTCTCCTAAGTCCTAGGCTATGGTCACACACACTAAATAACCTACTTTCAATCCACTTTCAATGCACTTTCAAATTAGATTTTGCCAGTTCACACAGTAAAAATCCAGCTGGAAAGTGCATGGAAAGTGGATTATTTAGTGTGTGACTGCAGCCCTAGTCCAGCATTCTAACCACTATACCACATTGGCTCTCTTTTGAAAGCAAAATCCACAATTTTTCACAGACATCCCAAGCTCATGTATAGGACTGTCTAGGGCACCATGACACTTATTATTAAGTTTCCTGATACTCATTTGCTTATTTCCCAGATCATCCCTTTCCGAATGCTTAGAGCCATTTCTGGCTTTCCTCCACCTCAATTGATTGAGAGGTGCTTCAGAAGAGCCCAAGAGCCATTACCTTTGTCTCTGCAGGAAAGATCCATTTGGAAACAGTATCATAGGAAGATACTTGGCTTGGAACAACCCAGATTTGTTCATGATTGGCCCCAGCCTGCCATGACATCCATTTTGTGACTGACCCTTGCCCCCATGGTTGCTATTTTGTGTTGGTGCCCACTCATCCCAAACCCCATTCTCAACATTCCAAAAGGGTCACCAACATGGGGAAATGCAAGAAAATGTGGGAATTACTTTTCCAGTGCAGAATTTTTTTATGTAAGGGAAGTCAAAATAATTTTGAAGACTAATGAAATTTCTCAGGGGGTTTCCACACATCTCTGCTGGGTGTTTCCACATCTGTGATTCAAGATCAGGATAATTAATTTCCTACTACAGTGCAGCATCCATTACTTCTACTTAACTTTATACCACTTATCCATAATCAGAAAGATGGATAGTGTTTTAGCATTTACATTCATTAATTACACACTACCTAATCAAACCAGGAGAAATTCAGTTGATAGACTAACTCCTGTCAAGCATGAAAGGATCATAGGGTATTTGACTGCATTGTATGTATGAACAATGGACCATTGCTTCATCTAATCACCTTCCTGGTTCATGTTCCTGACAGCAGTCTGACAACTGTCTTAACATTTAATGGAGCTCAACAGCTGCTCATTGAAAGTCAGTTTTCTAGGGATCTTTCCAATGTTTTCTTGAACTGAATTGAAAGGACAAGAAAACTACAATTTCTAAAATCCTCTCAGGAAATGATGACCAAGGAATATAGGGACTATGTCACTGAAGGAAGACAGTGCTCTTAGACATCCCCCCCCTTTGAAGAGATACACTTTTTTATTAGTAGGGAAGAGGAGAAATGGTAGGGAGGGAGGTGCCCAGAAAGTCTCCTAGTTAAACTGGAATTCACGGAGGAGCAGAATAGGGTTGCCAGCTTTGGGTTGGGAAACACCTGGTGATTTGGGGGGTGGAGCCTCAGGAGGGCAGGTTTTAGGGCATAATGCCATAGAGTCCAACTTCCAAAGCAGCCATTTTCTCCAGGTGAACTGATCTCTGTCACCTGGAGATCACTTGCAATAGTGGGACATCTCCAGCTACCACCTGGAGGTTGGCAACCCTAGAGCAGAATGCAGTGCAGATTTACTTTTGAAACAAAAAAAATGGAAATGGGGAACCCACACTCATCCTTATAATTGTCCTACTACATTTAATTTCCACTGTCTTCAGCATAATGTAGCCAGTTGCTCAGGATCAAACTGCATGAGATGCCGGAGATTGGTGATCAGATTACGGTGTCGCCAACCACCAGTTGGCACCTGGCGATCTCCCGCTATTACAGTTGATCTCCAGAAGATCAAGATTAGTTCCCCTGGAGAAAATGGCTATTTTGGAGGGCATTTTCCATGGCATTATACCCTGCTGATGTCCCTTCCCTCTTTAACCCCCCCCTCCAGGATCCACCCCAAAATCTCCAGGTATTTCCCACTCTAGAGCTGGCAACCCTGTGAGATCACCCACCCTGAAATTTAGTTACAAAAAGCAGCCCCGGAAAGGGAGGATTAATCACACCATTTTCCTGATCTAAAATCCCCACTGACTGCTTTTAGTTGCAATAAAGAAAGTAGCAGAAATAGCAGTCTGGGAGGGGGATATTTTTAATCAGAGAAGTTGTGCAGAAGAGAAAATCTTCCCCTCCCCCCGGCCTTTCCTCCTGTACAGCAGTTTTAAACAGAGTCATGTATTCAGTCTCCCACCTGCTGGGTTTTCCCTGGATTCACTGTGTGGATTCCCAGACTTGCTTTGGTACAGTCCTTCCATAAAGAAAGGACAAGTTTGATGAGACTGTGGACAGGAAGTGGATTTCTGTACTTCCTGCCCACATTCAACATGATTCCCTTCTCTCATTGTTGGTGGACTTTTTGCCTGGAGGGGTAGTTTATATTTTGCTACTGTGTCCTAACCCTAAATGTTATACTGATTAAAAAGGAAACCTGCCATGAAGTCTGCTGGGGGCAGGGGGGAGAGAAGTATGAGAAGAACCGCCATATATAAGCCCTGTTAACTTTGTGAATGCTTTTGCGTTTGTAGGGGCAATGTTGCCAAACTGAGTAATCTCCTGCTTGTGGAAATGGCTCCAGTGACCCTTTCTCTCTTGACTGATATAACAACATAAGAGAAGCCAATGTTGGATGAGGCCAGTGGTCCATCCAGTCCAACACTCTTTCACACAGTGGCCAAAAATACCAATTTCATATACCAATTTTAAATACCATTTCATATAACAAACAGGACCTCACATCAAGCAGCAGAGCTGGGTAAGCAGAGGGACTGTTGGAAGATAGTGCCAACTGTTGAAAGTTTCAGCGGTTCATTTGTGGAGGAGGCTGCATGCCATTTGAGGGCCAAGGAATCCCTATAAATAGCTTGCATCCATAACGCTCCAAAGATGCAAAGCAATGAGAGGTGTGCCACCAAATTGCTGTTTTATTATATTATACTTGCATGTTGGAAGCTGACAATTTTGATGATTTGATCAACTCCTTTATTGGAATTCCAGCCAAGTTGACTCAGCTCTTTGTCTTCCCGAGGGTGATAAATTGAGTTTTGCAGAGTTTACTGTGGGTGGATCTTTTAACAGACAACTTTATATGAAAGAGAGAAAATTCTTGTGCTCCATAATGATATTACTTGGCAAAGCTTTAATTCCTTCCCTCCCTCCCTTCTTTTTCATGGCAGAAGGGAAAAGATGTGTAGGTGTTGCTTTTACGTGATGCCCTGCATGGCTGCACATCACAAATACTGGCTAAGCCCACTTTAAAAAAATGTTGTGAAGGCCCAGTATGGTTTTTAAGCTGGATCATGTGATGCTTGAACCTGACCAGGTCTAGGGTTGTCAGCTCTTACCTGGCTGCTGGCAGGGGGTCTTTATCCCAGTCCAGGAGACCACAGAGTTTTCCCTCAAATGATAGAGCGTCCTCCCACAACGTGCCCTGTGTGATGATGTAACCTCCAGGTGATGTCATTGAGGCATGTTGGCTCGAACGCAGCACTTTGGGGGCAATGGATCAGGGGCCCTGAAAGTGGACAACCCCCTGCCTCCCCGAGGGAAGGGCAAGCCTAACCAGTCTCATACTGGGTGGCCAGTTGCCTGTGAACACACTGTAGGCTGCCTTGAGCTCCCTGGAAGGAAGGTGGGACATCAATTTTATAAATCTATGCATTGACTTAGAAAGGATAAGTGAATAACATGGAAAGAGGGGTCAATTAGGTCCAAGAAGATTCCTTAGGAGAAGGTAAGGATTAGATACTTCCTCTACCAGCCCATAGCCTCAAGCTGTTTTGCTTCCCACCTCCACTGCCACACAATGTGACTTCCCCTCTTTTAAAAATGCATGGGAACTCATCAGGGATTCAGCAGCATCTGGTCATGTCCTTAGTGAGCCATCATATATGTCTGAGTTTTAGACTGGTGAGGCACAAGTTGTGCAGGTTTGCCGCAACTCAACACATGAAACTGCTCTTAGTGGTACAGTGTATGACCTTAAATCTGAGGTTGAAATGATCCCTACCTGTTTAGGTACTGACAGAATAGAGATTTAACATTAAAGCCGATAAAACCCTCACTGTGAAAACTGTCAGATGTGATGTGGTACCATAAAATCCCTTTTAAACTTAGAAGAATTTGAGTTTTACTGGGGCACTGCAATTGTTTTATCTTCTAAGTATGTGGGAAATCCCTTTTTCATCTTTAATAGAAAAAGAACCAGACAGGGAGAGAGAAATGGAGAAGAAGGGGGGGGGAGATGCAGATATCTCCCTTCTTGGGAGATGTAGCGTGGACAAAACAATATTGCACATTCCATTCCATACTGGTTTTGTAGTTTTACTGCAGAGTTAAGTTCTGTATTGTTCCCATGTTCTACTATGAATTTTTGTGAACTTTGTATAAAGGTGCACGCGATATGCATCTTGTTATATATCAGACAGCTGCTGAACAGCTTTGCAGCTGAGCAGGAGCTGTATTGTTGGAGTTTCGTTGCCTTCTGCCATGTGGGAGTTTTTAGGGTTACCAACTTCCAGGTGGTGGCTGGAGATCTCCTGCTATTGCAAGTGATCTCTGGGTGACAGAGGTCAGTTCACCTGGAGAAAATGGCCACTTTGGAAGGTGGACTCTATGGTACTATACCCCACTTAATTTCCTTCCTTCCCCAAAAACTGCCATCCTCTGGCTCTACCACCAAAATTTCCAGGTATTTCCCAACCCAGAGTTGGCAACACAAGCACTTTTGCATCTGCACCATAGGTAAAACTGAATCTCCACCAGAGTGTTGTATGGTTGGGTCATGTAATTAAAAGATGAAGGGAGGAGAGGATGCCAATAAAGCTCTGCTTAAAAAACACATGCACAGAATAATCTACATAGCATGGACTTAAATGTACACCAAATGGTAATAATTTAAAATACACAAAGTATTTATTTATACTCTCTGGATGACTGGTTTGCTCAGTCTTTATTTACACAATTGGCCACTAAGCAGCATACAGGAATGAAATGCTTCCCATTGAGCTGTGTGAGAACATGCATGTGTGAAATTTTGTTTGAATATGCAGAAAGTAACCCAAAAGACAAACTGCTCGGGAACAGACAAACTGCTCACCAAGGAATTTGCATTTTTCTCACAACTGGAGAGCAGAACACAAAGACAAACTCGAGACTAGTCAAGTACCCTTAATTACTTCCATAGTTGTTCCATACTGCTAATATGTGTCCAAGTATACATGCAGTAAACCTTCCCCTGTCCTGGAAAAAAGAGACATAAAATGAAAGAAAAGAAAAGAAAAGAAAAGAAAAGAAAAGAAAAGAAAAGAAAAGAAAAGAAAAGAAAAGCCTATTCTTTAGCATGGACAATTGACATGAAAAAAGCAGATTCCAGGGACAATATTAAATTAATGAAATAGCCAGTTGGGGGCCACTGCAAATTTCAACCACTGCTGTCGATGCTTATTTGCATGTCTGCACTACTGCGTGAAATACTTCCCTCCTTTTATCTTTTCTTATCCATTGTCATTTGCTTTGAAGTCTATCATTTAAAAATAAGCCATGGAGTTAGACCCTTTCCAGCCTAATATCCTATCAATAGAGCTATTAAGATTTAGGTACATTTTGTGGAGCATTCTTAGTTCATAATCACAGCACACATCTTAATAGCTCCACCGGGGCTCTCTTACAAATGCCTAGAAAGCCACGTGTGTTCTGTATATTAGAGAAGCAGAAGAGAGCTGGGTTTTGTATATCTTTTTCTTCGTGTTTCTAGTATTTTGAAATGCACTGTAATGATGCCTCAGGGAGATTGTGGATATGCATTTTTTTTACTTTATTGATCTCTATTCCACATTTATTATTATTGCTTTTGTAATTTACGTATAGAGCGCCTGGCATTTTTATACTCAGGGATTCTATTCAAGTACTTTCTCTGCACAAATTGTTTGAGAAATGAAAAGTGCACGACTGGGAATAAAAGTTGCTCCTGATAAATTTAGGAACTTTTTCTTGCCTCCTGGTCTTCCAACAACAAGTATCCACTGTCCACCCCCATATCAGTAATTCACAGACTCTGAGCCAAGGCACACGACAGTGCTGTGAGAGGCGTTTGAATGAGCCACAAGTAGCTAATGAATTAAATAAGTGAAGACTCCAGAGAGCCCAAAGAATCCACTCTCAGGGGAGGCTGTTTACTGTGTCACTGAGTGATTCTGATCCTGTCAGCTTTCAAACAGCTTCTGCTGGAGATGAGAATGATCGGTTCGTTCAATTACTCCTGATGCACCGAGACAGTAGAGTGACCTGCCTTCAGAAGAGGCACATGCAGTACAGTTTGGGCCACCGTTTCCCAGGCATTTGATAACTGAGGCAGATTTTATTTTCTGAATTAATACTGGAGGCACTCTTACACCTAAAAAGGTTTAGTGTGTACTACTTGTATTCAGATGAGCCCCTTAGAGTTTTCCACATTGCTATCCTGGAAGGATCTCCTGACTGAAAAGAGGCATGCCCAGAATGTACAGGGAAGCAACTTGGACCCGTCTCTGAGGATACATCCATCTGTTGCATTTTAGCAGTATATGTGCTTAAATGCTCCAGTCACACCCAGTGCAGAGAGCAGTACATCATAGAGAGATGCAATGGACAGCCTCTTCCACGAGTGAATGTTTTGGCCTTTACATTTTCAGAAATGTTATCATGGCACATTTAACAAATCTTTGTCGAGGCATGGCAATTTGTGAACTAGTAAAGACGGCGGGGGGGGGGCAAGCTAGATACTATTTTTGTCATGTTTCTGGTCAGGGACCTGTCTGAGCTTGGGAGTATGGTGCAGGTGGAGACAGGGCTTCAGGTTTCATTCCTGCACCAATTTCCCAACACAAACCAGCCATTGGGGGTAGGGTCTGTTTGCCTCATTGTGGGTCTACATGTGCACTGACTGCAGCACATAAAGCCTCACAGTGGAGCATGCATGACCCCTGTGGCTGTTTGGTTTGGGGAAATGCAGAGGGAAGGCTGAAACTCTCCTCCCCTTGCACTGTGCTCCCAATCCAAGTCAGGCCTTGGTTTGCTTGGGAACTTTAGTTCCCAGACATCGTGTCTCTAAAAAAGAACACAATTGAGTCAGGGTTCCCCTGGCCTGACTCACGTCAAAGGTAATGCGTAGTTTGGCCCTTAAGGAATTACTGACCCAAGCAGATCACAATGGCCATACGATCTAGCATGTTGCAGTGGGCAGGGGATTTCTGGAATTGTGTCGTTACACTTCATTGAGTAAAGAAAAAAAGATGAAACAGCGTAATCAAGCCCTGGCTGCAAAGGGCCTGATTATATAATATTTGAGTCAGAGCAGATTGGATAATTTTCCAATTAGATGTCCTCACTACGTCCGAACTGTGAAATATCGGTAAGTATAGAGCTGTCTGTTAAAGAGGCTGGAACTTGCTATGCTTCATTTGAGTTAACATCAGCTTTGGATTAATTTGCATTAGGAACAAAAAAAACCACATACAATCTTCTTAGGGAAAAATATATAATGTGTGTAGGCATTGCTGGAAGCTGGTAACATAGGCTTGCTGTTAATCTGCCATTTTTAATTTAGCATTTATGACATGATGCGTAGTTGAACCTTTATTCTAGTGTAACGATCTGGTCATTCTGGTATTTCATAATAGCAAAGTAAGTCGTGTGGCTACCTGAAAGACTTAACACATTTATTATGGCATGATTTTATGAGGTTGAGTCCACTTTATCAGATGTATGAAGTCTTACACTCAATCAGCAGAGAGATTTATACCAAGGGCTACAAACAGAAACAGACCAGAAGGCCCAGTTTCCCAGAACAGGCTATTTTACAGTACACTGCAGCCCACGAATGAAAATGAGACCCATTCAAAATGAGACCCATTTCATTCCAAATATAACCAAAACAAAGTAGGATGAATCTGAATAGTGTACATAAACCTATATGGGAAAAGAACAAAGTGACTCCAGTGGCACCTTTAAGACCAGCATCTTGGCGTTGAGTGGGCCCTTCTAACGTCTGCCACCCCATCCTCTTTTTTTTTTTTTCTCCTGTAAGTCATCCTTGAGGTGATTTTGTTTCAGTTTCTCTGAAGAACCATGCTTTGCACATGAAAGCTTACACTTTGAATAAAACTTTGTTGGTCTTCAAGGTGCCACTGGACTCAAACTTTGTTCGGCTGCTTTAGAGCAAGACAGCTGCCCACCTGCATTTTTCTACATGGAAAAGGTTAGTTTATCAGTGCAATGCTAAGAACACTTTCCTGAGAGTAAGCCCCAATGGATAGACTTGTGTAAGATTCTGAATAGCACTGCTTAGGATTGCTCTCTTTGTAATGTTCTGACCATCCAAGTCCTTATTCTGCTACTTTCTGAATGTATCAAATCTATGTATACATTTCAGCTCAGCTGCTTCTCACTGGAGTCTCCCTTTGAAACTCTTCTCTGAAATGTTGCAGTCTCTAACTGGGCAATCCTAAGAACACTTTCCTGGGAGTAAGCCCCGTTCAACAAATCTGAGTAGGATTTTAAGTAGACTTGCTAAGGGGGGTACTGTTAGTCTATTAGTGAAAGTTCAGGGAAACTGAAAAGCCGCTGGTCTGGTTTCTGGGTATTTCCATTTTTAGTATCTGATGGTTCACTTTCATAGAGACAGTGCTGTGTGGTCAGTGTTGGTGGCCAAAGGGCACTTTTGGCACAAGAGAGCCCACTGGAGGATGTGTGGTTGATCAGCCTTTGACAGCTGACAGAAATGTTCAAAATGGATGAATAAAAGATTGCTTTGTCATGTGATGGTATCATTTGAATGGCATCCCGGTTTGTTGTAGGGACTAGTCCTTGGGCTTGTATTTCTATTGGATGGTCTATCGTTGTTTGTGAGTTATTGTTTCATGTTAGGAGGCTGTCTATAAACAATCAAGGACTGGCTTTTTCCTCAAGGCTTGTGACAGTGAAGCATAATTTCCCTGGAGGGATTGTAGATACCCAACAATATGCTGGAGAAGTTTTAACTATGAGCTGTAGATGGCATTTTATGGCTGTCCCTGTTGGGCTATGCTGTAGAAAATGACTCCAGAGTCTAGCCTTGTCAATCTCTTTCTTAATCTCCTCAAGCAAGAGCTATCGTTTTAGGAATAACTGGTATAAAAAGAAATGAAATGAATGTGTGTGTTAACTAAAACAACTAACTCTCCCAACTCAATAAATTTATAAACATTTAAATGTATTTTATCCTATTTTATTCATCATACAAAATTGTTGATTCCATTATTTATTTATTTACATTACTTATAGTTAACTTCAATCAATTTGGATTCTCCTGTTGATTCAGAGTGCCGCAATTCTGTTATTATCATCAGGAAAACTCCCATTATGCAGGCAGGCCATTACTGCCCATCAGTTTCCAGGTTTAATTCAAGATACTGGCTATCACATTTAGATTTAGATCCTTTCCAGTCTGTTTTTAGGCCTGGTTATGGGACTGAAACAGCCAGTTGGATGACATGTGCCTGGAGATGGACAGAGGAAATGCAACTCAGCTGATTATCCTGGGTACATCAGCAGACTTTGATATCATCAGTCATAGTATCCTTCTGGACCACTTTTCCAGGCTGGTATTAGGAGGCAGCATTTTGTGGTGGTTCTGGTTGTACTTGGAGGGTAGATTTCAGAAGGAGGTACTGGGTGATTGCTACTCAGTCCCTGGACATTTGACCTGCAAAGTCTCACAAGGTTCCATCTTGTTCCTTATGCTGTTTAACATCTACATGAAACTGCTGGGTGAGGTCATCTGAAGATCTGCCCTGGGCCATCATCAATATGTGGATGACATTCAGCTCTGTCTTGCACTTCCAGCTGATCCCAGGGAGGTTGTAGAAACTCTGAACCAGTGCCTGGAGTGAGTTTTGGACTAGACACTGGCTAAGGCTGAAACATAATCCCAACAAGTTGGAAATGAAACTGGTGAGTGGAAGGTCTGAACCAGGATTTAAGGCATCACTCATTCAGGATGAAGTTATACTGCTCTTGAACAAACAGGTCCTTAATCTGGGGCTGGTTGCTGTATACACAGGTGGTAATTGTAGCCAGGAATGCCTTATACCAGCTTTGACTGGGAAACCAGCTGCAGCCTTTCCTAGGCAGAAAAGATGTGGCAGTTGTGATGCATGTTCTGGTTACATCTAGATTAGATTACTGCTGTTATGGAGGACTGCCCTTGAAAAAATGTTCAACAAGTTAAATTGCTGCAAAATATCGCAGCCAGGATGTTGACTGGAGTGAGTCCAAGGGACCATATTATTAATCTTTACTTTATTTTTATCCTGACCTCCACATGAGGCTCAGGGTGGGTTACAAAGTCACAAAATCTCAAGAACAATAGTTAAAACAATTAAAACAGTATTTTAAAACAATAATAGAAACAGCAATCAAGGTTTATGTTGTTATGTTCAGTTTAGGGTGATCATAGAGTCAGCGATTTCAGTAGGGGAGACCAAAGATGGATTTTGGATGTCTGCCACCTCAGCCTGCAGTCATGGCTCATCTACATGGATTCCCAATCTTTCCAGGCACAATTCAAGGTGCTGGTGTTGACCTTTAAAGCTCTAAATGGTTTGGGATCAACATACCTAAAAGATCACCCACTCCTTTATAAACCTACCCAACAATTACAGTTGTTTTCTGAGGGCCTACTTCAGGTGCCCCCACCTTCTGAGATTCGATAGGTGTTTGGTTGTGGCACCAAAACTCTGGAACAGTTTCCCCAGGGAGACTTGCCTGTCCCCTTCTGTTGCCATCTTCTACCAGTGGGTGAAGCCTTTATGTTTGTTTACCATTCGCTGAATGATCCCTCCTTCCTGCCCGATGTTTTGATTTTTATTTTTGTCTATATTTTAGCTATAATTTTAATGATGCATTTTTTGTTGGTTTAAATTGTTTTTAAGATGTGATATTATGTATGTTTTAATCTGTGACCCACCTTGATGGCCCTTTTGAGGACAGAAGGGCAGTGTATAATTTTTGTAAAATAAAGAAATCAATGAAAGCCCTTCACAAACTGCAGGATCACCTCTCCCCCTGTGCTGCACCATGGCAGTTTCACTCATCTGAACAGGGCCTTCTGCAGGTGCCACCCTGCAAATGAACAAAATCAACAACTGCCTGTACATGTGTACTCTGCTGTGGTTCCCACCTTATGGATTAGCCTGCCTGATGAAGTTAAGAAGGCTGCCACTCTCCAGTCATTAGGGTTGCTAGGTCCTGGGGGGGGGGGTGTTGCCCAGTCAATGGGCCCGTTACCTGCTGGCCCAGATTGGGCCGGCAGGGGGAACCCCACCCCCAAGGTGCCAGGACAGTGACAACATGCCCTGTGTGATGATGTCACTTGGAGGTCACGTCATCACGCCGGGCATGTTGTGGTGGGGATGCTCTATCATCCGAGGGAAAACTCTTTTTCCTTGAATGATAGTGGCCTTGCCCCCAACATGCCCAACACGACGACTCCCCCACTGCAGCTACAGGTAGCAACCTAGCAACCCTACCTGTCATTCTTTATGCAAGATTATGCAAAACTGAATTATTCAGGAGCAGGGCCAGCCCCAGCTTATTTTGCACCCTAGGCGAGGATACCTTCTGGTGCCCCCCCCCATGCCTCCCCAATCTGAAACTGGCAACCCTAATTCCCCACCGTGGCATGGCTGACGCAGCAAGGGGGGGGGTCTAAGGGGGCAGTGTCAGTTTGCAAAGCCCCTCTTCACTGAAGCCAGGAGGAAGGCACAACATGAGAGTGGGGGGGGGGAGGTCTCGCCCAGCATTGCAAATGCAGAGACAAAACCTCACTGGGAGGGGAGCCGTGGGGCGACACAATGTTCCCTCTAAGCTGTAGAGTCCTGTGAGCAAAAATTCTACTTTGTGAGCTGCTGGCATTAAAGTTGTGAGCAAGCAATTTGCCTGCTGCATTGATTAGTTTGTTCTGGAGCCATCCCTTCCTGAGCTGAGACAGAAATGTGTGAGCTGGAGGCTAAAAAACTGTTGAGCTAGCTCACACCCAGCTTAGAGGGAACACTGGAGGGGCGCTGCGCTCATTGCCTCCCTGGGGCACGCAAAAGGCTTGAGCTGGAGGGGACTGTCCGGCACCTCCTGTCATTTCCTTGCCCCCACCCCCGGCTGCCCACTCACTGGAGTTCCCCCCCGACCAGCAGGAGGGCAACTCCCCCTAACAGCAGCCGCAGACAGCACTGGGCTGTGCTCATCACTGGAGACTCTCCGGAATGCAGAACCTGCGGGGCATGCGGAGGAGCTTGCGCAGAGCTCCGGCCTCACCCGCCCCTCCCATCACCTGTTGCAGCCGAGCAACATGGAATGATTGCTTTGCCCGTGGAGAGCGTTGCGGAGTCAGCCTGAAAGTCTTTCCCATGCCCTGGGAGACGCGCACTGAATGCACCTCAATTGGGTTGGTTTGCTGGTGGCAGCGGGTGCTGGGAAAGCACTCCTCTGGGCCAGGGTCCAAACCCTGTACTGAGAGAGTTGCCAAGTCCTGGCAACTCCTGGAGATTTTAATTTGTATATATTTAATTATCCCCAGCAGGGACCCAAAGTGGCTTGCCTCCATCGTCTGAGAGGATGCTGTGCAAGGGTCCGCCCATCAGCTGTTAGGCTGAAATGGCTGGCAGCCATTTCATTGGTTCATTTTGGGTACCTATCCATTTTGAGTACCATATTGGGTACCTATCATTAAACACATGAGTTTCCTTAAAATAAATGCAATCATTTATGAAAGAGAGAGATTAAAAACAAACCATTTTTCCCCCCAGACAAGTTTGGCAGATGAGTGGCAATGCGGTTCAACTTTAGCAGTATTAATAAGCTGATCCAGCAGAGACTGACATGGAAATAACTTTTGCACAGTTCATTGGGACTTCCTCCCAATTAAGGGCAGCTTAAGAGTCAATGGATTCTGTTTCTGCAACAGTTGTGCACCTTTATGCAGGCTTCTGCACCTGTCCTTTGACAGCTTGATCTTCAGACAATGACACTTTAACCTTCATTGCTGGAAAAGTTGCACCTGTTCTATTTTTATACCACCCTTCCTCCAAGGAGCAGCACATATGACTCTTCTCTCCTCATTTCATCCTCTCAACAGCCATGTGAAGTAAGTTAGGCAAGAGAGAGAGAGAGAGAGTAATTACCTCCCCACACACCCTCAAGTTTCAGAACAGAGTGGGAACCTGAACCTCTTGTCTTCTAGTGTAATGTGCTAACCCTCTCAGCACAGTGCTTCATATTGGTTGCTGCAGATTCTACTGCTGTTCAAGGCACAAGAGCAGGCTGGGCCACTTCTTTCCCAGTCAGTTGGCAACCTCAGTTCCTGCTCTGATTGTTTTGCCAACACTTTTTCGATGGTATCAACTCTCACATGAATAATTCACTGGGGTCCAGATAGTAAGATCACACATGTCATTGCTGCACCAGGGTAATTTCCTTCTCCTCTTTAAATCAGTTATCAGAGTCTGAGGTGGAAGGTGACAGGACTCCAAAAGACTCAACAGATGGGTACTACTCATTGTCAGTTGCCTAATCTTAGTAATTTACATTAAAATCCAGCATTTATCCTTGTCTTACTGAAAAGGCAACTCAGAAGAAGCCTCACTAATTTTTCAATTGCACTCTGGATTAAATTACCCTCTCCAGTATCCTTGGAAGGATATTATTACCATATATTGGCAATTGAAATCCTCAGATCAAATTTGCTTCTTTATCCTCCACTCCCCTTTTTGGAAATATCAAATCATTATGTTTTTAATTTGTTTTTTTCACTGTTGTTTGTTCCTCACACTGTGATCTGGTGGTTAGGATGTTGGATTTTGTCTGAGCTTCAAATCACTGAGTCAGTAGTGGGGAATCTACAAGTTCTCATGGAAGGCATCTCATTCCTTCACCACCCTCTGTAATTTGTCTTCAAGTTTTTTCCTTCCTTCTACCTGAAAGCCCCTACAACTCTCACCTTTCCCTCTTCCTAGCCACATACCTTTTTTTACTCTTCCCCCAGGACTATCTCCCTTTCCTCAAATTTTTCTGCGTCTTTCTTTACCTCCCTCTGACTTTTTACTTTTTTCTGCCCCTCCCTCTATTGGACACTAAGCCATGGAGGCTTCAGCAATTTTGCTTCAAGTTGTCTATCAATGGCCAAAATGGCTGCCAAGAATTCATGGCATAGTCTATCTCAGCAAACATTATTTTCTAGATGTGGCAGACATGGTTTTTGGTTTGGGTAGGGTTTTTTATTATTTTTATTTTAGAAAAATCCCCCCTTTTGTACCCAGCCCTACTGTGTGGCTTTCTTGATCTGCACTCAGAATTAAATATATAGATGTATCTCCTCTTGTTCCTCTAAAGTTGAGTACTCTGCACAATTAGTGACAAATGAACAAACATATATTTGAAAGAGCTTAAATGAAAGTGATTTAACATTAAATACAGATTAAATCCAGGGAAACAAACAGAAATTCACTTACTACCAGAACAGCAGTACAGGCATTTTCAAGTAAGACTGTGGATTGTGCCTGGAAATATTTGACAGAAGCTAATGATCCATCATCATAAGCAAGAGGGTGTTAGAAATTGCTATGAAGCACATCATTTTTTGATTAATTTCTTTTTTTAGATTTTTTGAGAGTTTTTTTCCCAAATGTGTATGAATTCCAAGTCTCTCTCCCTCTCTCTCTCTCTCTCTCTCTTGCCAATTTAAATGGGAAGCTAATGGCTTGTGACCATGTAATGAGTTGTAATATTTAATTCAGAATCTTTGCTCCCAACCACACTTCGAAGTTTTGATATATCCGTGTTCTGCATACACTGCTGGAGAATGCCTTGTGATTAGCTTGGACCCATTTTTTTTAAAAAAATAACCTGAACCGATGACAGTGCCATTTGTTACTAGGATTGGACCAGATTACCCATAAACTATGTTCTTGCTATGTACATGTGTATGCCTCATGGATAAAACCGGCTACTGCAACTTGAGCTTCTGCTGTGCTCAGAGTTGTTAATGTGAGCTTAAACTGAGATCCTCCCCTTGCTATGAACTAGGCATGTCTGAAAAATTCACAGTGTGCTAAATTTCTCCCTGAATTTTGGAATTCCAATTTACCTTTTCTTATTTCCAAAGCTGAAATGGTGCACTAGGTATCCAGTATTGTTTCATTTTGCATTTTCAAAAAAATTGTAACATTTGCTGTAGCTTTCAATTCCAAAACACAAGAAATGCTGATATAATTTTATATGTGATGACTTCAAGATTTGTTTTTTTGTACAATGTTGTACCAATGTATGGAAACACATGGGCACATCATTAAAACACAAAAGAATCTTGATGTGACTATGTGTACAATCGTGCATAAGCATATCATATCATTAATAATGCAAATGATCCAAAGTTCTCTGACTATATTTTTAGTTCCATTGTCTTTTGAAGAGCTCAGGGTGGCATGCATGCTTTTCTTCTGCTCAGTTTCATCTTTATAACAACCCTGGTGGAGAGAGAACAGCTATCCCAAAGGTACCCAGAAAGTTTCACAGCTTTTAGTCTGACACTTTAAACACAACAGGACACTAGAACTTAAAGCTGCAGTAATCAGCACATTATCTGGTTCCAGAATTAATTGTAGAAGATGTCTTTTTAAACCAGAATTATGGAAGATTGGAATATAATAGATTGAATTTCCAGAGCAACATTAAAAGACATGGGAAAATCTTTTATCTCTGTCTCAAATAGACTTTAAAGTGGTTTTACTTCTCCATTCTACCTCGAAAGTTACTATGCACTCTGGTGTGGGATGTAGGCCTCAGATACTCCTAGATAAATATTTATGGTGTCATCTTCAGATTCAACAATCTATGGTGGCAAACAGCTACAATGAGTAAATCCCATTGGGAATGAGCTGCTGTCATATATGAGCTGCAAAGCCCAAATCTGTTTACTGAGAAATAATTCCTACTTTGACAAATGGAATCTACTTCCTGGGAAATATGCATAAACTCACAGTTCAGCCATGAAGCTAACTTTGGGTTGCCAGGTCTGAATACCTGAAGACTTTGGGGGTGGGTTCAGGAGAGGGTGGGGTTTGGGGAGGGGGCAGAACTCAGCATGGCACAATTCCACAGAGACCACCTTTCAAAGCAGCCATTTTCTCCAGGGGAGCTGATCTCTGACAGCTGGAGATGAGTTGTAAAAGTGGGAGATTCCCTGGCCCCACTTGGAAGTTGGCAACCCTAATTACTGACTACATGATTTCAGGCCAATGTTCTTTCTCAGTCTCAGAATTGTTACAAGAATGAAATAGAGGAGAGAGGAAAAAACTATATGCACCACCCTGAACTTGTGGAGGAAGGGTAGGAGATCTCAGATGTGATATAAGCCTTATCCTTTAGAGTTTGATCAGATGTTTTCATAGATGTACATGGATCAATAGGGGTTGTCACCTCGAGTCTAGGGACTCTCTAAATACCCAATGGTAGCAATAGCTACTCATACCTGTTCCCTTCCTAGTTTGTTTTTTTTATCTGAGACCCTTCCACATCTGGAGACCTGCTGCTTGCCACAAAGGGAGGAGAGTGGGAGATGACAGGACCAGGAAGGAAATGGCTGGGAAAAGACCCAGCGGTCATTTCCACTTGGACTGGAGATTTAAACTTTATGGTAGTATGTCATTAGGGATGGAATTGACCCAAATTGTGCCTTGATGGGCTATCCCCCAACCGCCAATCATATAAGTCACACATAGATTCCCTAACTGTACCCTGCAAAAAATGCCCATTTTTTTTCTTTTTTTAAATTGTAATGAGTTTCTTTTAGCCGAATTTTCTCCATATCTTGTTGTTGGTTTTGAAGATTATGTATCCATGTATGTTTTTAGACTATGATATATACAATGTTATGTCATTTATGTAAATGATAATGTATTGATGCACAGATATTGTTGAAAACATGTTCTTTTTAAGGAGAAAATTCAGAGTAAGAAAACAGAAAATTGTGTGTAAATAAAGAGGCAAAAGATGGAGTCATTTAAGAGAGAAATAATCCCATCCCTAGCGACAGCCCATCCATACTTGTAAATTTTCACTGGACACTGCAGTCATCAAGCAATGCACACAAATGCATGAAGCAGGTCTAGATTTCCACTGGCCAGAGTCCCTGAAAATCTTACACAAACCTTCTCACCCGGGCCTCACTTGCAAGAGTAACATTCATTATTGCAATGCTGGGCAGAAATCAATAACAGGTTAAAGGGAACAAAGGCTTTAATTATTCATAATAATAAATGCCGATAATTGCTTCTGGCTAGAAAATGAAAGGGGAGAAGGAGCTGGTGGTTGAAGTAGATTCTAGATTGATTGAAACAATGTAGTAGTTTTCCTTCACAAACAAAACCTGAACATGGGGAGGAAAGGGGGAAGTAAGGCAAATGGATGTTGTTTAGAGAAATCTGTAACTTTCTTTGCTGGGAATAATGAAGAAGTGCCAATTTAGTGGTGAATAACTCCCACTTGCCTTGCAGACATTTACAGATATATGACTTCTGGATGCTTATTGTTTTTATGGGTTGTAACATGGTGTGCATAACACTCGCTAGAAATGATGTTGATTATGCTGCTATATTTGCAAACATCATGATTTTATGCACAGTCTTACTTTATTTTACAAGGCTTTTAGCGTGCCTGTCTTCCTAAAGAAACCCAAGGAGAATGACAAAAACTCCAAAACTGCAGCAAATAACAAAGAGTAACCAGACTCAAACTTGGTTTCAAGGTCCCACTAGCCAACCTTCTATTCAACTAAGCAATGAGTCACTTTTAAGTGCAACATGAAGTAATGAAGCCAATTTATAGCATTCAAGTCTCCTTAAAACAACTCTGCCTTGCAGATTTTTCTGAATGCCAGGAAAACTGGGGCAAAACAAATAGTCTCTGGAAATTTAAGAAGAGGTTGGCTGATAAAAGTGTCCAACATAGGGTAGTGTTTGTTCACACCACTTGGAAAGATTGACTAGCAAGAAGGCCCTACAGAGAGGAACATTTGGATTGCACAGGTTTGTATTGGGAGACATAGGGCCATGAAGGGCTTTGAACTGACCCTGGAAACAAACAGGAAACCACTTAAAGGCACAGATATTATATGGGCATGACGCTAGGTTTGCCAACTCTTGAGTTGAGAAATTTCTGGAGATTTGGAGTGGAGCCTGGAGAAGGAGGAGTCTGCAGGGCAGTTGGTCTCTGTAGTCTGTAGTTGAGTTGCAATTTCAGGAGAGCTCCAGTCCCCACCATGGCCATTCATTCCAGTCAAAAGCTGAATGTTTGAAGGACAGTCCCATTTAGAATGCATCACAGTCATCCAGTCTCAAGGTTACTGTGGCATGGATCAATGAAGCTAGGTCACAGGAGCCCAAGAAAGAAGGGGGCTAATGCACAATATGTGGCTGGGGTGGGGGGCTCCAGGACACTTCTGGCATGCTTGCAGAGCATGCACACTGCGATGAGGTTACCCAGAAGTGACATCATCACACTGGGCGCCTTGTTCGGGGGACACTCTAGTATTTGAGTAAAAACTCTATGGTCACCATAGAGTTTTTACCCTAATGCTAGAGCATTTCCCTGAACAACACACCTAGTGTAATGATGTCATGTCCAGGTGATGTCATCACCCTAGGCATGTTGGGTGTGCCTGGACTCTTCAGGGGCAGGGCTCCCCCCCCACCAGCCAGCTGGCTGCTGGTGGATTGGGACCCCAAAAAGTGGGGAAAAACCCACCCTGGAGAGCTCCTGCCAGTCTGAGTGGACAATACTGACCTTGATGGACCAAAGTTCTGATTCAATATAAGGCAGCTGTATGTTTGACTATGAAAATTAATTCCACTGGAGAAAATTGCAGTTTTGCAAGGTGAACTCTATGTCCCCACTGAGGTCCCTCCCCAAGCTCCACCTTCCCCAGGTTACACGCCCAAATCTTCAGAAATATCCCACTCTGGAGCTGGCAAACATACCCCCCACCACGGGTGACCGGTGAGACCTGGCATCCCTAATTCTCCTAAATAGGGTCGCTAGTCTCTAGATGGAGCCTGGAGTTCTCCTGGAATTACAGTTGACCTCCAGACTACATAGATCAGCTCCCCTGAGAAAATGGCAGAGACTTTCTGCCTCCATTTTTCTCCCTATGGCCTAGAGCTGGTTGTATAATAAGAAATGAGTAAAATAATCAGTCAGATAGTGTTTATATAGAAATACTGGTGTTTTTTGTTAATTCTTACTGCTTTGTGTTTGTTTAAGTCTACATTACTGTCAAAATCATTTCACACATTTTTGCACAGCCTTGTGGGAGCTGTAGTCCCCCCAAAAACATTATTTAACTACCTGACCTGACCACCGATGATTTTGAAGGAGATTTGATTTAATCGACTACACAGATGCAACAGCTTGTGAGGAAGGCAGAAGGAAATAAAACTCCAAATGCTGCATCTGCTGTGCAGCCACAAAGCTTTCCACTAGCTGTTTGAGTCAGACAGGAGCAAACTGAGGAGATCCGTGGGTCAGTTCACTAGTCATTATCGCTTTCAGCAGTAAGTTTACTTGTCAAGCCTGTTTGCCATGAAATTCTCAGCATCCTTAATCCTTTTCTCTCTGCCACTATTAAAGGTACAGTTACTCTGTTCTCTTTTTATGATGGGAGACCCTAAGAAACCATCAACTATTTGGATCAGCGTTGGTTTGTGTCTGCTAACATTTCTGACAATGATAGCTCTGCCAGTATAGCAGCTTTGGAAGAGGTCTGGACACTGGAATTTTTTCCTGGTTGAATTTCTGCTTGTTGTAAGAACTTTATTATTTTTCTACCAGTAGAAGCCCCTGCAGGGTCCTATGGCTTTAAACACACTCTCCTTTCCAAGCTAGAATAGTACAAATAGTCAGACTGAACTCCTCTGGCCATGGATTTATCTCTGAAAATCATATAGATACCAGAGTTCAAATAAAGAGAAAAAAGTTTTTATAGACAGATGCACAAAAGGAAAATTGTAGCTGGCTATAATAGCTGGCAGCCCTAGAAGTTGTCATGAAGCTTTTATTTTTATGGTGGATAACAAAACATAGTTGTTGTTGTTGTTGTTTTAAAGAAGCAAATGTGTTTTCTTCTTCTTCAACCACACTGTCAGGAACATGGACTTACCAACTACCAAGTGGGGCCTGGGGTTCTCCCCACATGACAACTTATCTCAAGACTACATAGAGCAGCCCCCCTGGAGAAAATGGCAGCTTTGGAGAGGGGGCTATATGAAATTACCTTCCACTGAGCTCAGTCCCCTCCCCAAACTCAACAACAACTTCCCTAAACAGTGCCCACAGATCTCCAGGAATTTCCCAAGAAGTTGGCAACCCTAAAATGTGGAAGCCAAGTTAGAAGCCAAAAACACCATAGAAAATAAACCTTCCTCCTGCATTGATTGCTTAGAAATTCAAAGTGTTAACCCTCGCATCTCCTGACCGAAACATACCCCCACACACATGGCAGTGGGGTGGTAGGGAGACAGATGCACAGCATAGCTTTGGGCCTTCTAAACAGGAAAACAGAACAGGAATCACAATCAGCACTTTCTGTCCACAGAAGTCACAGCTGACATATGGTGACCCTGTGGAGTTTACAAGGCAAGAGACGTTCAAGGGTGGTTTGCCATTGCCTGCCTCTGCATCACGACCCTGCTATACTTTGGAGATTGCCCATCCTAATAACAGCCAGAGCTGACCCAGCTTAGTTTTTGAGATTTGACGAGATCAGGCTAGCCTGGTTACCTACAGTACCCATAGCCTTTGTCAGAACAGGCCCATGCGCTATAATGAAGAGAGCAGTCAGCTTTGCAGAAGCTTTGTACCTAATGAATCAGATTTAAATTCCTTACACCCCACCAGCTTGTGGCCACTTGCCTCATTGTCTTTGCCAGCCTTGCTGTGCCTTTCTCCTCTTCTGTCCAATTCTTCTTTGTTTCCAGTTAAGTACACAGCTTAATAACAGGCTAGATAATGTGCCAAGAAAAGCATCCAAGTGTGTAACGTATCCATATTGGTTTCTGGGGTGGCCCAAATCTCCACCGAATTGTAATAAGAAAGTATAGCATGCTGGGCATGCACAAATATTAGTTAATTTCAGCTGAGAAGCACAAATGCAAAAACTGTTATGCATGAGGTGGGGCAGCAAGCAGAACTGAAAATTTCATAAGTAGAGCAGTTTCGCAGGAAAAAATCAGTCCTGTGATCATAATTATAGAAATGGAACCTGTCTGGTATATATGTGAGTCATTTAATTGGCTTTTCTTAGTTCTTTCCCACTTCTGTTCAGAGAAAGATGAGTTGTGATAAATGGAACTTTAAAAAAAAATTAAAAAGAGACTTACGTTTCCAGTTCTAAACTCAACTACTAAACTACTGTGGTTGAAGTGGCTTTATTCCTGAGTTGGGAATTGGGTTGAATATTCCCTCCAAATTTTTTATAGGGAGGATTCTGACATTTTCCTTATCTAAATTTTGATGTGGATACCATCATGATTTGTCTTTCTTTTTCAAGTTGGCCCCATACTTCTCTGTGCACCTTTGCCATCTTGTGTCACACCAGTGTGCCCTTATGCCATCCTCCACTGCTGATTCCAGTAAGTATGGGGACTGGAGCCACAGTACCCTCCAGCTCTTTCATTGGGGACCTACTCCATGGCTCTAGGATTGGCTTACCCAGCTCTTCTCACTGAGCTTTTGCACCACCCTCTGGTGCCTCTGCAGCCTCCGACCTGATCAATCCTCTCCTCTCCTTTGTGCTCACGCGCCCATCAGCAGCATTACAGTACTCATGGCCTGGCTGTGTGTATATTTGGCTGGGCTGTTCAAGGAGCACCATGCTTCCCCACCCCCCAGCTCAAAGTGGACTTAAAGTTCACATTTATCTGGTTTTGTTTGGCAAAGGAAGAGTAAGAGTCCTCCATTTATCCTTTCTGATTCTGCATAGAAACACCATTGTGCATAGATTCAGGAAAGTGGTCATGTTGGTCTGAAGTGAGAGAACAAAGTTTGAGTCCAGTGGCACTTTTAAGACCAACAAAGTTTAATTTGGGGTATAAGCTTTCATGTGTATGCGTGCAAAAGCTTATATTCAAAATTAAACTTTGTTGTCTTAAAGGTGCCACTGGGCTCAAACTTTGTAGCACTGTGTGTGTTATCTATATCACCCTGCCTCTGAGGAGTTCGAGTAATATACTATAGATGGTTTTCCTTTTACCTCTTTGACAAACTTCTAAGATAAGTTAGGCAAAAAGAGAGTGGATGACCCAAGGTCACCCAGTGAGCGTCAACAAGGCTGAGTGGGGATTTTAACTCAGATCACATGAATACATGAAGCTGCCTCATACTGAGTCAGAACATTGGTCTGTCAAGGTCAGCACTATGTATTCTGACTGGCAGCAGCCCCCCAGGATCCCAGTCTCTCATAGCTCCTAGTGCCTGATCCTTTTAACTGGAGAAGCCAGGGATTGAACCTGGGACCTTCTGTGTGCAAAGCTAATGAGCCACAACTCACCCCAGTCTTAGTGTAACCGCCACATCCTAGTGGCATGTAATGTCTGCTATAGTTCATTTTGTTCTTGCAAATTTCCCCACAGGTGCTACTGATGCACACTAATAAAACCCTGGAAAAAAACCATTATTGATGTGATTGTATCAAGATTCATTTTCTGCAATGTTTTACCAATGCATGGAGCACATGAAGATTTGTAGAACATTGCTGGAGGGAGGGAATTGAGATGAGAGTGTACATGTGATTGCATCAAGATTGCTTTATATATATATATATATATATATATATATATATATATATATATACACACACACACACACACACACACATACATACACACACTAGGAATAAGGCCCATTGTGGAAATAAATATGAGCTCTAGAAAGAGGCTCTGGGCAGGTGCCCTGGTCCTGGGCATTCAGTATCAATTTGCTGTGGTGACCTCAGCAGGGTATAATGACACAGAGTCCATCATTTTCTCCAGAGGAACTGATCTCTGCTACCTGAAGAACAGTTGTAATTTTGAGTGATCTCCAGCTCTCACCTGGAGATTGACAACAATGGTCCCCCAGGAGGGAATGGCTGGTTTGGAGGGTGGAGTCTATAGCATTGTACCTGTGTGAGGTCCCACTCCTCCTCAAACCCCACCCTCTTCAGGCTCCACTCCTCAAATATCCAGGAATTTCCCAACCTGGAGTTGGCAACCCTATCTCCTTCCCAGCCATTCATCAACCTACCTTTATTTTCTCCTCACTCTTGAGCTTTCCACCCCTCCACACCTGAAGCCTCTACAATCCTCTGAAGCCCTGACTTCTATGTCACATTGGCTGTCATACAGAGGCCATCTCAGCAGGATATAAGGACACAGAGTCCACCATTTTCTCCAGGGGAACTGATCTCTGCCATCTGGAAAGCAGTTGTAATTCTGAGGGATCTCAGATTGGCAACAATGGTTTCCTCCAACAGGCTCTAAGGGGAAATGTATTTTACCTCAAAACACATTTTACCTGAGAACAGCAACAGCAAACTGTTTAGAATGTTAGAGGCAAAGGCCAATGAAGCTGCATATGCAAATGAACTCTGTGTTCTGACTGGCTATGGGGGGGAGAGGAACAGCAAACTGTTTAGAATGTTGGAGGCAGGACTCAGGCAAAGCAGCCGGTGGATAGGGAGACCCTCTGAATGACAGATCAGGAAGCGAACTAATTTCGGAGTGTGTTGGAATGTTCAGGGGAGTCCATGACCAAAACAGAATTCTATATAAGGAGAGATATTGCTGCCGATGCAAATGCAGTGAGGTAAAGGGCAAATTGACTGAGCTAACTTTGGATGAAATGATACCAGAAATATTTTTTAAAAAATCTTTATTAAACAGAAATTAAGGATGAATGTAGAGCAAAACAGTGTGGGGAAAAAACACAATGTATAGAAAGAACAGAGCAGTGGGAGTTTACTGATCCCATCTCTTCTGCTCTTGCTTGAACTGAAGATGCAGAATAAATTATTATCAGGCATGCTAACAACAATATGTTATTCTGTAATAACACAGCAACACAGCATGGCATCACTGACAAAGGGCTGAACTTAGACTGGAGGATCTCAGTTCAAACACACAGTCAGGATTACTATGCAACCTTGGATCAGTCTCTTTTCCTCAGCTCAACCAATCTCATGCAGTTGTGGGAATTTGCAAAAGGAAGGCTGAGAGAAGTAGAAGCTGAAATAATATAATCGAGATGTTGTTCCTGGCAGAAGTTTGCGTAACGAGGTTTGAAAGGGCTTCCTTCATAATTGTGCCAGTTCAGTTTAGGAGGATAAAAAAGAATAATGATAACATGAGGTTATAATATTAGAAATGTTTAGTAACAAAATAGTTTGGGAAGCATTCATTTCACCATTACATCCTTTTACTTACTGTGGTGATCTTGTTACTGACATCCTTTTCCAACATCACATTTTCACTGTGACAGTGCTCTAGGATAGGTTACTCCGTTACAAGTTCTACCTGTCATATTTTTATTGTTTCCTTCTTCCAGGGTTCTCAGGGCAGCACAGAATCTCACAATCTATCAGGGGAAGGCACTGATGGTTGTGGGTCTTTCCAGTGTTCCCCTCTCCTCAAAAGCCCCTTCGAACCCTAGAAAAGTTTAATAGTGTGTGGAGAGGCTGTAGTGAGGAAGGAACAAAACCACTCTTTTCTCCTTTTCCTTCAGTACAACTCTGCTGATCGAACAGAGAGAAGGGAGCCATGCAATTTCACCTCCCCATTGCCTATTCCACTGTCGCTTCCTGATTCTTGTACTTGTTATTCCATGTGGGTACCACAACTTCAGGAGCTGCGGTGGCTCAAGTGGTTAAGACGCTGAACTGCAGGCTGTGGAAGGTCAGTAGTTCAGCAGTTCAAGACCCGTGAGTGCTGCATGATGGGGTGAGCTCCCGTCTCTAGTTCCAGCTCCTGCCAACCTAGCAGTTCGAAAGCAAGAAATTGCAAGTAGATAAATAGGTACCACTTCAGTGGGAAGGTAACAGCGTTCCGTGCGCCTTGGTGTTTAGTCATGCTGGCCACATGACCACGGAAACGTCTTCGGACAGCGCTGGCTCTTCGGCTTTGAAACGGAGATGAGCACCGCAACCCTAGAGTCGGATTCGACTGGCTTTCGAGCAAGGGAACCTTTACCTTTACCTTACCACAACTCCAGGAATAAATTTTCTGAATGTAGGGAAGGGCATATTGGAGAGATTCTTACAACTGTAGACTGCTGGATACAACCCACTGATCTCCGTATTTTATCCCCACAACAAACCTGTGAGATAAGTTAGGCTAACCCACCCAGTTTACTTCATGGCTGATTAGGGACAGCCAGAACACCCCAGTTTTAGTTCAACCCTCTAGCCACCCCACCCCACCACACTTGTTCTATTTGTTTGTGGATGTCAGGAAAGGTGGCCATTGAACTCTTTGCTTAGGCAGATTCCCAAATCCACATGAGACAAGAAACAATTTTCATCTCATTACCAATGTTGACTTTTCTTCTAGTTGAATTTTGGTTTTCAAGCAAGCAGCAAGGAAACAGTTGGTTTTAGTGCATGCAACATGTAATGATTAATAATTGCGCACAAAAAGTCTCATTTCTTAGCTGTCAGTTAAAGTTCCCGATAGAATGTGCTAGAGACCGTGATTTCAGATGCTAATCTCTTATGTTTACAAATATTTGACGGCATACAACGCAAGTAAACTTGCAGTTTCGAATTAATTGATAAAAAGGGTTTGGGGGAGTTGGGGGGGGGAGGAATGGAGAAAAGCAATGAAGCATCTGTAAGTTCATAATGCAGTTGGCAGATAAAAGGAACATATGAGGGGTTTGTTTGGGTATATAAACACCTGCCTTGTAAGGATCCCAAAGACAAGGCTCTTGATTGCATTTGACAGATGATAACAGTTCTAAAATTTATCATGATTATGAGAGGCATAGAGAATATCTCGCTAACTGGGAAGAATGATGCATGCATGGTTCACTTTGTTTATTTGTTTTTCTTTAATAGAGAACTGGCAATTAGAGGTGAGTGGGCTTCCCCTTTCCATTTTTTTTCCATGGGCACATCCAGCTATGTATTTCACTTCTCTTGATTTCCATTTTAACTAGGAAAATCACTATAATTAATTCTGGAATAAGAATATAAGCAATTGCTTCAGCTCTAGGGATGGGCACAAACCCAAAAAGGCTTGCCATGGTTGGGGGAATGGGGGTGGGGACTGCCATGGAAGGGACTTCCCTTCCATTTTTCTCCTGGACACGGCTCGCTGGGGCCAGGGAAAAAAAGAGGGGGATCACCTGGGAAGAGTTAAAAGTTGCTGGCCATTTAAACCTAACAGCTGAGTGGTGGATCATTTAACCATTTGGTTTTGCTCCCCACCACTTTGGGGGAGGGAGCAAAACCCAAGGGTTAAATGGATCACAGCCATTTAAACCTAACAGCTCCACAGCAGCACCCAGTTCAGCTCTCAAATCAAGGGGATGACTTGTCCCAGGCTGGCTATATGGACACAGAGCATGTTGGTGGTGTCCTGGAAGTGCTTGAGGACACACACAACATTTGGGAGACAGCCAGACAGTTGTTGGAGCTGATGATGAGCTCCTGTTCTCCATGCAGGATGGTCATGGAGGAGATGATATCTTGTGCAGCACTCTTCTGCGCCACCAAATGCACAGTCATGGCATATGTGGATGTCCTCATCCCCATCCCCCTGCCTCTTTGGGGTCAGGAAGCAATTTTTCTCCGGGCCATTTTGGCTAGGGATCCTATAGGGGTATTATTGCCATCTTCTGGGCGTGGAACAGCAGTCACTGGAAGTGTTGGGGAGGAGGTAGTTGTGAATTTCCTGCATTGGGCAGGGGGTTGGACTAAATGATCTTGGAGGTCTCTTCCAACTCTATGATTCTATTATTCTCATCCAGCAGACTTGATGCTGCACAAGAAGTGGGCACCCAGGCATTGGCAAGTCTTGAGCAAGGACCTCATCTCAAGGGGGACACCATCTCAGGTAGCCTTGACAGTGCTCCCCAGCCCTGGAGCATCCTTCAGCACTAGCTGAGGTGTGTGCACAAGGCAGATGCTGCCCTTGAGGTGCACACACTTCACCTCTGCCAGCTTGTTGGCACTGGTGTCCGTGACCATGTAGCCCTAGATGATGTTGCTGTTGCCCGCCCACTCACTCAGGCTACTCTGTATCACATGACAGTGATGTGTTGCACTGTGTGGTGTGTGTCCATCCCCTGCACATGGAGCAGAACCACCTTGTAGCCCAGTAGCAGGACTGTCCCCTCCTGGGGCCTAGGCCATGCCCCAGCAGTCTTGCTGGCTGCTTCAGAGGTCCTTCATGAAGTGCACAGTTTTCCCTTGAGCTCTGGAGAGCTGAGCCTTGACCGTTGCCACTGCAGCCAGCGAAAGGCTACGTCTCCATGAGGGAGAAGGACTGGCCATCCACAACAATCATCTTGCCGATAATGAAGCGAGTGACTGCTTCCTGGGCCCTCCATGTAGCCCTTTTGACCTCTTGGAGGGTGGTCTGCCTTGATGTAGGCCTGCCAGAGTAGTCCAAGTGTGGGGAGCCTTTTTTGGAGGGGCCTCCTGACCCACCTCTCCTTCTCCCTGCTGAGAGGGAGTGGGTCTATTCTTACTCCTGCTGGCCAACAGTCTTTCCTCCAGCAGCAATATATTTGGGTGTACCCTTTGCAGGTGCCTGTGGAAGATGGAGGAGGACAAGTGTTAGGGGGCTTGCACTCTGCCAGACATGGGTGTGGCACACCTGGAACTCTTCCAAACAGAGGTCACTGGGGAGGAAATGTCTCCAAACTGTGGGCTCTCCTCCCCCCAACCCACTGCTGTCAGAATCCTCCTCTCCAAGGAATGTTAGCAACTGTTGGTGTCTCTGGGCAATGCTAACAACTCTTCTGCCTCTGTGGAGAGCCCCAGGAACAGATCAGGAGAAGGAGGCTCTGAGACCCCTGGTGATGCTCTGCTAGGGCTGGACTCCAGTGGCCTGGCAAGATGGGTTTGGTGCCCAGGAAAGGGGGCCTGTGGTACAAAGGGGGTGGAGGACTTCTTCCCCCCATAGCAAGTACCCTTTACACCCACTTTCACCCTCATGGCACACAGAAGTGTTCAGGAATTTGAAGCAAGCAGAGGAGTGGCTTTTCACACTTTGTATTTCATCAACCATGTTTTTTTTAGTACTAGGAGCATCCTGAGAGCTTGCTTCAAAAGCCACTCCTCTGCTTCTCTTGTTCATGTGATGTAGCTAGGGTGCCCTCCAAGCTTTCATGGGGTTACTTTGGGGAGCCCCTGTCAGAACTCTGGAGAATGTCTTCCTTTCTGTTGTTTAGGACCTGCCTTTGGAGATTAGGGGGGGGGCTGTGAGTATAAGGGGGATGCTTGCCTTGCTTCCAGTGTCTGGCTGGGGGGAGGGGTGTCTGCTCAGGTGAAGTTTCCCTGTGGGTCCCCCCCGACTTGTTCCTGAACCGTTCCATCGACTCCTGTAATTGCAGTTGTCCTTTCCAGAGAGAGCAAAAGGGAGACCTTTTTGGGGGTCCATAACTGGGCCCCCAGAAATGTAATCTGCCCCCGACTTGGAGAGACTGTAGAGGAGTAGTTGGTGGGATGAAGTTCCCTGTGTGTTTGGTGTGTCAGTTCTGGGGGGTCCGTTCTATACACTTTTGAACCTGCATCTGACATTTTTCCTGGGGACACCTTCTTTGGGGGCCATAACTCAAACCTCCTGAGTCCAATGTGCACATAACTTGGTGGGCATGTATAGGAGCATCAGGGGGAGGTCTTCTGTGAGTTTGATGCCTCTCATTTGCACAGGGTCCATTCTATATACTCCTGAACCTCCTGAACCTGCGACTGTCATTTCCCCAGAAAGCACTTACTGGGGGCACTTCTTTGGGAGGCCATGACTTGGACCCTCTCAGTCCAATCCTCACCAAAATTGGAGGTCAGGTAGAGGAGCATCATCTGGAGATCCCCTACAAGTCTGATTTTTCTAGCACACTGGGGGGGGGGTTGTACTATGTCACAAACCTCACAAAATGAACTGGTTCATTTAGCCTCCAAAAGTTTGTGATGGTTTGTGGTTTGTGAACCAGGGATGCCACAAACTGAACCAAACTGCATTTTCCTAGTCTGTGCCCATTCCTAAACCCTGTGCTGAACCCCTGAGCTGAGACTCCAGACCAAAGCCCAGCAGAGGGAAGCCCACTGGATTCACATGTCATTAGCTATTGTTATTAGCTGTTTGGAAAATCCTTTTGGAAGTAAGTCACATGCACACCATGAGTACAAAAGGGGCATGGAAAGATGTGAATCGAATGAAGAAATGGGAAAAAAACCCACTGTACATGCACATCATTCTACAAATTTTAGAAATAAAGAAACAGAAGATTTCTCCATAATACTTTGGAAACACTACAGGGTAATGTGTATGAATCTGAATGAACTTGGGAAACCAAATGGAGGTGTACTGTGGGAAGCCATGAACCAATTATATAAAACCAACTATTATTCAGTGTCCTACTGATGTCCATACCCAAGATATACCAGTTATCATGACAATCAATCTAATATCCCATAAGAGTCTAGCCAATACATTTCCCTTCCTGTTTGTGGTCTCACAATTAATACTGTATGAATCTTTATATGATCTCCCAATTAACATTTTTAGATTTTTTTTAGATGTTGTGTGTATAAAATTTGCTTTCCATTTTTGTTTTATGGGTCAGTATACTGGTGACTTAACACTGATTTAGCTCACATGCAGATGTTTAGCTTGCAAAAGAAAAAAAAACTGAGGGGAGACATGACTAGAGCTGGTAACCAAGTATTGGTAACCAATGGGAGGATGGGGGGACATGCAAATCACCTGTGCTTTGATGGAGTGATGTCACTTCTGGCACAACCCCTGAAATGATATCACATTGTAGGAATAATTGCAGTTTACCTCTTTTTTTCCCCTCCCACCAGCCTACTGAATCGTGGCAGGGGATGGGAGTTGTTAGCAGGAGCTCTCCATCTATAGCAGGAGACTTGGCAGCCCTATGACTGTATTCTTCAAATATCTGAATGGCTGGCACAAGGCAAAGGGCAAAGACTTGTTCTTCCCACTTATGGAGAACAAGAATAGATCTAATTAGCTTAAGTTACAGGAAGGCAATTTCAGTTGCACACTTGCAGAAACTTCCTAATGATAAGAGCAGTTGGACAATGGAATGAATTGGCTGGAGGGGCCAGCTTTCCCTTCCTTCCATCTGTTGGATTTGCTTGAGCTTTGGATTTCTTGCTCTGAATGGAGTCAAGAGGGTCAACTGGATAGCATATACAGTCACTTCCAGCTGTTAGGACTCTATGAATGTATGGATCTCCAACCACCTGTAAAAGGCAAATTATGTGCCAACATAGCCCCAGTTCAGATCATAGGAGAAAGGATTTATCCCTTCAACCTTCACTCTATTTTGATCATCAAACCCAGACTCCATTTGTGATTGCTGGTGGTAAAAAAAAGAAGCGTCCTTTAAAAACAACAGTCTTTTCCCCTTTAAAAACATGAATGGCAGCAAGGGAAACCAGATTTTAATTAGCAAAAACAGTTAAGGGTTGAAAAGTTAAACCTTTTCTCCCCTTTCCATGTACACCTGATCTGAATTGAGGCTGTGTGTTCAATTTGCTTTTTACATATGGACAAAGGTCTTGGTCTTCATCATGTCTGTTTGCATCTATATTCTCAATGGATTACACCACAAAAGCATTCACCACCCTCCAGAATTTGTTTTCATCCATTTTTAAAGTGAAGTTTATTCAAATTTACATTGCATCTCAGTAATCATGTTAGTGGTATTCAATTTAACTATCCTTTTATGGTTTTCCACTGTATGAATATTAATAGAGACTGGAAATGAATCAGATTATTTAACAGGTTTCAATGAAAAAGAGTTTGGGCAAAGTGGCTTTAATCAAGTCTCAAAATATCAGTTCCTCACTGGAAATTTGACATTTTCACTCAGTAAGATATACAGCTTGATAATATAATAGAACAGGGTTTCGGTTTCGGTGTCGCAAATGGCGGCCGCTTCTCGGGACGCTCCCGGAGGCGGTTAGCCCACGCGCAGTCAGGGGGGGTCTTCGCATGTGCGAAAGACCCTAGTGAGCCTTAGGCAAAGGCTCCGAACCGGGGGCGCTTGGGGAGTAGCCTCTTTGCCGGCAGACAGCCGGGAAATTGAGGCTTTCTCCCCACCCCAATCGGCCCCGCTGTGGCGTGCCCGTAATGGGACTTAGCGGCGCCACCGATTTTCAGGAGTGAAGACAGCGCTATGGTTTAAAATAAAAAGAAGAAGTAGCATCTAATCGTGAGTTGAAGATCTATTTTGAAGCGTAAATCGGAGCCCCCCTGCATGCGTATAAGCATTGGGAGGAGGGAGGAGTTCCCACCCCTTTGAGAAGCAAGATTTACAAAGGGAGCGCGAAGGGGGGCTGAGAGAAAAAAAGTGTTGGTGAAAGTACCGTTGGGGTTGCACGGAAGACTGCGATCATCTTAGCTTCCTGGGGGATGCGGCACGAACTTTTTAAAAGTAAACAAAAAAACCAAAATGTCGATAATGGAAAAAGTCCTGCAGACACCGGAAGAGAAGAGAGGAGGGACTTCCGGTCCAGACAGCCCCCCCACGAGCTTGCTGTCAATCAACAGGAAAAGGAGATGCTGTGCCCCCTGCTGGAACAATTGCAGAAAATCAACGAAACTTTGTTTAAAATGGATAGTGTTCTCATCAGTCGACAGAAACAGATATCGGAAACAACTAGAAAGATGATGGAGATCGAACAGAAATCGAATCTGATTCTAGGTTTCCAGGGCGTTAAAGAAGAAGAGAAAGAAGATCTCGGATTTACCTTGACAAATGTCTTGGCACCCCTAACTGGCAGTGAAGCGATAAAATTAAAAGAAGAGGTGGATGAGGCTCCTAAAGCCTATTCCGCTTTTATAAAAGAGAATATTCTGCCAGTAGAAGGGGATGTTGAGCATAGCAAGCGACAAACTGGAGATCTAATTTCATCTGAAGAGTTTATGGAGCCCTGGAAGCTTGAAGGCCAGAAGTTTAAGGAAAAAGAGAAAAGAAAGAAGAAGGATTTCATCTTCAAAATACAGAAACTTCTGAAGAGACACGCCAGCAGGGAGGAAGATGCAGTATTCAAAACTGGGATAATTGAAGAAGACAGCAGCCCAGGGGAAAGTGGTGATGGAACGGAAGACTTCAAAGTTAAAATGGACTCAATCCATAACTGGAAGAGATTTAAAAAGAAGATATTTTGAGGACTGTTCGTGTAACATCTGGAAGGAGCTGTTTAATTACTAACCCTAATGGACTTTACTAACTGCATTAACAGAGTGACTTTGGACTTTGCAATAGTTAAAAAGAAGATCTTCTAAACATGATAGATGCCAAAATTGGTATTGGTTATTAACCTAAACTAACCCTCACTAACAGGAAAAATTTCACTCCATCTTTTTCTTTCTCCATCTGTCTACCCTTCCCGTTTCTTATAAAAAGAATAAAATTCTCTCTTTTTTAAGAGAGTTAAAAATAATAATAATAATAATAATATAATAGAACAAAAATCAGTCAATTAATGACCAGAGTTCTTTCTGGTTACGTAGCCACAATATCTCCCTTCCACTTCCCTCCCTTAGAGGCAAGATTTTCCCTCCATCTTTCTTTCCCTTTGCTGACTGAGCCACCCTAGTAATGTGTTTTCTTCTTTGCTGAAGAAGTCCTGCTGTCCCACCCTGTCAAAGTATAATATTTTGGCTGTGGGCTCAGCCCAGGAACCTGAGGGAAGGATCAGGAGCCCACTGTAACCTAAACAACTTATATGGCACTCAAGGTGTTTTGAAATTCAAAAATAACAAATTATTTTATTTAACATAGAGAGGGGAGGTCAGATGAAATCAGGGCTGAACATTTCTGAGGTAAAATCAGTACATGCACAGAGTTTAGTGCTTAGGTTTTCAGGCTAATGGGAGTTTCTTAAGCATTTCACAGTGACTTAAATCTTTATGTTGAGCGGCTTTTGTTCCAGTGTTTTCCCCAAACACTCTAGTACATTTTCTTTGAGTATTTGCTAACTCTTTTGGTTTCCAGAGGGCTGGTACACTTTTTCCAGTACCCAAACCCCTTCTCTTGAAACACCTGTACTCATCTTGAGTTTTTAACTGACTCTTAAGGTCTCTAAAGGCAATTTCTAACCACACCAGACCAGAGATCTCTGCACTCTTCAGAGCTAACTTCCTGTGTGACTGAGTAGAGAAATCTCTCTTCTCATTAGAAGATCTATTCCCTTTCCTTGCCCCAAATGGGAGTCTCCATCTAACTACCCACTCATTCTTGCCAACTTTCCCCAGTTCTCCTGTCTGTGTTAAAACTGCTCTCAGTCAGGGCTGAATTCTGAAACTGTCAGTACTCAACTCTTCTCAGCTAGGGTGGAAATCAGACTGAATTCTCCTCAGCATCCAGTTTAGAAGTCTTTGTCTGTTCAGCTGATGCTAACCAATCAGATCTCTTGGAACAGCCTGTCACTGAGGGCTTTTCATTTCTGTGAAGAATTAACTCTTTACAGTCCTTCAGCTGTTTGTATAACATTTCTAAGCTTTTAAAAAGTTCAGTCCATCACAGTAGCTAATTAAAAAATGCCAATCATTGTTTACTCAGCTCAACTTTACTTTCATATAAAATATGAATAATTTGCACTGTTCTTCCTCTGCCAAGTTCTAATTAAGGCGTATTGTCAGAGGTCATACAGAAATGCTGAAGACAAAGCTCTACAAATCTTTGGGAACTACCTTTTATCTGGCAAGTAGCTGGTTGATGGAAATATCAGCAGGGATGCTCTTGGGGATCTTCCTCAGTCCAGCATCATACTGCAGACTCTACTGCCAGAGGCCATCTGTGGTATGTTCCACATTCCAATAGAATATGTGATTCTGTATTTTCATGCCACTTAATTTATTTAGGAGATTTGTTGGCAGCCTCTTCAGAGACCTCCTTAAGGCAGCTAACAAAGCAACAAACCTGAACATCAAATGCAAAAAAAAAATAAACATTGTAAAACCTATCAATAAAAACCAGCCATAAAATACCCCCACCCATTAAGGTTCATAAGCAGCTTGAACACAACAGCACATCATTCCAGAAGGTATACAGACCGTATCCCTAAAGCATACTACAGCCTTAAAAAGATCAGCATGCAGGCAACAAAATTACCAACTAAAAAAGGGGTAAGATCTTTTCCTGTGTAAAGGGGTGTGTTTTGCCATGGTGCTGCCTATAAGACAATAATATGGATGCCGAGCAGGCCTTAGGGGAGAGGAAAGTCAAGGTACCACCTCTGAGAAAAACCTTTCTGTAGTTGCTACCTCTGCCTCACTTCTGCTGGCAAGACACAAAGAGCAGAGCTTGAGAGTCAGAACTTAATCAACTGAGCGGTAGGGATGCCAGCTTCCAGGTGCAGTCTGGGGATCCCCTGGAATTACAGCTCATCTCCAGACAACAGAGATCAGTTCCCCTGGAGAGAATGGGCTTTATGGCATTGAACCCCACTGAGGTCCCTGTCCTCCCCAGGCTCCACTCTCAAATCTCCAGGAGTTTCCCAACCTGGAGTGGAAGCCTGAGACCCTAACCACCACCAGTGCCAGGGAAGACTTGGCAACCGGACTGGATGGACAGCATTTTCTGTTTCCTCATACCAAATTTCTCCCATAAAATATATTATTTTTTCAGCTTGATTGGTGCATGAATGACTGAACATTTGATGTGTATTTTGTAGACTGAAGCATAAAAACCAAATAAACCATGTGTGGAAACCACACAATCTGTGTGCACAGTACAAAACAATCTACAACATTAGCATGGGAAGTGTAGAATAGATGCTGTTGGTTAAACATCTAAATAATCACCCCTGTACCTTGAAATGAACATACAGACACGATGTGAGGGTTAAACTATGGCAGGTGTGGGAACCGGCCCATCTAGGGCTCATATGCGGCACATGAGCAACTAGTGGAAGGGAGGCAACAGGAGACTGCTGCAGGGGCGGGGAGCCGCTCCGATTGTGGCTTCAGCATGGTGGAACAACCTTGTCTGCTGCAGTCAAGCAGCATGGGCGTGTCTGCCCAGTGTTGCACCGCTGGCTCTCCAGTCTGTCCATACGGGTTTTTCTTTGCTCCCCCTCCAGTCCATGAGGCCTGGCTTGCAGAGAGGATACATCAACTCAGAGCTGTCCTTTATGCAGTTTATACCTCCGGTATCTGGTATCAGATTTTATGGCACACATGGCCTGGCCCGACAAAGTGACATTTATGTCAGATCCAGTCCTTGTAACAAATGAGTTTGACACCTCTGAACTAGAGTTTTATGAAATAGACTCTGACCTGTGCAAATAAGTAAACTCACTCCCTGCACTGGAGTAAAATGTATCTGATAAAGTAGAGCAGCTTTGAATAGCCTTGCTGCCCTGAGGTGGCAGTTATTTTTCCCAACTCAGCATCTGGTGCATTCATTGCTTCCCAAGGGGGATGTGTGGCGAAAGTGTCCCAGAAGCAATATGCAGTAAACATGCTTCTATATAAAAATGGTAAAGGGGAGAATGGCAGGACATGGGGTAAGATGAGCTTTGTGATCTGTAAGTACATACTTCACAGAGCAATCCTATAGAGCTATACACAACTGTAAGCCCACTAAGATCAAATGGAGTACCCCTGCATAGGATTGCACTATCAACCACTTTGCAGAAACTTGAAAAGTCTGTTGCTGGTCACTGCCTACATGAGGCACCACTTGGGATCCCTGATTTCAATGGCCTGAAGGTACAGTGAGATGTAATAATGGGCAAGGCATGTGCATGGAGGAGCATTCAGTCATGCAAGTCTCCACAGTATGAAGCACTACAGCCCCTTTGCCACCTTAATGAGAACTATGCCTCTTGTAAAGGAAAACTAAACTAAGGGAAATAACTTTAGTGGGGCTGCCAATCCCCAGGTGGAGCCTGAAGATCTCCTGGAATTACCACTGATCTCCAGACTACAGAGATGGGTTCCCCTGAAGAGCAGATTCTATGGCATTATATCCTCTATGGTCCATCCCCTCCCCAAACCTTGCCCTCCCCAGGCTTCACCCTCGAATCTACAGAAATTTCACAACCTAGAGTTGGCAATGCTAAGCTTTAGATTTGTTCAGTAGAACATCTGGATTTCTTTATGTTACCACCAAACTGCCATGCTGTTCTCACAAACTGCTTTTTTTAAAAGAAGCCAGCATGAGTGCGGAGGAGTAGGTGCACACTTCTGTGGATCACAGCCTTTATCAAGAGCATCAGACAGTGCTTTCTGAAGCTGTATGCTCCCACATCTCAGATCCATTCCAGCTGTTTGATTCTTGGACTGATCAGAAATAATAATAGTTGAGGCAGTCAATATTGAGTGATGAGAGTGGGAGTCCATCACCAGAACCAAGACCAGCACCTTCAGTGTGCTCTTTTATTTTTCTTATCACTGTTCCTTCTACCAGTCTTCAGGCAGTGTCTCCCTTTCAAAGATGTTTTTGTCTCTTGAAGGCTTCGGAAAATTTGGGTGTTGTTGTTGTTTTTTCCACCTTACCAACTGGCTTTTGGGGAGGGGTATCCCTAGTGGCCCTTCTGTAGAAAAGAGTAAATGACAACTCACATGGACATACTGAAGAAGCACCATGCTGTGAATGATGTTGTCTGAACAGTAGAGCCTAAAAAAACACACTGTACACAAGGGAGTGACTAAAAGCTGTTTACATCAGACAAGGTACTGCTGTCTCCGATTTACTGAGGACTGTCACAGGTGAAATATGTTTACTTACAAAGTCTGAACAAGTGTCAGACAGGAAGAAGGCTTCTTGGGATTCCCCCCCCTCCCTTTGGAGGGGGAAATAATTCATTGTTGAGCAAACAACCCCAGTAAATCCCAAACCACAGCTCTTGGTCTTGTCAAAATATAGATGAGATATGGATGTCACTATTGTACACAGAGCTGGTGTACTGTAATGGAGAAGAATGTGAGCCAAGAACGGCAAAGCCCCCCCCCCATCAAATCCCACTATAGTCACCACCTCACAAGGTGGCTTAGGAAAGCTGCATGGCTTTCTTGGACACCTGCAATATGGGGATCACTGTATTGCTCTGTCTTATATAGTTGTTCCCCCATTTGTGTCGGCTGTGAGAGTCAAAAGGCCCTAATCACATGATACATTTTTCCAGGTTATGTCCCAGTCAGGTCAGCAGATCTCTTCTTCTTCTTGTATTTTTCATATGTGCATGTGTGTACACCTGGAAGTCATGGTGACCTCTGGTGACTGACTCCTACTGGGGTCTGGAGGATATTCAGAATAAAACCTACCTCTGCCTCCCGGCTGCTGGTATTCCAAGGAGCTCTCCCACCCAAGTACTTGCTAGATTCAACCCTGCTTAACTTCCGAGATGACGAGATCAGGCTTGCCTGGGCTATCCAGGTCAGGGCAGGTCATCTTCTCTGAGTCTGTTCCTCCTAGATATGCATGGCACCAATTCAGATTGTAACTACAGCAAGTAAGGAGAAAGTTCTGAAGCCTGCCTGTGCTGTTTTCTTGACCAAAAATGGGCCTGGGACACTGTTATTTGCCTCACTGGGGGGAAACTTATACTACCCTTTCAGAAACTATGGAGCTTTCAATGTGGGTGAAATAAGTGCTCCCCCAGGGCCATTTCAAGTTGGGAAAATGAAGCAAGGAGAAGGCATAAGCCCCTGTGTCATGGTCCTGATCTAAGTCCCCCATGAGGCGTAGACTCCCAGAACACACATTGTCAGCCCAGTTCAGGGATATATCTGGGGAAAATAGATCACATACTTTGGCTCTCCGATGCCGGGTCAGACACCATTAAGGAGACCCACTTGTGACATGCTGCCTTTTCTGATGGTGATGGGACACAAAAAAAATGATTGCACTGATGGCTGGACAGTATGTGTAAGAGAAGGTATAGTGAGTGTTTGCCCTCTATTGAATGCCTTTAGGAGACTCTGAGCAGAAACTTCAGGCAGACATATATGAACAGTTGTCTAGCAAGATGGTTTATGCAAACAAAGCAAAACTTAGCAATTCTGTATCATAGTACTTTATATCTTGTAATGCAAGAATTATGAGGACTTGTTGACTTTCAGAACTGGGATCAGATGTGCCATCCTAAGAAGAGGCGTGTGATGAACTGACCTCCAAAAGCAGGGTGCTTAGTGCATCAGATTCAGAGAGCTGGGAGATTAGGGGTTAATTCCTCACTGTATAGCACATTTTGATTGACAGGCTGCTGCCTTCTCTCTGATTGGTCAGTGCCAGCTGAGGAGAGCTTTCAAAAGTCTTGTCAGAGGGAGTCAGTCATCGTTTGGATTCTTGCTTGGCATTTACTAGTCAGGAGGAGTGTGTATGTTGGTCTGAGGAAGACAGACAAGTCACTTCGGAAATGAAGGGACATAACTCCTTGCCCTTATTGTGTACCAACACATTTGAGGAAAAATTCAGAAAATAGAACTTAAAGTCTAAGGGTCAGTGCTAGCTGAATTCCATTTATTCACAGTCTCTAGAACTGGAGTTTAGGTTTGAAAGAAGAGACTGGAAAGGAGGTTGAAAACTGCCAGTCTAGGCAAACAGAAAAGGATTATCACTCTTAGAAAGAGGGGGATATTTCTTATCCAGTTATTCAGATGGTTTAACTCAGAGGACTCCTCAAGAGTATAAAAGGGAAAGTTATAATCCTGCAAGGGAAATATTTAAACACAGGAAGAAAGGACTAACTTCCAGGAAACTAAAATAGTTTTATGAAACTTTATTAAGACACATTATTGTTGAAAGAAATCTCTAAGGCAAACAAACCTCTCACAATTAAGAACCGAGTGTTTAAGAATATACGCTTCAACTATATTGTTGCTTGTTCAAAATATTATGAATTGTATAAAAACCCAAATTTACCTCAACTTCTCGTCCTCTGCCCTATTCCTAATTCAACTGTGTCTGTTCAATAAAATCAACATTTCTGTTTGAAGTTTACTTAGTGTCAAGTGCCATTTCAAAAAGGGATTTATAAGAGGGCTCCTACTTAGTTACAAAACAATCTCTGGCCTGGGCAAAAGTCAAATAATGTCTCTATCACAGGGTGGGACATGCAGAAAGTTATAATTCTGTAATTCAAATATGCTACTAAAAGACTACTCAGTCAGAGTGGGGAACAGTGTTTGGGCCAAAAAATCTGCCTCACATAAAAGAAGAAGAAGAGATTGGATTTATACCCCACCCTTCACTACCCAAAGGAGTCTCAGAGCAGCTGATAAATTCCTTTCCCTTCCCCTTCCCACAACAGACAGCCTGTGAGGTAGGTGGGGCTGAGAGAGCTCTGACAGAAACTGCTCTTTTTCAAGAACAGCTGTGCCAAAACTATGGCTTGCATGTGGTCACCCAGCAGATACAAGTAGAAGAGTGGGGAATCAAACCCGGTTCTCCCAGATTAGAGTCCGTGCACTTAACCACTACACCAAACAGAGGTCTGTTATAAGGAGAACCAAGTATGTGCAGGGTTTAAGAGGGAGTCACCAAGGAGGCAGATATGGATGATGTCCAGTCCTTGGAACCTGTGTAATCTGAGGACCCACTGCTCTGGACTAGACTAATTCTGTAATTCTGGACTAGACAAACTCTGTAATTCTGGACTAGACTAACTCTGTAATTCTGGTCCCATGCCCTCTCCAGAGAGAGAGAGAGAGAGAGAGAGAGAGAGAGAGAGAGAGAGAGCGCTGTGAGCCAAGCTGAAACATTCATCTGATATCCATCTGACAAACCACCATGAGGCAGTTGCAATTTGACAGCACATATTTGACAGTTCTGTCAAAGCACCTCCCTGTTTGTCAGTGCCAGAGTCATCTAATGGGACATTTTTGGAAGGAGGGGAAAAACTAGAAGCAGCTTTCCAGGATCTCTTTCCCACCTCCTGGAAATGCATTTCTTTTGCTGTTTAGCTACACAAAATGTTATTTGTTTCCAAAAGTCCACAGCTTTATTACCTGGCATCTGTATTTTAAAAAAATCCAGAAACTAGGCGACCCCAGTAAGGGGTTTTCAGGGCAAGTGAGAAGTAGAAGTAGTCTGCCATTGCCTTCCTTTACAGAGTCTTCCTGAGTAGTCCCTCAGCCAGGTACTGACCCTGCTTAGCTTCTGAGATCTGACTATGTCAGGCTATAGAATACCATTTCACACACTCCTACTGTTAGATAGGGGAGAGAATATTAAACTAATAGACCAGTGGTGTGACACAGTAGAAGGCCGCATAATATGTCGGCATGTTCTTAGATAAATACTCTGGGGAGTTTTTCTTTCTTATTCCTTCTTTGCACATTTACCATGGTATAGCAAGCTTGGTTGATTTTGCTGCTTTGACTTTATTGGAATGCTTTTAATTATTTGTTTTATTTGGTGCTGAGTGTCACATCTATGCTGTGAACTTTTATGGCTCTTCAGATCAAGAGAAGCACGCTCCTGAGGAATAATGTTAAGTAGTCTGAAGAACAAATGCTCTCTTCCCTCCTTAGTTGATATCCCTGACAATTCTGTCAAAGCACCTCTCCGTTTGTCAGAGCCAGAGTCCTCTGCTTGGCCATTTGGGGGAGGGGATCTAAACTAGATAGAATTTAGCCCAATGTATCAGATTATTCTTCTTTTAAATCTGGGTTTATTTTTTTTTTAATTTGCTTTATGAAGAAATGGATATTAATAATAGCAGTGTGTGTGTGTACGTGCGTGAGTATCTGGAATTGCTCAAAATTGCATCACACAAACCAAGAAGCCTTTCTGAAACCCTTTTGTTAATATTTCCTTAGAGACAGAAGTTTCAAATCCCCTCATCTTGTTTTTGAAGTGGAACCAACATTCAGGATCCCCCAGGGTTCCATTTTTTAAAAATCTGAATTTTGTCCAGGCTGCTGAATGTGCACAGGTTGCCATGGATTTCAGTGCCTTCAGTTCAATTTCTCTTCATATATTATGGGTGTCCACTGCAAACTGATACAGTGCTGCAAAACAACTCCTGAATTGATCTGATTTATAGTGTATTGTATTGGAGGGGGAACTTATCAATGTGCTTGAGTGTTTGTGTGTATTGGTGAAACAATATCACACAGAAAGAAACTGGATGCAGCCATACATACAATCCCCTCAACTTTTTTGCAGTGTTTGATCATCTGGGTAGGGGAGGGATGGCATAAAAAATATGCAGCCTAGTAGCTGACAATCCACAGGAAATGAGACTGGATGAATGAAATGGGAACAACCAGAATGGCTTGATGACAACCGGAGTTTGGATGGGATGTCACTGAAGAGCATTGCTGTGTGAAAAGTAGATGCATCTCTTGAATGAACTGTATTTTATCATTCTTGGTAAGTCACCATGGGGATCTTTTTGTCTGGATTGAAAGACAGAGTTGAAATCAGATCAATCAATATTGATGTGGACCTTGGCAACGCATAGTATGCAAATGAATGGAAGGTGATAAACCATAGGCCAAACTGTGCATCATCCAATTTTGAAATTAATTTTGATAACATCTTTCTAATTAAACTGGATTAATGGAAGGGTGGAACAACACAGAGAGAAATTCTGGGATGGCAGAGCAGGAGTTCTTCTCATTCCTAACACAAAAAAAGAAAAGGCATTAATTTCAGAGCCAGTTCCAAAAGCTGGTGTTGTAGTCCCGGCCAGTAGCCCCCTGTCTCAAGAGTACTGGCAGTTTCATAATTTTCATGGACCCCCCCCCCATTAGTTCTTGATTTTATTTGCTGCATCTCCTTCTGGTTAAGGGGAGGGCACCAAGGATACCTTGCCTGAAGGCTCCCCCCAAATCGTGGAGCTGAATTATTTTATGCTAAGCTATGTGCAACTCTATAAAGATGAAATAGGAAGATTTTCAACAGCCACCAGAAACTTTTTCCCCCTGAGTCCCCATTACATTCTAGCCAGCAGGACTGCATGTTGAATCCACCATTCCCACGTTGTGAATGATGTTTTTCAAAGTGTTCTCTTGAGTCCATGTTTGCTGTAGCTAATTAAGCATATTTCATTTCTCAGCCAGGTCCTTTCCACACAATGTCCTCCAGACTGGTTGATAAATACCTCCCTTGGAACTTCATCCTCTCTGCACATTTTGCACCTCCTGATAGAGACAACAGATTGCGTTACTCACAGGTTGGTCAGTTCTGAGAAGCACACTCCTGTATCATGTGCACCATTCTTCAGTCCTGTATTATAAATATAATATTAGTAGAGGAGGAAAATCTTACATTTCATTGGAGACAAAGAAAATTATGCCAGTTGTTCATTTATGACATATTCATTCATAAACAATATATTCATAAATGATATATTCATTTATGGTTTGTTTGTTTCAGTGGTTTCAGTACTCTGGTGTTTGTTTCTGGTTTGTATCACTGTATTTTTATGGATTTGCTTGTAGGAACATGAAGAGCTAGATTCAAGTTCAGTAGCACCTTAGAGACTATGAGATTTCCAGGGCATTAGCTTTTAAGAGTCAGAGCTCTCTCTTTTTTTTTTTTTTTTTTTTTTAGAGTCAGAGCTCTCTCGAACAGGGATGGGCACAAACTGGGAAAATGTGGCTTGGTTCATTGTCCATGGCATGAACCATGAACCATCCCAGACTTTTAGCAGCCAAATGAACCAGTTTGGTGTGTGAGGTTTGTGACCTGGTAGGATGAATTCTATGCAAACTAGAGACACCAGACACTGAAGGGAGATCATTTTGACAGGCACAGGTTCAGGAGTGTAAAGAACAGATCCTGTGCAAACTAAAGATATAAAAGTCACAGGGGACCTTCCCCAGATGCTCCTCTACATGCCCTCCAAGTTCTGCCCCCCTGTTGCTTTGAAGTTTGGTAAACATTTAGATTGAGTGGACACTGTCTGGAAATGTATCTGTTCACAAACTGGCACAGACCTCCATGAACAGTTTGAAAGTTCATGGAAAGTTCATGCTGGTTGACCTACCACAAACTTCACTTCGCAAACTATGAACTGGCCAAATTCATCACGAACTTTAGTTCATGAGCTGGTTCATGCCCATCCCTACTCTCAGAAGCTTATACCCTGAATGTCTTGCTGGTCTTTAAGATGAACTGGATTTTGGGATGCCAGCCTCCAAGTGGGACCTAGGGATCCCCTGGAATTATCTCCAGACTACAGAGATCAGTTCCCTTCGAGAAAATTGATACCTTGGAGGGTGGCCAGTATGGCATTGTACTCTGCTGAGATCCCTGTACTCCCCAGGCTCCACCCCAAAATCTCCAGGAGGTTCCCAACTTGGAGCTGGCAAGCCTACACCCCACCCCCTGCTGGTGGCCAGAGGGAACCTGGCAACCCTAACTGGACTCAGAGCTAGCTCTTCTACTGCAGATTTACACACCTACCCACCAGAAAGTTGGTTATATGCACATTTTTGCATGTAGTAGGATTTTTATATACAGGTACACATTTCTACTCAGCTTCTCCTTATTGTTCTTATATCAGGCTACAGAGAACCCGGGGGGTGGGGGGGGATTTCATATGAAATATATACACACACACACACACCAGATCACTGATCCACATAGAAAAGGGAGGGAAACACCTCTCCAGGAATCCACATGGCAAGTGCTCTCGTGCCACAGAAAAGTGTTTGCTGTTATTTCAAGTCGGTAGCAGGTTAAAGGACTATGATCGGGGAAAGCAAAGTTTGAATCCCCACTCTGCTATGGGAGCTTGCTGGGTGACCTTGGGCTAGTCACGCAGTCTCAGCCTGCCTTACCTCTTAGTGTTGTTGTGAAGATAAAATGAAGAAGAGAAGAGTTATATATGTTGCTTTGGCTCTCCACTGGGGAGAAGGGCAGGGTATAAATGCAGTAAGCAAATACTTTAGATGGGTTTCCAGTGGTCCTGAGATTACAGGCATTTTCCCAGGTGATAGCATGAAAGCAAAATGAGGTTGGTGGACAACTTGGTTTGTCAGTGTTTCCAAAGTAATCTGGTCGCAGTCAGTTCTGTTCACCCGATCCTACCCTGGTTAGTATTTGTATGGGAAGCTGCCAAGAAATACTAGAGTCCCTACACAGATGCAGGCAATGGTAAACTACATCTGAACCTCCCCTGCCTTGAAAACCCTACAGGGTCTCCATGAGCCAGCTGCAACTTGACAGTGAAAATCACTCCGTGGTAGCACGGAGTGATTTTTATCTTGCTGATTATGATTTCTGCTGTGCAGTCATTAAAAAAAAGAGTGATTTTTTCTTGGGGGGTGTTAATATGAAAGCTTATTACTGATCATTTTATTGAGCCAATTGTTAGCCACTTCGAGTCTATGTGTTGGATCCAGATTTTCCTCTAAAAGAAGGGGAGCAGTATTTTCCACCAATTGTCCCTTTCAGCTGCAAACCTCCAGTTTGCCTATCATGCTCTTCCCAGTGACCAGAAAAAAGCCCACAAAAAACCCCCACAGTCATAAATGCTCACAGGAAAAAAGCCCACAGCAGGGTATAATGACACAGAATCTACCATTTTCTCCAGAGGAACTGATCTCTGCTATCTGAAGAAAGTTGTAATTTTGAGTGAAATATTGGCAACAATGGTTCCCTGGGAGGAAATGGCTGGTTTGGAGGGTGAAGTCTATGGCATTGTACCTGTCTGAGTTCCAACCCCTCCTCAAACCCCACCCTCTCCAGGCTCCACTCCATAAATCTCCAGGAGTTGGCAACCTCCTCTCCTTCCCAATGAACCATCAACCTACCATTATCTGCCCCTCTGATTTCAGATTTCCATCTCCTCTCCTGTCTCTTCTGGAGAGCAGTTGAAATAATGAGTTATCTCCAGGCCTCCCCTGGAGATTGGCAGCAATGGTTCCCCCAGAGGGAATGGCTGGTTTGGAGGGTGGAGTCTATGGCACTGTAGCTGTCTGAGGTCCTACCCCTCCTCAAATCTCACCCTCTCCAGGCTCCATCCCTCAAAGTTCCCAATCTGGAGCTGGCAACCCTAGTCAGGACTGGCCCCAATGAGTTTCCCACAAAGGCCTGAAAAGGGCTTCATTCCTTTGTCTTCTTACTGACAGAACCAAGCTTGATTGCCTAGCAACAGCCACTGAGGGAAAAGTTAGTCCCACAGGAGCCAAGCAGGAGAAGTGTCTTTGTCAGGAGAGACAGCCATTTGGCAGTTATTCTGACAGGGGACAGTGGTGGTTGATGGGCCAATGGCTGATGGAGTGCACTGCATAGCCAATGGGAGAGGTGGAAATGGCCAATATGTAAGGGAATTGTTATATTAAGATTATACTTGATAAAATTACAACACAAATTGTTGCATGTGAATATGACATGTTTTAATCCTAAAATAGCAATATAAAATATAGGTAATAACTGTTCATTCTCATAATCCACAATTATAAATATCTATGGTCTTTATATGGTATTTTTCCATGTGGGCTTTTTTCCTGTGAGCATTTATGACCATGGGTTTTTTTTCCGGTGGGCTTTTTTCCTGTGGGCTTTTTTCATAGAACCACTGTTCCCCAGGTCCCCGTGAACTGCATTTCAAAGGATCCAGGGTTGCAGCAGGAGCAAAGGTAACAGGAAAAGTGTGTTCTGCTGACAGAAATGCCTTGTATAAGTAGAAAACATACGCTGATCCAACCCTATGTTTGGGGAAGGATGGGTTCTAAATACTTTAATTATATAAATAAAGGATATATAGTATCTGTACACACAGTGGATGACATTTATTTCACCCAAGCTCACACCCACTTTGGAAAATGTGCATTTGGGGGGGAATGATGAAAGAGAAAATGGTTCAACTAAGAAAGAATCATAGGTTTGCTTAGTGCAAGGGTGAAGCGAAACGGAAATGTAAATTTTAAGATTAAAACAGCAGAGATGAGGTCTTCAAAAATCTTCCCTCAAAGGCAGAGAGAATGATATAATGGCCCAAATAGTGAGTTATACCCTTTGGTAAAACAAACCCCAATCTCAAGTCTTATGAGCTGGATGCTGTAGAAAAATATAAAAAGAATAGTGAGTGATATTCTGGGTTTTTGGGATTGAGAGAAAATTGTAACTAGGAGCAAATTTATGCAAGTTCCACCCCCTCCTTCTCACCCACAAGATAATTTGCAGGTCAATTTTTTGGATCTAGGTCACTTGAGAATAAAAACAGCTTAACAACATTATATGGGGTAAAGAAATAAATAATATTCCTTGTTTAAATACATTTGTTACTTGGCTGTTCCCTGTGCACACACACACACATGCACACACACTCTCATATATATATATCAACCTGCCAGTAACTTGACTTTGCTTGAGTCACATCAACTAGCACAGGTGTTAGAAGCTGAAGTGTGTTGAAGTCAGACTTTCCTATTTGGTAATCGTATCTTGTAGCATCCCTGATTTCTGAAGTGTATGACAGTTTCAAAAATAGCATGGCAAACATGACTCTTGATTTAATTACAAGTGCTGAGAGAAGAGATACCACTGCTTACCTCATTATTGGCCAAAAATTGATTTTATACACAGCATGTTGGTTAGTTCTGTTCTTCCCCCCAATTAAGTTTGCTTCCCCCCCCCATCATGTCTTCATAGATAGATAGATATGACATGATGGACTTGAAGAACAAAGACCTGTTGCTTTTTACCCAATGTCACACCTAACGGTAGCGGCAAGAAAAAAAGAAAAGAAAAAAAATCATAATAACATTATTGCAGCTGATAAGGTAAGAAGGAAAAAGTAGCAAAACATACTACAGACATGAGAAGAGACACTTGAATCAGGGAATACAGAAGAGAGGAAACTGCTTGAAGTGATGACAGGCAGCAGGAGGTGGGGATGGCCTTAGCCTAGCCCCTCACTTGCAGCCAGTTCAGCTGGGGCCAGATCAGCTGATTACGTTATAACCAGTCAACACTCAGCAAAAAGAAGGCAGCAGCATCTGACATTTGCTGTAGCTTCAGAACCAACTCTGTGTGAAGCATATTATAGCAATGCATGTTATAGCAAAGCCCAGTATACAGCATATGCAACGCATGATGGAAGCATCAAGTACAGAGAAGGAAAGATTGTGTTCCCAAACTCGCACAGAAGTAAGCACCATGGCATACAGAAAACAGTTACTGTGTATACTTCCTAGGGCTGAAAATATAGGAGCACTTCTTGAACAACACATTTTGGAGGAAAGAGGAGAAGAGAGCTGAATTTAGTGTTTCCACTGTCCTTTTTGGGGGGGGCGGGGAGTCTTCTTATAACTCAACAGAGAAAGTCACTGATTTTTACTGAAAATCTGAGGAATGAATGAACAAATGGGGTGAGCTCCTCCATCACCATTTCCTTCTCATGTTGAGTTCCCAGCCAACTAGGGACCTCATAGTTACTGTCAGGGTGTTGTGATGCTCTGTAGTATATTAGATCACTTATGTCAGCATCCTCACTAAAGGTGAGTAGAGCAGCATTGCTCTTGGTTGGGAAAGAAAGGAATTTATCCCTGCATTGCTGAGGCAGCAAGATGAAGCTCCCTGGCTCCCCATGCTGTACTGCAGCATTTTCATTGTTTCAGGTTTTCATTACTCTCCTTCATTAGTGCATCATAGAGAGGCAGGGAGCATCCCCCAGTTGCCTTAGAAGAAGAGTCAGTTTTATACCCCACCCTTCACTACCCAAAGGAGTCTCAGAGCACCTTACAATCATCTTCCTTTCTTCTCCCCACAACAGACATCCTGTGAAGTAGGTGGGGTTGAGAGAGCTCTAGGAAAACTGTGGCTAGCCCAAGATCACCCAGTGGGCTTCATGCAAATCAAACCTGGTTCTCTAGATTAGAGTCCTGCTGCTCTTAACCACTACACCAAACTGGCTTAACTACTACATCAAACTGGCAATTGCTCCCCATCTCAATATCTTCCCCTACACTAGAGATGAACACTTGCTTTGCCCCATTTGTGCTCCTGCCCCCCAAAAAACATGAAAGAGAGATGTTTTTGATAGGGATGAAGGCTTTCTTCAAACTTCCTTCTCCTTCACCCCAGCTTGACCCAGCTCTAACTTAAGGCAAACTAACTGGAGGCAAACAATTGCAGCTCAAGTTCCTGGATAAAATCTTGTAGACCAAGGAAATGAATATATGGTATCCAATTGTACATGTGTTCTGCCTGCTTGGAGGGCCAGTTCCAGGTTTTAGTGGTCCTGGGCAGAGAGTCAGTTTGGTGTAGTAGTTAGAAGCATGGACACTAATCTGGAAGAACCGGGTTTGACTCCCCACTCCTCCACTTGCAGCTGCTGGTGTGACCTTGGGTCAGTGATATGTTCTTTCAGAGCTGTTCTCTCTCAGCCCCACCTACTTCACAGGGTGTCTGTTGTGGGGAGGAGGAGGGAAAGGAGATTGTAAACTGCTTTGAGACTCCTTCGGGTAGTGAAGGGAGGGGTATAAATCCAATCTCCGCCTCTGCCTCTGCTTCTATCAGTCACACCTCCTCTGCTTCTATCACTCACACCTCCCAGTCCAACTGCCTGCATTCTCCTCCCCTACTGCCTAGCCGTCTGTCCTCCCCCCACCCATCATTTTCCAATCCTCAGTGCTTGCCTACCCTTCCCTGACTACATTGGGTGGCATATGCAGCTCAGAATGTGGGTGGTGGGAGGGCTCACAGAAAGCAGATGGGCTGCCAGGATATTGAACAGGTGGACGGTGGCAGCAGTGGGCCCCACTAGAAGACCTGGGCCTTGGCAGCTGCTCCACCTCAGGGTATGCTGACACTGGCCCTGCCTGCGGGTGCTAGGCCTTGGCATGGGAATAAAAGATACCCAAGTCCTTGACTCATAAACAATTTATTCTGGCTTGGGGGGGGGGGCGGGTGGCAAACAATGGCAGTAGTGGGGTTATGGTCCCTTATAGTGGTGTGAGGCAAAGCACCCTAATTTCCCTAGAGGGTTAACATGATTATTACAGGACCTAGTCCAGCTTGCAGGTGTTTGTGATTTGAGCTTCCCTGCAGCTCCCATCCTTATCTCTTTCGAAGCCGGACTCTGGGATGAGCTAATCAGTTAATCATAAGAAGCTGTGCTCAGCTGTATAATCAGATGGGAGGGGGTAATTAGGAGCAGACGTTAAAGTCCTCTGGAAGGTTCCATCAGAAGGGATTCCTGATTGGATCCAAAGGACCACCTGATGCCGGGGGGCAAAAGCTATGATAAGGGTAGACCAAAGGGAAGGTATGCTAACTTTACGATCAGGCCATGCAAGTATGCTTTGATACATTATGCTACATCATAATGGACTGTGATGTATAGAATGCTTTAGGCAATGGCTGGAACTCTTCTGCTGCAGGAAGGTGTGCCATCTAATACCAGGTACCAAGTGTATTAGATAGAGAAGTTAGCATTTTAATTTCTCTGTTGCTAAACAATAGAGGTTGTACTGCATAAACACATCTTTTTGTAAAACTCTGAATAAACCTTACATTTTTTTTTTACAAAGGTCTGCTTTATTTGTGTGCATTTAACCTAAGACTGCGTACTGCTCAAGCCACAAGGAGTGGTGACCCAGGTCTCTGACAGGTGGGTGCCACCCACTGCAATCCTATATGTGGGCATCTATGCCAGCTGCCTTTCCAGAGATGCTATGACACTTCCCATTGAAATCACTAATTATTTGTAACAACTCCATTACGTAGCTCCTCTGGCCTCCGGACATATTTCTGCAATATTCACAATATGAGCAAAGATAACAGCAGAACTCTAGAGTACCTCGAGGTTTTTGTGCACTGCAATAATAACCAGTTGTTTTACAAGTGGTAGCCTGGAGCCATTACAGGTCTGGCTTGGTTTTTGTCCCTCATCCTGTACGAAGAGAAAGGTAGAAAACTGCAAATATGCATTGCACTTTCCTTCATTCCAAAAATGAAGCAAAGAGTATGGAAAGGGCCGCTCAAATATCGACACATGTCTGCCTGAGGGTGCCAGGCTACCAGCTCTTCACTGTGTGGAATATGGATGCCTCTGGAGTGCATACAGCTTGAACAATTAGCAACCGTTTCTTTGACTAATGAGCTGACCTCCAATGGTTAAAAGGAGGGAGGGAAACCCTGACAACTGAAAGATCATCTCTTCTGGACTTAATTTAGTTCTCTCCTTCTGCCCCTGTGGAGTTCCCTTGAGGTGGTTTCAAACTCCTCCCTAATAGGAGCTTTCTCAGGAATGTGCCCATTCTGATCATGTTGCAGAAGAGAACCGTATGTCTATTCCCATGATTCCTACTCCCATATATTACTGTCATGAAAGCAGTGAGAAAGTATTGACTGCAATACATATCAAATCTATATAAAATAAAGATTAAAATGGTTACTGTGTGTGAATATATCCAAGCAAAATTCACAGAAATTAAATAGATCATTTGAAAGATACAGAATGGAATGCTTACAGCAAAACTATGGAAGAAATATAGAATGGAATAAGTGTTATTCATCCAACCCTAAATTTCCAGTCTTACTCCGCCCCCACCCCCTGTGTTCTTTCTCACTGTATGCTTCATTGTGCTCCTCCTTAAAAAGGCTTTCACTAGGATAACTGTGAAAATTAATTCTAGAATCTGATCATATAACTTTTGCCCCAGCTTTCAGTGCCTCCCCCAATTCATTTTAATCCTTTCCCATCTCTGTATTACTGGCACTGTAAAACTGAAATAAAAGCAATCTGTGATCATAAGTATCAGTGTATCAAATCTGTTTTGTGCAATGCTTTATTGATAGTCTTGTTGTGTCCCAAGATGATGACTGAAGGGTCGAAAGTGATAGCTGTGGGCGATCTACCCCAGCAATGGGCTTGAACCCCATGGAGCAATGTGTATGTTGAAAGTCTCCCGTTTAGTCCCTGGGATCTCCATTTGAAAGATTTTTCTTTTTTTACATCAGGTTCTTTTCCTGAGACTTGGAAGAACCACTGTCAGCCAGAGTTGAAATTTTGTTGTAATTGTGTGACCAGATCTAAAGCATATATATTCTACTCTGAATTTTCTCATTCCCTGCTTTGCTTCGTCTCAAAAGTCAGATTCCAGGAGAATCTACTTTTTTGGCAACAACTGCCCCTTTAAAAAAGAAACTTCCTCATACAAAGAATTTTCACCATATATTGAGATGTTTCTATCAATATTCTAAAATGTTTCCTAGTCAAAATGCCTGTTGCGACCGCCTATAGCCTGCCAGCAGCAGCTTGGTCTTGGGGATGCTGAGTCATTGCATCCCCTTAGAGGATACAATTGCTGAACAAAAGCAGTGCTGCAGAATATCACAATATTTACCTTTTCAGTACATGCTTCTGAATCCTACAGAAGATGTTGATAATAGAAATACTTATAGCTGTCCATGGACAGCAACTCTGAAAGCCAGGTGACTGCCCATATCTCTACACCAGAGACAGTAGTATGTTGAGTTGAGAAACAACGAGGCTTTATTTTCCATTGAGATGTGTATCCCATGAGTGCTGCATTCCTGAACTGAAATGTGTCCTCCCCATGTCCCTGCCTTCCCCTCCTGGTCTACCTTTGTATGCAATGTATACTTTGAACTGTTTAGGGCTCGCTGAACACTTATCTTGTTTGTTCCCTCGCCTCTTGCTGTGCTGCCTCACTGACTGTTAGCAAGTGCTTATATCCTGAACATCTTTCTGCTATTGGACTGGAATGCCTTTTTTTTTTTATAGCTGACTTTTGGCAATCCTGTAGGGTTTTCAAGCCAAGAGGCATTCAGCGGTGGTTTGCCATTGCCTGCCCCACATCATGACCCTGGTATCCCTTGGAGGTTTCCCTTCCAAATACTAGCCAGAGCTGGCCATACTTAGCTTCCAAGATCTAGTGAGATGGGGCTAGCCTGGGCTACCCCCCATCAGGACGTTGACATGCCTAGAGTTAATTCTTCATGCAAGTCTGTTGCTGCAATAAACTTCATGGACTGCAACTCTGCATGTGGGGGAGTGGCTTAGTTCCCCTCCTCTGCTAATGGGACTGAGACCTGGGAGACACAGGTTCTTGTGAAGCATGTTGGGTGACCCTGGGCCTGCTACTTTCTCTTTGCCTAGCCTAACTCACAGGGTTGTCATAAGGATAAAGTGGAGGAAGAGAGGGTGATGTACACCCTCCTGCACTCCTTGGAGGAAGGCTGGAATTAAAATGTACTAAATAACAAAGAAAGGTTATATGAATTTCCTGATATTTTAGGTGTATTGACTTGCATTCATAAGCAGCTGGGCTCAGTAGTAGGGAAGGGGGTGTCTAATTCTTTCCCCGTACCATTTTCCCACTCAAAAGTGCCTCCTCCCAATTGCTATTTGCAATATAGGTACCTAGTTTCCAGGGGCAGAGAGCAGCTTGGTAGATGAGTCTGATAAAGACAATGGTAGTGGAAAAGCGTTAATCCCTGTCCCCCACCATCCATGTGACTCAAAACCCCCATTTTGCTTTCCACTTGTATGAATGCAAGGATTCATTTTTGTGCCTGCTGTGCCAAATTTTGTCATGCCAAATTTTCCCCATTCAGTTTGTACAATTCCATTCACCCTCCCCCCACCCCAACTTAATTCAATAATATTTTTGCACCAATTGGATACAAATGACATTAAAATGCCAGGGCGGGGGGAATGAATCAGGCACACCAGCATTGCAAATGGGCAAAATAAAAAGGCTCACAATGACAAAACGTGGAGACAAAAAGATATGAAATGAAATTTCATCCCTAGTTACTCGATCTTCCATCCATGCAGAAGGCCTTTACTGATGGGGCAGGGAAATGCTATATAAATCAAATGTATGATTACTGAGGAGCAGAGAGGTGATCCTTTCCCCCATATTTTTCAGGAGGAATTTAAATTTGTAGCCAGCAAAGCATTACGCCTGAGAGGGATCTACTTTTGTGTGTGACGGTCGCCCTCTTTATTAGAATTGATGTATGCTTATGCTGACAACGACATGCACAGTTGTTCAGTAACATTAGCACGTCCCACGTCTACATCACTCACAGGCTTCCTTTGTTCATTTCTTGGAGGACATAAACCATCATGAACATGTGACTTACCATCCTCTATCAGAGCTCGTCCCTCTTAAAGACTGGGGGAGGGAATATATAAAACTGACCTTGGGAAATCAGGACTAGAGGCAAAAGCAGCCCACCCTGTGACATTATTTTATCTGTTGCGTCTGATCAGCTGCAGAAAAAAAGCAAACCTACAGAAAACATCAGAAATATTGGTGTTTTTTTCATTGTGAAAAATAGAGATGGGATATAAGTTTCTAAATCCAGCATTATAATTGGACAAAGGCGATTTGACAGACTGTTGGATAGATAGGTGCAGGACACAGGCATGCACGCGCATAGACACAGATTAATCCAGTTACCTCCCTATTCACATTGTATGCGCTCTCCACTTCTGGGTTTGGTTTCCTTTGGGTCAGAGAATGCTGGGAATATCATACCTTTGAACTATTTCCTTTATTTACAAATATAAAGGTGTGTATATACTTACAGATGGAGGCAAAAAGGTGTGTATATACATACAGGTGAAGGCAGATCTGCTACACCACATCAGATCCCCAGAGAGACAACTTGAACTCCGGGGTTTTCCCTTTCCACCACCTCTCAGCCTTCAGTGTCTGCCATTATTTCTGTCTGTAGGTAGCTGTTTACTGCTGTTTCTTCACACATCCTCACATACCTGCCATTTCCCCGCAGCAGGAGAGGCTGCATCTCCTCCAAACTCTAATGGGTCCTTCAAGAAGATCACTTGAACAGCATCAATCAGGTGATTGTCTCCTGACAATCAGTTCCTGCTGAGGACAGTCCACAGCCATTAAAGAATGTTATTGTTCTTTTGTCAAAGACCCCCAGTTCCCTTCAGGTATCTCCTTAGGTTGAACCATAAACCATAATGACATCCCATTCACAGGATTTAGACAGCAGCCTCATAAAAACCACCGACATGATCCAACTTCTGTCACGACTTTCAAATCCTGCCTCAAAACTCACTTCTTTTTCTTTTTTGTGACGCCTTTGGTCCAACCCATTTGTCTCCCTCCCTTACGGAGAGCTTAGCCTAAGTACAAGTGACTAGAATTAACTGCCATTTTCTCTCCTTTTATCCCCCCACCTCCCTTGTGTCACTTTTTAGATTGTAGGCTCTTTGCAGAAAGGAGCCCTTGTACTCAGCAGAGTGCCATGCAAATAATGCCACTACAATAACGGATCACACTTTTTGTCCCATCCTTCCTCCAAGAAAGCTGGGTATACGTGATTCTCACCTCCTCAAATTTTGCCCTCACAACCCAGAGAAGTAGATTAAACTGACTGGCCCAAGGTCACCTAGTGAACTCTTTGTGGCAGAGTGAGGATCCGAACTGACAGACTAACCACTGAACCACAGTGGCACACAGTCGCAATAATGTCATTAGCACCACTGCACAGTGGTAGCGACATTGCCTGTTTTTAATTAGTTCACTGAAATTCAGAGAAAAGCAAAAACAACAACAAAAGGAGCATCAAATATAATTTGACCTCAGCTTTGTGGAAATGTGTATGATATTTCTTCATACAGATATCAAGAAGAGCTCGATGTCATGTGCCCTGATCTGAATAGCCCAGGCTAGCCTCACCCAGTCACACCTTGGAAGCTAAGCAGGGTCGGCCTTGGCTAGTATTTGGAAGGGTGACCTCCAAGGAATACCAGGGTCGTGACACAGACATAGGCAATGGCAAACCACCTCTGAAATGTCTGTCCTAAAAACAAGTCCAGCTCACCACCTAGTGGTGCATAATGCTAAACGGCTAGAACTTCTGCCTGCCATACAATTTTAAGATCTCCTGGATATTCTACACACAATGTCATCCAATGACAATAACTATTAGCTGTCACATGCTGGTCTCAGTCTTCTTCCAAGGAGCCCAAGACAACATACCTGGTTTTCCCCTCCCTTGTTTTATTCTTGCACAACCCTGTGAAGTAGCTGAGGCTGAAAGCAAGGTCACCAATGTGAGTTTTGTGGCAGAATGGGCATTTGCACTTGGGCCTCCTCAGTCATAGTATGACACCTCCATGACTACATCATGTTGGCTACATCAACAAGATATTCACTAGGAAGTCCCATGTACTGGAATGCCTGTCCCACCATTTCTTTCTTTTTTCCCTACTCAGTGTCACTTTTAAGTGATCAGGAAAGCTTAGCAGTGAGAATGCCAGCTGAGTGCTTTGAGGAACAGGCTGTGCATGATTAAAAGGGAAGGCAGATTTGGTAACTAGCAAGCTTGATGTGAGGGGCTTTTTTTAACCTTCGTTTATTGCTCCTTACTGTTAAATCCCCCACCTCTGATGCCTGTTTCATCCTGAAATATCATTCCCACTCCCACAAATTCTGTCAGCACTGTTCATAACACTGATGAACAAACTTTCCAGTTTCAAGAAATCCATTCCACCACATTGACCTACCAGAGCTCTTTTTGTAGCAGGAACTCCTTTGCATATTAGGCAACACACCCCTAATGTAGCCAATCCTCCAAGAGCTTACAGTGGCCCCTGTAAGAAGTAAGCTCTTGGAGGATTGGCTACGTTAGGGGTGTGTCACCTAATATGCAAAGGAGTTCCTGCTACAAAAAAAAAAAAGCCCTGTATGACGTCTCTGCTGAAGAACTTCTGCATGGCTGCTCTAAGGTATCAGCAGCATGTTGCAGAGGACTCTGGGACCAATATTACGCATGGTATTGAGTAATCCTGTTAAGCGTCATGAATTTTGGCCTGGTGATGCAACTGATTATCTTTGAGGTGGGTCTGTCCTAGACATAAGGCTTTACTTCTTTATCCTAAGCTCCTAATATGCCTGCACAACTGATCAAAGAAGACCCAGCGTTAGCATGTCAGAATAGCACCTGGGAAGCCCAAGTTCAAATCGCCCCCAAAAGCTTTCAGTTGAAGAGGGCATCTTGCTCAGTATTAGCTAACCTGGCTACTGATGGCTCTCCAAGTTCCTTTATCCATACAACAACCCTGTAAGATATGTTAGGCTGAGGTCACCCACCAAAGGTCACCCAGGAAGCTTTCATGGCCAAGAGGGGATTCTAACCTGGGTCTCTATCAGATCTTAGTCTGATGCTATACCACTTCACAATTCAGCTCTGCCGTTGAATTATGACTTCTCTGGACAGGTCAACAGCATTTCTTACAGGTACTTTTGTAGATCACAGTAACTATAACACAGTTGGGGACAGGGATAAAGGGATTTGTGCTTTTGGTATGCATACTCGGTGCAGAGTCCCATTCAATTACTTACAGCAGCAATCATAATACACAGAATAAGTGAATTGATCACAGGTATAAGTGCACTTGAAGAATGTTGACTCAGATGTGGTCAGAAACACGAGTGTGTGTGTCTGTGTCTGTGTGCTGCCTCACAACCTCTTAGGACCAGTCCATCTCTTCGGCTTGTTATTTATTTGATTGTCAGGAGGGGGGGAAAGAAAGAAAAAAAAAGCTCCCTGTAAAGACGCATCATCCCTTGAAACAAATGGGGCACTCAGCTGATGAGCTCTGAAGATTATTGTCCAGACATTTATTTTCCCTAACCCATACACCAGTGGCCGCATCTTTGAATCTGTATCTAATCAAATTCGCGCTCGGTTTGGTTGCCTGGGAAACAATCGCACGGTTAGTCATATAAACAAACTGCTGAGAGGGGAAGAAATAGGGGCTTAAGTGGAAGCATGTAATGTTCAAGCACTGAACGTTATTGGAGGAACAAACATAAATATGTCCCCTTTTGGGGAGGAAGCAAATCAGAGTGTATAATGGAAGAAGAAGGAGCCCACTGATCCCCCCCCCCACCATCATTATCTGCAAGGATAAAGATGGCATTGGGGGGGGGGTCCACAAATATGAAAGAAATATACTGTTTCAGTTGCTTTTGCTACCTGCCAGTCTTTTATTCCACAAAGTGCATTTTCAGTGAGCATCACTATAAGGACTGAGCCACGCAGGTCTTCCATTAGCAGGGTGATCTATTTTTGAGCCTTTTTTCCCATTTCCATCCTCTGCATCTTTCTCGTAAGCCTCTCAGGCTCAGCTTAATTGATTTGCGAAGTTTTTTACTCTTAATAATACACAATAAGAGGGAAGGATCTCTTAAATGGTATTTGGATAACGCTGGGCCACAGAGACAAAGGCAAACTGTTGCTACGGCAACCTGGACCATGTGGAAGCTCTCAGCCAAACTTTACTTCCATTCTCCCCCTCCCCCCCCGCCAAATCTCTCTGCACTCAGATTCTTCTTATCACAGGTGCACCTGCAGTAATCCAGCCACTAATGGCTATTTGGAATGGATCTTGCCAGCATACACATTATAAAACCAGGTACCTGAGTGTTTTGCTTGATCCCTCCAAGACTTCAACAGTGTCCTGGCAGTGTCCTCTGCCATTAAAAAGTAGCAATTCTGCCATCTTTGCAAAAGATGTATTCAGAAACCGAGCTGAACTCTGTTTGCCATGCCCATTTTCTCTCAATTCAAGCATACCATAGGCTTGCAGTGAAGGTTCGTTCCCATTTCAAAATGAGTAATATTTTGAATGGTTTTGTGTTTGCAGCATGGCAGCTAGCCAGGTACCCAATGACGCTCAGTTTATTGGATTATTGGGCAAGCATGTGCCCCAGCCTCATCATGGGCAGGTTATAAATCAGTGAAAGTGTGTTTTTGCACCAGTGTAACTGGCTACAATCCACTGATGATCAGTACTCATCATGCTGGTACATGCCCAGATTGATTGGATTGAACTACAATTCCCAGGTGGCAGTGTGAGGATGTGTAGTGTGTTTGCAATCCGATTTAGAACACTCAAGTAGCAACAACAAAACTGGATCAAAACAGATTTTGGATCACCTGTTTTAACTGTGGGAGGACACCATTTTATCCTTAAAGTATGTGAAAACTTAAAAAAAAATGGTTTGCCTTGCGAAGCCAAAGCAGGCTAAAGAGCCCACATGAAAGGGACTTTAGTCATTGAGTGAGCTTTTAAAATAACTTGATTGATTTAGAAAGTCCATTGGTAAATTATGCAGGAGATTTTTGCTTTATTTAGAAATTTCAATTGTGTTTAATACAAATACTTACAAAAACAAGGGACAGCAGGTACACTCTTTGAAGAGGCAGTCCCTTGTATCTCACACACTGAAGGAAATGCTTCTTCCAAGGCAGTACTAGCTGCTGAATGCACAGGCAGCACACAAAAAGGAAAACAGAACAATAGCAACAACAGCAACAAAACACTATGTTTTCTTCATTATACAGATTTATACCAGATTGAATTAAAGGACCAATCAGTTAAAACTCATCAATAATCACCATTTTTTCTTTCTGTATTGAAATGCTGGAAGATTTTGTTTTGGCACTGGATTCTTTTAAGGATCTTTAAGTGGATAATTGAACACTGACCGGTTCAAAATTAACTGGCTATAAGTATCAGTACAAACAAAATATAATGTTCGTCCTCAGAATTTTAACAGAGATACAAACCCAGATGCTACTGAGATAAGAAATAGTGGTCTGGAAATGATGTTCACACAGCAACATGGTTCAAGCTGAAAACAACAACACTGGGCTATCTGTAGAAGCAGGATGAAATTAGCAATATGGGAAATAGACAAGGTGTGAAATTTTGTTTCCAGTGCCATTTTCCAATCCGGCAAGTAGCAGATTTCTGTGGAAAATCCATCTGCCTATTTGAGTATTGGCCGGATCCACTGTGGTTGCAAACCAATCAACATTGCCAGTTCCATTTCAGTTAAAATGCCACAAATGCATTATTACTTTCATGTGCAACACATTGCAAGATTTCAGTCTTAAGAACTCACAGACACTTAGGTTCACAAAGACATATTTCTAAGGCTGGTCATACTGCATCATGGGTTTTGTAGTCTTAAAGCTTCACTATTTTGCTTTTCTGAAAACACATGTGTATTTTATTCTAAATCAAATTGGACATAGTATATAGGTGTATTGATATGCCATTCCTCATTTCTTTTTGTGTATGTTGTCATTATAAGCTTTTTTCCTCACCCAGCTTTGTTGCATTTCTATGCCATTGATATATTACATGCCATTTATACATAATTGGTGGAAACTGTTGACAAAATGAGACAAGGAAGCAGAACTCCAGCTCCAGCCCACCAACTCTTCCTGTGCTGCACCCCACCAAATCCAAAATGAGAAGCCACTGTTACATTGGTCAGCACTGCTGGGACTTGGCTCTGCTTACTCCTGGCCGCTAGAGGGCAGCACAGGGAACTTCCTCTGTAAACTAAAAGGCCAATCTAATGTGTCTGGGACTGGTTCTGTGAATCTTGATTCTTATATTTTGTGGATCACCTTAGAAATGGTATTTGCTTCATAAGGAATGTATTATATTTATGCACTCATTTGCAGGCTCAGTGTATCAGGAGCTGAGCAAGGTAGTGAGGTTCAGACCAAGGTAAGGTTACCAGAAGTCAGGCAAAGTTGTTTGGTCCAAAAATCAAGAGTCCAAGAGTCAAGCAAGGCAGAGGTGTTCAGTCCAAGGCCCAGCATTCCAGAAAACAGGCAAGGCAGAGTCAGTGGTTTAAGCATCTATCATACACATTGCTTCCACAACTAGCAGCCTCTCATGGGAGGTTTTAATAGACACATGCCTAAGGGTCACTCTGCCAGCTGCTCAGAACCAACCCTGCAACAACTCCTCACTGCTATTAACAGGCAGCTGGCATTGAGCCAGGAGATGTGCACTTGTCTCCTTGTCTGTAGCTCTGTTTGCAGCTTTCATCTGCAGCACTCCAAGGGTGTAGGCGATACTGGAGGGCTGGGAAAGGCCAGCTGACTTTCACTTGCTGAATCAGGGCTGGGGGGTATAGGTGGTTCTGTACCACTCTGATGGCTGTGAATCCTGTTGTTCATTTCCCTGCTGGTCGGTTTCTGTTAACTCAAGGCTGGCTACAGCAGACTCTTCTCCTGAAGAGTCTTCACTATCCCTGAGCCCTGGCTGACCCATAACAATTTCCTTCATTTCTACCCTACCTTTCTCCACAATGGGAACCCGAAGTACTTTTCATTTCCCTCCTTTACTTTCACAACAACCCTGTGACTAGAGTTACAAGGCATGGCCTGGGAACCATTGGGAAACTGGGGGGTGGGGACATGGCAGGTGGCTAGCAGTCTTATGTAACTTCTGGGAAAACCCGTAAATGGTATCATGCCTCTCTAGGAATTACCAGGAAAACCATAGACTTCCCAGTGGTTCTTGGAGAGTACTGATTTCACTTCTGGGTTTTTCCTGGAAGTGAGATCACGCCATCAACCAATGCCTATTTTTATGGTTTCTTCTTTTTATTATAGTTATTTTTATGGTTTACAGTGTGCCAGTCTTTCCCTGACTTTGAGCCCAGGCAATCACTTCTGCCACACCTAACCTTTATCCACCTGTATACTTAGTGGTATGTCCAGAAAAGATGACCATCCATCTTCATACCCCAGCCAAAAAAAGGGTTCAAATGATTAGGTCCCATCACAAGGGTTGCCCTCTCCTCACCCCCGACGAATCATCCATGAGAGGATGGCTTGAGAAACCACACTATATCCATAGTAGCCTCCTCAGGGTGTTCAGCCCACATCCCTTTCATCAGCTAAACCCTCACCCTATTCCAGTCCACCCACTCTTCTAGAGTCTCCCCAGACTGAAAACCAGGCTTGTTTAAATTAACTGTCCCAAAACACAGCCCTGGCCTGGATAGCTCAAGCTAGCCTGATCTCGTCAGATCACAGAAGCTAAGCAGGGTCGGCCCTGGCTAGTATTTGCATGGGAGACCTCCAAGGACTGCAAGGGTTTTGATACAGAGGCAGGAAATGGCAAACCACCACTGAACATCTCTTGCCTTGAAAACCCCAGCGGGCTGCCATAAGTTAGCTGTGACTTGACGGCACTTTCCACCGCTACCACCACCGCCACCCTCTCAAGACATAGCAGCATTTAATAGTTGAAAAAAGAAATCCCTCTCAACAGCCAATCAGAAAGAGTCCCAGCATTTTGTTCATCTCTGCATTGCTGAAAAAAATAGGTGGGAGGATGGAACAGCTCTAAACAAGTAGTGTAAATCAACACTTTCCCCTGAATTCACCCCAGCATCTTCCTTTTATGAAAGTGGGGAGAGGGCACAAGCAGGTCCTCCATCACTGCTGCAGGGTGGGAACTGAGCTTCCGTATGTTCATTAGTTGGTCATGGGCTAATGACGCCCATCCTCCTGCTGTACTGGCTGCCAGGTGGAGTGGTAGACAGGCTTGCTATGTCAGTTGGGTGTGTGTCATTTTTACCAAACAATTCTTGCCAATAAATCCGATCTGTGGGCAGGATGAGGAGGGAATCCATCCCCCTCTTTAATGCATACCAGGAGGTTGGCACTCTGATATGCACTCATTTTGTTTTACAATGGCATTTTGAGAGGAAGAGGCTGCAATAAAGAAACCTCCTGGATTTATTGCCTGTGCTCCCGAGACGGCATCGCTTGTAACAAAAAGTTTCGACCTATTTGCTGTGATGACTAAGGGGGGGGGGGAAATGGATCCAAAGTAATGACAAGGCTTGAAGTCACGCTTACTTCTGACTTGCTGCAGCTTCTGTGCTGACACAGAGAACAATATTCAATCCCACACACCAAAGGCTATCACAGCCTTGACAACAAGAAGTGGAGCACTTGCAAAAGGGCAGGATTTCATAAATCAGAAAATGGAGTTAGCGGTCCAACCTTGCACATTTTGCCCTGTGAGGAAAAATGATGCGCCATTCTGGTCACCCCTCTCAGTAGGAAGGATGTGCAAACGTTCCTGATTTTGTTTCCTATTTAGTTTGCATTCTTGTTAACACTTTCAGTTCTCCACTCTTCATATGTTTGTATAGCTGACACATATTGCATATTTTTAAGACACAATGGCATGTACAGTGTTCATTTCTTCATATATCTGTAATGCTAACTGTTGATGTATGAGGAAAGAAAACTATGGAAATAAAGAAATATGGGTTCAAATTGGGCAAGGAAAGCAGCAAATTCAACACCAGGATGTTAGGGTTGAAACAGCAAGAATGAGACATTCAAATGACAGACACTGACTGTACAAGCGAAGTAAATAAGCAAAATCATTCCTACTTGACAAGAAAAGTGTTGAATTGGAAATGGTGCAGGAAAGTATAGATGCTGGAGAACCTTTCTTATGAGAGACATCTCAAATATTTAGCGCTTTTTAGTTTTTAAACAAAGGTCAAAGGGAGGAATGTGGTCAAGGTTTATAAAATTACGTATGGTGTAGAGAAAGTACTCTCTTGTTAACATTCCATCACCTTCACCTTCTCAGGTGAGTTAAGATGGGTGAGTACCTTCTTTAGCATGGCCTCTAAACATTGGGATGCCCTCCCCACATGAGCTTACCTAGCACTCAGCCTTCTAACCTTTAGATTTAGAAGACACAATAAAAAGTGAGTTTTTCCCAAGTGTTCAATTTTCAATAAAATGATAATTATAGTGGAGGAGTAGTCAATCACTGTTGTTAAAATCTTACTGCACAATTAGTCTGAATTAGGGGTAGGGTTGTCAAGTGACCACTGGGAGTGGGAGATCTCTTGCCCCCAGTGGCCAATGGGAGAAATCTTTTTGATCACTGTGGCCAGCCTGAAGTGATTCCAGCCCAAACAAGCTGGTGCCTGGTCAGAGAACTGAGTCAAGCGGCAGGGCAGTCATCCAGCTGCCTCCTTTTCAGCTCCTCCCTCTTCCTCCTCTTCCCTTTTCCTAATGGAGAGGGAGGAAGAGAGCCTCATGATGCGCCCCCCCCAATTCCAAAGCCCCTGCCTGGTTTTTTTCTGGCTCTCGGTCTGCGGTCCCTGATGGTTGCCCCCCCATGCCTTTGCCCCCCAGTCTTCTGCTGGTTGCCATATAACATATCAGTGGTGTAAAAAAAAATGATGTAAAAGAAACAGATAGAAAGGCGGGAATTGCCAAAGACAATAGAGAGGCCAAGAATAGTCTTCCTGACCATACATGAGAATGAAAAGAAATGGGGGGGGGGTGCATCTTTACACAGCACGGCTTCAACAAAAGACAAATCTTGCCAATTCAGACCAAGGATGCTGCTGTAACAACTTGTTTCCAAATCTTTATTAGAAGCCACTACCACAGGCCCAGTTATGATGGGGCAAGAAGGACTGAAGTCCCAAGTTGTGATGCTTCTTTGCATTTTATTTTTTTCTTTCCTCTTTAAAGTGGAAATGAATAAAGGGAGGACAAACTGCACCTCTCTTTGCACACCCACCCACTCCACCCACACATAGCATGCAGCTGTGAAGACCCCAGGGTTGTAGCCAGTGGTGGGGCTTTGGGGCAGAGCCCCACCACAATTAAGGAGGAGCCCCACTATGGCTGGCTGGGTGGCAGAGGTGGGGACGAGCACAGTCTGGCCCACAGCTACAGCCTGGCTGGAGCTGCAAAGGGCCTGCCTACCAAGGAACCATTAGAGGCAACGGAGGAAATTGTGGTGAAGGAAAGCAGTGGAAGTCTCACAGGAGGGGGTGGGGTGTGAGAGACGCACACCTGGGCCACTTCAACCAGAGTGCTTAACATAAGAACATGAAAGAAGCCAATGTTGGATCAGGCCAATGGCCCATCTAGTCCAATACTCTGTCACACAGCGGCCAAAAATACCAGGTGCCATCAGGAGGTCCATCAGTGGGGCCAGGACACTAGAAGCCCTCCCACTGTTGTCCTCTTCCAAGCACCAAGAATACAGAGCATCACTTGCCCCAGAGTCCCTATCTATACCTTGTGGCTAATAGCCACTGATGGACCTCTTTTTCATATGTTTATCTAATTCCCTTTTGAAGCTGTCCATGCTTGTAGCTGCCACCACCTCCTGTGGCAATGAATTCCATATGTTAATCACTCTTTGGGTGAAGAAGTACTTCCTTTTATCCATTCTAACCCGACCACTCAGCAATTTCATTGAGTGCCCACGAGTTCTTGTGATGAGAGAAAGGGAGAAAAGTACTTCTTTCTCAACCTGCTCTATCCCATGCATAATCTTGTAAACTTCAATCATGTCACTCCTCAGCCGTCGTTTCTCCAAGTTAAAGAGCCTCAAGTATTTTAACCTTTCTTCATAGGGAAAGTGTTCCAACCCTTTTATCATTCTAGTTGCCCTTTTCTGCACTTTGTCCAATGCTATAATATCCTTTTTGAGATGTGGGGACCAGAACTGTACACAGTACTCCAAATGAGGTCGCACCATTGATTTATACAGGGACATGATGATACTGGCTGATTTGTTTTCAGTTCCCTTCCTAATAATCCCCAGCATAGTGTTGGCCTTTTTTATTGCAGTTGCACACTGTCTACACATTTTCATTGAGTTATCTACTATCTTGGTCAGTCTCTGCCAGTTCGGACCCTATCAATGTGTATTTATATTTAGGGTTTTTGGCTCCAATGTACATCACTTTGCACTTGACCACATTGAACCCCATTTGCCATGTTGACGCCCACTCACCCATCCTCAACAGATCCTTTTGGAGTGCCTCACAATCCTCCCTATTTTTCACCACCCTGAACAACTTTGTGTCATCTTCAAATTCAGCCATTTCCCTGCTTACTCCCAACTCCAAATCATTAATAAACAAGTTAAAAAGCATCAGACCGAGTACTGATCCCTGTGGTACCCCACTGCTTACCACCCTCCACTGAGATAATTTTCATTTATATTCACTCTCTGTTTCCTATTAATTTGTACTTGGCACAAGCTCTGTAGATCTCCAGGGTCTTTACACCCGAGAAATATCCACTAAGGTCAGGGCGGCCTTAAGCACTACTGAGGTCCCCACTGGGTTCACAGGTTGGATACTGCAGCACAACTAGGTTGGGTAACGTGTTCCAGTTCATAGCCACTCTGGTCCCGTTGTTAAGCACGCGATACTGGCCCCTATGTGAACCACCAGCAACAGGATTGCTGGCCTCTGCGGCTCTCTCCCTCTCCCAAGTCCCTCAGCAGCAGAAGGCAGCTCCTGGGCCAGAAGTGGTGTGGGCGGGCAGCCATGGCAGGGAGTGCCGCTTCTCCTCCTCCTCCTCCTCTTTCTCCTGACCCCAATCAGTAAGCCCATGTGTCAATCAAAAGTGAAGGGATAATTTGGGGAATACTCAGCTATGACAAAGTCCAGAATTGCTCTATTCCTTTATACAAGCAACTGGCATTGTTTGCAAACCAGCGAGAGAGACCACCAGGTTAAACTAATAGTGCCTTTAAAAGACTAAACCACATTTGTTCCAATAGAAACCTTCCTGGTGTCAGAACCTGGGAAATCCGGTCAGCAGACAAAAGAACTGCCAAACCCAGGGTGGGGGGGACACACATCCCAGGTGCATCATTAAACTAATTAATTAATTAATTTTAATTAGTGCCCCCTGGAGCTCCCCATGAAAAAAAAATTCTGGCTGAGGGGCTGGAAGACCCAGTGGGAAAGCAGTTCCTCTTATTATTCCTTACAACGCATGAGGTAAACACAAACTGGATCTAATAAGGCTTGCTCCCCTGAAAATATGTTTAAGATCGGACTGTAAACATGATTCTGTTTTACAGAATCTGTTTTTTTCCCCCTTCAGAATAACAACTAGAATACATCCCTGTCCCCAAAAAGATTACAAATTCAAATTTAGATAGAATGGGGAGAAAACAGAAGGAGGGGAGAGAAAGGGGAGGCCACATAACAAAACCACTTACGGAATATCCACTAAGCTTATGGAATATTCTCTTTTTCAGTTCTTGCTGTATAGCAGTGAGCATCACTTATACATCCTGCTGTGCAAACAGCCATATTCATTCTCGAACCAGGGATTTCTCTGCAGTTTCTCATCTATAGTGTGAAAGTATTTGAAGGGCCAGATTGTACTGTGTTTATCCAGATGTGTAAGGAAACACATTCTAGTTGAACGCTAAAGCCCTTCAAAAGGAAAAAAAAAAAGGAAATATTGTCCATGTTCAAACTCCACAATCTGTCTTCTTGTAATTCTACTTTTAATATAGGCCTATTATGCATGGGTGTTTTCCCTCACTTTCACCATGCATGTCCGTTGAGTTTCCTTTGTCATTCTGCATTGATTTCCCTCCCTTCAGTGCTCAGTTCACTTTCTGGTCACTATTTCCCTGGGTCTTCTGAAAGTGCTTTTGTGCTTATTTTTTTCATATCCAAGCTGAAGGTAATTCAAAAGCATACAAACGCCCTTGGATTCCCCCCTGCCCTTTTGCCACCCCTCAAAGGTCATCCCCTACCCACATCCAGAACTTCTGCCAGAGGTCTCCTCACCCATACAAACTGCAGCCCTGTTGAAAGCGTGGTGGAGTTGCAGCCAACTTTGCCCAGGCACATGTGCACACACACACACACATGTTATCAACAATCATAACTTGCAATGCCAGAGTCAGGGTTCTACTGTGCATTCTGTACACTGAACATGTTCCCCCATATTATGAGATTGTGTGACTCTTTCCTGTTTTTCACAGTGGCTGATAACACAGCAGAGAATCCCCTAGTGCTTGGCAGTTTCAGAAAAAGACTGGTCAGTTTCCACAGTGGGTTCCCCCCTTTTCCTGTGTTCCTTTCTGTTCCCTTTCATTCAACAAAGGTAAAGGTAAAGGTTCCCTTGCTTGAAAGCCAGTCGAATCCGACTCTAGGGTTGCGGTGCTCATCTCCGTTTCAAAGCTGAAGAGCCAGCGCTGTCCAAAGATGTTTCCGTGGTTATGTGGCCGGCATGACTAAACACCAAGGTGCATGGAATGCTGTTACCTTCCCACCGAAGTGGTACCTATTTATCTACTTGCAATTTCTTGCTTTCGAACTGCTAGGTTGGCAGGTGCTGGAACTAGAGACGGGAGCTCACTCCGTCATGCAGCACTCTCGGGTCTTGAACTGCTGAACTACTGACCTTCCACAGCCTGCAGTTCAGGGTCATAACCACTTGAGCCACCACAGCTCATTCAACAAACAAACACTAAAATGCACATAGCAAAGCCTGAACCATAAGGATTTAAACTGAAGTTGCTTGCTGGATGCTACTGCACAGCTGCAATTGGGCAATTGTGCAATTAAAAAGAAACAAACCTTTGGACACCTCCCTTCACATGCCACATTCCACCCTATGATGGACCCCTGCTTCTTCCTCATTGTGATGCAGATTTTTTTCCTGCCAAACTTCTTAGTTCACTTCAAGTTCTGAGCTGGCCCCTGGTAGTGTATTTGTGGCTTTATAAATCTGACTGCCCCATTACAGAATCTGTTACAGAATATGATTTGGCTTTTGTCCAGCTATCTGAAGAAAAGAAGTGTGCTCTTTTTAGATCCCTTGAAATGGCACTAGAGACTGTGTAACAGTGAACAATGTCAACTGAAAAAAAAAATAGTTTTATCAACATTTACTTCAGCCTTTCCAATTCCTGACTACCCCATACCATCCTTGCTTATTAATAAAATCTTTACTATTGTTCACTGTTACACAGTCTCTAGTGCCATTTAAAGGGATCTAAAAAGAGGGCACCTCTTTTCTTCAGATGGCTTGGCGCGTCTCCATCAGTTGTGTGCTGAGAGGAGAGTCAACCATCTCTTACTGATAAGAACCAAGAATTTGTAAAAAAAAAAAAAATACTGCTACAACACAGCTAAGACCAGGAGTCTCTCCATTTATTCAAGGGGTGAACCTGTCTGACACACTTTTAGTCAGATTCTCCAGATATCCACTTCTTTACCTGAACTTTTACTTTACTGAACAGTAACTGCTGCTGAACTCAAAACAAACTGACTCTCCTCTCAGCACACAACTGATCTTATATTTCCCTCAGCTAGTGCTGACGAATCAGAGAAAAGGAGCAGCCTGTCACTCATGCTCAGCATTCTAGAGTAGAGTTGACTTCTGGTTTTTGGTGGCTTGCTCTTGGATGTGTCTCATCAATCCTACGATGGAGACATGCCAAGCCAAGGTGTTCAGGAGGGGTCTTGGCTGGTTCCAGACCCCACAAGGAGTCTCTTTAGGAGACTCCCATCCGGGGGAGCTGGAATAAGCCTCTCCCAAGATGATGGCTGAGGGATCAAGGTTTGCCCATCCCTGAGAGGTTCTGATGCCATGGAGCCAGTATGGTGACCAGAGTCAACCTCCAGATGAGCAGAAAAGAAAATAAGTGAAAGTAACCTCGGCAACAATCAAACTTGCCTAAACAGTGAGTCAATCAAACCTCAACATAAGCAAATAAGTCTCGGTGTGCTGGAAAAATCTATGCATGTTCTATGCTTTCAAGGAGTTCCTGAAGAGAAGGAGAAGATTTAAAAACAATGCTAAATGGAGCAATTGCTTCACTTTCATATCTTAAACAAGAGGATCTCCAGAATAATATGGACTTGGCATATCGTACATATCCTGATTTTATAAGAAAAAATAAATTACCTGGCAATATTTATGTCAAATTCTCCAAGAGAACAATGAGAGTCAATGTTTTAAAAGCTACAGCAAGAAAAAAACATTTAAAGTGAAAGAGGAAGAAATTAAAATTTTAAAAGATATTCCATTCAAGATCCGGAAACGAAGACGACAATACAAAGACTTAATTCTTTTCCTGCAAAACAAATTAATAACCTACTGATGGACTTTTCCAGAAGGACTCGTGTTCAAATATAATGATAAGAAAATTAAAATTAGCTCTGTCCAAAAGGCCAAAAACTTTTTGAAACAGCAATCGAGTGCAGATAAAGATGGTGACACAAATTTGGAGGAAGGAGAGGAACCCAGTGAGGAAGAATTGGGCAACACTTCAAGTGACTCTAGCAGCTCAACTTCAGAGTCCAAGAAAAGAGCAGCAGCACTCAAAACACCAAAAATGAAGAAGTAGAAGTGCAAGAAATAAACATTTACTCTGGATTACAAAACTCTGGATAACTAAACTCTTTTTAATAGAGGTTTGAATTATGTTTTCTTATTTTCTATTGCTATTACAGGAGTGATTTATGTAACCTAATGCAAAATTCTTGTCTTAAGTTAGTGATAGTGTTTTCCCTTGTACCCTTACCTTTAGGTAGTAGGATGTAGTTTATAAAATCAATAAAATCTTATTTAAAAAAACCCAAAACATTCTAGAGCAGAGTTAACTAATCACCTTCCTTCTCTGATTTTGCTGCATTAGGAAAACAGCATTTTAAATGTAGTCCGTCACACACCCCAATTGAGAAAAGTGTGGTTTTTTTTTTTTATTGTAGCTGCAGAATAAATACACCAGAGGAAAAAAGAATGGTGTGCAAGCCAGGCACAGAATCTGAAGTCAAGATTAAAGGCTTACTGCTCCGAAAATCTGCAGTAAGATGTGTGTGTTTAATGGGCCATAGCTTTAAATCTTCCAGCCACTTTTTTTGCTTTCTGCACATCTGTAAATTCAGCCCTACACTCACCAAAATAACACAAGAGAAAATGCTGCAAGAATCTCATCACCTTACTGCTTCAGCCAAAAGGAAGTCAGAGTGTCCAGTTATTGAACATTGTTGTGGATTTGCAGTCTTGGTTACACAGCAGATAGATCTATCACTATGGTCTGCCATTACAGAGCTCAGAATCTTGGACAAAACAATGTGAGTCATGACCTTTCAAGGCTTTGTGTATAGCTCCTCAGTGAGAGGTGTTTGTTAGGAGACGCTCACTAGTAGCTATAGAATGAAATATCTGTCTGAATTTGGAAAATGTGCTACCCCTCCAGTTAAGGAGAAGGGATGAGTGTGGTGAACCCAAGGTTCTAGGACTGTACCAAGTGCTTTGAAGACTATACTCCAGCACTCTTAAGCCAGCTAAGTATGAGCTGATACAACCATTTTGATTTTATTTTAGACACATGAAGCTATCTTACATTGAGATCATTGGTCTATCAAGATCAGCATTGTCTGCTCTGACTGGCAACGGGCTTCTCAGGCTGATGTCTTTCACCCCATCTTCTACCTAATTATTTTAACCGGGGATTGAACTTGGGATGTTCTGCTTGCAGTTGTTCTGACACTGGCTGGAGTCACAGACACTAAATAATCCTCTTTCAAACTGTGTGAACTGGCAAAATCCAGTTGGAAAGTGCACTGAAAGTGAATTGGAAGTGTGTTGTTTAGTGTGTGTAACCGCAGCCACTGAGTCACAGTCCCTCCTCATTTGATTCTCTATGCTGGCGATATCACTGCTTTGAGCCACATTATTTCTTCCACTTATAATTCTTTTATGGCTTTCATTCATATTTTTTACTTTTTTAGAACTTGTTTAATACAAGCAATGAAATTAAAATTGTGTATATTTTTATGGCCCTGACATGGATAGCCCAAGGTTAGCTGGATCATGTCAGATCTTGGCTGCTAAGCAGGGTCAGCCCTGGTTAGTATTTGGATGGGAGATGATCAAGGAAATCCAGGGTAGCTGTGCAGAGGTCTCTTGCCTTGAAAACCCTATGAGGTCGCTATAAATCAGCTGCAACTTGGCAGCATTTTCTACCTCCACCAGCATATTTTTATGGCAAAAAAGGGCAAGAAGAAGCAGAGAACACTGCAAAAAACAAAAAAAACACCATTTTGTTTTGCATAAAGTAGGAGTAAAATTGAAATAAGAATATTCAAATCAAACACAGAAATAAGTGGTCTCATTCCTAAACTAGTCTCTTCTTCAGATATAAACACACTTGGATTACTGTCATGAGCTGATTCCAGCTGGATGAAGAAGAAGAAGAAGAAGAAGAAGAAGAAGAAGAAGAAGAAGAAGAAGAAGAAGAAGAAGAAGAAGAAGAAGAAGAAGAAGAAGCAGCAGAAGAAGCAGCAGCAGAAGAAGCAGCAGCAGCAGAAGAAGGTGTCATCAAGTCATAATCAACTAATGACAACCCCATCCACAGGGTGTTCAGATGAGCAGAAGTTGTTTGCCGTTGCCTTCCTCTGCATAGCAGCCCCAGTCTGCCTCAGTGGTGTCCCATCCAAGTACCGACTATGACTGACCCTCCCATAGAGTTGCCAGCTCCCCCCCGCCAGCCACCAGCAGGGATTGGGGGCATAGGGTTGCCAGATCCAGACTGGAAAACTCCTGGATATTTGGAGATGGAGCCTGGGGAGGACAGGTTCTTCAGTGGGGTAAAATGCCACAGAGTCCACCCTCCAAAGCATCCATTTCCTCTGGGGGAAGTGATCTCTGTAGTCTGGAGTTGAGCTGTAATTTCAGGGGATCCCCAGGCCGCCACCTGGAGGTTGGTATCTCTAGCTAAATTCCTGAGCTTGTTGGCACTTGAGAGCTAAGCAGGATCAGGCAACAAGCCCGGGGTTGCCTGAGCTATTTAGGCCACTGACAAGCTTGCTAGACCAGGGGCAACCCCCTCAACAAAAATACAGCACTGATGGGAACCAGCCCAGGTTCATAACCAAAATGTGTACATCATACATTACTCTTTGTGATGAATAAGGGTGTGTGCCTATCATGGCTGGATCGCCCATTGGGCAAACTAGGCACTCGCCTAGGGCGCGCCGGCCTCAGGGGTGCCAAATGGCGCCACACTCCCCCCCCAAAAGTGCCCCCCGTCCTAACCAGGCACCCACCGTCACCTCCGTTAGACCCCCCCGCCCCCTTCCTGGCTCCCCTGGGGGCCCCACAGTCACGGAGCCCCGGGAAAGCCGGCTCTGGGAGGGAGGGGGTGGCGGCTAGACCCCTGCCCCCTTCCTGGCTTCCTTGGGGGTCCCGCAGCCGCTGAGCCCCTGGGAAAGCCAGCGCTGGGAGGGAGGGGGCGGCGGCTAGAACCACCATCCCCTTCCTGGCATCCCTGGGGGTCCTGCAGCCGCAGAGCCCCCAGGAAAGCCGGCGCTGGGAGGGAGGGGGCAGTGGCTAGACCCCCCATCCCCTTCCCGGCTTCCCTGGGGGTCCCGCAGCCGCGGAGCCCCCAGGAAAGCCGGCGCTGGGAGGGAGGGGCGGTGGCTAGATCCCCCGCCCCCTTCCCGGCTTCCCTGGGGGTCCCACAGCCGCGGAGCCCCCGGGAAAGCCGGCGCTGGGAGGGAGGGGGTGGCGGCTAGACCCCAGCCCCCTTCCCTGGCTTTCCTGGGGGCCCCGCAGCTGCGGAGCCTCCAGAAAAGCCAGCACTCCGCCGCCGCCACCCGGTCTCCAGGCCCCACCGGGAGGTTGGCATCCCCAGTGGGGGCACCCCAGGCTGTCCTGCCTAGGGCGCCCAGACACCTGGAGTCGGCCCTGGTGCCTATGTTTTTTCAGGACCATGTTCCACACACATTATAATCGACTATTCTAAATTCTGGGGATTCCATTGTTCTGAATGTTGTAATAACTTGCAACTCAGGAGTTTCTCTTTCTAGGCTGTTCCTGAACTTTCTTTGTAATAAAACAGCTACTTTGAGGTCACCCACTGAACGTTATGTAAGATTGAAGTGTTCTCCTACAGGTTTGTTGGTCTTAAAGGTGCCACTGGACTCAAACTTTGTTCTGCTCTTTCAGACCAACAGGGCTACCCACCTGAATATATAAAACGAAAGAAAACAAGGAACTCTACAATCTAGATAAGACTGCGAACTATCAGGTGCTCAAATGTGATTGTGTTTGTCAAGTTAGTACAGTACTTAGTATACTTTGAACTATAACAACTCTCATAAGGTTGCCAATCCTGTCATGGGAAATTCCTGGAGATTTGGGAGTACTGTCTGGAGAGAATGGAGTTTGAGGAGGGGACTTTGATTTTTTCTTAGTATTTGCTGTCCAAAGGGGGCTGCAGTGGCTCAGAGGTTAAGACACTGAGCTGCAGATGAGAAGGTCGGTAGCTCGGCAGTTTGAGACCACTGTGTTAGTGTAGGCTAGCTCACAATTTTTTAGCCTCCAGCTCACACAGTTTTGTCTTCGCTCAGGCAGGATGGCTCCAGAGCAAACTAATTTATGCAGTAGCCAAATCGCTCACCCACAACTTTAATGCCAGTTGCTCACAAAGTAGATTTTTTGCTCACAAGACTCCACTGCTTAGAGAGAACATTGTTTGAGACCCTAGTGCCACATGACAGAGTGAGCTCCCATCTCTGGTCCCAGCTCCTGCCAACCTAGCAGTTCGAAAGCAAGAAATTGCAAGTATATAAATAGGTACCACTTCCGTGGGAAAGTAACAGCATTCAGTGGTCCTCAGCATTTAGTCATGCCAGCCACATGACCACAGAAAAAGTCTTCAGACAGCACTGGCTTTTTAGCTTGGAAACAGAGGTGAGCACCGCCTCCTAGAGTTGAATTCGATGGGCTTTTGAGCAAGGGAATCCTTTACTTTTACTGCTGTCCAAAGATGCCATTCCCTCTAGAAGAACTGATCTGTATCGGATAGAAATCAGCTGTAATTCCAGGATAACTCCAAGCCTCACGTTCATATTGGTAACCCTAACCTCTCAGGTGGCATAGTAGTTAATTCCACTAGAGGGTGATGGATCACAGAACTGGTGGCAGATGATCTTCTAGCTGGCCAGCCAATTCAAAGGTGGGCAGGTTTTTGAGCTTCACTGAATGCTTGGTCAAATAAAATGAATATTCCAGGATAGATGCTGACATTTTGGTTACAAAGTTTGGTTACAAAGTCTGACTTTCCATGGGCCATATGTGAGTCATTATAGCTAGTTCTCCAGTTTTGAAATAAGATTAAATGAAGAAGATCATAGAAGCCATAGGAAACTTTTAAAGAATGGGAAAATATAAATTTATTCCATTTTCCTAAGTATTTTCTCAGCTCTCCAGATGTGGAGAAGATAGCAGGAAATACTCCATTCATATGGCTTTGGATGCAAGGCTACAAAGATGGGAGAGAGATAGAAGCAGCTGTCCAGGCTTTGTCTACTCTCTTGTCAGCAATAGACAACCTGCCTGCCCCAAAGACAATGTGCATTAATTAATTAAATCTACTTGCATTCTGTACAGACCAGGCCTTTACCCCTATGATAGTAAATACACATTTAGCAAACCAAATGCATTTTAGGTGTTCTGCTGAATTTTACAGACCCTCCATTTTATCACAAAAATCCATGTTTCAGTCTTGTGCAAATGTAATCCATGAATCATTTACTGAAAGTCATGTTTCCTTGCGCTGAATTATTTTGTCTGAAAAATACTTACTTGAATGTTAGTTTTGTGTTATTTTTGGTGTTTAATGGCATACAAGGTATAAATGGTCTACAAATACTGTAGAAGGTACAAACTGGGAACAGCAGCTAATGCACTAAATGCACTGCACAGAAAAGATCATAATGGCAGCATATGAAGAAAGAACAACAAAAAAAGTAATCTCAGTTCATTGTTAATGAGATGCAAGAAATCAGCAGCCTTTGTAGTGTCATATAGAAACATGAAGAAGCCACACCTTTAGCCCAAAACAAATCCCCTTCCAGTTCCTATTAGACCTGAGAAGAAAACAAGGAACATTTTTTTTACCTGTAACTAGAAAGTTGAGCGGCATCTAATTTTTAGATGATGATGATGATAAAAACCAGAAGCCAGCTTGTGCCCCATCCTACTAATTACTACTACTATTAGTACTTGAAACATATTTTCACCCAAGCAGGCCTTGACAGGAAAGTCAGTTGGGTTACAAGAAAAAATGTTGAAGGAGCATGGTAAGTCATGGTGAAGGAGGCTCAGATTTGGTTTCCCTTTTCTGTTTTTATTTTTTTAAAAGATAGATAGATAGATAGATAGATAGATAGATAGATAGATAGATAGATAGATAGATAGATAGATAGATAGATAGATGAGATAGAGATAGAGATAGAGATAGAGATAGAGATAGAGATAGAGAGATATATAGATATAGATATTATTTTTTTAAAAAAAAATCCGGACTCTTCCACATGATACTTTTGGGAAAGGAAGGAAAAACTCACTGGCATTCTGATTTACTCTTGCTTATGTATATTCTACAAGTGAGAGTTTTAATTGCCTGTAAAATAGGGAAGCACTTTCAAACGTATCTGAAACAGAATCTCCCCTAAGTAAGAGGTGCAGTTTCTGAGAATTTCATCCGAAATGGGAGAAGCAGGAGGTTACAACAGAAATGTGTTTCCTGTCGAAACCAATAAAGAGGACTCTCTGATTGATTTCCCGATAAAACTAATTCCAACATTAGAGACTCTGACATTAGTCAGACACTGAGCAGTTGGAGGTCTGAAATGTTTACTTATCCATAGTGTTCTTCCGTGGTCCTAGTATGAGTGGAGGGAGGGGGGGCAGTAAAGCAAGGAAGCTCTGAAGAGAGCTTCAATGTATTTTCTTGAGGAGAATAGTCAGGTTAAGCCTTCTGGGGTGTTTATGTTCATGCCTTTTTTCTGGAAAATTATTCTGGAGTCAAGGCCCGCTCGTTCAGATGCACACTCACAATTTTCCTGTTTGCCGGTCATTCAAATTAGGCAATACAGTTTCTCCATGACTAAAATTTTCTGTCGTGTGTTCCTTTTCCTTTTTCACAGTGATGCCAGACTATAACTGTCTTTGCCACACACACGAATGAGTCATTTCGAGCAGGATCTGTACCTGTAGTATCAAAAAAGCACTCTGTCATGAGAAGAGTTTCCCATTAGCTAATGAGTAAAAAAATTAAATAGGTGCTCATACATCAAAACAGGAATTAGTTAAGAGGACATTCATGTAAAATACTGTGCTGACTTTGACCTCTGATGAGAAAAGAGATTTCACAACTATTAGCTATAATAGCTTATAGGAACCTCCATGCTCTGGCACAGTATACCTTCAAATACCATTTTGTAGAGGACAAAACACAGTAGAAAGCTCTTCATGCGTTTGTGCCCTGCTTGTGGGCTTCCTAGAGTCATCTGACTGGCACTGACTGATTCCTTTGTCTGATTCAGCAGGACTTGTCTTTCAGTGAAGCATAGTAGTATAAATATGTGTGTGTTTCATTTCTTTTCATTCCCGTTTATGGTCAGGAAGACCATATTTTCCCTCTCTATCTTATTTGGCAGTTTCCCTGTTTTCATCTGTTTTTTTATCATTTTTACACCTCTGATACGTGATACGAAATATTTACAGCATTATATTTCTCCTATATGCAACATTGCATGTAATGGGTCCCATATATCCCATTTGAGGTATGAGGAAACATTCTCCAAGGTATATGCACAACTTTTGTATATGCACAACTTCCACTTGCCATATGTACCTGGCAGCCAAAAGCAATATGCTTGGCCCCTCCTACTGCTAAGTTCTTGCACTGAAAGGGGAGGGAAGAATCAGCCTGACAAACCCCTTGCTGCTTATTGTTCCCATCTCCTGCTAAGAGAGAATAAGCAGCACTGCGCCCATTGTCTTTAAGGTACTGTATCATTATTTGTGACTTCTACTGAAATTGAGATATTTAAAATAAATTCTGATATACATGGAGGTTCGATGCATGTGAAGCCATTTCCTTTTCCACTGGAAAGAAAATGTGGAATTGGCATGGCACAGAGTGACACAGGTTTACTACTTTGTTGTTTGCAATAAGTATGCCATATATTCAGGTGCAAAAAGGGCGTTCTTAAAAAAAAAAAAAAAAATAGTACAACCCACATACCAAGTCAGCATTATCAGCTAAAGAATCCTAGAAATGGAGAGCAGAGCTACAGCTGTCTTGCATACTAGACTAAATAAAATCAGCCCCAATGCAATCTTAATTATGGTACCAATGTCAGTGGATGCTACATTAAACTGACCTTCAGCGTTGCACTTGCTGAAGGAAATGAATTCATTTGAAAACTCCAGAGTCCTGGCAACAAACACAGGCATCTCCGATCCATTTGCAGCGTGATGTTGTTACTACAGTGCCATCTTCAGAGCATTATCCAAAGTAAAGGGTTTTTTTCCTCCCCCCCCACCTTTCCTCTGTGGATTTTTTTTTAAAATGTTCTCTGTAGTCTGGAGATATCAAACTGGAATCCCCAATAGGAACAGCAGGGCAATAGCCCATCCTGTTTAGCAGAAGCTAGGAATGCAGAAGCCTGGAGGGGAGATTGATTATACACATTTTAGAAAGTCGGGTTACCAAAAGCGGTAGCCAGTGGAGAGCCTGACATGACTTTTTGGTGGCAAATTACACAGATTCAAAGATGAAATGAAAGCATGAGTTTATTTGCTTTTTCTTAAAATACTAGAACTATCCCCATCTCTGCTCGTTATGCCAGGTTTTCAGCCAAGTATTCACATACCAGGACCACTTGTACTTATAGCACCACAAGAAAGGCATTAGGAAGTCAGTAAGGGTTTTTTTAAAAAAAATATTTTATAATTTCAGACAGTGTGTGTGGTAGTTTTCTCAAACCACAAAGGTTTAATTTTCCAACTGCAGTGCCGTTGCTTCTTCCCTCATTCTGTATATTACTCTAAAACTTCATTCTTGCAGTGGTTTAATGGCCCGTTATCTTTGAGGCATGGTTACTAATGCTGCAAAGCTGCTCTCTCTGGCTGGCTCCCATGCTGCATCCAGAAGTATGGATTTTCGTATCATGTAGATAAGGTGGATCATGGGGGACATATCTCACACTAACGTCTTTATTCTGTCTGGGCAGGAGAGAATATTGCAATATGCTACAAACACCCATATGATAAACAGAGTGTTTGACCAGGAAGACATATGTTTCGATGGTTCCCATTAATCAGGGTCACTCCCTATTTGCTGGTTGCTAACCTTCATAAACCACTTGTCCCTGCTCTGTCTCCTCTAGTACACTGTTAATATGGTAACCACTGTAGTTGTTCTTCATTTACTTTCTCCTTAAGGTCACTAAGGATGCTTCCACACAGAGGTTTGGGTCTGATTGGGCATCCAAACTGTTGTTGTTGTTTTTAGGATCCCATGTCATCATCCCCTAATTGCCTGTTTCCCATTTTTTTTATCTAGTTTGCTGCAATCTTTCCTAAACCTAGTTTTATATTATCTTTCCTAAATCTAGTTTTTTGAAAGATCAAACTACATTTGTGTGCCAATTGGACCAGAAGGTGTACATTTATGAAAGTCCTACCCAGTTTGTTTCTATTTTCCCTTTCTTGGTCCCTGTTGCCACCCATTCTGCCCCCCAATCCACCAAAGTGTTGTTGTTTTTAAAGTCAGTCCTGCATTGCTGTAACATTATAACATTATAATGATCTATTGCCACAAACTGATGGCTAGTGTCATCCATGGTGGTGCTAGGACTCTCCCATCATGCAATGACCCCCACTCACCAGGCTGGACATATGCTTGATCTGATCTTTGTGGTGAGGGTTACAGTGGACTGAATCACTGCCTCAGCAGTGTCATGGTCAGACCACCATGCCCTGAAGTCCTGTCTGAATGTGTCACCCCAACCCTGTTTGGGTGGCGAGCATATTTTAGCTTGCCCATGGAGCCAAATGGACCCTATGCAACTTCAGATGGCCCTGTGGGATCTGATGCCCCTGGCAGCTCATTGGCTGAGTATGTAGAGGATTGGCACAGCCCATCATGTGCAGCCTTGACCTGTGCCCATCATGGCTAATTAAATCTGGTTGTGATGGGTTTCTAGGTGCCCTAAGGGAGATTATCAACGTCCCTTTCAGAGGCATGGTTCCCTAGGGCACTTAAGGAAATGGTGGTTCATCCTCTCCTGAAATCAAATATCCTTGGATCCGGCCAAATTGGCAAATTACTGGCCAGTGTCAGATTTGCCCTATCTGGGCAAAATAATTGAGAGGGTGGTGACAACTAAATTGCAGAGCTTTTTGGATGACACTTCCATATTAGATCCTTTCCAGTCCATTTTTTGCCCAGGCCATGGGACAGAGATGGCATGGACGAGCTCCTGGATGGGGGTGGATTGGCAGTGCTGTTGTTGTTAGAACTGTTGGCAGTGTTCAACACAGTCGACCATCAGTTACTGATCCATCACCTTGCTGACACTGGAGTCCAGGGGTCTGCCTTGCAAAGACTTGCCTCCTTTCTTCAGGGTTGGGGACAAGGGGTGGAATTGGGGGAACAGCTATCCTGAAGGCAACCACTGATTTGTAGAGTGCCCCATGGGGTGGTGCTTTCCCTGATGCTATTTAACATTTATATGCACCCCCTTGCCCAGATTGCCTGGAGGCATGGGCTGGGATATCACCAGTATGCGGATGAGACCCAGCTCTATCTGCTGTTGGGCAGCCATTCTGACTCTAAACCAGAAGATCTGGATCTGGTGTTACAAGCTGTGGCTGGATGGCTTAGACTGAGCCAATTGAAATTGAATCCAACAAAGATGGAGGTCCTGTGCCTGAGCTGAGGTGATCCGAGGCTAGGGAGCCCACTCCTGACCTTCAGTGGGGCTCCGTTGGTGCCAGTGCCAGTGGTTAGGAGTCTGGGAGTGCTCTTGGATGCCTCCTTAACAATGGAGGCCCAGGTAGTAGCCACTTGCAAGTCAGCCTTTTATCACCTTCTGTTGATTAGGCAGTTGGTTTCCTTCCTCAAATGCAGCAACTTGGCAACAGTGATCCATGCAATGGTCACCTTGAGATTGGACTACTGTAATGTTCTCTCTACATGGGGCTGCCCTTGTCCCAGATCTGGAAGCTACAGCTAGTGCAAAATGCTGCAGCCAGGCTGTTGATGGGTCTCCCTGTGCAGGAGCACATCCAGCCTGTGCTGAAAGCAGTGCACTGGCTGCTGATAACATATCAAATTCACTTCAAGGTGCTGGCTCTTACCCTTAAAGCCCTTTATGGTCAGGGGCCTAGAAACCTGAGGGTCCGCCTTTCCCCACACATTCCCCAGAGAGCATTGTATTCAGGGTCCCAAAATCAACTGGCCCTCCCAGGTCCCAAAGACACCAGGCTGGCTGTAACCAGGGTCAGGGCTTTCCCTCTCTCTCTTTTTTTAAACAGTTTTATTTATGTCGTTCTTACAGTAATTAGCCATACATATCTCTTTACATCACAGGAGTCATTTAAAAAGTTTTTTGTTTTTTACATACCAATACACTCTTGACCAACGTTTCATAAATTCACTTACCTCTTTTCCATGTAATAACATTGTCAATTTTCCCATTTCTGCCATATTTAATAGCTTAAGATATAATTCTCTCATTAAAGGCATTTTGTCAGATTTCCAGTGGCTTGTCAATACCATTCTCGCTGCAGTTACTATGTAGGTTATCAAATAAATATTATTTTTATCTATTCCATCCAGTAGAATATTTAACAAGAAAATCTCAGGGGATAGATCTATATTGATGTCTAGCAAATCAGGTATCAATTTTTTAACCTCTTTCCAAAACTTATAAACCTTTCCACATGTCCACTATAAATGATAAAAGGTCCCTACATTTGCTTTACACTTCCAACAATTCTTAGAAACTTTGGTAGAACATTTGGCAATTCTATCAGGTGACCAGTACCACCTATATAACATCTTAATTATATTTTCTTTATATGTTGTTGCTTTTAAAAACTTTATTGATTTCCAATAAAATAAAGGGCCAGGGCCTTCTCAGTGGCGGCTTCGCACTGGTGGACTGAACTCCCAGAAGATATCAGGGCCCTGCGGGACCTTTTACAGTTCCACAGGGCCTGCAAGACGGAGCTCTTCTACCAGAGCTTCAATTAAGGAACCACATTAAATAACTGAGCTGTGATAGGGCCCTGTTCCTCTGCTACTACCACCAAAAGCCTGTGCTTGCCACATAAATAAATAGATCAAGATGAGCTGACCATGAATACAGACTGTATCCCATCTGAATATTCCATCATGACTGTTTCTGCCATCTCTATGTAATGGTATTATTATTAGATCTACCGTCACTAGCACTTTATGATAGCTGGATTGTTTTATGATTGTTTTATAATTGTTAATTATGTGTTTTAACCTTTTATGTAAGCTGCCCTAAGCCTGCTTTCGTGGGGAGAGTGGGGTATAAATTAAATAAATAAATGGCTCCCAGCTTTCCTTTTTAACAAAGCGTCTCTAGCCCTTTGCATTATGAACATTTCCTCTTATACCTCTGCAACAAAAAGGGGCAGACTTACTTTTTAAAAATGAATATTGGAATTTAATAGTTTGTGCAAATAAATCATTATAATGTTCCATCACTATGGTGATGAAAAGTGTCATTAAGTTACAGCCAAGTTATGGTAACCCCACAGGGTTTTCAAGCAAGAGACAAACAGAGGTGGTTTGCCATTCTTTTCCTCTGCATAGCAGCCCTGGATTTAATTGATGGTCTCCCATGCAAATACTAACCAGAGACCACCCTGCTTGCTATTGTATTTATTTATTTAATTCAATGTATATCCCACCCTCCCTGCCAGGCAAGCTCAGCTTAGCATCTAAGATCTAGCTGCCCTGTGCCATCCAGGTCAGGGCTATAACACTATAGAGATTTAGGAATTACTGATTTAAAAAAAACAACAACAACCCAACCCTCTGAAGGTGTGTGGGGGAAATGGTGGCTGCAGGAGGCTGAAGAGGATTCTGTGCTTACCTTGTGAACGCCTGCATTTTCAGCAGCAACGGGAGCTACACAGACAACCATTGCTATGTGAAAGCAGCCTAAAAGTTATATATCTGCATAGATGGGTGGATTAATCTTGAGTACATGCATGCAAATAGATGTGGATGAACAGAAGAACATTTCCTCTTACACCTTTGCAACAAAAAGGGGCAGGCATACCTGATGTTTCACATACTCCTGCTGCAGTCCCCAAATGTTTTCAACCAAAAGAATCATCATTCTCTTGGCTCTTACCTGAGGAATAATGACAGCATACAGAAGGTGAAGCAAAACCTTCAGCATTATGAAATGGAGGGGAACTCTGGCAATGATCCATGGTGTGAGAATAATATCTGTGTGTATACACAACAATATACAGAACTGCAATATACAAAACACTGGAATGGATTGTGTGTGATTTTTCATGTCTCATTCCTGTTGATTCAGTTAAAAATCCCTGTTTTGTTTAGGCTTCTAGGTTGTGTGAATTGTCACTATGTTCTTAAAGGCACCATTGGACTCAAACTTAGTTCTCATATATGTTAACTCTTTTGACATCTGTATGGTAATTTACTGCTATCCACAGATCTTACCCATTGCATCAATCCAGTCTTAGCTGTAGTTATTGCTCAGTTAACTTATGCATCTTCACACACTAAATATTCCACTTCCAATACACTTTCCAACTGGATTTTGCCAGTTGACACAGTAAAAGCCAGTTGAAAAGTGCACTGAAAGTGGATTGAAAGTGGATTATTTAGTGTGTGTGACTGCAGCCTTTTACATTCAAATAAATCTCTTATCTGAAAAGTCCCCATCCACAGAAATAGACTCTGGCCTACTTCAAGATGCATCTATCAATAGTAACAACAGAATCACTGGGATGCTGTTTCATAGAATGGTCAACATGGTCATTGAAATGTGATACAGCAAAGCAGAAACCTGCCTGTGCCTCCTCTTCCTCCCACCCTCCCTCCTTCCTGGGGAAAGGTGGGCAGAGTGGCCCAGGAGGTGGTGCCAGAGCCAGGGGTACTGTTCAGGGGTTCTGCTTATCCCAGCAAGCATCTTTTGGTGCTCCTGGTGCCCCTGGCCACTGGAGCCCTAGACAATTGCCTAGGTTCACCTAGTGGGCTGGCCACCCCTGCTAGGGTTGCCAGCTCCAGGTTGGGAAACAACTGGAGATTTTGGGGTGGAGCCTGAGGAGGGCGGGGTTTGGGGAAGGGAGGGACTTCAATGGGATATAATGCCATAGAGTCCACCTTCCAAAGTTGCCATTTTCTCCAAGTGATCTCTGTTGCCTGGAGATCAGCTGTAATAGAGGGACATCGACAGCCTCCACCTGGAGGTTGGCAGCCCTACTTGGCTGCTAGCCCTGCTGGTCTTGGCTTGGGACCCATGACAGTTGCCTTATGGCCCTTCTGTGTAACTCCAGCACACTTCAGTATGTCCTGATAATGCTTATGCTTTGTTTCAGCTTGGTTTCAGGTCTGTTTCCAGATTTTTCTCCTTATTTTCAGATTTCTGCAATCCAGACCTCTATCATATTGTTTTATGGAATATCCCATTCCTGCTGATTTACATTTTCTCGCACCGTGTAATCCACCAGTGAGAGGCTGACCACAAATGACATAAATAAATGGTATAAATATATAAATGCCAGTTTGGGGCAGCAAAATACCTTGAACACCACTGAGAGTGTCCCCCCCCTTTCTCTCTGCAGTTGGTGATGCTATAGGTGGTCACAGAGGCTGTAGCCACCTCTGGGTTTCCAATCCTTAGTGATTACAAAGATAACTACTTGGGCAGGAGATTATTCGAATCAGTCCATTCACAGGTTGGCCCTAGCATTGCGGCAACTTCATACAATCAAATCAGACAGAAGGAAAATGCTGATAGGATATTAAGGATAGAACAGACTCCCAACTATTGACACTGAATGCTGTGCAGAGAGCTGATAAATACATTTTAACTGCCTTAATTGTTATGTTCATCCTCTTCTACCCCCCAGATTTCTGTAGTAATTTGGATCGAGCTGATCTTTACTTAATTCAAGATGAGTTCAAGCATGCACATTTTCTCCTGCTTGTGTGCGAAGAGTAGTCCTTTATTTGTAGCTAAGTGTAAAGAAAACACAACAGAAAAGAAAAGAAGATGTGTACAGCAAAGATGGGCAGAAGGCATCCATTCATCCCTGGTACTTATTCTGTTTCTGAACAGAAATACTCTCCTGCATGCAAGCTAGTGGTATCCCTATTGTGAAATTGACTGGGTGCCGATAATGCTCATTATTTGCATAGGGCTTTCATCTCAAAAGCATATTACAAATATAAATTAGGCTTCACAACACACCCTTTCAAGTATTTGAGCATTATTATCCGTGTTTTTTTCAGATAGGAAAATCGATGTCGGATGTTTCCACCGGCTTCCTCAAAGCTATAGAGAGGGGGGAAAATGTGTGTCAGAGGCAGGATTAGAAGAGAACAGGGCTGGATATTCACAACAAAGTTTGCAGCTATTAAGTTTAATGGATTCAGATGGACAAAAATCCATACACAAAGGTCTGTTTGATTTCCTGTGCCTTGAAAGTGAAGGTCTTACTGGATGTTCCCAAACATAAGGGCAGGAGGAACTGCATGTCCATTTGAAACTGCTGCATCTTACTGATCTTTTTTTCAGTCTTCTGCTACGTCACAGCAGTTTTGCGGCAGTATGCTTTCAGTAGGGTTGCCAACTCTGGGTTGGGAAATTCCTGGATATTTTGGGGGTGGAGCATGGGAAGGGGAGGGAATTAAGCAGGGAATAATGTCATAGAGACCAACTTCCAAATCAGCCATTTTCTCCAGGGGGACTGATCTCTGTCATCTGGAGACAAATTATAATTCTGGGAGAACTTCAGACACCACCTGGAATTTGGAAACCCTAGCTTCCAGACATATTGTTTTCCAGCAGTAGCCTTTGCTATTTTCCTGCAAGGGACAGTGAAGGAGCTAGGCTCAGAGATAAACACGTATAAGATAAGTGGTTTGCTGCTGTTTGTACCAGAGATTTGCCTTCGATCTTCCCAAGAGTTATTTTGTAAATAACCATTTCCAGGTGAAGGACAGAGGTGTCCCATATTGAGTCTCACCGTGCATTGATTAACTGATACTATGTCAGCCATTCTTGCAAAGTAACCTTTCTTTTCTCATTTATAGATTTTGATATCCAGGAAGGAGAGCTTTTAAAGAGCCAAAAAGCTGATGGGAGAGATTTCAAAAATAAACAGTGCAGTGCAGACCACAACAATAAAAAGGGCATCTATGTGCCTACTCAAGGAGCTGGGTGTGCAGAGTAGGATTTATTTATTTGTTTTACAATGGTACACATGAGGCTGTCTTATACTGAGTCAGACCATTGGTCTATCAAGGGTAGCATTGTTTATTCTGACTGGCACTGGCTCTCCAGGCTCTCACACAGAGGTTTTTCTTATCACCCACTACCTAGTCATTTTAACTGGAGATACCAGGGATTGAAACTGGGGCCCTTCTCTATGCATAGCAGATGTTCTATCACTGAGCCACAGCTCTTCATCTAACAATAGAACCCGCCTCATGCCACTTTTCACAATTTCCTTTCCCTGATTGGGGAAACAGCCTACTAAACAGATCTTCCATTGCTACAGTTCAATTTACGGGTACTTATGGTAGAATTTTTTCAGGGATAACACCACCACCCCAGTTATAGACCAGCTGTTCTTAGAAAGATGGTCAAGAAACATATCTATGCTACTTTCTTCACCAGACTTCTTCCACCTGTTGCTTTCCCCCAACACTTGGCATTTGGAGGTATTGTTCCCCTCAACCAACATTCCTGCTAACCATCAAGGGACCTCTCCTTCTTCAATGTGTCAAACCCACTTTTAAAGTTAGAGACCATCACTACATCTTGTGGCAATGAACTTCATACTTTAGTTGTGCATCGTATATAAAATAGTTCCAAAGTAAAAGACTTTTGACACAGTATGATGGTCTGTAGTGTATGAAATAAAAAGTACAAAGCTTCATTGAAAAAAAGGAAATTAGTCTTGTGGCTATGGAAAAGTGCAAATACATTCAATCATTTTGAAGGACTAAGAGTAATTTATCTATGACTTCAGTAGGTAGACTGCTTTTCAACTTTGCCATTTCAAATGTGGCACACATACACTGAGTTCAGACTGGCAGTTTGAAGCAGGAGCCAGTCGTGACAAAAAAGCTCCGGAACAAAGTGTTCCGAGTTTTCCTGGTCATACTGCGCCGACTGATGCAGGAGCATACCAGGAGGAGGCGCACGGGAGCATTCAGACTGCTGGCCCAGAGGCACGGCTGTAAATGGCTTTTCCCTGGTAATTTGGCTATGTGCACATATGCACTTATGCCGGTTTTGGGAGGATCCCATTGTGCCGGCACCACATTGGGCAGTAGAGCAGAGCACAGCCAATCATATCGCTGCTGCCTTATGCACAACACGGGTTGCTCCCGGCTTTTAAAGGTTGTTGTTCACACTTCCTGGAAGCAGAATGAAGCGGGATACTGCTTTTACCAGGTATCTTTTAAATGTGGGAGCGAAGTGGAACAGCACAGGTTGACTATGGGTGGGGAACGCCAGGCAGATGTGCCTGTGTGAACACCCCCTTTAATCCGCTTGTAAAACGTGGCTGAAACGTGGCTATAGCGGGGCAAACTGCCAGTCTGAACTCACCCAATAATGATTAAAATATATTCTATTATAAAAAGCATCTTAATCCTACCAAATTGGGGGTGGGGGTGTCCTAGATATAAAATCAGTAGTTAGTTTTCACATATGACCTAATAAGCTTCAAGTTCATTGTTGAAAAAAATGCATGTTGATTTTGTCAGTATTTGTCACTGGGAAAATTGAGGAATATTATGAAGCTGGGATTGTTTTAGGGACATTTCTCCTCTACTTCTCCCCCCACCACCCCCATTATTGGATATTGGATAGACTTCACTTTGAAAACACCAGCCATTCCCTTGGGCCTTTATGTTTGTTGTTCTGGAACAAAGGATATCATGCAGAGAGGGACTTGCAGAATCCATGCAATCCTGCTAAGGAGCTGAGAAAGCCAATGCATGCTACATTGACTTCCTGTGGTTTCTTCCACTGAGTTATCTGCAAAATCTGTCAGGAAGGTCTGTGTTTTGCTCATCTCCCCACTGAGATGTACTTATACACCCATGGTTCACATGCATATAGGTCTGAATGCACAAAGCACCTAATAAACAAATCCAAATTAGAGAGCATGGGAGATCTTTTTTCATCCATATCTTAGGTCCTTTTATCTTGGATTGACAAGTCAAGCAAAGGTGGTTCAGCATGATGAATCTAAGGAACAGTTTAGAAAGTGGAAGGAAACATTGCACAGCACCGAAAGATCAATCACACAGGCAAAGAGGTAGAAAAGAGCATGAGTCCAGTAGCACCTAAAAGACTAACAAAATTTGAGGCAGGGTATGAGCAGTGACTCATGAAAACTCATATCCTTTAAGGTGCTACTGGACTCTTGCTCTTTTCCACTGCTATCCGTCTTGATCTACCTACATGCAAAGAGGGTTTGGAATCTAAGTTTCTAATCATGTACTGTCTAGCGTGCTTATGAAATCCTCTCCTCCAAGTTATCTGTTCATTGTGGACCAGGACCAGTGTGCTGGTCTTTTATCTAGATTTATGGTCCATTTGACTCATTATTGTCTAATAGGACTGGCAGCTGCTTTCCAAGGTCTCCAGAAGACAAATGTTTCTGCCCAAACCTATGTCTGATATCTTTTTAAATTAACATGGCAGGGACCGGACTTGGGACCTTCTTCGGATCAAGCATGTGCTCTACCACTGAATTACAACTTCTTCCCTAATAGCAGAACAAAGTTGGAGTCAATAACAGCAGTTAGTAATTCTTCCTTTTAAAAAAAAGTCTGGACTTTGTTCAAACCACTGTGCTTAATCACATAACCTTGCTGCTGTTTACAGTTCCCATTCCTGCCCCCCTCCTTGTAAGTTAAGAATGTGCACAAACACATAAGTGAATTCATTAAAACACTAATGCCAATGGAACCTTGATCAATAATTGCATCAAGATTTCATCAATAATTTGTCTCTTTGTGCATTTTTAACCATTGTGTTTGGACACTTATGAACATTAATCACTTGTAAAGAAACAACAAAACAAAACTAATATGTGACCACAAAAATACAGCAAGTAGTATATATACCAGTCACAAAAATAACTGTAGAAATTCTGCATGTAAAGCAAAATGCAGAACAAAACTAAACAATGGAACAGTAATGGAAGAGCATGTGGACACAGTGGTTCATCCCTGCTTCTGTCAGATAATCAGTGGTATCTCTGAAGCCAACAAACTCCAGCTAAGTTCTGTATGGGCTCTTCTCCAACCCTGCAAGATTCCATTTCTGACTGGTCAGAATTCTCCAGTTCTGTACATGTTACATAGTTCTTGTGTTTATTTGTTAATGACACGAGGACTTTGTATCAGATGTGTGATGGGGAATTCTATGCCTCAAAGATGCACCCCAGAGTTTTTCTGCTAACAACCATAGCAGGAGGAGGAGGAGGAGGAGGAGGAGGAAGAAGAAGAGGAGGAAGAGGAGGAAGAAGAAGAAGAAGAAGAAGAAGAAGAAGAAGAAGAAGAAGAAGAAGAAGAAGAAGAAGAAGAAGAAGAAGAAGAAGAAGAAGAAGAAGAAGATTGGATTTATACCCCGCCCTTCACTCCCCAAAGGTATCTCAGAGTGGCTTACAATCCCTTCCCCTTCCTCTCCCCACAACAGACACCCTGTGCTGTAGGTGGGGCTGAGAAAGCTCTGAGAGAACTGCCCTTGAGAGAACAATTCTGAAAGAACTTATGACTAACCCAAGGTCACACCAGCAGCTGCATGTGGAGAAGTGAGGAATCAAACCCGGTTCTCCCAGATTAGAGTCCACACTCCTAACCACTACACCAAACTGGCTCTGAAACTAGTGTGGGGGGGAAGCCACATCAGCCTCCCCTTAGTGCTGTTTTGGCATCCTCAGACTGACCAATAGAGCTGCTGTGCTGCAAAAATTATGAGCTGCCCTTGCCCCATAGCAACAGGATGTCATAACTATCAGCTGGTTCTACTGGAGTGTTTGTTCCTTTGGCCCTCATCCCATTTGGAATCCAGTTGTTTGATCCTCTAAACCAAAGTTTTATAGCCAACATCAATACTCAGGCTAATTCATGATATTGTGTATTGGTTTCCATGTTATACAGTTCTGAGGGGGGGAATTACACAATATTGATGTTCTATGACTTATGATGTAGTCCTTAAGAGTAGCGAGGGGGGGGGGCACAGTGCTGGCCAACATTTCCTTGATGAATTTGACCTATTGACCTGTTTTCCCCCACCAGAACTTAAATCAGCCACAGCAAAGGAGTGGATATCTGATCAGGGGAACATTGCCAGGGAGAGTTCCCCAGCACTGTAGTCCTATTCCAAACCTGGACACACCCCTTCGGTAGAGCCAAATTACACATCTAGATTTCCAGTCACTGAACTTCAGCTAGTATAGTTTCACTGCAGATCTGGGAAATACAAGAGATCAAAGCACATCAACAACAACGAACAACTCCATAATTTACAAAGGGACATTTCAGCTATACGCATATGGAATGAAGACAAGGAACATCAATGCTATGGCCATCGTGTTTTTTTGTGCTGAAGGCCTGAAAGGCAGCTTTGTACTGATAATCTGGAAGTACTGCCTCAACCCTCCCCTAGAAAATCAAGGACGTAAATCATGGAAGATATGTTCATGTTCTAGAGGCAGGCAGGTGATAAAGGCAGGAGCTTGTCTACAGAGCAAGGATTACATTTGTTGTTGGGTAAGCTACATATCTCAGCCAAACCATTTCCTTTCATCCTGTCCTACTTTCATGAGATGAACAGGACATTTCTGAACCCAATATTTAGCAAAGGGTACCTGACTGTGACCCTTCCTGGCATAACCAGTGACCAGACTGGCACAAGCAATCTTGATTCTAGGATCTGGATAGATAAAATATGAGAAACACATTGGATATGCCTACATATTTGGTCATCTATATTTATTACAGAGTAAGTATACAGGCTCTAATAAATATCAGAATATTTGCATAACTAGCATTCTTCTGTTGATTTCCTGGATCAATACTTAGCTATCCTACCTCAGGCATCTTAAAGGGCTCTGACATTCAGAATATGCTTAGTATGTATCCTGTGTGTGGAGAGGCTTCCTTTTCTTGAGCAACAAGTTAGCCTTCTAGCAGAAGGATCAGACACAAGAGTCAATTGTGATGCAAATGGTGGCAATTTTGCTACAGATGTTTAAAGGGCCAAGAATAGCGGCATTGGTTTGTGTAAAATTATCTTGCATTCTCAGTGAATATCATCCATGGAGTGAAAAGGAAACAAACTCATGTACTAGGAAATGATAATCTAATGCACATTGCCACAGCCAATCAGATTAAATAAACTGAGGGCAAAGGAGGCCAAGGACACAGACAAATGAGGCCAAGATCAGTGAGGGCAAAAAAGAAAAAATGGTGCCAAAAGAAGCAAGAGAGAAGCATCTCGGGCATTAGTTCTGTTGCATGCAATGTGCTAGTTCTGAAGCAGATATCAAAACCGGCCAACATTCATTTTGACCCTGATCCCTACAATGTGCACTAGAACTGGTTTGAGTTTCATAACATTTACCAAGTAACTCTTGAATGGATTATCTTTCTAAATTAGCTCTTACATGTGCAAAAGGATCCTCTTCAAAGAAATCTCACATCCAGCAGGCAGAGCAGTTGGCCCAAAGCTGGCGAGTGAGGATGTAATACTGGCTGAATGGACTGCCTTCTCTGAGAGTTCTATTATATATGTGTGTGTGTGTGTGTGTGTGTGTGTGTGTGTGTGTGTATACACATATATGTGTGTGTGTGTGTGTGTGTATATATATATATATATATATATATATATATATATGCGCTGTTTGATTTCATATTTATAAAAAAAAATCACAGAGTACAATTTTAGAGCTTTACAACTTTATGCATCTTCACCTTATGCACTGACATGTTTCGATTTGAAATCCCTAAGTATTTTTGTGCAACGTGAAGAACAATAACATATGAAAATCCCACATCTTTTGAATTTTTAAATTATAGGAACACTATCTTAAAATTCGAGATAGAAAATGACTCCTTGCTCTCAGCGTTCAGTTCTCCCGATCTTTTTTTTTTAATGATGTCATAGTTCTGGAAATGATACAGAAGGCAGCCAAAATGATCAAGAGTTTGGGCAGCTTCCCTACAAGGAAATGCTAAAACATCTGGAGTTTTAAAATTAGAAACACCACTACTAAGGCAGGGGAATTGTGATTTTAAAATTATAGATGGGCTGATTGGATGAAAAGTGATACCTCTTTCTTTATCACATACAAATTTGGGGATTAGGACAGTAGGTTAGGCTGATGGTAAAGCTATACAATATAAAATACTTCTCCACACAATGCACATTAACATATGGAACTCACTGTCCAAAAATATGGTGCTGATTTTGGTGGCTTTAAATGAACATTAGACAGAATTCATAGAGGACACGTCTAATAATGGCTATTCGCCATTGTAGCTAAATGGAACCTCCATGTCTACAGAGATTCATAGAATATCAGGAGAGGCTTTTGGTGGGCCAGAATTGGACACTGAGTATTAGACTAGTCCTTGGCCTGATCCAGCAAAGCCCTCCTCCTCCTTCTATTAAATGCCAGCTCTCTGATAGGTATCATCTAAAAAAACACCTGTTTACAGAATATTTAAAAGCTGCGAAATTAGTGGTTGATCATGGTGAAGAAAGCTGGTGCAGCTCCAAATATTCTCTAGTTTATGCCAGCAGATTTGCTGCTTGAAATTTATGGATTGGATTCCTGTACATTTTCTGTTATGATCTGATTGATTTTTGTTTCATATTGATTCTGTGAGGAAGAAATAAAACAAGCAATTATATAGGCAGGCCATCTACAAGGCCTGAAACAAAATCTATTGAAATCAATAGGGGAAAACCAGCAGGTATCAATAGAAGAGTATCGGACAAACAGGTGATAGATTTTCTTAAGGAACCTCCCGCATCTATTCCAGTATATCAGATCTTTTATGCAGATTAAGGGGTTATCATTTTTTGACTGGTTTTCCTAATTACTTATACTCAACTATTTGTATTTTTTTATGATTCAATCTATCTTTCATCATTTGACTTCTAGGTTCATTATACAACATTCCCCCTCCCATACAAAACAAATACTCAAAACAAAGCATCCCAAGATGAAGAGAAAGGACAAGAAAACATATATTATTTCCCTGTGCCATCTTAAGCAAATCCTGTTTCAGAGCATGCAGCTATCCAGAGGGATGCCATACTGGTTCCCATATACATGTCCATCACAGATCTGACACCACAAACAGCACTTGTGTATCACCAGTTTGCACACTGTGTTTGCAATATCCATACTGTCCATTCACACAGATACAAATTTCTCAAGTGCTGAGCACTAGCCTAACAATAAGAAATGCAACTATATATGTGAAGTAGTTCATGGATCGGAAGCTACTATAGGGGAGGTTGATACAATCAAAAATCCTCCATGCAGAAGAGGTCGATGGGCTCAGACACATGGAGGACACAAGGTGTGAGGTGGCACAACCTCCTTAATGGCTGGCACTTCCTAAGGAAGCCACACAAGTTGGGTGGCCAGCCACTCATTTCCAAAGATGGAAGGACAACAAGTTTTGCCAGTTGTCTCCTCCTACTGTAGATCCCTCCTCTTTACCCCCTCAGCTGTACCTGAGGGACCACTGACATACCCCCCCAAAGATAATTTGTGGCTAAAATAGGGGAAGAAGGAAAGTCTTGCTCCACGAGGTCTGCTCTTTAATCGGATCCCATTGGATACAAGCCTTTGATCCTGAAGCAGAAAGGGCACATTAAGAATTCTCCATGGATTTCACTTTTAATTTCTAGTTTTTCTACAGAGCGCTGCATGCATGCCATTTGCCTTTCCCCATCCTCCTCAAGCAATCTGGACATGATTGCCCATACAATGGTTTCATGTTTTTTTTCCCCCTGGTATCCTACTGTATCATGATGTTTTTTACAATATTTTATTAAAATGCACATACTGATCATGCATAATGGGAGGGGGGAGAGACAAATGATCTAAAGAATCTGACAGATGGACTAAATTGTCCATACGCCAGTCCCGAATTAGAAATCCTCCAAGAAAGAGTAGAAGACAACATCCAAATTAATGAAGAAACAGAAGAGAAGGGAAATCTACTCCTCTTTACATTCAACATGGTCATACCTTACTTTTGTGTAGTACTTTACTGTTGGACAAATATATTCCTGTGCATTGGTAAAACTCCTGTTACACGGACTGTTCACACATGCATTTATATGACTTACAGTGAAATCATAAGCAGAGTTGTACCCTTCAAGTACACTGAAATCAATGGAACTCTGCTTAGTATGGTACTGTCAAGTTCTTTTAATTAATCAACACATGCTGACTCAGAGGTGCATGTGTGAACTGATGCCATTGAACTGGCTTTTCTCCAATATACAGCATCCTGAACTAAATATCATGGAGCTGATTCAGGTGCTCCACAAACACACGCAGAAGAAACAGTTGATTTATCACTATACTTAATAGCACGTTAGCTGGCCTATGTAGATAATGAAAGCCAGAAAACTAGGCCACTTAAAGACAATGTAGATGTCCCTACCTACTCAGGGGACTCCACAAGGATGCAGAAAAGTATGACTTTGTAAATTAACCAAAAGGATAAAAACCCCTCAGTTCCATGATGAGGACTAAAGAAGCTCGGACAAGGATGAGGTTGAAAACAGTGAGTTTAATGGGGGGGGGGGAGAAACCAGCCAGATCATGCCCCTAACAGCTTGTAAAAGCTTGAAGGGGGAATTTTTGAAGGGTAGGGTGGTATAATTTTTGCCCCCTCTTGAAATTCCTCACAGGACCCCTGCTTGTTCTCTCACATTACAGAACCACCCAGTTGTCCTGTTCTAACAAATGGTGGATGAGACAAGAACCCAGTATCTGGACACTTCAGACTTCTTGTGAGGCCTCAAGTGACTGAATGCTCCTCCATGCAAAATAATTCCCCACACATAGAAATTAGATGTCAGGAATGAAGGTTCTAGTTTAGGTTGCTCTATGGCGAGCCAGTGTTCAGTCTGAAGGGATGCTTTTTTCAAGGGATGCTTCACCTGGAGTCAGAAGTGATTAGCAGTATAGGCTTATCATTTAATCTGTTGCTTGTGACAATAAAGCTTTAACTGGAAGGAATCAGTGGACCATCTGTACATGACTCTCCAGCTAAATAGCAGCCACAGGGGGTATTATCTGACCTGAACCAAACTGAATATTGGGGAAGAGGATATAACTCTTTCTGCCAGTATTGTGCCTCTGACCTCCATTGGGTGCCTGGAACACCTATTTTGTATCTTACTTATAATGCAAAATGGCAATCCCAATAAGGAAATGAAGTGGCGTTTAAGGTTGGACCAGCAATGCTGGGAGAAACTGCTAACCCCTACTTCAGGGCACACAAGCACGCATACAAGGCTGTCTTTAACTGAGTCAGATCCTTGGCCTATCAAAGTCATTTCGTCTATTCTGACTGGCACTGGCTCTCTGGGGTCTTTCACATCACTTGCTACCTGATCCTTTTAACTAGAGATTCTGAGGATTGAACCTGGGACCTTTTGCATGCCAAGCAGATGTTCTACAACTGAGCCACAGCCCCTTTGAGAGCTCCCTCAAAGCTGCTGTTTAGCAGTAAAAGCTTATAGTCATTGGATGTACTGATTAGAGAGGCAAACTATGTTTGGGGAGACCCAGGTTAAAAATCCTACTTACTATGAAACTCACCAGATTACCTCAGGCCAGTCATTTTCTCTCAGTGTAACCTATTTTACAGCATTGTAAGGATATGGAGGAAATGAGAAACATGCAAGCCACTTTAAGCTCCATGAAGGAAGAGCCTTTTAAAAAAAGAAAAGATTGTACTAAATCAATCAATAAAAATGCATCAGAGAGATGTTCACAAATTTCTTTTCAGTATCTTGTCTGGTTTGACCTTCAAAATATCCACTTGTACAACCCAGACTATGACATTTGACAAGCCAAGAACAAGTACACTGCAAGAGACATTTAAGAGAACCATCACTCCCGAATAAACTGGCAACCATCCTTCCAGGGTGGCCAGCAAGCCCCAAAAATACAGACATTCTCCCTGTGATCACACTTTACTCTAATTTCTTTTAACTAATAAAACCCAGCCATTTTCTCAGAAAAGTTGTGCTCGTCTAGTTCTGGAAGGACATGAAGTCTGTTTCAAACATCAATATATACCCACACGCACTGGAAAATAACAGCCATACAGCCGTAACTACAATAAAGACTCTTCCCATCAGGCATCCATTAATTTGCATAAGTAACCACTCCTCTATTACGGGACACCAAGGAGATGCTGTGATCATTGTTTTCTGCTCTGTTACTTATAGTTCTACAAGGGAAGGACATTTAAACGCCCATGTGGCCGCAATTTTCAACAGCAGCTATTCCCTAAAGAGAACATTTGATTTGGGCTTGGGGCCTCATTTACGCAAAAAGCAGACAAGATGATAAAACTGTTCCCAGAATCTGCCATGTCAGATGGCAGTTAACAGATTGCACAGAGGGAACATAGAAATCTAGAATCAGAGAAGGGAGGGGAGGGGAGACCAGGATACAGTTTTCCCCTTTGGCATAGAGTTGCCAACCTCCAGGTTGGGCCTGGAGATCTCACAGAATTATAGTTGATATCCAGATGACAGAGATTTGTTTGCATGGAACAAATGGCTGCTTTGGTGGGTGGAGTCTAGGGCATTATACCTGGCAAGGCCCCTCCTTTCCCCAAACTTCACCCTCCCCAGGTTCTAGCCCCAAACCTCTAGGAATTTCCCAACCTAGATTTGGCAACCCTAACTTGGCATCTGGCGCCCCCCCCCCCAAGTATTCATCCATGTGATTCCTCACTTCCATACGGAAACACAAATAGAGCCGGAAGGGATTTCAAGGATTATCTAGTCCAATGCAGGAAATTCACAATTACCTCCCACCCACCACTATTCCCTAGTGACCCCCTACTCTGTGCCTAGAAAACCTCCAGGATCCCTGCAATGCTCCCTCTAAACTGTGGAGTCTTGCGACCAAAAATTCTACTTTGTGATCTACTGGCATTAAAGTTGTGAGCAAGCGATTTGGCTACTGTATAAATTAGTTTGCTCTGGAGCCATCCTTCCTGACCTAAGACAAAAATGTGTGAGCCAGAGGCTAAAAAACCCTGTGAGCTAGCTCACACTAACTCATCTTAGAGGGAACACTAGATCCCTGGGCAATCTGGCTTAGAGGAAAATTCCTTCCTGACCCCAAAACGGTGATTGACATTACCCTGGGCATGTAAGAAAGGGGTTGTGAGAGCTGAGCACTGGCTCATAGCTTCTTGTCCTCCCTCTCATGATCTTCCCAAATTCACAGAAATGGGTCAGTCCAAGAATAATTTAACCAGTTCATTTGCTCTTGCCATGCACTATATCTGAGACTTCGGAGAGAATGGACTCCCTGAAAAAAAGCACTGAACTCACTGGAATACTCACTGGTTCCACATTTCATAGACTACTGAATTGCTACTGATATGAGAATCAAACTTCATCATACAGTTGGTATTTAAGAGCACAACAGAAACAAGGAAGCCTGCCTGAGGGACCACAAAAATTAATTACTTATACTCCACTTTTCTCCCCAAGGGATACTCAAAGCAACTTACAACATCATTTTATCTTCCATTTTACCCTCCCTACCACCAACCTGGAGTGATTGACCCAAGGTCACCCAGCTAGTTTCCATGGCAGAGTGAGGGTTGTCAAAGACCTAGAAGGCCACGACAAGTGCTTTGTGTTAGGTTGGTAGATCAGCAGTTGTATAACATGCACTAAGGCATACTTTATAGCATACACAATACTATAACAGTCCTTTTTGTGATGAATGATATACCCAAAGAGCAATTCGCAATATACCTTAAGTGGAAGCATTTCTGTGTCTATAGTTTAAGAACATGAGAACATAAGAGAAGCCAATGCTGAATCAGGCCAATGGCCCATCTAGTCCAACACTGTGTCACACAGTGGCCAAAAATACCAGGTGCCATCAGGAGGTCCAACAGTGGGGCCAGAACACTAGAAGCCCTCCCACTGCTGCCCCCCAGCACCAATTTTAACTTTTTTAAAAACCCATGTCACCTAAAAGCACAAAGTCCCAACATTTTGAAGCTACCAATGGCAAGCAGAAGGCCTGGCACTCAACCTGAAAAAGTTCAGACAGATATGGCTCTAGTGAAAACAAATGCATCGTAGAAGTAGCACATCTCAAATAAGATCATCTGCTAACTTCACAAAAGTAGTACAGAACATAATTTTATTATTATCATTATTATTCTTAGACCTGATCACACTGACTCTTGAATAAATCTATACATTTCATCAATAGTTTCCGTTTGGTATATTGTTCTCTTTTTTAAATTATACTGAATGATTAATGCATCTTTGTGACCAGGAAAACAAATCAGGCATATTTAAATACATATTGAGGAGTACATAATTTCTTCCCTATTTAGTATACAAAGTATTTCATAAATATGAATTATATTACAAAAATAATTTCTGAAACGCTCACACAGCAAGCAATTTTTTTGAAAATTCTGGACAACCTTTTGGGGGTTGAAAGGAGTCTCATGTCACTGAGAATGGTTCACTGGGGTTGAGAAGCTGTATCTTAGTCTCACATCAAGTATTTACTTCCAATTGTTGTGAATGCTGATCCTTTTTTGTGTTGCGTTTTGATGCCATTGTGGACTGGCTGGTTCCATTATGCCAATTCATGGTATGCGTCAGACGGTCCAATTTTGATTGGTAAGGATACAATGTGTCGTATTTCTGAAACAAAAGATTTCTGCACAATTTAACGTTATAAATCCAGCGGTTTCAAGATGCAGGCCATAAAGGCAACCAATTTTACACATACTATCGAATGTTCTTTCTTTTGCATGCTTTTTTTTAAACAAAAAAAAACTTTTCAAGTAATCTCTAAAACAGTGCCGCTTACAACACCACAAACCAAAGGGATAGACTGACACCAGTTCCTCCTCCAACTTTAATCCACGTGCAAGATGGATGATGCCACTGAAGTACAATCACCAGGACCAGTTTCTCCCTTTCCTTTTTTTTCCTGTTGTTGTTTCTCGTGCATTTGCTTTAACAAATCACAAGGAGATGAAAGTTTTGCAATTAGGGTAGAAAACATATATGCCTCTTGAGGTTAAATTCAGTGTAATATGTGTATAAAGCAACCTTTTTTGGCAATAGAGTTTGCAGTATCCCTTACAGGGATTCCACAGGGCAGCAGTTTCATGAAATAAAATCTATTTGGAGCAAGAGTTTTATTAAATACCCCTGGATCACCTGCCTCTATGCCTTTACCAGTAGAATATCATATTTGGAAATTAAAAGTCAACAAAAGGCACTTGCATCATTAAATAAATGTCCTCAGTAGGAAAATGAGATTGCATGGACCCCTACATTTTATTCAAAGCCGTTTGCTCTTCAAGGACTTGTAAGTAGTCTGGAGAGCCCTGAAGTTTTGCTTTGAGTTCAAAATACTCACTCTTTCTTTGCTCCACTACAATTTTACTGTGATTGCCACCTATTAAGGATTTCTTGCTTTTCCTGTCTTGTTGTTTCTCTGGGTAGCGTATTTCAAAGCCACTGACCCCTATACTATTGTATTCCTTTTTACTTTCGAGAAAATTCTGAATAAAGACATTAGAGTCCCGTCCCGGGAACAATTCATCCAGTTCATCAATTGTGCTAAGTCTTTTCCTGCTATCCATGTGCAATAAATCTTTATCCTTGTCACTGTTATTTCTCAAGATGACTTTCTGCCCCGGCGGTTCAGCAAATGTGAAGCCAGTTTCTGTTTCCTTTAAGCCGCACGAGTGGCTTTTGCTCATCTGCTCAATGGTCTGAGGGATGAAGGCCTCGGCGCCTAGAGTGTCCTTTTTGTTGGCCATGTGGTCATGCTTCCGCAGCTGCAGTTGCATGGAGCTGCACTCCTGGCTCCCGAGGCCTTCGTGCTTCACGGATGGTTTTTTGTTCCGGCGGAGAACAAAGACGAGGAGACAAAAAGCAACGAAGACAGTTAAAATGAGCACGACCAGAATGCTTAAGATGAGGATCGACAATGGGACCGGACCACCTGGAGGACTCCGAATAGGGCCCAGCGGTGTCGTGAACGTGACAGCAGGTGCAGGGCTAGTGAAAACAGCAGATGGCTTGTTCAATAGTTTGGGGCATAAGATCTCATTTTTGAGTGACTTCAGTTCAATGTTTGCAAACTGCACCGGGGTCTCACACTTTAACTCCTTCACCACAATGCCTTCATTCAGTTTTTCCAGCCAGAGTTTCAGAGCAACCAAATCACATGTGCAGTCCCACGGATTCCCTTCCAAATCAATCTGTGTTAAGGATTTCAGCTGATCAAGGACGCCACTCACGGGCAGGTACATGAAGTGATTGTTCCTCAAGTTGAGCCGAGCGAGCGGCGCCCCAGCAAAGATGTAGGCTGGCAAACTTCTCAGGAGATTGTTGTTCAAGTACAAGAGCTGCAAATTTGGCATCAAGTCAAAAGTGTTGCCTAAAATTTCCCGGATGACATTGTATTCCAAATACAGGTACTGAAGATTATGGAGGCCGGCAAACATTTCAGGACTCAGCCGCTCAATCTGATTGCCATTGAGATACAATCTCCGTAAATTTGTAAGGTTGCGAAAAACTTCCCCCTTAATGGTAACAATCCGATTACTACCTAGATGGAGTAAATCCAGCCCATCAAATTCAGCAAAATCAGAAACGTCCACATCCTTAATATAGTTGCCATTCACGTGCAGTTTCTTGGCATTCAATGGCTTGGGGACAAGTTCAGCCAGTGACTGGATATTTCTCTCTTGACAACTGACACTTAATCCCAAATCTGAAGGATGCGTTTTGCAAACACAAGGATGAGGACAAGGAGTCAGAGGTGCTCTGGTTTGGAAATAGACTATTTGACTGAGAGTCCGGTTAGAAAGTGATTTGCCTGCTACAATTCCCGAGATCTTGGAAGGGTTTGTAGTTTTTGGAGGCTTGGTGACCAATCTGTGCATTGACGTTTGTGTAGTGTGGCCATTCGGTGTGCTGTAACCAGGTTCCAGCTGTGATGGAGGCAGAATGCGCACATCAAAATCACTCCCTGTCCCCATGGAACACAACTCTTGCTTGTTAGTTTCTTTCAAAAGCCTCCCATACAAATCACTGGGTGTCTCGCAAATGGCTTCTCCAATGTAGATGTTATAGGGCATATTCTCCAGCCACGCCTTCAGTGGCAAGAGGTCACAAGTGCAATTCCAAGGGTTGTCTTCCAGCTGCAGTTCAACGATGCGTCCAATGTGCTCCAGAACCCCAATATACGGCAGCTTCTGTATTCGATTCCCACGTATATCCAGGTGGGTGAGAGAAGCAAAACGGAAAATGTTATCAGGAAGGAAAGAAATCAGATTGTCATTAAGGATGAGGACTTTCAGCTTGTGAAGCTTGTTGAAGGATCCCCGTTCAATATATTTGATTAAATTGTAGTCAGCTTGGAGATACTCCAAGTTCTCAATGCCAAGGAAAGTGTCAGCTCGGAGGACCTTTAATTCATTGTTGTTCAAGTGCAACTGTTTTAATGCACTGAGACCCAGGAAGGCTCCTCCTTCAATGTTCTGCAATTTATTGTTACCCAGCTGTAGAGAGACAGCATGAGTAAAGTTCAGAAATGTATTAGGGTAGAGGATGATCAGGAGGTTGTTCTGAAAATTGAGGTGATAGAAATTAGACCAAGGTGGTTTCAGCTGGTTTGGTCTGTAGACCGCAACCTTTTCACAGTTGACATAAAGTACATTCTCCACCGACACACAGGAGCAAACATTGCAAATTTCCACAGATGAGTCAGTCTCTGGATCCGTACTGGAAGCTGGGCTGGACAAAACCAGAAAGAACCACAGAAGCATCTTCTTATGATCAGCAATCAAAGCTATTGCTCCTGAACAAAGACAGAAAAATCTACAAGAGAAGAACAAAAAGAATATATTTCAGTCATCATCATTCTAATTTTCTTTCTCTTTCTTTCTTTCTTTCTTTCTTTCTTTCTTTCTTTCTTTCTTTCTTTCTTTCTTTCTTTCTTTCTTTCTTTCTTTCTTTCTTTCTTTCTTTCTTTCTTTCTGTGAAAACTATACACAGAGCTAATATTGCTGAGCAAGGGCAGCTACAGCATGGCAAGACCATAAAATATATTGCAGCAATTCAAATAGGGCACAGCTGTACCTTGCATTTGAAATGATAAACTCTGTGTCCATTTTCTCTCATGCACACACACAAACAGAAATTCTATACAGATCCAGTGCATTTCTCTGACTTGGCTATGACATGTACTCCATAACAAAATTAAAATCACCATAGCAGCATGTACAGCTCCACGTATGTTTAGCATTCCAAATACTGTCCATTTATGCACAGTGTGAAGGATTTAGATCACATTTTTGGAGGCTGTGCATGATACATGGGGGGAGTTCTACAGGGAAATGCAAAGATGCAAGCGAAAGAGAGTGAGGCATAGATCCAGGGAGCAAAGGCAGGCCGTCCAATCTTACACAATGCTCATTGAGAATGCATGCTCTACTCTATTGATTCTGAGTTCTTTGCCAGCCACTGATAACATGCCTGTCACTTTTGTTTATATTTCTGCTAAAAAACTAAAACAACAAAACATGGTGCAACACCAGGAGATAATTAGTCCCTATATAAACCACCATGGTTAGTTATGCATGAATAAAATCAAATATAACAATTGCGGGCAGGGTGCCGATACATCCACCGTCCCAAAAGGGCACCTTAATTGGTAGTGCAAAACAAAATCATAATTCACTAGGGTGACATCACCCAAACTGTCCACCAACTTCCCCCCCCCCCATGCAGAAGCTTATATAATTTTCCCCGAGCCCCTGCATTGCCACGGGAAATGGGTTTTGCAAATCTTTCCTACACACCTGGGGCTGAATCCAGCTCCCGACTCAGGCTCCACATGTTCTTCCTTCCACCCTGTAAGGCGGGTTGATGCTGGATGGCTGAGTCCATTAATTGCTCTCTTCCCCCCTCCCCGCCTTTTTGGGTTATTTAAAACATTTCCCCTCTCCAGTTGCGTGGGTGTGGGTGAGTGGAAGAAAGAGAGTTGCCCAAGGAAAAAGAGGTCCAGAAGCTGCCAAGGAGAACAATAGAGATAAGCTTGGCAAGAGCCTGCAAGGATGAAAATGGGGGCCGCTGGAAGAGGGGGGCAGGCAGGGGGGGGCTCCAAGGAGAGTTTGAAGGAGGTTGGGAAAGGGCCGCAGAAAGGACGGGGAGGGGGAGAGGTGAGAAGAGCCAAGGAAGATGTCAAGAGGACAGTTGGATGGGAAGAAGCAGGAGCTCCAGGATGGAGACAAGGGAGCAGCCAAGGGGCTGTGCTGAACCCAGGAGGGGAGTAGGGAGCAGTCGGGGGTGGGGGGGTGCTTGGGAGGAGAAGCAGCCAGCCCAGGACGGCTGGTAAGGGCAGGCGGAGGAAGAGGGAGGCAGCAGATGCTGAAGGAGGGTCAAGGAGGGAAGCAGGAGTAGGGGAGAGGAAGGCGCCGGGCGGGGGGGCGGGGGCAGGATGGACCGGGCAGCAGGAAGAGGCGCGGCTGGGAAGGGAGCAGAGGGAGGCAGCCTGGAGGAGGCTGGACGCGACGGAGCTCAGCGGGGCCCTTCTTGCGCTCTGAGGACTTGCAAGGAGAGGCAGGCTGGGGAGGGGGCTGGGCCCCGGGCGGGAGGGGAGGCCTCGGGGGCAAGGAGGGGGCAGGGTGCTACCGCGGGGGTGGAGGCCAACGGGGCGGTGGGACGAGGAATCCCGGGAGGTCCCCGTAGTCGGGGCCCTTTGACCGCCCCCCCCCAGTCTCCCCGGGCGGGCGGGCTGCCTCTGCCCTCCTGCCCCCCTCCCCTCCCGGGGCCCTCCACCGCAATGCTTTGCCGCAGCCTCGCCGCTCCCGATCCTCGGGCTCCGGCGGGCGGGCAGCTCCCGTTGGGGGTCTCCGTCTTTCGCTCTCCTCCTCCTCCTCCCGCCCCCGTTTCCCAGGTCCCCGCGGCGGGGGGGGGGGAGAAAAGAAGAGGAAGGAGTCGCAGAGGAGCCCCCCGACGCTGTGCACGGGGCTCTCCCTCGGAAACGGAGCGGGGGGGGCAGCACTAGCTAGCTCGGCTTGGCACACAAATAACGCCCGGTTGAAATGCAACCCCCCCCCCCCGCGGGGCCGTCCTCCCCTCCAAGCGCGACCACGGCGCCCCCCCCCCCCCCCGCGCAGCCTCCCTCGCCTTACCTTGCCCAGCTGGCTCCGGCCACCCCAGCGGGGCTCTCCTGGCTCGCTTTCCTCCTTTGCTCTGCTCTGCAGTTTTTGGGGTTGTCTCTCTACGTGATGGGGACTTGTGCCTCCCCCCCCACACACACACACAGATAGAGAGAGGAAGACACAAGGCGAGGGAGCCCCACACGCTCAGCACCACTTCGCCATGCGCCACAACGCAGGCAGGGAGAGACTCCAGCGACCAAGAGCAGCCAGCCAGCCACACACCCGCGCCGCGGCGTGCACACACGCGGAGGGGAGAGTCCGGCCGACCAGCGTGTGCCACACGCGCCGAGACGCTCCGGAGAGACCCCCAGGCGCGCCAACAGGCATCGGACCACAGTGCCAGGCAGGGCTCACACACGCGTGTCTGTCTGCCGGGCACAGCGCCGAGTCACATCGAGAGCCCGTTCACACGTGCCGCGGGAACCGCAGGGGGACAAACCCCAGGCGAGGAGGGAGACGGCACCCGTGCCCCGCTTGGCCCACACGCCAGCAGCTCGCAGCTCCGTCCGCTTTGGTCCCTGTGTCGCCGTTCACACGGCCGGCCCCGGCTCTTCCGCCCCTCTAAAGCTTCGAGAGCTGCCTTGGCAGAAACGCACAGAGAATCCCCTCTCTGCCCAGATCCAGAACTCTCCCAGTTTCGCAACCCAGCCAGTCCCTCCCCACGATCTCCCTTGCATACATTAAAAAAAGAAGAAGACATGCGGGGGGGGGAGGAAGAAATCCTATGCAGAAATGGATCCCCCCGCGCGATGTCTGCTCCATTCCCCGCCCCCGCCAGCTGGGAAACCGGGGTCACCGTACCTTCGTCCGATCGGAGGTGTCCCTGATGCAGTCGGCCCAAAGACGTACCAGATAAGGGAGGGGGGGACCCTCAAATACCCCCGGCTTCCTTGAAACGAGATGCCTTGGCGAGGAGCTGGAGAGCCTGTCGCGTCATCCTGAGCTGGAACGCGGGAGGTTTCGGCGAGACCCCCCCTCCCCAAGAGCCAGCGGTGCTCAGGTATTGCAGGGGGGAGAAAGAAAGAGCGCTTCTGACCTAGGCGACTAGCCCATCGCGTTCCCAAAGGGGGCATCTTCCCCAGCTGGAAGGAAGTCTCCTTCGCTCTCTGCATCGCCTCTCAGCACCAGGGGGAAGGAGGAGGAGGAGGGGGAGGAGGAGAGCTGGGGAGGGGGAGAGCGCGCGCGAATCCTCCCTTCCCCCATCCTCGAGAATTTAACTCCCTTTGCAATAACCCTGGGGGTAGCAACTACCGAGCCAGCTATTCATTGGGAGCGGCAGCAGCAGAAGCAGCAGCCCGCGTTTCCCTCCTCCTCAAGAATCACTTTCTATCTCCTCTCTTTTCTCTCCCCCCCGCCTTAAAACAAGAAAGAGATTATCTTTGCAAGGTGGATTTTCTTATAATCCCCCCACGCCACTCTTTCCTTATGCCACGGCAACAGCTGCAGCAGGATTGAAAAAAGGAGGAGAATGGGTGTTCTTTTTTTAAAAAAAAAACCCCAACTTCTTTAACGTTCGTGCAAGCAAGCTCCGGCTAGCTAATGAAGACCTGCCATTTATTTTGTTTTCCCTTTGCTTTGCATGCCATCCTGCAATTTAAAATGGCAATGAATCCCCCCCCACCCCCTGCCCTCAGGAATGGGACAGATCTGCCCCAAGGCTGTCAAGTAGTCCCAGCACAGCTCTTATTTAGAGATGTCAGATTCAGAAGGAGAGAGAAAGAGAAACCATGCAAATGTGCTCTTAATGTGTGTGTGTGTGTTTTAAAGGAGAAGAACAATCTTAGTTTTCAGAATTGCAAAAGGGGGGGGGCCTCCAGATTCTATGACATTGTGAGCGCCTCTGATTGAAATAACAGAGGGGTGTGGGTTTGCATTGTGGGAGGAGATCTGAGCACTCAGTCCCCAGTAGCCACAAATGACTTGCATGCAACTGTGGATCAGATGGTGCTTTTCCAGTTAACTTTGGGGGGGGGGAGCCAAAACCTTCCCGCTGAGCCTGACCAATAGGGACTATCTAGTCCAAAATTTTCAACAACAGCCTGCCAGATGCCTCTGGGCAGCACATGAGCCCTAGATCATTAAGGCATTCTCCTCTCATGCTGCCCAGCCTCAAGTGCTCAGAGGTATACTGCCTCTGAGCATGGCAATTCCATTTTGCTTTGTTGCTACTGGAAAAACTCTTGTCTTTGTGTACTTATACATTCCCCATTCCCTGTCTAGTACATATTTATACCACTTTTCCTCCAATGAATTCAGGGCCGTGTCAACAGTTCTTGCCTTCCCATTTTATCTTCACAACAGCCCTCCGAAGTAGGTTAGGCTGAGAGAGAGTAACTGGTCCAAGGTCATACAATGTGCTTCATTGCTAGAGCAGGGATTTGGAGTTGGGTCTCTCAGTTCCCTAGTCCAAGGACTAGATCACACTGGCTGTCCCATGAATGATAACAAGGAGCTTTCTTTTGTCTGCCCTAAATACTTTCATAAGGGAAGAGCTAATTCACAGAGCAAATGCACATGTGCCTGTGTGTGTGTGTGAGGGGAAACGGCTGCCAGAAAAAAAGAACTACCAAGAGGTACTTCAAAGGATGACAACTTTATTGTGGCGGAAGCTTCCACAGACCAGGATCAACTTTGTCAGATGCATGAAGTATTACCCTTCATGCAGTGTGCTTCATGCATCTTGACCACATGGGCTCTGGCTTCCAAAAGGTTATTCCATCATAAATTTGCTAGTCTTTAAAGCGCTGGGAGATTCTTTGTTGTATTTAGAGAACAATTGCCAACATTTCCAGTGTAGGAAAATGTCAGCTGTGAAGTGACTCTTCAACTGTGGTTATAACTTTGGCATTTTAAATAAGCTGAAATGCATTGTTTCCTTTGATAAAGGTTCTTTCATGCCTATAGGACACTTTCTGCCCACCCCACTCCACCTGCCCTGCACCTTTTCGGTTCAAGATTGTACAGTAAAATTTAATAGAGATAGATTGCCTGCTAAGAACTGGTCCATAGATGCATGACCATCTATGGCCAAAAGAAAAGAAAAAAAAAACACCTTGCCGGGAAACACTTAAGGCAGGGTTATCAAACATAAGGCCCAAGAGCCAGAACCATCCAGGGCTTTTATGCGGCCTGGGAGCAACTGACGCAAAGGAGGGAGTGCTGGGGTGGAGTCATTCCATTGTGGCTTCAGCACGGCAGAACAACCTCGTCTGCAGCTGTCAAGCATCACGGGAGCATCTGCCCCACACTGCACTGCTGCCTCTCCAGTCTGCCTTATGTGGGTTTTCCTCTGCAACCCCTCCCAGACACCAGGGCCTGGTGGTGAGGATACATCAACTTGGAACTTACCAGCTGCTGTCCTTTATACAGTTTCTATTTCCAGTACCAGCCCAGCCCAACAAAGTGACATTTATGTCAGATCTGGCCCTCGTAACAAATGAGTTTGGCACCTCTGACTTAAGGGGTAGATCCACCACTGTGTGGTTCAGAGCTTTATGGGTATATTACCAAGCTCTCCCCTCCCCCCAAAAAACCCTGGCTGCCACCATATGCTAAATAGGGGCTTGTTTCATTTTGGAGTGTCATATTTCATTTTCATTACAATTGCAAATTCCAGCTAAAGTTTGTTTTACAAAACAAAGGCAACATACATTGCCCTGGCTTGAATCTCACATAGACGTTATGTAGGAGTGAAGGGGGGGTGATTTTTGCTGAGTCTCCCTCCCACAGCAACCCAAAATACCTCTCAAAATGCTATACATGACAAACAGGGCTCCTAAGAACACCTTGCCTCCCCCGCACCTGTGGAAATCTTAAATGGGACCCAAGCCATCATTATTATAGCAATATTTGAAAATGTTCTATTGGTCATCAGAATATGGCACAATGGTCCTGTTGAAAAAAATATTTAGAACTATACATTAAATACTAACATGTTAGTATCCCAGATTCAGGAGCCATCTTGCCCATTCTGTTTTTTCTTCCAGTGAACATTGACTCTTTTCCTTATAAGTAGGGTTGCCAGCTCTAGATTGGGAAATACCTGGAGATTTTAGAGTTGGAGCCTGAGGAGGGTGGGGCTTGAGTGAAGTATAATGCATAGAGTCCACCTTCCAAAGCAGCCATTTTCTCCAGGTGAACTGATTTCTGTTGCCTGGAGATCTGTTGTAATAGCAGGAGTTCTCTAGTGACCACCTGGAGCCTGGCAACCCTACATATAAATCAGTGACTAAAAAGAACAGAATATGCTCTTCAGACTTCCCAGATGCAGGCTACATGCCTCTGACGGAAGTTTGCGTTCTTGCTGAACACAAGGGCATGATCAGTTCTGACCTAAAGTACAGCAGAAATAGGTGCTGGATTTTGTTCAAAGCAAACGTCAAAGCAGAACAGGTGTCATTTCCTGGTAACATACATGTTTGAAGTGTTCATAAGTATTTCTTAGCGGGGAATCCAGACATCCCCATATAAAGTGAGAAACTTCTGGTTGTTTTGTCTTCCCCGTGATATAAAGGGAGAAATAGGTAGCACCACCCTGGCCAACAGAGCTTGTTGTAAAACTTTAAAACCCACAGTCTCTCCCTTTCTCTTGAGGCAAAGGAGCATTGATTTAGCTGAAACTTATGTCGAGAGAGCAGTGTGACTTGAGCTACAAAAAAAAGGATTGGTTGGTCACCAGACAAAGCATTTAGGTTGCCTCCTCCGCATCCTGGAGTAGCCACAACAACACAATTTAGATTTAACAAGTCAGCAACATCTTCTTTCCATCAGGCAGAGCAGTAACGATTGCCACCCTTTGCAAGTAGCACCTGCTGAAACCAAACACAACAGTGCTTGTACAAGGCAGTCTCATTTCTTCAGCTGACCGGACTTGTCCTTTTTAAGACGGCAAGGAGAGCATAAGCCCGCCTCTTGGCCCTTCCCTTCCTATATTGAGTCAATGGCCCATCAGACTATCGAATGAGGGTGGGGAGGGAGGGAATTCTTCCACAAAAAGCCTGGACAGAATCTGTCTCCTCACAGGCAACCTTTCAAAGGGCTGATGTGAGAGGAAGCAGCACAAGGCTGTAAATACACTGAAGGCAGAGCCACAGCAACCGAGTGGTGTGCCAAATAAAGCAGAAGAAATGCCATCAAATATATGTCTCCGCATGGTTCCCGATTACTTCCAGCTAGCTTCCTCCAGTTTATCCAGGAGACCTCTCCCAGCTACAAGTAACCTATCGCCTGCATCAAGAAGGCAAGCTTCAACAGAGAACGCTGCGTTGCTCGCTGGCACCTCAGAAGGCTAGGCCGGCTGCTTCTTTGGTTACATCCATTATTCACAACCAGTTGTTGCCTTTGAAGTGGGATAACATTTGACAAAGGGAAACTACCATTCATGATGGGGTGTGTGTGGAAATCCCTAGTCTTTTTTCTCCCCTCAGTAAACATAACCTCAGGAGCTCTGCGGTCCAGAAGCTCCATCTAGCTGATATGATTGATTCCGATTTACCAGACACTCCAGATTTCGTTCCGTGCAATGCACTTCAGTTCGTGATTTGACACCTTTGGGCTGTACATCACCATTAACCATACACTTAGGATCTTCTCTTGTCTTCTGGTTGTCACTGGGAAGTAGGAGCATAGGGAAGAAAGGCACAGCTGGAAGGCAAAAGTAAACAGTAAAAGTCAGGGTTCCCAAGGAGGGTGACTAATGTTATGGTGAGGCTCTTCTGAGAGGATTCACAGTTATTTGACACCAAAAAAAGATGGAATTCAGTGCGTAGGCCTCAGTTGCTTGTTGGAACAGAATGGAGGTTAGGGATACCTCCTCAACTGTCTATGGATTTTGTCCTTGTTTCTTAAATGGAACCAAATGCATTAGAGTGTTCCACTTTTTTTCAATCCTAATATTTTATGGAGTGTTGTGCATTTGTCATTTGTCCCAGCTTCTGGCACCTTCCACTCTTTTGTGTACCCCAGCCCATTACCAATGCATACATATGCTTTGATGAACCACTGCAAACACTAAAGGCGAGTGGGGATCTTGATGCAGTCTTAGGTACAGTTGGTTCAACATTCTTCATGCACAAATTACAAGTGTTTTAAAGAAATCAAACTGCCCATGAGTGCATGTGCCCATCCAAGAGCCACTGCACAAAGTGATACTGATTATTTAATACCTATGATCAGCTTTGATTCTTTCCATTAATTTGTATCTTCCCCACTATATTATGGATGCCCATGTTCACTTTTATGAAAGACTGCCAAAACATCAAAGTTGATTATAAATATTTTAAATATATCCAACTGGAATTCCATTTAGAAATTCCTCCAGTGAAGTCAGAATTCAAGAAGAATGAAATGCAGCACAGAGTGCAGGAACCAAATAAATGACCCAAGAGAGGCTATTCTACAGCCTAGTGCCACCACCAAGAAGGCCCTGTCTCTGTAAGCTAACTACCCACTTAAGGACATTGGATGATTTCTTCAGTAAGTAAGGGGGCTCATACAGAGAAGGTGGCCTTTTATTCTTCAGATACTTCAGGACAGTGGCAACTACAGGTTTATTATCAAAAGCTTTCAGTCAGGATGTCATCAGTGGATTCCCTTTAATCTGCCATAGCCATGACAAAGCCAATCAAGGAATACCTAATTTTCTTGGGTGCTCTACACACAGTGATCTTGGAAACACAATTATAGCTGAGGCCCTTCACCTGTCTTAGGGCCCTGGCAATACCCAACTTTATGATATTTGTGCCAGCAATGTCTTCTGACAATTTGACGAGATAGCAAATCACTTCTTCTTTTCTTTTCTTTTTTTGCTATAAAGTCACAGTTCATTTATGGTGACCCCATAGGGTTTTCAAGGCAAGAGACATTTATAGCTGGTTTGCCATTGCCTGTCTCTGCATCATGACCCTGGTATTCCTTGGTGGCCTCCCATCCAAATACTAGTCAGAGCCAACCCCGCTTAGCTCCTGACAAGGTCATGTTAGCCCGAGCTATCCAGGTCTTACTATCTATTCATTCTGCACAAAAACCCCTCCTCTTTCTATTGTCTTTCTCAAGGTCATTCAACATATCAACTCATTAGTGGATGACTGCAGAATCCCCACAAATAATGGCTTACACATATGAATGGGCACCCTATTCTGTTGTGCCATGACAGGGCAAGTGCTGGGAAAAAGAGATTGCTCTAGCATCCTTGAATAAACAAAGGAGACACCAACATATAAATTAAACTACGTTTCATTCATGACCGATCTGTATAATTAGGGCTCTTTTTGTAGCAGGAACTCCTTTGAATATTAGGTGACACACCCCTGTTGTAGCCAATCCTCCAAGAGCTTACAGTAGCCCCCATAAGAAGAGCTCTGTAAGCTCTTGGAGGATTGGCTACATTAGGGGTGTGTCACCTAATATGCAAATGAGTTCCTGCTACAAAAAGAGCCCTGTTTATTAAACAATTCCCTCTGTTTTATTGCAGGTTACACTTTGTGGACAACTTCTGATGGTAGCTAGAGTTTGGGCACCTCCATTTTACTCCAAACTCATCCAGTATCATTACTGACTGAGTTTGTTTTAGCCTATGTATAAATTTGGCCTAAGACAGGCCATTCCACCTCTAGCAGAGCAGAGAAAGACTTGTGAACTGAATGCTGAGGAGAATTGATTCTGATTTCTGCCTTAGCAGAGAACAGTTTGACACAGATGGAGAACTGGGGGAAAGTTGGCAAGAAAGTTTGGGATGTAGGCAAAGACTCCCATTCAGGCCAAAAAAAGGGGTAGATCTTCGAATGAGAGGAGAATTTTCTACCCAATCAAATAGGGAGTGAGTTCTGAAGAGTGATCCCTGGTCTGGTGTGGATAGAAACTGCCTTTAGAGACCTTAAGAGTCAGTTAAAAACTCAAGATGAGTACTAGTGCTTCAAGAACAGGGGTTTGGGTATTGGAAAGAAAGTACCAGCCTTCTGGAAACCAAAAGAGTCAGAGAATGCTCAAAGAAAGTGTGCTGGAGTGTTTAGAAAACACTGGTTTAAGTTAAAGGTCCATCCCGACCCTTCCCTCAGGTTCCTGCGCTGAGTCAACAGTAAAATATACTGATAAAGGGTGGGACAGCCAAAGTCCTTCAGGAAAGAAGGAAACAGACCACTAGGGCTGCTCAGTCAGAAAGGGAAAGAAAAACGGAGGGAGCTTAATGTATCACATTCATACTTATGCTATCCTTGTGCTCTGTCTTTTAGATTTTTGCTTGGTCCCTTACTTTTACAATCCTAATGCATTGTTTATTAAATTGTTTCATATGGTTGACTGTATTGACTCAGTCTGTGTAATCCTCCTTGAGTCCCTGCGAGAAAGGCGGGCTATAGATAAATAAATATTCTGCTGACAATGGACGTATGAACAGCTGGAAGCATGGTTTGCTAGCAAGAGAGTGGGCAGATGGAGGGGGGGCTCAACAGCATTGGACCCGACTGAAAACCCTGGGCCCTGGCAGCTGCCCCACCTCAGAGTATGCTGCATCCACTTTGATTCCCCCTCCCCCCGAGTTCAATTTCACAGTGTATAGCTTTGTAGTGACCCAGGAGTTATTTCTACAGGCTTTCCTACATAAGTTTCTTCATATGCTACAAGGTCATGAAGATGACAACCAATCAGAGCAACTCTGTCACATTCAGAACCAGAGACCAGTAGTTGCCCAGGGAAGATAGATCTTAAACACAAACATAACTACAACTCCCATGAGGCAGTGTGTGAAAACACACATGCACAGATGCATCCATCAATTAACCTAAGGCACTATCCCCCCCCCTTTAAAAGGAATTCTTTTTAAAATTCTTTTTAAAAAAGAATGTGGCAAATTGCATGGGAAGTGGCAACAGAGGAGACAGTGGCAGCCAGGTGTGGGAGGAAGCGATAAAAAGAAGTATGAGATCATGTACATGCAAGTAGCTTTTTAATACAATCAGGCATGTTCTAATGCATTGAATACTGGTGAACAATTTATCGAAAGCTCAAGTGCACTAATTGCACCTGGCAAAGAGACTGCAAGCCGAACTGGTGGGTAGTCGAGCAACCACGGGTGTGCACCATCTACAAAAGAAGAAAGCCCATTTGTTGTCCTTGGGATGATTGTGTAGGGATGAAAACAAAAGTTATGCAGATTAGATGCATTTTCATTCACCAAAACTCGTGCATGCAATCAGATACATTTTCTTTCGGTCAACAGCGGTTCTGATTCCTTTGTGTTCGTATCAGCAAGGCTTTTTTGTAATATAAGAAAGAGCCCATGCCGTTTTAGTGAGAAAGAGAGAGAGGGGGAAAAAAAGAAGAGGAGGATTCCTTTCTAATGTTTTTGCACAGCTTTAGTAGGTCAAAGCAGACAGCAGATTTACCTTCCTGTGCTTTGCCTTGGGAGCCTACCTCTGTCAGACAGTGATGCCTTCTAATTATTGTTTGTAGATGACATGAGACTTCACACTCCGTTTTTTGCAGGTTTGTTCTGAAAACCTTTACAGTGTGCTTCCCCCCCCCCTTTTCTATATTTCCTTTCCTGTCTGCTGACCAAAGGGGGGAAACAAATCTAACATGTGGATTTGAGTAAATGTCACTCCATTGACATCATTGTGTGTTTTTTTTTAATGGGGTGGATCCTGATAGCAACTTTGTGTGCTAGGGAATGGATGCTGTAGTCCAAACGCTGAAGCACAGGCAGTGTCCAACAGGGGTGCTTTCAAATGTCTCTTTTGTGATTAATATGGAATGTTTTTTGTTTTTTTTTTGTCCTGCATTACATCAAAGCAGAATGAGCACCAGGAGCAGACTGGGATGTAAAAATGGCCCTGGAGCGAGTCAAGCTAAACGGCCCCTGCGGAGCTACAAGCCAGCACTGCAGGGCCACTCAGCTTAGTGGGGCCGACAATTGGCATTAGCTCACCCATTTCATTATCCCCCAAACAGGATACGGAGGAGACAACCGGTGACCTGATACTAACTGCTATTAGTGACAAGAAGTAGGAGCCAAGCAGTTTCTGAAGCATGGCCCTGCTTGCTCACGACCATAAGTAGTCCTTTAAGGCAGTGGCCCACTGGGGAATTTCCCTGTAAGTCAAATCGCCAGTCCAGCCCTGATGAGTACCGTGAAATCTGCTTTTTCCACTTTGTGTTCAATGCCTACAAATGTTTTCCATCAAGAAATGTTTACATGTTTTTATCACTTCCCTCCCTCCCCTACTTCAAAGATCTCAGGGCCATGAATATTACATATGCAATGACCTTGTGACTTCAGTACAGCTGAAAGGGAGTGACAGCCCGAGATCATTAAATGAGCTTCATGATCAAGTCAGCATTTGAACCCAGGCCACACCACCAACCCAGGTCTTACAAGTAGCTCCTAGCACCTTCAAAAACAAGATTGTAAGCCTTTCTGATGGTTAATTATGCCCATCTCAAATGCTACCTTTTTTAAAAAAAGTTAATTTAAATTATATATATATATATATATATATATATATATATATATATATATATATATTTAAAAAACAGACCCCTGAATTATAAGTGGGCAGGAAGAAACTATATTGGCAAGGGAAAGAGGCTGGGAAGTGGAAACATGAGGAATTTGTACATTCTCATTGTTACATGGAAAAGCAAGTTCATTTCCCTTCATACCCCAGTTTGATAAACTAGCCAGTCTTGTATATTAATAAAATTTTCAGCTATTTTGAAATATGGCATAATTTTAGAATGGTGGATTCAAAACCTCAGATTTTCAAAAAGGAAAGCTGCTTTTGGGGGTGGGACTGATCTTGTACCCTACTTTTTAAAATGTCTTAAGACTTAGTGATATGGAAGCAAATAATTCTGTATCTCATTGCTGAATCACTTACCCAGACACACTTAAAAATACACCCCAAGAGCATAATTTAAAACACTGGAAAGAATTGATTCAGGGGGATAACAGAACATTTGCAAGCAAATGTGAATTGGCAGCAATTCCTTTAAATGACCCCCCCACACACACACACACATCCTGGTTCTTCTCTTCCAAGACTTCCAACATTGCCTACTCCAACTGGCAATGATAATCCCCTGCTTCTTGAGCTGCTAAATAAGCCCTTAGAACAATGGTAAATGAACTTAATGTCTTCTTCATAAAACAACAGCAAAATATGCTAAACCACTGTTCTATGGTCCCCTTGCAGAAGTTAGTGGAATGTCAGAGTGAGAGATCGGACACCACATGTTCCACTTTCAGAAGTGCTTGATTGTGTGCAAGTGGGTCTTTAAATACCGGTAACTGTTTTTAGACACCCTCACCCCCAAACACACAACTTTTTAAAAGAATGATCCTAGAACCAAGATCTCAACATTCAGTAAAAGAATACGGAGGACAATATTCCAAGCATGCTCCTGTGTGGAACATAGATTGGAGAAAGAAGGATGGGTAGAAATGTGGAGAGCACATCAGCATGCTTTTCTAGGTAACTGCTACCATGCTTTGGTTCTGCTTATGGGGATCAGCCTCATACGTATGTGAAGCTATAAATCTGAAGGACAGATAATTGCTTCCCCACAGAATAGATAAAGACCCCAGGCAACAATATGCAAGTTAAAGGGCTATCAAGTGGATTCACCAGCATTTGGGAAGGATCGCTGTAGCTCAAAGCATGGAGCTGGTATCATAACCAAACCTTTCCTGCACAGCAGAAGCATGCCAACAGACACTGTTCATCAACACCATTCCCCTACACTGGTCAGCATGCAGGCCCAGATAATGATGTCCAGCACTGAGAGAACTCCTTCCTCAGGCTCTGACATTGGTCAGCCTGCAGCATCTGTCTTTGGTAACTCTCCCTGTCCACAAATATCTCACCATGTTTGCTAATCTAATCAGGCTGAAATACCTAATCCACACTAATCCTGTTTACCGCCATCCTAGCTAGGACCTGACCATAACTAAACAACCCCTCACACAAGCAATGCAAACGGGTGGGGGAGGAACTTCTTTTCCTAGCCAGTTTTTGTATTTTTTATATGTTTGTGTGAGTGTGTGAGTGTGTGTGCACCTGGAAGTCATGGCGACCTCTGGTGACTGACCCCTACTGGGTGCCTGGAGGATATTCAGAGAGGTGGCTGAATAAAGCCTGCCCCTGCCTCCCCCTCTGGTATTCCAAGGAGTCAACCCTGCTTAGCTTCTGAGATCTGACAAGATTGGGCTTGCCTGGGCTATCCAGGTCAGGGCTTTGCCTATCCAGTTTTCAAAGATCTCAAGAAAGTCTTACTTGGTGCCTAAAGCAACCAACTATAACCCCAGTTTCCATGAAAAACAGAATAATAAGACATGGAGAGTTAATATTAGCCAGAAAATACCCAAGAATGCTAAGTGGAGAGGCACTGTATAGACTTCTCCCAGCCTCCTTCTGACTGGCCACTTAAAAGACCACCAACTAGGCTTTCTGGTTTCTTAATTTCAAAAAAAACTGCAAAGCCTTCAGTGAATGAATCCCAGCAGAAGGCTGGACCCACCTTTCAGTTATTCATAAAGACGAAAGAGAGAGTTTTCTCTAGGGACAGAATGGGTTTCCTAGTCAAATAGGACCGATATATTGGCTAGTGAGAGCCCACTGAGCTGCAGCCATTTTGGCACGGGTCAATTAACAGTCAGTCTTTGCGCTTCCCAGGATTGACTTGTTCAAAGTGATAGACCACATGCCTGAAACAGCAGGGGGTGGGCCCTTGAGGCAGAAGCCCCAAATATCAAATACCACTTGAGCAGCTACTCAAAAGGAAAATCACTGCAGGCAATGCAAGAGGAGGGTCATGTTTGTTGTTGCCAACAGGCCTGTCCTCTCCCTTTAATAGAGGCTTAATGTGTGGATATAAGCAGTTGAACCTTTTCAGGAGTGGAGGTAAATACCGTTTCCTGGTAAATAACAACCCTTCAAGCCTCTATTATAGGGACACAGTCCCCCCCACACACAACTCAGTGACAACCATAACCATCAATATTTTTGCCTTCTGAAGAAAAATTATTATTATTATTATTATTATTATTATTATTATTATTATTATTATTATTATTATTATTATTATTATTATTATTATTAGTAGTAGTAGTAGTAGTAGTAGTAGTAGTAGTAGTAGTAGTATTATTAGTATTATTATTAGTATTAGTATTAGTATTAGTATTAGTATTATTTCTGGAATTTAAAGTAGGGTTGCCAACAGCCTGGAGAAAAAGATGTCATATGTTGAGCCTTATGCCTCTTCAGTCCTTTAGCCCTAATCCCAGATTCTCAGGGAGGCAGGGACAGGCTCTCGATGGCGGTTGTGCACTGGTGCATAAAAGGCATTCTGCCAGGCTTCCCAGGCTCCCACCATGGTCAGGGGATCTCCTGGCTTCTGTTTCCCACCACAACTCCCATGGCCGGTATGTGTGTGGGGGGGAACTGCCATCACACAATTTATGGGGAAAACCTGGAAGTAGCATCAGTCTGCTCTAGGGTTGTAATATGACTGCTGGGCATTGCCTACCACCAGCACTCTAGCAGCCAGCAGGAGGCGGGGGGGAGACCCATTGGTGACAGCATGACATCACTTCTGGGGGAAAGCCAGAAGTGACACCAACCCTTTTTAGTAACTGCTGGAATCCCTGAAATTCCTAAAGAGGAGTGATGTTGCTACTGGGCTTTCTCAGGAGTGACATTGTGCTGCCATGAGAGCCAGTTTGGTGTAATGGTTAGGAGCACGGACTCTAATCTGGGAGAACTGGGTTTGATTCTTCAGTCCTCCACATGTAGCTGCTGATGTAACCTTGGGTCAGTTACAAGTTCTTTCAGAGCTCTTCTCTCATGAGCAGTTCTCAAAAGGGCTGTTGTGGGGAGAGGATGGGAAAGCAGATTGTTAGCTGCTCTGAGACACCTCCAGGTAGTGAATGGCAGGGTATAAATCCAATCTCTTCTTCTTCTCTTCACCAATGGGTGACCCTCCCATATCCCTTCCTCCACCGCCTACTGCTGGTTGCCAGGCCTGACAAATCTGCCCTAGGAATCTCTGGAAATTCATCCAATGCCATTGTCCAATGGTGCCCTCCCATGTTCTTTCCCCCAAACTCACCCAAACCATGCCTGGAAAACCTACATCCAGCACATGCTTTGAGGAATGTGTTGCTTTACAGGTGTAAATCGCAGGAAGGTCATTCATAGTTGATGGCTAAAACTGGCTACCAGACTGAGTGAAACTGAACCAACTCCCAAGGCAAGTTTCTCACTGCAAACAGAGGGGGCAATTCCAAAAGAGTAGATTTATTTATTTATTTATATTTATATCCTGCCCACCCTGCCCTCTGACGGCTCAGAGCAGCCAACAACACACACAAACACACATTAAAATTTCATTAAAACTATCAATCAATATGAATTTGTACTTCATAAACATAACATATTAAAAGATGGCGAATCTTCCAACCACTGTTAACTGAATGGTGTCCCTAAGTTCACGCCCAGCTATAAAGCCTCAACTGATGGTGCCGTTGGTACTATCAGTACCAATGATGTACAATTGTTGGCACAGTTGGTAATCGGGCCAGGGCCATACAATCAAGGCGCCCCCCCTACTTAAAATCCTGGCAGAAGAGCTCCATTTTACAGGCCCTGCGGAACTGTAAAAAGTCCCACAGGGCATTGATGTCCTCTGGGAGCTCATTCCACCAGTGAGGGGCCGCCACAGAGAAGGCCCTGGCCCTCATTATAGCCAACCTGGCCTCTTTAGGCCCTGGAAGAACCAAGAAATTCTGGGAACCCGATCTTAGTGCTTGCTGGGGTACATGGAGGGAAAGGCGGTCCCTCAGGTAAGCAGGTCCCTGGCCATATAGGGCTTTAAAGGCAAGAACCAGCACCGTGAACTGTATCCGATATGCTATAGGCAGCCAGTGCAGGGTTTTTAGGGCAGGCTGGATGTGTTCCCGCATAGGAAGGCACAACAACAGTCTTGCTGCTGCATTCTGCACCAGCTGCAGCTTCTGGATTTGGGACAAGGGCAGCCCCATGTAAAGAGCATTGCAGTAATCCAATCTTAAGGTGACCGATGTGTGGATCACCATTGCTAGGTCATTGCATTCAAGGAAGGGAACTAACTGCTTAATCAGCCATGCAGTGGCTGCTACCAGGGCCTCCATTGTTAGGGAGGTATCCAGAAGCACTCCCAAACTCCTAACCTCCGGCACTGGCACCAATGGCACCCCATCGAAGGTTGGGAGAGGGATCCCTAACCTTGGGCCATTCCAACTCAAGCACAGGACTGCCGTCTTCATCGGATTCAATTTTAGTTGGCTCTGTCTAAGCCAACCAGCCACAGCTTTCAATGCCAGGTCCAGATCTCCCGGACTAGAGTCTGACTGGCTGTCCAGCAGCAGATAGAGCTGGGTATCGTCAGCATATTGATGACAACCCAGCCCATGTCTCTGGGCAATCTGGCGAGGGGGCACATATAGATGTTAAACAGCATTAGGGACAGCACCACACCTTTGGGCACTCCACACACTAGCGGGTGTCTTCCAGACAGTTGCTCCCCAGCTGCCACCTTCTGTCCCCAATCCCAAAGAATTGAGGAGAGACACTGTAAGGCAAACCCCTGAATCCCAGTATCGGTGAGGTGGCAGACCAGTAGTTGATGGTTGGCTGTGTTGAACGCTGCTGACAGGTCTAACAGCATCAACACCACCATACCACCTTGATACAGATGCCTCCGGAGACTATCTGTGAGGGCAACCAGGATCATCTCTGTCCCATGGCCTGGTCGGAAGCCAGACTGGAAGGGATCCAATATGGAGATGTCATCCAAAAAGCCCTGCAAACGATTCTCGATTAATTTACCCAAGTAGGGTAAGTTGGATACTGGCCAATAGTTGGCTAATTCAGCCAGATCAAGCGATGCTTCTTTTTAACAGGGGGCATACTACTACCTCCTTCAGGGCACTAGGGAACAATCCCTCCATAAGGGATGTGTTGATAATCTCCCTTAGTGCCCCTCATAACCTATCACTGCCAGCTTTAACCAGCCATAAAGGGCACGGGTCCAAACTGCAGATGGTTGGGAGAACTTTGTCAACCTCCTCTACACTGAGTGGACTGAAATAATCCAGAACTTGACCAGAAGACGTGCATGGGGCTTCAAGAACCGTTACTGTCTCAACTGTGGCAGGGAGGTCGTGGTGGAGCGAAAGAATTTTATCTGTGAAATAGCTCGCAAAAGCCTCACAGCCAATATCCAATTCCTTACCATTTGGTCTGTCCTGTGGCAGAGTAATCAAAGACCAAATTGTTCTAAATAATTGGGCTGGGCAGGAGCTCACAAATTCAGTCGTAGTTGTGTAAAAATCTTTTTTCACAGCCTTGACTGCCATCTCATAAATGTCCTATAGGATGCTCTTGCCACTTTGTCATGAGCATGACGCCACTGTCTCTCTAGCCATCTAAGCTCCCGCTTCATCGCCCTCAACTCCTGTGTGTACCCTGGACCAAGTCTTAGGTGGGGGTGCAGAGGGTGCCAGGGAGTGATCTCATTGATAGCTGCTGAGAGTCAGTTTTGCCAACCCTCAACAAGCTCATCCAATGAGCCACCAGGGGGCATCGGATCCCACAGGGCCATCTGGAATCACATGGGATCCATTTGGCTCCACAGGCAAGCTAAAATATGCTTGCCACCCAAACAGGTTTGGAGTGGCATGTTCACATGGGCCTTCAGGTCACAGTGGTCCAACTATGGTATGGCCATAATCATAATCCAGTCCACCATAATCTCCACTGCAAAGTTCAAGTCGAGCATGTGCCCTGCTCGGTGAATGGGGGCCGTTACACACTGGGAGAGTCCCAGCACCACCCTGGATGACACCAGGCCCATTGCCTGAGTGGAGGTCACATCATCGGCATGGACGTTAAAGTCACCCAAGACTAACAGTCGAGGGTGCTCAAGTGCCCAGCCTGATACGGCCTCCAGCAGGGATGGCAGGCTACTTGCCAGTGTGTTGAGCAGTTGGTACACCAGCCAGATGGCCAAACTCTCCCCAGCTTCCCAGACAAAGCTGACACACTCTATGCCCGTGAGTCTCAGTGGCGGGAGCGCCCTGAAGGTGTAACTCTCCTGAATGAACAAAGCCACTCCTGCCCCTGCCCCTTTGTCCAAGATTGATGAAGGACCAGGTACCTGGGAGGAGCCAGCTGGGAGAGTGCTACCGTCTCCCCATCTCACACCCAGGTCTCAGTCACGCACGCCAGGTCCGCATCCTGCTCTGACACAAAGTCATGGAGGATCATAGTCTTGTTATTTATGGACCTGGCGTTACACAACACCAATGTCGGGGAGGGATGTTCCATCCTAGCCCCGCTACCTACTACCTTCAGGATGGGGCACAGACTGGAAGGGGACTGAGGTATCTTCAGTTTTCTGTCCAGCTTTCTTAGTTATCATTGTGGACATTAAAAATAAGACAGACAAAGAAGAAAGAAGCAAATGGGCTTAGGGAGAAAAGGTGAAGGGAAAGAGAAGATGACAATGAATATGGTCTGGAAGGAGTTGATTGCTTCAGTCTCTCCTGCTCCAGGGCATCACGTGATCATGGGCTGCGTTCACATGGGCAATTTGATCCATTCCCCTTGCTGTTCCCTTATGGATTTAAAGTGCACAATCAGACAGCAACATCTGTCTGTTGTGCCTGAGTCATCTTGCTCAAAACCTCATTTTCTTTTGAAAAACTCTTAAAGAAAGACACCCCTTTTTCTGCAGCTTTTTAATATTGTTTGGGGAAGGGGTAAATGGAAATGATTAGGGGGAGGACGGCAGTGGACTCCATCTCCCAGCGGTCTCTTCATCACTTGTGTGATTGCTCTGTGGAGTTAATTTTAAAAGAAAATGGCCGACAGCCCCATGAACTCTATATCTCAGCATGATGAGTGCTTCTGGGCATGCTTCTAAGGGCAAACTTCTAAAAAAAAATGGCTGACAGGTTGACTCCCTGGTTACTGCCATCTGGTCATGCAAGGAGGGGTAAAACGACATTGAAGTGTGCTAAAATGGGTGAGTCTGGTCAGGATTCTCTGCCACAAAATAACCTGGCTTAATTTGAGGTGGGGCAACAGTGGATTAAATTGCCCATATGAACGCTGCCTTAGAGAGCCAGTCCCATGTCATTGCCTACTCTATATCGCTTAGGGCTGTTGTGTTGCTTATGGTAATTTGATATCGAAGAAACACTCCATTTAGGGACTGATTCTCTACCTCCCCCCCCTTCTGAGTTTCCTGCCCAGGAACCTTAGTATTGGCTTTGTATTTTCACTGGCCTCCGAGTTCCCTCTGCTTCTCAGTCCCTGTAGTTTCTCTAGCCTTTAGGTCCCATCCCTGTATAACATTTGGTCTCAGAGACAAACTTTCTTGGTAGACATGGGCATGTCACCGTTTACCCGGTTCTAGTTCTCCTCATCCATATCCCCACTGCTGCCCATCCTGATCAAAAACATGAGGGTGCTCCCACTTTTGTCCAACCTCACTGGGCTGTTGCAAGGCTTGCCAGATCCTTGGCCCTGAATGAAAGGCTCGAGTGCACCACTGAAGCATTCTGTAATGGCTTCTTAATGCATTGCCCACTTGTCCCCGGGGATTTGTAATTCAGCACCAGGCAAAAGGATTATCACTTTTCTCATGAGCAAATTACTTCACAGGTCAAAGTCAATGTGTGAGAATGTGGAGATCCCCACTTAGATGCCTCCGCTTCTCCTTTCAAAGCTTGAAACCACCCTTAATTAGTCATGAGCTGCTAAACAGCCATGGGCAAAGCAGGGGAAAAAATGGCAATTAGGTTTAATTTACTTGGAACGACTAGGAGCTGATGGCAAAGGGGAACAATATCTATTTTCTTATGTTATTGCAGTCTCCAGGTTTAGCGGAAAATAGATCTGGCAGTTATTGATACGTTGGCCCAAGACTGTTAAAGGAAGCATGGGGGAGTGGAGACTCTGTTGCTACAGAGCGGCTCTTCTGTTTGTTCCTTTGTTTGATAGACAGAGATAGAGATGTTTGTAGGTACATTTGCAGATACAGATATGAAACATATCTGATAAAGTGGGTTCTGGCTAGCAATGATCTGAATTTCTCCTCCTCATTGTTTTGATCCCCCGGCCCCTATTTTGGTTTCACTACACACTTGTGCAAACTGAGCCAAAGATTTTTATTCCTGTAGCATTCTGTTTCTTCTTACTGCCCCTCCCAACTTTATGCACTGATAAATCAGCGTCATTCATACATCACATGTCATACATAATGTCCATTGCATGTGGGGAAAAATACCATATGTACTGCATGTGAAAACTGCACTATAACCACTAGAGCTGTGCATGGCACAAATGAATCTACAAAACCAACAGTGAAAAGTAGAGAACTGAAACCACTGATGAAAATGCAAACAACTTACCTAAAGAAGAGTGGTTGGAGAAACTAAAGGAAAGGTGTACAGTTGAGTAAACTAACCTGCATGTTGCATGATAAAAAGTTAGATAAATTTGACAGATTGAATGGTATTCTGACTAGGATGGTCAATTGAACCTAATAATACCTTTGAGTTTTGTTTATAGATCTGTGTTCTATAAACACGTGTCTGACTTCAGATGGTGGAGCAACCTGAAGCAGGGCCTCCAGTGATAACCATAGTGGATGTAGGTGGCCCTTAAAATTATGTGGATCCTGTTCAACAGAAGGTTTTAAAGGTCAATACCAGCACCTCAAGTTGGGTCTGGAAGCAAACTGGGAGTCAGTGTAGGTGGAACAAGACTGGGAAAATGTGATCTCCATGATCCACTCCAGTAATCCCCTTATAGAGCATGCCATGAAGGAAGGCATCTGGAAGAAACTGCCCACACTGGACATTACATTCAGAGATGTATTATTGAGGTGGGAGAATCACCACAAGTCCCCCCATCCCACCCTAATATTCTTTTGCAATGTAAAGGATCTGGGTAAGACAGCAAGTTAGAGCATACCGAAATTCAGAGATTTTTCAGGATTGGGCTATCTTGCCATTTTACCTCCAGGAGGGTACTTATGCAAGATCATTGTATTGCAGGGATTTTTAAGATGGATATCACATTATGGTGATTGAGCTTTTATGAGCAACAGGGTGTAGATGGGGACTCCAGACTGAGATGGGAGCCAACCACTTGTTGGGTTAGTATCACATTCCATTCCATGCTTGTTCTAGAGTTTTGCTGCACTCTGTTATCTGTTCTGTTCTGCAAGCCCAAATATCTGCCACCTTAACTCATGTGGATGTGTACATGATACACATTTGGATATGTATTTAAGGCATGTTTTCTATGGAGTCAGAATTCTTACTGGAGAGGCATTTTGAATATATCCCTATACACCTGTTCTCCACTGCTCAGTCTGCAAATCTGATTGCATTTACTTATTTCTATTTTGTTTTTAGGAATGATGTATAGTAGGTTCATCTGCATGTATGTAATCTGCAGGTATCATAACCAGTTTCCAACACTCTGTCTCAGTTCCACAAGACCGAGAAACAGAACCCAGCATAGGTCTTTGCAGATAGGAACTGGACAGAGGGATTTAGCAGGTTGAACTTCCACACTGATAAAACCCTGAATACATCCATGTAGATTCTCAATGAATGGCTGCTACATATTCCTGTGTGGAAAAAAGAAAGCATTGCTCTTGTAGCAGGAGGAAAAGAGTCATGTGCAAGAGGAGATAAGACATTTGTTGGGTGGAGAGATCCAGAGCCAGAGGTGGATGATTTAGGGGAATGAAAGAGCTATGGACTGTGGGATTAGGGAAAAGGAAACCAGAAGAACATTTCCAGAGGGAAAGGAAAAGAAGAGTGGGAGCGGAAACCAATTAGATCCAAGTAATAGGTCAGAAGGAACCACGGTAGCTCAGAGGTTAAGATGCTGAGCTGCAGACTGGAAGGTCTGTAGTTCTGCAGTTCGAGACCCTAGTGCCCGCGTGATGGAGTGAGCTCCTGTCTCTGACCCCAGCTCCTGCCATCCTAGCAGTTTGAAAGCAAGAAATTGCAAGTAGATAAATAGGTACTGTTTCGGTGGGAAGGTAACAGAGTTCTGTGTGCCTTGGAGTTTAGTCATTGCAGCCACATGACCATGGAAATGTCTTCAGACAGCGCTGGCTCTGTGGCTTGGAAATGCCCCCTAGAGTCCAATTCAACTAGCTTTTGAGCAAGGGAAAACTTTACCATTTAGTAGGTCAGAATGGCTGAAGTTGGGATGCTAATGAATTTAGGAGTCCCACCACTTTGTGCCAAAAGTCCCCTTTCCATTTTCTTTCTCCCTTGTGCCAATTGAACCTGCACATCTTTCTTTTTGGCATCGTTTTATGTTTCCTCACATCAAAGTTTCCCATTAAATTTACACAGCTTGAATATTACTTTGGTGTTATTTTGATATATGAATGACGTATAATGTAAATGACATCACATGCCATGCTGTAAAAGAAACAAACTGAGACCTAAAGCAACAACAAGAAAAAACATACAATACAAACAACTGCCTAATGATGAAAACGTACAGTAACAACAGAGAGTGTATTCATTATGTCTCTAGGATGGAGCTGTAACATCACTAAGGACTCTTCCCCTTCCCTTGAAGTTTCTCAGGCTTTTCGTGAGTTGACTTAAAAACCAAAAAACAAATAAAAGGCTGGTCTGTTGTCCATGGTCCAGTGAGCAAGACCTGTTCCTTGATGTGCTCTCAGATATGTGGAGTCTTGGTTCCTGGGTATCATTTGCCTTCAATCTCAAAATCCTCCAAAATATTGCAATTAACCCCTCCTGGATTAAATGCCAGGATTCAGGTTGGATAAAACATAACAAATGATTGTGAACCATTGTTCAGCAATTAAAAACACAGTAAAAAGAGAAGAAAGATTACAGTTCCTGGGGCAATTGAATCCTAGAGAAAAATATCATTCCCGTCCTTGGTCAATATCCTAGTTCGGATATAACATTTAGGACTCTGGGAAGAAAGAAAACCAAGTCCTAATCCTCTTCAGTTTGTTCTGCTTGTAAACAATTAGTTCCATAGAAATTATCTCAAGGGCAATCACTTAGCTGAGTATTCATAAAGTGTTTCTTCCCAAGGCCATTAATAGTGTGTGGGAAATGGCTAATTCTGAGCATGTAGAAAGAGTATCTTTTTGTGGCCTAGTACCAATTGTGAACTTGTATACAGAGCTTAGTCTTCCTCCTGCAAAGGTGTACACTGACAATTGTCCTAATCAAATCAGGCAGTCAAAGACAAGAGAGCAAATTTTAAGAAGCGGAAGCCAAGCTTAGCTGTGGTTTCTGATTAATTGTACATCTTTCAGCCACCAGGTGGCAGCACCTTTGCCATATCGGTTCCAAATAGGCCTCATTGTCATTATGAGGTGTGTAAGTATACTGAACAGAACAGATGACAATGAAACTCTCAAAGCATGACTGGAGAGGGGTTGACAAGATTATGGCTGAGGACTTCACTGGGAAGAACTGAAGCTTTATAGCAGTATGCTTAATGTGTGAAACTTCTGGACTTTTTAGTGATGCTGGTAGCTGGTTGAACTTCAGCTGCAGCTGGTCTCTCTCCTAAGCAAAGCAGGCTTCACTTGGAGACTGACATATGGAGCAAGCGAAGTGCCACTCAGAGCTATTCTGAACCCTTTGGAATAAGGGAAGCCTGAACATGCTGTTAGTCTGCATATGTTGGCTCTGTGAGCCTTTTTATCCCATCCATTTTCATGGCTGGAAGTTCCCAGTTTGATCGTTTTTGCTTGTTTGCTTGCTTGCTTGCTTTCCCTGCTGATTTAACTCCACCTGTAAGTCATTGGTATGCATTGATACAACAGTAATGTCAAGACTGGGTACAGTTAATGGGGAAAATGCAGCTGGAGGAAACAGACACTGATGCAAATACTCATGGCTTCAGTTCCCACAAAAAAATGGAAAGGTAGATTTTTGTGCTAAGGCAGCAGGGTTGAGAAATATCCCAATTTGAAATGTAGGAATCCTTCCCACAAATCTGGTGTGGGATCCTAAGAGTTATATGACATTAGGATGCACCAGAATCCATGGTGAAATTGCTACGTAAAGTGTCAGACTAGGATCTGGGAGGCCTGGGTTTGAATCTCCGCACTCCTCCATGGAAGGCTGCTGGGTGATGTTTGTCTGTGCTCTTTCAGCAGAACCTGCCCCACAGAGTAGTTGTTATGACAAACATTAGGGATACCTTCCTGACGGTCAGAGCAGTTCCTCAGTGGAACAGGCTTCCTTGGGAGGTGGCGGGCTCTCCTTCTTTGGAGGTTCTTAAGCAGATGGCCATTTGACAGCACTGCTGATTCTGTGACTCACCATGAAGTCAGGCGGGTCATGAGAGGGAGGGCAGGAAGGGATGAGCCAGTGGTTGTCTCTTGAGGCCCTTTCTTATATGCCAAGGGTCATGTCAATTGCTACTTTGGGGTTAGGAAGGAATTTTTGTCCAGGCCAGATTGGCCCAAGGATGGTGGAGGGTTTTTGTTTTTTGTCTTCCTCTGAGCATAGAGCAAGGGTCACTGAGGGAGCTGGGGGGAGGGACTGTGAATTCCCCGCATGGTGCAGGAGGTTGGAATAGATGATCTTGGGAGTCTCTTCCAGCGCTATGAGCCTATGAGGATAAAATGGAGAAGTGAAGAATGATCTTATAAGCTGCTTGGGATCCTGTTGGTAAGAAAAGTGAGGTATACATATCTAAATCGATAAATTTAGCTCATCATCTTGAAAGTTTTCCTCAAAATCCCTTTGCGTGAAGAGAAGCATCCAGATTTTGTCGCAATTTCAATTTAGGCAAAAATCTATAGCCTAAAATCTATGGTGTCGGTACTGGTGACTTCACAAAGGCAGCCCACAATTGCAGTTTCTTACTACATTCAGATTAGAAAAACATATTTGCCTGAGTTCTGGAATTTAAATATTTTAGTGGAGAATAGACACATTTCTGCATATGAACTAAGCAGCTCATGTAGATACTGTATATGTGCTACCTGTGATTGATTCCTACATTTTCCCCACTTTCATCGAAAGAGGAATGGGACAGGCTGTGTCTCTGTGGCAGAGAACAAGCTTGGCAACCAGATGGTCCCGAGTTCAATCCCTGGCATCTCCGGTTAAAGGATCAGGTAGTAGAACTCTAACAGAGACCCTGGAGAGTCACTGCCAGTCTCAGAGTCTTGAATGCTGACCTTAGTAGACCAACAGTCTGACTCAGAAGAAAGCAGCCTCCTGTGTTCAAAGAGCAGTGGAATAATTACACAAATTGGGGAGGGGTCCCTATTGCACACCTCATATTTTTTGTTATGCACAGGGAAGCACAGAACAGCCCTCGCTGGATATTTGGTTTTGATCTTGTGTGTGTGTGTGTGTGTTTCCTTCCTTGGTCTGCTGGTTTTCAGTATATTATAATTCCATTTTTAGTTCTTATGCACATCAATTTGCATTGACTTCATTTTATTTCTTCGGTGGTTTTACTTAATGTGACCAGCCATGAAACCTGAGCATTTCTGATTAAAGCCGCAAAGCACAATTACTCTGTGTTCAGCTGGCAAATTTCAGTCACCTTATTCTCTCGGAAAAGGAGAAAGGGAAATGCTGTGTTATTGCTAATGACTCTGAAATAAGTTTGACATTTACATATCTACCACTGACAGTCCCAGATTTCAAAAAAAGAAAGAAAGAAAGAAACAAGAAAGAAAGAAAAAGAAAAAGGGAGAAGTAAACTCTTTCCAGGTCAGAAGCAGGGATTGGTTCAAATTCCTAAGTCTACTTCAAAAGAAGGGGGGGACCTGAGCTAGCACCTCCATCATACATTTAGATGGAGCAACATTTAGATGCCTCTAGATTCACAAGCACATCCTCACAGACACACCTAACAGAAAAATGGATTTATGCCTTTGGGATCCCCCTATCTTGCACGTTCAAGATTTTGTTTGTGATTTCCTTCCAGAACTGTTCAGGAAAGGAACTTTATATCCATTCAAGGGTTATTCCTGGAGTCCAAAAAACTCTGCCAATGCCATGCTGTCTGAGAGATCTGGATTCTTTATTGCAGTTTGTGCATCTGATGGATTCTGGTAGCAGCCCTGAATTCTGCTGACTACTGTAGTCTGTCAAACTCAGTTAATAAGTTGTGAATGACAACAAGACTACGTCCTGTCCTAGAGAGCCTAGGTTACTTCCCATTGGTATCTCTTACATCACCATTCCTCTGAGGATCTCAGGACGGCATGTATGGTTCTCTCCTCCTCCATTCCATTTCATCCTCATAAACTACATGATAGATAAGTTAGCTGAGCGAGAGCAACCAGCCCAAGATCACCCAGTGAGCTTCATGACCAAGTGGGGACTAGAACACAGGTCTGCCTAGTCTTAGACCCGGGGTGGCCAAACTTGCTTAGTGTAAGAGCCACATGGAATAAACGTCAGGTATTTGAGAACCACAAGACATGAACAAATATAACCCACATGTTTTTTTATTGAAAAATATGCAAATTTGCTTTTTATTAACATTAGATAAGACTGTCAAAAATAAAAACAAAAGGGATAAAAACAGATATTGATAATGATATTTAACTTTAGATGGGGGGAGGGAGGGAGGGAGGGAGGGAGGGAGGGAGAGGAAGGAAGGAAGGAAGGAAGGAAGGAAGGAAGGAAGGAAGGAAGGAAGGAAGGAAGGAAGGAAGGAAGGAAGGAAGGAAGATGGGGGAGGGAGGGCGGGAGGAAGAAAGGAAGGAAGGAAGAAAGATGGGGGAGGGAGGGCGGGAGGAAGAGGTGGAAAGAAAGCAAGGGGAAGGGAAGACCAATTGGGGAGGCATGCCTCCCTTTCGCTTCCCCAGTTGACCTGTCGGGAGCCACACAAGATGTGTAAAAGAGCTGCATGCAGCTCCCAAGCCACAGTTTGGACACCCACGTCTTAAACCAACACTCTGACCACCACACAACGTGGGGTTTCTTCACTCCCAGGGCTGCCAAGTTAGCATGATGTCTGAAATCCATATTTCTTAACATGATTTGGAAAAGCCTTCTAGTTCCTTGCCTGAAAATTGCTCCAAGACTTCTCTTTACCTTGAAATAAAAGAGCAAATTGCCCCTCCGTTTCCTGCTTTGAAAGCCCAGCCACTTCCGAGCACAGAGGAAGCAAGTGAGAGCAAAGAGAGGAGCAGCGGATAATGAAATGAAATTGAGCCGGGAAAGTGCAAGCTAATGCAGCTATGGAAATCGATAACACAAATGAAAAGGTGTTCAAGCAGAAGGACAAGCTGGGAGCGGCAGAAATGGCAAATGGACAAACGGTTGTAAATTTCAGTGATGCAAAGGGAGGAACAACATTGAAAAGATAGAGGGAAGATCCGTGCACTCTTGCTAGACTGCTTTCTTGTGAGTTAGACAAAAAGAAACTTTGCAGGGAGTGTCAAGGCAGACAGAATATAGAAGACCTGGCATTTTAATGCAGCTGCGGGGTGGGGGTGGGGGTGTCCACATTTTATCAGAGCAGCGGTGGAGGGGAGAGATAATTAATCCTTTCTCTGCACATAGTTTGATTGCTAAAAATTAACACACACACCAGCTAATTTCCTTTCCAAACGGATAAAAGACAAGTGGACTCCATATATTTTCTTCATCAAAGGTAAAATGGAGCAGGGAAGGTTTAAGTTTGATCAGGAAAGTGGCCCTCTAGGGGGGAAATGTGTCTCATTCTTCCCTGCAGCTTCCATCAAATTTGTAAATGCCTAAAATGAAGGGAGGGGGGGGCTCTCTGGATCTCTCTTGGGCATCTCATTTAGTTTGGCCCTTAAATTCAGCCCAAGAGCACAGCCTCTAGGAATATAGCAGATACGTTTTTTCTGGCTTTTTCATGTTTCTTTTTCTTACAGACATGACACTTTTTATATTCATAAGGCCCCCTCACTGCCATCTTATATGTTATTTTTTTTTTAATAAAGTAAAAAATATGATACCCAAAATCTGTTAAGGCAAGGTCACCATCCTTCTCATCAGCTGCTCTGATTCTGTGGAATGCCTTGTTGGAAGAGATGCACAGAGTTCCCCTCCCTAGCCAACCCGTCAAAAAAAAAAATAACAACCATATAAGCACATTTAGGTGGTTTTTCATGTCCTGTCTATATGTATAACCTTTCATACCTTCATACACACACCCTAATTATTAGTGTTGCCAGCCTCCAGGTGGTAGCTGGAAATCTGGAATTACAACTGATCTCCAGATAGAAAATATGAGTTCACCTGGAGAAAATGGCTGCTTTGGAATGTAGACTCTGCGGCGTTATCCCCCACTGAGGTCTCTGTCCTCCCCAGGCTCCCCCTCCCCAAATTTCCAGGAATTTCACAATCCAAACCTGGCAACTCTACCTAATTCTGCACCCAAGAACTAAACACAGGTAAGTAGTGAGAACAACTGGTGCAAACTTACTCCTTTTGCATGCATTTGGTATTCCTGACATTCCTAAATTTCAATGGGACAAAACAAGCTAGAGTCACCAAGTGATGACCAGACTAACCTGTTCCAGTGTAAGGAGAGCCCTGCTGGATCAGGCTAAGCACCCACCTGGTCCTGCATCCTCTTTGAGAGGCCAGATGACTACAGGAAGCTTAAAAGTGAGGCAGGACGGCAACATCCTTCCCCCACTGTGTGCTCTCTCCCCTCCAGTAGCTGGTCCGGAAGGATGCACCAACTCTGAGCATGGAGATTTCATTGAGCCACATGGCTAGTAACCCATTTATTGACACATCCTCTGCTCTGGATTATCTGCAGCTGTATGCATGAACTGATTCTATGATATCAATGTTCTTTCTGTTATGTGCAATTTGGAATGGCTCATTCACACGAAGTGTCCTAAAGGTGAGTCCAACCATGGCTCTGTCATGGTGAGTTTTGTCTACTTTTCTTTCACATAACCTTTTAACTGGAGTTGCCAGGGATTGAACCTGGGACTTTCTGTAAACCCAACAGATGTTCTACCACTGAGCCACATTCCCCCAAAACCATACCAGGTGTATATACCCCTTGGCAATGCAAGATGTTGTGGATGTTTGGGTTACTAGAAGAATGGCAGGGCTGCTGCGGTGGCGGACTGGGGTCTCATCCAGTATTTAATTCATTATTTGATTTGTTAAATTCCCAAGAGACTTAAGTACAAAAGCACCTTTGAAACAAAAATCACTGACCCAATTCAATGTTAACCCATTTTCATTTTGTTTCCACTTTTTTTTTCTCTCTTTTAACTTGCTTTAAGTGGTACACTCTTATTAGTTTTTTTTTTCTGTAGAGATGTTAACAAAATGCAGCTGGCAATTCATGACTGCTGAGATGCATATGGTTGCAAGCTAGCTATCCCATAATATTTGGCAATTTGTAGGCAACTTTGAAACTTTATACCAACTGCAGTAGCCATGAAGCCAGCATAACAACTCATTAGCTTTTATTTCTTTTAACTTAGTTTCATTGTGAAAAGTTCTTTTTGCCATCTCGCAGATGCTCTCCCTGAAACCTTGCAAAACAGGGAACAGCCAAAATACAAAGGGGATTGGCAGTTGGGGGGGAGGGCTCTCAAGGGCACCTAGAAAATGTCTTTGTATTGCCACAGAGGGCAAGTATGTCAATAAAAGTACATGGAACACAAGAGGTAAAAAAGTTTATGAATAGGATCCTCTTTCCTCCCAGTAAGCACAGCAGACTTTTATAATGCAAAGGAAAGAAGGAAAAGGATATATAAAGAAATCCCCTGTTTCTTTCTGTAGTTGATTATTACATGTTTGCAAACAACTTCAAAGAAGGATTGATTATTACCTTTCCCTGTCCTCTGCAAAAAATACTATCAATCCTAATACAAAACCTTCACCCCCTCCCCCAAATTGGTAGTGTTGTGCTGTGAATGAAAAGAAATCATGTTGATAGAATGGGAGAAGAGTAATCCAAACCAACCTTCAGGTTTTTTGTTGTTTTGTTTTTTTGGGGGGAGGTGCCTAGTCACTGTGCTGATTGCCATCATTCCATCCCAGCAATTCAAATGTTTGTGAACATTCTGTGACTTTGCAATTCAGCTAGTTTCTGGAATCTTGTGGAATGGCAATACCCATCTTTTTTTTATGTTTTCTCCATCAACTTATTTGAATATAAACCATAATTCTGCAAACAAATTCAAATGAGTGATTAATGACGAACTCCCCCATCCCATCAATCTTCATGAAATACTTATTCTAAGATTGTTGATGTCTTGATATAAATAGAAATAAATCATTTCCTTAGAACAAGGAGGTAGCCATATTGGCCATCCGTTCTTCTTATAGCAGTTCTAACTGATTTTCATCCTCTGGTTCCAAATGTTTATGAACTGTCACTTCAGCTCAGCCAGTGGCTGCAGCTACATAGAATGGCAACAACAGCAGAGCCAATTTTTAGTTTATTGTCTGCCTGTCATCTGTATATCTGTATGTTCTTCCATCTACCTATCTATCTATGTCTCGATGGTTCCTATTTTCAGATCATTACCTTCCCACAGCGCTGGATTTATCAGAGCCAAATGTGATTTATTTCATTTTCAGTCAATGGAGAGATAAGGTGTTTAACGCAAGAAATGGCACTTGGAGAGGCAGCTAAATGGCACTTTAGGAGTTGTGGGATGTGAGCTCAGCACACCCATTCAGCAGAGGTACAGCAATATGTTTCTGTAATATCCTTGCTTTCATCATGGGCACGTACTTATGCACAAAATTATAGACCAACCATGACTAAGGATTCGGCCTGAGCACAGTGGCTCAGATGGAAGGTCCATTAAAACCACCAGAGCCTAAAGCAACCCTTGTAGATTCAGGAGGTGTTTTGTTTTGTTTTGTTTAAATCAGAATGCAGTCCCAGCCCTCCAAGTATGCCAATGAGGCGTAGGTATAGGTTATCTACAGTTTATCTATAGTTGAACTCAAACCATCTGTTTAGTTCTGTTTTTGCATTTATTATAGAAAAACTGTACTTCCATTTCTTCTTCTTCTTCTTTGTCTAGATATAATGAGAACTCAGACAGAGTTGTGCACAAGCCTTGGGCTGATGTTGAAAGCTCTTGGGAAGTGTGCCACTTTTGAGCTAATGGCCCAAAGGGAAGATCTTGGGCTCTTGGGAAGTGTGCCATTTTTGAGCTATTGGGCCTCAGAGAAGATCACAAGCCTTTGGAGCTGTGCAGTCCCTGCACTTGTCCGACCAAACCTTAGGAAAGCTTCCCAAAGTTAAAGCCACAGCAGAGCCTCCTCTCTGTAAACCCCTCCCTCCACTTCCCATGACTATAATCAGGGCTGAGGTGGGTGAGGCTAAGGTGGGCTGCAACACATTACATGAGCTTGATGGGCTCAGGGTTGCCAACTCCTGGTTGGGAAATACCTGGAGATGTGGTGGGTGGAGTCTGGGGAGAGTGGGGTTTGGGGAGAAGCGGGGCCTCGGCAGGGTATAATGCCATGGAGTTCATCCTCCAAAGCAGCCCTTTCATGCAGGGGAACTGATCTATGTTTTCTGGAGAGCAGTTGTGTCACAACTGGGGAGTCCCCAGGGTTGGGTCGGTAGAGGGTCAGGCTCCTGCCTCTTCCTGGCATCTGAAGGCAGGTATTCTGTATCCCCCAAACCCCTCAGCTGAATTTGGGCCCATCCGGCGTGGAACCCTCCAGTTTGTTGGTGTGCTTCCTGTAGGGGTGCTCCTCTTGGGTTGGGTCCCTGGACTCCTGTGGTCTCAGATGGGAGCGTCAGGAGGGGGTCTGGGGGCTTCTCCCCCTGACTAGTTGTAATTCTCAAAGATCCCCAGGCCTCACCTGGAGGATGGCAACCCTAGATGGGCTTGATGGGCAATTGATAAGGCAGCTTCTAAAGAGACTCTTTCTAAGCTTTAGGTCTATGATTAGAAGCTTCAACATGCAATCATGTCCCCCCTAAATCTTCTCTTTCCCAGGCTAAACATACCCAACTCTTTCAGCCTTGCCTCTTAAGACTTGGATTCAAACCCTCTCACCATCCTGGTTGCCCTCTTCTGGACACGCTCGAGCTTGTCAACATCCTTCCTAAAGTGTGGTGCCTAAAACTGGACACAGTACTCCAGGTGAGGCCTGACCATAGCAGAATAGAGTGGAACTACCACCTCCCATGATCTGGACACAATGCTTCTGTTAATGCATCCTAAGGTTGCATTAGCTTTCTTTGCAGCCACATTGCACTACAGGCTCATGTTGAGCTTGTGATCAACCAGAACACCTAGGTCCCTTTCACATGTGCGGCTGTCAAGCCAAGTCCCTCCCATTCTATATCTGTGCCTTTGATTTTTTGTGCCCAGGTGTACTTATCTCTGTTGAAATTCATTTTGTTTGCCTTAGCCCACTGTTCCAGCCTATCTAGATCATTCCGAATCCTGACTCCGTCTTCTTCATAATTAGCAATCCCACCCAGCTTTGTGTCACCTGCAAATTTGATAAGCATCCCCTCTATGTCTTCCTCCAGGTCATTTATAAAAACATTGAACAACACCGGGCACAGGACTGAGCCCTGTGGCACTCCACTCGAGACTTCCCTCCATGTAGATGCAGAGCCATTTACGAGCACTCGTTGGGTACAATTTGTCAACCAACCATGAATCCATCCAATGGTTGCTCCATCCAGCCCACACTCAACCAGCTTATCCTCAAGGATATCATGAGAAACTTTGTCAAATGCTTTACTGAAATCTAGATACTCTATATCCACAGCATTGCCAGAGTCAACCATTTTAGTAACTCTGTCAAAAAAGGAGATAAGGTTGGTCTGGCATGACTTATTCTTGATAAACCCATGCTGGCTACTACCAATTAACTCATTCCATTCGAGGTGCTCATAGACAGAGCATTTGATAATCTGCTCCAGAATTTTTCCAGGTATTGATGTCAAACTGACAGGCCTGTAATTTCCCGGGTCTGTCTTTTTTCCCTTCTTGAAGATTGGGACAACATTCGCTCTTCTCCAGTCTTCCAGCACAACGCCAGTACTCCAGAACATCTCAAAGATTAGAGCCAGAGGTTCTGAAATAACATCTGCAATTTCTTTTAGCACCCTGGGATGCAAGCCATCCATCCCTGGAGATACGAAAGTATTTAAGGCAGCCAGATGCTCTCTAACCATTTCCTTACTTACTCTGGACTGGCAGTTCCTCCTTCCTTCATATGCCCTGCATTCTTCAGTTTGTATACAGCTCACCTTATGCTTAAGGACTGATGCAAAGTGAGAGTTGAGTAATTCCACTTTGTCTTCATCCCTTGTTAAGACTTGACCGTCTTCCTCTAGCAATAAGCTTACCCCATCACTGTTCTTCTTTTTGCTCCGAACATAGGCATAGAAATTTTTCTTGTTATTTTTGGCATCCCTTGCAAGCCTCAGCTCCATCTGCGCTTTAGCCTTTCTGACACCATCCCTACAGATTCGAGCCTGCTTCTTGTACTCACCCTCAGTAATTTGGCTCTCCTTCCATTTCCTGTACATTTCCCTTTCTAGTCTCAGCTTTTCAGAGAGTTCCTTGTTCAGCCACCTCGGCTTCATTACCCATCTCCCACCTTTCTTTCTTACTGGAACAGTTTGGAATTGTGCCTTAAGCACGTCATTTTTCAGCATCTCCCATCCTTCCTGTGCAGATTTCCCCCTCAGCATTTCCAGCCACAGGATCCTACCTAATATTTCTCTGAGTTTTTTGAAATCAGACTTCCTGAAGTCCAGGATATGAGTCCTACTATGTCCTGGTTTCACATCCCTCACTATGTCAAATTCCAAGCTGACATGGTCACTATTCCCCAAGGATCCTACAACATTCACCTCATCAACCAGTTCTTCCCTGTAAGTCAAAATTAAATCTAGGATAGCAGATCCTCTGGTTCCCACCTCCACTTTTTGAGAGATGAAGTTGTCCGCAAGACTATTCAAGAATCTGTGGGATGCCCCATGTCTAGCAGAGTTAGATTTTCAGCAAATATCTGGATAGTTGGCCACATACCCCTAATGTAGCCAATATTAATGAGTTTTTGCTGTTGGGTGTGGCCTATTATTCTAATGAGTTCATGTTGGGCATGGCCAACTCGGGAGCCAGCCGGAACTCCATTCCTGTGCATCCCTGCCAAAAATAGCCCTGCTGCTCAGTAGTTTGGTAAAAGTGTCATCATCAATAAGCATGCAAATCTGACTGGGTTCTAACTTTATCTTCACAACAACTTTGGGAAGTATAGATTTGGCTGAGAAATCAGGACAGGCTCATTGTCAGCCCTGAGCTTTATAGACGAATAGAGATTCAAACTCAGTTCTTCCATATCCAAGTCTAATCCTGGAGTCAGAATCCAGTATGCTAAATACATCGCTCACAGTTCTAACTTTGCTGCATTATATTCCAGGGTTCCGTCACACTAGATTTATTACACAAAGTTATAAAGAGGAAGGAGTAAAAATATAATCTACATCAGTGGAATTATTCCAGCTTCCATAGCCAATGTGCTGGAACAATAAAACAGAAAGAAATCATCTTATCTATAAGTGTATAAATTAGGCATGCCATTTTGAATTAACATGTTGGGGCAGTCACATTCTGACAGGCTTATTTTTAGATCCTTTTTTTTACAAATATAACATCACCAAACCAAGCTACAAAATGTGAGTTCTTGTTTTGAATTTTGGGTTTCACTTTCGTTGAGTAGTCTGGAAAGCAATTAGAACCCCCCCCACACATGCATACTCCCTGGAATCTAGATCATGTTACCAGTGCAAGAAAATTCTGTAAGGCAACCTGGGAGGAGGAAAATGTTAAATACACAGTCTAGTCTGACTGATAGTAGACAGGTAGCTTTGAAATGCCTTGAAGTCCAGCGACTCTCGAAGAAGAATACCCAGAGCAGTCACATGTCCAAAGATCTTATATGTGGAAGAAAAGGAATCCCTATTATGGATGATACAAACTACTCAAAACTAGCCCAGCTATCATTTTAATTCTACAAGAGTTGAGAAAGTGGACAGCTTGAGGTTCCTAAAAAAAGGAATGCTGAAAAGAAATAGGCAAGGCTATGTACTGTTCTTTGACAGTTCTCTTCGGGCATTTGTGCGACTTGTCAGGTTATTTTAGTGGTGCTTCTCATTTGTACATTTCCCCCATATGTAGCGATGAGTGAATGTCCCTGGTTTCATTTCTGTTTCATTTTCCCCCTCCATCTTTTGTGTTTTCTGCTTTTTTGCTATTAGTTGTAGATTAAAGATGTATGAATATATATATGATCATATACATATGTGCATAATTGTTTTATTTGATTCCCCCCCACATGGCTGGAAAGAGCATAGCCCCAGGCACCCCACAAATGGAGACATGAGACACCAGCATGGGTTTAACTAGTTTATTTAAACAACTGGTCAGTGTCAGAATATTAAACATGCTAACATATTTAATAGGACGGATTGCGCTAGGCAGCCTGACCATGGTTTCTGTAGTTGGGTTGATCCACCCTGACTCCAGACTTGGCCAGTGTCTTTTGCTGGTCTTGTTGAATAATACCTTTACATAATATACTGAGTGATGTCCACTCCCATCCCACTCCCCTGATGCACTTCATGGCCACCATAAGGTTTGGAAAGCACCAAAGGCACTCCTTCATAAGTCCCGTCCTGCAATAAGGCCAGTGATATGCTGTTCCAGACACACCCTCTGTCACTCCTGATGCCTCAGTATGCTTGCTGATCATCCCAACCTATCATGAGCAACCCAACTTATCCCTATCAAACTGATTATGGCCTAAACAATCACAGCCCAGGCCTATTTAATTTAACTTGCTTTGTAACATCACAAAGATGGCCAATCTGGAGAAACCCCAAAAGATCCTGCTGGGCCCCAAATGGTAACCAGCTAATTCTGTGAAGTCTACAGGGAGAGACCATGAGCCTGGTCAGGGGTGGTGTAGCAAGAATATATGCCCAACAGCCATGCCTCTCCACTGGCTGATTCCTCCTTTGGCTGCCTGTTATGTCCACTGACTGCCACTAGGCCCCAACGGTATGCGACCGGAGCTTGGCTCCCAAAGAACAATAGGGACTAGGATCCTGAGCCTCCTAGTTAGCACCTATAGGAACTCTGGTGGGAAGTTTAACCCCTCCAATGGGACCTGTGGGTGTGTCTTGGGGACTGTATATAATTGGCTGTTTCAGCTGGGTGTTTGTGTTGTGTTGTGTACCAGTAAACTATGAGCTGTGAATCTCGTAGTGTCTGTCTTCTCTACACGTCGAACCCAGTATGCAACACTGCCCAATCTAGGTCATGCTTCATTTGGAACACAGGGCCAGGGCAAAGTGATCGCCAGCCTTGTTGCTGGGAATTCTTTTATACTTGCCTAATGTCTTACTTTTTAAAATTATTATTATCATTTTTATGGCATTCCCATACATTTTAATTTTTAAAAAATGTTATGCCAGTTTACACATCCCACCATTTTTATGCTATTGATATGCAACTTGTGCAAACGTGTCAGTATTATGGGCAATATTACTATCAGATTTCATTAATGTAGTTGCAGGAAAGACAACTTCATTTTCATCCAGAATGTGATAGATTTTGGATAGAACCAGTGTAACCTCAAAACCCATCAATGTCCAAATTGTGAAGGAGAAAGTTATTTGTGGACTCTACCGCCATGGGATGTAGAGATGGCCATTAGTTTAACTGGCTTTAAAGAGGGATTAGGCGAATTCATAGAAGAGATCCATCAAGGGCTGCTAGCCATGATGTTTAAGTGTAACAGTCATGTTTAGAAGTGTAACCCTTTGTGTACTGGTGCTGAGGAAGGGCAACAATAGGGAAGGTATTGGGCTTTTGTGTTCTGCATCTCCTTAGGGTTGTCAGCCTGTAGGTGGAATCTAGAGATCTCCTGGAACTACAACTGATCTCCAGACTACAGAGATCAATTCTCCTGGAGAAAATGGCTGCTTTTGAGGGTGGACTTTATGACCTGCTGAGGGTCCACCACTCCCCAAATCACACTCTCTCCAGGCACCAACCCTCACATTTCCAGGAATTTCCCAACCCACAGTTGGCAACCCTCGTAGGCCTTCTGAAGGCATCTGGTTGGCAACAGTGTGAAACAGGGTGCTGGATGAAGTGGGTCACTGGTCTGGTCCGTCACAGCTTCTTTTGTGTTCTTTTGGTCTCTAGATCCACATGCATTCTGTATACATACGGTATGGTTTTATGCTCAGTTTATATGATGTTTCTAATTATGTCTTTTAGTCATACAGTATAGTGTAATGTATATTTCTGCTTTATTGCTGTGGGAAGTATGTTGGAAATTGTGTATACTTTATGGGGCATATTGACTTTGAGGAAACAATATGGTATGAATGAAGAATCCTGGGTTTGGTTTACAGAAGAAAAAAGTGAAATTGAAATGGGGATTTGGGGGTCAAAACATTGGAGCTGTGACAAACAGATTCATCCTTTGCCAGCTTCTGTGGTCTGGCTCACCAAAGTTTAGCCCTGAAGCTAGTTTTCCCCCTAGTTTTCAGAATGTGAATTCAGTCCTAGTTAAACCATTTATTGTAATATACTACTGCTGTTTTCCAAACTCAGAGTATTGCACAAGGGTCCCATAAATTAGTGACTCATTAGATAGACAATGCATACTATGTATTCTACCTCAATAAAAGTCAAAAGGGTGAAAAGGGGTATCTACTTCATAATTATAGTCATGGTCTAGGTGGAGAGCAGTTGTGTTACACCTACTGCAAGATGCCAAAATAGAAGAGGCTTTTACAAAAAAAAATCTCTTAGGTAGGTGAACCCAAAGGTTAGAGGCTCCTACATAAAACTTTCAAACCCTTGCAGCCACTGTTCTTATATGGCAGAACCATGAATTGGGCTTTCAGACCAGATCTTAAAAGCAGGCTCATATGGTGAGATGGTCCTTCAGGTGTGTGACTTTCAGGCCATAAAGGGTTTTAAAGGTCAATTTACATCAATCTTTTGAACTGAACCCAGAAATAAGCTGGCAACCAACAAAATGAAGCAGAACAAGCTTGACTGATCATTTGCCCAGACACCAAGATATGATATGAGCCTTCAGTACCAGTTGAAGCTACCAAATTACTTTTAAGGGCAGTCCTGTGTAATACACAGTACAGTAGACACTCCTAGAAGGATCAGAAGCAAATAATAAAAAAACAACTATTTCTTATACAAAAAAGTAATAAAGATGTGGGACAACACGTGATATCAACTCCCCCTCCCCCCTTTTACATCAAGTTTCATTTGACTTACATCTACCCCGTAGGGCTTTCAAGGCAAGAGACATTCAGAGGTGATCTGCCATTGCCTCACTCTTTAGTGACTTATTCCTTGATGGTCTTCCATCCAAATACTGACCAGGGGCAATCCTGCTTAACTTTTGAGACCTGATGAGATTGGACTAACTGTTTTTCTGAGGAACCCAGGGTTCATAGACAAAGAAAGAAACAAAACAAACACAAATTATTGGATCCAGCCATCTTTTTCACTGATGTGTTTCAACAGATTCTCCTCATTCCTATATCTCCTGTCTCAGATGGCTTTTCTCCATGCAGGTTCCATGATCCTCATATCAATTCTTATGCTCAAAGTAGACCCCCCTCCTGTCTTTTTAAGTAGCAGAAAAGTTGGTTTGCTCTGATTCATAGAAAGCAATCATAAGCGGAGAACCCTTCTGTTCCCATGGGCTTTGGAAGGGTATAATTTAGGACTGGACAATAAGCCTGTAGTCCTATGCTTGGTTTTAAGTCCCACTGAACTCAATGGGATTTACTTTTGAGCATAGGATTGCACTGCCCAGTTCTTAGAGGATTCTTTGAATCAACTCCAAACTGAAAGATTTCCCTGGGGTTTTGCAAGGGTTTATTTCTTATCTGCTACTCCAAATTGGTGCTCATGTCTTGATGTACTTTGCCTTATTCATTAGACATTCTGGATTGTGTGTGTGTGCTGTTGTTCAGTGCTTGCTTTTAATCTGCTTGGGATGTGATTTGTTCAGATCTTCATGTCCTTTCTCCATTGCCATGGATTTATGCTTTTGATAGATTTCTTTTCTCCTCAGTGAACAAAATGATAGCAAAGGTCTCTTTAAAGCCATTATCTCAGAAGCCTAAAGAAGGATGAAAATACAGACACACATTTGTTGAAGTGCAATCAGAAATGCCACCCCATAATCTCCTCAGTAACTCATCTTCAATACAAAGCCCATTTTCATTATTTTCTTTTTGCCTTCTGATTCTGTTTCAAGCGACTGCCACCATTTATTGGTATGACTTTCTGGAATTCTGTAAGTCACATTCACCATTCAACCTCATTCTGGCCTGTTTTGTCTCTGGCTCATTACAGAATTTGTCCATAGAATCTGTGCTGTTTATGAACATGTTTATCTGAAAAAAGCCAAAATGTGAGCAGGTCAAGGATGTTATTACACTTTGTAAAGATCTCATGAAGCAGAAATCAGTAAGTGACATTAGATGTAAATGTTTACCTCTGCAACATCTTCTGAGGTGGGGAACCAGGACAGTGCAAAATAAAGTCCCTGATTATTCAGGCAAAGCAAAGAGGCCACAAATGGGTAAAAAAAAAAATGGGTAAAACATACCTTTTTATTAGTAAAAATGTGTTCAGCAGACATTTCCTCCTCAGAACTACCGTAGCTTGCCTATTGGTCTCTATCCTCTGCTTTCTTAGATGCCCAGGTGTATATTGTAGTTGGAGTTCCCTTAGCATTTCATCATAGGTGAATGCTGCCCCTGCCTCTCACCAGTTTGGGACCTGCCTGAATCCCCCTAGTGTTCTGCTTGATGGGATGGAAGTCATACACCTCCCTTAGTTCACCATTCAGCTCTCCTCTGCTCTGAAATATCTTTTTCAAACACTGTTCCCTTGTGTTGTGTTCCAGGTCAGCTTGCAACCCAGGGGTATCTCTAGCTGACATGATTTCTGGGTGCCATCAGCAATGTTTGAGCCAGGTAGGTATTTTACTGGCATGGAGTCAGGTGGCAGGCAGCCAGGCCTAACTTTCTAACACAGAGAAAATGATCCAAGGATGGAACCCACAACACTGTTTCTGTGAAGTGACTTCAACCTGCAAGTCTATTTACACGTACCACATCAGAACTCACCACCATGAATTATCACATGGTTTTGCACATTGCATCTGGAAAGTTCTGCAGATCTTTAAAGGAAAATTTAGAAAAACTTCTGAGACAGTTACTTTTCAGGTACATCTGCTTTGTGGCATTAATTTTTACCAAGGTCTGCTTCACACATGCATTGTGCTCATGGATCATACATACAATGGCATGCATGAAACATGGCTTTAACACCACTAGTAGAACTTTCAGAACATCTGTATCTGTGCACTCTTCAGAGGAGTCATTTCACATGTTTCACTGTCCATCAAGTGTAGAACAATCAAATTATGTACATGCATGACTGAGAAAGCTGCTTATATTGAGTACAAGTTATGACTCTTCTGCAAGATACTTGTGGGCAATGCAATAGGTGCAGCTGAAATAAAAGGGACATGTGTTGATTTATAGAATCTCTAGTAGTTCCATCAATGTCACCATCTCTCTTTCTCTCCCCTCCACCCACCTGTATAGCACAAATTAAATTAAATGTCCCATGGAAAATTAAGTATACATATCAGCCCATTCCAGCTGCTCAAACCATCCAATGGACTCAGTTTACAGTGCATAAATATATATGGAATCTGCAAGCAAGATTGGAAAAGATTCCTAATGTGACTGGGGACACTTTCATATAGAACTGTGTGGGTTTAAAAGAGAAGAATATTTGCACTATAAATAAAAATGATGCTTTCTTTGACTTGGAGTGACATACAATGAATTACCCCAAAGAGTTTCACTTCTGAGGCTGCAGATACATCTCCTAATGTTCCATCAGGAGTAGTAGATCATCTGTCTCATAAAACGATTGACACATATCTTTAGGGCTCTTAGTGATAACAATGCTGTGCTTTATGACACGGAAACATTTCTCCAATATAGTCCCAAACTGAATAAAGACATTTGAGAAACATTTATACAAATAACATCCAATTGTACACAAGTACTGTAGAGCAGACGTATCCGTTCCACTCTTCCTATGATCTTTGGGAGGAACTGTGCTTCTGTGAGGGAGGATATGCTTTATACGTAGACATTTCCAGTTTCAGTAGCCAGGATCTCTAATTAAAGGACCTCAGATTAGTAGGTGCTATGAAAGACTCCTCCATGCCTGAGAATGTGAAAATCTGCTTCCATCACACTTGACAATACTGGCCTAGATGTAACAATGGGTCACTTTGGCATAAGGCAGCTTCATATGACTTCCCACCAACCCAATATCTTATGGGCAAGTCCCATAACACAGTCTCAGAGCATATACTTTGCATGTAAAAGGCTGCGTTCAGACGGCCAGTCAATCGCGCCATGAGCCCTCCTAAAATTTTATCCCGATTTTTAAAATCCAGCCTAGCACGACCAGATGCCCCCCCATGAAATAGCCTCACTGCACGTTGTTCCCACCGTGATTTGTCTACACGGCATCCACCGAGGATTTTTTTTAAAAAAGTTTTGTACATTCGCATAGGCAAGGCTGCGCCTCCTTGGAGAACTGAGGCGATCGCGGAGGGTTTTCAGCAAAGTCCCGGTCCTCCCCCTTGCCATTGCCATCATGATCAATGGAGGGACTATTTTGCAAGTTAGAACAGTCCTTCCCCCCTCTTGTCCCTAAAAGAAATAAGCATGAATATTACATTCCTCGTAGTGCTTATCGCTGAATGCGTTTCCTCGTTAAAGCGCACATGGGGTTTCAATTTTTTAAAAATCGCGCCCCCGTCAGCTCGGTCTGACGTCAGACCGAGCCGACGGGAGCATCGCGCGCTAATGGAGTGACCAGACAGAAGAAAGTCTGCAGCTGTTGCGCGGGTAAGTGAAAACCCTACATTGAAACTGCTACTTTTTAAATCAGGATTGGAGGCGCAGCAGAATGGGATGCCTATGGGACCGGAATATTTCCCAGATGTTTCTGTCTGGTCGTGCATTTTTGATCCGCAAGGGAGTCGTTCCTATGGCAGATCAAAAGATCCATCTGAACACACCCAAAGACTCACCAGCACCTCCAATCAAAGGCTTTCAGACAGCATGTTCTGGGAAAGACCCTGAAGCTCTGCAGAACTGCTGCCTAACAGAGAAAACAATTCAAAGTTAATAGATTAATGACTTGACTTTCTATTAAATTGTTTCCAATTTGGGGAGGGATTCTGGTTCAGTGGTAAAGCTCTGTCTTTGGATGCAGAAGGGTCTGAAGTGTAATCTACCACATCTCCAGTTAAAAGATCCTGGGAAAGACATTTCTCTGAAATGCTGAGAGTTGTTGCCAGTCAGAGTAAATGAGACTGAGCGAGGTAGTGTTAGGCAGCTTCATTTGGTTATAGACCATCCTTTGAAGGTTCCTTCCCATATTTCAGCACAACAGTGCTCCTGTGAGATCTGAAATTCAATCATTTCAAATTTCATCTCAGTCACAAACTCAGTAGGTAAGCCACTCACCAGACTCAAACCCACAGCTTAAAAAAAAAAAATGGGGATAATAGTGCGGGCCTACAGGACTGCACTGATATATGTAAAGAACTTAGAATGTTGTAAAATATATATACATATATGTGTGTGTGTGTGTGTGTGTATATATATATATATATATATATATATATATATGTGTGTGTGTGTGTGTCAAGTATTGTTATTTAGCTTTGCTTCTATGCAGAGTGTAAACAAAGAGACATGTAATTTGCCATGTTTAAACTGGCCAAGAGGAGAAGACTTTAGAACAGCATCCTGATATCAGAGTCCATCATACCTGTAGCCATTACTCATTCCAGGAGAGATATTGACTTCTGTGGCTATTTCCATGAAAAATGTGTGAAGAAGTGTCCCCTTCAAGAGCTGATGGCCATCAATTTCTAAGCATTCATCTCATCGTGTAGTGCTGTTTGGTTATTTATTTTTATAAGAGAGCTGTTTTAACCATCATTAGTTATAGGAAGTGTCTCTGCGTGACCAGGTGAAATCAATGCACCCTTTGATTGGAAATGAAAAAGGAGCAGGGAGAATGGGAGGGATATCTAAATACAAATTAAAACTTTCCCACAGGCTAGATGCAAGAATCATTTCAACTATGTGGGATGTGTTCCATAAGTTGTGTTGACTGATGGTCCCTCCTCCCATTTTAAAGTTAGTTCTGAGACGGAAACAATAAGGGAAATTTTTGATTTAATCTTCTTGACTATGCAACCAAATTTTGTTGCTTATAACCAAAGGTCATTGCAAAACAGTCTGAAAATCATTGCTAAGTATCAAGGATTTCACACACAGAGAAGTTAACCTGATTAATAAAATACAGGAATCATGTATCCAGATTAGTCTAACTCTAAAGCATCACCTACATTAAAATAAAAACTGCATTTTCCAACCTCTGCTTCCCACACATGTTTTTTGAAGTTCCTTTGATGCAACTGCAAATGATGCTGCCTGATAGGATCTACTTTCCTTTTTATCAGGCAACAGAGAAACAATTATGTCCTGTGATGACCCACCAATGAGTTGCGAAAGATAAAAAGACAAACATACTCCTCTTGGTGAATCGTGCTGTGTACAATCACTTTAACATATATACAGTCTGTCTTTAATAAGGATATGTTCATATTTGCCCTCTAAATATTTTGAAGGCATCTATTGGAATCTCAGTTCTGTGAATGCTTTTCTTAAATCTGCAAAAGAGATATTCTGTAAATACCCAGAAATATAATTGTATTTTAAAATAGCTGCAAACCAATTAGAAGACCAGTTATTATTTAGTACATCTCTATCCTAGTTTACATGAACTATACAGATCTGTTTATGAAGGCTTTGTTGAAACCTATAAATAATTGCCTGTTACGGGGATGTTGAATATTGCCTCATTTTATCTTGGAAAACCGAGGTCCAGCCTTCCCAATCTCATTTGCTCACACCATCATTTCTTTGGTGACCTAGAGTCCACCATATTGTTTCATCCACACTAAATTGAATAATCCTTTTATTTATTCTAGATTCCATAGAGGAAAGACTTGTCTCTGATTTCAAAATAGAAGAAGAAGAAGAGGATATTGGATTTATACCCCACCCTTCACTTGGAGTCTCAGAGAGGTTTACAAACTCCTTTCCCTTCCTCTTCCCACATCAGACACTCTGTGAGGCAGTGGGGCTGAGAGAGCTCTTTCAAGAAGTGGCCTTTCAAGGACACCTCTTGTCAGAACTATGGCTTGCCCAAGGTCATCCAGCAGCTACAAGTGGGGAATCAAGCCTGGTTCTCCCAGATTAGAGTCTGCACACTTAAGTACTACACCAAACATAGCTGATGGAGTTCCAGGAGATGCTGATAGAAATCTTTTTGAGAACTTATTTTGCAGGTATTCTAATAGAGCAATATTTCATAATTCCCAGACCTCAAATCCATAACACATTTGAGCAACTGCTGTCCCCACATAAAAGTTAAGGGCAGACTCTACTCTCTGAACTCCTTTTTAATAGGAAAAAGTTCAAGATCTACTAAACAGTTTGAAACCATAACTTTGAACTATGAACAAAGTTATTCATTAAAATGTATTCCCAGATATTGAAGAGCTGCATTGTTTTATGAAATATCCATCTAATAATAATAATAATGATAATGATAATGATAATGATAATGATAATGATAATGATAATTATAATGATAATAGATTAGCTAAATTGCAGCCCTAACATCGCATTGAATATTATGGTTTTGAATATGGTATAACCACACAAGAGAAGTCATGACAGATCAGGCCAATAGGTCATCAAGCCTAACGTGTGTTCACATAGTGTACAACCAGATGCCCTTGGAAGGACTAGAAGTAGGGTATGGAGGACCAAACCTCCCCTTGTTGTTGCCCTATCACAGTACTGGCGGTTCTGAACATATCTCCACCAAAGGAAAACAGGAAAACTTTGGTCTTAAGGAAAATGAAATGAGATTGTTGATTTCAATAAGGAAAAAGGGAAGGAGATAAAAGTAGGCTTGCTAGCACAGCACTGGCTGCTGGCAGTGAGCTGAGGGGGAGCAGGGAAGGTCATGCAAATAGGCCGTCATTCTGATGCTGCAATGTCATTTCTGTTGTGGTCATGGAAATGATGTTAGTGTGATGCTCCAAGATCCCCCCCTAAAGTTACTATAGAGTTTTGGGGGAGTCCTAGAGCAGTACAGGCATGTATCAGAAGTGACACTTATCCCTCCCATCTCCCCCTCCCCCTCTGCTCTACCAATGGGTCGCAACAACCAGAGCTTCTGGCAGGAGGCCTCCTACCATAGGAGACCTGGCAGTCCTAGCTAAAAGAAAAGGAGGACATGGAATGACAGAATCAGAAAGTCTGGGCTTGTTCTTGGTATCTAACCATCTAGAAAGGCCCTGGGGAGGCAGAAACTTATCAGTCAGATGAATTAGACTGTTTATTAGTCTATCATTAGCAAGGTAAAGCTGATCAAATTCCAGACATATTCAGGCCTTTGGTGCTTGTGTCCAGGTACATGCGTGTGTGGGGGTCTCACAATAATTTTGATTCTGTATTCTAGGGCTTCTGAGTGGGCGCTCTTCTAAATACCAGGGTGCTATGAGGACAATCACTTCCCTATGTAATCCATACAGTTAGTAGACTCATTTTTGCCTTGACCCTATTTACATATCCCAACCATGATATCTCCCCTTCCCCATCTGAATAATGGATGATTTCCACAAACTGACTTGGTTTGCAATTATTTTCATCCATTCAGTCCAAACTGATCACAGTATATTTCTTCAGAAATGTAGTCAACCTAAATTCAGAATATTTCTTTATTATTTCTGCTGTGCAAGATCTCATTGCTAGTCATGTTTCATTGTGGGCATGAGATTTTGTTAGCTGCAATTCAAATGAAATTTTCCGGGCTACAGAAACGTTGAACTGTCTCATGCAATAACTGTTTCTAGTTTATTCTTGGAGAACGAAAGTGTCTTTGGAGATTCATTACAACTTTCTGCTTTGCTCTGATTTCCAAACATTAGATGGAAATTATCCCTAGCTATGGCATGTTACTATTTGGCTTCAAGGGCTTGGATAGGACTGAAGAGCAGAGGCATCCAAACCTGCTGACAAGACCTTACAAATGCCTACAGGGGATGAAATTTCAAGGGAATGTGATACTTGCAGCAGAAAGATGTGATAAAGACCAATTGTTATTGCTTATATATTGTCTTAGGAATAAGGCCTAGAAGCTCAAACAAGCAAAAGCAGATGGGGGCTGATCTATTTTTAAGAGCTTTGGAACATGGTGCAGAACCTCAGCAATTAAATCAAGATGAAGATTGGACTAGTCTGCTTATGTCCTTCCTAAAATTAAAATACAGAACGTTATAATCAAAATGGCTGTTGTTCATAAAGCAAATAGACAGACATTGCATTGAAGCCACCTGGAACTTTCTGATATGTTAGCCACTGTAATATAACTTTGCCTACAGGGATGTTTGCATATGCATTTTCCCCTATTTCTTTTCATGTATGCGTGTGATAGGAAAGAAAATGTTTATTTTACCTATTTAGCAAATTTTCCATCAGATGTCTAATCTTGAACTTGGCATCATAGCGTTGATCAAGAAGTGGGCACAATGAGGCTGAGTACAAAAAGGGGAGGAGCTTCTACAAACCCAGAGGAATTTCTAATGCCCAAAAGTTAAACATGGGCATTGAAACACCCTCAAAATAAAGAACAGCTTGTGCACGCATTGCAGCTAGTAATTTTAACACCCATCAGTTCATGTCCTGTTGGCTAGAAGAATGTGCTATTGAGTTGCAACTGATTCATGGCAACCCCTTCAACAGGGTATTCCAGGCAGGAGATGAGGACGGTTTGCCATTGCCTTCCTCTGCGCTGGTTTTTGATGAACTGTTTTTCAGTCAGCTTTTCACACATGCACATTCTCACACAGCCCGATTGAGTTCTATCTTCCCCCTTGCCGTGCTGCTCCATTTGGAAGGAAGTTGTTTAAATGAAAAGATAAATCAGTCAGAAATCATATAATCAGTGATGAATAAATCCTGTGCTTTTGAAAAAAAATCATATCATTTGGAGTTTGTCTAAATAGTCCTTAATAACTTTAATTACTGCTGATCAATTTGGATTGGTAGTGTTTTCACACATGCACAATTCAGGAGGGGGGGAACATGACGCCAACCTGTTCAATAGGAATTTAGTGGTTTGATGCTGAACTGTGATTGGCTCAAGGCTGCTTGTCACATTCAAGGAAGGCAAGTTTGATTGTCTAACATGCTTGAGTCAAAATTCCCAGCATCCATCACTGCAACTAAAAAAAAAAATGCTCATTGAGATCTTACAAGATCATGGATGAAATAATTGGGTTGCATAGCAACCCTATACAACCAGGATTTTTTTTTAAAAAAAATAAGGAGTAATTGAAAGGGGGGAGTGCTAAGACAACAGCAACAATGATGGGGTCTAGGGAATAAGGAGGAGCTAGCAGCAGTGGTGATGATGGAGACAAGGAGCTTCGGGATGGTGGGAGAAGGAGGAGCTAGTAGTGGGCAGTGTAGTGGGGTGATGATGACAGGATGGAAAAAGAGGGCATAGGTTGGGGAGTGGCAGAGGTCATTTCCTGCCAGAGCGCACCAGAGCAGTGCTCTGGCAGTAACAAGCCCAGGGGTGGCCCCCCACCACCTGGGGGGGTTTAAATGCCTTTCTTTCTCTTCCCCAGATGGGGAAGAGAAAGAAGGGCATTTTAAACATGCCTGGGTTCCCTCCCCAATCTTCTCCAGGTGCCCCGTGGCTGCAGGGCACCTGGAGAAGATCGGGCAGGGAACCCAGACATGCCTGCCTGCCTGCCCTTGCCTTGCCTTGCCTTCTCCAGCAAGCCCACCATGGCAGGTTGGCTGGGGAGGAGAAGGGGAGGTGGGCAGACATGCCCCCTTTTCCCCCTGAGCCTCTCCACTTTTGCAGAGAAACTCAGGGAAGTGGGGGATTTAAATGCCTTTCTTTCCCCTCCCCATCTAGGAGAAGGGAAAGAAAGGCATTTTAAACATGCCTGGGTTCCCTGCCCGATCTTCCCTGCATGGTGGGTTGGCTGGGGAGGGGAAGGGGAGGCTACCCATCTTAAACTATGATTTGCCTGTAAATTACTTTAAGTATAATCCATGGGAAAACAACTAGCAAGAAACTAGGTTTTACTTGGTATTTACTTGTTGCTGAAATATCCAGGGACTAAATACAGGACTTTCTGCACATGGGGTATGTGCACAGATACTAAGTCACATCCTTTCTCTAAACCAGAGGTCTCTGACATTTTATTTAATAACTGCCATGGAGTATGATTCCCCCCCAGCTACTTCTCCTCCACTCACCCACTTTTGCGGAGAAACTCAGGAAAGTGGGGGGGATTTAAATGCCTTTCTTTCCCCTCCCCATCTGGGTTCCCTTCCCAGTCTTCCCTGCATGGTGGGTTGGTTGGGGAGGGGAAAGGGAAGGGGAGGTGGGCAGACATGCCCCCTTTCCCCCCTGAGCCTCTCCACTTTTGCGGACAAACTCAAGGAAGTGTGTGGGGGATTTAAATGCCTTTTAAAAATGCCTGGGCTCCCTGCCCGATCTTCTCTAGGTTCCCCACAGCCACATGGCACCTGGAGAAGATCGGGCAGGGAACCTGGTATGTCTGCCTGCAAGCCCTTCCCTTGCATTCTCCAGCCAGCCCACCATGGCGGGTTGGCTGGGGAGGGGAAGGGGAGGCAGGCAGACATGGCCCCCTTTCCCCCTGAGCCTCTCCACTTTTGTGGAGAAACTCAGGGAAAGGGGGGGGGGATTTAAGTGCCTTTTTTCCCCTTCCCCAGATGAGGAAGGGAAAGAAAGGCATTTTAAACATGCCTGGGTTCCCTGTCCGATCTTGAGAAGATCAGGCAGGGGACCCAGGCATGCTTGAATGTGTGCCCTTTGTTAGGGGGTGTGGCATATACAAATGAACTATGCTTATGAACATAAGGCCAATGCTATGCTGGGGATTATTAGGAAGGGAATTGAAAACAAATCAGCCAGTATCATAATGCCCCTGTATAAATCATTGGTGCGACCTCATTTGGAGTACTGTGTACAGTTCAGGTCGCCACATCTCAAAAAGGATATTATAGCATTGGAAAATGTGCAGAGAAGGGCAACTAGAATGATAAAAAGGTTGGAACACCTTCCCTATGAAGAAAGGTTAAAATGCTTGGGGCTCTTTAGCTTGGAGAAACGACGGCTGAGGGGTGACATGATCGAGGTTTATAAGATTATGAATGGGATAGAGCAGGTTGAGAAAGAAGTACTTTTCTCTCTTTCTCACAATACAAGAACTCGTGGGCACTCCATGAAATTGCTGAGCAGTCGGGTTAGAACAGATAAAAGGAAGTACTTCTTCACCCAAAGAGTGATTAACAGATGGAATTCACTGCTACAGGAGATGGTGGCAGCTACAAGCATGGACAGTTTCAAGAGGGAATTAGATAAACATATGGAGCAAAAGTCCATCAATGGCTATTAGCCACAGGGTATAGATGGGAATTCTCAGTCTGGGGCAGGTGATGCACTCTATTCTTGGTGCTGGAGGGGGCAGCAGTGGGAGGGCTTCTAGTGTCCTGGCCCCACTGCTGGACCTCCTGATGGCACGTGGTATATTTTGGCCGCTGTGTGACAGAGTGTTGGATTAGATGGGCCATTGGCCTGATTCAACATTGGCTTCTCTTATGTTCTTATGTTCTTAACTATGCAAATGAGCTCCTGCACCTCTTTTTCTACAAAATGACCCCTGGGGAGTGGCAAGAGGACAGAAAGCAGGGGGGTGGGATTTTCTGTTTTTTTTTGTTTTTTTTTGTCCCCTTCTCTTTTTTTATGCATGTCACACTATTTTATTCCATTTTTGGATCATTTATGTTCCATGTGTACAAAGCTGATACAAAATGTTATTTTAATTGCCATCTTAATTGCTGCTGTCTAATTCCTTTTGAAACTTCTGTTTTATTTCAGATTTAATTGTTCAACTGTCATTGTTACTATTGCCTTCGCGATTTTAAGTACAGCTATAATTGCTGTATGAATTGCAACTTTCACTCTGCTAGTACTATTTGATCAGTCCTGAACTGATTGTGTGCCGGAAGGGTCAGTGGGATTTCTCTCTTGCCTTCAGCTGAGGGGCCCTGGAAGAAACCATTCCTCTCTGTCACCATCAGCTGTAATCTGAGCCAGTTCTCCTCCTGGCTGGCTATACTCTCCTTATATCTTTGGGGACATTTTGGGATCCCCCCCCCCCATTTCATCACCTTCTACCCTGTTTTGGTCTGCCCCCAACTTGACTGGGTTTACTTTATGCAATCAAATTGGCTGTTTTCAAATTTGGATGCTTTTACCTAGTTCTAATGAGCATCTTCCTTTTAAAAAGAATCTCTTAAGTTATACCTCGCCTACCTTGAAGCACCCTGCCTTGCTCCTCATAGCTAAAATCAGAATGTTTTAAGCATGGTAAGAAAGATTTTGAAAAAGCCACTCTGAATGGAGGAGGAAAGGAACCATGGATGGACAGAGATGGTGGGGCAGGTAAACGTCTGCAGCCCTGTCACATTGAAGTGATCCAGCCGTCACTATTCAAAAACACACAAGGAAAGGTTTTTAGTCCAACAACAAGGTCTTGTTTAAATTAAATATGTGACACCACCTTCCTTTTAAATAAAGGGTGGGGGGTTTTTTTGCAGGAAAAGAAGGGTGGATTATTCTACCCATGGGATCTACCCTGGCTATGGCCCTGTTTGCCCCTGACAGCTGATGGCCCAAAGTGAAGCCAATTAATTCAATTAGCAAATTTTGTCCTGATCAAAGAACTACCAAGCTCTTGAACTCTCTTTGCCTTGAATTCTGTGACTCAGTCACTCTTCAGCCAAGACTTGAATGCTGTGATGGAATAACATTTCAAACACAAGGAGCACGAGAGCCTTGTGGGCAAAGGTGTATGTTTGTATATTCTTCATCTCTCAGACTGGAGGAGGATCCTGTCCCCGCCTGTTGTGCTCATGATTAAGTGGAGCCGACAATGTGTGAATCTGCCAGGTGACTCGATGATATTATTTGATTCCGCACCTTCCAGCGCAGCCCGCCATCCTTGTTCTTAATTTTTATTTCTCGAGCTGATGTGGCTTTGAAGATATGAACAAACAATCACTACAGGCCACGCAAAGCAATTTCCAGTTCATGACAAAATAGAATTTGAAGTCAGGTGTGTGTTGGCGAAGGAATTCTTTTAGTTACTTGCTGCAAAAACTCAGATTAAGTAAAGCACAATCTGCAGAAGTCCATCAGTTGGCAGTTTTGGAATGTCTACCCAAATAAATCAAGAACCAGCTCTGTATATGTATCTTTTAAAATAATGTCTAGTCTGCAAATGTGGCTGGCTGAAATGTCTGTGTTTGGAAAATCCATAATATAATATTTTGCTCAAGTGATCCTATAAACACAAGAAACTGCCTTATGCTGAGTCACTTGGTCTATAAAGAGATCTATAAAGGCCAGTATTGACTCCTCTGACTGGCAGCAACTCTCTAGAGCCTCAGGTACAGGTTCTTTACATCACACACTACCTTGGGACACTTTATCTGGAGATGCCAGGGATTGAACTTGGGACCTGCTCCAGAACCTCTACCACCGAGCTCCAGCCTGTTTTATTTATTTTATTGGGCGGCTTACAACAGAATAAAAGTTCTCATACTACATAAAACATGATTCATTACATCAATACATTCCTGATAAATAATAATACAGCAATATAAAAAAAGTGTTAAAATCAAATATGGTGTTAAAGTGCTAGCAATTCCAATTTTTGCTTTAATTCTATTGGTCTGCTTCAGTTAGGGGAGACTAGGATGGGCAGTAGTCACAGGGACCAGTAGCTCAGGGCTTCCACCAGGGTTGTCAGTTGTTGTTATTGATAATGACACCAATAATTGTGCTGGTAGTGGTGGTGGTGGCGGCACCAGGCCCTGCAGCACTGTAAAAGGTCCTGCAGGGCCCTGGTCTCCTCTGGGAGCTCATTCCACCAGAGTGGAGCCACCACCAAAAAGGCCCTGGCCCTGGTTGTTGCCAACCTGGCCTCCTTGACAGTCAGGAGGGCCAGTCGGGTCTGGGTCCCTAAACGTAGTGCTCTCCGGGGCATGTATGGGGAAAGGCAGTCCCTCAGGTATGTCGGACCCTGGCCATAAAGGGCTTTAATGGTAAGAACCAGCACCTTGATGAGAATCCAGTATGCTATAGGCAGCCAGTGCAGCACCTTTAGCATAGGCTGGATGTGCTCCCGAATTGAGAGTCCCATCAACAGCCTGGCCGCAGCATTTTGCACCAGCTGCAGCTTCTGGATTTGTGACAAGGGCAGCCCCATGTAGAGGGCATTACAGTAATCCAGTCTCGAGGTGACCATTGCATGGATCACTGTTGCCGTCACAGCATTCAAGGAAGGGAGCCAACTGCCTAATCAGCCGGAGATGGTAAAAGGCCGGCTTGGCAGTGGCTTCTACCTGGGCCATTGTTAAGGAGGCATCCAAGAGCACTCCCAGGCTCCTAATCACTGGTGCTGGCACCAATGGCACCCCACCGAAGGCTGGGAGCAGGATCCCTAACCCTGGACAGCTATGGCTCAGGCCCAGGGCCTCTGTCTTCCCATTGGGTCAGGGTGAGAATCTCCTGCAACCACCCAAGAGCTTGATAGGGGAACATCACTGCTTGCCTCATGTTTAAGGTTCCTTTAGTAGCTTTGTGGCATCAGTAGCCATTATCCCAGCCACTGTCCTGATGTCAGAGGGGTTAGCATGCTTAGCAACCCACACACCATACATTAAGAAAAGGGGCACAGGCTTGCAGGTGTGCTCGTGTGGCCTGTAGTGATTCGAGAATCAATGCGGACATGGCAGAGGTGAAACTCACACAATACTCGTTGGCTCTGCCCCTGCCCATGATGGCACCAGATACAAATTATTCATGACTGATCCGCTATATAATGAACATTTATTTCCCTTTGCTTTCAGGGAGGGTTACTGTTGTGTCCTAAGATCAGGAGTCTGAGCTGGCGAAGGCAGCCAAGCTCCGCTCTCTGAGAACAATAGGGACTAGGCTCCTGAGCTCGCCAGTAAAGAACCAATGGCAGCATTGGCGGGCGATTCAAACCCGCCAATAGGAATATGGGAGCGTCCCCCCCTTACTGTATATAGTTGACCTTCGGCCGTTACTGTTTGTCTTTGTCTTGTGTGAAGTACGAATAAACGTGTCTTCTCTTATGTCGTCGTCCGAGTCATGAGGCCCAAACCCCAGTACTTTACAGTGGTGACGAAGGTGGGATTTCAACGCCTTCCTTGACTCCATGAGCGATGAAAAGGACAACAAGGCCACCCGCCGAGCATCGCATCGCTGACCCCGAGAGCAGCACCGCACCGCTTGCCCCGGCGCACGCCTTCCCAGACGGAGCCATGGCCGCCACACATGTAATGCTCGAGCGCTTCGATCCGTCTCAGCCAGAAACCTGGGATGCATGGGTCGACCAGCTCATAAGCTACATGGAACTCAACAAGATTCGCGACCCTGAAAAAAAGGTCGCTCCTGCTGAGCTCGTGCGGCACCCAAACAGTCCGCCTCGCCAAGAGCCTCTTGGTGCCCCGCACGGCCTTGGAAAGCTCCTTTGGGGAGATCCTGGACGTCCTCAATGCGTACTTCAGCCCCCAGCCTACCTTCCTGGCCAAGAGGATGGAGTTCCAGAGGAGAGTCCAGGCCCAAGGGGAATCCGCTGCCGCCTTCCTGGCCGCGCTGAGAGCGCTCGCGGTGGACTGTGGGTTCCCGAAGGTGGAAGACAACTTGCTGACGCAGTTCGTGTGGGGCCTGGTGGACTCCAAGCTGCGGCGCAAGTTGATTGGCAACCGGAGGCTCTCCCTGGACGAGGCCATCGATGCCGCAACCGCACACGAGGCCGCCGAAGGGGAACGCCCGGCCGCGGCTGCCCATGCGGTCGGGAGGGGTCCCAGCCCCGGAAACTCAGACACCGAAGAGGTCTACGCCCTCAGACCCCAACACCGCCGGCCGGCGCAGACCCCGCAGGCCGACAGGGAGCCAGCCAAGCCTTCCGGCAACCGGACCGTGTGCACCAGCTGCGGGGAAGGCCACGGGAGGAGGACCTGCAAGTTCCGGGATGCTGTCTGTCATGGGTGTGGGAAGCAGGGACACCTCGCATGGGTCTGCCGGTCCAAGGGCCCCCGGAACTCGAGATCGTTGGCCCCACTGCACCGCGCACCGTCCACCGCCTACGAGACGACGGAAGAGGTCGCCGAGCTGTACCATCTCACAGATCAACCACTACAGGTACTTCGCCTCCCCAACCCCAATCTCTCCTCCACCCCGAAGATCCAAGTAACCGTGCGGATCGAGGGGTCCCCCAGTTGCATGGAGGTGGACTCAGGATCGGTGGCGTCCATCATTTCCATGGACACTTTAAAAAAACTTTGCCCGTCATGGGGACCCCCTCTACGTCCATCGCCACTAAGCTTGGTGGACTTTCAAAAGAACCCTGTCCCCATCCGGGGAGTCGGCACTTTCCGAGTGCAATACCGTGACTTTGAGGGGAACTTGGACTTGGTGGTGGTTGAGGGAAACCTTGTGAGTCTCCTGGGGTGAGCGTGGTTCGAGGCCCTAGGCATTACGATTGGGGGAGTGAATAAGTGCGGGATGCGAGACTGGGGGCGGTATGCAAGGAATTTCCCGAGGATTTGACGGGGAGCTGGGGTGTTATAAAGGGGCCCCTGTGTCGCTTCACTTAGACCCGACGGTGACGCCCATCCGGCGGCACTTCCGCACCGTGCCCCTGGCCCTCCGCCCTAAAATAGAGGCAGAACTGGACCGGTTGGTGGCCCAGGGAGTCCTAGAGCCCGTCCCTAATGCACGTTGGGAGACCCCGATCGTGACACCCGTGAAGCCGAATGGGGAAATCCGCATCTGCGCGGATTACAAGTGCACTATTAACCAGGCACTTCAGGCGCACACATACCCCGTACCCGTAGTCAGTCACGTCTTAGCCACACTGGCGGGGGCATGCATATTTGGAAAGCTGGATCTCGCGCAGGCGTACCAGCAGCTCCCTGTGGACGAGGCCACCGCCGAGGCACAAACGATAGTAACGCACCGGGGGGGCTTCAGGGTGAAGCGGCTGCAGTTCGGGGTCAGTGTGGACCCAGGGATCTTCCAGAATCTAATGGACAATTTGTTAAAAGGGATCCCTGGCATGACGCCGTTCTTCGATGACGTCCTCATCGCCGCGGCCACCCCGGAGAGCTTCGCCGCCCGCCTCCGCACTGTCCTGGGACGCTTCCAAGCCACAGGGCTGAAGGTGAAGCGGGAAAAGTGCCTCCTCGGGGTGCCAGAGGTGGAGTTCTTGGGGTACCAGGTTGACACAACGGGCCTGCATCCGGCGAGGGACAAGGTGAAGGCCATCGTGGAGGCCCCTGCCCCGAAGTCCAAGGCGGAGCTTCAGGCGTTCTTAGGCCTCCTGAACGTTTATCATGCCTTTCTTCCACACAAAGCCGCCGTGGCAGAACCCCTACACAGACTACTGGATAAGGCGACGCCTTGGGTATGGGGAGCGAGGGAGGAGGCGGCGTTCCGGGGGTTAAGATACTATTGATTTCTAACGCTGTACTCGCCCGCTTTGACGAAAAGCTCCCGGTGATCCTTGCATGCGACGCATCGCCGTATGGGGTCGGGGCGGTCTTGGGCCACAAGCTACCAGACGGGAGGGAAGTCCCGGTGGCTTACTACTCCTGCACGCTGTCCCCCGCGGAGCGTAACTATGCACAAATTGACCGGGAGGGCTTGGCCCTGGTGGCGGGGGTTAAAAAATTCCACAACTTTGTGTATGGGTGGCCATTCACGCTCGTAACTGATCACAAGCCGCTCCTGGGACTGTTCGCGGCGGACAAACAAACGCCGCAGGTACTGTCGCCCCGGGTGTTGCGCTGGTCCTTGTTTTTAGCGGGCTATCAGTACCGGTTGGAGCATCGGCCGGGCAAGGTGCTGGGTCATGCTGACACCCTGAGCCGCCTGCCGCTGCCGCATACGGGGGAGGATCCAGCCCCAGCTCCCGCAGTATTGTTGATGGAGGAGCTGCCCAACCCCCCTTCAGGCTGCAGACGTGGCCGCCCACTCGTCCCGAGATCCCATTCTCTCCCGGGTCCTAAACTGGGTGGTGAGGGGATGGCCAGCGGAACAGACAGGGCCAGAGTTCATGGCATACAAAGCCAGGAGGGAAGAGTTATCCGCCTTGAAAGGGTGCTTACTATGGGGGGACAGGGTGATCATCCGGGGCCCATGAGACAAGGGGTTCTAGAGACGCTTCACGAGGCCCACCCTGGCATCGTACGAATGAAAGCTCTGGCAAGGAGCTACGTGTGGTGGCCCGGGATAGACGCAGAAATTGAAACCTGGGTCCGGGGGTGCACAAGGTGACAGGAAGTCCGCCCCAATCCCCCGAGAGCACCAACACAAAGCTGGGAGTCCACCCACAAGCCGTGGTCACGCTTACACGTTGACTTTGCCGGATCGTTTCAGGGGCTCCAGTTCTTGGTGACGGTAGACTCCTACTCTAAGTGGGTAGAAATAAGTCCTGTGGCTACCACCTCTGCAAAAGCGGCAATAAGGGCCCTGCACAGAATATTTGCTACACATGGCTTGCCAGACACAATCGTGTCGGACAACGGGGCCGCGTTCACATCCGCGGAGTTCCAAGCGTTCCTCACAAGGAACTTAATCAAGCATATACGCTCCGCGCCCTTCCACCCGGCAACAAATGGACAGGCGGAGAGGACGGTACGCACCGCCAAAGAAGCCCTGAGCCGCATAACGGAGGGGGAGTGGGAGTTCCGGCTGGCCCGCTTCCTCCTCACACAGCGCACCACACCGAACCCCATCTCCGGGCGTTGCCCCGCAGAACTATTGATGGGCCGCCGCCCCACGACCCTGTTTGACACGCTCCACCCGGACCAAGCCCCAGAGAGAAAGCTGGTCGAAACCCGGGAGGCGCCCAGGAGCTTCCTCCCGGGGGAACCTGTCTACTTCCGGAATTACGGGGCGGGGCCTCAGTGGCTGGCCGGTTGCATCCTAAAACCCACCGGGCCAGTGTCATATGAGGTCCTGGCAGACGGGGACTGGGTCCTCCGTAAGCACGTGGACCAACTCCGGAGGCAGCAAGACCCCGGCACAGGGATCCAGGCCCCGCTACTGGAATACACCGCGGCCGCCCCAGCACCCGATCGGCTGCAGGCACCACCAGCGGAGCAAGTGCCTGAAAGACCGCGGAGCCCGGAGGGGGTCCCAGAGCAAGTCGAGCCGCCACCGTCGCTGCCGCAACCGCCGCCGCAGCCGTCACTGCCACCAGAAATCCAAGCTCCTAGTGCGGGAGGACCACCCGAAGGGGGCCCCGTCAGTCCAGTGCCGGCCCTCCAAAGATCATTAAGAGAACGGAGGCCACCAGCCTACCTAAAAGACTACGTCACCTGATAGGAGACAAACTATGGGGGGAGGGGTGTTGTGTCCTAAGATCAGGAGTCTGAGCTGGCGAAGGCAGCCAAGCTCCGCTCTCTGAGAACAATAGGGACTAGGCTCCTGAGCTCGCCAGTAAAGAACCAATGGCAGCATTGGCGGGCGATTCAAACCCGCCAATAGGAATATGGGAGCGTCCCCCCCTTACTGTATATAGTTGGCCTTCGGCCGTTACCGTTTGTCTTTGTCTTGTGTGAAGTACGAATAAACGCGTCTTCTCTTATGTCGTCGTCCGAGTCATGAGGCCCGAAACCCAGTACTTTACAGTTACCTCCTAATAAACAGTTTCAGCTAGCTAACATCACTTGGGTAACCCCAGTCATTTTTAAATTTATTTATTTAGTACATCTTTATATTTATTTAGTACATCTTTATATCTGCACTGAGCCCTATACCACATTGGCTCTAAATACAGGTGGCAGAAGCAGCAGCAGCAGAAGAGTTGTTTTTGTACCCCGCTTTTCTCTACCTGAAGGAGTCTCAAAGCACCTTACAATTACATTCCCTTCCTCTCCCCACAACAGGCACCTTGTGAGGTAGGTGGGGCTGAGAGAGCTCTGAGAGAACCGTGACTGGCCCAAGGTCACCCAGCTGGCTGCATGTGGAGGAGGAGTGGGGAATCAAGCCTCGGTTCAACAGATTAGAGTCCACCACTCTTAACCACTGCAGCACAGTCGGTTCTCTACAGCTGGCCTTGTTAATCAAAGCCTACACACAAATCAGTGCTAAGCCTCATTCATTCGCTTAAACGTTATACCCCACTTTTGTCCCGATTCCAAAGCCTCTCACCCTCCAATATAATTGGATAACTGGGGGGGGGGAGTCAGTACTACCTCAGGGCTGGCCTAGGATCTGACTGGGCAGGCCACAGGTTTCCATCCATGCCCAGACTTTAATCCCTGAAACAGGAAGGGAAACAGAAGTTCTACTTAGTTCCCCCTTCCCTCATGCCTGCAGCAATTTGGGCTCCACTGATGCTGCTGATCATCAAAGGAGTCCCATCTCTAATGCCATCCCCCATCAGTACAGCCAGTGAATGGCAAACAAACCTATGCGATGCCATCCCTAAGTAGGGTTGCCACCTCTGGCAGTGAAAATTCCTGAAGATTTGGAGGTGGAGCCTGGGGAGGGCAGGGTTTGGAAGCTCAGGAGGGTTGCAGTGCCATAGAGTTCACCTTCCAGCACTGTCATTTGCTCCAGGGGAACTGATCTGTCTAGTATGGAGATCAACTGAAATTCCAGGAACTCCGTGCGCCAGCTGGAGGTTGGTAACTTGGGTTGCCAGCCCAGCAATGCCAGCCCCTGGGAGATATGGAGGAGGCTGGTGGAGTCCTGATGATCAGTGTTGAGTGATAGTCACTTTTGGGTGAATTCTAGAGTGTTACTGAGCAGCGGCAGGAGAAGCAGGGCCCCAGGTGGAAGATCTCCCAGCTAGGGTTGTCAAGTCCCACTGGGCTACTGGTGGGAGATGGGAGGTAGGGTTGCCAGATCCAGACTGAGGAATTCCTGGGGCTTTGGGGATAGAGCCTGGGAAGGATAGGGGCACCAGTGGGGTATGATGCTGTAGAGTTCCAAAACCTCAATTTTCTCCATGAGAAATGATGTCTGTAGTCTGGAAATAAGCTGTAATTCTGGGAGATCCAAAAGTCCTACCTGGAGGCTGGCATCCCTGCTCTAACCCTAAACTTAATTCATTCCTCTGAAACTGGCCCTGTTTCCTAAACCACAAACTTGCAAGACAGTGTGAAGCAGGAGAAAATAGATTATCTTGAAGGGACCCCCCAATTCCTGCTTGGCCCAAAAGGAGCGCTTCCCACAGAGGCTCATTCGTCATTTGATATGGGGGTGGGGGTGGAATCCCCTGCACCTTAATGGAGAAGGAACAGGCTTTCTACCATTTGATGGGCATTTATCTATACTAATATATAGTACAAAAAGTGTCCTTGTTAATTAAAAAGGGTCAGGCTTTCAGAGAGAGGGAAGGACTGATCTGCCCACCTTTACCCCCATCCCATCAGTATCTATGTAATTTTTAAATTCCTCAGTCTGTTCTATAAAATACTTTTTAACGGTTTCCTGTGAGAAAGCTTTTGTATTTCTCCCCCCAATGTCTGCTGATCTTAATGGCAATTTTGCTGACTGGTATGTGGAAGAAATTCAGGATAGGAATAGCTAATAATGTTATCACAGATCCCCTCTATTATACCTCACCAACAAGGAAGGAAGGAAGGAAGGAAGGAAGGAAGGAAGGAAGGAAGGAAGGAAGGAAGGAAGGAAGGAAGGAAGGAAGGAAGGAAGGAAGGAAGAGAGAGAGAGAGAGAGAGAGAGAGAGAGAGAGAGAGAGAGAGAGAGAGAGAGAGAGAGAAAGAAAGAAAGAAAGAAAGAAAGAAAGAAAGAAAGAAAGAAAGAAAGAAAGAAAGAAAGAAAGAAAGAAAGAAAGAAAGAAAGAAAGAAAGAAAGAAAGAAAGAGAGAGAGAGAGAGAGAGAGAGAGAGGGAGAGAGAGAGAGAGAGAGAGAGAGAGAGAGAGAGAGAAATGGTGTGGGGAGAGGGGGACCACCTTTTTATCGACTAAAAAAGAGCAGCATTTATACAAATGTGGGCTCTAAGGATGTTTAACCCTCACTTCCTTGCTGACTTTTCTTGGGCCATTCACAAGTCACTGTTTCTCCTTGTGGAACTGGGAACTCTACTTAATACTGGCAACAACTGTGCTCTCAGTGTGCTGACCATTCATACCAGGTTGAAAGAGAAGTGAATCACAAGTCCTCGATCTTGCCAAGGGTCAATGCCCTGCTTTCAAGCTCTCATTCATCCACAAATAACTCAGGAGCTGGACTGAACTGGAGTAATGTTGTCCCATGATAAGAAAACATGCCAACAACCAAAATTGATTGGTTCAATTAAAAACGTCTGTGGACCAAACTAGATGTTACATATTGCAAGCATTTGCCATGGGGACTTGCAGCTATATTGCTGTGAATTCCTGGTGGCAGCTCCATTCAGAAGCACTGTGGGACCCAGCTTGTATTGGGACTGCAGGGTGGGAGCGTGAAACAGCTCCTGCCTTACCCCTAGACCAGGTGTCCCCAACCTCCTTGAACCTGTAGGCACCTAAAAAGCCAAGGATGCAACCTTATATACATTTACCTGAAATGTAATGGGACTTTTGAGTAAATCTGCATAGGATTGTTCTGTCGCACATCAATAATAGCATCCTCCCCCCACCCCCGGTATAGTCTACTAAAGGTGCCAGGGATTTCATGGAAAATGTGTTTGGCCATTAGATTTGCCTCATTTGACATTTTTGATCAAATCATGAGTCTACCAAGGATAGCTTCATCTTACTCAAAGCATCTTAAAAGTTGCTGAACAAGTTTCCAGTGGCCCATAGTTAGGAGCTGGCTCAAAGCTGATCAGGGGCTTCTGATTTATGAGAAAAATTTGGTTCACTTTTGCTGTGTAGTGTAGATCATTTGTACATATAAAGTACAATTCTGTTTTGTTGATCTGCAAATAACATGGAGTAATGCATATAAGGAAACCAGAAATAGATTGAAAAGAAAGAATCACAGGTTCATTTAAGACAAGACTGAAACAAAATCAGGTCAGAACAAGAGGGACAGAACATGTGGAGTCAGCTATACCCTAAGCAGTCTGTGATCAGGATCTTCTAAGGATCACTTTCTCCCAGATGAAGCTGCTGAAATTGTTGGTAGAGGCCTTCCTTCAAAACTCCCCCCCCCAAAAAAAAAAAAAAAAATGGTGGATGTCTAGTGGATATAGAGACTTTTCTGTGGTTGCAACTCCTTCCTGAGAAAATGTTCAGTAAGCACCATCTTAAGCAATCCTGCCTTTTATCCCTGAATTTAAAGCAGTTAAGTTTTTAACAGTGCAATCCAAAGCAGAGTTATTCCCTTCTAGGCACATCAGGCTTACAAAGGTGTGACCTGGCTTTGGAATTCACTGAAAATCGACGTGTGTGTGTGTGTGCATGCACATGCACGTGCATTGATAATCTTGAAGTTGTGAGGGGTTTTTTCCTTTAAAAAAATATTGTTGCTGTTTTTATCAATGTTCTCCAGTGTGATTTAATTGTAAACTGGCATCACTTTAAACAAATGCTTACTTGGAAGTATGTTCCACTGAATTTAATTGGATTTAGTGTATATTAGGTATACATAGAATTGAAATTCCAGATTCTCATCACCTCTGCCTGATTGACATTTCTTGCTGAGTAGCTGGCATTGTTAACCATTCCATGCATGTGCCAGCAATTTCAACAGCTCTCCATGGGCTTTGGCTGCATTACAAAAGAAGGAAGGAAGGGAGAGAAGGGAAGGGAGAGAAAGAAAGGGAGAGAGGGAGAAAGAGAGAGAGAGAGAGAGAGAGAGAGAAAGAGAGAAAGAAAGAAAGAGAGAAAGAAAAAGAAAGAAAGAAAGAAAGAAAGAGAGAGAGAGAGAGAGAAAGAGAGAAAGAGAGAAAGAGAGAGAGAGAGAGAAAGAGAGAAAGAGAGAGAGAGAGAGAGAGAGAGAGAGAGAGAGAGAAAGAGAGAAAGAAAGAAAGAAAGAAAGAAAGAAAGAAAGAAAGAAAGAAAGAAAGAAAGAAAGAAAGAAAGAAAGAAAGAAAGAAAGAAAGAAAGAAAGAAAGAAAGAAAGAAAGAAAGAACAGGCCACTGGAAAGGAAGGAAGGAAGGAAGGAAGGAAGGAAGGAAGGAAGGAAGGAAGGAAGGAAGGAAGGAAGGAAGGAAGGAAGGAAGGAAGGAAGGTGGAAAGCCAATGCATAAAATATATTCATAAGTAGAAATTATTCCTCAAGCACCAAAACAAATGGAAAACATATATATCAAAGGGATTCACAAGTTATATGTAATATTTTGATCAAGATGAAAACACCAAATATATATATATACAATGATATCAAAACATTTACATTTGTACATAGATTTATCGAAAGCTGGCCAAAGTCAATTTTGGTCAAGTCTTGAGAAGTAAGAATAGAAAAAGAGCTCTACTGCATCAGACTCCGTGGTCCATCTAGTCCAAGATCCTGTTTCATGCAGCAGCCATCCAGTTGCCCTAAAGGCCCATTAAAAAAAAACCCATAGAGTTGGATCCAGACTAAATTTTTCATTAGCCAAATGGAAATTTCCGGACTCCTCTCTCCCACAGCAGCCCACTGATCTCCATGAAATGCTGCTCCTGAGGACAGGGAACTTTAAGGAATGACACAGGAGTGGGGGGTCCTGTAGCAGGAACAGGGAATAGGTGGGAATGGCCAGTTTACTCTGGATCCATAGGAAGAAATATCCTGGATCAAAGTGCTTTATAAAAATAACAAACAATACATAACCACACAGCAAAATGCATCTAATTTGAAACAAAAAGATAAAGCAACATTTATATATGGCCACTGCCACAGATATAAGATACAATATGAATAAAACAAAATATTTCTGATATTAAATTTAAAGCTGCAACTCCCTATGGGAAAAGCCCATATACTGCCCAATCCACTAGTCAGGATCCTCTGCTCAAGCCTTGCTCTCTGGGCTTCCACTTGAAGGTGGAGGGGAAGGAGGGGGAGGACTTATATCCTGCCCTTCACTCAGAGTATCAGAGCAGCTCACAATCTCCTTCCCTTCCTCTCTCCACAACAGACACCCTGTGAGGTAGGTGGGGCTGAGAGAGCTCTGAGAGAACTGCTCTTGAGAGAACAGCTCTGAGAGAACTGTGATTGACTTGAGGTCACCCAGCTGGCTGCATGTGAAAGAGTGGGGAATCAAACATAGTTCTCCAGATTAGAGTCTGCCACTCTTAACCACTACACCAAACTGGCTCTAGGTGGCGACAAGAAATGGGGCTTTTTCAGTGGTGGGCCCTCACCTTTACAATGCCCACCTCCTTTCCTGAAATCTACTTCACCATCCTTTGGGTTCCAGATCAAAGTATATCTCTTTACCCAGGCTTTAATTGAGGAGTTCAAACTTTTTAGCTTTTTCATGGTCTATTAACTAGAGGGCAGTTATATGAATATCATTTTAGGTTGCTTAATGCTGTGTTTTCCTTGACCTAACCCAGACTATTCCAATCTTGTGAAATCATGGAAGCTAAGGAATGGTCAGCCCTGGTTAGTACTTGGATTGGAGACCACCAAGGAAGTCCAGGATTGCTATGCAGAGGCAGGCAATGGCAAAACACTTCTGATAGTCTCTTGCTTTAAAAAACTAACCTTATCACCAGTGTTCCCTCTAAACTGAATCACTGTGAGCTAGCTCACAGTTTTTTTAGCCTTCGGCTCACACATCTTTGTCTTAGCTCAGGAAGGATGGCTCCAGAGCAAACTAATTTATGCAGTAGCCAAATCATTTGCTCACAACTTTAATGCCAGTAGCTCACAAAGTAGAATTTTTGCTCACAGGACTCCACAGTTTAGAGGGACCATTGCTTATCACCATAAGTCAGCTACAGCTTGACGGCACATTTCACCACCAATGCTGTGTTTTTGCTTTGGGGTTTTTTTATGACATGAGTATTGACAATTTTGAGGTTGTTTCTATTCCATCTGTTTTAATTTTGTGAGCCAGCCAAAGCCAGTTTCTGAAAAGATGGCATATACATTTTCTAAATACAGTAGTAAAATAAACTAGCATTGCCCCCTTGATCAGAATGAAGAGATGGACAGCAGTATGGATTTAACAAGGGCCACTTTATTAATTAATTATAAACAAACAACAGGCAAGGGGTTGCTAGAATGTACTGAGGAATATGACAGGTGTCAAACTCCTGAGCACCTTCATTTTTTTCTGGGCGATGCACCTGCCCCAATCTCAAGCCACCAAAGGTAGCTTTTGACCAGCAGCTTGGCATATTCAAAAGAACCCCTGGCCCACCACCCCAGAAGCCACAAAGGCCTGCTAAAATAGGCTGGGCCAGATTGCTCCAAGGAAGATCACCCCTTCCCGGCCTTGAGCCACAAAGGCCCGAAAGTCGTTCCTGGAGGACCCTTTAATTCCTTTATAACAATGCCCAGGTGCTCACCAGTTCACATCCTGATCAAGGTACCCCACCATAGCAAAGGTCAAGCCTCTGCTTAGACCTTAGCCCCCACCAAGCGATCCTGCTCCGCCAAGACCCCTTGCCTCAGATCTGTAAGAAAAATGACATTGCCCTTGTTAAAAAGGTGCACCCCAGACCCCCTATACAGGTCTGTTAACTCAACCCATATATCAAGATGCAACAAAAATATGCCCAAGCCAGCCTCCATGGTGTTCCTAAGCTGCCAGTTAGCATTCTGCCTTGCCCAGTCCAAGCACCTAGGATCCCCTAGGCTATGCCACACCTAGTGCAGTAACATCACAGACATGACCATTTGCACCCCAGGCCACCGGTCCACAATGCCTGCCAAATCCACCTTGGCCTGAATGACTAGGGCTTTACCTTTTACAAGACCCAAGTCATTACCACCAAGGTGTATCAGAAGCACGTCAGGAGGAGGACCTTGTCTCTTCTCAAACAGTAGTGACATAAGCTTAGGCCAGTGCATGCCTCTTCAGCCAAGCCACTCGACCTCTGCCCGCTCACTGCAGCCCAACTGGGAACCAATGTTCATCCTCCTGGCCCAGTGAGCAGCCCAGAACACCATGCCATGGCCACAGATAAGCACCCGGCTCTTCCCACGGCGACCAACAGCACCTAAAACAGAAGCTAGGTTAACTAGAGAACCACAAAAGAGCATTCAGGCTTAGAACAGCAGGCTCTCCCTCCGTTGTGCAAACTGAAAGAGCAGCTCAAACTTTGTAGGTCCGGACATACGTCCTGTAACATGCTGACCTCCAGCTGCCAATTCTTTGAATGTCAGGCCCCTGATAATACCCCATAGCTACACCAGTGGAAGCTGCCCCAATTCTAAAAGAATGAGTGCCAAATTGGAAATTACCAAGGCCCAAAGCTCCCAGAGCCCTCTTGGTAATTGCCCCAAATTGAAACTTTGTCAATGGCGATCCATCCTTATGAATAAATAGGAGACCTGCACTCTCCCCCCCCGGTCAGGGCCAAATAGGAACTGAGTGCCATGACTGGACAAAGGTCCGAATCGGAACAAGGGCCCACTGAGATCACGAACCCTTTTTGTAATTGGTCCATCTTGGAATGTCTGACTGTAATTTGCAGGCTATCCCCACTAATCTGAACATCTCCAATGCACAACGCATAGCCCGACCTGTCCTGTTGGGATTGGGCCACCAGTTCACTGATTCTCAGGGCCCCAAAGAATGCAATTAAGACAGCCACATGAAACAATGCAGCCTCGAATGCATCCGAACATAAAGAAACCCATTGGGGTTTCAAACCCTTAAGGACAGCAGGGGGGAAAGGTTCCCTTGTGTCCCGATGAGCACCATCCTCTCAGACCCAGCCATCCAACATTTTCCAAATATGGAAATCCCCAGTGTCATCCCTGAAACCCCCCGGCCTTACCTGCAAAGGCAAGGGCTGAGAGTTTGCCCTGGATGGAACAGACAGACAAACCCTTACCTTTCAATGACATGCAGAATTGAATCAGATGTAACACTGGGATATGCCAGAGCTGCTGAAGGCTCTCCTTCTGCCTAAAGTCACAAACTGTTGGCCGGCTCGCATATAAGCCCAGCACGTGCTGGGGGGAAGAGCTAAGCCCATTGCTCTGTCGGCCTCAGTCCTCCAATTTGTCACAGGTCTTTGGGCATTCTTACCAGTAATTGGTCAGAGTCTGGAGCCAACTGATGAAATCTCTCCATCTGTTTCTGAGCCAGAGCATCAGCAACCCCATTATTGACTCCTGGCACATGCCTGGCCTTAAACAATATATTATATTGCAAGCACTGGAGGGTAAAAGTCCTGACCAGCTCCATCACTCTAGGAGACTTAGACGTTAAGGAGTTGATAACCTGTACTGTTGCCAAGTTATCACACCAAAAGTGAACTATCTGGCTAGCTAGGTCATCAGCCCAGATGTACACTGCTAACACTATGGGAAAAAACTCCAGAAATGTCAGGTCATGCATCCATCCAGGCTGGACCCACTCAAGTGGGCAGTCTTCGGCACACCAGTGTCCCCTAAAATAGACACCGAAGCCTGAGGAACCTGCCGCATCAGAGGTGACCTGCAGTTCAGCCTCCAGTCGGAGATAGTTTCTCCAAAAAGACACCCCATTATATGAAGCCAAGAAGGCATGCCAGACTAACAAGTCTTCCCTAATCCCTTGGTTAACCCTAGTCCTATGATATGAATGCTTCAGTCCTATTGTTGAGTCGCACAGCCTTCACAGGAATGTGCGCCCTGGGGCCACCACTTTACAGGCAAAGTTAAGGTACCCAATCACCTGTTGCAACTCCTTGAGTGTCAGTTTGGGTTTGGTACACGCTTCCTCCACCAACTGAAAGAGGTTAGCCAGTTTATCAGGAGGCAAGCGTGAAACCTGTTGCACAGTGTCCAACTCAATGCCGAGAAAGGTCAAGACCACATTAGGGCCTTCTGTTTTCTCACCAGCTAATGGAACTCCAAGTTCCTTAGCCAATTGCTCAAAATTGGGCAACAGCTGCGTGCACACCCCAGATCCATTAGGTCCAGCAAAGAAAAAATCATCTAAAGGCAGTATTGACAAGCCCGTGCATGCACGCAAAGCCCATTCCAGAAAGGAACTGAACAGTTCAAATGCAGTGCAAGACACAGAGTATCTCATAGGGAGGGCCCTGTCCATATAATACTGCCCATCAAAAGAGAAACCTTCCCCAGAAGGACAAAGTCATATGGATGTACTGGCAGAAGATGAAAGGCCAACTTGATATCACATTTAGGCAATTCAGCTCCTCGCCCACAACTACGGCCCATACAGATCGCCTCATCAAAAGAAGTGTACCTAACTGAGCAAAGCTCACTAGGTATAGCATCATTCACCGATCTGCCAGGAGGATAATAAGACAAATGGTGAATGAGGTGATACTCCCCAGGTGCCTTCTTGGGCACCACACCTAAAGATGATACCCTCAAGTTGGGCACTGGAGGAACGGGAAAGGGACCCAAGACCCTACCTTCCAAACACTCTTTTCAAATCTTAGCTCTGACCACTTGCTCCATGCCCTAAACTGTGGGCAAATTAGGAGCCAAAAATGAATATCTCTCCCCCACATAGAGGATGTGAAACCCATACCTGAACCCATCCAACAAATACTGCTCATCGACTAACTTGGGGTACATGCACAACCAGTGCTCTAACACAGGAAGTTTAATTGAACTGGATCCTTTTTTCAGGTAAGGCCTGACCCCCGCCCCCCCCGATGTCTGCCACCCTTGCCATCCCTAGCAACAGGTCTGGTTTTTGACTTGGGGCAGGATGGAAAGGAATGGGGGCTGGCACAGAGGGGGCATTTGTGACAAAAGGAACATGTTTCCAGCTGCAATACCCCTGTGAGGAAAACTCCCAACACAAGGGGCGCCTTTTGATTGCCTGACCACCCTAGGAACGCGGAGCTCCTGCATTAGCAGCATTAGCTCTTTCTACTATGTGTCCACTATCAGAATGCTCCCCGATCATAAGCCTGGTTGGGGACATTGTCTGCATCCAGATATGTGGGTGGATTAGGTCCCAGCGGAGCACCGGGTACATAGCTGCCTTTATGAGGAAGGCCTTATCGTATTCCATCCAAGCAGACCCTGCAAAGTCCTAATAACCTTTGTGAATTATGTCCATATACTGGAGCAGAGATAAAGCCCTTCCAGGCTGTGCCCTAACAATCACCCCAGCATAGATTAAAAAGCTGGGGTGCCAATTAGCATAGATTCTATCTATGCTGTGGCGCTTCAAACGCTCTTTGTCCCATTCATCCAAGTCTTCTCTATCTTTTTTATCCAGCGCCCTGTATAACAAGGAAAATACATCTATGTATTCTCCCCATAATATCTTTTCTCTGGTAGCCGCTGTGAGGGATAGCTAGTTCCCCAGATGTCAACTCTTTTGCTGGCACCATCTCATAGGTTCTATTAACTGGATCAAGGGGAACACACCCTGTCACACCCCACCTTGCTGACACAGTTCAGTACATGATGGAGGTGGCACGCTCACAGAGGCAGGTGAAGACCCCCAACTGACACAGGAACAGACACCACAACCAACGTCTGTAATCCCCTACCACCCTGCTGGTCCTCTAATGTATTAGCTGGGGATATCGCATCAGCCGTAGGCTAAGCATGTGTAGCCCCAGCAGACCCTGATGGAATAGGTGTACTGACCACCCTATGCAATGGCGCCACCACTGGTGTAGAAACGGGCGACCCAGCAGAAGCCTGTAAGCCTACCGGGACCCAAGGCCAGGTGATGTCAGGTGTTTGTGTAGAAACTGGCCTACCTGATGTCTGTGATGGACCCCCACAAAGCACCACTTGCTGTTCCTTGATCCCTTGTTCAGCTGGGCCGTCCTGCATTTCAACCAGTTGCGCTTCCTCATTCTCAGGAACGACAACCTGACTCCCAGCAGCTACACACTGACTTTCAATAACAGAGAGACAATTTAAGACTTGGTTTTGAAATGTTACCATAGATGACATAGCAGGTTGCAACGTGGGTGAAAGACCTTCTAAGCATTGCTCCATGGCAGCTAGCCTATCCAAAATGGCCCTACTAACCGGCGATTCCCAAAAGGCATCCATGAGAGCCAGTGAAACAGGACCCGCGGGTGCCACAGAAACCGCTACTGGGGGCGACTGTACAGGGCCGATAGGTGCAGCCGGAGCCAGGAACACTGGCATTGGAATGGTTCCTGGTGTTATTCCTAAAGGCACTGGGCCACCCGGATTAACCAGCATGGCCCCATCATTAATCTGCTTTGGCGGGGGCTGCTTGCCCTTAGCATGATCATTACTACTCCTTTTGGGGACAAGTTGTTTGCTTTTAGAAGCACCAATGCCCTTTTTTGAAGCCATGCCAAAGCTCCACAGGGGGGATCCTGAAGTAGCGCTGCCTAGGCCAAACCTCTCGTCCACCAATGAGCGAGCAGAATAAGTGTGCACCCAAAGCCCAATCACAGGGCCCTAAAATGATCCAAAATAGAGGCCACAAATGTTGCTGCAATGAAGGTCTAAAATGGCCACCAACAATGAGGGCCTAAAATGGCCACTGGCAAAGAAGACCTAAAATGGCTGCTGCCTGTAAAAGCCCAAAAGGCTGCAGGAAGAAAAGAGGCTTAAAATGGCTGCCAGTTTGAAATTCAAGTGGCTGCAGTTTCTTCCTGCACCAAAATGGTCCCTGCTGCCTTATTTGCTAGCCGAAGGTGGGGGAGGGGGTTTGAAGAACATCAAGAGACCGCAGGGGTTGAAGCAGCTTTACTATGCTGTGACACTAAACTGGCCCCCGAAGAGAGGGGAGGACACAAACCCAAACTCCTTCCCTAGAGCCTACAGCATGCTGTCCCAGTGGGCCCCCCACCAAAATGCCCCCATTTTATGTTTGAACAACGGTAGTGATAACCGTCACTGCATGAGCACGTCGCGTGCTGCTAAATCGAGCTGCTGAAAAATCAGGCCACCACACAGTCAGGCACCACTCAGCACCACCCGAAGATGCTGCCGCCCACAGGGAATCGCCCGCGCCGTCCAGTCACGCCATCACCACAGTACGCCCTTAAACTTGCCTGACTGCCAAGGCTCCGCCGATGTGCTGCTGCCAGGGCCAGCTCGCTCACTAGGCAAGCCCTTAGGGGCACTGAAAGGCCCCTGCCCCCCACCAAAAGCCCCGCCAACCCCCCCTTTCCCCTGGCTTGCCAGCACACCCTGCAGTTGTGGGGCGTGCTGGCAAGCCGGCGCTCAGACGGAAGGGACTGTGTTTTAAACCCCCGCCCCTTCCCCTGGCTTGCCGGCGCACCCTGTAGGAACATAAGGGGGGTTCCTTCTCTCCAGGCCCTGCCTGGAGGTTGGCAACTGTGTAATTGGATGTACACAGGGGGGCACCAGAAGCTAGCCCTGCCTAGGGTGCAAAAAACCCTCAGGCCAGCCCTGGCTGCAGCTGCTACAAAAGGCCAAAAGCCTCAGACAGCAGCACAGTCCTTGTGCTTCGCCTATACCGAGCACTTGAGAAGACTGCTGGGGCAGAGGGTGGGAGCCAAGCCTAAATAGGCTGGCTCCGCCCCCTGCCTGGCGCTGCGAGAAGCACCCCTCTCTTCCCTGCCTCACGAGGAGGCAATTCAGCCCCCTCATGCCAGCTCAAGCTCAGCACAAGTTTGGGCTCGCATTTTGGTAATTAGCATTAAAGCCAGTTCAGTCTAATCCTGGAAGTGCCAATCAGAGCACTTTGGAAAGCCTAGGAAGCAATATTGCGTCATGTGAATTAGGATGACTTTGCTTTTGAATGAAGTTGTATATGCAGTGCCCGTGGGTGTGTGCACGCACATTTGGGGAAGAGATAATTGCTGCTGGGGATGGAAGTGAACACAATGGAGTTGATATAACCCAGTGTGACTGACGCGCTAAAGCATTAAGCAAGTTACGCAAATGTCAGGGTAGAAGCCTGCAAAAAAAAAAGTATTTTAAATGTAAAAATCCTCAGGCTTCATTTTGACCATCCCTGCACAGAAATAAAACAAGCGTGGTCTCTACTCTTTTTTAGGCCTGTTTCACTGCACACTGACACCGAATGTGAGGAGGAAATGCTAGGGCCGGGTATGAGCTGAATGACTTAAGACTTCATGGCAGTCTGTACCTTTTTCTCCCCACTCTGTTCCCAGATGTTAGGCCAGCTGTCCAGCTGGTTTCACGTGTTGCACCCAAGCTCAGAAATACCTGGAGATGTGTTTAGCCAGTGCGCGGGAAGCGCAGACACTAGAGAGCCAGTACAGGCAGGGAAGAGAGAAATCGCCAGTGTGCCAGTGAGGATCCTTTTGAATTTCTCATCCCTGCTGTTTCAACCTATACATTCCTGTTTTGTGTTCGCTTCTCCCTTATGCCAACAAAATCCATGTTTCATTATTTTTCTTAACATTTCTGTTTCCTGATACCAATCTTTCCTGTACAAGTGCTCATATTTGTGGGTCAATAAATCTACATTGCATGATGCAAACATACTGTGGAATTGTATATAAAATCATACAAATCCATATGGAATGAAAACAGACCTATAAAACCAGCAGCAAACAACTACATGGAATCCCTTGACCAAAAAAGAAGAAATATATATACAAACATCATAAACTGTGGAATGTCCACTTATTTATTTATTTTACTAAATTTGCTTCCTTTCTGCCCAATCAGGGCCTACAAGGCAGCTAACAGTTAAACCAAAATGTCACAAAATGTCATAAAAATATCATGAAAACAATTTCTAAAAACAAACAAACAACTGAAACCAAAACTAAAATACACATAAGAGAGTAAATAAAACACAGAGCAGGAAGGAGGGACCACTAAGGAAATTCCAGATGAAACATGCCTAGTCAGGGACCAAGGATAATTTCTGTGTAATGATGCCCTCTCCATCCCTTACACCATCCCATACATACAGCTGAGTGAGTCATGAAAGGATGTGTGTGTGTATGTGTGTGTGTATCCAATGGCATAAATTTTGCTCACCACAGTATTAGACTTGAGCTGGCCCTTCCTGGAACCCATCAGCAATATACACCTTTTAATCAGACCATTACTCTATCAATGTCAGTCTTGTCCAGTCTGACTGACAGCTGCTCTCCAGGGTCTCAGGTAGGAACTGTTTCACATCATCTACTATCTGATCCCTTTAACTAGAGGTGCCAGGTATTGAAATTGGGACCTTCTGCATACAAAGTAGATGGTCTATCACCTAGCTGCAATCCTTCCATTAGTGTATCTTTCTAATATGATATTATTTTTTGTCTGTGTGAAGGTGACATTATATGGGTGTGATTAAGGTTGGTGGGGTGGATCGACTATGCCTTCAAATGATTTGTTTCCAAAACTTACACCAGCGTATAAAAGCAACTGGCAAAACTGCTTTATAAGAAATGGCAAAGAGATATTCCCATTCCTTTCCTTCTCTTTGTGATTCTGAGCATCTGTGGGTTGCCTTGATTCACCTTTGTGCTGGTAGGTGCAATATTAGACGTGTTTGGATTAAAATGTGCTTCCTTCTGTGACAAAGTTTACTAAGTATTGATCTCCCCAAATATGCAATGCACATCTTGGAGAAGAAAGGGAAGTGACATTTGGAATTGCCATTTCTGCCGCTTGTATAAATTCAGGAAATTCTAAGCTGGTGGATGCTGTAAAATAAACCTAATTGATTTTTATTTTTTTGGAATGAATTGGTTTCTTCCAGGGACAGTGGAGATTTACACACCACAGCCAATTTATGAGCTTGGTTGTTTGTATCAGCACGATTGCAAACTCTTATTTCCTCCAGGCTGAAACCTGAGCAATCTGATCAGGAGATTCACATTGGGAGCTGCTGCTGGAGGACTCTGAACTGAACTGTTCATTCTGCAGGTGGCAAGTCAATCAGGGTTCAGTATTACAGTATATATTAGTAGGGTTGCCAATTGATCACAAAAAAGCCTGTCCTGTCCCTGTGCTTTTAGCAGAAGCTCACTGGACAGAGAACAGCGGTCGGGTTTCTATATGGAATGACCTGCCTGCAGATCAAGTTTGTGTTAAAGGTTCATTTTACAGAGGTTCCAGGCCTGCTCCTAATGCAAATTTCCCACTGCAAGCAGAGGAAGTAGCCCCCAGATAGTAGAAATCTCATCCCCATTTTCTGCCTGTTTTCACTTGCCTCTGTGGACATTAAAAAGGAAAGAAACAAACAACGTGGAAGCAAAGAACCCAGAGAGGAAAGATGGTGGACCCAGATGAGACTGATCAAGAAGATATTAACTGATTCAGTTCAAGCCAATGTGCAAATGTGCCTTCTCCTTCCTTCACAAGGAAATCTGGACAAGAACATAATGCACGTTCCTTCTTATATCTTTGCAATCAAAAGGGCTAGAGTCTTTTAAAAAACCCTGAAAGCTGCCTGGGAATTCGGAGGTGGAGTATGACAAATTTCTGTGAGGACATTACCCTCCAGCTACCCACGCATAAACACACACAGCTATGGGGATAATAGGTTGGCTGGCAAGCTGGCACAGTTTTGTTAATATCAGCCTCCATCCAGAGTCACTTTGTAAAATGAATGAGTTCTAACCAAAACAACCATCTATTTTTCACTGAAATCCATGCTGAATAGACTAATTTATGTGAAAAGGCCAAGAGGTGTCATTCCCAATGTCAGGGGTGATGAAGTAAAAAGATTTTAGATGGAGGAGAGTGACAAGGTCCAAAAACCTGTCTTTTGATACTTGAAAGGGAAACTGTAAAGATATCAGTGTATTCTAAAGAGCGTTTGTGCCAGTTCACACAGTAAAATCTGGTTGGAAAGTGCACTGAAAGTGGATTGAAAGTGTATTATTTAGTGTGTGTGATTCCAGCCAGTGTTTACACCCCATTACAGCCCATAGGTTGAGTAATTATTCCTTGAGATAGCTCCTACCAATACTTCCAGTGGTGCAAGAGGCCGTTTTGACCCTGGGACTGCTGGGGATTTTGGGAACCATGTGAACAAAAGCAACAAAAGAACAAAAAGCAACATGAGACAGGGATGCAATAAGTAAGGAGCATGAGGCAAGATACCTCCCTCCTCCTTGCATCAGCAGAAAAGTCAGTAGGATTCAACCTCAGGAACTTTCAGCAAGACAATTTGTGCCCTTAGCAACTATACCTAGAATGCAGACCCATGTAATTCTTCATGGAAACATTTATTTGTCTTGGGGTGCTATGCACCACTGCAAAGGTTCAGATAGGACTCCCTGAGAGCATCTCCTAAATGCCATCCTATCAATGCTTCTGGTTGCAGTGTGAGTCATCCAGGAACAGGCATTGTACATCATACACAATACCAACAAGTCAGAATGAAACAAAGTATATATAATGAACGATCATGTTTATTCAAGTGACACTGACATATATGCATATGCAAAGGTTGTAAGTATGTAGATTTAAAATAAAACAAGACCTGAATGATACTAATGTGGCCCTGCCACTAATTGATCCTCCCAAGTGGCTCAGCCACTGGAGTTGCTTTTTTGCTGAAGAGGCAACAGTGTGTGAGCATTTTGATTGGTGCAAATACTGATACAAGAGCCCGATCTGCAGCTAGCATTTGCTCCGCTGTCTTACCAAACCCACACTGGAACAGAAATTCCCATCTGCATTGCATGCACTTTCACTTTGATTGATTGTCAAATTTTATGGCAGTGTCCAGACTGCATGCTGCTTTCACTTTGTTTGATCTCTTGGTGGCTGTCTGCATAGATTTATGGCCGTTTTATGGCCATTCAGGGGTGACTGCAGTCAGTGTGGCCGTTGGCTGGAGGTGGGGGTATTTGGTTGCATTTGCATTTGCATTTTTAAATCAGTTTCATGCTGCTGTGATGCCGTCTTTCTCTATGCCGAACCTGCATTTGCATTTTAAAATCAATTTCGTGTTGCTGTGAGGCGTCTGCATATGCAGATTCAGCCTAGGCTTGTTTGAAGAGTTGTTTGGAGAAGATTCATTTAAAGCAGTGTGGAGGTGCAATGACAGTGGAGCTGCCATGAGAGAGCGATAAACATATGCAGACATGCAAAAGTATGCTAGCACTGTTGAAGTGTGAAAATGAAAGCAAATGTAGACAGCTTTTTTGAAGACGGAGTCAGAAGGTTGAGACACCGGTGGTAAAGACAAATGCAGATTTGACTGTCGAAAGTGGTTTTGAGCCACATCTTTTTCTGTTCCAGTGTGAGTTTGGTACAAAAATGGAGCAAATGCTAGATGCAGATAGGGCCAAGGTGTGTTTAGTCCATATGAACTCTAGGGGGGACTGTAATTGATAATCAATACTGTTGAAAGCTTTCTGAATACTTCTCTTGTGTTCCCCCCTCCCAGCCTCTCATTATGCTTCTATTCTGCCTGTAATGTAGATCCTGAAGGTCTCTCTGCTACTCAAGGACTTAGACTTTCCATTTTCCCAGGGTGGGGGCGGGGCTGGGCCAGAGGCATTGCTATGCTAGATCCTTAAAAGAACCATGACCCAGTGACATCACAGGCCATTGTCACTATGTGGGATTTAAGGAGGAGCTTCCCAGAAATTTAGAGGGGGCTGGGACTGCCCCCAGCAATGCCCCTAGGCTGGGCTAAACCCAGGAAAAGGTGGGAGTTGGCCAGTGGTTATAGTGGTATCTCAGTGATCTCCTGCTGTGTCCTGTTTTTGAAATTCACTTTTAGAATTGTCACTTTAAGATCTGCAAATATAAATATTATGTGCAGATAATATCTTCATTGAACGATGGGCGCGTTTGTATAAATGGATAAATAAGGTTTGGAAACAAATGGTCACAAATTTGACAGTAAGAGAGGCAACACAGAAAAGTTTGTAGAGGAACATTTTAGAAGTTTTCCTGGACATTCATTTACAGGAGTCTTGTTTCTGCCTTATTCATAAGGGTGACTTTGTACTGAAATTTAGTAAATTGTGGAATCACAGATGTCTTCATTTGATAAATTCATTCTGGAGTCTCTGAGCTAGGGCAGAATACAAAGCAGTTTCTGTGCACTCAATTTCTGAGCAACATACAGAGTTCAGAGTAGTAACAATCTTCTCAGTGTTCTGGGTCTGGAATGACAGCCCCCAGAGTGGAATGACAGTCCCTGGGATTAGCAGAAGTGTTCTGGGACTGGAATGACAACCCCTGGGACTTGCAGAAGGGTTCTGGGACTATCATTCCACTTGGAGGGCTGTCATTCCAGTCCCAGAACACCTCTGCTATTTGCAGGGGCCATCATTCCACTCTGTGACCTGTCATTCCAGCCCCAGTGCACAGATTCTATTGCTAGAGGTCATGATTCCACTCTGGGGGGCTGTCATACCAGTCCCAGAGCACAGATTTTCTTCCTAGGGGCCATCGTTCTACTCTGGGGGTGTCATTCTAGTCCCAGGGCAGAAATTCTATTCCTACAGAATGTCTTTCCACTCTGGGGGCTGTCATTCCAGTCCTAGAGTAGCCTATCTGGGCCCAAAGACCTTAATGGAAAAACCATTCTGCATTTTCTTTGCAACTTTTTTGGTGCTGCAACGTATTTCAGTGGAGCCCATGCAAGTCAACTGGCATTCCTGGCTCCCATTATCTCCAATGGGCATTCAGGTCTCTTCCATTGTTTCCAATGGGCAATCCTGTCATTTCTTTTAGTACATCCCAGTTGGTTGCCCCTTTGAAACTGTACCTCTCCATTTTAAATAATAGCAAAATGAAGAGGGTGGACATGTACAGAGTGCACATTCCTTGCCAATGTTCTCTCTGGGCTGCACACAGGGCAAAAAGAAATTTTAAAAGGCATCTTATCTGTATGCCCCCCCCAATCTTGGTCATGCAGATGGTCTTAGACCTTAGACCAGAGGTCTGTCTCTCCTGATGGATCCAGCCACAAGAGACCTTTTTCTTCCTGTAGCAAGGAACGTTATCAAATATTTTTCCCCACTGAGATAAAGGCAGAGATCTGTCTTCCTAAAGACTAGCATTTGACACCTCCCTGCTGGGAGAAATGGAGGGGGGAGAGAAGGGGAATGTTTAACAATCTCATTATCTATCCTGCTAGCTCATTTAACATTTGTAAGAAAGTGAGCCTGGAAGGAAAAAAATGTGAGCCCAAAGGAAAGTTTTAAACTCAATATTGCCAGGCACTGGTAGACTGGGGAGGCTCAGCCCCCATATGGAAAAATTTGGGGAAGGCCCAAGCCCCCCTATAGTTTACGCCTATGCTACTACTGGAAGACCTGCAGTTAGTTAATACTTCTTTCACTCCTGTTGTTGCAGTAAACTTAATAGAATGCAACCCAACTCTGCTAACACTGTTCCAGGTTCTTTATCTCTTATTCCTGGTGTAGCAGTAGGGTTACCAGCCAGGAGCATTTGGGGGTAGAGATGGGGAAAAGAACATATGGTGTCAAGCAACACTCTAGGAATTACTCTAAACTCTATGGTTAAAAACCACAAAGATTAGGGGAATTCCTAGAGCATCTCAGATACTGTGACATCACATCTGGGTAGTCACTCAGAAGTGATGTCACTGTGTCACATGCAATACACCCAGTTTTTGCTCCTGCTGCTCCATTGAACAGGGGCAGAGGCTGGTCCATGGGTGCGGGAGGTTATATGATGTGGTGGGGAACCTGGTATGGCTATGTGGCAGTGGCATGCTATCTGCAGAATTGACTGTAAACTAGCAAGCCAGGTGATTTTTCCCTGGGACCTTCCACATACCCATTCCCAATAATAATTGACCCTAATGAACTAACTGAGACTGAGTTCAGACTGGCAATTTTCCCCACTATAGCCACGTTTCAGCAGCGTTTTAAAAGTGGATTAAAGGGGGTATTCACACAGGCACATCTACCCGGCGTTCCCCACCAGTAGGCAACCCGTGCTGTTCCACTTCACTCCCGCGTTTAATAGATACCTCATAAAAGTGGTAGAAAATCCCCGAAGAGTGCCTTTATGCCGAGTATGTCCACTTCCCAGCAGTGTGAATGCTACACGGAAAAGCTGGGAGCAACCCGTGTTGTGCATAAGGGAGCAGCGATATGATTGGCTGTATTCCACTCTACCACCCAATGCGGTGCCAGCACAGTGGGATCCTCCCCAAATTGGCTGGATGCCTATGTGTGTATGGGTGCATGGGCGCATGAGCACTCATGCGCTCATACACACATAGGCATCCAGCCGATTTACCAGGAAAAAGTCATTTACAGCTGCGCCTCCAGGCCAGCAGTCTGAACGCTCCCACACGCCTCCTCCCAGTATGCTCCCGCGTCAGTCCGAGCTGTGTGACCCGGAAACCCCGGAACAGTTTGTTCCAGGGCTTTTTGCCACAACTGGCTCCCACTGCAAATTGCCAGTCTGTCCTCAGCCTGATTGTTCTTAAATCTCACTTTGTGTTACTTGAGATAACTAAATACAAAAATAAAAGAAATAGTAATACTACTACTAATAACAAGCTGTGTGGGACATGATGAATAGCAGATGGGGAAAACAGTTTGGAAATTCTGGGGTTCTTTAAGATGTTTCTGAGGCCTGAGAAAACTGATGACTCTCCTGCCTTCCCCCCTCATTTAATTGATTCTCTGACCAGATTCAGACTTTTTTTTAAAGTTTTCTTGTGGTTAATTCATAAAGTCATAATTTAATGCATTCCCAGGGAGTCCACATCTATCTTATTTGTGGGTGATCTGGGACTTACAGTTAAAATTTCAGCTAACAGGTGCTGTGGAAGACCTTTCTCTACTTCAGACCTGAAGAACCTCTGCCAGTCAGAGGAAGGCAATGTTGGGCTACCGCAATGGTCTGGCTCAATATATAGCAGCTGTGTGTGATTGCACAATAAACACTAAACCTCAGAGGGTTCCCACCTGGAATGTTTCTGATCATTTCACTCTCCTACCAGCAACAGGCAGTCTCTTTCATTTTAACTTATTGGGCCAGGATTGAGCACTACATGAAAAACGAAAGGAAGAAGGATACTGTGAGCATTCTTTTTCTGTTGTTAACTTCTGCCTAGATCCAACAGCTTATTTGTAGCAAGAAGTGTTTAATTTTAAACCATTGAGCACTGAGGATGCCTGTTGGGTAGTCATTAAACAAACAGTCTGATGAGGAGTCCCGGAGAACTCAAAAACTTGCACACCGTTGTGTTGCGTCATTTTAGTTAGTCTTAATAAAAGGCATTACATGGCTTTGGTTTTAGGTCGATACCTTAAGTACAGTCCTAAGCAGAGGTACATCCTTTTAAGTCCATTGAAATCAGTGAGCTTAGAACAGTATAACTCTGCTTAGGAAGGCATTTTTCATTCTTGGTAAAGCACAATCTGTCAGCCTGACATAATTCAAAAGGTTATTGTGAGGATAAAGCAGGAAGGGAAGAACCTGAACACCTTGGGGGAAGGGCAGAATGAAGATGTACTAACCAAGATAGATAGATGAATAGATCCTAGAGACCCTGGAGTTTCTTGAATGGCCACCCAAATTTCACCTATGGTGAAATGTGAATCAAATCTGAAGATTCTTTCTCATGCAGAAGCCTTCATCATTAGTGCATGGTGGATACAGGGTTCCTTAAGATGTCTGCAGTGTGGAAGCAAATTTGCTTAGGCAAAAGTTGCATGGGAAGCCCCAAGAGTGCAGCGAAGTTTAGCAAAGCATCTCAGAGGGCTGCACCTCCATAGGGCACCGAATCATGCTTCTATACCTGAAGAAGGAATCTCAGGGAATTACACATTTAGGTATGCACATTATTCAGGTACAGGAGCACTAAGATGAGTTATTCACCTGCTGCTTGATTTCTGAAGATGTCTCCCAAATCCACAGCACTCAATAAAATGATAGAAAATGGAATTTTTAAGCAGGCTTTCTCTTACGTTTTTGACACAAGATCTACAATATGAGAAAGGAGCTGCTGTTTCTATTGCTCATCAATATAGGTCATCTTTTTTTTTTTTAATGACACTTTGTTTCTTCTTTGCTGAAGGCGTGCCTAAGCCAAGGGAACATCAATAGACGACCCAACCAAATAAATATTCACTCTAGCTAATTAACTCGCTACTCCGCCACTGCATGGTGTTGGTATCGAATGTTTTATGTCATCGGATTTCAAAAGAACTTTTATCTCATTTCTGTACAGGAATAAGGAAATGTGAGAGCATAAATATTTCAAACTGCTCATAATTAAAACTTCATGTGTTTGGCACAGAAACCGCTTTGGCAAGTGGAGCCAATTGTTTCCCGCACATGTGCCCTGCCCACAGCTTCTCAGGTTAATAGCTGGGCAATAAATGTGGCATGGCATTGCACCCCTAAAATGTCCTCAGTATGCCAGTGGAGGTAATGAAATCCTCCCCCTTTTTTGTATGGCACCATTAATATTAAAGACCAAGAATCAAGTATGTCACTAAGGTGTTTTCTATTCAGTTTGTCATTGGGTAACATGCAGCATCTTGAAAAGGAACAGTCAGACTTCCCACCTGACTCTTGTTATATGAGATACACACTGCAGAATGATGGGTGGGGGGTGAAGATAGTGGAGAGAGATGGGTGAAATCACAGAGGGAATTCAATGATAGGGCTGTGAAGATGTATTCCATCAAAGAATCTCTTTGATGAAGAGTGCCCTTTGGATGCCAATAGCCTAGGTGAATGCCTCTTCTCAGTTACATCAGTGAAGTGCTAATTAAATTAATGGGGGATCTTTGCTTATGTTTCTGATGCATTTTAACAGTAATTAATAGGAGAAAACTTCAGAACATCACCTAGGAGTTTTTCCTCTTAGAAGATGTTGATTTATTTGCCTGCTATAACAGAGGTGATTGAATGATCCCAGTTTTGTTTCTTTTGATATTCATGTACATTTTTGTCAACAGCTTTGGCTTTCCACCTTTCAGTGCTTGTTCTGTAGATGTGCTTATGTATGCATCTGCATGGTACTTATATGTGTACAATGCATATCATGTATATGTATACATATACCAATATATAAGGGCATTCATTTTACAGGGGGAAATGTGGTATAAAGAAGGAAAATGGCATGAAAATAAAGAATCCCAGTTTTAATACATACAATGGAGAAAGGAAATCAGACTGAGGATTTTGTAGTCAAAGTAGCCAGGATTTGAAATCATCCCTGTTACTGGGAGACAACTGCTTAAACTATTATGATTCTCTCTTGGTAGATGTCAAATTTGGTGCCTTACTTGATCACAGGTTCTAAAGTCATCCCCATTTTTTTTAAAAAAATCCATGTCACTATAGAGAGTTATTAGATTCAATAATAAACACTAAAGTGGACAAAAACTCTTTGCTGGTCTCACATTTTGACCTAAACCTTGCAGGTTCACAACACATTAAATGTGAGAGGAATATTTTTAACCTACTAGTCCAAACAAAGCTCAGGTCATTGATTCAAAGAGAAATAACACTAGGAATGAAGTGTTCTGTTTTGCAGTTGATATCAAGAAATTGTTTCAACATTGGGATGAGCAGATTTCCCTGTTTTAGGGATGATTTCAAAGTTTTCATCCCTGAAGTTTCACCCCCCCCAATCCCCAATTTATTTTGCTTCTCTCATTTTGCAACCTGTGCCTGTGTTCCTTAAACTTCCAGTGTCATTTTCTGTTTCCTTGCACTGAATTTTTCCTCTAAAAATTATAACATTTTCAATGTTATTTCTGCATAAATAAATCCTCATTTTATGTAAATTATAGATATAACTGATGAACATATAAACTGAGTATAAAAACAATATCAAAAAATGCAATATCAAAAAATTCCTTAAAAACCAACAGCAAAAAAGAGCCCCAAAACTGTTGCCAAAAATGTAAATGAATATCAAAAGATTTTTAAAAATAAACCAGATTTCTATCTCTCTCCAGGAAGGGCTTCTCAAGGCAGGTTATGACAATCACATTAAAAACAAATACTGCATAATAGTAACCAGTAATGAAACAATTTGCACTAGAAACAGTTAACCCAGGAGTAATACAGGACCCTCTATTACAATAAGAGAAGGGCTTGACTACAAAAGGGAGCATTCATTCCTCTCTAATTCCTTTATTTATTTATTTTTGAATTTCCCTTTCCACAGCATTTTGGTATTCTTTAATTTGGATTTGACTGAGAATTTCTAAAATTATGTCTAGAACTAGATCATGCACAGTATTTGTCAGTGTTTCAGGCCATCCAGTTCATTTGTATATTTTCCCTATGGCTAGATTTGTGATGGCAATCATTGGCTCCTTTTTTGGCAGGGGCTCTCCCATGTCCTGGGGGAATTGGTGGGAATATGTGCAACTTTATATATAAGTACCACCACCCCTTTTAACAAAAAAGCACTGTGTGTTACCAATATATTGATGCATGCTCTCTCTCTGAAAATAAATTTCCCAATGCAACAGTTCGATTTTGAAAATGAGACTAGTCAGTTCCTTTATTGATCCAGAAATTCCCCCTACAGTGCATCCAACTGCTCTATAATTCCAGGTTAATTTGGAAAATTTCTACAATTAGCAGTACAATCCTGTGTAGTTAATCCATTTTAAACCTACTGAACTTAATGTGTTTAGGTTGAAATAACAATGTATATGCTTGGGCTTAGATTCAGGCAGGGCTTTTTTTTTTTTTTAGGAAAAAGAGATGCCAGAACTCTCAAGAGGGAAATTATGTTTACAATCTGTATACTGAAAACTTATGAACTTTTAAACATTTTAAAATAATTTTGTTGAAGAGGTTCCAGAACTCTGTTCCAGCGCGTTCTCCCAGAAAAAAAGCCCTGGATTCAGGTGGGTAGCCATATATATGTTTAGGCTGTTACTGAGGAACTACAGCACATGGAATTTGTCCCCCCCCCCATCTCATATGCATCCCCGCTGACCAGTTTTACCAGGGTTTATGTGTGCCTTGCTAAAATGCTTCCCCTCAAAGTTAATTTGATCTTATGTATGATGGCATCAATAGTCTTTTTGAGTCTAATGTTTCAAAGATGCATCCAGGAATATTTCTGAAAATGCTATATAAAAAGATTAAACACAATTATATAAAGATCTGGGAGGTTGCCGTGTTTAGTCAATGTAACTCTGCACATCAGTAGTGTAGCATTGGAGGAATGACACAAACTTACAGGTAAAAGCTCTGGCAAACTGTACGTGCACAATATTCTGTACCCTCCCCCCCCCCCAAGATTTCCAATGCATTGTTTATCCTTATAAACAAATAAGTCACCTGGAATTCCAAAGTCTAGAGAATGGTTTGGAGATGGAGAAATTAATTTCAGAAGCATTCCTACATTCAGAAGCAAAAATTGCTCTGAAAATCGACCACCTTTTTACATTAATTGTGCCATTTTCCCCTAACTATAACTGACTTCCATGATTTCTCTTGCATAACTGCTGCAAAATTATTCTGTTGATTACTGAGCCAAAACACGTTCAATTAACAGAAAGCAGTGAGCTGTTCATTTAGTATATTTATAATGATTGTCGTTCTTCCACGCACTGAGCCAAGGTTAAGGTCAGTGGCATGCAATTTGTTTCTCGCTTCCATTCCAGGAATACCCAACTGCTTGGCAATTTTTGTGTGTTACATATTTTCATATTTGATGGTGATATTTTCAAGAGGGTGCAACCATTAGAACGGATAAAAGGAAGTACTTCTTCACCAAAAGAGTAATTAACATGTGGAATTCACTGCCTCAAGAAGTGGCAGCAGCTAGAAGCATAAACAGCTTCAAGAGGGGTTTGAATAAACATACGGAGCAGAGGTCCATCAGTGGCTTATAGCCACAAGGTATTGTGAGCTCCAACTCCCACCGAGCTTGCGCTGGCAGGAGGAGGCTGATTTGCCTCCTCGTGAGGAGAAAGAGATGGTGCTAGCACTGTGCTAAGCGCAGTGCCAGGCAGCAGGGAGAGCCAGCCTATTTAGGCTCGGCTCCTGCTCCCTGCCTCGGCAGTCCTTCAGCGTGCTCAGCCCACCCTCCCCCCCTATTTTAGTGCAGGTTTCAACCGGTTGCCTTTTAATGGGGCCAGGTAGGAATTTTTCACCCCCTTTTCAATTTGGCTTCAGAAGGAGGGGTGTTTTTGCCTACCTTGCACTGATGATGGTAGCCTTGGGAAATTGGCTGGGGGGGCAGCATTTGCTAAATAGGATGGTCACTTCGTGGTTAGGTGGGGTAGCGCGATCAGGAAGTTGAAAACGGTGAGCACCTGGGCATTGTTATAAAGGAATTAAACGGTCCTCCAAGAACGGCTTTTGGGCCTTTGTGGCTCAAGGCTGGGAAGGGGTGATCTTCCTTAGAACAATGTGGCCCAGGCTGTCTTAGCAGGCCTTGTGGCTTCTGGGATGGTGGGCCAGGGGTTCTCCTAAATATGCCAAGCCGCTGGTCGAGAGCTACATTGGGTGGCTCAAGATTGGGGAAGGTGCATCGCCCAGAAGGAGATGAAGGTGGTCAGGAGTTTTGATACCTGTCATATTCCTCAGTACATTTAGCAGCCCCTCGCCAGTTGTTTAATTATAAATAATTAATAAAGTGGCCCTTGTTAAATCCATATTGGTGCCCATCTCTTCATTCCAACTGTGGTGGCAAAGATGGAACACTATATCTGGGACAGTGACGCTCTGTATTCTTGGTGCTTGGGGGGGAACAGTGGGAGGGCTTCTGGAGTTCTGGCACAGCTGGTGGACCTCCTGATGGCACCTGAGTTTTGGCCACTGTGTGACACAGAGTGTTGGACTGGATGGGCCATTGGCTTGATTCAATATGACTTCTCTTATGTTCTTATATTCTTATTCTCCTAGTTTGGCCCACCAATCTCATAAGGGAGAAAGACCACTATACTTCCAACATCCGTACTAAATGGAGGGCTGGTTAACATATCTGCACACATCATTTGATGGCTGCAGAGTGAAGTGGCAACAACTTCCAGAGCTTCTCATTTATTTATTTTACAGCAACCATTAAATGGGACTCCAAGCAGGTAAGAAAATCAGTGGTTTATGCAGCTGACATCATGTTTCAACTTGTTTTTCTTGTTGGCATTTCAGGGATCTGTGATCCCAGCAACTGCTATGTTGTATACTAATGCTGCATACCTAGTGGGGGAAAGCTAGAGCTCAATGAGATGCATGGAATAAAAACACAGGGTGTTTTTTTCTTTCTTTCTTGGTACATGTGCCCAGAGTCACATTTAAATTAGGCCTGAATATGCCAGAGAAATATATTATTACTGATGTATGACCTGTTCCCCATGAGCTTATCTTCAAACTAATTTGTTTTCTTGTAAATGTATAAACAAAAAGGTAAGATCTTTTAAAGCATTCTATGGAAAACTTGGAGAAATAACTGGATAAAAACTTTGGATGTAAAACTTGGTATTGTCCCTCCCTATCAGTTACCAAGTTTGGTTCAGTGGTTAAGAGCGGTGGACTCTACTCTGGAGAACTGGGTTTAATTCCCCACTCCTGCACTTGAAGCCAGCTGGGTGACCTTGGGCCAGTCACAGTTCTTTCAGAGCTCTCTCAGCTCCTAAAAACAAGTCTAACCTACCTATAGCATAACAGTAAGAGCTAGAACTTGTGGCTACTAGACGATTATTGGGCCTCCTGGCTACTCTACACACAATGCCATACATATAATTGATTAATTAATTCCTTACCAAGCCAAAAGTCTTATCTTTTGACCCCTGGCCATTTCCCTATAAGACTTGCCATTTGCCTTCCCATGGCGGGTAAACCCCAATCCTCAGCTTCAATCTTCCTCTCTCCTGAAATTGAGGAACTTGAGCGGGGGGGGGAGGGAATGGCTAGAAAATGGCCTCCATAGAGATGTTCTAGTAACTTTCTTATGTCTCTGTGACCTTTACCACAGGTAATAGGGGAAATTTCTAGAGCATCACACAGAAGTGAGCTTGCATCCTCCTGAAACTCCGCCATTCCCAGACATCACCCTCAAAATTTCCCGTCATTTGTTGAGGAATGCTGTTTAGTCTCTTGATCATTGATGCCTCCTCTTTTCTTTTCTCATCTTTTCAACACCACCTCTATCATTGACTGTCTGTTCTTTAAACTCCTCCTGATCTGTTGGGATGTTGGAATCTAATTGACAGACTGTTCCCCAGTTTTTAGTAGTCATCAGTGAGACCATCAAGTGGGTGGGGAGGCAGTACACAGGCACCCTTCCATCTTTTTTGTTTATATAATTACTTTAAAATGTATACCCCATTTTTTCAGATTTGTTCAAAGCTGTTAACAATAAACAGCAGCAAAGAATGGCAATAGAAAAAACAAAGATCAACAGTAAATCCAAGGTTCACAGACCAGAAACCACAAAATCCCTGCAAACAAGCAGCTGCTTGCTCTCAAAACTCTCAACCAAATGCTCTTCAGAAAAGAACAGCTTCATAAGCTTGCTGGAATGGTAGAAGGGAGGGGGGAGCTCCTCCTCCAGCAACCTGTTTCACTATCAAAGGCTGAGTTCAGACTGGCAATTTGCCCCGGGAGGGACCCGGGCCAGCGACGATTCAATCCCGGAGTAAATTGGGCGTTCACATAGGCACATCTGCCTGGCGTCCCCCATCCATAGCCAACCCGTGCCGTTGCGCTTCACCGCCGGATTAAAAAGATACCTCATAAAACTGGTAGCAAATCCGAAAGCCCACATGTGTCGCACGTTTCTCTGCTTCTGGGAAGTCTGAATGCACAGCCGAAAAGCTGGGAGCAACCCGCATTGGGCAGAAGGCAGCAGCGGTATGATTGGCCGTGCTCCACTCTACTGCCCAATGCGGTGCTGGCACTGCGGGGTCCTCCCCCAATCAGCAAAATGCGCTTATGCGCATAAGCGTATGAGTGCTCATGCGCACATACACCCATACACCCACAGCCGAATTAATGGGGAAATGCCGAATACAGTGCGCCCCCGCGCGCAGCAGTCTGAACGCTCCCGCCCGGCTCTGCCCCGCATCTTCCGGCAGCAGCCCGGGCTGTCTGAATGGGAAAACCCGGAACAGTTTATTCCGGGGCTTTTTTGCTACGACTGGCTACCGGAGCAAACTGCCAGTCTGAACTCAGCCAAAAACTTACCTTCCAGCCTAAGTTGGTAGGCAGGCATATATATGGAGAAAGAAGTGTGGAAGAATACAAGCATTGATTCCAGCTCCATCTGAAAGTCCCCGTCCCCCCCAACAGCTTCCAGCTCTATCCATGGGGCCATCAGAGGGAGGAAAGGCATCTGGCAGGCACCTCTACTTCTTGTTTGACACACACAAACATGCATAGTTTTACATTTTTACTTAAAACCCTTAGAGAAAATCTGTGTTGCAAGGTGGTATATAAATAAATAATGATACAGCATTAGTGAAGCTAATGCCTGGGGAGATTCTATTTTGATAATACAAAGCCAGACAGGCAATGTCAAGAGAAATCTCACATTCTGCATCTTGCACGGGTTTAGTTGTTATCTGATTTGGAGGGTAAATTAGCAAAATCATAACCCTCCCCAACTTTTGTTTTCTACAGTCTATAAATTAAATTGTATCAGTCTTATCAGTAACTGTTGAAGAGGCACATACCCCCTGTAGTAATGTCTGAGTTATTACATTGACCTACTTCTTCATGGAATCTCTTGCGTTTCATCCCCAAATGCAAGCGCTTGCACTTCGTCAACTCTTTCTGCCTTTGTAGTTGGATACATCCTTTAAATGGCTGACATTTTTGTGCTGGTGCACAAGTGATTCATAAGTTCATAGACAGATAATGAAGGCCCACAGAGGCAACTAAATAGTAAGTCACAACTTAAAAATTTCAAATGGACCCCCCTACTATATTCTTTTAACAATTGGGACCATCGGCCTCTCAGCTGCAAGAAAGAAGTCTAGGTATAGAAATGTATACCTCTGATATATCAAAACAACTTAGCAAACAATTAGTTCCTGACTGTGGGCAGGACATGAGCCAAACCAGTGAGTGATGGAGTAACTCTGATGAAAATCAATATTCAGTGTCCTAATCTATATGGCCTACATACCAGAGTCACGTTCTTATGTACCCTTCCAAAGGGAACAGAATGGAATGCAGGCAAAGGGAGAAAACCCACTGTTGAAACTGACATTTTCTGAAAATGACAAGCAGCTGCAAAACCCTGATCTCCATGTTGCTGAGCACTAGGGGATTCTCTGCTGTGTTATCAGTCACTGTGATAAATGGGAAAGAGTCACATGATCTCATATGGGGGAACATGTTGAGTGTACAGAATGCACAGTAGAACCCACTGACACTGACATTGAAAACTGTGATTGCTGGCAATGTGTGTGTGCATGTATGCACCTGTGCAAAGTCAGCCACAACTCCACCACACTTTGCACAGGGCTACAATTTATGCAGGGGAGGAGTCTTCTGGCAGAAGCTCTGGAGAGCTTTTTAAGTCTTGTGCCACTAAAAAGCTAAGAACCTCCCCTAGATTGCTATATTGTAGTGGCATAAATGATATGAGTGGACTGGGAAGTGGAAATGGTCCAGGAACAAGCCAAGTCAAGTGGCCCTTATGACACTACAAGCCTGGGCTGCAGGGGCCACTTGGCCCAGCAGTTCCAGCCATAGACATTAGCTCATCAACTGCTTCCTTTTCAAACTGACGGCAGTTCAGGAGACAGTGGGTGAGCTGAAACCACTACTATTGCCAGTGATCTAAGCCATGTGGCCCCTGAAGCATTGGCAGAATTTCTGGGATTTGGCTGTGCATACCTGGCCACCAGAGGCCATCTAGGTCAGTGGCCCACCGGGAAATCCCTCTGTATGTCAAATAGGTAGTCCACCCTGATAAAAGATGTTTGCTCTTTTTTTGGAAAGCTTAAGCTTGTCCATGAAATTATAAACCATTCTTTTATATCCATACTTGTCTTCATGGGGCCCTGCAATTTCCACTGTGTTTTAGCAATTAGCACAATGGAAAAGGTCAATAAGTTACCATTCGGGGGAAAATAATTAAAATGGGGTGTTGAAAATGCATCCGGTGTTACTCATTTCCAGTTGAAAAATTCCTGGTATTGTGAAAGCTGGTTGGTACGATTCATTGTGCCATCACCAAATGAGTTGTCATGGTGAAAGTAATGAATGCATATTAACAGCAATTAGCTACCCAAGGCTATTCAAGGGAACTGACCTACGATGGAGGCCCATTGATGCTAAGCTAATCAAATCACTGCATAACCTTAGCCCTATTATTTAGCAAACACAGTTGATTTATGCATACATGATGAATGCTTTTTGATGTATCTGTCGCTTCTACGAGACACATCTCTCTCTGAGGGTTCATCTGAGAGTAGGATTTTCAAAGCAACTAATATATTTTATTCATCTCTGGTGCCTACATCTACTTCATGGCAACTAGATTGTGACAGTAGGAGTGGACTCAATAATGTGCCATATGTGTCTCATAGTTTCGACCTTTCCTCCAAATCCCCAGTTGGATCAACTTTAGGATTTCCAGATCCTCATACAAGAGACCATTAATGGGACCCTTTATCCAGTCAGAAAGTAGTGAATTATGAGAATTGCCCAGGGCTGTCAAGAGTCACCAGGGGGCCCTAGACAAAATTTGTTCTCATTGTCTCTCATCAAGCCACCCAGATCTAATCCAAATATCACATGAAAGCAAATCACTGAACTTGCTGGCTCCATGGGACTCCAAGGTGATATTTAGTTTTCCCCTTCTCTTCTTTGTCAATGATGTACATCCTATAGGAGCCAGCATTGTGTAGTGGTTAAGCTGCAGACTCTAATCTGTAGATCTGGATTCGATTCCCCAGTCCTCAACATGAAGCCTGCTGGGTGACCTTGGGCCAGTCACAGTTCTCTCAAAACTCTCTCAGCCCCACCCAGGGCTCTTTTTATAGCAGGAATTCCTTTGCATATTAGGCAACACACCCCTAATGTAGCCAATCCTCCAAGAGCTTACTGTAGCCCCTGTAAAAAGAGCTCTGCAAGTTCTTGGAGAATTGGCTATATTAGGGGTGTGTTGCCTAATATGCAAAGGAGTTCCTGCTACAAAAAGAGTCCTGGCTCCACCTACCTCACAAGGTGAGTGTTGTGGAAATAGGAAGGTGAGGCAATTGTAAGCTGCTTTGAGACTCCTTAGTATAGAGAGAAGTGGGGTATAAAAACCAACTCTTTTGTTTAGTTATTCATTAAATAAAAATTGTACTCTGAGCTTTCACTTTAGAAGACCTTGAAGGTTTCTCCCCATATGAGGCTGATAGATATTTTTGTTCCTTCTAATGGGGGTCCACTTTTTATTCCTTCTTTAAAAGGGGTCAGGATAGTTGAACTTGACTCAAGAGCATTTTCTCTGATTTTAAGGAAATGGGGCTTCTAGTAAAGTGAGGGCTATATGTTCTTTTTTTTTTTTTTTTGCAATGTAGAAAGATGTGTGAGGCAGAATTAATTTTGAGGGCCTTTGGATGAATGTGGTTTTATTTGTGGCCCCTTGTTATTTCTGGATATTGATTTCAATTTATTTAATTTATTTATTGGACACTGAAATCTGTGTTATATATGCCACTTTGAGTTGGATTTTTTTAAGGGAAAGTGATATATAGATAAATACATAAATCCGCATTGGCTTCGTACATGAATTCTAAAAGATCTCAGCTAGTGGGAAAAAAATAAAAATAACCTACCAAAAAATGATGGTGCCAAGGCAGTCTTCTTTGCAAGAGAATTTCAAATCTGGGATTCCACCATGGGAAAGTTGCAGTTCAGTTAACATGCACTTCATCTGTAAATGTGGAGGCCCTTGGAAAAGGGTTTCAGGAAATTATTTTAATTACTGGGCAGGTAGTCTTCTAGATGTGTTGGTCCCAGACAATTTAGGGATTTGTAAATCAATACAAGCACCTTGAAAACTACTCAGAATTAATCTGATAGTGGCTGAGGAACTTTTTGTATTGGGATGATCTGATAATTTCTACATGCCTCAGTCAACAGATGAGTTGTTGTCTTCTGAACCAGGTGAAGTTCCCAAACACTTGACAAGGGCTGCCTTATGTACCAAACATTGCAGTACAAGCCTGGTATCAGGAGATCCTGGGGTCTGGGTCTGCTACTGGCAAAAAGAAATATAAACCCTGGTGAACTGAAAATCATGCTAAGGTCAAGGTGTGTCAATCTGACAGACCTTTTAGACACTTCTGTCCATGCTCTCAACACCAACATGAGGACACCATTAGTGGCCTTATCCCATCTTTACCCTGCCCTTGAACAAGTGGTGATATGAGGGTTTCTCCAGCCCACACCTTGTTATACCTGAATATACCTGTGGCTAAATCATGTAAGCAAGACAATCCTGAAGATCTGCAGTGAACTGTGCAGTTTATTTCTTTCATTAGAAGTATTAAGAAGCCTAGTTAAGATGAAAGAAAGAACAATGACTTGTTCTGTTTCCTCAGTGGGGTTTATGGCTCTGGTATCTACCCTACCTTGCTGCTCTCTGAAGCTAGTTAAAAACTCTCAGAATTCTAATACATTGGTCTGAACCCCCAAAAGGCTTCTTACTGAGAAAGGCATTATCAATCATAACTGGTACAAGGTCAGCGGAGATTTAAGAAAGGGCCTGGAACATGGTCCATAAATGCCTATCAAATGAAACATGATATCAAGAAATGCATATCATGTACCATGATAGTGGATGGATTCAATCATGCCTCGCTCACTACTAACAAATTAACCTACCCTTAAAGTAAAACAAACCCTCTAGAACTTTCTTTGCTTCTTACCAATGAACAAGCAAGCTTAATTTCAGAGATCTTGCACTCTGTGATAAATCAGGCAACTCTTCAAATGGAAATGGAGAAGCTGACATCCCCATAATAGATTTTTTTTTTTTTTTTAAAGCCATGACAGGAGCAGAGCGTAATTTTCTCAAGACACCACACCGCCTCAAATCAGTTCTCTCCTTCCTCTCCCAGAAGACGTTTAAACAATTTGTAAATTATCTCCTGCCTTGGCAGCATATGGTAATACCACTTGCTGATGTCGCTTCAGTCATATTGGGGGGGAATTAACATGCTAATTAGAAAGGCATTTTGTGATGGGACACAATCTGCGATGCTAATTGTCACAAGTCTAGTTTTGTCTCCCTCTGAAATGGGAAACAAACTGCATGATGGGGGGAAAGAAGAACAAGGAACCAACAGGATCTCATCAGGAGTCACTCCTCGGCCTTGCCCCGGAATGTGAACTCACCTGACACTGCATTCGGACCCAGCCTTCCATTTTTTAAAAAAAATATTTAGTTATTTATGACATCAAGTGGCAGCTGACTCATGGAAACCCACCATGGTTGTCAAGACAGGAGACCTTCAGAGGTGGTTTTCCATTGTCTGCCCCTGCAGAGTGACCCTGGACTTTCTTGGTGGTCTTCCATCCAAGTACTAACCAGGCAGACCCTGCTTAGCTTCTGAGATTTGGTGAGATTGGGCTACCCGAGGCTGTCCAAACTTCTGTTCGCCCCTATAAAAGGAAACAGGAGAGTGCCGGTAGGCTGGTCAACAGCTTATGTTTGGAAGGCCTAGGGAAGGTTCCTGGCTTCAACGTTTTAGAAAGGGGAGGACAAGAAGTCTGCCACACTGAATGCAGGCTTGGTGGCAAACCCTCTGTCTTCTGTGGCATTGTCTTTCTTTGCCTTGAATTTTGCTCAGTGCTTCTCGCTTGACTGGCCTAATTTTCCCTGTAGAAAGGACTGGATTGTAGCAGTGATGACCGCATCCTGCGTGTTTGGGAGGGGGGGGGTCTTAAATAAGGAGAGATGGCAGCACACTGGCACTCATAAATGACTCTTTGCATATCTGTTGGTGCCAATTCATAATGTAATCAATGTGCATTTTAATTTACTCTGCATTTTATTGCTGCAGCCCTTGGTTTTATGCATGCTCTGATAATGGTCGGCGGATGCAGAGGACAATAAGAACATCGAGAGCCACTAATGTATTTTATGGGGAATTACTTTAGTTCATTGTAATGGGAGAGAAAAGGCTTTTGTATGTTTAATGACTACCACATGTCAGCTTAATGCCCCTCCTGGAATGGGATATGTGGATCTTCACTTTTATAGGAAGTGGTTTGCCCCATATTATCCACTTGTTCAAAGGATGATAGATGCTTGCGAATTGTAGCTGCATGTTTTAATCATATGTACAGCATTTGCCATACTGAAATCTGTGAGACTAATCCTCTGTTCTTGGACCCTGGAATCCAAATGCAGCTGTGTCATCCTCATTCAATTAGGATAATTCTCTTCATTCATTGGTGGATCATGGACAGCGATGTGAAGTATTGTAAAAGGCCCAGAAACCTATCTTAATATTTACTATTGGACTTCTGGTTAGACTCTGGCAAATCTCTGGGATAATTTCTGTTTTAAAATTGTCCCTTTCTCTTATCACCTGTTACTCCATGTTGCTTTCAAGAAATCCAGTGCGGTAGACTGGGCTCTCCTTTCCTCCACTTAGCCTTACAATAAGCATGTGAAATAGATTAGGTAGGGAACATAAGCATTACTGGCTCAGGGAGCATCATGACTGAGTCCGGTTGCCAATTCCAACTTAGGAGTTTCCTGGAGATTTGGGGACAGGGCCTGAGGAGGTCAGAGTTTGGGGGATGGTGGGAGCCATGGCGTTCACTCTCTGAACCCACCATTTCTTCCACATGTCTGTAGTCTGGAGACCAATTGTAATTCTGGCAGGATTCCTAGTCCCACCTTGAAGTTGGTGAACCCTGTGGCTGAATGGGCACTTGAAATCACACGTTATACTTTATTCAGGCTTAATAGTCAGAGACCATTCACCAAAGTGCCTGAAATCAGGTTTCCTTGTTGGTCACTCTAATCTCTATACCACCCTGGCTTGAAAAAATCCTGTGATTTGTAAATGCTCAAAAGTGAAATTTGCAAAACACCCAACTGCTCACACATTGGTGTTCTCTTTTTTATTTTCCCAAATGACCTTCACATTAATACTTCCAAATGCTGGGAAAACTTACTTAAAGGCATTGGGAAAACTAGGATATAAAGAACCAAAATGTCCAGGAAGTATTTTTATTGATGAATCCTGAGTTGAGATTGGCCTTCACACACCAATCAACCTTTTTTTAAAAAAAAAATAGGGATAGCAGCTGCAGAGATCCAGCTGTTGTTATTCATCAGGCAGGTGTTCTTGCTTTTATTATCTGCTTGATGTTTGCTCCTTTGTTCACATCTCCATTGTGTTTTTGGGTTACCAAATGGTACTTTTAAAGATCTCTTGTTAATAATATATGGCTGATGATGGGGTTGTGTTGTAGTTCCCATCTGCCTCAGAGCCAAGAGGGATATATGTTGATGACCTGGCTGTGTTTTGAGAACACAGAATAGTTATTCTGATGACAGCACAATACTATCTAAGAGCAGTTAGCTGTCAGTGTGATGATATTCTCCAGACAATTGACTTGTGCATCCCACAGTGCAGAGACATCAAAAGAAATTGTGCAGTGGTGAAAACACAGCTGTCTGAAGTGACCCCTACACTGTCATGTTCCAGTCTTCTAATGCATCAAATAATGACCCCAAGGTGGAAAGAGCATCTCCGATGCAGGTCAAGCAATCTGGTTCAGGGATTCCCAAAACCCACAGCATGACCAGAGGTACAGTCTGAGGGAGATCATCATGCAAACCATCCAGGATCAGGACTTCAGCTAATTCTGCCCAAATGTGTCACTGAAGGTTAGGATTGCCAGTCCCCCAGTGGGAATGGGGGATTTTCTGCCCCCCAGCTCCCATTTCCCACCACCACCCTGAGTGGCAGGAAGAGAAAAATTAAATTAAAAAATGACCATCAGGCCTATGGCGTGATGTCACTTCCAGGTTTTCTCCAGAAGTGATGTCACATCTCTCTAGGAATTGCCATAACATTTTCAGCAATTTCTAGAGAGGTCTGATGTTAATTCTGGGTTTTCCATGAAAGTGTTTCAGCAATTCCTATAGAGACATGACATCACTTCTGGGGAAAACCTGGAAGTGACATCACAGTATCATTGATGGACCCCTCCACCCAATCTCCCACTGGTTGCTAGGCTGGACCTAGCAACCCTACTGAAGGTTCAGACTGTTTGTGTGAGTAATCAGAGCCTGTATCTCCAGTATCTCAGCATGGTCTGTTGGCTGAGATAAAAGCTCTTCCTAATCCAACATTCTGGTTGCAGTTGCATCCAGAAAATTCACAAACAGAGCATGTGATTCTCTCCAGCACTGTTTGTTTCTCAGTAACTGATATCCAGAGATATACTGCCTCTGAACACCAATTGTCCAAGGCTCTCACTTCCTTGTTCATAGAGATGCTTGTTGGAAGTACAACTGGAGGCTATCCAGAAATGCCAGTATGCAACTCTGTGCCAGCGCTTTGGCACCTGTAAATCCTTACCAGTTTCCAGATAAGGGCTGTGCCCTACACATGATTTTCTTTTTAGAAATTCACACAACTGAGCTTGGAGCACTATGGAGATGACAGCAACTCTGAGAGCTCTCTTCCCTTGTTACCTGAAACCTGAACCAATCACTTGCTGTTTTATTGCTGGATAATTCCAAATCCTAATCACTTTGCCATAAGGCCTCACATAGCACTCAACCAACATTCAATGACACACTTAGTAATTTTAGTGGAATGGCCAATTTTAGATCTGGGTCGCCAGTTCTTCCTTGGGAAATACCTGGAGATTTGGGTGGAGGTAGAGCCTGGGGAGGGGAGGGACCTCAGCAAGGTACAATGTCATACAGTCCATTCTCCAAAGCATCCATTGTATCCAGGATAACTGCTCTCTATGGTCTGGAGATCAGTCATAATAGTGGGACATTTCCAGGCTCTACCTGGAGGTTGGCAACCCTAGGCAAGAACATAAAATGCTGTCATTCAGTAATATGCTGAGAATATAATTTTATGCATTTTATTCAACAAAAATGGTACAAAGCAAAGCAAAGACAGGGCCTAACAGAGTCCTCCATAGCTGTTTGCCTTGATCCAGATTATCCAGAGTCATGAGTAAAATTGGTCTGCAGCTGTTTCAGATTCCAGTATCCCATAATTATATCAAAGCATCGAACTGATTTGTGCATATTACAACCTCCACACGACAACCCAGAAGATGCAGCTTTGCAAACTGGTCTCTGTTAATGTACGTTATAAAAGAAATTTAGGAAGATCTTCCAGATTCCCCAAAGAACTAATCCAAGGCACTTGTGAAGGAATGTGGTAGATTTTACTTACACAAAACACAATTTGGGCCTAGAGACCCCAACTGCTGCAACCTACACAGCCATCTTTTATTTTATTTATTTATTTATCAAATTTATACCTCACCCTCCCCCCCCGAAGCAGGCTCAGGGCAGTTTACAAAGAATTAAAACACATAAATAGCTGTTAAAGCAATCATAGAGCCTTCTAAAAACAACTCAGATGGTGTAAAGTGCTAGTACACTAGTACAAGGAAAACAATTTTTTCTTCCTCCCAGACACCTCCAGAAGGCAGGTGGTTTCTCTTTCAAATATTAACTGTATTTTAACTCTATCAACCTTTCTAATTCTTTACTACAATTTCATACATCCCAAGAGTCAGTGTGGTATAGCAGAGTGCCAGACTAGTATCTGCCCCAGTTATTCTATTGACAAAGATCCCATACACTGCTGAAAGAAGGGCCATTGTTGGCATGACTGAAAGTTCGCTGTTTGCATGACTATCCCATCCCATATCATGTCCCATTAGGTGGCTTTCCCCCCTAGCTCCCACTTGGTGCTAAAAGTTCAAAATGAGGAGTATCACCTTTGCATCTAGCCTTCATAAGAACGTAAGAACATAAGAGAAGCCAATGTTGAATCAGGCCAATGGCCCATTTAGTCCAACAGTCTGTTACACAGTGGCCAAAAATACCAGGTGCCATCAGGAGGTCCAGCAGTAGGGCCAGGACACTACAAGCCCTCCCACTGCTGCCCCCCAACACCAAGAATAGAGTGCATCACCTGCCCCAGACTGAGAGTTCCTATCTATACCTTGTGACTAATAGCCACTGATGGACTTCTGCTCCATATGTTTATCTGATTCCCTCTTGAAACTGTCCATGCTTGTAGCTGCCACCACCTCCTGTGGCAGTGAATTCCATGTGTTAATCAGTCTTTGGGTGAAGAAGTACTTCCTTTTATCTGCTCTAACCCGACTGCTCAGCAATTTCATGGGGTGCCCACAAGTTCTTGTACTGTGAGAAAGGGAGAAAAGTACTTCTTTCTCAACCTGCTCTATCCCATGCATAATCTTCGATGACCTCACCAGAACTGTGCAGTTCTTTATGTTGTCTAATATATATTCCTTTTGGATTCCCAGCATCCCCCCCCCCAATTCTCAGTTTTGGCAACTTTTTTTGCTTCCTGCCTTTTGGGCGGCTAATCCCCCAAGCCCACTGATGTGGAACTTGTCATTTGGCACCCTTGAAATCTCTTTGTCAGAAAACAATGCACAGAAGATTCCTTCTTGTCTGCAGCAGCGGCATCCTCTTCAGAGAGTCTCAGATGATCACTGAAGCATAGCTATGTTGGTTTGAAAGCTTGCAGGTTGGCTTTAATTAGAACTCCCCCCCCCAAGCTATTTTGTTATTCCTCCCAAGACCACACACACACACACATACCCTTCTAGCATTGTAAACACAAGTGCTTGTACAATATAGTGCAGCGCACCAGAACGTTTCTCATCCATATTTAAAAATTAGCAGCATCGTTCATTTCTAGACCTATCATCAAGGGATGCCACCTTTCCCCCCCTCCTAGTTCTGCTCCTATGACTTTAATAGAAATCTGATGTGCGGAAGCATAACCAAGGAAGCTTTTTCTAGCTTGTAGCTAATGATGTGGGGAAATTTCACCTACTTAATTTCTGTATGCTAGAGGTGCAGACACAAGGAGAGAAGGAAAAGGGGGGGAAAGTGGACAGGCTATTGTCAACTGATTAAAGCACATTTAGCAGGTTAGTCACAGGTCTTTAAAGAGAGTCATGAATCACTCAATGCAAATGCAGGCATGCATCATGTAAATCTTATAATAAGAGCCTGCAGGGCTGTCCCATTCATTAGGCACAACTAGACAATTGCCTAGGGTGCCAGAGGTGGCAGAGCACCCAAACTAGCTCTTTTGCTGTCTCTCACCTGCCGACTATGTTGAGGTCTAGAGCAGTAAGTAGCAGGCCCAGTGGGTGACCTGGCCCCAGTGGGTGACCCCTAGCAAGATCCTGGGGGCATGGAGGAACCCTCTTCCTCTTTTCCTCATCCTTCATCAAGCGTGGGGTTGTGGGTGGGCCAGAGGAGGTCTTTTTCCAGGGTCAGCCTCCCAATCTGTCCCTGTTGGGTATGACACCATTACAAGCTCCAGCCCTGGTAAGGGCAGCATGACTGTGGGTAGTTTCCCCATGGTGCTGGGGGAGGAGGGTGGGCAGTGACTTCCCTGCCATGTGGGGTGTGTTGTGAAGTCATTTGCTGAGGGCACCAAGAATGCTTGAGTTGGCCCTGACAGCCTGTAATGAACCAGACTCCTACTGGCTATAGCAGCTAAGTTGCAGCCAGCATAACATTCTGATTTCCATTTTAAGAAGCCCCAAAGTCCATTTTCCAATACAGCTTGTCTGTTTTATGTATGTCATCTGTAAGTGTCACAGACATCAAAGGACATTTGGCACCTTGGTTTTCTCAGCAAGCGTTCATTTACCCTGCTCTCTGGGTTTGTTGACTACTAACTCAAATGAAGACTGTTCCAGGTGGTCAGCTGTGTCGGTCTGAAGCAGCAGAACAAATTTAGAGTCCAGTGGCACCTTTAAGACCAACAAATAAACCTTTGTTGGTCTGAAAGCTGCCACTGGACTCCAAATTTGTTCACCTGAAGACTATTAGCCCAAGTTTCCCTGACTGGCTTATCATATACTTTGCTCTTTTGCTACTGTTTGGTCTATGTGTTATCGGGGGCTTAGCACCCTTTATTTATGCTGACAGGCTTAGATTTGAAAATAAATAAATAAATGGGCTCTCATTCATTCTATCATTTTTATTGTTTTTGCTGTGATCTTTTTTCAATCAACCAGCAAAGACATATACAAATGTATTATAATGTTGCTGATGTGAGCAAGATATTTTACCTTTATATGCAGGGACAAATTGGGGGAAGCACCAGAAAAAGAGCCCTGCCCCCAGCTTGCCCTGTCCCTCCAAGGAGGGAGGGAGGGAGGGAGGAGAGAGAGAGAGAGAGAGAGAGAGAGAGAGAGAGAGAGAGAGAGAGAGAGAGAGAGAGAGAGAGAGAGAGACTGACTAGTCAGCTTTGAATAGGAGGTCCCAGCCAAGCTGCACAGCTGGGCAGGGTGAGGCAAGGCAGGCACGTCCTTTGCCAGGTAGGGTAAGACTGAGCCAGGCCTCTCCCTGGACAGGCACAATGAGATTGGAGGGTGTCTTCCTTGTTGTGCTCAAGCCAAGTGGGAACATCCCCTGTAGCACTGAGTCCAGGCTAGGCCAGGTGGGCACATCCCATCACTCACTGTGATGCAACTAGGCTAGAAGGGCACTTAAAAGCCATGCAAGGTGTGCACATCCCATTTCTTGCTGCAGTGAGGCTGTGCCGGAAAGATGTGTCCCGTCCCTTGTCATGGGCAGATCATGCTGGATGGGTGCATACCTCACAATGGTGAGCCCTCCTTCACCACACAAGAGGCTGATGCCCACCCTCTGTTAGTGCTGGGGAGGTCCCACAGGGAATGGCCCTTGGTTCCCTAGGAGTTCAGCCCACCAAGATTTTTCTAGGTGGTCTTAATGGTCAATCTACCCCTGTTTATATGACAAACCAAGCAGCTGCTAGAGGCCTACAACTGGAGCAGTAGCAGCTGATAATGATAGTTTTTATGCTTTCTGAATTTTATTTGGAAACTGAGGATGCAAACAAAGGGTAAAGCTCCTGCTTGATAGCCAGGTCTGCCATAATATGAGATATTAAAACCAGGTTGTCATTTACATTTTCTGGAACAAAAGGAACCATTTATTGTCAGAAACTTGTCTTTAACGTTTGCTTTGCTTTTCCTGCTGTGCAAACACAGCAGAACCAAGAGTATCAAAACATAAGCAAATGAACTTTCAGACCAAACATTTACTTGTCCCGAGCAGTAAAACCAAATCTCACCAATTTATTAATGTTAGGTGATTAAGTCTGTTACCCTAGTAATTTTGCCTATTGCTACACCATGTTGATGAAGTCTGCTTCTCTTTGCTGCTGTCTGAATAACTTTTTCATCATCAGGCTTACTTTTTACACATTTGTCTCTTTTGAAAGTTCACTAATAAGCATGGGGTGTATATTGGAACTCAATGTCCAACAGCCCTTCTTTCCTAATCAGTCTCCTTCCAGGATTACAGGAGATCCACTATCATCATTACATGAGGCATCTGAAATAATCTTCAAGGCTCCACTAAGTACACTCATCCCTAACAGGAAATTAGAGATCTAATTCAGCACAAACAACCAATTAGTATTTGTGGAACAGCTTGAAAAGTAGCTGAATTGTACCCAGTAATCGTGCTGGTGAAAATACTTGCTTGTAACCTGTATTCTTTCTACTTTTTATCATCTTTTTGCCCCTAACAATTAGATTTGCCACCAATTTTTCAGTAAGGTGAAACTTTAGAAGGTCTTCCTAGGAGGAACATTTGTTTAAAAAGGACTGCACCGAACACTCTCCAATTTCCATTTGGTGGTTCAAAATAGTGACTTGGGGCAGTGGTGCCACAAATATTTCCTAAACCACATTTAGATTGTGCAGATGTTCTATTTGTTTTGATCTTGGTTGTTTTCATTGTCTTTCCTAGTTGTTCTGTTCGATTCCCTCATTCCAGTAACTAAACTCTCTCCCCCCCCAGTCATGGGAGATTCTGGGCAATCAGGTGTCACATAGTCAATAGGCTGATGTCATGACCTGCCATAATAAATTGCATTTGATAACATGGTGAGAGCCAGTGTGGTGTAGTGGTTAAGAGTGGTGGACTGTAAGCTGGAGAACTGGGTTTGATTCCCCACTCCTCCACATGAAGCTAGATGGGTGACCTTGGGTCAGTCACAGTTCTCTCAGAACTCTGTCAGCCCCACCTACCTCACAAGGTGGCAGTTGTGGGAAAGGGAAGGGAATGTGATTGTAAACCACTTTTAGACTCCTTAAGGTAGAGAAACGTGGGATATAAAAATCTCCTCCATCTCCTCCTCCTTCGTCTGCCAAATAAACAGTAAGGTCAGTGTTTCCTGAATTAGCCACAAGGGTGATCCCATTAACTGGGGACTGTGTAATGTTAGCATGATTCTACTGCATTGTATAGACAATCAAGACCTGAGAAACTGTAAGATAAGTCAGTGTAAAATAACAGATCATCTTTTTAAAAAGGCTGGAAAATCATTGAAAAGGTCAGGACATTTTCCAACAGCACTGTAAATGCTTCCATAACTAGAGATGTCAAGAATAGTGTGGGCAGCTAAGAATACAGGTAGGGTTAATTTGCTGAGCACTGTGAATGAAGGACCATTTCTAAAGCAGTCCATTATTTGCATGAGCACCAGGTTGGTTTCGGGAGATGTCCCTGGTGCTGAACTGCATCATTGTACCCTTAGTTGCTTGATTTTTATGCTTGATGCCTCTCAACATAGTAAATGTGCAGGCTAAGAGAAACAAGACCAGAGGTAACATTGGCCAAGTCCGCAATCAGTGTGCTGTTGCGCAAATGGTGATATCCAGGTCTTACTTTAGTTGCTACCTGTATTTAAATACGGTGAAGAGTTTGATGATACAGATTTCCCATTTAATAAAATATTGTTGAAGCCTTCTATTGTCATCTTATGTCTTCATGGGGTGTGGGGGGGCGGTGGCCTGGTACACTGGCAATGGACAAGGCTCTGTATGCCTTGTGACATTTTCACATGAGCTGTACGCATTCAACAAGGCCACTCCATAGCCACAAAAAAGTGGTGTTCGTTAAAATAAATGTATCTCATGTGTTCTCAGTTAAACATTTTCAGAATAACTTACACAAACTGCTAAAACAATCCATGATTACTAAAATTGCCACATGGTGATGCTCCCTCTTCAGGATAGACAGAGTGTGATCTAGCTTCTCCCATTCTAATCTCCTTCCACAAACTTCCCTCCTTTTCTGCTCCTTAGCATCACCCCTCCTGACCTGGTTCTTGTTGGAATAGGCAATGTATGGCGTGCAAAAAGAAGAGAAAAGATTCTTCATTGGAGCAGCATAAGGAGAGCTAGTAAGATAGCATAAGGAGAGCTAGAATGTGGAAGTCTCTTCCCCCCACGTTAAGAGTATTTTATAAGGTATTCCACTGTTAGTATTGGACACCAGATAGACTAGCAAAGTGTAATCCCTCTCTGTCTAGAAATTGTTAGAAATGTAAAAGTAATGTGGGAACTTTTTTCCACATGTGGTGGCGCTGTGGGAAAGTTGATAAATGCTGGAGGATGATACAGAAATTAATATCTGAAATCTTGATTATTGATGTGTTTTTGTCCCCTGAAATGGCACTGCTAAATATTATCCCAGATTGTTTTAAGCAGCATGATAAGTATATGATGACTGCTAGAATCTTATTAGCAAAATATCGGAAGCAAGAGGAACTTCCCAATAGAGATGAGGTAATTTATAAGGTTCTAGAGATAGCAGAAATGGATAAATTAGGTCTAATGCTTCAAGGAAAGGATGTTGAAATTTTTTATACAAGATGGGCCTGTGTATATGAATGGATTAATAGGACTTGGAAAATTTAGACTCAAAGTTATAGAATGAGCTATTTTTATTGGTGGATGTAAACTATGTGAAATTACTTATAAAGCTATCTGTTAAAAAAGAGAGAGAGAGAGTCCTTTCCTTGTGTGTCTCCAGAATGCTGCTCTTGGGCTACATCCTGCTTCTTCTCAAAAGTGCCACAGCAAACTCTTTCACTGGCCAGTCATGTAGCAAGTATGCTATCTCTGTCTCTCTCCTTTCCTATCCAGTCTGTTTCCTTTAATCTTTAATCCATTTGGGTTCAATATGAGTAGCCAGTGCGATGCAGTAACAAAAAAGTCTAATGCAATCTTGGGGTGTATCAACAGAGGCATAACATCCAAATCACAGGATGTCATAGACCTGCTGTACACTGCATTGGTCAGGCTGCACCTGGAGTATCATGTGTTGTTCTGGAGGCCTCATTTCAAAAAGGATGCAGACAGAATGGAGCAGGTGCAGACAAGAGTGACAAGGGTGATCGGGGGCCTGGAGACCAAGCCCTATGGCTGAGGGATTTGGGAATATTCAGTCTGGAGAAGAGGAGGTTGGGGGGGCCATCACTGTTGTCTTAAAGTATTTGAAGGGCATCACTTAGAGGAGAGAAGGGAGCTGTTCCTTTCAATGTCCTCTTGAGGAAATACACACACACCATTTCCTCTTCTTGGGTGTTTTTTTTTTTTTTTTGGAGGGGACCAGTCTTGGGTTAGACCCACTTTTCATTTAAATCTTTTTGCAATTGAACATTATTACTGTGCTGCCATAAGTAAATTGCTGCCTTGTTTTACTGCTGAACTACTCAGAACTGCCACATCTAGAATTATCCCTGTAACTGACTGCTTAAAGCTGCTCGTAACTTGGAGACTGCCTCTTTACAACTCTATATACTCAGGACAAAGTTGCCATCTGGTTAAGTATCTGCCACCCTCTCTTTCCTTTCCAAAAGGATATTAAGCTTAGCCGTATTTGGGTATACACTTGGAGCCAGGGTCTGGGATTTGCATGTGTTAGGAATCTTACACATACATGCCCTGACACAAGTCCCCCTTCCATAACAAAATAGCTAGCAGGTAAAGCTGTAAATCTTTCCAAACCAGTAAAAGATAGCCACCAGCAGATAAAAATGCATACACAAATGTATATAAAGCAATCAAGTGGACTCTTTTCGTGCGAGGTTTTTTTGCAGAACAGAAGAAGACGGTCTGGGGAACTGACAGGCCTTAGGACTTCTTGGATACCTGAAGGTGAAAAAACACACATCAGATACACATCAAAGTGGAAAATTTGTCCTTCCTTATTTGCAAAATCTTCAAAGCTGAACTTCCTTCCAAGCCACGAGTGGCAGAGTGTAGCTTGGCCTAACAAGGCAAAAGGGACAGAAATATGTTACCCTGATACAACTCATTTCCTTCTCAGGAAATTTGCATTTGCTGTTTGTTAATCCAAAAGTGGAATCACCTCTTGAACAGCTGACCTCAGCACAGATGCATTTCAAAAATAAAATCCTACCCAATGGAATGGTGTGAGGATTTCTTAACCAGTTTAGCTGCAGCTGGCAGGATTTTAAGTACACAGTCTATGGCCATTATTGCTCTTGTCTTCTCAGGCTTGACCTGGTAGTTCAGGGAAAGGCTACTGACTCTGAAAGGATTCACCTTTGGAAATGCTGTAGCTCAGTGACAGAACACGTGGTCTGCATATAAAAGGACCCAGTTTAGGGAGATCAGGTCTCCTGGTTTGGCAGGAGAGATACCCCCGCTCATTCCAGTTGCCATTACTCAGCTGGGCAGTCGGGGAAATATGCCCAGGGAAAATTGGGGGTGATAAGCATCATGCTAATACCATGACATCACTTTCCAATAAACCTGGAAGTGACATAATTACATTTGGGAACACTCCACCTTTCACCCCAAACTCTTGTTAAATCAGAGAGTTTGGGGTGAACACTACAGTGTCTCCCTGGTGCAATGATGTTACTTCCAGATCACTTGGAAGTGATGCCATGGTTTCAGTGGAATGCTGTCCCCCTGATCTTCCACTTCCAGTTGGAGCTTTAGTCCATAGTATTCCCCTTGAAAGCTTTTCATGTAACAGATATTGAGAAAGATTTTTGTCTGCGGAATGCAGCTACTATTTAAGTAGACAGTACTGAGCTAGCTAGATCAATGATCTGATGCAGTGTAACACAGCTTTCTATGTTAACCTGTTTTGGGCAGCCCATTTTTGAATGGAGAACAAGTTTCCTTCTGGGCCAGGGACTAGGATTCTTAATAATCATGGAGCCTGGCCAACACTGGGGTTTGGGAGGGGGGCTTAATGAGAGTGCCACTTCTCTGGAAAAGATATTTTTTTCCCCATGGGGTCTGTTGGGGGAGGGGGCAGCTACCAGGTGATGGAGCGTCTGTGAGGAAGACATGAGGAGACAGCTGCTGAATGGCGGTAGGTCTGTAGGGAAAGGGGAGGTGTGGGACCTGTTGTCACACAGTGGGCAATATTAGATCTTTGAAGAAGAGGGAGTGTGTGATGAACAGGGCCAGCTCCCTTGAAAGCATCAAGGGTTTGGCTCTCTGCTCACAACTAGCAGGTAGGGCTTGAGCCAAGCTGGTGGTAATCCCTAATATAGATCAGACATTTTTTAGAAATCCCTGGTTTAACCCATACACTTAGTGTATTATGTCCCCATTTGTGGGTATGGTTAGTGTGAGGATATGGCTAGGACACACCACTTCCAATGCACGATTATTACAAAGAGCATCCAAGGACAAAGTCAGTAAACAAGTATCCTAGGCGAGCACATCCAGCATCTTCCAGGTTATGGAGTTCACTGAGGCTGCTGTGCTTATGAGTCCAAATCCTGGAGCAGATTGGGTACCAGATTGTCATGAGCTGTGAAACACGATCCAGATTAGTTTGGAAAGGTGTGCCCCAGATCATGGTAAAGAGCCAGAGTGTCCCACACCACCACACTGTTGAATTAATAGAGTAGCTTTAAAACAGATCATCTGAATAATATATATTATCATTCATATTTGTGGTTTCGAGGTATTTTTGCAAGGGTGAAATAAAGTGAGAAAGGACAGAAGAAATGGAAAAGGAACACTGAGATATTAATCAAGTTGATTACAAACTGTAATTCTAAGAAATTGTATCCGGATTGTAACTTATTGTTTGTCCTTTGTTGAGACACTAAAGTAAGTTATTCCTTGTGCTCTGCCTATGAAACAGAAACATTTTTAAAAATCAACCTAGAGCCAGGAGGAAGAAAAAATGTTTGTAGCAAAGTTGTAATGGAATAGAAGCTTTAGCCACTAGCAGAAATGCATATGCACATATTGTAATTAATGGCCACAAGAGCTGCATAGTTTCATAGTGGCATAATGAGATATCAAGATGTTTGCAGGTGAGTTTTAAAAGGGGGTAGCCTGATTCTGAATAACATGGGTCTTGGAAACTGGATGGAAAGATCTACTACCATTTTGCCTTTGTTTAAATGGGAAGAGCCTAAGGGTCAATGCAGCAAGATGCTGGGGGGTCCACAAATGGCTGTCCCAAGCATTTTTTAATTGGTAACTTGATGCCATGGGGGGGAGGGGGAATTCAGCCCATGGCTGCATCGCATAGGACAGAGGGTTTAATCTTTTCTTTCCATGCTATTATCCTGATTCCCAAGGCGCTATTTGTCCCCTGAAGGGTGGAGGTCACTGTTTCTAGAGAGCCAGTTTGGTGTAGTGGTTAAGTGTGCGGACTCTAATCTGGGAAAACTGGGTTTGATTCCTCACTCCTCCACTTGCACCTGCTGATGTGACCTTGGGTCAGTCTCAAGCTCTGGCACAGCCGTTCCTCAAAGAGCAGTTTGTGTTAGAGTTCTCTCAGTCCCACCTACCTCACAGGGTGTCTGTTGTAGGGAGGGTAAGGAAAAGGAGTTTGCAAGCCGCTCTGAGACTCCAAGTGAAGGGCGGGGTATAAATCCAATCTCCTGCTCCTGCTCCTGCTCCTCCTCCTCCTTCTTTTCTGCTTGTAGGCTGTTTCCCTCAGAGAAGTAAAGAGGATCTCTGGGGAGTATTGGAAATAGGAAAAATGGTGGCAGAAAAAGATTATACCTCCCCTATCCATATAGCAGTTGAAAGCAGCAGGAAAAGAGAAAGACACAATCTGAGATGGCTTGACTCAGTAAAGAAAGCCATGACCCTCAGTTTGCAAGACCTGAGCAAGGGTTTTAATCAGGGCTCTTTTTGTATCAGGAATTCCTTTGCATATTAGGCGACACACCCTTAATGTAGCCAGTCCTCCAAGAGCTTACAGTAGCCCCTGTAAGAAGAGCTCTGTAAGCTCTTGGAGGATTGGCTACATTAGGGGTGTGTTGCCTAATATATAAAGGAGTTCCTGCTACAAAAAGAGCCCTGGTTTTAATGATAGGACATTTTGGAAGTCATTAATTCATAGGGTTGCCATGAGTCAGAAGTGACTTGCTGACCCTTAACATGCACGTGCTCATGGCAGGGCCTTTATCCAAATCCTCACCCCATGAATTCTGTTTACCAATAATAAAAAAATGATTTGAACATAAGAGAAGTCAATGTTGGATCAGGCCAGTGGCCCATCTTGTCCAACACTTTGCTACACAGTGGCCAAAAATACCAGGTGCCATCAGGAGGTCCAGCAGTGGGGCCAGGGCACCAGAAGCCCTCCCACTGCTGCCCCCTCCAAGCACCAAGAATATAGTGCATCAGTTGCCCCAGCCCAAGAGTTCCTATCTATACCTTGTGGCTAATAGCCACTGATAAACGTCTTCTCCATATGCTTATCATATATAATAGCAGAACTTCCAGCTTCACATCTTCCTTGGTTCTTAGATAAATCCTCCACAGATAACATTATGTGCATGTGCATAAGGGGTGGGGTAGGCAATAAGTATGCTGGCTCTGCTTAAGCATGATCACCAGTGCATGAGTCTATTCCTGTAGGAAGTCCCCATTTGAAAAGGCAGCATTTCTGATCACAGAGAGGGAACTTATGCATGCTAGGGATACAACGATCCTTACAGTGAACAGGTCTGGCATACCTGAACATAGCAGATTCAACAGCTGTGATCATTCCTTTATCAGCACTGGCCAGTGTTTGCTCATGGTTTATTTAAACAATTGGTTGCTGAATGACAAGCAGTAATGGCAGGTCTTGGGGTGGGGGTGGGACTAAAATGGTGTGACCAAGCGCATGTGTAATACTGCTGATAATATTGTACTACATCCTCTTAATATGTGAAAACCCACCTGACAAACATGCTCACGTTTGCTTGTAAGTGACCCATTTTTAAATAAACTTCCTGATTGTAGCTGGTGAGCAGAATGTGAGCTGAACTGTTGGGTACTTAAGCATCCCTGAACAAGATAGTCTTCATACTCATTTGCTGATGAATATGTGTAGGTAGTAGGGATGCCAGCTCTGGGCTTGAAATATCTGGAGATTTGGGAGTGGAGCCTGGAGAGGGTGGGTTTTGGTGAGGAGAGGTACTTCAGCATGGTATGATGCCTTACAGCCCACCTTCCAAAGTAGCCATTTTCTCCAGGGGAACTGATGTCTGTTGTCTGGAGATCAGTTGTAAAAATAGGAGGTCTCCAGGCCTCACCTGGAGGTTAACAGCCCTAGTTGGTAGATGTGGGACCACTGCATTCATGCCCACTGCCACTTTATGCAAATCAATTTCAATATATATATATATAATGTGATCTGTAAAGGGCTATATACTTCCTGCTTTCTAATCTAACATTGGTGGGGCTTTTCCCATTATAGGCCTGAGATGTAATAAAATGTGCAATGTCATTCAAGAAAGATCTGTTTAGCTATGTCAAAACCTCTCTGTTTAGAGGCAGTATACCTTTGAAACTAGATAATGGAGACAAACAGTGAGAGAGGACTCTTCATTAATAATCTCATTTTGGACTTCTCGTTAGCATCTATCTGCTCACTGTTAGAAATATGCAGTGACACTGCAACCCTGTGAAAAAGTAGCCTCAAAATCAAACACACAAAGGGCCTGTTTTCTTTCAAGGCAAGAGCTGCAACCTCTGAAATTGCTTATTGGTTTGCAGTCTAAAATGTGCAGTGTTTTCAGTGTGCATGCATCTACCCAATTGGCAGCATTTACTATAAGGAAGACAGCTGTTGTTGCTGCTTTATCTAAAAGTGCTGGATTGTTATGGTTAATGGAAAGTTTACTTTTCTCTGTCTTCTAGTTGGGATATTGAACACATATGATGGTGCCTTATACTGAATCAGACCGTCGATCCATCAAAGTTGGTAAAGACTGGCAGTGGCTCTCCAGGGTCTCAGACAGCGGTCTTTCACATAATCTATTGCCTGATCCTTTTAACTGGAGAAGTCAGAGATGGAACCTGGGGCCTTCTGCACACAAAACATATGGCTTTTCCACTGAGCTACAGCTCCTCACTCTAATAATAACTGAGTACCATCAAGTCACAACTAACTTATGGTGACCCCTCATGGGATTTTCAAGGGAAGAGATAAGCAGAGGTGGTTTGCCATTGTCTTGCCCTACACAGCAACCCTGGTCTTCCTTGGTGGTCTTCCATCCAAGAACTAGCCATGGCCAACCTTGCTTAGCTTCCAAACTCTAACAAGCTTGGACTAGTCTGGGCTATTCAGGCTGCTTCAAATATCATCCTTATTCTATTTCCCAGACTTTTTTTTTTTGGTGCGGATACCTATTCCCACCAACAGGGGCCTCACTCTCCCCCAACAGCTTTTCCTACATAGTCAATAGACTTCCTGGGTTTGTAGAAAAATCCAAAAAGTGAGAAAATCCCTTCAGGGATGGTTGAATTACCCCCTAAACCTTTTGAAATGGCCTCTGCAGGGACCTAACTCCAGGCATCAACGGTGAGAGAGTAGAACATTGGGGGGTGGGAAGGCTTCTGACTGGCTCTGTCAGTAAAGGGTGGGGGAAGGGCCCTTTCTTTCCAGGCCTCTTTCGGCTTTGGAGGGGGGAGGAGGGAGGGAGCCTTGGGGCCAGGCTGGGGGGATTCCTAGAGGTTTTGTGGTGGAGTGCAAGGAGGGCAGGATTTGGGGAAGGGAGAGGCCTCAGCTGGGTATCATGTCACAGAATCCACCCTCCAAAGAAGCCATTTTATCCAGGGAGACAGATCTCTGTTCACAGATCTCTGAGGAGGACAGGGACCTCAGTGGGGTACAATGCCCTAGAGTCCACTCTCCAAAGCATCCATTTTCTCCAGGGGAAGTTATCTCAGTAGTCTGGAGCTGAGCAGTAATTCCAGGGGATCCCCAGATCCCACCTGGAGGCTGGCATCCCTAGGCAGCACCCTCTGGGTGACTTAATACCACCTAATTTGCATGACTCAACTTGGCCTGGCTGCTTGCTGCTGTTCAGCAGCCACCCTATGAAAGCCAGCAGTGGTGCAGCAGTTAGAGCTTCAGAGTAGGGTCTGCAAGACCCAGGTTCAGATCCCCATATTGCGGTGGAAGCTGACTGGGTGATTTTGGACCAGTCACATACTTTCAGCCTAACCAACCTCACAGGGTTGTTGTGCAGATAAAAAGGAGGTGAGAATAATGTAAGCTGCTTTGGTCCCACCTGTGGAGAAAGACTATAATTTTTCTTGGTAGAAGCTGTGGGGGAGGGGGGTGGAGACAAAAAGCTGAAGACAGATAAAGGCGGATAAAGGTTAAGTTGGGTGTTGGGTGGGAAGGAAATAGGGTTGCCAATGCTGGATGGGAACCCCCTGGACATTTAAGGGGTGGATCCTGGGGATGGTGGGATTTGAGGAGGGGAGGAACTTCAGACTGGTATAATGCCATAGACTCCACCCTCCAAACCAGCCGTTTCCTCCATGAGAACTACCATTGCGAGCCTCTGGGTGAGGGCTGGAGATCACCCAGAATTACAACTGTTGTCCGGGTGACAGAGATCAGTTCCCCTGGATAAAATGGCTGCTTTGGAGGGTTGAGTCTATGGCTCCACCCCCAGAAGGGAGCAAGAGTAGGGTAGAGGGGAGGAAGCAAAGGTATGAGGAATGGGATGACCATTCCGCAAGTTTCTTGCGGGTCTCCACTTGTGAAAACTATAATTTCCATCCAGCCCAGTTGGAATTCTTGCTTGTGAGAATCAGTGTGCAGGTAAGATAGGCTTTGGTCAGGTATAACCTCTGTTCAAAGAGTCATTTGCCATGACAAGTTACTTGCTCTTCCTGTCATAGAAATGAAATACGGAGACATAACGGCAAACTTGATGGGCTATTGGTCAAATCTAGTGATGAACAAACCCTCAAGCATATTTCAAATGCTAAACACAAGTACCATTCACATGAGATTGTTAAGAATATTACATTGGCTCATTTTGGCACATGCACATTCTGAAATGCCACTTGGGTACTTAATACCTAAGCAACTGTACAACACTTCCATGATAATGATTACATCACTGATGAAACTAGCCATAGCTCTTATGTGACAGTGCTCTTTAAGAAAACCTCAAGTCAATTTCAGCCGTTAGAAAGGAAAGACAATTTCTTAAGGAGACCAAGGAAGGCGTTAAAGTAACCTTAGCTTCAAAAGTAATTTTGTGTCAAAATACAGAATGTATAACCTGCATGTGCAGACATTCCCTCCCACACCCCAATCCAGTGATAATACTGCCCAGGGCCATTTCAGACTGGGAAAACAGCATGGAGGGAGGGTGAAGTCCCTTTTTACCCCCACACTGCCATCTTGTTCTGAATTGGGCCCTGCAACACCTGGGAAATAAGTTCCCCAGAGCTGCTGTCTGGTTGCGGGGAATGCAAGTCAGGCTGGGGAAACCCAACCTGACTTGTGTACAAACATATTGTGTAGTTTGGAGCTCAGCCTCACATGCCTGGTCTGATGAATGTCGACCACATAGCTTCAACAGCCGTGCATCAGTCTGAAATCACCCTGTTATCAAATACAAACAGAGTAAAAGGTTGCAGGGCAAGGCTACCCTATTTATATCAAACGGTGCATTATGAGTAGCGGCAGTTCTTGTTACAGTTCTGTTATCTGTGAATTTTGTCAACAGCTAGTCATCTAATGCAACAAGGCTGTGTTGCCTTAGAATTAATAACTGTATATCACATCTTTAATAACATTATCCGATCCATGTATCCACTTTTGCTAGCATCAGCTGCTGGGAGAAAAATGCAACTTCAGCTTTGAGGAACTGTACAATTAACGAGATGACTCCTTTGACTTCAGCGCATGAGTAACCTCGGCTTATCAGTTCTGAGTGTCAGTGACAACAAACCAGCTGGGAAACTCTCTTGTATTGCAGTTCAATATGCACCTCATTGCCCATGTCAGGAAATAATCCAATTGTATTATCAATATGAAGCTGATGTCTCTTCCACTGTGCAGAAAACAGCCAGTTTAATGTTTTTTTTTTCTTGTTTAACAATGAAATTTAGATTTTTTAAATGAAATCTCTCTCTCTCTTTCTCTGTGTGTGTGTGTGTGAAGTGCTGTCAAGTCACAGCTGATTTATGGTGACTCCATCAAGGGGCTTGCAAGGCAAATGAAGAGCAGAGGTGGTTTGCCATTGCCTTCTTCTACAGGATCTTCTTTGATAGTCTCCCTTCCAAGGACTGACCCTGCTTCCAAGATCTAACCAATGGGCTATACCATGCTGCCTTCCCTCCTGAAAACCTCCTAGCATCCATTCATTTATTTATCTGAAACATGTTCAGTCCTGTTTTCCCAGTCTTCCAAAGCTTCCAAGGCCATGGAATAAAGTAAAAGGTAAAGGTAAAGGTTCCCTTGCTCGAAAGCCAGTCGAATCCGACTCTAGGGTTGCGGTGCTCATCTCCGTTTCAAAGCTGAAGAGCCAGCGCTGTCCGAAGACGTTTCCGTGGTCATGTGGCCGGCATGACTAAACACCAAGGCGCACGGAACGCTGTTACCTTCCCACCAAAGTGGTACCTATTTATCTACTTGCAATTTCTTGCTTTCGAACTGCTAGGTTGGCAGGAGCTGGAACTAGAGACGGAAGCTCACTCCGTCATGCGGCACTCTCGGGTCTCGAACTGCTGAACTACTGACCTTCCACAGCCTGCAGTTCAGCGTCTTAACCACTTGAGCCACCACAGCTCCTGGAATAAAGTAGAACCAGCTAAAATAACAAGCAACATTATAGCCAAAGTGGCACCAACAAAAACAGCAGTAATTTCAGTGACTGACAAAAAAAATTGCCTTGGGCCCTGATCACACACAGAATTAGCAGCACGAGAGGGACGAATGCCAGGCGGATTTTATGGATGCAATCACACAGGAACATCTGGCAGGCATCCCGCACCCATCGCCAACTCGTCTTACCCCTCCAAAGAAGTGGAGTTTAAAAATACCTGGGAAAGTGCAGTAGCAAACAGGTTTGCAATGGGCCACAGATGGACATCTCCATGTGATCGCACCAGCGCTCTCTCATTGAATCAGTGATTCCTCATCGAAGCACACCGGAAACATGCAGCAAAGAACTGTGTCTGATCGTGCAGTGGCGCGTCAAATTACTATGGGGCAAATAGCCTCGCTCTCCCCCTCCCCCCGTGTTATATGGCACACGCGACCAGGACCTTGAGGAGGTATAATCCAGAGAGCATCTGGTAAATCACAATGTGAGAGAAGACCAAATTTCAAAAACTGGCATGATTTGAATATGTCTGTTTGGATTTTCTTTCTCCCTTGTGATAATCAATTCTGTGACTCTTTATTTTCACACCAGTTTCTCTTTTCTAGCAGGGAAGGAAGTTTGGGAATATCTTTGCCAGCTGAATAACATCTGGGCTGAGATTCTGTTCCTCCTACTGGGAATACTTGGAGGAAGAAGATGGACAAGAACCAGAAAGCTGTTGGTCTGTAGCTCAGTTTAAGACCCTTTTAACAGGCCAGATTCATCCTCCTGGCCAGAGTAGAATAACCCCTGCCAGGCCAGGCCAGAGTAACACCAGGAGTTAATCCAGACTAACCCCTGTCAGACAAACCTCTGCCGGGCCATGCCAGAGTCACCCCAACTGCACAACACAACAACCTGTAACCCTGGGCCAAAGTAACCCCTCGGGTATAAAGTTGCCTATGCCAAACTATCTGAACCTGGGTCTCACAGTCCCCAATATAGAGTGGTAAGTTAAATGTCATTGTAACCAGCATAGTGTCAGCTTCTGAGGGTTTGAGGCCCATAAGAAACTTGTCCTCTGGGTTGTGAAGAACATGGTATGAATCCAGTTGTGCAGCTGGGGTTACTCTGGTGTGGCCCGGCAGAGGTTTGTCTGGCAGGGGTTAGTCTGGATTAACCCCTGGTGTTACTCTGGCCTGGCCCGGCAGGGGTTATTCTGGCTGGGGGTGGGGGTGAATCTGGCCTGTTACAGCCCTGAGTAAACTGGACCAGCAAAAACAGGACTGACTTAGGATGCTGGAGCATACATGGTTTTGTTTGTTTAAATTGTATTTTAGCACACATTTTGTAAGCCTCTTTAAGTTCACAGATCTGGGGAGAAAGTGGAGTAGATGCACTTAAGGAAGCAAATAAATAAGCTTCCCAAAGGCAATTTACTTCCTGTTAAAAACAAAATAATTTTCAATGCTGTTTGTTGCATCCGTTGCATAGAAATAACATGCAAATCCTTTATAAGACACAAATGGATTAAAAACGTTGGTGCTATCAAAGCAGCAAAAGAATCACCAGTAACAGCAACATGAAATGGAATTAAACCAATGATAATGATGAGCTGTACGATCAAAACCAAAATGGTCATGTTGGATTACTTTGAATTACAATCAAACAAAACTAACAACAATTTACCCCCCCCCAAAAAAAAAAACATTAAACCAACCAGTCTACTAGGTCTTCACCTTGCACCTAATCACATAAACAGAAGGTAACAAACAAGTTCCACAGCCAGGGTGTCACCACTGAGAACATCCAGGGTGTTGGCTTGGCTGGGAATCTGAAAACAAAAGATAAAATAAGGAGGAAACTAGGAAGCATGGAGAGAGCCAGTTGGGTTTAATGGTTAGAATGTTTGTCTAGATCTGTAGAGACCTGGATTCATATTCCTACTCAGCCATGAATTGCACTGGATAAATCTAAGACAGTTAATATCTTTCACAGGCTGCCATAGTCAAAGTGATAAACACAGTTGTATGAACATTATCCTATAAGGGATTGTACAATGTAGACATTAGCATTATTGCAGGTTAATTAAACTGGTTATTACACTCCACAGTTCAGGTAGTCCTCCACTACCTTGTCATGTGTGACTAATGCAGTAACGCTAGAAAACTGAATAATCAACAATCTAGCTGGCCCTCATTGTTTTCAGGTTTTAACAGTGAAGGCCACCAGTGAAGAGCTAGCTAGCTAGCTAAGTAACACATTGCCTAAACCATTGTTTTTTTTATGTTCTTTTCTTTCAACTTTGCTTAGGTTTATTGCAGATATATGGAAAACAACATCACAGAGTGAATACAAGTTTGAAGTATGGGTTATGCAGCTGGATGAGTCACACGAACATGAAGTTCTACTAGCTGGTGATTCATTAGAGGAATCCTTTGAGCACCGCTAATAATGTCTCTGCAATATGCTGTTTACAAAAGAAACATCAACAAAGCTTTTGCAGGTCATGCTTGTATGGCATTCACTCAAAAATGCATCAGCTGTTCTTTGTTCATCAGTACAACTGAGATTTGCCAATACAACTTGTACACATCTTGAAGGTCTTGGTGGCCCACATGTTCAGCAAGTGACAATAGACAGGAATGCTATCTGCATCCCTCTCCTTTATTGCTGTAATGGAAGAGTCAACCTCATCATTACATTGCCAAACCATTGTATTCAGTGTGAAATTAAGAGAGGGTTAAGGAGCCACTTAATGAAAAACAATCACGAATACTTGCACAAGTTTTTCAATCAAATTGCAACAGTTCCATGGACCTCATAATACACAGAGGATTCTTTTCTATTGCTCTTCTGATACCATTGCTGTTAGGTACTTGCATTTCTTTCCTAAGTAAAGCAAGGGATCATGTGAGCTCTTTCCTTTCACTTCAGTGAAAGAGCCAGTTTGATGTAGTGGTTAAGTGCATGGACTCTAATCTCGGAGAACCGGGTTTGATCCCCCACTCCTCCACATGCACATGGCTGGATGACCTTGGGCAAACCATAGTTCTGATAAGAGTTGTTCTTGAAAAAGAGCAGTTTCTCTCTCAGCCCCACCTACCTCACAGGGTGTCTGTTGTGGGGCGGGGAAGGGAAGGGAGTTTGTAAGCTGTTCTGAGACACCTTTGGGTAGTGAAGGGAGGGGTATAAATCCAGTCGCTTCTTCTTCTCCTTCTTTCTAGGGGAGATTATTGCTGTAGAAACTAACACTAGAAGACTCCTTTGATGCCAACCAAGTAGGTCCAGTGCTAGGAAAAGAAGAAGAAAAAGCAAAAGACAAAAAATATCTTACTGTGAAGCAGTGTTTTCCTTATTTTACTTTCCCAAGATCCAAGGATTTGGCTTTAGTTCACCTGGGACACATTCATTCTTGATGCAGATGTTCACCACCTCTCTTTCATATGATATGACCTTGGCCCCAGGGTGCAGATCAAAAAACCCACATAGTGGGGCCAAGTGCAGATGGGGGAGATGTTTCTTCAAACCCCAGAGATGATGAAGGTATATTTTAAAGGAGCAGAGAAAACAAACAAAAAGTTTTGAAATGTCAGGCACTCATAAGATTACCTCTGGATATCTTGACAGGTATTTTAGATTGCCTAGGCAATTTTAGATAATATAATAGTTGCTACATTTTTGTTTTGAAAATCAAGTTGAGTTGGGGTGAAGGAGGATTGGGCAGGCAGGAAGTAAAAAAAAAGGAAGATGGGGGATGCAAAACTGGATCAAAAGGGGAGGAGATAGGGCAGGGAGATGTGAGTATGGAAAGAAGAGAAACTGTGGGGCTATTAAGGGTGAAGGAAGAGGAGAAAACAGATAACATAGGGAGGAGGTCCAGCAGAGAGATGATATTTCTCCATCTGAGCCCTTGTGGGTCCTTCCTGCTATAGCCCCTCCTCATACACCACTCAGTAATGTCCCAGCCTCACGTGCTGAATTCTCAGACATGCTAGAACTGGCCTTAACTGTATATAAACTAGTAGCAACTCTTTCTGCAGAAGTGGAGGTGCCTCAAAGGGAAGGCTTTGGGGTATTGCTGGGAGAGGTATCCTCTATATATGGCCTCCCTGTTGCTTCTGTCTAGGAAAAGGACCTCAATTACATTATAAAATCCAGATTTAGATTAGATTATAAAATCCAGATTTATCCCCACACACTGTTTGCAGGATTCCTTAATTTAAAAATGGCATAATCTTTTTTCTCCCTATATTCCATTAGAGCATAAGGTGAAAAAAAAGATAGTTAGATTTAGTTGAGAGCCAGGTTTAGCTCCATGCTGTGAGCACCGGCTTTCCAAATAAAACCACCCACTGTTTTTATTGCTATGTTTCTCCCAGCCCTCTAGCCAATATTACAGTAGGACATGTTTTCTATTTTGAAATATGAAGCAACTTATAGGATAGTTCTTTTCTTGGTGTGTGTGTGTGTATGTGTGTGTGTTTGCAAACATCAGGAGTACCAATGGGTTACACTCGCAACCTGAACATGCTTTCATATTTGTTTAAAGATTTTCTTGTTAGTGCAATATTGATGATTTCTCATAATGTGGAACTGTAATTTAAAATATCAACAGTTAAGCATGTAACACCAATGTGGCTTGTTTCCCCAAAGTGAAGCACCACTTTTTTTTAAAAAAAAGGTTGTGATTAGAAAGAGTAAAATAAAAAGAGAAAAAGGCACAGCCTGATTAAGGAAGTATAAATCTATTGAGTGAAATATACTTCTAGGAAACAAGCAGGGCTATTTTGGGGCAGGAACACACAGGAACGGAGTTCCAGCTGGCTTCTGAGTTGGCCACCCCTAAAGTCTCCCCCCCACCCAGGTTCCCCAGGCACTTTGCAAGCCATGGGATGCCTGGGGAAGCCAAGCCAATCCAGGGAGGGAAGACAGTTTAAACTGCCTCCCTTCCCCAGGTTCCCCATGTGCCCCGCAAGCTGTGGGGCATCTGGGAAAGCCAATTCTGGGAGGGAGCTGCACTGTCAGGGGTGTGGCCTAATATGCTAATGGATTTCTGCTGTGGGTGTGGCCTATTATGCTAATGAGTTTCTGCTGGGCTTTTTCTACAAAAAAAAGCCCTGGAAACAGATAGATGTAATGTGTCACTTACCTGGACATATTAGCTAGCAACTATTCCAGCAAAGGTGGTTTTCATTCCCTACCTTTTTATCAAACCTATTGGATCACAAGTACTTTGGAATCCCTGCCCCCACAAATACATACGCACAAAAATATTATGTATAACCACAGTGTATATTAGGGATGGGCATGAACCAGGAAAATACACTTTGTTTTGGTTCATGGTGTGCCTGGTTCACGAACTACAAACTGTCATGAACTTTTAGGGGCCAAATGGACTGGTTTGGTTTGTGAGATTCATGGTGCAGTAGAACACACACAAACATCTCAGTGAGCTAGAGTCACCAAACTTGCAGGGGATCTCTGGCTGACTCTCTTCTACCTGCCCTCCAAAGTCAGTGAGGATTGGATTTATGGGGTCTGAGTTATGGTCTCCAAAAGAAGGTGCCCCATACTCCATTGTTTCCAATAGACTAAAGTCAAACTAGAGAATTTCTCAGTAGAAACTGAAGGAGGGGCATTTTTGCAAGCCCAGAAGAACCAGTGCAATGTGCCCAATAGGAACAGTGCTGCTGTGGCAGTGCAAACCCAACAGGACTAAGATAAAGCCAGAGAATTTTTGCAGTAGAAACTGAAGATGGTCGGGGAGCATTTTTGCAAGCCCAGCAGAACCAGTGCAGAGGGGTATACTAAAAGGAATGACTGGGTTGCCCACCGGAAACAAAGGGGCTTGAAGGCCCATTAGAGATAATGGGAGCCAGGAATGCCAATTGGCTTGCATGGACTCCATTGAAATACATTAGAGCACAAAACAGTTGCAATACAAATGTGGAGTTGATTGTCAATTAGTGTCTCTGGGGCCAGATAAACTGCTCTGGGTCTGGAATAACAGGTAGAAAGAGGGCCCCTATAAATATAATTAGTGTCCAGCAGAACCCAGCGCCATTGTGGTAATGTCAGGACTGATGTGAAACACAGAATCACACACCAAGTGGTGTGTGTGTGCAAGCCCAGCAGAACCCAGTGCCACTGTGGCCCTGCAAGCAAAAGGAGGACTAATGTCAAACCAGAGAACCTCTTCAGTTAAATGTGTGGAATGCCCAGCAGGACCCAACACCACTGTGGCTTTGCAAGCTTAAAAGGACTGCCCTCAAAGCACACAATCACAACAAATCCAAGCAAGAGGGTGGGGTTTCAAGCTCTGTGCAAGAAAATGGGAAGGAAATGCAGGACCTCTAGCAAAGGTGGGGGGAACCCTTGAAACTGTCATGACAGAGCATTTCCAAGGCTGGAGAATTTAAAAAAAAATACTAATTGAGGTTTAGTGAACATTTTGACTGGGTGGTGACAAACTGTCTGGAAATGTATCTGATCACAAACCCGCACAAACCTCCATGAACAGCTTGAAAGTTCATGGAAAGTTTGTGCAACTTGACCTGCCACAAACTTCACTTCACAAACCATGAATTGACCTAAGTTCATCACAAACTTTAATTCATGAGTATGTTCATGGCCACCCCTTGTGTGTATTTTTTGTACACACTTCCATGTGTATGCTTAATCCACATAAATATACAATCTACCATGATGATTACTGTTATGAACTTTTATCTTACTGCCATTCATTTAGTTCTCTTTAAAATCTGAAAAAAGTTTAGATTTTAAAAAGTTGTGTCAGAGAAAATTCATCAGGCACCCCCATTTCCTCCACAAAGGATTGTTAATCCCAGGCTGGAAAATTCCTGGAGATTTGGGGGTAGAAACTGTGAAGGGTGGAATTTGGAGAGGGGACAGAGCTCTGCATAGGTGTAATGTCATGGGGTCCATGCTCTGAAGCTGCTATTTTCTCCAGGGGGGCTTATCTCTGTAACCTGGAGATCAGTTGTAATTCCAGGAGAGTTATAGGCCCTACCTGGAGGCTGGCAACCCTACTGATCCACATGATACATTACAACCACTAAATCCTTTCCTGGATTCAACTGTGAAATGTGTCTTCCTTTGCAGTTGGTTTGGTTGCCCTGTCTGTTGAATTCCATTGATACCTCTAGCTAATTCCATAAATCTGACAACTCTAACTATGTTGCTTGCTCTTTGGACACCACTTCTTAATTTACTGCCAAGGGTTCCGTTGGAAAGTATAACCTTTTAATTCATGTGCATAAACCAGTGTTATACTTCTCAATACATTCCTCCTGATACCCCAGAAATGAAATATATTCTTCTTGTCTGAGTACAACAAGATACAATTTCTGAGTTTAATTTCCCCTCCAGGTATTTCTAAGGTTAATAAAACAAGAGTTCATTGAATTTGTACACAAGGTATGACCTCTATTATGAATTTCCCCCTCGGAAAATACCATGTTCTCCTTAACTTTTTAAGTAAAATTTGCTTTCAAGTACAACTCTACAAAGAAAGTAGGCAAAAGTGCACCAAGTTATTTAGCTGAAATGAGTCCAATTCTTGGCACACTAAGCTGGCCTTCCAAAGGGACAGAACCATAGATTCCTGAAGGGACCTTATAGGCCAACAAGTCCTACTCACTGTGCCATGTTGGAACTGAGTCCAGTAGCACCTTACAGACTAGCCAGAATTTCTTTTTGTTTTAACATCTGTTTGTGTAGGCCCACAGTATCTCTGTGCTATAAGATTTTTCTCATGCACCTTGATCCACTTAAATGTCTATGGTGAAGTGATTTCAATAATTTTATACTAAAAATCAACATTTGCAATAATCGTCTACAAACCTGGCTCATATTAAAGGAGAAAATGATAAGAAGGATCATGTCACAATGATATTTTTGAGTATGATTCATTCTCTGGAGATCAGGGAGTAAATGCTTCTCATTTTTAACAAAGCTCACATCTTCAGGGAAATGTCATGTGATTGCTGCGCCCCCCACCCAATTAATTCCCTGATTACTTGTGAAGACATCCTAGTAACGTCCACCGGTCTAGCATCTGCCCAGAAGCCTGGAACAACCCTGCATCAATGTGAGGGCTTTTTGAACTCTTCCGATGGAATCATACAATGAAGAGAAGATCACTAAAAGTCATAACATTCATTTTGAACATTTGTATCATAGAAACAGAGGACCTATCTGAAAAGGGGTATTAGGACTTCTAATTCCTTACCCTATATCAAAAACATCCTGTATAACCACATTGATATTGACAGGCAGCATCTCTTGGCCTAGCTGTGTGTGCAGGCAAGTATAAGTGACATGAGTACAGCTATGTTGTTACTTTGAACAAGGGTAGGGCTTAAGGTTGCCAGCCTCTAGGTGGTACCTGGAGATCTCCTGCTATTACAGTTGATCTCCAGATGATCAAGACCAGTTCCCCTAGAAAAATGGCTGCTTTGGAGCATGGGCTCTATGGCATTATACCATGTAGAGGTCCCTCCTCTCTTCATACCCTGCCTTCCCCAGGCTTCACCCCCAAATCTCCAGGTATTTCCCAACCCAGAGCTGGCAATCTTAGTAGCAGTAAAGTTTACTGTATGTGGCCATTGGCCATTACAAGTTAAAACATACATTTTAAAATACGTCCATCTTTGAATATTCGCTTTCACACTCAGAAATGCTAATTACATCAAATATTTAAAATATAAACATCCAGCTCCAGAGATTCACAGGCAGGTTCAAGATTAGATGTCGGGACATTACATTTCATTTAGCTGCTTTCATGAGAACCTTCACTCTGACTTTCCTTGCTGCTAATACAAAAAGTGCCACCTTGTTAGAAACAAAGGAGTCCACATCGGACAGCAAAAAATAAATAAATATTAATTTATGTATGTCAGATAAATTGTATAGTTGATCTGTTATCCTAGTCAAGAATTTATTTCTGAGTTCCAAGTACAATAAGCAGACCATAACATAATGCAAAACATCTTACACAGAATTTCTGCAAACACAGATATATTGTTCTTGGGTAATTTTTAGATATTGTCCAGTGGATAGTTCTGTTGGCTTAGCCTGAAAGTGTAATGCTGTAAATGGTATTCTAAGAGCAATCTTAGTAGGGTGGGACGGTTAGGTAGCCTCTTCTCGTGTTTGGAATAATTTTTCCTGGTTCATTTCCATAAAATTGTACAATATTTTGGATTCCCAATAAGGTGTTTTTTTTCTTTCTTTCTTGTAGTTTTCTGCTTGTGGAAATTTCAATAGATTATTACTCCATAAAAATTAGCCTTCTGCGCCTCATATAAGCTTTGATACCTCTCACTTTGTTATGAAAGAAAAAGGATTGCATCTTCTCATCTTTAGTTGGTAACAATTAGAATATCTTTGAAGTCCAAATCAGTGGGTAAAGGAGAAAATATCACAAGAAAAAAAATATCAAAACCATTTTTTTTTCTCGACAGGATACTTGGATATAAGTTTCCTTGTAATGAAATAATTATACCACACAAGTAATTATTTTAATTTAGTTTGTCATAATTTTATATTATTGTTAATTAATTGTCTTTTTCAGGACTGTAATCCTGGACCAAATCATTGCTTTGGGAAAGCATCTCTAATAAATATTTTTGTACATTCCAATTGCCTTTCAGTAAATTGGATAATTTCCTGTTTCAGTTCCTAGCATACGGAGGAAAATCTTGTCATATAGATCCATAAATGTTAATTGATATTCTATTCTATTCTGCCAGGACATTTGAGAAGACCCTTGTAGGGATGAACATATTCTCTTTGTTCTGCTTTGTTATGGATTCTTTGCTTATCACTTTGTATATAGATGTCTATGCCACTGGCCTCATGCTTGCCTCTTCAAGTTTTTTTCCTAGGTGTTTCACCATAAGATACATGCTCCCATTGGGTTAAAAGGAAGACTAGGGCCGTTCCCCCATATGCACTTCCAATACAATCTGCATACAAGTTACTGTTAAGTATAGTTTTCTGCATAACCTTTTTTAGAGAAATCATCTTAAATTCAGCGCCATCTTCCTTATGGGTAAAGAGACATAGGGCCATCTTTGCCTCCCCGTGAGGAGAGCAGAGTCTGGGCTGCAATGTGCAGCTGGGTTCTAATAGGGGGCAGAGCTGGCGCCTTTCTAACAGCTGGCTTCACCCCTCCTCGTTCAGTCTTGCCTCATGCTCAGCCCACCCACCTGCCCTGTAGTGCAGGCTTTTGGCTGGTCACTCCTTTTATCAGGGGCCGGGTAGGAATTTTTTGCCTCTTTTCTAATTGGCTACTGAGATGGGGTCTTTTTTGCCTACCCTGCACTGTGGTTAGTGGATTGGGGAATTGGCAGAGGTGTTGCTGTTGATAGGTTGGTCACTTTATAGTTGGGGCAGAGTTATGTCTTTGGGGGGAGTTTATGCAGCTTGGTAAGCACCAATCAGCAACCCTGTAGGGGTATAGGGGTCTGACACAGTCACAGGATCACCTCTGCGGCCGCACAACCAGGGATGAAGATGCAGACTGCCTTTTGGGGATTGCCAGGACAGATCCACCGTGCAGGCTGTCCGGTTGTGCTGGAGGGATCCTCACAGCAGATCCAATTGCTGGGCCAGCCTGGGGTGAGCCACTTACAGCTGGCTTCACCCAGGGGCAGGGTGCATTGCCCATTCTACAGCAGGGATGGGGGCCAGGTGACCCCAGGCCTTGGCCATGCTGCTGCTTACTGTTTGCCCTTGCCATTACTATGTAAGTTAAATAAAGTGGCCCTTAGTTACCCAACCCATGGTTGTCTGACTCTTTATTCCACCTGAGGGGGCAAAAGATACAGGCCTCTAAGATCAGCTGCTACTTGCCAAGTTGTACAACCTATAGGCCATCTCATCAAGAAAGTTGAAGCCTGTTACTTTACTAAGCATATATCAGAGAGTCATTTTGCAGTGGAGGAAGGATTGCTCAGGCTAGCCTGATCTTGTTAGATCTCAGAAGCTAAGCAGGGTCAGTCCTGGTTAGTATTTGAAAAGAAGACCACCAAGGAAGTCCAAACCACCTCAGAATGTCTCTTGCCTTGAAAACTCTATGGGTCATCATGAGTCAGTTGTGACCTGACAGCAGTGTTCACCAGCACTACCACCAAAATAAATACACAAATAAAGCACAATCAAGTCTGTTTTTATGTGCCCTGCCACTAAGTGGACAGATCAAATCTGATGGAGTAATTCAATTGTAAGGACAACTGGGAATGTCTCTAGAACCTTTCCCACTCAGGAACCTCTCAAAACACTACTTTTCCCATTAACTATATTTCCACTTATTGAAATGTCATTTGTAGGTTACAGTGTAAGATTGACAACAGAGGCTTGCCTCTTCAGCATGAATTTTCTGGCTTGGCATGAGAAAAGTCTGGCTGTAACACTCCTTATGTTTGCCATGGTTCCAAGGGCCCATCTGAGGACAGACCACTGAGAAATGGTGGCCCTTCAGCCACATTTTAAGAATCACTATACCAGGTAATGCAATATATTTAAGGGAGGAATGCAGCAATTTTTTTTTTTGGTCTGTGTGGCCTTCTTTGTACTAATAACATTTATCTAATTTAATATGGAACTATGTAACTGCTCTTTAATCCTTTCACTGTCTACGACATCTCTAATCTCATGCGTCAACAATTTTCTGACATAGCTGCTAAGGAAATTCAAATGAGATTTGAGATACACGACCCAATCTCTAATCCGATCACTCTGATACCCTTGCTCATTTCTATCCATCTTTCCCCCCCTTACCAGAACTACTTAACCCAAACTTTGCTGTAGTATTGTGCAAACACTGGTCCATCAATTGGTTGTACCAAAAATCAATGCACAGGGATGGGATTGACAGGATTCAGATTTAATAGAAAGTTGCGTAAACAGACATATATAGCTTTGATCATACAATGACCCTGAAGGGGAAAAAGGATTTAAGACCTCCTCCTAACATAACTACATTAGCAGGCAGTCCATCAGTATGATGGGCATGTGTGTATGGAGGGAGGGCTGGATAATGCAAGAATTCCAAGGGAGGGTATGATCAGTGCCCCACCTGGACCATCATTGTGAGCCAGGCTACCCAATGACAGACCGCAAGTTTTGCCCATTCTACAACAATATCCCCAAAGGCAGCATCTTACTTTCTCCCATGGAAATAATTGACAAGCACTGGAATAATATTGTTGTGGGGAGTGCTCAACTTGCACCTGGAGGATCCCAGTTATTGAGAATCAAGGAATCAAACCTGCTCCTATCTGTATAGCCCTACCTACTTATCTACATATCCTTATCATCGGTTCCATTTCTGGTTATGCTACAGCACAACAGAACATCAAAGAGTGTTATGGAATGTTTCCCACTGTCCCCTATACAGCAAGGAAGATGCATGCACAGCAGAAGTTGTGTGCAAATTCCATCATGCCTGGACCCTGCTTCAGCTGAAAGCTCCTGCCCAGCCACCACTGATGTAACCTATGACACTGCCTGCTGTTGAGACCGTTAGAGAAAGAGGAGGTGGCAACTGAGTAATGCTCCATTGTGTTTGGATCCAGCTCAAACAGACAGCTCCATCCTTCTAGCTTCCAACTGTTTCCAAAGACACTATTAGAAGGAGGGCTGGAAGCAGCCAGAATTCCTCCATCATGCTTAGACCCACCTCTGTTTGTGCTGCTCTGTTGCTAACTTGGATGTTTTGGTTTACATACCTATCTGTCTGTCCACACATACATAAAAAAAAACACATTAAGAGCCCTTGTGTTCTCAAACAAATGTAAAGAAGCACAGGAATAAGAAACATACATACATATCACATGCTGTTGCACAACTGGGTAGCCATAAGTATTGCAAGGCACATTTATAAGTGAGACCTCAGATGCTGATCCCCCTTTCACTGCACAGTGTTACTGGTGCCACAGCATCTCCTTTTCTATGCTGTATCCGGCCAGCTGGACATCTGTGGTTCCAAACAACTGCCATTAGGCATAGTCTCCCATCTTTTTTGGTTTCACTTCCTGCTTTCAAAGCGTTTCTTGAAATAGGTTTGTAAGGCTGCCAAAACACTATACTATAATTAGGAGCATACAAAAGAGAGTACCTGTATCAACCTTGTGAGAAACATAGTGGAGGGAGGGAGAGACTACATTTTCTCATAGTCCTAGGAAACAACCAACAGTTTCAGGGATGCTGGAAGTGCCACAGTTTTGAAGGAACCTGAAATATGCATTTAATTTTCATATATGAGAAACAGAGAACCACCCTAAGCAGGTAGGATCATAGAATCATATAGTTGGGAGGTACCTCCAAGCTCATCTAGTTCAACCACCTGTACAATGCAGAAAATTCACAGATAACACTCCCCCCCCCAACTCCAGTTACCCCTGCTCTATGCCCAGAAGAGGTGGCAGGGTGGGGAACCCTCCAGGATCCCTGGCCAAATTGACCTGGAGAAAATTGCTTTCTTATCCCAAAGTGGCAATCAGTATTTCCCGGAGCACTGATGCAACCCTTCCTGCCTTTCCACTCATGATCTGTCTAAATTCTCAGAATCAGCATTCCTGTCAGATGACCATCTAGTTTCTGTTTTAAAACCTCCAAAGAAAAAGAGCCCATCACCTGCCAAAGAAGCCTGTTCCACTGAGGAACCATTCTAACTGTCAGGAAGTTCTTCCTAATGTTTAGCCAAAAACTCTTTCAATTTAATTTCAACCTGTTCGTCCTGGTCCGATCTTCTGAGGCAGCAAAACAACAACAACAACAACTCTGCACTGTCCTCTATATGGCAGCCCCTCAAATACTTGAAGATGGTCTACTCCATGAGGCTTACTCCTAGGCATATTTTCTTAGGATTGCACTGACAGAGAATCAGTATACCACAAAGGTCCTGTCCTCCTAGAAGAAGATGAACTTTAGGCTGTAGCACTTCAGACTGCAGATGCAGGGTGTGTGTGATTGACCGCTCTTCAGTATATCTATAAATCCCCTTCATATAGAAAACAAACATGTCAAGGAGATGGGCTCTAGCCTAGACTTTCCCCTTGGAGGGAGGCTGGGAAGAAAAGAAAAAAAGAATAAGCATCAAAGTACAGTTAGGCAATTAGTTTCTTTCACTTGAGTGCTCATTGAAAACAATTAGAGCCTCAACCACTTTTGCTTTTAAATAAGAATGGGACAAAAATATGAACAAGTTTGATCCTGAAAACTGGTAACATTTACTTTGAGGAACTAAGCATGAAATGTGTATCCAGTTTTAATTCATGAAAAAGCAGCCTGTCATTAGAAGTCTGAAAAGCCCCTTCTCTAGCACAGGGAAAGTGTACAGATGATCTATCACTTACTAGTTTAAGAAGTAAGGTGGATTTCTTTTCCTAAACACAAATCGACAGCCACAACAAAATTCATTTTAAAAGAATGAAACCCACACAAAGGAACCAAATAATTGTAGCAGATAATTAAAATCCAGAGCTGATGAACTAGATAGATTCTTAATTCTGCCGTCGACAATTTCTATTTCCAGGTCCCATTATTGATTCCAACCGTTTAGACAAAGAGCACCTTTGGCGTTATTCATTTGGGGGCTGGATTTGATAGCGAGTTTGCGATAATACCATGATTATACCACACACATTCGCCTTTGAGCACTGGGATCTCTTTATATGCAGATTTCTCTTTGACCTAAATGGGAGTTTGTGGATGAGGGAAATGTCAAGGTTTGCAAACCAGCTTAATGACTTCTTCCCGTATCCTTTGTGTAGTATGAATGGCTTGATTGGCAGAGAAATGTGATTCAAATGCCTTTTCTCCACGGATTGCTCCACAAAGGGATTTGTGAACACTTTGTATTGTGAGAATCACTGCAGTGCATCTTCCTCTAAGTTGCAACTTGCAGTGATCATTCCCACCAGTCAGGTCTGAGAACAGCACCATGAGTAGAACAGGGGCACAGAGTTTCTGATGTTATCCTTGCAGTGAGGGTAAGAGGCACACTGCAGCAGTAACTGAAACCTAGAGCAGCACTGACTTTAAGGAAAGAAGGGCTGCAGCATTCCAGACAGCTGGAGGATATTATCAACTGCTTCAGTGTCAGTCTCTGGTTCTGGCACTGAGGCTGAACTGCTTGGTCAATTTCAGTTATGCAAGAGCAGGCAGAACCTGGGAGCCTAACTAGACTATATTCTCCATAGGTGAATGGAAGTATCATACAGATCTGGCTTTGGCTAGACCCAGTACTTCCATTTAAGCTGAACACTGTCAATTAGCAGCAGAGAGGGTGGACTGCCACTGCCTTCCTGGGCTCATTCCTGCCTCCACTAAACAGCACATGCAGCTGCTGGTGTGACCTTGAGTCAGTCACAAGTTCTTTCAGAGCTGTTCTCTCAAGGGCAGTTCTCCAGAGAGCTCTCTCAGCCCCACCTACCTCACAGGATGTCTGTTGTGGGGAGGGGAAGGGAAAGGAGATGGTAAACTGCTCTGAGACTCCTTCGGGTAGTGAAAGGCAGGGTATAAATCCAATCTCTTCTTCTCTTCTTCACATACCCCACTACAACACCAGACCTTATTTGACTAAGCAAGAAGAAAGGGGACTAGGAAGGGAAAAGGGCAGGATCAGGGAGGGAGGAAAAGGATGGGTGGCAAGGAACTTTAATTCTCCCTCAGGCAGCTTTATAGCATGATGGGGGGGGATAGATTTACCATTTGCACACTGGCAGTGGCAGTCTCCCACACTTGCTCTCAGTCCCACATCCTTGATCATTTGAGGCATGGAAGCAAAACAGTGGGAGGTGGCACTGATGGTGATGCTCTAGTAGTACTTTCCCCCCAATGTCTATGGCAAAGACCATAGAGATTGAAGGTATTACTAGAGAGTCACTCAGAAGTGATGTCCTATATCATCCTTGTGACTCTAGGAATTTTCCTAATCTCTATGTTAAAGACCATAGAGATTTTCTGCAGATTCATAGACCATCACCCAGAAGTGACATCACATTCCCTGAAACTCCACTCTCCCCAGGCACTGCCCCCAAATCTCTCATCTTTTGTGGGTGCAAGATTGGCAACTCTGGGGAGATAAGAAAAGTGTTCCCATGGCAGTGGAGGAGGAGGATGTGCTTGCTAAGAGGTCAAAGCACTGCCATTGTAGTCTTTGATGAGCTTGTTCACCACTGCCACCATCACTGTTTTTTCTTCTTCATTTTTCCATTTCATGCCATGGATTGCTGGGGTATGTGTGAAACAACCCATGACCCATCTATCCTTCCCTCTCTCCCTGCCCATCTTGCCCCTTAGACACCAGTAACTAATTTTAGAATCTATTTTTGAAAGTGGCTGTTAATGTGGCAATGAATTCCAGAGGTTACTTTTGCTTTGTCCATATTTGGGAACCGGATTCTGGCCAGAGCAATTAACATCTATATGTTGAAATGGACACTAAAAGTGTTGCTTGTTTTCATTTAAACATGGTGTATGATGTATAAAGTGTTCATGGTGTAGGAGCTGCGGTGGCTCAAGTGGTTAAGGCGCTGAACTGCAGGCTGTAGAAGGTCAGTAGTTCAGCAGTTCAAGACCCAGGTGCCGCAAGACGGAGTGAGCTCCCGTCTCTAGTTCCAGCTCCTGCCAACCTAGCAGTTCGAAAGCAAGAAATTGTAAGTAGATAAATAGGTACCACTTTGGTGGGAAGGTAACAGCGTTCCGTGCACCTTGGTGTTTAGTCATGCCGGCCACATGACCACGGAAATGTCTTCGGACAGCGCTGGCTCTTCGGCTTTGAAATGGAGATGAGCACCGCAACCCTAGAGTCAGATTCGACTGGCTTTCGAGCAAGGGAACCTTTTATGATGTATAAATGAGGGAAATGTGATAAAAGGAATGAATGAAATGTGGAAATGGGTAAGGAAAGTAAGTGGGATGAAATTATACACACATACACACGCACACTAATATTATACTTCTAATATACTAATGTAGAAACTAAGTGTAGGGTTTTTTTCCCCAGTCAAATACTCCAAAATTCTCTTGTGCCTTCCAAGAATTGTATCTCTTCCATTGAAATTCATCAACATTTGCTCCCAATTTACTCTACTGTCCATGAGATCAGAGCAGGGCACTGCTTGCTCTGCAATTAGCTCATCACATCCGTGTTGCTCCAATCAAGATCATAATAGTCTCAGCCGAAACATATAATTGGAGCTAGCACAAGGTTACGTACACCAAGAGACCTTTTATCTTTGGGGAAAGTATTTTTAGTTCTTTTTTTCTCATGCAAATATACAGATGTGCATGCTGGCTTGCACTCTACTGAATGAGTTATGCCATCATTGACAAGTGTCACATCTTTTTTAATTACAATGTTTAAGGGGAAAATTGTTAAGTAAGTTGCTACACATAAAACAGAAGAGAATAAGGCTCATATTAGCTCATGCAAGGCTTGATTATACCAACAAGCCCATCACTGTGAATAGAAAGTGATCATAAAGCTGGAGGCCTAGAAAGGTCAATAACGTTACAGTGAACTCCACTGATGAATTTACAGTTGAGTCAAATGGATTTACAGTTTTAGCAAAGCTATAATTGAGAAAAGGCAAGCAGGTCGATCATAAGAAGAGAAGGGGGAGACGCCACCACAATCATGTTGACACACAAGACAGAATCACTGCAATGCATGCAAAGTTCATACAACTTCTGCAAAAGAGGGATTGCCATGAACCTCCATGATTTATCCTCCCCCCCCCTCCACCGCACACACATTATTCACAGCTGTAGGTCAAGTATGCCAGAGAGCAGTTTTAAGGAAATTATTCTCAGGCCCACTGAAGGAAGATAAAAAACCAGAAAAAACAAATTATTAAGATCACTCCACATAATCAATAAAATATTGTGCACAAAGAAAGAACTGAATTTGATAGTAATAATAGAATGTATTATAATGTTTGTTAAAATGAAAGAAGTAATGACAACTATGAAAATACATTTCCCCCCTGCCAGTGGAAAATATGGGATGATTTTCACTGATTTCATTGTACACCCCCATGTTGTGTTCAGTGATGTTGTTAGGGGTCCCCTGAACTCCAGACAGCATTTCAGGGGATACACTGGATGATAGCACAAGTGAGAGATGGGTCTTTCTATGAGATATGTATTTATACATATCAGGTATTACATTCATGCCTAGAGTATGATGTTATATATATAAGATCTATAAGTATGACTTATTGATTCACAAATTATGCTGAAAGATGCATACATTTTATGGAGGAAGGACCTAGAAAGCAGAAAATGACATGAAATAATTATTTTTGAATCTCACTAATTATATATTATATAAAGTTCTTTGTATGTAGGGCATAATCACACTCTCAATCCTTTTTGTTACCCTTTATTAATGGTAGATTAATAAATGGGGAATTTTTCTTCATTCTACTATTAATTGATTCTTATCTTTATCATGCACTAATTTAATATCACAAACTGCTATTTTCGTATATATGATTTCATTAAAGAAAAAAAAATCCAGGATGAGAAATATGATGCACAATTAAGCAGATCACACAGGCAATGCTCAATAGTAATTCAGTTCTGTATTACTAGGGAAGATCTTGCTAGCAACCAAATACCACCTAGTATCACATAATTATAAGGAGGGGAATTTCTTTTTTCTGAATTTCACTTTTGTAGATATACAGCCATTGATTCCTCTCAATTCTCTCTTTTCTCTTTTAGAAGAAGGGTTTCACCTTCATTTCTCTTTCTACAGATTGAAATTCTGAGAGTTTGCAGACCATCCTTTACTGCCTCTCATCTGTTCAAATTTATCTTTGATCAAAATGGAACTGATTAGAAACTGGCTCCCCCACAAAAAAAGGAGGTAAAGAAAAGAATATTTGAATTACAGGGAGAAACTGGGTAAAGAAGAATTAAGAGAATTTCTCTGAACAGCCCTAATCTGGGTTGTGTTTGTTTTCTCCTCTGCTTGTAGGTACTCTGGGCCAATCTGCATTTAGCATTTTTATCAAACCCACACTGGAACAGAAAAAGATGCAGTTCAAAACCACATTCAATTATCCCGGACCAACACTGTACTGACTACAGAGTCCCCCCAAATGGCCATAAAACAGCCATCAATCTATGCAGACAGCCACCGTTAAACCAGAGATCAAACGAAGTGAAAGCAGCATGCAGTCTGGACACTGCCATAAAATGCAACACTCAATCAAAGTGAAAGTGGCATGCAATGTAGATGGGAATTTCTGTTCCAGTGTGAGTTTGATAAAACAGCAGAGCAAATGCTAGATGCAGATTTGGCCTAAGCCTGGGCATAGCCAGAGCTGTAAACCAAAGGGCAAGAGCCAAAGGGCTTCTGACCTCTAGCTCTTAGCATGTGGTTCACAGCTTTGGGCCTGCATTAGCCAACCCAGTAAATTAGGACCTGACTGACTGCAATATATTTGTAGTGGTTTTGTTTGTTTATTTGTTTTATTTCAATTGAATTCTTTATATTGGTTGTCTTGTACTTTGGTCATTTCTATAAGCCACTTTGAGTCCCTTTGTGGAGAAAAGGGAAGCAAAACAAATAGTCTTACAATACAATTGCAATTGGCTATTTCCAGAAGCAGGCCTTTAAGACTTATTGAAAAACTCTACCTTCCCAATCTTGTTGTCTTCTTCTATTGAATTCTGAAATTATCCCCCTGATGGGACATGCAGTGCTCTGCCTTCCCCTGGCAGATCGAGATGGGGCTGGGGAGAAGCACCACATTCATGCCCCCAACTTCCAATTTCTTGTTAAATCCAAGTGACCTCCAGATGAGAGCAAATCCGTACATTTTTGGGTATATGTCCCTGTGTGTGTGTCATTTTGACTTTCTGCTTCAGGTGTTGGAATGTTTGAGGCAAGCGCCGTCTCTGCAGGTTTTGCCATCTGGAACTTCATCCTTATAACTTTCCACCTCATTGACTCTCCAGCCTATTTCCAAACACATCCTTTCTCTGATGCCTGCAGCTCTTAATTTTTCTTTCCCTCTTCTATTATTCATTACTTAGCACTGTCAATCTATTATTTACTGTCACTCTGTATCCCAGGTTTGAACTAAGGGGCTAACAAAATGAAGATGGGTCCGTCCCCCCCCCGATTTTTCTAAGGTTACGCTCTCATTGAAGGCAGCTGGACGAGAGGCATGCCTTTGCAAGGACTGCTTGTGCCTGGCTAGTCTATCGGATTTATTTTATCTCCAAGGGGCATGCTTCTCTTGCATTGTGTTTGATTTCCCTTTTCAGGAGAACAGCAACCGCCGAGGCCTGCACCACATTAGCTAATTTTAGTACATTTCTTTCCCTTATTGGCCATCCCATCATGCTGAGGTTTCTTTAATACAGTTTTTTTTGTAAGAAATGGAAAGGACTAGAAGCCTTTGTTGTGAACAGAAATTAGGAATTTGAACATAAGGTTTTACTTCCTGGAAGTGTAACTTCCTATAAAAGTTTAACAAACTTAGGCTAAACCTCCACTAGAACTTCGTTGAGTGGCTTGTCAGGGATATAGGCAGCTGCAAACAAAATCCCATTTGATTTACTTAAATAAATCCCAAATTCACTGGCATTCTTCTTAAGCCTGGGGTAGCAATGCAAGCAACCAGTCTCATTAGCATGTGCAAATTGGACAGGTTTACTTTGTCTGTGATTGACAAGATGGAGGTAAGTCGGAAGTTTTACCCAAGCCAACCACTGGGATGCTTCTGAAATTCTCTTCAGCCCAATGCCTAACTGGATTTCAGAGCTGTAAGTGGCAGTCTTGTTCCTGTAGTTCACTGATTTCTTAAGCACATGTTATGCCATTTTTTTTTGCTAATTATGCAGAATTTTGCTAATTCTGTTCTTGTACTGTTTCCTTCCTATTTCACCCTCTCCATTTGTTCCTCTTATTATCTTAGAGATATACATGTGTGCACTGACAAACTCCTGCAATGTATATATATCTTGATGGAGGGGGGCATGGCTCAGTGATAGAGCATCTACTTGGCATGCAGAAGGTTGCAGGTTTAATCCCTGGCATCTCCAGTAAAAAGGAACAGGCAGTAGGTGATGTGAAAGATCTCTGCCAGAGACCCTGGAGAGCTGCTGCCAGTCAGAGCAGACAATACTGACTTTGATGAACCCAAGGTCTGACTCAGTATCACACAGCTTCATGTGTGCTCATGTGTATGAAGATTACTTAAATATAGTGTTTTGCTAATCCACGTATATGGTTTCTGTGCATTTGTAAAATTCACATTAAAAATCCTGATGCTGTCGTAGCATGATCAAATCATTATTGCCTTTTTGCAGTGTTTTATCTATCATGTATGCTTCCCCTCTGCTTTACCGATGCACCATGCAAAAAGACTGCAGAAAAGGAACCATGATATTAATGTATGATATGTCAATATTATGGCTGTCTCAGTACAATTGTATTGAGATTATCTTGGTGCATTACTTACCATGAGCATTTTTATGCAAACATAGAAGCTCATTGGGAGTGTTTCCTTGCAGTGTTTTATCGAGGAACATGTTATCAGCGACTTCTGAGATTTGTACTGGCTGCTACTCTGTCATGCTGCAAGAAAAACAAAACAGAACATTGAGGCAGTAGTGAGTTGTCTGGTTCCACTGGCAATCTTTAGCTCTCAGAGAGGTTCCACCCATATAATAGGGTTGCTGACCTCCAGGTGGTGATTGAAGATCTCCTTGGATTATGACTGATGTCCAGGCAACAGAGATCAGTTCCCCTGGAGGAAATGGCTGCTTTGGAAGGTAGACTTTTTAGCATTATACTCCTCTGAGGTCCCTCCCCTCCCCAAACCCTGCCCTTCCCAGATTCCACCCCCTGAATCTCTAGGAATTTCCCAACCCAGAGCTGCCAACCCTGCCATCTATTGGCTCCCTGCAGCAGGAAGCACTATAAAAGCTCCAGTGAAGATGAAGGATTCCTATCTTGCCAACTGACTTACTGTTGGTCTCAGTGCACCACTAATTACTCCCTCTGATGAGTGGTAAGTTAGAACCCCAAATAACAGGGAAGCCCAAAGTTCAAACAGCAGAAGAACAGAAGTTGAGGTAATATCATTTGTGTGGAATGCAGGACAGAACAGAATTTTTGAATGATTAGGTACGGAGTGGAGTTAGGCCATTAGTTCTTACTACATAGCCCTGGAAAATCCCACTGCAGTATCTCATATCCAGAAGAACAGGAGGGTGGTTCCAAGCCGAAGCCTGGACTAGCTGGAATTTAACAACCTGGTTTATCCAGTTTAGCGATGCCAGCCTCCAGGTGAATCCTGGGGATCCCCCAGAACTACAGGTCATCCCCAGACTACAGAGATCAATTCCTTGGAGAAAGTGGGTGCTTTGGAGGCTGAACTGTATGGCATTTTACCTCACTGAGGTTCCTGTCCTCCCTGGGCTCCAGTTCCAACTCTCCAGGAGTTTTCCCAGCCTGGATCTGGCCACCTTACCCCCCCCCCAACCCCTACCAGTGGCGGGAGGGCTCTGACAACCCTAATCCTGTTACACAGGGATTTCATTTTTATGTTTTATTTATATTCCACTTTTCTCCCCAGTGAGGAACCAAAGCATTTTATATCACTCTCCCCTCCACCATGTGATGTAGGATAAGCTGAGGGACTGTGATGGGTCCAGGGTCAATCAGCCAGCTTCCGTGGCCACATGGGGATCTGAACCCAGTTGTCCCAGGTCTTAGTCCAACATCTGAACCACTCTGCCATACCAGCTGTCCTACTTGGAAGGAGGGAGTTGAGCTCTGAGTTTTGGCAGGAGAAGCAACCTAGTCCTGTAAGACTCCTCAGCTGGAGCCTGACCTCTTCTGGTTCAGCATTCTGTAAGAAAAGCTTGTGTTCCAGGTTGGATACCATGCCTCCATGGGTTCTGGCTCTCCAGGACCTTGACTGCCTCTTTCCCCAGTTCCTGAATCTGGTGGCCAGTCCCTGCTCTGATCCATTCTTTGTTGCCAGCCTTGAACCCTGGAGTTACCTTGTCTGAGTGACAGCTCTGGCAACTTTGCAAATGAGACACCCATTTGGGCATCTTTCTGAGTGCCCTCCAGAACTTGAACCCTGCCCTCTATGTCCAAGTACACAATGAGACAGGGACAGCAGTCTGCTTGTTATTTTGCACATTAAGATAAAATTCTCATAAGAAGAAGGGAAACGTGTTGACCAACACTAGGTTTCAGAAAGGGTAGAATGATGATTCCCCTAGTCATCTTTCTTAGGCCTCTGGGAATTTATATCATAATTGGCAATCAATGGAAATTGTTGTGATCAGATGAACATTTTTGATGAAGGCAATCTAGCATAGCTATTAAGCAATTTTCTCCTCTCTGATTTGTAATTTAGAGTGCCAGACTCTTCATTTTCAAAGCAATAAAATTAAAAGGGCAAAATCATATATTTTCGGGGGGGAAGGCTTCCTGTTTTGGTTTGATATTAATTGGGGGGATCACAACTCTCCCCCCAGCATCAAGTCACCCCTAAAAATAGCACAAGTTTCTGCTTGACTAACGGAGGAATTGGTATTTGCACAACCATACTGCAATTGCTTTACAGAGCGTGTGTGTGTGTGTGTGTGTGTGTGTATAACTCCCAGGATGCCACCAGATAGGATGTATGAATATGAATAAGTCAGTCAATAAAGGAAACATGCAAATGTACCCCTTCAAATGAGTTATCTTTGCTGTGTCTTTATTCCATATGGCCTTTGAAAAAGGACACAGACCAATCCTGGAGCGCAGAGGGAAATTCTTAGTCACACAGCATATTTTTTTCATGCAGAAGGTTCCAAATTTGATCACCAGCATCTCTAGATAAAGGGTAGTGGGTTCTAAGGCAGGCTTTTTAGATGCTTACAATCCAGGAGAGCTTCTGCTAGTCCAAGTTGGAAGTATCGTGGTGGATGGTCCAATAGTCACTGTGTTCCTTAACACTGGGAATTAGGATTGGTGTGTGTGTGTGATCTCAGACCAGCAGTCTTAAAGGGCAGCCCAACACACAGCACATTTCAGTAATCTAATCTAGATTTTACCAGTGTATGTACCACAGTGGCAAGATTCTTTCTGTCCAGGAAGGGCTGCGGCTAGCTTATCAGCTGCAGTTGCAGAAAGGTACCAGTGGCCACATCTGCCACCTGTTCATCCAACAATAGTCCTGGGCTCCAAGCTATGAACCTACTTCTTTAAGGGGAATGCAACCCCATCCAGAACAGGGATAATCCATTAACTGGGTCAGAACCAGTAGAACTTCCCTTTTGTTGGGATTAAGTTTCAGTTTTTTAGCCCTCATCCGTTCCAGAACTGCCTTGCTACCAAACAACATAAAGAACATGATTAAAAAGTCAAGTAAATAAATCCTCTTTTATCAATCCATTTGTCAATCAGGTGAAGATCTATGTGTATTTGAAGAAACAATTTTAATTGTCCCACACTTCATATTTAGATATATAACTCAAATGACAGATCTATTCGTATTGCAAAATACAATTGATAAATGTAATTCAAATGTGACTGATAAATGTAATGCAGATTTTGTATTCAGTTGCTCGTCCTTAAGAGGAATTTTAATTGATAGTTGGGCCCTGATGGCCAATGATTAAGGGGATATCTAACATATTGGCCCTCTATTTTGACTTCTATATGGGCCAATAAAGCAGCTTCATGTGATTATCAACTCAGTCATGGAGCCTGTCTTTTGCATGGAGCCTGTCTTTTGCATTTTCTATGACATCTCCAATTAAAGGATATCAGACAACAGGTATCTGAAGAGCCTGTGCCTGCCAGATAACACAACACTGAACTAAATAGGCCAGTGGTCTGATTCTGTACAAGCTAGCTTCGTATGGTCCTATGTATTTGCTTTTGCCGTGATGAGAATATGAAGAGTAGGAAAGACCTGTGAGCTGCTATGTGGGACAATTGTTTGCAAAGGTGTTTACAATGACTCCTTATAGTTTTCTTCCTGCTCAAGCCAAGGGTAGGCAAATTCCTTAGAAGCAGGCAGGATGCCTTATCTGAAAAGGCTGATAATTGGAGATGGAGATAACTGATGAAGGGTTTCCTTGACTGAGACAAGTCTTTCTGTCCCTCACACTGTCTACAGCAGCTGCTGGAATGACTTGCAGTCCCCCTTCATCAAAACAGCAGCAATAGTTTGGTAAGGAGCCAGTACCTGATCCACCGAGGTCCACTCTGTTCAAACTGTGTATGAAAAAAGCATCGATTAGTTTTAGCCTCTGGCATGAGCCGAAGGGTGAGAGCCAAAGGGTGAGAGCCAAAGGGTGAGGCTCTTGGCCTAGGGGCTCTGTAAGAAGCCCAGGAAGAGCCAGAAAGCCAGGGACCTCGGCTCCTTGGGTTCCCAGTAAGGTAAGTAGACTTCTACAACAGGAACCATATAAATACAAAGGGTTTTAAAAGGGGGGTTATATAAAAGTATTTGTTTAAAAACAATTATGAAGCCAGAATGCCAGCAGGGGGTTGGGGGCTATCCAGTGTTTTGCATGGAGTGTCACATGTATGACTGACCCACTGGTCAGAAGTCTTGGGTGTGTGCTCGGTGCAAGGAGCTCCTGGTTCTCAGGGAGCGAGTTTACTCCCTTGGGGCCAAGGTGGCTGACCTGGAGAAGCAGAAACAGTCAGTTAGGTGCACAGAGAAGACTCTCGGGGACTTGTTAGATATGTCCCACTCTGGATCTGGCAGCCCAGCTGCTTCCAAGGAGCATGAGGGTCAAGGGGAAATGGGGCACCATGCTGAGGATAAGGGAAATGTGCCCTCAGAAGGGACCTCTTCTTAAGCTGGTGAATGGGTATCCTTTCATACCAAGGAACCATCCCTGGGAAGGGTGGGAGGGGGGCTCTTGGTAGTTGATGATTCGATCCTTAGGCAGGTAGACAGCTGGGTGGCGAACCCGCGTACTGACCGTATGGTGACTTACCTGCCTGGTGCAAAGGTAGCGGACATTACACGTGTTTTAGATAGGCTGGTAGATAGTGCTGGGGAGGAGCCAGTGGTCGTGGTGCAGGTCGGCACCAACGATGTGGGGAAATGCAGTCATGAGGTCTTGGAGGAGAAATTTAGGCTGCTGGGCAAGAAACTCAAGGCCAGGACCTCCAAGGTAGCCTTCTTAGAAGTGTTACCTGTTCCACGCGCAGGGCCGGAGAGACAGGATCAGAAGTCTCAATGTGTGGATGAGATGATGGTGTAGGGGGGAAGGGTTCAAGTTTGTTAGGCACTGAGATGTTTTTTTGGGACAAGAGGGAGCTGTAAAAAAGGGATGGTCTCCACTTGTCCCAAGAAGGAACCAGGCTGCTGGTGCTCAAAATCAAAAAGGTGGCAGAGCAGTTTTTAAACTGAATAATGGGGGAAAGCCGACAGGAGATGAAAAGTCTCTGGTTCGGGATGGCTCATCTCAAAGAGATGAAGGGGTAACTATTACTTTTGTACAAGGAAATGGATTAAAACTGTCCACTGAGACTGTGGCTAATGATAGGAACTGCCTGGCAAGGTCTCGAGGCAGCAAGAAGAAGGCTGTGGGCTTAACAGGCGTGGGAAACTATAAGTGTTTATACACAAATGCTAGAAGTCTCCGAGGTAAAATCGGGGTGTTGGAATGCTTGGTGTTGGGGGGGGGAAATAGACATTGTGGGTATTTCAGAAACTTGGTGGGATGAGGAAAATCAGTGGGATACAGTGATTCCTGGTTATAAAGGGTTGGAGGTGGGGTGGCTCTGTATGTCAGAGAGGGTATACAGTCCAGTAAGATTGAGAGGGTAAGAAAATTGGATTTGCTTCTGGAAATGCTATGGGTTGAAATAGTGGGTCCAAAAGGAGGCTTAACAGTGGGAGTTTGTTATCGCCCACCAGATCAAAAGATAGAGGAGGATTATAAAATGATGACTGAATTAAAGATAGCAGCTAGACAGAATAACTGTGTCGTAATAGGCGACTTAACTACCCACATATTGATTGGGTCAATATGAGTTCTAGTCGGGAAAAAGAGATTGAGTTTTTAGACACTCTCAGTTACTATGCTATGGAACAGATGGTCACAGATCCTACCGGGGAGAGGCGATCCTGGATTTGGTCCTAAGTAACACCCAAGACCTGGTGAGAGATGTAAAAGTGATTGCACTGCTTGGGAACAGTGACCATAATGTCATTGAGTTTAACATTTGTATACATAGGAAGTTGCCCAAAAAGACTGACACAACCACTTTTAACTTTAAAAGGGGTAACCTCTCTGGTATGAGGGACATGTGAGGAAGAAATTGAAAGGAAGAGTGGAGAAGGTCAAAACCACTGGGAAAGCTTGGAGACTATTTAAAAATACAATCCTAGAAGCTCAGAAAAAATATATACTGCAGGTTAGGAAAGACACAAATAGGTATAGAAAAAAGCCTGCATGGTTAACTAATAAAGTAATGGAAGCTGTAAAAGGTAAGAAAGATTCCTTTAAGCGGTGGAAAGCTAGTCTCAGTGAGGTTGATAAAAGGAAACATAGACTGTGGCAAATAAAATGCAAGTCTGTGATCAGGCAAGCAAAAAGGGAATATGAGGAGCATATCACAAAAAACATAAAGGCCAACAATAAAACTTTCTTCAAATACATTAGAAGTAGGAAGCCAGCCAGGGAGGCAGTGGGGCCCTTGGATGACCAAGGGGTAAAAGGAGTAGTGAAGGATGATAGGGAAATGGCTGAGAAGCTGAATGCATTTTTGCCTCTGTCTTCATTGTGGAAGAGGAGAAGTGCTTGCCCACTCCAGAAGCACCGATTTCAGGAGGGGGTTTGAAAGACCTGAATCAGATTGTGGTGACAAGAGAGGAAGTCCTCCAACTGATGGACAATTTAAAAACTAATAAATCACCAGGCCCGGATGGCATTCATTCGAGAGTTCTGAAAGAACTCAAATGTGAACTTGTGGATCTCCTGACAAAAAATATGTAATCTTCCTTTAAAATCTGCCTCCATTCCTGAGGACTGGAAGGTAGCTAATGTCACTCCCATCTTTAAAAAGGGCTCCAGGGGAGATCCAGGAAATTACAGGCCAGTCAGTCTGACATCAATACCGGGTAAGTTGGTGGAAACTGTTATTAAGGAAAGAATTAGTAGGCACATTGATGAACAAAAACTATTGCGGCAGACTCAGCATGGGTTCTGTAAGGGAAGATCTTGTCTCACTAACCTGTTCTAACAGATAAAAGGAAATACTTCTTCACCCAAAGAGTGATTAACATATGGAATTCACTGCCACAGGAGGTGGTGGCAGCTACAAGAATGGACAGTTTCAAGAGGGAATTAGATAAACATATGGAGCAGAAGTCCATTAGTGGCTATTAGCCACAGGGTATAGATGGGAATTCTCAGTCTGGGGCAGGTGTTGCACTCTATTCTTGGTGCTGGAGGGGGCAGCAGTGGGAGGGCTTCTAGTGTCCTGGCCCCACTGCTGGACCTCCTGATGGCACGTGGTATTTTTGGCCGCTGTGTGACAGAGTGTTGGATTAGATGGGCCATTGGCCTGATTCAACATTGGCTTCTCTTATGTTCTTATTTTATGTTCTTATGTAACCTGTTAGTGTTTTTTGAGGGAGTGAACAAACATGTGGACAAGGGGGACCAAATAGATATTATTTACCTTGACTTCCAGAAAGCTTTTGATACTGTTCCTCATCAAAGGCTCCTAAGTAAGCTCAATAGTCATGGGATAAAAGGACAAGTCCTCTTGTGGATCAAAAACTGCCTTATAAATAGAAAACAGAGAGTGAGTATAAATGGGAAACTTTCTCAGTGGAGGGTGGTAAGCAGTGGGGTACCACAGGGATCAGGACTTGGTCCGATGCTTTTTAACTTGTTTATTAATGATTTGGAATTGGGAGTAAGCAGTGAAGTGGCTAAATTTGCAGATGAAACGAAGTTGTTCAGGGTGGTGAAAACCAGGGAGGATTGTGAGGCACTCCAAAGGGATCTGTCGAAGATGGGTGAGTGGGCGTCAACGTGGCAAATGGGGTTCAATGTGGCCAAGTGCAAAGTGATGCACATTGGAGCCAAAAATCCTCAATATAAATACACGTTGATGGGGTTTGAACTGGCAGAGACTGACCAAGAGAGAGATCTTGGAGTCGTAGTATATAACTCAATGAAAATGTCTAGACAGTGTGTAACTGCAATAAAGAAGGCCAACGCTATGCTGGGGATTATTAGGAAAGGAATTGGAAACAAATCAGCCAGTATCATAATGCCCTTATATAAATCATTGGTGCGACCTCATTTGGAATACTGTGTACAGTTCTGGTCGCCACATCTCAAAAAGGATATTATAGCATTGGAAAAAGTGCAGAGAAGGGCAACTAGAATGATAAAAGGGTTGGAACACCTTCCCTATGAAGAAAGGTTAAAACGCTTGGGGCTCTTTAGCTTGGAGAAACGACGGCTGAGGGGTGACATGATTGAGGTTTATAAGATTATGAATGGGATTGAGCAGGCTGAGAAACAAGTATTTTTCTCCCTTTCTCACAATACAAGAACTCGTGGGCACTCCATGAAATTGCTGAGCAGTCGGGTTAGAACAGATAAAAGCAAGTACTTCTTCACCCAAAGAGTGATTAACATATGGAATTCACTGCCACAGGTGGTGGTGGCTACAAGTATGGACAGTTTCAAGAGGGAATTAGATAAACATATGGAGCAGAAGTCCATTAGTGGCTATTAGCCACAGGGTATAGATGGGAATTCTCAGTCTGGGGCAGGTGTTGCACTCTATTCTTGGTGCTGGAGGGGGCAGCAGTGGGAGGGCTTCTAGTGTCCTGGCCCCACTGCTGGACCTCCTGATGGCACGTGGTATTTTTGGCCGCTGTGTGACAGAGTGTTGGATTAGATGGGCCATTGGCCTGATTCAACATTGGCTTCTCTTATGTTCTTATGTTCTCTTATGTTCTTATGTTGCTGCTAACAGCTAACCTCTAACAGGTACCAGCATTGTGACCCAATCCACCTTGGCTCCACACTTGGTCAGTGTTAGTATCAGCTTTATTTATCCCAACCTGCACAAACAAAATTGTGTCAAGAAGTGTTAAGCGTCACTCCAACACAGGTGTTCAAGCAACTAAGGTCTTGGTTGAGCAGCTAAGGGCTACTCAGCACTAAGGGAATCCCTGGCTACTCCAGTCAATGATGAGCAAACCTGGGACTGGCCCTTCATCCACAGATGCCTCAGGGTGCTTTTTCAATACCCCTCCCTATGGTCTAGCAACCTTAGCTATGGCCTACTCAATCAAAAAGCCAGCCTAGTTATAATCCATCCCAATCCAATAAGCAATGAAGTGCTGATTAATCCCCTACCCTTTGAGACCCAGTGGCAGGGAGCCTTCCTGCTTGACTCCTTCAGCTGACCAGCTATTATCAAATTATTCAAAATAGGTGGACAAGGGAGGGTAGCTCCTGGCAGATGCTTGCTCCAGAGAGGCAGAGTTGCAATAAATACCTCCAAAATCCTTGCCCCATCCCAGGCCCTGTGGGAGTTTTGTGCCCCATTCAAAAAATAAGAGGGACAAGCAACAATGGTTTCCATTCACTAGAAAGTGGGAAAGAACTTCTCATGGTGTCATCATTTTTTACCCTTCGCAAAGCTGTGTGCAAACTTTCTAGGTTTTTTAAAAAAGAAAAAAAAAATAGGCCAAGTGCTCACAATCTTTATTCATTTTGGTGTACCATGAGCAAGGGACAATGACTTCTGCAAAAGGGTTTCCTTTCTCCCCCCCCCCCAAGCTTGTTGCAGTGCTAGCCAATTACAGCCAAACATGACTTGGGAGTTAAGAACATCAAACTTCTTCTTCAAGTTGAATTCAAAGCTATTCTAGTGATTTTGAATTCACCATTGTTAAAGCTAACTGTTTCTCCTTCCTTAAAGAATGGGATCATGCACAGTAACAGACTGGGGAGGGGGGAAGGCCTTCATCAAAGCACAAAAGCTTTGAAGGATGTGATGGTGTTTCAATAGGATCATTATGATGCCTTATAGTATGTCATTACTTTCTTGGCAATTTAGCATGAAATGTGCATCATCGGTGCTATAAGTTAGCACAATGCTGCTTTCAAAGCCTTTATGTTTTGTCATGTCAAGGGCTGCTTTTAACAAAGCTTTAATCTCTGCATCTGTATATGCTGAACAACGGTGTGCCTACTACCAAAATAGTGGCTAAATAGAAAGAGTATGACCTGATATAACTAATCATAATTTTTTTTTTTTTTGGGGGGGTACAGACAGCCTAATTCTACATATTCCTATTCATTGTGCGTAAATAGAGGGTTGTGATAAGAACATCAGAGCTGCTCTGTGGGATCAGACCAATGCTCTGTCGAGTCCACTATCTTGTTTCACACAATGGCCAAGCGGTTGCCCACAGAAGCTAAGGCCTCCCATCACTGCTGCATCCCAGTGACAGGTATTCAGACATGTATCACCTGTGAAAAGGAGCTTCCATTGAGTTATTGTGGCTAATAGCCACAAATGGGTCTAATCCTCTTTTAAAGCTATCAGCACTACAGGGCATCACTATATCCTATGGCAGTGACGACTACAAGTTATGTACAGGCTGTCTGAATAATACTTCCTTTTATCCACCCTGAATATGTCCCCCTTCAATTAATTTGGCTAAAGGGCAGCCTCAAATGCTATCTGAAGCACAAAACAGGCGGCTGCATATAGTGCAGTGCTGGGCAGACACTACAACACGTATACTTTCACACAGCCAGAGATGCTGATGAACTTTTCCCCATTCAGTTTTTCTCCTGGGGTCTTGGGGCTCTGAATTACCTGATCGTTGTTATGGCTGCAAGGCACTGATGCATTAGTGAACCAGCCAGTCTAATTCTGGACTTGGTTCAGACTGCTGTGCAGGTACATATTTAAACCAAGATGTAAGAAAGAATCCGTTCACAGCATAAGATTTCTCCCCCCATTCAGTGTGTTCAATGCAGGAGACTCTTCCCCCCCTTTGCATGGTTAACCTATAAGGAAATAAAATATGCAAACAGAAAACTACAGTAAACTGTTGTGCACGTACAAACTTTGAAGTGTGGAATTGTTTCTGTTGTTTGTTATCCATGGAGAATAACTAACCTTTTCCAGCCAAAAACATCTTCCAAAGTAGTTCACAATAATTAAAATGTAGCAACAAATAATCAATTTTTGATACAAAATGTTCCTTTAAAGGGGGATCTTCAGGTGGATCTGGATCCAGGCGGGACAGAAGGTTGCCTTCTCTCCCTCTGATGGTACCATCTATGGCAGGTGAAAACTAGACAGAGGAGAATGCTCAGTTGGAACTGAACCCATGTATGGCGGAGGGATGCCTGGCTATTTTCTCCCCTCCTTCTGTTGACCTGGTCAATGACAGGTGGAAGATGAAGGAAGGAAGTCCTCAGCTAGAACTGGGTTTCTGTCTTGTTAGAAATGCATCTGGCCACTACCTCCTCTCTGAGGCATTTGGAAATTCCCCAGTTGGAAGGTGGGGATAATATGGATCCAAGACAACCTTCAGAAAAATAACATGAAGAGAACAGAACATTGGATCACCTCTGTTAGCCTGCAGATAGAGTATGGGCAATGTCCTCGGATAAAATGGAAACTTTTTATTTACTTCTGTTTTTCAGACATATCCACAGTGAACAAAGGATGGCAGCTGTTGAGGGCCCTTGCCGTCCCATTCTGGATTGATTCATGGAGTAGAATATCCCTAGCCCACCACAGCAACATGGAGGGGAGAGGCAGTGTCCTTAGCTGTGGGCACTGTGAGGTGACAACAGAGCTGGCAGGGCCCCAGCTGTAGCATTATGTGGGGTGTATCTACTGAGTGGTGAGAGGAATCTAGTCAGTTATGTAAGTTGTTGACACCAGGTTCTACTAACCACTCAGTAGCTGTGCCCCTGCACAGTACTGTAGCCATAGGCCAGAAATGGTTGACACCTCTCAATACCAGCCAATAATACCTGCCACTGTGTCCCCCTTCAGCAGGGCAGGCACAGGAGTGGCCTAGGCTATGGCACCCAAGCTACCCTCCATCTTTTTCCTCCACTGCCATAGGGAGGCAAGAAGATGGTGACCACTCTCTGCCCCCCAGTGCAACAATGAAGTGCAGAGGTGACAAGATGGCATCCACCCTCCTTACCCTACATGCAGAAGAAATGAGGCAAGGCATGGAGGCGGCAAGGCGAGGCACCTCCTGTCCTCCTCACTGCCTCCCCCCAAGTGAGGTGAGGAAGTGAGGAAAGGAGGAAGAAGTCCAGGCCTGTCCCCTCTTCCATGTGGGTGGGAGGAGGGCAAAAGTAGGTTCCCCACCATCTGGCCTTGCCAGGTATCGTGCTGCAAGCTGCTGATTCCTGCTGCATGGAGGATAACTAACCTTTTCCAGACAAAAGTAAACACAGCTTTAAAAACAACTTTGAAACCACTGTTGCAGTCAAATCATAGCGTTTCTGCTGAATCCTAGAGCTGTGTGACATCACTTCTGGATTTGGCTCGACAAGGATGTCATGATGCAGCAGCAACAGCATCCCCCATGTCTCCACCTCCCCTGCTGGCTGCCAGCCAATGGCTGGCAACTTTACCATCAGCTGCCCATTGCCAGCTTTTGGCAGTAGACCCCAACACCATTCTCGGGCTGGTGGATGGGGGGCAGGTGAGGGCAACAGGACTCATCACTACCCCTCCATCTCCAGTGACCTAGGCAATCACCTAGGTGAACTGGGCTAGCCCTGCCCTTCAGGGGTATTCAGTGGCAGGAGTTGAGTTACTCCCTATGACCCACCTCATGTTCTGTCTCTGCCTTTTACTGGTTTCTCTTCCATTGAACATTATTTCAAATGCACACATAGTTCCAAATTCACCACACAGAACACCCTTGTTGTCATGAATGATTTCCCATAGATAACTTTAAAAGTCTACTTGTGAAAGGAACTGAGTTTGGGCCTATTCACTTATAAGCAGCAGCTTATTAGACTGGAAATGAATACCACCTCCCACATTGGGGAGGGGGGGGGAATCAATTCACAGCATTTGTTTCTTTTATGAACTCTTGAACCTTCTGATAATTGCATCAGAACTGTTTAATTCACAGTTCTTCATATTAGCTGAAATCACATTTTGTCTTTGCGTTAGTCATTAAAGTAACAATTAATTTGAAGGTAAATGCTAACTCAAATTTTTTTACTGGGTTCGGCATTCAGAACATTTGTTAGGACTAATCATATTAATTAAAGGCCAATACAACTTCTCTGCACAAACAGAATTAGGTTTTCATCCAGATATTGTGTGATCAGAAATCTTCATTCAACAGTCTCTATTTTATCTAGGGTTGACAGCCTTCAGGAGATAGCTGGAGATCTCCCACTTTTACAGTTCATCTCCAGGCAATAAAGATAAGTTCACCTGAAGAAAATGGCCGCTTTGGAAGGTAGACTCTATGACATTATACCCCACTGCAGTCCCGCTGCTCCCCAAGTCCTGCCCTCCTCAGGCTCCATCCCTAAAATGTCCAGGTATTTCCCAACTCGAAGCTGGCAATCCTAATTTTATCTCTGCCAAAGGCAACCCCAGGCCATAAAATCAGGCATGGGAGGTCTCTCCTGAGGAATGTGCTCATATGTCATCTGAAAGCATCCAACATGGGCTAAAAATCTGAGATCCAGGCATCAGAAACTGGAGACAGGGTAAGAAAGCAGACTTAATGTCACAAATAAGTAGGGATAACAGACCGCAGTTGTAATTCCACTGTTCCCTTATAACTTCATATAGGCTTTGGCAAGAAACAATGTGCCAATTCACACAAGAGAATAGCAAAATCAAGAGAGAGGGTTTTTTTTTCATTGAAACAGCAAGGCTGAGATATTCAAAATCATCCCAGTTCTAGGACTTTTAAGACTGGAAATAAAATAAAATAGTTGATATTATAATGACCGTTTATAGATCTATAGTGTGGCCCAACCCCATATCCAAATTTTTTTTGTTAGGGGGCTCCCAAGGGGGCAGTTTAGTACAGCAGAGATGACTACATCACAGGGTAGTTGTTCTTAGGGGAAAATACAAGAGGAAAGACATGACTAGGTAGGAGCTGACAGGTAAAAATGGGGGAGGGAGCAGTTCAGAAATAATAAAGGTCAGGATTTGTGTCTGGGAGTCATATTCTCTCTGAAGTTCTGTGCATTGCTCCAGAATCAAAAGCCTACCCCCCAGAAGATCCAAGATGTCTGACAAGTGTTGCTGAAGGAGCTGGGAGAGCCTTCCGAGGTTTTACAGACATAGGGCTGCCAGATCCCTGGAGGGATGGGGGTTTGCCCACTCTAGGGACCCCCAACCCACCAGCCTGATTCCAGTTGGTGGGGAGAACCCTGCCCCCAGAGTACCTGGATTGGGCCTATGTGCCCAGCACAATAACATCACCTGGAAGCTACATAATCACATTCAGCCTGGAAATTCTATGGTATCATAGAGCTTTCAGGCCAAATGCTAGAGTGACCCTGGTGACATGTCTAGCGGGCTGGACCAGGAGCTTTTCCCCCACACACCGGAAAGAGGTAAGGACCTGGCAGCCCTATACAGACACAGCCAGGTTCCGTTAGCTAGTTAACTAGCAGCAGGACGACAATAACCCCCTGAGCAGCCCCTTAACCCCTGGTGCCAATGAGCTATTCTCCTCATGTCCCCTTCCTACACACACACCCCAGGCTTTGCAGGCAATCCAAGAGGGAAGCAAAGACAGGAACTTTGTCTTGCACCTCCCAAAGCAGCTCAGGCATTACAATTGCAGTGGCAGCAAGTACTTGTCCTCCTCCAGCAAGCCAGGTGGGTGCTTCACAGAGAGAGGGAAGGGGGGAGGCACGGCTGTTTGGGTAGGGTGTTGAGCTGCTTGGGGAAAGTGCTGTGTACTCATAGGCATCCCTGTGCATACGGGCCTGGTGTGGTCTCATTTGGAATACTGTGTACAGTTCTGGTCTCTGTATCTCAAAAAGATAAAGTACAGAAGAAGGCAACCAAGATGATTTGGGAGTTGGTTGGAACACCTTCCCTATGAGAAAGGATGAAGAGTCTGGGACTTTTCAATTTAGAAAACAGAGGTTTATAAAATTATGTACAGGGTGGAGAGAGTTGACAAAGAGAATTCCCCCCCTCCCAAAATATTGGAAATTGAGGGCATCCAATGAAGCTGATGGGTAATAGATTCAGGACAGACGGAAGTACTTCTTTACACAGCAAGTGATTAAAATGTGGAATTTACTGTCAGAGGATGTAGTGATGGCCACAGGCATAGCATACCTTAAAAGGAGATTTGATATATTCATGAAAGGTAAGTTTATCACTGGCTACTAGCCATGGTGATTAAAGGGAGCCTCCACCTTCTGATGCAGTCAACCCCTGAATCCCAGAGCCAAGAGGCAACATCACAGGAAAACCTTGGTCTCTAGGCTCTGTCGTTGGCTCTCCAGAGGAACTGGTTGGCCACTGTGTGAGACAGGATGCTGGACTAGATGAACCACTGCTGTAATCCAGCAGGGCTTATGAAAAAGCAAAACCAAAACCTAATGTTGTGTCCATGTAAAAATCAGACAAATCTGTGCAGTGCCAATCAACCAACAGTACAAAAAATGCACTAGAATTTCAGACTCTTTTTAATTCCTTTTTTCAACCTAAATAATTATCAGTGTGGCATAGTGGTTAGAGAGTCAGACTAGGATCTTGGAGACCCAGCTACAAATCCCTGCTCTGCCACAGAAACTTGCTGGATGACCTTGGTCAGGCTCTTAGCCAACCTACCTCACAGTATTGCTCTGAGAATAAAATGGGAGAAGAAAAGAATGTTGTAAGCTACTCTGAGTCCCCATTTGGGATAATTATGAGATATAAATGAAATATTTTTTTTCAAAAAACCCACCTTTTTTCAGCCTATATCTTTCATTGCAGTCTTCCATTTGGAAGAAATGTGTGTACTAGATAAGGCTGGAAAAAACAGGAGGTGATCCCCTTGTCACCCCCAAGCAAGTGAAGGGCTGGTCAGTGCCCACATGGGAGACTTCCTTGTGGAAGCTCTTTGACTTCCATGCTGGAAGAAAGGCAGGATATAAATGAAACAGATGGAGGTGGGGTTTAGGAAATTACTCCCCTTACTCCTTGGGCTCCTATTCTGCAATTGTTCCCCTATTATGGGTCTGGGATAATGAAATCGATATTTTCTCCATCGAATAAAAATAGTTCTGCATAAAGATACATTTAGAAAGAAAGAATGCCAACACAATTTAGCAGCAGCTTTTTTGTTGTTGTTGTTGATTAGGTCTTTTTATAGGCTCATCCAGGTCTCAGTTACCTAGTAACAGAAATCACCATTCATAGTTACATTCTTGTGGGGAGTGGGGGGGTAGAAAATGCATCATAAGCGACCCTGACACACTCACTTCTCTTGCAGCAAAGACAAACAGCCTACCTGGAGAGTCTCGCAAGTACAGTTACAGCTTGCAGTTTGCAACCTTGTGCAGGTATTGAATAAGGTAATCCACAGTGGTTTCCTTAGGAGGACACATTTTAACATCTGGGGTGAGGGCTGGGGAGAAGGAAAAAAAAAAGATCATTTCCTAAAGGATTCTTCAGTTTTTCAAGGTACAATGGGACAAAGGCCCAATGGAAGCTGTTCTTGGTGCAAATGCATTCATCAGCTGATTGATCACCAGATAGGCAGAGGTGTCTCATTGACCCTCTATACCAGTACTTTACTGTGAGTTAGTAACATATTTGATGTTTAGGCATTAAATTCTCTCACAATGGTAATGATGTGGTAGGTGCTGCCTTAGTCTCAGAAGATGCTAGGAGTTTTTAACTAGCAGATCTCTGGATGAGGAGATCTTATGTCTTATACAGCATGCCATTGAGATTGTGGATATGGCCATTCCTAGGAGCTTATATGGGTTTCTTAGTCTCAGAGAATCACCATTTGTGCACTCCCTGGAGCAGGAAGAACTGCAAAAGGCTTCAAGGAGGAGCCTAGGGATTTTTACATATTGCTGAAAAGAAAGGAGGAGTTTTGATGCAATACTAGGTATTATTATTGCATCAAGCTTATTTTACTGATATGCGGGAACACATGTGCCCCTTGGTAAAAGACCAGCCTGAAATCAATCTGGATACAACTGAATGTATAATTATGTCAAAGTTGCTAATTTGTGATGTTTCAGTGACACATACATGCATATCAATAATACTGAGCAAGGGAAAATATACACATGAATCCATGGAATTCCAGCTATGGCTATCTGCATGCACAGTACTGTATATAAAGTCTGGAATGCATTTACTTTGAACATTTTTAACCTTCCTTTCTCCAAAACCATACTAATTATAATTAAAACAAAACAAAACAAAACATATGATTGAAAACCATCAGAACTAACAAACAAATGAATCCACATAGGATCCATACATAAATTGCGGCTTGAAAAAAAGATGCAGTAGTTCAAAACTCCAAAATCCAGGAGGAGGTAGAATCCAGCAAATATCAATAGATCTAACTACTTTATTTTTATGGCAGTACATCTCAGAAGGCAGGAAACAGGGTTTTTTTTGGGGGGGAGGGACATTTACTAAAGATTATAAATGAACTATAATGAAAAATATTAAAGGTAAGTAGAAAAGGTTTTTCTCCCCGGCCTCTCTCTGTGTTCTGCTTCTGTGCTTCGAAGGAAAACTAAAGGAATTGTGAAGGTCAAGAGGATGCCAAGAGTGGTCTCTAGATTCTAAAGTTCAGATGTAATTGCAGGAGGTAGAGTTCACTTACAAAAGCTTTTGCTGCCTTGAGGGATATTTCTCTCTGTATTTTGAAGATAAGCCCTTCTATCCACAGGGCAACCAGGTTGGTTTGGCAGTCTCGAAGAACTGAGCTGCAGCATTTGTGCAGCAGCAGCAGGAAACCCAGATGAAAATGTACCAACCAAGTGTTGGTTTTCATTTTTTTTTTAGAGGAAAAGAAAGAAGAAACAAAATATTCCATATTCATCTTGCATTCACAACTTGCTAAGTTTGGTGCTTTTTTTTATAGATTTTGCATAAGGTCCAACAGGGATATCTCTCCTCCCTGAGTTCCTTCCCCATCCCAGATTACCCCACAAAGATTATCTAAATCTCCAGTCAACAACTGAAGCCTTAGTGCAAAAGAAGTCCCAGAAGGATGACATTACTATGCATGAACCAAGGATTTCCTATCAGTTTGTACCAGCTTCGAGAAGGCAGCTGTCAGCCAGCTTGACAAACCAAGGCCTGATGCCTTCCTGATGCCCAGAGAAAAGAGAGGCAGTAGCCAGGCACACCTCCATTATGTCTGGATCCAAGACCAGCTGACAACCACCTATCATCCAGCTACCAGGTATCCTCATTGCAGCCGTCAGAGGGAACCAGCCAAGCACCCTTCCACTGGGCCAAGAACCAAAATCCAGTTGAGAATCCCCTTTCTTGTTTCAGTTTTCACCTGTTGTTCTTTGCTTCTCAATTTTATGATACACCAGTGCATGCAAGAATCTCCTAGGAATGATAAATCAAGCAACTGGAGACAACAGATTCAGAGAAGACTATACTATTATTGTTGTGCAGATTATATGCTTTGTTTAGGGCCAAATGGTTTATTATGAATACCATGATCCTTATGACACTTTTTAAAAATATATAACATTGAAAAGCCTCCATCTCCTAATAATCATAAATCACTTTATTTTCTCTTTAATAGATTTCTGGCTCTTGGAAACCGGTCTAGACTTCCAGGTTGTAACTCCAAGTGTTTTATCACCTGCTATTTTGCAGACTTCAGCATCCATTTGCTACAAACCCTGTCCCTTTCTTCCTGCAAATCTGCACAATAAATAATCTCCAAACTCCGGATACCTTCTTTGTGTCACAATAGCACTAAGAGAGGGTTTGTTTTTTTCTCCCTCACTCTCCAAAATGCAGTGTAACTTTCAAAGTTTTACTTAACCCAATTTACTCTGCATAAAGTATCATTAATTGACAGGAAACATCATTTTCACCATCTTCATCTCCATATTGCCCCCAACATGTCATTTTTTCCCTCGAAACGCACAACAATTTTGGAATGGGAAAGAGAATCTTCATATGAAGGTTGTAACAATTGATCGACAGATCTTCTTGCTTACTCACATGCTTCTCAGGAACTGCATAGCAATGGGTGTTAGAATGGAAGCCCAATTACTATTTTGGTGTCTTCCAGTAGTGAAAGTTTATATTCCTCCATTGCCTCAATTGCTTCATGCAAGACTGTGTCATCCATATAGTTTTAATTTAGCCCCATTTCTGGTTGTACTCAAAGCCTCTGTAGATCAGGCAGACAAATCCTGTGAGGCTCCTGTTCATCAGGTGATCTCTTGTGGATTTACATGACATTCCTACAGGACAGCAACCCACCTTACTGCATCATAAAATCATGTACAGCAAATTCTCTGGTCAAAATTTACCTTCTCACCATGGAAACTGAAGAAGTAGCATTCCTAGTCATCGCTCCAACTTGAAAATCCTAGCCACAAGATATTATTACTTGACTGTGCAGAAAATTTATAATCCTTGCAAGATTAAAAACTGAGAAAAGACATCTGGATATTGTGCCACAACTAGATTCTGGGAGTTGATGTGTTATAGTGGCTAAATATACAAGCTGGGTAAGTGCATCATTTTAGGATATCTTCCAGGTGTGAGCCATCATACAGAGCACTTTCGTATCAAACACAATGCTTTTCAATGATGGCAATTTACCCATTTTGTTCTATGTCACCAAGTGATGAAACATCAACTGTTGTGCATAAATGTGTGAATGTTTGTATATAAACATACCTCCAATGTTCTTTTCCAACAATACAAGCAGGTGTATCAGGAGCCTGTCAACCATGCATAATGGAAGTATGCACTACCCATGATCCTCCCAAAAACAATGAAATGACAACAGGGTGATACATGCAGCAAACTGATAATACACCATTTAATTATTTATTTATTTATTTTGGCTTTTCCCACCTTCCCATGCAAGCAGGCTCAGGGCAGGTCACAACATTCTAAAAAACATAAAGAATTTAAAACAGAACATAGTCATAAAAATAAAACAATTATAAATGATTTGTATACATAAAAACCTTAAGAGGCGCCAGTTAAACAATTTACCCAACTGGATGAGGTTCCAGTTTGGATGTAGCTGCAGATCTAAGCTGTACAGGAAGAGCAGGTGGGTGAGTAACCAGCTAAAATGGACTGTAATGCTGCTGGGCATAGCTAAGCTAAACAGAGCACAGCAAAGCAGGGGAGGCCATTGTGGTTGAGTTGCCACTGCCTCGACCATCGGCCTTGTGGAATATCTCTGTTTTACCATCCACAGTCCCTTTCCCTTTATAAAGCACCTTCCTAAACTATTCTGTTATAGTACAGCCATATAACCTGTATAGAGATGTTCTTTTGAATTACTCCATTTTATATAGTATGTGGAATGACTATGCATGTGCTGCTTTTGTATGTACAACCTGATTACTGGATTTTTCATGGTTCATATTCACACATACCAAGACTTCACACACATTGCCTCCATTCACACAATAGGGTGGACCATATATATCAGGAAGATTGTGGGTAGCAGGCATTCCCATTACATGGCTTCTGGTACATGTAACTGTAACATCTGAAAAGGTTCCCTACTCTCTCTTGGACCTAGAATGATCAGTGATATGATGGCAAAAAATGTTAGTCTGCCTTGTACAGGTAATGTACAGACTACAAGATAAAACCTGTCAAATGTCTTGCTATATTTGCCAAGTATTATTACCACATTGCCATATAATCATATGCAGTCAAAATGAAAGTCATGTTTTTGACTTAGGGAGGCTTTGCCTGGCAACAGGATGTGCCCAAGACTACCTTGGTTGAAACAACTGACAGCTAGGATGTCCCCAGAACAAGCAGGGTGGGGTAGCAGACTCTGGGTTCAGCGACAGGACTTGGCTGCCAGGTGGAGCCAGTCCCATCACCAAGCTCTGCCTGGGGAAGGGAGCAATCCAGGAGGCAGCTGCAGCTGAGACAGGGCTTCACAATACTTCAGTTTGGGTGAAGGGCTAGAAGGAAGGAGCAAGCCACGGGAGGGATTGGGAGGGTTTATTTAAAGAGGATTTGCAAGAAATATGAAGTATCCCTGCTCAGTCAGTGCATAAGAATGGAGGATACAGAAAGGAGGAGGAACAAAGTAGTGCATCCTCTCCTCTCTCCAGTCTGAGGCCAGGCAGGTCCTCCATGGCAGGGAAGGTCACAGCAGAGCAAGGGCAATGAGACCTTGACCAGAGAGAATGTCACAGGCTTGTTACAACCAGTCTCCCGTCCCCACAAAACCCCCTCTTCTTTCAAGAAAGCAAATATTGTGCTGTTATGCCCCCACTATCCCTACCCTTTGTTATGGCATAGTGAAAAATCAATTTGATGATGCCCAAAATGGATTTAAGCTTGTAGGCCCGGAGGCTCTGATTTCTGTAGCTGGTGTGAAATTGTCAGCATCAGCAAGTGATGTCACCATAGTCTAGACTCTTGCTACAATTCATGAGCAGAGATTTATTCTTATTGGCGGCATTAGCCCTTAGGAACACACAGCTGGAGTCCAGAGTCTGTTATATTCTCTAATGCCTTACTTAACTCAACACATTTCCATTCAAATGGTATGGTACAATCTTTGTCTCCAGGCTTGTTATTGGGGTTTAATGAAATCATCTTGTTCCCTGAAACTTGGAAAGTGCCAGCTGACAAAGAAGTCACACATCTCTAAAAGAGTTCCCCACCCCCATCCTTCTAATTGCAAGCATTTGGATATATCATTCCACTTTTCACTAGAAGCCTGGAGGCACCATAAACAGTTCTAAGTCACTGTCAAGCCAGAGCAATTGTTGACTGCTTCAAATTGGTTGCATTTCATTCCTCTGAACCAAGGATGGCTAACTGGCAGCCTATTGGTCCAAATCAGGTCACCTAAACATCTTCAAACAGACTTTTGGTGGCATTCCAAATTTCCATTAGGATGATATACACATTTGTTCTAAGTTTTACCAGACACAACAAATTGTCATGGGCTTCATTGTACTGTAGATGGTGAATGACATTAGCCTGCTGCCACTAAAATAATGTAAGGGTCTGGTGGGACCATCAAGAATTTCTAGAATGGTGCACTTTTGTGCATTTCTGGGATGGTATACCTGGAATGGGACAACAGATCAATGGTAAAGCATTTATTTGGTATGCAGAAGTCCCAGGTTCAATCTCCAGGAGGGTAGGGAGGGTGGTATAGAAGCCTAATAAATCAATAAATAATATCCACTGAAAAGGACTGCTGATGATGTGTAAGACTTTGAACTGAGACCCTGGTCAGCTACTGCCTGCCAGAATAGAGTATAACAGCTATACCCTTTTAAAAAAACCACAAAAAACCCACTTTTCTCCCTTTTAAGACTTCTAATAATAACCCAGGAAGCCCAGTTTTGTTTAACAAAACCATGCTAGGGTTAAAAGGTAAAATCCTCTCTTGCTTTCTTGTGCAGCTCTGGCCCCAAATCATGGCTGTACACACATGTTGTTTACCTTTACTGGACTGAGGGAGAGCGTGCATTTCTATGACACCTGTTTTGACCACAGTATAGCTTCAGAAGGCAGGTAAGGTTGTACTAGGAGAGACAAACTACACATTTGGGACTGAGCTCCAACAATCTGAGGTTGGATCCAACCACCATTTCATTTAATCTTGCACAATTCCTTTCCATTTTAGAGTCCCAATCACACAAGGCTTTTGTCCATGGAAGTCCCATGATCCTCAGCATAGCTTTTTTGGTGGTTAAAAAGGGACCCCCTCCTCTCTTTTTCAACAGCAGAAAAGCTGGTTGGATTCAACCCAGTACCACTCTCGGTGGGTTTTGCAACGTGATTGTCTTTCTCACTAGGCTATTTGCTTGCACTGTTGTTTATTTCAACAGAGGCTTTTAAGCAATGCTTAGAGTATTTTCATTTCCAGCAAATTGTGACTGTACATCATTATTTTGCCTCCCAAGTCCTCAAAATGAGTCAAGATTTGTCACAATATCACTTAGCATTTAAAAAAAAAATGAAAGAGGAAAGAGAATGTTACATTTGCAACGTCAATAGAAAGGAAATATTTTTTAAAAGCATAACGATTACCAATATTTGCAGAGGGGAGGGGGAAGAGATAAAATTTGGGAATTATTTGGAAAGGCAGCATTTTCAAGAGACTAAAAACGCAGAGAAATCAAGGAGACCCAAGTGAAACTGTTTGCAAAAATGGCTCTCTGTATATTAGGAGTGTGCATTTTTTTTTTAACTGGTATTTTCCATTTTGGGCCTATTGTACCCCCCCCCCCAAAAAAAAAAAAAATTCAAGATTCTTGAAAAATCCTGGGTCCAAATACTGGTATGGTATTCAGACTCAGGATTTTTCAGAAATCCCCAAATTTTCCAGGTCCAATAGACCCAAACTGAAAATGTTGGTAAAAAATACTAGCCCAATTCTGGCTAGACTACCCTCTCCTGCCATATGGTTTAAACCGGGTGGCAGGAGAAGGCAGTGCAGAGCTACATCTGCAAGAAACTCAGTTTCTTGCAGGCACAGCATTCTGGCTGGGCTGCCCTCTCCTGCCACCCAGCTCTCAACCCCTCACCAACACACCTGATCTTGGGCTGGCTTCTCTTGTAGCCCGATTTAAACTGGCTGATCCTCGGGCTGACTTCTGCAGTCCCTTTAAAGTTTGCCTGTCCAACAGACAGCTGAGAGGTGGGAGTAATCTGCTCCTGCCTGTTCACTGTTTTCAGATCTACCCAAAATTCCTGAATATATCCAGGATTTTTTTTCAGTGTACATCAGAACAATGAGATCTTCACTTTTCCTCCACCCTTTATACTTCAGTTGCTGATGAAAGGCAGCAGAAAAGTACCTTTTGAAATTGTTACTATCTACTACAGAGGTACTCACAAAAGCCATCTTTTTGATCCAGTAGATACTTTTTCTTTTTTTGTTGTTGTTACAGAGGGCAGCTGTAGAACTAAATTTGAGTTCAGTGGCACCTCTAAGACCAACACAGTTTTATTCATGTTGGTCCATAGTAAGGTAAAGGTAAAGGTTCCCTTGCTCGAAAGCCAGTCGAATCCGACTCTAGGGATGCGGTGCTCATCTCCATTTCAAAGCCAAAGAGCCAGCGCTGTCCGAAGACGTTTCCTTGGTCATGTGGCCGGCATGACTAAACACCAAGGTGCACGGAACGCTGTTACCTTCCCACCAAAGTGGTACCTATTTATCTACTTGCAATTTCTTGCTTTCGAACTGCTAGGTTGGCAGGAGCTGGAACTAGAGACAGGAGCTCACCCCATCATGCGGCACCCGGGTCTCGAACTGCTGAACTACTGACCTTCCACAGCCTGCAGTTCAGCATCTTAACCACTTGAGCCACCGCAGCTCCCTGGTCCACAGTAGAACAGCTCAATTTCAGTCCAGTAGCACCTTAGAGACCAACAAGATTTTGGGGGTATACACTTTGGAGAGTCAGAGCTTTTGCTACTGGACTTGTACCAGCTGTTCTTTTTCATGTCATGTCATTTTCTTAATCCACTGTGGAGTGGTTTCAGTTTGTGAACTTGATTATTTATGAGAGCCATACTTGTATAGAGAGGCTCTTTGTACCTGGATGCTGTCATACCAATTGGCCAAATATGCTGCTGTGGTAAAACTTGAACCACTTGCTCCAAAACAGCACCACTGGAATTAGTCACTTGGGAATGAAACCTGCAATCCTACAATTCCCTGACTGCCAAGCCAGTCCAGTAGTTTTCCATTATCCTGCCTGTGAGTCTTTAGTTTATCAGTTTCAATACAAGGGCTTTTTTCTTTTCTTTTTTTGCTCCTCTTGACACCCAGGATTTACCCACTGACCCAGATAAAAAGACTTGGCTGATTTCCCACAAGCGCTGCTCCGCACTCACTCTTCCCTTTGCCCTGATGGTATGCGTCAATTTCACACTAAGTGCTGCGCAGCTGCATTTTGTCCTGCAGCTTTGCACAATTTTCCTTGAGTCTACTCAATCCTGTTTTTTGAGGATTGATTAGACGCGGGGGAAATCGCACGAAGCTGCAGGGCAAAATGCAGCTTGCAGCACTTGGTGTGAAATTGACACATTCCATCGGGGCAAAGGGAAGAGTGAGCGTGGAGCAGCGCTTGTGGGAAATCAGCCTTGGTGTTTTCATGGAGCAGCAATCCAGTTGCATGGAGTTTATAAAAGGCTAATGCCCCTCTGTCATAATCCTTCCCAGGCATGGGGGATCCAATATGCAAGGGAAACTCTTCCAAGTCTCCTTCCCCACTGGAGAATCACCAATAGAATCACTTCCAGTAATTTACCTGTTTCATTTTAGAATCCTGAATAGGAATAAGCATGAGCTGAACCATGAAGAAAAATTAATCACTAATATTGCACTGTTCATTATTCATGAACCGAAGTTCATGACAGGTCTACCATCACAAACTTCCATGAACTTTTGAAGCAGTTTTTGGCAGTTCATGGCAGTTTGTGGATATAGCTGAAAGCAGGGGTTTAAAGGGACTCCAAGTCCCTTTAAATCCATGCTTTCTGTTCCCTGCAAAAGCTTCATTTTTCCAGTTCATGCCCATTCTGAATCCTGAACAGAACTAATCATGCAGCATTGTCTTTGAGCCTCAAAAGGAATTAAAATATTTTTTAACAGCACACAGGTTAGGAAAAAAAAGTACTCTAGACAGGGTTGTCTGTGAAGATGGTTTGGAGGCTGAAGCTGGTGAAGAATGTTGGTGTCCAACCTGTGTCAGGTTTATGCCTGGGTTGAAGGGATATTAGTTACTTTTTTATTTAAAAAAGGGGGAAAAAACCCTCAGTTTATGACACAAGGACAGGCACAAGATAAAAAATGAGGCCACAACAGACTTTCTCCACTGTTATCTTCAGAAGCTGTCCCCCACCCCAACCTGTCCCCTGGCTTTTGGAAGCTCTTCTAGAGATTATCGTTTCAGATATTTCTACTGATTTTCTTACAAGGGTGTGCAAACCAAAATGGAACCATGTTGTAACAAAAACTAGACTGCAATGTCTACAATTAGGTAGAAACAGTGATCCAACATAAGTGATTCTTATGTTAAATCTACTGTAGTATGATCCCAGTTAAGGTATAGTTCACCTGGCACCATGATGAAAAGGACCAACGTTAACTATTGGAATATTAATTATTGTTTTATGTGTTTTTAATATATATTTTAGTTTTGACTTTAATTGGTTTTATGATTTTTAAATCATCTTTTAACTATTAGCTGCTTTGCAGTTTCTTTTGGCTATGGGGTTATTGCGTGTGTTGTGTTCCCACATTTGATGATAGTTCTTTGGGCAGCTGGATTGGATGAGAAAATAGAAAAGCTCCGTGGTTACAATGGGACGAGAGTGTGCATTTTCAGTAGTAAGCAGTGGGTTTGCAACAGAGCCAACTGTAGTGAGAAGGAGGGATGGTAGCGGAAATTACTAGTCACTGAAACCTTGTCTCAGTTCACATGCCGAGCTGGGCTTTTTTTTAATGATGTAAACATAGACCCTTTGACAGGTTATCTTTTGTTTGATGTGAGGGCTGTCAACCTTCAGATGAGGCCTAGAGATCTCCCAGAAATACAACTGATATCTAGACAACAGAGATCAGTTCACCTGTAGACAATGGCTGCTTTGGAGGGTGTATTCTATGGTATTCTATAGTGAGGTAGTCTGTTTGCCATCATCTAAGGATTAAGTTTTATAGTTTTAATCTCTGGTTTTATTATTCTATAATTAATGTCTGTAACCTGCCCTGAGCCCATTTGTGGGAAGGGCGGGATAGAAATTGAACCAAATAAATAAATAAATAAATAAATAGAACCCTACTGAGATCCCTGCCACCCCCAGGCTCCACCCCCAAAATCTTCAGGAACACATGGATACATAAACACATGAAGTTGCCTTATACTGAATCAGACCCTTGGTCCATCAAGGTCATCGTTGTCTACTTGGATAGGCTGTGTCTCTCCAGGGTCTCTGATAGGGATCTTTCACATCACCTACTGCCCGGTCCTTCTAACTGCAGAGGCTGAGGATTCAACCTGGGACCTTCTGCATGCCAAGCATATGCTCTGCCACTGAGCCACAGCCTCTCCCCTATATAACCCTAAGTTCACAACCCAGAGTCGGCAACCATATGCTGTAATTACCAGAGGACTATTAGCATATCCAAGACAATGGAAACTGTGCATCTAGAAATGCATAACAGTTAAGGAGATGTTGGGGTTAATTTATTCTGGTCAATCTCAGAATTTATCAGAGATCACTGAGACAATATCCAAATGTAAGATACGTTTGATGTACAAATATGCTATTTTTTGTTTCTTTTCAATGTTGTCATTTCTGCTCACTTTTTTGCTGCTTTTCTACATTAATCTATAAATCTTTTTGAGGTGTTGTATCCCATTTTATGGCATTCATACATTATATACAATGGACACAAAATAATATTAAACCATAGCATAAATCTAATTAGAACATAAGAGGTTCCTTGCTGGAGCACGACAGTGGCCCATCTAGTCCAGCATCCTGTTGAGAGCCAGTTTGTTGTAATGGTTAGGACTGTTGTGACCTTAGCCAGTCATAAGTTCTTTCAGAGCTGTTCTTTCAAGAGCAGTTCTTGGGAGAGCTCTCTCAAGCCCCCCCCCCAATAGGCAATGCTCCTTCTAAGCTGTGGAGTCTTGCTAGCAAAAATTTCTACTTTGTGAGCTATTGGCATTAAAGTTGCGAGTGAGCGATTTGGCTACTGCATAAATTAGTTTGCTCTGGAGCCCTCCTTCCTGAGCTAAGACAAAAATGAGCCAGAGGCTAAAAACTGTGAGCTAGCTCAAACTAACTCAGCTTAAAGAGAACACTGCTCACAGGGTGTGGAGAGGGGAAGGGGGAGGGGGAGGGAAGGGGAGGGGGAGGGAAGGGGAGGGGAGGGAAAGGGTAAGCCACTCTGAGATTCCTTCAGGTAGTGAAGGGTGGTGTATAAATCCAATCTCCTCCTCCTCCTCCTCCTCCTCCTCCTCCTCCTCCTCCTCCTCCTCCTCCTCCTCCTCCTCCTCTTCTTCCTCTTCTTCTTCTTCTTCTTCTTCTTCTTCTTCTTCTTCTTCTTCTTCTTCTTCTTCTTCTTCTTCTTCTTCTTCTTCTTCTTCTTCTTCTTCTGTTTCACACATCAGCCAACAATTGCCCTCAAGGCAACAAACTGGGCATAGAGATAGGGTTGCCAGTCCCCAGTTAGGAGCCCCTCCTCTGCTTCAGGGCTATCAGTGGGGATGTAATCCCATAGAGTTCACCCTCTAAAGCAGCCATTTTCTTTATGGGACTTTAGCTCTGTAGCCTGTAGATCAGTTGGGCTGCAATCATATGCACAATTAGACCCAATGTAGGTGTGAATGCTGGGTGGATTTAAAGGGCATGACCAGACAACAACATTTGGGAAGTACCCTGCAGCCATAGGCAACCCGTTCTGCTCCGCCACAAAAGCAGAGTTAAAAGACACCGGGGAAAATCCAGTAGTTAATGGGTTGCAACAGGCCACGGATGGATTTTCCCATGTCTGATCACTCCAGCATGCTCTCATGGCATCAGGATGGTCTGATCAGGCCATCCTGACTCCATGCCATTGTTGTTTTTTCTACCTTCACAGTATGAGCATCATCACAAAATCTATAGGGAGCCCTCAGGGCGGAGGTGCGATTCATCAATCCCTTGGTTAAGCACATGGGGGAAAAATGACACAAGCCCCCCCCCCGACTTACCCACAGTTGCATCTGATCACACACTGACGGGCTGCACATGCAGCCTCAAAGGGAGGTGTGATCATGCAACTGTGGGTCAAATTCCTCCAGAGGAAATAGCCTCGCTCCCCCCCCCAGGGTTTTCTGGTGTGTGTGACTGCAACCTTGTAATTCCAAGAGCTCTTCAGTCCCCATCAGGGTTCTGGCAACCCTAGAGGCAAGATGGATTTTTATATTTCTCTCCTAGCCTGTTTCACCCCAGTTATGGACTGGAATCCCCCTCTCCCAATGGATTTTATAACAAGATAACCTTGCATATTTATATCCAGTAAATACATACAGTTGCCCAATTATTCCTAATTTATTGCTCAGTTCAGTCTCAGTATATTTGTTTTAGCCATTAGCCATTTCAAAGCCTGTACACCATGTAACAGTAATTTCAACAGTTTACAAATGAAAATGTACTCTAGTCTGATGCACAATCCAAAACATAATTTATTGCAGACTCCTGAACACTGGATTTGAGCTTTCTCTTCCTTTTTTTCTCTTTGTACCATAGAAAGCCAATATGAAGGGGAGAAAATGATTCGTATTATTGAGCCAGTTTTGTGCCTAAGAGCAGTATGTAGAATGAACAACAGTAATCTAATTTTGTTGTGCTGAGAGATGCTAGACACCAGCATCCTCCCCCTATGCCAGTAAGCATGCTAGTTCGGATGATGATGCCCAGCACCAAGAGAGACACCTCCCCAGGCCACTGGGGAACCATAGCCCAGACACAACCGTACATCAGCTTCAAAGAATATGATTTTAAAGATCAGAGTGAACCCCTTTTGGCTTGGAACTGTGGTGTGGGGAGAGGATGTGCTCCTGCCTCCCCTCATGCCATTTTCAGAAGATGAGATGCCCTGGCAGCCTGTTATTTACCTAACTTTGGAGTGGCATGCGTTCAAAATACTCCACATGCCTCTCCAAAGTTATGTAAATAACTAGGAATAAGGCCCATTATGGAAATAAATACGAACTCTAGAAAGAGGCTGTGGGTGGGTGCCATGGCCTTGGGCACTCAGTGTCAATTTGCTGCGGTGACCTCAGTAGCTTATAATGACACAGAGTTCACTGTTTTCTCCAGAGGAACTGATCTCTGCCACCTGGAGAGCAGTTGTAATTCTGACAGATCTCCAGCCCTCACCTGGAGATAGGCAACAATGGTTTCCCAGGAGGAAAAGTAAAGTATTTCTCCACAGTGGGGACCAAAGCAGCTTACATCATTCTCCTCTCCCCCTTTTGATCTGTGCAATGACCCTGTGAGGTAGGTTAGGCTGAAAGTCTGTGACTGGTCCGAAATCACCCAATCAGCTTCCACAGCAAGAACCTGGATCTGGCAGACCCTGCTCTGAAGCGCTAACTACTATGCCACAGTGGCTGTCCCAGGGGGGCTGCTGATGGTGAACAGGAGCAAGCAGCCAGGCCTAGTTAAGTCATGCCAGTCAGGTGTCATCAGGTCACCCAGAGGGTACCGCAAGGCCTATGGTAGCCAACCTCCAGGTGGAGCCTGAAGATTGCCTGGTATCACAACTGAACTCCAGAAAACAGATCTCTCTCCTGCTGGAGAAAATAACTGCTTTGGAGGATGGACTCTATGATATTCTGTTCAGCTGAGGCCTAATCCAAATAACCCTAATCCTAATAACCCTAACCCTTACAACCTTACTTCTAACACTAATAAGCCTACCCCTAAACATAATAACCCTAACCCTAACTCTAATGAACCTAACCCTAATAACTCTACTATCCCTAACTGTAAACCTAATAACCTGAACCCTAGCCTTAATAACCCTAACCGTAATAACCCTAATCATAACCCTAACCCTAATAACTCTAACTCTAACCCTAATAACCCTAATCCTAACCTTTTATAACTGTCTCTCCCCTTGTCCCCTCTATAGAGACAGCTCTCTTTATATATAATTGTGAAGTGGGTTGGCACTTTCTGAACATTCCACATGCTCTTAAATCAGTTGGCTCCATGATGTCTCACTCACAAGCTGTCCCTATCCACTGGCTGAGTTGTCTGAGTCCCACCTCCAACATTCTAAAGAGTTTGCTGTTCCTCTCCCCCCACATAGCTAGTCAGAACACAGAAGTTGTTTGCATATGCGGCCTGATTAGCCTTTGCCTCTAACATTCTAAACAGTTTGCTGTTGCTGTTGGGAGTCATTGAAGAGAAGAAGAGATTGGATTTATACCCTGCCCTTCACTACCCAAAGGAGTCTCAGAGCGGCTTACAAGCTCTTTTTACTTCCCCTCCCCACAACAGACACCTGTGAGGTAGGTGGGGCTGAGAGAGCTCTGACTGAAACTGCTCTTTTTCAAGAACAGCTGTGCCAGAACTATGGCTTGTCCAAGGTCATCCAGCAGGTGCAAGTGGAGGAGTGGGGAATCAGATCTGGTTCTCCCAGATTAGAGTCCACACACTTAACCACTACACCAAACTGGCTCTCTTGAATGTGTCCTGAGGTAAATACATATCCCAGTCTTCCCTTAAATGGTCACTGGAGTTGCCAGTCTCACTGTGGGGCCTGAAGATCTCCCAGAAATCTCCGTGTGCCCCAACCACAGCACATCATTTCCCCTACAGAAAATTTCCCAGCTACTACAACTGATGTCCAGATGACCAAGATCAGTTCTCCTGGAGACAACGGCTGCTGTGGGCAGTGGACTCTATGGCATTATACCCTGCTGAAGTCCCTCCCCACCCCAAATCCTGCCCTCCCCAGGCTCTACCCCTCAAATCTACAGGTATTTCCCAACCCAGAGTTGGAAACACTTTTCAGACCCTTGGAACCCAGAAGACATGACATAGGAGGAGGTGCTTTTCTAACTTAGCTGCCACTACATAGCCCCAAATTAAAATAAGCCAACCTCCAGGCAGCACCTGGAGATCTCCAGCTATTACAAATGATGTCCAGATGACCAAGATCAGTTCTCCTGGAGACAATGGCTGCTTTGGCCAGTGAACTCTATTGCATTATACCCTGCTGAGGTCCCTCCCCACCCCTTCCCTCCCCAGGCTCTACCCCTTAAATCTACAGGTATTTCCCAACCCAGAGTTGGCAACCCTGTAACTGGCTATGGAACCAGTTTCCAGCCCCTTGGAACCCAGAAGACATGGCATAGGAAGAGGTGCTTTTCTACCTTAGCTCCCACTGCATAACCCCAAATCAACATAAGTCAGGGGTGGAGGCTGTCCTCCCATACTACCCACTTGGGGCAGCAATATGACGGGAGGCAGCCCTGCCTTTATAGCTAAGCAGAAGGAAATAAACACTGCTTACCTCACTCCATTTTCCCCTTCCCCGTGCCACCCCCACCCCCCAGCCACAGCCAGGACACTCACCTGGAGCTTCTTTCTAGAGCCCGTTGAATTTCTTCCCACAGTGGGCCTTACTCCTAGTAGCTCATGATTATCAGATGCAACAGTCTTCAAATTATTACTTTGCTTTTTTCCCCCTTTTCTTTTTAATCCATAGGATGTCTTCAGATAACCTTAATAGGTTTGGAGAAAAAAAAATGTTCTAATAAGAAAAATGATGACTGTGGAGGGAAGTTTGATGGGGGGAAAGTGCCAATAGTTCTTCTGACCATCAAAGACTTCCATGTGCAACACCTCCCTTGGAAAAATGTCCTTTCATACACATCTCTTCCCCACAGATACTTTATTCTGCAGAGAAGTGGCAGCATCAGAGGAGGCCCAAGGCTTGGAGTAGTTTATAGGGGAGATCAGTTTTAAACATGCAAATCAGACATTGACATACTCATATCAAAACCCTATGGCTACTTTTCTTGACTCTGTCTGAAATTGTTACAGATATGAAACATGCTAGATTTGTTGATCACCCAGACACATGATTTTCTAATCATTTCTTTTTGTTCCTTACACCAGGCAAATGTTTAATGTCCAAGCACTGAAGTATGAGATTTATTCAGTTGGTTTCATAGGTTTCCTTGAATCTATAGTGCTTCCATATTATGAGTCAGCTAAAATATATTGTCATGGTACATAGAACAAGAACAATTCTAAGAGACACCTCATAATGCAGCAAGCAGCAAACCCTTGACCAAACTGCATTCCTCTTGATGACTCTAATGTTTAGTAAACGAGGTATTTGATCCCCCAGCTCTACTGCTGTCTTCCTCTGTCAGCTCTATAAATCACTATGCTATTGACTCCAGTGCAATGTCCTTCTCAAATATTGGCCCTTTCTGCACTCACCTTTTAATCCATGTTCACCACGGTGTCCTCCAAGCAATTCTGCACTAAAATTGAATTCAAACTTCTTTTTAAACCAGCCCCCCCATTTTGCACTAAAATCGAGTTCAACCTTCTTTTTATTCTATTCCCCCCCCCTCATTCTGCATTACATTTCCTCCCTTCAGTGGTCAGCCCAGTTTCAGCCTGCTGTTGCCCCGGGTTATTTGGATGCTGTTTTGCTGTGGACTTAAATTGCCACATCTTGAACACTGAGAAAATCTGGAGTGGCAGGCAAATGTGGAAAGGATCATTCTTCTGCCTGGGCTGCCACCTTGATAGATCAGTTTCTGGGGAGAGAATAAAAACTTTTAAGTTTGACATTTCAGGTCCATGGACAATTTGGAGCAAGTTGGTGGACCACTCAATCCAAGAACTGTTTTATTTGTCCTAAGAATGATTCAAAGAATAAGATGCTTAATGTGTGATGTAACAGATCCCTTTTAAAGAATGAGACCTTTTTCTTTTAATAAGACCATTTTCAGCTAAACACACACAGAGTTATATTGGGTGTTGTCCAAGAGCGGGATAGTCAACCCACTTGATCAGTTGAGCTATGCCAACACAGATCCCATCATTTCCAGCATGACCCTTTTGACCATCGAAAAGGATATGCTGGGACCATGGGACCTCCATGGAAAAAAACTATGTGAGATGGGAAATAAGGTGAGACTGAGTGAAAAAGGTGGGTGGATCCAATCCTATGTTCTTATGCCTCTCTGTGAGGATTTTTTGCATTTCTCACTACAAGAAGGAGATGAATCATTCCACTGTGGTTGAACATCCTGGAATACAAAGCACATGTCATCTGCTTTCTGTTCTCTCTGCATTCCCTACCTTTTGTTACTGTTTTTGCTGTCAAGTCACAGCTGACTTATGGCAACCCTGTAGGGTTTTCAAGGCGAGAGACCTTCTAAGGTGGTTTGCTATTGACTGCCTCTGCATCATCACCCTGGCATTCCTTGGAGGTCCCATCCAAATATTAACCAGGACCTTCCTTAGCTTCCAGGATCTGAGACTGGGCTAGCTTGGGCTATCCAGGTCAGGATATTTCATACCTACCTATCACATTTAAATCCCTCCCTGCCTCCAAGGAGTTCAGGGCAGCACAAATGGGTCTTTTCTTTCCTATTCCACACTACAACCCTGTGAGGTAAGTTTGGCTGAGAGAGAGAGAGAGAGAGAGAGAGAGAGAGAGAGAGAGAGAGAGAGAGAGAGAGAGAGAGAGAGAGAGAGAGAGAGAGAGAGAGACTGGCCCAAAGTCACCCAGCGAGCTTCAAAACTAATTGGTGATCTGATCTCAGGTCCCTCCAATCAATGCATCACTCTAACCACAGTACCATGCTGGCTTTTTAAAATATGCCTGACTGCTCTCTGCCTCCCTTACCCTTCAAACAGCATAAATTTTATGTGTTTTTTTACTCTTTTCTGAGCTGTGTTCAGCTATTTTTCTGGGAGAAGCAACTACCTTGGGCTTGATTGAGATGCTGAGAATTTACTGCAGCATAAGTAGGAAGTCAGCCAGGGCAGAACGGAAAAGGTCACGCCCTCCCCACTGGCTTTACATGAAGACAGAACTCTAGTCACTGGGTGACAGAAACTAATAATGTTTCACTAGACAAAAAGAGTGAGCCACTTAAAGAGGTTTAATTTATAATCTAGCAGGCTGACAGCATTCCGGTGACAGTTTTCGAGCGATTAGAGCAGTCACTATTAGGTATTAATTTGTGCCTGCGTCTTTCTTTGCTTGATTTCCTCCATGGATCATTCAAACTGAGTTTGTACTTCTCTCTCTTCTGTATTGCTTGCTGAAGTAACATTGGGAAGATTTGGGGCCCATTCCGAGTTTATATCATCCAGAATTCTATAGCCTGATTTTTGTTGATGGGCTTTTTCTAATGACAGAGGTTCTGCAGTTTGCACCTAGCAAATCTGTGGCTGGGACCTATCCTATGTTATCACAAAGTGTTTGTGCTTACATCTAATAGCCTTCTTCAACCTTAGGAGTGTAATATGACTCCCTGTGATTGGCATGCATTTTTTGGGGGGAACATGCAGGAACGGTGTTTGTAAACTTCTTCAACAAAATTCTTTTTTAAATGTTTAAAAGTTCATGAGTTTTCAGTATACAGACTGAAAACTTCATTTCCTTTTGAGAGTTCCGGCACCTCTTTTTGGAAAGAAAGAAAGAAAGAAAGAAAGAAAGAAAGAAAGAAAGAAAGAAAGAAAGAAAGAAAGAAAGAAAGAAAGAAAGAAAGAAAGAAAGAAAGAAAGAAAGAAAGAAAGAAAGAAAGAAAGAAAGAGAGAGAGAGAGAGAGGGAGAGAGGGAGGGAGGGAGGGAGGGAGGGAGGGAGGAAGGAAGGAAGGAAGGAAGGAAGGAAGGAAGGAAGGAAGGAAGGAAGGAAGGAAGGAAGGAAGGAAGGAAGGAAGGAAGGAAGGAAGGAACCCTGATTATGAAGCCTCACTTAGTCAGGGCTACTGCCTTTGCCTGGTCAACAAAAGCAGTGTTTATCAATCACGTATCCTGCCCTTCCTGCAGAAAGCTCAGAGCTGTCCCCTGCTTTTTGGCCTTCCAGGGGAATTTGGTTGGCCACTGTGTGAAACAGGATACTGGAGAAGATGGTCCTTTGTTCTGATTCAGCATGGCTGGTTATAGAGTCTTATGAATGACCTGGATTTAGTATACCAAAGGAAGTCTTACTCTGATATATTTCTTCCTTGCCCCTTTGATTTATTGGTTATGGTTGCTTGTGTAGCATCATCAATGTGTATGGTGCAAGATAGGTGCTTACGATCCAAGATTTGACACAGGTTAGTTAATAGGGATGAGCAAATTCCCCTAATTTTGTTGCATGTTCAATTTTTGTATATTTTGTCAGTGGTTTCAGACCTACGCTGTTCACTCTTGGCATTGTGGATTTTCTCATTACACATTTTTGCACATTTTTATATGCAATTCATACTGTATATGCAACTCATACACATTATAAATATCACCTATAATGCTGGTTTTTATTGGTGAATAAACATTTGGAGAAAGTGCACATTGTATGTGGAAATACAGTGTGAGAAGACAAAATGAAGAATAATATTTGATTCACAAAGGTGAACTAAAATCAAAAGTAGAATTTTTCAGACTGAAGCAGAAGGCCTAAGAAATTCAAGAGGCATTCCAGGTAGAGATAGAAGTCTGGCTAAACAAGACAGGAATATGCATGGTTTCTAATAATGTCCTTAAGCTTAGCTTCACTAGGGGACAGGAACTAAGGAGTTGTGTCAATGAATTAACGGGAAAAGTAGGGGCTGAGGACAGATTTGAAGGACAGTTATTAACGCTGCCTTATTCTTTGTTTTTCTGTTTATAAAAGAGAGATGTGTGGGAATTTAGCAATGGTCTCCTTTTATGGAATGGCCAGTCAGCAAAATCTATGAAATGAGCCTTAAAGGCAATTAACAATACTATCCTGCGCAAAGTTACTGTAATCTAAACCCATTTATTTAAATTGGCTTAAACGGGGGTAAATCTGCATAGGATTGCACTGTAACAGTTCAGTACCAAGTAGGGATGCTATGAATGTATGAATTTTGCCATAAATGCATTCAACAGCCAAACTTACCATGTTCAAAGGTGTCAGTCAGATGTGAATCAATCACCCAAGCAATTTGTTTTGTGCAGAGCAAACAGCCAACCTGGCTCAGCTGCCCTGAGTCTGTTTGGGGAGGGCAGGATAGAAATTTAATAAATAAATAAATTTGTATTAGGTTTTCACAGAACTGTGCTTGCCCAGCAATGCTGATGATTCAAACTGCGATGTGGCCAACATTAGTGTCTCTAAGGGTTACTTTGATGAGCACCAAGGGAAGGATTTTATTGAAACACAGCATTTATATGTGGGTGGTTTATATGATTTGTGATTGATCTAATTGTATATTTAAAAAATTGCCCAATGAGAGGACCAGTTATGCAGGAAGGATGTGGGAGTAGTAGAACTCAACTGGGCCATGTGAGAACATACATGCATGAAAAGCCACTTGCAATATACTATACGTTTAGGAAGGAATATGGCAAAGAAATAGGTTTGCCAGGTGCCTACTGTTTGCTGGCAGGGGGCTTCTGGCTGCTGCTTGGGATCTTCTGCCATGTTCTCAGAACGCACATGCCACAATGACATCACCCAGAAGCAACAGTATCACACTGGGCCCATTGTGTAGGGAGTGCTCTAATGTTCAGCCAAAAACTCTACAGTCACCATAGAGTTTTTAGCCAAATGCTAGAGCATCCCCCACACAAAGTGCCCGCTGTGATGACATCACCTCTGGGTGATGCCATCAAGTCAGGCATGTCAGGTGTGCCAGAGCTCTTCGGTGGTGGGTCTGTGGTGGATTGGGGGTCCTGAAATTGGGGAGAACCCTGCCCCCATCAGAGGGATGGCAGCCCTACAAAGAAATCTGTCCAGCATTGAAGAACAGGTAGACAGACTATCAAACTGGTCAGTTAAAAATCAGTTCCCTGTTCATGACAGATAAACAGGACATGAATATCTCTAATGCTAAACTGAGTTATACCATTTTAAACCTGTAGGTTTCACTGGAGTTAGAAGGCTATAACAGTTGACAGAGTTTAAACATGCAGAAGAACACAGCACCAACTGTTTAAAGAAAATAACTCAGTTTATTAAAGAAGAAATACACTCTGATAGAACAGAAAGGGGGGGGGTTATGTAGTGGGACTGAATCATTCCAGGTCTGTCACACCAGAGACTGGCTGAGCTTGGAACACAAGAACAATAGCCTACCAGGACTCTGAAAGTAACCAATCTAGTAGTAATGTTATGTAAATAGACTACTTCCCAGGCCCGTAGCCAGGATTTTGTAATTCAAGAGGCTTTTAAATAAGTCAGGGGGCACTGACATCACAAAAAAAAATGTTAAAAACTCACTTTTGCAGTGTTCGCACTCTGCTTGCCTACATAGGGGAAGCGAGCCACACTTGGGGAAGGAGCAGTGGTGGGGAGTCCTCCAGGTGGCTGAGAGAGTTGGAAGTCCTCTGAGTAGCCCAGAGAGCTGGGGACCTGGGGGCTGGATGGAAGTTGGGGGCCTTGGCAGGAAGCCAGGGGGCCTTGGCAGGAAGCCAGGGGGCAGGCCCCGAAATGCCCCACTGTAGCTACGGGCCTGCTACTCTCTGTGCCAGCTGAAGAGAAGCCCATGAACATTACTCCTGCCATTTCCGAGATGCTACCTGCAGGACCTGCGGTAAGACAGGTCACATTGCTCACACCTGCCACTCCAAGGGAGCCTGGAGACACACAGCCACACACCAGGAATCAGTGGATCTGCACACCACCGCCATCCACCAACATCAGGTATTGAATTTTCCCGGAACACCCCTGATAAAATTAAAGTGACTGTGCTGATAGAGGGGGTACCTTGCAAGATGGAATTGGACACGGGGTCCTCCATCTCATTCATCTTGGAAGAGACTCTCCAGAGGCTCTGTCCACAGGGTGGTCCCCACCTTCGACTTGCTGGGTTCAGTCTCTGGGACTTTCAAAAGAATGAGGTGGCCATTAAGGGGTGAGGCAAATTCCACATGAAATATAGACAGTTTGAGGGAATTTTGGACTTGTTAGTGGTTGAAGGATGACTCACCAGCTTACTTGGGCTGTCTTGGTTCATACCCTAAGGGTTCAGAGTAATGGGAGTGCACCACATGCAGCCCTCAGACTTCAGTAATGTGTGTGACAAGTTCCCTGCCATTTTCAATGGGACCCTCAGTCAATACACAGGCCCCCATGTATCACTCCAACTTAACCCTGAGGTTCAGCCTGTCCACTTCAAGGCCCAGAGAGTTCCATTCTCTCTCAAGCCCATAACTGAGGCAGAACTGGACCACTTGGTGGTGCAAAGAGATTTAGAGCTAGTTCCCCATTCCATCTGGGAGACCCCATCATAACTCTAATAAAGCCAAATGGGGACGTCCACATCTGCGTGGACTACAAATGTACAATCAATAAGGCACTGAGGGACCACACTTACCCAGTGCCTGTGGTCAGCCATGTCCTAGCAACATTGGTGGGGGCCAAGGTCTTCAGTAAATTGGACTTGGCCCAAGCATACAAGCAGTTCCCAGTGGATGAGCTGACTGCCGAGACACAGACCATTGTCATGCACCAGGGTGCTGTCAGAGTCAAGTGATTGTTGTTTGGGGTAAGCGTGACCTCGGGGATCTTCCAGAACTTAATGGACTCTCTTTTGAAAGGCGTCCCTGGTGTCCAACCCTTCTTCGATGATGTATAAATCACCACAGCCATGGAAGAGGACTTCTCCACCCACCTACATGCCATGCTACAGCAATTCGACTCTGCCAGACTGAAGGTGAAGTGAGAGAAATACCTCCTGGGAGTCCCCCATGTACAGTTCCATCCACCCCCAACAAGATTTGCACCATCACAAACGCACCCGTTCCCACATCCAAGGCTGAGCTGCTGGCTTTCTTGGGGCTTCTGTGCTTTTACCACTCCTTCCTGCCCCATAAAGCTGCACTTGCGGAGCCCCTCCACTGCCTGCTCAACAAGAAGGCCCCATGGGTGTGGGGCTGGCAGCAGGCCACCGCTTCCCAGGCCATGAAGAAGCTACTCACTTCGAATGACATCCTCACCCATTTCGATGAGATGTTGCCAGTCATCTTGGTGTGCGACACTTCTTACAGAATTGGTGCAGTCCTGGGCCATCAGCTGCTGGATGGGAGAGAGGTGCCTGTGGTCTACTACTCCCAAGCTCTGTTGTCAGCTGAGTGGAACTACTCCCGGGTTGACAAAGAGGCCCTTGCAATTATGGCAGGAGTAAAAATGTTCCACGATTACCTGTATGGCTGCCCCTTCACCATCACAACCAATCACAAGCTCCTGCTCAGTCTCCTCACCCCCGACCTCCAAATGCCACAGATGCTGTCACCCAGGGTCCTGTGCTGGTCCATTTTTTCTGGAAGGTTACTGATACTCCCTGCAATACCAGCCATGGAAGTCCATGGCACACACAGACACTCTTAGCTGCCTCCCACTTAGCTCCATCAACTTGGATCTGGCCCCTGCGCACCAAATCCTGATGATGGAGGACCTGCCAGACCACCCTCTGCATGCCACGGACATTTCCCGCCATGCCACCAGGGACAGTGTCCTCTCCCATGTTTTGGACTGAGTGGGGAGGGGATGGCCGATGGATCAGGTGGGCCCAGAATTCACAGTGTTTGTGTCCCACTGTGATGAGCTCTCAGAATACAAAGGGTGCCTCCTATGGGGTAGCAGGGTAGTGATTCCCCCACTGCTGCGTAAATGGGTTTTGGTAGCCCTAGACAAGACCCACCCAGGAATTGTGAGGATGAAAGCGTTGGCCAGGAGCTATGTGTGGTGGCCAGGAATGGACAGAGAAATTGAGGCATGGGTACAGCATTGCCAGGCCTGCCAAGAGACATGGCCTGAACCTCTGAGGGCTCCTGTTCACCCGTGGGAGTCTACCCACATGCTGTGGGCATGGGTGCATTTGGACTTTGCTGGCCCTTTCCAGGGGCAATTGTTCTTTCTCCTGGTAGACTCCTACACCAAGTGGCTGGAAGTAATGCCAGTCACCTTGACCTCATTCCATGCAGACATCTGGGCCCTGAGATAGATTTTTAGTACACATGGTCTACTGAACATGGCCGTGACCGATAACTGCACCGCCTTCACCTTGGGAGTTCCTGGACCAGAACCTCATCAGGCATGTGTGAGCCACTCCTTTCCATCTGGCTACCAATGGACAAGTCAAGTGGATGGTGCAGACGACCAAAGACGTACTAAAGCGGCTCACCCATGAGGACTGAGAACTGATGGCTGGCTGTCTTCTTGTTTGGCCATTGAGTGACCCCGAGTGCATCCACCGGCTGCAGCCCCACAGAACTCTTAATGGGCCACAGCGTCATGACACAGCTGGACAGCCTGCACCCGGACCAAGCCCCAGAATTGCACCACACTCTGGTGAGCTAGGAGACCCCCAGAGGGTTCTTTCTGGGTGACCCTGTCTTCTCGTGGAACTATTCTAGCAGCCCCACGTGGATCCTAGCAAGGGTTACCCGAGTCATCAGACCCCTATCGTACGAGATATTGACAGATGGGGGCCAGCTTCTATGCAGACACATTGACCAGCTCTGCCACCGCCTGCTGCCCACGGAGCCTGACTTGTCTTCCACCAAGGAGGGGGATGATGGCCTGGAACCATCACCACCACTGCTGACCAAGAATGGCCCCCTGACAACAGTCCGCAGCCAGATTGCCAGGAAGAGGAAGGCCCTGCACAGGCCGCTATGGACCTCCTGGACTCTTTTCCCAACTTGCAAGACTTCAGTGCGGTTCCTACTTCACCAAGCCCAGCTCCAGTGTTGTCTCCACCCCCACAGGATTCCCGGCATTCTGAAAGGGAATGTTTCAAGCAGTGTACTTTGAAGACTATGTCTGTTCAGGTGCTTTGGAACTTAGGGGGCAGGTGTTATGTATTGGGACTGAATCATTCCAGGTCTGTCACACCAGAGACTGGCTGATCTTAGAGCACAAGAACAATAGCCTACCAGGAGTCTGAAAGTAACCAATCAAGTAGTAATATTATGTAAATCGCCTATCCTTGGTAGTGGGGTGTGTTTGGGTGTGGCAACTGCATGCTATTAAACAGAGCTGAGGCTCTGAAGTCTTGCCTTGCTCTTGCTGAAATCACAAATAAAGTAGGGCTGATCACTAGACTTGTGCCTGCACATCCATGGAACCCACTATTTAACAGGGAGCTTAACTAACTGACTAACTTCTGCAAGAGACAGGAACAAGGGGGGGAGGGCTCAGTTGGAAGTCTCCAAAGAGTCAATCAGGACATAGGAAGGACACGATTTGAAATTGTGGGAAGTCCATAATCTATCTGTGCCAACTAGCAGCCCTTCAGCTGTCCCCTATAGACTATTCTTCTGATCTTCTTCAAGCAGGTGCACTATAGACCTTGTGTCTTCCAGCAGTAACCCTCCTTAGGACTGCACTCTATGGGACTGTGCTTCACATTGGTGCTTTTTAACATTACCAATTAGTAACAGCAGCGTCTTCCACAATACGTTTCCTGTCTTTGCCTCCATGCTTCAAAATCTGTGGATTTAAATCGTGTATCAGACACAAAGAGACAGAGAGCCTTCTTCAGCCAGGTTGCAAGTATCACAGCTGGAAGGAAGACAGTGAAAAGGTTATAAAAGACAGAATACAATGATCATTCTACTTGTTTCTTTCATTATTCTCTCTTTTCTGCGGCATGGGGAGCTCCAGAGAGGTATGTCAGTGGCAGACTATCTAAAGGAATTCAGAATTTATCTTTTATCTTTTTTTGCTGTCAGCCTCAGACATCTGTGGCCATTACTGATGGAAATTAAGAAAAATGAGCCATCCGTGATCTGGTGCTTTTGAGTGGGAGTCGCCAGCTTCTACAGCAACAAAGCTTTTATGGTTCTTTTATATATTTCTCTTTCAGTTCTTTTATCTACAGATGTCAACAAGCACAGCATTTACAGCTGTGCCCTGTATAAATGGGCAAGGAGAAGGAGACCTGTAACCTTTACCTGAGGATTCCATCACCTTTGGATCACAACCTAGCCCAAAGACATTCAGAAGAATGTTTTCAGGGGGGAAACTGTTCCTATAGGAAACCTGCAATGCTACTGGCCATTTGGGAGGCTATACAAGGAAAAGTTGGGGGTGATTGTTTGGGGAGGGGGTCCCCATATTGTGTGAGCCAGGCTAGAGAATGGATTTTGGATTACAGCTGTTTAGGAGGAACAAACAGGGAAAAGAGGAATGCCAGGTAGGGAAAACATGTCCCTGTGAGAGAGTAAGGGTATCTGAGGAGAACAAGTAGAAAGAGGCATCCATAGTACTTAGTGAAAATGAGGGATATGGGGGATGCAGCTTTGCTAGACGAGAAAACATGAGATTAGACAAGGAACAATATTAAAATAATTTAACATCCTCTCAAATCCTGTAGAATAGCACAGGGAATGGAATAGAACAAGCTGGGGACCCACAAGGATTCACAGGGAACAGGAAACCCCCATGTCTGGATTTGGAGAAAAATCCTCCCTAACCATACCTGACCTCTTTCTTTTTGACTCACACTCTGACAGCCAGGTCTAAATTTAGATATATGATAGAATAGAACATATGAATGTTCTAATTGCTAGTTCTTCTGACTCTGCAGAAGTGAGGAAGAAAGGATACTGGCCTCTGTAACTGGCCAGAGGAATAAGGACCATAAGATTGCTCATTTGTTTATTTATAATTACTTCATTTACACTCTGCTTTTCTCCCTTAATGGGGATCTAAAGCAGCTTACATCATTCTCCTCTCCTCCAGTTTACCCTCACAATAACCCTGTGAAGGAGGTTAGGCTGAAAATGCATGACTGGCCCAAGGTGACCCAGCACGTCTCCATGTCAGAGTAGGAATTCAGACCTGGGTCTTTCAGGTCAAGGTCCAACACTCTTGTCTACTGCACCACACTGGTACCCTATTTTGTTCCTTTTCATATTCATTTAGTGTCTTTCCAATGCTTTCATGTCTGTTGGTATTGTAGACTAGTTTGTATTACGTATGCATATTGTTGGAATTTTGATATATGATTTATATGCATAACCTGCTACATTGATATGCATGCTGTATGTACACTGCTAATCTATTAATACATAAATAATGTTGGAAAATGTGATTAACTGAAGAAAACTGGAGCAAAGAAACAGAAAATGGTATGAAGACTGAGAATCACAGGTTTGATTTGCACGAGTCAGAAGCAAAAGATCAAAATGGGGATTTTTCAGTTTGAAGCAGCAGAGATGAGAAATATGAAATTATCCCTACACAACAGCAAAGAAGATCAGCCTCCCCCCCAATATGAACTATTATGATACTCCCCTTTCCTCAGATGTCTAGTTTCTTGAGCTTGTGAGCCTGAAGGCAGGACCTCCTGTCTTCTTATGAGGGCGAGTCACCTTGGGAGACAAGGGGTGACTGAAATGATACCAGCAATAAATAAATGTCCATCACATGCAAAGTGGTAACTTGCAGGAGTCAATGAGCTGTCAATTATTTATTCATTTAGACATTTGTATGTTGCTTTCCACCCCAATGGCATCCCAAAGCAGCTGGCATCACTCTCCCCTTCTCCATTTTATTCTTACAACAACCCTGTGAGGCAGGGTTAGGCTGAAAGAGTGACTGGTCCAAGGTCACTCAGTGAGCCTCCATGGGAGAGGGGGGCTTCAGACCTAGGCCTCCCAGGTCTCAACCTGATATGCTGATCACTACACCATCATAGCTGATGGTTCAGAGGGCTGTCCTATTACCTGACATCACCTTGAATGCAATGCTTTTGAATGGAGTCAGCAATGAGTCCAGTTGCCAGCCAAATGAGTCCAGTTGCCAGCCAAAGAGTCTGCAGAGCTCTCTCTAATATATCTCTAAGCAACAACAAAAATGGCAATAGTGTTTTATACAACAGGTTAACATTATTTTATTGCTGGAACAATGTCTTAAATAAGGGGTATATACTAAGGAAAAAGGGTTAACATCTTGACTGCATTTAGTTCTTATGGATGTGTGTGTGTGTGTGTGTGTGTACAGTTTCCCGTAACAATGTGACATGGTAGCGTTTTCCGTTGAACTCCAATGTAAATTAAAATTCAGAGCCGTTGCCAAGTAACATTCCATATATTATGTTTTTGTCACTGTGGACAGCTACAAGGGAGATGAAAAAGAATTGTCATGATCAGATTACGAAATTGGACCTTATGGCCATTTTTTAAATTTAAAGATATGTTTAAATCACCTTTTTGCCATTTTCATGACTGCAGTTCACTTGTAAAACCTATCTTGGCAAGAGAACATAGGTTTGATTTGAAAATGGCTTTTATATCCTGTACTAGGAATAAGGCTCGTTGTGGAAATAAATACAATGAGTTCTAGAAAGAGGCTCTGGGAGAGTGCCTCGGCTTTGGGCACTCAATGACAATTTGCTGCAGCAATCTCAGCAGGGTATAATGACACAGAGTCCACCATTTTCTCCAGAGGAACGAATCTCTGCTACCTGAAGAGCAGTTGTAATTTTCAGTGATCTCCAGCTCTCAGCTGGAGATTGGCAACAGTGGTTCCCCAGGAGGGACTGTCTGGTTTGGAGGGTGGAGTCTATGGTATTGTACCTGTCTGAGGTCCCACCCCTCCTCAAACCTCACCGTCTCCAGGCTCCACCCCTCAAATCACCAGGAATTTCCCAACCTGGCAACCCTATCTCCCACCCAGCCAACCATCAACCTACTGTTATCTGCCCCCAGCTTCAGTTTTCCATCTCCTCCCCCTCCCTCCTAGAGAGCAGTTGTAATTTGGAGTGCCCCCACATGGAGATTGGCAACAATGGTTCCCCATCAGGGAATGGCTGGCTTGGAGGGTGGAGTCTATGGCATTGTACCTGTCTGAGGTCCCACCCCTCCTCAAACCTCACCCTCTCCAGGCTCCATCTCTCAAATCTCCAGGAATTCCCCACCTGGAGTTGGCAACCCTACCAAAACAATGAGTTTTCTCCTAAAGGCCAACATAGGTGTGGAAAGGGCCTTTTACTGACAGAGGAGAAAGTACAGTTGCCAGCTCTGATTAGGGAAATACCTGGAGATTTGGGGGGTGGATCCTGTGGAGGGCAGCATTTGGGGGGGGGGGTGGAAGGACTCAGCAGGGGTCTACCCTCCAAAGCAGTCATTTTCTCCAGGGGAACTGATCTCTGTCATCTGGAGATCAACTGTAACAGTGGGAGATCTCCAGGTCCCACCTGGAGACTGGCAACCCTAGGGGAAAGTCAGACGTACAGCAGGGGGTTGAAGAAAATGGTTTGGTGGTCGCTGGCCCACCTCATTAGCCAGCCAGCCATAGTGGAGCTAAGCATGAGAGAGAGCTTTTTCCATTTATTCTGACAGGAAAGTGGCCAAGCTGGCAGTGGGCAGGGGAGGGGGTTATACTGAAAATCCTTTGTCTTTTTACTCACAGAATCAAGCTTAGTTGCCTACCAACAGCCACTGAGGGGACAGTTAGTCCCTTACAGGAGCCAAGAGAACTATCTTCCTCAGGAGAGAGAGCTGTCTGCCAGTAAATCTGGCAGGCAACAGGGGCTGAAGGGGGAGTGGGGGGGGGAAGAGGAGCAGACCCAGCACCCAGCCAATAGCATGTGAGTACTCTTTGGTGGTGGCTGTGGTGGCCAATGACTGAGGGAGGGCGTTTTACAGCCAATGGGAGCGCATGGAATGTCGCCACTTTAAAACAGCTTTATATATAAAGAGAGATTAACACTGTTCACAAGTGACACATTTCAGACTGAAAGGAAAGCCAGTGAGAAACTGCCATGTTTGTCTAATCAGCTTTTACAAAAGGAACATTGTTTTCTTTAGCCAATATGATTGATTGGTGATGCACTGCAGATCAGTCAGGGGGTGGCAAAGGTTCTGTCCATCCCAGTGGACAATGTGTGGATCACTGTGCTGAAATTCTTCCAGAGCCTTTGATAACAGCCACAAGCTTCAATTATATTGTACAAGCTTTGAATGAGACACATCTTGTCTGGGTGACTTTTCCTCCAGAAATAGAAGTCTCCTTCAACACAGAGGGAGCAGGAAAACAATGGACCTCATCTAGCCCAGAGCAGGATATGCTGCCTTTATGCATCACAGAGAACTATGGATTGATAAATTGTATTTGAGTCCTCCAATATGCACCAAATAACTTTGCAGTTCTGATGTTATATCAAAAGCTCCAGCTAATGGGATTAAGTTAAAGACAATGCAACACCTGCATTACCTGGCTTGTTGTATCTGAATAAGTATGTCATTACACATCTTAAGCCTTAAGTACAGGGTGGGAGGAAAGATGCAATAGAGAGGTGACATAGGCAGAGGAAGGAGAAACTGGAGAGAATAAGAGGTTGGTGGAATATGGTCCAGGTCTTGGAGCAGGTGGCATAGGCATTAAGGAGTAGTTCATTGATTGGTATGGAATAATTGATCTGTTAGCATGGGCTTCCTCATTAGTACATGATGGGAAATCACTGGGATCCTATCGTAAAGTAGTTCTCAGCTTTCTAATAAAAGAAGTGCATGAAAATGAAGTAAACATCCTGGCCAAATCAATCCATCCTGGCCAAAAAATAAAATAGCTTTTTGTGCAGTCTAGGTTTCAGTGAGCATACCCCCCCCACACACCTTTATGTCCTTTAGTGCTTCAGAATTTACTTTTGCATAGGCTTCCACTTCATAATTCCAGTTTAGTTAGTAGAAATTTTTAAATTAATTTGAGATTCTTGTGTGTGCCATTTTGCAGATGTGCCCATGCAGGTCATTAGTAGATAACTGGGGGGGGGGTCTTGATAACACTTATCTGATGCTGTTAGCATTTTTGGCAGTGCTTTATCAATCCACAGATGTGTATTAGTAATGTAGAGGAGGAGGGGAAAGATGCAAAGGAATCCATAAGAGTGACAAACTACACAGGCACAGAACTTCTGCATGAAATTCAGAAATTAAAAAGCAGCAGAAGGATGGAGAATTCCTAATGCATTAGTTCCACTTCAGAAACAAAACAAAGTTTTCTGAAACTCCAAATCCCAGGAGATATTGTGATTTAGGAGAATCTGAGAAACATTCCTAGCCTGTTCTAATATCAATACACTGTAATTAACAGCACAAATGCTTAAAGATTAATTGGGGAGAAAAATGTATTGGTCCATGTTTGCACAGAATATCAGCCCTCGGATTCAATCTTGTGCTTTCAGATCCTGTCCTTATATATATTTGAATTTTGGTTCCACAACATTCTATGCTTGCCATAATTGATTCGGCTCAAGAACTGGCAGTCAGAAGACACTGGCCAGGGCTGACTGGCTGCTTCGCAAAGTCCTGCCCACGTCAGCCCCGGTCAGTGTTTTCAGCTCAGTCTGTTCCAGTCCTCCGACAGGAGAGGACCATCTGGAGTGTGAGCGCAGGGACAGGCCCTCAAGGCTGAGGCAAGTGAGAGAAGCCTTTTCCTCCCCCCCACACCATCCCATGAGCCTTCTATGAGGGGACTAGGCCCAGAGAAGGCCTTTTCCGCCCCCCACACGCCATCCCCTAGGCCTTCTATGGGGGCAGTAGGCCCAGGGAAGCCCTTTTCCGCCTCCCACACGCCATCCCCTGGGCCTTCTATGGGGGCACTAGGCCCAGAGAAGCCCTTTTCCGCCCCCCACACACCGTCCCCTGGACCTTCTATGGGGGCAGTAGGCCCAGAGAAGCCATTTTCTGTCCCCCCACACATCATCCTCTGGGCCTTCTATGGGGGCAGTAGGCCCAGAGAAACCCTATTCCCCCACACACTGCCTACTGCCCCCATAGAAGACCCAGGGGATGGTGTGTGGGGGACAGAAAAGGCCTCCTCTGGGCCCAGAGAAGCCCTTTTCTGCCCCTCTTCCCTTCCTTTCTTCCTTTTCCTTTCTTCCTCTCTCCTTTCTTTCACTCTTCCCCCTATTCCTTCCTTCCTTCCTTCCTTCCTTCCTTCCTTCCTTCCTCCCTCCCTCCCTCCCTCCCTCCCTCCCTCCCTCCCTTCCTTCCTTTCTCCAACCCTCTCTCCCTTCCACCTCCCTCCCTTCCTTTCTAGGGCCAGTTGTCTTCCACCACAACGGGCTTTGCTCCCTAGTTAAATAATAAAGGCTAAGCATTTCAGGATGGCCATTTAACTATGAAATCATTCATGAGGCCAACATTCATCTGTAGCATTTGTATAAACGAACCACATATTCCTAGTACTCTTCATCCTAGCTAAATAGCTTAAAATTTATCCAAGATGAAAATGAATTTTGACCATTTGCACCAGTGATTGCTGATCTCTTGCTGATTAACTGAATAATTGTTACTAGGGATGGGCACAAACTGTGGTTTGATTCAGTTCAGTGAACTTGGTTCATGACTCACAGACCATAATGAATGTTTAGGTGCCAAACAAACTGGTCTGGTTTGTGAGGTCCATGATGTACTAGAACACACACCCCAGCATGCTAGAGAAACCAAATTCACCAGGTCTTTCCGCTACCTGACCTCCAAGTTTGGTTAGGATTGGATTTATGGAGTCTGAGTTATGCTCCCACCCCCTAAGAAGGTACCACCAGGAAAGTGCTTTCTGGTGGAATGACAGGTGCAGGTTCAGGAGGTTCAAGAATGTATAGAACAGATCCTGTGCAAGCTAGAGGCATCAGACTCACAGAGAACACCCCCCCCCCGATGCTCCTCTACATGCCCTACAAGTTATGTGCATATTGGACTTAGGGGGTCCAAATTATGGCTTCCAAAGAAGACACCCCCAGGAAAGTGCTTTTTGGTGGAAATGTTAGGTGCAGGTTCAAAAGTGTATAGAATGTACCCCCTGCAAGCTATATGCATCAAACACAGAGGGAACTTCACCCTGCTGCCTGCTTTTCTACAATCACTCCACGTTGGGGGTGGATTACATTTCTGGGGTCCAAGTTACAGACCCCCCAAAAGGTCTGTAACTGGGACAGCTGCAGTTACAGGAGTCTATGGAACAGCTCAGGAACAAACCAGTGGCCACAAACTCACAGGAAAACTTCACCTTGGCACCCCCTCCCCCCAGCCAGACACTGGAAGTAAGGGAAGCACCCCCCTACACTTGCAGCCCCCTACCCCAGCATCCCCCCTACACTCGCAGCCCCTTACCCCTAGTCTCCAAAGACAGGTTCTGAATGATAGAAAGGAAGACATCCATAGAGGTTCAACAGGGGAATCACTGAAGTAACTCCATGCAAACACTGAAACCCAGTGAGGTGTGTACACAATGCTCCCAGGCCCCCTCAGGTTCAAACATATAAATCCTCTGGTCACAGCCCATTTTATGCCAGAATTCCACCCAATCAGGGTCCACAAGGGAATGAATGCTTGTGGGGAGGGCAGGGTATAAATTCAAGTAATAAACAAATTAAAAATTTCAGCAATTAAAAATACAGTCAACATTATAAAACAATTTAATTAAAACATATAGATGACACTACAAAGAGGGCCAGTAACTGCTACTGCGGGAATGCACGATGAGGAAAAAAGACACCAATAAAGGCACACAGATGAATCTCCCTGCGGAGGGAGTTATAAAGTTTTGGTGCCACAAACTGAGAAGGCCCTTTCTTGGGTCGACACCCATCTAGCTTCAGGTGGCAGGGGCAACCGAAGCAACTGAAGCAATCAAAGCTGGGTCTCCGAAGATTACCTGAGTATACTGGTAGGTTCATATGGGAAAAAGCAGCCCTTAAAGCATGTTGGGCCCAGGCTATATAGCTCTTTAAAGGTCAATACCAGCCTCTTGAAATGAGCCTGAAAGCAAATCGGGAGGCAGTGTAGGTGGAATAAGACTGGAGTGATATATTCACCATGACTAACTCCAATCAACATTCTGGCCATAGCATTCTGTACCAACTGTAGCTTCCAGCCCCATGTAAAGTGCATATAGATGTTACCAGGACATGTACCACACTGGCAAGGTTTCTCTGGTTTTCTTGAATTACTCCTATATTTAGCAATCCACACATTAGCAACCCATAGTTATTATGGCCTAATCATTCCAAAGGACAGACCTAACTATAAATATCCACCACCACCTCTTAACAATATCAAACAGGTAGAAAAGGTTCCTTTCCATGCCAGTTGGGAGGAAGCCCCCAAAATCCGTGCTCATCACCTACCAGAGCCCAGGTAAGCACACATTATTCTGTGGGGAGGTTAAGTGGGCCAGTTTATGGGAGAAGCTTGCAACAGGGAGGAGGAATCATCTTATATAGCTGCTCCCACCCCTTCTCTCCCTTGGCCATGCCACAAGAGGCAACAGGGCTCAACCATAGCCCTATATGAGCTTTGTAGGTAGGCACAGAACTGCACCACAGCTCAATAAGCTTGGAATTAGCTAATCATACAAGGGTGAAAGAAAGCCACATTTTTTTCTGAAACCAATATCAAGATCACTTCTAATTTATATGAGCTTAGATTGCATGAAAAAAGACATTAGAGGACTTTGGGGAGAGTAAGGATTTATTTCTGAGTCTGCCAGTATAGGAGGTTTATGACTGCTATGTGTCCTTTGTTACTCCCGCCTAAAGCATTACAAAATACAAGGTAATGATCAAGCATTTTTTAAATAGCTGCCACATCATCATTTATAAACAGCTATGCATCAAAGCAAGCAAGTGTGAATGTCATTTACACACTTGTTTGCATTAATATATGTATAGAACAGATCCTGTGAAAAGGTAATCATCATACAGGGAGGAGTCGAAGAAGCTGGTAAATTCACAAAGCAGGCATATTGCTTTTTCTGGTGGGAATCATTCCATTGGAGGTAAGAGGAAAGGGAGCAAATTATGGCCCACCAAGCAACACCTGAACTTTTTAGAAAGTTCTTCCTTTCCCTCCCCTTTAAGTCATCAAATCTGAAAGACTCAGTTGAGGAAAGTCATTAGCTACTGTGATTAAATTTAGAGAAAGTGACTAGACTTTCTTATTGGCTAAGATCCAAAAAAGTAAGAATAAGACAGCCCCAAAAGATCAAAAAATCAATGCTGTGAATTCTTTAAAAAAACGAGTCCAGTCCTAGGAGGAATCACTCAGAAACAGCAACTTAGGTAGTAAACTTGGTGTGATCCTCACAAACAGTATGCTTGAAAACTGAACTTACCTTTCTCATAATGTTCATTTCATTTATGTATCTAAAATATTCATACCCTAAAATTAGCTCCACAAACTCAGGATGCTGACAAAACAGCATAACACAGATATCTAACCAGCTAAAGCCAATACACCATTAAAAACAGTTAAAAGCCATTACACAGTGTTAAGCACAGCCACAAAAGTTTACTCTCCACCAAATGCCATCTTGCATGCCTTCCTGATTGTGGCAAGTGAAGGTGCCTTGGATATTTGCTCTAACCCAGAGAATACCCACAACCAAACTATTGCCAAAGGAATCATCCTGAGTAAGGGTACCCACAGGAGAAGGCTGTTAGAGGAAAGCACCTGGCACACGAGAGTATACCTGGAGTTGTTCTTCAAGATGTATGCAGGTCTAAGGCTATGAAAGGCTTTAAAGGGGATCACCAGCATTTTCAACTGGGCCCAGAACCAGATAGGAAACCACTGTAGTGGATGCTACACTGGTGTTATATGTTTCAAACATCATAGTAGGTGGTATTCCCTGTCACATTAGCAGCCAGTGAGTAGCTGCTATTGGCTCATGTTCCTGAATTTTGGGGTCTGATGGATTCCCCACCCCCCAGCCATTCCCCCTGTTCCCGCCAATGCAGGATCATATGAGACAGACACAGAGCCCTAGAGTGCACATATTCATTCCTTTTGGGCTGGATCCAGCCAGGTTTTTAACACAATCTCATCCAATCCACCTCCAACTGCAGTCCCTTGCTCACGTGGCTTTAGTCAATACAGACCCCATGATTCCCAGTGTAGACATTTTATTGGTTGCATGGGAGATCTCCTTTTCACCAGCTGAAAAACTGGTTGGACACATCCATTTGTTTCCTGCCTTTTTCTGATCAAAACCATTTCCAATGACAAAAGACATGTGACCTGAGAAAATAGTTTATTCATGCAAAAGAGGCATCATGGATATGGCCAGAAATATGGGGTGGGTGGGGAGTTACTGGTCTTCAAGAATGCTTCTGCAGTCCAGAGACAAGACTGATCTGGCCTTTCCACTGAACACACCAACTAACTAGGGAGTCCAGAGACCCAAAATAAGACAACGTTGGGAAAGGGTAAATAACAAAGGCATAAAAGAAAATAGAAATAATCAAATTAAATCAATAAATACTGGCAAAAGGTTTAGAGGGTGGGGACCAGCAAATAGACATGATTCCGACTCCATGACAAATTCTTGCAAGCCTGGAATCTGCTCCATTTTCCTATGCCAATATATGTCTTTGCCCCTGGGACTTCCTCCCCCACCCCCAGTAGGGAGCTGATGACAATCCTTTTCAATCACCAGGGTAGAGGTCATCTGGGGACCTTCCAACTGGTGGTCTCTTTACTCCTGTCATACTGGGTCTTCTCTTCCCCTGGGTCTTCAGACCACACTCTTAATCTCATTCACTCTCTAATTCACTCAGCCCTTGTCGAAGTGCAGAGAGGTCCTGTGTATTATAGGTTACATGAATTTATTCTTAAACTGCCAGTGACACTTTATTAATTGTGAGATGCTCTGCTTAATTCCTTTGACAGGAAGTCAAAAGCAAACAGTCAGCTTGTGCCGTTAGTTACACAGAATATACATTTTCAGCTTCTGCTTTGGCAAGCTGCATAGCTTTTGACCCAAATGTTAGCCAAAGCCTGTTAAAACAACACTGTCCAAATTTTGTATCTCATATAAGGTGCCCAAGTTCACCAAGTCTTCATGCTGTACAGCCTGGACGTGTAGCTTGAGAATTCAGAAATGAGTGGGATGCTGTGTAGGCAGCCCTTCCACCAAGGCATTTATCCCAGCGGTGATAGACAAGAAAAATGCATCAATGCTCTAAAATTATACATTTACTACAAAGACCCATTTTTTCTGTAGGGTCACATACATCAGTTCAGTTTGAATCCAATCCTTATCCTGAAAATATCATTGGATCAAAGATAAAAATATAAAGTCAAGCATGGTAGGTGTGTGCCATCCCTCCCTTGCATGCCTAGACGCTGTGTGGGTGTTGTAGAATTATAACAATTTTTTTTTAACAAAAAAATCCTTGATATTTGCATTTTTGAATATTTTATCATTGTGTGCACAGCAGAGGAGTAGCTTGTTTCTCCTTAATTGTGCACAGAGTGATAGTCAGACATGTGGGGGTGGGAGAGGAAATGTAGACCTTTCAAAAGGAAACAATAGCAGCACACAAGGAGCTGCATCCTGGTCCGGCAATCTGTTGTGTGGGGGCTGGTGCGACAGTTGCACAGAACCCCCACTGACTTCAGTAGGAGCACTGTGCAGAGAATGAAATCTGCCTTTGAAGGTTCTCAGCCTTCATTCTGAACTGCCAAAGTGAGTCAGGACTCCCAGTGGATCCTCACTATATTCCTTCCCACTTGCTTGGTAAGATTCTAGTAGATTTTTTCTCTCCACTTAGCAGGGATGTGAATTCTATCCCTGTGTATAACATCACTGACGTATTTCCTGTGAGGTAGAGGATGCCTACAACATACTGATCTCACAACTTTATGCTTTATCGGCTTAAACCTGAACAAAACATATATATTTTTCTTTTCTTTCACTCTCAGACTAAAGACCACTTCCCTGCATTTTTATAGCTAAAGAATGCAGATTCCAAATGATGGTGAAATATCAGAAATAATGTTTGCCTCCCCCTCCAAGTCAGAAGAAAGAGTCAGACACAAAGGGCTGGGTAACCTAAGGGCCACTTTATTCAGCCTTAACATGCTTAAACGGCAAGGGTAAACAAACTAATTAGTGGCGTGGGCAGGGCCAGGGGGTCATTCACAACCCCTCCCCTGACAAATAGTGGATGAACTACCCTGCTCCTGGGTAGGGCCATCCCAAAATGGCTCATACTCAATCAGCACAGCAAGCAGGCTTGAGGCAATCCCAAAGGCAGTCCGTATTCCTCATCCCAGGCCACATAGCCAGGGGGTGATCCTGCAGGACTCCTAGGCCCCAAAGTAGGGGTGCTGAATAGTGCCCATTGAGCCACATAACAACCCACAGAAACAATCCTGCTAAACCAAAAAGTGACCAGCCTATTTAATAGGACCACCCAGGCCACTTCCACAATCCACTGAACAACAGTACAGGGTAGGCAAAAACACCCCTTCCACAAGCCAATCAGGAAAAGGTGGGAAAAAAATCCTACCCAGACTGCTCAAAAAGGGGGTGAGCAGCCAAAGCCTTCACTAGCTACAGGGTGGGAGGGTAGGCTGAGCACGAGGTGAAGACTAAGTAGGTGGGGCAGAGCCAACCATTAGAGTGCTGGCTTCACCTCCCACCCCAGGACAAGGATGCCCTGCCCCCTGGGTGATTGCAGAAGAGCTGGCTGAAATTGAATCCAACTAAGACAGAGGTTCTGTACCTGACCTGGGATGGGGGTAGATTCAGGAATTAGGCTCCCTGCCCTGATGGGGCACCATTGGTGCCAACCCAAGTAGGGCTCTGGGATGACTCTGGATGCTTCACTTTCTACGGAGACCCAGGTCACCATGGTTGCCTGGTTTGCCTTCTATCACCTTCAGCAGATCAGGCAACTGATCCCCTATCTCTCCTCCCAGGACCAGAGTTAATTCTGCCCTGGCCCCAGCCTGGTGGAACATGTTCCCATCTGAGATCAGGTCCCTGCAAGACATTTTGTGGTTTCATAGGGCCTGAAAAATGGAGCTGTTCCGCCAGGCCTTTGGTGAGGCAGTGGGTGCCCAATCATTTGGTCACCCTTGCTGAAACCCCCCAATCAGATTTGGAACACCTTTAAGGAGTTCTATTATTGCTCCTGATTCTATGGCCTGGTTGTTTTTTAATAATTCAGTACAGCTGGAACCATATCGAATCATAGCATTGGAAGGGACCTCCAGGGTCATCTAGTCCAACTCCCTGGACAAGGCAGGAAATTCACAGGTACCTTTGCCTCCACACCCACAGTGACTGTGGTGACACCCAGTGATACCCACAGTGACTCCACACCCACAGTGACTGACCCAGAAGATGACAAAAAACATCAAGGATCCCTGGCCAAACTGGCCTGGAGAAAAATTGCTTCCTGACCTCAAAGTGGCAATCAGCATTTCTCTGGGCATGTAAGAAAGGGCCATGAAAACTAAGCACTGAGGTAGCCCTTCCTGCCCTCCCTCTCATGATCTGCCTAAGTTCCCACAATCTGCATTGCTGTCAGATGGCCATCTAGCCTCTGACTGAAAACCTCCAAAAAAGGAGAGATCACCATCTCCCGAGGAAACCTGTTCCACTGAGGAACCACTCTGTCAGGAAGTTCTTCCTAATGTGAAGCTGAAAACTCTTCTGATTTAATTTCAACCCGTTGGTTCTGGTCCAACCTTCTGGGGCCACAGAAAACAACTCCACACCATCATCTAGATGACAGCCCTTCAAGAACTTGAAGATGGTTATCATATCACCTCTCAGTTGTCTCCTCTCCAGGCTAAACATACCCAGTTCCTTCAACCTTTCCTCATAGGACTTGGTCTCCAGACCACTCACCATCTCTGTTGCCCACCTCTGGAGCAATGTTCCCTCTAAGCTGTAGAGCCTTGTGAGCAAAAATTCTACCTTGTGAGCTACTAGGATTAAAGTTGTGAGTGAGCGATTTGGCTACTGCATAAATTAGTTTGCTCTCGAGCCATCTTTCCTGAGCTAGGACAAAAATGTATGAGCCAGAGGCTAAAAAACTGTGAGCTGGCTCACACTAACTCAGCTTAGAGGGAGCACTGTTCTGGAGACGTTCCAGCTTGTCTATATCCTTTTTAAATTATGGTGCCCAAAACTGAACGATACTCTAGGTGAGGTCTAACCAGAGCAGAGTAAAGTGGTACCATCACTTCACATGATCTGGACACTATACTTCTGTTGATACTGCCCAAAATCACATTTGTCTTTTTAGCTACCACATCACTCTGCTGACTCATGTTCATTGTATGGTCTACTAAGACCCCTAGATCCTTTTTGCACATACTACTGCCAAGATAAATCTCCCTCAATCTATAATTATGCATTTGATTTTTCCTACCAAAATGAAGAACTTTACATTTATCCCCATTGAAATTCATTTTATTTTTAGCCCAGTTTTCCAGCCTGTCAAGATTATCCTGACTCTGTCTTCTGCCATATTTGCTACCCCTCCCAATTTAGTATCATCTGCAAATTTAATAAGCATTCCTTCTATCCCTTCATCCAAAGATGTTGAACAAAACAGGTCCCAGGACAGATTCTTGAGGTACTCCACTTGTCACTGCTCTCCAAGAGGATGAGGAACCATTAACAAGCACTCTTTGGGTGCAATCTGTCAACCAGTTACAGATCCACCTAACAGTCATAGGATCCAAACCACATTTTTCCAATTTGTCAACAAGAATATTATGTGGAACTTTATCAAAAGCCTCACTGAAATCAAGATAAACCATGTCTACAGAAATCAAGATAAACTATGGTCTAGCAACGTAGTAACTTTCTAAAAAAAGAAATAAGGTTAGTCTGACATGACTTGTTCTTGAGAAACCCATGCTGGCTTTTAGTAGTCACAGCTGTCCTTTCTAAATGCTGAAGGACTGTCTGTTTGATGATTTGTTCAAAACTTTCCCAAGTATAGACATCAAGTTCATGGGTTGGTAGTTACCCAGATCCTCTTTCCCTCCCTTATTTAAGATGGGGACAACATTTGCCCATCCCCAGTCTTCTGGCACCTCACCTGTTCACCAAGAATTCTCCAAAAAAAAAAAAAATGGACAGAGGCTCAGAAATTACATCCACAAGTTCTTTTAGTACCCTTGGGTGCAGTTCATCTGGCCCTGAGGACTTGGTTTCATTTAAAGAAACTAGGTGTTTATGTATTACCCTTATGCCAATCCTAGGCTGCAACTCCCTTCTCTTATATATTCTCTAGTATTGTATTACCTGCTATTTTAACTGTTTTGATTATTTATTGTTTAATTGTTCTGATGATTCTGTGTTCCCACGGTTGTCACCCTCCCTGAACTTGCTTGCGAGGAGGGCAGGATTCAAATCAAAATAAATAAATAGATAAATAAATAAAACTATTTTCATAATTAGACATCTGGATGTTGCCAATTGGCTCTGCCACTGCACTGACAACCCACATTATTCTTGCTGTCCCTAGTTAGAGCCTAACCAGTCTTCAGGGACCAGGCCTAATTATCAGTTCAAACCACTAGTGCAGAGGTCTCCAATAGGTAGCTCTCCAGCTTGTACATCCCATCAAAGTCCTTAAAGATGTGGAACAGGTAAAAAAAGATCTTCTGCCAAGCCAAAGTGAAAGAGTCCCTGAACATTCCTGCTTGGCCCATAATGGCAACTGCCTACTCCCATGTTATTCAGATAGGGTGGGCAGATGGGTTAGCAGCTGTGGCTTTACCCAAGAAGCATTAGTGAGTTTATAAAGATGCCCTAATTTTGCCTCTTACTGGCTGAGCTGCAGAAGACAACAGTCCAGCACTTTCCCCACAGGAGCACCTTCATGAGGAATGCAAGAAAAGTCCTGCTGGATCAGACCAATGGTCCACCTAGTCCAGCATCCCGTCTCTCACAGTGGCCAACCAGTTCATCTGGACAGCTAACAACAGGGCATAGAGCCCAAGTCCTTCCCCTGATATTGCCTCCTGGCTCTGGAATTCAGAGGTTTAGTTCCCCTCAGTCACCATGGCTAGTAGCCACTGATAGACTTATCCTCTATGAATCTATCTTAGATAGCTATCCTCCATGAATCTACCTTAGATAGCTATCACTACATCCTTTGGCAGTGATTTCCACATTTTAATCACTCTCTGTGTAAAGTAGTATTTCCTTTTGTCCATTCTGTACTTATTGTCTCTCACAGTGGCCAACCAGTTCATCTGGACAGCTAACAACAGGGCATAGAGCCCAAGTCCTTCCCCTGATATTGCCTCCTGGCTCTGGAATTCAGAGGTTTAGTTCCCCTCAGTCACCATGGCTAGTAGCCACTGATAGACTTATCCTCTATGAATCTATCTTAGATAGCTATCCTCCATGAATCTACCTTAGATAGCTATCACTACATCCTTTGGCAGTGATTTCCACATTTTAATCACTCTCTGTGTAAAGTAGTATTTCCTTTTGTCCATTCTGTACTTATTGCTCATCAGCTTCATTGGATGCCCTCCAGCTGTAGTATTTTGGGAGAGGGAGAAAAAAAAATCCTCTTTGTCAACTCTCTCCACACCATGCATAATAGCACTTTCATTGAACTATCCACTATGACCCCAAGATCTTTTTCTCTCTCAGTCTCAGCAAGTTCAGACCCCATTAGCCTATACTTGAAGTTGAGCCAAATGTTCCTCCCGCTTTCCAGTGGTGGGAAGCAGACTTGCCTGAAATCATACTTATTTTATCCCACTCTGATCTTTGATCAAACAGGTTCTGCAAGTTTTCAAGGCACTACAAATATGCAAAACTTTTGGGTCCAATAGAGGGAGGTGCTTCAAATGAACCCTGACACACAATACTGCCTTTATTTAGAAGGCAGTATAAGTTTGAGCTCCATGGACATTGATACTGTGTCATATCCCTTCCAAATCCCTGAATCAACTCTGTTTTCTGCTTAACGCAAGAAGATAATTTAGTAGAATATAAATGCCTTTTACAACCCAGACCTTCCTAGTCAGATCCACTGCTGATATGAATAATAATATAGAATTGGTTTTGAAATTAAATTTGACCCAAAATGTAGAAAGATTAGAAGAACCGATTCAGATTACACATCACTTGACTTTGCTGTGGATGTGTCCTACAAATGAGCTGTGCAATGGCAAAGGAACGAGATTATATGTTTACTTACATTATATGAAAATTACCCAAAGCCTAGCATTCCACTAAAGCAGGCTATTAGTGAAATGCTTACCTATTCCACCATTAAACTATCATGCTGTTAGTTGCTTCAGGTGTCCGGCTTTTGGCACTGCTAAGCAACCAATATGTTCTCATTAAAAGATTACACATTCAAAGAGCCCCCCTGTACCCATCTGCCAAACTCTGCCATAATGTAATGCGCTAGTCCCGTTCAAACACATGGAATCTACAGGCTAATACTGTTTGTCACTGGGACAGAGTTTATTGTAACTCATGGGTCATTACTCATAAAAATTATGGGCTCTGCATGTTGCAAATAAGGAGAGCGACGGATACAAATGTGTCAGTCCTCCTTGAAAATGATTGTTTTAATGGAGGTGCTGAGCTGGAGGGAGATTAGTCTGGTCATATGGCAGATGGGAGCAATATACTGTCATTTCTTCGAGAATCAACGGCAGAGAAGATTTATTGTTCGGCAGACAGTTGGTCCATCCTACCAATAATTACATTTCTAGCACTGTAAAGGAATGAATACGATGACCTCACGTAGACCAAATAACATTTGTGTCACCTCGCTGAGATCAATGCTAACATAATCAGATATTGCTAATGCTTGAGTTTTATTACCCAGCCTACCATTTGGGATGGGGCTCCCAAAAGGAATTCGGATCCTTTCCAACAGTAGAGTTCTCAAACATGAAACCAGTGTTATTTTTAAGGCTCTGTGTTAATGTATGCCTCAGACTCTCCTTCTGTGTGATTGATAATGGTGCAGTACATTCAAAAATACAGTTGATATCTCTTAATGTAATATGCAGGAACAGCTGAACAAGGAACCCTTGATTCATGTTACTATTTCTGAATATAACTGCCTTGGACTCTTCATAGGATGTACCAGTGTTCCCTAACAGCAACACTCTCTGAGTACTCACATTTACTGATTGATCGCTTAGGGGCCTTTAATTCAGCTTTTCTACTGAGGCGTCCAGGGTGGCTTATGATGATTAAAACACCCAGAATTCTAAACAAATCAGATCACAATGCACTTAGCACTAGTTTTCAACTGTAAGAACAATCAAACCCATATCAATATTAGTTAGGATTGCTAGGTCCCCCCAGCACGCAGTGGTGCCCAGTTTCCAGTGCTTCTCCCAGGTGCCAGCCAGGTGTCTAGTGGGGGAGAATTACCACTCCAACCATGACATGCCCACCTCACCCAGAAGTGATGTAAGCATGTTGGTGATGTTGGGGGGCCACACTCTGGTTTAACTTCATATCATAGAGTTTTACTCCAAAAACTAGAGTGTCACCCCCCGACATCACCAACTTGCTTATGTCACTTCTGGGTGAGGTAGACATGGCATGCTTCTTCCCTCCCCTCTCCTGGAGTGTTGTGGTAAGTTCCCCACCGGCTTGTCCTTTAGATCTGGCATCCCTAATATCAGTGGAAATCGATAAAACTATGTGGATCAGACCATCTTCATGTGGCGAGTGAGGCTATAAAAGTCTGTGACATACACGGTGATAGGAACTTCAAGCAGACATCCTCTGAGGATCTCAAAATATCTCAGTCACAAACATCCACATGATAATCTAAATGCTGACCCAAAAATCTTCAAAAGGAAATAATGGAAACAACCAGTTTACAAAATAGAAACCATGCATAGTTTCGAAATATTCTATGAAAATAGGGATGCCTTCAGAATTTTTCTTACCCCAACTTATAACCTGTGCATTTCTTTCATTATTAATCACAATAATTACAAAAATAAGTTATCTGCAATTATCATATTTAATATGAAAACAAAACAAATCCCCTATTTAAAAAGCCTATAATTAAACAGTCCAAAGCACATGATTTTTGTTTTGTTCTGTTCATTTCTTTTGTTATTGCAGTCTCTGCCTTTACTGGTTTCACTTTTACAAGGCAAAGATTTTCCTAACAAGGGCATAGAGAAAATCCAGTGTTTTTTTTTTTTTTTTTTTTTTTGGGGGGGGGGGTTCTGGGCTTTCTAGATTGATTGCAAGTTGTAGACACTAGGATCACATTCATGTGTGAGGTATTGCAGTCATGAAGGGTATAGGATGGGACTTTGCCTTTTTCTCTCCTCCCAGTGCCTGCCTTGCTTAACCAAATTTTGTCTTGCAGTCTGCATTCTCCAAACTTTAAGCCCCATCCAAGCAAATCTCCCTCACGGTCCTTCTGCTGCTGCCTGCCTGCCTAGGTGCCTTACCCTGCTTGTGCTACTAAATGCCCTTTCCTTTTTGGTCTACCTGTTCCTTGTGCTACTGTTCTTCAAGCTAAGTAGCTGCAGTTCTGTCTATGGCCCAGGACAGACTGGCAATTTGCCCCGGTATCGAGTCGCAGCAAAAAAAACCCGGAGTAAACGATACCGGGTTTTCCCGTCCACACAGCGGGGGCCTCTGCCGGAAGATACTGGACGGAGGCACGCGGGAGCGTTCAGACTGCCGCGCCGGAGGCGCGCTATATTCGCTGTTTCCCCATTATTTCGGCTGTGGGCGTATGTGCGCATAAGCGCATTTTGGCGATTTTTTTTTTTTGCCCTGCAACGCCGGCACTGCATTGGGCAGTGGAGCGGAGTGCAGCCAATCACACCGCTGCTGCCTCATGCCCAACGCGGGTTGCTCCCGGCTTTTCGGCTGCGCGTTCAGACTCCCCGGAAGCGGAGAAACGCGCGACAAACGCAGGCTTTCAAGATTTGCGTCGGCTTTTATCAGGTGTTTTTTTAATCTGGCAGTGAAGCGCGAGAGCACCAGTAGGCTATGGGTGGGGGACGCCAGGCAGATGTGCCTGTGTGAACATTCCATTTAATCCGATATTGAGTCGTTGTCAGCCCGGGTCCCATCCCGCGGCAAATTGCCAGTCTGTCCTCGGCCTATGATACTGTTTGGAATCTCTCCTATCAATTCTCCCATAGACTTTAATGTTAAATGTGGGTGCCTTTCATTGCCTCAGAAAGGGATGGTGGTAATTTTACTTGCCTGAAATTTGGCAATGTGGAAGTCTTCAGAGAATACTACAATCCCGGTGAGTTTTGTCCAGCCATAGTTTTCTCCCCCGCCGGGGGGTGGTGGTGGTGGTGGTCATCCATTGAAACCAATGGAAAATAATAGAATTATGAACCTAAAACAATAATAATGAAAGGAACAATAATGTAACAAAACTTTATGAAAAAAACTCAATAACAAAACAGTCCCTTATTAAATTAATAACACAAATGGGAAAAAATGGGGAGAAATACACAACTCTACTAACTTGAGAGTTCTGAATTATACCCCCACTCCTGGACCAGATACTTTAAGAATTTTATGTTATTCTAGTATTTTTTAGGTTCAGATTTTGCATAGTCCACTCTGGATGTACCGTTTGCAAGAGCTATAAACTCCTGTAGATTGCATGCATATCCTTCCAAAAGATGTATGTAAGCACTGGAAAAATACTTCAAAATGGCAATGGATGTGATTGTACAGAGGGATTTGTTTATTTACTTACTTCATGTTTACCCCACCTTTCTTCCAATGGGGACCAAAGCAGCTCAAATCGTTCTTTGCTCCTCCATAACTAGAGGCTTTCTGTGAGATTTTTTACTTCTGCACAGGAGCCTGTGAACAAACAAGCAAAATCCCACACAAGAAGGATCCCAATGCATTGTTACAACAGATCACCTTGAAAGCACTTCACTGTAGTGTTCTATCACTGCTCTTGTGCAGGTCATATGGAGAACTGATGCAAATTAACTAGAGGGACTGAAAGCTGTGGTTATCTGCCTATATTCCAATTCTGGAATTGATTTTAGTAATTCTACTAATTATATTGGAATGAAGGAGGAGAAAAACACAGCATTGCTAGATTTGAATTTTGTTTTAAATAGTTACACCCCATTTTTAAATGCATCGTGGTGAGCCATGAGTTGCGTGGGCTGGTTATATCTTACAGTCATGCGTTGCTAGCTTGCAGCTCATAAGATTCAGATTTCTGCTTTGTTTAAAAAACAAACGTGTGTTTACTTTTGCCAGGTTTGTGGGGGTGGAGGCTAGAACATTGGAGAAGATCTATTTGGAGCAAATCAAATTTTGAAATGAATTTGCTTTGTTTAGAAATGAATGCAAATTGGTTAAGCTCAGAAATGTCCTTGCTCCCAAACACATTTCTGAGCCTGATATCCAGTGCATAATTAAACACTTTCTACACTGATGTCTTGCAAGGTCATCCCAGGTCACTGCTAAGGATGGATGTAGAATACTACTGAGGATAGGCAGGCAGTGGCCTTTTGATGCTTTGAACATGCAGATATTTTGGGTCCAATAGAGGGAGGTGCTTCAGATGAACCCTGGCACACAATAATGCCTGTATTTAGAAGAGGCCTTTTACAGAGATCAGGATGATGTGGAAACTGCTCATCTGTGGTGCTTGCTGGAATCCTCTCTGAGTTCTAAGGATACATGAGCTGCAGGACCTGAACTTCAGTGTCTGGATTCACAAGATCTAATTGAAAGTCACTTTTGAAACATTCAGTGAAGGATCACTCTGCATTCTAAAATAATCATTACTGTCTTTTATAAACAGCAGGAAAAAAAGGAGGGGAAGAAAATTAATCTTAGCCAGTCTTGCCACTTCAGTGTATTAAATCAAATTGCTACTGTCAAGTCACCTTATTAGTCATCGGGCTAAAAATAAAATGAATTCTTCAATATGATTCATCAGGTTGCTTCAGAATCTGTGGTAAATAAATTTTGCTCCACTGGACGGTAGAGATTAGGAGTGAGCAAAGGAACTATGTATTGGACTCTACCATTTTGTCCCATCAGTGATGGTATATTCCTCCAGCAGAAAGAACCTTTCATTGATATCAGACACTCTTACAGTAATTACAAAAGTATCTGACACCAGTGGAAGGATCCTGCACTGTGCAATTGCCAAGAGAACAAAATGGGATGATCCATGTCTATGCTCCTCTTCTAATTTCAGGAGTGCTTCCAAGCGTTTGCCTTCTCTGAATAACTTCCTGAATTTTTGGAATTATCTGCTTTACCATTTCCTGCTCCCAAAGCCAAATCAATGTTTTACATTTTTTTGTTGTTCTCTTTTGTCTTTCAACACCCTTATAGAGTATTTGTACTACCACTTTGCAGGCAGTTTCATAAGTAGCCATGTCGGACAGCAGTAGAAGAGCTAGAGTTGAGCCCGGCAGCACCTTATAGATCAACAAGGTTTTCAGGGTACAAGATTTGAAAGTCAAAGCTCCCTTTGTCAGATATGGTTAGGAACAGAGATCCCCAAGTCCTTATATCCCAGTCAGAAGTTGAGAGTGGTGTTGCAAAGAAGGGAGTTAGGATGCAAAGGTACAATCCACAATGAAATCAGCAAAAAGAATCAGATGAGAAAGAATCTTTCCATGATTAATCTTAAAGAGTCCAAAAATTCTTGCTTGGCCTCCAAGAAACCAATTATTCCTACTTTGCCAAAATACAAGGATGGGAGGGTGGGCAGCTCCCAATGGCAAGTGCTGCGGCTAAGAGTGTGGTTGGTTCAGCCGCTGGAGTCATGTCCTGGTCTTTCTTGTTCCCAAAGACCAGAACGGGAGGGACTCTAAAGGAGTATGTCAGCCCCACCTGGTGGACGATGGCATGACTGCCCTCTGGGATTACCCTTGGCTATTCTTGTTGCAGATCTCTCCACTGTTTTGCCATACTTCCCTGTCTGTCGATGGCTAGCCCAGTAAAGACTAGCCCAGGACATTGAGATATAAGGAGAGCCATGTTGGGGGAGTCCGGAGTGGGTCATCTTGCAGCATCCTCTGTCCCACAATGCCCCTCCAGACTTGCATTTATACCCAGCCTTTCAAACTTTTTTTTTTTGTTTAATCAATGCATATTTGCAATACATAATGAGAATAATTCAACTGTCTTAGAAGCATTACAACTGGAACTGAAGTCTAAAGTAAAGCAGTTGCAGGAAAAAAAAAAACAAAATCAAAAAACAAATGGCAAGTGTGGTTTCAGGGAGGTTACATAATCTTCTTTCTTCTCAGATGTGCTTCTTCCTTTCCAGAAAGGAGTGAGGCAAAGGTGGCTGCTAAGTTATGAGAGGCAGGAGCAGGAATCCAGGTCACTAGGACTTGACATGGGCAACAAGGAGCTGGTCAAAAAGAGACAACAGCTTGCAAGTGGTAACTGTTGCTTTTTATATCCATCTGCCCATGCTATCTTTCTGGGCACATTAGTGAGGTTGTGATCCCAGGTCTCCAAAGCACTGCTATGGGAAAGAAGGCCTTTGGAAACCAAGTAGTTGTCCCATGGGATCTTTTGTTCAAGTTCATCATCATATGCTTCCATTTTAGATCCCTTCCAGTCTGGTTTTCGCCCGGGCCATGGGATGGAGATGCCACTGGTTGCCCTCACAGATGATCTCCAAAGGCATCTGGATCAAGGCAGGTCAGCGGTGCTGTTGCTGCTGGATCTGTTGGCTGCGTTCGACATGGTCGACCATCAGCTACTGACTCACCGCCTTGCCAACGTGGGGATTCAAGGGCTAGCCTTACAATGGCTTGCCTCTTTTCTCCAAGGTCGGGGACAAAGGGTGGTGCTTGGGGAACATCTATCCCAGAGACACCCACTGGATTGTGGTGTGCCTCAAGGGGCGGTGCTGTCCCCAATGCTTTTTAACAGCTATATGCACCCCCTTGCCCAAATTGCCCGGAGGCATGGTCTGGGTTGTCACCAATATGCAGATGACGCCCATCTCTATCTGCTGTTGGGTGGTCATTCTGACTCCAGACCAGAAGATCTGGACCGGGCGTTAGAGGCCATGGCTGGTTAGCTTAGACTGAGCAGACTGAATCTGAATCTGATGAAGACGGAGGTCCTGTGCCTGAGTCAGAGTGGGCCGGGGTTAGGGATCCCACTCCCAACCTTCAATGGGGTGCCAATAGTGCCAGCACCAGAGATTGGGAGTTTTGGAGTGCCACCTTAACTCCTGGATGCCACCTTAACTATGGAGGCCCAGGTAGCAGCCACTGCCAAATCAGCCTTCTACCATCTTCAGGCAGTGGCTGCTACCTGGGCCTCCATGATCAGGCAGTTGGTTCCCTTCTTCTAACGCAATTACCTGGTGGCAGTGATCCATGTGATGGTCACCTCAAGACTGGACTACTGTAATGCTCTCTACATGGGGCTGCCCTTGTCTCAAATCCAGAAGCTGCAGCTGGTGCAAAATGTCATGGTCAGGTTGTTGATGGGGCTCTCTAAGCAGGGCTCTCTAGGTGGGAGTACATACAGCCTGTGCTGGAAGCATTGCACTACCAATAGCATACTGGATTAATTTCAAGGTGCTGGTTCTTACCTTTGAAGCCCTACATGGTCAGGGAACTACATACCTAAGGGACCACCTTTCCCCATATGTTCCCCAGAGAGCACTGCGGTCAGGCCCCCAGAACTGATTGGCCCTCTTGGGTCCTAAGGATACTAGGCTGTCAACAACCAGGGCCAGAGCCTTTTTGGTGGCAGCCCAAGCCTGGTGGAATGAGCTCCCAGAGGAGATCAAAGCCCTGCGGGACCTTCTGCAGTTCCACAGGCCCTGTAAAATGCAGCTCTTCCACCAGGCATTTGGGAGCCTCCACCACCAATGAAGAACATTGCTTGGTTAAAAGGGAGAGGGTCCTGGACCCTGGAAACTGCCATCAACAGCCTTAAAGAACAGCGAACCCTGCAGGGCCATCCAACTAACACCAAGAGCTGACTGCAAGCGGAGAATGTTCTACACTGGCTGCTACCACTGTATGATTATTAAGAACCACTAGCACTTTATTATGATTTTATATTTGTTTTAACCAGAACTGCTTTTTAATGGAATTATCTGTTTTTTATGTGGGCCGCCCTGAGCCAGCTTCAGCTGGGAGGGCAGGGTAAAAATCTGAAAAATAAATAAATAAATAAATAAATAATATCTGTTCTTGGAGTCCAAGTGGTGATTGTATGGTTCTTGAGATGGAAGCTGACCCCACACTCACAGTAAGATTCCACGGGTGGGACGTCCTCTCCTGCTGCTACTCTGACAGCCCCTGAAAATATGCTCCCCTCTCCCTTTCCCCTGAAGGTAACATTCCATCAGATTCCAACTCTGGAAGCTGACAGGTCCTTATAGCCATTTGGATCCCAACCACTCTCCCATAAAGCCTTTCTCACAAAAGGCATCAGCAGCTCCTTCAGTGCAAATCAACTCTGCAGGTAGGCAGCCTTTCATTCAACATTGCAAACATGGCAGTGATACAAAGGAAGACAGCTGTACAGACAGCCTTGTATTTTTGTTCTTGCAAGAGCAGATGTCCTGACATTTTTGGAACAGTCTCTCTGGGGGTTTTTTTGTAAAGGTTTTTTGCCTTTCTTTTAAACTTCCCCCTCCTTAACAGAGTTTGACTATCTGTCGACCTGCCTTGTAAAGTAGAATTCTTTGTACATGCACAGGGAAAATTGAGGGCTTGCTCTTGTAAGCACATTTTTCTTGACACAAACATTCTTCTGATACGCTCGGGCAATTTCTAGTGCAGAAAATGCCTGTTTCTTTTCTTTCACTTTACTTATTTTAACCTAAGCAGCTCAAGCGATAGGAGTCATAAGCAAATCACCAGGTTCTTGTTCTAAATACGCCCAGGATAGGTTCGAATCATTACCTAGCCTTTTTTTTTAGATTAAAGAAGAGGGGAAAATCAATTTAGAAATGGCAGCTTTTAATTTGATTTACTCTTTCTTCTCCCTTGTACATATCAAAGAAAAAGTGTTCGCTGACTCACAGTTCAGCTGCGCCTTCTTCCGAATGAGAGGTTGCCTATTTGTGGTGAACTTATTAATATGCTTTTTTTTTTTCCTTACAAAGGAAATTATAAACTAACAGATTCAGGTGACATGCAACTTCCCACATCACAGATCTTTAGATGTTTGAAATATGGGAAACAATTTTTGTGTTTTGTAATTGGCTACCCTTTTCAGGCTACCCTGTTCGAAGCAAATCTAGATATTCCATTAGCTCTGGCTAAAGAGGGTGGCAAGCCTGGGCACATACCAGGACCCTAATAAGGAAAAAAAATGGTCCACTGACTCAGTAGACCCTCTGTAATTGGTCATTGTGAAGGTTAAAGACAGTATAAGTGGATTCTCCCATATGCATACTCTGCATTTTCCTGATTTATAGGGTCCATTAAATATGCTTAAGGGTCCCCAGTAACATGGAACCAACAGTGTGCCTTGGTATATAATGGCAGACTTTCCATTGATTTCTCATTGGTTGGACGGCAGGGGTGGGGGGGAGACCTCTCATTTCCCTAAGTACATTCAGAGTTGGGACACAGCAAGACAACCGCCTTGGCTCTTTAGATTCTGGCCTGCTCACAGTTCTTGGCTGAAAAGGGTAAGAGCAAACTCTTCCACAGATCTGACTAGCTCAGTCGCATTGTGCTTTACAGCCACTTCTATCTTTAACCTGTCCTGTCCTGTCAGTGGCTGTGGTCACACACACTGAATAATCCACTTTCAATGTCCTTTCCAACTGGATTTTGCCAGTTCATACAGTGAAATCCAGTTGGAAAGTACACTGAAAGTGGATTATTCAGTGTATGTGATTGCAGCAAGTGTTCTTACTCGCCCTGTCACTCCCTCATCAGTCCCCTTCAATGAGAGACTTCTCATAGATAATTGTGCAGTTTCTTTGTCTCTTTGGTTGGCTTTCCTGTTCCTCCTCGACATTCCCCCCCCCAATCTTGATGACCTTTCCCCACCTTACCAGTGAGACCTGATTCTGTTAAAGCTTACTTCCTTGGCTTCACACACAAATATGACCCTCTCCAGAACTAAAAAAAACCAGATGATGAAGGGGAGGACAAGGTATCAATGAAATGATGGATTTTAGGGACAGGGTAATTGTATGGTATGGATAAAGACTTCTTTGTCACCCTCTTTTACAACGTTAGAACTTAAGCTTGAGTGGGTACAAGACAGTCAAGAGTGAAGAGTCCTGCACACAATTAATGTACGAAATGCAGTGGGACAGCAGCTGAGGGGAACCAGAGGCTAAGCCAAAATGAGGACTGCTGTTAGATTTCATGACAATTCTGGTTCACCCTAAAAGCTCAACTTTCTTTTATAGTTTCTCCATACTTGGTGCGCAGTCGTGACCATCTTTTCCCCTCACTGTATTTCTTTAAGAATTAAAAGATTTAGACCATTTCTGACCCTTATTCAAGGTGTATAATTATTAGTACCTTTAAAATCTGTAAGGCATGGGTTCTAACCAGTGCAAATAGGTTGTGCTCGAGGGAGGCAACTTACCAGCCTCCCCTTCCCACTGCATTTTTCTGTGCCACTCCCAAAATTGTAGACCTCCAGGAACAGTGTTGGGGGCAAAGTGGGTGTCTGCAGCAGGTAGGAGGAATCAGAAAATCACGCACTCCTCCCATCCAAGTGGAAGTGTCTTTTTGTTAGAGGAAATGCTCCCTGCACAAATGGATCCAAGCCTACATCTACAATGTAACATCATAAAAATGCCATTTAAAATAGCCTTAACATTTAGCTTGAATACAACATCATACAGATCCAAATTATTTCACTCCCAAGTGGTACCGAATTGTTTCCTCAAGGACAGCAGCACTGGGCCTTTTCAGACAACCTTGTGAAGGACATTTAAGAGTGTTGCATCCATTGCCTAAAGACCCTAGCTCAGGGGTCTTGAACTCATTTGTTATGAGGCCAGATCTGACATAAATGAGACCTTGTTGGGCTGGGCCATGTGTGTCACAAAATGTAATGCCAGATAATGAAGATATAAACTTTATGAAGGAAACAAACACAAAGGTATGTTTTTTTTTACCTTAAAATAATAAACATGATTAAAACATTAGCATTCTTGCACTATTTTATTTATTTAACAGTGTCTGATAACTGACACCTCTTGCTCTGAATTATTGCATTAAAACATCTGTGCTGTTGCAATCTTGAGTATGCTGTTCAGGTGTGTATCTGTAAGCTGCAAACCCTCAATGACGCAGCAGCAGCAGAACTGGAAGAAGCAGCAGAAAACAGCCAGTTCCACTGTGGGCCTGATAGAAGCCCTCCTGGGGCCTGATCCGGCCCCCCAGGCCGCATACTTGACATCCCTGCCTCAGCTAATAGTAGGGAGGTCTGACTTTAGAGAGATATTGGATCTATACAGCAAAACTGGGTCATTCCTTCAAGTATGATGGTCTCAGATCATGGAGAACTTTATAGGCAATCAGTGTCGCCCTACAAAAAGGAATAAGCAACCAGTGAGGTTGTTCTGTCCTCTGTGTTTGATACTCATGGCAACTCATGAATAGCAGCATTTTGTACATTAACAGAATTCAACAGAACTATTGTTTTTTTGGTATTGATTATGTATCAACCTTGCATGTATGTTGTCAAAGTGCTACAGAAGAAGCAAACAGAGACATGGAATTTGCTAAAGAAAATAAACATGACAAAAATGACCATCCCATCCATGCACAAATTAAGGGAAAAAGTATTAGTACACCCCCAGTCATGGTAGCTGAATGGAATCTCCATGAGCAGGGGTGTATAGGAAGAAACTTTCCTGGTTCATTCATACTAGGCCCAAGTGGCTTAGCTAAGAACATGTCCCTGTGACTTTTGACACCTGCCCAAATGGCATGCACAGATGCCAGGCCTAGATATCCATTTCAAAAGCCACTTTGGCACCTCTGAGGGGAAGACCAGACATTGAGACTCTTCCCAAACTTCAAAGCCCAGCGTACGTGCCTTCAGGAGCATAGGCATGTCGGCTAGCCACACCTCTTAACTCCCTTGTCATTGGATAAATGGCCATATTCAATTGTGACGGAAGAGGGAGGGAGTGTGATTGCCCTATGGAAACTGAGACAGAGTTTTCCTGAAAAGTTAGCTTCTTTCTAAGAGTTAGTCTCTGTTTGGATTACAAACCTGCAACATGGAATTTGAGTAGTGGGCAGTGAAACGGGACTTAATTGCTCACAGCAAACATGGCTTTCATCTTGAAGATTCCCTGGGCAATGGATTTTGTTCTACCTGGTCAACGGACCAAGGATTGGTAACTATGGTCTATTTTTATGTGTAGTAAGAGCTGGACAAGCTTAGATTCTTTGTTTGTACCTCTGCTAGTCTCTTGTCATATAACTGCTTTGCTTAATAAAGATCTTATATAGATTAATCTCATCTGGTTGTGAGTGCATGTATTGTAATTTGGATCTCCAAGCCTAGATCTAGAGCCTATGCTGCTCGCCTAGAAAGCTACTACTGTGTGTTAAGTATCTGCAGCTCTAGCCTATAGCTGATAAGTTGCTAATTCCCAGAAACCTGGCAGGAGGTGGGACCTATGCTCCTGTCTGAGTTGGGAATGTCCTTAAATAGGTCCTGGTGGCAGAATACTGATTTCAGTGGTCCTGAAGCATGTGGGTCTCTGGTATCTCTCACTCCTGGAGGGGCATGGGACAAACGTGAGATTCTCCACATGCTGGCATAGTAACAAGACTTGGACCTTTCTTATCTCCTGGACTGGAGGTGAGAGGGTGCAAGAGAATCTTGTACATGGTGGCTTAGTGTCAGGATCCTGAACTGGAGTCCAGTTACAATACTTGTAGGGTCCCTACCCTGTGCAAAAGCTCCATATGCATGAGACTGCAAAGGTGTTTTGTTGTTTTACAATACTGTTAGCCAGGAATTTGGATTCATGGCTGGGGAGATGGAAGTTTCTCCCTGGGGGGAAGAGGTGTTTCTCTTCCCCACTGAGGAAGTGGGGAACCCTGATGAGTTCTGGATTGCCCCAAGCAGTGGAGTCCCGTTGTATGCTGTTACAAGTGCTTTTGTATGAGAGAGAGGTGGAGCACCAAGCACACAGGGTTGAGCAGACCGTCCCTGGCTCCACAAATCCCCTTGATGCAAGGAGAACCGCTGAAGAAAGGAGCTTGCTGAAGCCTGCACAGCTGGCTAGCTCCAGGAATCTCCAGCTTGCCTGGCATCCGAGGAGACCTGTGCTGTCATATAACTGCTTTGCTTAATAAAGATCTTATATAGATTAATCTCATCTGGTTGTGACTGCATGCGTGGAACAGATGTGAGATTCTCCACGTGCTGGCATAGTAACAAGACTTGGACCTTTCTTATCTTCTGGACTGGAGGTGAGAGGGTGTAAGAGAATCTTGTACAAGGGGTACAATCAGCTTCTGAATTCCAGATGCAAGGGACAGATTGCCTTCCTGCCCTGTTTGTGGGTATTCTGGCTGACACTGTTGGAAGCAGGAAGATGGACTGGCCCCTTGGTCCAATTGGCAAGACTGTTTTCTTATAGCCTCAGGCCTGTTCCTGAAAGGACTTGTTGCTAATACCCGATCCAGATTGCAAGCTGATCCCAGAAGGAAAATGTGCCAGTTTTGACACCCCCTCCCCCGATCTCAGTGCTGGCAGTTTGCTTATGGTGGGTGAAAGCATATACTGCGCAAAGGAGGCTCTGGACTGTGATTCTGTTGCAATTAGCATTGAATGTAGAAATTCGAAACTCCGTATCCCCTTCCTCTTTATATATGCCTTTTTCCTGATGCATTGATTAAGATCAAAACAGCATATTTTGTGTTCATTCCCCAGAGGGTTGTTTTTTTGTTTTTTTTTCATGACTCCCACAACAAAGTAGAGGACACGGCAGCACTGACCACCATTCCAATGCCACTAGCAATGGGATACCAGTTAATAGGACTGGGGTCAAAAGGTTTTGAATTTCTGAGTTGCATCACTAAGTGCAATGGAATCATAGCTTTTAGCCTCATTAACTTGGAGGGCATTCAAGTAGCTTTCACCAACTATAAGCAAGCTGGCTGTTACTAATTAAACATGTCTACCTCTTCTCCAACATCCTTAATTTAATGAGCCCTCTACATCTTTGACCCCGAGAGGTGGAAAATTAATGCTTTGAGAGGCATGTGTCGAATGTGGTAGGGGCATTTTTGAAAACGGAACAAATACTTTGAGCCACTTGACAGCTGATGCTATGAAGGTTCTCAAATAGATGAGTGACATTTTCCGGGGAGTGTCTTTATAGAATGGTCATTGTAAAATAACCAATTAATTCATGAAGATGATCATAGGCATACAGATGAGCAAGATTTGGGTTTGTAAACAAGGCTTGTTGATATGAGTGGGAAGAGAAGAACCATGCAGACCTAAAGTCAGCACAAGTAAACAAGTCACTTGTAAAATGGGAATCTGGCTACCTCTTACATCTGCATGGCAATAGCCCCACCACTTGAGAACAGAGACCCCCTCCTGTTTCATTCCTTGATTACTCCAGAATTTTACTGTGTTGTCTTCACCATTCCAGTTTAACTTGCAGAACTTGTAATACTCATTCTGGAGTTAGAGCATGCACAGTTTACTGCAGCTTTTCACAGCTTTAGTTCACATAGTTGGTGCATGGTGTTCAGAGATGCATGAAAGTTCTTCTGTTCCAATCTCAAATTTGATCCCAAATCCCAAGCAGCATCCTGGAATCCTTTTTAAAAACAAAAACAAAAAAGCACCATTTGGAATGCTTTAATTGTTCTAAATGGTACTGCAAATGTTTTGTACCTGCACATTCTCTACCTGGTTTCCCATGGCTCTCCCTGTGCTTGTCCCCCAGCCACCATCTGCCCAACTCACTGACATATTCATCTAAAAGAGATGCTTTTCTTGGTAGTTTTGAGCCTGCTGGGGTTTTGTTGATGGTAGAGAAGCTGTGTGGCTTCTTTCAGTAGTATTCTAGTCTTTTCCATTTTACTTTCCTGAGTTCCAAAGACAAGCATGTTCATGTTAATTGAATGTTCTAAATCAGATTGCAAATATGTCGCATTTTCTTGCACTGCTGCCAAGGAACCTGTAGTTTGATCCAGTAAGTTCTGTGCATGCATGGACATGAATGAATGCTACCAGCTGGTTAATATTGTCAACTTTACAGGCCCAGAAGTCACTCAAACATTTGGAACACTGCTGCTCATAATGATCCTGGGCCATAGGTAACCCCAGCAAGCCAGTAGACTATGATCATGCACTTCCCAGCTTTGCAAACCGTGAGTGAAGCAGGTAGAAAGCAAATGTTCTAATGTTCCAAATCTCTCTTGCAAGAAGCCAATTGCAATTTTAGACTATTGACCTATTTACATGAGAGTGCTCAGAGCTAGAGTAATTAGTTTATTTAATGTAATACGCCAGTAAATCTTTGCCTTTCAGTTTCCTGCAAGAGCCATTTAAAGAAATCCTCCTTGAAACTGTATACTGTTTAGAATGGAGATGAATATTCTCTCATTTTGACTTCCACTTCAAAAGGAGCATATTTAATGAACTCAGATAAGTTACCAACCACTCACTCAGCCCTTCACTTGCCAAATAGTACATTGTTTTGATACTATTCAGTGCCTTTTGTTCTTCATGATGCTGCTGTTGGGAAAGTAACATTCATTCTTCCTTTGATTTGCCCTTGTTGTCATTGGCCTCATTTGTTCATGCGGCTATTTAGTTCAACTGGCTGTAGCCAAGCAGGCATCGGCATGCCCTGAGATTGGGTAGCTGCCAGGGTCTTTGGATGGTCACCCCACTACTGCAAACCCCCCATCACATGCTGCTAGGAAAGGACATTAAAGTGTTGTATAATGGCAGCACTCCTGATGGACATAGTGGTAGTGTTCCACATACCATGTAGAACCATCAGGTCACATATGGTCAATGAGAAGGAGGCAGAGGCAGCTAGGGATGTGGGTGGGCTGGAAGGAAGATATGAGTGGGGGTCCTGGTTGTGGTTAAAGGAGGAGAGGGGCCCCTGGGCACTGTCTGCCCAGGATTTCCCAAAACATGGAACCATTCCTGGTTGTAGGTACCCATGTCATCTTATCAGTAATGTTATGGACACTTGCAATAGGTCACTTCCCCAGCTGGATTAAAGAACAACATGGACTGTAATAAGAAAAATGGACAAAGAAAGAGAACAAATGTGGTGATGAAAAGCAATGAAGCAACACAAGTATGTTTACAACAGATGCTGAAAAAACAGCTAAAAATTCAAGTGACTTCTCGACACCCATGTAAATGGACATACAAAGCAATTAAGTTGTTTTAGTTCCGCTCGGATGCTGACCATACAGAATTAGGTACATTGTTGACTGTGCTTGTGAAATCATTTTGCCTTTTAAACTCAGAAGGGCACAATGTGCTCAAGCTCCTTTCTTTGTAGCTAATGGAATCTTGCATGATAATCACTTAATCTATCTCCAGCTCGCACAGATAGCAGCACAGGTTTATCTAATCTATATAACTGTCATGACTTTAATTGACTAATGGTTAATAAGGATTTCTAAACAGATTAAATTAACGATATTAAGCAAAAAGACAGCTTTCTAATGAGAGCCATTGATTTAGTGGTGGATTCCCCCCCCACACACACCCCGCCCATTGTGGCAAGCGCAGGAAACCTAGTACCAGACTGGTTCATCCTAGTAAAGGGGTCGCCACTGTTATTTAAGATGCACTGCTCTGATTATGAATCATGTAATATGAAATAATTTGTGTTCGAACTGCACCCTCAAAAAAAAAAAAAAAAAAAAAAAAGCTCATGGATGTCAGGCTTGAGGCACTGTAGGTAAATTGGGGAGTCTAGTAGGTCCTGAAACAGCTGTAGGTCAGTCTTTGAACAGCACAGTTGCCCTGAACAAACCCCTCTGAATAATAAGTGACTTAGTTAAAGCTAGATTTACAACTAGATGTGACCAGATTGCACCCTGTTGGCTCTTTGCATTATCTAACGTCTGCTGTATTCTTAACTGCAGCACCCACTCCCAGCCATATGCAAAGCTAGTGCTGCTGTACAGTGTGGTGAATGACCAAGCCAGCCTTGATCTGTGAGATGCCATAGTGGCACAGAGAAAAGTAGCTTGAGCCCTACCACCACATGGGGTTCCCAGGTCTTGCATAGGAGCAATTCAGCTCAGATTAACCAGCAGAAATACGTCCTTTGCATTCAGACCATTCCCTGATCACCAAATGCATAATGTAACCTGAGACTGCAACAATCATAATTGTTGTTGTCATCATGTGGAAAATCTGTTAATCTGATGCAGGTCAAATAAGTCAATTTGGAGTCAATGTGAGTCCCTGAGTGAACTTAATCAACTTGGTCCCTGAGTCAACTTGGTCCTTGTAAATAGGTACTTCCTTACTCATTTGTTCAAACACATAAACATTGGGTATGCATGTGATTACACCCCTGAGATATATTCTCCTATTGTTTACAAACAGCATAATTTTTATAGACAATGTAAAATCAAGACACAATGCATCAAATATCGCATCCATTTCCCAGTTTCCTGTCATTTCGTAATTCTCCCCTTCTTCTGACTTCTGTAGGTTGCTGAAAGTGTGAACTGTAGAAGATAAGGATTGTAGACTGGGCAGAATCTCTGCATCTTATATGAGTCAGCTGGGGAAATACATCTATCATTTCTCTCTTCCCAGGAATAGGGGTGCTACAGACAGTGTAAATGAGTATTTCAGATTGGTGGGAAAGATACCAGAAGGTTCTCTGTTAGTCAGCAGAGATTCAGACCATCACATCCTGTAATTCTGAAGGATGCTAGATGGTGCATAATTCTTCCTTATCAATCAGTCGCTAGTGTACCTCTGCTGTGTTAGCCATGCAGCAATGCAGACAGTCCATTCTCTTCAAGCGGAGGCCATCTTGCACTTTGTCTATCAATATCCAGCTACTATTTCTTCTCCAGACTCGGGGCTAGATAAACATGATCTCAATGATTGTGTTGTCCCAGACAGATCAACTCCTGGTAAGTCTATGGGAGGTCCAGAGCTGCTGCAGAAATAAACAATCACTTTAAATAGTCTAGGCATAAAGAATTATGGATCCAGTTGGTTTCCTGATGACTCTAGGGGAACAGCTGTGTGACATATCCTGCAGTCCTGTAGAAGCCGCCGCCCATTTGATAAATATAGGTTAGAGCCCATTTTGGAGACTTCTCCATGGCAATGATGCCTTATCCTCTCTGTGCCACCAAATGCCCTTGGCTTGTCTGTCTGCCTCTTCACGCTACTGTTCTTCAAGCTTAAATGACTGCAGTGTTGTCTGTGATACTGTTTGGAATCTCTCCTATCTGTTCTCCCATAGATTTCAGTGTTAAACAGAGTGCCATTATTGCCTCAAAATGGTGGGGCTTTATCCTATCTGTTTGAAAGCTGACAACAAGTTGTCCTCAACGAATACTATAATCCTCCTGAGTTTTGCTCAACTTGGATGGAAAACCATGAAAATACAGGCTCAGGGAGGGGTCTTCCATTGAAATCAATTGAAAATTTATGAAAATGAAATAACAACAATGAAAGAAACAATAATGAAACAGTCCCTTTTGGAACTAATAAGAAAAAAAAGAAATTAAATAAACTCCCATGCACGTCTACTTCTGAGTGGTGAGGAAAGTGTTATATGCCATGTCCAGAGGGAGTCTGTGGATCCCTCAGCAACTCACTGTGACCAATTTGCTAAGCACTTTGACTACAAAATTGATCACATTGATCCAACCTGGACTCTACATTAATTACAGTTCAAATGATGGATGTTCCAGAGGCTTCTGCTTGTCATGTTCTTATGGATCTTTCATCCTGTGCACCTTGAGGATGAGGACAGAATCCTTGAAGAGGTGAGGGCTATCACCTGCGATCTCAACCCTTGCCCCCTTTTGACTAATTAAGTCTGCCTCAAAATGGTTGACAAAGTGGATAGGACAGATAATTAATGCCTCGTTACAGGAAGGGTTTATTCCTGAGTTACTGAAAGAAGCTGCAATAATACTTCTGCTTAAAGGGGGGGGTTCTATCCAATGCTTCCTCTAAGCTGTGGAGTCTTGTGAACAAAACTCTACTTTGTGAGCTACTGGCATTAAAGTTGTGAGCAAGCAATTTGGCTATTGCATAAATTGGTTTGCTCTGGAGCCATCATTTCAGAGCTCAGACAAAAGGTTGTGAGCTGGAGGCTAAAAAAAAACTGTGAACTAACTCACACTAATTCAGCTTAGAGGGGACACTGGATCTATCTAATTTGCCTCTCCTAGACAAAGCCACTTAAGCAAGAGGCAAGATGTCCAAGTATTTCAAATACTGGGAGCAAACAACTGTGGTGGACTGCAACTTTTGAAATCAGCTTCTAGCCTGTCCAGAGGTATCTTTCCTTGCCAACCACTCTTGAAAATGGAATGTTGGACAAGATAGACCGTTGGTGTGATTCTTTGCTTCTGTTTTATGCAAAACCTAAGAATAAGGCCCGTTGGGGAAATAAATACAACGGGCTCTAGAAAGAGGCTCTGAGAGAGTGCCCTGGCTTTGGGCACACAGTGTGAATATGCTGTGACGACCTCAGCAGGGTATAATGACAGAGTCCACCATTTTCTCCAGAGGAACTGATCTCTGCTACCTGAAAAGCAGTTGTAATTTTGTGTGATCTCCAACTCTCACCTGGAGATTGGCAACAGTTGTTACCCATGAGGAAATGGCTGGTTTGGAGGGTGGAGTCTATGACATTCTACCTGCCTGAGGTCCAACCTCTCCTTAAACCCCACCCTCTCCAGGCTCCACCCCTCAAATCCCCAGGAATTTCCCAACCTGGAGTTGGTAACCCCATCTCCTTCCCCGCTAACCATCAACCTACTGTTATCTGCCCCTCTGACTTCAGCTGACTTCTGCCCTCCCTCCTGCAGAGCAGTTGTAAGTCTGAGTGGTCTCCAGCCCTCACCTGGAGATTGGCAACAATGGTTCCCCATGAGGGACTGGCTGGTTTGGAGGGTGGAGTCTATGGCATTGTACCACACCCCTCCTCAAACCTCACCATCTCCAGGCTCCACCCCTCAAATCTCCAGAAATTTCTCAACCTGGAGATGGCAACCCTATCTCCCTCCCAGCCAATTGTCAGCCTATCATTATCTGATCCCTGACTTCAGCTTTCCATCTTCTCCCCCCTGCCTCCTGCAGAGCAGTTGTAATTCTGATTGATCTCCAGCCCCCACCTGGAGATTGGCAACAATGGTTCCCCAGGATGGACTGGCTAGTTCAATGGGTGGAGACTATGGCATTGTACCTGTCTGAGGTCTCACTCCTCCTGAAACCTCATCCTCTTCAGGCTCCATCCTTCAAATCTCCAGGAATTTCCCATCTAGAGTAGGCAACCCTAGCAGGAATGGCCTCAATCAGTTTTCTCCCAAAGGCCAAAACAGGTGACAGGACCAAGCTCGGTTGCCTACCAACAGGCACTGAGGGGAAATTAGGGTTGTCAGCTCTAAGTAGGGAAATACCTGAGATTTGGGGGGTGGATCCTGTGGAGAGCAGCATGGGGGGGGGGGCAGAAGGACTCAGCAGGGTATAATGCCATAGGGTCTACCCTCCAAAGCAGCCATTTGCTCTAGGGGAACTGATCTCTGTCATCTGGAGATCAATTGTAACAGCGGGAGATCTCCAGGTCCCACCTGGAGGTTGGCAACCCTAGGGGGAAGTCAGCTGCACAGCATATTTCATCTCAGAATAAAGCAGGTTGCATAAGCAACTGACAATTCCAACTGTCTTGGGGGGGGGAGTTTGAGGTGCGGAATGGAGTGAAGTCCAATCAGCTTCCATATGCAAATGAGCTTGAAATGCTGGCCCAATCAGAGAGTGGCCTAGGCTGCAGTGGGTGAGAGAGAACTCAGGCAACGCAGCTAGTGGATAGGGACAGCTTCTGAGTGACATATCAGGGAGCAAACTGATTTTTCCAAGCATAGAATCTTGTGGGAAGAAATACAACGAGCTCTAGAAGGAACCTCCAGGTGAGTGTTCCAGTTGTGGCTGGGGGGGCGGCAGAGGGAAGGGGAAAATAGAGGGAGGCAAGCCATGTTTCTTTCTTTCTGCTTAGCTATGAGGCAGGGCTGTCTCAAGACATTTTGCTTCCCGAAGTGGGTAGTATGGGAGAACAGCTTCATGGTAACAGGTATGGTTCCCTCCACCTCTGACTTATGTTGATTTGGGGTTATGCAGTGGCGGCTAAGGTAGAAAAGCACCTCCTCCTGTGCTATGTCTTCTGGATTCCAAGGGTCTGGAAAGTGGTTCCATAGCCAGTTACAGGGTTGCCAACTCTGGGTTGGGAAATACCTGTAGATATGAGGGGTAGAGCCTGGGGAGGGCAGGGTTTGGGGTGCTGAGGGACCTCAGCATGGTATAATTCCATAGAGTCCATTGCCCAAAGCAGCCATTTTCTCCAGGAGAACTGATCTTGGAGATCTCCAGGTGCTGCCAGGAGGCTGGCAATACTAAGGGGAGGGCTAGACCTGTAGATTTGAGGGGTAGAGCCAGGGGAGGGCAGGGTTTGGGGTGTGGAGGGACTTCAGCAGTGACAGATCACGGAGCCAAAGGCTGTGGGTGCATGTGGAATGTTCAGGAGAGTCCATGATCAAAACAGAATTATTATATAGAGAGATGTTCCTCACCCATCTCACCACTAGCTTTAGAGAGGTGATCCCACCTTTCCGTCTCAAGAAGCTCCATTAGATATCCCTTCCTCTTTCAATGGCCAGAAATCCTAGCTTCCAAGTGGGAAGAGCTTCAAAGTGAAACAGCATAACATCTAGTAAGGTTCACCATTGCAGGAAAGAGGGTAGGAAAGATACTTGGTTTGCACTTCAGAAACTTGTTTCCACTAGCCAGGTATTCTTGCCATTGTAAAATGTGCACAACTATCTCTGACTCTCATCAAAAATACCATCACTTTCTCTTTCTGGGTTCCATGGCAGGAAAGGAATTGACAGCAGCAGACAGTGTAGAATATAAATACACCTTGCAAGATGGAAAAATATTGGCCTAATTTACAGGGTTGTTGTAAGATTTATTATGTGAATTCTTCTTCATGTCAATCTACAGTAAAAGGGAATCAATGGGGGAAAGTCTGAGGAAAATTGGTACAGTAATTAATGGTTGGTTTGCCCAGTGGAAAGTGCTGAGGATCAAGCCTTCCTGGGAGTCACATCAACCATTTTGTGGAAGCATTAAAAAAATGCACTATAACTTTGAACACACATAAAGCTGCCTTTATACCAGACATCCACCAATTTCAGTATTGTCTACTCATACTGGCAGCAGCTCTCTAAGGTCTCAGGTCAAGGTCTTTCACATCAACAAATACCTGATCCTTTCAGCTGGACATGCTGGGGATTAAAAACCTTGGACATTCTCCATCCCAGGCAGATGTTCTTCTAACACTAAGCCACAGCCCTCCCCAATTCAGAAATATTCATTTTCAGCCATTTATTCATCAAACCAGTTTTCCATCGTGCCCTCCCACCCAAAATGTCTTATGAACTGTTGATTCCAATGAACTTAGGCTGCTCATATACATTCCAGAGAGAAATTCATTGCACAAATGGTCACAGGGACACTCTGGGTATTAATCAAATGCTCTAGAGCAATAACTTAGAACTGAAAATGGCATCCTGGGCTCCGCACTTGTTATGTGGAGGTGGGGGTGGGACAGAAGGGAGCTTACTGGTCACTGGGAAGGAAAGGTGTGAATAGAAGAAGCCTTGTATGCTGCTGGCCCCTGTGGATTTGGGCACTGAGGAGTTAACAGCCACTAGGAAACTAACAGGGTTATCCTATGCAGAATTACTCCACTCAAGCCCACTGGAATCAGCATTACACTTTTAAGTTCCTAGGGACCCTCAGGGTTGACTGCCTAACTGGCAAAATCCAAATAGGACAATAAAAACTGCTTTACAACCTAAGCAAAAGGTAATTGAAGGTGCCTTTAAAATGTAGAATGATAGGCAATTAAGAGCTCAGGAAAGTCTTAAAATGGAGTATCTGCCTTTGCACTCCAAATCTGCTTCACTTGGGTTTGTCAAGGGGGAAAAATCCACTTGCTTTAATCAAGTCTTCATATTTTCGTGTCAGATTCCCCAGCTGTTTCTCCCTAGCAGGAATCTCCAAATTTGCCTCAAATTTTCAGTCTGGCCTAATTTGGCAGCAATTCAAATCATAATGTTTTTCCTTTAGCTCCAATCTACCTGTTGACTTCTGTCCATGAGGCAAACATTCTCGTGAGTTTTGGCGGAGTCTTCCATCCCCACCACCACTTGTCTAAACATCTTGTGAAGTATGGTGGGTTTTCTACTGCTCTTCTGGAAAGATGGTTTAGTTGCTGGTAAATTAATTGCATTCATTCCTTTTTTTTATTTAATAGTGGAAACTATCTCCTGGATATTTTTTTGTTGTTGTTGTTAAAGGCAGAGATCACCCCTAGCTCTGCTGTGCTTTCACAAATTATGCCCAAGGGGTGATCTATAGACCCCTGGGGAAAGTTGGGGGGGGAATGGGGTTTAGCAGTGAGACAGGGAATCAAAGAAAATCATTCCCTTTCCCACCTTTCGCCATCAGAAAACATGGTTACTGTCTCTCAGCCAAGGAGTTCCAGCAATTTAATGAATAAAATAACCAGTAGAGAAAGGAGTTTGGAATGAGGACTTTAATTATCTGCAAAGTTTTGTTCAGCTTTCCATTTAACTCCTCAGATCCTTTTCCTTCATTACATTTTTCTGATCCCTGTAACTCTGATGGGCTCATGCCTTCAATTTCATTTGTGCTCCTTGGTAAATACAAGAGTGGGGTATAAGGAGAGGGCAGGAAAAAGGTGTAATGAATGGCAAATTCATATATTTGATGGGCCACATGTTGATGTAACCCACTTTGCACTGGTTCAAGGATGGTTGTTTTCTCTTAAGGCAGTAAATTGGAAATCCAACAAAAAAGGAAATATGTCAGAAGTTATCTTACAAAAATCCCTTGCAGATAAGCAGAATTCAGCTTACTTATTTACTTGTCTTAAAAAAAAAAGTTGTATACATACACAAACATAAACACAGACAGGCGTTATAGTTGCTGAAACTTTACTGGCTTGGAATAACTGATGGTCCAATCCTATGCAGGGTTCCTCCAGTCTACACCCATACTTAGATTAGAGAAACTCTGCGCTGTAAAAGGAGCACCTTGATTTCCTATTTATAAAATAATCAAAACACTTTATTTGACTTTCATGAATTTCATATGCAGTGTAACTGTGGACAAGTAGTCACCCTGGATGAAATTCAATTAAACTCAGTGCACTTTGAGTAGACCTCCTCTTCTGCATGGATTTTAACTGGGTGACATGCTCAAATAATAAATTTATAGAGTTGTGTAAAGCTTTTATTGTCTAGTCTCTGCCATTTAAAACTGAAGCAAAAAGAAAGTAAATAGCAAGCAAAGGCAGATAAGTACCTGTGGAGGAGTCTTCCATTATACATCATGATTAAAAGATACAAAGGATCATCTCCTCGCATACCTTCCATTAAAGATTAAATTTCTATCACAAACTTAATTTTGCAAAAGGGTTTGTGTGGTGGCATTTGATGTCACTGAGCTTGTTGAATGAATGGAGTTGCTCTGAATTTGCTTTTCTTAATTCACAGATAAAACCACACTGTATTTAGGATAACATCCTAGATACTTAAGTTTTAGAAAGAAGTCTGTCTGGCATCTCAAATAGTGTTTTGCTTACAGTAGCTGCTATTTAGCTGCATCCAAGGAAATCCTAGGATTCCTCAGAAGCTGGTTGGGGATTCCTTAACAAGAAGATCAGAAAAGGGGAGAGAATATGGTATAGCAGTTATGGAGCTGATCTCAGACCAGGCAGATCCAGGTTCTAACCCTCATCCATCCATGGAATTTGCTTGCTGACTGTGGGTCAGCCATTCTCTTATTGTTTAATGTATGCTACAGGATTGTTGTGAAGGTAAAATGGAAGTAATGTTATTACAGGGAGTGGGATTTCTTTCTCTGAAATTCACCTTCTAAAGCATATAGCCAGTGATTCTGCTTATTCAATTTTTCTCTTTCAAAAGAAGAATTTAATTTCCCTTTGTTGTTTCTTGTTATACCTTCATGAGGGAGGGCGGGGTATGAATCTGATAATGAATGAATGAATGAATGAATGAATGAATGAATTACCCTTTCAGAATTTCAGCCCTCGTGTGGATTTTTTTATGTTACCACCATGGCGGGTGCTGTAGCAAAAGGGTCGGAAGGTTTGGGGAAACAATGCCTGCCTCTGAGCATCTGCAGAATGAAATTCTGAAATTTTGTAGAGCCTACCTTCCTGCCCTTCAGGAATTTGTCTTTTGATGAAAATGGAATTGATTCAAAACAGATGGCAAATTGCTAAAAAGAGGAAAAGAAACAGATCCTTGGATTTCATGGAGAAACTGGTAAAGAAGAATTAATATAATTCCTTTTAACAAAGCTAAATAGCAGAGGCCCTGGACTGGGTGGCCCAGGCTAGCCCAATCTAATCAGATCTCAGAAGCTAAGCAGAGTCAACCCTGCTTAGTATTTGTATAGGAGATGGCCATGGAATTCCTGGGTTGCTATATAGAGAAAGGCAATGGGAAACCATCTCTATTAATCTCTTGATAACCCTATGGGATCACCATAAATCATTTGCAACTTGACTGCACTTTATACACAAATGAAGAAGGGAAAATAATGTACACAATTTTAAGCTCCACGGAGAAAGCTGTTATAAAAATATAATAGCTTATGATGGACAATCTGCTTCACTACTTATCAAAACTCCCCTGCCATGTACAGGTGTTGAGCGTGTGTTAAAACTAATTTATTCCCTAATTTCAGTTTATGCAGAATGACAACAAGGCCTTACTCCTATCTGGGTAATGCCCCATGTGAACAGAATGGACATTTTAGAATATGAACCAGAATCCAGTAGCATTGTTGAGGTTCCCTGTCTGATGCTCAAGGATTCCCCCGAGGGGGGGGGGGGAATGGGTTCCTGGAAGGAGCAAAAGTTGAAAACCACCAGCTTCCAGTATAGACAAGCAGTGAAGTGCTTCACTATTGATAGAAAAACACAACTGGAAAATATCACTACAGAATTATTGAGAAGATGGTCAATTTAGTATTTCTTTCTTACATATCTGGATATGCAGGCAGAAATCAGATTACCATAGCAGGGAAAACTACATAACTCTCTCCCTGCTTAAATAGGTAACAGAACCGAGAAATTATGAATACCACTCCCCCCCAAAAAAAAAAAAAAAAAAAAGATAGGAGACTCAGTTCCCATTTAACATGGGACAAGTGGGGTTGCTATTATCAGATGTTGCCGCAAATCCAGAAATACTTCTAGAATAAGGAACAAAATTGTACCATTTATCTGTCACAGATCCAACATACAGCTGGTGCACTACACGAATGTCTCTGCTGGACAGAGTGGTTTTTCAGGACTCAGTCCAGCCAAGAACATTTTTTTTTTTGTCCAAGATAGAATTGTGCCAAATATTCTCTATTTTTTCATCAGTCCTTAAGTAGTAGATTTGACTCAGACAAATAGATTGCTGGAAGCAAAACAAAAACCAAAACCTTTCTCTGTTGAACTTCACATGGCTTCTCTACTTTTGCTGTCCTTTTGATCTCCCCAGTTGCTGCTGCTGATTCTTGGAAGGATCACCCCTCATCTGCTGTGCCCTCACCCTTGTTCATGTTCCCCTGACTTCACAGATGTTGATTCCATCTGGCTCTGTTGATCCAGATGATTTTGCTCATGAGCTTTTGTGAAGTCACTGACGACAAAAAAAAAAAAAAGCACATGGCTTGCCACAACCAATGGGATTGTGAAACAGAAGCATGTTGGCAGAGGATGATGAGGGCAAAGGAGAAGAAAGAAACAGTGTAGAGAAGAAACAAAACAAAAGTGCTGCTTTTTTCCACAAGAGCTGACAAAAAAAATTACTGAAAACAGAAGGTGCTTTTTGACATGAAAAAAATATCTCAAATTAAGCAAGCTGTTCCAGCTTAGCCTTGGTATTCTAGGGGACTACCTGCTCTTTCAAAATCAGCCACAAAGCTTAGACTTTAACCATGGCAATATTGAATCACCACACATATCTTTGTACTTGCAAATTCACACCAAAGGGTGGAAATGAGACCTAGTCCATCCACAGGGCACAGTCTGAATTGCAGTGAAGAAGATATTGGGTGCCATGAAGGTACTGGGCCTCCTCCTTTCCGTGGTGTGTGCACATGTGTGAGTGTGCACTGCTTCTTCCTCTCTCTTTGCCTCAGTCCTTCTACTGCCAGCTAGGTGACAAAGCTCACATCTTCTAGCCTGGATGAGTGCTGGAATAAAGCCATTTTCTGATTCTCGCATCCCATCTAGGAGACAATGACAGCAGTTAAGACACATCACTGTTTCCTTTGTCATATGGGAAAGAATGATCCTGTAGTGATCTGAGGCCAAATATATATGATAGAACCATTCAGAAATCCAGGGCTCATTACAGAATGTTCATGCATCAAGTTTTAGTTGTATACATCTCTGGGCCATAATTTTCATAACCAAATATGTAAGAACTTAAATCCAGAGACTGAGACCATGAACAGACAAGACAGATCTTTCTACAGACCTCAGAAAAGCCCCAGGCTTACAGAAAAATATGAAATCTAATTTTAAAAAAGTACATTGGTGATTAAATCCCCAAATAATCCCCAATTAAATCCCCAAGTAATAGAAGTAGTACCTGTACCTTTAAGAAATGAATGGCCTCAGTAGCTATTGCTAAGCAACCATAACAGTATTGGCTAGGTTCAATGCTTGGTTTCTTTTAGTAACAGGTGGGGGGCAGGGCATTTTTCAGGGCTGTTTTGGCTTTGGGGGAGTTCTGCAACAATCACCAGGAAAAGAAAACAGATTATGGGTGCTATCATGCAAGGGAAATATTAGATAGTGGGGCAGGGGAAGATGAGATGCCCCCTGCAACTTCTTGCAAGTCCCCTGCTTATATCACTATAATTTTTGTCTGAGTCAAAGTGCTTTAAATAACAGCACTCACTAGCCAGTTTCCCCCCCTTTCATCTGCACCAAATTAATTAGGATTTTTTTTTTTTTTAAATGCACTTTCTCTGCCTCCTCAGGCTTGCTTCTTATACAAACCACTCCATGGCACATACATAAATGAAGTTTGTGAAGGACAAGGATGCAGAAATAAATTCTACACTGGATGGATACTCCAGTAGTGGAGCTGGATAATTACTGGCTCTTTCTTCATGAGAATGTCAGAGACTCTGGAGGAGCTTGTGAGCCTGTCATTTGCTTGCAACAGGGAAAAACGAAAATGAGCTGATTTCCATTAAAAGCTGTGTAAGCTACTGATAACATGTAAACTTTAATTCTTTTCATTAAATGGGATCTTAGCCTCATTACCAGCTTAAAAGAATCTAGGGTTATTCATCTTTTGCCATTCTGGTTTGTTTAAAGCTAGACAAGTTTCAGTCAGTTCTGTTGCCTGTGTTATAACCAAAATTTATTGTTAGAAACCCTGATCCAGTCTTTCTCTCTCTCTCTCTCTCTCTCTCTCTCTCTCTCTCTCTCCCCCCCCCTTCTCAAAAGACTTCTCAAACAGAACAAAAAGAACAGGTTCATACACTTAAGGGGTTGCAGATAGTTCAGTTTGGGTTGACTTGAATGGTCAACATGACTGGGAATCTTCTGAAGTCCATGTCCTCACAGAGGCTCTTCCACCAATCAAGAAGATTTGTCCCATCTGCTCCCAACAGGAATGAGAAGATTTCCCCAGATGCCCATGTAGTATTACAGAAGCCTCTGGGATGGCTTCCTATTTCCTGCTGGAAGAACCCCTGGAGGAGTCAGCAGATCATGGCTGTTTCATGCAAGAACTGTACTCCCCCCTCCCTCTGGCAGGAAACTTCCATCAGGAAGTGCTATGTGTAGAAAAGGCCACAGGTAGCAAAATTGGGAAAGACTTGCCACCTAAAACCTGGAAGAGCAATTGGAGTAAACAATAGTGAGCTAGCTGGAACAATGGTCTGATTCAGTGTTAAGGCAGCTTTGTATGCAATCTTTTGGGGAGATGTGGGAAAAAAATCCCTAAGTTTGGCTCAGAACACAGTTGCTTAGAAGGCAGCTGAAAGTGGACTGCATTTCCATTAGTAAGATGATGTAAAGAATCATTGTTGCAGTTAAATGGAGGCCAGAGTACCTATAAGAGTACTTCAGATTCAATTGCTCTGCATCCAAATGTTGATGAAACAGCACCAGTACCAAGAGAACCTTTGGGACTTCACAAAAGTGAACAGCCAGTGATATATGCACTAACTTTAATTAGTTTTGTGACCTGCAGATGACATCCTCAGCCCTTTCACAGTACTCAAAATGTTTTTGTCTGGGTAAAATAAACAGGAGCAGCTTGAAGGCTTTAAAAAAATCACTTTTTTTGTGAGCCGGGGGCCAGGGCTCATTTCATCCAATCTAAAGAGCAATCAGTACAGTCAAAGTAATTTGTCTGGGCAACTGACTTTGGTCATAAACTCCCATTAATTTACTTATTTTTTACATTTATTAAAACTCTTATATCCCACTTTTTCTCATGCTTCAAGGCAGCATGCGATAACTAAAAACACTCCCAGTTAAAATGAAAAATAAAATAGCAAACCCCAAATACCCCCCTTTAAATATGCTAGCCATTCAACCCCCTCAAAAACCCTGGAAACAGGCAGGCCTTGCAGTGCCTCCTGAAGTTCTCCAAGGACCACCTCCCCACACTTGGGGCTCTGGTTGATGCCAGACAGGCCACCCTAAGTGGTGGGACAGACAACAGACCGCTGTCTGACAACTGTGATTGACATGCAGGGACATATGGAAGGAGGCAGTCCTTCAAATATATGGGTCCCAAATCATAAAGGGCTTTAAAGGTCATAACCAGCACCCTGAACTGAACTTAGAAGACTGCCAGCCAGCGTAGCAGTTTCAAAACAGGCAACATTTGATCCCAACAGCTAGCTCCTTACAATAGTCAGGGTGCCGCATTCTGGACCAATTGTAGTTTCCAGGTTGTCTCCGAGGGCAACCCCACATGGACCACATTGCAGTAATCCAACCTCAAAGTTACAGAAGCATGGATCATCATGTCCAGATTGGCTGAGTCTAGGAAACAAGAGAGGTGGCAAGTCAGATGCAGCTGACAGAAGGTGCTCCTGAAGTAAATTGTCTTTTTACTTCAGGAGGAAGAGGAAGAAAAGGAGATTAAATTTCTACCCTGCCCTTCATTCGGAGTCTCGGAGCAGCTTACAATCCCCTTCCCTTCCTCTCCCCACCTCCTGGCTACATGTGAAGAAGGAGGGGGGAATCAGACCTGGTTAGGGTTGCTAAATCTTACTGAAGTAATAGTGGGGGGGAGGGTTTCCAGGTCTCTCTCCGGGAGTACTCTCTCGTGCACAAAGCACATGCACACCACAATGACATAGCCCGGAAGTGATGACAGCACACTGGGCACATCACCAGGCAACACTCCGGTAATCGCCCTAAAAACTCTATGGTACCATAGAGTTTTCAGGGCGATTGCTAGAGCATCACCCAGCGATGTACCCAGCGTGATGATTTCACTTCCGGGCTACATCATTGTGCCAGGCATGTCGGCCTGATCTGGCCACTTTGGGATGGGGTTCCCCCCGCTGGCCAGATCTGGACTGGCAGATTGGGTGCCCTTTTAGCGGGGGAATCCCTGCCCCCCAGGGAGACTTGGCAGCCTTGAACCTGGTTCTCCAGATTAGAGTCCATTGCTCTTAACCACTACACCAAACTGCCTCTCGTTTGGTTTAGGTTTTGAAATATAGCTGTTATATTACTATGCCTGCCTTATAGCATCCCCATTTCTCTAACCTGAAATGGCACCGGGTGGGGCTGTTTGCCAGCACACCCCTTAGTGTCATTTAGGGTTGGCAGCAGCCCCTCACTTTCTCCACAGTGATCCCAACCAGAATCAGGCCCCAGCAGCACTGTTAAAAGGAGTTCCCCAGTGGGAACTCACTCTACAAAATGGCAGTGCATCCTAGGGGTGAACTGGAGGACACCATCTTGTCTGGCTTGGCCCTAAGTTGTGGACTTTTCTAGCAGGAATCCACCACATATTGAATCAGACTACTGATGCATTTACTTCATTATTGTCTCCTTGGGGCCTAGTTCTCTCATGTCATCATCCTCTCATAAGCAGTACCAACAAATGACAAGACAGCTCCTCTGCTTCCTCTTCCTGCTCCTTTTGCCAGTGGTATAAGGATGGGGAGGTGGACAGTGACCAGCCCTCTTAAGGCCCCACTAGATGCTAGGTGCTAACCCTGACCCTGGCTTGGCTTTTATCTATTCTTGATGAACCCACACACTGAAACCAGGACTGAGTTCTGGGAACCCTTTGCATTCTGTACCATCCTATGCATTAGTATAAGTCACTCAGTGGGTTAACTCCTAATTGTGTGCATTGGCATGGCGGCCTCACTTTTGCTTCTCATATTGTGTATTATACTTGTACCCAATTTCCCACTACATAGTCAGACCTCCTACTCCCATATGAGGCTACCCAACCACTTTGATCATTTTTGGAGGCCTTGATTCGAGTGCCCTAGCCGTCTTAGGGATATGGTTGCCAGCCCCAGGTGGGAGTGGGGGAATCCCCTGATTTTGTGGGCTCCTGTCCACTGCCAGCCAGCTGGCTGGAGGGGGAAGCCCCACCCCCACCAGCAAAGTTATTTGCCCCAATATTGAAAGGCCAGGCATCTCTGTCTGGAAGCCTATGAGGATATCTAACTAGGATAATTGTTTCCCAGGAGGAGGAGGAGGAGGAGGATTGATGATGATGATGATACTACCCTGCCCTCCTGACTGAGGCCAGTTTAGGGCAGCTTACACAGCAGAATAAAATTCCAACAATGCAACGTAAAATCATCAGCATCAATTAATATAAATAACAATGTTAAAACCAGTAACATAATAAAGTGCTAGCAGACATAATTTCCTCATTTTAAAAACAAAAGTAAAACTACTTTTAAAAATCTCATCATGTTATGTTTCTGGTAGTAAACCTGGTAGTAAGAGCTGCATGGCAAGCACAAATTCGAGAAGAGAAGCTTTCAGTAGGACCAAGAGGACTGGAGTTTCATCTGTTGAATTTCTGCCTGCTGTAGTGATGCTGAAGGCTATTCTGGCAGAAAATGCAGATGGTAACCCTCTTTACTGTGCTAGAATGGTAGCCACAAAGATGCCTTCCTTTATCTCACTGCTGGCAGACTCAAGTAGTTATATCTTTTCCGGGTCTGACCTTAGAAGAAACGCAATTTCCTTGTATTCGAGACAGTAACCTTAAATGTCATTTGAGTAAAAGTCAAAGCAATCATACCCGGCACACAGCAGCTGATTTGACCATCTGATATTTAGAAATAAAAAGTCTTATCTCCCCTTTTTTAAGCTAAGTACATTGGATAATCAATACTCATATAAAACATATTGCTTCTGTTTCGTACATTGTTTATAACTCGGATATTGCCTCACTACAGCCCACTGACACCGTTGCTACCAGTAACAAGAGGAGATCTGGGAGTAAGATGCTTGTAAATCTCCCTGTTCCACATGAACACTTGCCATGGGGGGGCACTCAGTTTTATCATCTCCGTGCAAGCATGTGTGCCAGAAACAGGTTTTGCTAGCTGTTGTTCAGAAATGCCCAAGCCAGAACTGTACAACATGGATGATCAAATCAAACACAGCCCACCAACCATATACAGGAGCCCTTCAGAAGGTCCTCAAACCTCATATTTTTGCTGCATGTGTGGAAAATACAGTTGCCAAATACCTAGATATTTTGAGGGAGGAGCTTGGGAAGGCCAGAGTCTGGGGAAGGGAGGGACCTCAGCAGAGTATAATGCCCTAGCAAACACCCTCCAAAGCAGCCATTTTCTCCAGGGGTGCTGATTTTGATCATCTGGAGATCAACAGTAATAGTGGGGGATCTCCAGGTACCACCTGGAAGCTGGCAACCCTAGTGGAAAAGCAAAAAAAAAATGAAGTAGCTATACATCAATTGTATGCTAGGCTACAATTATACATGGCCTGGTAGGTTCCATGTTGTGCAACACTCAAAAACAAATAAGTCATTCTCTAGGGAGGGATTTCTTTTGGCTATCTATAATGTGTCATGTATACTAACCGCACACACACTTACCTGTCACACTTTTTATTCCATCCTTCCTCTAATGAAGTCAGGGAGGTATGAGCATCTTCCTTCCTCCATTTCATCCTCACAACAACCTTGTAAAATGGGCTAGGCTGAGAGGCCCATTTTTCAACCAGCCTTCAGTGGCACCACCATCCCTTTAAGAAATGAAATGCGCAGCTGCAGAGGGTAGGGTTAAGGCTGCCTTGTGTTGCCTGGCCAACTGAAAAGGAAGCAGCAAAGGCCTTTGTGTCAGGCTTTTGTCATGAAGTTGCCCATTCCCCCCACTCTTCAGAAGAGAAAAGTGATCTCTTTCTTGTGCTGGAATGGGAGGGGGGGTCAGTCTTCAGATTGGAGAAGGACCTCTTTTGCTTTCTTCTCATTGTTCCTGAGAGATTGGAGAATTAATTTGGCCTGATCTTTTGATCTTGGTTAGGTCTTAAATTGGGAGGATCAGTGTGGGTTACATAGTGGGAATTAGTTGTAAAGTGGCAAGGTTCCAAGCTGCAATCTAAGGTTGGCAGACTCCCAAAGCTGGCCAAGACTGAGGGGGGCTGAGGAGGGAATACTCTCAATGATGGCCACTGTGATGACCTGGCAAGACCCCAAAGATTTGCAGACCTCGCCAGATTGTTGGTCAGGTCCCCGAGAAATAAAGTCTTAAACAGAAAAAAAAAAAGATTTATGTTTAAATAACTGCATTCTTTTAGTAAAGGACTGTTGCCAAGATAAGGCTCTAAAAATCACTCTTCCTATTAAAATTGAAAGGCCAAATTCCCCTATTCCTTCACTGCAGCAAGTATTTCATAGGCTTACTGCTGGATAGGGTTGCCAGGTCTAGGCTGGAAAATACCTGGAGACTTTGGGGGTGGATCTGGGAGAGAGTGGGGTTGGGGGAGGGGCTTCAGCAGGGTATAATGCTATAGAGTCCATCCTCCAAAGCAGGCATTTTCTTAGGGTTGCCAGCGCCAGATTGGAAAATACCTGGAGATTTGGGGGTGGAGCCTCAGGAGGGCAGGGTTTGGGGCATAATGCCATAGAGTCCACCTTCCAAAGTGGACATTTTTCTCCAGGTGAACTGATCTCTGTCTCCTGGAGATCAGTGGTAATAGCAGGAGATCTCCAGCCATCACCTGGAGGTTGGCGGCCCTACATTTTCTCCAGGGGAGCTGATCTCTGTCAGCTGGAGATCAGCTGTAAAAGCAGGAGATCTCCAGGCCCCACCTGGAGACTGGCAACCCTACTGCTTGAACATGTTCTGATTGGCCTAACAGCTTCTTCTTGATGCTGGTATAGGACTGTCTCAGGCTGCTTCACAGTTTTTCCTCCAGACCTGGGAAAGCACTGCTCCCATCTCATCAGGCAGACTCAGCCACAGACCTTCTAGCCTCTTCTAGGCAATTTGCGATCTTTCTTCTGCATTCCCCTTGATGGTGAATCCTTCTTGCCATCAGTCTCTGGCTCATGCAGCTCTTAGAAGGCCTTTGCTGGTAACCTTCTTTTATCTCTTCTCCGCTGCTTCTCTGCTGCCTGTCTCCCAACTACTCTCAACTTCAACTCTTCTGCCCTCTCCCAAAGGTGCCATTCAGTCAGCTGCTGGCACTTGCTCAAGCCTTGTCCTTATTGGTTCTGGAATCTAGACTTGAGGAGCCCCCTCAAAGCATCCTTCCTAACTGAAAACCTATTCTGAGCTTGAAAGCTCTTCTTTTGTGATTCTTAACTTCCCCTTAGCAACAGTCACATGCTTCACCAACTGAAAATACAAATTGAAATGATCCTGCTATCCCCTTACAGAACTTCTATATGTAAACAAAACAGCAGTAACAATAACATGCATTTCAATATTATTACAAAGTATGTTTTTGTTTGTTTGTTTGTTTGTTTGTTTCTTGGTGGAGAACTTGCTTCTCCAGAGTCATCACTACAACAAAAAGTAAGGCACAGTGGTTTTGCCAGTCTGAGATTAGAGCCAGGGTGAAATACTCTAAATGTTGGGTAGCTTTAGTTTAACCCATCTTTATTTCAGGATATGAAGGCATTTTGTGATTTGTTTTGTCTCCTGTGGCAGCCATTTTTTGTCCCCCACCCCCACCCCGTTGTGCCATAATTCCAAATGTGCCCACAAGCTCAAAAAGGTTGGAGATCCCTGCAATGCTCCCTCTAAGCTGTGGAGTCTTGTGAGCAAAAATTCTACTTTGTGAGCTACTGGCATTAAAGTTTTGATTGAGCAATTTGGCTACAGCATAAATTGGTTTGTTTTGTTATGGAGCCATCCTTCCTGAGCGAAGACAAAAATGTGTGAGCCAGAGGCTAAAAAACTGTGAGCTAGCTCACACTAACTCAGTTTAGAGGGAACATTGGATCCCTGATATAAGGGCATGGCCAAACTGGTGAGTGCCCCCCCCGCCCGACCTCCTATAGTATGTTCCTGTCTGTGTACAGGAAATGAGAGAAAGGAAAGACAGCTTCAGTAAAGCAGCACAAGTCCAGCATTTTCAAAAATGGTAAAGAGCTGTTAAACAGATGAAGTCAATAAACTGCAGAAATGTAAGGGCTATAATATAATGTAAGAGAGCCAGCAGGGCATAGTGGTTAAGAGTAGTAGACTCTAATCTGGAAATCGGGGTTTGATTCCCCACCTCTCCACATGAAGCCTGCTGAGTGACCTTGGGTTCTCTCAGAACTCTCTCAGCCCCACCAAAATCACAAGGTGTCTGTTGTGGGGAGAGGAAGGGAATGCTTTGAGACTCTTTAGGGTAGAGAAAGGTAAAGGTAAAGGTTCCCTTGCTCGAAAGCCAGTCGAATCCGACTCTAGGGTTGCGGTGCTCATCTCCGTTTCAAAGCCGAAGAGCCAGCGCTGTCCGAGGACATTTCCGTGGTCATGTGGTCAGCATGACTAAACACCAAGGTGCACGGAACGCTGTTACCTTCCCACCGAAGTGGTACCTATTTATCTACTTGCAATTTCTTGCTTTCGAACTGCTAGGTTGGCAGGAGCTGGAACTAGAGACGGGAGCTCACTCCGTCATGCGGCACCCGGGTCTCGAACTGCTGAACTACTGACCTTCCACAGCCTGCAGTTCAGCATCTTAACCACTTGAGAAAAAGCAGGGTATAAAAGACAGTGTTCTTCTAACCAAAACAAAGCAAAGTAGTAAGTGAGCTTCTGAATTCACTATAACTCTTGATCAGCTATGCAAGAAAACAAAACATGAGATGGGGGGTGGGGAATATTGCAGGTCATGGTGTGAAAGCCCCAGCTTTGCTGAAACCTGCATTTTGGAAGAGTTTTAAGACATAATGAAGGTGGTGTGACACAGAGTAATCATCTGCATGTTTACTCAGAAGTGAGCATCACTAATTGTGTTCAGGTGCATCGGATTCATCCCTTTTTACTGAATCAGACCATTGGTCTATCAAGGTTGCTATTGTCTGTTCTGACTGGCAGGATATTTCACATCACCGACTATCTGATGTGGGTTGTTGTTAATTAGAGATGCTGGTGATTGACCTCTGGACCTGCAGTATACCAAACAGATGCTCTGTCATTCCCAACCCAAATGTTGTCATGTTGCACAAAAAGTATGTCTGGACCATGAAACAAGAGTTGTCCTCCAGCTGTTCAAGCCAGCAATTTGGATTTGCCTGTAGTGTTAATTAGGTCACACAAATCCCTTGTAAAAAAAAAATGGTACTAATAAAAATGGTGTCAGAGTTTACTTTAACTGGCAAACTTGGAGATAAATTTTAGGTGGCACATTAAAGGTGGAATCATGGGATTTGTTATGATGCTGTGTTTGGATCCAGGTGGTATATGAGAATAAGCTCAGGTGGAATCTTTATGTGAGGGCTGTGATGCAGCTGAACAGATTGAGAATAATGAAACTTGTACCCCAGCAACTGTCAAGTGACTCAAGAGGACAAGTAGGGTTCCACATAGCTCTATAAATGGTTGTAGTCTGACATGTTGTTCAATCAGAGCACTCTTTGAGTAAGTGCCATGAAACTATTAATGTAGTTTCTATTCTGGGATATCTCCTGGATGCCAGCTGTTATAAGCTAAAACAGGGATATTTGGACTTGACACTGGTTTTACCTGCAGATTTATAGAAATATAGAGGCTTCTGTCTACTGCAGACACACATGCTAAATAATCCACTTTCAATCCACTTTCAGTGCACTTTCCAGATGGATTTTTACTATGTGAAGTGGCAATATCCAGTAGGAAAGTGCACTGAAAGTGGACTGAGAGTGGATTATTTGGGGTGTGTGACCGCAGTCATAGTATAGTATAATGTGGTTATTTGGGAATTCCCATCTTCTTTTCTTTTTCTTTTCTCTTCTGTTGGCTGTCTGATGGGGGTACAGTCTAGAAATCATTATACTATATGTTAATTCAGCATGTTTGAATTGGCTCTGAGTCATCTTCATGCAGTACAGCTGGACTTTGGATTGGCTTGTTAAAAACACTGAAGGACTAAATATAGAATATAAGAATGCAGAATAGTCAATTTAATATGGGAAATACCAACTATATATGAATGAAGCGGTTATGATTAGAGACAGGTCACTTCCTGTGGTGGCATCTCACCTTTCAAATGCCCCCCCCCCCCCTTTGAGGCTCGCCTGGCATCTACTTTACTTTCTTTTAGGTGTCAGGCTAAAACATTTTTTAAAATTGTGGTTTTAAATTTAGGGATTAATCTTAAAGCTTTTTAATGGTCTGCTGTTTTGTATAGACTATTTTTTAAATGCTGCTTATGTCCAATGGCTTGCTTTTATACTTTTTTTTTAATTGTGAGACACCTCAAGAAAGACTCTGAAGAGTCAATAGAGAATACTCTAAATAAATAAACATGTAACTGTGATGGACTGCACCTTTTAAAAGCTTAGAAGTTCTGTACAAACAGCTAAAGGATAATGAAGGTTTAATTCTCCACAGAGCCAGAGAGCCCTGCGTGACAGGCTGTTTCAGGAGATAGGATTGGTTAGCATCAGCTGAGTAGAGAAAGACTTCTGAACTGGATCTGAGGAGAATTCAGTCTGATTTTAGCCTTAGCTGAGAAGAGTACTGAGGCAGTCTGAGTCTAGCCCTGTCAGGAAAAGGGTTTAGATCTGAAATTCAGCCCTGACTGAGAGCAGAGGAGAATTGGGGGAAAGTTGGCAAGGATGAATGGGTAGTTAGATGGAGACTCCCATTTGGGCTAAGGAAAGGGGATAGATCTTCTGGAGAGAGAAGAAGATTCCCTACTCAATCACACAGGGATTAGCCCTGGTATGGTCTGGTTATAAACTGCCATTAGAGACCTTAAGAGTCAGTTTAAAACTCAAGGCAAGTACTGGTGTTTCAAGAGAAGGGGTTTGGGTACTGGAAAGAGTGCACCAGCCTTCTGAAAACCAAAAGAGTCAGAGAATACTCAAAGAAAATGTACTAGAGAGTTTGGAAAAACACTGGAACAAAAGCCTCTCAGCATAAATATTCAAATCATTGTGAATAGCTTAAGAAACTCTCATTAGCCTGAAACATAAGAACTAAAGACTATGCATGTACTAGTTTTACCGCAGAAATTCAACTCTGATTTCACCTGACCATTCCCCTCTGTGTTAGATAAAATATTTTGTTATTTTTGAATTTCAAAATACTTTGAGTGCCATCTAAGTTGTTTAAGTTAATGGGGGCTCCCAATCTTTCCCTCAGGTTCCTGGGCTGAGCCAATAGTCAATATATCATACTGTGACGGTATGGGACAGCCAGAGTTCTTCTGCAAAGAAGAAAACACATCACTAGGGTGATTCAGTAAGTAAAGGGAAAGAAAAACGGAGGGAAAATCTTGCTTCTGAGGGAGGGAAGTAGATGGGGCTGTCATAGTAACATTAGCTGGTTGAGACTGAAAATACATCCAGTGGAATGAATGGCATTGTTGAGAATGCAAGACTTTATGTGTCTTAAATTCAATTTTTTTCAGGGTTTGGATCAATGTGTTCTTTTGTTCATTATTCCTGAGAATCTGGATAAATAAATGCTTGATCACAGGGAGAGCCATTCAAAAATAAATTTCTCTATGGAAGTATGACAGGAGAAATTCACCACATGGTAATCTTTGGCAGTCATAATTTGAGTTCATGCTTAGTGCTTTTTCTGCTTTGCAAGGACTTCTGGTGATGCCTGGCCGACTGTTAGCTTGTTTAACCTTGACACAAATGAGAGCCTTTTTTATCATGGCCCCAACCTGGTAGAATGCTTTGTCTGAAGAGATTCATGACCTGTGGGACTTGAGTAGGTTTCTGCAGGAGCTGTAAGACAGAGTTATTCCTCCAGGCAATCCATTGAGGTGGTCTTACTTGGTCTACTATCACCTTTTTCTGACTGTTGTGCCAGAGTGCTGGTATGTTAAATTGTTTTATAAAATATTTGTTTTATTTTTTTTAAAAAAAATGTGTAGTTAACCATCTCGAGCCCTGATTGCTGAGGAGGGGCATGAATTAATTAGTAGTTTTAAAATTCTCACTAGCTGTGATAATTTCTTTTTTTGTGGCTCACCTGTCTACTACCTGATATAGTTAAGAACATAAGAGCAGCTGTACTGGATTAGAGCAATCATCTATTTAAGTCCAGAATCCTCTTTAAGGAGCTCTGAGAAGGAGCAAGGTGTTTGAGCTGCCAGAGGGGTGAGTGGTATTTTTATTTATTTACTTTCAGCTGAGGTGCTTTAGCTGAGAAGGTACTGTGTCAGGGACTGTATTTGGGAGTGTGTGGGTGAGTTGTAACAGACTCCTGACTGCTGGAGTTAGGGTGTGAAAGGGTCATTGTTTGCCTGTAATTAAGTGCTTGGGTGAAATTGAATAGCAGACTCCTGGCTGCTGGAGTTGGGGTGTGAAAGGGGCTTTGTTTGACCATCATTAAGTGCCTTGGGTGATTTGGAGTAGCTGCTGGCCACACCCTCTCCTGGGAGACAATTCCATTTCAGGCAGGAAGTTTGCAAGAGGCATGAGCCGAAGGGCGAGAGCAAAAGGGTGAGGCTCTTTGCCTGTGGCTCTTGGCCTAGGGGCTCTGTAAGAAGCCCAGGAAGAGCCAGAAAGCCAGGACCTTGGCTCCTTGGTAAGGTAAGTAGACTCCTACAACAGGAGCCATATAAATACAAAGGGTTTTAAAAGGGGGGTTCTAGAAAACTATTTGTTTAAAAACAATTATGAAGCCAGAATGCCAGCAGGGGGTTGGGGGCTATCCAGTGTTTTGCATGGAGTGTCACATGTATGACTATCTGCCCACTGGTCAGAAGTCTTGGGTGTGTGCTCGGTGCAAGGAGCTCCTGGTTCTCAGGGAGCGAGTTTGTTCCCTTGAGGCCAAGGTGGCTGACCTGGAGAAGCAGGGACAGTCAGTTAGGTGCACGGGGAAGACTCTCGGGGACTTGTTAGATATGTCCTACTCTGGATCTGGCAGCCCGGCTGCTGCCAGGGAGCATGAGGGTCAAGGGGAAAAGGGGCACCATGCTGAGGATAAGGGGAATGTGCCCTCAGAAGGGACCTCTTCTTCAGCTGGTGAACGGGTATCCTTTCGTACCAAGGAACCGTCCCTGGGAAGGGTGGGAGGGGGGCTCTTGGTAGTTGGTGATTCGATCCTTAGGCAGGTAGACAGCTGGGTAGCGAACCCGCTTACTGACCGTATGGTGACTTGCCTGCCTGGTGCGAAGGTAGCGGACATTACGCGTGTTTTAGATAGGCTGGTAGATAGTGCTGGGGAGGAGCCAGTGGTCGTGGTGCACGTCGGCACCAACGATGTGGGGAAATGCAGTCGTGAGGTCCTGGAGGAGAAATTTAGGCTGCTGGGCAGGAAACTCAAGGCCAGGACCTCCAAGGTAGCTTTCTCGGAAGTGCTACCTGTTCCACGCGCAGGGCCGGAGAGACAGGCACAGATCAGGAGTCTCAATGCGTGGATGAGACGGTGGTGTAGGGGGGAAGGGTTCAAGTTTGTTAGGCACTGGGATGCTTTTTGGGACAAGAGGGAGCTGTACAAAAGGGACGGTCTCCACTTGTCCCGAGAAGGAACCAGGCTGCTGGCGCTCAAAATCAAAAAGGTGGCAGAGCAGTTTTTAAACTGAATAATGGGGGAATCTCTGGTTCGGGATGGCTCATCTCAAAGAGATGAAGGGGTAGCTATTACTTTTGTACAAGGAAATGGATTACAATTGTCCACTGAGACTGTGGCTAATGATAGGAACTGCTTGGCAAGGTCTCGAGGCAGCAAGAGGAAGGCTGTGGGCTTAACAAACATGGGAAACTATAAGTGTTTATACACAAATGCTAGAAGTCTCTGAGGTAAAATCGGGGAGTTGGAATGCTTGGTGTTGGGGGGGAAATAGACATTGTGGGTATTTCAGAAACTTGGTGGGATGAGGAAAATCAGTGGGATACGGTGATTCCTGGTTATAAATTATATTGGAAGGATAGGGGGGAAAGGGTTGGAGGTGGGGTGGCTCTGTATATCAGAGAGGGTATACCGTCCAGTAAGATTGAGAGGGTAAGAGAATTGGATTCACTTCTGGAAATGCTATGGGTTGAAATAGTGGGTCCAAAAGGAGGCTTAACAGTGGGAGTTTGTTATCGTCCACCAGATCAAAAGATAGAGGAGGATTATAAAATGATGAATGAATTAAAGATAGCGGCTAGACGAAATAACTGTGTTGTAATAGGCGACTTTAACTACCCACACATTGATTGGGTCAATATGAGTTCTAGTTGGGAAAAAGAGATTGCGTTCTTAGACACTCTCAATGACTGTGCTGTGGAACAGATGGTCACAGATCCTACCAGGGGAGAGGCGATCCTGGATTTGGTCCTAAGTAACACCCAAGACCTGGTGAGAGATGTAAAAGTGATTGCACCACTTGGGAACAGTGACCATAATGTCATTGAGTTTAACATTTGTACAGATAGGGAGTTGCCCAAAAAGACTGACGCAACCACTTTTAACTTTAAAAGAGGTAACTTCTCTGGTATGAGGGGACATGTGAGGAAGAAATTGAAAGGAAGAGTGGAGAAGGTCAAAACCATTGGGGAAGCTTGGAGACTATTTAAAAAGACAATCCTAGAAGCTCAGAAAAAATATATACCTCAGGTTAGGAAAGGTACAAATAGGTATAGAAAAAAGCCTGCATGGTTAACAAATAAAGTAATGGAAGCTGTAAAAGGTAAGAAGGATTCCTTTAAGCGGTGGAAAGCTAGTCTTAGTGAGGTTGATAAAAGGGAACACAGACTATGGCAAATAAAATGCAAGTCTGTGATCAGGCAAGCAAAAAGGGAATATGAGGAGCATATCGCAAAAAAATAAAGACCAACAATAAAACTTTCTTCAAATACATTAGAAGTAGGAAGCCAGCCAGGGAGGCAGTGGGGCCCTTGGATGACCAAGGGGTAAAAGGAGTAGTGAAGGATGATAGGGAAATGGCTGAGAAGCTGAATGCATTTTTGCCTCTGTCTTCACTGTGGAAGAGGAGAAGTGTTTGCCCACTCCAGAAGCACCAATTTCGGGAGGGGGTTTGAAAGACCTGAATCAGATTGTGGTAACAAGAGAGGAAGTCCTCCGACTGATGGACAATTTAAAAACTAATAAATCACCAGGCCCGGATGGCATTCATCCGAGAGTTCTGAAAGAACTCAAATGTGAACTTGTGGATCTCCTGACAAAAATATGTAATCTTTCTTTAAAATCTGCCTCCATTCCTGAGGACTGGAAGGTAGCTAATGTTACTCCCATCTTTAAAAAGGGCTCCAGGGGAGATCCGGGAAATTACAGGCCAGTCAGTCTGACATCGATACCAGGTAAGTTGGTGGAAACTGTTATTAAGGAAAGAATTAGTAGGCACATTGATGAACAAACATTATTGCGGCAGACTCAGCATGGGTTCTGTAAGGGAAGATCTTGTCTCACTAACCTGTTAGTGTTTTTTGAGGGAGTGAACAAACATGTGGACAAGGGGGACCCAATAGATATTATTTACCTTGACTTCCGGAAAGCTTTTGATACAGTTCCTCATCAAAGGCTCCTAAGTAAGCTCAATAATCATGGGATAAAAGGACAAGTCCTCTTGTGGATCAAAAACTGGCTTATAAATAGGAAACAGAGAGTGAGTATAAATGGGAAACTTTCTCAGTGGAGGGTAGTAAGCAGTGGAGTACCACAGGGATCAGTACTCGGTCCGATGCTTTTTAACTTGTTTATTAACGATTTGGAATTGGGAGTAAGCAGTGATGTGGCTAAATTTTCAGATGACACAAAGTTGTTCAGGGTGTTGAAAACCAGGGAGGATTGTGAGGCACTCCAAAGGGATCTGTTGAGGATGGGTGAGTGGGCGTCAACGTGGCAAATGGGGTTCAATGTGGCCAAGTGCAAAGTGATGCACATTGGAGCCAAAAATCCTAAATATAAATACACGTTGATGGGGTCTGATCTGGCAGAGACGGACCAAGAGAGAGATCTTGGAGTCGTAGTGGATAACTCACTGAAAATGTCTACACAATGTGTAGCTGCAATAAAGAAGGCCAACGCTATGCTGGGGATTATTAGGAAGGGAATTGATAACAAATCAGCCAGTATCATCATGCCCCTGTATAAATCATTGGTGCGACCTCATTTGGAATACTGTGTACAGTTCTGGTCACCACATCTCAAAAAGGATATTATAGCATTGGAAAAAGTGCAGAGAAGGGCAACTAGAATGATAAAAGGGTTGGAACACCTTCCCTATGAAGAAAGGTTAAAATGCTTGGGGCTCTTTAGCTTGGAGAAACGACGGCTGAGGGGTGACATGATCGAGGTTTATAAGATTATGAATGGGATTGAGCAGGTTGAGAAAGAAGTACTTTTCTCCCTTTCTCACAATACAAGAACTCGTGGGCACTCCATGAAATTGCTGAGCAGTCAGGTTAGAACAGATAAAAGGAAATACTTCTTCACCCAAAGAGTGATTAACATATGGAATTCACTGCCACAGGAGGTGGTGGCAGCTGCAAGCATGGACAGTTTCAAGAGGAAATTAGATAAACATATGGAGCAGAAGTCCACCAGTGGCTATTAGCCACAGGGTATAGATGGGAACTCTCAGTCTGGGGCAGGTGATGCACTCTATTCTTGGTGCTGGAGGGGCAGCAGTGGGAGGGCTTCTGGTGCCCTGGCCCCACTGCTGGACCTCCTGATGGCACCTGGTATATTTTGGCCGCTGTGTGACAGAGTGTTGGACTAGATGGGCCATTGGCTTGATCCAACATTGGCTTCTCTTATGTTCTTATATTCTTATGTTGCCATATCCCCTTCGGCTTTCCAGTGGGGGGATTTGGGGGGCGTTCCAGAGGTGGCTATCCCTGATACAAAAACATCACACAAAACTGACATCGGGGATATCACACAGCAACACTCTGCATTTCCATGGAATCATTGAATCACAGAGTTGGAAGAGGCCATACAGGCCATCTAGTCCAACCCCCTGCTCAATACAACCTAGATCATCCCTGACAAGTATTTATCCAGCCACTGCTTAAAGACTAGCCTGTAGGGGAAACTTACCACCTCCCTAGGCAGCTGATTCCACTGTTGCAGAACTCTTACTTAAAAAAAAATCCTTGAGATCCAGCGGGAATGTTCCCACCCTTATTTTAAACCCATGATTGCAAGTTCTATCCTCTGCTGCCAACAGGAACAGCTCCCTGCCCTCCTTCAAGTGACAGCCCTTCAAATACTTAAAGAGAGCAATCATGCCCCCCCCTCAACCTCCTCTTCTCCAGACTCAACATTCCCAAGTCTTTCAGCCTTTCCTCATAGGGTGTGTTCTCCAGACCCCTGATCATCCTTGTCGCTCTCCTCTGCACGCATTCTATTCTGTCCACATCCTTTTTGGAGTCCTCTGGAACAGCACACACTATTCCAGGTGTGGCCTGACCAATGCAGTGTACAGCGAGACTATGACATCTTGTGATTTGGATTTTATACCCCTGTTGATACACCCCAAGATTGCATTAGCCTTTTTTGTCACCACATTACACTGGCTGCATATATTTACCTTATGATCCAGCCGTACCCCAAGATCTGCTCCATATGTTTATCCAGTTCCTCTTGAAGCCATCCATGCTTGTAGCTGCCACCACTGCCACAGGAAGTGGTGGTGGCTACAAGCATGGACGGCTTCAAGAGTGAGTTGGATAAACATATGGAGCAGAGGTCCATCAGTGGCTATTAGCCACAAGGTTGAGATAGGAACTCTCATTCTGGGGCAAGTGATGCTCTGTATTCTTGGTTCTTGGGGGGGGGCAACAGCGGGAAGGCTTCTAGTGTTCTGGCCCCACCGGTGGACCTCCTGATGACACCTGGTATTTTTGGCCACTGTGTGGCAGATTGTTGGATTGGATGGGCCATTGGCCTGCTACAACATTGGCTACTCTTATGTTATTTATGTTCTTATCTTGCTCACATACTCTGCTGTCTAGAAGTGTATCCCCATCCAGAATGCATGTTCCTCATTTTTGCTACCCAGATGTGGAACTTGGCACTTATCTTTGTTATAGTGCATCTTGTTCACATCTGCCCATTTTTCCAGTGTGTTCAGATTTCACTGAATTCTATCTCTATCTTCTGGTGTGTTTACTGCTCCTCCCAATATGGCATCATATGAAAATTTAATTACCTGCCCTTCCACACCCTCATCCAGATCATTTATAAAAATATTGAAAAGTACTGGGCTCAGAACCGAGCCCTGTGGCATCCCACTGGACACCTCCCTCCATTCAGATGAAATGCCATTGACAACTGCTCTGAGTGTGGTTCTCCAACCAGTTTCCTATCCACCTAACTATCTTAGAGTCCAATATACAGTCCTCTTGTTTACCCATCAGAACATCATGTGGAACCCTGTCAAAAGCTTTACTGAAATCCAGGTAAACAACATCAACAGGTTCGTCTGGCAGGACCTTTTGGGGATAAATCTGTGCTGACTTCCCCAGATAACCAAGTTGTCCTTTAGATGCTCACAGAATGATCCCTTTAATACCTGCTCCAGTATCTTCCCTGGGACAGAGGTCAGACTGACTGAAACCAAAGAGTTTTGCACAAAAAGCAGAGTGTCACCATGAGGCATCCCAATGTGATGACATCACTCCTTTGTGATGTTATCACATTAGGGATGTCACTGCACAATGTCCCTGTTTGGGAGTGAGGCTTCATCCACTTGCCCACTGGCCAGTGGCAAGCAGAAGATCAAAAAATCAGGGAACATCCATCTGGACTAGGGGTCTGGCAACCCGAATCCTGTTTCACAGACTGGCCAAGCAGAGAAATATAGAAGGTGTTCAAGCAGGGCATGAACATAATAGCCCTCCAGGATCAGACTAATAAGTTCATCTAGTTCAGCATCCTGTAGCCAACCAGTTCCTCTGGACAGCCAACAACAGGGCATAGAGGCCAAGGCCTTCCCCTGATCTTGCCTCCTGGCCCTGGGATTTAGAGGTCTCTGTGATCATGGCTAGTAGCCATTGATAGACTTATCCTCCGTTAATTTATCTAATCCCCTTTTCAAGCTGTTTATTCCATCACTACATCTCCTGGTAGCAAAATCCATATTTTAATCACTCTCATGGATGACAAAGATTTCCTGTTATTGCTCCCTACCACTGCTGACGAGCATGGTCTTGAACCACACTGCAGTACCCACTGCTGCCCAGTGGTTGGTCAAGCACCCAAGATCTATGAATGGCTCCCAATGGAGGTTTGACTGGCTCTTTTCACTATAGCAAACCACACTGCAGTTTGAAAAGTTGCATAGGTTCATTCAGAACAACTCTAGAAAAAAAGGAAAGGAGATCAGTTTTCAAAATGTGTTGGTTTGGCGGTACAGAAGAATAAGGCAGACAGTAAAAAGTAATAAAAGAAAAACAAAGCAGACTCCTTTATTATTGAAGAAGAAAGTAGTAAATGAATCTTAAGCTTCTGTGGAGAACAATGCTTAAAAGCAAATGAGAAAGCCATTAGAGACCAAGACTCAGAAACACAGCAAAATTTACAGTGGAAGAATAATTTGTTAAAATGAGAATAAAGGAACACATTTATATGATATTAATTTTGAGAGTAAACAGTGAGAGAGATTAATTCATGTTTATTTTCCCCTAGAATGAAGGTGGCCCCATCCTATATAGTCTTTGCAAAATAACTTCAGTATGCAGTACTCTAAAGTCATGGTGTGCAGAAGACTGATCACAGTTCTTTGATGGTCCATTGGTCTCTTCCTAATGGACCTCCAAATACTTGCTGGTTGTAAAGACTGCTGATTTAGCAAGACACTTGTTACATTCTGAGGAAGCAGAGTTTCAGGATCAGTTAACAGAGGCAAGTTATATGTCTGCTGTTTGAGAAAGCATGAATACGTCCTCTTGCTTTAAAAATTTAGAACACATTCCAGTGCCTCTGGGATTCAAGATGAAACAGGAGGAACCTACAAGAAAGTGGTCTAGCTCAACTCAGAAACACTTATAGGGGCTATCAGTGAATAAACTTTTGCTTTTCAAATGTGATTATTTTATATGCTGCCTCTCCATTAAAATGAAGGAAAGAAAAACCCAATGCTGGATAAAACAAGTCCTTAATAGCATAGTTCTAACGAGAATTACACCATTGACTTCAGTGGATTTGAGAGTCTAACTCTATTTAGGAATATGTTGTCGAAGGCTGTTTAGGATTGCACTGTAAAAAAAACTGATATTATTTAGAAAGTCCATTACAAAACTAAAAAATAAAAAAAAAATAGGTAGCAGAAAATGAAACTCAAAATTACATCTTACAGAATGCCAATTTAGTATGAGAACCGGTGTGTTGTAGCGGTTAGAGTATCAGACTAGGGAGACCCAAGGAGTCCCAACTCTGCATGGAGAGCTGCTGGATGGCCTAAGGCCAGTCACATGGTCTAGCCTACTGTACAGGGTTGTTGTGAGGATGAAATGGAGGTAAGGAGAACAGTGTAAGCTGCTTTGAGTCTCCACAGGGAAGAAAGGTAGGGGGTATAAATTAAGATCTGATTGACATTAATGCTCAAACCCAAGTCCAAAAACAAATAACAGAGACAAATAACAGAAATAGCAGAGATAAAAACACCCCGATGTTTTCCAAGCAGAATGCTCAGAGCTTCAGTCCTTGCCATCTCCCTTTCAAAGAATCTCTGGCTAGTACAGCTGGAGAAAAAAAAACCTCTCAGTAGTCGAATATACTAATATCCCATGTTGAAACCCTGAAATTTAAACTTAAAGGCTCTCAGGAAACAGAATATGGTAAGAATTTTTGCCTGTGATCCCGCACAACTACTGTAAAATCAGAATAGACAGACTAGATGGGAAAAAAATCATCAGGCAGTACAAGGCTGCTTCATGCATGTTAATTTGTCAACCCTTCACCACATTTAAATATACCAATCACAGGAAAGAATGCTGAAATTGGACTGTATTTATTTTCACCGGATGGTGTAAAGAGCCTCTCATTTAGTTAAATAGAAGTCTATGTACCCGTAAGTGTGCTTCAGATTCAATTACTCTACGTCCAAATGTTGATGATCCAACAGGCACACAGAAAGAGCCCTTGGGTTTACAAAAAAAATAAATAAAACAACCATCACCATTGATATTCACACTAACTTCAAGCAGTTTGGAGCCTGACCTTTCAAAGTACTCAAGAGCTTTCCTGGGCAGTTGACTCTCCACTGCGATCATTAGTTATCTATTTACTTTGGGGAAGTTTGAAAACAAGCTTGTTATTCTGATGAAAACATCCTGCCCTTCCAAAAGGGGGCAGGGTCTTATCTCAATGGTAGAGCACCGGCTTTGCATGCAGAAAGTTCCATGTTTAATCCCTGGCATCACCAGTGAAAACAAGAATTGAGTAGTGGGTAATTTGAAAGACCTCAGTGGGAGAACCACTGCCAGTCCTGGAACGCAATGGCAACAGTGATCCACATGATGGTCACACTGAGATTAGACTACTGTAATGCCCTCTACATGGGGTTGCCCTTGTCTCAAATCCAGAAGCTGTAGCTGGTGCAAAACGCCATGGCCAGGCTTTTGATGGGACTTCCTATTCGGGAGCACATCCAGTCTGTGCTAAAGACATTGCACTGGCTGCCTATGGCATACTGGATTCACTTCAAGGTGCTGGTTCTTACCTTTAAAGCCCTATATGGCCAGATACCTACATACCTGAAGGACTGCCTTTCCCCATATGTACCCCAGAGAGTGCTGTGATCAGGGGCCCAGAATCGGCTGGCCCTCCCGAGTCACAAGGAGGCCAGGCTAGCAACAACCAGGGACAGGGCTTTCTCAGTGGTGGCTCCACTCTGGTGGAATGAGCTCCTGGAAGAGACCAGGGCCCTGCGGTACCTTTTAGAGTTATACAGGGCCTGTAAAATGGAGCTCTTCCACCAGGCTTTTGGAGCCGCTGCCACTACTAACAACTGACAGCCTATGATCGGAGAGCCCTGTTTCCCCTGGGACTTTAACTACAGCCTGAGCTAACCGCTTAAGACAATCTAAGAAGATCAAGGAGCCGACTGTGAGATGAGAGAACTCAGCAACAACAACCGCTGTGGAATCATCACTACTAGCACTTTATTATGTTTTACGGTTTTAGAATTGTTATTTGTATTAAATGGTGCTGTTTAATTTTTATTCTATATTATTGTAAATTTTATGTTGTTTTTATGTAAGCTGCCCTGAGCTGGCCTAGGTTGGGAGGGCGGGGTAAAAATCTAATAAATCAAATCAGTCAGAGAAGACAGTGTGACTGCCCCTGTCAGGGGAGAACATTCCACGAAGGACTGAGTTCTTCTACCTGCTCAGCCTCCAGATGCTCTTTTTGTTGCATTATTGTATTGTGATTTTCTATTGTGTTTTATCTTTAGTTTTATAAGCTTCTTTGAATCCTGCTTTGCAGGAGAAAAGTGGAATAAATGAATCCATTAGATACCAATCTGGATGGCCTGATGGCCTGATTCAGTATAAGACAGCTGTTAGGTGCAAAACTGTATCTGAGGCCTCTTGTCCTAGTACCTGAGGCCAGGGTGTTGCACTCATGGGCTTCATATTCAGCAGTGAACAGATTGAGATGAAGAATCCCTGGCAAAGTTCCTTAAATGAAATAAAGCTTTATTGAAGTCACTTATGCATCCTAAACTAATCTTACTCATGCTTCATGTTGACTCCAGAGTTGGCCAAACTTAGTTGCATGCGAGCACTGCCCATGTACGAGAGCATCATTTACAATGGAAAATAGAATTATGTTCTGTCCCAAGTTTGCTCTATCCTTTCTAGGGCTGATGACATCTGGCCCTTCTTTGGTCTTTATTCATCTCTTTTGCCCTTCCACAATACTGTTCAAATAATGTCCAAAATCCAGTTATTGCTCTGTACCAGATGTTCCCTTTTCACATCTGTGTTGCCCCTTTGCCAGACTCTTTTTGCTATTTGTCTTCGCTATTTCAGGTTAACTTGCAGTGCTAGTTGGAGGGAGGGAGGCAGGGAGGCAGGGAGGCAGGGAGGCTTGGCTTGCATGGAGAGGTTTCCATCACTTCATATGCACCATGTCAGAATAGAACTATGTGTTCCAGGGCCAGGAGGTGGGATCCTTGGTCTTCATGCTAAATGATACTTCTGCTGTTCACACACACACACTTCTCTCACTCACACAGTTGCAAACATTCTCTATTTCTAAGTATGGCTTAGAAAATTTCAGGCTAAAGGTGCTGAATACATGGGCTAGTTCATGGACTGTTATAATTGCAAGTTAGTTATTTTTCTTCACCCTGCAGACTTGGAAGCAGACACATAAGCATTTAATGAAGTGTATTCTATTAGCCACCAGTGTTAGACATGGAATCTATAATCCATGTCTTGAGCAGCTTCATGTGTATTGGTACATGGGCCACCATAATTATCTCTTCTATTTAGAATTAGGTCAATGCATCAAGTAGAAGCCATCACCTACCTGATTTGTTCATGGCTGAGGAACTCTACCACTTGTGATTCCATGTTCACAGGATCTCTGATGTTATAGGGTCAGAGGCTCAGGCAATTGAGACCATAGATACCTAGTGATGGGCAAAATCCATAAAAGGAATTCTATATACAGTGCTGTGTTCCTAGTTATGCATTCAGATTTCCACAAAAATATTTGTTTGTACATTCACTATTTGCCCGGTTTTGTGTACATTCCACACAGTATTTTTTATTGTTCCATTTAATTTACAGCCAGACAGTGCTGCTTTCTGTTACAAGTTTTATGTTTGAAGCCACATATTGATACAAATGATTAGTTCACACAATGTTCCAGTGTATTCTGGGTTTTGCAGTCTTAAAACATTTGTCCTCTTGAGTGACTCAGAAGGAAATGATTTCAGTGGGGAGAAAAGGGTTAGCATGTTAAACTGCTTTTTTTAGCGTGAAAATATGATACTCTGTGGCTGGATGAGATTAGCGGCTAAAAAAAGTAAAGAATGATTCTTCTGGTGGCATGAAAGCACAAATATGATAGATACTTTCTAGCTGACTGGAAGAGTTAATGAAATCCTTGCAAATTTTGCAAGAATGCCTGAATTTCCAAAACAACTTTCGGAACTAACAGAGCCTCAAAATTTGGCATGTGTTGCACTATTGACATATACTGGTGACAGTCCTAACTGTGCTCTGTACTTGCAACTGGATTCCACTTACTGGAAGCGTTTGACACCCCAACGCACTGCCCGACAGCCTGCGGTCCCTGGTGGAGGCTGTGTCAGGCTGGGCATTGGAGCACCCTAGACTTGTAGTCCTGGGTGACTTCAATGTCCATGCCGACGGTGCAGCTTCCTCACAGGTGATGGACCTGGTGTCATCCATGGCGGCGCTGGGACTCTCCCAATGTGTAACAGCCCCCACCCATCGAGCCGGTCACACGCTTGATTTGATCTTCGCGGTGGGGGTTACAGTGGACTGGATTACTACTATGGCAGTTCCATGGTTGGACCACCATGTCCTGAGGGCCTGAGTGACTGTGTCACCCCAACCCTGTTTGGGCGGCAAGCATATTTTAGCTCGCCCACGGGGGCAAATGGACCCAGTGCAGCTTCGGATGGCTCTTCGGGATCCTATGCCCCTGGCGGCTCATTAGATGAGCTAGTCAAGGATTGGCATGGCCGACTCTTGACAGCCATCGACAAGATCGCTCCCAGATGCCCTCTGTGCCCGTGCATTAGGCTGGCTTCTTGGTACACCCAGGAGCTGAGGCTGATGAAGCGAAGGCTTAGACGGCTAGAGAGACAGTGGTGGCGCACTCGTGACAAAGCAACAAGAATGTCTTATAGGACGTTTATGAAATTCTATGAGGTGGCAGTCAAAGCTGCACAGAAGGAGTTCTACGCAGCCTCGATTGCATCTGCTAGCTCACGCCCAGCACAATTGTTTAGAATAATTCAGTCTTTAACGGCTCTGCCACAGTGCACACAAAACACTAGGAAATTGGATATTGGCTGTGAGGCTTTTGTGAGTTATTTTGCAGATAAAGTCTTGGCGCTCCGCCACAACCTCCCTGCCACAGTTGAGACAGTGAGTGAACTTGAGGCTCCATGCACATCTTCTGGTCCCATTCTGGATTATTTCGGTCCACTCAGCCTAGAGGAAGTTGACAGACTGATCTCAACTGTATGCCCAACCACATGCAGCCTTGACCCGTGCCCCTCCTGGCTATTAAAAGTGGGCCATGAGGGGTTTTGAGGCGCCCTCAGGGATATTATCAACAAGTCCCTCTCTGAGGGGCTGTTCCCGGGGGCTCTCAAGGAAGCGATGGTCTGCCCTCTCCTTAAAAAGCCATCTCTGAATCTGGCCAGATTGGCCAACTATTGGCTGGTTTCCAACTTGCCCTATTTGGGCAAGTTAATTGAGAGAGCGGTGGTGATACAGTTGCAGAGCTTTCTGGATGACACTTCCACGCTAGATCCTTTCCACTCTGGTTTTTGCCTGGGTTATGGGACGGAGACAGTACTGGTCGCCCTCATGGATGACCTCCAGAGAGATCTGGATCGGGGCGGGATGGTGGTGTTGCTGTTGTTAGACTTGTTGGTGGTGTTCGACACGGTTGATCATCAGCTGCTCACTCACTGCCTCACTGACATGGGAATTCAGGGGCTGGCCTTGCAATGGCTTGTCTCCTTTCTCCAAGGTCGGGGACAAAGGGTGGCCATCGGGGAGCAGCAGTCCCAAAGGCACCCACTAGTGTGTGGTGTGCCCCAAGGGACTGTGCTCTCCCCAATGTTATTTAACATCTATATGTTTCCCCTTGCCCAGATTGCCTGGAGGCATGGGCTGGGTTGTCACCAATATGCAGATGACACCCAGCTCTATCTGATTTTGGGCAGTCAGTCTGACTCTACCCTGGAGGATCTTGACTGGGTGTTACAGGACGTGGGTGGATGGCTTAGGCTGAGCTGATTGAAATTGAATCCGATGAAGACGGAGGTCTTGTGCCTGAATCGGAGTGGTACGGTTGTAGGGATCCACTCCTGGCCTTCGGTGGGGTGCCATTGGTGCCAGCACCAAGGGTCAGGAGCTTGGGAATGCTCCTGGATGCCTCTTTAACAATGGAGGCCCTGGTAGCAGCCACTGCCAAGGCAGCCTTTTACCATCTCCGGTTGATTAGGCAGTTGGTTCCCTTCCTCGAACGCAATGATCTGGCTGCAGTGATCCATGCTATGGTCACCTCGAGGTTGGGCTACTGTAATGCTCTCTACATGGGGCTGCCCTTGGTGCAACTCCAGAGGCTTCAGCTGGTGCAGAATGCGGTGACCAGGCTGTTGATGAGTCTCCCCAGGTGGGAGCACATCCAGCCTATGCTTAAAACTCTGCACTGGCTGCCGATAGCATTCTGGATTCGCTTCAAGGTGCTGGTCAGGGACTGGCCTACCTGAGGGACCACCTTTCCCCGCATGTTCCCAGAGAGCACTGCAATCAGGATCCCAAAACTGCCTGGATCTCCCTGGTCCAAAGGAAGTCAGGTTGATGGCAACTAGTGTCAGGGCTTTCTCATTCTTTGCTCCGTCCTACTGGAATGAGCTCCCTGCCGAGATCAGGGCCCATAGTTCCGCAGGGCTGTGAAAACAGAGCTTTTTAGTCAGGCATTCCATTAGGAGTGGCATCTTAACAGCAGTGCCCTGAGTGAACTCAGACCTAGTATGACTCAGCGCGGTGGAACCACGGATTGTGTCCTTAAACTGCACTTCATTTTATCACCATCAAAGTTATGTTTTAAATTGATTTGTTTTGTGTTTTAAATGACTTGTTGTATTTTATTATGTGTAATTATATACTGTGTGTCAGTTTTTGGAAGCTGCCCTGAGCCTGCCGTGGCAGGGAGGGCAGGGTAAAGGTTAAAACAATAAACAATAAATAAATAAATAAATAAATAGACTTGGCTGTGCCTTCTTGCAAGCTCTAGATGAGAACATGGGCATTATTAACGTGTACATGAAACTCACTCATTCTTCTCCAGCGAAACCTATGGTCCTACTAATTGGTGGGATGGATCCTTTGGTTGTTTCCTCTTTACTGTTTCTCTCCCAGGTAAATGTGAATGACAGTGGTGACCCACTAATCCATCATAGAATAATTGGTGATGGCGATACTGATTCACTGTACTATCAACAGTCCAACTTCTGTAGACCAGGCACTATGAACAAACATCTCATTTGTCAAACAGGGGGAGGGCTGATCCTAATTATGAACCATCTTTGTGCAGCTGCATCTGACTCTTGCAAACAAAGGGATTGATCAGCTAACCACTGCAGAGTAATAGAGTGGTTTGGACGTCTCAGTTTCCATACCTCATTGCTACCCAACTGGAAGAAGTATCTGGGCGCATATTCTATAAGATGTTCTGATAAATATAATGAATTTTTCATCAGCAATAACGATGTCATAAGAATAGAGGCTATGTTTAGTGCTGCTCATATTATACAACATTTGCTTTGATGGCTGCTTTGGCAGATCCTTTCGGTCTCACTCAGTTCATAGCTCCATATCCCCCCCTATTGCATTTTACTTTTTTGACCCTCATTTTAGCAAAGTATATAAGAAAACCTGCAGAATAATGGAGGAGAAATCTTTTCCAGAATTTCCAACCTGTTATGGATAACCTTAATAGGCATCCTATCACGAAAGAGTCAAATATAGGTCATTGATTTTGCTTTCTGCAATAAGAATGACTTGATTAATGCTAAAGAATACTTGGAAGAGGAATAAGAAAAGCACATAAATAAAATTTATAACACCATAACATTCCCTGGCATTCTCCCTTTTCGTACAAGGTTATAGTTCCAGATTCATTAAAAAAAAACTTTTCAAGAAACATACATCTTAACTCTACTGGTTATTTTTTTTTTGGGGGGGGGGTGGGATCTGCTATGATATTTATAGCACCATAAGATTTACTGCAGCATCTGAAGTGCATTCTGGAGGTTTGCCAAGCTCCATCTGGGGACTGGAGGTCTCCTGGAATTGCAACTGATCTCCTCCAGACTACAGAGATCAGTTCCCCTGGATGAAATGGCAACTCAGCAGGGTGGACTTCATGGCATCACATCCCTGCTGAGCTCCCTCCTCTCCCCAAACTCTGCTCTCTCCAGGTTCCACCCTTAAACCTCCATGAATTTCCCAATCCAGAGTTAGCAGCAAGCTTAGGATTCTGTAGATGGTAACAGAAAACTTCCTACTAACATTGAACCAACAGAAGAGAGCAAAGAACTCTAAGGCAAATAAATGATAAAGAGAATATTATTTATTGGGTGATGATAGGAAAGTTGTCTTGTCTAGCATACCCCCGATAACGTATTTTGGCCCTCCTTCTAGTTTTATTTGTTTATGTGTTTTTCATTGAATTTTATGTTGTAACTGTATTTTAATTGCTTTAATGTTTTATCGTTGCCACCTTGCGGACCCTGGTTGGTGAAAAGGTGGTATAAAAATTTGGAATCCGATTGGTTCCAATAGAAATCATGTTGGGCTGTCTGGGAATTAAAACTGAAACATATTACTCAGGGGGCTTGGCACCAGTGGTAGTGGGCACGGGGAGCTGCTCTTCTGATATCATAATTTGAACAAGGAAGGGTAGATTGGGTGAAAGCAAAGTCCAGTTGCACTGATGGCACTTTCAAGAAGGCTCAGAAAACAGAAAGCATGTTTGCATTTCCCAGCTAAAAGGTGGGCTTAGCTTCTTCACAATCCCCCTGTAGTCTTCTGACAATTTGCTATTGATTAATGCTCTGCTTGCTGAAACAGTCTTCCCTGTGTGTCTTTCCAAGCTCCTCACCCTACATTTGATTCCTATTCTACCTTTAGTGGATACATTTACATATATATTTGGGAATACAATTTTTGATTCCTAGAGGAATTAGATTGTAAATTAATAGGGAAATTTGAATCGGGCCTCTTCAGAAGATACAGCAATGATGAAGAAAGGCAGAAAATTAGCTACAGCTATAGGCACCCTTTCTAAAAAACAAACTAACAGTGCTATCCTAAGCACAGTTATGCCCTTCTAAATCCACTGAAGTCAAGGATGTAACTCTACTTAGGATGGCACTGCAACAGACAAAAATGTTATTGGCTTCCTCTTGCTATAATTCCTTACTTATAAGCAAACAAGCGACTTTTTCCAAACTTGCAAAAAAGAGAGAGAGATGTTATTACATAAAAAGTCCACACTTTGAAATATGCAGTTCTTTTTAAAATGTCATCAGTCTTGCTAGTCCAAGGGAGCCCCACGGGCACCTTCCCCACTAGGGAAAGTCAGAAAGGTCAATAGTCTTTGAAGATTCTTGAGGGGAGATCAAATGCATCTGGAATTAAGGCTCTTTTAATGTGCTCTGCACTACTTATTAGAACACACTGGGCTGTTTTCAATGGATGTCTTTGGGAAACCTGCACATACCAAGCTGGGATCTTAAAATCAAATGACAACATGTAACCTGAAGGAAATAAGCAAGATGATTTCAGAATTCTCCTGAAGTATGGAGGAGTAAATTGAGATTAACCTTGGAGAAAAGCCAAGGCAGGATTCTCAACATTAATTTGTAATGATGAATCAGATTGAGCTTCTAATCAGATTGCTGCCAGTTCCATCCTGTCTTGTAAATTCCACACTTCTATTATTGTAGTGCATAACGGATACTCAGGCTGGTTCTTAAATTTTAAGAAATGTCTTGCTGGATCAAGCCAAAGGTCAATTGAGGCTATAGTTCTGTTTCTAGCTGCAGTCAGTTTACATTTTTTTAATGCTTCCGTGTGTCAAGATGATGTACCCTCTCTTGAATTATGAACTGGTACGAGTCGAAGAAGGGCTGTGTCATGGGAATCAGAATGTTTCAATGATCCCTTTTTCTCTGTTCCTTTGTTTTAACATCCCATTATTGTGAGACTTTCCATTTGGCTTATCTTCCTTGCTGGTGTTCCTGATTGATTTGAGTATTTGATGCCATTTTGATGCCATTTATCTTGCCCTTTCAATGAAATTGATGCACAAATAACATTGAAAAAAATGTGTATATTGATTTTACAGGAGGTGAGGAATCAGCAAGAGGAAATAGAAACTGGCAAGAAAATTAAGATTCAGGATTTGATTCCCATGAGGGGCAAGCAAGATTGAAACAGGGATTCTCTCCCTATGTAGCAGCAAAAACAACAACCCAGAATTGATTGCTCACATTTTGCTCCACTGTGAACTTTATATTAAAGTATGGCATGTTTTATTTAGTCCCCATTTATACACCAGGCATAGCTATCCAGAAGAGAGGGTTGTCTCTTTCCTTTTATTGGACCAGTGCCCCCGTATTACCTTCTCAGTAGCAAGGTATTTCTTGATTATTTTGAGGATTAGGGAATATAATGTTAAAGCTCTGGAGTGATGTTTGTCTTTTGTATATTAAAATTGTGGTTCTTGTTATGCTTTCAATCTATGCCAATAAAGGTACTGAACTGAACTCTTCCTGTGGCTGCAAGTCGCTATGGCAATCGCATGGTATAGGTAACATGTAGCTGGACCTCAGGTAAGAAGCTTCCTATTGTCATTTGCCTGAAATGTAGAGGGATTATCAGAACACCAATACAACCAGCTTCTCCTACAAACAGAATATTTGCCTGGGGGGTGGGGGGGACACAGGACATTTGAAGAGCCACATTACCTCAGGAAAATGGGCAATTCCAAAGAATTTCTATTTCAAGTGTGTCACCGTTGAATAAAGTGCTTCAACCACCTAATTGCATTTTCTTTCTTCCTCTATGATATTTTCCAGATTATATCTAATTGAAAAGAAGCAGTCTAATCATTCCTGAGCCATGCTGCGCAAAGCCATATCGATTCCCAATATTCATAAGGTTCATCTATTACGATATTATTTCTAGCCAAGGTGCCAAAATGAGGAAAGCCTCATTAATCTCCTGTGTGCACCCTCTCCATTAAAATCTAGCTGATATTTTAGCTACATGACAAAAAGGGGGGATGAAAATAATCCTTCCAGCTTTCCTGAATTAGAAGAGAAAGGTCTTCCTATGTCATGTATTGGTAAGGGCTCACATCAGGAGGCATAGCTGAGCCATAGTGCCTGACAGGCCCACCCAAAGCAGAGTTATACCCTTGTAAACCATTGGATGCAGTGCAAGGCTCTGAATTCAATGGATTTAAAAGGATGTGCTTCAGGATGAATTCAACTGTGGAGTAAATTATGTCATCACAGAAACGGCATGCAAATTTTCTCCATCTACAGTCTTTTCAGTGGGCCTTGGTACCAGAAAAATGATAACCTTTGAGAACTGGTGTCTCTCCTGTAGTGCCAGGATCCAACCCATAATTATAGTTTCTGTCCTGGAGATGAACCCTTGTAAAAATATATTGAATATATTTGAATGTTTTTGGCATGTTATTGCTTGTAAACCAAACTGAGTTGTCCTATCAGAGCAGAAACTTGGTAACAGAAATAAATTAGCTGTTGTAGATTTTCTGGGTTGTCTGGCTGTGGTCTTGGCATTGTAGGACCTGACCTTTTCTCCAGTAGATATCATGGTCATCCGCAAAGCTAACCTTCAATCAGTTCACAAAGTCTACAGAAAACCAACTCACATGGAACATTATTTACACAAAAACTCCAATCACCACCCTCGGCAAAAAAGAGGCATAATCAAAACATCAATAGATCATGCAAGACAGATATGTGAACCGCACTTTCTCAATGATGAACTAAATCATGTAAACCACACACTTCAAGCAAATGGCTACTCCAAGAATGAAATCAGAAGAGTGATTAAACCAAAGGTAAAACAAACAACTGAGGGAAAACAGTCTCCCACAGGAAAAGTGTTTTTGCCATATATCAAAGGAATCACTGATCAGATTGGAAAACTTATGAAAAAACACAACCTACAAATAGTATTCAGACCCACCAGAAAAATACAACGGATGCTACAATCGGCAAAAGACAGACGAGACCCCCTCATTTCTGCAGGAGTATACCACATACCATGCAGTTGTGGACAAGTTTACATCAGGACCACACAGCGTAGCATTCAGACAAGAATAAAAGAACATGAAAGACACTGCAGACTTGGCCAACTTGAAAAATCAGCAGTGGCTGAACATAGCCTGACCCAAACAGGACACAATATTTTCTTCCAAGACACTGAAAGGCTGGACAACACATCCAATTACCATGTCAGATTACACAGGGAAGCCACTGAAATTCATAAACATAAATACAATTTCAACAGGAAAGAAGAGAGTTTAAAAATAAATAGGGCATGGTTTCCTGTCCTAAAAAACACAAAAGTCTCTACATCTGACAATAGCATGACAGATAAGATTAGAATTTCAACAGCCATTCTACATGCAAAAGAATCTCCTCAGGAAAGCTTCTCCATTAGCATGTTTCACAGCTTGGGGAACTCCTACATGATAATGACTCAGCCCTATCCCACCTTCCTGAGTAGATATAAATTACCTGCCTACCATTTTTCTTCTTGACACAGAGTGTACTCCATCTTCCTGTGTTATACCTGTGAGGATGCCAGTCACAGCTACTGGCAAAATGTCAGGTCCTACAATGCCAAGACCACGGCCAGACAACCTGGAAAATCTACAACAGCAAATGAACTCTGGCTGTGAAAGCCTTCAAAAACATATAGAAATAAATTAATTAACTTGCTTGTCTGTCAACACCCTTTCTCTTTCAGGAGTACGCACATTTGAATTAGGTATAAGCAATAGATCCCTGATGTGTTCACTTTATATTTATTTATATTTTTGTCCACAGTTTCATTTCTCCTCTTCCCACTATTAGCTTGTTTGTATCGAGCGCATACAGTGCACTGTGTCTGTACATAGTTTATATGGTATTTATGCATACAGTATGCATCATTTGTCTAGATACCATTAGTGATGTGTGACCCCCATTTGCAGATACCTAAATCTGCTGATTGGGACCAGACAGGTGCTAAACAGATATTTCTTCCAACTTGGGGAACTTGGGGGACAATGCTCTGACCTGATCAGAATGGAGCTGCTCCAGCCTGGCCCATCAGCAGATGCCAGCAGCGGCTCTGGGCCCAGCCTCAGCATCAAAGGATGCCAGAAGCTGCTCCAGCCTGGCCATGGCAGTGGAAGATGCCACCAGCTGCACCAAGCCCAGCTGCAGAGCAGTTGGACACTGGGAGTCATGCCAGGCCTGGAGGTGGCAGCAGAGGAAGCCCAGCAGCTGCACCGGGCTTGGCAGTGGCAGCAGAGAATGCCCGGCAGTTGCACTGAGGCCCACTATGACAGAGTAGGACAATGGAAGCCACACCAAGCTCAGCTATGGCAGAGGAGGATGCCAGAAGCCATGCCAGGCCCAGCAACGGTGGGGGAGCGTGCTGGGCTCATTAGTAGGTGGTGGGGTCTGGAGTTGCACCAGGCTCTGGGGAGAACATGGGATTCCCCTCGTGAATCTCCCTCCCACCACTGAGCCACAAGGGAAATTAGCAGTGATGGGGGAGGATTCTCCCGACCATGACTATCGCAGGAACCCCCCAGATTGGCAAAAAAACAAACACCCTCACTCTTTTTTAAAAAGTTGGGAGTTTATTTATGTATTTATTTGGCTTCTAGCCTGCCCTCCCTCACTAGCAGGCTCAGGAGTGCGTTACAACAGCAATAAATAACACAATTCAATATTTAAATCAACAGTTATAAAACCCAATCATAGAAGGAACAATTTCTGGGGGGAGGGAGGAATCCATGCTGGAGAAGCACTGTCTGCACAAACGCAGGCAACATAAAGGGTTTTTTGCATGCGAGTGCTGAAGAGAAGCAAGAGCAAGGAAAAGAATGGACAACTTTACACTGTGCTGCACATTTCTCCTTTCCCTGACTCCCATTCCAGTGCAAGAGAAAAGGCAAGCAAGTAGAAGTGGCAGTGGCTGAGAGCAAAGAAGGTGGATGGGGGTAGAACCACAGCAAGCCAGAAAAGAAGCCAGATGGGCTACTAGGTGGCTGCAGCTGAAGGCAGAAACAGCAATGTTGACTTGTCTCAAGGCAATGCTCCCACCTAGGATTGAAAAGAGTGGCATAGGATGGGAGGAGGCATAGAAGGGGACAGAGCCTGAATAGGCTGGCTCCGCCCCCTGCCTGGTGTCCTTCTTCTTCCTGCCTCATGAGGAGGCAAATCAGCCCCCTCCCGCCAGCGCAGGCTCGGCGGGAGTTAGGGCTTGCATTCTTCCAGCTCTCTGTGAGTTTCTTGGGGGTCCCTGCTTGTAATTCAAAAATGCACGATGTTGGCTTGCGGATGCACAACTAATCCTGAAAAATGTATATATTTTATGGTGAAAATTCAGTCTGAGGAAACAGAAAATAGTGCAGAAATCAGACAGTTAATGCCAGAAAGGAGTTAAGTCTAGTTAGATTTTTCAGATCAAAACAGCTGGGAAGTGACATCTAAATTAAAATCATCCCTCCATGTCTGCATCTCTCACTAGGCAGATTTTTCCAGACGCCCATAAATTAAACAACTCCTGACTATATATATATTTTCCCTCACAGTCACGTAAAGGTCTATAAGTGCATACATTTGAAAATCAGTGCATACATAGTGAAAGTCATACAGAGAACTATACTGTTAGCTCACCGTGTGTCATTTCAGACATAACCTGGGATCATAGTCTATTTTACCTATAGTTAGCCTTTGAAATCAGTATCCAGAAGTTGGTTCAAATGGTAATTTGCCTTAACAAAGGCTGTTTTCGTCACTTTTCTCCTACTTCCACTTCCCTACCAAAGACCCAATGGCAGTGGAGCATGAGTGGCCCCAGGGAACCAGCCAAGATTAAGGCAGTAGAGCAGTGGGGAGAAAGTGAGTTCTAAAAATACTGTTGCTTTAATGATGTGAACCCAGAAATTATGTTGTGCCTGGAAGTAGTGAACCCAGAAGTGACATCATACAGTTGACGCAATGGTGCCCTCCCATATCCACACCAATTTGAGGTATGCTAACTAACCATAGTTTATGGAGTAGCCTGCATTTTAATGATCACATTAACATAATTTAATTAAATCATGGCTTTGTGTGATGTCTGATCTGAACTTGAAGGTGATGTTTTGGCTTTCTCTGCTACATTCAAAGATGTGTGAGTTTGACTCTAAGGGTGCATTCAGACGCTCCATTTGAACTGCTTTTGGCACGCATCAGTAACAGATTTTATGTGCATGTTCACACACCCAACTTTTGTGCACCGTCCCCAGCCATCGCTTTCCAGATCAAACCCCGTTTAAAATGGAGTATTTTGATACCAGGTCCCCAAGTGGTGTTTTCCTGATTCTCTGGTTCTAGATGCACTTTTCTGATGTCTGATCGCTCCTGCAGCATCGAGCCACTTCCGGGTGCTTCAACCCCCTCCCCTTTAGAAGCTGCCGTGGAAGCCTGAGGCTTCTGCTTTTCATCCACCATTTTTAATGCCTCGGTGGTGTGTTCATAGGCAGAGTTCCACTCTTAAGTTAATAAAACCAAAATTTAAACAGTGCCTAGTTTTAGCATTTAGATGAGTTCGGGATCTCATGAAGGCCAGTTTCGGGGTAAAAGTTTAAAGGGAAGTGTTCATTTAAAGTTTAAAGGGAAGAGTGGAAATCGCTGTTCTGTACATGTGCAGAAATTTTAGTTCTACAGATGGCCACCTGTGCACATGCTCAAGCTGACAGGAAAAAAAAAAAAAACACTGATGTACGCTCCCGCATGTGGACGGTGGGGAGCGATGTGGCTGCACAGCAATCTGGAACAAGGAGGTGAGTGTGATCGTGATTCTCTGGGTTAAAAAACACACACACACACACACACATCGAGACCAGAGCGATTTAAACCACTCCCAGCATGCTGTCTGACTGTACCTTGAGAGTGGTGAAAATGTTTACCAGACAGTTCCAGGCATCCTTCCAAAGTTCCCCTCAGCTGAATTTCCCCCAGGATTTTGGAGTCAACCTCGTTTTGTTTCCAAAGTAAAAATGATCTATTAGGAACTCTCCACTGTTCTTTTTGAAAATTTCCAGCTTTAGTATAAACACTGTGCATGCCTAGTTTGTCACAGCTTTCATTTTATTTATGTGTCCCCCTCCCTTCACCTCTACATCACCAAATGTATATCCACATTAATCAAGCAGTGCAAAAAAGCCACAATCTTGGTGTGGTTGCACATACCATTTTATCAAGTCTGGTTTTGCATGATTTTTTTTTTTTATTGCAAGAAAACAATGTACATTGGTGTAACCATCATCCTTTCTGCATTTGGATCTCACCCCTTGTTTTATCAAAGTTCAATTCGTGACACAGTACCTTGCATTTATCCCTGGTTATAACAGCACCCATTTTTCCCGGGACAAGTGTGAGGCGAAACCAGGGTAACCTCAATGTAATGTGGAAACAAGAAATACCCCGAGATAATTACAAGGGTGAACTCGAGTGCAGTGTAGAATCTAAAAATACCCTGAGATAATTACAGGGGTGAACTCAAGTGTAGTGGGGACAGGGTTGAACCAGGATTTAAGGTCTAGTGCGGAAAGGACCCATGTATACTTTTACATCTTTTTTCCCAGTTTTGCATAAATGAAAACTTATAATGTAGGAGAGCAGAGAAATGTGCATGTGCTTATTGATCACATGTTGAAAAAGACTAATTTTGGTAATTTAGCCTTGCAAATCCTGGAGATTTGGAGGTAGTGCCTGGGGAACATGGAGACTGCAGAGAACAGGGAGCTCAGCAGGGACAGAATTCCATAGAATCCACTCTCTGAAGCTGCTACTTTTTCCAAGGGAACTGATCCTTATAGCCTGGAGACTAATTGTCATTCTAGGAGAACTCCAGGTCCAGGCCCCATTGGGTAGCTGGTAACCCTAGCTGTCAGCTCTTTGGCATCTACCAGGCATTTGTATGCTGTGTGTAACTATTTTGAGACTCAGAGATTATCTTCCTATCCAGAAACAAAGAAACTTTCAATATGATTGTTCTTGAAGCAGAAGAGATCAATTGGCGCCAAATGCCAAATTTCTCTCCAAGGTGCCAGTACTTTCACTGGCAATGCCCCAGGTATGAATATGTATCCTACTGCCTGAATGAAGAACATATAAGAGGGCATTTTGAATTCTTCCCTATACAATGGGGAGATGATTAAAATATCTTATGCTTATAATATGCCATCCTTGTGTTAATTTACTTTCACATTAATTCAATTTAACTATCAAATAAATGACATTTTTGGCCATAACATGCTCCTCTTGGGCAAAATGCAAAAGTTCATCTCTAAAATTATCTCTACCTAGGGAGCTGTTACTATTCATCATTCTGTATTAACTTCTCCAGTCATATTAACAAAGCAGGCTGCTGCTGGTTCGATCGTACAATATCATTCCCTGCAATGGAAAACATCATGTTTGAGGGCCAGTCTCCAAGACAGAAAAAGGGTCCCAGCTGAAGACATAACTGGGGTTTCTGCTTGCTTGGGTGGGACTCACTAGGTATGAAGAAAAATATTAGGTGGCATTTTTTAAAAAAGAAACCATTCTTTTTTTTTAAAAAAAGGAGGAGGATGAAGACTGACCAAGAATGTTGACAGAAGCTGAGAATCAGTTAAGACAAAAGTGAAATACAGTTGATAGGGAACTTGGCCAACTAAAGCACCTCTTATAATATACTGGAGGGGGGAAGATTTGAGTGTGTGGTGTGGACTTTCTCCATCATTTATTTTCCCTTTCCTGACCCACAGCTCTTTCTGGGTCCCCAGCGTGTTACAACATATTTTACTAGCAATTCTTCTTGTGAATTTTTACAGAATTCAAACACAATACAACAGGAACATTAGAGAATAACCAAAAGGGCCAGGAACAAAATTTCTAATATCAGGTTGGATCCCACTTTCATCCAGTGATGGAAACCTTCCCTTGAGATAAGAAGCTTGTTTGATTGTTTTCTGTGAGGGGAATGCTACTTCCATCAGAGGAAAGCACTTTTACTGATCCACAGGATCCAACCAATTGGACAGAAGAGAGAAGGAAACTCTCAAATAATACTATAACATGGATGATCTTATCAGACGAAGAAGAATGTTGAATACAAATAAAAAGCTTTTTCATGTAAAGGATGAGGCCTTTCTAGACATTACAGAGATGCCAATCTGGGTTGGCCTTCCATGTGTATTCAAAATGGAACTAGTAGCCATCACCGTACTTTGTGGCACTGAATTACAGCAGGAAATTAGTTATGCATGATATAGAGAAGTGCTTTAATCTGTCCTTTTGAACCTATGGCAAATCAACTCAGAGTTTTCAAAGGAAGGAAAGAAGGAAGCTGTCCCCTCACTCTTGCTACCACAGTGGAGAGAGAAAGCACCATGTTTGAAAATCAGGCAGAAGGAAAGCGAGAGAGAGAGACAGAGAGAGAGCAATTCACATTGAAATACTGCCAGCAGGCAGAAGATAAAAGCTGATAAAAATAGGTTACACCTATCAGCTTAATGATTTTCAACAGCTGTTGAATATAGACCCTTGCTGGTGACAATGAAGAAGTGGAAAAGACATAAGCTGACGTTAATGGTTATAATATAGCAGCAAAATGCTTGTCATTATACCGACCTTGTATATTGTATTGAGGGTTTGTGTATCCCAATGCCAAGACACATTGCACATCTACACAAATGCATACTCATATAGGACAGATTTCACTGAAGACTAGGCCATCCAGGTCTTGCTTTCAACATGTCAGTGTCCCTAAATTCAATATTTAATTTTTCTCATTAGGAATTAATGACAACCATCCACTCATTTGTAAGAGAATACAACAGTATACACACAGTTGCCATCAGGGCTGTAGCTAAATACACTCCCATTGCCTGGTGACACCACTAGCCAGGAATGAAGCCTGCTAATTTCTTAATAGCTCTGCTCTGTCATCTATATAGTTCCATCCTGGATTCTGGATTCCATCTTTCAAGTGAATCACAGTGTCTCACTTACTAGGTTACAGTCCCACAGAGGTACCCTTTTTGCTGCTTTTTGTAAGGACTTGCAAGGACTTGTAAAGATGCTGTGCCTCCCATCTGTCTTTGTGTGTATGTTGAGAGGAGCAGTAGGACCATGAGTCACTTGGTAATAAAGATGATTCATCCAGGTCTCTGACTCTTGTTTTGTTCTTGACTGACAGATCTCCCGATACTTGGCTTGCATTTCTTGTCCCTGGCTCTCTCAGTATACTGTCCATGGTTCTGACCTTGATGCTGGGAGATCACAACTTTGGCTTCCTGTCACACGACTGTTGTGTCACATACTAGCAGCTCACTGGGTCCCACCTTGCAGCCTGGACATTAAGTTCTGCCTATGGAAACATTGAAAATGACTGTTGTAGAATGATTGGAAAGTAGCACATATATTTTTGCCCCCTCCCTACCTGGAACTAAGACAGGAGCCAACATGGAGTGCTAGGACACAGATTTATTGATGAACTGCAAAATAGAAAAAAAAAACCCCAATCCTTTGAACTGTATATGCAACTTAAGCTAAACATACGCTTTATGAGCCTATTCTGAAGAAGGGACTCTTCATCCCTTACCCTCTCCATAACCACTCTTCTAAAAGGAGTGTTCAGAGCAGCTTGCCACATCCCAAGTGCTCCCCAAGCTGCTAAATACCAGACTATCTAAGGAAAGAGAGACCCAAGTGATTTTCATAGGCATCCTCCCAAACGTCTCAGTCTCCATGAGAACTATTACAACTCCTGAGAAGATGCCCTGGGTTGTCATGCCATTTGCTTACATCATACCCCCAGCCCTATATTACCCTGCTTAAAATTTCGAGAAACTATCAAGGACTAAATGAAAACACTCAAAATAGAGCTAACTTGGAAACACTTTCAAAGTACCTGAAAAGCTTGAGCAAAGCAGATTCTCTGGAGTAGGTAAAAAGGGACCTCCTGAGTTCAGTAAACAAGTGTTAACAAAGAATTTTTACACAACAGGCTATAGTGAGCAAAACCCAACCTATGAGGGAGAGCCATCACATTGAGATAAACCACAAGTGGGCCATGTGAGTAGGGATGCCAGTGCCCGGGTGGGATCTGAGGATCCGCTGGAATTACACCTCATCTCCAGAGTCCTGGATCCATACTCCTAGAGAAAATTGATGTTTTAGAGCAGGAGTGGCCAAATTGCAGCTCAGGAAATGCATGCAGCTCTTTCACACATGTTGTGTGGCTCCCAGCAGGATGGATAGGGAACTGAAGGGGAGGCATACCTTCTCAATTGCTCTTCCTTTCCCCAGCCAGTATTCCCCTCCCTGGGTAGGCTTGAAGTGGGGGAGGGAGCAGAGAAAGAAAGCAACTTTAATTTTAAATGCATTCTCAAAGCCCCCCATCAGCCAGCTTGGAGAAGGCATTTGTCTTCTTAAATTCCTTCTACAAGCCAAGCCAGCTGGAGTGGGGGTGTGGGGTGGGGGAGCTTTTCTTTAAAGTTGTTTTCTTTCCACCTCTCCCTCCCCCATCTATTTCCTTTCTTTCCATGTTACTTTGTCTTTTTTTCTCTTTCTCCCTTTCTCTCTTTCTCCTTTCCTCTTTCCTTCTCCCTCCCCATCTATTTGCTTTCTTTGTTTCTCTCTCTTTCTCTCCACCTCTTTCATTCTTCCTTTCCATCTATCTTTCTCTTTCTCTCTCTTAGACAAATAAATATCATCTGCAAACAAATAAATATTGGACAAATAAATATCATTATCAATATCTGTTTTTACCCCTTTTGTTTTTATTTTTGGCAGTCTCATTTAATGTTAATAAATGCATATTTGCATATTTTTAAGATAAAAAATGTGTATGTAATATTTGTTCATGACTTGCAGCTCTCAGACATCTGATGTTTAGTCTATGTGGCTCTTAAGTTAAGCAAGTTTGGCCAACCATGTTTTAGAGGGTGGACTCTATGACCTTGTACCTCACTGAAGTCCCTGTCCTCCCCAGGCTCCATCCCCAAGAGTTTCCCAACCTGGATCTGGCAACCCCACCCCCAAATCTCCAGGACTGTCCCAACCTGGATCTGGCAGCCCCACCAGTTGCCAGAAGTACCCTTGCAACCCTACATGTGAGAGAAGTTTTTCTACGAGAAGGCATAGCCACAGCTGGAGACCACTGCTGTCAAAACAGCCTGTGCAACATTCAGATAGTGGGATACTTTCCCTCTGATTTCACCCTTCCCAGTACAGGGAGGGAAGCTTTCATGTGATACAGAGTGCAATTTGTTCTATAATATAGTAAACTATGTGGTGAAGAACACTTTCCAGTTTGGGAGGTTTATATGTGTGTAGATTATTTAAAAAGTTCGGCTCACCTTGTCCAAAAACTGGATTCCAGAAAAGAGAAAAGGAGAAATGAAGCACCAAATGCCCACACAAAGAAGGGAGCAATAATGTGCCTGGAGCCTGGGTCTCAAAAGTCCATGCCAGATCACTGATCAATTGCACTCCTCTTCCATTTTGCCCAGGATCTTGCATAGAGTTTTGTGAATGAATACTTTCTCATTGAGCAGAGACTTCCCTGAAGCCGAGTCTGTTGTTTCCTTTTCCACTGCCCCCTGTTAGTTTTGGTTTTTATATAAGCAGTTTGTAAAATATTTGTATAATGTATGGCATTCATACATATCATATACATATAGTGGTTTAGTGGTATACAAAAAACATTGAACATGTATATGTTTCATGGAACAAGGTGTAAAGGAAGAGAAAATGGCACAAAAATAATCAAGTTGGATTTGCATACAGGAGAACAAAACTGGTGTGGTGAATTTGGAGCCAAAATAACAGAGATTATAAATTTTAAAAGTATCACTATTTGAAAGGAGAAAGTAAGAAAACCTCTGGCCATGGCAAAGGACTTTTAATTATTATTTGGCTTTTTCATCGAGTTGCATGGGAAAATATTCAGTCTCTTTGGTTAGCCAGTTTGGTATAGTGATTAAGTGTGTAGACTCTAATCTGGGAGAACCAGGTTTGATTCCCCACTCCTTCACTTGCACCTGGCTGGATGACCTTGGGCAAGCCATAGTTCTGCTAAGAGCTGTTCTTGAAAAAGAGCAGTTTCTGTCAAGAGCTCTCTCAGCCCCACCTACCTCACAGGGTGTCTGTTGTGGGGAGGGGAAGGGAAGGGAGTTTGTAAGCCGCTCCGAGACATCTTTGGGTAGTGAGGGGTGGGGTCTAAATCCAATCTCTTCTTCTTCTTTTCTTCTAGCTAACTTGCCTGTGTGCTTGCTATAAGCATCTTCATTGCATTCAGCATAATTACTTCTGTAGGTAAAATGGTTCTTCATATATCCAAGTACATAATTACATCAGTTAAAAGCTAACAACCAGCACTATCCTGATGCAAACAGCTTGCTGCATTATCACCCCTTGAATATCCTGGTTGGAAATACTATCAATTTTATTCAGCTTCAAAACCTTTATTGTATCATCTTGGAATGAATACTTCCCCCCTCCCTCAAGCAGTAATATCATATAGGGTGTTAATGTCTGAGAATTCAAGAGAGCTTCAAAAAGGCATTAGAGGAATATTCTACAGAATGCATATATCTGATTGACAGATGTATATATCTGATTGGCTGATGATAATCAAGTACTATGTCCCAGCTAAAATCCCGACTAATTTCAATTTGCTAATCAATACAGGTATTTAGCACAGGATTGGCAAAGGTTTGGATCAAGGTCTAATTCAGATCATGAAAAAAGTGAACTGCATTTTACTTTGAGGGGCCATTACATAAGTGGCTAAAATAATGAGCTGTGATCATGGAAGTCCCCAGTTCAAATGTCACTTTAGACAAGTTGCCCTAACTACATGGTGTTCTCAGATTGGCTAGAATAGCCTGCGTGAGTAATTCTTAGTTTGAATGATTGTTTCAGATCACTTTTACAATAAGGGATAATACTACTGGCCTTTTACAAGGCTGTTGTGCGGATTACAAGAAGATAATGTGCGAACATTGCAAATGTTATTCAAATGCTGTAGTTTTCATTCATGAATCAACATTTAAATGGGAACAAATCAAAAGTACACATACTTTTACATTTTTTGTGGCGCTGAAAGACAACAAGGTTTTTGTTTATATTTTTGTGCCCTCCTGGTGCAACATTCTATTGCTTTTAAGGGACTGAAAAACAAGCACCTGTTTGAGTTTAATGGGGAAGGGCTGTTGCTCAGTGCTAGAACCATTGTTTTGCATACACAAGGCATCTCCTGGCCTCTCAAGCTAGAAAAGGATCATTTCAGATGTGCTGGAAAAGACCTTCCTGTACTTGAGAACTTGAAGAGTCGCTGCCAATCAGTATAGACAAACTGATCTAGGTGGGCACACTGGTTTAGTTTAGGATTTTGGGACATGTATACTGTTCAGCAGTGTTCCCTCTAAGCTGAGTTATTGTGAGCTAGCTTACAGTTTTTTAGCCTCTGGCTCACACTTTTTTCTCTTAGCTCAGGAAGGATAGCTCCAGAGCAAACTAATTTATACAGTAGCCAAATTGCTCACTCATAACTTTAATGCCAGTAGCTCACAAAGTAGAATTTCTGCTCACAAGACTCTACAGTTTAGAGGGAGCATTGCTGTTCAGGTAGACTTGTGTGGAAACAAGAACTTCATGGATTACATCCTCTATTTTGAAGTGAGTTCTGTGGAATATTTCTGTTACAGATTGTATTTAGAAGAGTAAAATAAAAGCCATATCCATTCCTTTAAATATTTGTATGGCGAGTACTGAATATCTAATTTTGTTGTGGCAGAAAGAGGTGTAGTATAAGCAATTAGTCATTTCACCAATGCTTGCTACTTTCTGATTTCAAACTTCATTTCCAGCACAATGTATTACAAGCTATTTGTCAGCCTTTATGTGGCATTATTATGTAATAGGGGTATATGGTAATATTAGTATGTGTTCGTTTAATAGATTAACTCATCCTAAAATTTGCTTCTAAATTATGTTTCTGCTATCAGTGTAACAGAAGAATACTCTTTAAGACAATGAGTGTCGATCTTAAAGTGCATCCAATTTCTACAATTATAATAATTATATACTAAATATGTATAAATGCTGAAAAGAGTGGGAGTTAAATACACTGGAATATTCATATCACACAAACAAATAATAACGGAGAACAAATTAAAATACTCATTTTATATGCTAAATGTGTCCTAAAATGCATTTTTTTATGCAAGTATATACATAGAGGGTTCAGCCAGGGGGAAGGATGGTGAAAATTTTAATCAGCATTACATACAGACTTTTTATGTGATTGCTTACATAAAAAGTCTGGTGTAGTGGTTAGAAGTGTGGACTCAAATCTGGGAGAACCAGGTTTGATTCTCCACTTCTCCACACCTGCTGGTGTGAGCTTGGGTCATTCACAAGTTCTCTCAGAGCTGTTCTCTCACGAGCAGTTCTCTCACAGCTCTCTCAGCCCCACCTACCTCATAGGGTGTCTGTTGTGTTGTGGGGAGGGGAGGGGAGGGGAAAGGAGATTGTAAGCTGTTCTGAGACTCTAAGTGAAGGGCGGTGTATAAATCCAATCTCTTCTTTTTCCTATTTAGGATGCATTGCTATTGTTCTGAATGGACATTGTTTGCCCTTTAAAACCATCGGTATACAGCTAAATCTGACTGGCTACACTGGAGTGTGAAGTCTTTCTTATAGCATCACCCATTCAGATAATAATCCTTATCTGAATTTATGCCCAGAATTGGAATGGTGAATGGCCCAGTCTTGTTTCCACAATGAAACCAGCATATTAGGAACACCCTGCCCCCCTCCAAGAACGTTATCTTTTATAGGAATGTGTGAACCTGACATTTTCAGTCTGGTCAGAATATAGTCCAGATTCTTCCCACCTGGCTTTTTGTCTCTCTAGTAATACCCATTTTGCCTGCCTGATTTCCAAGGATGAGGAGGTTTATGTTAATCAGGAGTTCTAAATTTAGCTTGCAAATACTTTGTGTGCTCTCACAGTGCCACCTGGGAATGAGAGTTCCATTTGGTAAGTTCTGACTGTGAGCCAACGTGATGAACCCCACAGGGTGATAAATGCCACCAACTGCATAGCTGCAGAAACAGAACACAAACTCGAAGTGTGATGAATGATGAGCCCAGGTATAATGACCGGGGATCATCTATATTATGAACTGAGATCAAGGCAGCTCTTAAACAAGTGATTTTGTTTATTCAGCTCATAACTTAACACAGGACAAAAATGCATAGAACAAGCTGACTTATATATGTTTTGAACACGTAGAACTACACCCAACAAACAGATAACAACCAATCGGAATACAGAGCTTGGAGCCAATGAGGTTGTTTCCTGCTGAAGGCAAGGCTCCTCTGATTGCCCTTTTTGCCAATCCTTGTAATACTCTGTTCAAATATAGAACTGCTTAATTACATCAATGTTTTATTGACTTAATACATAACTATCTACCAGCCACATCACCTCACTACATATCAAGTGCACAGATACAAAACCATTCACAATATTGCTCATTTAAAATGGGGGGGGAGAATCAACATTTATGATCATAAGGAGTGTCTGACTTGAGAGAAAATGGTTCTTGCAAGTCAGGTAAGTTTGATTGTCAAATTGTTCATTTGCTAAAATAGAATCCACCCCTAGTCACAGTATGTAGATATGAGCTTCACTTTGTAAGTCAAACTAATCAGACCTGGCCAAACTCATGCCAGGGTCATGTGACCATTTTTCAGCCAAAGGCATTTCACAAGGTTGCTATGGGTAAAGCTGCCCACCTGGAATCCCTGGCTGAGAGTGAAAAAGAAAGGAAATCAAATGAATAAACACATACCTTGTTAAATATTTCTTCTACATGACAGCTTAAAAAAATAGTCTTGGAAGATGTTGTTCCTTTTCTCTTGTCTATTGCCCTCTCCTTCTGGGAACATTTTCTCAGAGATGTGGCTGTTTCTTTCTTTCTTCTTTCTTTCTTTTTTTTTAAAAAAAGCATAATACCCTATGGAAAACAACCACTTTGAGTCATAAGTGGAATTCAAAAGACTTGCTTCTTCCTACACTTTTGCCTTTTGAAAAGAAAATGTTGCTCATTAGGGAAGCTACTACCCACCTGATGTCAATTAGAAAGGTTAGTAGTATTTTTAGCTTTGATCCAGACAAATTCCTTTAGTTGGTCAGCTCTTTAACACCATAAGTTAAGCACTATGTGTATAGTTTTGGAAAGGGTGCCCCAATTGGATTGACTCAGGTCTTCAGTGACTTAGCCTGGAGATTTCCTTCCAAATCCTCCTTTCTGATATTTTGTCCTTTACAGAAACAACCACTATGTCCCTGCCATATTCTTGCTGCCACCTTGAATTCTCACTTTATGTGCGTGTATGATTGAAATCATAATGGAGGAGTACATACCTATGAAAGATACGAGATCATGAACAGCAGGTGATGGGAATAGACAGCAGAGGCCAGATGGAACTGGTCAGACATTTATATTGCAGCAAACCTGAATTCTGGATAGATCAGAGTTAGTAGCTAAAAGTGGCATAAGCAATAACACTTATCCCCAAGCTGTAGCTGCCACACTAAGAGATTTTTGAAGAACTTATAGTAAGTGGCAAATAGCTTTTTTTGCTGAGATGAGCTGATAATTGGCTTTATGATTACCATGACTGCCATACAGAATGCATAGAGGAGAAGCCAATACCCAGCTTTCTCTGGTACACCCAAGAGGCCAAGGGATACAGTCACACTGTGCAATGCTAGCAGAGTTTGTTGATGAAAGTGAGTGAGTAGGGCTCTTCAGATGTTATTATCACATTTACAGGGATGCAGCAGGCAATCCTACAGAAATCCTCTTGAAATGTGCTGTCTCCATGTTTTCTGAATGGGGCAACATGTGGATTTTTAACTTTGGGACACATGAGCTGGAACTCTGAAAAAATTGGGTTGGTGCAGTACAGGGGTGGTCAAACTGTGGCTTGGGAGCCACATGCAGCTCTTTCACACATATTGTATGGCTCCCAGCAGGCAGCTGGGGAAACAAAGGGGAAGCATGCCTCCCCAATCGGTCTTCCCCTCCCCAGCCAGTATTCCCCTCCCTGGGTAGGCTTGAGGTGTGTTGGGGGGCAGAGAAAGAAAACAACTTTAACTTTAACTGCATTCTCAAAGCCCACCCACCCCCACCAGCTTGGAGAAGGCATTTGTCTCTTTAAACCCCTTCTCCAAGCTAAGCCAGCTGGCATGGAGGTGTGGGGTGGGGGAGCTTTTCTTTAAAGTTGTTTTCTTTCCACCTCTCCCTCCCCCATCTATTTCCTTTCTTTCCACCTTACTTTGTCTTTTTTTCTTTTCTCCCTTTCTCTCTTTCTCCTTTCCTCCTTCCTTCTCCCTCCCCATCTATTTGCTTTCTTTGTTTCTCTCTGTTTTTCTCTCTGTTTTTCTCTTTCTTTCTACCTCTCTTTCTTAGACAAATATCATTAGCAAACCAATAAATATCATTGGACAAATAAATCAATACCAATATCTGGTTTTTACTGTTTGTTTTCATTTTTGGCAGTCTCGTTTAATGTTAACAAAAAGCAAATCTGCATATTTTCCAATAAAAATGTGTGTAATATTTCTTATGGCTCTCAAGCATCTGACATTTATTCTATGTGGCTCTTACATTACAAGTTTGGCCACCCTTGTGTAGTATGTGTGTGGGCTTAATGTGTAGACCTCTTTCAATCAAGAGGATCAGGGATCCAAATACAGAGTTGGCAGCCTCCCAATGCACAGAATTGAAACATCTGAAGAACCTGACTTAGAATTACCAAAATACCCCTTTTGACAGAAATCCCACCCTCAGTTATATCGCATGGCATTGTCCAAGGAGCTTGTACTACAACAGTAGGCTGAATTATATCAGCTGGTTTGGAGCTACATGCAAGCTTGTTAATGTTTCTGATCTAGATGGCCAAGCAACAGTTACCATCTTTGTGGAGTACCTTTTATGGACAATTTGTATTATTCTTCTCCGTCATACTTCTCCTGCTGACTCACCAAGATTTTTAGGATAGGTGAGTCAAGACAGATCTGCACAATTGTGTACATTGCTCTTTTAATTACCACTTGATGACTGAGTCACAACGGAATGTGTGAACTGATTTCACTGAGAGAATGGTGATGCTGAACTCCTCTCTGTTCAAATTAGAATTGACTTGCCAATTGGATGCAGCAATCTGCACATGCTAAAAGGAAAAAAAAAAGGAAAATCATTTTTGTGTGTGTATGCAAATGCATTGTGCACTGTATCCTGGGAACTGTAGTATGCGAGGGAAAGCAGTGTGGTGCTTCGCCCAGGTTGCATATTTGTTGTATACGCACTGCCCTAGAACATACTTAATGTTTTTTGTAACATAAATATTCCCAGTGGAATTGACTTTTTTTTTTACAATTGTGCAAAGAGCAAGGAGTCGATGTGATGCATTGAATGTGTGGTGTCAGTAAGCTACAAGCTTTGGGTGCCTTTGCCTAGCCTGATGACTATTGACCATGAGCAACTGAGGCCCCTAAACCTGGATTATATTTCATTTAATTACAAAAAGACTATCTACTGCAGGAGCTTGGGGCAGTGTTCATGATTCTCCAGCTGAGTCTGTGCAGATTGACAAGGAGCCAATGCCTCAAAAGTCCCTATAATTTCTTGGGCAACTAAACATATATAGTTGATCAGATGCATGTCCACAAGCCATCGATGCCGGGCAGAACCTACTCTATTCATAATATTTTTATCGAACTATTCCTTCAAGGTTCTCACCTCTTCCCCTCTTCTAAACCTATGTTAGGCTTTGATAGACCAGTGATCTCATTCAATATAAGACAGCTTCATGGTTTCATGTTGTTAAATAAGCTTCTGAGCTGAATCAACAACAAACTAGGACTGGGCAGACACCATTTCAAACACTTCCAACTGCTATACTACAATGAGAATTTCAGGCTAGGAAAAATATAAAGTGTGTGGGGGGAATGATCTTTTGAGCCTGTTATTCTGAAATTCCAGCAGCAACAAACTGAAGAGCATGAACATTCTTTCAGCGGTAGATGGGCCCATGCACAAATGTAGTTTCAGTGACAATACATATATACACCAGGCACACTTTTCTAGTGAAGGACCCTGCTCTTCCCACAGGCTGCTGGCTGATTGTGCTTTCCGCTCATCAGAATTATGTCTTGAATTCATTGTTTTCAGGAGAGGACTGGACAAAGAGAACATACACTTCACCATTTATACCAGTTGTAAACAGCTGATCCCAGTATTTTCATGACTCATGGAGACACCACTGGCAAACTCCATAGCCTGCATTTGTAGGAGACCAAAGATAAACGACTGACCTTTTGCTAGATGTAACAAGTACAAGGGAACACAAATAATTCATGAAGACAGCAGTTAGTTCTTCATTAGGAGTTCGATTATGAAACAGTGACTCTTCATCTCTCAATGGGAAGCTGTTCAATGGGAAACCGGGTGAAAAAAACATTGAGTCAGCTGTGTCTATTCCAGGCCTCCAAGCCTGGTCCTACTGCTAGACAAGCAAGGGCCAGATTAAGATGGCCCCATTAAATTGATACAGCTCAATCAGTGGGGGAAACCAGTGCAGGAATTAGTTGGATTGTCTCAAACTACTGCAGTACAGAGACATATGGTTTAAAAAATTGCAGTGGTTAAAGACCTTACCGCACCCCCCTTTTGTTTGTATGCCTGTCTGCTGTGAAAGAGCTACGGAGTAGGCTTCTAAAATTTTACAGAAGGTTCATCAATATTCTAACTGTGGGTAGGTGGTCTTTCCCCATCTCCTGGAATTAGACTTGGTAAACTGAGCTATTTTATGAAAAAGAATAATAATCTCCCCCCCCTCCGTTAAGCTGGACTCTTAAATACATACACATGGATTCCCAGATAGCCTTATTTAGATAGTTCAGGGTGGTCAGCTGTGTTGGTCTGAAGCAGTAGAACAAATTTAGAGACCAGTGGCACCTTTAAGACCAACAAAGATGTATTCAAGATATGAGCTTTCATGCACATGAAAGCTCATACCCTGAATAAACCTTTGATGGTCTTAAAGGTGCCACTGGACTCCTTATTTAGATATTTATACACCACTTCCTTCTGCAATGGGACCAAATCAGCTTACAACATTGCCCTCCCCACATCCATTTCATCCTCACAACAAGCCTGTGAGGTAGAATAGGCTGAGAGAAAGTGACTGGCCCAGGGTCACCCAGCCAGCATTCCATGGTCGAGTTGGGATTCAGACCTCAGTCTCTCAGATCATAGGCTGACATTCTAACCATTATACTGTGCTGGAACCTTAAAGGTTGCTTCACTTTTCACCCTATCATAAATAATAGCCATGTTGGGATTTTTGTTGGCTTGTTTTATTTTAGTGATGAGATAGTTTTAGGAAGAGATAAGCTTCCCTGCTTAGCTTGATCTAAACTACTCTTCTTTCATAGCTGCTTTTTTAAAAGCCTTTGAAAAAGCTTAGATTGTTATCAGAAAGCACTCACACCTCACCTAGTTTGGTCCTAAATCTGTCTCTCTCATGTTAACTGATTTCTGTGCACTCACATTATTTGAGAGAAGATACTGAGAGGCCAACACTGACTTGCACTTTACCTCTGTCTCTTCTGGCAGTCTGCAATGTTGGTTGCAACTCAAGAATGCATGCAAAGTATTTGCTTCTGTTTACCACAATAGTGGCACTGCCTGTTGCATATTATACATCCCAAGCAGAGCTTGTGCAGTGTGAAAAATAAGTGAGAGTTACCCCTATAGAATCATAGAGTTGGAAGGGATCTCTAAAGTCATCTAGTCCAACCCACTGCACAATGCAAGAAATTCACAAATACCTCCACCCACACCCCCAGTGACCCCTGTTCCATGCCTAGAAGATGAAGCATCTCAACTGAGCAATGCTGTGTACAAGCTACAGTGGATGAGCAGTTGATGGGCTTATGAGGAAGACTTCCCAAAGTCTCTGTTGCTGTTTGTAATGGGGAGGAGAGGGTTAAAGAGTCCTTTGACCCTTTTCCAGGCTGTGAGTCAGTGGGTAAGGTCAATGTGGCTACCCCCTTCTGGTTTTGCTCAGTTGAAAATAGGAACCTGTTAGCAGACAGCCCTTTATGGAGCTACAGAATATGGGCTGGCACTAGCGAAGTTACTGGATGTAGATTCAGACTAGAAGTGCTGTTGTTCCAGGAGGATGGCATTACTCAGCCAATCCAATAGGGTTCATATTTAATAACGATAGCCTGACTGCACCAGAAATTTGCCTAAGGGGTGGTGGTGGGGAATGCGATCCTAATGCAACCCTAAAGCAGCAAGCATCAATGGCCTTCCCAAGAGTCAGTTAACTAGGCAAGAGTGAAAACTACATGAAAAAAAACAACAACAAACAAACAAACCTGAGTACCTTCAGACAGAACAAAGAGACTATAGTATGAATGGATGATACACAAATATCCAGCGTCTTTTGGAATATAACTTTGTGGCATGAGGTCAGAGCATCTGATGGCCATGGATGAGGTAAGACTCCAGCCTTTTCCTTCTGGAAAAGGCCAAGCCTGCAAAGATGAGTGGGAGACTGAAAGGGTGATCCTCAGTAAAAGCCTGTCAAATAATGATTCCATTCTGAACATTTACTGAAAGCCATAGATAGTTAATATGGATTGGACATAAAGCTATTGCTGCTTTTTCAAACAGCCCTACAATGTGAAATTGGAGCCAATGTTTTCAAAGGAACTGTTGGTGAGAGCTAACGAGTTCCACCCCCAAAATTCTCCAGTTTAAAAGCTTTGAGGTGCAATCAGGGAAATCCCTTTGATCTCTAATGGCCCCATTAAATCACCAACAGCGGCAAACTTTTTTTGTTACATTTTTTCCAGCAAATCCTGCCTTAAAACATGAGTCTCAAAATAGGACGTTTCCACCTCCGCTCGATTTAATGGGAGCAGTTTCTTTCCAGGTTCTTCAGATGATGTACTGAAATGGCTTTGTGCTTTTAAAGTAGTTTTCATGCCCATACTTTAAATTTTAGAGGGCAGGGAGAAATATATATATACAGAAAGGAATTTCTAGCACTGTTAACCAGAAATTAAGAATATCATTTCTTATGAGTCACATCTACATTATGGTTTTGGAGGGGGCACATAGGGTGTCAGGAACTAGCATAACAACCAGCTGCTAGAGCCCACCACTGAGTGTCAAGGCACAAGGTCTCAACACTGATCCAACATCAGTAAGGATGAGTCTTGAAGGTGTACGCTACTTTTTCCTGTGTGGTCTTCCCAGCTGGAACTGGAAGATACTCCCAGGAGCCCCTCCTACATTGCAATGGGGCGATCACTCATTTGTAGCTGCAAGAGGTACCCATGGTAAAGTGTGATTTCACAGTGTGCAGTGGTAGGAATTGAACAGGGTAGGAGAACTGCTCAGGGAGAAACACAGCATGGCTCTCTTGCTCTCCTTAGGCACCAATACTGTTTGAAGGAATTCAAAGGCATCATGTGACTGTTCCTACTCTGGGAGCATTGTATACATGGATGTATACAAACAAACTTGTAAACATGATGTGATTAGAATAGCTTGCTTTTTAAACTAATAGGGATGCTGTAAATTCCACAGTGAACATATTCAACAAATGAACCTACCAAGCAAGATCAGGGATGAGTTGCCAGGGGACCCTTTATTCTCACATATCTTCCATGATTTAAATAGACCCTTTGAGGTTGCAGTTAGCTCTGTGGAAAGGAAAAAAAAAAGACAGGGAAAGTACTAAATATGTTTAACAAAACTCACAGAAGAGATTTGAATCACTGAGATCATGTGTCGAATGTGGCTTGGTCCTCTATTGTTGGTTTTTGTTTTGTTTCCAATAGAGCCTTATAAGAAGCCAGTGTTGTAAAGACCATTTTACCTTTTAAAGTATCCAAATCTCAGTCTTGTGTTCACATTTTAGATGGGTGTCTAAGGAGAGGAAAGAGTGTTGGGCAATCACAGTTGAGTGGCTTGGAGCATGATGAAAAGCTGGTAAAAGTACTTGGATGAAAGTATCAGAAATGCAAGGAGAAGAGGCTCTCCCAGTTCCCAGACAGTCTGTTAGCTGAGTGCTGCCATGGCTGATGGTCCTGATGTTCTCCATCAGAGGAGTCAAAAGCATCTGCTACGAGGGCTGGATCTGACAAAAATGTCATTTTGGGGGGCTGGGCTATGTGTGCCATAAATGTAATGTCAGGTACCGGAGATATAAATTGTATAAAGGACAAACGCTGGTAAGCTCCAAGATGGTGTATCCTCATTGCGAGGCCCTGTGTGCTGGGAGTGGGGTCCAAAGGAAAACCCATATGGGAGGACTGGAGAGCCAATAGTGCAGCACTGGGTGGATGCTCCCATGCTGCTGCAGATGAGGTTGTTCCACCATGCTGAAGCCACAGAGTGGCTCTGTCCACTCCCCTCCCCGAGCAGTCTCCTATTCCCTCCCTTGCATTAGTTGCTTGTGGGCTGCATAAGGGCCTTGGACGGGCTGGTTCTGGCCCCCAGGCCTTATGTTTGACACCCCTGCTCTACATGCACAGGCAATTGTGGGATTAGACTGTAATGTGCAGTCTGCAGTGAGGAGGGCTGTCATGGAGGTAGGGAAGGGACAGCAGCCATTGGTTCCATAGGAAGCTTAGAGAGGAGATTTTAGTCATCATCACTGGCTGTTGTCAAGAATGAGGAAGGATGTAAAGGAGAGAGCAAGCCCTGCCAGCCAGCTGCTTGGCCTGCATAAAGTTCACCCAACTCAACATCTAGAGTATAAAGAACAGCTGCAACAGACTTGAGGAGGGGATTAGGACTAAAGAGATCCATGCTCAAATCACCACTCACCCATGAAGCTCATGGGTTAGGCTTTGATCCAGTCACCGTCTCTCAGCCTAACCTACCGCACTGAGTTGCTGTAAGGATTCAGTTAGGTAAAAACAACCCTATGGACAGAAAAAGAATCTATTTTGCCCTAGAGGAAGAGTGAGATTTTAAAAGTATGAATCATTGTTTGATTTGTATATTGTTATAAATCTGAAGGGTCACTCGCTATGGATGCTAATCTAGTGTAGCTTAAATAAAACAATACATAAAAATGATGGGATGGATTTTGTGATTCATTTCTACTGACAAAAAGGAAATTGATTTCCACTGATTTCCTTTAAACTGTTTTTTTTGGGGGTGGGGTGGGGGGTCTCCTGTCCCTCAGGAGCAGCATTTTGGGGAGCATTTTGGGATGCAGTGGGAGAGGGAGAAACCATGCTTCACTAGTGGAAATGCTTCCATCAGTAGAGATTTTCAGTGGGATCTAAACCATAATATAAATCCAGAGAGATGATTGCATGCATTTTTCCTTCCTGAAGAGGGTCAGCTCCTCTCTTGGTACACTTTTCTAGATGAACCACAGAATCCTTGGTGGATGGAAGAGTCATCCAACGCAAATAGCAAGTGGAACACCTCCAATTTTAAAGCATTTCTGTTTCTATGGGAACAAAAATTTGCCTCAAGATCCCTGACGAGAAACTACTAGAAGAAATCTTCTGTGAAGAATGAGAAAAAAAGTATCTAAAAAGTGAAAGTTAACTGATACAACACTGAATCAAACCGGACTTGTCCCCTCAGTGAGGGAGATGAGACATGCAGCAGCCCAAATTATGGATTTTTCCTTGGTGGTCTCACTGCTACAGAATGGGTTGCCCAGGGAGCTAGGCTCATGACGTCTTTGCTTCTTTTTTAAAGTAAAAGATGCAAAGCTGAATTTTTAAAGAAAGTCTTTGACAAATATCTGAAATTTCATTTTTATAATGTTTTCAAACTGTTGTTTGCACAACTGTGTTTGAAATCACTTGGAGTGACAGGAAAAGTGGTATAAACATTTTCTTAAATAAAGACCAAGCTGTGCTAAATTTCAGAGTGATATTCAAGAATGTGTCAGCATCCCTGAACTCTTTGAAGGAACTGCGAGTTGATGTGGCAGCTCTCCTCTTACAAACCTTACCTGACTTCCGTAAATAGCCGATAATATTCTTTAAGGAAAATTTCATGATTGGACAGTCAGATGTTCTTAAAATGAAGCTAGTAGGAACTCTAATGGCTGAGAGAGGGATTATATCCAGATGTTGACCAGAAAATGATCCACTTCTGTGGTCAGCCTAGTTTTTCAAAGAGAAAGAGATGTCAAGTCTGGAGAGATTCACAGAACTTGCTTTCTGTGGGCTTAGCGCTCATTAGCACTGCCTTTGAGGGTTAAGGAACTGCCTCCTTTGACTTTATACCACTAGTATGCAGAAGATCCATGTGCCCTTCTTAGCTTAAAACATGATTCCAGAACTTCCACGCAAATGGTATGACAATATTGTAGCAAATACCTTCCTTTTGGGGGGGTTGTTTATGTGTACTTTTTAAAGGTCTTACTGCTTGGTGTTTATTTAAGTCCACATTATTGTTGCAGTTATTTTGTGTATGTGCATTTTCATAGCCTTATGGGAGTCATAATGCTCATACATGAGTCATTTGAACCACCTGACCCAAGTGTCCATGACCATGGGGGGAGAATTAAGTTCACTAATGGCCAGAAGCAAAAGCATCTGCAAAGCAGAAGGAAATAAAACTCCACCACCAGAGCAGCAAAGCTGTTCAGCAGCTGTTCAAGTTGGATGGTGATGAAGCAAGGAGATCCAAGGCCTGGCTGACAAGTGATTGTGGCTGTCAGACATGGCATGTTCACTTGCTGAACATGCTCACAGTGAATTCCTCAGCATCCCTATTTAGTAGAGGACATTGCTGCAGTGAAATTTATCATAATATGAGTGAGAAAAGCTACATCAGCTGAAGTCTATTATGATCCCTCCTGTAAGGAAACTTCAAGGGATGCGATTGAAAGTGTGGGCTTTTTATGGGTTATTTTGAAAGAGTTTTGCTGAGAGTTGTACTTCACCGAAAACTAGGGATAAGCAAATGTTCCCCTTTTCAATTGTTTGCTGTTGTTTCAGTCCTCTGCTTCTTGCTGTTGGGTTTATACATTTGTTTGGATTAGGTACAGACATGGAAAGATTTTTATGTGCAGTTTGCACTGCATTGGTACACACAATATACATCATTCATATATCTGACATATGTATAATGCTGATTTACTGATGCAGGGATGATGCTGAAATGCACATATTTTATACATGAGGAAAAGTCAAGGAAACAGAAACGGACACAAAGATAAATCACACAGATTGATTTGCACAAGGGAGAAGAGAAAGCAAAATAGGTGTTAGTGGGCTGAAAGAGCAGTATCATCCCTTCCTAATACCCACCCACTCCATTTGGGTACAATTAATTTGTTCTACTAGACAAGATTCTTTTAAAAGTACAGTCAGATGTTTTCACTTATCATCCTCACGTCTGGGGACATTTACACTTCTATACAACTTCCATTAGAAGTGTAAGAGTCCCAATAATCTTGCATGTAGTAGCCTTCCTTCCCCCATGCCCAAAAACAAACAAACAAAGAAAGAAATATATAGGATGACTGTCAGAGTCAAAGAAAAATCAGGACTGCACCTGGCCATGAACAGAGAACATAAAAACAGCATAAGGCAACAGAGCAGCCTAAAATGATGTTCATAAAACACTCCTTAGGCTGGATGCATATAGTAAAAAACCAGCTTAAAAAGATGGAACCCTTCAGTCATAATATCAGGTAAAAAAACCCACGTTTTTATCTGATGCTTAAAGGACAAGAAATAGTTGCCAGACAACCTTCTATGGGGAAGGACATTCCACACCACTGAAAGAGCTTTGCCTGTGGTCACCATATGCCTTACTTCCAACGGCAATGGCACAGGGAGAAGGGAAGGAAGAACTTAATTTATGGAGTGGGCAGTATGAGAAGAGGTAGGCCCCTGACCCCAAGCCATTTGGGGCCTTAACTGTAAGGACTTTGAATTGTGCCCACTGCTGGACCTCCTGATGGCACCTGGTATTTTTGGCCACTGTGTGACAGAGTGTCGGACTAGATGGGCCATTGGCCTGATCCAACATTGGCTTCTCTTATGTTCTTATGTTCTCTTATCAGCCAGTGCAGATCTCTGAGTGTACCATATCCAGCCCCAGCAATAGCGTAGCTGCCACTTTTTAGACCCAGTGAAATTTCCAGATAGTTGTGGATAGTCATCTAACACAGTACAGTCTATTCTGCCTAGCAGTATCTGTCTGGCTGAGGGACCTTCCCAAGAACAACTCCCTGAGACCTGTTAGCTGAAGATGCCATTGGATGGAAGTTGACACCTTCTGCATGCAAAGCACGTGCTCACACTCACCCCAGGAGAAAGAGTCCCTGAAGAACAGGGTCCCAGGCCCTAAATAATTGTGCAGAAGAGGGCATTTGATGGGCTGTGCCTTCTGTCACCCCTGCACGACAAGCTGCACCTGCCAATGTTTCTTCTTTTATATAAAGGTATAGGAGCCCTACTCTTTTTATCCCTGTGCTTTTGTCTCTGGTTCACCATGATCCCTGGCACAAATAACATTTGAAAACATTGTTAAAGCTTCAGAAAGATTGATATGTGCACATTAAGCAGTTTACTTACTTTCGATATTGTTTGCTATACATTTGCATGAGGCAAAAGACCAGCATCTTCCAAGGAAGACCAATTTATGTTGATGGCACATCTGACAGCTGTGCTTGTAAAATTCACAACCCTAAACAAATACAGATAAATCAGTTTGTTAAATGTAGTCAGGGAGAAAAAAAGAATAAGTGCTAAACTGTTTTCCAGTCTATAAAGTCAGTGTACTAAGCAAAGATTTGGAAAACTGGGATGAAAAATAATGTACACATACTAAAAGGCTCATCCTTAGAAACATAAATAAACAGGAGGTTTCGGGCACCTTCAAGACCAAGTGGTACTCCTGCATTCAGATGCATCTGACTGAGTCCATGTAAACTTATGCTAGAACAAAAACCTATGCACATAAATGCACATGCTTTAGCTGACCTATGCAAACCTTTCAACGAATACATAAAGGTCAGGGCATAACCTGCTGCTGTAATCCTGCTTCCGATTCACATGAAAAAGAAATGTCATCTGAAAACCTTGTAACATGCAAAATCTGGCCTCCAGTCCAAAGTGAAACAATTTAAGAAGGGCTCAACCTGCTGCTTATATAAACTAGGACTGATTTCGCACAAGAACTGTGCTGCTGTTATGCCTCCGTTTGCCCCGTTTCCATTGGTTAATTTCCCACTCGAAGCCACGTGGCCACATTTTGACCTGCGGCTTCGCCAGATTTTCCCTGTGGTTTTGTGGTCCTCAAAAAACAGGATCAGGAAACCGCGGGAGAAATTGGGCAAAGCCACGGGTTAAAATGTGGCCTGTGGCTTCAAGTGGGAAATTGACCAATGGAAATGGGGCAAAGGGAAGCATAATGGTGGCACAGCTCCTTGTGCGAAATCAGTCTAGGGCTTTCAGTCAGAAATGTTCTGATGAAGAGCTAACCCAAGAAACTCCCATTCATGAATCCTTCCAGTTCTGACAAAGTTATTCCTTATATTCAAGAGGATTTAAAATCTTTCCAATGTACCTGTCTATTCTTGTACATGGTTTAATTTTCCTCAGTACTGGGATGTGGAAGGGGCAGGGACGAGAGAGTGTCTTGGATGATATGTGTCTGACAGGGGTGTCATGTAATCAGAACAGTGAGCTGATCTTCCAGTCAAAAAGCTCATGACATATTTATTTATTTATTTATTTATTTATTTATTACTTTGATTTATATCCCACCCTTCCCACCAAGGAAGTTTCCTGAAGAGGAGAAGTTTCCTGAAGAGGAAATTAAAGTGTCTAGCTTAGTTTTCCCACTATGCAGAATATAAATCTTTTGTCATGTCCCATGCTGAAACCATGCCAAAAATTTCCTGGATGGGACACCAGCCAACCCAAACAGTTAGCTTATATTCCCATCAAACAAGATTGTCCCAATTGGTGAATTTCAGAAATTGCAAAACAAGGGAGCTTAGCACAGATTTTTCATTCTGCATGATGGAATTTCTGTCATGCACCATGCTGAAACCATTCCAAATAAAGTCCAATTACAGCTGCTAATGACACTGCAAAAAATTGCTTCCAGATTAGTTCTATTACCAGACTCTGGGATCAAAATATGCTTGATTTTGTGAGATTTAATGAGCATCTGTGCAAATTTATGATAACCTACTGCCTATCATTGCTTCACGAATATTTTTTTAAAGCAAACTGGCAAATCTAAACCGTACCAGAAAGAAGAAATAAAAGGAATAAGGCATGAGAAGTAGCATCTCCTCCTGTCGCTGTCCTCTGTTGTTTTCAAGCAAGCCATCAATGTCATTCAGGCATATGGTATCTATCTATAGAATGTGCTCCTGTGAACGGAAGCGTTTGTGCTTTCCTTATGGTTGTTTGAATGTTTCAGTTGGTGGATTTGCTGCACTGTCATTTTGGAACAGGTGTTAAGAGGCAGCCGTGTTAAGAAAGTGATTACACTGGAAAGAGGGGAGAGGAAAGAGAGAAAGAAACAATTAGACTTGTGCATAGGAGTTTGTTTCATTTCTTTCATTTTTGTTATGAACAAAAGGAACTATTCTGTTATTGGGTTGTTTCATGTGGTTTTGTTTAGTTAGTTTCTCTTTTTCTTGTTGATGCTTTTTTTTAGTTTTCATAATTCCATGTCATTATTATTTCAAACTAGGAATAAGGCCCGTTGTGGAAATAAATACAACAAGCTCTAGAAAAAGGCTCTGGGAGAGTGCCAAGGCCTTGTACACTCAGCATCAATTTGCTGTGGTGACCTCAGCAGGGTATAGTGACAGAATCCACCATTTTCTCCAGAGGAACTGATCTCTGCTACCTGAAGAGCAGTTGTAATTTTGAGTGATCTCCAGCCCTCACCTGGAGATTGACAACAATTGTTACCCAGGAGGAGATAGCTGGTTTGGAGGGTGCAGTCTACGACATTGTACCTGTCTGAGGTCCAACCCCTCCTCAAACCTCACCCTCTTCAGGCTCCACCTCTCAAATCCCCAGGAATTTCCCAACCTGGAGTTGGTAACCCCATCTCCTTCCCAGCTAACCATCAACCTACCATTATCTGCCACTCTGTCTGCAGATGACTTTTGCCCTCCCTCCTGGAGATCAGTTTAATTCTGAGTGATCTCCATCCCTCACCTGGAAATTGTCAACAATGGTTCCCTGGGAGGAAATGGCTGGTTGGGTGGAGTCTATGGCATTGTACCTGTCTGAGGTCCTACCCCTCCTCAAACCTCACCCTCTTCAGGCTCCACTTCTCAAATCCCCAGGAATTTCCCAACCTGGAGTTGGCAACCCTATCTCCTTCCCAGCCAAGCATCAACCTGCCATAATCTGCCCCTGATTTCAGCTTTCCATCTCCTCCCCCTCCCTCCTCAAGATCAGTTATAATTCTGAGTGATATCCACCCCTCACCTGGAGATTGGCAACAATAGTTCCCCAGGAGGGAATGGCTGTTGGGAGGATGGAGTCTATGGCATTGTACCTGTCTGAAGTCCCACCCCTCCTCAAACCTCACCCTTTCCAGGTTCCATCCCTCATATCTCCAGGAATTTCCCACCTGGAGTTGGCAACCCTATCCTTCTTAGCCAATCATCAACCTACCTTTATTTTCCCCTCACTCTTCAGCTTTCCATCTCCCCCCATTTGCAGCCTCCACGGTGCTCTGAAACCCTGACTTCCATATCACATTGGTTGTCGTGGGGGGGGGCATCTCAGCAGGGTATAAGGACACAGAGTCAACCATGTTCTCTAGGGGAACTGATCTCTGCCATCTGGAGAACAGTTGTAATTCTGAGTGATCTCCAGCCCTCACCTGGAGATTGGCAACAATGGGTTCACAGGAGGAAAAGTAGTCTTTCTCTGCAATGGGGACCAAAGCTGCTTACATCATTTTCCTCTCCCCCTTTTGACTTGCACAACAACCCTGTGAGGTAGGTTAGGCTGAAAGTCTGAGTGGTCCAAAATCACCCACTCAGCTTTTATAGGAAGAACCTGGATCTAGCAGACCCTGCTCTGAAGCACTGACTGCTATGCTTAGGGTAGCCAACCTCCAGGTGTAGCCTGAAGATCACCAGGTATCACAACTGAACTCCAGACAATAGATCTTCCCCCCCCACCCCGAGAAAATAACTGTTTTGGAAGGTGGACTTTATGGCATTCTGTTCAGCTGAGACCTCTCCCCTCCCCAAACTGTGGTTTCCATAGACTACCAGAAAATCTCCAGGAATCTCCCTACCTGGGGATGGCAACCCTAGTCAGGCCTGGCCCCAATGAGTTCCTCACAAAGGCCTGCAAAGGGTTTCCTTCCTTTGTCTGAACCAAGCTTGGTTGCCTACCGTGGTGAAACGGGCTCCAGTTTACCTCCCACCCTCATCCCATGAGCGTATCTGACTCCTTAAGTTTGCTGCCACCACTCACTGCATGGTCACTGCCTTTTTAGTGGGACAGTGAGACCCCTGAGGCTGAATCTCCGTTTTTGGAGATGGAATCCCCAATCTTTGGGGGATGCCTGAAAAGTTGGCAACCCAAGGATCTGGCCTTTCCTTGCTTCCCTGGGTTACTCCCTCCTTTTGTTATTGTGCAGAGCAGGGGAGACTATGTGGTCAGAGCACAACACAGATTATTAGCCCAAATAAAAGAATTTATTTAACTATTTACACAATTATGGCTGAATTTCTGCTGCCTCCCAGGGTGTCCCCACATTTCTGGTGTGTGGCCTGGGCAGGCCTTTCCTAAACTCCTGTGGGTTGAAGACTGCCTCCTCCCTGGATGGGTTGGAGTCTATATTGATGCTGCCTCGCCCCTTGGGACAGTTGCTGTTTTCCCACACTTCTTGACCTTGCGGCAGCTGGGAACTATAGGCCAGTAGATGAGGAAGCCCCATTCAACCCAGTGAGTAATACCCCTGCAGGCCTCTCTCTGGAACTACAGCTCAATTAAGCCTTATGGGGGAACATTTTAAACACAGAGATGGCAGCCATCTTACAGACACAGGTAACTGCCATTTCGTCACACCTACCAACAGCTACTGAGGGAAAAATTAGTCCCACACAGGAGTAAAGTGTCTTCATCAAGACAGAAAGTCATCTGCCAGAAATTCTGACAGGGCACAGTGGCTGAGGAGTGGGTGGGGAAGAGGAGCAAACCCAGCACCCGGCCAATGGCATGTGAGTACTCTTGAGTGGCAGCTGGGCAGGACTCAGGCAATGCAGCCAGTGACTAGGGACACCCTCTGAATGACAGATCAGAGAGAAAAAGGCTGTGGGAGTGTGAGGAATGTTCAGGAGAGTCCATGGCCAAAACACAATTATATATAAGGAGAGATTGATTTCAATGGAAGACCCTCCCTCCTTCTCAGGCCTGTAACTTCAGAGTTTTCTATCCAAACTGGACAAAGCACAGAGAGACTGTACTATTCCACTAAGATATTCACATTGTCAAATTTCAGACAGATAGAATAAATGGGTTTTCCTTTCCTAGGAAATGAAAGACACCCATGTTTAATAGGGAGGGATGGAAACGAACCAGAAAAAAATGCAGTTTGGTTTGGTTCATGGTTCATGATGTTCCCCATTCGCGAACCAAAAATGGTCATGAATTTTTAGCTGCCTTATGAACCAGTTTGGTTCATGAGGTTTCTGAGGCAGTAGAATACAAACACCTCGGCATGCTAGAGATATGACTCCCCTCTACCTGCCCTCCAAGCTTGATGAGGATTGGATTTATGGGATCTGAGTAAGCTAGAGATATCAAAGTCACAGGGGATGTCCCCTGGATGCTCCTTTACATGACCTCCAAATTGTTGCTTTGAAGTTTTGTAAACATTTTGGTCACACGGCGGCAGTCTGTTTGGGAATGAATCCACTTACAAACCTCCACAAACCTCCACGAACATTGTCAAAATTCATGGAAAGTTTGTGTGTTTACCTTGCCACAAACTTGACTTCGTGCCCATCCCTAATGTTTAGCATTAAAGTCTATAGGGGAACTGATAGGAAAGATTCCAAACAGTAAAACAGCAGTGAGGATTCTTAGCTTGAACTACAGTAGTATAAAGAACAGGCAGACTAACAAGGCAAAGACATTTGGTGGCATGAGGAGGGTGAGGAATCTGGATAGTCAGGCAGGAGCAATAGGACCTTAGGTACAGATAGAGGTTAAGGTACAGATAACGGGATATGCAGCATAGTGCAGACTGCAAGGAAATATTTGGACTAGCAAGACAGGCACTAGGAGGAGGAGGAGATTGGATTTATACCCTGCCCTTCATTCAGAGTCTCAGAGTGGCTTACAAACTCCTTTCCCTTCCTCTCCCCACAACAGACACCCTTTCAAGGATAGCTCTTGTCAGAACTATGGCTTGCCCAAGGTCATCCAGCAGCTGCAAGTGGAGGAGTGGGGAATCAAACCCAGTTCTCCCAGATTAGAGTCCGCACATTTAACTACTACACCAAACTGGCAAAGGGGAAGGCAAACCCCCATCCCATATCCTTCAGGATTAAAATACCTAGTATGCAATCCTAGTGGCTACAGTTTGTAGGGAATCAGGAAAGTCCAGAGGCTCCCCTCCCCCTTGTTAAGGAACTCTATGCCTTTTATTAGGAAAATGCTGGCTACCTTCATTGGTGTCTGCTGCCCCAGAGGTTTTCCAGCTTTCTTATAGGGAAACCTGGGGTCTCTTAGATGCTTAAGACATTTGTAGGTAGATTTAAGTCCAGTATCACCTTAGAGAACAACAAGGTTTTCTGGGGGTATAAGTGTTTGTGAATCAAAGCTCCCTTCATCTGGTGAGTCTCTAACGTGCTACTGGATTTCAATCTAACTGTTCTACCACAGACCAACACAACTGCCCTCTGAAACTAACTTCAGTTAAGACACATGGTTTAATGAGAAACTAAATAATAGCTGGGAGGGAAACCACCATAGCATAGCCTGATCTTATCAGAATTCAGAAGCTAAGCAGGGTTGGCACTTGGATGGGAGACCACCAATGAAGACTCTACAGAGTAAAGCATGGCAAACCACCTCTGCTTCTCACTTGCCTTGAAAGCACCTTGCTGGGGTCGTCATAAATCAGCTGCGACATGATGGCTATTTACACACAGACATAATGGCTTCTTTAAAGGGCAGGTTGTTCACCATGAGACCTGAGCCAAGAGGAAAGGCCAGGTATAAATATTTTAATAAATAAAATAAAGGGAGGGACCACCTTCTTCAGTGTACAGACAATATGAGGTTTGTTCTGTGGGATAATTCTCAATAGGAAACAGTAACTCCCAACAAGCTTTAAAAAAAGCTGAGTGCTTGATCTAGAATATTTCCCAGAATCTTCTGCCAGGAAGTGACCTTCAAGGTCTCTCCAATAAATGTACTGATGTCGAAAAGGTTTCCTAAAAGCATAAAGTCTGAAGACCTCTGTACTACGCTATTCCGATAATGAAGCATTTCTGAGGCACTGTAACCTCGCGTAGTTGTCTCCTTCAGAACTGCTTTCCTTCCCATGCAACATTAAGTGCAAATCTCATTTTCTCTCCCTCCTGACACTGTTAACCTCTTAAACAAGGCAATATCCACACTTCTGTGAACAACTTTTCCTCTGTCAAATAAACCACTGAAAATTAAATCGATGCAATTCATAGCTGCATACCAAATCTGTTGGAATAACTGCAAGCCATCATCATTATGCCCAGAGATTATACTTTTATTACCGGGAGCATTCTTGGAATACAGCTTAATATGAGTCAATAAATCTCTCATTAAGTAGAAAAACAATGGCATGGCAGCATCAATAGGCATTTTCTTTTAATTAATTAGCATCTGCGTCTTATGTATGAGAAACTCCAAGACGGGCTGTTAAATCTAAAAAGAAAAGATTCTCTACTCTCTTCTTTCTTCCATTTTGCTCTGTTTTTACGCCCAGATCTTCATTGAGTACAGTTACTTCAGTAACTGATTTATGTTTTTTGTTGCAGGAGAAGGTATGATAGCATCACCACTTTTGAAGAGAGAGAAGTATTTGTTCTATCTTTATCAAATGAAGTCATTAAATGAACATTCAGGGTGGGGTTTTTTTGTATCGGGGTCTCTTGTAATGAGAAGGCAAGGTTTCACCTGGGCTACTAACCAGGTTAGCTGAATCCAGAGAGTTCTAGTAGCCTGCCTGATCCAACCATGAAGTTTTGCCTCAAAGAGACCAGGAAAGGTCCAAGTCTAACATCCACCTGAGGAAAGGAAAAGTATCCATCTGATACTCGGATCATGTATTACTGTGCTCCTTAAGGGCAGAGAGCACCATTTGTAATCAACTATTTTGTGTATTCTTCTGGTGCAAATGAAATTGGGTTTTGCCCTTTCACTTTGTGGGCCAGATTTCTATCTCAGTTACACCATCTGTTGAGCCACAGAATAAAGGAGGATTTTGCCTACAGATATGAAATAAATGTATTGCTCATGATTACCACCCCCAAAAACAATTACATGGGGGGGGGGGAATGTGGAGCCCATGGATAGTAATTGTATAATATACAGAAGCTTGCTGTAGTACCTAGAGACCTATAAGAATATTTATTTACTTATTACAGGCATATCTGGTCTTTCTTCCATGGAACTCAAATGGAACTCAAATCAGGGAGGAATGAATTTGTTTATGTATTTATTAATTCTTAGCATTTCTATCCCAATTGAGGGCCATCAAAGGCCCTTAAAGTGCATTATGGTCAGGAAGAAACAAGGTAAACAATGAACAATTCCAGCATAATAATAACCAGAAGAAAGCCTGGGTAAATAACTACTTCCCTAGCTACGGCTGGAAACTTAGAAGAGTTGGCACCAGCCAAATATCTGACACATGGCCCAACCTATTGATGCTGCTTGCCTTATTCTAGATAAATTGTGGGCCATGGAGTTACACTTTGGATGATAGCCACAGTAGTCAGACAGGGCTATATGAGAGTCAGTGGCCCCCTCCCTAAGTCATTTCTTTTCATACTTTGATCAGCCTTTTTGGTTCTCTGCTTTTTGCTGCTGGTTTTGTAGATTTGTATACATTGTCATTGGGAGGGAAGGCAGCATGATATAGCCCAGTTTTGTCAGATCTTGGAAGCTGTGCAGGTTCAGTACTTGGATGGTAGACCTCCAAGGAAGACTCTGCAGATGAAGGTAATGGTAAACCACCTCTGCATCTCACTTGCCTTGAAAGCCCCTTGCTGGGGTCCTGACCTGGATTGCCCAGGAAAGCCCGATCTCATCAGATCTCAGAAGCTAGGCAGGGCTGACCCTGGCAAGTATTTAGATGGGAGATCTCCAAAGAATACCAGAGCTGGGAGGCAGAGGCAGGCTACCAAGCCATTTCTCTGAACATCCTTCATACCCCAATAAGTTACCAGAGGTCACCATGACTTCTAGGCATAGGCATACACACACATATGAGGGTGCACACATACACACACAAATGCAAAAATACAAAAAGAAATGAAAAGAAAGTTAGCTGTGACTTGACAGCTATTTACACACATAAGGAATGGCTTCTTTGAAGGGCAGGTTGGTCACCATGTGATGTGAGCCAAGCGGAAAGACCAGGTATAAATATTTTAATAAATAAAATAAAGGAGGGACCATCTTCTTCAGTGTACAGACAATATGAGTGTGTTCTGTGGGCTAATTCTTGATTCACAAAAGGAACCAGTGACTCCCAACAAGATCTGAAAAAAGCTGAGTGCTTGATTTAGAATATTTCCAGAATCTGGGGTCATGATAGCTCAGCTGTGACTTGATGGTACCACACACACACACACACACACACACACACACACACACAGAGAGAGAGAGAGAGAGAGAGAGAGAGAGAGAGAGAGAGAGAGAGAGAGAGAGAGAGAGAGAGAGAGAGAGAGAGAGTGTCTTTGCATAAATTCACAATTTCTCTGGCATTTGTACACCAGTCATTGTATATGGACACTGCTGATCAAAGTTCCCTCTAAACTGTACTAGGGGGAGATGGTACACAAAATTTTAGATGCCAGCTCAGAGGTTTCTGCTTCTGCACAGAAAGTCCCCCCCCCTCCATTGGAAACAATGCAGGATGGGAGCACCTTCTTCTGGAGCCCTACTAGTCCAATCTTTTTGAAACCTGGGATGAGGGGTTGAAGAGAGGCACCAGCAGATTTGGAGCCTCTACCTAAGAAAACAGTCCCCCAGAGCCGCAGATACACCCAGATCAATTCTCCATTATAGCCTATGGGGCTTATCGACTATAATGGTCTCCATAGGCTACAATGGAGCCAGGGGAAAATTATTATTATTATTATTATTTGCACAACCCTATTGTGCTTTTGGAGGCTGTGGTAGCTTAGAGGTTAAGATGCTGAGCTGCAGACTGGAAGGTCTGTAGCTCAGCAGTTCAAGACCCTAGTGCCATGTGACGGAGTGAGCTCCCGTCTCTGGCCCCAGCTCCTGCCAACCCAGCAGTTTGAAAGCAAGAAATTGCAAGTAGATAAATAGGTACCGCTTTGGTGGGAAGGTAACAACATTCAGTGCACCTTGGCATTTAGTCATGCTGGCCACATGACCATGGAAATGTCTTCAGACAATGCTGGCTCTTTGACTTGGAAACAGAGATGAGCATTGCCCCTAGAGTCGGATTCAACTAGTTTTTGAGCAAAGGAAACCTTTACCTTTAGCTTTTATTGTGCTTTTCAGTATGATTTGTAAGCTGCCTTGAGTCACAGGGAAAACTGGATATAAATATTTGAATAGATAAGTAGTTGGGCAGGTTGCTAACATTTAAGCAACTTCCTGTTTGTTAGGTTAGGCAGGGTTCTAACAGTGATTGTTATACTTGACCGGTAATGCTGGTTGTCATATTTCACTTAAACAACAACAAAGATGACTGTGAGAGTCCCCCCCCCCCAAGTGCTGGTATGTTTTCTAAGGCTTAGCACAAGGTGATGATCCCAGGCCAGGTCTACCAGTATAATGGACTGGAGTGGGTAAACCTGTTCTCCGGAGGTCAGGTCTACCAATATAGTGGAAAGGGGTGGATAGACCTGTTCTTTGGAGGCCAAGTCTGCCAATATAATGGAAAGGGGTGGGTAAAACTTGAGTATTCAAGCCTACCCCAGTAGAGATGGGCACAAACCAGGAAAATAAAGGTTAGTTTGTGGAGTCACACAAACCATGAACTTTTGGGAACCTCCTCATTTAACAAACTGGTTCATTTGTGAGGTTCATGATGTGGTGTGTGGGGGGGTTCCCTCCCTCCTTTCTGCTAGGGGTGGATCCCCAGGGCCAGCAGAATGGGAGGGAAGAAGATCTTGCAAATGCCATTTAAAGGGAATGTGTGAAGTCCAAGACCTGGTGAGTTCACCACTTCCAGATGAATTCACTGCTTGGAATTCACTCACAAGTGGTGCCCACTTGCAAAAGCCATTTAAAAGGCACATTCCCTTTAAATGGTTTTTGAAAGTGGGCACTGTGCATGAGTGAAGTGGTGAACTCATTGCTTGAACTTCACTCGCACGCAACACTCACTTGCAAAAGTCAATTAAAGGAAGTGCTTGGAATTGGGGGGGGGAAGAGGAATTGCTGATGGGCACACCATCCCCAGTGCTTGACTGAAATGGATGCAAGCCATTGCAGTGATCCCTCGCGCTCCCCCTGTTTCCCACCATGAACCCCATGAACTTCCAAAAAGCACGGGAAGGGTCATAGGAGGAACATGGATAGGGATGGGCATGAACCTCGGTTTGCGAACCATGTACTGGCAATGTTCATCACAAAATTAGGTTTCTGATGAGGTTCATACCCATCCCTATCAGATATAGTAGTGGTTCTTTGAGGAAGTACGTGGCTTGCTTATCTCTGCTGTGCAGTGTTTCTACTTATCAACAGTAGACAGGTTTCAAAGGAAAAGGAAAAATGAAGAAACTGGGGGGATCTGATGCAAATATTTATTACAGTTTGTGACCCTTACTAGCCATTTGATCTATTTCTGTAACGCCTTAGAAATATGGATGCCAGGTCTACTACAGTCATGTGGTTCTCAGCATGCCCACTTGAGGCCAAGTTTGAGAATTCTTAGATGAAAAGAATGGTCATTGGAAGGTGATATTTTGGGAGAGATGCAGTCCTATGAAAACTTTAACCCCATTGAAATCAATGGGCTTAGACCAGAAAAAATTCTGCAAGTTGGCAATTTGTGAAGAGAGAAATCCTCAAAGTATGAAGTGCATTGCCATGAGTACATGTAGGAAAACAATCCTTTAAAAGTTTCCATCATTCCCTGGTTAGGATGTGACTCTTACCACAAAAGAGATTTGAATCATTTTGTGTACCCCAGATATATTTCTGCCTCGGAAATCCTCTGCTAGAAAAGGGCCATCTGTTTTTCATGAGAGAGTGCAAACCAAAGCCTTATTTGGCATTTCTGATTTCACACATCAGTTTGTGACCTGACGTGTGTTAATGAGGGAAGCCAACAATATTTCACAATTAATTTGACCAGTCATGTCAAGAGGTTAAAAATAGATTAATAGTGTTAATATTTTGTATGTGTGTGTGTGTGAAATCATAGGTCTAAGAAGTTGTTTAAATACCTTGGTGGTTTTCAACAGCGATGATCAAACTCATTTCATTCTTGAAAAACTCTGACTCCCTGAGGTTTGTTTTCTTTTTTTAAACAAAACAAAACAAAACTGGGGATGAAGTAGAATCTAAAGTTTGATAGCTGAAAATTTCCCCTTCCAGATTTAGCAGACTCAAACATTGACTAATGTTTTACATATGTTGAAGTGAATAACAAATGACAGTCAATTATTTCACATTTTTACCCACATCTATTCAGCGTGGCCAACAGCATCTCAGGCCATTAAAAACATGACCATAGTTTCTGATTTTTTTCAATGTACGACTTGAGAATCAGGGGGGAAAATGAACATAATTGCCTGTGGCAATTTCCTACAAATGATTCAGACTATGACATCTTTTAACGGTAAGGACCAGCTTTGGAAAATGAGAGATGCTAACAATAAGGTAAGAACAAGGTATCCCACCTGACAATTTGCATAATGGGTTTATCCCACTGTTCTGTCATTTACATCAACTCCAACAATCTGGTTTGAGAGAACAGAACTCCAAATTCTTATGACCTTCAACATTTTACAGTTAAAAGTGTTTGCAACATTCCAGTCCTCACAACAAAGAACAGTGCAAGTCCTTCCACATACATACACAAATTATTATAAGTCTGGTTGCTTTTCAAAGTTCAAAAGTTTATTACGGTCATAAGACCAGCTGCAATAGGTACAGATAAAAAAGGACAATTTATAAATTTTAAAATGGATAAATACACAAATGGTGAACAACCTGTATGTATGTATCAAAACAGTAAAAAACACACTCACTTCATTAATTTATTTCCCAGCAACTGATTCCTTTGTCAAGTGATACTGCTTTCTGAGTGCTATCACACAGAATTTTGCTACTGCATATGATATAGTTCTCTGGCTGTCATCTAATAGATATATCCAAAGGGTTTCAGGGACAAAATCTATATAGTACTGTAGTGGTTTAAACCTATGACTTAATGGAATAATTAATTGTAGCCTTTCTTCTTGAGTCTTCTTGCTTTAAATATGCAGTATTCACTTGCTTTTCTTTAGCAGGGAGACTCCAGCAAGACAGCCTTCAATAAGTTTGATTGCATTAACCAGGGACAGAACAGAGCTCTTTTCCTAGGCACTGATGTTGAACCTCTGAATTTAACTTGATCAACTTGTTATCAACAATTGTGTCCTTTTTTGGGATATATTTTGCAGTTTTACATAAAGGGTTGCTAACTCAGGGCTGGGAAATTCCTGGATATGTGGGAGGTGGAGCCTGGGGAGACTGGAATTGTGGAGGGGAGGGGCCTCAGCAGGATATCATGCCATGCTGTCTACCCTCCAAAGCAACACTTGTCTCTGGGGCAACTGCCTGGCATAGTCTGGAGATTAGTTGTAATTTTGGGCAACCTTATTTACATAGGAATATCACAGATAACTGTGCTTCATAGGCTTTTGATCCCTGTTTTCTTTCCCTTTGCCGTATATCTATTTCTGATAACTGAGGATACATTTCAGATGGGTTGGATGCAGCCAGCTTGTTCATTCATTTTCATCTGATTCCCCTCCCTACTACAGCCCCCATCCTGCATAGCTTTTGTTCACATAGGTCTCGGGATCTCCAGTATAGCCTTCTGGGTGGTTAAAAGGGACCCCCTGCTCCCTTTTTCACCAGTGGAAAAGCTGGTGGGATCCAACTCTATATCTGAGTAAATGGGCTGTCACCTACAAAAGCTGAGGCTTCAGAAATGGGTTAGTCTTTAAGTTGCCATTTTATACTTTAAAAATAGATTAACAAATGTCTACCTTATTGCAATGACTTGAAATCAAAGAAAACAGTTGTTCTTATGGTTTATGATATACTAGAAAAAACAGAATTATTCATCCATGATTGTCAATAGTTCCAAATATACTTCAGTACTTTCAGAGTGTGAAATTGTAGGCTACGCAGTATGTGGAATGAGATGTATTCACGCCCCACATAGAGAGTTAGAGTGCCATCCCAAGCAAAGGCACACCCTCCAAGCCCATTGACTTCAGTGGACTGAGAAGGGTGTGACTCTGTTTATGACAACATGGGTAATGCTTAGGGACACTGAGAGGAACTTGAAACCCGAAGAATGCAACTCACACAAATACATTTTTAACAGAGTAACCTCAAAAGGCAGAAACTGGGAGAAAATGGAGAACATGAGGAATAAATTCCAGAGGTGTAACTATGTTTCTGTCAGGCACTCCAATAACTCAGTTCAACAGCAGGTCCTTAAACAGGCAAAGCTTTATTTTGGTCAGAACCAAGTGAAGCGATCGATAACGTTAGTGTCAGGAATGAAAAATACAAAATGGCTATTGCAATTATAGGGGGTTCATACAGACCCCTCTGACACCTGGGAACCAATGGGCAAACAGGAAAAATGGCGGGGAGGTTCAGAGGCGGGGAGATTGGGGTGCTTCACACCTAGCAGACTAAGCAGTCAAGGCCAGGTGAAGATAAGGGAGGCTGCAGAGACATTACAGCTGCAAGGCAAAGCACATTCCTTCACACACATATATCACCCAATTAACCTATGGTGGGGCACCCGACATCCCGCCCTTCCTAGGCCCCTCCCCCCAGCTTCTTGGGGAAGCAAGAATGAAACTGGTGGACCAGACAGGGGGTGTTAACATCAGAAGCTTTCACCCATTCCCTGTGTTCAGGACCAAAATCAACCCATTCAATTAGGTAGTACAAGCAATTGTGTTTCAAGTGGGAGTCCAGAATCTGAGCCACCTTATAATGTGGCTGGCCATCCACCATCGGGGGGGGGGCAGTGCCTGTGCGGAACGCCAAGTGTTTGGGCCTGGATCCTTCCTGAGGAGAGAAAAGTGGAAAACCAGGATGTGCATGCTTAAGCTATTTAGGCAATTCCAGTTCCACAGTCACATCATTGATTTTACTCACAACAGGAAAAGAACCCACGAACTTCCAACCCAATCTTTGAGTGGGTTGTAATCCATGCAGGTGTTTGGTAGACACATAGATGGTGTCTCCCACTTGCACCTCCCAAGCTGGGAGGCGTTTGTGGTCAGCATACTGTTTATATGCCGCCTTGTCAAGGGTTTGTTGGAGAAGTTGGGGCTTGTTCCAGGTCAGGGCTTGCACATCAGGCAAGTGTGGCAAGATTGCACATACAGCGAGATGTCCTTATGCATTCCCGCCCACCAGAATTGCCATTGCAGAAGGCAGAAGGTTTTCAAATAGCCTAGATGTCCTGCTAGCTTAGAACCATGGGCTGTTGCCATCACTTGCCCTCTAAGAGCAGCCGGGACAAAAGGCCAATGGTTTTTGTACCAACAGCCATCTTGCCGTTGCTCAAGCCCACCGTCAGAGTCAATTTCCACACAATCAGAATCAGGGGGGGTTCATACAGACCCCTCTGACACCTGGGAACCAATGGGCAAACAGGAAAAATTACGGGGAGGCAAATAACGGTTCAGAGGTGCATGGGAGATTGGGGCGCCTCGCGGCTAGCAGACTAAGCAGTCACGGCCATGTGAAGATAAGGGAGGCTGCAGAGACATTGCAGCTGCAAGGACTGAGGGCTGGGGATCTTTGGTGCCTAAACCAGTCCAGCCTCCTCCGAATGGAAGGCAAAGATGCCTCCCCCGCCCAATGGCCGCAAGAACTGAGGGCTGGGGATCTGAGATCTCTTGAGTTAATAATTTATTTTTGATCCACATTACAAATGTGAGAAACACCTGGGAGTAAGTCTATATATTCAGTCAATCTAGAGCCATGGATTTCCACAGGTAACCTACCTGCTCTGTTGGATTTCTGTTAGTATTATTTGGCTACCTACAATTTGCAACTTGTTGCCCCAACAAAAATCCCTGATTTATTTATGTATGCATATTTTGCTGAGTGTCACAGTGCCTCATGGGATTCTGCATCCCTAAAATGTAATATGAACTACAATAATAATATTTATACAGACATGAATGCAAATAACTTTAAAAAAGATTTCTGAAAAGCGATGACTCTAACAATCGACACACCAAACTTAAGGAAGTTTGTGTAGGTAAGAAGGATAAAAATGGAGAAGAAATAATGATCAGGGAGGAAATACATAAGAAAAAAGGTGGGTCTTCAGCTACAGTTTAAATATATGATGTCTCTATGTCAGGAGAAAGAGCATTAGATACTATAAAGGGACAGTAGAAATTGCCATTCAGAATGGAGAGAACATTGTGAGGGGACATGGAGCAAGAACAGAAATAATGAGGGACTGACAGAATGGAAGTAAGGAGCAAAAAAAAAAAATTGCAATGTGGAAAGGGAAGCTAGTGAAGAGCAAAGGGGGTGGGGAGAAGTGCAATCAAGCTGGAAGAAAGAAAAGACAAAATGGAAAGCAGTTTGAGAATGGAAGAAATTGCCTGGATTTGAAAATAAGGCAAGTAAGTAAATGGTAGCAAGTGGATTTTAAAACAATAAAAGAATTAGCCAGTGCTTTACTTGTAGCTAACATTTGGTAATCAACACATGAGCATGGCAGATGATAGTAGTGACACAAGTAAAATAAAATGACAGGATTTTTTTTTTAAAGAAACTACAGAATTGGCACAGGTCACCGTATGCTCTAATCTAACCAGTCCAGTTTCGAGGCATAGATTTGCATTAGAGGCACTACTGAGAAAATGGAGTGAAGTTTGTGATTGGGGGGTGGTGTCTAGATGTATACACTTCCTTCATGCTCATGAACATGCATAAGGATGGGGTAAGGCCAGTACCTCTATGTGTGATGATTTCAACACACATAAGGTTGTATATAGGGAACTACTGAAATGGATGACAACTGATTTTGGGCTTTAGTTTTATTAGGGAGGGGCCCATAGCTCAACATAAGACTGCATGCATCATACTCAGAAAGACCAGGGTGTTAGAGGGAAGATATAAAAAGATTCTCATGCGAGAGACAATTTGCCCTTGTGGTGCTGATCAGGTGGAAACAATCGAAGATGTTCTGCTTTATTGTTGTTTTTATCAGGAAAGTTGCCTAGAAATTATTTTTTTCATTGTTTAGAAGGTTTCCTGGCCATTCTGACTATGATATTTTAAGGATGTTCCTTATGGATGACACCCCTCGGACCACAGTCTGCCGTGTGAAATTTTTTGTGGCGGCCTGTAAAATTCACCAGGAAATCTTGCATACTGAATTTAAAATTTGGCTAATTTTGTAATTTGATTTGAATTCTGCTGAAGCTTCCATGGAGGAGAGATTTAAGTCAATTCACTAATGCCTTTGGCTCCCCCTTGTGGAAGTGGGGGGGGGGCAAAAGGGATGGCTGAACTGGCTTGCCTCTGATAGATGCAAAAACCAACATGGACCTCCATTTTCCCAATTTGTGCCCATCCCTACTGCTGACCCTCTTAATGGGTAATACTCTAACTGACCAGCAGGTGACATCATAAATCTCAAGAGAGAAGCGAAGGACCCTTCCAGTAGTTGGATGGGCTTGGGACAGTGGTGCCTTGCTGGCTGGATGGATACATGGGACAGTCACTGAGTGTCTCAATCTCTTGGAGGGCCCAAAGAGTAATGGTACTTGTGGGTCAGCAGGAAGTTCTATAACACCATGCAGTGTTCTCTTTTTCTCATGTCAAAGTTTTTTAAAAAACAGTGTTCATGCACAATGAATTGGTGTAAATATATGGTATGTATTGCATGTATACATCCATTGTATGTAGAAAGATGGTATAAAGGACATCCACTGTATGTATAAAAACAGTTTAAATTGCATAGAAAAACTGAGCAATTGTGCATGCAGTATTAAAGGATCTAGAAAAACAGTAGCAGAAAGCAGAGACCAAAACTGATGATAAATGTAACTTAAATGAAATGGGGAACAATCACGTGCTCCTCGGAAATACACACACACGCACACATACATACACATATCACTAAGAATTACAGTGGAAACTCAGAACTGAGCCAGAAGAAGATAAAACATCCCTGGTTACTTTCCCCAGTTTAATCAACACATACCAGATTCCAGGCCTTTTGGTGACTATCTGCCTTTGACCTTATTAAAAAGGAAAGAAAGTCTTGAGAGCAGGAAATAGACTATCATGTACAGTATAGCTAATTGGAATGGCAGTAAGAGCTGCTCCCACCCTGCACATGTCTCATGGAGCAATGTGGAGTTTCCCAGAGGAACTGGAGCTGGTTCTCCTTAAGTTAACTCAAACGGGCACCTTTTTTTGTCTGCTTCTCTCTGTTCATGATCTTCCTTCCTTCCTTCCTTCCTTCCTTCCTTCCTTCCTTCCTTCCTTCCTTCCTTCCTTCCTTCCTTCCTTCCTTCCTTCCTTCCTTCCTTCCTTCCTTCCTTCTCCTCCCCCTCCTCTTAAAGTACAGCTGCCAGGAATCTCTGTACAACCTCCTGAAGATTTCTGAGGAGTATTGCATCTGACCCAGAAGACCAATCATAGACTAGGAATTCCCCTAAATCTCTGTGGTAAAAACCATAGAGATTGGGAAGATTCCTACAGCATAACTCAAAAGTTACATCACTTTTCTCAGAGAGATTCATTAAGCTTTAACTAAAGGTCTAACTGTGGGTTTGGAAGGATTTGTGTGTGTGTGTGTGTGCTTTAAATTAATCTAGAAAGTCAAGCACCTGAAGGCTTCAAGCTTCAGGACATTTTCAGGAATGCTCCTTGAAGCATCTAAGGACAGGGGGATGTGCCCCAGCAAGAAATGTCTGATGAAAGCCAAGGGACTGGGGAGGTAATTCCATCCACACTGGGTATCATCATTTGAACCCTTGTGCAGACTGGCATGGGATAATGGTGTTGATAAACAATATTTCTCGGCACAAGTTTGTTTGTTGGAAAGGCAGAGCAAGGAGCAACATATTTTCCATTCTGGGTTTGAAGAAAAAACACTGTCAGCCCTTTTCAGCAGGCTTTTTAGGAACCTGCAGAAAAGGAAAGGATGAAGTTAAGTTGCATGGTCCAGCTGTTAATTTTAATAAACCTTAATTTAACCCATGACATGAGTTTAAATATCTTCCTTTCAAGCCGGGGGGGCGGGGGCAGCAGCTGTTCATTCTGTAGAAACACAGAAATGGAGAGTATAAATTTTCTATATTATTGAATGACTTCAGTCCACACAGCTGGTAGTATTATGATTGATATTTGATTTGAAACTGTTTGTTGCTTGGATATTCATGTTGGAGGTCACTTGATAGGACACATTGATATGTACATCCATGGTGGATATGTTACAAATGAGGGCAGTTTAAAACTAAGTTTTGTTTTTTTTTTAAGTAATCAATTCTCTAAAGGAAGTTGAAAGCACAATTGTTTCTTCATGTGCGTAGAAGCTATGTAGGTTAGCTTCATCCCACGACTAAGAATGCAAACGTTTGTGATCAGGGGGTGGTGACTACATGTGTACGCTTCCTTCATGCTCATGAACATGCAAAAGGATGGGGTAAGGCCAGTACCTCTATGTGTGATGATTTCAACACACATAAAGTTGTATATAGGGAACTACTGAAATGGATGGTTATAAATATCTGAACGTTTAATGACAACTGATTTTGGGCTTTAGTTTTATTAGGGAGGGGCCCATAGCTCGGCATAAGACTGCATGTGTTATACTCGGAAAGACCAGGGTGTAAGAGGGAAGATATAAAAAGATTCTCATGTGGGAGACAATTTGCCCTTGTGGTGCTGATCAGGGGGAAACAATCGAAGATGTTCTGCTTTATTGTTGTTTTTATCAGGAAATTTGCCTAGAAATTATTTTCCCATTGATTAGAAGGTTTCCTGGTCATTCTGACTATGATATTTCCTTATGGGTGACACCTCTCAGACTACAGTCTGTTGTGTGACATTTTTTGTGGCGGCCTGTAAAATTCACCAGGAAATCTTGCGTACTGAATTTAAAATTTGGCTAGTTTTATAATTTGATTTTGTATGTTGGTTTATTGGCTCTTTTTTGTTTGAGTTTTCTTCTTTTGTCTGTAACTTGTAATTTTGTGATTTGTGCTGGTCATTGACCGAATAAATTCGATTGATTGATCAAATTGAAAATATCTCCAGTTCAGCCAGCAGGTGCTGGGAAAGGCCTTACTCTGCCCGGGCGTCTAGTGAGTAGCTGCCTGTCAAAGCAGACAAGACTGAGCTAAATGGACTGATTGTCTTGTGCAAGTCCATCACCTGTCTGTATATGTCTTCATTCTAAACTACAGGGGGTATAAAATGATGCAGGAAATACATGTGCCACCAATTTAATCAGTAGTCCCCAGTGTTTTTTAAAACCCCAGTGTTTTTTTAAAAAAAGACTAATAAAATCTCACAATTTGGTTCTAAAAACACACAGTTTTCTATATTGCAAATGTATAATTTCAAAGCACACAGTGAAGCTGATAATAATCTTCCCTAAAACACATTTTTGGAAGACATTATAAGAAAACGGATTTCTCCATTTGATAGAGATTCATGTCCTATTGGCCCTGACCTACACTGTATATTAGTATCAGACCACAAGGGAAGAACACTTCGATTGAGTGTCTGACGCAAACATTTCACAAGTGTTGGAGACCTGTCAGCCTTGTTCTGCATTTGCAAAGCTTCTTGACAAACATTGCCCCATCTTTAATGCAAGATCCTACTTAGCTATAAATATATTGGCTGAGCTGTTTTTGCACTGTTCTCACATTTTGAATCCAAGAAATGCCAGTCTATCTGTGAAGAACTGATAAAAAAGATTCTGGGTGTTGCTCTAGAAAGAAAGAATAACAATAACAAAACAACCACAAGCAGCTCTTGATTCCACCACAGAGCGGACAGTAACCGTGTCACCATAGAGACAGCAGCGTGGATTCCTGTTGTTCAACAAGGCTACCCTAATAAGGCATACTGACAACTTTCTTATGTGACCCTGGAGGATGTTCTGTGCAGCTATCTCATTTGTCAGCCTGGGGGTGGGGGGAATGTATATTCAGAGACAGATGATTAAATTCAATACAGTGAAGTGGTTTTTTGTCCTTGAATGTGTTGGCCTCTGCAAACATCAGAGCTCAATACATTCACCTCCATCCACATTCTGTTCAGCTGTTTATGCCCAATCAGAAGATGATAATGTTGCAGAGTGCTACAGATGGTATGCCTGTGATGAGTTGATATAGTAATTTAGGGCCAAGGAAGAGGTCGTTGATACAGACAAATTCTAAAGAATTATGGTAGAAACAAGTGAGAGCATAGTGTGAAAATGTTTGAGTCAGGGCTGATCCTCACAATCCATTCTGGATTTATTTTAAAATGTTAACCTGTTGGGTCAGAAACTCATTTTATACACTGACTGTGTTTCTAGCTCAGCCAGGGCAGAATGACCAGAAGTATTCGATCCATCAACTGACTTCCTCCCACATGAACTGAGACAAAAGAAGCCTATCTTCTCCTCCCACTGCAGAAAGCAACAGAGTTGCAGAAATCTTTCTGTAGGCATCACAGGGGTCCTCAGCCATATCTATTTTGGCTTGCACAGTGATGTGAGCAGCTAAGAGGCATCCTAATGAGAGGGCTTTGGGCCAAACTAGACACTATGGTTTTTAATGCCTTGCATTTGGGTTCTCCCAACTCTGTTCACTTCTTCACAGTCAGATGGTGGTTGCAGAGAAATAATTTTTTAAAACACCACAGGGGTCCTATTTTGGAACAGAACCACAACATGGAGAAAAGGGCTTCAGTTACCCCACTTGTGGCATTTTCCTGATCCCAGACATTCTTGAAGTGGCTTTTAGGGATGGTCATGAACCAGGAAAATGCAGTTTGTGATGCTTTGTGTTTCATGGCATGCCCAGTTTGTGAACCATGAACCATCATGAACTTTTATGGGCTAAACAAACAGGTTCAGTTTGTGAGGATTGTGGCACAGTAGAACACCCCCCACCATGCTAGATACACCAAACTTGCAGGGGTTCTCCGGCTGACTCTTCTCTACCTGCCCTCCAAGTTTGGTGATGATTGGATTTACGGCGTCCAAGTTATCTCCCCCAATGTGCCCCATACTCCATTGTTTCCAGTGGAGGGGGAAACATAGCAAAAAGAGAAGGGTAACAGAAGCCCAGCACAATGGAATCAAAGTCCCTGAGAATATCCACAGTAGAAACAGAAGGGGTGGCATTTTTGCAAGCCCAGCAGAACCAGTGCCACTGTGGTAGTGCAAACCCAACAGGACTAAGGTCAAGCCAGAGAATCTCTGCAGTAGAAATTGAAGGAGAGGGACATTTTTGCAAGCCCAGCAGAACCAGTGCAATGTACAGAGTGTCCAGCAGAATCCAGTGCCATAGTGGCAATGCAAGCTCAACAGAACTGATACGAAGTGCAGAATCACAATCCAACCAATGGGGATTGCAAGCCCAGCAAAGCCAGTTAAGTGTACAGAATGCCTAGCAGAACCCAGTACAATGCAACTAAAAGAGGACTAATGTCAAATCAGAGAATCCATGCAGCACAAACTGAAGAGGGAGGCCATTTTTTTCAATCCAGGCACAACCAGTTCAGGATACAAAATGCCCAGCAGAACCCAGTGTCACTGTGGCACTGCAGACTTAAAAGGACTGATCTCATATCAGAGACACAAGAAATCCAAGTGTGTGTGGGGATTTTGCAAGCCAAGTCCAACCATTTAAAATGTTGTTGTTTTTATTGTTAGCCATTCAGTCATGTCCAACTCTTGGCAATCCTATGGGCCAGCTCTCTCCACATTTTCCAATCTTGTACTGTTTCTTTGAGTTGTTCCATGCTCAGGCTGGTGTTAACTTTTATGGTGTCTAGACTCCATGTTCTTTGGTGGCCCAGTTTCCTTTTGCCACTAACCAGTCCAAGCGTAATTGCTTTTTCTAGTGCGTTCTTCCACATGGCATGGCCAAAATAAGTCAGTTGCAGTTTTATGATTTTTCCTTCCAATGACATGTCTGGTTTTATGCACTCCACTACTTGCTTGTTTGTCACCTTTGCTGTCCAAGGAATACACAGGAGCCGTCTCCAGCACTACAGCTCAATAGCCAGGAGATCCTAGGATTGTCTGGCAGCCACAAGTTCTGGCTCTTAATGTTGTGCTAGTAGTGAGCTACACTTGTTTTTAGGGGCTGAGAGAGATCTGAAAGAATGTGACTGGCCTAAGGTTACCCAGCTGGCCTCATATGGTGGAGTGGGGAATCGAACCCAGTTCTCCAGAATACAGTCCACTGCTCTTAACTACTACACCAAACCAGCTCCACACAATGTGCAGAATGCCTAATAGAAACCAGTGCCACTGGCATTGCAAGTTTAAAAGGACTGCTCTCAAAGTACAGAATCACATAAAATCCAAGCCGGGGGTGGGTGGGTGGAATTCTGCAAGCTCTGAGCAAGAAAAAAGGAAGGGAACCCAAAGGAATGTGGCAAAGAAGAGGGAAAACCTTTTTGAAACTGACAAGACTAGTTTGAAACTGACAAGAGTGTTTTCAAACAAATAATTTGTTATTTGTTTGCACAACTGTATTCACTGTATTCCACATGAGTGTTTTCAAGGCTGGAAAATCCCCCCCCCCCCATTGCTTTGATTTTGTTTCAGAGGAGATAGTCTGCCTGGAAATGTACCTATTTCCAAACCAGCATGAGCATCTACAAACTGCTTTAAAGTTCATGGAAAGTTTGTGCCAGTTGACTTCATTTTGTGAACCACAAACCAGAAAATGTGGCACAAACTTTAGTACTGGTTCATGCTCATCATCACAAATGGCTTTATTTGCCCTATTTTAGAGGTGCACTTGCATTGAATACTGCACATGCAGTTCCCAAATAGAGCAAATAATGCCCCTTAAGGTTGTTCAGGGTCAATAAAATTATGTGGGAAGAAGTAGAAGCCCTGTGACACCCCATAACACATTCCATATCTGATCTGGGTCCCTGTGGCACTATAAAATCTAGTTCCTTGCAGCTGTCATCTAACTCTGGGGAAAGCAAGCTGGGATGCAGGGACCCAGATCTGACTTATTATAAAAAGGAACATCTAGTTTGAACCTCTATCAAAGCCTCGTCAGAAGGAAGTTTATGCATATATCAGCTGGAAAGAAGATGGCTGAGGTCCACTGGTGTATGGCGCATCGATAGCTATGTTGAAGACCAGATTTGAAGTCTTTGGTTCTCAGCTTCTAGAACACTTGAAATCACCCTGGTCTGAATGACAGAAGTATTTACCCAGGTCTTCAGTAAATGTATATGGACCTCCTATAAAGTAGATCATTGTTTTTTTCAAAACAAATCTTTTAAATCTTTTTTTTCTTTTATACTACCTGACCTCATTATATTCATTTATTAACTTTATTTTCATTGATTTAGAAGAAGAGATTGGATTTATACCCTGCCAAAGGCGTCTCAGAGCAGCTTACAAACTCCTTTCCCTTCCCCTCCCCACAACAGACATCCTGTGAGGTAGGTGGGGCTGAGAGAGCTCTTGACAGAAACTGCTCTTTTTTAAGAACAGCTCTTAGCAGAACTATGGCTTGCCCAAGGTCATCCAGCCAGGTGCAAGTGAAGGAGTGGGGAATCAAACCTGGTTCTCCCAGATTAGAGTCTACACACTTAACCACTACACCAAACTGGCTGTTTATCTGTTTGTCTGTTGCTTTTCCATCCAATGGATCAGAAATGCAGCTAACAGTCATACTAGTATTTCAACCACAAAACACTGTAATAAAGCATCAATATTTGAAACATGCAAGAGATGTGCAATACATTAAAAACCATCAAAAAAGTACAGCACCTATTCCAGAATGGCTGGGGAGGTTATTAAACTGTCTTTGATAAACCAGGGAGAAAAGAAAGTACATGAGCCTCATGGGGGGATAACCTTGTAATTGGGGTGCTATCCCTGAAAAGGCCTTCCTCCTGGAGGTGCCAATATCACTTCAAGAAACTACTCAAAAAGAACCTCACCAGAAGATCTCAATTTGAGACCAATATGTTACAGCACCCCATTGCTCAATTCATGTAAAATATAAAGATGAACACCAGCATCTTAGTCAAGAAACAAGTAGATAACTGTGGTTATTAGCATAATATATTCTGTGCAGCTGGCACAATTTAGTAGTCATGTAGCCACAGAAAAGTTGAACTTTCTCAACAGTTTTGATGGGCAATCTTCTACAGAATACCTGAAATCATCTAACTTATCTGTGCATATGTGATGTTTTTATGTTCCTGTTCTTCCAAGGAAAAACACAGGGATGAAAAAATACATGCAAGGATAACAGCTATCACCAAAGTTTCTAAATGTGGATCCAGAAATTTACTTGATCCTTAGATGACTACAGAGTTCCACCACTGGTTTTTCCTCTGGATACTCCATCCCTCGTTTGTGATAACTTCACTAACTCCTTCTTATTTGGGAGCATTTTAGAATATATAGTGAACTCAGTGCGAACCTACACAGAGACCTGATTCATACAGTCATACACAACCCTTTATTTTGTATTACTCAGGTAATAAACTATTGGGACTGGCTTACATGTAGAAGTTCATCTCTTGATGACTGCACCATAAAGTGATGACTTGCATGTGTCAAGAGATGGTACAGAAGCAACTTTGCAGAAAGAACTTGCCTAGCATCCAGAGTCACATCAAATGCAATACTTTCCAGTGCAGCCAGTGCACACATTCATGTGCCAGTCAGCAAAAGTACAGTAATTAAACCTAGTAATACTCATGTATGTCTGAACTATCTCTATAATTCAATATGATTCTCATCACTTGGAAACTACCATCAGCCAAGTTAATTCCAATGAGACTTAAAGAAGAATGATCCTCCTCTGGATTATAAATTTGTCGTATCTTCTTTAAAATAACCGGGACAGTGTACTCATAATATTTTTGTGTGGGAGGAGTTTTGCTTATCTGGAGGAAACATATGGAAGAGCTGAAGTTATTTGTCTGTAAAATGATGTGGAAAAATAAGAGAAACCTTTATTACAGTCAGAAAAAGTCTTCTTACAGTCAGTAGGATTGACTTCATTGCATTGTGTTCGTTGACACTATAAGCATTAAAATAGGGTTCTGCTGGAAAGGGAGACTGGGATATCATAAAGGTTACTGTCAGCTCAGTGTCAGCTTCCAGTGGATCAATATGTATTTATGAACTTTTCTGTCTCTCCATTAGTTTACCAATCTCATGATGTTAGGATTCACAAACAACATGGTTACTTCCCATTTTTCTCAATTGTCAGGTTTTCTCAACCTGAATTTTTGTTCTGTACTGATTATTCTGTCTTTGCAAAATAGAAAACAGGCCTATGATTAGAGAGGCAAACACTATCAAAGGGAGAGAAAAAAATAGCCAAAGGGGAATTGTTTCTGAATTTTATCTGAAGTCAGCTTTGGGAGGAAATTCAAGGTTCTATTTGTGCAAAGCACTGAATTAATTTTGAGGGAATCAAAAAGAGTTTTAATTAGGCAGCTCTCAGGGAAGGTTGGTAGAGGGAAGGGCCTTATGATAGAAGTATATGCTTTGTATGCAGGAGGTCTTAGGCTCAATCTCCGGCATCTCAAGCCTAAAGATCTCAGGCTGCAGGCAAAAATGCTTGATAAACTTGACAGTTTGGCTTGTGTCCTGCTTACCTGTGATAATCAGGGACCCAATCATTTGATGAAGAATTCAAGTGGGTTCAAATAAACGTGTATGTGTCCATTTGCACAAATAATACTGTTTCATCACACCTCACATCATTTCCATGCCTTCATTGCAGCCTCCAGTTGTCAATAGGTACATAAATAAAAGGGGGGGGGGAGACTTGTTGGTTTCTTTTAGCTGATGCTTACTGCTTGTAATGTCTACATGCTTTCAGTTGCTGCCCATTAACCCAGCTAATATTTTGATTTCTTCGGGTGATCACTTCCGGACAGAAGCCACTTACTGCACAGGCACAAAAAGCGGGAAATATATGCATTGTGGGGATAGTTATGTCAGATGATTGTCTGCCTATGCAGATGCAGAGAAGAGACTGATTCATGCTTAACAAGTAATTTTCAATGCGATCCTATACACCCCTTTAAGCCCAGGGAGGTCAAGGGGTTTTGAAGAGTTATACATTTTCTAAGGATTGTGCTGTGGTGCCCTGACCATAGGCCTGTGAGATACATACTTCTTCTGTAGCAATCAAAATAATTTAGCCCAAGGGCAAGATGAGCAACATAACCTGGTTATTAAGGCATAATACGGCCCCATAATTAAAGTGTGGCTGCTGTGCAGGAGTGAAACTATTTGGCATGGTTCTCTAGACAATGTTTGATATAAACCTTGAAGCAGGAGCTGACATTGAACATATTTGGTGTCAAAATTCTACGAATCTCTAGTCACAGATGTTGGGAAAGACCTTTCTTTTCCTGTAACTCTGGAAACCCTCTGCCAATCAGAGTATATGATACTAGGCCAAATGGACCAATGGTCAGATTTTGCAGAATTAAACTTTGTACATTTTGTGCATTCAAGGTAGCTTCTGAGTTTGTCTTGCATAGGATTTTCATGATACATTAGGAACATCCAAGAATGTCAGACAAGGAAAAATCTAAGGGAAGTTAAAAGACCACTGGACCATCCTGCTCAGCATTTTGACCATTCCAGTTGTTTAAATAAAGCTTCCTAGTTTAAAGTAATAACATGACTGAAATAATGAAAACATTTCTCATCAATTCCAAGACTTCACAAGTTATAGGAATAGTGGAAATTTTACAGTGCTTCCAGAGGACCCCCCCCCAGGTTAGGGAAAAGCCAATTTTTATTTGTGGCTTACGCTGGTTGTGTCCAGTAGAAAGCTAAGTAGGCTAAGTTATTAAATTCTAATCAGTTGGTTGAACAAAAGCTTGCTTCATCAATCATTCTTTAATAGCCTGTCTAAAATTTCGCAAGGGTGCTGCAGCTGTACTGCAGTGCATCTCTGTCAGTCACCTGGCAAATACTGAAATGATTCAGCCAACAGTTAGACCGGGAAATAAGCTCACACCAGCCTGGGTGTGGCAATGCAATATCATTTGGGAAGTGAGTGAATGACCACACGTGCTGACTCAGTTCTATTGAAATTGATGATCTTTCACTGTAGAAGTTGAATGGAATATTTGCCTGGCTCAGCTGGAGGCAAGCACAGTATTTTCGAGGAACAATATATCCCCCCGCCTACTGTGCACCTCCTGTTTGTCACTAAAAATTGGCTGTTATTTTAGTGTCATTGGGTTGGATCTAGCCTGCATTTACCAGCAGTAGAATGGGACTTTTCTCTCTCCCTCCTTCTACAGCAGCCCACATCTCCATAAAATGCTGACCCTGCTTTAGCAGGTTTCCCATTTTTATGTGATTTTGTTCTATGCTGTGGTTTACTCCTCCTCATTTCTGTTAACACTTAACAATTTCTAAAATTAATTTAAGCTTTTCTTTCAACTCAATGTCTGCCCCACCTCCTTTAACTACGATGTGTGCATGAACATGAATAAAAACAGCAGAGATGCGGCCAATAGATAGGAGGGGGTGAAATGTCCCCTGGGAGGCACTGCTTGCCATTGCTTTCCCCGGCCAACAGACAGGAAGGGGTGAAATGCCTCCCAGGGGGCATGTCATCCCCTCCTGTCTGCTGGTCATGGAAAGTCTCCCAGGGGGCACTTCACCCCTCTTGTCCACTGGCTGTGGCTTTCTCCAGCCAGTAGAAAGGAAGGGGTGAAGTGCCACACAGGGGGGTAAATAGCTTGGTTTTGTGCCCCCCCTCGCTTCAAAGCAGTGGTGAGCAAGGACTGGGGGCCACTTAAATCGAACAGTTGACCTCCCAGCCATTTAAACCCTCCTGATCTGCTCCCTGACACTTCGAAGCAATGGGGAGCAGAACCAAAGGGTTTAAATGGTTTGGAACAATTTAAACCCCTGCTATCTGCTCTGTTCTGTTTTTGTGGGGAGCAGAAAGCAGGGGTTCAATCTTTAAGTGGCTCATGGACCTATACAAACTGGTTTGGTTTGTGAACCGGCATAACAGTTCATGTATGTTCATGGTTCCGTTTGTGATTCAGCAAAAATGTGGTTTGTGCCCATCCCTAGTTGCAGAAGATGCTTATGGCATATGTTCACAAAGCAAAACTTTACATCCTTCTTAGGCTTCCTGAATTTGTTGTGCTATTCTTTGGATCTTTACAACAGAGATGTTTTATGACACCTTTGTTACAGAGATGCATGGGCTGAGTTTAGACTGGCAGTTTGAAGCGGGAGGGAGTCATGGCAAAAAAGCTTCAGAACAAACTGTTCCAGGTTTTTCTGATCACACTGTGTCGACTGATGCGGGAGCATACCAGGAGGAGGCGTGAGGGAGTGTTCACACTGTTGGTCCGAAGGGCTTTCTTTTTTGCTAATCTGCAGATATGCACTTATGTGCATAAGCACAAAATCAAAATCGCTGAATTTAGCATTCACACTTTGTTGGTGCGGGATATATGTGGGATAGACATGCTTTCCAGGGTTTGATACCACTTTTACCACATATCTTTTAACTTGGGAAGAAAGCATTACAAGTACAGCTAGGGAACACTGGACAGATGTCCCTGTATGAATGGCCCCTTTAATCTGATTGTGAAATGTTGCTGAAAAGTGCCTATCTTGGGGCAAACTGCCAGTCTGAACTCAGCCATGATGTATAGAAAGTGGATTACAGAAAACTTGCACACATACACACAATGCTAGAGCTTTGGATCACTTGTATAAAATCGAGGGGTGATAGATTTAGGACAGAAAAATAGAAGATACTTCTTCAGACAACATTAACTTTGTTAATTTACTGCCACAAGAGGTAATCATGGCTCCTACCTGACTTGAAAAATGCCTGGAGGATAACTCTATCAATGGCTCTTAATTCATTGCGGCTACTTAGAATATCCATGTTCAGAGGCAGTATAATGACAACAGGAGGACTCTCATGGCCCACTTTTGGGCTTCCTAGAGACATAGATTCTGAACTAGATGGGCCTTTGGTTGGATTATATGGGGTTCTTATATATGTCCTTCAGAATTGCAGTGATATAAGAGAAAAACCCTGTTTGGCTGGCTGATTAAATGGATTCAGATTAGGGATAGTACAGCTTTAGAGTTGAGAAAAAGTCTTAAATAACTGAGCCACTGCCCTGAAAGGAAGCAGAAAGAAGCATCATTTTTTTAAGGATTACTTGCAAGTATTATGGGGAAAGCATAAAGGAGACATCGCTGCAATTCGTATCATGATTTCTGGGTCATTCTTGAGTCCTTCCCATTACGTTGGTTCCATGATAAATTATACAAGCAACACCATTATCATTAATGTATGAGGTGGTAGTGATGAAAATTTGTAGCTCTAAACCTCTGTCAGAAAAGGTTCCTATCCGTCCCTCGGCTAGTCTCACTTTTTCTCTTCCTACATATTTAAATCAGAGATGAAATGAATAGCTTTCAAGAAAATCTGCGACTGGGGACATTGTTCCTCTTCCTCCTTGTCCCAGGCTGGGGAAATGGATTTTCAGGGTCACCTGCTTTATGAAGATGTAGTCATGCACAGATTCATAAGATGAGGAGGCATGGTTGGGAAAGCAGTATTCAGCAGAGCCAGCATGGTGCAGTGGTTAAAGGATCAGACTAGGATTTGGGAGACCCAGGTATGAGTCTCTGCTCTGCCACGGAAGCTTCTTGGGTGACCTTGGGCCAGTCACTCTCTTTCAGCCTAACTTCCTTCATAGGGTCGCAGATGTGAGGGTGAAATGGACTAAGGAAGAGCACTGTTGTAAGCCACTTTGGGTCCCCACTGAGGAGGAAAGCTGGGTATAAATAGCTAAATAAACAAATACATTCTTGACTCACACATGATTTGCACACATAAAGCTTCCTTATATCCTTATATGAAGCCTCCTCAGTCCATCTGGCTCTGCATTGCCTACCCTGAGTAGCAGCAGCTCTCTAAGGTCTAAGAAGAGAAAGGTCTTTTCCAATATGGGCTATGTGAGATCCTTCAAATGTCAGGGATCGGACCTAAGACCTTGCACTATGAATGGTTTTGAATTTCTCATTCCTGCTCCTTTGACCTGAAAATCCCCATTTTTAATTTCACTTCTCCCTTGTGTAAATTTAGCCCATAGTTCTTCATTTTTATATCATTTTCTGTTTTGGGGCAGGTGAGAAATGGGTAGAATCCCTATAATAGGAGTAAACTAATATCAGATTTATACCCTCTTACTTATGGATGTGCCAGATGTTTGGCTTTCCCAAACAACGAGCTCAGAATAATGATTATTCTTTCTTGACTCTTATTATCTAATAGCACAAACCTCATTCAACAACAGAACTTATTTCCAGATGTTGTCACATTACAGGACATATTTCTAGGAATAGGTTTACAATGGAAATGACATTTCTGGCATATTAAGGAATGTGGGGGTCGGTCAATTCTTGGATGGGGGATTGCAGCCAAAGAGTAAATCATGTCACTGATAATCCACCATTTGAACTGTAGATTTATTTGTCAAATACCTCAGAGAATCATTCTGTTTTATCTTGTATGGAGATTGCTAGGCCATTTTTCCTGCAAGCACAATTACACCTTGCACATTTCTGTGTGATGCGAAGCTTTTAAGAAAATGCTCAGCTAAAGACAACTTAGAGAAGAGTTGATGTAGTTTTGCAAAGTTTTAAATACTAATTGCCAAGAAACCTCTCAGCAACATACCTATTCCATTATGGGCAAGTTTGTGTGTGTGTGTGTGTGTGTGTGTGAAAATTGAATTTTCAATTCAAACAGAATATTGGCTCAATCCAGAACAATCCTGAGAGCAATTCAGAGCAGATACATAAACTGTAGAGCTATCAGCAGTTTAGCTGTCACTTTTTTATCCCACCTTCCCACAAGGATCTCAAGGTGGTGTATATGGTTCTTCCAGCTTCCATGTTATACTCACAGCCATCCTGTGAGGTAGGGTTAGGCTGAGACAGAATAGATCAGTTCAGGCATTATGTGAATCCATGGTTTAATTAAACTAACTCAGATTAATACACTGAGGGTGCGATCATACGTACTGGAAGCAATGGCAGCCATGCGATTCCCCCGCGGATTAAAGGGACACGATCAGACAGACACATCTGTCTAGCATTCCGGAGTTGTTGGTGGGGTGTTGTTGTGCGTGGCAGTAGCGTGGAGAAAAGCTACTGCCAAAAACTCAGTATTATGGGGAACTGCGGGTGTGCGGTGGGAAGTTTGATCGCGCAAACGCGTGTCATTGCAGGCGGGGCAAACAGCCTCGCTTCCTGTCCGCCTTTCCCCCCTTCTGTATGATCGCAGCCTGAATGAACTTATCAGATGCCTTTAAAAATACTGTGTGGACATGATATTAGTATCTAGTCTAGATGCTAGACTAGAGAGCCAGCATACTGTAGTGGTTAGAGTGCTGGACTAGGATCTAGAAAACCCAAGTTTGAATCCCCACTCTGCTCACTCTCAGCCTAACCTGCTTCATGGGGCTGATGCGAGGATAAAACGGAGGAGTGGAGAAAGATGTGAACTGCTTGAACGGCAAGGTATGAATGAAATAAATAAACAAGAGAGGTCTTAAGTAGGCCACTCTTCTATCTATGGGGCTCTCCAAAAAAGCTTCATCCTTAAGGTGCAACCAGACCAAATGCAGATTAGTATGTGCTATTGTGTTCCCCATGGCTGCAAAAGTTGGACCATGAAGAAACAAGATAGGAGGAAAATAGACTCATTTGAACTGTGGTGCTGGAGGAGGCTCCTGCACATTCCTTGGACAGCAAAGGTGACAAACAAGCAAGTATTGGAGTGCATAAGACCAGACATGTCATTGGAAGGAAAAATCATAAAACTGTGACTGACTTATTTCAGCCATGTCATGCTAAAGAACTCACTAGAAAAATAAATTATGCTTGGATTGGTTAGTGGCAAAAGGAAACCGAGCTGCTAAACAACACAGTGCGCTAAGACACCAAGCATGGAACAACTCAAAGAAACAGTACAAGATCAGAAACTATGGAGAGAGCTGGCCCATAGAATTGCCAAGAGTTGGACACAACTGAATGGCTAACAACAACAACAACAACATAACAGACTCCTGTTTAATTCTACTTACCATGGTTAGTTAGCTTCAAAACATGATCTGAAACCATGATTTATTAACCACAGTTAGTCTTAATTGTGGTTTCACATTATGTATGAATGTGTATACCCTGGGATAATCCTGACTTGGTCTCCAAACTCACCTTCACTTCAATGCTGGGCCTCTGAGAGTTGGGGGAAGGTAGAAATGACAGACTGAACATTTCTCAATGCAAACCAGGATGTAAAACCAAATTCTGGCTTCACAAACAAACCATAGCTAAAGTGAACTAAAGTTTTTCACTGTGCTTGAATCAAGGCAGCCCCAAGGAATAGGGATGGGCATGAACCAAGAAAATGAGGCTCAGTTCATGCTCTGTGGTATGCCTGGTTTGTGAAGCATGAACTGTCATAAAAGTTTAGTGGTCAAAGAAACTGGCTTGGTTTGTTAGGTAAATGACACAGTGGAATGGATCCTGTGCAAGCTAGAGACCCCAAGCTCAACGGAGATCTCTGGCTGACTCTTCTCTACCTACCATCCATGTTTGGTGAGCTTTAGATTTATGGGGCCCAAATTAGAACCCCCCGAAAGAAGATGCCGCCAGGAAAGTGGTTTATGGGGAAATGAGAGGCACAAGTCCAGGAAATTGATGAGTATATACAATGGATCCTGTGCAAGCTAGAGACACCAAAATTGCTGGGGATTTCTGGCTGACTCTTCTCTACCTGCCTTCCACATTTGGTGTCTGATTGATTCTTCTCTACCTGTCCTCCATGTTCTGAGCCAGTTCATCCCCATCCCTACCCCATCCCAGTGATTTGAACACACATCTCCCTAAACTTGGCATGATACTCTAATCATTAGCTCAAATTTGCTTTTCCACTGTAAGATGGTGACGTTTGCAACTGACCTGACCAATTACAAAATTTAACACCCAGGAAGGGCACTTCAATAATAAAACTTCAATAAAAACAAAAGCCATCAGCCAGGGAGTAGCCCCAATTTCCTCCTTAACCATATCAATAAAAAAGACCTAACATTAACATTAACACCTCCACCAATTAAAAACAGCATCATTTAAAATTAGCCAATCATTAAACAATAGCATGATTTTATATATGGGATTTAAAAATTGAATAAATTTTCTTCCTCTTTAAATCCAGCAGGTGATTTCAAATGATGCCTTTTATTTTAAAATATGTTGACATTTATAACAGAGTATGCTAGGCATATGCTGCCTTATAGCACAATCACACATTAAAGATGAAAGCAAAGTAAAGAAGAAGAATGGTATTGATTGAGAATAGTATCTGTTAGAAGATATTTTATCTCATTCCCCACCCTCCAGTATGTCTGAATTGCATGACAATTTCTTCTTTAAAAAGGGAGAAACTTTATTGGTCTCTGCTGTGCATTGCTAAAATACAAATATTACTCAGGAGAAGGGCAAAGTTTTTTCCCCCTTGTACTTGGGTATGACACACATTCATTCAAAAGTTTCAAAAGGGATGCAAGCATATTCACATGTTTTTCAGTGCTTCTGCCCGCTTACATGTATTGTAAAGTTCCAAGACCACTTTTGTGAACACTTCACATATTTCATTTTATACTCAGGTATATACCCATCTGGAATCCCCACCCCAAAAGAACAAAAATGAGTATTGGCCCAAAGACATAAACATAGAAAGGGCTGGGCACATGGCTTGATTTGTAGTTTGTGGCTGAACCACGAAACTATACAAAACAACGGGAGGTTGGTTTGCGAACCAAAATTAGGGTTGTGGGCTCAATATATACAGAGCCAAATAAATACCCCCCCAAATACCTTATTGGTATTTTTCTGATATTTATTCGGCTACCGAAGTAGCCCTGCTGAATAAAAGGTAATATTATTCAGCTTTTATTCCGGCATCACAAGTGAAGGGAAGGGGTTTAAAGTTTAAACCCCTCCCCTTCCAAAGTCAGGCTGCAGCTGCAGCGTGACTCCAGAGAGAAGGGGAGGGGTATAAAGATTAAACCCCTTCCTTTCTCTCTGAAGTTGAGCAGCAGCCACGGCTGACTCCAGGGATTGTGCACAGAATTGCCTCAAGAAGATTTTTTTTTTAAGTGTTATCAAGGGAACTTTGCTATTGGATTGAATGACATATGTGCTGACAACAGTGAATGCTTGTTGAGCACCTGCCTTTGCTTCTCCCTTTTGCTTCAGGCTGGCTGCCTACCTTTTTTTTTTATTTCTTAACTTGCCATATTGCACCTATCTGTTCTTTGTCACCTTGCTTTTAGTGTAAACTTTAAAAAATGGCAGCACTGCTCCATGGATTGGTGGAGACACTTCTGAGCACCTACATGGTCACCCGCCACTCAGCACCTTCCATGGCCAGTTATTTATTTTATTTGAGAGTTCGGCTCTGGAACAGAATGGTACAGTTGGATGCTAACAGTATAAGTGTATCCAAAACATCTCTGGTGGTCTGAAAATGTAGTGTTGGTCTTTATCTGAACTCCTGCATGTATGCAATCAAAATAAGGAGACCACCTCAGGGATGCCAAGATGCCAACAAGGTGTCACAATCAGATATACATAACTGCATTCCCTGTTCATGATCACTTCAGTGCATCAAACAGAGAGCAAATATTTTATTCTTTATCAGAGGAAGCAGCTGATTCTATCTTTGAATATTTCCATGCTCTAAGTCAAAGTCTAAGCCTTTTAAGACAACATTTTAAACCCTTTTTTTGGATTTTTTTTTTTTTTTGCCAGTTGTTTCATGCTGAACTGTCCTGGGACAACAAATGCACTGTGAAGGAATCCTTGTTTAATTGAATATGACAACTAATTTAGTTTTATTTTAGCAGGTATATCCTTTCTTGGAATCTTTAAATGTGCATAATAGAACTGATATGTTACCTCCTAACCCAGTGCTTTTCTGCATGACATATTGCACACTGGAGTGTGCTAGTATGTGCTAGAGCAACAAGGATGTATTTTCCCTTAAACATAACTTACTGCTTTCCATTTTCTCTAAACTGCAAAAAGGTTTATTTTTTAACTAAATAAAAAAGTCCTGGGGAAATCAGATATGTCGGGCATCATTTCAAATTGCTCATCCCATTTTCACCAAGTGATGCCTTGAACCTCACTGCAGTCAGTTTCATCTGGAAATCACACCATGGTCAATTTCTGGGACCATCCATAGATTGAGCCTTGGGTCTGTTGCCATGTCAGGCAGCTGTTGAATAGTGAGTAGCTTGGCAGGTCTGGAGGACATCGAGAGACTTGGCAAGGCTGCTGAGGGGCTTTGTCCCTGTTAATCCGGCCACTCCTCATGTGTAGCATGTATGCACACAATGTGCACAAGAAGTGGCCCAATGAACAGGTTTGGAACCTTGACAGCCTATAGTCTCTCTATTGGTTACCAGTTAGTTGTCAGGTTCAGTTCAAGGTGCTGATTATTACCTATAAACATGTCTACAGTACTGTTTCACCTAATAACCCAATGACAGCTGCATTCATCTGAGCAAGGCTTTCTGAAGATGCCACCAAGCCAATGGGTAAGAATAAACATTTTCTGTAACCAAGACTTCTCTGTTGTAACTTCCATGACACTCAAATTTTGCCCATTCTTCAGAATATATAAAATGAAATTGTTGTGGAGAGCATTTTTGATTAATTTAATTATTCTGATTTTAGAAAATACTAGGAATAAGGCCTGTTGTGGCAACAAGCTCTAGAAGGAGGCTCTGGGAGAGTGCCAAAGCCTTGGGCACTCAGTGTCACTTTGCTGTGGCAACCTCAGCAGGGTATAACAACACAGAGTCCACAATTCTTTCCAGAGGAACTGATCTCTGCTACCTGAAGAGCAGTTGCAATTTTGAGTGACCTCCACCCCTCACCTGGACATTTGCAACAATGGTTCCCCCAGGAGGGAATGGCTGGTTTGGAGGGTGGAGTCTATGGCATTGTACCTGTCTGAAGTCCAACCCTTCATCAAACCCCACCCTCTCCAGGCTCCACCCCTCAAATCTCCAGGAATATCCCAACCTGGAGGTGGCAACCCTATCTCCTTCCCAGCCAACCATCAGCCTACCTTTATCTGCCCCTCTGACTTCAGCTTTCCATTTCCTCCCCCTCCCTCCTGGAGACCAGTTGTAATTCTGATCTCCAGCCATCACCTGGAGATTGGTAACAATGGTTCCCCAGGAGGAAATAGATGGTTTGGAGGATGGAGTCTATGGCATTGTATGTGTCTGAAGTCCCATGCCTCCTCAAACCCCACCCTCTCCAGGCTCCACCCCTGAAGTCTCCAGGAATTTCCCAACCTGGATTTGGCAACCCTATCTCCTTCCCAGCCAATCATCAACCTGCTGTTATCTGCCCTTCACTCTTCCCCCCTACACCTGCAGCCTCTACTGTGCTCTGAAGCCCTGACAGCTACGTCACATTGACTGTCGTAGGAGGGCCATCTCAGCAGAGTATAAGGATACAGAGCCCACCATTTTCTCCAGGGAAACTGATCTCTGCCATCTGGAGAGCAGTTGTAATTCTGAGTGATCTCCAGCCCTCATCTGGAGATTGGCAACAATGGTTCCCCGGGAGGAAAAGTGCATTTTTTTTTCTCTGCAATGAGGACCAAAGTAGCTTACATAATTCTCCTCTCCCCCTTTTGACTTCCACAACAACCCTGTTTTACTGACAGAACCAAGTTTGGTTGCCTAGCAGTATTCATGGTTTATTCTGACAGGAAAGTAGCCAAGCTGGCAGTGGGTGGGGGAGGCATTATGCTGAAAGTCTGTGACTAGTCCAAAATCACAGCTTCCACAGCAAGAATCTGGGTCTGGCAGACTCTGCTCTGAAGCACTAACTGCTACACCTAGGGTAGCCAACCTCCAGGTGGAGCCTGAAGATCGCTGGGTATCACAACTGAACTCCAGACAATAGATCTCTTCCCCCCCTGGAGAAAATGTTTTGGACAGTGGTCTCTATAGCATTCTGTTCAGCTGAGGCTTCTCCCCTCCCCAAACTCTGGCTTCCTTACACTGGCTTCCTTAGACACAGAATATCCAGGAATTTCCCAACCTGGAGCCTGCAACCCTAGTCAGGACTGACCCCAATGAGTTCCTCACAACAGCCACTGAGTGAAAAGTTAGTCCCACAGAGGATCCAAGCAGGAGAAGTGTCTTCATCAGGAGAGAGAGAGTATTCTGACAGGAAATAGCGGCTGAAGTGAGAGTGGGCAGGGAAGAGCAGCAGATCTAGCACCCAGTCAATGGCACACGAGTACTCTTGAGTGGCGGCTGATGGGCCAATGGCTGATGGAGTGCATTGCACAGCCAATGGGAGAGATTGAAAGTGCTACCCCACTTACTCAATTATATATAAGGAGAGATTCTGTCATACTGCAGTAAACTGCCTAGTCCTCCTGAAATTAAAGAAGAATCCTGTTTTGAAATAAAAATTTTTGTCATGGCCTCTGGTACCTTTCATAAGGATTCTTTAAGGCTGCTTTGGCTTCTGAAGAGAAATGGGTTTTTAAAGGTTTCACATACCTAAATGGTAAAGTGCATACAAACACACCCCAACCTGGATCAAAACAGATTTTGGGTAACCCAGATAAAGGCTTCATTAACTGTAGGAGGACAGGATTCCCCCCCCCCCCTTAAAATGTTTGAAAACTTTAAAAAATATGTTTGTCTTTAGGAGCCAAAGAAGGTTTTTACAACTGAGGTGCATGAAACCTTAATATAAAAGTCTGCTTGCTTTCAGAAACCAAAATGGGTTAAACAGCCCATATGAAAGAGACCACAACACTGCTGGGTTTTGTTTGTTTGTTTGTTTGCTTACTTTTAAGAAATCTGTTGAGGTGATTCAATGTATTTCAAAAACTGCAGTGGGTATTAAAACCCTTAGGAAAAAATAACTGGAGTTATATAGCATGTGAGTATGGATTATAGTGTGCACTGAAAATATTACCCCACTAAACCAGACTCTCTGCTTTTATGCTCTGAAGCATTCATTGTGCCTAGCAGTTGTGAAAACAATGACCTCCAGATGTGCTGGATGTGTCATGACAGGACAATTCCTCAGATGCCCGAATACATTCAATGGATCAAAGAATCAGGATTTTCACTGGTACATTGCCAGATGGCTTGAAGAGTAAGAGATCCATCTGCCATTTAGTCATTGTCTGAAAGGAAATAGCTGCTACAGTCAACTGGAGGCTTCTGTACATATGAAAACTGGTTATGGGCTCCTACGTGTGAAATAGACATCAGAAGATTACCTTTAAAAGAGGAGACTTCATTTAAAACTCAACAGTGGGATCTTGCAAAATGTTTGTGATCTTGCACATTATGGAAAAGGAACAGGCTGCTGTTATAAAGAAACCAGCTAACTTTCACATAAGTGTGGTCATGTGGTTCCATTTGTGGAATTGCAGCTGCTAAATATTAAAGGTCCCTGTGGATATAAATCTTGATTACGCTGTGCTGAATCTGGTGAGGACACACTCATTTAAGCCAAGATTATATTGCCTATCCCATGTGGCCAGTATTATGTAGTTTTATTGTAGCTCTGTTGCTTTCTGCTCTTTTCATAAATTCAAAGGAGTGTGCAAGGAATTAACAGTGGCTCTGTGGGATAAGAAATTAACCTTATGCCCCCCGTAAAGCTTTACTATAGTAGCTTTAACACATCAGCTAATTAAAGATATGCATATAAAACTTTTCCTTTCTTTCTTATAAAATCAGCATAACTGTATTTCTAGCCTCCCATACATAATTATGTCTGTGCAGATACATAGGAGTGACAGTGGCTTCAGTGATTAATGTGCCACCAAAACATAGAAATATAAAATTCTTTCACACGCTAATGTGTTTAGCGATGCTTCAATGTTTACAAATAGCACGCATAAAAACTGAACGTCTCCTGCTTGCAATGCTTATTTTCTCTCATAGCAAGCACTCTGTATGTTCACATCAATGATTTATTCACTTTTTTAAAAACATGAGCAGCATTCTGCACTTATTTGCATTGGCACAGTTAGCAGCATTCATTGTTTCATGGGCAGACAGCTAGCAAGAGCTGCTGGCACATGCTCAGAATTTACTGGATTGCGCGGATTGATGGGATCTGTAGTTTTCTCAGCTTCTTATATCAATTCAAAAGGTATAATTGTCCTCACCACAGTAGGATTCATACTAGGGAAGACTGGGGAAATACTTGACACAACAGATAGCCACAGTAGGAGACTATCCACAGTTTACAGCCAACCTTTATATCCAGTTACTATTCCACATTTGAAAAGATTTGTGGCTGGGGAATGTGTGTGTTTGTGTGTGGGTGTGCTAAAAAAGGAAAAGTGGTGTGGAGAGGGTGGACACAGGGTGGCAACTGTGTGTGTGCCCATGTGTGCAATTTCCATCATCTATGATGCACCATCATCTATGATGCACCCACCTTAGCTCCTGACAGGCCCCTCTCTTTCCAGACTCAGACAATCAGCTCTTGAGTAAACAAGACAGGCACAGCCTTTCAGAAGCTAGGGAGGAAGTAATTTAGGTGAAAGAATCCCAGTCATCCCAGCAGGAATCTTTTGCTGCTCTCCAATCACCTCTCAAGCAGGGTTCAGAGGCTTATCCTTTGGTGGAACAAAGTTTGAGTCCAGTGGGGCACCTTTAAGACCAACAAAGTTTTATTCAAAGGATAAGCTTTCATGTGCAAGCACACTTCTTCAGATACAGTGGAACAGAACCCCCTCAGCCATTACTTATAGGGGGTGAGGTTGTTGTCAGAAAGGGTAATTTAGAGTTAAGATGCATAAGTGCTGGTGGATTATAGCTGACATGGGATGTAAGAAAGATCTGTGAATGGCAGTGAATTAGTATATAAATAGATGAGTTAAACACAGAGCCAGTTTGGTGTAGTGTTTAAGAGTAGCAGATTCTAATCTGGAGAACCAGGTTTGATTCCCCACTCCTCCACATGCAGCCAGATGGGTGACCTTGGGTCAGTCACAAGTTCTCTCAGAGCTGTTCTCTCAAGAGCAGTTCTTTCAGAGCTCTCTCACCCCCACCTACCTCACAAGGTGTCTGTTGTGGGGAGAGGAAGGGAAAGAAATTATAAGCCACTCTGAGACTCCAAGTAAAGAGCAGGATATAAATCCAATCTCCTTCTTGTCCTTCTCCTCCTCCTCCAAATGGATGTGGGAATGAGGTTTGAGTCCAGTGGCACCTGCAAGACAAATAAAATTTAATTCTGGGTACAAGCGAGAGCTGAGATATTTAGTATGTACACTAATTCAGGTTTATTGAAACAGATTTACTCAGATATTGCATATAGGTGTGGGTGTGGGGGAACATAAGAACATAAGAGAAGCCAATGTTGAATCAGGCCAATGGCCCATCTAGTCCAACACCCTGTCACACAGCGGCCAAAATATACCAGGTGCCATCAGGAGGTCCAGCAGTGGGGCCAGGGCACCAGAAGCCCTCCCACTGCTGCCCCCTCCAGCACCAAGAATAGAGTGCATCACCTGCCCCAGACTGAGAGTTCCCATCTATACCCTGTGGCTAATAGCCACTGTTGGACTTCTGCTCCATATGTTTATCTAATTCCCTCTTGAAACTGTCCATGCTTGCAGCTGCCACCACCTCCTGTGGCAGTGAATTCCATATGTTAATCACTCTTTGGGTGAAGAAGTATTTCCTTTTATCTGTTCTAACCCGACTGCTCAGCAATTTCATGGAGTGCCCACGAGTTCTTGTATTGTGAGAAAGGGAGAAAAGTACTTCTTTCTCAACCTGCTCAATCCCATTCATCATCTTATAAACCTCGATCATGTCACCCCTCAGCCGTCATTTCTCCAAGCTAAAGAGCCCCAAACATTTTAACCTTTCTTCATAGGGAAGGTGTTCCAACCTTTTTATCATTCTAGTTGCCCTTCTCTGCACTTTTTTCCAATGCTATAATAACCTTTTTGAGATGTGGTGACCAGAACTGTACACAGTATTCCAAATAAGGTCGCACCAATGATTTATACAGGGGCATGATGATACTGGCTGATTTGTTTTCAATTCCCTTTCTAATAATCCCCAGCATAGTGTCGGCCTTCTTTATTGCAGCTACACACTGTCTAGACATTTTCATCGAGTTATCCACTATGACTCCAAGATCTCTCTCTTGGTCCGTCTCTGCCAGTTCAGACCCCTTTGGTAGATTGCCACCACCTTTTGCTCCCCACATCACCAGTTTTGTGCCAGGAGGAGCATCTAAACTGTGGCTGCTTTGGTAAAGTTAGCCACCATGAGGTGCACAGGTGGGAATCAAGGTAATCTCTTTCTCTTATGCCTATACAAGCTTTATTCTACTGGTGAAACTCTAGAGAAAATACAGGTTACTGGACCATGGTGCAGAGCAATAAAAGAAATGAAACTGAGAAGGATTGTTAATGTAACTTGGAACTTACACCTCCTAAATCTCAGATCTGCCCTCCATGCTGGAAGATTCAAAAAGTTGTACGCATAACGGAGCTCCCGTCCACCCGGCGACGCCAATGGTGGGTGGGGGCTATTTTGCCGCCCCGAAGGATCGGGATGGCAACAGAGAGGACGCTGTGCGTCCCGACGAGGTCGGGGGCGGAGCCAGCTATTTAAGCAGGCTAGGCTCCGCTCCCGCCTGGCAGTTGCTCCGCGTGCTCGCCCACCCGCCCGCCCTGTTCTTAGTGTAGGCTGATGCTGGTTGCCTATGGGGCCAGGTAGGAATTTTTCGCTTCCACCCTGATTGGCTTGAGGAGTGGTGGTGTTTTCGCCTACCTTACACTGAGGGCAGTGGACTGGTGTATTTCTGGGGGTGGACGGCATTAAATAGGTCGGTCACTTGGCAGGTTTGTGCAAGCAAGAAAACGGAACTGGTGAGCACCTTACGGCATATCCCGTTAGGGAACAGGGGGTCATCAGGAACTGCCTTCGGATTTCAGGGTCCGGGGTGGGGAATGGTGATCACCTCCACTGGGAACCTTTTGGGCAGGCTCCTCCCTGCAAGTTGGATGGCTTCAGGGGTAGGCGCTCCTAGAGGGCAACCAGTTTGCTGGGCTGCTGGTCACGAGCCAGAGATTTGGCTCACGATCAGAGCTGGGTGACCCGCCCTTCAAGGGCAAGGAGGCTGGTCAGGGAGTGACGCCTGCCTTGCCTGTTCCATGCTTGCTTAGTTGTTATTGCTGCAATGTTCTGTTAAATAGTTAATAAAGTGGCCCTTGTTTTATTCCAAACCTGTTGTCTGTCTCGTTATTCTGGCTGGGGGGCAAAGAAGATGCTGTCTTTTGCATGTTTATGCTCCCCTCATTGTTGCATACACATTGTTGCATACACACACAGAAGGAACAGCTCCTTTTCAGTTCTCCCTCCCACATGTGTAAAAGGGTCTTAGCCAAACTGGGTTTTCAGTTCTGGAAGCAACTGCCCACCAGAACTAACTCAGCAAATGGAGAAGTGCTAAGATACCAAAGAGATCCCATGTTTTGCTCCTGTTTTTAAAACCCTATGTATAAGTGCAAGTTGATTGTTCCCAGCCCTGTTGTCTCCACCAATGCTGATTAATGTCAAAAAACGTGACTCCCTTCTGCTCCCTGATCCATGACACCATCACATACTCCTAAATGATCATCTAACAATTTCAAGTGATGCCTGCAAAAACCTGAGCAGTTTCAAGTCAACTGCACTGATGTTAATCTATTATTAAAAGGGAACGAGGAATAGAATAGAAGACAGAGCTATACAAAAGCTTGAATCTTAATGTCTGGAGTCAAAAGTTCTGGGTCTATGTCAATGGTATCCCTGAGTGCCCCTTCACTTTCTTCTCTCTATATATGTTTCCAGGGGCATTACACCTGGAGACACAGTTGCTGTACAGACAAAGCACTTATCCTTCCCCAAATGAGGGAAGCCTAAGATCCACAGTCAGGAACCTGGATTGGACAACACATTACAGAAAAGACAGAGTCACTGCTACCACCATCATGCCAAGGTCACTGCAATTAACTGTTCTTCCATCTTTTCTATTTATTTATTTAGTACTTTTCAATTCTTCCCTTCCCAGATGCTACCCGGGGTAATATACCTAGACTGATTCTGCATTGGCTTTTCCCTCCATTGTTTTACAAAATTCACACTGGAACAGAAATTATCCTCTGCATTGCATGCTGCTTTCACTCCCTTTGATTATCGGGTTTTATGGTAGCTTTCACACTCCACACCACTCTCAAGTTCTTTGATCATTGGTTTTAATTGTACCTTCTGCATAGATTTATGACCATTTTATGGCTATTCAGGGGTGACTCTGCAGTCAGTTCGATGTTGCCCCGAGGTATTTGAATGTGGTTTTGAGCTGCACTTTTCTCTCCCAGTTGAGAAAATGTGCAGCAAATGCTAGATGCAGAACCACCTCTAGTTTTCCTGTCCACCATTTTGTCTTGTAAGAAAGGGTAGGCTGAGGCAGAGTAACAGCATCAAGGTTATACAATAAATTTCATGGCAAGTCGGCATTTGAACCCAGGTCTTTGTAGCCCTAACCCTATGCTCAAGCCACTAGACTGCACTCTAGCCACCAGAGCAGCCATAAAGAGGGTTGTTTTGCTAGTTGTTAATAAAATTACATTTCTGTTTACAAAGAACTGAAGGAAAGATATTGGCATTTGAGGGGGGAATGTCAATATCCACTATGCTGGCATACCTATTTAATTAAAGTCTTCTGGACCTTTAAACTGTATTTGGAGAAAAGCGGTCTATCAACAATTTATTCAAATATATCCAAAAACTTAATTACAATAACAACCAAGGTGAAGCTTAGCCTAGCAATCAGCACATAAACAAATTGATGAGGATCTCCAGAATTAAGAAGATTTGTTATTACATTCCTTTTCTTCTTTAAATTAATCTTGGTGATTTGGAAGAATATTAGAATGACATATAAATAAACAAACTCATCCTCCTCCCTGTTTTGTGAAGGAGTGTGGCATCACTGAGTTGCAAAGGGGATTTATTTCTTACATGTCTTATACAAAGGAAGTTGACTAGGAGTGTGCATCCCAAAATTCTTGAAACAAAAATATACAGAAAAACAGATGATTTGGGTTGTTACCATGATTTCTGAAACAGTAACCACAAAACCAGGGATTCTTAGGAGTTACAACCCCCCTCTATGGTTTTTCATGTCTGGATGCTTACCATTAGCAACAGCATCAGGTGTCTTGTTTTTGTTAGATTCTCCTGATTTCTCAGACAATGGCATTTTTCCTCTACTGATGGGTTCCTTCCAAGAGATCAGAAGTGCTCCCAGTCAATCACCCATGGAGATAAGCCCCAACTGCTGCTCTGAGCCAAAGGACATTTTCAGAGGAATGAGAGACCCCACCCATAAAGGACTCATTAAATAGTAGTGTTAGTTAAGGTGCCCCTACAGTGATAAGAACAGTGACCTGCATGGCCCAGGCTAGCTGGATCTTGTCAGATCTCAGAAACTAAGCTGGGTTGGCCCTGGGAAGTATTTGGATGGGAGACCTCCCAGGAAGTCCAAGGTTGCTGCACAGAGGCAGGCAATGGCAAACCATCTCTGGTTGCCTTTTGCCTTGAAAATCCTATGGGTCACCATGAGTCAGCTGCAACTTGACAATACTTTCTACCACTACCACCACAGCAGATGCTCAACATGTTGTGTCTCATAGGAAATGGATGACTGATGTATCACATATAATAACAGACATGTGCTCTATTTTTTTTTTTTTTAAATCAAACTATTTTAAATTATTACAGTGATGGTGTGGGAGGTAGTGATGGTTTTCTGCAAAGCAAGCCTTCCTTACTTCATGAAAGGAGACAACAGACCATAACAAGAAAGGATGGTAAATGCATAATTTTCAGCAGAAACATTGCCAGTTAGTCACGGTAACAGAATTTGGCCCTACATGAAGCAGCCAATGGCATGCTTCATGAGGACTGCCATTGCCTCCTCAAGAGGAGGAAGGGGGAAGGGCTGCAGTTGCAGCCTGGTCTTTTAAAGGGGGTGGAGCCGACACCTCCTTAACGGTTAGTTGTGCCCCTTGTTCCCAGTGCCACCTTGTGCTCGGCCCATGCACTCGCCCTGTCTGTGGTGCAAGCATAGTCTGTTTGCCCCTTTGAAGGGGGGCTGGGTAGGAATGTTTTGCCTCTTCTCTGATTGGTGGTTGAGAGCGGTTGTTTTTTGCCTACCCTGCACTGTGGTTAATGGAATGAGGAATTGGCTTGGGATGGTGCCATACAATAGATATGTTACTTCAGGGCAGAATTACATCTTAGATAAGTTCATGTGGCTTGGTAAGCACCAATCAGCAACCTGTGGGGGGGTATAGGGGTCTGACAGGATCACCCCTGTGGCCATGCGGCCAGGGATGAGGATTGCAGACTGCCTTTGGGGATGGCCATAACAGATCCTCCATGCAAGCCATGCGGATGTATTGGAGGGATCATCAAGGCACACCCCAATAGCTGGGCCAGCCAAGTGCGAGCCACTTGCAGTTGGCTCCACCCAGGGGCCTTGGTGTCTTGCCCGGTGTACAGTAAGGATGGGGCCAAGGGAACCCCAGGCCTTGACGGTGTCGCTGTTCAGTGTTTGCCCGTGCCACACATATTTTTATGTGTGTTAAATAAAGTGTCCTTAGTTTCTCCCAGCCTTGGTTGTCTGACTCTTTCTTCCGTCTGGGAGGGCAATATAAAGAAACTGAATGCAGCCAGGAATTCATTTTAAATGCCAGCAGCCAGCACTCTCCTGCCATGCTGCCACCATTTCCCCAGATTGGAAACAGGGAAGCATAATTAAGGGGTCTGTAAAATCAAAACCATTTTCCAACTCTGTTTGAAACTAGAGGTCCTTCAGATTAGAGGGACAACTATGTTCTTCTGGGCAAATGTGTTGCTGTTACCAGGCCCTCAAATTAGTTGTCTCACTGAAAATCGTGGTCCCCAAATTCTGGAGCACCCCCTCCGATGGTTTTGAATCCTGATCTACTATTGTCTCACTCCAAAACCATAAATGGTAACAATGTCCTTCCCAAATTCTGGATCTGAAATTATAATGAATATTTTCTCAAAGGACAGCCCAGTCAAGTCAGTCTTTATTGGCATACTTCAGTAAATCAAAGTCATTATAAAAATATACAAGTAGAGAGACACTATTACAAATACATTGAGTAAAATTGTGGGTTACAGCTGTACTTTTTCTTGGTACAGCAGCATGGCGGATTGAAGGAATTTAGCCACCTTTTCAGTTATTTCAACAGAGGAATCATTCAAACGTTTGTAAACTTTGTGTATCTCAGCCCAGTCTTGACCTGATGATGCGTGGATGAATTTCATTATTCTTTTCTCACCTGAGCCTTAACTATCTCCTGGACAACCATGTACAATTAATTAGACATCTTCTGTCAAATATCTGACCGACTATTTCTAGAGTTAAATGAATGTCACTCTTTCCATGGCATTCATAGTTCCTTCATTTTGTTGCACCACAGGTTTTGATCCTTGTCCTCATTACAATTAACTGAACTTCTTTGAACTTTGCATGGATGCCCACTCTGTACATGTTCCTACCAATACATTATCCATGTTTTACATGCATTTGATACAAGTTGCAGTTCAGCCTCCTAATCTACTTCCATAATGATAATACAAATCCCAATGTGACTCTAACATATGGCCTTGCCCCCCACCCCCTGACGCCAGGACACACTGATTAAAAATGCATAGAAAAAAAAAAAGTTTGAAGTTCTAATCCATGACATGGAGAACACAGATTGAGATTCCAGGAGAAATTCCTATTCCTAGTTATTTTGAACCAAATAAACTTGCTGTTTCTGCCATGTGCATTTCCTACATGTTCCCTCGCCTGCCATTCACATGGCCCCCTGCCTTTGGTTTCCTAAGGCTACACTTCTTTTACTTTCTGCTTATCTGCCTGAGGATTTGAGGAGGGGTTAGGCTGTGGCATCCAGTCTGCCTATTCCTCTGTAACATTAGGGTAGCTCAGTGTGCTAGTTTCAGGTGGGTAGATATGCTGGTCTGAAGCAACAGAAAAAGGTTTGAATCCAGTGGCACCTTCAAGACCAATGAAGTTTAATTCTGGGAATAAGCTTTTGTCTGTATGTGCACTTCTTTCAGTGCTTTCCTTCGAGCCCTTCATGGCCTGCAACCCACATAGCTGATGGATTTCCTCTTCTCTTATAAATAATTATGCTTCAAAGTTAAATGTTTATTGAAGTTGCCCTCTCTTCGAGTGGCATGGCTGGCCACCAGCTAGTGAAACAAGCTTCCCTTAGAGTGGAAGATATATTAGAGATCTCCTCATCGACCCACAGAAGGGCTGTAAAAACTGTTATATTCCAGAAGGCATTTGTATGATTTTAATAATTACCTCTGGGCTGTTGCTGTGTATGAGGTCTGACAGTTTTAAATATACTGGGTGTTTTTCTTAATTCAGTGACTGGCTGCATCTATACACAGTTAAAGACGGCACTATCATTATGCCACTAGAACCAATCACAACTTGGCATGTTTCTCCACATAGATACCTGCAATTGAAAATGATATAGCACAATGACAGCTCAGTTCTCAACAACAGCCATTGGGTTCATTCAGGAAAGGAGGATTACAAAGTTTTCAAACAAGTAAATGTGTATGTAAAGCATCATTATGTTGTAGCCAACCTACAGCAACCCCATACGGTTTTCAAGGCAAGAGATATTCAGCAGTGGTTTGCCATTGCCTGTCTCTGCATAGCAATCTGAGACTTCATTTGAGGTGTCCCATCCAAGTCCTAACCAGGGTCAGCCCTGCTTAGGTTCAGAAATCTGATGAGATCGGACTAGCCTGGGCCATTCAGATCAGGGCAAATAAGTAAATACATAAACTTTAATAAATACAGATGACATCCTGAATACGAGCTGTGCAAATCCTCTGTCCCTAGTCCAAAGACTGTTGAAGCATGCCAGCGGGGGTGGTGAAATTTGGGTTACTTCCTGTTGCTATGATTGAACTTCACATCATAAGTTTCAGGCAAGAAGTATATAATTTCCAACCTTGTATTAAATGTCACATATCCAAACACATCTATTTTTCCCCCTGTACAGAATGTATAAGAGTTTATACATCTAGTCATGAATATTTTCCCCCAGTGGAAATTTAAATCAGAATCAGACATAAGGAGGTTGCGGGATTATTGCATTCAGCAGCAGACATTCCACCCATTCTCAGTCTCTGCAGAAATTATGTGCACATGTTCCTGTGTTAACCTTGAATAAGCCATCTCACCCACTTTGGAAATTTGGCTTGCAAGCTCCTTGGGGCAGAAACATGTCTTCATGCAATTCCAGTAACCTATTGAATATTGTTTGTAACAAAGGTGGTGTTTGCTGGTGTTGCTTACTGTTATAATTACATTTTTAAAAATCCAGTGATGAAACAGGGATCAATCAAGTCAAAATTATGCAGTTGAAAACCTCGTCATTTCATAAGGGATGTATGCAGCACAGTATGCCATTTCCATAGCTCTTTAGTGATCTGTTGCACTCATTCTGTTCGGCATCATCTTCCACCCCCCAGCTTGAGATGTGTGACTTTGACAATGTTACAGTTGTTGTTAGAGAGCATATCACTGAACAACCATCTGCTTGCATAGAAGGGGGGGAAATGAAGATTATGATTTATTTATTATCAGGCATGTCTGTTTTCCCCTCTCATAGAAAGGTAGGCTGGTCCACCATTGTACAGCACAGAGAGACATTGTACACAAGGTCAGTCCGGTGACTGTCTAGTGATCTTGGGCGACACTGCTGGGCCAGCAGCCATCACCACCCCCACCCCCCGCCTCACTTCTATTTCCCTCTCCACCTCCAATCTCTTCTCTACTCCCTTCACCACTACCACATCCAAACCAGAACAAACAAATACTCTTCTCCACTATCTCGTCCAGGTATCTTTAAACATGGAGCAGCAAATTGTGCTGCCCTCTAGGGGTCATATTTTCTCAGATGCCTGCAATCATTTGGGAAGACCTGGCTGGCTTGCTGCAGTGTGCTACACACTGTGTTTGTTTCTGCACAGGAAGGTAAGAGTATGGTCAGCAGCACACAGCACAAACACCTGTCCCAATAAGGCAGCACATTTATTCAAGGCAGTCTCTCTAAACTTCCTATTGGTTGGAATCTCATCCATCCCAGCCAATAGTCCCTCATGCTTCATTTGAATTAGCCCAGTGACATCCATCATTCTAGAATCCTTTTCCATGCAGCTCACAACCATTTCTAATAACAAATCACACTGTAGCAAACATGTATTTTTCTGTGTAATAGCTAACTGTCCAGCTTCTCTGCTGCTGATGAAATGGGACCACCCATAAGCAGTGCAAGCATCTCTATGTAACTGGGGGGCATGCCAGGTCTGCAGAAAATTATGACTTTAGTTATTTAAATATTTATTCCCCATCTTTCTTCATGGTACAAAGCAGCTTACAAATAATTTAAAACAGAGAATAAAATAAAATGCCAAATAACTGCACTCCCCCTGAAAGATACTTGCAGTCTATGCTCCATTAAAAGCCCAAGCACTTTCTCAAGGAGCTTGTTCTATGGAGTGTGAGCTACAATAGAAAAGTCAGGGGTCTCATTGATGCCAGGCAGGCTGTCCAAAGTGAAGGGACAACTAGCAAGAGGACTTGAGGATTGCAAATGGCACATGGGAACATATCAGCCAAATGGGAGAAAAGCCCTTAAACAATATGCCCCAGAAGGGATGAAATGTTGAGAGCAGTTCAGAGACATTTAAGGACACAGGTAGAGAAGGAGACATCTGCCTGCTCAAGCCCTTGGTGGTGAGGAGGATTTTGAGGTGTAGGATTTCCAAACTGTACTCCACAGAGAATCCTTGCTCCTCAGCTGGTAAGCACTAAGAAAGAGATGGTTGAATGACTTAAGTCTCTGATGTTGGTGCTATGGTATAATGCACCAAATCGAAACACACCTGCCACCCATCTGGCTCTCATGCACTCACTTTGTCCACACATCCACTTGTAGGCATTAAAAATCATTAAAACATTAAAATAAAAGATCCAAGGCAGACAAAATCAGAGAACATCCCCTTTGGACAGCTCTGCTGTAAGACTTTCTTAAAGGAAAACAAAGCTGATGCGCCCCCACCCCCGGCAGCCGATTCCACAAAGATGGAGCTGCTAAGAGAAAGTCCTGAATCATGTTGGCATTGTCCTGTACTCCCTCAGAAAGGAAACAGAGAACAGAGCTTGTTGAGAGGAATTTACAGACTTGTATAGGGAGAATCCTATGGATGTTTACTAAAGAGACAGGTTCTTGGGCCACCTCAGCATGCCATTGGACTAAATACTGCACAGCAGTACGTAGGTGTCCTACACAACTACTCCCTTCCCATGGGCTATGTTAAACCAGAGCAGGCCAGAGGGTGGTGCTGCAGAGGAATGTGTCAAATCTGGCAGTGGCAACTCTTACATCCACATTTTTGTGTAGCTTCCATACATCATTCACTAGATTCCATAGGCAAAATTAGCCCACCATACCTGCCAATATCAGTCACAGTAGAAAAGAGAAGAAACATCTGCTGTTCACTTCGCTTCCAACAGAATCCATCAGCGGCAGTGCTGTGGCTCAGTGGTAGACCACATGTCTTGCATGCAGAAGGTCTCTAGGTCTCTAGTTCAGTCCCCAGGGTCTACTTAAAGGGTCTCAGGCAGTGTTCCCTCTAAGCTGAGTTAGTGTGAGCACACAATTTTTTAGCCTCCAGCTCACAGATTTTTGTCTTAGCTCGGGAAGGATGGCCACAGAGTAAACTAATTTATGCAGCAGCCAAATCACTCACTCACAACTGTAATGCCAGTGGCTCATGAAGTAGAATTTTTGCTCACAAGACTCCACAGCTTAGAGGGAGCATTGGTCTCAGGTAACATGTGTTTGGCCTTTCTGTGCCAGAGACGCTGCCAGTAAGAGAAGACAATACTGAGAGAGATGGACCAGTGATTTAACACTGTATTTAGAAGTGACATATGTCCCCATCTCAGAAATATCACGGGTTTCAACCCCAGGTCTTCTGTTGGTGCTAAGACTTTATGGAATCAAAACCTGTCCTCTTCCATTTCAAAGCTGTGACTGTTTCCAGATGTTCAGGCTGGAGGTTTGTTTCTTATCCAAAATGAAAAATGCAGGGCTGTGGTGGGGAAAAGGAAAGAGGAGGAGGAGATTGGATTTATACCCTGCCCTTCACTACCCGAAGGAGTCTCAGAGCAGCTTACAATTTCTTTCCCTTCCCCGCCCCACAACAGATACCCTGTGAGGCAGGTGAGGCTGAGAGAGCTCTCTCAAGAACAGGCCTTGAGAGAACAGCTCTGAAAGAATTTATGACAGACCCAAGCAGCTGCATGTGAAGGAGTGGGAAATAAAACCCGGTTCTCCCAGATTAGACTCCATGTTCCTAAACCACTACGCCAAACTGGCTATAAAGAAAACTGGTTATAAAGAAAACTTTGATAGATCCTTGAATATACAGTCATAGACAGAAGTGGAACAAAGCTACTGCCTAGTCACAGATCAATGTAAAAGAAAGACAAGACAATGGAAATTATATGCATAAATGTGTCTCATTTGCAGAAGTGGAAGTTGTCCAAAAGTGTAATGATGCTGGATGAAAACCCTGTTCCACCCCCACATGGCTCAGCCTCCATCAAACATTCTATATGCAGAGGGCAGTTTGATACAGAGACTGGAGCTACTTGAAAAGCTAAGTAAGATCAAAGAGAATATTCCTAGAAAAGAAGTAAAAAGTCATTAATTTTTCAAAGGCAACACAAAACCAAGTGAGCTAAACAAATTAAATACAAGAGGTACTTGGTGCCACAGGAGGTGATGGGGAAAAAACAGACAACCTCCATTGGTCCATTGAGCAGAACAGGGTGTGGAATGTATCTGGGAAAAGAACAGAAGGAGGCCTGCTTGCTTGTTAACTTGTGTGATTACTACCAGACATGGGTGGATATACAGAAAGGGGGAGCCACCTTTCTATGTGCCAAAAGAGACCATGCAACACCTTTCAAAGTAACATGTAGGAAGCAATCTGACATAAATCATCCCAAATGTACACCTTGCATAGCTGACAGTGCAACCCTAAGCAGAGCTGCACCCTTCTAAGTCCTGTGGCATCAGTGGGCTTATAGAAATGTAACTCTGCTTAGGATCACACTGCTATATTCTCTATCAACATAGGTTAAGGATTACAACCAAGGACCACCACATAGGGCGGAAGGCAGCAAAGAGCTTTCCTAACCTCTTCAGACTCTGAAATCCAGGCCATGAATGTTCTACATGAGAACTGATGCAACAAGGAGGTCAAAATGTAATTCTCCAATTGATTTTTCTGACTCCGCTTCCCCATTCCTTATTTATTTATTTTTTAATCATAGTATATCTTGCTGGCCTCTTGGAAATGGGATGCTGGACTGCCCCCTTGGTTTGATCCAGCAGGGCTCTTCTGATCTTGTTATATAACTTTGTAGTTTGTGGGTTTCTCATCCCCCTCCCCTCCGCCCCCCTAAATTATTTCATATATTTAATGGATTCTTTTTCATTCATTTCCTATCTGGATGGGTCCAGCAATTGCCTTTAATTTTTAATCCTCAGCCACAGCATACATTTCTTATGTTGTTCCTAGGGAACCAATTACAGTCTTCCTGGCATCTTTTTTTCCTGCTATCTTTCATCATTATGAGTTGGAACTGGCTGAAATATAGATGGCAGAGGGACCCACGTTTTTCATTGGTTACTCAAATGTCAAAAGCTTGGGGCTGAAATACTGTCCCTCAGCACTAATTTCTATCTTCTTCCAAACCTTGTTCTTCTCTGACCTTCCAATAACCCCCTTCTCTCAACTTCTATCACTCCATTGGTAGATATTTGACTTCCAATCCTTTTCAACAGCTCTACTATAGGCTATTAGTACATGCAAAGCAAACTGTTCAACAAAAAGCAGTTAGGAATATAAAAGGTTTGTCACCTTGCCTGTCTTATTTACTGCAACTGTGACTCTCTTGGCTTGCATTTATACTACAAAAAGGGGGGGAGTAGAAGACTTTAGGAGTCCACATGGCCTCCATGATCTACACAGACAATTGGTCATTTGACCCAGTTTATGTTAGGGTTCCATTGCCCCACATCCAAACCATTCCTCTTTCAACAGGGCCTATCTTCTGCAGTAGCAGACTTATGCTCCTCTTCTCTGTCATGCAAACAGTAAAACATGTGAGGCACACAAACACACACACACACATACACAAACATATATAAACCCCATTTGTTTGATCTTTCACCCATTTTTAAGTAGAAAAATCCTATCAGTTAGACCTCCTTAAGACCTGCTTCACACATAGTGTAAATGGAAGGTTTTTGGGGGGGTGAGCAGATGCTTCTCCACCAGATATGGATGGTTTGTTCTGGAGAGGGGGCAGTCTCCGGTCACCTATCATTTTATATGATGCACCTGGGAAGTATCCAACTGGTATTATAGTGACTTCTTGTACTGGATGGTAGCTCTGGAATCTAAAATCCTTCTCATTGGGTGCCCTTTCACAAACGGAAGTACAAATTATATGCTCTGGAAGTACAAATTATATACTCTCTCCATGTAACTAAGAAGACACCTAGGCTGACTCAGAGAAGCATGTTTATCACTCAATAATCACTTATGAATCGTACATTTGACAGAATTTTCACATCACTCACCTCTCACAAAGTGCTGAGGACTCAGCACATACATTCAATTGCACATAGATGCATCATAATATACATAACATAGATGCAGAAATCCATCAGTGGCTATTAGCCACAAGGTATAGATAGGAACTCTCAGTCTGGGGCAAGTGATGCACTCTATTCTTGGTGCTTGGGGGGGCAACAGTGGGAGGGCTTCTAGTGTCCTGGCCTCACTGATGGACCGCCTGATGGCACCTGGTATTTTTGGCCACTGTGTGATAGTGTTGGACTGGATCGGCCATTGGTCTGATCCAACATTGGCTTTTCTTATGTTCTATAAGTATCATGTGAGTCAAAATGAGGTGGAAATGATAACTCTGAGACAGCAGAACGGAAAGAACCACTTCAGACTGCAGGTGAGGGAATCACATATTTGAATACTCCCCTATATAAAAAGCTTTCTCTGCAAGTAGAACACTAGTGCAGTAGATAGCAGACTTTCTCCCATCATTATTTCTTTTTTTAGTTATATGATTTTAACTGTCATCCCTGGCCTCAGACCAAGCACTTGACCTAGGGATAGTGGTCAGTTTCCCTATTGATCCTCCAAGGCTTTCTTGGTGAGAGGTTACAGTTGTCACCAGCTGCAACACCACCCAGTGTGGAATTGCTATCAGTCCTGCTCTCCTAAACCTGATATCTCTCAGCTGGGAGGAGAAGTTCTTGTTGCCTTTTCTGATTGCCAAAGGAATGGGTCTCCTTGGCAACAACCTCCTAGCAGGCCCACCTCTCCAAGGACTAATGCATTGTGTGGCTGGCCAAAATGAGTCCTGCCCACACACCAGCATCTTGGTGCTACTTTTTCTCCCGCTGTGTCTTCTTCTATCCAGGAAACCTGGGTTGCTCCAATGCCATTCAGTCCCCATGGAGCCTTTCAGGGGGCTACAATTTTTTTTTTTTTTTTAAAGGAGAAAATGATTCTATCACATTGTTCTTCTAAATATATAGATCAGGCCTTTGCATTGCACAATCAAGCAATAAGAAATCGTGTCATACACATGCACGTCATGTCATGCACATCCAATCTTGGGAGTATACATAGAGACATCCACATGCAGTTGGCTTCAACAAAGTTGTGGATAATGAATAGCCTTCTTCTGTCTAGTCCTATGGAGCCACCTAGTGTGTCTTAGGGCATTGGTTCCCAACCTTTTTGTTATGATAATCCAGAAATTCAAATTTACTTGGTATGATGACCCATTGATTTATTGTCACATGAATCTTAGACTGTAGGTTTTGGCAGCAATTGTTTCCACGTATTTAACTGCAACTTTGCCTATTTTATAAACATTGCTTAAGTTACCCAAGCAAAAATTTACTTAATGCACCTATCAAAGTGGAATTTGTTGAAATATTTATTGCACTTATATAAGTTATTCAGTTTTTAATGCAAATGTAAGAACACAGGTTATATCTTCCTGAGCTATAAAAATTATAGACACAGCAAACGAACCTTGTTGAACCTTGAAGTCTTCTGTTTCTTCTTTGGCTACTTAAATTTTAATTTATTTTTTTTTAAAAAAGGCACAAAGAATTAATGCATCTCTTCCACACCTCTGTCAGAATGCACAATCCTATGCGTGTCTGCTCAGATGTTTCTGTATTTAATAGGGCTTACTCCCAGATAAGTGGGCATTGGATTGCTTTGTAAGAAAACTCCATTGAATTAAGTGGGATTGACTTCAGAGAAAACACACAGAAGGAGATGGAATTTGGCCTGGACATATAGAGCCAGGGTCCCAGCCCCTGCCACCCCATTTACATCATCTCTAAAGCAGAGACTGAGAAACCAAGACATGGAAAAGAGGTTGAGGTGTACTTGGGTTGCTCCCTATTTAGCTGAGAGCTCCAGATTTCAAACCTGAAGCTCCTGTTTCTTAGAATACTGTTTTAGAATTGATGGATCTCCCCCACCCCAATATTCTATTTAACTTTAGTGGTGTATATCTCCTTTGGGAAAGGCATCTGTTCCTAAACATTAAGCACCTTCTGCTTTCTTCTGATCATCAGCTCAGACCAGTATACCCTATCCAGAGTCCCCGCATTCTGTCTCTGTTGATGGCTGGTGTGAAGGAGGAAATGAATCTGGCATTTTAAACTTCTGAGATACAGACTTGAAGAGCACATCAAAAAGATCCTTCTTGGATTGAAAAAAATAATATACACTCATATGAGAAGAAGGTAAAAGAAGATCACTCCATTCCTCCACCAGTGCTACCACAGTGATCACAAACCTCGCCTAGTTCGTGAATCAACAGAACAGACTTAGTTATCATTAAAAATGAAACAGAGTGTTAGTTTTGTGTCTAACAGCTGCTAAGTGCTCATTCCCCCCCTGGACAGGGGACAAGCAGAACCTCATAGACCCCAGTCTGCATTGGCTCTTTCTTTGCTGAAGACTGAAGAGGTGGTGCTGGAAGGTGTATATTAATTGTGGCTTCCCCAGCAATCAGGGACAATGATCAAATCTGCATTTGCATTTTCAAATCAGTTGCGTGCTGCTGTGACACCGTCTTTCTCTATGCTTGTTTGAATGTTGTTTGGAGAAGATTCTTTTAAAGCAGTGCGGAGATGCAATGACAGTGGAGCCGCCCCAAAAGGACGATAAACATATGTGGACATGTGAAAGTATGCTAGCACCGTTGAGGTGTGAAAACGACACCAAATGTGGACAGCTTTTTTGAAGACGGAGTCAAAAGACTGGGACACTGGTGGGAAAGACAAATGCAGATTCGGCCAATGAGTCAACAACAGCTTGGTCCTGATGTTTCTTCCCTGTGGACCACCAAAGTACAATAATATCTGTGGACTCCCAAAGTATAATAATCTCTGCACTATGGCCTATGCCTCCACTCACTCCGATGAGCACACAAGCATCCTTGCATACACACAGCTGGGAACTGCTGCTACCCCAAGCAAGGTTGGAGCAAGCAGCAGCAAAGAAACTGCACATCTGAAGTGGGGAGGAACAGTGCCCCAACAATTTTCCTGGTCAGTCCTTTGGCCATTTGTTGCAACTGCCACAGCAGGCACAATTCACAAACGGCTTTTAAAATGTACCTCAGTGACCAACTGCTGAGCAATAGCTACATGGTATTAATATCAAAAGATACAGGGAATGGGTGGTGGAAGGCAGGCAGGCAGGCAGGCCAGGGATACAGCGAATGAAAAGTGAACTGACAGCTGAATGGCCAAAAAAGGATGCAGAACCAAAAAGAGAAACTGAAGGACCTGTGAGATGAAAGTGGGAGGAAATGCAGAATGAAATTTAAAAGTCAGCTGAGTTGTGCAGGGAAAGTGAAGGAAAAGACCAGTGCAGAAAGAAGGAAGGAAGGAAGGAAGGAAGGAAGGAAGGAAGGAAGGAAGGAAGGAAGGAAGGAAGGAAGGAAGGAAGGAAGGAAGGAAGGAAGGAAGGAAGGAAGGAAGGAAGGAAGGAAGGAGGGAGGGAGGGAGGGAGGGAGGGAGGGAGGGAGGGAGGGAGAAAGTTTTAATGACGGCACTAAGTGTAATTGATCTGTACTGTCAGAATCATTCAATTCAGTCAGAATTATTAGCAAGTTGGCCCAAAAGGCCAACAAGGATGCATCAAGAAGGGCCCCATAGTCTTTCAGAAGGCTGTGGCAGAACAGTGACCCTGGGGAAAATGGGGGGGGGGGCCTTCAAAGCAACAGCTAAAGTAGCCTAACCCAGGTGGGGTGGATTTGCCTGGGAAATGGTGCAGTATGAACTGAAACTTTGAGAAAAACTCAGCCCATCGAAACTGCTTAGTGTTCAGGTTGCGAGGAGTGTGGAGCACTTCGAGGTTTTTGTGATCAGTCCAAACTTCAAATGGGACTCGTGCCCCCTCCAACCAGTGGCTCCACATGGAAAGCACTAGCCGGATCGCTCCTGCTTCCTTATCCCATACTGACCAGTTTATTTCTGTGTCATTAAATTTGCAGGACACATAGGCTAATGGATGGAGCTTGCCGTCTGCCCTTTCTTTCAAGATCACCCCCCCCCCCCGCAACATCCAAAGCATCCACGTGGACCACATTTTTTTTTGTTTCATCCAGATGTGCTAACACTGGTTCTGTTGTAAACAGAGCCTTTAATTGATTGAATGCTTCCTGGCATCGGGGGATCCACTCCAGTTTAGCTACAAGCTTATTAGCTTCTGGCCCCTTCCCCTTGGTTTTTAACAAGTCAGTCAGGGGCAAACTCACTTGGGCAAAGTTTGGCAAGAAATTTCTATAGAAATTAGTGAATCTTAGAAAACTTTGAAGTTGTTTGCAAGTTTTAGGGACTTCCCACCCCAACACATCTTTTACTTTGGGTCCATCTCTATCCCCTTTTGAGAAATGCGATACCTGAGAAAGTCAATATCAGTCTCATGGAACTCACATTTTGATAGTTTGGCAAACAGTTTGTGCTTGTGTAACATCTGTAGCACCTCTCTAACTAACTGCACATGAGAGGTCTTCTCGGGAGAGTACAACAAAATGTCATCCAAGTACACTAGGATCCCCTTGAACAGGTGCTTGTGCAACACTTCATTTATTACGTTCATAAACACTCCTGGAGCCCCTGGCGGCCAAATGGCATCACCCGGTAATCGAACTGGCCCAGGGGGGTGTTGAAAGCTGTCTTGTATTCATCTCCCTCTCGGATGCGCACGTGGAAATAAGCATCTTGCAAGTCAAGTTTAGAAAAGATTTTCCCCTTAGCCACTTCTGCTAAGAGGTCTTTCATCAATGGCATGGGGTAGACGTTTGTGGAAGAAACTGCATTTAAACTACAATAGTCAGTGCAAAGTCTTAACCTCCCATCTTTCTTTTTTCAAAAAAGAACGGGAGCAGCAAACAGGGAAACAACCAGCCGAATGAACCCTCTGGCCAAGTTTTTATCGATAATTTTTCTCAATTCCTCTTTCTCACTGGGGCTCATGTCATAGATCTTCCCTTTTGGCATTTTATGCCCTGGTAATAACTCAATCGCACAGTCGGAGTTGCGGTGGGGTGGGAGCTCGTCTGCTTCCTCCTCCTCAAACACCCATGACAAGTCTTTATATTCCCTTGGAATTTGGGCTAGCTCCTCTGTGGCTAAACATACCCGAGAGGGCTCACTATCAGGGGCAATTCCCCACGTTGGATTCCACACATGATGTTGACACTTTGGGGAGATGAACCATACAATCCCTTCATCCCGCAATATATATGGATCGTGTCCATGGAGCCAAGGGCTGCCCAGCATGAAGGGATCCTAGCCCCTGGAGACACCACAAAAGCTCGATCCTCCCAATGATTGCCAGCCCCCATACGCAAAGGTACAGTCTCGAATCTACAGGGCTCTTTCATCGGGGACCCATCCATTTGGGTGAAGATTAAGGGCTCTGCCAACCACACCACAGCCACCTCCAACCCTGACACTAGGGAGGGGTTGATTAGATCCTGCCTGCACCCCGAGTCTATGATGTGCGTTCTCATGGCAGTGTTCATAATTGTAACAGTCATGAAAAAGAGGGGTGGATAGTTGCTCACCAATTTTGGCACCTCTGCTGATGGGTCCTGCTGCACTTACAGCAGGACCTGGCCTTTTCCTACCAGTTCTATCTCCTCCTCCTCACTCGATCCTGGGTCCAGCACCTCCACAGTCGTTTGTAAAGCATGGGGGTTTCTTGCTTTTGCAGTTCCCTTCTTGGAAGACATGTCAACCTGGCGCTTGTCACCTTCTCTCCCCACTGGTCCTGCAGTCTCCCTTGAAGGACAGTTGGCTGCAAAATGGCCCCGATCCTCACATTTCAGACATAATCCCTGTTTCATCCATTGCTCATGGACCGAGACTTTCGGTGAGGTTGTCTTGGGCTTAGAGTGGGGTGTTGCTGGTGCCCTCCCTACTGCTACCACGTTATCCAGTCTCATGGTGCGTAGTCGGCTCTCAGATTTCTCCGCCTCTTGCATCCAGGCCAGGAAGGTCCTTGGATCTCTGGAACTCATAACGTTGTTTCAAATTTCAGTAGCCAGCCCTAGCTGGTACTGTTGAGCTAGTACCGGGTCGGACCAATCATGGATTTTGGTGGCTTGCCATTGAAATCTTGTTGAGTACTCTCTGACGGTCAACTTGCCTTGCTTAAACATGTGGAGGAACGCTTCCGCTTTCTCAGCAGCTGTGCGATCCTCAAATCGGGCTCATAGTGCCCACATAAATGCATGAACACTCCCCAATTCCACTGCCTCTAGGTCATACCAGCTTGTTGCTGACCTCTGCAACTGAGAAGTGATAAAGTCCACTTGTTGCTCCTCGTCCTGGAACAGATGGGTCCACCGTTCTACAAACTTCATCACTCGCACAATGAAGAAAGAGAGATTTTCTGGATCACCATCAAAGGTCACATCCAGTAAATCTTTGGTTTGTGGCAGTGTTGGTGGAGCCAAGGGGACCACTGGTTGTGGTGCTGGGGGGGCAGGAAGTGGCTGTGGTGCTGGTAGCTGCAGCAGGGCAGGCAGTGGAGGAGGTGGTGGTAGCAGAGGCAGTGGAGGTGGTGGAGGCAGCGGGGGGGCCAGCTGGCTGGGGCCTAGTCTGTGAGGGGGAGGAATGGCTGGGGGCCCTGTTGGGCAGCCAGTTGAGTCTGCACTGCCTGGGCCATGATCCCCAGTAATGTCTGGAACAATTGTCCCATGTCCCGCATTATCATGTGGCAGTTTAGTTCCAGGCTATCCAGCCTCCCATCTGCGTCCCTTCCCAGGCTTACCGAAGACTTCGAAGGGACCTTAATGGGTCTCCTTGGGGTTACACCGAAACTGCCCGAGCTCAGCCAGGGGTCATACATACTGTCCTGGCTCTGATTCCCTGGCATCGACTATGTGGTCTGCGTGGAGTCCCCCAGATGTTGGCTCCAATCCTGATCCCTGGGTTGAAAAGTTACTCCCTTCCCCAAATGCACAGGGATGAACGACATCATCAGCTGAGGGATGGCTCCCCCATCAGTAGGCACCAGCCCTCCAGAACTCACAGTCATTAGTGGGGCCGTCGTCACTGGCACCCCCATCCCTGTAGTCATTGGGAGGGGGGCAGGTGCCATCGTAGTAGGCACCGTCATAGGCACTGTGACAGGAACCGTAGTGGGTACCATGGTAAGCACCCCAGCTCCACCGGATCTGCTCATCTCAGTCAGGAGCGACTCAGCCCAATGGTTAAAGAATGGATTCCTGACAATTCTGTCAGGGTCAACAGCAAGCAGGTCCAAACACAGTTCTCCTCAGGAGTTATGCTTTATTGGAATTCCATTCTGTTGTCAAGTAGTACAGGTATATTGTCAGGAATAATGGTTAGGGTTGTATGTATATGTATATACTCTGATGCTTCATCTAGCTAAGCAAATGAAATCCAAGCACAAGTGTGGGAATTCTCTCAGTGGGATATTACATCATGAATGGGAGATCTTCCCCACCCTCTTGAGAGCAGAATTATTCACACCGTTAGGGGAACTCAAGCCCTCCCTTCCTCTCAAGGTTATACTGATAGTGTTGTCTGGTAACTCCAGTTCGCACGGGCAAAGGAGCATCTCCCACGGTAGCTCAGCAAAGCAAGCGCATGAGCATGTGTAAAGGTCAGGAATGAAAAACTAAAGGAAACATGACAGTTATCTGACACCTACTCAGGAGGAAAAGGAGGGCAATGATGGAGCAGTTGCTTCTGTGCTAGGCAAGAAAATACGTGTGCTCATTTCCTGGCACACAAATGCAACTTCAGCCTGACTTACTACAGACCACTGTTTGGTTGGCTGGCTTGCTACGCCCCATCATCCCCACTACAGATTCAACATGAGTTCAGCTGGGCATAGGGCAAGGAGGGGAAGGGAACAGCTGCCAATAGGAGCTCATGATCTACTTCTTCAGGCTCCGCGACGCACTTGTGGTTCACAACCCACAGGTTGGGAAACACTGTGTTAGGGTAACAACTGGGGATGTAGGGATGCCCAGAAGCAGATATACTACAGTATTAGTACTGTAATGAAGTTGTATCTACCATAAATACATAGGTGGTCAAGGCTGAATCATTTCCCAATTTTTTTAAGGAATTGCAAAGTGAAACAAAGCACATGCACACTTCATTAAAACCAGATGAGACCCAAAGAGAATTGGCTTTGCTGAGCAGAGTCTTTTCGCAATTATCTTGCTGGGTTGGATCACTCTGCCTTCTCAAGCAGAATCCGTGGGTTTTTTTTTTTTTTGGGTTTTTTTTAAAAACAACTACTTTTTTTTCTGCTTAGTGCTGCCTTTTGAAAGAGGTTCATAAAAATACCAGAGTGGTGGATATTCTCTGTTGCCTCATATAGGGCTTGTAAAATGAAGCAACTTTCCCAAGCAAACTGCACGTAAACAAATAATAGAGGTTACAGCAGAGAGGATAATTTAAAGGACATTTCTTTTTCATATCATGGATAGCCACTGCAAAGCTCCAAACACCATGTCAAGATTTCTGAGGAAGGAAGGAAGGAAGGAAGGAAGGAAGGAAGGAAGGAAGGAAGGAAGGAAGGAAGGAAGGAAGGAAGGAAGGAAGGAAGGAAGGAAGGAAGGAAGGAAAGTTGGTTTTAATGAAGGCACTAAGCCTAATTGATCTTTGCCTTTCTTCAAATGTAAACAATGAATGATTTAAAAGCTGATAACCTATACTTAAACAAGAAGGTTAGGAGGGTCAGTTCATAAAATCTGCTCTCCCAGCACAGCCTGAAGAAAAAAGCAATGCATTTGTTTTGAATTGTAATTCACCTTACCCATGTACAGATATTTGATCAAGGCAGGGAGAGATGGGCATAGCGGAGGATAGCATTCATTCATTCATTGTTAAAATATATTAAAATGTTTATACCTGGCCTTTCCCCAAGAATTGTAATTGCACCCTGGGGGCTCAACATGCCAACCCTCCATGTGTTTTAGGAGATATATAGAAAGTGGCCTGCCTTTGTGCATCCCAGTTTACAGAGAAAAATTATCTTCTAGAAAGCTTTGACTTCCAGCAAGCTTTTGATAATATTATTCATCAAAGGCTCATAAGTAAACTCAGCAGTCATGGGATATGAGGACAAGTCCTCTTGTGGATTAAAAAAAACCTTGGTTAATTAACAGCAAACAGAGAGGGAGTATAAATGGGCAGTTTTCACAGTGAAAACAGTGGTGTAAGCAGCAAGCAATGGTGTATCACAGGGCTTGATGCTAGGTCCAGTGCTTGTTCATTAATGATTTGGAGTTTGGAGTAAGCAGTGAAGTAGATAAGTTTGCAGATGACGCTAAGGGCTTTTCTGCACCAGGTTTTTGCTCCAGCTCAGCTTCTTAATTGCGTTGGGTTTCCCCCTCCCTCTCACACACTACTGTTTACCATTGTTGCTTTTCATTTTAAATTCCTCATCTGTTTTTTTTTTTTTAGACCACTACAAAAACATGAGGAAAACTCAAAGAAATATGGAGAGAGCAGTGACTTGGCAAAAGATGTTGTGTAAAAGGGAAGGGGGAAACCGATGCAGATAAGTAACCAAATTGAATAAAAAACCCAATGTGGAAAAGCCTAGAGTTATTCAGGGTGGAAAGAACCAGGAATAACTTTGAGGAGCTTCAGAAAGATCTGTTGAGGCTGGGCAAGTGAGCAGCAGCTGGGCAAATGAGGTTCAACATGGGCAAGTGAAAAGTAATGCACATTGGAGCCAAAAATCCTAAATATAAATATATGTTGACAGGGCAATAACTGACGAGGAGAGAGATCTTGGAGTAATGGTACTTAATTCACTGAAAATGTCAATTCATTGTGTAACTGCAATAAAAAAGGCAAATGCTGTGCTGGGGAATATTAAGAAGGGGATTGAAAACAAAGCAGCCAGTATCATAATGTCCCTGTGTAAATCGATGGTGCAGCCTCATTTGGAATACTGTGTACAGTTCTGGTCACTGCACCTCGAAAAAGGTATCATAGCACGGGAAAAGATGCAGAAAAGGGCAACTAAAATGATTAAGGGGTGGAACACCTTCCCTATGAAGAAAGGTTAAAGAGGTTAGGACCCTTTAGCTTGGGGAAATGATGATTGAAGGGTGGCATGATAAAAGTTTACAAAATTATGCATGAGAGAAGGTAGAGAAAGAAATACCTTTCTCCCTTTCTCACAATTAATGAGCAGTAGGCTTAGAACAGATAAAAGAAAGTACTTCTTCACCCAAAGAGTAATTAACACGTGGAATTCACTGCCACAGGAAGTGGTGGCAACTACAAGCATAGACAGCTTCAAGAGGGGATTGATAAACAAATGGAGCAGATATCTGAAGAAGTAAGTAGTGACTCACAAAAGCTCATACCCTGCCACAAATTTTGCTTGTCTTTAAGGTGCTACTGGACTCTTGCTCTTTTCTACTTGTATATAGTCAGAGGAAGAATAAGCAAGGCTGGATGATGTTTCATGAGGAACAGCTGCAACTGGCATGCCAGTTGAAGCTGACCAAATATGTGATGTTTCACAGAGAAGGACTCAGCGAATATCCATTGTTCTTTAAGGGCATCTTATACAGCTCTTGGATGCTGCCATGAAATTGGACAAAAAGAGGTACTGCAACCTGCTAATGGACATGTCAATGCTGGCATAATATAGTGCCTGAGTTTGTCAGCTTATATTAGGATCGAACAGGATACCAAGTTGTCCCATAAATCCCAAACTGTGGCCTTGCTGTTTTGGCTGTGGCCCAAGAGTTTTTATAACAGACCCAAATAGTCACTTTGCAATGTTCTCCTACCCTTGTTTAACCCCATCACTTTTTCTGTTCCTAGCAATAAATACATTTCCATTTTTAAAAAGGCTGTACTCTATTTCAAGAGATGAAAAGCAATAACTGTTTAAATTACTTGGGTAGACGCAAACACACTTATATAAGCTAATTAAATTTGTCATTGATACATTTTTTAACAGGAATGCCAAAGCGGCTTGGAGCAAACATTTTCTTGAGGAACTGTATCTATTTTGTACCACTTTACACATGTAGATGCATTGCTAAATAGAAAACAATTACTTGAAGCCTGAAATGTTTTTAATTTAATAACACTGTAAATATCTATAACATTACCAGAATTGGTACATGCTGTGGAATTTCTAATATGGTAACTGGGATTTAATTAAAGAACATATACTATACTTAAATATACCTGTGCCATTTAAAATCAGAATAGATCTTTCAAGGCAAGATATAATAAAACACAAGACAAGGAACCAACATTCTGAAGGTTAAAAAACAAACATGTTCAAACACAGGTTTGCACAATTGTGAGGAGAGTTGTTCCTGGAATTTGTCTTGCTGTGTAATTTGAAGTAGCCCTGATCTGGTTAGCCCGATCTCATCAAATCTCAAAAGCTCAGTAGGGTCAATCCTGGTTAGTATTTGGATGGGAGATCACCAAGGAATAACAGCCTGCTATGCAAAGGTAGGCAATACAAACCGCTTCTGAAAATCTTGCCTTGGAAACCCTATGTTGCCATAACAGCTGTGCAGGAGCTGAAAAAAGAGGTGCAGGAGCTCATTTGTATAGCTCATTTGCATATGCCACACCCCCTGACAAAGGGCAGGCATGTTTAAAATGAGTTAAGGCAAATGAGTTTAAATCCCCCCCCCCGAGTCTCTCCGCAAAAGCAGAGAGGTTCAGGGGGGAAGGTGGGCATGTCTGTCATGGTGGGCTGGCTGGAGAAGGAGAGGGCAGGGAGGCAGACATGCCTGGCTTCCCTGCCTGATCTTCTCCAGGTGCAGCCACGGGGCACCTGGAGAAGATCAGGCAGGGAACTGAGGGATTTAACCCCCCCCCCAGTCTCTCTGCCAGTGGCCAGGAAAGGTCGGGGGGTGGGGCCTGGGCTCCTTACTGCTGGAATGCCACTCCGGGGTGCTCCAGCAGGAAATGACCCCTGCAGCTGTGATCTGACAGCACTTTCCACCACCAATTTGGGGGCTCTTCAACAGATAAAATGTCTCAAAAATTATTCACATACCCACATTCCTGAAATAAGAGTAAGGTTGGGAAACTGACTGTAGTACTTCAAATGACAGATGGAAATACCATTTTTCAGTATAAAGATTTCCACAGAAACCAGGACACTGGGGAGAAGGGTTCTACCCCAGGCTTCCTCCTGTTGTGCTATATTCTATTTGCAGAGACTTTCTAATACATGGGAGAAGAGAAAATGTTCCCTCCACCCCTTCCCATTGGGCTGTGTTAACCAAAATATTTTGCATCACTGTCCTGTTTGGCATATCTGTTATGGACTGATATATTGGAATGAAATTTGGTGCTCATTGTTATGACAGAGAAATGTGGGACACATTGATTAACACTGATCTCAGACTCAACATTCTTTCCTGGGAAATGAAACAACAAATTCCAGGGATTTCAGTCAGAGGGGAGATGAGATTCCTTTTTGGAGTCCATTTGCTCACTTGCCAGGATGAGGCAAGAGAGATGACTATTTGGGATATCCTGAGTTGGGGGAATCAAGGTTTCGGAATGTGTGCCTTAATCTGACTGGAGAAAAGATACACGTGGGGTGCATTCAGATGGACCATTTAGTCTGCTTTCAGCATGCTTCAGTAGCAGATTTTATGTGCGCGATCACACAGTCAACATCTGCCTCCCGTCCCCAGCCGTTGCTTTCCAGCTCAAAACCCCTTTAACCTGGAGTATATTGTTACCAGTCCCCCCTCTGGTGTTTTCCTGAATCTCTGATTTTAAGCTGCAGTCTGATCGCTCCTGCGGTGTCGAGCCACTTCCAGGTGCCTCAACCCCCTCCCCTCTGGGAGGCTTCCGCTTTTTGCCCACCATTTTTTTAAAGCGTCGGCAGTGTGCACATAGGTGGAGTTCCGCTCCCACATTAATAAAGCCAAAGTTTAAATGGTGACTCGTTTTAACATTTAGATGAGTTCAGGATCTCATGGAGGCCAGTTTCGGGTCAAAAGTTTATAGGGAAGTGTTCTGTTACTGCGGTTGGAGACACCTCAAGGCTTGCTTTTGGCAGGAAACTAGTTGTTCTGTGCAAGCGCAAAGATTCCAATTCTACGGATGACTGCCTATGTGCATACGTAAACTGAGAAAAAAAATAAAAAAAACACTGACACACGCTCCCGCGCATTGGTAGTATAGATGGCAGAGAGTGATGTGACTGCGTGGTGAGACTGGATAAGGAGTGGGATAAGGAGGTGAGTGTGATCACGATTATCCAGATCAAATATAATCCAGTCAGAACTGGAGCAGTTTAACCTGTTCTCAGCACACCTTCTGAATGCATTTCCAGTTTCATGATAGGATCCATTTCCAGTTTCATGATAGATAACAGTGAAACCCTCTCAGCTGGGACAGGTTTCGACACCCTGTCAGAAGCATGCAAGCCATGGTCTGGGGAACGGAGTGAAGCTGTCTTAATCACCCTCAATTTTTCAAGGTTCCTATGGGCTTGTGTCAATTTCAGGGAAGAGAATGCCAAGGTAACACCAGCATCTGTATGACTTAGCTAGCTTCATATATCTAATTTCTTTTCTTTAACATCCTGTAATACATTGATATAAGGTTCCCCCTCCCATTTCTTTGGTGCTCTAGTGAACTGAAATTGCATTTTAGTAAGCTCTTATATATTTCACCCAGGGCACCTGACTACTCATCCCATGAACAGACCAGAAAATCCAGACTGGGCTACAGACTGGGGTTACCATATTTTGAAAAGGAAAAATGAGGACAAATTTCCTGACTACTTCAAACAATCACTATGACAAATCTTATTTTAAATACACCTGTTATTTAAGCTGTGATAATTGCTACTAACTAGGAATATTCCTAATCTTCCAGCCCCAAAAGAGGACATTTTCATTAGTGGTTTTTTTTCTTCTTTTTTTCCTTTTTTTTTTTAAGTCCCCAAAAGACGACAGACATTATCCATTCTGAGTTATACCAACAGCACAATGCATGGACAATTGTACAAAATGTAGTTTGCTGAACATAATGATGATAATCAGCCAATACAATCCCAGTAACTATGCAACTGATCAATAATGCAATTAAGGATGTTGACTTGAATTTATTAAGTCTGCTATAGTTTCTGACCTAGATATCTTGGGTGCTGAAATGGCTTATCAATTAAGCTGACTATCAATACAGTCCTGACAGTACGATATACTTCTTCACATAATGCATAATTAATGGAATTTGCTGTCTGGAAGTGATAGGCTTTAGTTTAGCTACCATTAGAAAGATTTAGACCAATCCATGGAAACTCCATTTTCAGAGATAGTATACCTCAAAACATCTAATGCTGGAGACAAAAATAGGGAAGCATTCTTGCCTTTTTACCCTATTTTTGAAACATCTGACTGGCCAAATGGACCTTTGATCTAATCCCACACAGTTTTATGAACATTTCAGCAAAAGTTATTGGTGATGATGAAAAGAAACTAACCAAAAATTTAAAAAAAAAACAAAGGACTCTCTGGATAAACATGTATATTGGATAAAAATGTATATTGACAATAATAACTTGAAAGGTGCCAGAAATATATATATATATATTAAAAAGCAAACTTATACCACAGCCAAGGTAATTATTAACCAGTAAAAAGATAATGTGATTCTTCTGCCCAGATTCTTGTGTAATTAGAGTGTTGGACAAAGACTAGTGGGAGACCCTTGTTCCAATTCAGACTGTACCATGAAACTCACTGGGTGACCTCTGGCCAGTTGCTTTCTCCTAACCTGCATCATGAGGTTATTGGTGGAATGACATGGAGGATGGGAGAGCCATGCATACCATTCTGAGCTTCTTGGAGGAAAGGTGGGACGAAAATGTGATTGACAGATAGATTCCCCCCACACACACCTTTGAAATCTCACCACTCTAAAACACAGGACATTAGATGCATACCTCTTAAATACTCACTGTTTGTTGATTTGTTAATAGATGTGTGAGTTGCCTGTGATTATAAAATGTGTCCTTTAAGATGGCATGGAGCCTTTATCCAGTATTTGATTAATTTGTTCACAAAAAGAGGGCTTGGTGGTCTAACATCACCCAGTTCACCCAACCTGAGTATCCTTTACAATCATTAACAATACATACTGTATTGATATCTGAAGCTTTCTTTTAGCTATCTTATTAATAGACTTCCTTTGCTTTTTTCCAGTGGTATTTAAACACATGGATCCAGAGGAGTATGATCATGTTTGCTCTCCTCCCTTCCAACTTCCATGAAGACTGGAAAAGAGTTTATATACATACAGTATTACTGGTCATCTGGACAGCTTCCTGTTGTATGCAGTTGTATGCAAGTCCACTCATATCTTCAGCTCAACATCTGGAAATCAGGAGCAAAGACACAACCACCTTCTCCTCACTGCCATCTATTGAAATAACATGCAAAGACCCCTTTACACCTCCACTGATCTATCAACCACCTTTTACAAACATCATAAGTAATGGTTGTCACTTTTACTAGTGGTAATGAATTGCATAATTTAATTTTGCACTGCTTAGAGAAACACTTCCTTTTATAAATCTTGAGCATATACTGACAGTATTGTGGTGCTGGGGAGGAGAAAACAAGTTGGTCATCTCCCTAACAAGTTATTCACCAATGAAGCAATGGCATATAAAAACTTAATAGGACAATTTTGCTAGCATTGTTAAGCACAACTAAAAGAAGGCGTTGGTTGTAGGAACAGAAGGGAACACAGCTGAAGCATGTGTTTGCTTAGGGAAGAGTCTTCTGGTGTCTGCTCAATTCATCACCATCCTTTTATGATGTTCTGCAGACTTGTTTTGTCTCAGTGCTAGTTTATAGATGTTGGAAGTTGTAATCTGTAAAACAACAAATGCATTTTTTCATTCATTCTCAGTATATGAGCTCATTAATGCGAATGAGTTATCCTACTGAGAGCATAATTCGATAGTCTTTGTTCAGCAATGGTGTACCAATTGGCTAAAGTAAAGATTCTTTTTTTCAGATTTTCATTTGCTTTTGCTATGTTGAGATTTTAATGTGTATGATTTATTTATTTACTTTAAGAGGTTTTTGTTTTTTTTAATCTTGCTTCATGGCTCAGTCTGAACCCTCCAGGTGGTTTACAATATTAAAAAACACATGATCATATTTATAATAAACACCTGTACAATATGAATCTAAAATGAAACCCCCCCAAACAGCTAAAAGCATATATGAAAACATTTATATTCAGCCATCACCCCAAGCAAGTTTTAACTGCTTTTCATGGGTAATCATTTTTGATGTTTCAGGTTTTTTTGCAAAATCATTTTTATTTTGTTCACAATGAGTCTTTTCTCTTGAGTTCACCACTCCAGATGATTTCATTCATAATTTAAATAAATCCGTGTTTTACAAGGTTTTGTGCATGTGGAGCTAGCAGCATTCAGAAGAGCATCTGCTTTGCCCTTGGAGTAGTTTGGTAGGGCATATGCTTTGCACGCACACTGTCCAAGTTTCAATCCCTGGCATTTCCAGTTAAAATGATCTGGTAGTGGGCAGTGGCTGAATCTACATCTGCTGTGTAAAGCAGTCTCGGTCAGGTGCAGTGCTGTTCTACATTGTTCCTCTTTCCCTCCCCTTCTGGCTTGGGATAAAAGCTTGCTGTCTGCATCAGACCTCACAATGGTGACTGTGGGGGTGCACAGGAGGGAGAGCACATGAGAGAGGGGGAGGGGTGGCCTCCCGGAGCGCTGGCAGGGCACTGAGCTGTGATTCCCCCCTCACAGAAAGTAAAGGGGGGGTGACCTGGTGAAGGGGGAGGGGGCTGGAAAATGAACAAGCTGGGCAAAAAAACACAAAATACCCAGCAGTTGCCAGGCAGGGCATTCTGGGGACTGCCCCAGGAAATAACATGATTCAGCAGTAGGTGTGCTTCTAACCCACCAGCAAAGAAACGTGATTGGAGAAAAACTGGGGGGGGGGGTATTTGGCTCCAGTTGTCTGCTTATTACTCACAGCAGCTCAATGACAGGGAGGAGCAATTGCTCCGGCTGAAAACCAGATCCACATAAGCCGGTGAGATGTAGTAACCTCAGAGTCACTACTACAGGGCAATAAAATGATGCAGACAGCCAATGCTGAGTCGATACAATACAGGAATGGCTGCAGCAAGCAATGTAGACAGATATTTCTGAGATGTTTTGGGAGCACCAGCTCAGCAGCAGGAAAGACCAATGCAGACTGGACCAATGTGAAAGACTTAACTTGAGACCATGGAGAGCCACTATCCATACTGACCTTAATGGGCTAATGGTCTGACTCAGTATAAGACACCTGCATGTGCTCACATGCGCTAACATTCAGCACAATGGGTGGTCAGGGAGCCACTGTTGGCACACACTCATAGTTTACTGGCTTGTTGAATAACATATTCCCTAGCATAATTTGGGGAAGGTCTTTTATCATTTAAAACAGCTACATTGTACTGTTGTTGTGCCTGTAGCAGTCAGTGGCATCTGTTCTTTAAGGACTGCCTACTTCCAGATGAGCCTATCTGACAATTCTGGTCATCTTCAGTGGCCCAGCTTTGGTGCTTCCACCATCAAAAGCTAGATGAGTGGCAACCTAAGAAAGGGCCTTGGTTGTGGTGCCAAAACTCTGGAACTCCCTACAGAGGAAGATTTATCTGTCTCCTTATATTGTTGTCTATCATGAGTGAGTGAAGACTTTTTTTGTTTGGTATGGTATATCCTTACTAACTCTTATTGACCTGTTTGTGTATTTTAGTGTCTGTGTATTTATATGTTTTATTTAATTGTTGTAAATATTACATGAATTTATATCAATTTTAACATTGTTTTGCTTGTTTGCCATCTTTGGAAAGGCTGCATACAAATATTTCAAATAAATTAATGCTGTTGCATGACCAGAATTTACGGGATTGGAATAAAATACCCAAGCACCTGTATCAGAATACATAAAACAGTTTAAAAAAGCTCAGTTAAAATGAACACTTTGGGATTCAGGTATATAAAATGGGCCAGGAGGTTAGAACACTAGAGAGACCAGGGCTACACTTTCCATCTTTTATAATTTAGGGCCAAATTATGCATTACATGTTTGGAGCTATGGATAACACCATTTTTATAGTCCTCGGGAGCACTATTGGGCTTGGATTGAGGGGGAGGGGGAGGGGGAAGAAAGGACTCCTGTCTTTCCCCCATCCCATTTTCCTGAGCTGAAACTGCCAGTGAGGGGTAATTTCCTTATTACTGTGGGGCAGTCAGGCGTGCTCCCCCAGTTATTCATTCCAAGAAAGAGAAAAACAGAAATGTTCAGGAGGGTATTCTTATAATAGAATCAGAATGGAATTAAATTGGAACACTCTAGAAGGACCCCTTCATGTGGGAATAGGTCTGTAGCCCACTGCAATGGTTAATGTTGTTATCATGCATTATTGTAGGCATCATATGGCTTTTACTGAGTTTCTTGTATCTTGTAATCCCAAATTCTGCATCACTTACACAATACCTCTGCCTTAGGCAGTTTGCTGTTCTTAGTGATGCCCACATGGTCCTTGAATATTGTATTCTTAGTCCTATTGCATTGTTCACGGGATATCTTATGCTGTATGATTACATTATTCTCTCTTTTTTTAAAAAAATCTGTAATTCACCTTTGGTGCCAATTCTGCCAACTGTGGGAAAGCAAGAACAGACATGCTCAAAATATTTCAGATACAATGTAAAGACATTTTAAGTGCTTGATAAAAAACAGCTTAATTTTTTAAAAAGTGCTTGAGGATGCTTGTACTCTGCAAACACATTGCCGTTTGAGCAAAGAAAGGTTTGCCTATTACCAGCTGTCATTTTTAGCCCTTGTTTAGAAAGGTAGTCTAGGCCCCTTTTGTTGCATCTTTTACCCTACAGTGTTTGCTGTGCTGCTTATGATGCTGTTGGTTTTAGTTATTTATGATACTGTTTTCTATGCTATTCCCATTTTGCTATTGCTAAGCCACTTCAAGCATTTTTCAAGAATGCAGTTAATAAGTTTCCTGAAGGGACAAAAGTCCAATTCAAACATGAGAAATGTATTTCACACTGTAGAAGGCAAGTGTGACAGGAAGAATTGTAATTAGTCCTGGTCTTGGATTTGACAGGCAGTTACTGAATCAGACCCTGCCTTGCTTGGCTTTAGCAAATTTCCTAGCTCATGTCTCCGGGTCATACCCTGGACCCATTTTCACATGTTTTGTCATTGCACTGTTAATGGAGGCTGCTTTGGCAACCCTGATATCACACAAATTTATGATGTGTTCCTTTTTTCTGTAACACTGTAACAAAAAAAAATTCTAAAATTGGTCAATATATTTTTTCTCTGTTAATTCTAAATTCTTTCTCAATCATAACTTGTGCAGTAATTCAGTTTAAGATCTGTAGTTGTCATTCATGTCTGCTTCTTAAATGTTTGTGGATTTAATACAATCCCTCTGTCTGCCATGAAATTATTGCATCTCATTTCAACAGATGTTCTTCCCAATGTTAAAGTGAAGCATTCTCTTAAATATGCTTTACAGTGTTTTATGTAAACCCATCTTCTTTGAGGGATGCTTACGATGATAGTTCAGTTCAGCATTGATTGCTTTTCCTTCCATATTCATCAAAAGTGGGTAGATAGCATGGGTAGCTGGGTAGGCAAACTGAAATCAAAAAGTCATAAAGCTGCATAGGGAACACACATTGGAACCCCAAAGATTTTCCTCAGGAAATGGGACTGAGGCTGTTCTATGAAATTTTTGGCTGAATTGATCCAGATGGGCACCCCATATAATAACTGGGCCCCTATTTTGGCATTAAAAGCTTTTAAAGCAGCAGGTATGTACTGATTGCCTCTTCCTGAAAAGTAAAATTTAGAAATTGCTGCTGCATTTACTTTGACCATGTTAATTGCCATTTTTTGGTGGCAAACCCAAGAGGCATTATATTGAAAATGCACACCAAGGTATTTAAATATTTTAACCTGTTCCAAGGAATGACCATTAATTTCCCTGTTGTAAACCTTCCAGGAGTTGGAAAAGACCAGTACTTTGGACTTCTTCTAGCTCCAGATACTTGGCAGCACAGTATTCATAGCAGCGATTAAGTAGACGCTTTAGCCTCAAACGAGTAGACAACAAAAGAACCACATCATCAGTGTACAGAAGTAAAGGAATATGCACAGAGCCAAGTCTGTGGCTGTGGCCATCAACTGCAGACAAAAAATGAGCAAAGTCATTTAGGAAAAGATTGAAGAGGAAAGTGGCCAGAATACAGCCCTGCTTGACCCCTTTATTTACAGTAATTATTGGGGTAGGTCTTCCAGAGGGTGGGCATCTAATCTGACAAGATGTATCCAGATATAATCTTCTGATTAAGCAAACATAAACAAATGGATATTCCAAGAATGAAATCAGAAGAGCGATTAAACCAAAGGTAAAATAAACAACTGAGGAAAACCGGCCTCCCACAGGAAAAGTGTTTTTGCCATATATCAAAGGAATCACTAATCAGATGGGAAAACATATGAAAAAACACAACCTACAAACAATATTCAAACCCACCAGAAAAATACAACAAATGCTACAATCGGCAAAAGACAGAAGTGACCCCCTCACTTCTGCAGGAGTATACCGCATATCATGCAGTTGTGGACAAGTTTACATCAGGACCACACAGCGTAGCATTCAGACAAGAATAAAAGAACATGAAAGACACTGCAGACTTGGCCAACTTGAAAAATCAGCAGTGGCTGAACATAGTCTAACCCAAATAGGACATAGTATTTTCTTCCAAGACACTGAAAGGCTGGACAACACATCCAATTACCATGTCAGATTACACAGGGAAGAGGTTTCGGTTTCAGCGTTGCGAATGGCGGCCACCTTTCGGGACGCTCCCGGAGGTGGTTAGCCCACGCGCAGTTTGGGGGGGTCTTTGCATCTATGCAAGACCCTAGTGAGCCTTAGGTAAAGGCTCCGAACCGGGGGCGCTTGGGGAGTAGCCTCTTTGCCGGCAGTTAGCCGGGAAATTGAGGCTTTCTCCCCGCCCCAATCGGCCCCGCTGCGTCGTGCCCATAATGGGACTTAGCAGCGCTCCCGAATTCCACCAGGAGTGAAGAAAGCGGCATGAGTTAAAATAAAAAGAAGAATTGCATCGAATCGTGAGTTGAAGATCTAATTTGAAGCGAGATAAATCCCCCCGCAAACGTAGGGAGGAGGGAGGAGTCCCCACCCCCTTTTGAGAAGCGAGATTAATAAAGGGGCGAGGAGGGGGGTAAAGAGAAAAAAAGCGTTGGTGAAGATACCGTTGGGGTTTGGCAGGCGATTGCGACATTGTCAGCCTCTTGGAGGATGCGGCACGAACTTTGAAAAAGTAAACAAAAGGGAAAATGTCGACGCCGAAAATTGTCCTGCACAAACCGGAAGAGAAGGGGGGAGGGACTTCCGGTCCGGGTAACCCCCCCCAGAGCTTGCTGTCATTCAACAAGAGGAGCTACTGCGGCCCCTGCTGGAGCAAATGCAGAAAATCAATGAAGCTTTGATTAAAGTGGAAAGTGCTCTTCTCTGTCGGCAAAAGCAAATCTCGGAAACATCAAGAAAGGCTAATCTGATGTTAACCCTTTTGGGCGAGAAAGAAGAAGAGAAAGAAGATCTCAGTTTTATCTTGACGAATGACTTGGCACCCCTAACTGGCAGTGAAGCGAGTGAAATAAAAGAAGAGGTGGACATGGCTCTAAAAGCCTATTCCACTTATATAAAAGAAAATACTCTGCCAGAAGAAGGGGATGTCGAGCTGAGCAGGAAATATATCAGAGATCTAATTTCTTCTGTGATTATGGAGCCCGTAAAAGTTGATGGTCGGAAATATAAGAAAAAAAGAAACGAGAGAAGATGGAATTCATCTTTAAAACAATAAAACCTTTGAAGAGACACGCCAGCAGGATGGAGGCAGCACTCAAAACTGGGATGAATGCAAGCAGCGAAGAAGACAACGACCCAGGGGGAAGAGGTGACGGAGCGGGAGTCATCAAGATGAAAGGGACTCAACTTTTAGTTGAAAAGACTTAAGAGGACACTTTGAGCAGCGGCTGTTCGTGTAACATCTGGAAGGAGCTGTTTAATAACTAACCCCAATGGACTTTACTAACGGTATTAACAGAGTTATTTTGGACTTTGGATTGTTAAAAAGAAGATCTTCTAACCGTGATGGATGCTAAAAATAGTACTAACTAAAACTAACCCTTATTAACAGAATATTTTCACTCCATCTCTTTTTTCTTTCTCCAGCTGTCTACCCTACCCTTTTCCTATAAAAAGAATAAAATTCTCTCCTTTTTAGGAGAGTTTTACCAAAAAAAAAAAGATTACACAGGGAAGCCATTGAAATTCATAAACATAAACACAATTTCAACAAGAAAGAAGGGAGTTCAAAGATAAATAGGGCATGGTTTCCTGTCCTAAAAAACACAAACGTCTCTACATCTGACAATAGCACAACAGATAAGATTAGAATTTCAACAGCCATTCCACATGCAAAAGAACCTCCTCAGGAAACAACCAATCCATATACAAAAGAACCTCCCCAGGAAAGCTCCTCCATTAACATGTTTCCCAGCCTGGGGAACTCCTACAAGATAATGACTCAGCCTTACCCCACCTTCCTGAGTAGATATAAATTACCTGCCTACCATTTTTCTTCTCACTATCTTTCTGTGTAATACCTCTGTGTTATACCTCTGAGGATGCCAGTAACAGCTGCTGGTGAAATGTCAGGTCCTACAATGCTAAGACCGCGGCCATAGAGCCTGGAAAATCTACAACAGCTAATGAACTCTGGCCATGAAAGCCTTCAACAATTTATCTATTTTACTAAGACCTGGTTTATTGTGGTCATAAAGCCTTGAGGACCCATAACCCAGAGTGCTGCTTGCTTCCTCAAGGGATAGCATTCGGAGGGGGGGCTGGCTTGAGTCCTTGACAGAAACTCAGAATTTTCAAAATGAACTGTAGATCTTTCTGCCTGCATTGTGAATTTCTGATCTATCTGCCTGTCTGCTTCCCTGCATGTGTGTCCATATTTCTATCTATCTGCCCTCTCCATGGACTGCTGCTGGACTCCCTGGACTGGACACCAGAAGAAGACATCACCAGGTTTGATTCAAGTGGGATCTCTTTAATTTTTAAAGGGCTTTTATCTTTATCTTTATCTTTTTAAGTTTATTTTTCCTTCTTTGAGTTGGGTGGATTGTTCTGGGTGGGTGGGTTGAGTTCTGTGGATTTTCTGAAGTGGGATGTTGGGGTATAGTTTGTTTAAAAAAAAATCTTTTTAACAGTTTAAAAATTGTACTGTTTATTGTTGCCTGGTTGTGGGGCCTAGATTTTGCCCTTTTTTTTCTTATTTGGTGGGGTTAGGGTCTTTCCCCCCCTCTCTTTAAAAGTTAACAGGTTTATATAAGTTTCAAAGTTTTACTGTTTCTTGTCTTGTTGCTTGGTTGGGATTGGGGTGTGTGGGTTTTTTCCCCTATTTGGTGGGGTTAGGGGGCTGTGGGTTTTAAAAGTTTTACTGTTGTTTTTTTGTCTGTTTGGTGACTGTGATCTGTTGTTGTTGGTGCCCTGGTTTTCTTAGTAGTTCTTGTTCAATTTAGATAGAGATAGTCTATTTTGATAGCTTTCTGGTTCCATAAATAGATTCCTTCCTGTTTATGTGTTGATAGATAGATAGATAGATGATAGATAGATAGATAGATAGATAGATAGATAGATAGATAGATAGATAGATAGATAGATAGATAGAGTCCCGGCCCCAGGACATAGCCCACACCTCCCAGGGACCCCAATGACCACCAACACCCAGGGAACCCACAGGTCAAGAAGATCCCACTGCACCAGACCCCGCCCATGCAGCCAAGGCACACCGGTCTGGATCAGCCCAACCACGAAGCAAAGAGCCTCAAGGAGCAGCCAGAGAGGCTGATGGTGCCCAGGAGAGGCTGATGGTGAGTGCACGGGCGCCCGTGACCCCACATGGGAAACTATAAGTGTTTATACACAAATGCTAGAAGTCTCCGAGGTAAAATCGGGGAGCTGGAATGCTTGGTGTTGGGGGGGGGGAATAGACATTGTGGGTATTTCAGAAACTTGGTGGGATGAGGAAAATCAGTGGGATACGGTGATTCCTGGTTATAAATTATATCGGAAGGATGGGGGGAAGGGTTGGAGGTGGGGTGGCTCTGTATGTCAGAGAGGGTATACCGTCCAGTAAAATTGAGAGGGTAAGAGAATTGGATTCGCTTCTGGAAATGCTATTGTTTGAAATAGTGGGTCCAAAAGGAGGCTTAACAGTGGGAGTTTGTTATCGCCCACCAGATCAAAAAAATAGAGGAGGATTATAAAATGATGAATGAATTAAAGATAGCGGCTAGACGAAATAACTGTGTTGTAATAGGCGACTTTAACTACCCACACATTGATTGGGTCAATATGAGTTCTAGTCGGGAAAAAGGGATTGCGTTCTTAGACACTCTCAATGACTGTGCTGTGGAACAGATGGTCACAGATCCTACCAGGGGAGAGGCGATCCTGGATTTGGTCCTAAGTAACACCCAAGACCTGGTGAGAGATGTAAAAGTGATTGCACCACTTGGGAACAGTGACCATAATGTCATTGAGTTTAACATTAGTACAGATAGGGAGTTGCCCAAAAAGACTGACGCAACCACTTTTAACTTTAAAAGGGGTAACTTCTCTGGTATGAGGGGACATGTGAGGAAGAAATTGAAAAAAAAGAGTGGAGAAGGTCAAAACCATTGGGGAAGCTTGGAGACTATTTAAAAAGACAATCCTAGAAGCTCAGAAAAAATATATACCGCAGGTTAGGAAAGGTACAAATAGGTATAGAAAAAAGCCTGCATGGTTAACAAATAAAGTAATGGAAGCTGTAAAAAGTAAGAAGGATTCCTTTAAGTGGTGGAAAGCTAGTCTTAGTGAGGTTGATAAAAGGGAACACAGACTATGGCAAATAAAATGCAAGTTTGTGATCAGGCAAGCAAAAAGGGAATATGAGGAGCATATCGCAAAAAACATAAAGGCCAACAATAAAACATTCTTCAAATACATTATAAGTAGGAAGCCAGCCAGGGAGGCAGTGGGGCCCTTGGATGACCAAGGGGTAAAAGGAGTAGTGAAGGATGATAGGGAAATGGCTGAGAAGCTGAATGCATTTTTTGCCTCTGTCTTCACTGGGGAAGAGGAGAAGTGTTTGCCCACTCCAGAAGCACCGATTTCGGGAGGGGGTTTGAAAGACCTGAATCAGATTGCGGTGACAAGAGAGGAAGTCCTCCGACTGATGGACAAATTAAAAACTAATAAATCCCCAGGTCCGGATGGCATTCATCCGAGAGTTCTGAAAGAACTCAAATGTGAACTTGTGGATCTCCTGACAAAAATATGTAATCTTTCTTTAAAATCTGCCTCCATTCCTGAGGACTGGAAGGTAGCTAATGTCACTCCCATCTTTAAAAAGGGCTCCAGGGGAGATCCGGGAAATTACAGGTCAGTCAGTCTGACATCGATACCGGGTAAGTTGGTGGAAACTGTTATTAAGGAAAGAATTAGTAGGCACATTGATGAACAAAAACTATTGAAGCAGACTCAGCATGGGTTCTGTAAGGGAAGATCTTGTCTCACTAACCTGTTAGTGTTTTTTGAGGGAGTGAACAAACATGTGGACAAGGGGGACCCAATAGATATTATTTAGCTTGACTTCCGGAAAGCTTTTGATACAGTTCCTCATCAAAGGCTCCTAAGTAAGCTCAATAGTCATGGGATAAAAGGACAAGTCCTCTTGTGGATCAAAAACTGGCTTATAAATAGGAAACAGAGAGTGAGTATAAATGGGAAACTTTCTCAGTGGAGGGTGGTAAGCAGTGGGGTACCACAGGGATCAGTACTCGGTCCGATGCTTTTTAACTTGTTTATTAACGATTTGGAATTGGGAGTAAGCAGTGATGTGGCTAAATTTGCAGATGACACAAAGTTGTTCAGGGTGGTGAAAACCAGGGAGGATTGTGAGGCACTCCAAAGGGATCTGTTGAGGATGGGTGAGTGGGCGTCAACGTGGCAAATGAGGTTCAATGTGGCCAAGTGCAAAGTGATGCACATTGGAGCCAAAAATCCTAAATATAAATACACGTTGATGGGGTCTGAACTGGCAGAGACGGACCAAGAGAGAGATCTTGGATTCGTAGTGGATAACTCGATGAAAATGTCTAGACAGTGTGTAGCTGCAATAAAGAAGGCCAACACTATGCTGGGGATTATTAGGAAGGGAATTGATAACAAATCAGCCAGTATCATCATGCCCCTGTATAAATCATTGGTGCGACCTCATTTGGAATACTGTGTACAGTTCTGGTCACCACATCTCAAAAAGGATATTATAGCATTGGAAAAAGTGCAGAGAAGGGCAACTAGAATGATAAAAGGGTTGGAACACCTTCCCTATGAAGAAAGGTTAAAATGCTTGGGGCTCTTTAGCTTGGAGAAACGACGGCTGAGAGGTGACATGATCAAGGTTTATAAGATGATGAATGGGATTGAGCAGATTGAGAAAGAAGTACTTTTCTCCCTTTCTCACAATACAAGAACTCGTGGGCACTCTATGAAATTGCTGAGCAGTCGGGTTAGAACAGATAAAAGGAAATACTTCTTCACCCAAAGAGTGATTAACATATGGAATTCACTGCCACAGGAGGTGGTGGCAGCTGCAAGTATGGACAGTTTCAAGAGGGAATTAGATAAACATATGGAGCAGAAGTCCGTCAGTGGCTATTAGCCACAGGGTATAGATGGGAACTCTCAGTCTGGGGCAGGTGATGCACTCTATTCTTGGTGCTGGAGGGGGCAGCAGTGGGAGGGCTTCTGGTGCCCTGGCCCCACTGCTGGACCTCCTGATGGCACCTGGTATATTTTGGCCGCTGTGTGACAGAGTGTTGGACTAGATGGGCCATTGGCCTGATTCAACATTGGCTTCTCTTATGTTCTTATGTTCTTATGTTCTTATGTTCTTATGTTCTTATGTTCTTATGTTCTTATGTTCTTATGCCGCAGGAACAGCATTGGAGCTTATCACGGGGGGCAGGGCTGGGAGGAATGGGATGGAGGCAAGGATAGGAGATGGTGCTGGGAGAGGGAGCTGGGTATAAAGGAGAGGGAAGCGAAAGGGCCAGGAAGGAAGGACGTGCTCAGAATCACCTGACGCCACCAGAGAGAGAAAGAGTCCAGGGAGGACACTGAGAAGTGGGGAGCCAATGCATGTAGGTGGAGTGTCATCAACTCCATCCCCTACTTATCTGAGGCCCCAACTTTCTCTCTCTCCTTTATAGGTTTCGTCTTCCAGAGCCGTTGGACCTCCCCCACCCTGAGTCACCACAGCCATGGGAGGGTCCCCATCCGGCACCCAGGGCAAGCTTGACAGATAGATGATAGATAGATGATAGATAGATGATAGATAGATAGATAGATAGATAGATAGATAGATAGATAGATAGATAGATAGATAGTGCTGGAGGTGCATTTCTGGTGGTTTGTATTTCAGTTTCCTGTTTAATAGATTTTTAGTGAGCCTTAGATTCTTGTTTGTTTGATTGTCAGATTATAGATAGACAGACAGACAGACAGATGATAGGGTAAGGATTTTCTTCTGGTTGCTGGGGGGTGCTACTGGTGGTGGTGAGGTCAGGTGCTCTGGTCTCTGTAAGGCTTGGCAGTTGGCAGTGGCACTATGTAGTTCAGTAACTTCAGTTGTTTAATTCAGTTGTGTGGCATTGGTTTAGGATTTTTGTTGGTTTAAAAGGGATTTTTTTTTAGGCTTCGTCAGTGGATGGGTGTTTCTGGTTTGTCAAGGCCATTGATTAAAATAGGTTAGTCTAATTAGGGTCTGTTCAGGAATTCTTTTTTTTAAAAAAACCCTACCTATAAGTAATCCAGTGTAGGGCTCTGGTTTATACACCTAACTAGACCAGAATAGGATACTATTAAAAAAGAGGTGAGGAGGGGTTTCCTTAAAAGCAGCGCTTAAGTAGCCTTAACTACTTACAGAAAACAGTGTTCTGTGCACCTGACCTTCATTGAAGGCCAGTGCTTACTCATTGCCTAGGGTGAACCCCAGCTTTTTAGTTCATCTCACCCAGACACCTGCATTTCCTTCCTAGGAAATCATGTTTGTCCTAGTACATTAGCCAGGAGAAATTTAATAAAGAGACACAAGCACTTTCAAAAAGGTTTGTTTCCATCTCTATCACAACAGGGCATAACAACAGAGTATCCTGGCACCACTGCAACCTCTGGCCATGAAGAAGCCACGCTGGGTTCTCTTCCCTAAGAAGGATGCTCCTGGGGTGGCCCCAGCAGAGGTGCCTGCAGGTGCTGGCACTGGGCAGGGGTCTGCTGCTCAGGCAGTCCCTCCTCAAGCCATTGCTGCTGAGGCTCAGCAGTAGGAGGAGGGGCAGCAAGAGCTGTCTTTGGGGTCACTCTCTGGGGATGATTCCTCCCCAGAGATCACTCCATGAACTCAGAAGGCTATGGAGAGACTGGAAAAGGAGCTTTGTGGCCACCACCAGCTCACTGCTTCAGTCCCTCTAGACTCCAGCAGGCCTTTTGGGGAGGGACAAGAGGGGATGCTGGAGGGAGCAGAGGAGCAAGAGATGGAGGAGATGCACCCAAGGGTTCCCCCATCTCAACCCCCTCCTCCCAGACAGTGATCTTCTTGTGTCCCCCCAAGACATGGTGTGTCTGCCCCGAGCTCCTCACAGGAGGAGGTTCAAGTGGTGACTGAAGCTGCTAGTCAGCATGGTTCCCACTTCACCTCCAATATCTGGAAGTACTTCCAGATGTCAGAGGACCCACAGTATGCACAGTGCCAGCTGTGTAGGGCCCGGATTAGCTGTGGGAAGAACCCATGCCATCTCACGCCTGCCGGGAATCAGTACCACCTGAAGAAGCACCACCAGACAGAGCTTCTCTGGGGGGAGAGACTTACTGCTGCTGGGATGCCCAAGCAGCTGTGACCAGCAACCAACCAGGAGGTGAGTTGTTCAGTGAGCACCTCCAGCACTCTCCCACAGAGTGCCGTGGCAAGGGAGGGATGCCAGGCATCTCTGACTGAGATGTTTGTTGAGGGTGGCACTAGCATGCCTGGGGGGAGGAGGAAGCATGGTATGAGGATGGTCACTCGCTGCATTGCTGAGATGATCATCGAAGGGTACCTCTTCACAGTGGTTGAGTCCTGCATTGTGCTCAGGTATCTCACACCCTGGTACATAGCTCCCTCCCACACCATGATGAGCAGGACCATGGTGCCCTCGCATTACAGGTCCTTCATCATGAAGGAACAATTACCCTGTGCTTCAGGGAGGGCTGTTCACTTCACGTTGGATATCTGGACCTCCAAACAGGGGCATGAAGCATATCTCTCTCTGACTGTCCACTGGTGGCAACCCAGTCACATCGTGGGTGCTGGGTGGTCAATAGCTGATAGGCAGGGACAGGGCCCCTGGGACAGCTACCACAAGGCTCTGCTGCACACTGAACCACTCAACGTGCTACACATGGGGACCAACCTCAGAGCCATCATCAGTAGGCAAGTAGAGGAGTGGATAGGATGTCATCGTGGACTTTATGGTGACAGATGGTGGCCCCATCATGATGGCGGTGATCAAGGCAGTGGGCCACAGGTGCGTTCCCTGTATGGGCCACCTTCTCCATCTTGTGGTGAAGGATGTCTTGTGCCAGAGATCAGAGAATCCTCAGCATGTCGCCAGGTACTGTATTTACCGGCATCTCCTCCAGAAATGCCAGTACATTGTGGGCCACTTCTCACACAGCAATAAGGACACTTATCGGCTATGTGAGAAACAGATACTGATGGGTGCACCACAGCATCACCTATTCAGTGAAATCAGCACCTGCTGGAACTCCACCTGTGCCATGCTGTAGCTTTTGGTGGAGCAGAAGGGAGCCCTGATTGCCCTGATCTCAGAGAGCGGGATCATTTGGGAGGAGAACCAACTCACCCAGGATGAGTGGGTGATCATTTCTCAGACTGTGGAAGTTCTTGCACCCTTCAAGAGCCACATAGACATGCTTTCATCTGACATGGTGAGTCTGGCTCTGATCATCCCCATGTTCCAAATGGCACGTGAGAAATTGGCCTCATTGTTGGAGCCAGGCACAGGACATGCAGACCTTGTTCCAGAGGTGTGCATGCTGGTGAGAAGGCTGAAAGAAGGCCTCCAGGCATGTTTTCAGCCCATCTTCATCAAACAGAAGGCATACATGTTGGTGAGCATGTGTGACCTGTGCATCAAGGGCAGGATCACCGAGCAGGTCAATGAGTTTGACCTCTGGAGAGAGGCACTCTCCCAGCAGGTTGAACACAGGGAGGCCAATAGGGTCATGTTGTTGGGAACTGAGGAGGTGGGGGATGAAAGCAGCACAGCTGAAACGCCTCTGAAATGTCTCTGGAATATGTCTGACCCTCTGCTGAACATGTCCCGCTGGCTGAAAATGTATGCAATTTAAAAAGATTTATATATGTTGTGTCCTCCCTCATCCCCTATGAATTATTGTTAGTCCACTGTCTATGATTAACTGTAATTATCGTTCAGGGTCAGCAGCTCTGCCGGATTGGGCGATTAAATAAATCGAAAGGTATTATTATTATTATTATTATTATTATTATTCCCCAACCTCTTCAGCTAGACAGCATCCCACCCATGGCCCCCACCTTGAAGAGTGGAGAGATGGAACTCTTGGGGTGACTTGCTGGCCCCTCTGGGAGCAGTAGCAGGCCTGTGAGACAGGACACTGTGGCTATGATGTCAGGGACTACTTTTTGGAGCCCTGGAGTCACAGTCCACTTGTCCGCTGAGCTACTGAGCTACTGAGCCATGAAGGAGTCAGTCTGGCTGGCCCTCTCTGTCATGGCCCAGGGGCTCCTCTCATGCCCTCCTATGAGCATTCAGAACAATGTGGGTTTCATCATCATCCAACATCACTCTCACCTGAACCCCTGGACAGTAGAACAGTTGGTCTTCCTCAAGGTCAACTTGCCACTGTTTGGCTTTCCAGACCTGGATTTTGAGGGTTACTGAGGGGAGCACAGTCTTGTTGTGCCTCTTAGTCTGTCCTGGAAAATTTGGGGAGAAACACTCTTCCAAAAATTAAAAATAGAGAAAGAGACCAGAGAGAGAGACATCCCCCAAATTATTCCAGTTGGCAGACAGATGCCCCTCCAACCCCACCAATAGCATTCTTTCAGCCAGACCACCCTCCCAAGAACACCTCCATAGAATCCCAGTAGCTGTGCAGTGCTGAGTTATGTAGGTTCACTCTGGGGCCGGGCACGGTCCCTCCATCTCCAAACAAAAATTGAATGCTGGTTTAAACAGAAGCAAAGAGAGGAGGATCAGGGTGGACAAACAACAACATCTCTCCCTCTCACTTTCTGAAAACTTCCTTCCCTGGTAAGGGTATGCTTGTGGACTGGCTGGGTAGCAGTCCCACAAAATACTGCTACCCAGAATTTGAGTCTCTCTTTTGGGATGCTACTCTAGCTCACCTCCTCATGGTGCACTCTGGGTCTCACTAAAGATCTTGAACATCCCTCAGGTCGGGACTACTTGACAAGGGGTAAAGGGGATACTTAGTCTTGTAGAGCTGGCATGTCCCACAATAGCAGTGAGTTCAGCTGCTTGGAAAGAAAGAAGTAGTAGGCTTTGAGTGCCTATTTATCTGTCTTGCCACGAAGTCTGGAGGAGGTTGACCCAGGGAAAGCACCTGCTTGACTTTGAGCATGCCACACAAGCTACGCATCCTTTCGAAACTCCCAAGCAGTCCATCTGATCTTACAAGTGAGGTGCCAAGCTAGGGGACTGTCAGGGAGGAGTGAAATTAGATAAGGTTGTGTGGAACCCAATTCCATCTAAACTTCCTTTCCCAGTTTACCCAGGTCTGGGGGGGGGGCTGTCTTGAAGCTTTGAATGCAGTGATGCCATACATGTTGGCAGGCAGGCACTGGCAGGCACAGGATTCTGTCACCAGGCTGGCACTACTGTATTCAATGCACTGGTTCTGCTGCCCTTTAAGAAAGGCCCCCCATTGACAGAGATTCTCTGATGTTACAGAAGAACTTCAGAGAAGCCAATGTTGGATTAGAGCACTGGCCCATCCAGTCCAAAACTCTGTCACACAGTGGCCAAAAATACCCCCCAAGTGCCTTAACTTTTCTTCATAGGGAAAGTATTCCAATCATCTTATCATTATAGTTGCCCTTTTCTGCACTTTTTCCAAATGCTATGAGCATCCTTTTTGAGGTGTAGTGGTGGTGGTGGGAGACTAGAATTGCACACAGTATTCCAGATGAGGTTGCACCATCGATTTATACAGGGCAGGGGCTGTAGAAATGTTGGTCCTCTTGGTCTAGTTGGGTTTTTGTGTGGCACTGTGGCACTCTCGCACTGCCACTGTGCCACTTGTTCTGGAGTGTGCCTCTTATTCTCCCGGCAAACAAGCAACCTCTCAACAGTTCATTTTCCCTGAGATTCTCTGGGAGAGTCTGACTGCTGGGTGCTTGCTTGCCTGTCGTACTGTCTGCCATCTGGGTTAGGTTTCCCCATTGGAAACAATGGAGGGAATGGGGGCAACCTGTTAAGGTCCAATGGTCCAATGTCTTTGGGACTTGGGGATTTCTATGGGGAGAGGCTCCAGAAGCTACCTTGCAAATTTGAAGCCTCTCTCTCAAACCCCCTCCCCCCAGCCCACTAACAGTGTCGTGGGAAAATTTGACATTTTCCCCACCATAGAGAACAATGGAGGGGATGGGGGCAACTTGTTTGGGGCCCCATAGAATTGAATCCCCTGGTCCAACCTTTTTGGGACTTGGTGGTTCTTTTAGGGAGAGGCTCCAGCAGCTATCCTGTGAGTTTGGAGCCTGTCCCTCAAACCCCCTCCCCCAGCCCCCAGAATATACCCTATGACTTTTTGCTATTGGGGCCCAAAGGGATTTGGCTGGCCAAATAACATCCGAAGTGGCATTCAGGAGTCACTCAGCAGGCCAAATACCATTTGGCCCAATTCGACCGAATCTGAATCAAGCCAATTTTTTTTTTTTTTTTGGGTGTGCATCCCTAATTTTGAGCTATCTGTTTGTCTTTGGCTGAATTCAGACTGGCAATTTGCCCCCCTATAGCCCCATTTCAGCAACGTTTTAAAAGCAGATTAAAGGGGGCATTCACACAGGCACATCTGTCTGGCATTCCCCACCCGTAGGCAACCCACGCTGTTCCGTTTTGCTCCCGCATTTAATAGATACCTCATAAAAGTGGTAGCAAATCCCCAAAGACTGCCTTTATCCTGCATTTGTCCACTTCCCGGCAGTGTGAATGCTATGTGGAAAAGCTGGGAGCAACCCGCATTGCGCATAAGGAAGCAGCAATATGATTGGCTATGCTCCGCTCTACCACCCAATGCAGTGCTGGCACAGCGGGGTCATCCCCAAATCAGCTGGATGCCTGTGTGTGTATGGGCGCATCATGCACTCATGCACTCACACACACATAGGCATCCAGCCAATTTACCAGGAAAAAGCCGTTTACAACCGCGCCTCCAGGCAGCAGTCTGAACGCTCCTGCGTGCCTCCTCCCAGTATGTTCCCGCATCAGTCTGAACTTTGTGACTGGGAAAACCCGGAACAGTTTATTCTGGGGCTTTTTTGCCATGACTGGCTCTGGCTGCAAATTGCCAGTCTGTCCTCAGCCTTTGTATCTCTGTCTCAGTCTTTGTCTGCCTGCCTGCTTGCCTGCCTCTCTCTCTTTCTCTCTCTCTCTGTTGAAAACATAAAAGATCATGCAGGCCAAAGTAAAATATATATATTATATATGTATATGAGAGAGAGAGAGAGAGAGAGAGAGAGAGAGAGAGAGAGAGAGAGAGAGAGATTCATAAAAGTACATACAAAGATATAGTAAAATAGCAAGAGCATAAATGCAATATATAGTTGAACTAAGCTCCTTCAATAATTATTTACAGGTCTTGTTTTGGAAAACCTTAAACATATATAAAAAAGAAAAAAATGAATCTTTTAAATGAAATGTTTTAATTTTAAAAGATAATGTTATTAAAACATATTTTTCCAACCAAGGTATACTATTTCCACTGTATAAGTTTCTCATTTGGGCTTACTGGCATCATCAGGAGGGATATGCAGCTGTTATTCCAATTTGATTACCAGAGAGCTAACAAACAAACAAATAATGTATTCCCAGTTTTCCAGGTTCCAAATGCCAGTTTGGTATTTGGGTCTAGATTTTTTTTGGGGGGGGGGATTCCATAGTGATTCTGTGCCATTATCCCCTATGAGGAATCTTTTCAGAGGGTTGTAGGAGCTTTTTTTCTTTTTTATCAAATTGTAGCAAAGCTGCTGGTGCCTGTCCTTTAAATAGTCCCATGTTTCAACTGAATTGGACCAAGAGGTCCAATTCTTTGAGTCCATGAAGAAGGTTACTTGCTGGGGGCAGGGGGAGACTCCATGCTTTCCCCAGGGCAAAGAACAACTAGAGACACAAGAGCAAGCAAAGCAACTCCTGGCCAAAGGACTCTCAAAGGAGACTGAAACTCCAAGACAAAAAAAAGAGAGCAGAATCAGCAGAAACACAGGGCAATGTGATAGGCTAACATAACCAATGGTAAAGCAGAGATATTGCAAAATGAATGATAGGGTTGCCCACTGAGAACAATGGAAGATGCTGGGATGTCCATTGGATAGAACGGGAGCCAGAAATGTCAGTTGCCTTGAGTGGGCTCCATTGAAATATATTACAGCACAAAACAGTTGAGAATGAAGAATGGATTTACAGTGAGGGTCTCTGGGCCCAGATAGACTGCTCTAAGACTGGAATAGCAATCCCCAGAGTGGAATGATGGCCCCTGGGAGTAGCATATGTGTTCTGGGACTGGAATGACAGACTCCAGAGTAGAATGACATCCCCTGGGATTATCAGAAGTGTTCCGAACTCTTGCCCATCTTTTCTCTTCAAGGTCATATATTTTCTTTCTCCCCTCTATTTTCCTAAAGCATCATTGGCTTGCCTAACTCTAATTGCTAGCCAGTCCCCCTTTTCCAGGTTCTGTTCCTTTAATAAACAACAGCTTCTAAGTAGGTAGGCTTATGCAAAAGTTTTGCATTTCTTTATTGTACTGTCTCATTTTGCTGTTCTTGCCTTTCAATTTTCCATTTTCCATGGCTAGGGGAATAAAGATCTTTCTCATTTAAAATCTATTTATCCCTCATTTTTTTGGAGTGCTGCCTAGAGTTGGGACCCTGTTACACATATGCAGAAGATCCCAGTGCTGATGATGATAATGACGATGATTGCATAATATATTATTTATTGATAAATATTAATAATTAATTAATTAGTTCAAAATCAATGCAATACATAAATGATAATGGTGGTGGTGGTGGTGATGATGACGATGATGATGATTAACATTTCTGTGCTGTCTTTTCAACCAAATATGGTCCCCAAAGCAGCAAACATGAAACATTAAAAGATTTCAATGCTAAAAACATTTAAGATAAATATACAGTAATTCAGTAAAAAAACCCCACCCATATAAACACATAACACCAAAAACAGAGAGGAGGCCAATAACAATTTTTTTGGGAGTATGCCAAACAGAACAGAAAACCCAATAGAGACAATAGAGGCAGGCAGACAAATTTCCCTGGGGAGGGAATTCCAAAAGTTTTGGTGCCATGATCAAGAAGGCCCTTTCCTGTGTTCACATCCATCCAGCCTCAGACAGCAGAGGTACCTGAAACAAGGCCTCCAAGGATGACCGGCGTGATCAGGTAGGTTTGTATGGGAGACCAGAATCAGTGGGTAGGTTAATGTGGAAGAAGGTGATCCTCAGTTGCTCAGAGTTAGTTGCCCAGCATATACATGTTGGGTCCTACATGTGTAAGGGACATTTTTCAAGTTACAGCCCCTCCACAAGTACCTATTTGGGTAACACAGCAAGATCATGAAGCTGGATGAATGAAGGTTGCACTCAGGGATGTATTGGGACATGACAGTGGACAGATCATGGGTTATGCCATGGAGGGCCTTCAGGGTAGGACAAAGTGTTTCTGCTGTGTCTAAGAGTGGACAGGACAGCCACTGTTGTATAATGCATAAAGTGAGTGACTTGGATATAGAGATTCATGCTTCAAAACCTGCTCAGCCATAAATCTCACTTGGTCCTCTATTGTCAGCCATTCTGTCTCAGCCCAGCCAACCTCACAGTGCTGCTGTGAGGATAAAAATGGAGCTCTTTAGAAGAAAAGTGTGATAAAAATATAATACATTTTCCTCATCATTTATCCAGTGAAAGCTCTATGATACATTGATCTGAGCAGTGAATAGTTGTTGTTAATCATGTAGTATCCAATAGACAAAAGGAGTAAAAAAAATGCAACTGCTAGAGTGCTTTTTGAATCCCTGTCAGCTAGTAGATATGTAAGTAGGTCATAGGAATAAACAACAGAATAAGCTTGCAAACATGGTAGAATATACTGCCTCCTGAGATTAGCATACAAAGGACATTCCAGAATCATATGTATAATCATGTTGATCTTACCTAAGGAGTAGGGGCAGATTTGTTCTGAATAAGGTCAATATGTGAACCTACCCTTCATAACTGCCAAGGATTGAGCATGTATCTGGCCAGAATGAACACTCTTAAAAGGCTTTGGGAAGTCAACAGATTGGTATAGGAGGAAAGAGATTTGGGGTTAGGGGAATACCAAAAAATGTGGATGAAAAGGTGTGGCATGCTCTAAAGGCAGAGTTTAGATGACTGATTAATTTTGCACAATTTCTTATCCAAGCAAATGCTGCATGAAGGCCCAGTCATGGTTAGTGTCCATGTTCAAACCAAGAGCCAGAAGTTTCTCACATATTGACCTATAAGAGACTTCTGTCAGCAGTTCCAGGTAGCCCTTGCTGCTCAAATATGACTTGATGAACAATCTGAATGCTTGTAACAAAGTCCTTGCCTCAAAGGAAGGTTGGCCCAGTTCTGAACAAAGGGCTACTTGGGCTACACAAGGATGAATGCTTAATAATGTTCACAGAAAAAAAATTACAATGGCCAATATTGTTATTTGCTGAGGCAATCCTTGTGGCTATTCCATAATAGGGATGGCTTTTGGGTTAAAGACTTGAACAGCACCTGGAACATAGTTTCCACCTCCACTGTGGGGATGGGAACTAATATGGTGTTAGCACAGGTTTTGGCTTTTTTCCTTATCTCTGACTGATGTGTTCAGAGTCCATCTGGACACTGAAGGCTGGTTTCCTTCCTTCCTTCCTTCCTTCCTTCCTTCCTTCCTTCCTTCCTTCCTTCCTTCCTTCCTTCCTTCCTTCCTTCCTTCCTTCCTTCCTTCCTTCCTTCCTTCCTTCCTTCCTTCCTCCCTCCCTCCCTCCCTCCCTCCCTCCCTCCCTCCCTGCCTTCCTTCCTTCCTCCCTCCCTCCTCCTTCCTTCCTTCCTTCCTTCCTTCCTTCCTTCCTTCCTTCCTTCCTTCCTTCCTTCCTTCCTTCCAAGCAACTACTGGTAGTTTATTTTCTGGAAGTTTATTTTCAGGCTTCCCTTAATGCAATATTCAGAGAAGAAAAATAATGATTTCTGCAGACCAGCTCTCATCCAAAAGAGCAGAACAGTATCATCAGTGCTTAGCAAAAGTGGACTAGTGCAATTGGCCAAATGGCGTAGATGACAAATCTCATTAAAGAAAGTCGAAAGATCATTCATATATAGGTTGGACAAAAATGGGGCTAAAAGGCAGCCCTGCCTAACCCCTTTATCAAGGTTAAAGGGCTCAGTCAGCTCGCCATCATAACCACAGTAGACCTGAGCTGAAAGGTCTGCATGAAGCTGCTGCATGAGCCACAGAAGCCTTTTATAAATCATGGAGTGCCACAGCTTTTCCCAGAGTCCTGTGGTAGAGATGGTATCAAAAGCCCCTTTTAAATCAATAAATCCTACATAAAGGGTGCCACTTGGAAAATTAGTGCATTTTTCTAGAAGATGACATGGAACTATGCAATGGTCCAAAGTTGAACTACCCCTCCTGAACCCTATCTGCTCCTGACCCAGAATGTCACCTTGTTCAAGACAATAGAAGAAGAAGAAGAGGAAGAGATTAGATTTATACTCCACCCCTCAGTACCCAAGGGAGTCTCCAAGCAGCTTACAATCTCCTTCCCTTCCCCTCCCCACAACAGACACCCTGTGAGGTAGGTGAGGCTGAAAGAGCTCTGACAGAAACTGCTCTTTTCAAGAACAGCTGTGCCAGAACTATGGCTTGCCCAAGGTCATCCAGCAGGTGCAAGTGGAGGAGTGGGGAATCAAACCCGGTTCTCCCAGATTAGAGTCCACGCATTTAACCACTACATCAAACTGGCAGTTTGCCCAAGCATGATAATAAGTGAACTGGATGATAGCAGTTTAGATCCAAGCACTGACCTTTCTTGAAGACTGGAACTATTATTGTGGGCCTCCAAAATTTTGGGATGAGCCCAGACATGTTTCTTTGCAAAATCAGCAAAGCAAGGATCTCTGCCCACCAAGATGAATTTAATTTGAATTATTTGCTTGGGATAAGGTCTGCTCCAAGGGTGTTCCTGGAGCAGATCTAATACATTTTAAAAAATGAAGTCTATGTTTTTTTTAGGAGAGGAATCACATGGTCAGAATGATAACCTTAGTCAGTGGACAAGTCAGTATGAAAATGGGCATCTTTTGCTTCTCCGGGCCAAGCCATTTAGAGCTTTGTAGGTCAAAACCAGCTTGTCAATTGGTACCCAGAGAGCCAGATATGCATTTAGCAAGTCCAGAAGGACCCCTTTGAGCATCACAATGATAATGGAGATGCACATCTTTATTAGCTCTGTGTGCAGGAGGCTTCTTCAATGTGCAGAATGATCTGTCATGCTAGATTGGGACACGTTTATTTTACCACTTTATAAACTCAAAGTTGTGGCTGCAATTATGTAAAAGTCATTTCATTTTAAGAATTTGTATTTGCTTAATAGAAAAAAAAAGCTTTCTACTGCATGCAACAAATGAAGTATGTATGGTATAGTAACCATAGTTAATTGTACAGTAGCATTTGTTTGCTCCGGATCTCATAAACTCATTAAAATGCAAAGGAACAACACTGTGCATTAAACATTCTGTGAAAAAGGATATTTCTGGCTCAGGGGGAAGTAGCCAATGATCTGGAAATTGCCAAGATTTTTTTTTATATAGCATTCACAAAACCAAAGTAGGAAGTGTTTTTCCCTTTTATGAATGGCAATATTTCAACAGTAACATACTAAATCTGAGGGGAAAATATTTAAGGCAATTTTGGAGAGGTATCTATGTGCTGATTCATGAGGAAAGATGAAAAATATAGGGAGCAGTCTTTAGTGGGTTCCTTCAGAAGGAAAACCAATATTATTTAGCTATCCCATCCTGTGTTAGTATGCTATTTTACTGCTGGCTCAGCCCAGGAATTTGAGGGAAGAGTCAGAATTGCCCTTTAACTTAAACCACTGAAAATGGCACTTGAAATGTTTTGAAGTTTAAAATTAACAAAATATTTTATTCAACACAGAGGGGAAAGCTCAGGGGAAATCAGGGACTGAAACTTCTGAGGTAACTCAATAGATAGTTCTTGTATTTCAGGCTAATGATAGTTTCTTAAGCTATTCACAGACCCTGGTCACACTGGAGAACATAAGAACATAAGAACATAAGAGAAGCCAATGTTGAATCAGGCCAATGGCCCATCTAGTCCAACACTCTGTCACACAGCGGCCAAAATATACCAGGTGCCATCAGGAGGTCCAGCAGTGGGGCCAGTGGGGAGGATTTGCCCCATGAAACAGATGGATTGAGGGAGCATCAAATGGGCGCAATCATACGGCAACATCTGGGAAGCATAGCACACCCGTCACCAACCTGTACCATCGGCCTGAAGAAGCAGATTTTAAAAGTACCAGCAAAAGGGTAATAGCAACTGGAAAATGCAGGTAGCAGGCGAAAGCAGAGTTAATTTGGCGCATCTGGCACGAGCATGCATCCCATTGCACTGGATGTGTTTTTTCCAACCCCCCACAGTATGCGAAGAAACATAAGATTGTGCATGCGCAAGAATGAGAAAGCAAAACTCTTTGATGCTTGTCAACATCGCCATGTGATTGCCAGCTATCGGTGTCTGTTGCAGCATCTTGGGGATCCGTCTGATCATGCTACTGCACATCTTTTTGCTCCAGCTCTAATTTGCCTTCCTTCAGCAGCACAGTATCCCGCTCGTGTGACCGGGACCACAGTTACTTAAATCTTTATGTCAAGAGGTTTTTGTTCCAGTGTTTTCCCAATCACTTCAGTACACTTTATTTTCTTACTCATTTGGTTTCCAGAAGTCTGGTACACTCTTTCTAGTGTCCAACTCCCTTCTTTTGAAACACCAGTACTTGTCTTGAGTTTTTAACTGATAATTGAGGTCTCTAAAGGCAGTTTCTAACCAGACCAGATCAGGGTTCTTTTCACTCTTCAGCGCTAACTCCCTGTTTGATTAGGTACATAATTTTCTTCTCTCTCTAGAAGATCTACCCCTTTTCCTTGGCCCAAATGGGAGTCTCCATCTAACTACTCACTCATCCTTACCAAATTTCCCCAGTTCTCCTCTGCTAAAGCTGCTCTCAGTCAGGGCTGAATTCCAAAACTTCCAGTACTCGACTCTTCTCAGCTAAGGCTGAAATAAGACTGAGTTCTCCTCAGAATCCAGTTTGTGTCTTTCTCTGTTCAGTTGATGCTAACCAATCAGATCTCTTGGAACAGTCTGTTACTCAAGGCTCTCTTGCTATGTGAAAAATTAACCCTTCACAGTCCTTTAGCTGTTTGTACAGAACTTCTAAGCTTTTAAAAAGTGCACTCGATCACACCCCTCTCTAGAAATTGGCCTGATACTTGATTTGCTGACAATGAGGTGCCAGGCAAAAAAAAAAAAAAAATAGAATAAAATTAAAAAATCACCTAGACTTTTAATGGAGTTTGAGAGCCAGTTTGGTGTAGTGGTTAAGAGCGGCAGACTCTAAGCTGGAGAACCGGGTTTGATTCCCCACTCCTACACATGCAGCCAGCTGGGTGACCTTGGGTCAGTTACAGTTCTCTCAGAGCTCTCTCAGCCCCACCTACCTCACAGGGTGTCTGTTGTGGGGATAGGAAGGGAAGGAAATTGTAAAATGCTCTGAGATTCTGAGTGAAGGTTAGGGTATAAATCCAAACCTCCTCCTCCTCCTCCTCCTCCTCCTCCTCCTCCTCCTCCTCCTCCTCCTCCTCCTCCTCCTCCTCCTCCTCCTCCTCCTCCTCCTTCTTCTTCTTCTTCTTCTTCTTCTTCTTCTTCTTCTTCTTCTTCTTCCTTCCTCCTCCTCCTCCTCCTCCTCCTCCTCCTCCTCCTCCTCCTCCTCTTTTAAAACATGATTTATGTTTGGGCTAGTTTTAAATTTATCAAATATTTCCTTCTTATTAGTACACATTTTCCATCTGCCAGTTCTAGCTAAGAACTTGGAGCAGCAAGGAAGCTGCCCCATGCTTTCCCTGGCCAGCACACAAAGATGTGCAAAGAGAGGCTGTTCATCAACACTTTTCTCTTTGCCAATCAGCAAGTGGGTTCAGATGCTGATGCCCAACACTAATAAAATTACTTCAGCGGGGTCTTGGGCAGCTCAGCCTGCAGTGTGTGACTTCATTATCTTCACACAGCCATTGATGACTCACTGACAGCTAATCTGATACTTTGAATCTAATACCTAACTTCTGCTAATCCTACCTATCCTAAGGAGGGTTGGTAACGCTGGATTGGGAAATTCCTGAAGATTTGGAGGTAGAGCCTGGATAGGGCAGGATTTGGGGAGGGGAGGGACCTCAGCAGCATATAACACCATAGAATTCACCTTCCAGAACAGCTATTTTCTTCAGGAGAATTGATCTGTGTCATCTGGAAAACAGTTTTAGTTCTGGGAGATCTCCAGGTCCCACTTGGAGGATGGAAACCCTAACCCTTCATTAGCACCTAACCAGGGCTCTTTTTGTAGCAGGAACTCATTTGCATATTAGGCAACACACCCCTAATGTAGCCAATCCTCCAAGAGCTTACAGTAGCCCCTGTAAAAAGAGCTCTGTCTGGAGGGGGACAAACCACTTACTTATAAAAATAAATGGCAATCCTTAGCAAATCTACCTCTAGATGAGAGCTTCTGGGGAAAAAACCTGGACTTCCTTTCCCTTTAAAACCAACATAATTGACATAAAACTTCAAACTTTCAAAATACTTACGTTCTGGTATTTGACCCCTCAGAAGCTAGCACATTTAACAGCATCTGTGAAGCCTGAATGTTGGAGGGGATGTGGTCAGTATGGAACGTATCTTCATTGCTGGTTAGATTGTCCAATTTTGGAGACGTTTTGGAAAGATGTTATAGCACAAATTAGGTCAATAACAGGAGTTATATTGCAGTTTACAATAAAACATATTATTTTAAACTATTGGATAATGGAAATTGGATTGAATAGTATTAGTAAAACAGTAGCCATTTTACTTACAGCAGCTAAAAATACAATCGCAGCAAAATGCAAAAATATCATTGGCCCTAGTAGACAGAATTGGTATTCCAAATTATGGAATATGTACACAATGGCAAAAATAACAGATAATATTAATAATACATATACGCCCTCTTCCGAGTCTGATTTTGATTCTGTTTGGTTTCCTATTTTAGAACACTTATCTCAACAAGAGGAAATACCGAGTATAATTGATAAGTTACACCTTTGGTAATATGTTCTCTGTTTATCTCAGTTTGTGAGCATAATGTAATGTGATTTGTTCTGCCTGCTATTTATTATATATATTACAAAAAAAAAGAAGAAGAAGAGCTCTGTAAGCTCTTGGAGGATTGGCTACATTAGGGGTGTGTCACCTAATATGCAAAGGAGTTCCTGCTACAAAAAGAGCCCTGCACGTAACCAATCTCAATCATATCTAGCTGCCTGGGGGGTGGATTTCTTCATTCCAGTATAAGAAGAACACAAGCAATTAATAAATATCTTTTAATGCTTTTTATTTTATTTTTTAAAAAATTTTGCAAGCCAACTCGGGCAGGTTCCTATAGGCATGGCATAAAAATGTTCTCAATAAAGAAATCCCTCTTTGCCCCCAAAGCCACCAGTTAGTCCCACACTGCTTTGTGAAAGAAAAGAGGGTGGGCCTGTTTTAGTCCACAAACAGCTGGCTCTGACAGACCTTGCCGAACTGTACTCTGATTGGCCCTCAGAAGCCCAGCACAAGGCTGGCCAATCCATGGCATCCCTAATTTGGAAACTGCATGTCAGCAACCAATGGGTTGCTGGCAAAAGTTAGGAACCAGCATTCCAGTTGATCATAGAGATCATAGATACAGAAAGGAGGCAGCCTCCAAATTTACTAGGACCTATGCTGTGCATATGTTTACAGCAGCAGAAAAACCCTCAAAAGATTCCCAAACCTGTGGACAAAAATTAATTCCAGCAGGTAGGCACCTAATAAAGCAGAAACCTCATTTCCCTGTTAAAATGGAAAGGAAACTATGTCTTTTAATAGCTGCATGTATTTCCTGTGCTAGAGATTGTTCTAAAAAGAAAAGAATAGGAAAGGCCCCCTGGAGGTCTCCAAATTATCTTCTGCTCAATTAAATATTGATAAGATGTTATAATGAATCTTCACTCCTTCCCTTTTTGGGACTTTGCAGAGGGAAGTGCTCCCCCCACAATCCTAAATCACATTGAAAAGTGGGAACTGATTCCCCTTTCACTATTTTCTGCTTTATTTACTTTCATTACATGTTTTCATAGTGCTTTCCCCCCCTCTGATCTGTTCCTTTCAGTGACTCCATGTGTGTGTATTTGTCATGCAGCAGAAGAGAGCTCTGGATGACACAGGAGATTAATGTACAGGGCTGTTTCAACTGTGATTGCATACCAAACAGTCTTCTTTGCTTTCCTTTCATCACTAATTCCAATGGGGGGAAAAATAAGTCTCACACTTGAGTTGTTTTAATCTTGCTAAACATGGTTCCCTTCCCTTCCCTTCTGGAGACCAATCACAGCAGGAGTTTTTTTGGCGTTCAGTCGGCTTCATCTCTTCTTATTCTATGTTTTCACCCAGTCACTGCAAAATGTCAGAGATCTCCAAGCAGAGACTTCAGCAGCAGGATCCAGACTCTGCAGCACTTGTGTCTGGCCTTGGGCCAAATATTCCGACTAAGCTACTTCACAGGATTGTTGCAAAAATAAAGAGGAGGTGAAAATCATTTTGAGTTCCTTGGAAGAAGGGTGGGTTAAAATTGTGATCAAAAGTAGGGTATGTGTGTATATATACACAAAAATTACATTCTCCACTTTTATCATACTATTTCAGATAAATATAACCAAGTGCTTGTTTAAATATATTTGTGATAAATATGTTGATTTTTTCCTCTAATAAGTAAAGCAGAGAGCAGTCCTAAACAGGCCTATTTCTATGCTACTCAGGTCAATTCAATGGGGTTTATCCTCAGGGGGGAAAATAATTCTTAAAAGTGAATTGATAATTACCTTGCAGTCCCCCCCCCAAAAAAAAAAAAAAAATTACCCACACAGAAATCTTCCTTACATAAATTATCATAAGACATTGTTTATAAAGAGAACAGTTAATTAACTTCATAAATGTTTATGATAGTTGCCATGCCAAAATATTTTAAAAGTCCAGTTGTACCGAATCTTTTTTAGTACAACATTTTCTGCTTCTGGCTATAATATCTGGTCAATGCTATCATCCAAGCAACCATTCATCTACAGTTATTTCAAGTTAAGATTGACATTTCTTGTTTTGACCTAATTTGTGTATGACAGACTGGCTTCCAGGTAGGCACAGTAAGAATTAAATCAATAATAGTGCATAAATGGGTTATGAATAACACCAAATTTGACAAAGGAATGGCTTTGCCAAGTGGTTGATTTTTGTGATCTATCTCCATTTTGCTAATACCAGTCAGATAATTGAATGAAGGGAAACACTTACTCAGCCTTGGCTTCAAATATCTTCTCATTTTAAAGCAATAGATCAAAAAATTCCCTTTCTGAATAACAATTTGGAGTCATGAGTTGTCATTATATATGTTTGATTGCAATAAATTCTTTCAACATTCAAGGAAACTACTCTTTGTCACAACATAGCGGTTGTATCTGATTTCAGAAAACACAGGATCAAATTAAAAATAATTTTAGAGGCTAGTTTTTCCTGTTCTTCACCACTTTATACAATAATGAATTTTCTCTTTGTGAGGATCTTTACAGAGATTTCTCAGTGGAAAGGTCAATAATGGAAGATAGACTGCTACCATTGTCCCCAAAGATGTGTAGCTGCAATGACATTTCAGGCATTACTGAAGTGCACTCACCTGGAAAAATGGTGGGATCCAACATGCCCAACTTGCACCCTACTTGAATGGAATGTGGGCCATAGAGAACTTCCTACAATCCTCTGTAACACACAGTGATTTGGTCACTAATGCTCAGGACTTCTTCAGCAGAAAATGGGTTCTTTGATGTTAAGAAACTTCATAATAATGTACCAAATGATTAACCTTAACTTTTTTCTCATCTTTAGAAAACCCAAGGAAAGGAAATGGAGCTATTTTCCAGACACTGGGATTCTGAATGATTGTAGGTAAGGAACAAAATGAAGAAACTCTTTTCTATCTCTTCAACTATGGCTCAGAATAATTGTTGTTGATTTTTTACCCCCTGTACACATCGAAGGGAGTATTCCTTGGATAGTCTTCTGCCATTCTTAAATAGTCAGTCAATCTAATCAGGAAACTCATCTGTCCCAGGTGAGTCTTCTGGCTGTGAGTCAAATTACTTATCTTGCTGTCTCCATAGCAAATCTGAACTGGACCCTACTTTCTATGCCCCACATGCATGCTTGACCTAATTCCAAATTAGAACCTTCATTAGTCTTTTGGAATAGTGACCCTGAAGCTCTTAACTAATTAATGTATTTGTAGGTGCCAAGCCTTGGGATGTTGCCTAACTTCAAAGACTCCAGTATGCAAACAGAAGACTTTTAAAGAAAGTTACAGATGAACAATTATATATATTATCAGATTATTCTTTTTTTTCCAACTCAAAAAAGATCAGTTATATCTTATATTGTAAAAAAGAAACCTACACAAGATCCCTATAAAATTCTGCTCTCAACAAGCTTCATTGTAATCTTGTGATAGGATGGGTGGAGTCCACCATTTTCTCCAGAGGAACTGATCTCCGCTACCTGAAGAGCAGTTGTAATTTTGAGTGATCTCCAGCCCTCACCTGGAGATTGGCAACAATTGTTACCCAGGAGGAAATGGCTGGTTTGGAAGGTGGAGTCTATGGCATTGTACCTGTCTGAGGTCCAACCCCTCCTCAAACCTCACCCTCTCCAGGTTCCACCTCACAAATTCCTAGGAATTTTCCAACCTGGAGTTGGCAACCCCATCTCCTTCCCAGCTAACCATCAACCTACCGTCATCTGCCCCTCTGACTTCTGCCCTCCCTCTTGAAGATCAGTTGTAATTCTGAGTGATCTCCACCCCTCACCTGGAGATTGGCAACAATGGTTCCCTGGGAGGAAATGGCTGGTTGGGAGGGTGGAATCTATGGCATTGTACCTGTCTGAGGTCCTACCCCTTCTCAAACCTTTATAGTAATAGAACTATAGACAAAGCTTACAAATACAATTTATTTTGCAACATCAATATCTCTATTTATAACCTGTAAAATACTCCAAAGCTAAAACATTGTATTTGTTTGACTTTTTGTACATTATTGTTGTAAAGTTAAAAACCTATAAATAAAATATACAAAAAAAAAAAAAAACCCTTACCATCTCCAGGCTCCACCTCTCAAATCTCCAGGAATTTCCCAACCTGGAGTTAGCAACCCTATCTCCTTCCCAGCCAAGCATCAATGTGCCATTATCTGCCCCTCTAATTTCAGCTTTGCATCTCATCCCCCTCCCTCCTCGAGATCAGTTGTAATTCTGAGTGATCTCCATCCCTCACCTGGAGATTTGCAACAGTGGTTCCCCAGGAGGGAATGGCTGGTTGGGAGGGTGGAGTCTATGGCACTGTACATGTCTGAGGTCCCACCCCTCCTCAAACCTCACCCTCTCCAGGTTCCATCCCTCAAATCTCCAGGAATATCCCACCTGGAGTTGACAACCCTATCCTTCTCACCCAAGCATCAACCTACCTTTATTTTCCCCTCACTCTTCAGCTTTCCATCTCTGCCCCCCATCTTCAGCCTCCATGGTGCTCTGAAACCCTGACTTTCACATCACATTGGCTGTCATGGGGGGCATCTCAGCAGGGTATAAGGTCACAGAGTCCACCATGTTCTCCAGGGGAAGTGATCTCTGCCATCTGGAGAGCAGTTGTAATTCTGAGTGATCTCTAGCCCTCACCTGGACATTGGCAACAATGGTTTCCCAGGAGGAAAAGTAGTCTTTCTCTGCAATGGGGACCAAAGCAGCTGACATTCTCCTCTCCCCCTTTTGACTTGCACAACAACCCTGTGAAGTAGGTTAGGCTGAAAGTCTGTGAGTGGTCCAAGATCACCTACTCAGCTTCTACAGGAAGAACCTGAATCTAGCAGACCTTGCTCTGAAGCATTGACTGCTACGCCTAGGGCAGCCAACCTCCAGGTGGAGCCTGAAGATCACCAGGTATCACAACTGAACTCCAGACAACAGATCTGTCCCTCCTGGAGAAAATAATTGCTTTCGAAGGTGGGCTTTATGGCATTCTGTTCAGCTGAGGCCTCTCCCCTCCCCAAACCCTGGCTTCCATTGACTCTACCAGAAAATCTCCAGGGATCTCCCTACCTGGAGCTGGCAACCCTAGTCAGGACTGGCCCCAATGAGTTCCTCACAAAGGCCTGCAAAGGGTTTCCTTCCTTTGTCTGAACCAAGCTTGGTTGCCTACCTTGGCAAAATGGGCTCCAGTTTACAACTCAGCTGTTTGTCTCCCACCCTCATCCCGTGGGCGTATCTCACTCCTTAAGTTTCCTGCCACCACTCATGGAATCATCACTGCCTTTTTAGAGGGACAGTGAGACCCCTCTGGCCGAATCTCCCTATTTGGAGATGGAATTCCCAATCTTTGGGGGATCCCGGGAAAGTTGGCAACCCAAGGGTCTGGCCTTTCCTTGCTTCCCTGGGCTACCCCCTCCCTTTGGTATTGTGCAGAGCAGGGGAGACTATGTGGTCAGAGCGCAACACAGATTATTAGCCCAAATAAAAGAATTTATTTAACTATTTACATAATTATTTACACAATTTACTTAACTAATATCACCTTACGATCTATGATTTTATCTGTATTATGCTGTTTTACATTGTTTTATATGGTTTTATCGGCAATTGATGACAATGTTGTAAGGTGCCCTGAGCCCATTTGCAGGGAGGGTAGGGTATAAATTGAATAAATAAATAAATTATGACTGAATTTCTGCTGCCTCCTAGGGTGTCCCCACATCTCTACTGTGTGGCCTGGACAGGCTAGTCAGCACAGGCAGCAGGAGCCTTTCCTAACCTCCTGTGGGATGAAGACTGCTTCTTCCCTGGATGGGCTGGAGTCTATATTTATGCCACCTCACCCCTTGGGACTGTCCCTGTTTTCCCACATTTTTTGACCTTGAGGCAGCTGGGAACTGTAGGCCAGCAGATGAGGAAGCCCCATTCAACCCAATGAGTGATACCCCTGCAGGCCCCTCTCTGGAACTATAGCTCAATTAAGCCTTCCGGGGGAATGTTTTAAACCCACAGATGGCAGCCATCTTACAGACACAGGTAACTGACATTTCATTACACCTACCAACAGCTACTGAGGGAAAAATTAGTCCCACACAGGAGGCAAGCATCTTCATCAAGAGAGAAAGCCGCCTGCCAAAAATTCTGTCAGGGCACAGTGGCTGAAGGAGTGGGTGGGGAAGAAGAGCAAACCCAGCACTCAGCCAATGGCATGCAAGTACTCTTGAGTGGCAGCTGGGTGGAACTCAGGCAATGCAGCCAGTGACTAGGGACACTCTCTGAGTGACAGATCAGAGAGCCAAAGGCTGTGGAAGCATGTGGAACATTCAGGAGAGTCCATGACCAAAACACAATTATATATAAGGAGAGATGAATATAGACATATTTTCAGCAGGATGAGAGGAGCAAGTACTTTTTGAGGTATGTCTTCAGACACTGAGCCAGGTCCAGTGGCCAGCAAGATCACTACTATGGTATGAATTAATATTTGAAAGAGCCAGTAAGACATCCAATTTGTTCCATTCAAATTCAGGAATGGCAGTGTGGGTATTCCTCAGAAAGACCAGTGCATCTAACCTTCACTGAATACTCAAGGATTTCCATTGAGGTACATGGGATGGTAGAAGTCAAGGAAATGGCCAGATAGCTGGAAGGACAGAGGTTAGTAACAAATGCATAATGCCTAATTTCCACAGAAGGTAGGATTTAGGCAGATGAATAGCCAACATCAGAAAAGAGGTCAGAATCCAGAAGACAGAGCAGGACAGAGGTGTTATATCTCCAGACTAGGTCTTCTTGGCCTGTGCAGTCATGTCTTCCCTGTAGCTCTCTCAATGGATCCCTCCAGGCAGAGTGTGGTTCTTCAACTTACCATCTTTGTGAGGGAACTAGACAAACAACTCTGACTGAAGCAGAGCTGCCATGCCCTTTACTGAGGGTGAGGGATCCCCTTCCCCAAGCTACTGTTGAAAAAAAAAAAAAAAGAAAGAAAGAAAAAATGGCCATTGGGCTGATGGCATGAAATCCCTTTGGGGGGGGGGTGCTGTTGGTGACAGTGTGACATCATTTCCAGGGAACACCTGGAAGTGATATCAGTCCTCTCTCAGAATCACTGGAAACTCTATGGATCTACCTAGAGAGGCATGATATCATGCCATCGCCAATAGGGTCCCCTGTGTTCCCCTGATCTCTTGCTGTTTGCCAGGCAATGCCAAGCTAAGTCATAGCAGGCCATGCCTGGCAACCTTGCTGTAAAGGCTGGCACACAGGGCAAGGGCTTGAGGGAGGAGACCAGCAATATCATTATATAGTAAAGGGGGAATTTTGTAGCATTTAGCACAGACTGGAGTGGTGATGACACTAGCCCTCCCACAGCACTTCTAGGCAAACAAAGGGAGATCCATAGGCCATAAGAGGCTCGCTTCAAATAAAATGGAGTTAGAGTCCATTCCAGAAAGCCTTCTGCCTAATCGGAGTCCAGGATTCTGGCTTGGAGTCCTGTTGGTCTGGATTTCCACCCCCAACCCCAGTCTAAGGGTTTTAACCATTAAAACTCTCCCTCAAGTACATGAACACCTGATAATGTATTTTATCTATTTTTAAAGAAAGCATAAGAACTTCCTGTTTTAAAAAAGGGGAAATAAAGCATAAATGTAAACACAAATAAAGTTCTGCTCTTTACATTTCAGGCAGTTTTATTTTATGGGTGAAATGCTCAGGCAGTCTTATCTCTTCAGGATTAGTGATGTTCTATCGAAAGCCGAGGGAATATTTATCTTTTTCAGCTCAGCAGTTTAAGAAGATGGAGACAGAAGGAGCGGTTTGGGTGTTTTTTGTGTTGATTATGGTCTTGAATAATGTAGATCCTTCTTTCATCTCACTTGAGCAATCTGATTGAGGCAGTAGGGGGGCTATAGGTTTTAGAACTTCATCTTATCATTGAGATTCCATCTATGTATCTGGAGGAAAATTAGTTCATAAAAATAGGTCCCGGGATAAGATGTATTTCAGGATGATTACGCAAATGCCAGTACCTGCATAGGAATGATATTTGAGCCTGTGAACATTTGTATAAGATGACATGTGAAATGGAGCCCTTAAAGATAAATGGAGGGAAGGATCCCCCCCCCTTTTGTTCATCAGATCCTTCTTAAAAGAATCATGTGATAACTAACCAAAATTTGTTCACTGACAGACAATGACCCGTGAAGGCTAAACAGAAACACCATGGTCAAAAGTAGGATAAATTTGAATATTTATTTCATTTATACCCCACTTCCTTCCCCAATGGGGATACAAAGTGGCTTACAACACTCTCCTCTTCTCCATTTTATCTTCACTGCAATGCTATGAGACAACTTAGGCTGAGAAAGTATGACTGCCCCGTGTTTACCCAGCAAGCTTCCATGGCAGGTGGGAATTCCAACCCGCATCTCCCAGATCCTAGTCCACCATTCCAGCCATTGCACCACACTGATTATCATATGCTGAGGCAAACAAAGTAAAACTTAGGGTGGTGGTGACCTCACTTGAGATGCTTTTGTTGTTTTTGCATCATTGTATTCTTTGCACAAGCTGGTTTGTGTTGGGTGTAGGGCTTGCTGGGGATTCTTAGGTTCGACATTGCCTTTGATTCTCAGGTTGCACTTTGGGACAGATTCTCTGATTTTAGTCTTGCAGCAGCATTCTTACTCCATTTGGTTTGGATGATTCTCTTATTTGCCATTGGGCTGATTTCTCAGATTGTATATTTGTTGGATTAGGCTTGCCACAGTTCTGCTGGGATTCCCTGGTGCTGCATTGTTTCTCTGTGCTTGTTGGTTCCACTTGAGAGGCTTTTGGCCAGGAGATGCTTTGCTTGCTCTTGTGTCTCTGGCTATTGTTTGTCATAGAGAAAGCATGGAATCCCCCATAGGAAGCAATGGAGAAGGGATGAGGGCACCTTTTTCAAGGCCCTATAAAATTATATCTATTGGTCCAATGCACTTGACATCTGGGAAATATTTAAGGGTCAGGCGCCAGCAGCTGCATTGCAATTTAGGTGCAATTCTGTCAAAAAACAGGCCATCCAGCCCTTCTGAAATGTTCCTGATTGGGAATAATGAATTCAAACAATATTGGAATAATGTGTGTGGGGGGGGGTTGTACACAGTGATAGAACATAGTAAGGATTCTGCTTCAGGACATGACAGCTTCTCTCCTAAAAACTAGGAAACAGTTGGAAACGAAGTGAGAATCACAACAAAATGCCTTGGTTTCATTTTTAAAGGAAATTAGCCCCAGTGCTTGTTTATTCATTTATCTGAAACATATGAAGATCACTTTTCTATCTTTCTAGCATATCTGTATCATGCTCAAAGTAGCATACATGGTTCTCCTTGCCTTGTTGTGTCCTCATAACCCTGTAAAGTAAGTTAGTCTGAGACCAAGTGATTGGCCCAAGGCCACCCAGCAAAATTCATGACAGAATAGGTATTTGAACCTGGGACTCCCAGACCCTAGTTAACTTTACTACATCAGATTTCACTTTTGTCCAAAAGGAATCCCAAGAGGCTGTCAACAAGAATTAAAAGACAATACACATAACTATAAAACTTAAAAACAGAAAGCCAGAACAAAAAAGGGAGTATTGTTGCTATTACTTCTAACCAACCTCAAACACCCTCCTGAATGGCTTTCTGAAGGCTAAGAGGATTAGAGCTGCCAAGCCCCCAGTAGGTGTGAGGATACCCTGCCCCCAGCTGTTGTTTCCTACCACCACTTAGAGTGCCAGTAGGAATTTTTTAAAATGACTAACAACATGACATCAGTCCTCTCTAGAAATTGCCAGAAACTCTATGTTTTTTCCATAGAGTTTGCAGTTATTCCTAGGGAGGACTGATGCAACTTCTTGGTTTTCCCCAGAAGTGATACCACAATGTCATCAACAGTGCTCCCCTTGCCCCCCCCCCACAGCCAGTTTGGTGTAATGGTTAAGTGCGCGGACTCTAATCTGGGAGAACCGGGTTTGATTCCCCACTCCTCCACTTGCACCTGGCTGGATGACCTTGGGCAAGCTGTAGTTCTGATAAGAGCTGTTCTTGAAAAAGAGCAGTTTCTGTCAAGAGCTCTCTCAGCCCCACCTACCTCGCAGGGTGCCTGTTGTGGGGAGGGGAAGGGAAAGGAGTTTGTAAGCTGCTCTGAGACACCTTTGGGTAGTGAAGGGTGGGGTATAAATCCAATCTCCTCCACCACCTCCTCCTCCTCCTCCTCCTCTTCCTCTTCCTCTTCTTCTTCCTCCTCTTCCTCTTCTTTTTCTTCTTCTTCCCAGGCCATGCCTGGAAACCCTAAAAAAAGGATGAAGCCTTTGACTCAGGATGATTTTCCAACAACATAGAGTCCATCCAAGTAAAAGCCCCAAACCAGAAATTGGCAGTTCTCATGTACAGGAAGGAGAGGCTGGCATTAAAAGAAAAAGAAAAGAAAACCAGCCAGTATGGTCAATAAAATGTGATCCCTCCAGTGGAGTGCCAGGATCACGTTATTCATTCAGTTGTCTATTTGTTCTATGGTTTTACTGCATCAGATATTCTGTTCTGTATGCTTTTAAAGACCCACTACAAAATTGTGTGTGTGCAACCTCCTATACCCACCACCTTTTTCCTGTTTTGCCCTTGCAGCAGAAGAAAGGGGGGGGGGATGAGGCAATATCAGTTCAAGTCTTCATGTCTACAAGGATCTGGAAATTTCTCCAGTCTCTATGGACTTTACCATGAAGTACTTCCCCTCCCCTGTGCCTCACCCCCCAGATCTCTTGGGATTGCCAGATGCAGGCCTGGGTAGCTCTGTGCCCATAAACATTTGAATATGCACTGCGATTTTGTTATACCGTGTGGCACCTAAGGTTGCCAAGGGTAGGGAAGTTCCTAACATATTTGGGAGTGGAGCCTGAGGAGGGTGGAATTTGAGGAGGGGAGGGGCCTCAGCAGGGTATAATGCCATAGAGTCCATCCTCCAAAGCAGCCATTTCCTCCAGCAGAACTGGTCTCAGTAGTCTGGAGATCAGTTGTAATTGCAGGAGATTTCCAGGCACCACCTGGAGGATAGCAGTCCTAATGGCACTGCAATGGGGAGGTGAGCAAGGGAGAAGTCATAAGCAATATAGCACTTCAACTGAATGGAAGAGCCAAATTACTCTTGCAGTAGTCATCAAAGAGATGGATGGGAAAATGGCTGCTAGTACTAGCCTACCCAGAAGTAAAGGTCTGCTCAGGAGTAGAGCAAGAGAGCCAGGAAGTGGGTGTGGCAGGAAGGAAACTTTTAAAAGGCAGAGGCAAAAGGTGCTAGAGGAGGAGTTAATCTGTTCTTACTGGCAGAAAACCTGAGAAAAGTGAAGCTAGCAATGCCTCCACACCCTAGGAAGACCAGTATTTATTGGGACCAAGGGCAATAATATTCCAGGCAGGCAGGCAGATCTGTCTGTCTGTCTGTCTGTCTGTCTGTCTGTCTGTCTGTCTGTCTGTCTGTCTGTCTGTCTGTCTGTCTGTCTGTCTATCTATCTATCTATCTATCTATCTATCTATCTATCTATCTATCTATCTATCTATCTATCTATCTATCTATCTATCTATCTATCTATCTATCTATCTATCTATCTAAGGACTGCTCCAGCAGGGACACTTGAGGAAAAGCTGCCTCAGGACTTAACCCTGTGGTCATGATCCAGAAGCCTGAGAATGTAATTAACGGATTCTACCCTAGGGAGCAGAGTTAGAGGCTGGGCTCAAAGCAAGCAACTAGGAGGAAGAGGATGAATGCTACTTGGCAAATAGCCCTTGTTTGCTTGGTGTTTCTATGAAGATCAGATACTCCTATTAAAGGTAATTTTCATAGAAAGACTTATCTACTCTGGTATCTGCTTATTGTTGAGAGGTCAGATGGGATATTGGAATGGGGAGGGGGCAAATAGCCCAGAGAGCTGTGTGTGTGTGTGTGTGTGTGTGTGTATAGAGTGTCATCAAATCAAAGCCAATTTATGGTGACTAGGAATGGGCAGCAACTGAATCACAAAGCAAAATTCATCACAAATTTTGCCCTGTTCATGGTTCACTAACTGAAGTGCATGATGGGTCTACCATCATGAACTTCCATAAACATTTAAAGCAATTTGTGGTGGTTTGTTGATAGAGCAGAAAGCAGTCCCTTTAAACCCCTGTTTTGCTGTTGCCCATGAAAGCTGCTCCCCAGGGCTCAGCTGTTTTGGGCTGTCTTGTGCAGTCCCTTTAATTTTGAAGGGACTGCATAAGATAGCCCAAAATTGTCAAACTGCAGAAGCAGGCTACTCCTTGCCACTCAGCTGTTTTTTGGGCTTTCTATAAACCCCATTTAAAGGGACTGCAGTCCTTTTCAATGGGTTTGTGGTGCCACAAGCCATGAACCAGTTTGATTCACAAATGAACCTTTCATTTAATTTCAGGTTATAGTTGGGTTCATGGTTTGGACACAAACTGCATTTTTTTCCAGTTCATGCCAATCCCTAATGGTGACACAAGCAAGGTGCTTTCAAGACAAGTGAAAATTGTTATGCCAATAAAGGTCTATGTTATGTATGTACAAGTGAAAAGGAGATATAGTTTGCCATTGCCTTCCTCCGTAGAGTCTTCCTTGGTGGTCTCTCTTCCAAGTACCAACTGTGCTTAGTTTACAAGATAGATCAGGCTATACCATGCCACCTTTCCTCCCCAAGGAGCTTTACAGATGTACATTTTATACAGTACTACCACCATGTTATCTCCATAATATTATCCAAAGGCATACCACTTATCTAGAACATATGAGAAAATATGTACGTAGTTTTGATCAGTGACTTGGATTAAACAACTCAGACTAGAGCAGTGAATTCTGGGAGGTCCTTGTTAGGGAAGACTCTGAAAATACCACTAGTTCAAACAACTACAATTCTATAATGTATGCTTTCTGTTGCCAGCCTCTGAATGAAACTTTTTTGACCCCTTTAAAAGGATGTTGATTTCTAGCAATGAGTAGGTGAACATTTTAACTCCGTACTACCAAAAGATAAAATTTTAAATTTCTTCACATCAAAGGCACAGAAGTTTTTTTTTTTTTACTTTCTTTATTGCATTTTCACAAAGAACATCACAAGACATCACACACCCAATCACACCAAAACAACACAATGGGACCCCCCCTTTTTTTCCTTCCTGTTTTGCATACATCAAGTAAAGAAAAATAACAAAGAGAACAGAAATATGTTCATATAAAAGTTACATACAAGTCAAAAGTTTAACTAATTCTCTCTATCCAATCGTATACATGTGCCCAAATATTTAAGAAAGTGGTTTCTTCTATTCCTTGTAATTTCAAAGTTAGATTATCTAATTCTACTATCTCCATAAATTTGTTAATAAAGTCCTGTTTAGAAAATATTTTTTCTTGCTTTCATACTTTTGCAAATATAATTCTTGCAACAGTTACTACATGCACAATCAGATATCTATCTAATTTCTGTAAGTTACTGGGCATTATATTTAATAGAAATATTTCAGGATCTAGTGGCACTTGGGCACCTATAATTTGAATAATAATATCATGAATCTCTCACCAATACTACTTTGACCTTTCACGGGTCCACCAGATATGGGAAAAAGAGCCCCCCTTACTTTTACATTTCCAATATCTGTTCGACATGTTGGAGTGTGAGGTACCACCTATGAAACATCTTGTATACATTCTCTTTCTTAGAAACCGCTTTTAACTGTCTTAAACTTTGCCAAACCTTTTCCCAGTTATTTAGATCAACATTGTGACCTAAATTCTTTGCCCATGCAATCATGGTCATTTTTACTTCTTCATCAAGCATTTTATAGTCTATAAGGAATGAGTATAATTTTCTGATAAGCTTACTCTCCTCCCCATCAGGATTTTATCAAAATCTGTCATTTTCTCATAGAAACCTAATTGCTTATCTTTGGCAAATCTAGACTCTAATTGGTTCCTTTCCCACCAAGTGAGATTTTTATCTAGATGTTGCAACATTTCATGCAATTTCAGCTCATTTTTTGAGTCTAAAAATTCATTATAAGTAGACTTGCATGCTTTAACCATCAGATTGGGATTAGTGAAGGCTTTTAGGGGTGCAACCTATTTTGGGGGTTTTTTGTAGAAAAGTACTTTGATCCCATTCCAGGATGTGTTGTTTAAAGTATGTATGCAAGTCTTGTTTTGAGTACCATACGAAGGCGTGCCAACCTAATAAAAGATTATGCCCTTTAAGTTTAAGAATTCCGGGGTTATCCAATACTATCCAATCTTGAATCCAAACTAGGGATGCCAGTTGGTAGTATATTCACCAGTCAGATAAAGCAAATCCACCTCTCTCTTTCTTTTCTTGCAATAGTTTGAGTTTGATATGAAATCTCTTTTTTTGCCAGATAAACTTGCGCACTAATTTTTCCAAATCCTTAAAGAAGATTGATTTCTAAGGATTGGTATGTTTTGAAAAAGAAATAAGGTTTTTGGAAAAACATTCATCTTGATGGCCGAGATTCTCCCCATCAGTGATAGTTGTAAGTTTTCCCATTTGACAAGATCTCTTTTAATCTCTGCTAGATGTTTATAGTAATTATTCTGCAATAGTGAACTTATTCTGTTTGTAATGTAGATGCCTAAATATTTAATTTTCCTTTGAACTGCGAATCCAGTAATTTTCTATAATTCTTGAATTTGAATAGGACCACAATTTTGGGTCAATATTATAGCTTTATTTGCATTAATCTTGAAGCCTGCAAGTTGCTCATAATTTTGTAACACATTTAGAAAAGTAGACATAGATTGGAATGGGTTTTGTAGAATGATTGCTAGATCATCAGCAAATGTTTGGATTTTATATTCTTCACTTTTTATCTTTAATCCATGGATTAGTTTGTTGTTTCTTAACGTTTCACATAGAACTTCTAAAGTGAATATGAATAACAGAGGTGATAACGGGCATCCTTATCGGGATATCGATCTTTGGAGATAAGTCACCATTTATCATTGCTCTAGTGTTTTGTTTAGTATATATCGCTTCTATCATGTTTATAAATTTTTCACCATATTGTGCAACTCTTAGATGTTTCAACATGAAATCCCAATTGATGTTATCAAACACCTTCTCTGCATCCAAAAACACAATTGCCAGCTGTTTATTAGGATTTGCCTCGAAATACTCCAAAACATTTAAGATAGTCCTTAAATTTTGTTGCAATTGACTGTAGGGTAAGAAATCAGCCTGGTCTTGATGTATCAAATGCATTAATACCTTTTTAAATCTCGCAACTAAAATAGAAGTAAAGATTTTGTAGTCTACATTTAGAAGTGAGATGGGGTGATAATTTTTAATCTCTTTTCCATCAGAGTCATGTTTATGGATAAGGGAGATTAGCACTCTGTTCCATGAATCTGGTAGAATTTTTTTTCTGTAATATTTTGTATAGTCTGTTTAAACGGTAGCAATATTTCTTCTGCAAAGGCTTGGTAAAATTCTGCGGTTAAACTGTCAGGCCCCAGAGTTTTTGATCTCAAAAGCTGTAATAGGCTCATTTAATATTTTTCTCTGTGTCATTTACTTTTTGATATTTAGGTTATCTTTGAAATAGCTATCAATTTATTCTTGCTCAACCTTTTGTTTTCTATATAAAGTTTCATAGAATTTTCAACTAATTTCTTTTAAGTCATCTAAATTATTTTTCTCTACTCCTTGTTCATTTTTTTAAATTTTAATTTATCCTTTTCCCCCCTCTAGTCATAGTCTGCAAGCCAGCCAGCGTTTGGGTTTATTCGCATTCTCAATAAAGTTCTGTTTGGCATAGAGAATCTTTTTCTTGATTTCTTGATTGAGCAGACAATTCATCTGGTTGCTGTAGATTTTCCGGGTTGTGTGGCTGTGGTCTTGTCATTGTAGGACCTGATGTTTTGCCAGTAGCTGTGACTGGCATCCTCAGAGGTATAACACAGATGGATGGAGTACTCTCTATGTCAAGGTGAGCAGAAAACATGTCTCAAACCCTTCTCCAAACTTCACATGTAGCCACTACTCCATTGTTCCGATGATTCCGTTATTCCATTTTTCTATCAAACCAACTCTGATATTTCATCTACTTATATTTCCTGAACTATTGACCTTATGAGCTGTCCAATAGTATCCCTATTAATTCCCTTTAACTCGGATTTAAAAGTGTTTGTAGTCCCTCAATTGGCAAAGCATAATGTATGAAAAGAAATATTTCAGGTTGCTTTACTTGCCATATTTATGGTATCCCAAAAGTACTGTGCTTAGATGGCAACTGGAACTCTTCCACACCACTTGTCCTTAGTAAAATGGGTCTGTCCAAGTCGTGTTCTTCATCCTCCAGTTGCTGAAGATTCTTAAAGTCACAGTTTGTCTTCCTTCCCACAGATAGTACTATCATCACAAGGCCAGTTCTTGCATTTATAAGTTTCTGGTATTTTGAACTGTTAGTTGAGGTGTGAGTTCCCTCTGTGGTAGCTCCAACAAGGCTTCATAAAATGAAGTGCTCTTCAGGATTGGGCGTTAGAGCTCAGCAGATGGTCGTGCGAGTCGTCACTCACTTCATCCTCTGGACATGCTCCTTGCATGTACTCCTTTATGTGGAATTCACAGGGTCCTCACAGCACCCCCCAAAATATCCAAAGATTCAGCTGTTTTGCAGTGGAGCTCCCCCGCCCACAGCTGATCAAGTCACGCCAAAATTGGAACTCCACCAAGACACTGAAGTTTAGTCAGGTCAGATCCCTCCTCATAGGTTAGCAACCTTAGATGCCCAGAATGTCATCTAAACATAGAATCATAGAATGTTAGAGTTGGAAGGGACCTTGCAGGTCATCTAGTCCAACCCCCTGAACTCTGCAGGAGCATAGCCGAAAGATAGCCCTTCAACATACCCGAAAGATGGTTGTCCATCCTCCGCTTAAAAATGTCCAGCGAAGGAGAATCCACCCCCTCCCGAGGCAGTCTGTTCCACTGCTCAACCACTCTTACAGTCAGGAAATTTCTCCTGATATTTAGCTGATAACAACTCCCTTGTAATTTCCACCCATTAGATCTAGTCTTGCAATCCGGAGCAAGAGAGACTAGATCTTTTCCATCTTCTACATGACAGCCCTTCAGATATTTGAAGACTGCAGTCATGTCCCCTCTAGGCCTTCTCTTTCCCAGGCTAAACATACCCAACTCTTTCAGCCTTTCATTGTAAGACTTGGATTCCAACCTTCTCACCATCCTGGTTGCCCTCTTCTGTACATGCTCGAGCTTGTCATCATCCTTCTTAAAATGTGGTGCCCAAAACTGGACACAGTACTCCAGGTGAGGCCTGACCATAGCAGAACAGAGAGGAATTACCACCTCCCGTGATCTGGACACAATGCTTCTGTTGCATACATTTCAATGTTCTGTTCAGGAAAAAAACCCCAAGGATTTTTGAGAGAAGCAATGAAAGTTTTGACTAGTGAGACCATTAGATGGATAATGCACATGCATGAGTTAACTACTGGATCCCACTTAAAGCACTATTTGGAAGTTCCTACTCTTTAGGGTTTCCACCTAAAGAGCTCCAGAATATGGAATGCACTGTCCTTGTAACGTATTAAAATTGCTTTTTTGCAGTTCTGCTGCATCTCTTCTTTTCCATGATATTTTCTGAAATAGATAAGAAATAGTTCCTTGAAAGAAGTAACAGATGGCAAGCCTATTACTTTGGCAAAACATCAAAAAGAATTTGGAGGTAAACTTTAGAAGTTTCAGTAAAACTAATGGGATTTAGGACATGAATTTCTGTATCACGAATTAAGCAACAAACTATAGTGAGTGTTAATTAGCACCTTGCATATCTCAAGGCAGCTTACAATTTAAATAAAACAACAATTATAAAAAAGCACGTAAAATGCCATAATATAAAAATCTCAATTAGGAATGCCAATAAATGCAAACTAAATTAGTCAAATGGAATCCTAGATAAAACTGTCTTCAACAGCCTTCTAAAGATCAAAAGTGAGGGGTTCAGGCGTACTTTCCTGGGGAAGTTCTTCCATAATTGTGGGGCTGCCGCAGAAGAGGCCCACCACGTGCCCACCACGTGCCTTCATTAGTTGGTGAAACAGTCAGAAGGGCCTCTCCCTGTGATCTTAATTCATGGGCAGAGAGTAATAAGGCTAGATTACAGAATTAGAGGACAATGTTAAAAAAAAGTCATAATACAAACAATAAAGACTACCTTCAGAAGAATCTTGGACTATTTCATTATGGAGAAAATCTCAGACCAAATCTCATATTTGGAATCTCAACTATACCAATCTAATTTTATGGAACAGTGGGCTCCCTGTCATAGACTTCATGGCAAACAGCAACAACATAAATAACTCTCTCTTAAGTAACCTTTATTATAGCAACTTAATTTACTTCTGGATTTATGTCAACAATGTGTTATGATTGGCCTATCAAGTTCAGTCTTTATACCCTCAAAAATAATACATAATCATTTATTTAGTGTATTACTCTTCCTTAGATATTCATGTTTAAACTGAACCTTACATCATTGTATATCTCACAACCATTTGTTCTTAATCATGTAGTTCATCGACGTATTGTTTGCATTATTTGTAAGTCTGTTTTAACTGTTCTTGTTTATATTCTGAAATTTTTTTAAAAAAATGTTTTTTAAAAGACTACCTTAATTTTTACATCAACTATATACTTTATTGACTTCATACCAATGCCTGCCTGAACAGTTCCATTTTACACATTCTGAAAAATGGTAGAAGAGTGAGAGCCCTCCTGACCTTCTCAGGCAAGGTATGAGCTTCTACAGAGAAGATTTGGGTATGATAGCTGTTGATCTTCACCCATTTGCAGGGAAATGTGTGCATAAGGGTTTGCTCTGGTGAGCGGAGCTGCCTCAGCATAGCATATCGGGAGAGGTGGTCTTGCAGTTATGCAAGTCCTAAAACATGAGAGGACTGTGTGGATAAGCAGCACCTTGAATTTTATGTGCCCATAACTCTTTGGGAATTTCCCAAGCCATAATAATCAACCTTACACCTTACTTGCAGGCCTTCTCAGTGGGAAATAAGCTGTTGCACCATTGGTCTAGTCTAATATGGCTATTCTGTGTACTTCTTAACCCCCGCTTCAAACTTTGCCTCTGCTCTGAATTTAAGTAGGTAGCTTTAGTCAAGCTACCATTGTCCTAGCTCTCTATGCAGTGTGAATATCATAATTAGATATCTTACCAACTTTTGCAACTATTCTTGCTCAGTTTGGGAATTGGAGTTTATTTCTGGTTTCTTGGCACGATTTGGGACCAAATTGCAGCCACCTTTTTATGACAAAAATGAGATGGTAAAATTGAGCCTGCCACTGATGTCCATTTTTGCATGCAAATGGTCACAAATGTCAGATGACATATTAGTCTCAAATATATAGTGTCAAAATGCTGTACAAGAAATGAACAAATGGAAACAAAATCAGCACAGAAAATTGGGAACAAAAATTCTCTCTGATTTTTTTAATAGAAAGAAAAAAGGGCCAATTTCTGTTAGTTACAAGATTTATATCCTTCTCTTATCTGAAACTTAAAAAGCAATGATACGCATACCTAATTCAACAGTCCTTAACATACAGTCCCCAATTAAGAAACTTCCAGATTTTTTTGTCCCTCAGTATTGCAGAGGTAAAATCTCAGCTCTCAGGAGATGGTTGAACAAAACAGAACATTTTTGATTGCCTAAGAGGGATGGGGCTTTCTGGAAACCCATTTCAGAGTGTGAGCACAACAATAGAAAAAAGCTCCATCTTCAGCAATTGCTGATTGGAGTGGGTATGTGGAGGCTTGCTGTGTGGCCTTAGTCTGGTCATATATTCTTAGCCTACTCTCCCTCATAGGGTTTTTGGAGAAAAGGAAAGCAATGTAGGCCATTTTGTGTTGCCAATGAGGAGTAAATAAAGTAAATAAATGAATAAACATGTCCAACCATTGTGGAATAAGTCAGCTGATGAAGAACCATGTATCCAACAAAGATCCCACAGAGTTTTATATCTAGAAGTTAATTTATGAGGAGTGAAATGCCTTTGAAAGAGTAACTTAAAAATGTCTCAGGTTCGTAGGAACCAATTTTGGAATCATGCAACCCCAAATACAAGCCCATTCTTCTAGTTTAAGATGTACCTGTAAATCCCTCTGGGGGCCATGGTGGCTCAGAGGTTAAGATGCTGAGCTGCAGACTGGAAGGTCTGTAGTTTGGCAGTTTGAGACCCTAGTGCCACATGACAGAGTGAGCTCCCATCTCTGGCCCCAGCTCCTGCCAACCTAGAAGTTTGAAAGCAAGAAATTGCAAGTAGATAAATAGGTGCCGCTTCGGTGGGACGGTAACAGCATTCCATGCACCTCAACATTTAGTCATGTTTGCCACATGACCATGGAGAAGTCTTGCTTCTCTTCGACTTGGAAATGGAGATGAGCACTGCCCCCTAGAGTTGAATTCGACTGGCTTTCGAGCAAGGGAAACCTTTACCTTTACATCCCTCTACTACTTCCATCTGTATATTAATTATCATTTAAAATTCATACTAGCAATATTTTTTTCTGGTTAACTGATGGTTACTAATTATCAATTCAAAAGACATCATAAGTCTTAAGCCATCACCCTTTCTCAATAAATTATTCAATGTATATATCTAATCTAGAAAAAAAAACAGTGATCATATAAATAAATAAATCAAATTCATGAAAAGAATCACAAATGATACATAAGATCTGCCCTGGCTAGCAACAGTTCTTTGAGGTCTCAGGAACAGAGAGGTCTTTCCCAAGCACCTGCTTAGTGAGATTCTTGTCAGGGACTGAACCTAGGACCTTCTGTATGCAAAGCATGCCATCTGCCATAGAACCAGAGACATCTGCTTTCTTGTTCCACAGCTTGGTGAGAAATCACCTTGTGCTATGTAGAGAACATTTATGCAGCAGAGGAGATAAAGATTATTCTAGTTGACATTCAAATTCACTTGTGGATTCTATGTTCAAGACCTCTGGGTTAGTAAATCTATAAAGAGAGCCCCGATGTCATATGCTTTTAATACAAGCTACCATCAATGTACATTTTTTTTTTCCTGTTCAAATAAACATTTTTTCACTCTCTTTAAAAGTTCCCTGCGATTACTGATGTGCTAATCTGATTTAAATCCACAGAGCTTCTGAAGAACTTGGCAGAGTGAGAAGCCCTAAGATCTACTCAAGTAGCATATATGATGTCTTGTGGGACGGAGTTCAGCTTAATAAAACCAATCTTTCCTTCTATTGCTGTAGCCAATCAGAGACGGAAAGCTGAGTACAAGAAACCCAAGTAACTGAAATCAGCCTCTTCCAATGTATTCAAAAATATAATAGAGCAAACCAAATGCATAATATAATAGAGCAAACCAAATGCATTGCAAGCAGAACTTGGACTTTTTTTTTAGTGTTGGCTACGGAAGGAAGATGCTGTTGAATTTCTTGTCCTTGCTGGTTTGATTCAGACCTATTTCTGTTTTGCTTTTCCATTGTGCAAATGGAACTTATGAGTTTATTTTTGTGCAAATTTCTGGTTCTTTTGGCCAAATGTTTCCTCTGAAATTTATTTTAACATTACTTTGTGCCAGTTGTGTTTAAATGGCATGTAAGTAGGGCTAAAATACAAAAGAAACAGAAATAGGGATGCTGAGAACTTTGAAACCAACGTAATTGACATTTAAATGTACAGTGATTAAACTGTTCATTTATACATGATTGAGCTTCTCACTAGATTGCCTCAGTGTTTTAATTCCAAGTTGAAACTGAACACTATGTCGAACAGCTTTGCCCCTGTGCAGCAGCCACTTATACAAGCTTTCCTGTATAATTGCTTCATATGCTACATGGTCATGGACATGTGAAGGCAGAAAAACAGAGCAGCTCTTTGTCATAACGCAGGAGGGAAGTCATGCTGTTGTCCAGGAAACAATTGTTCTTCCCTTGAGGAGAAAAAAGAAAAAAGGGAAAAAAACTAACTACAGTTCCTATTAGACAGTACATGAACACACTTGTGCAAATTAACCCACATCTGGATTGTTCACTTGCCTATGGTATTAACAAACACTAAGTTAGGCATCCATAAGGTATGCAAAGGCACCCCCATGCCTGTAAATTCAGAAGAGGAAGCCATGACAGACAAGGGGGAAACTTGTTGGAAAACAGTAGGAGAATTCACTTTGTACCACATATTTGAACTGTTCAGATTGTTGAACATTTCACAATTTTAACTGGAACTACTGAACAGACCATGAGATGTACTGCTGATGGCTGCCCTAGCATCATTGATCAGGATCATCAACAATAGAAAGTGTCCACAGAAAGAGAAATCAATAGAGAATGGCATCTCCATGGATTTCTGCAGTGGAGTGACTGTGCCATGGGGATTGATATACCGTATTTTTCGCTCCATAAGACGCACCTGACCATAAGACGCACCTAGTTTTTAGAGGAGGAAAACAGGAAAAAAAAATATTCTGAACCAAATAGTGTAATAAAATATTTAATAAATTATAAGGGTATAACATTTGAACCATGTAAAGTGAACAGCAGTTAAATTCGGCCCCATTATACCCTATGGGCCATTGAAGTCAATGGTGAAAACATAGGGTATATTCTGGGGGCTGGAGGGGATGGGGTTTGAGGGAGAGGCTCCAAACTCACAGGGTAGCTTATGGAGCCTCTCCCCAAGATACTCACCAAGTTTCAAGAACATTGGACCAGGGGGTCCAATTCTATGGGCCCCCAAACAGGTTGCCCCTGTTCCCTCCATTGTTCTCTATGTTGGGAAAAAAATAACTGGGCAAGGGGGTGCATATAGATGTTAAAAAGCATCGGGAACAGCACTGCCTCTTGAGTTACACCACAATCCAATGGGTGCCTCCAGGATAGCTGTTCCCCTAGTGTCACCCTTTGTCCCTGACAAAGGCAAGCCACTGCAAAACCAGCCCCTGAATTCCATCATTGGCTAGGTGATGGATCAGTAGCTGATGATCAACTGTGTTGAACGCTGTCAACAGATCCAACAACAACAGCACTGCCAATCCGCCTCGATCCAGATGCCTCTGGAGGTCATCTGTGGGGGTGACCAGTGCTGTTTCTGTCCCATGGCCTGGGTGAAAGCGAGACTGGAAGGGACTTAAAGTGGAAGCGTCATCCAAAAAGCCCTGTAGCTGAACCGCCACTGCCCTCTCTATCTTCTTGCCCAAATAGGGCAAGTTAGAGACCAGATGGTAGTTGGCCAATTCAGCCAGGTCTTAAGGTACCTTTTTCAAGAGAGGGTGGACCACTGCTTCCTTAAATGCCTTTGGCAACAGTCCTTCCAAGAGGGACTTGTTGATAATCTCCCACAAGGCACCTCGAAACCCCTAATGGCCAGCTTTAATTAGCCATGAAGGGAGCAGGTGGTATGATGGACAGGAGGAATTTGTCAACTTCCTCTAGGCTGAGCAGACCGAAATGATCCAAAACTTGACCAGACGACGTGCATGGAGCCTTGAGTTCACTCACTGTATCAACTGTAGTGGGGAGGTCGCAGCAGAGCAAAAATAGCTCACAAAAGCCTCACAGCCGATGGCCAGTTCCCTAGCATTTGGTTTGTCTTGCAGCAAAGTAGTAATGGACCAGATCATTCAAAACAATTGGGCTGGGCATGAGCTTGCAGACACAATCACAGCTGTATAGTACTCTCTTTTTACGATTTTGAATGCCAACTCATAGGATCTCATAAACATCCTATAAGATGTCCTTGTGGCTTCATTGCGAGTACACCATCACTGTCTCTCTAACCATCTTAGCCCTCACTTCATCAGCCACAACTCCTGGGTAAACCATGGAGCAAGCCTAGAGTGAGGGCGCAAAGGGCGTCAGGGAGCAATCTCATCAGTGGCTGTTGAGAGTCGGTTGTGCCAATCCTCCACAAGCTCATCTAATGAGCTGCCAGGGGACATCAGATCCCAGAGAGCCATCTGAAGCCGTGTTGGCTCCATTTGGCTCCATGGGTGAGTCAAAATAGCCTCGCCACTCAAACAGGGTTGGGGTAACATATTCAGATGGGCCTTCAGAGCAAAGTAGTCCGACCATGTACTGCTGAAGCAGTAATCCGGTCCACTGTAGCCCCTTCCACGAAGACCAAATCGAGTGTGTGCCCAGCCCGATGAATGGGAGTCCTTACAAACTGGTCTCTACTTTTTATATGTTTCAGTTGTCTTTACTTTTTATATCTGTTACATCTCCCTTCCTCCTTCATGGTCAATTCTGGGTTTACACAAATTTGTGGAATGCATTACAAGCATGCATCATTGCTGTGGATTTTTTTTTTTTTATTGTGAGTCATTGTCAATACATGACGACCAAGAAGGTAACTATTAGCAGAAATGGAAGAGGAGATTCTCTGTAGGTTATAATCAGGTGTGACACTGTTAAGAGAGCCGAAACTATACCCTCTGCAAGTGAAAGGCAAGTTAGATAGGTGGGATTCATCTTGGTTGTGTGTGCATGTGTGTGTCTCTCTCTCTATGTGTGCTGCAGCTTAAGTACCTGCCAGTGAACTAACAAGGCCTGGATGACTCCTGACTGGAAATGGATATCAATTTAATTCCTTTTTAAATATTTTTGCCAGCTTTTGTTATTTTATAATTGCTCTGAAAGACTGGCAGGTGTGGCTATCGACAAGATTTTTCAACAGCATTACAGCAGTCTGAACAAGCGCATCAAAGCAAAAATAACAGATAGATCCAACTTTCCCCAGCACGAGATGTTCTGCCAAAAGGGGGGAAAATAAACACCCAGCATGACTGCAATCAATTCCCCTTTGCATGGATCTGTGACTACAAATTAAGGCTCACTAGCATGCAGTCACCTGTAGGTGGACATTTGAATTGGATATTAAACCAGACAGCAGTGAAAGGAAAGTAAAAGAATCCCACAGGAACTAGAACATTTGGGTCCCTCTTTGTAATTTCCACTGGAGTCAGAAGCTGTTAGGCATGATGGTTAAACGAAGCAGCCATAGTAACCTCCTTGAACACCAGATGATGAGGGCAAACCATGGGCAGGAAGGGGAGCTCATGGTCTGTGTGTAAGCTATGCACAGGGATTGGACCATGGCTCAGCATCTGTTCAGCTTGCAGACAGTCCTGGCATCAAATGGTGATGTGAAAGATTCTGAAGAGCCACTGCCAGTCATAGTGGACAATACTGACCTTGATAAGCCAAAGGCCTGACTCAGCATGACGCTGCTTAATGCGTTCAAGCTTTCCAATAGGCACATGGCTGGTTACTGCTTGAGACAGAATCCTTTATTAAAGGTCTGATCCGGTAAGGCTTCTCTCCGGCCTGTGGCCAAGATTTTGTAATTCAGGGGGGGGGTTTAAATAAGTCCGGGGGCACTGATGTCACAAAAATAAAAAAATAAAATCAGAACAAGATTTTAAAGACACTTGCCAGTTGGAGCGGTTGGAGCAGGCAGCCGCTCATCCATGGAGGCCTCCCATGGCAGGGCAAGGGGCTCCGGCAGTAAGAGGGTGAGCGAGTGGGGAAGCCAGCCACCCTTGAGGATGGGGGTGGGGTGGGGTGGTCCTGGTCTAGATGGAAGTCAGGGAGCCTTGGCAGGAAGTTGGGGGGCAGGCCCTGAAATACCCCACTATAGCTATGGGTCTGACTGCTCTTGAGCTAGTTCTTACTGGAGTGATAAACTTGGGTCTGAGCTGTACTACTTCAGACTGCACCATGTTGGATGTGGCTCATGTGACTGATTTGTCTTCCAGGGTAGAAAATACACTATCTATAGAAAACTAGCATGTGACAATAAAGACCAAACTAGAAGTCTCCTCCTAAATATTTAGCTTTCTCTGGGGAGGGAACATTTTAAACTGAAGTGGTCTCCCTTAGAGAGCCAGTTTGGTGTAGTGGTTAGGAGTGCAGAGTCTAATCTGGGACAACCACTCCTCCACATGCACCTGCTGGTGTGACCTTGGGTCGGTCACAAGTTATCTCAGAGCTGTTCTCTCAAGGGCACTTCTCAAAAGAGCTCCCTCAGCCCCACTGACCTCACAGGGTGTCTGTTGTGGAGAGGGGAAGAGAAAGGAGATTGTAAGCTATTCAGAGACTTCTTCGGGTAATGAAGGGCGGGATATAAATCCAATCTCCTCCTCCTCCTCCTCCTCCTTTCTGTTCCTTAGTGGTCTCCCAGTCATGTGACGTCCTACCTGAAGTATAAAATGGCACCTGTCAATTAGATGTTTATGCGACCCTTGGGCCAGCTAGTTTAATATTGGTTGCTCAGACTTACAATGGCGTTCCAGGATTTCAGGCAGAGAAAGGTTCTTCCTAACATCTGCTATCCAAGCTCCTTAAACTGGAGTTGCTACAAATTGAACCGGGCCAATCTGCTGACAAAGCATGAGCTCCACCGCTGAGCCACAGTCCTTCCCCAGACTCTCTCCTGAGAGCTTTTGCATCACACTTCTTGCAAGCTCTATTGGTGAAACAAAACTGATGAGCTGACCAACATCAAAAGTATGGAAAGCAAGGAGCAAGTGTTAAAAAGTGCGTGTTAATGTTTGCCACCTCCCCTCCCTGCCCAGTATCACCAAAGCTTCAGTTACTACACTGCTTCACCAAGACAGGAGTTCCAGGGTCTGCCTTACAACGGTTTTCCTCATTTCTCCAAGATTGGGGACAGAGGGTGGCACTTGGTGAGGGAGTATCCCTGCAATACCCATTTGAATGTAGAGTGCTGCAGGGGACGATTCTCTCACCAATGTGATTCAACATCTATATGCACCCCCTGGTCTGGGGGTTTGGGCTGGGATGTAATCAGTATGCAGATGACACCCAGCTCTATCTTTTGATGGATGGCTGCCCAGATTCTACCCCAGAAAATCTGGCCAGGGCTCTGGAGGCCATGGCTGGATAGTTACAGCAGAGCTGGTTGAAACTGAATCCAACTAAGATGGAGGTCCTGTACCTAAGTCGGGGAGGAGTAGGGTTGGGAATCAGGCTGACTGCCTTGGATGGCATGCCACTTGTGACAGCCCAGAAGGTGAGGAGCCTGGTCCTGGATGCTTCACTCACTATGGAGGCCAAGGTCACCACAGCTGCTGGGTCTGCCTTTTACCATCTTAGACAGATAAGGCAGCTGGCCCCTTACCTCTCTCGCCAGGATTTGGCTACAGTGACCCATGCAATGATCACTCCCAGACATGATTACAGTAACTTACTTTACACAGGCTTGCCCTTGCAGTTGATCCAGAAACTCCAGCTGGTGCAAAATGCTGCAGCGCACCTGCTGTTTGCATTGCCTGGGAGGCCACATATTCAGCTGGTGCTTCACCAATTGCACTGGCTACCAACTGAGTACCAGATCTGCTTCAAGTTATTGGTATTTATCTTTAAAGCCTTGCATGGCCTGGGACCCACATACCTAAGGGACTGCTTCTTCCCATATGTGCCCTGGAGAGCCTTGTGCTCTGCTGACCAAGACCTGTTGGTTGTCCCCGGCTTCTGTTTAGCCTTAACCAGGGCCAGGGCCTTTTGTGCCCCAGGCTGGTGGAACATGCTCCCACTTGAGATCAGGACCCTGCGGGATCTGTCGCCATTCCACAGGGCCTGCAAAATGGAGCTGTTCCACCAGGCCTTTATGAGAGGCATCCAGGAAAAAAGCTGCCCCTCCGCTGAAGATACCATCTTATGCAGCCCAGACTATACAGCCTTGGATTTCAGTGACATCAATATTGAGGACTGTACAAACTAATGTATATTATTTTAATGTTGTTTTAATGATTTTAATTAAGTATCATTATTACTATTTTGTTGTAATGCCATAAGGCCTAAGTGTCAGTTGTGATCTGCCCTGAGCCTGTTTGCAGGGAGGGTGGAATATAAATGTGAAAAATACATAATAAATAAATAAATACACGGTATCTGATTGGGTGGAAATCAACCAGCAAGGACTGACAATGCAACAGGAGACACTCAAGCATGGTCTCTTCTTCGTTACAACCTCTTTAAGTTAATAATTTAGAGTGAGATGATCTATGGGTGGAGAGTGTGAAAAACAGAGAAATTAAAAGGTCCCACTCATTTTGGATGATTCACTTATTTGCTGTAGCCTTAGTACATTTCCTGCCGGTACTTTGTAGAAACAGGAGGAAACAAAACAAAACAATTATGGATTCTTCATGGATCCTTCTGACTCAGTTTTGGCAGTTTCAGCTTCACTTTTATCTGTGGATTTGACACTTTTCCTGACGATGCTGTGTCCCTTTATGTAAGAATATGTAAAGTGTCTATTTCTTTGCCCACCTTTCTTTGTCACCCAGCTGTATCTGCTGATGGACAGCCAGCCTGACTCTGCCCCAGAAAATCTGGCCAGAGCTCTGGAAGCCATGGCTGGTTGGTTGCAACAGAGTCATCTGAAATTGAATCCAGCAAAGACTGTATCCTGCACCTGAGTAGTGGTGGTGCGGATAGGATCAGGAATCCAACTCCCAGCCGTTGGTGGGGCGCCATTGACACCAACTTCAATGGTGAGGAGCCTTGGGGTGATTCTGGATGCCTCCCTTTCTATGGAGGCCCAGGTCAACAGTGCTGCCAGATCAGCCTTCTGTCATCTACAACTAGTCAGGCAGCTGGTTCCTTATCTCTCCCCCCATGACCTTGTGGCAGTGACCCATGCAATGGTCACTTCCAGGATAGATTATTGCAACTCGCTTTATGCAGGCATACCCATGAGTCTGACATGGAAGCTTCAGCAGGTACAAAATGCAATGGCATGCCTGCTGACCGGTGTATCTATGCAGACAAAATTCAGCCAGTGCTGCCAGTTGAGTACTGGATCACATTCAAGGCCATGGTATTAACCTTTAAGGCACTATAAAGCCTACCTACTGGACTGTCTCTCCCCATATGTGCCCCAAAGAGCTTTTACATTCTTCTGATCAGCACTGTTTAGTAGTCCCCGATCTGAAGGATATCCACCTTGCCTTGACCAGGTCCACCTTGCCTTTTCAGCCCTGGCCCCTGCCTAGTGGAACATACTTCTAGTTGAGATTAGGGTCCTGCAGCATTTATTACAGTTCCACAGGGCCCACAAAACCAAACTGTTCCATCAGGCCTTTGTCTGAGGTGGTGGATGTCCAAACAACACTAGCCTTCCCTCCTCAGCTTGATCAATCTGCTCAATTCACCTTACCTGCCTTAGGGCACTGCCTATACCAACTTGGCATCACTGTCAGTGACTTTGGTCTCTTAAGAAAGGGTGTCCAATGAAGTCAGCCTCTCTCACTGAAGTTTGTCATCTTTATTCGGCCCAGATTAAGAAGACCTCTGGATCCAACCACTCCAGCTGAAATCGTATTTGTGGGTATACACAGTTGTTTTAAATTGTATTACTTAGTTGTTTTGAATATTGTTATATTTATTAATATATGTTTTTATCTACTTATGATGTGATCCACTCTGAGCCCGCTAGCAGGGAGGGTGGAATGCAAATCCAAATAAACACAAGTGAAATAAAAGAGAATGCACCCTCCCTGACATTATTGCAGCAGATACAACACTTAGTCATTGTTATGCTGCCATCAGATTTTTTTAAAAAAACTGGAATTGTTGAGGCTTTTATGAATTATTATTGTCAAATTATTATCTATTGTCTTATCAATGTTGCAAGCTGCCCAGAGGCCACTTGCAGGGTAGGGCAGAATATAAATCAAATAAAATAAATACCCTGACCTGGATAGCCCAGGCTAGCCTGATATCATCAGATCTCAGACAGCTAAGCAGGGTCAGCCCTGGCTACTACTTGTATGGGAGACCACTAAGGAATACCAGGTTTGTGACACAGAGACAGGCAATGTAAAACTACCTCTGAACATTTCTTGCCTTGAGAACCCTATGGGCTCACTGTAAATGTGCTGTGCCAGTTGTGCAACATACTGCCACACATCAGTATTTACTGTAAGAATTCTTGAACATTCACCATTTTGGCTCATGTCCTGTTTGCCAGTCATAAAGATAAACCTGATTTTTCAACAGTTGGTTCAATTCCTTGTTGATCAATTTGAAAGTGTTCAGCTTCTGGAACTGACTGAAGCTGAATCCAGATAAGACAGAGACAATGCTGGTTGGAAAGGCTGATATTCTAGAAGGACTGAATCCACTTGTCCTGGGTGGAATAACATTGGCTTTTCCAGAGCAGGTTAAGATCTCATGGACCCCGCCTTGCTGTTTGAAAAGCAGATTGGCATGGTGGCCAGGAGTGCCTTCTATCAGGTGCATCTGATTTGCCAACTTTCTTGTTATAAAGACTCAGCTGATCTGGTCACACTGATCCATGTCTCTGTAACTTCATGGCTGGAGTATTGCAATGTACTCTATGATGGGCTGCATGGCTTGAAGACAACCTGGAAACTATAACTGCTCCAGAATGCAGCTGACCAATTGCTATGAGGGGCTAGCGGAAGGAAACATACATTACCTATTTTGAAAAGATTTATTGGCTGCCAGTCTATTCCTGAGTTCAATTCAAGGTGCTGATTATGACTTTTAAAGCCCTTCAAGACCTAATACCCATATATTTGAAGGACTGTCTCCTTCCATGTCTTTGTGTGCCAACTATGGTAATCAGGCAGTCATCTGCTGGCTATCCCACCACTTAGGGTGGTCTGTCTGGCATCGACCAAAGTCTGGGCCTTTTCCATCATGGCTCCAGCTCTGTGGAATGTGCTACCTGAAGAGATGAGGTGAGTCCCCTCCTTGGAGATCTTCAGGAGATGCTGCAAGTCCTGCCTGTTTGCCAGGGCTTTTGAGGGGAGGGGGATTGAACAGCTGGCATCTTTTAAGGGGGAGGAGCTTGATACTTTATCTTTGGTTTTAACTGGGGATATTTTAATTATTATTGTAAGACACCTTGAACCAAGAGGAAAAGTGGGATATAAATGTCTTAATAAATAAATAACCATACAGTATGCCACAACTGGCTTCTTGTGCATGTGCATTCTCATATGGCCCAGTTTACTATCCCCCATATTTGCTGCACAGCAGCTCCACTCAGTCTGCAAATATTTAAGTAGGCAGATCCCTCACAAATCATAGAAACCAGTCATAAATAAAGGTTGTGTTTCAATAAAATCCTGTTCTTTGGTGTTTGTCTAAGTAGTTCTTACTGATGCTAATGGCTGATGATCAGTTTGAATGGACTGTCTTTGTGCATACACAGTTTTGAAAAAAAAAACCAATGCAAAACAGTTTTGCAGGCATCCGTGGCTGCTCAGCATGAACCAAACAGGCTGAGTGACTGGCTCATGTCTGATTGCCACCTTTGAACACTGCAAGTTTGATTGCTGAATGTGTTTACTGGAAAAAAATGCAGCCTACCTACTTTACTGTGTAACACAGGCCAAGCGGTCTAGTCAGTCTGGTAGGTTGCATTTGTAGAGACTATTTAAGGTGGTTTGTAGCTTTGCTTCAGGCTTTTGCTGCAAGCTGGATGTTGACTAATGTGAGATTGGGTGGTTACCTCATGGGGATTAGTAGGATTTTTTTTTTTGGGGGGGTCCCTTCAAATTGGCTAGAAAAAAGGTTGTTTCCATGTGTTCCACTTTTTTTGGGGGGGTTTCCATGTGAATACTAATTAGGTTGACTGGATGGACTGGTTAGATCATCAGTAGGAATGGCAGGAATAGTGTGCATTGCTAGTGTGCATTGGTGAGTATCCTGAGGCATTTATGGAAGAAGGGGCATTCCCAAGTGAGCCTATTGCTGACTCGTGTAGCATGGTGGGTTTGGGACGAAAATTCCTTGGTGCTGAGTAGCACTAACAGAGTCCTTAGCTGTTTAGTGTCCTTCTCAGCACACACCTGTAGGGTTGCCAGACCCTTCCCAGTGGAGGCGGGGGTCTCCCACCACCATGCCCTAACCCCTGCTGCCTATCATCTGGTCAGTGAGGGGACTTACCTGGATAAAGAGAAAGACACAGGCCTTGTCACCAGTGATCCACAGTAAGTGAAATCATCACACAAGTGATGTCCAGGTAAACTCTGGTATTTGGACAGACTCTATGGTAGAAGCCCCTTTTACCATACAGTCTTTGGCCAAATACCAGACCATTACAGAAAATCTACAGCTATTACCTCAGCAGGCACTTTGTGTAAGAGCCCTTCTCTCATTCCTTGTAGCATATGGGATTGTAGCTCGTATCCGTGCACCCAACCACATGCAGCCTTGATCCGTGCCCCTCCTGGCTCATTAAAGTGGGCCACAAGGGGTTTCGAGGTGCTGCCAGGGAGATTATCAACAAGTCCCTCTCTGAAGGGCAGTTCCCTGGGGCACTCGAGGAAGCGATGGTCCACCCCCTCTTGAAAAAAAACAACCTTGGACCAGAAGGAATTGGCCAACTACCGGCCGGTGTCCAATTTGCCCAACCTGGGACAGAGACAGTGCTGGATGCCCTTACTGACGACCTCCAGAGGCACCTGGATCAGGGCGGTGTGGTGGCTCTGTTGTTGTTAGATCTGTTGGCCGCGTTTGACACGGTCGACCACCAGTCACTGACCCACTGCCTCACCGACATGGGGATACAGGGGCTTGCCCTCCAATGGCTTGCCTTTTTTCTCCAGAGTTGGGGACAAAGGGTGGCACTAGGGGAGCAGCAGTCCTGAAGACACCCACTTGAATGCAGTGTGCCTCAGGGGGCAGTGCTCTCCCCAATGTTGTTTAACATCTATATGTGCCCCCTTGCCCAGATTGCCCAGAGGTATGGGCTTGGGTGTCATCAATATGCAGATGACACCCAGCTTTATCTGATGTTGGGTGGCCGGTCGGACTCCAGCCAAGATGATCTGAACCAGGCCTTGCAAGCTGTGGCTGGGTAGCTCAGACTGAGTCGGCTGAAACTGAACCCAGCGAAGACGGAAGTCCTGTGCCTGAGTCGGGGTGGTCGGGGGTTGGGGCTTCCTTTCCTGACCTTTGATGGGGTGCCTCTGGTGCCAGCACCAGAGGTTAGGCGTTTGGGAGTGCTCCTGGATTCCTCTTTAACTATGGAGGTTCAGATGGCAGCCACTGCCAGGTCAGCCTTTTACCATCTTAGGCTGATTCGGTAGTTGGTTCCCTTCTGTGACCACGATGACCTGGCTACAGTGATCCATGCGACGGTCACTTCATGACTGGGCTACTGTAACACTCTCTATATGGGGCTGCCTTTGTTGCAAATCCAGAGGCTGCAGCTAGTTCAGAATGCTGCGGCCAGGCTGTTGGTGGGTCTCCCTAGACGGGAGCACATCCGGCCTGTGCGAAAGCACTGCACTGGCTGCCAATAGCATACCAGGTTCACTTCAAAGTGCTGGTTCTTATCTTTAAAGCCCTATATGGCCAGGGTCCAACATACTTTCCCCGTATATACCCCAAAGAGCACTACAGTCCGAGGCACAACATTGCTTAGTGGTTCCAGGCCCCAAGGAGGCCTGGCTTGCTGCAACCAGGGCCAGGGCCTATTCAGTGGTGGCGCCTACCTGGTGGAATGAGCTCCTGGAGGAGATCAGGGCCCTGCAGGACCTTGTGCAGTTCTGCAGGGCATGTAAGACGGAGCTCTTCTGCCAGCCCTTTGATTAGAAGCTCCCACTGCCACCACCACCAATGGAGCGGTCTTACAACGATCACACTCCCATGGCGCGGCAGACCAGTACCGGGATATGGGGATGGAGGCAGCATCTATTGGACACCATCTTGTTTTAATCTAAGAGTAACAGCATGAGCACCTTATGTAATTTTTGGTATTTATTCTGTTTTTATCATGTTTTACCTGGTTTTTATGAATTGGTACATTGTGCCCCTGTTTGTCAGCTGCCCTGAGCCTGCTTGTAGGGAGGGTGGGGTAGAAATCCAAATAAATAAATAAATAAATTGCAATTGTGGTATGAGTTCTATAAACTGGTTGATGTAGAGAATGATGGTGACTGACTGGCCCTGCCATTTATTTATGACATTGGATGAGGCAGCATCTTGACCCTTCCATTTCCCTAAGCCATTCTGTTCCCAAGTAACTCTTTTATAGTGATAGAGAAGCTAGAATCCAGTAGACTATGTAAAATAGCTCAGTTTCTGATCAGGCATTTCTATTTTTGATCCAAACTCAGATTCTAAAATTTCTGAAATATTCTTCCCATTGACCAGAAATGAAACATGTTGTGCCAGATTTTTAGAATGGTTGTTACAGTTCACTCCATTTTTTCCCCCTGGGTAAGATATTTGGGGAGAAATCTGTCAGCACATTCATTCTATCCTGTTGTGTCTGGAACTTCTTGTTCTTAGAGTACCAGAAGGGAGTGTTTCTTACCCTTTCCATCACCTCTTCCAATGCCAGCTGGTTTGTCTTACTGGTACCCATATCATTGGACTGTTGCTACATATACAGATGTTATTGAACCAGCGCAGCAGAGACACAAGGAAGTGAAAACCAGATGGCTCCGTTAAAAGAAGAATTGGCCCATTTTTTTTAACTCTGTTATGACTATAAGTAGACAATTTTCTTGTGAATGTTTAAACTCTTCTCCAAACACAATCCTGTAATGAAAACAATGGGCTATAGATTGATCATAACCTACTTTCCAGGTTCACACACAGAGACAGTTGGCAAACACTGCAATCCTAAACAGAGTTACAACGTTGTAGGCCCACAGACTTTAGTGGTTTTATTTTGTGTGTGTGTGTGTGTGTGTGTGTGTGTGTATGCACATGCATCTGTGTCTGTGTGTATGCTAGGAAGTCATGGTTGACTTCTGATGACCCCTAGTAGGCCTTGGACATTTCATAGAGGTGGCTTACTATTGACTGCCTCTGCATCCTGGCCCTGGCATTCCTTGGAGGTCTCCTTTCTAAGTACTTGCCAATACTTAGCTAACCCTGTTTAGCTTCCAAGATTCAATCGGGCTTTCCTGGGCTATCCAGGTCAGGGGACTTTAGTAGTTTTAGAAGGGTGTAACTGCTTGTAATTGCACTAAAAGTCTTTTTTTCACCAGGCATGCTGAGAACTCATTAGTAAACAGGATTGCCTGGTGAATATCTTGTGTTCAAACTCCCTCATGAGGCAACTCCTGATCAGATCGTTTTATGGTTCCCACACATAGCTTGTCTCAACTTTACCACTGTGTCCAGCAACTTTGCACCTGCACCGTAACCTTTTAGTTGCTACAGTCTGCAACTGTTTTTTGCCCAGTCCAAGAATGGAATAATCCTATCTAATGGAGAAGAGCCAGTATCCCCTGAGTCCATAATAATTTGGGTTATTAAACTGACTGACTGGTATAAAGCACAAAATCTCTGCAGTCCATCCACTTTTTTCATGTACAAGCAGACCCATTCTTTAAAGACTAACATCAGATGCAATGCATTGCCCACTTTTTGTGTCTATGTAGCTGTATTTAAGCTGTATTTAAGAAGTGATCACAAGAACTAATTGCAAGGTTACCTGGGTTCATGGGCAGAGACTGAAAGCATAATGAGACACATAAGTAGTAAGACTAAAAACTCATACTCATTTCCCCCCTTTTACTATGTGCCTATAAAAAGGTATAAGATGGAGGCAGCGGCAGCAGAAGAATGGCAGAAAAAGCTGCTGCTGCTGCTAGAATTCCATCTAATTGCATGAGAAAACAGTGTAATTGTGCAAATGGAATGCACATGAACTTGTTCAGATTATTGGTGTCCTGTTTGCAACCAGCAGAAGTCCAAGTTTCACTATTTTTTACTCAACTTGACCAACTACAAAGACTTCTCATGCTCTCAACAGCTCTATTAGAAGCTATATTGGTGAAGAGTTTAATGGTCACAAGTAATCTAATATTCATTTTATTCTTTTCTCAACAGCTGGTTTGAATCCTTTAACTCTTGTTATTCGCAAAACAGTACAATGTAGTATTCATTTCCTCAACACAGAACATCTGCTACAAGTGCATTAGTTTACGCAAAACTGCAACATCTTCTGTTAGTTCAGAAGGGATGGTTGAGAAAAGGAGGGAATTGGCTCTTGCATGGTTTTTGGAGGTAGGCACTTCTTCAGATAAAAGTGCAATTGCATATCTAGAGGGAAGGCAGTAACACCCTAATCACGTTACTAACTCAGGAAGGCTCCACTCTTTCAGGCAGTGCAGATTCTTGTATACTACAGGTAGCAGTCAACACTCTCCATTAGTGATGGGTAGGTCTTTTGGGTCTTTCGGGGGGGGGCTTTAAATAAGTCGGGGGGCACTGACATCACAAAATTAAAATTAAATTTTAAAAATTCACGCTCACCAGTTGGAGCAGGCAGGTATTCACCTCATTCACCCCCATCTGGTAGCTCTGCAGCCCATTCACACCATGGCTCATTGACATCATCATATGGTCTGCCATGGCAACCTGGGCACCAGGGGGGCCTGAGGGCTGGATGGAAGTCATGGGTCCTTGGCAGGAAGTCAAGGGACCAGTCCCCAAAATGCCCTACTGTAGCTACGGGCCTGACCCTGATTCTCTCTGATTGGACCATGCCAGCTGAGGAGAGTTTTAAAAAGTCTTATCAGTCTTGTCAGGGAGAGTCAGTTATCATTTGAACTTTGGCTTGGCAGTTGCCACTCAGGAGGAGTGGGTGTGTTGGTCTGAGGGAAACAGACACGTTCACTTGGGGAGTGAAGAGACACAACTCCTTGCCCTTACTGTGTACCATCACAATTGATGTAAAGTTCAGAAATCAGAACTTAAAGTCTAGGTGTCAGCCTTAGCTGAATTCTGTTTATTCACAGTCTCCAGAATTTGAGTTTAGGTTTGACAGAAGAGACTGGACAGTAGGTTTAAACTGCTAGTCTAGCCAAATAGAAAAAGATGGTTGCTCCTAGAAAGACAAGGATATTTCTTCCCCAGTTATTCAGTGGGTTCAACTCAGTAGGGACCCCTGGTGTGTGAAAAGGGAAATGGTCTTACTCCTCAAGAGCAAAAAAAAAGAGGGGGGGAAGGAAAAGGAAAGTTATAGTCCCACAAGTGAAGTATTTAAATACAGGTAGAAAGTGCTAACTTCCAGGAAACTCTGTTATATGAAACTTTAGTTATAACACATTGTTGCTGAAAAAAATCTCCAAAGCAAACAAACCTCTCACAGTTATGAACTGAGTCTCTAAGAATATAAACTTCACTTGTACTCTGTTGCCTGCTCAAGGTATTATAATTTGTATAAACAACAACAGTTACCTCAACCTCTCGTCCCCTGCCCTATTCCTGACCCACTGTGCTTGTTCAATAAAATCAACATTCTTCTTTGAACATTATTTTGTGTCAAGTGCCATTTCCAAAGGTATTTATAAGAGGGCTCCTACTCAGCTACAATAAATCTCTGGTCTCAGCAAAAGACAAATAACTTCTCTATCACAGGGTAGGACATGCAGAAAGTTATAATTCTATCATTAAAATATGCTGCTAAGAGGCTGCCCAGTCAGAGTGGGAAACAGCATTTTGGTGGGAAAATCTGCCTCATAGTGAAGAAGAAGTAGTGGTCCATCACAGATAGGTCAATGAAAGTGTGTCAACCTAGTATGCTGCAGCAGTGAAAAAGGCAAACCCTATGTTAAGAATTATTAGGAAGGATTGAGAATAAAATGCCCGATATTGTATGCACAGGTCTATGGTTGGGCCTCATTTGGACTACTATGTACACTTCTAGTCACTGTATCTCCAAAAGGACATTGCAGAGATGGAAAAAGAGCACCTTCCCTATGAGGAAAGGCTGAAGATTCTGGGATTTTTCTGTTTAGAAAAGAGACGACTAAGGGGGGACATGATAGAGGTTTACAAAATTATGCACAAGGTGGAGAAAGTTGACAAAGGGAAATTTTTCTCCCTCTCCCAAAATACTAGAACTCGAGGGCATCCAATGAAGCTAAATTTAGGATAGAAAAAAGGAAATACTCTCTGTGTAGTGATTAAAATGTGGAATTCTTTGCCAGGGGATGTAGTGATGGCCACATAAATAAACAGCTTTAAAAGGGGATTAGATAGATTAATGGAAAGGTCTTATCAATGGCTACTAGCCATGGGGACTGAGGGGAACCTCCATATTCAGAGGCACTAATCCTCCCAGAGCCAGGAGGCAACATCCTCAGCCTCTATGCCCTGTTGATGGCTGTCTAGAGGAACTTGTTGGTCACTGTGTGAGATGGAATGCTGGACTAGATGAACTATTGGTCTGATCCAGCAGAGCTCTCCTTATGTTCTTATTCATTTTCTTCTTTTCTCAACAGCTGGTTTGAATCCTTTAGCTCTTGTTATTTGTACAACACTACAATGTAATATTCATTTCCTCGACACAGAACATCTGCCACAAGTTCATTAGTTTACGCAAAACTGCAACATCTATCTGTTGGTTCAGAAGGGACAGTTGAGAGAGGGAAGAAATTGGCTCTTGCATGGTCTTCGGAGGTAAGCACTTCTTCAGATAAAAGTGTAGTTGTGTATCTGAAGGGAAGACAATAACACCCTAATCACGTTGCTAACTCTGGTAGGCTCCATTCTTTCAGGCAATGCAGATTCTTCTATAATACGGGTAGCAGTCAGCATTCTCCATCAGTGATGGGTGGACCTTCCCTGCTCAGCAAACTAAGCTCATTGCTTTACCAAAATCAGAAAAGAAGACCGTGCTTTTTTAGCCCAGTTCCCAAATATAGAAATTTCACCATGCATCCAATATCATCATTGCACGTATAAATGCCCCTCATGATACTCTGACTCCCATAAGCTTTCAAATATCCTCAGTCTGTGTCTGTAGCAAGAGAACAAGGAAGAGAACTCTCCCCGCCCACCACACGCATTGTCAGCACTATGAATATTGCTGCATACATAGTACCAGCCCTGTACACAGAAAATTTTTGTTGGGGGGCAAGGGGGCAGTTTAGTACAGTGGAGCTGACTACATCACAGAGTTGTTGTTAGGAAAATATAGAAGAGGAGAGACATGGCTAGGTGAGAGCTGACATGTAAAAATGTGAGGGGGAGCTGCACCTGGGGGAATTCAGAAACAACAAAGAAAGGTCAGAATTTGTGCCTGGGAATTGTATTCGCTCTGAAGCACTCTGCATTGCTCCGGAATCAAAGCCAACCCCCCAGAAGATCCAAGAAGTCTGGCAAGCATTGCTAAAGGAACTGGGAGAGCCCCTCAAGGTTTTACACACAACCTGGTTCCATTAGCTAGCTAGCTGGACAATAACCTCCTGAGCACCCCTTAACCACTGGTGCCAACGGGCTATTCTCCTCATATCCCCTTCCTCCTCATATCCTCTTCATATCCCCTTCCCCCTGCCTTTGCAAGCAATCTGAGAGGGCAGCAATGACAGGAACTTCATCTTGCACTTCCAAAAACAGCTCAGGTATTTCAATCGCAGGGGCAGCAAGCCAAGTGTGGGCTGAGATGTGCTTTTCCTCCCCAGTTCAAGCCAGCTGGGTGCTTCACAGAGTGGGGGAACGGGGGAAGCATAGCTGTTTGGGGACAGTGCTGGGCACTTGTAGGCACCCCATGCATACAGGCCTGCATGGCACCCTGGGAAATATAGCCTTTCAGGATGCAAGAGATCTTCAGAGGTCAGCACTGTGAATTGGGGATGTGTGTTACAAGTCACTGAGATGTCACATTTTGGTGACACCATTTGTTTCTGTGTTTTGAAGCAACCCCCCCCCCCCATGGTCTTGGTAGATACCATGGCAAGATCTGTTTTAAATTTGTGAAATCATTAATTTATGTGGAACCATTAATTTAACAATTAGCAGTGCTAACTGCATTACTTTGCAAATTAATTTAATTAATGTTTAGTATTTATATAATTGTTCTTATTGATCAAAGCACTTCATCTATATCCCCTCAGTCTGGTGTAGTGGTTAGGTGTGCGGACTCTAATCTGGGAGAACCGGGTTTGATTCCCCACTCCTCCAGTTGCACCTGGCTGGATGACCTTGGGCAAGCTGTAGTTCTGATAAGAGCTGTCCTTGAAAAAGAGCAGTTTCTGTCAAGAGCTCTCTCAGCCCCACCTACCTCATAAGGTGTCTGTTGTGGGGTGGGGAGGGGAAGGGAAGGGAGTTTGTAAACCGCTCTGAGACACCTTTGGGTAGTGAAGGGTGGGGTATAAATCCAATCTCTTCTCTTCTTCTTCTTCTTCTCACAACCCTGTAAGGTAAACTAATACTCTTATCCTTATCTTGTAGATGGGGAGGGACTGAGGTAAGAGTGGTTTGCCCAGTTTGTTCAGTAAGGAAATTAAATTTATAGGAGATTAATTTCTTCTTATTATTCCCACTCTTGGTCTGAACAGGAACCAGTTGCTGTATGAAAATCATCTACCTATCTGAAATTAGAAGTATGAAGAAAACAAAACATGAGCTTTCATTCCAAAGTACTTGAATCTTTAAAAAGATTGTATCCTTGAAAAAAAAAATCCCCTCTGGTTAAATAGGCTTAATTTCCCTATCTCTATTTTGATTTGTATCCAGCTCAACTTGTACATCTGTGACTGGCTACATTAGGCATTTGAGTGCATTCTGAGCAGGGACCAAACATCTCCATAGCAACTTCATCCGGCTGCTCCTCCTTGGTAACCAATTTAACATAATTATTTATGATATGAGGCTGTATTATGGCTCTAGGGCAGAATATCTTTAAAAATTCTATTGGTCTCGATTGTAAAACAAGCAGATGACCTGATGAATATGCACATAATTCATTGCTCAGTCTAATATCAAAGAAAATCCCCTAGCCCCATCTACAATTAAGCCACAATTCCAATGATTATACAGCTTCTAATCAGTCTGTACGTATTGCCTCAAGATGTACCGGCGGATGGTTTGTGGGGAGCAGGGGGGGTGGCGGCAGAAGAAGAAGAAAAAGAAGAATCCAGCTTAATTAGGAGCAAGATTTTAAAAAGAAGCTATAAAGTACTGAGGCATTTGTACCAAAAATGAGGAGAGTTCAAGGTCACAGAGCTTCAATGAACTTTGCAAGGCAGCCAGAGAACATGAGCTACATATTCCCTTCAGGACCAAACTACATATTACGCTGGAAGTCCGTGATCAGGTCTCCTGACATTGTTGCCCTAAAATCGGCTTTGCTCATATGATCAAGTTAAAGTTTACTGCTGGTAGCCAGAAGCCACTGCAATCTTAACATAAAAGACCCAGCATTTTTTTAAAAAAAGATACAAATTCTGTACAGAATTTAAACAAAAAACTAAGCAAGCTCTGAAACATAAAAAAAGAAATCTAGAGTTTAAATGTTCTTCATAACAGGCTAAATTAAAAGTTTGAGGAATTTACTAATCAATCAGACACAACTTTTGCTCAAATTCCCTTAGTCAGCAATGCAGATAGAGAAACCATGTGTGTTACATAAGTGTGTGCATAAATAATAAGTAAAGTATTTTCTCCACCACCAACTTTGAGTTTAAACACCCATGAAAAATGTATGTCTTGGTTCAGAGAAGAGGCCTATGGAATATTATGTAGAAGACCCTCTTGTGCTAAAGGGTATAAGTATAAATAGATAACATATACACATATACATATACAAATGTGGAATCAATAGGTACTTTTCAAGGTTCTGGTAAAACAATGTAGAATTCAAGTGTGTGTGCAAAGCATTCTCAAGAAAGCAAGAGGGAGAGTTGCAAAAACCAGACTTAGAAACTGACTTGTCAGAGTGTTGCAACATGTTTCCCCCCCAGACTCTTCATTTTGTTGGGTGAAGAAGTTAAGAGTTCGAAGGTAAAGTCAGGACTTATATACAGCAGTTGATAATGATTTTAGTGATAAATGGACTTGAGACTAGGTATGGGAACAAATCAGAAAATTCCACTTTGGTTTGGAGTGTACCCAAACCAAACCCCAAACTAAACCCCTAATCAAACTCCAAACTGAACCAAGCAAAAAATGACTGAACTGAACCAGCCAGTTTGGGCCAGTCTAGGCTGCAGCTGGGAGAAAGGGGGGATTGCCCAGGAAGCATTACATGGTTGTGAGCCATTTAACCCATCCATTTCACTTCCTTCTGCTTCAAAATGGTGGGGGAGTGAAACTGACAGGCTTAATGGCTCACAGCCATTTAAACCTAACAGCTGATGAGTAGACCCAGCTGTTATTAAATGGCTGCAATTTGGAAGCAGGGGGCAGAAAAACAGAGAGCTGAAATGGCTTGCATCCATTTCAGCCTGACACCTGATGGGCACACCAATCCCACTGTTAGGTTGAAATGAATGCAAGCCATTTCAGCAATCCCTTTCACTCCCCTCCTTGGAAGTGGGGGAGCAAAATGGATGGGTTTAATGGCTCACATCCATTTAAACCTAACAGCTGACAGGCAAACCCATCCAACTGTTAGGTTTAAATGGCTGTGACTTATCTGTTCTCCTCCCCCCACTTCCAAGCATGAATTAAATATAAGGTATTACAAGATGCAAAGGAAAGAGGAGGAGTGGGGTTACCTGATTTGAAACTATGCTGCTTGTTGTTTAGTTTGGATGAAAGAATGGGTGTTGTTGAAAAATAGAAGGTTATTGGAATTAGAAGGTCATGATTTGAGATCTGGATGGCTGGTGGAAATCAGAATTTTTCCATCATCTTGGATTTAGCATTGTTCCTATGACTGTTTTAAAGTATTTTAATCCTGTTTAATTCAATTATGTTGTATTTGCTTTTGATGTAAGCTACCCTGAGCCCTGCTCGCAGAAAAGGGTGGCTGAAAAATTGAACATAATAAATAAGTAAGTAAGTAAGTAAATGGTTATTTGTGGTATGACAAAGCTAAGGTTAATGTGGATTTTAAAAACCATTATATTAAATGTGCTATTTTGAGATTATGGAATAGATATAAGCCCAGGTTGTGTCTGAAACACCTTTGTGGCGTTCTACAAAAGAAGCATTCTATAGACAAGAAATGATAACTAAGCATAAATGGCTAACATATACTCACATACCAGATTTCTTTCAAGGGGAATATAAAATGAAATTAAGAGAAGATCGATAACAAGGATAAGCTTGCCAATTTTTTTTTTTTTTTTAATACTCAACTATCGGAATGGTTTAAAGCAGATAAAAGATCTCATGTTTCTGAACAATCTAATACTGAATTTGAATTATGTACAAACTAGGAATAAGGCCCGTTGTGGAAATAAATACAATGAGCTCTAGAAAGAAGCTCTGGGAGAGAGCCAAGGCCTTGGGCACTCAGCATCAATTTGCTGTGATGACCTCAGCAGGGTATAATGACACAGAGTCCACCATTTTCTCCAGAGGAACTGATCTCTGCTACCTGAAGAGCAGTTGTAATTTTCAGTGATCTCCAGCCCTCACCTGGAGATTGGCAACAAGTGTTGCCCAAGAAGAACTGGCTAGTTTGGAGGGTGGAGCCTATGGCATTGTATCTGTCTGAGGTCTCACCCCTCCTCAACCTCACCCTCTCCAGGCTCCATCCCCCAGATTGTCATGAATTTCCCAACCTGGAGTTGGGAACTCTCTCCTTCCCAGCCAAGCATCAACCTGCCATTATCTGCCCCTCTGATTTCAGCTTTGCATCTCCTCCCCCCTCCCTCCTGGAGATCAGTTGTAATTCTGAGTGATTTCCACCCCTCTCCTGAGATTGGCAACAGTGGTTCCCCAGAAGGGAATGGCTGGTTGGGAGGGTGGAGTCTATGGCACTGTACCTATCTGAGGTCCCAGCCCTCCTCAAACATCACCCTCTTCAGGTTCCATCCCTCAAATCTCCAGGAATTTCCCACCTGGAGCTGGCAACCGTATCTCCTTCACAGCCAATCATCAACCTACCTTTATCTGCTCCTCACTCTTCAGCTTTCCATCGCCCCCCCGACTCTACCATGCTCTGAAGCCCTGACTGACACATCACATTGGCTGTCATGGGGGGCATCTCAGCAGGGTATAAGGACACAGAGTCCACCATGTTCTCCAGGGGAACTGATCTCTGCCATCTGGAGAGCAGTTGTAATTCTGAGTGATCTCCAGCCCTCACATGGAGATTGGCAACAATGGTTTCCCAGGAGGAAAACTAGTCTTTCTCTGCAATGGGGACCAAAGCAGCTTACATCATTCTCCTCTCCCCCTTTTGACTTGCTCTGAAGTCCTGACTGCCACAGAGTCCACCATTTTCCATGCTCTGAAGCCCTGAATGCCACAGAGTCCACCATTTTCTCCAGGGGAAGTGATCTCTGCCATCTGGAGAGCAGTTGCAATTCTGAGTTATCTCTAGCCCTCACCTGGACATTGGCAACAATGGTTTCCCAGGAGGAAAAGTAGTCTTTCTCTGCAAAGGGGACCAAAGCAGCTGATATCATTCTCCTCTCCCCTTTTGACTTGCACGACAACCCTGTGAGGTAGGTTAGGCTGAAAGTCCGTGACTGGGCCAAAATCACCCACTCAGCTTCTACAGCAAGAACCTGGATCTAGCAGACCCTGCTCTGAAGCACTGACTGCTATTCTTAGAGCAGCCAACCTCCAGGTGGAGCCTGAAGATCACCAGGTATCACAACTGAACTCCAGACAACAGATCTCTCCCTCCCCCCCGAGAAAATAACTGTTTTGGAAGGTGGGCTTTATGGCATTTTGTTCAGCTGAGGCCTCTCCCCTCCCCAAACCCTGGCTTCCATAGACACTACCAGAAAATCTCCAGGAATCTCCCTAAATGGAGCTGGCAACCCTAGTCAGGACTGCCCCCAATGAGTTCCTCACAAAGGCCTGCAAAGGATTTTCTTCCTTTGTCTGAACCAAGCTGGGTTGCCTACCATGGTGAAATGGGCTCAAGTTTGCAACTCAGCTATTTGTCTCCCAATCTTGTCCCATGGGCATATTTCACTCCTTAAGTTTGCTGCCACCACTCACGGAATCATCACTGCCTTTTTAGAGGGACAGTGAGACCTCTCTGGCCAAATCTCCCTATTTGGAGATGGAATCCCCAGTCTTTGGGGAATCCCTGGAAAGTTGGCAACCCAAGGGTCTGGCCTTTCCTTGCTTCCCTGGGCTACCCCTCCCTTTGGTATTGTGCAGAGCAGGGGAGACTATGTGGTCAGAGCACAACACAGATTATTAGCCCAAATTAAATATTTTATTTAACTATTTACACAGTTATGGAGCACACACACACTGTAGGAGTAAACACACACTATGAACCAACAGGGCATAAATCAACAGGGGTTAAATGCAATCCTTTTTTCCTACACACAATACTCTCTATCCCTGGAGTTTGTGGGCTCAGAATAGAATCTCTCCTTGGACTGGCCACTGGCTGTACTTCAGCCTCTCTCTCTTGCCCAAGAGAGCAGGGAAACTTCCATTCATTCCCCAGTCCAGCCAACTGTGGAGTGGCTGAATCTCTGCTGCCTCCCAGGGTCAAAGACTGCCTTGGGACAGTCCCTGTTTTCCCACACTTTTTGGGCTTGGGGCAGCTGGGAACTGTAGGCCAGCAGATGAGTGATACCCCTGCAGGCCCCTCTCTGGAACTACAGCTCAATTAAACCTTATGGGGGAACATTTTAAACAAAGAACCACAGCTATCTTACAAACACAGGGAACTGAAATTTCATGACACCTACCAACAGCCACTGAGGGGACAGTTAGTCCCACACCGGAGGCAAGCAGGAAAAGCATCTTAATCAAAAGAGAAAGTCATTTGCCAGTAATTCTGACAGGGCACAGTGGCTGAAGGGGGAGTGGGCAGGGAAGAAGAGCAGACCCAGCACCCTGCCAACGGCACATGAGTACTCTTGAGTGGCAGCTGACGGGCCAATGACTGAGGGAGTGCATGGAATCTTACCTTTCCAAAACAGAATTATTATATAGAGAGATGACAAACATGTTCTTGCTAAAATGTATAAATTCTTGTTGAAATTTAAGACAGAATTAAATAGTAAAAGAATCTATGACAAAATGGGCCCAGAACTTTGGATGCAATATACAAATAGAACAATGGGCAAATATGTGGGTGACAAGTCTTAAATTTATGCTAAGCTCTAGACTTAAAGAGATTTTTTATAAAATGATGTATCACTGATATATGTCACCAGAGAAATTAGTGAAAACAAGAAGAGGGACCTGCGATATTCACAGGGGAGGCTCCGGCGATGTCCTCCTCCTCCCCCCCCCCGGCCCCAGCAGCAGTACCCGAGCAACTTCCAGCCATCGGGCCTGCCAATCTCATCTCTCTCCCCCCCCACTCCAGCAATCTCCTCTGCTGCCACTGCCGATCTCCTCCTCCCCCACCCGGCTCCAGCGATGTCCCCCTCCTCCGCCACCACTGATCTCCTCCTCCCCCCCCCGGTTCCAAAGGCGAGGCCCGAGCGGCTTCCAGCTGCTGGGCCCGCCGATCTCCTCCCCCCCAGCTCCGGTGATCCTCCTCCTCCGCTGATCTCCTTTCCCCTCCCCCGGCTCTGGTGGCAAGAACTGAGTGGCTTTCAGCCGCCGGCCGCTGCAGAGTTCCCAAAGCATTCCCTGCGCATGCACAGGGAACGCTTTTACTTTTTGGGGGATTTAGATACCCCCCCTACACTTTTAAAAACTTTTTAGATTTTTCTGCACACCTGGGGACTGCTCCACGTATGCAGGAAAATCTCCCTGCCCCCCAGGTGCCCCCGATGTGCAGATTTAGATATCCGCACACAGGGGGCCACTTGGGAATTAGATATATAGATGTATAAAACAAAGCCAATTTTTTAAAATACAAACACAGTCACTAATCCAGAAGATTCTAAAGACTAATGTTCAAATGAAAAAAAGACTAATGGACTGCATGAAATAAATAATAGAACTTTATTTCTATACATGACAATGGTAGTGAGATTGTTATATGCACAAAAATGGAAAGGTTCAACATTCCCCACCACAGAGGAATGGTTGGTGAACTTGCAGAGATGGCTACACTTACTTCTTTGAACAGAGAAAATACATCTACATTTATTGTTAACTGGAAACTCCTTATAGACTTTTTGCATGAAAAGGAGAAAAAAATGAACTGATGATTTGTGGATTTGATTATTAAGGGGGAAATTTAGCTAACAGAAAAAGAGAGCTTTTCTGTTTCTTTTGTAACTATAGAGTAAGTGTTAATTTTGCAATTTTACTTGTATTCGTTGTATAGAAAATTGGAAGCCACTTCTTCATATTTCTTTATAGTTCCTTATTTTTTTTCTTCTTTTCTTGTTTTTCTTTGGTTTTGCATTTCTAGTTCAATCCCCCTTTTCAAAATTTTTGTTAGTTGTTATATTTTGGTTTTAAAAAGTTCTCAATAATTTTCTTTAAAAAAAATAAATAAATAAACTTGACAGATTAGTGTGGAATTAAGGATGCTAATGGGAGCACTTTATTACTGGTGTATGAATTTGTAATTTTTTATTTTATTTTTTTTCTCTGTGACCTTTGGGAAAGATTGATGGGAGCTTTTGGCTGACCATAAATTTGACAGCCAGATTACTGTCAGTGGTTGGGTATCACACATATGTGGAAATACCTGCAAGGGTTCTGCCTATCCGATATGGGGCACAATTCAAAGGATTGAAGTCCTAAATGTTTTCAGAAGAACCACCTTCTCCTGTAGTATCCTGCCCACCAACTAAGACCATAACTCCAAGCCCTGCCTTTTGTGCCCCCCCTCCCCCAGAAATGAGGCAAGTGGTGACCATAGACTGGTCTTTCTCAGTGGTAGCATCTGACTTATGGAACACCCTTCCTCCTTGATGTCCATATGACTTCAGCCTTATTGGCTTTCTGTGTCAGGCAAAAAATTTCCACCCAGTACATAGTACTCTCATCCTCTTCAGTATTTTTGTAATGCTCCCCCACTCTGATGTGTTATGTCCTACCCTTTGTTGTGAATTATTTTCTGTTGCTGATTTAATTGATTGTTGTTTTGCCACTGTACTTCTTTTAATGCTGCAGACTTCATTTTGAACATTACAAAATTAAACAGTTTTTATTAACATTATGGTTGAAACTGTATTTATTATTTGCTTTGTTAGCCTGCTCAAGCAAGATTTTGAAGAGATGGGATAAAAATATGCATGCCATTTTTCATTTCTTTTCATTTTCACATATGAGCTTTGGCCTGTTAATGTAAATTTTAAGTATGTTCCCTTGCATTTAGAGGAGGGGTTTTTTTACATTCAAAAACAACACCAGGAAATAAATACAGTCCCCCCTTTGTTATCTTCATAGGTAGTGTACTATCCATGCTCAAGTGATAATACTGGCCTTGGCTGACTGTTGCTGTTTGCTCCACTCTTTTAACTTCTAATTTTAAATACATTATGAAGGCTGTACATGGGCTGAAAAACAGCTAAATATAAAACAGATGTACAAGTTCATCTTGGTTTTAATAAATTATGTGACTAGGAAAGCTATTAAATGTGTTGACAAGATGCAGAGAGGAGAGAAGAAAGTTAATTATGGGGGAAAAACCTGTTTGAACAAACAAGAGAATGTCTAGGTAACTGCTGGCCAGAGGGGTACATCCAACTCCATACGATTAACCTTTTTCCCCACTATAACCCTTGATTCTAACATTGCCTTTGTAACTGTCTCCTCTGCCATCTCCACCCAACATTAAAAATTAATGTTAAAAAGTAGGGCTTTTCTTTTTCCAATAATGTGATTGAACCACATGGAGTCTTAAAGGATGGGGTGGGGGAGGTGCTTCACTGCCAGAGACCTTGGAGAACCAGACAGACTAGAAAGGACTGCATTAGATGTGCAATAAAAATGTGCAGCATATACAGAAGAAAAAGAGAAGAGATTAGATTAGATTTATACCCCACCCTTCACTACCCAAGGGAGTCTCAGAGCAGCTTACAAACTCCTTTCCCTTCCCCTCCCCACAACAGACACCCAGTGAGGTAGGTGGGGCTGAGAGAGCTCTGGGAGAAACTGCTCTTTTTCAAGAACAGCTGTGCCAGAACTATGGCTTGCCCAAGGTCATCTAGCAGGTGCAAGTGGAGGAGTGGAGAATCAAACCTGGTTCTCCCAGATTAGAGTCCGCGTACACCAAACTACACAATGCAAACACATCTGTAGAACCAACGATATAAAGCAGAGAACTGAAACTGTTGACCAAACTTAACTGCCTTCCTCCATATGAACCTACCTCCAATCTGGCCATCTTTGAAGGCCCTGCTTCAGATACCTCTGCCATCTGAGGCTAGATGGGTGAGAACCCAAGAAAAAGGCTTCTTGGTTGTGGCACCAGAACTTTGGAACTCCCTTCCCAGGGAAATTTTTCTGTCTCCCTCTATTATTGTCTTCCATCAGCTAGTGAAGACTTCTCTAGCATACCTCCAATAACTGTTATTGGCCCTCCTCCCTGGTTTTGATGTTATGAGTTTATATTTATTTATTTTATTTATTTATTCATTCGACTTCTATCCCGCTCACCCCCTAAGGGCTCTGAGCAGCTTACATATATTCCAATTTAAACATTCCTAACCTAGGGCCACATATATGTAGGGGAGGTGAGTATCCTACCAGGCACCCTTTTTCCTGTTGTAGCAGATCTTTCTTGCGAGGGGGACAGTCCGGTGGCGTCCTTTTTCCGGCGCTGGTCTTTTGAAGTTCTACTTTCTGGCCCTCGCGACTCCATCTCTAGGCCGGAACCACTCCGCACTTCCGCGCATGCTCGCAGCGGCCTCCGTCCACGTCAGGCTCTGGCCTGCTGCGTTGCTCCACCTCTGCACCTTGTTGGTCCAGCCTCTTCCCTTCGCCTCTTCGCCTCGCCAGCCGCCATGTTTCTTCTGCCGTCGCTGTCCATCGTTCTCCACCGTTGCTGCTATACAAGGGGCAGGTGCCCCCCTGCTCTAGTAGCAGGTACCCCTTTTATCTATTCACCCTTTAACAGGTTTTCGAACCGCTGGGTGGGCGGGAACTGGGACATAGGGCCAGGAGCTCACTCTGACCACGATGGGGTTCGAACAGCTGAAGCTGTGCGACCAGTTGTTAAGACAGGCTTCCTTTACTGCCTGCGCCACCGCTCCCATTTTTAAAAAATCTTTTATATATACCTTATTTTCAACATTGTTTTTAATTTTGAAATGTTCTGGTATTTTGTTATTCATTGCTTCAGAATATTTGGGTGGAAAGGCAGCATAGAAATGTTTTAAATAAATAAATCTTAAATATATATGAAAGTTAACGGAAATAGGGTTGTAGTCTGAACAGTTCAGGAGGGGGCTTTTATAAAGGGAACTGGATCCTTGTTTATTGTAATGTTTATGTATTGTATTGATATTATTATGTTGTCTTCTACTTTTGGAATCCATTCTTTACAGCAGGGGTATCAAACATGTGGCCCAGGGGCCGAATCAGGCCCCTAGAGGGCTTCTATCAGGCCCGCAGTGGAACTGACTGGCTTCTGCTTCTTTTTCCAGTTCTGCTGCTGCTGTGTCATCATAGGTTTGCAGCTTACAGATACACACTTGAACAGCATACTCAAGATTGCAACAGCACAGACAGCACAGACAATAATTCAGAGCAAAAGGTGTCAGTTATCAGTCACTGTTAAATAAACAAAATATTGCAAGAGTGCTAATGTTTTAAGCATATTTTTATTTTAAGTAAAAAAAAAAACCTGTGTGTGTGTCCTTTATAAAGTTTATATCTCAGCTCCCTGGCATTACATTCTATGACACGCATGGCCCGGCCCAACGAGGTCTCATTTATGTTAGATGAGGCCCTAGTAACAAATGAATTTGACACCCCTGTTTTACAGTGTTAATGGCATGTCATATCATATGCATTTTTTAATTTGCATTATTTTCTAGTTTTATAGTCTCTGTGCCTTATTCAATGTCTTCTGCTGCCTGTTTTTTGTTGTTGTTTTTTGTAATCTGCTTCAAGACTCAGAGAATGGGTTAGAAATAAAATGATAAGTATTTGCTCATCTTTATGCATAAGATACCTTCATATTATCAGATGTCGGAGATATTCTATATGCCATTACATTAATCTGAGGTATTTCTTTCCTTATGTGTCACATGAACCTTTGATGCAAAAGTGATAAGATTTCTTATCATGTTTGGAGTTGTGTAGATTTTAAGATGTTGTACTGGAATTATGGAAAGGTTCTTTATTTCAGTAGCTATTTCCACTTCTCTCCATGTTGGTACGGCAAGAGCATGGCGCTTTTCCACATAAGTGGATTTTCAGTGTAGATGCAAAATATGTTGTCTACTCTGTCCATATTATAATCTGTATTTAGTTTAATTGCATAACTTTTTGTATGTGAATCCAGTCCCTTTTGTCCAGTCTAAAGATAATGTCTTCAGATTTGCTGTCTTTTCAGCATACTTGTCTCAGCAGTGACAATGTGGCTGCTGAATAAGGAGCAGAAGATCATGGCTAATTGCCTAATATGAGTGTTCATTTTCCAACCAACCTTTTAAGCACTGCAATCAACTCAGCAGACTATACAAAAAAAGCAGAACAATTTCCTCCCTATCCTATATTTTCTCATGGCTACCATACCCTTACCACCCACTGATTCACACATAATGCTAAAATTTGATTATTCAATTAAGGAGGATTGGGAGGAGAATAATTCACCATCTTAACTCTCTTTAAACTTATATTAAGAGAGGAAGGAGTTCTGTGGAAGAAATTGGTTTGTAACAACTCATGGTTATCTAGGCAAACAGCTGTTGGGTGCTGCCACAAAAGACAGCTCATCCCGTCAAATCAGTTCCAAAGCAAACACACAGATGTATTGGGCCTGTTTGATCCCAAGTGTTAAAAAATGGATGATACCATTCTGTGTCAGCAACAGAGATTCATACATGTTTGTGTAGGGGGACGATGACAAATAGAGATGCACGGATCTTCTCAACAAACTAAAGGCTGGTTACAGCCATTCGTTATCATGATCTTTATATATAAAACAACATTATTCATCCAAAGCACCACAGTCTGAGACATCAAATATTTAACTTTGCGTTGTTTCTCATGAACAATCATTTTTTTTACATCACTCAGAAAAATAAAGGCACGCAGAAAGAATGGAACAAGTTCACAACCTGCAAGATAAACTTCAAGGGGTGGTTCAAACATACATGTTCAGCCATTTATGGGCCTACAGTCTCAGGTGATATTTTGTGTGTGTGAACAGGCCTTTCAGACAGAACAGACAGCACTATTGCCTCACATCCTTTCAAATGAAGTACACTGCCATGGATTAGTTTCATACAGCCACATATGTGCTCACCCTTGCACAAGTTCACACAAGCAAGTTAAATATATAATGGATGTAGAGTGCTTGATGCCTGTGGTCTCAATGGCTAGAAGCTCAGTCTATGAATTCACACTCTTGAAAAGTGCTGTTTTTTTTGTGGTGTGATATATCTTAGATCATGGGGATATTAGATTTGTGATGGTCCATTCAGATATGAAAGATGCATCAAGCAGCAGCCATAACCTGACAAGCACATGTATCATCCAGACTTCAGCTCCAAGTGATCAAGAGGTAGTCCACATAGAGCTGTTCAGTGTTTGGTTTCTGTATACTTGATGGACAGCTGAATGTGCAAACTAACTCCATTATAAAACATGTTTAAGGTGACATCTAGCAACTTGAATATTTCCATCCTACGAGACTATATGGCATTTACATAGGCAAGTCATTATGATGGGTGAATTTCCCCAAGCTAAAGTAGGATTGCCTAAAATAAGCTAATTTGGACTGAAGCTGGACCTTGCCTAAATTAGTTCATTTTATGCCATAGGGTTGTCAACTTCCACATTGGGTCTGAAGATCTCCTGGGATTAAATCTGATTTCCAGACTACAGAGTTCAGTTGTTCTGGAGAAAATGGCTGCTTTGGAGAGTGCACCCAGTGAAGTCCCTTGCCTCCCTAAACCCCATCATTTACAAACTTCCTCCCCAAATATACAGAAATTTAACAACCCAGAGTTGGCAACCTTAACAGGTCATCATACAGCTTGGGACACTTTTGAATGTGTTTGAAGAAAACTTCCAAGATTTCTAGACCTGTAGTTTCCCAGGGCTCCTGCAAACCAATAATGTCCACAATGCTTTTACATGGCCTGAGGGAAGCTTCAGCCTCCATCATTGCTTCTGCCAGGGAAGTTTGTGCAGGAAAAGAAAAGAAGAGAAGGGTGGTTGCTGTGCTGGGAGGGGAGAGCTAATTACATCCTGATTCCAAACTTCAGATAACTTTGGGCTCAATTCGTAATTAGTTCCAAAGTTCTGTAAAGGGAAACTTTGTAGTCTTAATTCCCCCATTCATTGTACCACTAGCTGAAGCAGTCAGGTGATGAATACAACATGTGTGAACCAACACGAAACATACGGCATAAATACTGTTTGCCATACAGGGAGGGAGGAAGAAAATCTGTCCTTTCCACATGACAGCAGTCCTCTCCTGCTTTGCAGATCAAGCTCCTATTGATATTGCCAAAAATTCCTGACAAAATAAATGGACCCTTAGTCAGAACAAAGTGTTTATATGCAGAACCAGCACCAAACAGGCACAGAAATGTTAAATGATTTCTATATGCTATCTTAGGAAACTTTACAATTCTATTATATCAAAAGAAAGGCTTGTTGCTGTGAACAAGCATTTGTCCTCCAGATGTGGAAGTCCCTGGAAAGGCTGGAGGAATTTTTTAAAGACTGAGTTGCATTTGAATGTGAATGAAATGAAATTATCAATGTAAATGGCTTGCTGACCACTGGAACATTGCTTATCTCAAGGGAACTGCAGAAATAATACATTTTGGATGCAAGTTTTCATCTTCCGTTTTGGGGAGTAGTAATGAGAAATGAGCTGACGTCTTGTCAAGATAAGTGGTATCAAGCCAACACATCTCCCATAAGGACTTGGCAAACAGAAAAAGGTCAAAGAATGTTTTGTATTTTCCTCCAGCTATGATTGGCTGTGATTTTGGAAGTGTTTCTCTTTCTACAGTCTTTCCAGGACCTCTGAATCTCATTTAGTGTGCTGGCACATTTTCTAATGGAACCTGTTTTCTGCCAACATTTATATTTACCAACTGAAGTAAGTAGGTTCTGATATCAGGCTTCATGAACCTACCAGGTGTGATCTGGTAGGGCAATTCCCACATAACCCATGGCTTCAAAATTGCAAATTGGTTAATACAGTCTCACAGGCTAACTTTTAAAAATGGGAGCTCAGGTGGTTTGGAAAGAGGAACAAATGGTTGGCATTTGTCAATGGGATACTTGAACTGGAGAAAGCAATAGAAGGAAGTCCATTTCAGTGCCAACAGCATTTGACTTCCATCCATGAACAGTATGCCAAGAACAGACACAGGTCTGATTGTTTGAATCAATCTCTTTGGTAGTATTGAGTAAATTTAAAAAAAAAAAAATTGGTCCCTTAGATGCTAATCTATTAGTGTTAATCTATCAATTACAATTTTTTTCTTACCTTCCTTCCACAAACTCTGGTGGATTGTACACAATTGTCTCTTCCTAGGTTGAATGTATCCTCATAACCCTGTGAGTTTCATAATGAGTGGGCACTTAAACCTATGTCTTCTGACTACTCGTTGGAGTCTTCCAACTCTTCATTTTAACTATTATATCACATTGGGTTTATTTTTGACCCAACAGCAATTTCTCCAGGTTTGGCCCTGGCTCCATTTCTCTCACTCTGAATCAAGGGGTCATATTTTTGAATTAAAAGTTGGCAGCTCTACCTACTCTCAAAGCTTTCTGGGAACCTTATCTCCACACCCAATTTTATGACAGCAATAGTCATGTTGTTATTGTATCTTCCTTAACAAAAGATAAATCTGTATGTGACACACAGCTCTTTTCAGGGAAGGATCACATGGAAATGTGATAAATAAAAATATTATTAAAATATGCATTTTGTTTCATGGAGTATACATCCTTTACAATGTCTTCCTGTGCCAGCTTCAAGAACATGGAATCCAAAGATAAGAGGCAAAAGAATGTGTCTTGGCATTTTGAAAAACTAGCAACATATATCAAAGTCAGCTGAGTAGGAGAGGTGAATGTAAAAGTATTGCACACAACATGGGCTATGGCAATGCAAAGCTAAGGCAAAATTGTTATTACACACTCTGTACTCCACCTTGCCATCATATTAATTGATAATTGGCATGGTTGAATGCCAATCACAAAGCAGAACAAGTCCACTCTCCACCCTACATATTTGGAGGATTCCATAGATATGCAGGAAAATGTGACTTTGTATATTACCCCCCCCCCTCAATCCACCAACAAATATGGCTCAAAGCGGAAGGGCAAATTAACTTAGGCACCTGAGGTCTTACAGAATTTCAAATGGGGAGATATCGGCTGAGGACAGACTGGCAATTTGCCGCGGGATGGGACCCGGGCTGACAACGACTCAATATCGGATTAAATGGAATGTTCACAGAGGCACATCTGCCTGGCGTCCCCCACCCGTAGCCTACCGGTGCTCTCACGCTTCACTGCTGGATTAAAAAAACACCTGATAAAAGCCGGCGCAAATCTTGAAAGCCTGCGTTCGTCGCGTGTTTCTCCGCTTCCGGGGAGTCTGAATGCGCAGCCGAAAAGCCGGGAGCAACCCGCGTTGGGCATGAGGCAGCAGTGGTGTGATTGGCCGCGCTCCGCTCCACCGCCCAATGCGGTGCCGGCGTTGCAGGGCAAAAAAAAAAAAAAAAAATCGGCAAAATGTGCTCATGCACACATACACCCACAGCTGAATTAATGGGAAAACGGCGAATATAGCACGCCTCCAGCGCGGCAGTCTGAACGCTCCCGCGCGCCTCCGTCCCATATCTTCCGGCAGCGGCCCCCGCTGTGTGGACGGGAAAACCCGGTATTGTTTAATCCGGGTTTTTTTTGCCGCGACTGGCTACCGGGGCAAATTGCCAGTCTGTCCTGGGCCATCAAATCATATTCCCTTTCCACTATTCATCATAAGCCCCCTACTTGTTACTATATTGAAATGGTTGGTTCCTGATACGGTAGTTAAAGCATTAAAACCAAAACATTCACAGCAAGATTGGAGTATACATACTCTGGGGAGTCCCCAGATAAGTAGGAAAGGGGGGAGGGGGAAGTAGAGTGATATGGACCAGATATGCTCCGGAATCATGGAATGTTTCAAGTAGCTGAGCATCAGTTTATTGGGGGGGGACTCCCTAACTTCTACTGGCTTAATGGCAATTTGATGTCCCCAAGTAACAGAATTCTTAGCACTCTTACAATTGCAATTCCCAAGCCACTTACAGTATACTCCTAAATACAATCACACCCTTCCAAACCCATTGGCTTCAATGGACTTGTGGGGGTGGAACACTGCTCTGATTGGCAGTGCTGGACTGGTATAAAACTTGATAGAAATCTGTAGTACAGATAAGCTTTTCATTTCAGTAGTAAAAGGGTTTTGACAATTCCTCATTTGCATTCCAAAGGCATGGAATCCTATGAATGATTGAGTCCTCTTTTCATCCTAGTCAAGATTATTGGGTCCTGTAATTTTCACTCCAGCTTTTTAATATGATTAAGAATTGTGGGGATAGGTGGAGAAAAGGGAATTGCCAGCCAGTGTCTGCCTTTGCTATTTAATTTAGTTTATAGATGCACACACACAGTCAATCTTGACATTTTACTCTTTTCAAATAATATTTATTTTTGTGCAGTGTCTGGGGAGAAAAACTCAAAATGTACTTGAATTTACTTTTTTATTCAGATTTCATATATATATATATATATATATATATATATATATATATATATATGAGAGAGAGAGAGGAGGGGGGAGACGATGCTGCATTCTGAAAAGAAACTAAGAGGGCTGAGACATTATAGTTATTTATGATGCTGACATTTACAGGGACTTGGTGACCAAAATAACAAAGCTAAGTGTATGAAAGTGATCTAGAAGAATAAGACAAAGACATTTTTCTTCAATACTCTTTGGAGTCTGAATTTATTCCGCCTTTGAAATGAAGCAGCAGGGGAAATGATGTAAAAAGAGAGAGAAGGAGAGCCTATAGAGTTCTGGAGGAGTCTAGTCCTGTATAAACTCAGGTGAGATGACAGAACTTTTTCTTTCCAAATCAGCCATCGCTTGCCCCCATTCTACCCTGAAAATTTAAAATCCATGAAAAGGGTTTGCAAACATTTGTCTGGATTCTCCATGAACTCAAAGTGAGTATCCCATAATATATGAGTGATGGGTTTAAATTTTATCCTGCTTTTTCTCCCTAAAAAAAAAAAAGCGCTCAGGTAGTCTACCAGCACAAACTGAAAGAATTACAATTCCCACCCAATAAAATGTACCCATAGTAAAATATTAAATATATCACTCAAACATTGGTACATGTTGTGTGTGAGTGTAAAGTGCCATCAAGTCACAGCCGACTTATGGTGACCCCAAGGGGCTTTCAAGGAAAATGAGTAGGCAGAGATGGTTTGTCATTTCCTTCCTCTGCAGATTCTTCCTTGGTGGTCTCTCATCCAAGTACTGACCTTGCTTAGCTTCTGAGATCTGACAAGGTTAGGCTTTGCTATACCATTCCACATGCTATACATGTCATACACTGACATATACGACTAGGGATGGGCACAAACTTCATTTTTGCAGTTCAGTTCATAATTTGTGGCTTAACCATGAACTGAACCATAAATCCATATGAACCAGGAGGCTGGATCATGAACCAACCTGCTTCATATCAGTTGTGAGCAATTTAAAGTTTAAACCCCTGCTTTCTGCTCCCCATGGCTTTTTGTAGGGGGCCGAAAGCAAGAGTGTTCAAATAGTTGAGTGGTGGGATTGTGGCCCAGTTGTTTGATTTAAATGGCTCTGAGTTACTTAAATCCCTTTTTTCTGCTCCCCACAAAAAAACTTGGGGAGCGGAAAGCAGGGGTTTCCAAACAGCTGAGTGGTGAGGACTGCTGCTCACTTGTTTGATTTAAATGGCTCAGACCCATTTAAACACTGCTTTCTGCTCCCTGCAGCTTTTCACAGGGGTTTCCAAACATTTAACAGTACACATTAGCAATACACATTACATACCATGCAGATTACTCTTAGCAGCACCATTTGGAACCAATAAACCAATAAAATCAGACCAATAATTTTATTGGTTTATTGGTTCCAAACAGTGCTACTAGAAGTATTCTGCATCATACATAGTGTACTGCAAAGTGTGTGACCTATATGGCCTATTTTGCTTTTAATGAACTATTTAAGTGTGCTGTAATATATATATATATATATATATATATATATATATATATATATATATATATATATATATATATAGTTTAATCTTTTTATGTATGCTTGTAACCTCAACCCTTTATGTACCCAATTCCATTTTGGGGTTGGGTCTTTCCTCTTTCTTTTAGTTGTTAGCAATCATAACATGATCATGGTTTTTGAGGACATGGTATTGTATGGCATGGTGGAAAATTTGGTTTCCAACCATAGGCTAGGATCCAGCTGTCTCCCCAACAAACCTGGTCCTTCAGAAGGAATACAACCCCCTCCAGAACTTTCTAATTCCACAGTCCTTGAGCAGCTTCTCCATTGACCAACATCACATCAGCTTTTTCTATCCCATTATCTTCTCCAATCACCTCCAGAGACCCACCTCACCCACCTGACTCAATAGTGCAGGAGAAATAGAGGTGGTTGTTATCCAAACCACTGTCATTAACAATACAAACACATCTACCAAAACAAACAGGGAAAAAAATGGGGGGGGGGACAAAAACGACTGACACAAACATAAGCTAATATATAAAGAAATATAACAAGAAACATTCACTCATTACCAAGAGATGGAAGGGACAGGGTGGGGAAAGGCACCTATGAATTGCACAAACTGTAGAATCTAAGTCATGACAGATGTGAGCAATTTTATTTTAAAAATACACAGCAAAAGTTTCAAAGCAATCCCGTATTGTTTTTCAGGGTCTACTTCCTCAGGAGACCAAAAAAAAGGCCCCTCAAAACCCAGAAAAGTTCCACTGAATGGCATTACACAGAGGCAATGGTGGCAAAGAAGTGAGCTCACTTGCCATCGTCACTGCTACAGAGTAGGCACAATAATGTTGTCTCACCCATACTCAGGCACATATTTACATGTCATATGGTTTTAATACACAAAATATAACTACAATGTACATCATTTTTATATAATATACATAAAATGGTGCCAAATTGGAGCTGGCAACCCTCCCCCTCCCCCTGCCAGTGGCCAGGGAGGACCTGGCAACCCTAGCTTAGTCAAACTGAGTTGAGGTCAATTGATTTAGGTCTAGACTTAACATTAGGACACCAATAGTTCAGATTTGTGGGTGGCATCACCATTTAGAGGTGAAATTGGGTCATTTAAAAGTTCTGCAAGGGCCTGGGCCCCTCAGCATGGTGGGACCAGGTTATCTTTTTATCCTTGTGCACATTTTCAAGTGCCAAAACAGTCCCCCACAGGTATTTCAGCACTTGAAAAGCAGAGGGAGGGAGAACATGATTGCCTGGTCCTGCCATGCTGTGGCCCTCACAGCATTTTTAGATGCCCAAGTTCACCTCTTAAATGGTGGCAAATGAAACTGTGAATACTGTACTGTCTAGTTTGCCCCTTAGAAGGGTATAACTCTATTTAAGACTGCACCATAAATGAATTTCTAAAAGCACAAATATTTTCAAATGCAGTCGAATGCAGTCGAATGCAGATTTGATTCATTGTTACACAATGCCTGAGCAATTGACTTATTTGCACTACAACTTGTACTTTGGCACATTTCTTTGAAGACCCAGCAATAATATTCACAAGTTTGTGAGTCTTTGAGATCCTCTCATGCAGCATCAAATATGCAGTTTTCCTTGGAATTTGCTGAGTCCTTGCTGCTTGTATCATCAACTAAAAAGTAAGCTACGATTACTGTTGAATATACTTTCTGCTACCAATGCAAGGACATTCCTTAAACACTACAGTGTTTAGCCTCCTCACTAAATTGTTACTAGTACTTTAGAATAATCATTCTAAGCCGTAGAGAAGATTCAATGGAAATATGAGACATTAATGCTTTGGGGTGCCATCTACTGCTTCATTTTTGAGAAACAGAAAGATTCTAATTCACGTGCATTGAGTTTTACTTTCTTTTGCGAGCTATTAAAATTCTTTGAAATAGCGGGGGGGGAGTGATAATGTATAACAACATTAATTATAAAACACAATACACATTATAGCCAAATCAATAGTTACATGGATTAGGCAACATTAATCCAGCAAATTCATTATCACACTTGGATAAAATACGGCTGCTTGATTTTTTCCCTCGTATTACTTGTCTCTTTTATTTTCTAAGTTAATTCTTTGTAAGATTTTCATTCATTTATGACTGAACTTTTTATCAATGCACTCAGCTGACATAAAACTTTGAAAGACAGGAAAACTCATCCTAATCACAGTTACTTGGAAAGAATTGCCCAGTTAAGGTCTGGGATTGCCTGGTTCAAACAATCGTTTTGCCCTTAAACTTTCTAGGTGACCTGGGGCCAGTCATTGGCTCAGCCTATCTCATGGGGGTATTGGGAAGATAATATGGAAGAAGGGAGAATGATAGACACCACCCTGAGCCATTTGGAGGATGACAAAAAAATTGCTAAATAACAATTGATAGCAAATGGTAAATGGAGCTTGTTGGTATGTGCAAGTCAGACAAGAACTTTGAGACATGTAGTATTAGATAGGATCTAGGTACTCAGTAGGGATACCAGAAACCCTGGAAAGTCACAAGTTTCAGGGCTCTTTGCAACCTGGCTGCTTTCATGAGCCTCCAGAGTAGCATCCTAAATGTAAATATTTCTGGCACCAGGGATATGTGCTGAGAAACTTCTGTAACTGCATTAACTTTTTGGTCACCCTCAAAATCCCATTGGCTATTTCTCCTGAGGAGGACTTTGCTTTACTGCTGCCAAACTCCAGGTGGGGCCTACTAGACAGATCAGTTCCCCTGTAGAAAATGGATGATTTGGAGGTTAGACTCTATAGAATTGTACCCTGCTGATGCCCTCCCCTCTCCAAACTCCACCCACTCCAGGTTCCACCTCCTAAATCTCCAGGTATTTCCCAGTCTGGAGTTGGCAACCCTAATTTACTTAGAATTTTACTTCAGATGAGATCTGCTGTTACCAAAGTGAGATTTGCTGTCACCCTTGGCATGTGTAGAACCTTTCTAGAAGAGAGAAGAAGAGGAGACACTGTCTCACGGCTTCACCTCCACAATGTAACCCTTTGAACTTGGCAGAATTTGGTCATAAGGGTTCCCCAAAACTGGCAATTTGCCCCGGTAGGGATCTGTTTCAGCAATGTTTCAAACCCACAGTAAACAGGGCGTTCACACAGGCACATCTGCCTGGCGTCCCCCACACGTAGCCAACCCGCACTGTTCCGCTTCACTGCTGCATTAAAAAGATACCTGAAGAAACCGGTAGCAAATCCCTAAGGTGTGCGTGTGTTGCGTGTTTCTCCACTTCCGGGAAGTCTGAACGCTCTGCCGATAAGCTGGGAGCAACCCACGTTGGGCAGAAGGCAGCAGCGGTATGATTGGCCATGCTCCGCTCTACTGCCCAATGTGGTGCCCAATTAGCAAAATGCACTTATGCGCATGAGTGCATGAGTGCTCATGCGCACATACACTCATACACCCACAGCCAAATTAATGGGGAAATGCCGCATACAGCATGCTTCTGGGGCAGCAGTCTGAATGCTCCCATGCGGCTCCGCCCAGTATGCTCCAGCAGCAGCCTGGGCTGTGTGAACAGGAAAGCCTGGAACACTTTGTTCCGGGGCTTTTTTGCTGCAAGTGGCTCCTGGAGCAAACTGCCAGTCTGTCCTTAGCCTATGTTTGTGTGCATGCGTGTGCAAGAGAGTTCCAATCCTGTGAATTAATTAGTTATGCTTTTACAATGAGTGTTCACACTTTATTTTGAACCTGTTATTTCCCCCTTCTCCTCAAAGCTGGCAGCAAGAATAAAGCCAATGCACCTGATGATGTCAGTATCTCACCCCCAGTTCTTGGCATCTTTTAATACTTGTATTCCAGGCTATTTATACATTTCCTTATTGCCAAAGCATAAATGATTAAATGGATTATTATAATGTCAGGCTGGGCACATTCGTATATTTAATTTACATGTTTCTTTTTATAGATTTCTCTTTTTTATTTATGAATGACATTTTTGAATGTCTTGGTGGAAAATATAAAGCAAATTAATAATAAAGTTAGGCAGCCTCAGTAGGCACAGAAGTAATTTCAAACTTTATTAAGACCACAAAAAATATTATTACAGTTCAGTACTTTGACTTTTGATAGAGGTCTAAATACATTTAATGACAAGATGATGGGCATAACCTGGATTTATATTGTCAAAGCATATGATAGCTTACAGAAATTCTCTCTGCTTCCCTAAAGATCTTTTGACTTATGTGAAAGGAAACGTTTTTGACACTTAGCTCCTGCAGAAGCATTTGGGTTTATAGAATGTCCTTATAGGCTGCCGCTTTGGAATGAGAGTGTTTGTGGCATTATTTTCTTCTATTATTCCAGAATTTCTATTTCCCATATTCCATACCTCCTTAACTACAGTTTACTAGGAAAACTTCTAAGGTTAATTCTGGAATTGGGTCATAAATAGTTTACTGCAGTGATTGATTTGCCCTCTCTGCTTGATTTTATCAATTCTTGTATGTGCACCGTCAAAACATAGCAGATTGCAGCCTTGATGTATGCTTGAGTCAAGTTTCCTTTTGTGCAGTATCTTACTGATGTGCCCATGTAAAACATCACACAAAAATAATCTTGATCCAAACACATGTTCAATTCTGTTAGTCTGGCTTTTTTTCTCATGTCTATATCAATACCACATAAATGGGGAAATATAAGTATTAATGAAAGAATGTAAAATTTTGGCATACAGAAGATATTCTTCATTACCTGTTTCAGCTTGCATCCTGATCATTGGTCATAGTCAAGGAATTGATCACTCATAAAAACTGTTCAGATGCATACAAATGAATTTAGTTGTGCCTATTTGTATGTTCAGACTGCTATCTCACAGCTACCCCCCATTGTTAAAAGACATAGTCAAAGGGGGGGCAGTCCACTTGTGATTTTCAGTTGAGACTTACTGCTTAGATGTGTCTATGCACGTTTAGGATCTCTCTACCCATGAAGACAGCTAACCTTGCAATCAGTTCTTGCAGTAATTTCCTAAGCAGATGTCACTGACTGAACAGGCAGAAAAGACAGCAATGCATGCTATCCAACACATTGTTTAAAATGCCTCTATCTGCTCAAATGCTAAAAAGAAGACAACTTACTTGCAAAGAAGTGCAGATGATTCCAAGCAGACCATTTTAATGAGCTAACAATGACCACTGGGGATGTCTGCCTCTTCTCTAGTACTTGAAAAGATTTACAGTGCTGTCATAAGCAGTGTTACACCCCTCTAATAACATTGACTTCAATGGCTTAGAACAGTGTAACTGTTTAGGATTGCATCATATTAGTTAACTTTGATGTCTAGCACAAGAAGCTATAAGGATACTCCGCATGGTATTTGAAACAAATTTAATCAAAAACTTAGAGGTTGTCCAATCAAGAGTTTGACTTACATGTAATCAAGGAAGCTCAATAAAGGTTAGGGGCAAACAAGATGTTATGGGGGGGGTTGAGTTGTGTCTACATTTCCCCTGACCCATATCATGTTTCCTGCAGTCACACAGTGAATTTTGAGAAGCTGAAAAATGGCTGGGCAGGACATCATTTACATAACTTTGGACCAGCACATACACAAGCTACTCCACATGCTGCTCTGATGTTCTGTAAATAGCACCCTGCTAAGGGGTGTTTCTGCTTCTCAAAATAGTGAATGCGGGGGAGGCAGGGGCCCTTCCTCCACCCACAATGCTATTCCAAGTGTAAAAGGGTTCCTGCTGATATCTGAAATGACATTCATTGCAGATGTTGTTTGATTGAAAAGGATATGAGTTGGGACAGGAAAACAAAGACACAACTCACCCCCCCCCAAATGTAACATCTAGTCTGGCCCTTAGTTTGCCTTTTGTGTTGAAATTCTTGCATACCTGGCAAACAGTTCATGTATGACACAGTTCAAAGTCTGGAAACAATAAAAACAAAACAATAGATACAAAGCAGCAATTTGGAAACAAGGACTGGTTATTTGGAACTCCAAAATCCATGAAAAGGTTTGGATGACAATTTTGGAAGCATCCAAAGTGAGCTTAGATTGCCAGGACCTGAGATCACCTTTGTGTTAGAATATACAAGATATGTTGTGTACCTGAAGCAAGAGCGATAAGAAGAATATCCTACAGGGGGCACTGGAGGGGTTAAGTAGCTAGCATAGTCCTAGTATTTTCAAACAATCCTCTCCTGTCTCCTGATTGGTTCACTGGAGAGTTCCTCTTTTTGAGCCCAATTCCTCCATAGTTGTTTGTTACACAATTAGCTGGTTAGATAGTTAGAACCTTTTCTCTCTTCTCCTCTTTGTGCAGTTGTTTCTCTTCTAAATAAAACTGTTTATTCTTTCAGCAGCTTGAGCTCTACTCCTTTTGCATATTTAAAATTTTGCCAACAGGGTTATGGGCCCAGCATTCTTTCAAGCTGCAAAATAAAAGATGCATAGTAAAATAGGCAAAGAAAAAGAAACAGAAAATGGCAGTTTCCTGCAACGTTCAGCACAGCTACCTACAAGATAGGCTCTCTGAAGGGAAGTATCTAATCTAGAAGGAGAGGATGAAAATCCTCCTGCTAGAAATGGGACTCTCAGTCATATATAGTTAAACATACAAAAACGTGATCTATTTAGATGCTAAACATTCTTTTTACTATCACTCTTATCAAAACTTATTACAATATACAATAAAGACTTATAAGAATTATTTTTGTACCATAGTCTTTCAATGTAGCAATGTAATTGAAATACAATAGAATAGTTCAAGACATGGTCATAACTTCATGATAAACACAGTTCAACAATCATTCACATTTTCTATCCCACTTAACGTGATTAAATATAATAATCTTGAAAGACTCTTGAAAGTAAGATGTGGCTTCCAGTTTTGAGGGCTTCATCAGATATTTCTTGTTAGCAGCATACAAAAGAAATACAAAAACATCTGCAGAAAATCACATAGTAGTCAAAAACTGCAAAAAATACTTAGTCAATTATATCAACATTCACAAGTGCACCCTACCTTTTCCAAAGTCTTAAACAATGAAATATAACTGAGACACCAATCCAGAATTTTGATTGATGAAAGTTCCAATATTCCTCTTACTGATAAAAGTCCCTCCTAGGCTGCATTCACACACACAATTAGACCCGCCATAGGCACTAATGCCAGGCAGATTTAAAGGGCATGATCAGACAACAACATCTGGGAAGCAGCCAGCAGCAACCCATTCTGCTCTACCGCAGAAGTGGAGTTAAAAGACACTAGGGAAAATCGAGTAGAAAACGGATTGCAATGGGCCATGGATGGACTTTCCCCTGTTTGATCGCTCCAGCATACTCTCATGGTGTTAGGATCAGGCCATACCGACTCTGTGCCATTGTTTTTTTCCCCCTTCTCAGTATGCACATCATCACAAACTCCATAGGGAGCCCTCAGTGCAGAGATGAGATTAATTGATTCCTCATTTAAGTGCATCAGAAACAAACAGCAAAAAACCCAACTTACCTGCGGTTGCATCTGATCATGCAGTGGCGGGCTGTGCCCACAGCTTCCAAGGACTGTGTGATCACACAACTGTGGGTCAAATTCCTCTGGAGGAAATAGCCTCACTTCCTGCTTGTTTTTTTCTGGCCCATGTGACCGCAACCATAATTTATCTCTAGAAGTCTAGTATATATATTCTTTAGCCACAGTAATATGTGTCAGCTGTTGGAAATTTAAAGGGACATTAGGAAAATTTAAAAGGACCAATACATAGCTAGATGTTAAGCATTTAAAGCTTCATAAACCATGAGGGGAAAATGCCAGGCTCTCCTTGCTTGGCATTTTTCCTCATGGTTTTATGAAGCTTGGTTACTCTTTGGAGGTATTTGATGCTTTGTGTAGATGGATAAGCTCCAATACAGAAATTGTTAAAGGGAAATGTGTAAATTGTAATTCTGAAGGAGGAACAAAACGTCAAGGTTACCTAGGATCAGTGTTAGTTCAAGTCTGGCAAAAGTTCAATCTGGCAAAAGTTCTGGCAAAAGTTAGTTCAAGTCTGGCAAAAGTTTGGCAAGTTTTGTCAAGCTCATTCTTGACTTACAGTGGACTTGCATCTGGAAACCCTGATGGGTCATATTTCACTATAGGCATTGAAGGACTGTATAGTGACATCTAGGGGATTTTTCCTGTATTTACTACCACCGTAACATTGGTACCCCGGGATTGTCATCTGTGAGTTTTTGTTCTGTGATTTGTTATGATTGGATTGCCTGTTTGAATTTATTTGTTATATATAAGAGATTAATATTAATGTATTGTGACTGTATTGTGCTTAATAGTAATTTTATAGAAAAAAGGGAACAGATGTAATTAAATTAAATTAAATATAGCCTTTAGCTGGGACTACATTTTCACATATTTTGCTGTATTACCTATTGATTACACAGTCCTGTCTCAAGGGGCTTAAATCTTATGTAACCAATATATAGTTAGATATAGCAGATAAAGTAGATGACCATAAATGATTGTATATGTTCATGCCTCTACTTATGTCTATGTCAGTGTTTTTCAACCTTTTTGTGCAAAGGCACACTTTTTTCATGAAAAAAATCATGAGGCACACCACCATTAGAAAATGTTAAAAAAATTTAACTCTTTGCCTGTATTGACTATATATAAAGTAATTCTCTTGAATAGGAATCAAATAAACACAAAGAAATTATTTTATAATTACTTTATTATGAAATAATAATACTTTATTTTATAATTGTTCATATGTTACGGATGAAATTGGAATTTTTCCCACGGCACACCAGACAATATCTCACGGCACACTAGTGTGCCACGGCACAGTGGTTGAAAAACACTGGTCTATGTTCATGTAAGATGTTCATCTATATCTGAACGAGGCTAGATTTAAACTTTTAACTTATGGCTAAGTTGATGCAATAAGCAGTTGTGTTGACCATATTTCTATATATGTTCTTAATGTTACCATGGTTGACAACTGTAGTATAGTAAATATATTTGGTGCCTTATAAGGTTAATTATAAGGTTAATTGACACACATAGGTTCTGTATAATTGACGTAAACACTGCTAGGTCATTGTTGACTAATGGTTGTATAATCAATACTGTTTAAACATATTTTCTGAGAGTAACCTATTGTACTACCTTGCTTTTGATCAGTTCTATAATAAATAAAGCAGTCTTTGGGGGGGGGAATTACATATATAATTGTAGCAATGTATTGTGTATTTTTTCTGTTTGAAAAAAAATTATACACACATATCTTTTTTTTAAAAAAGCAAGCAAAACAGCTTCTTTTAAAAAGTGGAAGATCTGCCCCAATGAATTATACAGAAGGGAACACAGGCTCTGGCAAAAGAAATATAAGTTAATAATAAGGCATGCAAAAAAGAGAATCTGAGGAGCAGGTTAGTAAAAGCATCAAGACAAACAATAAAGATTTCTTTAAATACATCTGGAGCAAGTCAGCAGCTAGAGAACCAGCGGGGCCTTTTGATGACCAAGAAATAAAGGTATTACTAAAGGAAGATGGGAGGACAGTAGAGAAGCTTAAATATTATTATTTTTTAAAAAAAATTGTGTTCACTGTGGGAAATGTGGGGCATGTACCCATGCCACAGCCACTGTCTTCCAGAAGTGAGGCTGAAGAACTGAGTAAAATTGAGGTGATGAGAGGGAAGTTCTAGACCTGTTGGGAAAATTAAAAGCCAATAAGTCTCCAGGTCCTGACAGCATACACCTGAAGAGTCCTTAGAGAACTCAATGTGAGTTTGTTGATCTACTAACCCACTGAGGGGGGAAAGATCTAGCATATGGATACCACCACCATTTTAAAGTTACTTAAATATGTCACAAGGGCCCAATCCTGACTAGGCCAACAGATGCCCCTGTTTTCCTACCCAGTACCTTTTTGAGTGACAAAACAGCCACAAAACAGCAACTGATAAAGCCTGAGTGTTGGGGGACAATAGCATCTCAGCCTGCCATGCTGCAGGCCTGATCATGATTGGGCCCTCACAGCAGTTTAATATTACTTCAAAATAGTAGCATTTAGTCATGTCCAGATTTGCTCAAAAATATTCAAACATCTCACTAAATGATTAACTCCCTGTTTGTAAACCAAACTGAGAGGTGTTTAAACATAATTATACCAAACAGTTCTGCATGTGCCTAGATGGTAGATGCTTCTCACTGAAAAGATTCATTGTGTTACTGCAGCAGGCATTAGGTAAGAGGACTAACAAACTCCAAACAAAGAATCTCAATTGACCTCAGTCTATTTCTGACAATTCTAAATAAATTAAAAAAGGCTTTTGACAAACTAGGCATTGCCTGATCATAGCTGAGCAGGCTTTCCCATTTACTCAAGTCCACGAGTCCTCAACATGGGTGCCATAGTGCATATCAACATCTTTCCTGGTACCCATAAAAGGCTTTTAGAAAGTGGGTGGAGCTAGGTGGGGCTTTTGCCCAGTGGGGCTTCTTCTGATTGGCTGTGCAGATTAAAGGATGTCCTATTAAACAGAACGTCTGCCAGAAATGTCGATGAGGTTCTATTAAAAACATATATAACCACACTCCCTGACATTTGTGGTTGGCTCTGTATCCCATGGTAGCCATTTTGTGGTTGTGCTTACTGCCCTGTGTCAGAATGCCAAAGGTGCCCACAGGCTCAGTCTCTCTCTTTCTCTTTCACAGACTCCATGTGTTTGTTTGTTTGGACTTCAATCTGTTCCAACTCAATCATCAGTCTGCCTGCTGGTAGTACTCCTCTCTTTTTACCCTTGCTCCAGGAATAACTCTGCCTTTTCTTTACTCCTCCCATTATACTGCCAAATGACCACATCATTAGGGTTGTGAAGTCCAGGCTGGGAAACTCCTTGGGATTTGGGGGTGAAGCCTGGGGAAGGTAGTTTGTGGAGGGGAGGACCTTAGTGGGGTACAATGCCATAGATGGAGTCTACCCTCCAAAGCAGCCACTTCCTCCAGGGGAACTCATCTATGTAATTTGGAGATCAGTTGTAAACAAGAGGCGGAACCCACGATACTTGTGGGAGGGGAGTATTCCGTCCCGCCGAAGTTCCCCCTCCTTCCTCCCCCAGCAGCGGCAGCAGCAAGGCTGGCCGGCCCACCAAGCTTCCCCCTTCCTCCCTCCCAAGCAGCAGCAGCAGCACAGCAGGGAGGCCGGCCAGCCCACCAAGCTTCACCCTCCCTCCCCCAGCAGCGGCGGTGAGGCCAGCCGGCCTGCCAAGCCTCCCCCTTCCTCCTTCCCCAGCAACAGCAGTGGCGGGGAGGCCAACCAGCCCACCAAGCCTCCCCCTTCCTCCCTCCCCAGCAGTAGCAGCGGAGGCGAGGCCGACCGGCCCGCCAAGCTTCCCCCTTCCTTCTTCCCTCCGCAGCAGCGGCGAGGCCGACCAGCCTGCCAAGCCTTCTCCCGCCCTCCCATCCACTGTGGTGGCGATGGTGAGGCAGTCTACAGAGCATTCCCTGCACATGTGCAGAATGCTCTTTTACTTTTTTGGGGATTTAAATATCCCCCGTATACTTTTCCCCCCATCTTTTTAGATTTTTTCTGCACACCTGGGGACTGCCCTACATGCACAGGAAAATCTCCCTGACCCCCATGTGCAGATTTAGATATCCGCATGCAGGGGATCACTTGGGAATTAGATATATAGATATGAAAAATCTCCAGGTTGGCAACCCTACCACACTCCCTTTCTGTAATTCCTTTCTCTGCCTGATGTGGGCCACTCTGATTTCCTTTCTCTTCCAGTGAAAAGGTTCTTTTTCTACACTATCCCAAGTTGCAAACACATGCTTTTGAAAATAGAATTTGTATACCAGTCAAATGTCCTGATTTCTAAGTGTGTAAGTGATTAACAACTGATAGTTTAGCAAATGTCCAGCTTCTGAATAAACAGTGCCTTCTCTTACACCCTCAAACAATCCTTATCAGCTTCTTCACTTCTTTCATTTCCATAAATCTGCTATGATACATTTGGACAGAGAGGCAGCTTGCATTGTTCTTTTACTTTCTGGTACAATGTGTTTTAGCCTTTGAAAAATCTGATCCATATTTTATGATAGGAGAAAATGTTAGTTAAACTGAGCCATAAGCTTCAAAGCTTAGAATTAGCATAGCCCTCTGTTTCAGAGCGATACAAATCACTCTAGATGGCAGAGGTTTCTTAATATGTATACACCACATGAAAAATAGAACCTGTGCTCTGGCAAAATTAACGGTAAGTGATGCATGTATTTCTCTCCAGTCTACCATAGATAGGCATCTATTCTACTGAACTGTTATTCTTTTATTCAGATTTACATAACTAAACATCCAGAACAGCAAAAATGATCAACAACCTCCTTGAAACAAATGGACTTAAAACTGCTTCATTTTGGGTGAGTTAGACCACATATACCAAATATCTATTGGAGGTTTTTTTGGAGGGGGGGGAGAAAAGGGATTCCAGTGTGGTATTATTTAGGCTTTCCATTTACCCACCCACGGGCCCAATTTCCCACCCCTGAGAAAAGGGATAAAAAATAGCTTCCACATAGTAACAATCTAGGAATTTCCTCTCTATGGTAAAGACCTAGAACATCACCCAGAAGTGACACCACTTTCTCCCCAACCTACACCCTCCCCAGGCACTGTCCCCAAATCTCCTGATGTTTTCCAAGGCTATGTAAAGAGCCCTAATGTTTTTACTTCCACACCAATAGGCTAAGATTCAAGCAGCTACTTGAGGCAGACCTATGGCCTTGAGGCATGTGATGAGATTCCTGTAAACCAGAGGTGTCAGACTCATTTGTTACGAAGGCCCAATCTGACATAAATGTCAGTTTGTCAGGCCAGGCCATGTATTCCATAAAATGTAACACAGGCACTGGAGATATAAACTTTATCAAGATGATTTCAGATGCGGAATGGCAATAGCAGGCATGATTGGATTAGGTGTGATATGCAGTGGGGTGGGGATATCAGCATTAGCGTGATATACAGAGGCATGGAGATATTAGCACTGGTAATGAGACAGGAAACCTAGGTCTCAATTCGGTATAGGAGGATTCAGTCTGGAGGATGCAAAGAATTAATGGAAATAAGTCTGAAGAAGTGAGCAGTGACTTACAAAAGCACATACCCTACACAATTTTGTTAATCTTTAAAGGTGCTACTGGACTCTTACTCTTTCTACCACTATTAGAAATCACAACATTCAAAAACCAGTGGGGGGACATTTTAACTAAACTTAACTGAACTAAAAGTAGCAATTCTCTTACAAAGGAATTTCAAAGGGAGATTAGAAAAAGAGACTTCTGAATTGCAACTAATCATGAAACTCAAGACAATGCAGTCTCCTGGACTGAACTGAGACCTAGGTTTCTTCTCTCATTACCAATGTCTGCTATTGTCTTTTGGCATCTGAAATCACTTCACTCTCCAAGATATAAGGACAGATGGACTCACATTCCAGCTGTATCTGAAGAAGTGAGCAGTGACTCATGAAAGCTCCTTCCCTGTCACAAATTTTGTTAGTCATTAAGGTGCTGCTATACCCTTGCTCCCTTTCACTAATAAGGAACGCAAGCCGTGCTGTTAGGTCCCCCACCCATCTGTTAAAAATGGAAAGAGAGATCTCTCCAAATTCCATGGGAAGGTTTTGGGATCTTAAGCAAAGGACTCTCCTCTCCCATACCTGGAATAAAAACATTTTGGGATCATGAACCAAGGACTCCGCCCCCCATACCTGGAATAAAAATGTTTGGGGTCTTAAACAAAGGGCTCTTTCTGTTTTTCTGGGGTGCTCCCTCTGGCTCCCTCCCTCCCTCTGAAGAAAAAGTGTGTTTCTACCTGGAATAAAACATTGCTGGTCTTCTTAGAAGTCTGAGATGCCATTTTCTCACCTCTCTCTGGCTGTTTCCCTCTCCCTTCCTTCCCAGAGGAGGAGAGGGAGGGGGAAGAGCCTTCAACCAATTTAGGGGCCTTCTTTTTCTTCTATGAAGCAGGAACTAGGAGAAAATGGCCAGAAGGAGCTGCGATGATAGATATAGGAAGCAGAAAGCAGCTCTCAGGCTGGATTTGCAGCCCTGCATGGGCCTGATCTGGCCCGCAGGCTGCATGTTTGACATTCCTGCTTTAAAGACTCCTCAAGGAGGGCAGCTTTTGGGGAAACTTCAGCACAAAGCTTCTTCTAGCACATGGACCCAGTGGCCATAGTTGTTCTTGTCCAAGCCTTTATTGTTTGTGTTCAGAAAAAGACACACACACACACACTTATGTATTTCTAAATGCATACAATGCCCATACAAAAACCATATTTATTGCATATAAAACAGGAACATGCACACACAGTACAAATATATCTACAAGACAAACAAGTAGACAACTGAATCAACTGATATTCATACTGAATCTAAAAATAAACAAAATAGGGAACATTTATGCATCCCAAAATGTTATACTTTTGACCAATTATGGGTCAAATTCAGAACTGGGCAAACTAATTGGGTTAGGCTGACAGAATTTGTCTGGACTGGCCCAAGGGTGGCCACTTAGCTTTGAGTTGTTATAAGATTATTGGAGCTAAATGCCAGATTGAGAGATTGTGTTTTATCTGTATTAGAACAGATAAAAGGAAATACTTCTTCACCCAAAGAGTGATTAACATATGGAATTCATTGCCACAGGAAGTGGTGGCAGCTACAAGCATGGACAGTTTCAAGAGGGAATTAGATAAACATATGGAGCAGAAGTCCATCAGTGGCTATTAGCCACAGGGTATAGATGGGAATTCTCAGTCTGGGGCAGGTGATGCACTCTATTCTTGGTGCTGGAGGGGGCAGCAGTGGGAGGGCTTCTAGTGTCCTGGCCCCACTGCTGGACCACCTGATGGCACCTGGTATATTTTGGCCGCTGTGTGACAGAGTGTTGGACTAGATGGGCCATTGGCCTGATTCAACATTGGCTTCTCTTATGTTCTTATGTTCTTACCTTATTGAATGAGTATTGGATTCTCCTTTTGAAGAAAACTTTGGTGGAATGTGATATCCTGCAGTTAACCATCATGTGAAGGGAGTCATTGGAACCTGCAGTCTTTTCAAAGTCTATGCTTGGGCGTATCCAGAGGGAACATGATGTATGGATAACATTTGCAGCACTTATCTAAGTGCTTACATTGAGTCTTACTCTGTTTATATTTTTGTTAAAAAGTTTTGGAAACTTTATAAAAACACCTACTTCCTTTGTAAATGTATAATGACTTTTTCATAGACACCTATTGAAGGTCCCCCCACTACATTTATAGACACAGATTTTTTTTTTGTTTTTGGTTACGCACTTAACTTTCCTGGCAGAATGAGGACTAAAACCCGGGTCTCCTGGATCCCCTGACCACTAGCCCTAGGAATATCATGGATACTCACTAAGAGCACAATGTCTTGTGGATGTTCCCCTTAAATCTGAGGCTTCCTATTGTTTCCCTCATCTCTTTATATAACAATTCTCTGTTGGTGGTGGCACGATGTCAGGCTCCTTAGGTCACACAACACAGGGCTTCATCAGAAGAAAACTGTTTATTGGTGAATCAGAACTAAAGACATGTGTAGGAGTTGTGTCAGGAATGCCTAGGAACAGTAAGGCCGTCTAAGTTATACAACAATCAAACACCCCCTTAACGAGCTGAAGCCAATGATATAGTTAGCGCCTGTGGGCAAAGCAAATGGGCAAAGCAGGCAAACAATCTAAAAGCTGTTGGTTCCCAGTTTAGGACTTCTGAAACTGGAGCTTCTACAAGGTCACATAGATGATAACACAGAGACTGTGAAAACAGTAATGTTCAGAGGCTGGTGGACTAAGAGTACTCCCTCCACATTCCATCCCCATGACAGGGCTACCTGACACACGCTCCTGAATATTCCACACGGCGCCCACAGCCTTTGGCTTCGTGATCTGTCACTCAGAAGCTGTCCCTATTCACTGGTTGCGTTGCCTGACTCTCACCTCCAACATTCTTAACAGTTTGCTGTTCCTCTCCCCCCCCCATAGCCAGTCAGAACACAGAGGTTGTTTGCATATACAGCCTGATTGGCCTTTGCCTTGGAACACAGAGGTTGTTTGCATATGCGGCTTGATTGGCCTTTGCCTCTAACATTCTAAACAGTTTGCTGTTGCTGTTGGGAGTCAATGTATCCAGCGGTAAAATACATTTCCCCTTAGTGCCTGTTGGGGGAAACCATTGTTGCCAGTCTCCAGGTGAGGGCTGGAGATCACTCAGAATTACAACTGTTCTCCATATGGCAGAAATCAGTTCCCCTAGAGAAAAAGGTGGACACTGGGTCCTTATATTCTGCTGAGATTGTCCCTGTATGACAGCCAATGTGATGTAGCAGTCAGGGCTTCAGAGCTTGGTAGAGGCTGCAGGTGAGGGTGGTGGAAAGCTGAAGAGTGAGGGGAAAATAAAGGTAGGTTGATGATTGGCTGGGAAGGAGATAGGGTTGCCAACTCCAGGTGGGAAATTCCTGGAGATTTGAGGGATGGAGCCTGGAGAGGGTGAGGTTTCAAGAGGGGTGAGACCTCAGACAGGTACAATGCCATAGGCTCCACCCTCCAAACCAGCCATTCCCTCCTGGGTAACCATTGTTGCCAATCTCCAGGTGGGGGCTGGAGATTACTCAGAATTACAACTGATCTACAGGAGAGGGGGGAAGATGGGAAGCTGAAGTCAGAGGGGCAGATAAAGGTAGCTTGATGGTTGGCTGGGAAGGAGATAAAGTTGCCAGCTATAGGTATGGAAATTCCTGGAGATTTGAGTGGTGGAGCCTGGAGAGGGTGGGGTTTGAGGAGGGGTGGGACCTCAGACAGGTACAATGCCATAGACTCCACCCTCCAAACCAGCCATTCCCTCATGGGAACCACTGTTGCCAATCTCCAGGTGAGGGCTGGAGATCACTCAAAATTACAACTGTTCTTAAAGTAGCAGAGATCAGTTCCCCTGGAGAAAATAGTGGACTCAGTGTCATTATACCCTGCTGAGGTCACCACAGCAAATTGACATTGAGTGCCCAAGGCCGGGGCATTCTACCAGAGCCTCTTTCTAGAGTCTGTTGTATTTATTTCCACAACGGGCCTTATTCCTAGTATTCCATATTAACTTGTCAAATCCGCATGCACACAAACCAGGGATTGCATACTACTCTCCAATGCTTAGAGAAAACATATTTTCCAACTCTCTTCATATTTGCCTCTGCTTCAGTCATGCATGCCTAAAACAGTTAAAAATGAAATTAAAATGTCAAGTGGCAGAGAACACTGGCCCAGGCGATGTTAAATTCCTGTGTCTGACAATTGCACAGCAGACGGCAAACAGTGCCTTTAGCAGTCTTACATGTTTCTGAACAATAAATGGGGGGGGGGGTTTGCACCAAGATTTCAAGAAGGCAGAGAAGAAGAGGAGGAGGAGGAGGAGGAGGAGGAGGAGGAGGAGATTGGATTTATACCCTGATCTTCACTTGGAGTCTCGGAGCGGCTTGCAAACTCCTTTCCCTTCCCCTGCCCACAACAGACACCCTGTGAGGTAGGTGGGGCTGAGAGAGCTCTTTCAAGAACTGTCCTTTCAAGGAAAGCGCTTGTCAGAACTGTGTTTTCCAGTTATGTGAGCTCCATTCAAAAGCTTTCATTTCCTGACAACCACCAAAACAAGGGGAGTTAGAGGTTACATTCAGTGTGAGAGCTACTGAGATCCCCCCACCCCCAATCTGAATCTTCAGATAATTCTTGGTGTTTGCCAACATCCAGTATGTACAGCACCCTATGCATACCAATGGCTGTGAGTTTGTCCTGCAAGACTGCAACTCCTCTCCTCCACTGCTTTGCAATAAGCTCCTCGCCAAAAGCAAACTTCTATGTTTTATTAAGAGCAACCTTCATCATAGTCAAAATTCTTCCATCTCAGGGATCACCAGCCTCTTCCTTAATGAGGACTACTTGTGAGTAATGACAGATATAGCAAGCTAGTCCCCCACCCTGACATATTACCAAGTTTTGGTATGTCATAGAAACAGAACTAGCAGCACAGAAAAAAATCATATGAAATAAAAGCTTTAAGTACAACAATCCTTGAGCAGTCACTTTAGTGATGATTTCCTAGGTCTTCTGGGGCACTGTTTCCCAGGCTGTGGATTATGACCCTGAAGTGGGTCACACAGTCTTTGAAAGTGGGTTGCAGGCCAGCTATCCTTAATGGTGATGGTGACTCTTACCCTTTGCATCCTCTTCTTTCTCTTCTTTTCCTTGCCAGTTTCTCACATTCTTGTCTTCTCCACCCTCTTTGCAACAACAACAGGGGAGGGGGGTGTCTGGCCACTAGCAACTTTACAGTAGTGACTGGAAGGAGGAGAAAGAAGGTTGAAGAAAAGGTGGGAACTATTCAGCATGCCATGGAAAAACCAGAGGAGGAGAAAAAGAGATGTGTGCAAAACAACTGTTGAATAGCATCAACCTTCCCATGCATGGTGGTTCTTACCCAGTGGTTCAAAAACAATGTCTTCTAAGTTTAGATGAAGGTCAGTAGTTCAGCAGTTCAAGACCCGAGAGTGCCGCGTGACGGAGTGAGCTCCCGTCTCTAGTTCCAGCTCCTGCCAGCCTAACAGTTCAAAAGCAAGAAATTGCAAGTAGATAAATAGGTACCACTTCGGTGGGAAGGTAACAGCATTCCGTGCGCCTTGGTGTTTAGTCATGCCGGCCACATGACCACAGAAATGTCTTTGGACAGCACTGGCTCTTTGGCTTTGAAACGGAGATGAGCACCACAACCCTAGAGTCGGATTCGACTGGCTTTTGAGCAAGGGAACCTTTACCTTTACTTTACTTAAGCCCCTTGCACTGTACTGAGTTTGAAAACTAAGCCCTTTTTATTTGATTTACCAGCATTGGTATTTCTGATTAGTAAATAAAAGAATATATGCTGTCAAGTGTCAGAATTGTGCTTGTTTGGGGTGTTTTTTGTGCATGTGGGTTCTCACACAGCCCTAATGAAGGCTACTTCCTTCCTATCCTCACTGCATAACTATTTTGCTCATGAGACAATTTTTTTAAAATAGATAATTAGATCCCTCACAAAGCATATAAAGCAGTCATCAATAAATGCTACGTTTTAATAAAACCCTGCCTTTCAGTATTTGGCTAAGTAGTCCTTAGAGTTGCTAATGGCTGCCAATCAGTTTGAATCAGCAGTGTCCATGCACATGCACAGTTTTGATACAAACTGGTTTGGCAGGCATTTGTGGCTGCTCAGCACAATCCGAACAGACTTAGCAGCTGGCTCCCATCTGATTGCTACCTCTGAAAATGGTAAGTTTGTCCATCAGACACATTTACAGCAAAATGTGCAGCATCTCTAACATGTTATCATGTAGTAATGAAAATCTAGTCAGGCCACCAGGGGCAGATGAAATTGCTTTGGGGAGAGAGTGGGGAAGGTTCACCTCAGGAGACACCTGTGGCCCCCCACTGTTATCTGGGGACAATCTGTCTGTTCCTTGCTTCAAACATCTTCAAGAAGACCTGAGAAGTGGCAGAAAGGTGTTAAGATGAGGAAGAGAGGGCAGAAGCATGCCCTCCATTTTGCTATAATTCCTCAGTCCAGGAGACTTGTCAGGGCTTTGATTGCAAGGGGAGGTTAGCTCCAGCTTATTTTCTCGCTCCCTGTGTGGAACGTTTGTCCATTCATCATGCCATTGATCCAATAAATAACTCCCCACTGTCATCTGTTATTTTTGTCCTGTGCCTTCGTATCTCCAGTCCTGGTTTGTGCAGTAAACATGAATATTGGGGAAGAAAATCTATAAAAATATTTGAGATAGAAGGAAGGTACCAAACATTTCAAAAGAGACAGTCTTGCTCCGTGTGGGCTAACAGGTCCTTATGAAAGGTCTTTGTTAGCCTTTTCCTATCATGCCCAGTGGACGAAAGAGGTTTCCTATTTCTACTGATTCTGTCAGAGCAAAATAGAGTTGCCAGGTCCCCAGAATCCCAAACACTTCAGGCCTGTATCTGATCACACTGTTCCTCTGACAGACAACATTTCTGTTTGCAAAAGAGAAGGTAGCAATCCCTCATAGATGCCATATACCTGCTGGGGATGGGAAATCTAACATACCCAGCTCTTCTTGCCCTCTGCAACTATTGCGGCCAGTGGAAGAAAAACATTGCTGTTGGCACAATGGCACTACATCACCTCTGGTAGAAACCTGGAAGTGATGTCATTCTGTTCTAGGAATCACTAGAAACAGTATAGTTTTACCATAGATTTTCCAGACAATTCTTAGAGTGGATTGAACACTACTTCTAGAGAAACCATAATGCCATTTGCTGTGCAGGCTCCGGGAGGCGGGCCATCTCTTCCAATTCCCTACCCCACTGTAAATCCCCACTTTGCCCCCTATGCTGTTCCTAACCCCAAGAAACAAATTTCAGGAGACACAGTGAGCTATATTAGGAGAGGGAAGTGGGGAAGTCCCATTCTGTAAAGTGTGTGAATGGTTAGCTACACATCAAAGGATGGGGCATGGTATGTCACAGCGAATATCAGTACTAATGGTAGTACTTCCAAACACCACTAGAAACTGAACCATGAGGAATCTGTGTCATCATAAATCATGGGGCTTTGAAGAGAGCAACAATCCACACACATGCAAAAATTAAACAAATAGCAATAACATGATGATTAACTAATACAACTGAGCCGTTACTGAGAGATTATTGCTTTTAGTTTCCAGTCTACTTGTACCACAGTTACCAAAGGCAAGCAGGCACTGAAGAAACTGTCAGCTGTGTGGGCAAATTGATGTCTTGAGATTTGAACCTGCCACACTGAGGCCCTGAAAATGAGGTTCAAATCAGGGCCAAACCCAGAGACCTGAGAACTCTAACTCAGTGAGGAAAAGAGGGGGAGGGGAATCCTTTTGACAGTGGCCTTATGCCACTCAACATAAGAAAATAAACATAGCCATACTGTATCAGAGCAGTGACCCATCTAGCCAAGTATCCTGTTTCTCACAGGGGCCAACCAATTATCCAGGAGGACCAGCAAACAGGGCACAGAGGCCAAGGCCTTCCTCCTAATGTTGCTTCCTAACACTGGTATTCCAAGGTTTGCAGCCTCTAAATATGGAAGATCCTTGTAGTCACCATGGCTAGTAGTTATGGTTACCAGCACTGATTTTAAGGACATTGCCTGGGGATGGTAGAGTTTAAGGATGATGTGACATCACTTTCAGGAGATGCTCTAGAAATTTCTCCTAATCTCTACAGTAAAGCCCATAGAGACATGGGGAAATTCCTAGAGTGTCACTATAGAGGCCAGTTTCTGTCCATCCCCCACCCCCCACCCCGCTCCTCAGTTTCTTAAGGGTGAGGGACTGGGGCCAAGGGAAGGCAAAAGACAAGTCTGTTAGTAGATCTGCAACTGGCCTAGGCCTGCAACTTTTTAAACACCTGATGTCTAGGAGAAGTCAACTCGTTAAGGAAATTTATACATTAATTTATTAAACGTAGACATTACCTTTCCAATAGTATGCTGCAGGTGGTCAGCAAAATCAAATGTGCAAAAGAGTTACACCAAATCAATACAAAAAGAAAAGAGGATTTGTCCTCCTAATAATCAACCATGAAGAGGCTTGTATCAGAAAAACACTGAAATCCAACAGCTGGGTGCAGCAAATTCAAAAATGGGACAGGACAGGCTTACTTCCATTATCAGCTTTTACAACAACAACAACAACAACAACAACAACCCACCGCCTCACACATGGAAAAGGGCTATGAGTCAGTGGTATTAGTGTAGTGTAAAGGTTAGAGTGCTGGATTTTAATGGTCATCCCCATTTAAATCTATCTATCTATCTATCTATCTATCTATCTATCTATCTATCTATCTATCTATCTATCTATCTATCTATCTATCTATCTATCTATCTATCTATCTATCCATCCATCCATCCATCCATCCATCCATCCATCCATCCATCCACCTACCTATCATCTCTCCCTCTCTCTCTCTCTCTCTCTCTCACACACACACACACACACACACACACACAGAGAGAGAGAGAGAGAGAGAGAGAGAGAGAGAGAGAGAGAGAGAGAGAGAGAGAGAGAGAATGTCCCAGATTCAATTTCTAGCATCTTCAGTTAAAGATATGCCAATTTTATTTATTTATTTATTTGATTTGATTTATCAAATTTATGCACCATCACTCTCTTGGCAAGTGAGCCTTGGGGTCACTTGCAACAAAGTATAATACAATTCAGTAGACCATCTTAGAAGCAATAATAATAATTAAAATATATAATAAGTATACAAAGCAATAAATCTCCTATTAAAACATAGCTGCATCCAACAACCCAAAGGTAAAATGATCCAGTGGAAACAAGAATTGCAAGACATACACAATGATTATTTAATACCTTGTTGGAAGAGCTCTGTCTTGAAAGCCCTGTAGAAGCTAACATGGTCCCACAGGGTACACATATCCTCTGATAAAGTGTTCTACTAGGGAGAGGCCACCACAGAGAAGGCCCTTGCCCTGGTAGAATAGAGGGAAGCCACTCGAGGGCTGGGCACCACCCACAGCTTGAGTGACAAAGAGCACAGGCAAGATGGGGGACTGTAGTTGGAGAGGTGGTCCTTTAGGTATGATGGTTCCAGATCATTTAGGGATTTAAAGACTAAGACCAGCACCTTGAATTTGATCTGTAAACCAACTGAAAACCAGTGCAGTTGCTTCAGTATTGGCTGTATGTGTATAGATGATGATGCATCATTCAAAAGTCTAGCAGCTGCATTTTGGATAACCTGAACCTTCCAGGATGTCTTCAAGGGCAACCATGCATAGATGGAATTGCAGTAAATTAGTCTGGAGGTGATAGTGACATGAATCATGGTGGCCAGATCTGGCTGAGACAGACAGGAGGGAAAGATAGAAAAATGCAGACCTTGCCACTGTGGACACCTGTTTGTCCAGAGAAAGTGAGGCATCAAACCATACAACCAAGTATTCCACAGAGTCCACCAGTGACAGTTGGGCCCCGTCAAGAGCTGGAAGCTGCAACCTTCATATTGGTCCAACCCTCCCCAGCACATGACTTCCATCTTCGACAGCTTCAGCTTCAACCACAGCATCCAGGCACTGGCTTGAGGATGAGAGAGTTGTCTCTGGTTGCTTATCCAGCAGGAGGAAGAGTTGGTTGACATGAGCATATTGATAGCACCCAACCCCAAATCTCCTGATGAGCTCCTCTAGAGGGTGTGTGTGTGTACAAAAGAACACCCGGGACAAGATTGTACCATGCAGAATACCACACCCTAGTGCTCACATGGAAGACCTTTTGTCCCTGATGACAACCCTCTGAGAGTATCCCACAGGAATGAGAAAAACCACCTCCCAGTGAGGGCAGATGATTGACCATGACCAAATGGTCAACTGTGTCAAATACTGCCAACTGATCTAATAAAATCAGCAGCACATAACCACCTTGGCCCAAATGAAGCCAGAAATCATCCACCAGAGCAGGAAACAGGCCTGAAGCCAGACTGCAAAGGATCAAGTGCAGAGGTCACATCCAGAAAATATTTTTATATAAAGTCCTCGAATAGAGTATGTATCAGATATTAAACTGAGGTTACATCCAAAAAGCCTGGAGTTGCTTAGCCATAGCTCGCTGAATTTCCTTTCCCAAGAATGGAAAATCTGATACAGGGTGGTTACTGGTTTTGTCCTTTTTTATCTAAGGAAGGCTTCAAGGAACTAGGGAAGCATCCCTGAGAGAGAGAGAGACAAATCAACAATCTCCCTCAGGGGGCCTCCTGTCACATACCAATAGATGAACCCATGGCCAGAGTCAGTAAAAATCAACTTTCTGTATTCACACACACTCTACTTTTTCCTCATATCAATGGGTAAATTCATGCACAACTACAGAAAGAGTGTCCTGTTTGGCCTGAATTAAGGTGGGGGCAGGGAAACTGCCTGCCTTGCCTTTCTTCTAACCCAATGTTATATCTTCAGTTCAAATTACAACCATGGGAAATCTTAAATATGTAATTACATTTAGACATATCCTTATCACTGATCTCTTGTGTCTAGCCTGGCTTGGACCTTCTACATGTGTGAGTTACAATACTGACTGGGGGGTATTTGCTTTTGTTCTCCCCCTCTCCACCAAGCCATAGAAGTTCTGCTTCCTTCCCATACAGGAATATTGTTGTGTGAGTATAGCATCTGCCTCTGATCTGCCCCCCCACACCCCAAGACGCCTTTTTGCCTGTGTAGTAGTTACAGAACCAGAGCAGAGAACAGAATAACAAATGAACAAGATCCAACTCTATTTATATAAAATCAAGAAATCCTTCCCAACACTAAGCCAAGGCAATGAAAAAACATCAGAAATGTTGTGTATAGAAATGTCAGGGTTAATTGTTTCAGTGGGAACTTCTGTTAATTCCATTGGTTAGAAGAGGCCCGTGTCAGTTAGATTAGATTAGTTGTTGAATCATTCTTTCCCCTTGTTGATCTCTCCTGTTTTTCTTTCTTTGACTCATGCAAGTGTGAAAAACAGGCAGCAAGGTACCAACATCATAATCATTTGCAGTGATTTATTTTATTTTATTCTTGGAGATTTCTGGCTGTCATTCTGTTAGCGATCAGATCTCAAGAATGAAAGGGTGCCCACATCCAAAGATAATCTAGCACAAGTTAAGTGTTTGTTATTTGATCACACTATTAGGTTTTCCTTGAATGTTCTAACAGAGTTTTATAAATAGAGTTTCTTGTATTTATTCATATATTTATTATTTATTTGATTCATTTGTACCCTGCCTTTCTCCGCAGTGGAGACATAAAGTGGCTTACACCATTTCTCCTCACCACCATATTATCCTCACAACAACCCTATGAGGTAGGTTAGGCTAAGAGAGTGTGACTGGCCTAAGGTCCCCCAGTGATCTTCCTTGGCACAAGTGGGGATTCAAATCCAGATTCTAGTCTGCCACTCATAACAACTACACCACACTGGCTCTCAGATTGTCTCTGTTGACTGCCCACCATGATAGCTGAACTAAATAGCCAAAAAAATAAATAAATCAGAAAATGGGGAAATAGTTGTGATATTAATCAAACATCTCAAGGCAATCCTTAATACCTCATATTTATGGTTAGAGAATTTCATTCATGGCTGTTAGGGCCATGGATGCCGTTGTGCAAGTTCTTCTGTTCAGATGAGGTATGGGAGGCTATGGGCAGGGCTGGGTGGATTCCAGCCAACTGGCAAGCTAGAAGAAGTATCTGAAACAGGGGGATCTGCCTTCCTAACAATAGTTATTTGTTAGTTGCTTTAGATTTTCCCGGGTTGTGTGGCTGTGGTCTTGGCATTGTAGGACCTGATGTTTCGCCAGTAGCTGTGACTGGCATCCTCAGAGGTATAACACAGAAAGATGGAGTACTCTCTGTGTCAAGGTGAGCAGAAAAATGGTAGGCAGGTAATTTATATCTACCCTGGAAGGTGGGGTAGGGCTGAGTCATTATCTTGTAGTAGTTCTCCAGGCTATGAAAATGCTAATGGAGGAGCTTTCCTGAGGAGGTTCTTTTGTCTATGGATTGTTTCCTGAGGAGGTTTCCTGTTTCTTGAGGAGGTTCTTTTGTGTTATTTACATTGTGCTTCTGACCTACCCTCTCTCCTATTGGACAACATGGGATTTACCGGTTACCTTTTTAGGGCAGGTTGGGGAGGGATTGCCCTTGGTGCATCAACACATGCTTAACTGTCAACAAGGCTTGGTATCTCTCAGTCAGTGAGGCTTGGTATCTCTCAGCACACTTCCTGTTCAGGGTGCAATTGCTGGCCAAATTTGAAGTCAGGGTAGAGTTGCTGAAAAGGTCAATGGTCACCAGGCTGCCATGGCTACAACCCCGTTCTAAGAGTTAGAGAGAAAATTGTAATACAGTTAATCACTGAAACATGGTTGACTTGTGTCTTGAGGGCTGGTGCTGATGCTGGTACAATACATGACAAAGAATTGGCACAGGGACAATTCTGATTTGGTCATACAACTCCAGAATGGTCCCCTGTTCTTAAACCAAGCTCTAGTCTATGTCAGTTTTTCCTTCCCTCATACAAATGAGTGGAGAGATAGCAAGATGAATTTTACTACTTGCAAAAGTGAGCACTTGGCCCAGATCCTAAGCCTGGTGAGAACTTTTCAATTCATCAGTATGAATCCAAGTTAATCTTCAATTTAATGACAGAAATCATAGAAAAGCTTTTCACTGCCATCCTGCTTGGAAGAATAAGTGATTTCTGATGAGCTGGTATCATTACTTCTTGAGACTTCATCTTGTGGACAAATACAAAGTTAATTGAGTTCTCTTGGGCCAAGATTAAGCACAATCAGATGGCAACTTTGAGAGGCAAATCACCTCCAAGGAGATGCCAAATCAGATGAAGTCTGTCTCATATTTAAACTAGGGATGCTACTTAATTTCAGGGAGTTTAGACTCACTTTCCCCCTGTTCTGTGAGTGTTTATTTTCACACTAAATTACTGCAGTTAAATTTACATTACTTTTTGCATCAACTGGGTATAAATGGCAGCAAATGGCATAAATAATGCCATGAAAGAAACACATTGGGAGCACCAGCAACATAAATGGGTGAGGAGGAGGAGAAGGAGGAGGAGGAGGAGATTGTATTTCTCCCCCTCCCTTCATTCAGAGTCTCAGAATGACTTACAAACTCCTTTCCCTTCCCCTCCCCACAACAGACATGCTGTAAGGTAGGTGGGGCTGAGAGAGCTGTTTTCAGAGCTGTCCTTGAGAGAACCTCTGTGACAGAACTATGGCTTGCCCAAGGTCATCTAGCAGTTGCAAGTGGAGGCATGGGGAATCAAACCCGGTTCTCCCAGATTAGAGTCCACACACTTAACCACTATACCAAACTGGCTGGAAAGGATCACTATGACAGCAGAGGGGAAAAGAAATAGAAACCAGACAGGGCATATATGCATATTCCTAATCTAACTTTTGATAAAAATTCACAACTAGTTGAGTTTGCTCAATGAGATGGGAAGGGTGCAAAAACAGAGCAAATGAGATTGGTTGCCAATTATAGATTTTGAATGAAAAGCCATTGTATTTAATTGTGGAATACAGTTTTGCTGAAATGCTGCTGCCGCTGCTGCTTGGAATTTATATAGCATTGTAGAATGCTGAGAATGATCCTATACATTAACTCAGGAATTCAGGTGGGATAAGACCGAATTTTGCATGTCTGGTTTTATTTGAATATCCCCATTCTGATTATATTTCTCATTTGTGAAAATCAAACCCATACTTCTTTATTTTTACACTGGCCTCTTTTCCCTCACACTGAATTTCTCCCATAATGCATTTTAAACATTGTTTTTGCATCCACTGGATATGAATCTGTTTAATACATTTTTTACCCTGTTCTTCTTCTAAGGATTTTAGGGTCAGAACAATACTTTTACCTTCCCATTTTACCCTCACAGCAACCCTGTGAGGTTGGTTAGGTTGAGAGGGAGTGACTGGCCCATGGTCACCCATTAAATGGCTGTGGGGATTTGAATCTGGCTCCTGCAGATCCTAGTTCAGATCTCTAACCACTGCACCACATTGGCTTTCTAGAAATAGTATGTAATGGACCAGTTGTATTAAAATGTTAGTAGAAACCAAAAAGAAACACAACAGTAATTTATGACTGCTATGAAAATGACATAAACTAAAACCATTGACAATTATGATGTTAATGAGAAATTTAAAGGCTCAAATTCAGTCATTTTTTAGCTTCCTTGAAATGGCTCAGAGCTTTTGTGTGAGGAGGAACACCTAAGATAACTTCAAATATTGTTTCTGGTTTAACCCCCCCACACACACACACACACACAAACACCTGCAACTGTGCCACCATTGATTAGATTTTTTTTTTCAAAATCTAACACACACACACACACACACACAAGTATAAAAAAGAGAAAGAGCTATATCTTACTAGGCTGAAGAATTTTTTTTTAAGTCTGCCTTGTGAAGTTAGCTTTTGATAGGTTTCCTGATTCTGTCTTTGGGAAAGTTCTGGAGGTTAAGAGTTGGAGCCTAGGAAAGGACTTCAGCTTGTTTGGACCATCCCAAACAAATACACCCTATAATTTAATACAGTTCATCGTAACTAATCCAAAATGGAAATAAAAGGACATTCAGATAAAATGATCCTATGTTAATCAGGCATCTCATTCATTCTTCTTCACTGAAAATGTTGGAATGGAGATGGGAGGGGGAAGTGAGTCAGTAGGGATAAGAGAATGTTTCCAAATCTGTGCTCAGGACAAGGGGTATGCAGAAAAAAATCATTATTTTTGAGGTTCAGGTATATTGAACAACAAAAAGAAAGATATTTTCTGATATTCCCAAATCCCAGTATCAGTAGTATTGGGATTTGGGAAATATTCAGGATTGCCATTTTTTTTTTTGCTCTATTATATCTTATGGGAACCATTATAGCCAATGGTCTCCATAGAGTGTAATGGAGAATCAATCCAGGGGTCTTTGGGTCTTTGAGGGGGCTGTTTTTTGAGGTAGAGGCACCAAATTTGCAGCATAGCTGCTGGTTCCTCTTCTCAAAAAAAAAAAAAAAGTTTCAGACCGATTCCCCACAAGCAGCTGTGCTGCCCTCACTCTTCTGTTTCCCCTGCTTGCATTGGTCAGTTTCACACTATTTGCTGCATGGCCGTATTTTGACCGATTTCCTCCGCGCCTTCTCGATCTCAAAAAAATAAGGATTGAGAAGACGCGGGCAAAATCAGGGGCGAGCTGCGGGTCAAAATGCAGCTGTACAGCGAATAGTGTGAAACTGACCAATGCATCTGCACAGGAGATTAAACTGATTCACCTTCAAGGCCTTTGGTGGTTGGGTCAGGTAATTAAATGGTCTGGGAATGGAAGAGCACTTTCCATAAGAGGAAACTGGTAGAAATTGCCAATTTTAGTCTCAATCCAACCCAATCTCAAATGCTACTAATGATAAGAGAGGTACCTTCTGTGACAAGGCATCTCTCTCCACAAACTGCAATACTTCATGAAAGACATTAGAATTTCATTCAGTTCCACTTTATGTACCTCAAATATGATGATGCACTTATTGATCACTTTAGTTTAAGTTTACAAAAAAAGTACAAGATATAATTTATTTATTTTGTGTATTTATTTTTATTTATACCCCGTCATATCTCACCAGTGAGCTCAAGGCAGGTAACATTATATAGGTTAACAGACATGAAAACATTAAACATGAAATCTAAAACAGGTTTAAATAAACAGGTAATGGCAATAATGGTGCAGGACAAAGAATTCAAGTGCCTCACGTAGTTGGCAATCTTCTAGCAGAGTCAGTTTGGATGAGACACAATGACAAAGACTGTGAGCAGGGGAGGCTGGAATGGAGTGGATATCCATTGCCTCAACAGAAGGCCTGGTGGGACAGCCCCATTTTTCAGACCCTGCGGAACTATAATAGATCCCACAGGGCCCTGATCTCAGGTGGGAGCATGTTCCACCAGGCTGGGACCAGGGCATGAAAGTCCCTGGCCCTGATTGAGGCTAAGCAGACATCTTTTGGGCCAGGGACTACCAGGAGATATTGGTCTTTGGAGTTCAAGGCTCTATGGGGCACATATGGGGAGAGATAGTCCTGGAGATATGCTGATCCCTGGCTGCATAGGGCTTTGAAAGTTAATTCTATAACCTTGAACTGGATCTGGAATTCAATTGGCAGCTGGTGCAAGTGACACAGCACTGGCTGAATGAGCATCCACACAGCCATTGCTGTCAGCACAGGCATTGTGGCATTTTGCACTAGCTGCAGATTCAAGGGCAGCCTCACATAAAGCAAGTTACAGTAATCCAACCTGGAAGTGACCATTGCATGGATCACAGTAGTAAAGTCCTGGCAGGTGAGAAAGGCCTGACCAGCCGAAGATGATAAAAGGCTGACTTGGCAACAGTGGTTACCTGGGCCACATGGAAAGTGAGGCATCCAGGATCATTCCCAGGCTCCTCACTATCACCACTGACATCAACTGTCTCCCACCAAGGGTTGAGAGTCAGATTCCTGATCCCAGACTTCTACGACTCAGGTACAGAACCTCTGTCTTTATTGGATTTAGTTTCAGTCGACTCTGCTGCAGACATCCAACTAGGCCTCTAACATCCTGTCCAAAACACCTGGGGCGGAGTCCAGCCAGCCATCAGCAGATATTGCTGGGTGTCATCAGCATACTGGTAACAACTCAGTCCAAACCCTCGGAACAACTGGGCAAGGGTGCACATATAGATGTTAAACAGCACACTTCATTCCAGCATGGATCACAGAGAAAGCCTCTCTCCAGGTGCCATAATTTATGTGCAATGTGTGTGACTAGTGGTAAACGTGCTTCAGATACTACTTAGACATTACACACAATTTGGCTAACGTCATCAGTAAACTAAAAAGGAATATGTAATGGAACCTCGAAAGAGCAGCAGTTGCTGCAACAGCACTAACAGCACTGTTTATGGGTTGAAGACGGGGCATTTTTCACCCTGCCAACATTGCCTTTGGGGGATGGTAGGAACTGTCATTTCCTAAACTTCTGAAGAGCTAGGAAGTGAAAGTGAGGCACTGGAATTCCAAGTTTAATGAGCCCTCCATTATTGTTGTTCATCTGGCTCCCCACCCTTTGCAATTGTACAATTTGTTGCACAGAAATAATAGAGAACTGGCAAGAGAGTGTGAGGACATCAATTTGTGTATGTGAATTTTCAAGCATCCATTCTGAGCTTTTGCAGGAGTCAGTCAAGGATTTTGAGCCTTCAACAGGGAAGCTCACAAAAAGTGATTCCTGTAACCTGGGGAGGGTTTCACCTATCTTTTGCCCTAAAAGACATTCTCCTTAGCTTGCCGTACACCAGTGCATCCATATCTTCTGTGGCCTGGCTAATGTATCTCTTTATTACAAGAAGTTCCACTGGGTTGACAACCTCCAGATGGGGCATGGAGATCTCCCAGAATCACAACTGATCTCCGAAGGGCGGGAGTTACTTTGGAGGAGTGACTCTGTTGAGGTCCCGCCCCTTCCCAAACCCTTCCCTCCTCAGATCTCCAGGAATTTCCAAAGTTGGAGGTGGCAACCCTGAATTCCACATGTGCAAGGAAAGTGAAGTTATGGAAGTAGCCACTTGCAAACTGATATTTTCTTTTTATTCTCATCACACTGCATGACAAAATATTCTTAATTCAGCCTTCCAAAAGAGTCTTCTAATATCAAACAGTAAATGCATTTGATGTGCTTTAAAACCCTCACAAGAAGAATGAAGCGGAAGTTACCCATTGCCTGGTATTCTCCAACTGGTATTATAAAATCAATTTTTCCTCAATTTAGACTGAAGGCTCCTAGGAGGTTCTCTGCAGCGAAACATAAATGCTGGAAATTTAGGATAATATTCTAATTTAATATCCTGGCAGGACTCCTGTGTTCTCCTGTTCTCTGCCACACATGACTGCTGCTCACTCCTTGTGAAACACTTCCTGCAAATGTCAGACACAATTAATTGCATTTAACATAAGCTACTTACATATATTGCAAGATATGCCACTGGGCATATTTTTAAATCAATGGGAATTGTGTCCTTTTGACCAAATTAGTGCATAAAATGCATAAATAATAGTCATTCAGGCATGCGATGGCATTTGGTTATTTTCTTTGTTTCTTTGAGTGCCATTACAGTTAGAATGGAAAGAGCACTAAACTAATGCCAAAAAGAGCTGAGGTAAAACTAGCATTCTCTTTAGTCACAGTTCTCTCTGCACTTTTTTTTTTCCTGTAGCCAAACTGATACGTTTGGAATTCCCTATTGTCCCATTGCTTTATTAATTTTGTAGAGTGCAGCTTGTCACTTTATGCTCCTTCAGAATGATCATTTACATCACTCCTCTTGTTGCAGTGTGTTACAGATATGCATGTGTGTGCATTAATGAACTCTATACAGACAGTAGACTGGCTCCCGGCCACTGCGGCCCACTGATCCCCACTAAAAAACCGTTCCGGGGGAAAGGGGTGCCTGAGGAATGATGTGAGGAGGGTCTGTAGAAGAAAGGGGGAATCAACAAAAACTACCAGTTTAGTCTGGATCCAACTCAGTATCTTGAGGTGACTGATGCAAGCTGGCCTAGTGTAATGGTTAGAATGTTGGAGCAGAACTAAGCGTGTGCTCAAAAAAAAATTGGGATTTTTCAGATTCAGATATATCGAACCCCCTAAAATTCGGGATTCCTAAAAAACTGAATTCCAATACCAGTAGGGTATTCGGATTTGTCCCCCCCACCCCGGGAAATCCCTTTTTTCCTGGCTCCATTATACCCTATAGTACTATTATAGTCAAAGAGGAATCTATCTGGAAAGATCCAGGGGTCTGGGATCTGTTTTTTTTTTTTTTTTTTTTTGAGGTAAAGGCACCCACCAAATTTTCAGTGTAGAGTTTGGTGCTTCTCCTCAAAAGATCCCCCCTCCAATTTTCAAAATGATTGGACTATGGGGTCCAATTTTATGGGACCCCAAATAAAGTGCCTCCATCCTCCATTGTTTCCAATGGTGGTGGTGGTGGTGGTGGGAAGCAACAAAAACAAAGGACTGATGTCGAACTAGAGAGTCACTGTCATAGAAACTGAAGGTGGGAGATATTTTTCCATGTCCTGCAGAACCAGTGCATGCACAGAATGCCCAGCAGAACCAGTGCCACTGTGGCAATGCCAGTTCAACAGATCCAAGCAAGGGGTGCAAGCACATCACAGCCAGTGCATCTACAGAGTGCCCAGCAGAACCAGTGCATGTACAGAGTGCCCAAAGAAGGTGCCCACATCCTCCATTGTTTTCAGTGGAGGGGGGGGGGAAAGAAAGCATTAATAGAAGGCACTAGGTTTTGCTGGGCACTAGTACATTGTACTAGTACTGCTTGGCACTCTGTACATGCACTGGCTATTACAGTTGATCTCCGGATGACTAAGATCAGTTCTCCTGGAGAAAATGGCTGCTTTGGGCAGTGAACTGTATGACATTATATCCCGCTGAGGTCCTTCCACAACCCAAACCCTCCCGTCCCCAAGCTCTACCTCTCAAATCTACAGGTATTTCCCAATCCATAGTTGGCAACCCTGTAATTGGCTAAGGAACTGCTTTCCAGGCCCTGGGAACCCTGAAAACATGGCATAGGAGGACATGCTTTTCTATCTTAGCTGCCACTGCATAACCACAAATCAACATGAGCCAACCTCCAGGTGGCACCTGGAGATCTCCAGCTATTACAAGTGGTCTCCAGATGACCAAGATCAGTTCTCTTGGAGAAAATGGCTGCTTTGGGCAGTGGACTGTATGGCATTATACCCTGCTGAGGTCCCTCCCCACCCCAAAATTTGCCCTCCCCAGGCTCTACCCCTCAAATCTACAGGTATATCCCAACCCAGAGTTGGCAACCCTGTAACTGGCTATAGAACCACTTTCCAGACCCTTGGAACCCAGAAGACATGGCTTAGGAGGAGGTGGTTTTCCTCCTTAGCTGCAACTGCATAGCCCCAAATTAACATAAGTCAGGGGTGGAGGGAACCATACCTATTACCATGTTGCTCTCCTCCCATAACTACCCGCTTGGGGCAGCAAAATGACTTGGGACAGCCCTGCCTTATAACTAAGCAGAAGGAAATAAACATGGCTTTCCGCCCCATCTCTTCCCCTTCCCTCTGCCGCCCCACCCGCCACAGCCGGGACACTCACCTGAAACCTCTTTCTAGAGCTCGTTGTATTTCTTCCTACAACCAGGGCCGGCTTGCGCCAGCCCTGCAGGGGCACCAAAATGCCCCCCCCATGAAAAGCCCCCCGGGCCACCCAGCGCGAGGTGCCCAGAAAAGCCAGCACCGCTGCTGGGAGGGAAGGGGTGGGCGTTCTAAGCCTGCCCCTACCCCGGCTCTCCCGGGCGCCTTGCAGCTGCGAGGCACCCGGGAGAGCCGCGCCACTGCTGCCGCTGGGACGGAAGGGGCGGGCGTTCTAAGCCCGCCCCTTCCCCAGCTCTCCTGGCGCTGGGCCATCTCCAGGCCCCACCAGGAGGTTGGCATCCCCAGTGGGGTGGGCGCCCAGGCTCCTGGGACCGGCCCTGCCTACAACGGGCCTTACTCCAAGACTATAATGGTCCCCATAGGCTATAATGGAGCCAAAGGCATTTAAAGGTGTTGGCCTTTAAAGGGAGTGCACTCTCTTTAAATGATGTTTAACTGTGGCTTTCCTGTTTTCCCAGATAATTGCATTTTTTTTTTTTTGCGGTATTATCCGGGATTGGCTATGCTCAATAGCTGAAAATACACCCCCTCTATATCCTGTTGAAAGAATAGCTAGTAAATGTCAATAAGGTATTTTCTGGCTTCCCCCACCGCTGGCTTGGATAGAGCCAAATTCACACCCCTAACTAGGACCTAAGATCCAGGGTTGAATCTCCCCTCTGCTATGGCAGTTCATGGAGTGACAGTTGCTGTCTCTCAGACTTGTGTGCCTTATAGGGTTGTTGGTGAAGATGAAAGAAAAGCAGGGAGAACATTCAGGTCCCCATTCGGGAGAAAAAGTGTGTGTGTGTGTATTTAAATGCACTACAATTGCTTCAAGATTTTTTTAACCATGGCATTTTACTAATCCAATTGAACTGAATCCCAATGAGACTAAAGTGCAGCTGGTCGATGGCAAAGGTGCTCAAGGACTGAAGAGTCAGCCTGTCATGGGTGGGGTTGCAGTCTCCCTGAAGGAACAGATTAGAAGCTTGGGGGTACTGCTGGATCTTGGCTTATGGTTGGAGGCTCAGATGTCCTCCATGGCACATAGTGCCTATTAACAGCTTAGGCTGAGACCCCAGCTATGCCATTCCATGAAAAGTGTTATTTGCCCACAGTGATCCATGCTTTAATTACATCCAAGTTAGATTACGATAATGTCCTTTAAGTGGGGCTACCTTTGAAAACATCTCAGTTGCCTCTAGATAAAATATTTTTCATTTGTAGCAACAAATATATGTTCACATTCATGTGTCATATTGGATCACCCTTTTCTTTTTTTTTTCTGTTGCTCTCCCAGTGGCTACTGTCAACATTTAAATTATAAATTCATTGGGACAATGAGTGGCAATGACTGTGTCATTTCCTTTTATCACTCCGTAAAGTATTGTGTCCACAACATAAAACAACAACAATAAAAAATCTGCAGTGATAACAGTGTGACAGAAAACTTTATAGAGACTTATTTGCAGCAGGCCAGTGACTTCCATGCAAATCATCAGGTGATAAACGTATGAACATTAACTCCCCTCATGTTAAATTTGATTAAACTCTTTTAACATGTGGGAAAAATGGATCATGGTTTCATAAATAATGCTGTTATATATCTGACAACTCTGTTTCTGACTGGATCCTAATTTGTGGTTGGTATGCTTACTCCGTTGTTTCTAAACAACACTGCACATCCGTGCATGTGATTCATGAACGTTCTGAACACTTTCCTACTTGCATGGATTGAGTGTAATGTAATTAATAAATTGTTTAGCTTGAAATGACATCTTAATAACTGGCTTTCCAGAGTGGCTGGATCATGAGCCATACAGCAATTATGACTACAGATGTTTATACCTTCATTTGCAACTAGGAAATACATGTAAAATCTGCCATTCAGTTATTTCTTGCACAAACTAGTAGCTATATTTAAAGTGAAGCCTGGCTACCAAATATGCAGATCCAATGACACACAAATGAAAACATAAACTATGGATATAGCAAATCTAACATTCCTGCTGGGAAAGCAAGTCAACACAGCTACAGAACACCCCCCCAAAAAAAACAAAAAAAACCCCTATCTTTCCAACTTTATTCTGCCCAGAAGATGGCACTCTACCTTGACTTGTTCGAGCTGACCACCTGAATCCATACCATGCCAATATTGATATTTAAACTACTACAATACACTTCACATGGGTCTGCCCTTAAAGTCAACTTGGATTATGGTGCTCTGAGCAGTTGCAGAAGATGTTTTTAAGCTTGTAAAACCCCAGTTTCTGAGATTCCTCAAGCTACTCTACCTCACTTTCAGGTTGCCTGGATGCTGTACCCCTCCATGTTCCCACCCCCAAGCCTCCTTCCAATTGCACATCCTGGCAACCCAAATTTGGCAACTCCAGTTGGTACAGAATACTGCAGCTCAGTTATTATCAAGAAGGAACTAGGCAGAGCATGCATATTACACCCATTCTGCAGTCACTCCATTTGCTGCCCATCAGTGACTGGGTTCAGTGCAAGGTGCCAACTATCATGGCCAGGGACCATCATATCTGCAACAACACCTCTCTTGCTGTGCTTTGCTACAAGAGATTACTCATCTGAGTAGAGCTTTCTACAGGTATCTCCCTGCAAAACGGCCAGATCAGCAACTACCTGCACAAGCGCATTTTGTGATGTGCCCCCCACCACATCACAGAATGCACTTGTACAGGCATTGTTTGATTGGCCTGATGAGATAAGGAATGCTCCCACTCTTTTATTCCTCAAACTACATGAAACAGAATTGTTCAGGAGGGCATATTTATAGCACTAATAGAGCTATATTATAACAGAGGAGGTTGCTTTAATAAAAGGAATGGGACATTGGTCTATAATACTGCATACAATATGACCGATTCCCCACAAGCAGCTGTGCCACTGTTGCTCTTCCGTTTCTCCCGGTCATATTGGTCAATTTCACACTATTCACTGTGCAGCTGCATTTTGACCCAGAGCCTGCCTGTGGTGGGGAGTGTGGGATAAAAATAGAATAAAATAAATAAATAAATAAATAACCCCCCTCCGATTTCCTCCGCGTCTTCTTGATTCTCAAAAAACACGATCGAGAAGATGTGGGGGAAATGGGGGGGGGGATGCAGGTCAAAATGTGGCCATGCAGCTAATAGTGTGAAATTGACCGGTATGACTGGCAGAAACAGAACAGCGACGGCGGCACAGCTGCTTGTGGGGAATCGGTCTACGTATTATATCTGTTTGCTGTATGCATTATCCTGCTCACACTGCATTGTCTTCTATTTATGTAACATTGTTTTCTCGTTTAACATACTATGTCTAATATTTTCAGCTTTGTTTCAAATTTCTGTCATTCTAATCTCAATGCTTTGCTTATTAGATGTCACATCCTGTTGACTGATTGACTTGCACTATAATCCGCCTTGAGTCTCAGTGAGAAAAGTGGACTAACAACAGGAAGATGGGATAATTCCTCTTTGTTGCCAGTCTCTTTAAGTTCTGAACTAGCTGAAGCTTCTGGGCTGCCTTTAAAGGCAGGCCTGAATATGGCTTGTTGCAATACTAAGAAGAGGAGATTGGATTTATACCCTGCCTTTCACTACCCAAAGGAGTCAAAGTCGCTTACAATCCCTTTCCCTTCCCCTCCCCGCAACAGACACCTTGTGAGGTAGGTGGGACTGAGAGAGCTCTCTTGAGAACTGCCCCAGAGAGAACAGCTCTGAAAGAATTTGTGACTGACCCAAGGTCACACTAGCAGCTGCATGTGGAGGCGTGGGGAATCAAACCCAGTTCTCCCAGATTAGAGTCTGCACTCTTAACCACTACACCAAACTGATAGGACCAAGCAAAGTTCATTTTAGGCATATTCATTTGTTACCACTTACTACTGTTAGCTTAGTGGAATTTTTGTGTTCAGACGCAAGCTGGGGACAAAACAAAGTGGCAATCTTTCGTGCTTAGCTTGCGACTCTCCATGTGTATCTAGCTGGCCTCTTTTAAAACAGGATTCTAGACTAGATGGACCTTGTGTTTGAACCAGCACAACTCTTCTTGCATTGTAATATCTCTGGTTCAAGACAAGCTTTTACTTACAGTCTTATAAAGTGCAAAACTTATTGACAAAGGAGACACAATTTAATTTGGAAGAAGAAGAAGAAAAGCAAAATGAATTCTTAGTCCAGGTAAGGAAGGAAAAATAAGACACTGACAGGTCAGGGCAAGAAGACTATTTTCTGAGTTAATTCATATCTTTGTGGAAGGGAAGAAAAATGTGAAAAGAGCAAAGCAGATAATAATGTTCCTGGTGACAGAATGTTACCTCTTCTGACATTAAAAAGTAATATGTTTTAGCTCACATAAATGTTATCAGTGGTGAAGTGTGATGAGGAAATCTTAGTCATATGTCAGTGACATTCCTGATTCAAATTATTACCCTTGCATGAAATGGATTCTTCACATCAAGAAACACTGGGGGTGGGGTGGAATCCAGTGGTAGGGTGTGTTTTTTTTTCTTTATTTTACCCAGCGGGGGAAAAAACCAACACAGAGACATTTGACTGGGTCAAGATCTCTTAAACATGGATTGCAAGAGATCAAAAGAGGTTCTTATCTAACCTTTATTCCCAAGTAAGTTTTTTAAAAACCTTCCTTTTCTCACAAGTAATGGCCAATTGACACCATTATTTTTGAGGCCAAAAAGTTCATTGCAAAGTGACTTCTCCCTACCATAGTTTAGAATAGTTTTGGAAATGTAGAGGAGTTACCTCCTTCCTTCCTGAAATCTTCTGATCCTTGAGATGCCACTGCAGAAGTCAGCGGGGAGCATTGCCCCCCAGTCGGAATGAAGAGACAGACACCAATATGGATTTAACAAGGGCCACTTTATTAATTATTTAATAACGACAAATACTAGCGAGGGGTTGTCAGAATGTACTGAGGAATATGACAGGTGTCAAACTCCAGACCACCTGCATTTCCTTCTGGGCGACGCACCTGCTCCGATCACAAGCCACCGAAGGTAGCTTTTTGACCAGCAGCTTGGCATGTTGAAAAGAACCCCTGACCCACCACCCCAGAAGCCGCAAAGGCCCGCTAAGGTAGCCCGGGCCAGATTGTTCCAAGGAAGATCACCCCTTCCCGGCCTTGAGCCGCAAAGGCCCGAAAGCCGTTCCTGGAGGACCCTTTATTTCCTTTATAACAATGCCCCGGTGCTCACCATTTCCATCCAGATCGCGCTACCCCGCCAAACTTAAAGTGACCATACTATTTAACAACCCGGCCCCCCAAAGCCAATATACCAACACCACCATCATCAGTGCAAGGTAGGCAAAAACACCCCCATCCATAGGCCAAACCGATGGAGGCGAAAAATTCCTACCTGGCTCCAGGAAAAGGCAGCCGGTGAGACCTGCACTAAAAATAGGGTGGGAGGGTGGGCCGAGCGCTCCGACAAACAGGCGAGGGAGGGGGCAAGAGCCAGACCTAAATAGGCTGGCTCTGCCCCCTATTGGTGTCTTTATTCTTCATGCCTCTCGCGGAGGCAAATCAGCCCCTCCCCGCCAGCGCGGGCTCGGCGGGGGCCGGGGCTCGCATTGCCCCCCAGTCGGAATGAAGAGACAGACACCAATATGGATTTAACAAGGGCCACTTTATTAATTATTTAATAACGACAAATACTAGCGAGGGGTTGTCAGAATGTACTGAGGAATATGACAGGTGTCAAACTCCAGACCACCTGCATTTCCTTCTGGGCGACGCACCTGCTCCGATCACAAGCCACCGAAGGTAGCTTTTTGACCAGCAGCTTGGCATGTTGAAAAGAACCCCTGACCCACCACCCCAGAAGCCGCAAAGGCCCGCTAAGGTAGCCCGGGCCAGATTGTTCCAAGGAAGATCACCCCTTCCCGGCCTTGAGCCGCAAAGGCCCGAAAGCCGTTCCTGGAGGACCCTTTATTTCCTTTATAACAATGCCCCGGTGCTCACCATTTCCATCCAGATCGCGCTACCCCGCCACAGCAAAGGCCAAGCCTCTGCTTAGGCCTTGGCCCCCACCAAGCGATCCAGCGCCGCCAGGACCCCTCGCTTCAGATCTGAAAGAAAAATGTCGTTGCCCTTGTTAGAAAGGTGCACCCCGTCCCCCCTATACAGGTCAGGGAACTCGACCCGTATATCAGGGTGCAACAAAAAGATGCCCAAACCGCCCTCCATGGCATTCTTAAACTGCCGGTTGGCATTCCGCCTTGCCCGGTCCAGACACCTAGGGTCACCGATACTGCGCCACACCTGACGCGGTAAAATCGCTGACAGGACCAGTTGCACCCCCGGCCAACGGTCCGCAATGTCAGCCAAATCTGCCTTGGCCTGAATGACTAGGGCCTTACCTTTCATGAGACCCAAGTCATTACCACCAAGGTGTATCAGCAATACATCAGGCGGAGGACCACGTCTCTCCCCAAACAGTAGCGGCATCAACTGAGGCCAGTGCATGCCTCTTCGGCCAAGCCACTCGACCTCTGCCCGCTCACTGCATCCCAACTGGGATCCGATGGTCGTTCTCTTGGCCTGGTGCGCGGCCCAGAACACCATACTGTGGCCACAGATCAGCACACGGCTCCTTCTCCGGCCACCAACCGCACCTGAAACAGAAACTAGTTAACCAAAACAAGACAAGAGCACTAAGGCTCAAAAACAACATGCTCCATTCCCGTTATAACAAAACTGAATGAACAGCTCAGACTTTGCAGGTCCGTACATACGTCCTATAACGTGCTGACCGCCACCTGCCAATTCTTTGGATGTCAGGTCCCTGATAGCCCATAGCTGCAGCCGTGGAAGCTGCCCCAATTCTGAAAGAGTGAGTCCCAAATTGGAAACCTCCAAGGCCCAAAGCAACCAGAGCCTTCTTGGTAATTGCCCAAAATTGAAACCTGGTCAAGGGCGATCCATCCCTGTGTATAAACAGGAGACCTATACTACTCCCCTCAAAGCCAAATATGTGCGGAGTGCTACTACTGGACAAAGGTCAGAATCAAAACAAGGGCCCATTGAAATTATAGTGCCCTTGCCCAATTGGTCGGTCTTAGAACGCCGAATTGTAATTTGTAAGCCCTCATCACTAACCCGAACATCCCTTATGCTTAACGCATAGCCCGACTTGTCCTGTCGGGAGCGGGCTACCAGCTCACTAATTCTAAGAGCCCCGAAAAATGCAACCAAGGCTGCTGAATGAAACAAGGCAGCCTCGTATGCATCCGAACACAAAGAAACCCATTGGGGTTTCAAACCCTTAAGTACAGAAGGGGAAAAAGGTTCTCTTGTGTCAGGGGGAGCACCATCCTCACGGGCCCAGCCATCCAGCATTTTCCGAATACGGAAATCCCCAGTGTCATCCCTGAAACCCCCGGCCTTACTTGCAAAGGCAAGGGCTGACAACTTGCCCCGGATGGAACGGACAGACAGACCCTTACCTTTCACAGACACGCAGAATTGGATCAGGTGTGACACTGGGATAGGCCAGAGTTGCTGAAGGCCCACCTTCTGCCTAAAGGCCACAAACTGCTGGCCGGCCCGCTTATAAGCCCGGCGTGTGCTGGGTGCAAGAGCTAAGCCCATTGCCCTCTCGGCTTCAGCCCTCCAATCTGCCACAGGTCTTCGGGCATTCTTACTGCTACTTGGTCGGAGTCCGGGGCCAACTGACGAAACCTCTCCATCTGTTTCCGAGACAGAGCGTCAGCGACCCCGTTATTGACTCCTGGCACATGCCTGGCCTTAAACAAAATATTGTAGCGCAAGCATTGGAGGGTAAAGGCCCGGACAAGCGCCATTACTCTGGGTGACCGAGACGTTAAGGAGTTGATGACCTGAACTGTTGCCATGTTATCACACCAAAAGTGAACTGTCTGGCAAGCCAGGTCATCAGCCCATATGTACACAGCTGCCACTATGGGAAAAAACTCCAGAAACGTCAGGTCACGTGTCCACCCGGCCTGAATCCACTCAGAAGGCCAGTCTTCTGCACACCAGTGACCCCTAAAGTAGACACCGAAACCCAAAGAGCCTGCTGCATCAGAGGTGACCTGCAGTTCAGCCTCAAGTTGGAGATCGGTCCTCCAGAAGGACACTCCGTTATAAGAGGCCAAGAAGTCCCGCCAAACTGACAAGTCATCTCTAATCCCTTGAGTAACCCTTGTCCTATGATGTGGACGCCTTAAACCTATTGTTGAGTCGCACAGCCTGCGCAAGAATGCCCTCCCTGGGGCCACCACTTTACACGCAAAATTAAGGTGCCCAATTAGCTGTTGCAACTCCCTGAGTGTCAATTTAGTTTTAGTACACGCTTCCTCAACTAACCGAAGAAGGTTAGCCAATTTTTCAAGAGGCAAGCGTGACACCTGTAGCACAGTGTCCAACTCAATACCTAGAAAAGTTAAGACCGTACTAGGGCCTTCTGTTTTCTCAGAGGCTAAGGGAACTCCAAGTTCCAGAGCCATCTGCTCAAAATTGGACAATAACTGTGCACAAATTCCAGATCCTTCGGGGCCGGCAAATAAAAAATCATCCAAATAGTGGGCAGTACTGGACAAGCCCGTGCGTGCACGCAGAGCCCATTCCAAAAAGGAACTGAACCTTTCAAATGCAGCGCAGGACACAGAGCATCCCATTGGGAGGGCCCTGTCCATATAATACTGCCCATCAAAGGAGAAACCCAAAAGGACAAAGTCATCTGGATGGACCGGCAGAAGCCGAAAGGCCGACTTGATATCGCATTTAGCCAATTCGGCCCCCCGCCCGCAGCTACGGACCATACCAACTGCCTCATCAAAAGAAGTGTACCTAACAGAGCAGAGTTCACTAGGTATGGCGTCATTCACCGAGCTGCCGTGAGGATAAGACAAATGGTGAATGAGGCGATACTCCCCAGGTGCCTTTTTTGGCACTACACCCAAGGGCGAAACCCGCAGGTTAGGCACCGGAGGAAAGGGAAAAGGACCAACTACCCTGCCTTCCAAACATTCTTTCAGAATCTTGGCTCTAACCACCTGCTCCATGCCACGAACTGAGGGCAAATTAGGAGCAGAAAAGGAACCTCTCTCACCCATATAGGGAATGTGAAAGCCAAACTTGAACCCCTCCAACAAATACTGCCTATCGGCAAACTTAGGGTAAAGGCGCAACAGGCGCTCCAACACTGAGACCTTAATTGGACTGGGTCCCTTTGTCAGGTAAGGCCTGACCGCTCCCCCTCCTTGACGTCTGCCACCCTTGCCATCCCTAGCAGCAGATCTGAACTTTGACTTGGGGCAGGACGGAAAGGAGTGGGAGCCGGCACAGAGGGGGCATTCGTGCCGAAAGGGACATGGCCTACGGCCACAGGACCCTAGTGAGGAAAACTCCCAACATAAAGGGCGCCCTTGCACTGCCTGGCCACCTGGGGACCGGGTGACCCCAACATTGGCTGCATTAGCCTTTTTTACAACATGCCCACTGTCTGAATGCTCCCCCCCCATTGGCCTGGCGGGGGACATCGTCTGCATCCAAATATGTGGATGGATCAAATCCCAACGGAGAGCCGGATACATAGCTGCCTTCATCCTGAAGGTCCTATCGTACTCCATCCAGGCAGACCCAGCAAAATCTGAATAACCCTTATGGATTATATCCATATATTGGAGCAACGATGAGGCCCTTTCCGGTCTTGCCCTAACGAGCACCCCCGCATAGATTAAAAAGCCAGGGTACCAGTTAGCATAAATCCTGTCCACCCTACGACGCTTCAAGCGCTCTTTATCGTGTTCATCAAGGTCCTCGCGATCCTTCTTATCTAATTCCCTATATAACAAGGAGAAGACATCTACATAATCTCCCCGCAGAATCTTCTCCCTGGTAGCCGCAGTGAGGTGGTCGCCTAATGGCATGGCAAGCTCCCCTGATGGCAACTCCTTTGCTGGCACCATCTCATAAGTCCTATTACCAGGATCTGGGGGAGCACAACCAGTCCACACCCCGCCCTGCAGTTGCACACCTGAGCCGGCCGGTGGGGCCGTGCCCGCTGTGGCTAAGGAAGATTCACCAGCCGGTAACGTCAGTAAACCATCACCGGTGGGAGGATCCACCAAAGTGCCAGCCGCTGTTACCCCATCAGCAGCAGGCTGAACCTGTATAGCCTCGACTGATCTCGATAGAGCAGGCGTACTGACTGCCATAGGCAGAGGGGCCTCGCCTGGCATGAACATAGGCGACACAGTGGGAGCCTGCAAGCCCACCGGGCCCCATGGCCAAGTGATGTCCTGTGTTTGAGTCACAAGAGGCCTACCTGACACCTGAGATGGGACACTGCGGACATCCACCTGCTGATCCTCGCCCTGTCGATCCACTGCGGCAGCCGCCATCGGAACCGGTCGCGCGTCATCTCTCACCGGTACAACAGCATGACTTGGAAGACCTGCACACTGGCTCTCAATAGCAGAAAGACGAGTCAGTACCTGGGCCTGAAAAGACTCCATAGAAGACATAGCTGGCGGCGCCGAGGGCAAAGGCCCATCCAGACGCCGTTCAATGCTAGCTAATCTATCCAGAATGGCCCTACTGATTGGACCATCCCAGAACGCTTCCAAAAGCGCTGGTGAAATAGCACCAGTGGGCACCCCAGGAACCACAGCCAATTGCACAGAGCCAGACGATGGAGCAGGCGCCAAGAATCCTGGTGATGAAACTACACCTGTCACCGCTTCTGCAGATACTGGCTCCTCTGCCGCAGCATATGAAGGGACCAACGCAGGCCTTTTTTGAACAGGCTGCCTGCCCTGTACAGGAACTACCCCAGCCCGTTTAGGAGCGGGTTGTTTCCCTTAGAAACCCCAGCACCCTTCTTAGAAGCCATGCTTAAGTTACAGGGCCAAATATATGTCCACCTGGAACAGACCCACCAAATGCTGCAGTAAAGGAAGGCACCAAAATGGCCGCCGGCAAGAAAACCTAAAATGGCCGCTGGTAAGAAAACTTAAAATGGCTGCCCGCAGAGAGTAGAACAGAGCCACGAGGTGTAATCAAAATGGCTGCCAATTCAAATATAAAAAACTACCACCAACTATCTCCCAACCAAAACAGGCGGCACCCTGTATGGGCCTACAAAACAGTGTAACAGCCCATACACCCCCACCCTGTAGTACTTTCAATAAGAACCGGAGGGGGGTGGTGGAAAAACCCAGAGTGAAAAACGCAGCCCACCGTGGCCTCACCACACCACGTGCTACTGCCACTCTGCAAAGGGGGGGGGGAGATACCTCCCAACTAACCCCTGTACCACTGACTGCACAGAAAGGGAGAGCAGACCACCAGCACTGCAACCTCCCCTGGCAGTCTTTACAGCCAAACGGGCCAAACGGGCTCCTAAGGATGGGATGGGAACTGCCACAACTAAAATGCAGCCGCCGCCGCCGCTGCCGCTGTCAAAAAGCCGCCGAAATCGCCGCCGAAACCGCCGCGGGATCAATGATTCGCCTGCTAAGGACAAATGCGAAGCAGCTGCTGCTGCTATCTGCCGAGCCTGAAGGCCTCCAGCACCCAGCAGCACAGCGCTCGCTCTCCCGACGATCGGGACCGAGCGCTCCGACAAACAGGCGAGGGAGGGGGCGAGAGCCAGACCTAAATAGGCTGGCTCTGCCCCCTATTGGTGTCTTTATTCTTCATGCCTCTCGCGGAGGCAAATCAGCCCCTCCCCGCCAGCGCGGGCTCGGCGGGGGCCGGGGCTCGCAATATCCAACCCACAACCCATGTGGTTCAGATTCCATGTGATTATTTATCAAATGCACTTATCTCTCCAACCCCTTTGTGATTTTTGCATCACAAGGTGGTTGGAAGGTACAAGACAGACCAACCTTGCTGAGCTCAGAAGGTCTAGGTTGCTGTAATGTTTGGAGACTGCACTACATAGGAACACACATATGAACACATGAAACAGCCTTATATCGAATCAGATCCTTGGTCCATCAAGGTTGGTATTATCTACTAGGACTGGCAGCAGCTCTCCAGGGTCTCAGGTGGAGAAAGGTCTTTCATGTCAATGATTGAACCTAAGGCCTTTTGTGTGCCAAGCAGATGCTCTACCACAAAACCATGCCCCCCTCAGTAAGCCAAGGGTATGCTTCAAAAAGGTGGAATATTAACGTAAGAAATAAATATTCATTGATAAGTTTAAATGGGCCTATGAGGCATAAAGCCTTTCAAAAAGAGTGATCATTGATCAGTGTTGTTAATATGGGGTGTTAAAAAGTGAACAGAACAAATGCCCTTAAATTACACCTGGTTATTCATTCCAACCAAATCTTGCCGTACAAATTAGATTGCCGTATACCTTATCCCACATTAGACTTTTGATTCAACCGGCTCAATATTCTGCCTGGCGGTAGAGCTTGAGCCATGAAAAGTCCTTCCCACATTCTGCTGTCTGAGATCCCTTTACAGGGATTAATAACAGGGACCTTCTGTATATAAAGTGTATGCTTACCTATTGGATTACAGCCTCCCCCTTGGAAACAGAGAAGTGAACCCTATTTCTAGAGGGCATTCAACATACAGGAAGCACAACAGAGGAATACAACAAAGGTTGTGGATGGCTGCCTGCAGGGGGAGCCTTGGATCTCTCTGCTTCACCAGGTGGAAGTATATGGGGGCTCTGCTGAGGATTAAGAGGAGGAGGCCCACCTAACTAACAGGGTCAGGCACCATGGGCAGCCAGACAGGTCACTGAAGGGCCAGTTCCCTATTCACTACTGGACTTGTTGTTGTTGTTGTTCAGTCGCACAGTCGAGTCCGACTCTTCGCGACCCCATGGACCAGATTACGCCAGGCCCTCCTGTCTTCCGCTGTTCGCTGAAGTTTGCTCCATTTCATGTTCATTGCATCGATGACACTGTCTAACCATCTCATCCTTTGTCGTACCCTTCTTCTTTGACCTTCAATCTTTCCCAGCATCAGGGTCTTCTCCAGTGAATGCTCCCTTCTCATTTGGTGGCCAAAGTATTTGAGCTTCAGCTTCAGGATCTGGCCTTCCAGGGAACAATCAGGATTGATTTCTTTTAGGATTGACTGATTTGATCTCCTTGCAGTCCAAGGGACTCTCAAGAGTCTTCTCCAGCACCATAGTTCAAAAGAATCTATTCTTCGGCGCTCGGCCTTCCTTATAGTCCAACTCTCGCAGCCATACATTACTACGGGGAATACCATTGCTTTGACCATGCGGACTTTTGTTGGCAAGGTGATGTCTCTGCTTTTTATCATGCTGTTTAGGCTTGCCATCGCTTTCCTCCCAAGGAGCAGGCGTCTTTTAATTTCATGGCTGCAGTCACCATCTGCAGTGATCTGGGATCCCAGGAACATGAAGTCTGTCACTGCTTCTACGACTTCCCCTTCTATTTGCCAAGGAGTGATGGGGCCAGATGCCATGATCTTAGTTTTTTTGATGTTGAACTTCAAGACCACTTTTGCGCTCTCCTCTTTCACCCTGAGCAAGAGGCTCTTTAGGTCCTCTTCACTTTCTGCCATCAGAGTGGTATCGTCTGCATATCTGAGGTTATTGATCTTTTCCCCAGCAATCTTAACTCCAGCTTGTGATTCATCCAGGCCAGTATTTCGCATGATGTACTCTGCATATAAATTAAATAAGCAAGGTGACAATATACATCCTTGTTGTACTCCTTTTCCTATGCTAAACCAATCAGTTGTTCCATATCCGGTTCTAACTGTTGCTTCTTGACCCTTATACAGGTTTCTCAGGAGACATGTGAGGTGGTCCGGTACTCCCATCTCTTTAAGAACCTGCCATAATTTATTGTGATCCACACAATCAAAGGCTTTAGCATAGTCAGTGAAGCAGAAGTAGATGTTTTTCTGGTACTCTCTTGCTTTCTCCATAATCCAGCGAATGTTGGCAATTTGATCTCTAGTTCCTCTACCTCTTCGAAACCCAGCTTGTACTTCTGGCAGTTCTCTATCCACGTACTGTTGGAGCCTAGCTTGTAGGATTTTGAGCATGACCTTGCTAGCGTGTGAAATGAGTGCAATTGTGCGATAGTTTGAACATTCCTTAACATTGCCCTTCTTTGGGATTGGAATGTACACTGACCTTTTCCAATCCTGTGGCCACTGTTGTGTTTTCCAAATTTGTTGGCAAATTGAGTGCAGCACTTTAACAGCATCTTCTTTTAAGACTTTGAATAACTCAGCTGGGATACCATCACCTCCACTAGCTTTGTTGTTAGTAATGCTTTCTAAGGCCCATTTAACTTCGCTTTCCAGGATGTCTGGCTCGAGGTCAGTGATTATACCATCGTGGTTGTCAAGGACACTGAGGTCCTTCTTGTGTAGTTCTTCTGTGTATTCTTGCCATCTTTTCCTAATCTCTTCTGCTTCTGTTAGGTCCCTACCGTTTTTGTCCTTTATCATGGCCAGCTTTGCATGGAACGTTCCCTTGATTTCTCCAATTTTCTTGAAGAGATCTCTAGTCCTTCCCAATATATTGTTTTCCTCTATTACTTTGCATTGTTCATTCAGGAAAGCCTCCTTATCTCTCCCTGCTGTTCTTTGGAAATCTGCATTCAGTTGGGCAAATCTTTCCCTTTCACCGTTGCCTTTAGCTTTCCTTCTTTCCTCTGCTATGTGTAAAGCCTCATCAGACAGCCACTTTGCTTTCTTGCATTTCTTTTTCTTTGGGATGGCGGTGATTGCTGCCTCCTTTACAATGTCACGGACCTCTGTCCATAGTTCTTCAGGCACTCTGCCTATCAAATCTAGTCCCTTAAACCTATTCTTCACCTCTACTGGACAGCAGGGAGTAAATTGAGCAAGTGGTTGCTCAAGCATCCCTAGTAAACAGACATGTTTCATGTGCCTCCTCTTGCTTGTGTGGTTATGAGGAGGAGGGGGAGGAGGAGGAGGATGCCAGTTCACAGGCTGTCTTGCCAGTCCTACTAAGTGGCACCCTTTGAGCTAGAGGTGCTAGAGACTTGAACTGGTGGGGGTGTGTGCATTATCCATGCAAAGCGTGTGGTCTATCCTGAAGTGTGCAGTTGAATATTTCTAAGCAAAGACAGTACCCCAAATCTGCTGTTTTGATCTGGCTTGGGGAGGGGGGAGGGTGACATGGCCAAAATCTATGGCCACAAGTGCTTGGGAGTGCTTCTGCATCAGGCACTTACCAGCTAATAGGCAAGGAAAGAAAGCCCACTGGAGTCCTGTGGTGGCAGCCAGACAAAGCATGGGCTTTCCATCACAGGCAGAAGGAGCACTGAGGGAGGAGGGAGAGACAGCAAGTGCACCAAGGCTGGGCCACCAGATCACAGGTGTTATCACAGTCCTTTAAGCTCTATTTAAACCTTCACTGTTTTCAATGGGTTCTGGGCCTGGGCATCTGGACTGGAAGATAGGGCCACTGCACTCCAACAACAGTGGAAGAGGTGAAAAGAACTTTTTACATGAAGATTCCAAAATGGATTTCACCACTGGAAGCTTTTACTAACCCAAATTTATTTTCAAAGAATTCTTTGTTAAAATATGAAGATCTCTTGCATAATAAAAATGAATTAAAATCAGTAGAAAATATTAAAAGATTAAAACTTGACTTTAGTTGGTGGGAAGTAGCACAAATAGAATCAAGATATGTTAAAGATAAAACAATAGGCTTCTGTTCCAAAGTAATGGAAATGGATAAGATATTGTTGTATTCTGAAGAAAAATTGATTAAAAATTATATGTAATAATGTTGGAAGATAAGACACAAGATGAAATAGTTAAAAACTCTATGATTAAATGGGCACAAAACTTAGGCCATAATATTGTTCTAGATCAATGGTTACAGATATGGAGAATAAATGTAAAAATTACCAAAGCAACTGCATATAAAGAAAATATTTATAAATTGTTTTATAGATGGTACATGATTCCTGATAATCTAGCAAAATGTTATCCTAATTTATCTAATAACTTTTTGAAATGTAAAAAGACTGTTGGCTCATTTTTCCATATGTGGTGGACATGTAATAGAGTTAAAAAATATTGCTCTTGAATATTGCTGAGCAGTCGGGTTAGAACAGATAAAAGGAAATACTTCTTCACCCAAAGAGTGATTAACATATGGAATTCACTGCCACAGGAGGTCGTGGCAGCTGCAAGCATGGACAGTTTCAAGAGGGAATTAGATAAACATATTGTGCAGAAGTCCACCAGTGACTATTAGCCACAGGGTATAGAAGGGAACTCTCAGTCTGGGGCAGGTGATGCACTCTATTCTTGGTGCTGGAGGGGGCAGCAGTGGGAGGGCTTCTGGTGCCCTGGCCCCACTGCTGGACCTCCTGATGGCACCTGGTATATTTTGGCCACTGTGAGACAGAGTGTTGGACTAGAGGGGCCCTTGGCCTGATTCAACATTGGCTTCTCTTATGTTCTTATGAGTTCATGAAATGATATAAAAAATGCTAGAATGTCTAAACCTTTTACACCTGAATTATTTTTATTAAATATAAGACCAGAAAACTGTAAAAAACAAGACTTTTATCCTATTATCCATGTGTTGACCACTGCAAGAATATTGTATGCTAAATATTGGAGGAAAGATGATATATCTTCAAAAGAAGGAATGCTAAGCAAAACACTTGAAACTGCTGAGATGGGCAAATTAACTTTAGTTTTGAGAGGACAAAAAGAGACATTCCAGAATATGTGGTCAAGATTCTATAAATGGTATGAAGATTACACCAAATGAACAATTTAGATTATAATGTTAATGGAAGACATCTCAGATTTTAGCTTTAATTATAATGCAGAATATTTAGCTATAAATATATGATATGAAAAATTGATCAATATATATCTATACAATATAGGAAGTAATTTACCAGATATAATTAGAAGATATATGAAACCCCCCAATTCCAATCCAAAGTCTTTTATTGGCATCCCTCCTTATAATAATTATCTTTTGGTTTCACAAGATTCTATGTACTCCCATTGGCTGTAAAATGCCCTCCCTCAAACATTGGCCCATCAGCCGCCACTCAAGAGTACTTGCGTGCCATTGGCTGGGTGCTGGGTCTGCTACTCTTCCCCACCCACTCCCCCTTTTGCATGTCAGATTTACTGGTAGACAACTCTCTCTCCTGAGGAAGATAGTTCTCTTGACTCCTGTGAGGGACTGTCCCCTCAGTGGCTGTTGGTAGGCAGCCAAGCTTGGTTCTGTGAGTAAAAAAACAAAGGACTTTCAGCATAACCCCCTCCCCCGCCCATAACCCCCTCCCCAATGGCCACTTTCATGTCAGAATAAATGGAAAAAGGCTCTCTCTCCTGCTTAGCTTCAGCATGGCTGGCTGGCTAAGAGGTGGGCCAGCAACCATCAAACCATTTTCTTCAACTGCCCACTGTGTGGCTGACTTTCCCCTAGGGTTGCCAATCTCCAGGTGGGACCTGGAGATCTCCCACTGTTACTATTGCCCTCCAGATGACAGAGATCAGTTCCCCAGGAGAAAATGGTTGCTGTGGAGGGTAGACTCTATGGCATTATACCCTGCTGAGTCCTTCCACACACACCCCAAATGCTGCCCTCCACAGGATCCACCCCCCAAATCTCCAGGTATTTCCCTAATCAGAGTTGGCACCTGTACTTTCTCCTCTGTCAGTAAAGGGCCCTTTCCACACCTATGTTGGCCTTTGGGAGAAAACTCATTGGGCCCAGTCCTGATCAGGTTGCTAAATCCAGGTGGGCAATTCCTGGAGATTTGAGGGATGGAGCCTGGAGAGGGTGAGGTTTGTGGAGGGGTGGCACCTCAGACAGGTACGATGCCATAGACTCCACCCTCCAATCCAGCCATTGCCTGATGGGGAACCATTGTTGCCAATCTCCAGGTGGGGGCTGGAGATCACTCAAAACTACAACTGCGCTCTAGGAGGGAGGGGGGAGGAGATGAAAAATTAAAGGTAGGTTGATGGTTGGCTGGGAGGGAGATAGGGTTTTCAACTCCAGACAGGTACAGTGTCATAGACTCCACCCTCCAAACCAGCCACTCCCTCCTGGGGAACCACTGTTACCAATCTTGGGGGTGGGCTGGAGATCACTCAAAATTACTACTGCTCTTCAGGTAGCAAAGATCAGTTCCTCTGGAGAAAATGGTGGACTCTGTCATTATACCCTGCTGAGATTGCCACAGCAAATTGTCACTGAGTGCCCAAAGCCGGGGCACTCTCCCAGAGCCTCTTTCTAGAGCCCGTTGTATTTATTTCCACAACGGGCCTTATTCCTAGTATATATATAAAGATACAGCAGTCTAAATACAAAATCAAGGAGAATAAAATTAAAATTGCAGAGTAACATCACAGAGTGACATCATAATAAGAGTAGCATCATAATAAAACCTAGTTCATAATATCACTTATCAGGCCGTAAAACTATGGCACTGCAGAGAAACTTTGCTATTATTTCAATTATTTCTGTATCTGGATTATCAAGCAAGAAAAGGAGCTTAAAATCATCAGGGGTCTCTAAAAATTGTCCTAATATGGGATACAGAAGATCCCGACGGGACGCCAAATAGAGAGGAACAAAAACCAATTTATATGTATTTTATGTTTGTTTGGTTTGTGTTATATTAAAATTTTAAAAAATATATATAAAAAAACCAGTGGAAGACACTTAAACTTTAAAGGATATTTGAATGTCCATGGCAGCGTTGGTGATTTGGTGGGCCAGCCTTGGCCCACACCTTCTCTCTCTCCTCTCATGATGCTCCTGAAAACCAGGCTGCCACCACTAAAAGCAAGCACTTCCCAACATTTTGCTTTAATTCCCTTTCTTTTTTAAGGGCTTGCTGATATTCCTAACCCCTGAAACTGTTCCAGAAATGAATTCCCAAAATGATACCAACACCTCCAAAATTTCACCAAAACAAAAATCATGGCCTTAAAAAAATGAATTTAAAATTAAACTTTTTAAAGTGCATACCTCTACTTTCTGGTGATGCTCTTAGATACAAGGTCCAAGAACTTTCCTGTGAACCCACTACTGTAATCCAAAATTCAGCCTACCAATCTCTGCCACAATCGGGCATCCCCACTCTAAATCTCTCTCTCTCTCTCTCTCTCTCTCTCTCTCTCTCTCTCTCTCTCTCTCTCTCTCTCTCTCTCTCTCTCTCTCACACACACACACACACACACACACTCTGCAGGATTCAGTGCTCTGGGGTGTAAGCATGCCTCCTTGCAATCCTTTGTCAACCCTAAGAACAGTGATACATGCAAAAACATAGTGATTGGGCAGTTTCCCCCCTCTCAGGTCCTGAAAGTCAACTTCTCAGGTGTTACAGCAGAATGTATCTTTCATTTTAATTCAGGAACAACATGAGTGTGTTGAAGTTAGCAAAAGTTTGAGAAATGTTGCCTTCAGGGTTTACACAGAAGAGGCAAGAAACTGACAGCATGGAAATGCAATTTCCTTCTGCTAAAGCATGCATAGATCAATGTGGAAATATATTGATACTATTTGACTGGCAATACAAACAAAACTGTGGCAGTTCAGCTCATGAGGACAAGGTAAACAAGGCAAAGTCCTGGACCCAGTGCCTGAAAAGGTATAGACACCCCCCTATTATTATAACTGTCCCAAGTATGTACGCCTTTACTGTGATATACAGACCCTCCATGCAATAAACAATCAACAAGCATGATTAAGTTTTCCGCCTGCATAATGTGGATCACAGCAAGCCCCGCTGGTTGGTGAGCAGGTCCATTTGCTTTTACAATTGGAGCCTTTGATGGATGTGCATGTCTTACAAAATAACACATTTAGGAAGCCAAAAGCAGGACTTTGCCATGCAGACAGGTTTATTGGTTGGTTCCAACAAGGAGGAAAGAAGGGGGAAATGCAAAATAAACACAAAGGAAGCAGAGAAAGCCTTGCCTACAGAATTGGTGTGGTCACCATTCAACTGCAGTATCATTCTACTTGCAAAATGAGAGCCGAGGTCCATGCAGTTATAGGACTATTTCTATACCTGATCTATGGAAATGGATGGACTCATGTTTCTTAATCAGCAGTGGGGGTGATTTTGAATTTGTTGTCCCTGCTGTTCTGAGTTAAACTACTGACTGCCTTTCTCCCTTGTGCAAAATAAAACCCACATTTTAAAAAAAAGGTTTTGTCATATTCTCTGTTCCTTATTTTTTTTTTTTTTTGCAGCCACATCAATGAATTTTTTCAGCGTTATTTGTGAATGTGAATACATTTTAAGTATTTGACATGTTTACATGTGTATATGCAGTTTTCTTAGATGTAGTCATAGCTATGAACAGTAGTGTTGGAATCACTGACTGTTGGGAGATGTAATATGGTAGGACAGGAAATGGAAAGAAGAAGGGAGGACATTTGGCCTAGGCTGACTTACTGAGTGATGCAGCAGTTGTTATGTCAGTTAAGATCAACAACAAACCTTGTTTAAAACTTAAATTGTACTCAGATGCTTGATACAAGAGTATAAATTGTATAGAAATCCCATACAATGTGTGTACAGAACAGAAACAAATGTACAAGAGAGCCAGGCAGCTTGGGACAGTAGTTAGAGTGTTGGACTAGAATCCCGAACACAGAGGTTCAAATCCTCAAAAAGGGTTGCCAGCCTCCAGGCGAAGGTTGGATTCTGTGACATCACATCCCTGCTGAGCTACCTCCCCTCCCCTCCCCAAACTCTGCCCTCCAGAAGTACCACCACAAATATCTATAGATTTCCTCATCCACGCTGGCAACAAAACTAGTCCATTAGGAAATTTGCTGGGTGGCCTTGGACCAGCCACACTTGGACGGTAACATGGAGAAGGGGAGGAGAATCATATATATGCTATCCTGAGTTCCTTGGAGAAACAGCAGAACAAATATGTAGCAAATAAAGAAAACTAACAGCAAAAAACAGAGGACCAAAACTACTGTGTGTCCCCACCAAGAGAAAGCAGGGCATCAGAAGTGACTTCCATGGGACTTACCAGAAACAATGATGCTCCTTAGGTGCCTCTTTATTGGAATCAGCTAAGTCCATACAGGCCTTTTCATGAGCACAGTTCCTTTCATTCACCTGCTTTTCTTCTTCAAACCCACAGGGTGCTTGTTGTGTATTGGAATGTGAATCTGGGCTATACATTCCTATGTTAAGCTTGATTTCAAATGTGGCTCTTCAGCTGTCGCATTACGATTGGCTGGTTTCTGAGAGACCTCTTTACAGAACCAATAATCTTGTAAATATGTATCAAAGCAGGAGCAATTGTGACTGGACCTTATCTCTGTAATTCTAATGGTCCTTAACTTATTTTGGGAGTGGCTTTGACAGCCCGGGAGAGTTTAAAAGAAGGAGCTGTGCTCCACTGTTTTGTGGTGTGTTTGTTGTGGTGTTCTGAGTTGGAGTTGCTGTTACAAATAAACTGAAATCACTTGCTGAAATCAAAACGTTGTTGAGTTCCATACTTAACAGTGCTGAATAGTGTCTCTGCCTTGGGGCAGTTCTACTAGGCCTGTCCAGGTCTGGTAGCCTTATCTTGCCCTAAACCCCAGTTCCTCCTTTAGGTTCCTTTTCCTTCCTTCTCTGCATCCTTTCAGCCTCTCCCAACCAGCTTGTCTCTTATCTTTTCTGACATCTCCCTTTTTATCCCTGGGTTTCCATCCATGCTGTCCAAACCCAGCACTGTCCCTCCCTTCTCTGAGCCTAGGTCCTCTCGTAACCCCTTCCTTGCCTTGTACCACCCAATCTGGATTCACATAAAGCTAGCCAGAGGCCCATGGTGTCTTCTTGCCCCCAGCAAATGCCCTAACCCTAACCCTAATCCTTAACCCTAACCCTTAACCCTAACCCTAACCCTAACCCTAACCCTAACCCTAACTTCTTGCCTTGCTTGCTGCTATGCTGCTTGCTGGGAGGAAATGCTGTTGCAAGTGGTGTACCCAATTAAAGACCAATTAAAGGGAACCTCTTCCTGTGAAACTTTTGATTCTCATATTAAGGACATAGAAGAAAGTATTAAACAATTTGAAAACAGAACAAAGGAAATTAAGATTTTTTTATTTTATTTTTTAAACCTGAATGTGACAGTAAAGGTCATATCCAAGCAGGGCTTTACAAATGGTGTTCCTCTAATACAATTTCTTTTAAAAGGGTCACATGGGCTGACTCCCACAGTAACAAGTCTGATCTTGAGACAACAGAGGGAGAAGACTCTGGGACAACCTCCAGTGAGGAGAGTTTGAATTACAGACCATTTTTTTAGAAAGAGACACCAAGAGACGTGCAAGAGAGATTTTTTTTTTTCCATCTCCACCCATCTTGCAGAGGCAAGAGGAAAACTTAATTATAAATCTCTCTTCTAGGACACTAACACAGAACAACATGTCTTAGGTTTGGGCTTGGGATTCAGCCCTATCCCTCTTTACAACCCTTTCCATACTAGAATAGATTTTTAAAAATTAATAAGAATGTTTTTTTTTTAATGGTTGTACTGATGATATGACATACAATAAATTCAAACCTAAGTCTGTTCCTAATGTGACTGATACCTCCATTCAGGTCTTCAAACATTTAGTCCTAAAAGGTTTAGAAAACTTGGAAAGTTCCAAGAAAAAAAAAAACTAAATACAATCTTACCCCTCAAGAATGGACTATTCTTAATAATTTGGTTGCTGATAAATACATAATCATCAAAGAGGCTGAGAAAGTTGGGGCAATAGTGATATTAAACCATTCTGGTTATTACCAGGAAATACAGTGGCAACTGGATGACAGAACTTCTATGAACCTATTTCCCATGACTCTACTAAACCTATTCTGAAGGATATGGAACAGGACCTCTCCAGCTCAGTGAGCCTCTGGGGCTGCCAGCTCCCTGGTGTGAAATTCCTAGAGATTTGGGGTGGAGCCTAAGAAGGGCAGGATTTAGGGAGAGGAGAGACCTCAGAAGGATATAATGTCATAGAATCTACCCTCCAAAGTAGGCATTTTCTCCAGGTATTTCCCAACTCAGAGCTGGCAGCCCTAGAGGGGCCATGGAACTTATTTCTACTGGCCACAATATTCAGGAGCAAACCCACAGTAAAGTAGTTTCTTCTTATTTCGTCTTGTGGGAATGGAGGGGCCTGGGTGGTAGCCTCCTATGGCCAGACAAAAGCTGCATCCACTGAAGAGCTTCCACCCCTTGAAAGCTCACCTAGCCTTTCCTCAAATTTGAAACAAGGTTACTAACCCATTGAAATTAATAGGCTTAGAATGGAGTAACTCTACTTTGGATTGCACTGGTAAATCACTGGTCACAGCCTGCTAAAGCTACAAAGGAACTGAGCAGTAACAAATAAAACAGAAAAAAATGCCATCTCTGCAATAAAACAACAATCTACTTTCCTTGCCAAATGTGTTTTGCCAGAACATCTTGACAAATTTTCAAAAGGCCTGGTGAATTTTCCCAGGAAGAAAACTTCAGAGAGAGGGAGCAACTCAGGCCCTAGCCAGGATTTCTTAAATCGGGGGGGGGGGTTGGGGGGGGGCTTGTAAAAAGTCAGGGGGCACTGAAATAAAAATAAAATTAAAAAAAAACTCATGTTGCCTGGCCCCTGCCTATGTGGTGGCTGGAGGGGAAGGGTGTGCCAGGCTCCAGTGGGATGAAGCAGTGCTCGCCCTTCTTCCTCCCATCATGATTGCTGAACCCCTCCCCCACGGTTGAAGCAAGGAGCCAAGTCACGCACCCTGTAAGCGTCCAGCAGCACACCTTAAAGACTAACAAAATTTGCCGAGTCAACCTGAGCACCCATTCGCAACCCGTAACCCAACAACCTAGCTGCATCAATTCTCCAGGGCGCACAGCTCCTCCTTTGCCAGAGCTCAGCACTTCACTGAGGTGCCCCAGCCTTGTCCCAGTTGCACACAAAGGGCAAGAGCACCGGTTGAGGAAGGGGTCTCCTGCCTCCCTGGCCAGGCGGGCGGCCATCTGTCGGCAGCTACTTCAGCTTGGGTGGGTGGCGGCAGGGAGAAGTTGGCTTCCTGAGGCTTCCATGGATCGGCTGTCTTGGTCCAGCTGCCTCTAGGGTGGGTAATCTGGTCCCCCCCAGCCTCTCTGCATGCGCCAAGTGCCATCTGTCAGCCTGCTCGAGATGCCCGGGGGGGGGGGGTGGTCTCCTCACAGGAAAGCATGCAGGCGAGCTGGCGCAGCTCCCTCCTGCCTTCCCAGTAGGCTAAGCACAGCAACAAGATTACCAGCGTGGTGGGATTAGAAGTGGGGTTTGCTGCTTTGCCTGCACATGCAAGAGACAGAGTAGCAGTGTGGAAGTGTAGGGCAGGGCTTTCTTTGCCGAGGAGCGATCCAGAGAGCTGGGGGGAGAGAAGGACGGCATGAGGCTTGTATTGCCACCCTGGCAGTGGCGGCAAGCATCAGAAATAAGTTGGGGGGCCTTGCCAGGTGTTAAGTCAGCCCCCCCGGTGAAAAGTCAGGGGACTAGGCCCTAGAATGCCCCACTGTAGCTACAGGCTTGGAACAACTGGTGACAAAGCCTCTTTAAAGAAGATATATGGATCAGGGCCTCCCTTAAGACCTCCATGCAAAGACACCCTGGTATGCCCTAAATTTCTTTTTTAAACAATTCTTAAATCCTGATCTTCTGTAGACATGCACTTGGAAAGTCTGTTCTGCAAATATCTGACCATATTAGACTATGATAGTTTGTGTTTCCTGACAAGCTAAATTGTCATTTTCAATCTGTTCGTGACTGAAAAGTAGTTTTTCTACATGTTAATATAGCTCCTCAAGAGCCACTGTTTCCATTTTCTAAGACTACATTGTATAAAAAACCATCCAACTGATCAGCACTTTGGTGTGAGTCATCCCCTCAAGCTGTGCTCTGTCGCATTGAATTTAATAATGGAATACTGGGTGGAAGTCACCAAAACGTATAGGATAATTCTCTTTCCTCACACCACCACCCCTCTTGACACAAGTTATGCTATTCACAGAGATAGTTCAAGATGGATGGCCATTAAGGATGGGCATGAACCCACGAACAAACCCTGGCTCGAGCATGAACAAGGTTGGTCTGTGGTTTGTGAACCATGGGTTCAGGAGAACATGTCTCCCATGATCCACCCATGAACCTCCATGTTTTTCATGGTAGCCCACTCAAGAGAGCTCTGGGAGCTCAGTCAGGCTGGCCTGACCCAGAGGTGGGCTCCAAAGGCATTTAAATGTCTTCAGAGCTCACTTCCAGGAGGACCGAACTCCTCGAACTTCCTGAATCATGAACTGGTTAGGCAAATGGAGGAGTTGGTTGGAGGTTTGTGGTTTGAACCTCAATGAACCTCAGTTTTCCTGGTTTGTGCCCACCCCTAGTAGCTATGTTACCCTGTCTGCAGCAGTAGAAAAGAGTAAGAGTTCAGTAGCACCATAAAGATTAACAAAAATTTGTGCCAGGGCATGAGCTTTCATGAGTCACTGCTCACTTCTTCAGGTACAGCTAGAATGTGAGTCCATCTGTCCTATATATTTGGATGGAAGTTCACTGCAACATTTCCAAAAAAATTTACTGTCTAATTTCAATAAGTGGGCTAGCCTAACTGAAGTGAAATACCACCTTCGAGACTCCTTTAATGCATGCTCTTGTAAACCTCCTGAGACTGATTTGAAAGGAAAGTATTGAAATCTTTGTTCCCAGTCCTTATAATTAAATTTAGTATTCACTTCTATTTCCCAATTCTTTTTAATCGTCTGCACTGGAGTTTGTCCTAATTTAATAATATCCTATACATAAGTCTAACATCATGAACCACAACATTTAAAAAACAGTGGGGTGACATTTTAACCTTCCAGGACATTCAGTTGTTGACCTAAAAGTTGCAGTTATCTTACAAAGGAATTTCAAAGTGAGATTAGAGGACTGCTAAATTGCAACTGATAATGAAGCCCAAGACAATGCATCTACCTGGACTGAATTGAGACCTAAGTTTCCTGTCTCGTTACCAATGCTGATTTCTCCATGCTGACTACCTCTCTGCATATTATACCTAATCCAATCACACCTGCTATTGTCATTTGCTTGCTAATCACTCCACTTTTCAATATATAGGACAAATGGAGTCACATTCTACCTATATCTGATGAAGTGAGCAGTGACTCACAAAAGCTCATAGCCTTCCAGAAATTTTGTTAGTCTTTAAGGTGCTACTGGACTTTTACTCTGTTCTTCACATCTGTCTATTTATTTGCAATAGTCAACCCCACCCCAAGTTCTTAAAGCTAGAGAAAGGGTAAATTAAAGTATTTTTTTTTTTTACACACACACCCTTTGTCAATTTTTTTATACATCATTCTATTAGAGTTGCTCATCTCCTTGGATCTTTAGATTTCTTGCAAAGATTGCTTTGGCTGGGAAACTGAAGGACTACCTTCTCTGGAGATGGTTAAAGAATCTATCAAAACTGAATGGATTTAACTCTTGGGGGACAAAATGGAAGAGTACTGCTTAATTCTGGGGAATAACAGCGTTTCTTTAGAAGCTTATTGAGTTTTCTCAATGAATAGGTGAATTATGTCAGAGAAGGTCCCCTGGAACTTCTTTGCCATGACTTCCATTGATCTCAGTTCACACACGGCAAGTGTGAGTCTCAACAGGTTTGGTAACTACCCCATTCATCCAAAGATCTGAGTAGCAGGGTATATAGTGATACCACACAAAGCCTACATATGTACAGCTGGTACATGCATAGGTTCTGTTCAGAACTTTCTGGACAGCCAATGCAATCCTAAGCACTTATACTCTTCAGTTATACCTTTCTGTAGACTTCCAAAGATGTAACGCCACTCAGGATGGCACTGTAAATCCCTCTCCTGTATTTATTGTGTGGACAGAACTAGGATTCAACATATTAGACAATTTAAGTCCTCAGTGACATTTTATGGTCATAAGTAATTTACTGTCAAATCAACAAACAGGCTGCAATCCTAAACACACTTGGTAGGTAGCATGTTCCATTGAACTCTGTTGGATTAAATTCTGGGTATTAACATACCTGGAGCAAACTTCAGAACATGATGGAAGACAGGAGAGTCTGGCGTGATGTGGTCCATGGGGCCGCAAAGAGTTAGACTCAACTGTGCGACTGAACAACAACAAATTAACATTTAGGATTGCACTGGAAGTTAACAAAACTTTCAAATTGCAAGTTAAATTAATATCAATTATTGCAAGTCTTGGCATTACATTACACTAAAGTTCTTTTGCTATATGTGGTCATATTAATTTCTGCATTTACAACTTCCTCCTAACCTTCCCACTGCATATGTAAAAATTATTAGCCTGAGAGATTTGGTCTTTCCCTCTTTAATCTCATTTTCCAGATTTCATTCTGAGTTACCTCCTTTATTCTCATGTGTCACTTTAGATTAATTTGTTATGCTAAATACTTGCCAAATAAATAATGAGCTTTCAAATTAGTCCATATGTAATAAGGCAAGAATTCAATTATTTCTGGCTCCATTAAGATTTTACCTTGGTTTCAAGACTACTTTTTGAAAAGATGATCGACGTGCTAAGAAGTTTTAAAAGCCCCCATATGCTATTCATGAGCCATTTCTGTTTGCAGCGTGCTGGTATGTTACTAATATAGATCCAAATATATCCAGCTCTGCAATCCAAATTTCAGTCTTCATTATTTTTAATGACTACTCAACTTCAAATTGACTTCCTTGGAGAGCCCTCAATGAATCTCTGGTGACTTCTGATAATTTGCTTCATTTATAATTTGTTAACTAGTGATGTCATCTTTGACTAGTCAGAATACATTACTTCTGTGTTTCAGTAATTCAAAATATTATTAAAAACTATGACTAATACTAATGTGGCCCAACTATATTTTTACAAATAGTCCAAAGTTTGATCAAAAGTTGATTTCTTAGAAAGTTTGGATAAATGAAAATCAGTTAGGATAACACAATGTGGAAAAGAGGACTTCATTAGAATTCTTACCAACATTCATACAAAGAGGAATCTGAGCCAGATATAGGGAAGTAGGGAAAACAATAGAGAAGTTGTGAGGGCAATGAAAAGAATGTTGTTAAAACTAGTGAAATGTATGTAAATTAGATATATGTTAGGGGAATCTTGCCTAAAATCCTTTTACTGGAGGTAGCGGTGATAGAACCCATGCTTGCAAATTATGTGCTCATCCACTGTGCCATTGTTCCTTTTAACTTTGGCTAGTCCAGACTGGCAGTTTGCCCCGCTATAGCCATGTTTCAGCCACATTTTACAAGAGGCGTTCCCCACCCATCGTCAACCCATGCTATTCTACTTTGCTCCCGTGTTTAAAAGATACCTGGTAAAAGTGGTAGCAAATCCCTGAGAGCCTGTTTATCCTGCTTCATTCCGCTTCCGGGAAGTGTGAACGCCAACCTTTAAAAGCTGGGAGCAACCTGTGTTGCGCATAAGGCAGCCACAATATGATTGGCTGTGCTCTGCTCTACTGCCCAATGCGGTGCTGGTGCAATGGGATCCTCTCCAAATCGCCCTGATGTGCATGAGTGCATATGCACTCATGCTCACATGCACACAAAGCCGAATTACCAGGAAAAAGCTGTTTACAGCCACGCCTCCGGGCCAGCAGTCTGAATGCTCCCACACACCTCCTCCCGGTATGCTCCTGCATCAGTCGGCACAGTGTGACCGGGAAAGCTTTTTTTGCCCCAACTGGCTCCTGCTTCTAACTGCCAGCCTGAACTCAGCCTTAGTATTGTTTAAGTGAAGGCAGCTTTCCAAGGTCTCAGACAAGGAAAGGTCTTCCCTAACAACTCCCTTCTGAATAACTGAAGATGCTAGGGATTCAGTCTAGGACCTTCTAGTACTAAGGATTGGCACAACCAATGGTCCAGGTCCCATTGCCCAAAGATACATATCAAGCTACCTTACATGGAATTAGATCATTGGTTCCCCTAGCTTAGTACTGTCTACTCAGTCAGGGAAAATACAGATCTCCAAGATCTCAGACACAAAAAAGTGGTTCCAGCTCCCTACTTCCTGAGATCTGTTAACTGGAGGCTGGAGATTGAACCTAGTCCTGGAAGACAAAACATATGAGCTACCACTTTTTCCAGATATAGTCACTGATTTCACCTGTTCTTTCTTTTCCTCTTTAAAAGAGGAATTTCTCTTTCATCTCTCTTCGATTTCAGCGCACCCTTATAGTAGTTCCTTGTTACACACCACAGAGTGAATGTTCTACTAGGATGACAGCAAGGTTAGGAAGATTTTGCTTGCCTACGTATAAAAAAAGAGAACTTACAAAGTGAAATTCTGAAAAATTGCAGAACCTCCCTTCCTGCTCCTCATTTCTTCAAATTGCCCCTCTTCTCTCTGATCAAAATGGAACTGATCAGAGAGACTTCAAATTCTTAAAACGAGGAAAAGAAACAGATTGTGGGATTTCAGGGAGAATCTGAGTAAAGAGGAATTGAGTTCTCCTTACCAGTAAGCCACAAGATTTGACCTTAAGATCCTCAGCACTAATGAAACCCAACACAAAGGATCCTTGAAGTAAGCAGTTTCAATTTCTATTGGGCTTGAGCCAAGAGTCCGGAAAATAAGGTGCCAAAAGAGCTAATATCAGGGACAATATGATGGGGCAGCTGATGGCACCCCACCCAACACTGACCACTGAATGATGGCAGGATTTGAAGGAATGCTCTATTGGCTGCTTCCTTCAGGTTTCCCTCACAGGAAGGAGGAGAAGCTGGAGTTGGATTTATATTCCACCCTTCACTCAAAGTTTCAGAGCAGCTTACAGTCTCCTTCCGTTTCTCTCCCCACAACAGACACCCAGTGAGGTAGGTGGGGCTGAGAGAGGCCTGAGAGAACTGCTCTTTAAAGAGCAGCTCTGAGGGAACTGAGACTGAACCAAGGTCATCCACTAGCTGCATGCAGCAGAGTGGGGAGTCAAACCCAGTTCTCCAAATTAGAGTCTGCCATGCTGCTCAGATGGGGAGGGTGAACCTTGTAACCCTTTGTACCTGATTTCCTGACAGTTGGTAGACTCAAAAAAGGAGGCTAGGTGAACATAAGATGATAAGAGGTGCATCCTGGATCAGACCAATGGTCCATTGAGTCCATCCTGTTTCACTCGATGGCTGACCATCTGCTTTAGTGGGCCAACAAACAAGGCAAAGAGGGCAGGGCTTTCCTCTGATGTTGCCTAGCACAAATATTCATAGGTTACAGCATTCGGATGTGGAGAAGTCCTTTAGCCACCTTGGCTAGCAAGTAGTTGGCTAAAAGAATCAAGTGAACACAAATCAAGTAAACATAAAAGGGTGTCAAGCTCACTCCTGTCACCTAGATCTTGTCCACCTCCCACCATTGCTGCAGCGGCACCCGTCCCTCCCCAGAGAAGCTGGAGGTCTCAGAATGGTTGGGTGTGTGGTGGTTACTTGACCATCCCCTGCTTATCCAATACATTGGTCTCCTTCCTTTCTCTCTGGCCAACCTCAGCTGTCTTGTCCCTTATATGCCTCCCTTAATCCCCACCCCTCCTGAGATGTTCTGCTCCTGATAGCCATGCCCCCTTTCATAGCCCTTGATATCTTCTCAGCTGTGGGTGTTGGTTTCCCTCTACTGCTGGCTCTTGTGATTAGGCCAGAGGCCTTCCCCCAGACTCCTCTCTTCCTACCCTTCTTCTCATCCCATAGGGTTGTCATGCCCCCATGGACCCAAACTGGTCTCTGCCCAAGTCCCTCACGCTAACAGGCTTTGCCTCACCAGCCGGACTACCCCTCCTCTCATTGCCCATGGTGGTGGCTGTGCTGCAGGGCCTCCCAACACAGGCAGCTGTGCTTTCCTCCCCTGCGGTTAGTTGGGTTTTCTTGAGGTTCTCTTGGGGCCCCTCCTCATTGTGGTTCTGGTGATGTCTGGTCTCCACAGGGGGTAGGACAGGGCAGGCAGGTTGAGTGTGCCCATACCCGGACAATGGGTAAGCAGAAAGGGAATGAGCAGCTTATGTGGCTTTCTTTGGTGACCTGTTACCCAGACTGAATTATAACAACAGATCCCCAAAGGATGAGTCAGGAAGTGCGTGGTTGCTTTGAATTGTCTAACTTGTAAGTGTAGAATTTCCCCTCCTCCCCTAGAGATTTCTGCATATTGGCTTGAAAGGCATAAAAGGAAATTGACCAGCTTCCATCACATCCTTTTTTTTTAAAGTTATTTTCCATATTTGGTAGTCCCCCCCCCAAACAACAACCTTAAAGTAAGCTATTTTAAAACTGCTTGAAAATTAATAGGGGGAGTACAGAAATCACCATCAAGATTGCTGACTGAAGGTTGGAAAAAAACCCCTGAAACTGTTGAAAAATGGAGTGCATTTTGTATTCCCCCTGGATGTTTATTTCATTGTTATTTTTGCTGATGGAATGAAAAACAAAACAAGGGACAGGGTGTTTGAAAGCAGAAGATCAAAGAGCATACCATAATTTCCTTAGAAAAACACAAATCGCAGGAAAGTGCTCACGATTTGCCCTTATTCTATCAAAATATTATTTTGTAGTTCTCGTCATTAAGGAAGCACACACACCATTTTACTTCCTTCAGCAAAGTCCCAGTAACGCCCTGGGAACTCATGATGCTGCGGCACTGCTCAAGCTCTGTGTTGTAGAACTGATTGGCCACCTGGATGGGAGTTCACTACAAGCTCCATATATGCACAGGTATATGTGTATGTGTGTAAAGTACTGTCAAGTCACAGCAGACTTATGGTGACCCTACAGGGTTTTCGAGGCAAGGGATTAAGCAGAGATGCTGGTTTGTATTGCTTTGGTGTGGAGCCAGTTTGGTGTAGTGGTTAAGTGTGTGGACTCTTATCTGGGAGAACCGGGTTTGATTCCCCACTCCTCCACTTGCACCTGCTGATGTGACCTTGGGTCAGTCACAAGCTCTGGCACAGCTGTTCTCTCAAGGACAGTTTGTGTTAGAGTTCTCTCAGCCCCACCTACCTCACAGGGTATCTATTGTGGGGAGGGGAAGGGAAAGGAGTTTGTAAGCAGCTCTGAGATGCCTTTGGGCAGTGAAGGGCGGGGTATGAATCCAAACTCCTCTTCTTCTTCTTTCCTTAGCAAAGTCTTTCTCGATAGTCTTGCCTCCAGGTACTGACCCTGCTTAGCTTCCAAGATCTGATAAGATCAAGACTGTTCTATACCGTGCCACATCCCAAACATGGGATATAAAAATAACAAATACATTTTTTCAAAAAATATTTGTTTCATTGTAAGTAAACAAGACATTGGGCTTGTTGCATTGGAGACATATGAATTTACTGCCAGTGGAGGTGGTCATGGCCACTAGTTTAGCAGGCTTTAGAAACAGAATTAGACAAATTCATCACTGAAAGGTCCATCTGCAGCTATTCACTGGGGAAACTAAATTAAACATGTGTGTGACCCCCTGTGTAACCCTGTGAATGCCAGTTGTAGGGGAGGACATTAAAAGAGGAAGGCTCTGTCTTGATCAAAGGTCTTCTGTAGGTGTCTGATTGGTCACTATATGAAAGAGGATAATGGACTAGTGGAATCATTGCTCTGATCCATCACAGCTACTTTTATGTAATTGAATCCCCTGACATGGAATTTGGCTTCACAGTTCACAACGCATGTATGGGGATGTGGACAATAGAGATTAGGGCCATAGTGTTGGGGAAGGGCCCCAGTATGTATCTGCATACCATATCCCTGAAGGAAACTCCTCTCCCTGTGCTGGCTTTAGTCCTGGGGCTGGGAGTGAGGCGTTGTGACTCAGTAGAAGGGCCTCTGCTTTGTATGCAGAAGTTTCTAGTGTCAATCCTTGGTATCTCCAGTTAAAAGGACCAGGCAGTGGAGTAATGTGAGACCTGAAACCCTGCAGAGCTGGTGTCAGTCTGAGAAGATAATACTGACCTTGATAGACCAATGTTCTGATTCACTATAGGGCAAATTCATGTGTGTTAAAAAAATACAGTACACATCATGTCCCCGCCCCCCCCCCCTTCTAAAAACAGGGGAATGGAAATAAGGATGTATGAAAGTACTCTACTTTCTTTCCAGATTCATTTATTTTTGTCAATGGTTTCAGTTCTCCTTTCTTTGTACCTGGTTTTCTGGCTTGTTTTATTATGTTCTCACATTGTATGCTTTTTAGGTACTATTTATATAGTATCAATCTGTGTGATTTATGATACTTATACAGATGTATTGATGCACAAATAACATGCAGAATGTGTGCTTTATATGAACAAAAATGGTGCAAGGAAACAGGAAATGACATTACAATAAAGACTGATTGATTGATTATATGTCTATGTCATCTGTTCAGAGTACTGCTTGAGGTAGCTTACAATTAAAATAATGTAACAATATAAAACAACCAGTCCTAAAACAGCCATGGGACAAGATAAACAGCATAAAAACTATCTCTACAGGAGTTCGAGGTTCAATCCTGTTTCCTCATATTGATTTGTGTGTGTGTGAAATTAATGCTCCCCCCCCCCAGTTTTATTTTTGCACCAATTGCATATTGGTTGATTGGCTGATACTATTTATAGTCTACATTTCTCACTGAGATTCAAGGTGGATTACACAGTGAGAGTCAATGAAATCTGTAATATGAGACATGTAATAAGCAATGTGATGGGACTGGGATCACAGAAATCTGAACAAGCAGAAATCTGGACCAAATGTAAGTATTAAGCATGACATGTTAAGCAAGCAGTAAATTATATTACATGTCATGCACTGAGAACAAGACTACACAAACAGCAGCAGATAACACATACCATACATAGCAGTAAAGACCATGGGCCCATTCCCTTCTTCGAATCATCCCCTGACCCATATCTTTGTAATATAGCCCTTTCACCTTTATAAAAATGCCCTCCTGAACAATTTAGCAGTAATGCTAAGTCCAGTATAACCCCTTAACCAAGTCAGCAAAGGTCAACTGAACACCATAAAAAATTGGAAGCACAATGTCTTTCAAGATCTCAGTCTTCCCAACCAACGTTTTCTCTATCTTGTCAGTATTTAATTTACATTTGTTCATTCTCAGCCATTTAGACACATCAGTGAGGCAATGGCTCAGGACTTTTACCCCATCTCCATGAGATTTCAACAGAGAGCTGTAGTGCTGGGTGTTAGCAGCATATTGATGGCATCTGGTTCCAAAACTATGAATGATTTATCCTAGGGATTTTACATAGAAATTGAATAGCATAGGGAAAGGGCTGTGTCCTGTGGAACCCACAGGATAAATACCACACTCCTGATCATTGGTCTCCAATGGCAGCTTTCTGAGTTCTACCCATAAGGAATGATTTAAACCAATCCAAAGCACATTCCCTGCTGCCTGCTTCTACGTCGAAATGTTTCACCAAGGTGATGTGGTCTGCTACATCAAAGACAGCAGATAAATCCAGTAGGAATGGCAATGAGACACAGCCTCAGAAGGAGATCATCAATGAAAGATACCAGCACCATCTCTGTCCCATAGCCTGTTCTGAAACCAGACTGAAAAGGGTCCAGAGCACCAGAGTTATCTAACAACTCTGTAGCTGGTCTGCTACCATTCTCTCAATCACCTTGTTCAGAACGGCAGACCATAGACAACAACCACATCACTCTTCTGTAGGGATATTCTGCTTTTCTTTACTTTCTTTTTATTAGAGTTTTTTTCGTAGTAGTAAGTGCCATGAGCCAGTGACTGATTTATGACTCTGGCAGTGAGTCAACCTGCCTCAGGATACATTTTGCCCTATAAATATGTCACCATGCTGTTCCAGCAGTGTGTGGGTTTGTTCTTGGATCCCTCTCACACACCCACGTGTGCCCTCTATCACTTCCTGAAACGGTGGTCATTTCCTCTTCAACTTTGCTGGTTCCATGGACCTCTTCAAGATCAGTAATCATCACTCATTCCTACAACACATTCCTCTTTCCTCCCTGATTCTCCTAGTTAGCTCTTGTGTTTGCTGTGTGCATCCTTGTTTTATTCTGTTTTCTTTTTATTGCAATAAAAACCTTTCCTGTAAGTAACAGCCTGGTTCTTTCAAAGAGCTCTCATACAGACAATAGACATAGGTAGAAATTCCAGTTACCTGCGTCTCACTCTGTCTCCAAGCTAATTCCCCCAAACTAAGTGGAGACAGCCTTTTGGGGTAACAGGTCCACAGCACAAACAATATTCTTCACAGATCATAGGACCCTGTCAACATCCATCATGGTACCTGGATCAAAATGGTCCATAAAAGGGCCAGATGGTGGATTAGTTGTTTCATTTGTCTATGCCATGTTACATCCAGTGCCCAAATCAGAACTAATTTGAGAGATTTTGTCAGCAAAAAGCTTCACAAAAGCATCATAACAAATTCCTTGTTCCTGGGACAATGAAGGCCCAGATGAAAGGTTAGCAGAAGTTGCAGATACCTTCAACAACTGTGATGGCTGTGAGCTGGCTGATGCAAAGACAGCAGGGAATTAACACTTCTTTGTCATTGTCACTGCTGCTTCAAAGGTCTTCCAGTGAGCAATATAGGGTGATTTGTCAGATACAGTACTATTTACCACATGCATTGCTCTAAAAATCTCCTGATCCTTTTCATGTCACCTATTTCCATGGTAAGTGATGGGGTCTGCCAGTTTGGTGTAGTGGTTAAGTGTGCGGACTCTAATCTGGGAGAACCATGTTTGATTCCCCACTCCTCCACTTGCACCTGCTGATGTGACTTTGGGTCAGTCACAAGCTCTGGCACAGCTATTCCTGAAAGAGCAGTTTGTGTTAAGAGTTCTCTCAGCCCCACCTACCTCACAGGGAGTCTGTTGTGGGGAGGGGAAGGGAAAGGAGTTTGTAAACCACTCTGACTGAGACTCCAAGTGAAGGGTGGGGTATAAATCCAATCTCTTCTTCTTCTACTACTTCAAGGGCTGGAGGGTCAACAAGAAACATATAATGTGGTTAGAGTCCAGAGGCACCTTTAAAAACAACAAAGTTTTATTGAAGGTATGAGCTTTTGTGTGCATGTACACTTCCTCAGATACATTGAAATGGAAGGCCAAATAGCAATAGCAAGCTAAGTATATAATGTGGCATAAAAGAAACATAACACTGCAACAAAAAAAATAGGTGGGACTCATAAGGCTCAAAATGACAAGATTGGGTGGGGGGAGAAAACCTGAAAAACCGTACCTTCATATCTTCTTTCTGGTTCTTGAACTGGGTGAGGCTTGGGACTGATTAAAAATTTTCTAACTGCACTTTGCTAATCACAAGTTTGAAAATCTGGTCCAGAGTCAATAGCCCACTTTCTTCTGACTTGGTAGTTTAGGATCAAGCTTTTTATATAATGTAGTTGGGCTCACCATCAAATGGATGTGAAGCATGACAAAGGAAAAAAAAAAAACAGCCTGACTTAATAAATCTTTCTCTGGTTCTTTACCTCCATTTTCAATCAAAGGTGATCTAATTTTAACAGAGGCTAGAAAACCATATTTTCCTAATGAAAGAGCTCTGCATTTAAAACTAGCCTCTGGCCACAAAAGCTTTGTATTCCATTTTTTTAAAACATTACCTATCTTTCCTCCTGCTTTTCTCAATAATATTTCCCCCCATGTCCATTATTCGTGTTGCCTGTACATGATACATTTAATCAATGTTTTCATAAAATCCAGTAAATGCTTCTTTTATGTTTGCTTTCTCTCCCCCATAAACCTGAAAACAGAGAATACATTTTTTACCTTTTGAAAAGCTGCTAGCAGTTGTATTTTTTTCCCCCAAGTCCTTTTAGAAAGCAGTTCTTGGTAATAAGTAAATCTGTGTTGACAAGGTCAGCACTTTGGGTGCCAACCCCTTGATTTTTTTTTTTTTAAAATGTAGCATATAGGTATCTGAGCTTATAGGGTCCAGCCAAAGGTATCTGGGTCAGGAATGATGCTCAGAGATATTCTGGAAATGGATCTGGAAGTGGAGTCCATTGGTTTGAGAGCCTTTGCAAATCTATTTGCTTAAGTTTTATAATTTGAGAAAAGACACTTGGGAAAACCAAGCTAGTTGCATGCATTCCTGACAACTGACCCCCCCCCCAAACCCCACCAGATTTAAAAAAAAAAAAAAAAAAACAGTATCCAATCCATTGGTGACCCTAGTCAAGTTCTCCTCCTGGCTGCCCAAGCCTTCTACAACTAAAGAAAACAACAAAAGACAACTGACAAATTCACAAGCGGGGGGGGCTAGTAGAGGCTATATTAGACCTATACACTTCACAGCTTATGGTGCTTCCTTAGCCTTAATCCATTTTATTGGTCAAAATAGGGAGAGTCTTATGTCCTGTTCTCATTTTGAAGGGTCGCTTTTGGATCTCATCGTACCACATACAAGTGCTCTTACATGCACTTGAAACACTTCCTTCCTGTACTCCTTTCCTTTGCAGTAGCCTGTCCTGCATTGCTTTAAAAGTGAAAAGAGTGTTAATTGTTCTTATGGTTAACAATAACCAAGAAAAAAAGAAGATCCCAGAACTCACTGAAAATTACAGCAGCTCACATGGATAAAGTTTTATTAAATGGCTGACCTGCATGAGCAACAAGTTATTTTCCTCCTTTTTAGTGTGTGTCCTTAATAGTAGCAAGTCTCCACTGATTGCCAGCTTTTGGGCAAGCTCATCCTGGCTCTAAAGGACATCAATATTCTCCTAGCTGGTACACAAACTTGTGCCAAGAAGTGCCAAGTTTCATCTTCCTCCCTTCACTGCATATAACAATTAAGGGGTCAGGTGAAGCTGCTTAGCAGTACAGAAGTCCCCTTACAACCCTTGGCTCAACACCCAAGGGGCAGTGGGCTTGGAAAGACTTCCCTTTGTCCTTAGATGCCTGGATTGGGTCCCAATTATTGGGAGAAAAGCAGGCTTATGCATTTTTAAAGAAATTCATTTATTTATTTAGAAAATAAATACATTGATTCAGAAAAAGGTATGTGCCACCTCTCCATTGAACTTCTCAAGACAGCTCACAGTGTAAAACATGATAAGCTCATTAAAATTAACAAACCATAAAAAGCAGCCATTAAGGCACACACACGCACCCCGAAGCATAAAAACAGTGTAGAACATTTTATGAGGATCATTTTAGGCTGCTAAAACATTTCGTGGGCTAGAGGCAGACTGTAAAAAGGATTTTAAAGGTCACATATCTTAGTTAAAACCCTGGGTTAAAAAAAAATTGTTTTGGACTGACACATAAAGAGAGTAGGGGTATGTGCCAGGTGAACCTCAAAGAGAAGACTGTTCCTAAGGTTGCCAGCTCTGGGATGGAAAATACCTGGAGACTTTGGGGGTGGACCAGGGAGAGTGTGGGTTTTGGGGAGGGGAGGGGCTTCAGCATGGTACAATACCACAGAGTCCACCCTTCAAAGCAGCCATTTTCTCCAGGGGAGCTGATCTCTGCCACCTGGAGATGAGTTGTAAAAGTGGGAGATCTCCAGGCCCCACCTGGAGGGTGGCAACCCTAGCTATTCTACAGGCAAGGTGCCTCCTCAAGGTACCTGATAATTATTCATCCAGTTTGGATCCTTCCTGCCATTAAGGCCTCCTTCTCCCTATATAACACCTGATCTTATTAACAATGCAGAGCAGCCCCTCCCCCAGCTCTTTTTAATCTAAAAGATGTTCCAAAAATACCCACTCGGCCCTTGTGGAGACCAGCTTCTCCTACATTATCTGTGTTAAGATGAGAGGGAGGCAGGTGTCTCTCTATATCATTTCAACTGATTCATCATCAACAGTTTCATGGATCTCTCAGGGTCATCATGTGCATTATAGAAACAGTTTCTAGAAGAGCCTTTCCATGGGCAGATGAAGATTGAATTGCCTTGAAGGCTCTTCTAGAAACTGTTTCTATAATGCATGTGATGATCCTGAGAGATCCATGAAACTGTTGATGATGAATCAGTTGAAATGATATAGAGAGACACCACATGTCATACATTATTGTTCAGAAAACTTGTGTCGAAATGGCAGAACATTCCGGAGATCACCATCTTCACCTACATTTGATATGTTATGTAATCATTGTACACTTTTTTGTATGGAATCTTTTTGATCAATATTTAAAATTTATTAGTGCAATATTCTGCACAGTTTTTGTTATCTTTTCAGTCTTACTGCTATTAGGCCAAGGAATGGTCTTCCTTTTTTTCTCTTTTGCCTAGGGAACCTGTCAAAAGTGAAGGACTTTGTGCTGTCTCTTAGCCTCAGACTTCAGAGGGGGCCTATGAGAGAGTCAGAAAGATAGGCCAATACACTGATCACCCTTCCCATCTACTGCCCCTTGATGTGTTGATTGCTACTCTCAGGGAATCTTCCTTCCTTCCACTGTGACACCTTCTCTCTACGCTATGCTAGTCTTCTCCATCATGGCGCCATGAAGACAGGGCATGTTTCCTACACCTCTATCCATCCAAGCTAGTTAGACTACATTAGAATCCTATCTCTATCCTGTTTAGAATGGAGTCCCTTACAATAAAGGACTCATATTAGTTTTGCAAAGATAAAGAGGCTCCATGTGTAACTTTGTTTCTTGTCAGCACACACAAACCAAATAGACTCTTTTGTGTTATATGCCTTGGCCCTAGGGTTGCCAAGTCCGATCTTCACCCCCAGCGTGGGACTTTGGGGGGCATTCCTGGAGGGGGCGGGGCATCCCCGATGTGATGACATCATGTTGGGGACATCCCCCCGCCTGCCCGATCTCCCAGTGGTGCCGGCTCCCTGCACTTAAATGGGCCCCCTTAAGTGCAGAGAGCTGGCGTTCCCTCTCCACGTGCCCAATCTCCATGGAGATCAGGCATGCGGGAAACGCCGGCTCCCTGTACTTAAAGGGGCCCCTTTAAGTGCAGGGAGCTGGCATCCCCCCGTGCCCGATCTCTGTGGAGATCAGGCTCGTGCAGCCACCCCTCTCCCTCCTTTCTCTCAAGAGAGAAGGGAGAGGGGTGGCTGCGGGTGTTGGGGCTTGGGGGTGGGGCTTCCCTGGTGGCCAGCTGGCTGGTGGTGGGTAGAAGCCCCCAAAAAGCGGGGGACCCCTGCCAAACCGGTGGGTTTGGCAACCCTTCTTGGCCCTTGAGCACTCTGCTAACCGAATAATCTTTCAGATCTGTTATGTATTGGGACTGGGACATTCCAGGACTGTTTCTACCAGAGACTGGCTGAGCTTGGAGCTCTAGAACAAAAGCCCACCAGGACTCTGGAGGTAGCCAATGGGGAAGTAATGGTTCTGATAATGGCCTATCGTTGGGAGTTGTTTGGGAAGTAGGTGGAGCTGCATGCTATTTAAAAGGGCTATTGCCCTGGCGGTTTGTCTTTTGTCTTTGTCTTGTTGTTGCTGAATCCCCAATAACACAGAGCTGATCACTATGCTTGGAGTCAGCCATCCATGGAACCCAATATTTAACAAGATCCAATCTCCAAGTGAGGCCTGGGATTCTCCCAGAATTACAGCAGATCTCCAGACAACACATATCAGTTCCCATGAAGAAAATGGCTGCTTTGGAGGGTGGATCCTATGGCATTATACCCTGTCGAAGTCCTTCCTCTCCCCAAACCTCACCCTCCCCAGCCTCCACCCCAAAATCTCCATTATTTTTTCAACCTAGAGTTGGTAACCTTCTTCCCCCTCACCTTTTGTTTTCCCTTTCTATTTGCATTTTCCATTTGGAAATTGACAGAGCAGATGTTATTTTAAATTAAACAAAGTTAGAACAGGAGTTTCCTTAGTATAAAGTTAGTGATTATCAGTTCCTGGCTGCTAGTGTTTAACACAGGTTAAAATATCAGTGATTTATTATCAACCCTCAATAAGGAAGGCAGCCATAGAAGGAGCCATAGAAGGAGACAATCTTGTTTGGTGAAGAATAAGCGAATCCATATAGCTAATAGTGTTGTCATCACTGGAAGAGATGTAGCAGAGATGGCAGCCCTATTAGACGACCCAATTCATTGCAGATCCACTTACTGAAACCTCTTTATGGATACAAAGAAGGTGGGGGACGTTGATGAATCTGCCCCAAACATTGATTCAAAATGACAGCAGAAAGGCTTAACACAGTTCCATAGAATGTGTGGAATGAAAAAGAAGGAATTGTGATGTTTTCAAAGGACTTTCAAGATTCTACATATTTTATGTATTTACTCTGTTTATGCTCCACCTTTCTCACTGACTCAGTGGATTACACAGTCTAAGTCAATATAATCAATATGAAGAGAGATCAAATAAACAATGGACTAGGACTGCATAACATATTAGGCATTATGCAAAGTTAGGATATAATGCAGAGAAAAAGTATCACATCAGTAGAAAACAATACCGTGTGGTAACAAGATAATATGTCCTAAAACACAGAGCTATAGTCTGCACTCTGCAGGCCCTTTTCCTTTATAAAGTACCTTCCTGAATCATTCAGCTATAGTATAGTCCTATTACCTTGACAGAAAATCCCACTAGAACTACTCCATTTTACATGGTTTGCAGAATGACAGACATCTGGAAGGCTTTCTCTTCTTTGCAGGCAGGCCATTCCACAAGTTGGGGGTCACAACAGACAGAACATATGAATGGATGGTAGTTGGTCTTGTCCAGCTGGAGAGTGGCGCTCACAGAAGCCCCTGAACAGTGAGAATAGAGATGAGGAGTAAGGTGGCACCAGATTTTCACTACAGAGAATTTTGTGTTCCTCTTCTTTGCTGTTTCAGCCTGAAAACTGTCATTGGTATTTAAATTCTAATGGGTGTAAATTAAACCCACAGTTAGTTATGTGTTTGGGGGGCAGCAGGTTCTGTTTCTTCACATTAAATTATTCCTATAAAATGGTGCACATTTTCAATGTTCATCAATAACATCATTATACATTGTAACAAGAAAGGGGACCCATGATACTCATGGGGGGGGGAGAGAGGAGAGCTCCACGTAGAGCAGGAGGAGGAGGAAGCAGCAGGTAAGCCTCCTCTCCCCATCCCTGGACACCGGCAGCGCAGCCTGAGCAGCTGCCAGCCACCGAGTCTGCCAATTTCCCCCCCATCCCCGGTCTCTTCTACCCTTCCTCCTCCACCCCCCTGGCTCCAGTGGTGAGGCCTGAGCGGCTGCCAACTGCCAGGCCTCGCCAAACTTTTCCTCCCACCCCCATCTCCGGCAGCAAGGCCTAAGCAGCCTCGCCAATCTCCTCCACCCCCCCACCCCCGACTGTGGTGGTGAGGCCCGAGTGGCTGCCAGCTGCTGGGACCTGCTGAACTCTTCCTTCCCCCCAGCTCCAGTGGTGAGGCCTAAGTAGCCTTGCCAATCCCAGAGCGGCCCACTGCAGAGTTCCTCCCCGGTCTCTTCCACCACCCCAGTCTCTGGCAGCGAGGCCCAATCAGCTGCCAGCCGCTGGGCCCTGCCAAACTCTTCCTCCCCCTCCCGTTTCAGCGGCGAGGCCTAAGCAGCCTTGCCGATCTCCTCCACCCCCTCCCCAGACTCTGGCAGTGAGGCCCAAGTGGCTTCCAACCTCCGGGCCGGCCGATTGCCCCTCCGCTGATCTCCTGCACTGCTGCCGCCGAGCTCCTCCCCCCCCCCACTCCTGTGGTGAGGCCTGAGTGACTTCCAACTGCTGGCCTGCCGCAGAGTTCCCAGAGCATTCTCTGCGCATGTGCAGGGAACGCTCTTACTTTTGGGGGGATTTAAATATCCCCCCTGTATTTTTTCCAAGTTTTCAGATTTTTCTGCACACCTGGGGACTGCCTCATGTGCACAGGAAAATCTCCCTGCCTCCCAGGTGCCCCCGATGTGCAGATTTAGATATCTGCATGCAGGGGGCAACTTTAGATATATAGATATAAGAAATATAAAAATAAAACTGGAAGTAGCAGTAGTTCAACATTGACTGTATTTTTAATGTAAATATCTACAAATGGCAGAAAACACAAACTATGAGAGAGAGAGAGAGAGAGAGAGAGAGAGAGAGAGAGAGAGAGAGAGAGAGAGAGAGAGAGAGGCCAAGTTCAGAGTGGCAGTTTGAAGCATGAGGGAATCGTGGCAAAAAAGACATGGAACTACATGTTCCAGGTTTTCCCGGTCACACAGCACCGACTGATGTGGGAGCATTCCGGGGAGGAGGGACAAGGGAACGTTCGCACTGTTGGCCCAACCCCTGGTGGAGGCGCGGCTGTAAGCAGCTTTTTGTAATGGGATCTATCAGATCAGCTTGTTCCCATTCTCACTTCTGGGAAGCGGGATAAACGCAGGATGAACATGCTCTCCAGGGTTTGCTACCACTATCAACTGGTATCTTTTAAACTTGGGAGGGAAGCGTTACAAGATGGCTTCAGTATGGCTGGGGAATGCCTGGCAGATGTGCCCGTGTGAACCGGCCCTTTAATCCATTTGTGAAATGTTTCTGAAATGTGCCTATCTCGGGCCAAACTGCCAGTCTGAACTCGGACAGAGAGAGAGACAGACAGACAGACAGAGACAGACAGATATAGATATAGATACACACAAAAGTTAAAAGAAACAAAACTCAGGACAAAACTCTTCCAATTTCGACAATGATTGGTTTTCACCTCAAAAATATACATTTTGTGGGCAGGAGAGCCAAAATCTCTTCTGAAAATATGCTTGTCATAGAACACTTTCATGTCCTTTCCCTCCAAATATTGTTTCAGCAGTGACTACTTCCTAAGAAAAGATTATATGGGTTTACACTCTCAGTCAGATACTTGGGCATCTCACATGGTGCAGATTACATACAGAGGGAAACCTTGCTGTGGTCACTGATTGAAATAGATTCTTTATGGGCAGGAAAGTGACTTCCATCAGAGTACTGCCATCAAGCATCTGTCATGCCTATGAAATAAGGATGTCTTGGAATTATTTATGTTGCTCCCTTGAGGGCCCACCATACGGGTTCTGTCATCTTGCAGGCCCAGGTCTCTGGCTGTGTTAGAATTTCCAACTCTAGGTTGTGAAGCCCAGCAGGGATGCTATTCCATATAGTCTACCCTCTGAAGTTGCCACTTCCTCCAAGGAAACTGATCTCTGTAGTCTGAAGAAGTCTGGAGATCTGCAGTTCACATCTGGAAGTTGGTAACCCTAGGCTGTGTAGACACATGTGACATAAGATTAGGGTTGCCAGACCCCCTCGTCCAAGCAGGGGTCTCCTGCTTTTGAGTGCTCCTCTCCAGGAGATCTGGAGATCTCTAGGAGAAAGTGTAATTCCAGGAGATCTGCAGTTCCCACCTGGATTTTGGTAACACTAGGCTGTGTAGATGTATGTGATCTAAGACCATGGTTGCCAGAGCCCCTGGTCTGGGTGGGGGTCTCCCGCTTTGGATGCTCATCTCCCCCCACAAATTACCCTCTCTTACCTCCAAGAGCTGGAAATAACTATGATGTACATATGTAACCTGGAAGTGGCGGAGGCACGTTGGGGACGTTGGGTGGTAAAACTATGGTTTTGGGCCAAAACACTATGATTTGTAGCTAATTCTACCATAGAGTTTTGCCCAAAAACCAGAGCATCAGCATCTGATGTCCCCAATGTGCCTACGTCACTTCCTGGTGACCTAGGCACATTGTGGCACTCCTCCCCACTCCTGGAAAGTTCCCTCCCGCTCTCCACCAGCACATTGTTAGCACCTGACAACCCTATCTAAGATGATGATGCCTAATAGTCCTGACTTTCTAGGAAACAACCTCAATGCATGCATTCAAAGCTTGTTGACATGTTTGAGAGATTTATCCAAAGAGAGAGGCATTAATTCAATGTAAGAGAAAATGATTTTCAAAAATGCAACAGTGCAGTCCTAAACAGAGTTACAGCCCTCTAAACCCTGGATTGCACAGTAAATCATTCTGACAGAGCCCTGCTTCTGAGTAAATCTGGCATAGATTGACTATAAATTCCATACCCGGGCTATATTTCTGTTGCTCCACTTTTCTTGTTCTGTGAGCTCAACAGAGACTGATTCCCTTACCAATTTTGACAATACCCTTTCCCCCTTTCATCTTCTCTGGTCAATATTGGGCAAAAATGGAATTTGGGTGGGTTGAATTTACTAGTGACAGTGACATTCTTTTTTGCAGTAACCCAGCATCACTCAAATAGGCATTCTGGACACCTCTGTTCAATTCTAGTTCCATTTTGGTATCCTATTCTAATTCAAATCCCAGTTGACCATTCTATTGGCAACAGTGTTAGGCTTCATTCTTTTTTGGCTGAAATTCTGCATAATTTAAATAAAAAGGGTTTTTTGTTTTTATTGGAAGGTTTAATTAGTGATATTTAAATTACAAAAGCGGTGTCAAACTAATTGGTTGTTAGTTACTTGAGTGGATAATGGGTACTCTTGCTGTCTGGTGAAACTGTTAGCAACCAATTTGTTTAGAATTAGCCTATATTTGCTGGCCAGTACACAGCATATCAACCTTCAAGAGCACTGTGAATTCCTGGAGATTTTGGGAGAAGCCTGAGGAAGAATGGGTTTGGAGAAGGGAGGGGCCTCAACAGGGTATAATGCCATAGAGTCCATCTTGCAAAACAGCCATTTTCTCCAGGAAAAGTGATCTCTGTATACTGGGGAAAGGTTGTAATTCCAGGAGATCTCCAGACCACACATGGAGGTTGGCATAAAGAGATGATTAATGGAAGGAAGGATTACACCTGCTGTCTCTGCAGCTAATTGTCATATAAGAGTCAGTGTGGTACAGCAGCTAGCGTGTCAGACTAGATTTTGGGTGACCTGGGTTCCGTTCCCCGTTCAGCCATGGATCTTCCTGGTTGACCATAAACCTGCCATTCTCTCTCAGTCTAAAAAAACAACAACCCTATCTCACAGAGAAAAGCCTGCTATTAGGATGCTGCAATCATTCAGGAATATGCTGGTGGCTGTCTTCAGTAAATCAGGTATAAACTTTGGAACAAACAAAGAAATGAACCCAAGGCCTAGCAGAATTCTTCTTGGCAGTTTACCAAGACGGGGAGATTTCTCTAATGATTTTGCATCTGTCACCCTGGCTGTTTAGACTCTAAAATCTTTAAAAAAAAAAAATCTTCTTTATGTGGATCAAAGTTGTGAGTCATGCCATTCTCCACTTCTTTTTTCAAACAAATCTGTGCAATTTTTAACTTTTATTTTACATCAGTTGCATACAAATGTAAAATTGGTGTGTAATGAATGCATGGTGGAAAATTGCATAAAATGGTATAATAGATACAACTGGTTTGGGAACACTGGTAATGGAATTCTGTGAAATGCAAAGGCTTACAATGATAACATGCAACAACACAATGAATGGAAAATGGGCATATTTGTCAATCCCTAGCTTTATCAAAATTCTTTGTTTCACAAAGAACTTGGTAGATGTTTCTCTTGAGCTGGAAATTTCAGATTCAACTTGGAATTTTGCAGTTTGTAGAAATCTGCAGCAATGGGAAGAATTGCTGTTAGATTTCACATTTAGAGACTCGGAAGTGTATTAAAAAGCCTCAGCGTGCTTCACTGCCTTGCGAGCTCTGCACAGCTTGTCCTGTGGTAACCAAGACAGCTTGACATTTCAGAGAGGGAGGAACAGGAGAAAAAAACACCAACTGTTGGTTAAGCCTTTCCAGAATTTCTCTTTGCACCATGTACTGATTCTGCTGTGCTCATTTCCTTGTGCCCATAGAGCACGAGCTGCGTCACTTTCTCATCATTCTGCCTTCCTGTCCCCTAGTGCTGGAAATATAATTCAACCAAACAATGTAGAAGATATAGCCAATAAAATAAAATAAAATTAACTCATAGGTTCTCACCCCAAAGTACAGAAAACAAATGAAAGGAGGGACATTATGGAGCGTACACCTTGAAGGAAAGCCAGGCAGGATAATATGGCTAATGGTGAGGCTGCATTGTGGCAAGAGAAGAGTAGAATTTCTTTTGTATGACTGGCTAATGGGTACTGATGGTAGGTTGAATTTATAAGAGTTAGTTGGACGTGCTTGCCTAATAGCTTCTAGCTTTCAGAAATTGAGGCAAGCCACACCCACTGTTGTGGAAGCTAAAGAGAAACATTTCAGAACTGGAAACCAGTAGTGTTGCCTGCTCTGGGTTGGGAAATAACTAGAGATTTTGGGGGTGTAGCCTGTGGAGGGCAGTGTTTTAGGAGGGGAGAGTATAATGGGGTACAATGCCACAGAATCCATCTTCAATGGGATATGATGTGAGCCCCAACTCCTGCCGAGCCTGCGCTGGCAGGAGGGGGCTGATTTGCCTCCTTGTGAGGCAAGAAGACAAGGACACCAGTGCTGTGAGAAACACAGCACCAGGCAGGGGGCAGAGCCAGCCTATTAGGCTCGGCTCCTGCCTCTTGCCTCAGCAGTTCTTCAACGTGCTCCAAAGCAGTCATTATCTCTAGGTGAACCGATCTGTGTCACCTGGAAATCAGATCTCCAGCCATCAACTCGAGGTTGGCAGCCCTAGAAACCAGAGAACAGTGGAAGTAAAAAACCCATTATGTCATAAATAGGGATAGACACAAACCACACTTTTGCAGTTCATTTCAGTTTGTGGTTCCTGGCCAAACCACAAACCAAATCATGAACCAACATGAACCAGGGGATTGATTCATGAACCAAACTGGTTTGTATTGGTTCATGACTCCTGCTTTCTGCTCCCCTCCACTTTTTGGGGAGCAGAAAGCAGGGGTTTCAATGGCTGAGTCATTTTGAACGCTGCTTTCTTCTTTCCATGAAGAACAGCTGAGTGGCTGGGAGCAGAAAGCAGGGGTTTACATGGCTTGGAGCCATGTAAACCCGTTTTCTGCTTTCTGATGGTCAGCTGTCATTTTTGAAGAACAGAAAGCAGGGGTTTAAATGACCCTGAGCCATTTAAACCCTTGCTTTCTGCTCTTCACAAACCACCACAAACTGCCTTAAAATTTGTGGAAGTTCGAGGCAGCTCTTCAGTTCACAAACATTGCTTTTAGAACCACAAACCAGCCAAAATTCATCATGAACTTTTGTTTGTGACCCAGTTCATGCACATTCTGATTGAGTTCAGACTGGAAGTTTGAAGCATGAGGGAGTTGTGGCAAAAAAAGACCCAGAACAATGTGTTCTGGGTTTTCCTGGTCACACTGTGCAGACTAACGTGGGAGCATACCGGGGAGGACACACAAGGGAGTGTTCACACTGGCAGAGGTGCGGCTGTAAGGTATGACTTTCTTTTTTGTAATCCAGGGGTATGTGCTTGTGCGCATAAGTGCTTGTGTGCATAAGCGCATAAGCACACATTCAAAAATCACGGCTTTTAGCATTCACACTTTGTTGTTGCAGGATGGACACGGGATACACACACTTTCCAGAGTTTACTACCACTTTCACCAGGTATCTTTTAAACTCGGGAGGGAAGCATTACAAGACGGGTTGAGTATGGCTGGGGAATGCCGGACAGATGTGCCAGTGTGAATGGCCCCTTTAATCCATTTGTGAAACGTTGCTGAAAAGTGCCTATCTCGGGGCAAACTGCCTGTCTGAAATTGACCTCTGAGTTACAAGTTGGCCTAAGTTTAAAATAACAACAAAAGCAGTTGGAAAACAATCATAAAGCAGTATGCATAATAAGGCTGACAATAAAAAATAGCGCTCTAATAACAATGAGAGCATTTTAAAAAAACAGGAACCAAAAATCTCAACAGATGTGGGAGTTTTCAGTTGAATGATAAAAGTATCACCTAAAAGCCAGAGGAACAAAAAACAGAATGTTTGCTACTGGCACATAAAGCTAAATAGGCAATAATATGCCAGGAGAACTGTGGAAGGGAGTTCCAAAGACAAATCACTCACTGCCATTGAAAAGAGCCTGCACTTGGCTGGGATCACATCAAGATTGCTCCTCCAGCCACTGTTTTATCAATATATACAAGTGCTTGAATGGAGATGGGGAACTAAATAGTTGCTTCTGCTCCCATTTCTGAATTTTTAAGATATTATCTTAATTAAACTAAAACTAAAGAGGTGTGAGGCATAGCAAGACATGAAATTTTAAAACAGCAGAAGAAATAAACAAGGGGAATCTGTTCATTCTGAAACTGAAGGAATTCTACAAAGCCAGGTGTTTGGCCTTCTTGGTATTCGGCAACAATCCCATTTTAAAGCTCCTTAAAAGAAAGTCATCAGAACCAATAGTTCTTAAATTCTTGGTGAGCCTTCTTGTACATTTGGGCAGGGGTGCATCCAACCTTTCAGATCACAAGGTTTGTGCCAGTTCCATTAAAAGTGCTGCACAACATAGGCTAGCCATCCATTCCCCTTGTTTATCCTCCTTCCCCCTCCCCTGTTCATTTATAAATGTATTAAGGTCACAAGTTAATTGAAGGGCAGAGAAATGTCAAGTTATTAGAGCAAACATCGAATGCTTATGAACGTTGAAGCCACCCTGGGTTCCCACAAGACTCTGATTTGTCAAATTGAACGAGCACTGCTGGACCTTCAGTAGCAATAAATTAGTAAGTAGATGGCAGACTGAGAAGTTCTGAGCATACACGAAGCACTGATTAAAAAGGAAATTCAGAGGGCACAATCCTGTCCCCATTGAGTGCATGCACATTGGCAGGGTGAAGAGATTTCACCAGCACCCACGACTGCTTGGAGCCAGATCTGGACAACCAAGCATCTTTCATATCATTCATCCTTGCAATGCTGGACTGAAACCTCTTTGTTTACTTTCTTAGGGTATCTCACCCTCACCCCACCCCACTTTTCTATCTAACAGGATCTAAAGGAACTTACAACGGCTGAGTTCAGACTGGCAGTTTGCAGTGGGAGCCAGTTGTGGCAAAAAAGCCCCAGAATAAACTGTTCTGGGTTTTCCCGGTCACACGGGGCCAACAGATGTGGGAGCATACCGGGAGGAGGCACGCTGGAGTGTTCAGACTGCTGGAGGTGTGGCTGTAAATGGCTTTTCCCTGGTAAATTGGCTGAATGCCAATGTGTGTATGGGCGCATGGGTGCATGAGCGCTCATGCACTCATACACACATAGGCATCCAGCTGATTTGGGGAGGATCCCGTTGTGCATTGGGTGATAGAGCAGAGCACAGCCAATCATATGTGCCTTATGTGGTAGAGCGGAGCACAGCCAACCATATGCATCAATCATATGCGCCGGGAGCAATGCGGGTTGCTCCTGGCTTTTCAGCTGAGCATTCACACTTCCGGGAAGCGGACTGATGTGGGATAAAGGCACTCTCCAGGATTTGCTACCACTTGTAACAGGTAACTTTTTAATGCGGGAGCGAAGCGGAACAGCACAGGTTGCCTACAGGTGGGGAATGGCAGGCAGATGTGCCTGTGTTAACACCCACTTTAATCTGCTTGGGAAACAAGGCTGAAAAGTGGCTATAGTGGGGTAAATTGCCAGTCTGAACTCAATCAACATTAATAAATACAATGAAGATACAATATTTGAGTACTAGATTTTTATCCTGCCCCTCTCCCAGAATGGGCTTGGGACTGTTAACAACACAGCAATACAATAATAATAACAAAACCATAATTTCAATAAAATCCAATTAAAAAAAAATCAAATAAAATCCAATGGGGAGGACATACAATTTAAGCAAAACAAACAGAAAGTAACCAACTATAACTTTGGCTGGTCTGGAATCCAGTGGTCCAGCTGATTCAAGGCCTGATACCTTGGAGACACCCAAGTTTATCCCTGGAGGCAAAAAGAACAGGGGCGAAGCACAGGTTAGGTCAATGGGACTCACTCTGTGGGTTGTGGAGAGCCATATTTGCAATCACCATCAACCCACAGAGCTCCATTTACTTCCATCCTCGGCATGAGGCCTGAATCCTCTGGCAACTTCAGTATGAGAACCACCTGCAAACTACAGACTCCACTGGACAAAGGCCTTGCCTGCTTTTCTGTAACACTGGGCAGGTGACAGTTTTCTGTCCCACTGCAGACCCCCTTGTTTCATTTGTCAGGATCCCCTATCCCCCAGGAGCAGCTTTCTGTGGAGATCAGTGTGTAGTAGAATGGGATATGTAGGAAAGCTCCTTTCTGTTGTTGGACAATTTAGTCTGGAACTAATACTAAGTCTGTAGTACCATAACATAGCTGTGCCATAATAAAGCATCTACTAAGGAGACTGTCTGGAGAAGTAGAGACTCCCTAGCAGTACCTCATCCAAGTGCAACACTGTTTGACAAAGTTCTGTTCAGTTTTTAACTTGCCTTCTTTTGGGCACGTGTTGTGATCTACCGTGCACTTGGCCATACCCATACCCTCTTCTTTCCCCCTCTGCCGAGCGTTGTGTGGTGTGCCACTATCCTTCCCGACCTCCCCACTGGACATTTTGTAATCAGGTCTGGCTATGTGGTCTCATCTGCTACCTGAGGTCAAAGTATTTTATTAATCTATCAAAATATGTTATTAATTTATCTCTATATAAGGTTTAATGAAATAACCTTCACTATGCTCTTGCATGAAGCACAAGCACAGGCATCGTGACTGCTTCGCAGGTATTGCCATCCCTGAAATTCAGGCTGGGGTACTAACTGGAACTCTGTGGGGGAGAAAAAGCAAGCGAGCCATCAATTGTCAAGACCAACCAGAATTTGAATGATCACCTATAAGATGAATTAGCCATAGTTCAAACAAACCATACATTATCTAATAAATATTATTTGTGGGTGTGTATTCAGCTGGTGTTGTGCCAGCTGCACTGACTGGTGATCAAATACTGGATCTGTTTCAAGGTTATGGTCTTTTCCTTTAAAGCCCTATGTGGCCTGGGACCATCATACCTATGGGACCACCTCTCCCTATATGAGCCCCAGAGAGCTTTACACTCTTCTGATCAACACCTCCTGGTGATCCCTGGCCCGAGCGATATCCACTTAGCCTCAGCCAGGGCAAGGGCTTTTTTGGCCCTTGTCCCAACCTGGTAGAGCATGCTCCTACCTGAGATTGGGCCCCTGCAGGACCTATTACAGTTCTGCAGGGCCTATAAAATGGAGCTGTTCCACCAGGCTTTTGACTAAGGTGGCAGATGTCCAACCATTCTGGCCTCCCCTGTTTATGGTCCCTTTCCCAGTGCCTGCTGACAGATAATAACATTGGGCACTGGAGCACCTATATTCACCTGATATGAGGCATAGGGTTTGGTGATATTGTCTACTGTGCCATCAACTGTTTTATGGCTTTTACTGTTTTATTGTTTTATAGACTACATGCTGTAAGCTGCCCTTAGCCCACTTGTGGGATAGGGAAGAGTATAAATTGAGATGATGATGATGATATAATTTTATTACACATCTTCTCAGCACTAACTAAGCAGGGTACTTGGATGGGAGAACTCCAGTACTTGGATGGGAGACCTCCAAGGAATACCAGGGTTGTGATATGGAGGTAGGCAATGGCAAACCACCTCTGAACCTCTCTTGCCTTGAAAACCCTATGGGGTTGCCATAAATTGGCCACAACTTGACAGCATTGTCCACCACTACCACCGCACATCTTCTCAAGCACAACACTCTTCAATGGAATAACATCTGAGATAAATGTTATACCCTCTCACAAAAGTAGGAATATGGGTGAACATTTTGGGCCAACCCTACAACCATGGTAAGAGAAGCAGGTTATCATTGTTTCATCAGTAAAGCTGACATTGAACCTCATGTATAAACTCTTCCATTTGTACAAATTCATAGAAGCTCAGGGTCCAGAAGAGAACTGGTATGGTGCTCAGAGCAAAATGTCACCAATTAATATGCTTCCCATATAAACTCTGTTGGATGCCTATTTTAAACATTAAAAGTCATGCCAAAGCTAATGAAGGAGACATTTTACATCCAAAACCTTTTGAAGGACCCCCTGCTGTGTAGCAGTCATGGCTATTTCTCATATTTTTTCATAATTTAAGCTTGTAATGGGGGACATAGGTATGTTTGTACAGCAAAACCAAATCCTGAACCTCTGGTATGCACATCTACAGAATATTGCAGGAAGAAAAGTTTGCAGCTTTTGTGCAATAAAAAGGAGTGAGGTATGTCAACACAACAGATATTGCTCTATGTTATACTGTATTTGCTTTTAAAATCTAATTTAGAAGAACGTGCTTCATAACACTGTGTGAAGTTTTCAGAAAAGAAATGTGTTAAATACAGGTGGATAAATATGTGCTTTGAGTTGAAGGATATTAATCCGAACAAGCGTACTTTAGACAATAGGCCCATAGAGCCTCTCTATCCTAGAAGAAAGATTTTCTGTGTCTGTAATCACTTGTGCAATAAGTTCCTTGATGCTCAGGCCCTCAGTCTCAGGAAGGTGGAGGCTGGGAGATAAGGGGTGTAAAAACCCTACTTTTCTCCTTCTCCTTCTAATATGGGTAGGTTTAAGATTAGCTACAGCCCACCCAAACTCCTGTTTATCCTCCTTTGAGTTAGCTACAAATATTTTCAGGTCAGGGTTGGACCTGTGCATTGTTGATATGATTTCCCTGATACTTTCCAAGTATGTTCACTTGCTGGCTTTCCATTCCTTTCTTTTTTTGCCCGCCTTCACAGTCCTTTGCATGCCACATTATTTCCCTACATCAAGTTCTGGTCCTATTCCAGTAATATCTGTTTATCTAGTGGGGAAGGATGGAAAGCCCCTTAAGTGTGTGTGTGTGTACTGGAGTTGTGTTTTTCTTCTGCCAGTTTTCATTCCTAGTACTCTGGACTCACTTGCTCCTAATATGTCACTTTTGTGCCACATTTATACCAATTGTATGTTATTATCATGAACAGGGCTGAAAGTCCCTCTGGGCCACTAGCAGGGGATGAAGGAATTACATTTGTGTACATTTAAGGAGGAAATGCAATGTGAGGCAACAGAACTACGGTCCAAAACAGTGAATCGCTGGTTTTGTTTCCAGACAGAGAGAAGCAAAATCAAAAGGAGGATTGTTCCCCTGAACTAGCAAAATTCAAAACATCCAAGACCTGGTGCTTCTGGCAACTCATGATGGCACTGGCTTGAGACTAGAAATCGATCAAATTGGCCCAACACGTTAGGTGGATCTGCAGCCAATTTCCCAATATGCAGAAACTCCACTTCAGAAAGGACACTGAGAATGAGGGTCAGTGGTTTAAGGATAAAAAGCCGGTTGTTGAAAACAAACATTGCTGGATGGTAGCCTAGGGAGAGTGATTTATTTTGGATGTGAATGCACTCTGTGTGGAGAAAGATATAAAAATCAATGCTGCCCAATACGTATGCAGACTGCATACATTATCTCAGAGTGTGCATGTTGTTGTTGTTGTTTTTTAAAAAAAACAGGACTTCAAGCAGAATCAGGTTTCCTTCAACTGTTTTACAAAAAAAAAGCGCTCAATGGCGAGTTGATTCAAAGAGAAAAGGGATTGATAAAAGGACCATCTAGTATGACATTAATTAATCATGTTTATTTTTGTTAGTATCAGCCACTCCAGACTTGACACAGATAGCATCAGGGTTGTTTTTTTTTTAAAAGCAAACAAAATGCAACAGGATTCTCAGACAGGGCACACAATGGAAATAACCATTGTGAACATGCTGTCTGCTTTCCCAAGCAGTGCAAAGATCCAGGGCAATGCCACTGCATCTCGTTTCCTTTTAATGGACACTTAAGAAAGCTTTATACTATTTGTACCATGCAACAAACCAAGATGCCAACTTTGCTCTCCCATAGATGCTAGTGAAACTTTCAGTGGACCCAGAAACATCAGCCATATCACCTCAGGTTCATACTCCTGCTTATCCTCTAATGTGATTTATACCATCATGTGTCAGCAATGCCCTTCCACCCTCTACATTGGACAAACAGGCCAGTCCCTTTGACAAAGAATTAATGGACATAAGTCTGACATCAGAAACCACAACATTTAAAAACAAACAAACAGTGGGGGGGACATTTTAACCTTCCAGGACATTTAGCTGCTGACCTAAAAGCAGCAGTTATTTTACAAAGGAATTTCAAAGGGAGATTAGAAAAGAGAGACTGCAGAATTGTGACTGATAACAAAGCTCAAGACAATGTATCCATCTGGACCTAGGTTTCCTGACCCATTACCAATGCTGATTTCTCCATGTCTCCTACCTTTCTGCATATCACACATAATCTGATCACACCTGCTATGGTCATTTTGGTGAGCCAGTTTGGTGTAGTGGTTAAATGTGCAGACTCCAATCTGGGAGAACCAGGTTTGATTCCCCATTCCTCCACTTGCAGCTGCTGGAAGACCTTGGACAAGCCATAGTTCTGTCAGAGCTATCCTTGAAAGAGCAGTTCTTGAGAGAACTCTCTCAGCCCCACCTGCCTCACAGGGTATCTGTTGTGGGGAGGGGGAGGGAAAGGAGTTTGTAAATCACTTTGAGACTCTGAGTGAAGGGTGGGGTATAAATGTAATCTTCTCTTCTTCATTTGCCTGCTAATGTTGTTTGGCATCTGAAATCACTCCATTTTCCAATATATAGGACAAATGAACTCACATTCAAGCTGTATCAGAAGAAGTGAGCAGTGACTCATGAAAACTTATACCCTACAACAAATTTTGTTAGGGTGCGTTCAGACGGGCAGCTAATCCCGCCATTATGCCAGCTCGAATTTGATCCCAATCTTTTTAATCCATTGTCACACAACCAGACATCCCTTGGGGGAATTGCCTTACTGAGCGCTGCCTCCATTGTGGATTGTCTAGATGTTGTCCACTGAAGGAGGTGCATGCGGTGGGTTTTTTAAAAAAACTTTTTGTGCATGCGCATAAACTTGACAGTGCGTCCTTATTGATCCACGCATGTGTAGAGATTTTTTTTTAAAAAATAGCGCCTGCTCAGGATGGTCTGACGTCAGACCACCCTGATGGGAGGATTGCACACTGGTGGAACAATCAGATGGATGAAAGTCTGCAGTTGTCCCACAGGTAACCAAAAAACCCAGATTTAAAGTGGTATCTTTTAAGTATGGCTCTGAAGCATGACAAAACAGGATGCCCATGGAAGAGGGACATTTCCCAGATGTTTGTGTCTGGACATTACCTTTAGACCCATGAGGCAATCATGCCTCGCATGGATCTAAAGAGCCATCTGATCGGACTCTTAGGCTGAGTTCAGACTGGCAGTTTGCCCTGGTAGGGACCCGGGCCAGCGACAATTCAATTCCGGAGTAAATTGGGCGTTCACACAGGCACATCTGCCTGGTGTCCTCCACCCATAGCCAACCCATGCTGTTGTGCTTCACCACCGGATTAAAAAGATACCTCATAAAACTGGTAGCAAATCTGAAAGCCCACGTGTGTTGCACGTTTCTCCGCTTCTGAGAAATCTGAACGCGCAGCCGAAAAGCCGGGAGCAACCCGCGTTGGGCAGAAGGCAGCAGCGGTATGATTGGCCATGCTCCACTCTACTGCCCAATGCGGTGCCGGTGCTGCGGGGTCCTCCCCCAATCGGCAAAATGCACTCATGCGCATAAGTGCATGAGCGCTCATTCGCACATACACCCATACACCCATACACACACAGCTGAATTAATGGGAAAATGCTGAATACAGCACGCCTCCGGGGCAGCAGTCTGAATGCTCCCGCCTGGCTCTGCCCTGTATCTTCCGGCAGCAGCCTGGGCTTTGTGAACGGGAAAACCCAGAACAGTTTATTCTGGGGCTTTTTTGCCATGCCTGGCTACCGGAGCAAACTGCCAGTCTGAACTCAGCCTTAGTCTTTAAGGTGCTACTGAACTCTTATTCTTTTCTACTGCTACAGACAGATGAACATGGCTGTATCTTATGGCTGTATCTTAATCTATGATTTGCCTGTAAATCACTTTAAGTATAATCCACGAGAAAACAACTAGCAAGCAACTAGGTTTTACCCAGTATTTACTTGTTGCTGAAACATCCAGGGACTAAATACAGGACTTTCTGCACATGGGGTATGTGCACAGAAACTAAGCCACATCCTTTCTCTAAACCAGAAGACTCTGACATTTTATTTAATAACTGCCATGGATTATGATCCCCCCCCAGCTCCTTCTCCTTCTCCTCCACCCCCCACCCCCCATCATCAGCATGTTACCAAGTTTTTGGTCTGTCCTTCCTAGAAACAAAATATGGAGTAGGAAGAGCACCACAAATGAAGCTACCAGCTAAGCATGGCAGAGAAAAATCCTATGAAAAAAAGGCTTTTTAAAAGACCTTTTTGCAATATTTTCCTGTGTCTTCTAGGGGCACACATTAGGCACTCTGCAGCAGCTGGCAGGCTTCCAGTAAATCAGGTACTACTTGCTAGAGATTCCTACCCTAATCCTACTGAAAGAAACCAGTAGGTGAAGACATGGTGCAAACTGGTTGTAGGTGGAACCTAGCAGAAACTAATTTTACTGCCTTTCCAGGCTCTAACATTTTCTATTGTAATACACTTCTGGTGCCAAAGCACCAGGCAGGGTGCGAGCAGGCTGACTGTATATAACAGTGTGATATAGTGTATCATGCCTGGACAGCTGGTGAATCCACAGTGTCTGGGACTGCAGAAAGGGGGGTGTAGGGGATGATTGTTAAGGCTACATTTGGATGGACAGGTCAAAACTTTTGCAGGACTAGAGGGGAAGTTCTGGAAATTATCCCTGGATTTTCTATCTTGCCCAACCTTCTAGGGCACTTTAGCCAAGAACAGGGTGCAACTTAACTATTTAGGGATTCCGCCTGTTTTCCAATATTTTATCCAAACTCTGTGCCGGTTTAGCATGCACTGTGGATTCACTCACAGTGTGTTTTTTTTTTTTTTTTTTCTGGCTAGAATGTGCTCCATTGTCAGGCAAAATAAAACTGGAAGAAGTTGGAAGAGATGGAGAGTGGAGACCTTGGGAGACAAGCCAGTTATTGATTGATTGCTGAAAGGATGCTAGTCCAATTTGCTGTTGTGTAATGATCTCTGAAATGCAGAGAATCTGAACGTTCCTCACTTTCATGAGCCACTAGCAAAGGCTCCAAGGGAATGCCTGGGCTGCCCCCAGTGACATATGATGTCCATCCAGAGAGTGTTTCTTCACTTGCCAATCCATCAGCTGTCAACATAAGGTTCATGCTTGTGCTCTGCCATTCTGAACGATTTGAATTGTCCCTTAACATCCAAACAGTAAGCCTTAAAGTGATTTTTTTTCACTGGGGCCATAGAAGTATACATAAAAGACAAATTAATCCCGAGCAACTGAGTGCTCCTTAAGGCATTACGAGAAGTGCTGAAAAGCTGGTGTACAAATGACTCATGCTGCTACATTTCAGGGGATTGTGCAAATATGGAACAAAGTCTGCATCCACACATCAATTAGGTATTGCTAATTTGCAAACTGGATTTTCTTGTGTGGACAAGATAATCCAGTTGGGAATTATCAGCATTTAGTAATGATAACCCAATATCCACCAATGTGTGGATGCAGCCTGATGTGTGAGTTCCACATGACTGTGACCTTCATTCAGACTGTGGAAATTCTGCACATATGAAAATGCACAAAACAGAATCACAGTTTAGCAGTATTTTTTATCAAAAAGAGAATCAAGAATGTCTTCCATCATTTGGAGTCTGTACGATGTCACCATAGTGGCCATATTAGCTTCTAGGAACTTTGTAAACTGGTCTCTCCATTTTCAAGTTCATATTGACTCCCTTGGTAAGTAAACATAAACGCATCAGCCTTTCCACTCATCCACCAGTAGGTAAGAAAGCCCAGTTGGGTCATTTTCCCATTACAGACATTAGACTAATATATCAGTTTTTGCTGTAGACATGAAGAAGAAATATGAACTTCACTGGGCACCAATTTCATCTTGTGAAGCTCTCTTTGAGATAGGCTACAGTCACACACACTAAATAATACAGTTTCACTCCACTTTCAGTGCACTTTCTGACTGGATTTTACTGTGTGAACTGTCAAAATCCAGTTGGAAAGTGGATTGAAAGTGGATTATTTAGTGCGTGTGACTGCAGACTTAGCTACCTTGGCTGCAGCTAGTTTGGCATCTATAATGAAAACAGCCTTTTCATTGGTTGTACCATGCCTTTGAGACGCTTTCCTTCTGTCACAACAGAATTTGAGGATCACGTTTAATAGATATTGGAATGGGGAGGTTAAGCCATTATTTTATTTTATTCACCTTATGTAAATGTGGTAATTCAAACAATTTCTAACCACGATTTCAGATGCTGGTTTGAAATACACTAACTAACCATAATCACTGGTCTAGTCACATTTGGACAATCACAATATCTATCCTTGTTTTGTGTGATGCCTAAACCAAGAATAGACAGACAGACAGTTGTATGGAAATTACACCATAAAAATACATATGATGAACACCATCCTGAAACATATTATTCCAAAACATTGTGAATATTGTCCATCTCTTGCTAAGTTTATATTCTTCCATCCCAACATTATTGCTAGTATATGTTAATTTTGGCACAAATGCAGCATTCTGGTTGTATTTGTGCCAATCAGATATTGAAAGTATCTCAGCCTTTTCCCTTCAAATGGTTATACTTTTTTGGCAGCTGTTAGTAAATTTTAATTAGTTATGAATCAATGCAATCAACAATTTCTTCAAGGTAACATGGAAGAATTACCTTGGGGTCCATTTTTCATTGACAATCCATCATTTTATAAATTAATGTAAGAACCTACCCCAGAATGTTTTATTATTCATAGATAAAATCTGTATGACAGGACAGACATGCCCAGTTTGACTCTAAAGACAGATAGACACACACAGAGACACACACAGGTCCTTTCTTCACTTGGATCTCATCCCTGGTTTTATCAGAGTTCAACTCACAACACAACACAACACAATACTTTGCATTTATCCCTGGTTATAATAGCATCTATTTATCCTGGGACAAGTGTGGGATGAAACCAGAGTGACTGCAATGTAATGTGAAAACAAAAAAATACCCAAGATAATTACAGGGGTGAATTCAAGTGTAGTGTAGAATGTAAGTTCGGGGATAGGGTTGTACCAGGATTTAAGATCTAATGCAGAAAGGACCAGAGAGAGAGAGAGAGAGAGAGAGAGAGAGAGAGAGAGAGAGAGAGAGAGAGAGAGAGAGAGAGATCCCTTTATCCATATCTTCCTTCCTCCAAAGGAAAGCCCTATTAAGCTGAGAGGTGGTTTTGTGTCTGAATGTGGAGTTGATCCCACACCTCCCCAGTTCAGTACTCCATACTCCACCCACTTTATCACAGTGGCTAGAATGAAAGCTCTGTCCTGTGGAGTTACATCTGTGATGGTTCATTCATATCACTTGATGTTGTAGCCGTTAAAAGATGCAAAAGCATGTGTGAGTTTTCCCTTTATGTGAGTATCTGCACAGAAACAGATGAAGATTTTTATCAGGTAGATTGTTGGTCCTTCAATACATTTACAAAATAATTTATTACATTAGGATCCAGAAGCATTTTTTTTTCTCTGCCACACCATAGCCTTTTGCATGGGAAGGGAGATGCTCTCCTTCTGTTTGTTAAACTGTTGTGGGAAGAGGAAGGGGTGGTGATTATAAGCTGCTCTGAGACTCCTACAGGTAGTGAAGAGTGGGATATAAAAACCAACTCCTACAACTCCTGCTCCTCCTACTCCTCCTTCTTCTTGCTATTGTCCAGCTCCTCACCTCCAAACTACCAGGCCCAACAACAAAGCCTTTTATCCTGCAGGAGCTGCTTCATGCAAACTAAGAAGGAGATGTCATTGTAGTGGCAATGGAGAACTGATGTGTAAGTGTTGGCAAGGGCTATTCAGAAATTAATGGTGGACGTAGGGTTGTCAGTCCCAGGCTGGGAAATTCCTGGAGATTTGGAGGTGGATCCTGGGGAGTGCTGGGGTTACCTGGTATAAGTAGTCCAGTAACCACTGGCTATTTAACAGAGAGCATAAAGCTTCTTGTGCAGGAGCACATCCAATCAGGGTAACAAAGCTTACAGTGCCACAAAGGTACGCAGAGCCATGTTTTCAGTTTAACAGACTAATATTAGTCTCTTTATTCTAGAACTACAATCTGGCTAGGAAAGATGAGAGATAGGATAGTATCCTAGTCTAGCTAACTAAGTAAGGATGGACTCAGATGGTGAGAAGCCATCTGAGTCATGGTGCCAAGATGGGGACAGCATGTCCTCCCTCTTGGTGCATGCAGGAGAAAGGAGAGAGAAGTTCTGGGGAGAGAATGAATGGAAGGAAGTTGTTCCCTGAGATCTCCATTCTACATATCAAAGGGATAGTGACAGGAGAGTAACACAGGAAGGAAAGATCAATGTGACTGTCTAGCTACCTGCCTCTTTTGCCAAGAAGCCCAGAGGCTGAGGAAGGGGACAGCACCTTCACTTCCAACAGGGAGAACAGGATTTGGGGAGGGAAGAGACCTCAGCAGGGTATAATGCTATAGAGTCTACCCTCCCAAACAGTCATTTTCTCTCAGGGAACTGACCTCTGTAGACAAGAGATCAGTCATAAGTCTGGGAGATCTCCCGCTTAGAAGTTGGCAATCATAGGTGGGAGGTAGGGTTGCCAGGGGGTGGGGGGATAGGATTGCTAGATCCAGGCTGGGAAACTCCTGGAGATCTGGGGATGGAGCCTGGAGAGGAGAGGGACCTTAGTGGGGTACAGTGCCATAGAGCCCACCCTCCAAAGCAACCATCTTCTTCAGGGGGACTGATCTCTGTAGTCTGGAGATAAACTGTAATTCCAGGGAATCCCCAGGTCCCACCTGAAGCCTGCCATCCCTAGTGGGAGGATGGCAAAATTGTGCCATACCTGGAGTGTCAACATTCCTTGAAACAGCCCTACCCAACAAGAGAATGATTACACATAACATAGTATTAATTAAACAAGCCACATCTTAGTTTTATGCTTTCATGAGGTTCCCCCTGCCCCTTGGAAGGACAAAATGAACTTTCCTCTGTGTCACTGTGGAGTTCTTACTTTCAGTAGTAAGTATTCTTCTGTTAAGTGTTCAATACTTTGTTCTGTAGAGAGTAACATAAAGAGCTATACATGACTATTAAAATCCCTTGCCAGAGCCGAGAGTGTAATGTACCGAAAGCAAAACTTTTTATTATGCCGTGATGATTTAGGCCTGGGATTAGTGAAACATTTCCAGTCAGAAGCCTGCCGAGATTTCATTAATATTTTAAAAACTAACTAATATCTGGAGGGGAACCGTCGTCTTCCATTCAGACATAGCCAAACTGAGTGATTTGAGGGTTTTTTTGGGGGGATGAGGTAATACATTAAAGAAAGTGAATGTTGAGAGTTAAATCGTTTTGTGAGTGAAATATCTTTAACTCAGAGGACCACACTACAAGTTACATCTAATGAATCTAGCAAGTCTAACCTGACTTGTTAGGAAATATAACATGTAGTTTGGCCCTCAGCCTCTTGGATCCTGCCAATTTGGGGTTTTAGAGTTATCCAGACCACAGGATCATATTTCTTTTCATAGCTTTAAAGAATACAAACATTTTAACCAAATATTTTCTGACAACTATTTTTGAGAAATGAATGCTCTTCCATTCCCAGCTAAGTAGGCTGCTCAAATGGGTGGACCTCTTTCCCATGCTATGGGACCTCCAAAGATCAGTTGGCACTTACATAGGATTCACAGCTGTAATGTTCATCACTGATTAGCTGTGCTAGAAAATGATAATCAGCATATGTGAATGGACTATTCCTGATACACTCACACAAATGACATGAATCACAACCCTGTGAGGTACATTGGGCTGAGAGAGAGAGTGACTAGCCCAAGGTCACCCAGTGAGCTTTCATCACAGAGTAGGGATTTGAACCTGGTCTCCTAATTCCAAGTCCAAGATTTTAACAACTACACCATTCTGGTTCTCAATGAAGTCCTAGTCCATGCAGCAGAATTTGATGGTAGAACATTGAGGCGGTAGAAGGATGGTACCTCTTCAAAGATTTTTTTTAACTTCCTCTGTATTAATAATTCCTTGCTAACTGAAAAACTAACTCGGAAGTTCAAGGAACTATGCTAGAACTTTAATCTTGATGTGTCCCCCCGCTCCTGGAGTTTTTACATGAATTAACTTTTATTATATGACTCTCCCCCCCCCCCGTTCTGTCCAAAGTAGTCCAGTCCATTCTACCAGAATTCTATGACCTCATATTGTTGTTTGTGTAGACCAGGCCCATGTGAGGTCCATACATGTACGAAGCAGGCTTTAGGGACTGGCACTGGAAATGTATAGGGTTGCCAGCTCTGGGTTAGGAAATTCTTGGACATTTTGGGGTGTGGAGGCTGGAGAGGGTGGGGTTTAGGGAGGGGAGGGGCCATTGAGTCCACCTTCCAAAGCAGCTATTTTCTTCAGGGGAACTAATCTCTATCACTTGGAGATCAGTTGCAATGCTAGGTGATCTCCAGCCATGGCCTGGAGACTGGCAACCCTAGAAATGTAACCTAGTGCCACTGAAAAGCATTGCATCTGAAGTGATGTAAGGCAATAGGAAATTGTAATCTCTGTTGGTTTTCAGGTTGATTAAAACTATACTTACATCAAGTCAGTAGATTGCTCAGACTTAAAACCCTTTTTCTCCTTCTTGCATTTCCCCCCTTACTGCTTTGCCACCAAACAAACCATGAAGTATCTAGATAAGATTTGACAAGCAGAGTAGAATTAGGACAACTTCTCTGGATCCTCTACTATACCATACTTATCAGATCAGATCCTCAGAAGCAAAATACCAACCTATGTGCTTCAATTGACACACAGAATGAAACTTTCTCCAGAAATAATTCCGTTCTCTGATGATAAGAAACTAGTATCAGTGTAAGGGGGGACAACATAAAAAAATGGGAGATTAAAATAGACAACTCTCTTTATGGGTAGAAGGAAAATATGATCATTCTGGATTTGCCATTAAGGCCACGAGGAAGAGTCTTGATGGACTGGGGATCTCACTGGGGACACCCCAACCCAACCCAAAGGCCATTTCAGCCCAAAGGGCAGGACAAGTGTAAGCCAGAGGCATCAGGAAGGTGGCTGACAGTGGTGAGGCTGACTGTGACACACCATGATACACCTCCATGACATCACCTCACCGAGGGACAGAATGCACCCACATGACTTAGCTTCATCACAGAGAGGTATGGGACATACCCTCAAATCCAGGAGTCATCCAGTCCAGCCTTATAGTGAGGGACTGGATATGCTCACCCAGCTCTTTGTCATTGTGCTGAAGAATGGGACACAATGGCCCACCCTCACCACATCAAGGAACAGAGCACACTGGCCCAGCCTTTCTAGGGCAAGGGTGGGATAGGCCCACCCAGCCTCACTCTGTCTGACCACTCAACTTGTCAGGCTCTCCCTCTCTCCTTTCGGGAATGAGGCTATGGTGGGCTGGCTGGGGACTTTTTCTTGACCTTGCTGTGGTGAAGGATGGGATGTGCCAACCTGATTTCACCCTGGCAAGGGATGGGCTTGCCCTCATTGTGGTAAAAATGGATGCCCCTGAATATGATCTTTTCTGATGAAGACAGTTGAGAAATGAAGGGAATGTATTTAGACATTTATCAGGACACAGCATTTCCTATTCCAAGTATATCCTTTTGATTTTTAACCTACTGTCAGGCTGAATGTTGAATGGTTTCATTCTTCATTAAAAAAAAAAAAAATCTGTGAGTGAGCAAAAGCCAGATAAGTTCAAAACTCTTTCAAGAATGAAGTTGAAACACAAGGAATATAAATTGTACTGAATCATCTGGCGGAAAACACAATGATTCATTTGCGTTCAAGTGTAAGAACAGTTGAAAACATAAGATTAAAGCACAAAGAGGATTCCTCAAGATGTATCATTATATATCAAACCCAGATTGCAATAACAGGCAACTCTTTGATTGACTCCATATGATGCTTGATGGAAAAGCTAAATGTGCTATCACAAGACATATATCTTATATATATCGTTCTCATACATTTGCTCCAAAACCTGAACCTGGAGCAGGATAGACTTGTTTTGTCCCTGCCAGTTTCCTAGGGTTGTCATAGATTTTCCAGCAACTCGTAGAGAGGACTGATGTCACTTCCAGGTTTTTCCCAGAAATGACATCATGCTATTGGACCAATGGCCATTTTTTCTTTATTTTTTTCCATCTCCGGAGACATGGCAGCCCACCCTTTGCCATGACTAACCAAGTCATGCGGCACGCTCAGGAAAGCCGGCACTGGGGCTCCGATGGAAGGGGCAGGAGTTAGAACGCCCGCACCTTCCCTGGCTTTCCTGGGTGCACCGCAGCTGCGGCATACCCAGGAAAGCTGGCGCTCCACCCCCCCAACTTTTGCAGTGTTTGCTCCATAAGATGCACACACTTTCCCCCCCACTTTTTTTTGGGGGGAAAGTGCATTTTATGGAGTGAAAAATACCGTAGTTTAATCCCTAAACTAGTTTAATCCCTAGTTTAATCTAGTGGCAAGAGAAAAGCAGGGTTAAGCCAAATATTTAAGTCAAATAGATATTGAATACTGAGGGAAAGATTATTCCATTCTGAGTGGCTGTGTAGTGTAGTGATACCATCATGTGCGTTCTCTTTTCCCCTGCCTAGGCTCTCATTCTCAGTTACCTTCATTTGCAAACCATGTCAAAATCTGACTGGCTAGATAGTACCATAAAGCTGTAGCATTTAGTATGTGAACACTAACTAGGAGGCATATTTGAATGACCCAGGAAACAGAAATCAGTAGCTAATGACGAAAATTGCATAGTGGATAGAGTGTCAAATTAGGACAAATGGAAACCCACAAGGACTTCCAGAAGGCATCTCATTTCCTCCTCTCATCCTCCTCTCATCGTATTTCCTCTTTCCCTTTCCTGAAAGCTCCCATTTGTTGTTCAGTCGCACAGTCGAGTCTGACTCTTCACGACCCCATGGATCAGATCATGCCAGGCCCTCCTGTCTTCCGTTGTTCTCTGAAGTTTGCTCAATTTCATGTTCATTGCATTGATGACACTGTCTAACCATCTCATCCTTTGCCGTCCCCTTCTTCTTTGACCTTCAATCTTTCCCAGCATCAGAGTCTTCTCCAGTGAGTGCTCCTTTCTCATTTGGTGATCAAAGTATTTGAGCTTCAACTTCAGGATCTGGCCTTCCAGGGAACAGTCAGGGTTGATTTCTTTTAAGACTGAATGATTTGATCTCCTTGCAGCCCCCATAACCTCTCCCATTTTCCTGCTTCCTTCTTTCCTTCCCACCCAACAACTAACCTGCATTTATCTGCCCCTCTGTCTTCAACTTTCCCTCACCCCTCCCCAGAAACATCTACTCAGAAATACTATGGCTGAGTTCAGACTGGCAGTTTGAAGCGGGAGCCGTCATGGCAAAAAATCCCAAACCCTGGAACAAACTGTTCCAGGTTTTCCAGTCACACTGTGCCGACTGATGCGGAAACATACTGGGAGGAGGCACACAAGAGTGTTCAGACTGCTGGCCCAGAGGTGCAGCTGTAAACATCTTTCCCCTGGTAATTCAGCTATGTGCACATATGCACATGAGCGCATATACAGTCATGCACATAAGTGCATCCAGCCAATTTGGGGAGGATCCCATTGCATCAGCACCTCATTGGGTGGTAGAGAGGAGCATAGCCAATCATATCACTGCTGCCTTATGTGCAACATGGGTTGCTCCTGGCTTTTTGGGTTGGTGTTCACACTTCCTGGAAGCGGAATGAAGCAGAATAAATGGGCTCTCAGGGATTTGCTACCACTTTTACCAGGTATCTTTTAAATGTGAGATCAAAGCGGAACAGCACGGGTTGACTACGTGTGGGGAATGCCAGGCAGATGTGCCTGTGTGAATGCCCCCTTTAATCTGCTTGTAAAACGTGGCTGAAATGTGGCTATAGTGGGGCAAACTGCCAGTCTGAACTCAGCCTATGATTCAGTTGTGTGGTGCCAGAGACTAGGCAAGGCCTGTTTGAATGGTAGGGAGCCCTCAAGGATTTGGGGGGCATCCCATTTCCCCCTGTATTCCCCTCCCCACACTGTTTCCTCTTTTCTACTTCCTGGCAACCCCCATATCCTCTCCCCTTTCCTTGCTTCATTCTCTCCTCAGTCATTTATCAACCTATCTTTTATCTGCCTCCCATCTTCAGCTATATTTATTCTTTATTTACATCATTTATATCCCACCTTTCTCCACCAAAGCCACTTACATCGTTCCCCCCTCCTTTATCCTCACAGCAATCCTGTGAAGTAGGTTAGGCTGAAAGTACTTGACTAACTTAAAATCACCCAATGAACAACCTCAGGAAGATGGGAATTTGAACTTGGGTCTCCCAGGTCCTACTCTGCTCTAACTGCTACACCACACTGGTTTTCATAGGGTGGCTGCTGCTGAACAGTAGCAAGCAGCTAGGCCTAGTTGAGTCATGTGAATTGGGTGCTATTAAGTCACCCAGTGGTTGCTTAGGGTTGCCAACCTTGGTGTGGGACCTGGAATCTGATTACTACTGATCTCCAGACAAGAGAGATATGTCTCTCTGGATAAAATGGCTGCTTTGGAAGGTGGACTCTGTGGAATTATATCTGGCTGAGGCCTCACTCCTCTCCAAACCCTGTCCTTCTCAGAGTCCTCCTCAAAATCTCCAGGAATTTCCCAGCCTGGAGCTGGCAACCCAATGAGTTCTCCCTCAAAGGCCAAAACAGCCCTGGAAAGAACCCTGCCCCCCCCCACTTCCCAGAAACTCAGCCTGGAATGCTGTGGTTGCCTAGCAACAGCTACTGTGGAATTCATTTGTTAAAGTTCCAAGTGCTTTTTTATCATTTGGGAGTTTGTAAAAACCTCCAATGTATTTTTTTTTTAATCAGATTTTTTCCTGCAATTGTCTTCTACAATTTTCCTGGGACACTGTTCAGGTTTGTAGAAAAATCTGTCTTGCCCTTTCATCACTCCAGTCACTGGATTTAAGTATCCCCAGATCTGGCCAACTTTGCTATTAGAATATAAAATATGGGAGACCAGGTTTAAATCCCCATCCTACCATGGAACCTCATTGATCGACTTTGGGCCAGTCACTGTCTCAGACCAACCCACTTCACAGGGCTGGTGTTGTGAAGATAAAACAGAGAAAGGGAGAATGGTCTAAGCTGTTTGGGGGTCACCCTTTAAGGGGAAAGCAAGGTATAAATATCAACATATCTGCATGACCAGCTCTCCCAATATGTCCCCCAAAGATCCTTACACTCATCAGATCAACAGCTGCTAGTGGTCCCCAGCCCAAAAGACATCTGTTTAGCCTTGACCAGAACTAGAGCCTTTATGGACTGGTGGAACACTCCAGCCTGGAGGAGCATTCTCCCAAGTGAGATCAGGGTGCTGTGGGATTCGCTTCAGTTCTGCAGGGCTTGTAAAATGGAGCTGTTCCATGAGGCCTTTAGTTGAGGCAGTGGATGTCTAATTACATCAGCCTCCCCTGCTCCAACCTGCTCCATACTGCTTATATTATTCCATCTGGTGGTTGGAATGGTGATTTTTGACCACTGCCCAGTATTTGACCCACCGGGGCACACTTATAAGTTGAAATTTTGGGAGCTCTGTTCATTTGTGCCTGACTGCCATCTGGTGTGCTATGTTATTTATTTGTCTAGATTTAATATTAGAATGTTGTTTTAATTGTTTTAATATTTTTATCTATTAGTTGTAACCTGCCCTGAGCCCTGCGATGCAGGGGAGGGCGGGATAGCAATCCAATCAATCAACCAATCAATCAAACTTACAAAAAAATAAAAGTGGCAAACAAGCAGAAAAAAACAACAACAGGAGTGCTTTAAAAAAAAAAAAGGATGAAAATTGCTACCCCACTGAAATATCTCTTTAACCTCCCCATCCACAACAAAAACTTTACCTGAATTGTGGGGAGGGGGCATTAACAGAGTGAGACGTTTCAGTAGGTCTATATGTCTTTTGATCATAAGAGTGCATTAAGAATTTATAGCAATTATGTTACTTTTTTTAGAACAGCACTTCATATACACTAAGTACACATTGCTAAGAATAACCTAGCTGTCGTCAGAAGGTCCTGTTTTTTCTCCTTCCTATAATTAGCATGTGGACCCCTTGACCTGTAAGCAAACAACAACAAAAATTGGTCAATACTGGAATCATATGAGAGGGATTAAAATCATCCTTTGCTCCCTTTTTAGCTAAATTTCAGTCTACAAACCCACAGGAGGAAGGTTCCTATGAAATTAAACTCAACCCTTGATTTTTTTTTTCTTGAGAAGACCAAACATTTTCTTTGCAGCTCTCTGCCAGCTGCAGATTGGTATCGTTCATGGCTGAGTTCAGACTGGCAATTTGCCCTGGTAGGGTTCCGCTTCAGTGACACTTCAAACCCGCAGTAAACTGGGCGTTCACACAGGCACATTTGTCTGGCATCCCCCACCCATAGCCAACCGGCGCTGTTCCGCTTCACTGCCACGTTAAAAAGATGCCTCATGTAACCGGTAGCAAATCCCGAAAGTGCGTGTGTGTCCTGTGTTTCCCCACTTCTGGGAAGTCTGAACACTCCACCGATAAGCCGGGAGCAACCCACATTGGGCAGAAGGCAGCAGCGGTATGATTGGCCATGCTCCGCTCTACTGCCCAATGTGGTGCCGGCACTGCGGGGTCCTCCCCAATCAGCAAAATGCGCTTATGCGCATGAGTGCTCATGCGCACATACACCCATACACCGACAGCCGAATTAATGGGGAAACACCGCATACAGTGGGCCTCTGGGGCAGCAGTCTGAATGCTCCCGCGCGGCTCCGCCCAGTATGCTCCAGCAGCAGCCCAGGCTGTGTGAATGGGAAACTCTGGAACAGTTTGTTCCTGGGCTTTTTTGCCGCAACTGGCTCCCAGACCAAATTGCCAGTCTGTCCTCAGCCCATGTGTGGCTTAACTTTCAGCTTTTGGGCTGCCTGTGCTATGTTAGGAATGCTGTTTTGTGCATTACAATAAAAAAAATGTTTTCCCATGTTTCCACTGCACATCTACTACAGCTGTCTGAATGATACTGTATGTTTGAGAAGGCTGGACAGAGATGCTTAAGAGCTTTGGTCAATCACTGGCTATGGGAGGAGGAGAGCTACCACATGCATAAGCTGACTGTGTGCACCTACAACCAGCAACATTTGTTATGTAGTATAAATGATGCTTAACTGTTTGCAGTTTGCATTTGATAAATGTAGGCTACATAAAACAGAGGCCTGAGAGTCACAGCCTGGAATGGTATGGGTATGTTCCACTCTAGGACTTGCACTGATTCTGCCTTGACTGCAGTACTTTTTTGTGATAGCAACCACTACTATTCATTCTCATATATATGAATATGACATGCTTGTAAAAATCAGTGTGTTTCTAGTACTGTATTCTCCAAAGGAAAAGAAATTGATGAGCTGAGGCTATCCTCCTGAACTTCCTAGCACTCAGGAGGAAAGATAGCAATGGTTTTATAGCATTGTCTATAAATGTGCAGTTATGCACGTTATGAGTTTATAACTTGCTATGATTCTCAAATCACTTGATTTAACATATTGGCAAGGTTTTCCAGTGCCATGCACACTCACAAGAACTCACAAACACCAAGGCTTGCTGGATTTCATGTTGCAAATGCCAGCTTCTCATACTGCATTGGAAGGTCTCTACCACAGAGGTTGGGCAGAAGCTAATCCCACTGTATGGATGGAAAGTCAAGCCAATATTCACTAGGGCAGTGGCTGATATGGGAGGCAGGTATGTAGTCAAGCAGTTGAGTGGTCAAGTCAATGTCCATAAAAGATGGCTCATCTATGAGTAACTCAGATTTAGGAGCCGAGTGGAGAAAAATGTTTTCTAAAAACAGGTAGAACCTTGTTGCCACTACAAGTTACCTTATACTTGCTGAGCAGATAGCTGCAGTAGTATCTTCTGGTTATCAGCTCAGGTAGCACTGATGCACAGCAGAGAGCCATACAGAAGCACTTTCCTCCACCAACCTATTACAATGGTGGCAGTAGTGGAAAGTGTTGTCAAGCCACAGCTGACGTATGGCGACCCTGTAGGGTTCTCAAGGCAAGAGACATTCAGAGGAGATTTCCCATCGCCTGCCTCCATGCCACAACCTTGACATTTCTTTGAGGTCTCCCATCCAAATACTAGCCAAAGCCAACCCTGCTTAGCTTCTGAGATCTGATGCGATCAAGCTAGCCTGGGCATCCCAATGGTACAAGGAGTAAAGTTCCAGAGCACCACTGCTAGAGTCACTGGCTGAAGATCCCTGTGCCCCATACAACCATAACACTTTTGATCCAGCCCATTCCATTTTGATATATACTTTTTGTGAACTTTTAAAAAGTTCTTTGTTAACAAAGTTCTCTTAATCTGTAGTTGAAGGTGAACCCACTGCCTTGATGTCTAAGGCAAAATTAAATTTCTTTTACTCAGGGATTTGCTCAGAACATAATAGCTGCTGAGGCTGCCTCCAGGGTACTTCCATATAGCTATCAAAGCATAAATGCCGGGGATGATGTTGGCTACTTAACAACTGCATTTTATAAGGGTCTGTTCCTTAGAGGCTCTTAAGGTATCATCATTATTAGCCAACAGAAACTGAGATACAGGCGATTAATCCCCTGCTATCATTAATTCCAAGAAGAAGAAAAACAGTTCTTTTGCAGAACTTGTTGTCCTTCCATACCAAAACATCAGGCAAAGAGTAAATCCCTGAATGTGTGGACTGTTTTATGAGCAACAGTTCTATTGTTAAATCGAGTGCTGGGCAGTGGTTAATTACCCTACACATCAGCCAGCTACATGGCCCGTTCCATTTTATAGCTGTGATAATGTTTCTTTGGGAAATCTCTCTTCCTTGGTGTTAAACCCAAGGACACCAAAGATGATCATTTTCATCTCTGGACAGTCTTCATAAAAGCACTTGGGAAAAAAAAAAAACTAGAGATGGCACTGACATTTTGCTTTAATCAATATCTGAAGTGAATGTCAGGGTTCTTCTTCAGGTGAAGGATCCATGGTATCTTTTGGGAAGTTAAAAGATTTCTTATATGACTATTGAATGTCCCCAGAAAATCCCTGCATACTTGAGATAATTCTAACCCTCACATGAAATTATCCAAACCCAGGACAAAAACAATGCTAAACCTAATACAATAATAAACATTCCAATATAAAAGAACACCAGACGAAACCAATATTTAGGTGGAAAGAATTTGAACATCTTGAACATTTGTGTATCCCTAACCATTTCTGATCTAACATCATAGATAGAAACTACACAAAACCTCAAACAATATTTTTTTTCAGTTGAGTCAGTTCACCAAATCTGTTGCCAAGCATAAATGCTGGTTCACACACACATGTAATCACACTATTTCTGTACTCTAATTTTTTGTACATTAAATGACTGGCAACTGAGTATGTCAACTGACCTCACTGAAAAGTGCTGTGTTTTTGAGCTATTAGAAGTTTTCTAGTATTTTCTAGTTTTAGGATTTCCCCCTTTATACAACAGACTTGCATGCTATTATAATTGACAGTGTAATCCCCAAACTACTTCCTGAGGAGTAAGCCCCATTGAGTAGATTTCAGTTGGATTCTGAGTAGGATTGCACTGAAATTGTGTTTGAGATACTCTACCATTTCCATGTGATATGTTCAAGAATCAGATATGAGAAGCTATGAATGTTTTCTATTTTTTTTATAATTTTAGGATCCCCCCTCCTTTTTTACTTGTGTGCTAATAGCATGTGCTATTATAATAAACTGTATTTGAGAACCCTGCCATTTTCATGTGATGTGTTCAGGAATCAGAAGCTCCCTTGGATTTTTGGCATTTTTTTTTCTTGGACCCCTGAAGGGGATATTTTTTATTGCATTTTCTATAAACTACAACAGAAAAAAAAGGCTGGGAACTACAAACTATAGAAGAAAGTAAAGAAAACCCACTAAAAACCCAAGAGACGGTGGTCATACATAATGCTTATAAAATCAGCTTTTTAGCCCAAACTTACAAATAAAGTTCATTGAAAATGTTCATCTAATAATCTTTTTAACTTGAATATCTAAAAATTGAAGGCCCCCCACATCTGCCTCCATAAGGAACCAAATAAGAAAAGATTATACAAATTAAAAAACGTTAAGAAGTTCCAGAGCGCGGCAATAACTACTCCTCCCCCCTTTTTTTTTTCTTTCTCAAATGATAGCTTAGTTTTGGGGCTGCCACCTCCGGATTTTTGGTATTTACATAAGTCCATCAGGCAAATGCATTTGGAAGATTTAAGATGGAGAATGGCTATAGCCATGTTGTCCATACTCACTTGGTTGGAAACCTGCTTAGTGTCACAACAACCTGGAAATGTGAGGAACTCAAATCAGACACAACGTTTTCACAGTCTAGAAGTCTGTGTTTTTTCCTGCTCAGTATTTTACAGCTGCTGTGACATGCTGAGAGGTTTGGACAGGGTTAGCCAGTGACTCAATGTTTTGCTAGGGGTCACTGGCACCCATCATAGCTTGTCACCACAAATGCCACACATTTTTTTTTTCCCAGTCAAAAGTTTGTGCAATAAAATCAGGGAACATTCTAGCAAAACAGTGGTTAGGCAGCATGCAAGTTTTTTGTTATAGAATAGCACACTAGGTATACAGTTCTGATGTTTCGAGTAGAGTAGTTGAGGGTTGTAGATGCAGTGAATTGTTGTGCTACATTTCTCCTAAACAATCTTTCCTTTTCGGTGTAAACTATTTAGAATCTGTGGAAATAAAGTGCATTAAATGCTTTTAGACAACTGCTTCCAAATCATCATTTGGCCCTAAATGGAACACTAGATACATATTTTTTCCCTATATGTTTACATATTAGAATTTTTAGGCAACTCTTTGCCCAGTAACATAACTAAAGTGCCACAAAAGATGCCACCCACATACAAAATAGGAACCAAGGATTGTGAAATTGGTTAACTGGTATTAAAAAGGTTTCATTTAGATTGGCATAATGGAGCATGCTTTCAAGATGGTAGGTTCAAAAAGCTAGTTCCAACTTATTCAGAGGCTTAAAGAGGGCAGCAGGTAGGGTGGAATGACACTATGGCCCAGCCTAATTTTGTATATCTCATACCTGCTGTCCATGTTCTGATTCCATATTTTCCTTGGAAAATCAGATTTAGGATTCCAGGGGTGCGGTCACACAGTCCTTTTGATCGGCGTTCACAGCTGTTCTCTCCCACATTTAAAGATGCTGATCAGATGGGCCAATCCGCCTCCCATGCTGAAGCGGGCTCACTCCTGCAATATTCCCGGTTCTCTAGTGCATTTTCCTGCCCCCAGAAAATCGAGTATTTTCCTGGTATTTGCACTTTGAATGCACGATTTCACCCATCTGAACAGCCACCTCTTGCAATGATCACGACTGGGGCCATCTGACTGTTCTTTGCGTGGTGAGTTTTGGTTTTTTTAACAGCTTCTAGCCAAGTGCCTGAGCAATCCTGTGCTTAAAAAATTCATTATAAACATTCATGTGCTCATCAAGTGTGGAGAAAGCTCCTGCCCACCCCAGGAGTGAAGCTGCAGTGGGCAGCAGGAGGCAAATTTGCTGGGGGGGAAGTGGTTGGGGAAGGAAGTGCCGGGCGGGCTTGCAGGTGAGCGGGCAGCCAACCCGAAGCTGCGGCATTAGGAGGGGAGGGAAGGAGGACCTGGCTTGCCAGCAGCATGGAGCCGGGGCTGGTCGGGCAGCAGGAGGCGGCAGGTACAGTTGCTGAAAGCGGGCAGGGGGAAGGAAGTGCCAGACGGGCTGGCAGGCAGGTGGGTGGTGGAAAGAGAGGGGCTGGCTGCATCTAGACAGGGCCCAGAGCCTCCTCACGCAATGCTTCCAGTTCAGGGAGGGATATGGGATCATCCCAACCCAAAGAAAAATATTCCTGATTAAATTATACCGGGAACAAATTGCGATTTCCTTGCCATGTGACCACAGCCTAGAAGTCTGTTTCCTTACCCTATATTTCCTAAAAAAAAAAACCCAAAACATATTTTTAACATTACCTTTGCTTCACCAAGTGAGCATTGTTCATTTTATGCATATTTTATGTACAAATGAAGTACATTGTACTTATAAATACTGTATAAGTATTGGGTATAAAACCCATACAGCCTTAGTACATAGTATATATTAATCTATATAACCAGCAGTATAAAGTAGAGAATTAAAACCAATACATAAATGAATATAAAAAGGAATTAAACAGAGAACATTCACTTATCTGTAACTGTGCATTGCTAGGAACTATGAGATTAAGTCAACTCAGTGAATATTATTGAGATAGCTAAGCAGTAGCTCCTATACCATTCTAAAAACATTGCAAACAGAGGCTATACCTCTTCTCTCTTTCACTCTCACCCCCCACCTCAATACCTGGATGGAAATTTATTAACTAAGAAGGAATGCCCTGTGTACTGAAGTTACAGTGCAACACACCAGGATTGTGGAATGGTCAACATAACTAACATAAGTAACCAACAGTATTATCCTAAGCAGAGTCACAGTCTTCTAAGCCCCATTGACTTCAGCAGACTTTGTAGAGTGTATGGCTGCAATCACACACACTAAATAATCCACTTTCAATGCACTTTCCAACTGGATTTTGCCAGTTCACACAGTAAAATCCAGTTGGAAAGTGCATGGAAAAAGGGTTGAAAGTGAATTGTTTAGTGTGTGTGACCACAGCCTAACTCTCGATAGCGTGGCACTGTAAATATTGCCCAACATGATGTTCAGCATCTGAATGACTCTGCATCAGTGCATACATTCTTAGGTATGTCATTCACCAAGATGACTACTTAAATGAATGGTGGTCATTTTGTCCACAGACTGCCGAGAAGAACTTGCAACAGAGCAGCACTACCAAACTGAATGGACAACTTCTGCAGAATATGAGAGGCCTTTATTATGAGCTTGCTGACTATTATAATCAGTACTGTTTCTACTGAACTTATTGATTTCTGTAGGATTGTTCTCTGGAGTCTCATAGAAGTTCTTTCAAGGGCAACAGTGTCAACAGTGATGGGCTACAATGAGCTTCAATTTAATGCATTCCTTTGCTTAAGTCCCATGGTGCTCTACACTTGAACAGATTTGACAGATTTTCTGGCAACATTTATGTGGATAGAGGATATATTAGATAATATGTAACACTTCAAGCCTCCTTTTGCTGAACTGTTACCATGGAGACCTACAGGCATCCGCTGGAAATTAAAATATGAGGGAATCTTGGCTTATGGGACAGAAGTATTTGACAACAGCAGATACAATTGTGTTACTTGAAATGGAGTTTACAACTTTGGTTAATTATGGCAATTTATAATCATTAGGGCTTTGTCGAATAGTCTGTACTTTTAAGTTAAAAATAGTCAATTCAGTGGAGCAGAAATATTTTCTGCAAACCATTTTGATTGTGGTGAATTCAATCCTGTTGATGCCACCCCCTTTAGAAGCTTCTTCTTCTCCTTCCTGAACAAGCCACATAGAGGAGTCTATCAAGTCAGCAATCATGGAATGAATTATGCCATGGTATTTGCTGGCCAATCAGATTTGGCTGCATGATGATGTCACTAAGCCATTTAAAAGCAAGGCCATTGTTTGAAGGATCAGCTACATGATAGTCAGTCAGAGGCTGAGTTCAGACTGGCCGTTTGCCCCGAGATAGGCACATTTCAGCAACATTTCACAATCGGATTAAAGGGGGCATTCACACAGGCAGACCTGTCTGGCATTCCCCATCTGTAGTCAACCCGTCGTGTACCGCTTCACTACCATGTTTAAAAGATACATGCTGAAAGTGGTAGCAAATCCTGGAGAGTGCGTTTATCCCGCTTCATTCCACTTCTGGGAAGTGTGAACACTATCCTGAAAAGCTGGGAACAACCCACGGTAATAATGTCCGCTGGGTGTTTCTGCACAAGGGACCGCCTGCACAAGGGACCGCCCTGAGGGACCGCCTTTCCCTACATGTTCCCCCAAGGGCACTTCGGTCTGGGGGCCGTCATCTTTTGGAAATTCCTGGCCCCAGAGATGCGAGCCAGGGCTTTTTCGGTGGCGGCTCCTACCTGGTGGAAGGAGCTCCCAGAGGAGATCCGGGCCCTGCGGGACCTTGTCCAGTTCCGCAGGGCCTGCAAGACGGAGCTCTTCCGCCAGGCTTTTGAGTAGGAGCCACCACTGCCGCTATTCCACCTCGATATTCCACCTCGAAAACCCATCATCTTGGGTTTAAATGTGCTTATGTTGTATTGTTTGTTTTTATAATTTTATCTGGTTGATATTGTTTTATATTGTTTAAATTCTTTATATTGTTAGCCGCCCTGAGCCTTCGGGGAGGGCGGGATATAAATCAAAATAAATAAATAATAAAGGTGCATTTGATTGCCTTGGAGAGGCAGCAGCGATATGGTTGGATGTGCTCCACTCTACCACCCAATGCGGTGCTGGTGCAATGGGATCCTCCCCAAATCGCCCTGATGTGCTTATGCACATGAGCGCATATGCGCACATAGCTGAATTACCAGGAAAAAGATGTTTACAGCCGCGCCTCCAGGCCAGCAGTCTGAATGCTCCCTCGTACCTCCTCCCGGTATGCTCCCGCATCAGTTGGCGCAATGTGATTGGGAAAACCCAGAACAGTTTGTTCTGGGGCTTTTTTGCCCTGACTCGCTCCCACTTCAAACTGCCAGTCTGAACTCAGCCAGAGACTGGATGGAATGATAACACAATACTATATAGCCAATTTGGTTTTGAAAATTTATTAATTAATAAGGTATGCCCCACTTCTTCATACACTTGAAAGAGCCACAGGAGGTCAGTGAGGGTAAGCAACATCTAGCTGAGAGTGAAAGCTAGTCAAGAAAATTCAAATCAACAAGTAGATATTATTCAAAGACTGTTGAAAATCCTTGCAAGAAAAGGGAGGCATTTTTCAGCAATGCCAACAAGTTTTCTGGGGAAACAAACAAACGAAAAACTGTGAGCAGCTTTTGGCTCACTCCTTATCTTCTTTAATAATAATTCCCTTACGTATTGGCCATTTCCAGCTCTCCCATTGGCTGTGTTGTGCGCTCCACCAGCCATTGACCCATCAACCACCACTCAAGAGTAATCACATGCCATTGGCTGGATGCTGGGTCTGCACCTCTTCCCCACCCACTGCCACCTCAGCCACTGTTTCCTGTCAGAATAACTGCCAAAGTGTGCATTGCTGTCTCTCCTGATGAAGGCACTTCTCCTGCTTGGCTCCTATGGGACTAAGTTTTCCCTTAGTAGCTGTTGCTAGGCAACCAAGCTTGGTTTTGTCAGTAAAAAGACAAAGGAATGAAGCCCTTTCCAGGCCTTTGTGAGGAACTCATTGGGGCCAGTACTGACTAGGGTTGCCAGTCCCAGGTTGGGAAATTCCTGGAGATTTGAGAGATGGAGCCTGGAGGGGGTGAGGTTTGAGGAGGAGTGGGACCTCAGATAGGTACAATGCCATATCCATCCTCCAAACCAGCCATTTCCTCCTGGGGAACCATTGTTGCCAATTTCCAGGTGGGGGCTGGAGATTCCTCAGAATTTGAACTGCCCTCTAGGAGGGAGGGGGAGGAGATGAAAAGCTGAAGTCAGATGGGCAGATAATGATAGGTTGATGGTTGGCTGGGAAGGAGATAGGGTTGCCAACTCCAGATCTGAGGTGTGCGGTTTGTGGAGGGTGGGATCTCAGACAGGTACAATGCCATAGACTCCACCTTCCAAACCAGCCATTTCCTCCTGGGGGACCATTGTTGCCAAGCTCCAGATGAGGACTGAAGATCACTCAGAATTACAACTGCTCTCCAGGAGGGTGGGCAGAAGTCAGCTGCAGCCAGAGGGGTAGATAATGGTAGGTTGATGGTTAGCTGGGAAGTAGATGGGGTTGCCAACTCCAGGTTGGGAAATTCCTGGAGATTTGAGGGGCAGAGCCTGGAGAAGGTGGGGTTTGAGGAGGGGTTGGACCTCAGACAGGTACAATGCCATAGACTCCACCCTCCAAACCAGCCATTTCCTCCTGGGGAACCATTGTTGCCAATCTCCAGGGGAGGGCTGGAGATCACTCAAAATTACAACTGCTTTTCAGGTAGCAGAGACCAGTTCCTCTGGAGAAAATAGTGGACTCTGTGTCATTATACCCTGCTGAGGTTGCTGCAGCAGATTGACGCTGAGTGCCCAAGGCCAGGGCACTCTCCCAGAACCTCTTTCTAGAGATCATTGTATTAATTTCCACAACAGGCCTTATTCCTAGTATGACATAATTCCCCAGATGTCCTCTTTAAAGATCCTGAAAGGGGGATTCCAACTCAGCACACTTCAAAGATTGGCATCTAACTATTAGCAGATAAAGGACAATTAGCATCAAGATTGTCTGGAGCCTGCTATGACTGCTATAATTTCCTCTCACACACATGTGCATTGCATATATGTAACAGCTTATTCTGTGAATACAATCCAATAGGGCTCATTGCTGTTTCCAGGGATAAGATGGCTGATCTTGTGAAACACCTTGCACATATAAGCTTTATTAAAAACACAATGCAAATGGGGACAGTAGGTCCTTGTCTCACCCTTTCAATATGAGAGACCTTGTAAAAGTGGGGTTGTTCCATTCAGGTGGGCAGTCATCATCATTCTCAGCAATGCACTGCCCACTCAGTTATATGTGTTTGCCTGCACATGGTTGTACTCATGCATGACACCTTTTATCATAAGAATATCGCTGGATGGACAGGCTAAACTCCAAATCTGCATATTTTTTGTTTCAGTTGTGGTCACAATATTGAAACTGATAGTGATTAGATTGGACAAGGACTGGGAATACTCAGGTTCAAATTCCCACTCAACTATAAGAGTCAATGGGTAAACTTCAGCCAGTTTTTCTTCTTGTAACTTACATCACAGGGTTATTGTGGAGATAAAATGGAGGAGAGGCAAGCCATGTAGGTAACTCTATGATCTTTCTAGGAAGGGTGAGATTAACATAGATGAGTAGATAACTAAATGGATATTGCCTGTTACAGAACTCAAATCTGTTTGATATGGCACATTTTAAAATTATGTTCATATTATTTTTGAAATGCTGTCCTGTTTGTACCACATTAAAATAGACAAAATCTAACTGTAAATACCTATAGTGATCTTGAGGGTGTGTCTCATACAAAATAGCAATGTCCAAATTTGCATTTTGTATATCTGTCGGGGTCAAGTACCTAGGCATACATTTTCTATAGATGAACTGTTGTAGGAGGCAACTGAAATATTTGAAATGACAGGACTATTAAAGGGCTAATCTCAATAATGTGTGTATCTGATATATAGCAGAGGGAAATCAGATGTATAGCAGCAGAAAATTATTAACTGTAGTTCTATGGCATTGGAAGTCTCACTAATCAAATAATCAAAACTGAACTAAATCTTCAAGACTGTGAATTACTGAATCTTCAAAATGGTATTGAAAATTGTGTTTGGTTGTGATATAATCCATAAAAAAATATCTAACTTGAACATGAAGTAAAAGCAGATATTGGATGCCTTTTCTTCATATTGTCTCTATGAGACATGCTTCCCCCTCCCCTTTGCAGTATGACTCCTGAATACAGACACAAATGATTGCATCAGGGAGTCATGCACTAGATGGAACTATGGACTATCTTGTTGATTCTGTTGGTAAAAGCTACTTTTAATCATTCACTTTGGTTACAATGTTGTTATAAACATGGTTTCTCTTATTCTTAGTGCTAATTGTCAACAGGATGTTTGTAGGAATATTTAATCATAGTATTTTGTTTTAAATGAGTGCAGTAATGAGCTTTGATGATAACTGCATATTTCACATAGTTCATTTTTGTTTGAATTCAGGTCACCATGACCAGAAATGTATTGCCTTCAGCATGATTTAAAAATTACAGCAAGAAATGATTCTTTCCCTTATATTAATTGTATCTTTTAGCTTTATATGTATATAATGTTCAAATGTTTACATGTTTTTTATGTTCACTGCCTTGGGGACCCTGTTTGAGTGGAAAGGGGACAGAAATGTTTTAAATACAATAATAAATATTATCTCCACAGGTAGACATTGCAGTTTTTTCGCACGGGTCAGAAAAGTTGCCTATGCTTGCTAAACATCTGGAACCTAAAGTGGGAAGCAATTGTAGCAACACACACACACACACCCTTTGAAGGCATAAAACAACCATTGAGATTTTATTAATTCAGTGGCTGATCTGCATAATAAATTGTGTACTTCATGGGATGCAATTAGACAGCCAACAGGCTATTATAATTTGGGGCAACTTCATCCTGGTTCCATTGGACCCAGCTACCACTGGCTTGGTTTATTAATTGTTCTGAGAGATACCAAGCCACGTTCCCCTCCTGCAACATGCTGCACAGACAACTAAAGGTTTGGTTGCTGCCGCACAGCAACAAGGGACCTGCCATTCCAGAGAATAATGGAATGAACTCAGGATGCATACCAGTTAGCTCTACATATGTTATAGCAACCCACCCTATCCCTGGCAGCCCACTAATTGCTTAAGTAGGGAAAGACCAGGATTATTTATAATGCCACATCCTCAGTACTAGCACAGGGATTAGAGAAGATTCCAAAAGTTACTGCTCAGCCCCTAGGTCACTAGGTACCCCCTTGCTGATCCCAGTGGGAAGGTGGATGGGTTAGCAGCAAACACCATGTCTGTGCAGGAAAATCCGCAGCCTGCTTTTATATCTGCTCAGTCCAAACTTTCTATTGGCTGGACATGAGCCCAGCTAGCTAATGACATCCTATGCCTCATTTAAAATTATAGGAGCTGGCACAATGGCATCACAAGCTCAGTTCATCCCCCAAAATGCATTTCAAGGCCAGTTGGACTATCTGTCCAGTCCTGGACTTGGGCTTTGATTCCATAACCCAATGAAAATTCTGGGGAACAAAGCTTAGGAAGAGCACATTGTCTCAGCTTTCCATGGTGATGAGGCAAGAGCTTTTGGTCACACCCATCAGAATTCTGTACTGGTCTCGCATTCCTTACTTCTACATTATTGGACAACACCAGAGGCTACAAAGACAGATGATACTTGGCCATCAATTACATGTAAACTCTCTGGAACTTGTGACACATGCTAGAAATAGTCTTCCTTTATTAGGGTTAAAATAGTAAGCCTATGGAGCATTACTAGCCAGTGAAAATGACACTAGTTTTCACCCTGAGTCTTTGATGATAGCTTATATGATTATGATTTTTATGACTCTGTGCTAAGTTGCCTCAAGAATGAGGATATTGCATCTGTTCTCAGGAGAATCCCTTTAATTTTGTCATTTATGTGCCTGGAAATGTAAATTCCCAATGCAATCCTCACAATTCCCTCATTGTTTACACTATTTTGTGCAAAGTATGTGGCTAATAATGGCAATGCTGCAGCTGTGCTCAAAATCTGTAGGCTTTTAAGAATATCCTCTGATAGTTTTGGTGCTAACAAATCACCACAAGGCAGATTGCTGAGGAACATCTGCATCTATAGTGATAAAAAAGTAGATGGAAGGAGAAGAAATAAAAAGTTTCTTTTTTAAAAAAATGAAAGACAAGAAATCTGTTATCAAGTAACCAAGACAAACACCTTGAAGGGTTCCCATCAATGCTTATTTCATAGCAGGTATGAGTTGGTGCTCTCTGTTTTGTTTCTTTTTTACATTTTACTTACATTTTGTCAATGCTTTTAGTTCTTGGGTTTTTCCACCTTTTTTGGTTTGGTAAATTAGTTTGTGTTTTATACACAATGTTTTATGATGTTGTTGTTGTTTTTCCCTATAGCAAGCAATGAGTTAGTTTCAAACGGAAATCAATGGAAACAAATAAAAGATGGAGTTTTAAAAATGAGCACATTTAATAGCTATAATATAGAAATTAAATAAAAACCACTTACCAAAAATATGTTTAGGTGTACCCCTCTAACAGTCACCTTTTTAAAATAAGGGTGCACTGATAATGGCCAGTGATAAAGAACACATCAACTGGGAAGGTTCACAGGCAACATGTGGCCCTGTAGATAACTCCACTCCCTGACTATTTAGGGCTCTAAAGATAAGAACCAATTATTTGAACTTTGCACAGAATGAATCAGCAGATAGTGATTTTTTTTCTATGCCAGTACCTAGGCTACTTAGTACTAATCGTCAGCCACCTGTTCTTGCAGCTGCATTCCATACGAATTGTGGTTTCCAGGCAGTCAGTAAAGTAGGGATGTGCAGATTTGTCCCACCCACCTCATTTTGTGTGTGTGTGTGTGTGTGTGTGTAGTTGGGAAAGCCAGATTTTGTGTTCCCTGGAGCTTTCCTCATTGTCATTTGTTTCTTTTCTGACATTTTATGTGCCAAACAAATCAGTTTGGTCTGTAAGGTTCATGAGATGGTAGAACATCCCCCCACATGCTAGAGACACTAAACTCAAAGTGTATCTCCATCTGACTCTCCTCTACCTGCCTTCCAAGTTTGGTGAGGATTCAAGTTACCCCCCCCTCCAAAGATGGTGCCCCCAGGAAAGTGCTTTCTGGGGAAATGACCATTGCCACTGTGGAGTGGTGCATGGCAGGCAAGATGCATCAACTCATGGTCCTCTGTGAGGGGATGGAGTACTAGGGAGCCAGCTGTTGCAGCTGCAGGTGAAAGGCTGCATCCTCATGAGGGAGAAGGGTTGACTATCCACAGCAATCTTCTTGCTGACAAGGTGAGTGACTGCTTCCTGGGCCCTCCATGTAGCCCTTTTGTATGGCATTGTTGGCATCCCCAGGAGAATAACCTCTTGGAGGGTGGCCTGCCTGATGTCCCACCCACAGCACCTCGAGTGCAGGGAGCCTTTCTTGGAGGGGCCTCCTGCTCCCCTTCTGCATCTCCCTGCTGACAGGGAGTGGGTCTCTTCTTCCTCCCACTGGCTGCCACTCTTTCTTCTGATGGCAACATAGTTGGGTGCACCCTTTGCAGGTGCTTGTGGAGGATAGAAGAGGACAAGTGTTGGGGGTTTGCTATTGTCTGGACATGGATATGGGCCACCTGGCACTCTGCCACACAGGGGTCACTGGGGAGAGTGCAGACATGTTTCCAACCTGTGGGCTGGAAATAGGGTCCAGGATTGAAGAAGATGGGAGGCACAGCTACTTTCTCGTGCTGAGCCGTGAGGGGTCATGGAGGGGTGTTCTTGAGGTGGGAGCTGCAACAGAGGGCTGGAATGTGGAAGGGGAGGATGCTTTCCCCACCCTTTGGATCACTGCTGTCTGACTCCTCCTGTCCAAAGAGTGTTAGCAACTGCTGGTTTCAGGGCAGTGCTTAACAACACTTTTGCCTCTGTGGAGAGCCCCAGGAACAAATCAGGGGAAGGAGGCTCTGACCACTGGTGATGCCCTGCTAGGGCCGGGCTCCAGTTGGACTGGCAGGATGGGTTTGGTGCCCAGCAATGGGGGCCTGTGGTATGCAGGGGATGGGGGACTTCTTCCTCCCACAATGAGCACCCTTTGCACACATTTTCATCCTCATGGCACACAGAGGTCTTCACAATTAAGAGGGATGGGAGGGTATAAAATGTGGGTCCTCAGTCAAGGCACCCAGTAGATAAAAACCCACCAGAGGAGAAGTGTTCATCATCAGGAACAAATGAATGTGCTCTGCTTTGAACAAGTTCCCTGCCTCTCTGTCTAACTGTGTCAGGTTCAATAACAAGTGGATCCAGGCATTCTTATGCAAAGAAAGGTTTTATTGGATAATCTTGCTAAAACCCACAGTAGGAGGTCATTGTCAGGAATGGGGGGCGAAGCAATGCAAGCTAATTTATAGTGTGATGCAAAAAAGCGCCTAGCAAATGAAACATGAGCGCGCGCGCGGGAAACTCCCGGCGGGAGATATACTTCATGAGCGGGAGACTACTCCCCCCCTCCCTCTGCCATCCCAGGACTGGAAAATTCTCAGCAACACGAGAATAGCCCAAAGCCTACATTCAAGGCCACCGTGATAAGGAAAAGCGGCAGGGAAGAAGCTCCCACGTTTCTGCCTGCATAGCTACGCAAGCGCAAAGCATCAAAGCAGGGTAGGGAACACATAACAATGGATTCAGTGAGAAACATGAAAGAAGCATTTCTGACAAACTGTCAACACCCAACAGAGGAGTGGATGCAGAGCTGAGCTGAGGGTATATATAGCATTCTGATCCCATAGAGCAGAATGGGAACTCTGTTATTGGCAGCTTGCAGTGCCTGTTTAGCTTTGGAGGGCTCCTATTGGTGTTTCCAAGCCTGAAGAAGTCCGCCCTCCTCTGTTGCTTTGAAGTTTGGTAATCATTTTGAATGAGTGAGGACAGTTTTTGTGTTAATGTATCCATTCACAAACTGTCACAAACTGCTTGAAAGTTTGTGGAAAGTTCATGCTAGTTGACCTGCCATGAACTTCAGTTTATGACCCATGAACCAGCCAAAATTTGTCACAAATTTCAATTCATGAGCAGGTTTGTGCCCATCCCACATAAGAATCTCCAACTTCAACCAGAGTTGTCATGAAAGTTGATAATATCCCAACATCAAAGACATGGCAGGCTCACCTGAATGGCACCAAGGTATGCAGGATAATAGACGGAGCTTGCTTTTCAAGTAAAGATTTCATCTGCAATAATAAATGTCATGTATCACAACTGATACTTGAGCTGAAGCAGCCATGGATCTAATATCACCTCCTAAGCTACAAATATTTTCCTTTAGAGAGAGTGCAAACATGTCTAGAACAGGACAGTTCCTCAGTCCTTGATTTCCTATGCTGTCAATTAATAGTATTCAGTCTTGTCAACAGTGACATTCAGCATTTGGCTTCCATCCAGCCTTTAAGTACCTCAGTGCATTGTAAGGTTCACTGTGATGGTGATGGTCAGTAGATCAATCCACTGGTGGTGGAACATGCTGTCAGGTTGTAGCTGACTTAGGGTGACCCCATGGAGTCTTCAAGACAAGAGATGAAAAGAAGTGGTTTGCCATCGCCTTCTTCTGTATAGTGATCCTGGAATTAATTAGTGGTCCCCCATCCAACTATTAACTAGGGCTCACCCTGCTGAGTTTCAGAGACTTGATGTGACCTGATGCCAGGCTAGCGGGCCATCCAGGTCAGGATATATGCTGACTCTCCCCTATTTTAAGTTTGGAAAGTTGTGGCAGTGGCAACCAGTGGACCAATGTCTTCTGTTCTAGTGGGTAGCTGTGTTGGTCTGAAGCAGCAGAACAAAGTTTGAGGCCAGTGGCACCTTTAAGACCAACAAAGTTGTACCTGAAGAACTGTGGCTGAGTTCAGACTGGCAATTTGCCCCAGTAGGGACCTGGGCCAGCGACGACTTAGTCCCTGAGTAAATGGGGCGTCCACACAGGCACATCTGCCTGGTGTCCCCCACCCATAGCCAACCCATGCTGTTGCGCTTCACCGCCAGATTAAAAAGATACCTGATAAAACCCGTAGCAAATCTGAAAGCCCGCATGTGTCGCGCGTTTCTCCACTTCCAGGGAGTCTGAACGCGCAGCCGAAAAGCTGGGAGCAACCCGCGTTGGGCAGAAGGCAGCAGCGGTGTGATTGGCTGTGCTCCGCTCCACTGCCCAATGCAGTGCCAGCACTGCGGGGTCCTCCCCCAATCGGCAAAATGTGCTTATGCGCATGAGGCAACCACACAGCCGTTCCAGAGATACAGGTGGATGGAGCAATAGGAAGGATGAGGAGGCGAATCCTGGACATGTTAGGATGGCTGTCGTGTTATTATTTCTGACATAGACAGGAAACTCACTGAGAAGGAACAGGGCAGAAATAAGCTCCACATGTAAAGTAAATGGGATCAAACATGGGGAAAGGGAATGGGTGGCTGCCTGAGGTCTGGCCCAAACTGGTCCAGGCTTGATTACTGCAACTCACTCTACACAGGCTTACACTTGAAGCTGATCCAGAAATTACAGCAGGTACAAAATGTGGCGGCGCGTCTGCTGACATCGACGCCTGTGCGGGCTCACAGATGGCATGTGCTCTGTCAGCTGCACTGGCTGCCAGTTGAGTACCAGATCCACTTCAAGGTGTTGGTAACCACCTTCAAAGCCTTATACGGCCTGGGACCAACATACCTAAGGGACCACCTCTTTCCATATGCACCTTGGAGAGCATTACGCTCTGAGAATCAACATCTCCTGGTGATCCCTGGCCCAAAGAATGTCAGCCTAGCCTTGCCCAGGGCCAGGGCTTTTTCCACACTGGCCCCCACCTGGTGGGGCCCTGCAGGATCTTATTCAATTCCGCAGGGCCTGCAAGACAGAGCTGTTCCACCAGACCTTTGGCTGAGGCAGCAGGTGTCCACATATCCGCCCCCCCCCCCCGCAGGTTGCACTCTCCCACCCACTGATAACTGGCCATACTTAATTACATCAATGGGCCAGATTCTTCCTATGGCAAGCATGACTATTGATTTTATATGTTTTAATGTGTCTTAAATTTTATTGTATTTATTGAAATGCTGTGACCTGCCCTGAGCCCATTTACAAGATGGGTGGGATATAAATGCGAAAATAAATAAATAAAAATAAATTATTATTTTATTTAATTCATTTGTACCCCACCTTTTTCTCCAATGGTGACCAAAATCAGCTTACATCATCCTCTTGTCCTCCATTTTATCTTCACAGCAACCCTGTGAGGTAGGTTAGGCTTAGAGGGTATGACTGGCCCAGTGAACTTCCATGGCATGAGTGGGGATTCAAACCCAGGTCTCCTAGATACTAATCTGATATTCTTGACCACTACACCACACTGGCTCTTTACTGCCTATCATATTTTTATCCTTCTGTCAAAGTCACAAGGCAGCATGCTGTTATACTCCCAAGAACACAAGCCCTGTTCAGGATATACTAAATGAATGTACAATCTACCTATACACATCCGTTTGTAAAAAAGAACCAACTGACGAGGCACGTTCCATTAAATATGAAATCAGGGACCAATATCTGAATTAATGGGGCATTTGTATCACAAAGTCAGTTGTACCTACATTGACTATAATATGAGAATTACTCAATGCACATATATAGAAAAATTAAGTGTATACTATAAATAATAATAATAATAATAATAATAATAATAATAATAATAATAATAATAATAATAATAATAATAATAATAATAGGCCCATTGCCAGCCTCCCGGGACCCACACTGGAGTGCTTCAGCCCTGAGGTGGCATTGATGGTGGTAAGTGAGGGATCTGGGGGGTGGGGGCTTGATGGGGGTGGGAGAGCCTTCCTCCCTCTCCCCATCTCTTTGCCCTCTTTCTGTCCCCCCTTTCCTTCCCTCCTTTCCTTTTCTTTCTTTCCCTTTTCCTCCTTCTTTCCTTCTCTCTTTCTTTCCCTTCTCTCTTTCTTTCCTTCTTTCCTTTTCTCCTTTTTCTCTTTCCCTCCTTTTGTTCTTTCATTTTCCTCTTTCCCTCCTTCTTCCCTTCTCTCACTTTCTTTCCCTCCTTCTTCCCTTCTCTCTTTCCCTCCTTTCATTCTCTCCTTTTCCCATTTTCCTTCTTCTTTCCTTCTCTTTCTTTCCCTCTTTCCGTCTCTCTTTTTATCCCCTCTTTCCTTCCTTCTTTCCTTCTCTCTACTCTCTCTCCCTCTCTCTCTCTTTCCTTCCCTCTTTCCTCCTGTGGCCAAACTCTTCCCTTCCCTCCACCGCAGAGAAGGGAAGGGGAGGCTTTTGAAGATGCCTTCCCCCCCCCTTTGCTTCCCCTTCTGACATCACTTCCGGTGATGTCAGGGGTGTGTGGCATATGCTAATGAGCTATTATGCTAATAACCTCCTGCAGCTCTTTTTCTACAAAATGACCTCTGCTGTAGACCACATTGGTGGTTCTGCCCTCAGGTGCTAAGATCACCAGGCTGCTTGGTGAGCTCACTCTGGAGCAGGCTCCTGGAAAGGTCTTTTACTATCTCCCCATGAACATTCATAAACTCAATTGCCGTGCTAGCTGTTATGAGAAATGTCTATTCAGGAGTCTTGAACTAGTGATTTCTGTAACTGTCCTCAACTGTCTGCAGTCTCTTTTAACTGTGCTTTTACCTCAGAACATTGAGATCCACTGCTGAGCAATCAGATGGAGGTGGGTGCAAGCAGTCTGAGCTGCACAGTTGACCAATGGGGGGGCCAAGGAGGCAGCAGCCTGCCAGGCACATGGAAAACACTTGGGGAATACATTTGTGAAGGAAATTGTTATGTATTTAACAGAGATGCTGCTTGGGCAGCCTCCCTGATGGCTTTCAATGATCTGCCCCTGCTCCTGCACCTGACAGACAACCACCTGTCAGGTGTAGGAGGTGGGGAAAGTGTGTTTGAAGCCATGGGGAGGCTGGGCCAGCAGCATTGCTGCACCTCACAGGTGGTTGTTGGCCATTCCTGATTTCCTCAACTGTCATTAGCTCTCTGCAGTCTCCTCTAACTGTTTTTGTTTACCTCAGAACACTGAGCTCTGCAGCTGACCAATCAGAGAGTGGGGGGTGCAAGGAGGCAGCAGCCGGGCCACCACATAGGAATCAATGGGGGGAGCACCCTTTTGACTCCCTTAGGGGTCGAATTTGTAAAAATCCCTTCTTAGCGAGCTTCTATGTCATGGTAGGAGAGCTCTCCCCAAATTTGGTGTTTCTAGGTCCAGGGGTTTGGTCTGGGCATTGATTTTAGGGTGAGGGGACTTTCTTTTACATATAGATAGATAGATATAGATGTAATATTGTTGAAAATTTATAGTGGTTTTATAATAAGTATTTTGAATGGTTTGAAGTTCTCATCCTGTACTATTTATACTCACTATATTGAATCTTTAGAAAATATTTTTGTACATTTCTTTACTTCATTGTCTTTGAACACAGTGGTTGTGCTTTATTTGTATTCCCTGACTGTGTACCTCCTTGTATATTTTGGTTGTATTTTCTTTGCGGCAAATAGCAGTGCTGTGTGGCATTCCAGATAGGGTTGCCAGCTCTGGGTTGGGAAATATCTAGGAATTTTGTGAGGTGGAGCCTGAGAAGGGTGGGATTTGGGGAGGGGAGGGGCTTCAATGGTGTATAATGCCATAGTGTCCACCTTCCATAGCAGCCATTCTCTCCAGGTGAACTGATCTCTGTTCCCTGGATATAAGTTGTAATAGCAGGAGATCCCATCTACCACCTGGAGGTTGGCAGCCCTACTTTCAGATCATGTAAATGGTATGGGGGAGGGTTAAACCCCATCCCTCTTTCCTTGTGCTGTGGTCCTGGTCTTAATCAGGCCCATGTGTAGCGGTTGTTTTTAAAAAGCCTGGAATTCCTAGTGTCAGATCTATTATCTCCCTGATATATCAAGTTATAATACAATTTCCTCCCATTCACTAGTTTTTCAAAGCCTTCTGCCTTGGCCTCCTTGCGGCATTTGGAACTTCGGAAATATATATTTTGTTTTTGCTGGATTTCATTAAACTTTTTGACAGCGGTTTGTCTGCACTTTTTTATTGCGAATACAAAGTTCTGTAATAAGCATAAAGAAAATCAATAAAAAATAAAGTCTAAAGGAGGGGGATAAGCTCAATCCATCTTGCCTTCTTCTGTGCTGAGTAATGCACATTTTCCTTCCCTTCCAGAACAGCTGGCTGTGCTGGGTGTCTCAAAATTTAACACTACAGACTTGGAGCAGCTTTCTTTTTAAATGACAACACAGATAATCGGATAGAAGGTCCTGGTTGTTCTGAAGAAATGGATAGGAGTGTCAATCACCTAGCAGGAAGTTTTACACGGCCAGTCTGCTTTGTTTGGTGGATTATAAGGTATAAAATCCTGGTCTTTAGTTTTTTGTTTTGTTTGTTTAAGATGGGAAACCCTCATCATTTGAAGCATTACTAGGGCAATCCAAAACAGAATTACACATTGGTATAGCCCAATCTCATCAACTCTTGGAAGCTAAGCAGCAGCATCAATACTTGGATGGGATGCAACCGAAGAAGACTCTGCAGAGGAAGACAACGGCAAACCATCTCTCCTTCTCACTTGCCTTGAAAGCCCACAGTTGGGGTCTCCTTCAGCCAGTTGTGACTTAACAGCACATACATACTTATTGAAGTCAATAAGCTCAGAACTGTGTAGCTCTGCCAATGATTGTGCTGTCAATGGTGCAGTGTCCTTAAAACCACCTAAATGAGTATTGGCAAGGACAGGAGAAGTGTGGGCTGCAATATCCCAAATGACTCCACTGTATGACAGTCACGATTCTCAGACAATTGCAAAAATAAGCTTGATTCTATAACATACTTTGCATATACCACTTCTTTGTATATATAAAAATTTGGACTTGCTTTTAAATCTCTTTTTTACTTCTCTTCCTCTTTTGAAACATATATATGTATGTGTTTCCATAGAAACTAATGCTAGTGGTACAGGGAACAATAACTTACTGCGTGACAACAAGGACAATACAAAGGCTGCTCCTGAAATTCTTTCAAATGTATTGAAAAGGTTTTTTTGAACTTAGAAGCGATGGGTCAATTAGATGTTTATTCCCACATAATTTAAAGTGTGAGGTGAACATTTTACAGCTTCGGTATACATACATTTTAGACACGATGCAGAGAACATCCATTCATCAGTCCAGGGAGGGACATTCAATTGAAGCGGAGAGGGGGCGAGCAAGCACTTCAGGGGATTCAAAAGATGGTGGCCCCATGAGTCTCAGGCAAGCGAGGTGCAGAAATCATATTTCTCCAGGGCTGAAAGATTCTCACAGGTGGTCACTAGGTTTTCCAGGCCTAAATGAAAGTGCTGATTTTGACACTTGAAGCCTCAAATCAACCTAAGTACAGCTTATTTAAGGAAATCCCTGATTTTATATGGACGTTCTCAGCTTGTTCTGTAGCCACGCTCCATTTTCTTCTGGCTGGCTTCAGGGCCGGCCCTAGGGTTCTTTGCGCCCTAGGCCGGGGTACCTTCTAGCGCCCCCCCCAGCGTGGGAGCCCGAGAGCTGAGCCGTGCTTGGGAGGGCCGTGGGGGGGGAGCCACGCCCCGCGGCTCAGCCCAGAAGCCCCGCACCCAGCGGAGGGCCTGGGAGGGTCGTCGTGGGGGGAGCCGCACCGCCGCCTTCTGCCCACCCCAACCCCTCGCTTTGAATCCCTCTCTGCTCAGCTCCCCCGCCACCGCCCCTTCCCTCCCAGCCCCAGCGCCGGCTGGAGATGGGGGGTGGAGCGCCGGCTTTCCTGAGCACGCCGCAGTAGCGGCGTGCTCAGGAAAGCCAGGGAAGGGGCGGCCATTTGAACGGCCGCCCCTTCCCTCCTAGCGTCGGCTTCACCGGGGGCGGGGGGCGCTTTGGCGCCCCTGTGGGCCCCAGTGCCCTAGGCGAGTGCCTAGCTCGCCTCGTGGGTGAGCCGGCAGTGGCTGGCTTATGAGGTCAGGCTTGCAGCTGCAATTGGGAAAACCAATTCCCTTTTTAAAATATATTTTTAAAATGTGTGTGTGAGTGTGTGTGCACCTGGAAGTCATGGTGACCTCTGCAGATTGACCCTACTGGGGGCCTGGAGGATATTCAGAGAGGTGGCTGAATAAAGTATGCCCTGCCTCCCACCTCTGGTCTCCAAGGAAGTCTCCCATCCAAGTATTTGCCAGAGTTGTCCCTGCTTAGCTTCCAAAATCTGACAAGATCGGGCTTGCCTGGGCTATCCAGGTCAGGGCAGGAAAACCAATTCTGTAATGTTAGTTGCTGTAGATTTTCCGGGTTGTGTGGCCATGGTCTTGGCATTGTAGGACCTGACGTTTCGCCAGTAGCTGTGACTGGCATCCTCAGAGGTATAAAACAGAAGGATGTAGTACTTTCTGTGTCAACCCAGCGCTACTTCACCTTCCAGGGTAGATATAAATTACCTGCCTGCTATTTTTCTGCTCACCTTGACACAGAGAGCACTATATCCTTCTGTGTTATACCTCTGAGGATGCCAGTCACAGCTACTGGTGAAACATAAGGTCCTACAATGCCAAGACCATGGCCACACAACCCAGAAAATCTACAGCAACTAATGAACTCCAGCCTTGAAAGCCTTTGACAACAAATTCTGTAATAGCTCCTCAACTGTGATGCTCCTTCCTTCTTGAGGCCTGGTTGGCTCAATCTCTGAATAGGTTTAAGGGTGGCGGTAAATACTAAAAAGGACAGAAGGCTGCTTCACAAAGGTGTCTTATCCTCCTTTGTCCTATGGTAATTTAGTAAAACACTCCCACCCCCAAAGTGTGAGGGAACATGATATCTTCATGAAGTGGAAGCTTCGCCTAGCTCTCCATCTGGCAACTAGTGAAGCAGAAGAGTGGCAAAGAAACTCCCAATGCAACAATATCACATCATGCATTTTCTTTAACTGGGCTGAATGACTGGAGTAAGAAGGAGGGAACTGTTAATTTGTAGGAAGTCACACTTCCTCCATATGTTCAGAGCTTTTAAATTGTTAACCAATTCCCACAGAACAAATGCCATCAATCTGTGTAAATGCAGCTCCAAGCTGTCTGATTCCCTGTGGCTGGACTTTAAATTCTGCCTTGAAGTCCAAGATTGTGATGTTTCTTGCTTATTTAGTCATAAATTGTGCTGTTATTGCCTTTGCTTTCTGCTATTTGTTTTCTTCTATTTCTCCCATAATGGAGAGCCATAGTACCTGATTTATTACACTCTTTCTTTCCTTGTCACTTATCTTATTAGAAGGAAGTCAGAGATGCCGAAGACTCTTGGTAAGTTTTAAATCTGATCTCTCGCCTCTTCTGTTCATCACAGCCCTTTCTTTTCATCTAGAGTTTCCACTGAATTGAGGCCAAAAGGAAATTTGAAATTAATGTGGAGGTTCATATTGTTTGGGCAATGCTAGGGAGGAGCATGTTGCGCCCCCAAGTATTTCACTGTCAAATGAAAATGGCCTGTTTCATTTATTTTTATTTCCGTATGTTTTCATTATGAACAGTTAGATTTTCCTATTTTTTTTCTTGTCAATGCTGATGGTTTGTTTCTTGTATGCATTTCTATGTATCTTTTTAATGCATTTTATGTGGTACTCATACAATATACAGCATTTATATGTGGAACATATGTATTGCTCGCAGAGTACCAGTGTAGCAGTCAGGACACTGGACTGATTAAGAGTAACAAAAGACATATTTATGGAACTAATAAACTGGACAAGAAAGAGAAGAACTAAACCTAGTTGCCTTACTATCTGAGAGAGGGAGTGCATTCTAGACTGTTCTAGGAGAAAAGCCTGAGAACAGCATTCTGCAGACAGACAAGGAAGCGCCCCTGTAGAAAGAATGTACTCTTCCTCTAGCCCTGTCTAGCTGGAGCTTGCTGCCCCCTACGAGACCTTCTTTCTTCCTCTTCTCGGTACACAAAACATTGCTGTATTCCAATGTTTATCACTATTACCTCCTCAGATGACAAAAGCCACACAGCAAGGCCAAACTTAGAGAAGATAAGGTGTTCTCAGGGGGCTCTCCAAATGGGAAGAATAGGAACAGAATGTTGAGAGCAAGCAAATTTTACAAGGGGGGGAGCCACATTTCAGTGGATGCTGTCTTATGTAATCACTCACCTCCTGGATTTTCTTGTACATTGTACACAAAGTTGTTTGTTTGTTTGTTTGTTTGTTTGTTGGGAAGGAAATTAAAATAAATAACTGCTTGAACAACATAAAACCCATCACTTATAATTCAACATATCAAATTGTGCTATTTGGAATATTTCTTAGGGATGATTGAGCACCTGCTAGTTCATCTCACATCCTGTTCACCAGCGGTAAACAAGAAGCTGATTCTTGATGATTCACTTGTTTGGCAACCCACTCATGGCTGTTCAGCAGGGCATGAAGGGCCCTGACCTGGATAGTCCAGACTAGCCCAATCTCACCAGATCTCGGGAACTAAGCAGGGTTGGCCTTGGCTAGTATTTGGAAGGGCAACTTCCAAGGAATACCAGAGTCATTACTCAGAGACAGGGAACGACAAACGACCTTTGAAACATCTCTTGCCTTAAACAAAAACAAAAAACAAATTTAGCTCACTACCTAGTGGTGCGCAATGCTAAAAGAGCTAGGACTTCTGGCTGCTAGACAATCTTAGGATGTGCTGGCTATACTACACACAATGCCATACAATGAGGAGAAGGCATGGAGTACAGCATAACTGTGTTTTTTTCACATGTGTGTTCTGATACAAGTCACACTTACCATGGTACATAAACATCTTCATACTACACATCTTGTTCCAAAAAGCATTTCACACAATCTAAAAAAGAAATTATTTTGTTATAGGGTCGTCCTCCCCAGGACGCTACAAACTTTCAATTTTCATTCCCATTGAAAAAAAACTGAAAATGAGAAAAAAGCTAGTCATTTATCCCCATCCCCCGTTCCCCCCCCCAGCTTTAACATCTCTTGATCCAGATGCTCACAACAATACATCCTGGTCCCTTGCAGATGGTTTGGTGGTCCAGGCAGTCAAGGGGGTCAAGCAACAATGCCTCAGTGAAAAAAAAACCTTGTTTCGGTTCCTGCTAAAGCAGCTCAAACCAAGCCACAGGGAACAAGCTACAGGCTAACAGGCAAAAGCTTGAACTCCTACTAAGTGCTCAAACCTAAGGCAATATCTGGGCTTTTCAAAGGACCTGGAGAGATCCAGATGGTTAGTAAATTTTTCTCAGCTGGTCTGGGTTCCCAAATTCCTCCCTCCTTAGCACCTCAGCCATGACCGAGGCATTTGAAGGTACCTGACATGGGTAGACTGGGAAGCAAAAATGGCCCAGAAAAAGCATCATAGTAGCCCTCCATACACCACTTCTCAGCCCAGCATGGGGCTTCCAAGGTAGCTTGCTGTAAAAACAAAAACAAAACCCATTCTGTATATACCCAAGCATAAGTCCCACCATGTTCATTGGGGCTTGCTCCCATGGAAGTTTGCATAGAATTGCAGCCCTGGAGATGTTTAAAAAGCTATGCCTGTTCCCACCAACCCCAGTAATCCAATAAATTCTAACCATGCAGCAATATTGGCCACCAGCCAGCACCCATGTAATGATGAAATTCTACATAGATGGAAACGCTCAAAGCACCATTTTACATTGCAAACATATTAGTATGAGTATATGTGGTGCTCAGTTTGAGGCGAAATGGGTATGGTGAACAGGACAAGTTTGATTTTTGAACGTGCCATTTTCCAGTATCACAGCATCCTTAATTAAAACAGAGATTAAGGGTGCCAATGGTTTATTCTATGTGTATTGCTTAGGTTTTCACTATGGCCCTGAGCTTTTCCCCTCTGAGTGCTTGCACAACAACAATTTCCAAATACTAGGTAATACCATTACATTTGAACTTATCTGATTCTCTGCCTAGCATGCATTCCAAATTAATTTTCTGCCTTGCTAATGCTTTATTTTCCCTTGCCTTGTCCTTGTTCTCCATGCCTTACAAGTTTTCTTTGAGGATGGAGCATGAAGACATGTCTCACTGCTTTCTCACAATTCTGTTTTCACTTACAGTTTGTCTTTTCTTTGTTGCTCAGTCTCAGAAAGGCTTAAGAAATCTGATCCCTCAGCCATCTCTGTGTTCGAGATTGCTTTGAAATCTAATCAACATGGACAGGATGGATATCTCTGAGTGACTCAAATGAAAATAATTGAGAGCCGTTCAAATATGGAACAGAAATATATTTACAAAAATGCAGAGGCAAGGATCCAAAAATGTAGATGATTAGTTCTGGGCATAAGGTTGCCGATTCCAGCCTGCAAAATTCATGGAAATTTGGGGGCAGAGCCTGTAGAGGGGGTGGGATTTGGGGAAGGATTATACCACAGAGTTTGCCCTTTGAATCTGCCATTTCCTCAAGGGGAACTGACCTCTCTAGTCTGGAGAGCAGTTATAATTCTGGGAGAACTCTAAGCCCACTGGGAGTTTGGCAACCCCATCTGGGCATCTAAGAGGAACTCTGGAATTCTGTTTCACAAACAGTGACCCCAATAGTATCACTCAAAGCAAGTTTTTTTTTAAAAAAAATGAAGGGAGTTCATAGGTACGGACTGTTATTTGCCCTGCTGGGGGAAAACATAGACACAACTTGTATGTGTGCAGTAGAAAGGCCTTTAAAGATATGTTTGTGGGTGGGAAAATATCATGGGGTTGACACCCCCCCCCGCACACACTCTATGGCCCCATTCTGAATTACTCTCCAAGTTGGTATTTAGTGACAAAACCAGGGCTTTTTTTGTAGAAAAAGCCACCAGGAACTCATTAGCATAATAGGACACACCAACAGGAGAAACCCATTAGCATATTAGACCACACCCCTGACAGCACAGTTCATTAACCTATTAGGCCACACCCCCATTTTACTAGAAGTGTGGTCATCCAGCCAAACCCATCTTTTGCTTCTTATTCTGTATACCTTGTTTGTTGTCAAAACCCAGGGCTTTTTTTGTAGCAGGAACTCCTTTGCATGTTAGGCCACAGTCCTAATGACTTTCTGCTGTTGGGTGTGGCCTATTATGCTAATGAGTTCTTGCTAGGTGTGGCCAACTTGGGAGCCAGCCGGAACTCTGTTCCTGTGCGTTCCTGCCCAAAAATAGTCCTGGACAAAACCATGCTGGAGACTGAGTTATGGAACTTCTATCACCTTGTCTGTTTTGACTCTCACTGGGTTCTGTTCTATTGCCTTGTTCCTCATATAATAGGAATCACAGCATCTGGAAAAGAGTCTAAAAGCCTGAAACCTACCAAGCCAATCTTGGCCCACATTTGTATAAACAAACTTATGTTGTTGTCTGCTAACAACAGTAGGGGGATTACTCAGCAGCTGGCAGGCTGCAGTACAGCCTTGTTGGGTGGGTCATGAAGTATGCTTCTCATGGGAAAGGCAGCTTATTGTCCTTCAGCTAGGTATGCTACAAAAACAAAAAAGCATGGATAGCTGATGTCAAGCAAGCCTTCAAGTCGGTTGATACTTGACATAATCTACAAATCTACCCATTTTTTTAAAAAAAATATAGAGTCAAGTGATTGCAAAGCTCCAGGGGTCCTGAAGTGGGATATTGTAGCAGTGGGACCTGATTCCTGGTCTGGCTGACAGCATAGGCAGCTGTCTCCGGGTCACTAGTAGGTTGCAGCAGTCTCCTCATATGGAAGCAGAGATGGAGCAGGAGGTAGGGATGCCAGCGTCCAGGAGGGACCTGAGGATCCCCTGAAATTACAGCTCATCTCCAAGCTACGGAGATCCAGGCCCCAACTAGAGGTTGGCAGCCCTTCTGTGAAGGCATGGCAAGGATGAAGCAGGTTCCCCAAGGTGAGGCAGGAGTGAGGAACAGGCCTCTGCAAACAAACATGGTACCAGAGGCTGAAGTGGAAAAACCTGGTTTGTCCTGGCTAGGGTGGAGTGTCTAGTAGGAGCTGTTGAATCAGCAAGGTACCTAACTAAGGTTTAAATAGGAGGCTGGGATCTCTGCCCTTCCTGGTAGCCTGGTTAAGGTCCCTGATCCTGCCAAGACTTACAGCAGCCTTTCCTTTTCCAGAAAAAAAGGCTAGAATGAGGTAGGCCCTAGGCTGCCCACTGTGCATTCCTTCCTCAAGTCCATACTTCCACCCTGGTGCTCCTCTGTCTCTGTTCTTAGCTGTCCAGGCAATACTCTGGGAGGCACAACCCTGATTGCAGCTATAAGTTCACCAGAGATAAGCTACTACAGTGGGCCAATGGGATCTCTCCTGGTCCTCTAAACACATGACTCAGACACCGACAGAGCTGGCCTTGAACAATTTAGCCTTTCTCACCTTCCTTCTTGACCACCAGTTCTGACGCAGGAAACCTTTTTGGTTTCATACAACTTTGGACAGCAAATATGTTTGAATTGGAACCATTCTTACATGTTATAAAAATGAAAACAAAGATTGTATCAAACTAGACAGATAAGAAGAGTCCAGCACAGCCTTTGGCTGCTATGCTATTTTTATGTAAGGGGAGTTTGTTGGTTGGTTTTAATGGGGGAGGATTCAATAATGTAATCCCCCTCAATCTAAATTCCACTGAATTTAGGAAAAACTTTATTGTTAAATTATCTATTGTAGTTTTAATCAACCTTTCGGCCAAGCAGCTCAGGGCAGTATTGATGGTTCTCCCTTCCCCATTTTCTCTTTGTACCATTCCCTCTGAAAGAGAATGACTGGCCCAGTGAGTTTTCTCACTGAGTATGAATTTGAACCCTGAACTCTCTGATCCTTGTCCAACACTGTAACTACTACCTCAGGTTAGCTCTTTTAAAATTATGTAATGGTAGTTGTTGTAGATTTTCCAGGCTGTATGGCCATGGTTTTGGCATTATAGGACCTGACGTTTCGCCAGCAGCTGTGACTGGCATCCTCAGAGAACATAAGAACATAAAAACATAAGAACATAAGAGAAGCCAATGTTGAATCAGGCCAATGGCCCATCTAGTCCAACACTCTGTCACACAGTGGCCAAAATATACCAGGTGCCATCAGGAGGTCCAGCAGTGGGGCCAGGGCACCAGAAGCCCTCCCACTGCTGCCCCCTCCAGCACCAAGAATAGAGTGCATCACCTGCCCCAGACTGAGAGTTCCCATCTATACCCTGTGGCTAATAGCCACTGGTGGACTTCTGCTCCATATGTTTATCTAATTCCCTCTTGAAACTGTCCATGCTTGCAGCTGCCACGACCTCCTGTGGCAGTGAATTCCATACGTTAATCACTCTTTGGGTGAAGAAGTATTTCCTTTTATCTATTCTAACCCGACTGCTCAGCAATTTCATAGAGTGCCCACGAGTTCTTGTATTGTGAGAAAGGGAGAAAAGTACTTCTTTCTCAACCTGCTCAATCCCATTCATAATCTTATAAACCTCGATCATGTCACCTCTCAGCCTTCGTTTCTCCAAGCTAAAGAGCCCCAAGCATTTTAACCTTTCTTCATAGGGAAGGTGTTCCAACCCTTTTATCATTCTAGTTGCCCTTCTCTGCACTTTTTCCAATGCTATAATATCCTTTTTGGTATGACACAGAAAGAAGAAGTACTCTCTGTGTCAAGGTGAGAAGAAAAATGATAGGCAGGTAATTTATATCTACTCAGGAAGGGGGGTAGGGCTGAGATTATCTTGTAGGAGTTCCCCAGGCTGTGACATGCTAATGAACGAGCTTTCCTAAGGAGGTTCTTTTGTATATGGATTGGCTGTCGAAATTCTAATTTTATTTGTAGTGCTATGTAAGATGTAGAACATTTTGTGTTTTTCAAGACAGGAAACCATGCCCTATTTATCTTTAAACTCTCTTCTTTCCTGTTGAAATTGTGTTTATGTTTATGAATTTCAGTGGCTTCCCTGTATAATCTGACATGGTAATTAGATGTGATGGTACTTTATAACACAGGACAATGGGTGGGGGAGAGAGGAACACAGGTAAGAAAAGAGAAGAACATTAGAAGTGATCAAAACAAGTCATCACATCTTTGGTATGAAATGGTATCTCCAGTGTGGTATTTCCTGGGCACTACAGCTGTTCTCAAAATACCAAGAATCGTTTTTGTCTGGGGTGAATCGCTTCTTTTAAAAGACCCGAAGACTTTTCACTGCTGCTGTGGGCTGTTTGCCAAAGGTTCTCAGTTGGCAAGCAACAGTCTCTTTCAAAGATGGAGACATTGTTCAGTTTCTCCCCCCTCCCTTTTTTTGCTACCTAGAAACATCAAATCCTCTCTTCCAGTTTCTTTTCTTTCAGCATCCCACTGAGATAGCTGGAAGGTAAAGAAACAGACTGGATAACTCAAGACCTAGAACAAAAGAAGTGGAGACGATTGCTTGCTTTGAATACCTGTCGGGAAGTCACATCCACAAATCAATGGAATGGCAGAAGCCTTGCAAAATGTGGTTTAAGTGAGGAAAATTGCTTACAGGAACTTCACCAGAGGAGATGCCCTATCTGGTTTCCTAGGGTTCTTTAAGGCATTGTGTCCAGTGATAGCAAATATATTTTACTACTTTGTGGTGGTTTTAACCTGGCCAAAAAAAAAAAAAAAGAATTTGGCAGTATGTGTCCTTTTTAATTTCTTTTTGTTTCTCTATAAGACTAATGAACTGTGTGTTCCCTTGTAAGGGCATTGATGCCTAGCACTTATTTCTGCTTCTGGTTTGACAACCTATAGCATGAGGGTGTTTCTGGGAAAGGAATTACCTAATTTTATCCGTAACAAGGAGAAATTTACCATGGGTACAAATGGCCTTTCGGTTAAATTCAAGTAGCTGCTGATTATTTATGTCATTGGCTCAACATATGAAAAGGGGTGCCCTCCCACACATGTTCCTATTGGCTCACATTTATCGTCAAAGGGTACTTAAGAAGTAGTTCTAATGTACATCAGGGTGATGACCCATTCCAAATGGACTCCCCCCCCCCGGCATGGCTCCAAGTCTATGGGTTTAGCTTCTAGTTAAGGATACATTGGATTCAGGGTTTGTCTGCTGCTAAGTTGACATTGACTACTGTCTTAAGGGAAGGATGATGAGGGAAGGACTGTTACTCAGTGATAGATTATATATTTTTTCATGCAGAAAGTCCCAAGTTCAATTCCCATCACCCCTAGCTAAAGACACTAAAGTAATAGGTGTTAAGAAAGTCTACCTGAGACTCTGGAGATCCACTGCCACCCAGAGCAGATAGTACTAAACAACATGGATCTATAGTCAGTCCCAGTACAAGGCAAAATAACTACATATCACCCCATTGTTCCCAAGTTTTTTATGTTATGGACATAAGTTGTTTGCTGGTTATGACTTGTTGCTTATGGATGTGTTTATTTCCTGTTTAATTTATTCTACTGCTTGGTTATTTTTTTATCACTCATTGATTTGTGTGTGTGTGTTAAATTGTCATAAAAGTAAATTGTCATAAATACATTATCAAACAAGAAAAGGATCTAATTTCATATTGTAATGCAAATTTTCCTTAAAAAGAAATGCTTTTTTAATTTAAAAGCAAGGTTCTAGCCCTTATGAATATGGAGAGATTCATGTGGGCAGGACTAAGCCAACATGCAACAATAAATATGAGTTTAAAATAAGGATAGTCACCTCTCTCTTCTCTGTGGTCTATATGAGTACTGTGGAGATGAAAAAGAACTGGGCTGTTATTTCCTGGCATGGTTCCTAGAATCACTCATGAAGGTTAAGGGAAGTTCTTATGACCACAATATGTGTTGGCTTTCATTTCCTTATGTTTTGATGAAAGTATGTATGAGAAATGGGTGGTGTGGCCTGTCATGGTCACAACTAGTAAAAAGATACGTGAGGAAAAAAAACCCAGATTTTTTCTGCTTGAATTGCCACATACTTTGAGTTGACAAAATGAACAGGGTAGTGACTTTATGTGTTTATTTATTTACAACATTTCTATGCTGCCTCTCCAGTGAACCTGCTTGAGTTGACATGCAAAGTAAAACATGATAAAATCACAAAACAGCATTAAAATTTGTAGTCTGGAGACGAGCTGAACTTCCAGGAGATCCCCGGGTTCTACCTGGAAACTGGCATCCCGAATCCTAGAGCACTGAGCCAGTGCATTGACATCACTCCCATATTCATGATGGAAGTGCCCGCGGTATCAATTTGAATGTTCCTGCCCCCCAAAACACCTGCCAGTTGCCCGCACCCAGCTGGCTAACCTAGAGTGGTCTCATTCTACTGAAATCAAATTGTTGTTTCTAAATCAAATTGTTGTTTCTAAAGCTGCAAACTAAACTGTGGTACGTGTACACATTTTAGTTCTAATCTCTATGGGATCCTTAAAAAACAAACAAACCAGGGTTTCAAAGAGCAATATTAATAATGAATACAGTCTTGATCTAAATATATGCAGACATACACAAACCCTCATTTCCACAGCCGACTCCTCTGGCTCCCCCCCGCCTGAATTTCAGTGCAACAAATTGCCATATTTTGCTCATGCCAACCTATGGCCAACCTTACTTTGAACTTAATGTGAATGTATTTGTGTGTCTCTAATGTAGATAGTTTAATATTTAATGCACACTTCCTCCAATGCCTTTCTTAAGTGAATTCAGAAATGGTTCTGCTTTTCACTTTAGGTTTGGCCTCAGAGTGAGAACTGTCTAAATGGTGTATTTCTGTCAAACTCTTAATGAGTCTTCTTAATTGCTTGTCTGTCCAAAAGCCTAGAAAGGGAGGTGAAGAAGGGAGGAGGAATACATACAGTTTATATATATATATATTTTAAAGTGACAGTCAGTGCTGGAAAACTGAATGTACTACCTGATGTGTGTCAAAGACCTGTCTTTACTGGAGGATACTTCTTGGTGGCAGCACAGGAGGGTTAGGACAGGATGCATCTCTGTAATTTCAGAGTATACTGTAGTGTAGTGGTTAGGGTGTCAACCTAGGACCTTGGAAACCAACGTTCAAATCCCCATTCTGCCATGAACCTCAGTTTGGGCCACTTATAATCACTCATATACTCCACAAGATGCTATGATGATAAAATGGGGGAAGGGAGAACAGTGTACACTGCCTTAAGCTCCTTGAAGGGAGAGATAAAAATGTAGTAGACAGGTAAATAAAACGATGCTCTGAGCAGGGCTTACATTAGAGGTAGACTTTTTTTAAGACAGTAGCCAAGGTGCCGTGGAAGCAATAAGGATCACAATCTGCTTCCCCTCCGTCTCAGGACAGTCCCACTGACCCATAAGTGCTCTTCTACTTTTGGTCATCTGAGTGGTAAAGATCCTTAGTGGTTGTCCCAGGTCTCTGCCCAGCAGCACACCACTCTCCTGATGACATCCAGCTCTTAGGTTGGTGGGTTTGGGTTTGTTTGTTTTTTTGCTTCTCGCTGGGTATCTATGCTGCCATTACCTGGTCATTTAGAATATCTGCTACTAAGTGGGCCTAGCAGTCCATCCATGTCACCATTTACAGGCCCTGCCTAGTGCCTGCATCTCCTTTCACTGATCAGCTACATCAGAGACAGCTTTTATTACACCTGCTCATTCCAGTGATCTAATGATCTATTGACCAACTACCTCTCTTCCCCTGGCACCTTTTTCAGTAATGTATGCGAGTGGGGCTTAATGTGGTTATGGAAAACAAACTTCCAACTTTCAAAATAAAAAAGATTTTTTTTAAAAAATAAAATATCCACACATGTACTCTATGCAGCAACAGACTGAGCAAGGATGTAAAGTGAACATGCAGTCCTCTGTCCTTCTAGATATGCCCTGACTGCTGCTATTCTAGGGTAGGCCATTTACTATTAAAGTTATGGTGTTCTATCAGTTATCTGTACCTTGAGTCTTTGTCCAGGCTGCCTGCCCCTTTATTAATTCCACATGGTCATGGTGGGAATCTAATGGGATTCTTGAGAACAATTAACCTCCCTCCTGTTTCCTGTCCTTCTACTGACAGAGACACTTACTGAAATGAATTAGGGGGTTTTCAGGCCCCAAACTCCCAGTAGTGTAATGTAGACCAAAGTGGAAGCCATATCTCCATGATTGTTTATTTATTTAGAACATTTATATGCCTCTTCTCCAGGAAACTGCCCAAGACATCTTACAAAATAAATAATTAGAACAAAACATTAAAAGATATTGATGAAATCTAGCCCAGCAAAGAAACACGTGTCATAAAAACAAGCCACAGACAGCTCAAAACCATACTGTACATGGTCATATATTTTTATTGCTTGTCTAGTTCCAGTTCTTGTTACAGTGTGATCTGGAAATCTTCTGTCACAGTTCTCAAGGGTCACCATGTGCAAGCCACAGGCTAAGACCAAAGGCCAAGACCCCTCTGGCTCTTGCCCTTTGGCTCATGCCTCTGACAAGATCTGAGCTTTAAGCTGGTTCTCTGTTTGTAATTAGCTGATAACACATTGGTAGGTTATCAGAGAGCTGCAGAGCCCAGTCGGTCCCAATCCAGGTCCCAACCCTCCTCTTCTTATCATCTGGCAGGAGCTGGATGATCTTATCTAGACGTTGGCCATGTTGGCACTGGCCCTCAGGAAAGGTTAGGCCTATCCTTCTCCATTCATTGTAAGTATTGATGCTATTGTCACACAGAGAGATGATGCCTCCTCCTCCTCCTCATGTCTTCTTTTGCTACTGTTCCCTCTCCCACCCAACTGAAAGTTGCTAGTAGCAGCAGTTACCCACACAATGGAGAGTGTGGTGCTGAGCTAGTGAAAGCTTCTACTTCTAATGGAGGCAGCTGTTTGTTCACTGGGGAGCAATGGGAATGAGAAGCAATGTTGACTAGGAACAGTGGTTGCCATTTATTTGGTTGCCTTTTCTGTCCATGTTACAGCTGTATTTAGGACTGGGCTGCAGTTTGTTTATTTAGGTAATTTAGTACCATGCTAATAGGAACCCAAAGCAGTACATTAAAAAAACCAGATGTCAATAAGTAATAGTACAAACAAGGAATTACCCTTGAATCTGACCCAGCAACTGCAGCTTGTGCAAAATGTGACAGTGCGCTAGCTGACTGTGACATCTGTGTGGGCATGCATTCAGCCGGTGTTGCACCAATTGCATTGGCTGCCAGTTGAGTACTGGATTCGTTTCAAGGTTTTGGTCTTAACCTTCAAAGCCCTATGTGGCCCAGGACCAACATACCTATAGGACTGTCTCCCCTCATATGTGCTCCACAGATCAACACCTTTTGATAGTCCTTGGCCTGAAAGATGTTTGTGTAGCCTTGACCAGGGCCAGGGCATTTTCTGTCCTGGCCTGGTGGAAAGCAATCCCACTTGAAGGCCCTGTGGGATTTACTACAATTCTGCAGGGCCTGTAATATGGAGCTGTTCTGCCAGGCCTTCGGTTGACGTGGTAGACATACAACCATTTCAGCCTCCCCTGCTCATATTGTCCTACTTAATGGCCCCTCAGTGCTATAGAAATCTGCACAGTATTTTCCAGCAAATTGGATGCCTACTGATCACCTAGCTGCACCCATACCAGAGGTATTCTGGACTCCCACAAAGTGGACTGCCATCTTATTGAAGTGATTTTAATTTGGTTTTAAATTGTATTTTTTAACATTCTTACTATGATATTTTTTGTTAGAGTGTTTGTAGCATGACTGTTGTGACTGCCCTGAGCCCACCTGCTGGGGAGGATGGGATGTAAACCAAAATAAATAAATAAATAAATAAAAATAAACCGCCAAAATTAAATCCCTGTGTAAATTTTAAAGTCTGTGGTTGGCTCATGTAATGGTCACAGGCTGTGAACTTCAGATCAAAAGCCAAAATCCTTCCTTCTCTTGCCCTTTGCATTGCACCAAAAGAGAAACGCCACTGGCCACATCCAGGATTAATACCTGTAGACAGGAAGGAGACAGAAACACTGCTAAGATGGTGTGTAACTGGCAAGAAATTCTTGAACAATTTCTCTCCAGTTGTTCTAAGAGCCTCTGGCATTTTACCAAGAACTCCCTAAATCTGAAACCAGTCTTGGTCATCAGCTGTCATATCTGCAGGTCTCTTCTAGGCATTACCAAGGGCCATCTCCTGTGAGGGCTGGCACCCTTCCTCCTTCAGTCATGGTGTCATAGTGGCAGTTGGGTAAGACATTCAGATCACCCAGCATGTATTGCATTTCATAAAACCAGGGTGTAATACAACCCCTTTGGAAGAGAGACATGATTGTCTTTAGACTCCCTCTCTTCATCAGCATCTTTTTATCTGTATTTTATTTTTATTTAAATTACAACCTTTGAAATACTCATCTCAGCAGTTTGCCACATGCAGAGTCAGAAGAATGAAGCTGCTGTCATCTTTTTCTAAAAGTCTCCTAAATTCTGCGAAGTGCTTTTTGTGAGCACACACAGTGTATGAATTCCAGAAGTGACTAGCATATTTCATGGCTGCAATCTCTTTCCTTGTTAAGAAATTTAATAAGTAGAACATAAGTAAGAGTCCTGGACTGTCACTTTCTCCATAATTCCATGTTTGACAATCTCTTGGTTTAAATCAATTGCCTTAAATCAGAACACTGCTCTGTGCATCTGTTCAAATCTGACCATTTCCAGCCATTTCACAAATTTTGTTTTGTTTTGTTTAAAGGGGGGTTTCTAAGGACAGTTCACTTTTATTGTTTCTTGATCACCTAACCATGGTTAAGAGAACAGGAATGCCCTGCGTGCTTATGAGAACCAGCGTGGTGTAGTGGCTAGAGTGCTGGACTAGGATCTGGTACAGCAAGTTCAAATCCCCATTCTGCCATGGAAGCTTGCTGGGTGATTTTAAGTGACACACTCTCAGCCTTACTTCCTTTACAGGGTTGTTGGGAGGATCAAATGGAAGAGAGGAGAATGATGTAAACCACTTTGGGTCTCTGTTGGGGAGAATGGCGAGGTATAAATGAAGTAAACAAATAAGTAATGCTCATGAACTTCTCCTCTGCTTTCCTTGCATTCAAATTCTCTTTTCTCTTTCATTACTAGAGCTAACCATAGTCAATGGTATGTCTTCAATTGGGTTTTATGGAGTTGCCATGGTAAAAATGGACATCATTGTGCAAATAATGCTAAGAAAAACTAAAAGAATTCGTGTGTGGTAACATATGCAGTGGTGCTGGAGAAGACTCTTGAGAGTCCCCTGGACTGCAAGGAGATCAAATCAGTCAATCCTAAAAGAAATCAACCCTAAACTGTTCCCTAGAAGGCCAAATACTGGCCGAGGACAGACTGGCAATTTGCCCCGGGAAGGGACCCAGGCTGACAACGATTCAATACCAGAGTAAATGGAACGTTCACACAGGCACATCTGCCTGGCGTCCCCCACCCGTAGCCTACCAGTGCTCTTGCGCTTCACTGCCAGATTAAAAAAACACCTGATAAAAGCCGTCGCAAATCCGAAAGCCCGCGTTCGTTGCGCGTTTCTCCGCTTCCGGGGAGTCTGAATGCGCAGGCGAAAAGCCGGGAGCAACCCGTGTTGGGCACGAGGCAGCAGCGGTGTGATTGGCTGTGCTCTGCTCCACCGCCCAATGCGGTGCCAGCATTGCAGGGCAAAAAAAAAAAATCGGCAAAATGCGCTTATGTGCATGAGCGCTCATGCGCACATACACCCATACACCCACAGCCGAATTAATGGGGAAATGGTGAATATAGCATGCCTCTGGCGCGGCAGTCTGAATGCTCCCGCGCGCCTCCGTCCTGTATCTTCCAGCAGCGGCCCCCGCTGTGTGGACGGGAAAACCCGGTATAGTTTAATCCGGGTTTTTTTTGCGACGACTGGCTACCGGGGCAAACTGCCAGTCTGTCCTCAGCCACTGAAGCTGAAGCTTAAATACTTTGGCCACCAAATGAGAAGGGAGCACTCACTGGAGAAGACCCTGATGCTGGGAATGATTGAAGGTCAAAGAAGAAGGGGACGGCAAACTTTGAGATGGTTAGACAGTGTTATTGAGGCAATGAACATGAAATTAAGCAAACTCCGGAGCACGACAGAAGACAGGAGGTTCTGGCATGATGTGGTCCATGGAGTCATGAAGAGTTGGGCTCAACTGTGTGACTGAACAACAACAACAAAACATATGCAGTTGAAGAGGAGAGGAGCATTTAATCCCACATGATGCATCAAATATTCTAACCATGGTTAGAAGGTCTGAGAGTGTTATGCCTTCAATGAATCTTGACAAATTTGAGTTATTAACATAATGCTGATAATGATTATTACCATGTTCTAGAGGTGTAATAGATACAAAATTTTATTGAGATGTGCAAAACCATACAGTGGAACCTTGCTAATCCTAATGAACTGATTTTTCATTCATGCAGACCCAAATTTGCCTCAACAATCCCCTTTGGAGACATTTGGTAGCCATTCTATAGAATCCAATGAAGCACTGAACTTAATGGTATCCCAGAGCATAGGCCTCCATCTCCTATTTAATGTGAGATGACAGGCAGTAAGAATGTTAACATTATCATGTGGCCAGAAAGAAGGTAAAACTAATGCTTTAAAAGAATCATTTTGAAAGGGGTAATAAATAACCTTTAATGTGACTTTTTAAAATGATGTTCTACAAAGTCTATTTAGATAAGGACCTTCCAGAGGCAGCTGGGTTATCACAAAGAGTGTTATCTGAGGCTCCATAGAAAAACTGAAATTGTTAAATCTGGAAAAAACTTTGTTTTCCATAGAGAGATCTAAATAGCATTTCTTACCAGGTGGTAGAAACAAAGAAACCATTGGGCTGGGTCAAAATAGTACCCCCCCCAGCTCAAAACTGAAGGAGGAAGAGGGTTGGTTTTTATACCCCACTCTTTACTTGGAGTCTCAGAGTGACTTACAATCTCCTTCCCTTCCTCTCCCCACAACAAACACCCTGTGAGGTAGGTGGGGCTGAGAGAGCTCTGAGAGAACTGCTTTGAGAAAATGGTGACTGGTCCAAGGTCACCCAGCTGGCTGCATGTGGAAGAGTGGGGAATCAAACCCGTTTCTCCAGATTAGAGTCCACCGCTCTTACCCACTACACCAAACTGGCTTTCAATTGTCTAGTGGATCTGGGGGGGGGAACCTCATGGAGTGGATGCATCATTTCACTCCCAGAATTTATTTGCCAGAAGCACATGGCTAATTAAGTTTGGCATTTGTATAGTATATTTGATTACTATACTTGCTGATCTCTTGTGCTGGTTTCTTACCTCTAACATACAAAAGTTATCCTTGTTTATTTACTCAGTGTCATCAATGAACATGGTGCTTTTCAGAGTGATGCAAGCAGACAAAAACAGAGGTTTTCACTTTATGTGATCACAAACAAAATACCACAGTGATGGGTATCTGTTTGCCCCCAGAATTTTATAATGATTGGTGTATTAATAAGGTACATAGAGGGTCTACAAGAGGCGGGACCCGTGATACTCGCGGGGGGGGAGTATTCCCGCCGCCAAGCTTCCCCCTCCCCCCCAGCAGCGGCGGCGGCAGCAGCAGCAAGGCCAGCTGGCCCGCCGAGATTCCCCCTCCCCAGCAGCAGCGGAGGGGCGGCAAGGCTGGCCGGCCCCTCAAGCCTCCCCCTCCCTCCCCCCAGCAATGGTGGCGGCAGCGGCAAGGCCCGCCGGCCCGCCGAGATTCCCCCTCCCCAGCAGATTCTCCCCCCCCGGCTCCGGCGATCCTCCTCCTTCCCCCCACCCCCCAGCTCTGGAGGCGAGGCCCGAGCAGCTTCCAGCCACCGGGCCCGCCGATCTCCTCCCCCCCGGCGATCCTCCTCCTCCCCCCACTCCCCGGCGATCCCCCTCCTCCCCCCACCCCCCGGCTCCGGAGGCGAGGCCCGAGTGGCTTCCAGCCGCCGGGCCCACCGATCTCCTCCTCCCCACGGCGATCCTCCTCCTCCCCCCACCCCCCGGCTCCGGAGGCGAGGCCGAGCGGCTTCCAGCCGCTGGGCCCGCCGATCTCCTCCCCCCCACGGCGATCCCCCTCCTCCCCCCACCCCCGGCTCCGGAGGTGAGGCCCGAGCGGCTTCCAGCCGCCAGGCCCGCCGATCTCCTCCCCCCCTTCAGCTCTCTCCTCTCCCCCCCCAGCTCCGGTGGTGAGGACTGAGCGGCTTTTAGCCGCCAGCCGCCGCAGAGTTCCCAGAGCGTTCCCTGCGCATGCGCAGGAAACGCTCTTACTTTTTTGGGGATTCTGATATCCCCCCTAGACTTTTAAACACTTTTTAGATTTTTCTGCACACATGGGGACTGCCCCACGTGCACAGGAAAATCTCCCTGCCCCCCAGGTGCCCCCAATGTGCGGATTTAGATATCCGCACAGGGGGGGGCAACTTGGGAATTAGATATATAGATTAAACCATCATGGCTAATAGCCTTGAAAGACATACCCGCCATGAAATCATCTCATGATCGCTTCTCATCAGTGGTTCTGACACCTATGCTGGCTTCCATCTATTGGTAGAGAGAAATCCTCTTGTTGGAGTCTGCAGTTGAAATCAATTATGAACCTTGAAAAACCTTGGAAAAAATCCACCCCACCCTCTTTCCCAAGTTCACCGAGGTCTAGAAAAAATGCTCAACATTAGTTATTGTCACCAACAGCATGTTCAGGTGTACAGGTCTACACAGCAGAACAATGTCAAAGTCTTTTAATATTCCCAAGTTTCTCTGCTAACTATAGGGGGGGGAGGGATGAAAGCTACAGCTGTGTCAACATTATTAATAGAATGGCACATAGTTGCATACATCTGGTCCAAGTACAGCACTGACTGCATGAATAATTAAATTTTCTCTACCTTAATAGATCAGTATGCTGGTGTTGCTGGGTGTTCACTTCCTATGCTAGTCTCATTTCATTTCCATTGATACAATTTGTCATTTAGAAGAAAAAAAAATAGAGAAAGCATAGCTTTCATACAAATAAATATGTTCCCTTATTCCAAGGGAGGTCAAGGTCTTGCTCCCTGACATAACTGCTAACCTTACCTTAGGTGTCATTAATCTTTTCTTAGGAGTATTTTCATTAGTACCTGTAAACCTAGGACTGGGAGGCCTCCTGCTCAGGTTCTCTGAGGTCAGTGGCTTGTAATAGTGGCTAGAAGAAGCAAGAGGATGAAGTGCAGAAGGAGCTTGACTTCCATGTCGGGGGGGGAAATCTCGGGATTGCTATAGATCCCAAACTGAAAATGAAAAAGCAGTGTGATGCAGCTAACAGAAAAGGCTAATGTAAGTTTAGGTTGCATCAATAAAACCATATTATCCAAATCAAGAGAAGAAATGCTTGCTTTCACTTGATTCCACACTCATCAGACCTGTGTAGAGTTCTGAGCATCACTGATTAAGAAGATGAAGTCAAACTGGAATAAGTTCAGAAGAAGTCAACAATGATTGGGGGGGGTGTTTCTGGGAACAATAGGGGAAAATGGGGGGGGGAACTGCCTCCCTGTGGGTTGCCACTTTCAGCTGCCACCACTCTGGACTTCGAGTTCCTTGAGAAGGCCCAAAGTACCCTCCCAAGTCCATCCAAAATGCCCCCTTTTAAGCCAAGAAACATAGGCGTGATGACCAGGCAGAGAACAATTAAACAAAGGATTTATTAATACAGTACTGGGGCAAGGAAAACAAGCCAAGGTGCTTTAAAATATATAACAGTGTTTAAAGGCAAAATAAACAAATCCAATGCAACTACCTATTTCTTCCTAACTGGTTACTATTTCAAGGCCCACAGGCCTGTCTGTACTCACTCTGTCCCAAGTGAGGGATCTTCCTTTCAGACCAGTCCCCTCAGTTTTTCTCTGTGTGAGGCAAGACCGCAGAAGAGAAAATAATAGTTTCACAGTTCAGAAAGTTTCAGTTACATCTCCTCACACAATCCCAGGACATTGCTTGGCTACAACCGTCACTAAGCATTATGGAGATTGTAGGCTATCTGCTTTCCACCCCCACACATGTCTCTCGAGGCCTAGACCTCTAGGCCTTGTCTCCCAGTCTTACACAGATCATGACACTGGGTATATATTTATCCTGGAGAAAAGAACAAATGAATTTATTTATACCCTACTTTTCTCCCCAATGGGGACCCAAAGGGGCTTACAATATCATTCTCCCCTCTATTTTAGCCTCACAACATTCACCATGTGTGGTAGGACTCTGAGTGGGGAACATGGTCATACTCTTCTAATACCTGAAGGTCTTTCTCACAGATGAGGACAAAGACTTGTTTTGTTTTTGTTTTGCTGCTCTTCAGAATGTAAAGGACTTAAAGGTCCAAGTGGGTATATTTCAGATGAACATTACCTGTGGCTGTGGTCAGATGATAGGCTTGGTGCACTCTGGCCCCGCCTCTAATTAATCCATGGTGTTTTGTTTTATTTTTTGCAATGGAGAGATTTGATCAGAAATCCCACCCTGAATCCACTTCACCATGCACTCACTCCGTGGGTGACCATTCAGATTCTTGCTGTGTGATAACCGCAGAATGGGCAGTCAAGTGGCATACTTTTTACATAATGTCTGTCATGCATGCACAGAAGCATTCATTTGATGCACCACTCCATTGTGACAGCTCCACAGTTCCTTTGTGAAGGACAGCCCTCTCAGCATCCTTTGCTTCACCTCTCTTCATTGGAATACATGAGGGGGGGAGTGCAAGCATTATGCAGATTTTATATAAGTACAGCTCCATTGACTTCTGTAGACTTACTTTTGTGTCAGTCATGGGATGTTCTCAAACAACAACTCTAAATCAGAAACAGAATAGAGGGTTTTTTTGGGAGGGGGATTTGTTGCTCAAAAACAACTCCCCTGGGGGCTCCCGATCCAGAATGACTGTTTGGCCGCTTGACTGTACAAGCCGTGATGGATAATACCAGGAACAATTATGTGTTTATGAATACATTGCTATCTGATCAAAAATAAAGGGGGCTGAAATGGACAGAAAGGTTCCCAACTGGCTTAAGTTTGTAACAGAGGAGTTCAGACATCCAGAAATGTGGGGTGGAAGTGCTGACATCTGTAAATATTGGTGCCTAATAACCATGATTCCAAGACAGGTCAGAATAGGATGCTAATGACTGGGGAATGGAGGCAGATGTTGTTGTCTGGTTATGCAGTTTAAATACAGAAGGGAACAGCAATGACATCGGATCAAACTGCCCATCTGAATGCAGCCTGAAATCTCCTAATGGTATTTGTGGAGTTCTCTTGTGGGTAACTTACACAGAAATATTTATTTTATAATTAGCAATACTTTATTAACATTATTAACATTAATATTAATATTAATATTAATATTAATATTAATATTAATATTAACATTAGTAATGAATTCCATTTGTAGAGAGTCTTTGGTTGTGGTCACACATGCCAGAAAAAGAAGGGGGGCGAGGCTATTTCCTCTGGAGGAATTTGACCTGCAGTTGCATGATCACACCTCCCTTTGAAGCTGTGGGCACAGACTGTCAATGTGTGATCAGATGCAACTGTGGATGAGTTGGGGGATGGGTTGTGCCATTTCCCCCCCATGCACTGAACCAAGGGATCAATGAATCACACCTCCACACTGAGGGTTCCCTATGGATTTTGCAATGATGTGCATGCCACAAAGGGGGGGGGGACAATGGTATGGAGTTGGGATGGCCTTATCAGACCATCCCGATGCCATGAGAGCATGCTGGAGTGATCAGACACAGGAAAGTCCATTTGTGGCCCATCACAACCCGTTTACTACCGGATTTCCCCTGGTGTCTTTTAAGTCCACTTCTGCGGTGGAGCAGAACAGGTTGCCGACAGCTGCGGGGCGCTTCCCAGTTGTTGCTGTCTGATGAAAACCCTTTAAATCCATCCAGCATTTGCACCTCTGTTGGGTCTAATTGTTCATATTATCGTAGTCTTTCTTCTTGCTGTCCTGAAGTTCTCCTGCCTGATAACCTTTCGTCCCTGTTTGATTGTTCCTTCTACCCATCTCTTAAAGGAACCTTATCACAGTATTAGTAATAGCAGTTGTACAATGGGGGGGGGTCTGGACAGCCATCTGTCCAGGAAGATACAGCTTTTGATCACCTGCATAGGGGATTGGACTAGATGGCCTACATATACTTTTCCAATAGATTTCATTATTTTGCTTCTCAGTTGATCCACTCAAGGCAGAAGGCCACATTCTTAGTATTTTAACAGAACTGATTAAACCAAAAACTTCACGCTGCCTATCAAGAAAGTTTCAGAGAATGATGCTGTACTGAATACGACTATTCCTGTCTGGGTCTAAAGTGAGTTCTAATAAGAGAGATCTTAAGACCTGAGGCTTCTGGTTCAGTCTCCAGAAATTTTGACACAAAGTTCCATTGTTCATCTGAAGAGTTTCATTGAGATCTTGGGCTATTGCTGGGGTAGGTGCCAATTTCTTTCTGTATGGGTGGATAGAAGGAGCTTTCCGCAAACCATTTCTTCAATTCCTGTGTTTGTTTGTGTTTAGTTTCCTACCACTCTAGTTGACACACATGTCAAAGTTGTTTTTAGCCATTAGGGGCCCTTGCTAAGATCTGCTAAGTGGGGCTTCTTGCTCTGGAGAAGAAGACCCATTCTTCCAGAGGCTCCTCATTTAGCAGGAGGGAGGGGTAGGATCCAACTCAGTATTTGTGGTTATTTACAAAGAACTTAAAATTGCTAGATGCTGAATTAAAGCCTGGAGCCAACCCTTACCTTCCCCAAAGAATGGATAAAAATAACTTACCTTCTCAGAACATGCTCTTCCAAGTTCTTCTCCTGCGTGAATGTTGATGTTTTGTACTTGAAGAACATTCAATATTGGTCACTATTTGACATCCAGTGACATTTGTTAGATTTTGAGACTTGTTCTCTGACAACATTTGACAGTTGTTGTGTAATGCTATTTATTTATTTAAAACATTCCTGTGGCTGCCTCAAGACATAATCTATTATCCTTGAGCAATGTAAAATGGGGTGACCATGGCCAAATATTGGTTTAAGGGAATATGAAGATTTAATCTAGGTTCTGTTTTCTTGGAGGGAGGGTTCAACCTCTTTTTATAGGGAAAAGTGTAGGGAGGCGATGAAAGAATTTTTTTCACAATCAAAACAATGGTATGATTCATTTATTACCTGAGGATTTCTCGGTCTTCTGCCACAAACTGTCAATGGATTGTGATAGATTTCCCTGTTCACCTAATTGAACACCCATTGATCTTAGTCAGAAGTTTCAAATGATGTGCAGGTAAAATCAACTATTGTTTCACTGAACTGAGTAGAAATGCTCATGAAGGTAATATCATTTTTGGAAAAAAATGTGAGTAAAAACAATTGGAACGTACAGGGAACTTGGGCTATGAAGAGTAGATTTAATAAGACAAACACAATCTAAGTCAGATGGATTCTGATATCTGGTACGGAGCGTTCTGCTGGTTCTTTTGTAAATGTATAGAAAACCCTACACTTGGATATTTGTGTCTATGGCCCCATTCAGACACCAAATTTGCCACAGGAGAGCCATGATTGAATGGCGGATTTTCTGGGCATGATCACACCGCAACATCTGGTAAGTGGAGCGCACCCGTGGCCAACCCGTGGCATACCGCCAAAAATGTACAATAAAAAACTACCTCCTCAAAGGTGCTAGCAAATGGTTTGCCACGGGCTGCCTTCAGACTCCCTCAGTGTGCTTGCACCGGCGCGTGGCTTTTCCCTCCGGCCCCTTGTTGACGTGCAGGTGCTGAGGGAAGGAACCGTGGCATGCTGCCAATGTGTGGGATCGCATTCTGGTGGCTCTAATTGTGGCACTGCAAATAGCCCTGCCTCCCCCCCCCACGTTATCCTGCCCGTGTGACCGGAGCCTATGTTTGGCATCACCTCAAAAGAGCTGATTCTGAGCTGGTCTCAGTGAACCTGGCTATTTTTTTCTATATAGCTGAGTTACTCCCAAAAAATATAAACTAAGGATTTGGCAAGGAAATTAATTTATGAATCATGACTTGTTCTTTCCTATGAAGATGGGGATTATGAACAGTTTAACAACCATATGAAATGGCTAGTAACTGAGAAAGATTAAGTATTTTGTTTTTCTCATTAATACTGTTTCCTTAGTGTTGTCATCCTACAATACCACAGTCAGACTTCTTGTTCAGCATGATTACAACAAAATGTTACATTATTTGCTGCAATTTTCAAGTAACACTTTCTAAAATAACCCCAGCAACTTCTATAAGGCTTTTACAACCCTTACAGGTTCTGGACAAGGTTGTGAAAGATCATCCATTGATTCTTAAAGTTTGCATAATATACTGATGCAGAAGTTATTGCCCTGTACCATATATTGCAAGAATGAAAACTGACACTTGAATGACCCTTCTAATTTGGTGGCTGGGGTGGACAAGCTGGTAAACATAACTTACCAGACCTATGTTATGGCCCATGAGGTCTGTCAAGTATCTCCCTGCCCCCACTCTTCAAATATCTGAGATGATTTTGAATTTCTTATCTGCTGTTTCAACCCCTAGACCCCCTGTTTTAATTTTGCTTTTCTCTTGCATGAATCATGCCCACAATTTATGTTTTGGAGGGTTTTTTTAATGAAAAGTTGACCACAAAATGCATGGCTTTTCAACATTAGTTGTGCTTCAATAAATTGATATGATATATATATGCACACTGTATATATTAATTATACCTACTATATGTATAAATGGTCTATAAAATGGACACAAATTCATACCATTTGCATGCAAATGAATCAATAAAAACAAGAGCAAAAAGCAGAAAATAAAGCTCAAAGACAATAATATAAGTGATGTAAAAAGAAAATACCAAACATCCATGCCTCCTTGTCAATATGTGGAATGTAGTTACGTATCATCCAACAGGCCCTTATTACATGGGATAGTGCCAATTTTTGGCTCCTTGTCCCTGGTCAACTGCCTTAAAATTGTGTCTGGATTAGGGATGGGCATGAACTTCCCCATGACCCTAAATTCATCATGAAAATCACTGGGTTGTGGTTTGCGAACCAAGAATCATGCCCATCCCTATCAATGACCTTCCCATGACCCTCCACATGGTTATTGGGAGGTTCATGTGGCTCATGGTGGGAAGCAGGGGGGAGCAAGAGGGATGACTAAAATGGCCTGCAACAATTTTTGCCTAACAGTGGGGCTAATGTGCCTATCAGCTGTTAGGCTGAAATAGATGTAAGCCATCCCTCTCGCTCCCCCCCCCCACTTCAAGGGGGGGCAAAATCGAGGGGTTTAAACCTAATGGCTGGGAGGGTCTGCCCATCAGCTGTTAGGTTTAAAAGTCTGCTGTCTGTTTCACTCCGCCCACACACTTCAAAGCCAGGGAAGCAAAACAGATAGGTTAAATGGCTGTCAGTCATTTAACCCTTCCTGACCGATACCCCCTTTCTCTCGGCTGTGGCTCCTTTGTGGGCTTTGTTGGGTACTCCAGTTTAAACCAGGTTGCCTAGCAAAACTCCTGCTGAGGCTGCAAGGAGAGTTGTCCTCACAGGAATGGCTCCTTTGTTGGCTATGTTGGGTAGTCCAGTTTGAATCAGGCTGCATAGCAGAGCCCCCTTTGAGGCTGCGGGGAGAGTTCTGAGATCTTCTCTCCCTCCTTTCTGCTGGTGGCAGCTCCCTGAAGTCAGCAGAATAGTAGGGAGGGGGGAAGATCTGAGATCTCCCCCCCTCCTATCTGCTGGTGGTGGCTCCACATGGCCAGCAGAGAGGAAAGAGGGAAGAGCTGATCATTCTCCCTGCAGGCTCAGCTGCTTTTTGGGCTCTTTGGGGCAGTCTGGTTTAAAGGTACAGCCCAGGAGAGCCCCAGCTGAGGCTGCAGGGAGAATTTTCCCCACAGGATGAGCTGCTTCACAGGCTCTTTTGAGCAATTCAGTTTAAACCAGGTAGCCTAACAGAGCCAGCAGAATGGAAGTGGTGTAGATCTGAGATCATCCATCACTCCTTTTTGCTGGCGGCAGCTCTCCAAGGCCAGCAGAATGGAAGGGGAGGATCTGCAAGAGAAGCTCAGCTGGGGAAGTGCATTGACCCTGTCATGAACCTCATGAACAAACCACTTTGGAAAACAAGGAGGCTCGTGAAGGTCTGTGGTTCATAGAGCCCCACGAACCAAAACAAACCTCTATTTTCCTAGTTCGTGCCCATCCCTATTGATGATACATTGTACAACACATGTGGTTTGCAAATATGCACCTGTCCAACTGAAAGAACCCCCAGCCTGTCATTTTTTAAATCAGTGCAGGACAAGCTATTGCAAAAAAAAAAAATGTATATAGCATGTGACTGGTGGAAAAGAGCCCTTGGCAATGTGTAATGGTGATGGTGGGGGGTATGTGGCTCAGCTAATGATCCTTGATATGAGGAATGTTATGAACACATTCCTAGTATCATCTGTGAAATGTTTCAGGGTATGTGCTTAATGATTTGGCAGGCCCTAATGGTGGGCTGTGTTTGTACATTGAGAACATCCTCTGTTGTCTCTCAAAGAAGGTTATAAAAATAATACAACACCAAGAGTGGTAAACACCTGCAAATCAATTATAAAAGAACAATCAAAGCATAGACAGAATATCAACTGCACATATCATCCTTTGAGCCATACCTTGATTTTAACCTGTAAAGACTTGTAAAAATAAATGAATACAGTTGTTACCCATTTCAAGTTTTTATACTCCTGTGAGTTCTAGTTTTTTAATTGATTGATCAAATTTGCATATCAAAATAGTTTTGAAAAAACCCACCGTGTCTCTTGGAGTTGTAGCCAGTGCCATCTTAGAAATATTCCTGTCTCTATGTGGGGGAAGAAAGGTTCGTGCCATCTGTAATTTTTACTTCTCTTAAAAGGAAGAAGCCCTGAATTGGATAGCCCAGGCTAGCCTGATCTCATCAAATCTCAGAAGTTAAACGGGGTCAGCCCTGACTGGTAGTTGGATGGGAGACTTCCAAGAAATACCAGGGTCATGACATGGAGGCAGGCAATGGCAGATCACCTCCAACTGTCTCTTGCCTTGAAAACCCCATGGGGTCACCATGAGTCACCTCTGACTAGATGGCACTTTCCCTCACCAAAAGGAAAGAAGGCTTCTGCCATCTGTAATTTTTATTTCTCCAAACAATAATTAACCATTTGTTAAAATGAATTCATTAATCAGCTAAACTTTCCAGCCATACTAAAACATTATATATTTTGTAAAAAATGAAAAGTTATCAAAGTTAAGCACTGTCATACTTATAACAGCATTGGGATGAATATGTAGAAGGCCCTATTCCTCCCATGTACTATTACAACATCTCTGGAAGGAAGAATTATGAGATAACTTTCTGCTTTTCTAATACCTGGCTGAGAATTCAAGACGACCTACACAGGGTTCCTCACTGGTGTCCCATCCAGACATTTGACCAGACCCAACCAGCATCATAAGCCTTCAACCATACCCTTAAGCCATAGTTAAAAGGCAGGGAATCAGAAATGGTGTGTGCCTGAAATATGGACACCAGTTGACAGAGGAAAGGTATCGAGCAAGAATGTAGAACATTGTGTGTTTTGGGCAGACTGGGAAATAATCTCATCTAGTTCTTTGTTTTCTAGCATATAATTTTAACACCATAGCCCCCCTAGGTGTAGACTGGTCCCTCCCATGGCGGTGAGTGTCATCAGTGATGAGTTAATGGAGTCAAAATGAGTCTTCTGACCCTTAAGTTGTCAGCATGGTATTTACTGGGACATAGGAACAGGCTGCTCTTGGCGCCACCCACTGAGCTTGAACTTTTCTCAATTTACTTGCTGTCAGAATGACATTGCTAAAAAGAATAAAAGGCCACCATTATGCTGCAGTGGTCTGGCTTCTTAAGGGAAAGAGGTGGTTGATTGTCCCTTCGCTCTTTGATTGCATGCTTGATCATTTCCTTAAATACAGTCCTTAGACATCAGTGTGCCCACTCACATACACATTTTTTCTCAACTCCCAGCTTTCTAGGGCCTTTTTCTGAAGCTGTTGGAGAGACTACCAATTTTGGTACTCTCAGCTCTAGAGGCAGTAGCTCTGCTGTTGTCCTTTTGGTTGCACTTTGACACATTGATCTGTACAACCTGTTGAGACCACTTCCTTTGCTGATGGGGATCTGTGGACACACCCCTCCCTGGAATTCTATTAGTCTTGTTGAAACCCTTTTTTTGTTTTACTTCCAGTTCCTCAGATAGGCCTTCTAAATTGCAACCTCCAAATTCACCTTGAAGTTTGACTGCAGGCAAAATGCAGAGGCAGTTCTTTTCTTCCTGTTTTTTTTTCTTTTTAATATTAGTATTAGTATTATTTCCCCCTACCTTTGCCCATCATGTGGATGGTTCCTTTGCCACAACTAGGCTTTTAATAAGGTTCTTAGTGCTGGTGTGAAGAACATGGTACTTTGAATACAGTTTGAATAGTGTTTTTTTTCTATGGATCTCAGAGTGCAAACCCTGAGACATGTTGCAAACCTACCTGAAACTCTTCCAGATGCCCTTGAAACAGCCATTGATGCATCTCTCTAGAATCCTTCCATTTGCCTCAAAATTTGTCTTGGGAAGGGGCTCCCTGGTCTTGTTTGTTATAAAGAGATAGCTGTAGCTGTGACACCAGCCTGAAACAAAATAGAACCTTTCATTTGATGGGTTTTTTTGTGTTTTTTTTGGCTTTATTCTTTTCTACCTGCAGGACTTGCCTTCAGGACAGTAGGGAAAGGAGCCTTGCAGAAGGTCTTAGGAGACTCAGGGAGATCATATTCCTTTTTAATGTGTTCCTTCTGTTGTTGCAGGAAGGAATGGGAGAGTGAGAGAAAAAAAATCTGAGTCTTATAGCTCTAGGACCAAAGAGCAAAAGATTGAATCCCATCGTGGGTATAGAACACTGGAATAGAAGATCTCAGATATACCACTGAGTTTTAGATTCCTCATGTTCTTCAATATCTATATATAATTTCAAATTGTTGTTGCAGAAAGAGTTCTGATCTGGCACTTTGATGACTAGCCTTCCCCTCCTTCCAGGACCGGGAGGTGGGAGCCATAACTTCTGTTTCATTCTTTATTGGTATTTTTCTTCTTGCTGTGACCAAGTATAATCTTTTGCAATTTAGATGTTATTGATTAGTGAGGGCCTGGAGCCATATGGAAGTAATAGTGCACGGGGAAATGCCTCTGTGACAGAATGCTTTTATTTATGTCAGAGTCATTTAGTGAGAATGGATATTCTGCACTCAGAAAAGCAGAGGGCTATTTTACATATCTACTTCAGCAAAATTTCCTTGTCATGTCACACTAGCTTGCATATTTTTATTACTTGTCCATAGCATATACTTTTCTTGCATGCATCAGTTTTATTCTGGAAGGGAAGGCATAAGGTTTAGCTCCCCTTCCCCAATGCACTCAATTTTGCATTTGAAAAAAGAATCTAGGATCCCATTCCCTCCTTGAGGATCCGAGAAAAGGAAGATGAGCTCACCTATATGCCAATTCATGCCTGTGTATGCCCACTTCAGTAGTGAGCATTTTACAGTGCAATGCTATGCAGAATTACTTCAGTGTAAGCTGACTAATTTTAATGGGCTTGCACTGGGGTACGTCTGCATGTTGTTGTTGTTCAGTCGCACAGTCGAGTCCGACTCTTTGCAACCCCATGGACCAGATTACGCCAGGCCCTCCTGTCTTCCACTGTCCGCTGAAGTTTGCTCAATTTCATGTTGGTTGCATCGATGACACTATCTAACCATCTCATCCTTTGTCATCCCCTTCTTCTTTGACCTTCAATCTTTCCCAGCATCAGGGTCTTCTCCAGTGAGTGCTCTCTTCTCATTTGGTGGCCAAAGTATTTGAGCTTCAACTTCAGGATCTGGCCTTCCAGGGAACAGTCAGGGTTGATTTCTTTTAGGATTGAATGATTTGATCTCCTTGCAGTCCAAGGGACTCTCAAGAGTCTTCTCCAGCACCATAGTTCAAAAGAATCTATTCTTTGGTGCTCGGCCTTCCTTATAGTCCAACTCTCGCAGCCATACATTACTACGGGGAATACCATTGCTTTGACCATGCGGACTTTTGTTGGCAGGGTGATATCTCTGTTTTTTATTATGCTGTTTAGGTTTGCCATCGCTTTCCTCCCAAGGAGCAGGCGTCTTTTAATTTCTGCATAGAATTGTACTGTTCATTACCTAAATAATGGAGATACGTTCTTGACTTAGCCTGAGATTTGGCAGGGTTGTTGCTTTTAAGATATATTTACTAAGGGATGCCATCCTTATTTTATTTATTTATTTATTATTTACATTTCTACCCCACCCTCCCCGTGACAATTCCATGGCTCAGTGGTGAGAAAAAAAGTATGCCCAGATATGTACCTCCCATTAAAGCCAATAAAAATTTCTATTGGGTTGAAAAAAAGACACTGATCCAAGTTAGGGATGCTGCAGATTTCACCATGAACAACATAAACAGTCAGGCTCACCATCTGTGAAGGTAGATTCAGATGGGTAGCTGTGTTGGTCTGAAGCAACAGATCAAAGTTTGACTCCAGAGGCACCTTTAAGATCAACAAAGTTTTATTCTGACATCACAAATGGTTTGCCATTGCTTCCTTCCACATCACAACCCTGGTATTCCTTGGTGGTTTCCCATCCAAAAACTAGCCAACCCTGTTTAGCTTCTGAGATCTCATGAGATCAGATTAGCTTGGGCTATCCAGGTCAGGGCTTAAAATAACATAAAGGGGAGGATGTTATATACAACATTTGTTTGTGACTTATTTATATGATCTTTGGCTGTTTAAACAATTGAATCTTTGTCATTGAATGCCAAACAGAGAAGTTATGCACAAGGACAGAAAGCAGTAGTATGTGCATGCATGAGAAGCCGATTGCACTGTACTGCCTGATTAGGAAGAATACAATAAGGCAACCTGCAAAACAGCCATGAACAGGTCAACTAACAGTCAAACCGATAATCAGAAATCAGCTCATGGTCTGTGCCCAACAAACAGGGTGTGAACCGAACAGGAGGGAGTTGAAGCATCCCTGATACAAATCTGACTTCTTTTTTCACACCCCTATTAACCACCAAGATTGCTGCTTTCAGCAGTGTCCTGCCTTGAGTTCCCTTTCTAGACCACGCTAGTATGCACTGAAATGCTGCAACAGTGGAATGGAATGTTGAGAGTGGGCTTTTATACTGACACTCGGGGGGGGGGATAGAGAGAGATTACCTAGGCACTTTCAGAGAGACTGTTCATGTGTACCTTTAAAAGATGGCTTGACCTCCTGGTCAAATGGATTGTATTTCCTCGTAACTCGGAAAACACACTTTTTTGAACAGAGAAAATGCAAGCTGACTAGGTTAATCTAGCCACAAAGTATCCCTTTGATTCTGTACAGTTCAAACAATATCAGTACAAAATACCTACATAATGTTTCTTTACCGCCTTGGTCAAGAGGGGAGATGGAGACAAAAAAGCACAACCTGCTCTTAGTTGGTGCCCTCCATTGAACATGACACAACATGGAAAAAGACGTCTGTTGCTTAACACAGCCAGCAATCAAAATGAATTTATGTGGCTACAAAAGTAAAATGGTTTCTCGGACTGTCATTCCCATTTCCAAAAAAAAAATAGATTGGAAGAGGATTAGGAGTTTTTTGGTAGGAATTAGGGATTCTTTGGAATTTCACAGCTCTACTATTTCAGCTCAAAAATCTTAATTTCAGTTTTGTTTCTCCCATGTGAAAATTGAACCCATTTTTTGGAGGGGGGGGGTTTCCGTATTTTTAACATTTCTGCTTCAATGGGAAAAAAGTGATATGAAATTATATGTAATACATGGATGGCATAGAAATGGTATACATGACTTACAATGGGGTAAAAGAAACAAACAGGGAACCTCAGCAGCAAAAATGATTGTAACAACAAGGCCCACAATTTCAATACACACACACAATGGGGGTATATCAGTATACCCCTAGTTTGAGGGTACTGGGAGAGACTAATGGGGGAAAAAAAGATTTTCTTTAGAGCCAGATGTTCTTTTCTCATGTGATGTGCAATTACTAAAAGTTTACACAGTAGTAGCTCATGGTAACTGTATATGACATGCTCTCCAGATTGTTCTGGTAACAAATATCCAATGTGCCTGGATGTGTGTCTCTTCCATCAAAGGTAGTAACTTTGTTCATGTATTTATTTCTGGATGTGTGTTGTTTTACAATAGTAATACTGGTCACTGAGGAAAGCCCTAAGTGGCCGAAATGTGAATGGTCTACTGGTCATAAGACATACCCGTCAATTGTATACATAAAGCTATCAGCTCTGTGTATAAAAAAGTTTTACGAGTCTGATATATCGATCATTTCTTTTAACCTATTTTATCTTTTTACTAATGTGTACACCATAATAAATATTTGTATTTTTATAACCACTTATTTTGTTAGCTTGACCCTCATATATCACAGCCGTATCTTGGGCTGAGTCCCTCCTCCTCCTTTTTTCTCAGCCTCCAGGTGGGAACCTGCAGATCGCCTGGAATTACAGCTTATCTTCAGACTACAGAGTTTAGTTTCCCTGAACAAAATGGATGCTTTGGGGGGGTGAACTCAATGGCATTGTGTCCAACTGAGATCTCTGTCCTCCCCAAATTTCCAGGAGTTTCTCAGCCTGGATCTGACAACCCTGCCCTCCCACCCTCATTGGTGGCCAAGGGGAACCTGGCAACCTTATTCCTGACATCTGTTGTATAAGTGTTGTTTATTGGATGTACGGTTGATTTTGTTAAGCCTTATTGGATTTTATGACTGCATTCCTGCCATACTTTTTGTTCATTCCTAATTTTATCGTATCTTTGTAATTCATTCTTACATTTTGTAAGCCACTCCTGAGTAATGTTTTAATAGCAGGATGGGGGGGAAGGTCTTATATATATATCAAAGTCTTTATTAAGACGGTCATAGATGAGAACAAGACTCAGCAAAATTCCCGACCACCACAACCGGAAAGGAGAATAATTAAAATTAACTCCCACAGCTAAATTAGCTTATAATTCAAGGGAAGTACAAATTAAACAGAAAGATAAAATTAGATAGATAAAATTGTATACGGTGCTTGACAATCTCCATTGGTCTGCCTATCACCATCAATGGCTAACCATACTGCAGCTTAGCAAGAGATAATATTATAGTACTTTTCACTGGCCTCTCTGGCCCAGCTGCTACCTGTCCTCACATCAGTCTTGATCCATCCTTCAAAAGAAGAGGGTGCACTTCTCTTTGATTTATATTTAATATTTCTCTGTGTCTGACCCTGGAGCAGACAGAGTTGAACTCCCATCAACCCCAGAATCTAGAGAACCTGGGGACTGTAGCTACAGTGGCAAAAACCTGCCCCACCCCAGCCAGGTCTGAGTGCCATGAGGAGGGAGATCTCCCAGCACATGCCAGGTTGAGGCCACGGCAGGTAGAGCAGTGTGGAAAGCTGAGCCCATGATGAAGTAGATGCCAACAGAGAGCAGAAAAACTGGGTATGGCCACTCCAAGATACTGGTGATGGGCAGGGGTATGATAGGGTGGGGCAGAAGGGAGGCAACAAGGCCAGAGGTGAAACATGGAAGCAAAGAGCAAGCAAGTCAGCAGGAGAGGGTGGGGAGACAGGAGAAGACAACCCCGACCTAGAACTGAGGATTACCAGCTCCTACACACTCCTGGGACCTGTCTAAACTGCAAGGGAAGGCAAGGATCGAATGGGTTGTGGGAGGGGCCAGTAACTAGGGAAGGAATTGACTGATGGAGGAAGAACACAATGGGGGTGGTGGGCTGGTATAAAGGAGAGAGCTCTGAGAATGGCCAAGGAGGGGACTGAAGTGGACACCACTTCTGACAATCCTCCTGAAGGAAAAGAGTGTGTCGCCCAATGTGAAGGAGGAGGACACGGGTGCTACGAACCTCACTCCCATAGTGAATGATCTGAGGCCTGAGGAGTGTCCCACGGTGGAGCTGGCAGAGACAAGTGGGCCACCTGATGGGGCACACACCCAGAGTTTATGACACTCTGTTAGCTAACTTCAGTTTTTCTGAAGTCAATAAAGTCATTGCTGCTCTCTCCTAGTATTCTGTCTTCCTGCCATCTGTTAATTTTTAATGAACTTGCATCAGATTTCACATCCACTAGCACAGCAACCTGAGCTATAAAGAAGTTGACACATGTCTTAATCATGGGTTGACTGTACTGTGGAACAGGGACCACCAAAGATAAAACCCCACAGACAAGAACTTCCATTCCATCTCCCACCCTCTCAAATGTAATGCATCTCCAGCTTGTTCATTTGCCAGTCCTTAAGTCCTAGCTCACCCATGCATGTGAATCACTTGATGTCTCTATCCTTGATTACTGTACACTAGGGTTGCCAACTGTGTTGGGAACTTCACGAAAATTTGGGGGTGGATTCTGGAAAGGCAATGTTTGGGGTGGGAAAAGACCTCAGTGAGGAACAATGCTATATAATGCCAAAGCAGCTATTTTCTCCAAGGGAACTAATCTGTGTAGTCTGTAGTAACTGAAGGAGATATCCAGGCCCCACTTGGAGGCTAGCTATACTATTGAATACTCAGTGACTAGCTGCTGAACATGTGAATGGATTCCACTGAAAATGTTGCATTTGAGGTGATAGGAGTTGAAATGAGAGTTGACCTTCACACAAAAACATACACACACGACAAATGGAAAATAGAAGATTGGTAGGTTAAGCAGAAGTTTATTAGATTAACAGCCTAACTATGCAATTTATTAACTCCACCCATCTCTCTAAAAGGCTTCTCTAGAGGGTTGTTAGTAAGGATATGCACTTGGTATATACCGAGCTGAATAAATACCCAAAAAATAAATTACCAGTGTTTTTCAGGCAGTTATTCAGCTGAGTATAGATCAGAGATCTGTACTCAGCTACCAATATAGCTGTTATTTGGATGTGTGTTATATATTGAGACTGAAACATTGCAGGACTGTGCTGCCAGAGACAGGGTGAGCTTGGAGCCGAATATTGATCAACAAGATTCTGGCAGTAACTGAGAGCAGACTTCCGGTTTAAGTGTTTCGCTGCTCGGTCGCATCCCTGTCTCGCTCCGATGGGGTTGCGCCGAGACTCGGCTGACAGGAAGGGTCCAAGCAGGTCCCGGACCCTCCCGGGGTCTCTGTAGGAGACCCCCAGCCTGGAGAGCTGAGGAGAGCCTCTTCCAAGGCGACGGCCAAGGAATTGAGGCTCACCTTTATCTCCAAAAGGTTCCATTGCCGAAGAGCCAGCATGGCACCGAGAGATGACTACCGGACCAGCGGACACGATCAACAGCTGCTGAAAAGCTTCTAAAAGATCTCCAAGGCTGCAAAGTGTGAGTCAAGCATTGCTCAGGTGATTTAAGCGAACAAAAGCCTTGGTAGTAATTAGAAGCGCCTAAGGGCAAAGCAGCAGGGGGGAGGGAGAGGCTCAAGAGTTCACCCCCCCCCCATTTGAAACAACACAATTTTAAAGTGAACTTTAAGAACAACTTTGAATTAAGCTATGCACATAAGAGGATTAGTGAAAACAAAAGCTGCTAACTTTTACTTTGTTTTGGGAAACTTACTTCTTGTTGATATTATGGCTGGGAGAGGGCAGAAGCCGGGTCTGGAGAAAAAAATGTCAACCGGAAATGGTATACCAACGACTCCCTCCCACAACCAGGAAGTAGCTGCAGAGATGTCTACATTGCTGGCGAATGCACTGTGCCCTCTAATGGAGCAGATGACTAATCTCAACGCGAAAATGGATAACTTGCAAAACAGATGACTCAAATGAATAGAAGGACCTCAACAACGGAAAAGATTTTTTTAAAAAAATGGAAAAACAGACTGAGAGTATTAACAAAAGAGTGGATGAAGCAGAAAAGGAGAGACTCTCCAATAAAAATCAACGAATACAGCTACAGCTGGAAAGATCCATGCATATTCTACGATTCCAAGGGGTTCCAGAAGAAAAGAATGAGGATTTGAAGAACATTTTATCAGAGACTTTGGCTCCAATAATGAATTAAAAACAGGAAGACTTACTGAAGGAGATGGACTGGGCCTATAGGGCTTATCCAGATTTCATTAAAAAGAATAAACTCCCTGGAGAAATATGTTTGAAATTTACGAGAAGATCTACCAGAGATCGGGTGCTAAAAGCCACGCAGGGGAACCCTCTAAAAATTAAGAATGAAGAAATAAGAATCTTGAAGGATATCCCCTTCGAAGTTAGAAAGGGGAGGAAACTCTACAAGGAGCTTACTCTCTCTCTACAGAAGAAGGGGGTCCCATACAGATGGCTGTTTCCTGAAGGACTGAGTTTTAAATATGGAGACAGAAAATATAATATTGACTCTGTTCCTAAGGCTAAAAAAATTGTGGAGCAACACTTGAATCCAAAGCAGCACAACAAAGATAAGAAACCGAGAAAAGATGAGGAGGAAGAAGAGGAAGAAGAGGAATCCTACTCACAGGATTCAGAAAGCAGTAGTCCAATACTCCTTAGTTCTTCAGGTACATCGGAATCAGAGAAAGGAGCAGCCGCTCCCAAACCCCGAGGAAAGAAGAAATACAAGAAGAAGAGATCCTAAGACCAAGATAATCGTGGAAGATACAGTTTTTGATTAACTAATCAGTTTTTACAGCTTTTTACTTTTATAATTTTTGTTAACTTTTTTATAAGGAATAAGGCTCTGTAACACCAGGTGACAAATAATACAAATGTAACCAGATCATGTCACCTTGTTAGTCTTTCCTTCCCCATGTCCAGTAGGCTTTTTTCTTAGAAGTAGGGTTTAGTTTCCTTCCCCCATCCTGGTAGAGTTTTTTGTATTAGTTTTCCCTACCCATGTCCCATAACTTTTTAGAGGTAGAGATTAGTAACCATTCCCCATATCCCGTAGTAAAGTAAAATCAATAAAATCCCCTCCAGGGGGCAATAATAATAATAAAAAAGATTCTGGCAGTAACCAATCAAGGTGTAAAGTTTTGTAAATAGCCTATTGCTGGGAGTGGGGTGTGTTGTGATGCGGTCGTTGCATACAATATAACTGAGCTGAGGCTCTGGTCTACAGTCTTGTTCTTGCTGAAATCACTGAATAAAGTAGAACTGATTACTTGACTGGGAGTCTGTTCATCCATGGAACCCAGTATTTAACAGTGTGGTACAGCTATACCAAGCCGGCCCCAGTGAGGTAGCACAGAGACACACCAGCAGATCCTCTCTTGCAGCTCTGAGCTCTGAGCTACAAGAGGATCAGCTGGGGGAGTGGCAGCTGACAGCTCCACATGGTCTTGGCTGGGGTTGAATGGCTGCTCTGGTAGCTCAGTTTAAACCAAGATGCAAGAGAAGCAAACTCAGGATTGGTGGAGCAGTGGCCACTCAGAGCCCCCATTGCCCCAGCTGCTCTTCTCCCAGCCAGATCTGCATGAGCTGAGGAAAGACCTCCCAATCAACGCAGATCCTGGGGCCAGCTTCTTCTGTGGGGTGGTTTAAATCCTGACAGAAGAAACCCTCCCAGCTGAGTCTGGGGGTGTGAGGAGAGAAAAATCTCCCCATGCAACCAGATCCCAGGGCCAGCTTCTTTGATGGGGGGGCATTTAACCCCCCCCAAAGGAGAAGCCCTTCTAACCAGGTCTAGGTGCCCCAGGGAGCTCTTTCTCTCCCCATGCACACCAGATCCTGGAGCCAGCTTTTTCTGCAGGGAGGTTTAAATCCCCTGAAGAAGAAGTCCTCCCGGCTGGGTCTGGGTGCACAGGGAGAGAAAGAGCTCCCCGTGCTCACCAGATCCTGAAGCCAGCTTCTTCTGCAGGGAGCCCCACAGAAGAAATCCTTCCAGCTGCCTCTGGGTGCAATGAGGAGAGAAAGAGCTCCCTGCACATGCCAGATCCTGGCACCAGTTTCTTCTGTGGAGAGGTTTAACCCCCCCTGAAGAAGCTGTCCCAGCCAGGTCTGGGTGCCATGAGGAGGGAGACCTCCCAGCACATGCCAGATACTGAGGCCAGCTTCTCCTGTCCCACAGTTTAAACTTCAGTGCAGGAGAAGCCTAATGCATTTTAGGGGATGGTACCTTAAAATGCATTTGGCAAGCCAAGCCACAAGCAAACCTGGAAGGGTGAACCTCCCGAGTTCACTCACTGCACGGCTTGCAAAAGGAATTATCCCTCTCAATGCCTTGCCAAATAAATTTGACTATCCCAATTATTTCCCAAATCCCAATACCATACCGATACTGGAATTTGGGAAAGATCATGGAAAGTGATATTTTTCAGGTTCAATGTACCTAAACCAATGTAAATTAACTTCAAGCATATAACCCATACTAATCCTGCCAAATCTCAGTTGGGGGTTAGCCTGTCTATCTGAAATCAGGCCTGTTTAACATCCCCCCCTCCCAAGCACTGTAAATCAGGTGCACAAAGGACCTTTGAACAAATCTGATAAGACCTGAAAAGAACTTTCACAAAGCAATTTGTTAACCTTGTCTTGCTCTCTGGACAGTAGGTAGGGTGGGAACAGTTTTGCCAGCAAAAGCCTTGCATGCAAGATTGGGAAGGCTCTGAACAACACAAGGCTGGCAGATTGTCTCCCACCCTGGACACATTGTGTGTCCTTTGGCATGGGGGTGGGTTTTTTTTAAAGGCTCTTTTGCTCCCAAAGGGCAGGAACTAGGATTTTTATCTAAGACAATTCTTCCCACATTTTTTTTCCTGATTTTTTCTAAGCAGACTGCATTAACTATCTGAACATGCATATTTGTAAAAAGAACTGCAAAAAAATGTAGTCTTGATGTTATTGTTCATAAGGCTGTACCAAGACACTATTGTTTATCATTTGTCTAGTTCCTTTTCCCATTATCTTTAACAAAAACAACACAAAACATAGAGCTAATAAGCAATAAAAAGAACAAAGACTGGAAATTCAGAAAAGCAAATATATTATTTGGGTTGAAAAGAAAAGGAGTGCCTAAAATTAAATTATTTCCCTGATTCTTTCTGTTTAGCTGATCTCTGTGTATTTGTAGGCCAGTTTCAGTCCAGATAACTAAGGATCAATATTCTGGGTGTATGTTTTACCAATACTCAGGAGTGTGTGGAATACATCAGTGAAATACTGCACAAAAAGATCCTTGAATGATAAGATCACATCAGGATTCATCTTTTGGAAAGTTGCCCTAACTTGTTGTGGGGAGTGGGAGGGAAGGTGATTGTAAGCAACTCTGAGATTCCTTAGGGTAGGGAAAAGCATGACATATACATATATACCACTTCTTCTTCTATCATGTGCACATGCCCATGAACGGGATGGCCCAGGCTATCCTTATGTCATCTGATCTCAAAAACTAAGCAGTATTTGGATGAGAGACCACCAAGGAAGTCTAGTGTTACTACCCAGAGGCAGGCAATGGCACACCTCCTCTGAAAGTCTCTTGCCTTAAAAACCCCACAGGGTTGCCATAAGACAGCCGTGACTTGATGGTGCTTTCTACCACTACATGCTCATCAATAACATATAGGAGGCAGAGGTCACTAGTGTATTTTGTCATCCCCAACAAGACACATTCATGTCATCAGCTGCGTCTGAGCCTAAAACTCTGCTCAAACCCAGCCAGAGGTGATGCAGCTTCATGAAGTGATACCCATCACCTTGCATGTCTTCATTGACCAGGCATTCCTGCAGAGCATCAGCACCTTCCTCATAATGCTGCTGCCCCAAGCAGTGGTATAGGCAGCCTGGCTGGGGAAATAGCTCTGAGAAGAAGGGAGGAGATGGAATTAACAGAAGGAACTGAGCTACAGCAAACTTCACATGCTGCAATCCCAGAATTAATTTTAGAGATTCTCTAAATCCAGGTATAAATCAGCATCAGTCACATGCAGAACAGAATGAAACTATGAAATAATAACAGGTAGCAAAGGAGTGGGGGAAATCTGCTCATTGCTTGATATGGTGGACCTCATGTGTCTGAGCCAGTACGGTATGATAATTGCACTTAGAGAAATCAAGGGCTGTGCATGCATGCATGAAACAGGGTTGAGTTAGGACCTTTTCAGATCTTACATTTGGGGGATCAAATGCATGGACTGGGAGCACACATTACCTGTGATGTTGTCAACAATGCACAACCACCACTTTGTAAAACTACAGTATATGCAGATGGAATTTTTAGAGTACAGATCTGCATGTAGCAATATTGGAAAATACTATTAAGGCAAAAATGTCTACCACATTTATCAGGAGCATCATGGGTAGCACACACTCCCAGAGCAGGTAGTTGGAGCCCTCTCACTATAACATCTGAAAAGGCCTTTGCTAAGCAGGTCATATTGTTATAGCTTGATGTTCATGTTGGTTGATGTAACTTCTGGCTCAGGGAACGAGTAATACCATTGGGGAAGAGGCACTCAAACCATGGATTGAATACCCTGCAGGGAAAGTAATTCAGCAGATTATATTTCACTGATGTGATGTGTTTCTGCCTTGGCTCAATCAAGACAGGCATTTGAGGACCCAGGGATACATTTCCAGTGACTCCTGGGAACTCTTTAATGTGTCAGTGTCTCTCTAGGGTGACCCAGCTGAACCATTTCTTTTTTAAAAAAAAAGATTTTTGAAAAAAATGAAGTGAAAGAAACTACAGTTGACTTTCTGAACTCCCATCTTTTTGCAGGGTTTATTGTTGTTATTATGATGCTGGAGGAGACCATTTCTTGTTCTCTGTTGCCATCTAGAGACAAAGGGTGAACATAACAACAGACTGGATCTAGGCAAGGAAGGTAGAAGTAAATGTGTTGCCGCAAGCAACAGAGTGCCATAAAGTTTCAGTTGATCCCTAGAGTAACTTGCGTCTGAGATTCTAAACGTGTTTTTATTATAGCTTTAAAACGTTGCCAACTTCCTATGAAACTGAATAGGAATGCAAAGGCAGAGGAATTAAATGACAATCTAAGGACACTAACTTTTTCTTTGCAAATGTGCCTGTACTGGAAGAAAAATGTAAGGTGGTTCAGGGCATGGTTCATGTACAGAAGACCTCACATTCAGTTCCTGGCATCTTCACAGAATGGATCTCAGGTAGGAGTGCTGTGAAAGAACCCTGGGAAACCATTCTCACTTGGAACTTTGGAAAGGTGAATGTACTGTTGCCCCAGTACTCTGCAATCATGTGGTCATAAAATAAGTAGGTGTAGCAGGACTCCATCTTACTATGTCCAAAGATTTTTAATGGACCCTTCAAGGAAATTATCAAATTAAAGCTGCCTAAAAAGATGCGGCAGCCAGGAACCTGTGAAATAGCCTTTGTCTGAAGGCTTGTCTTAATGCACCACGAGGACTCCCCAAATTCAGACTTACAGACAGGCCAGTGCTTATGAAACAGATATTTCAGCATGCTCAATACATTTCCAGAAATAACACTAAGCTACCAGATAGGACAATCAAGCTACTTTACTGAGTTAACTAACAGAGAGGAGGTCATCTCTGGTCACAGATCCACCAAAGGAATTCTCAGTGGCATATTTTCCACCCCATTTACTAACATCACATTACTAGGAAGTTGAAAAGACCAGCTTTCAACCGGCAAAACTGGTAACCATTTCTCACTAAACTGGCTTCCACCATCATACTGCTCCTGAATACCAGTGATCCAGTTTAAACCTGTAAGATCAGGCATAGTATGCACCCCATGTGCTTTCTATATTCCCCCCATGTTTTCTTCTCCCCCTTTTGAGACCCTTTACCAGGCAGATGTACTCCCTAAGTATTCTGTACCACCCCATTCCCTTCCCAAAGCTGCCCTTCATTCTCTCCTGCTTTCTCACTCTTTCCCTGTTTTGGTCTTGCCTCCTCCAGTTGTATTCTCCATTTTTCTTGGAAACTTCATTGAATTCATCCCCATGAATCTCTTCCCCCTTCTTTGCTCCTGGACCTCTCTCCTGCAGATGCATCAGCATGGCAGCATGCCAGCCCCGCCCCCTTCAGTAAACTTTGCTTCATCTACCCCTCCCCCAGCACTTCTGACCCCCACCAGACACTAACGATTCAACCCTTAGGACTTGTCTCCCTCTTTTCTCATACTGGGAATCTGTCATGCAAATAAATTCACATTTGAAGGTTTAATATATTCTCCATGGAACTGCAAAATATTCCTTTGGGCTGGTCTTAAATGGATAATTCTGCTAATTTTGCTGTTCATACCGTGAATACATTTATTGTTTTAATCCAGTTTTAATGCTTGTTCCTTTCTACCTATCTCCTGTAGTGTAGAGAGGTGACTCTATCCAATTAGAATTGCCTCATTTCCCTCACTATCACTTCTAAACACACAAATATATACGTAGACTTAATAAATCCTGCACCCTCAGTCAGAAGGTTCATATGTGAAGGTTACCCATATATTCTTCCATGTTTCCTCAGTAGTCATGTATATGTGTGTCAGTGGTTTTGGTTCTCCACTTTTCACAATTTGTTTTATAGCTTGTCCCTATTGTACATGCATGCCATATAATATGCATAATGCCTATCGATGTTAATCAATTCTGTGTATAATATATGCATCAATATACACAATCTGGCCAAATCTGTGAATACTTAAATCCAGAGACTGAAGCCATAAACAGACAATACTGGTCTTTCTACAAACCTGAAAAATGCTCCAGCTTTGCAAATCTCTCCTTATAAATAATTATCTTTTCGTTTTGCAAGATTCCATGCACTCCCATTGGCTGTAAAATGCCCTCCCTCAGCCATTGGCCCATCAGCCGCCACTCAAGAGTACTCGCGTGCCATTGGCCATGTGCTGGGTCTGCTCCTCTTCCTCACCCACTCCCCCTGGCAAACAGCTCTCTCTCCTGAGGAAGACAGTTCTCTTGACTCCTGTGAGGGATTGTCCCCTCAGTGGCTGTTGGTAGGCAACCAAGCTTGGTTCTGTGAGTAAAAAAAAAAGGACTTTCAGCATAACCCCCTCCCTTGCCCATAACCCCCTCCCCAACGGCCACTTTCCTGTCAGAATAAATGGAAAAAGGGTCTCTCTCCTGCTTAGCTTCAGTATGGCTGGCTGGCTAACGAGGTGGGCCAGCGACCATCAGACCATTTTCTTCAACTCCCCACTGTGCGGCTGACTTTCCCCTAGGGCTGCCAATCTCCAGGTAGGACCTGGAGATCTCCCACTGTTACAATTGACCTCCAGATGACAGAGATCAGTTCCCTGTGAGAAAATGGTTGCTTTGGAGGGTAGACTCTATGGCATTATACCCTGCTGAGTCCTTCCACACACACTCCAAATGCTGCCCTCCACAGGATCCACCCACCCAAATCTCCAGGTATTTCCCTAATCAAAGTTGGCACCTGTACTTTCTTCTCTGTCAGTAAAAGGCCCTTTCCACACCTATGTTGGCCTTTGGGAGAAATCTCATTGGGCCCAGTCCTGATCAGGTTGCCAACTCCAGGTGGGCAATTCCTGGAGATTTGAGGGATGGAGCCTGGAGAGAGTGAAGTTTGAGGAAGGGTGGCACCTCAGACAGGTACGATGCCATAGACTCCACCCTCCAATCCAGCCATTCCCTGATGGGGAACCACTGTTGCCAATCTCCAGGTGGGGCCTGGAGATCACTCAAAATTACAACTGCTCTCTAGGAGGGATGGGGGAGAAGGTGGAAAACTAAAGGTAGGTTGAGGGTTGGCTGGGAGGGAGATAGGGTTGTCAACTCCAGGTTGGGAAATTCCTGGAGATTTGAGGGGTCGAACCTGGAGAGGGTGAGTGTTGAGGAGGGGTGGATCCTCAGACAGGTACAATGCCATAGACTCCACCCTCCAAAGCAGCCACTCCCTCCTGCTGGGGAACCACTGTTACCAATCTTGGGGGTGAGCTGGAGATCACTCAAAATTACTACTGCTTTTCAGGTAACAAAGATCAGTTCCTCTGGAGAAAATGGTGGACTCTGTCATTCTATCCTGCTGAGATTGCCACAGCAAATTGTCACTGAGTGCCCAAAGCCGGGGCACTCTCCCAGAGCCTCTTTCTAGAGCCCGTTGTATTTATTTCCACAATGAGCCTTATTCCTAGTAAATAAATAAATCTGAAAACATTTTTTTAAAATACACTGTGTGGATACAACGCCCCCCCCCATAGAGGCAGTACCTGTAGCTTTAAGAAAAAATGCCCTCAGTGACTGTTGCTAGGCCGCCACACAGTATTGCTGGGTCATGACCAGCAGCAACCACTAAGTGGCTTGATACCATGCAATTCCCATGACGTACCCAGCCCTGGATGCTTCCTACTGTTCAATACCAGCCACCCCAGAAAAGCCAGTGTTGTGTAGCTACTAGAGATTCAGATTAGGATCTGGGAGTCCCAGGCTTGAATCACCACAACTCTGCCATGGAAAGTTAGTGGGTGACTTTGGGCCAGTTGAACATTATCTGCCTAATTTTATCCCCCCATCCCTTGGTTAAACCTTCCAATGAATTTCAAAGGAGATTTTTGATACAGTCAGTGATATTTATTGGAGAAGGTTCATTCTCCTTATCCACAAGGTCTTACCTAGACTATAATTAAAATTGTTTCACAAGCCAAATATCTACATGTATGTAAAGGGGGGAAATATTTTTCATGGAAATTCCATGTATCTTCGCATGAATACAAACATTTCAATTAAATGGAATTAACAGGCATCTCTTATTAGTGTATTTATTCATTACACTGACTACCCAGCTCTTATTTCACCAAACTCTGAGCAGCTTCCATGTGGTTCCCACTCATTCTTCTGTTCAGGTAGTTTAAATGGCCAAATGTTCTTAGCTTTGGCAGTTAGAACCCCATTGTGTATTTGTTTTGGATTTGTAAATTTGAGTGGATGCTTTTTGAAGAATACTTCTTATCTGATGGACTGCCTCTTTCCATACACAACTTATCACTCAAATCTTCAACTGAGGTTCTTCTCTAAAAGTGCGTTCAGACAGGCTGTTTGATCAGCTTTCATCATGCTTCAGTAACAGATTTTATATGCACGTTCACACATCAACATCTGCGCACCGTCCCCAGCCATTGCTTTCCAGCTCAAAGCCCCCTTTAAACCAGAGTATTTTGTTACCAGTTTCCCCTCTGGTGTTTTCCTGATTCTCCAGTTTCAAGCCACAGTTTCCCATGTCTGATCACTCCTGTGGTGTCGAGCCACTTCTGGGTGCTTCAACCCCCTCTCCTCTGGAAAGCTGCCACGGAACCCCGAGGCGTCCGCTTTTCACTCACGATTTTTTTTAAGCATCGGCAATATGCGCATAGGCGGAGCTCTGCTCCCATGTTAATAAAACCAAAGTTTAAATGGTGACTCATTCTAGCATTTAGACGAGTTTGGGATCTCACAGAGGCCATTTTCGGGTCAAAAGTTTAAAGGGACGTGTTCTGTTACAGCGGTTGGAGACACCTCAGGGCATGCTTTTGGAGGGAAACTAGTTGTTCTGTGCATGCTTGAAGATTCCAATTCTACGGATGACTGCCTATGTGAATGTGTGAACTGAGAAAAAAATAAAGAACCCACCGACATATGCTCCTGCACGTCAATTGTATAGACGGCAGGGAGTGATGTGACTGTGCAGTGAGCCAGGATAAGGAGGGGAGTGTGATCGTAATTATCCAGATTAAAAAAAAATCGCATCAGAACCAGACCAGTTTAAACTACTCTCAGCATGCTGTCTGAACACACCGTAAGTGTCCCTGAAGTGAGACAAGCAGCATTCAGAGAGAGGGTCTTTTTGGTTGTGACTAGGTGAACACATTAACTAGCCATAGTCACCCATAAGAGCATAATGCCTTTGAAATGCTGTTCCCCATGAGGTTCATTCAGAACCTTCACTATTGGTCCTTTGGCAAAAACTTTATCATTTCAGCAGGCATTTAGATTATAGGAATTATTTTGTTGCTTTTAAGCTTTGTTCTGGGTTTGGCCTAGTTAGTATCTGAGAGAATTTTGCTGCTGGTTAGCTCAAGGTGTTTGTATTTACTTATTTAATTGACTTTGATTTGAATTTTTTTAGCTACCTAAAGCTATCGTCATTTGGAGAATTAGGATAAAATTGATCTTAATACAATTAAAATACCTATTGTAGGGTTTCCATGTCCCCTTGTTGCTCCAGCGGGGGGATTTGGGGGGCATTCTGGGGGTGGGTGGGGATGCCTCCAAGCCCCACCCAGCTACCCCTCTCCCTCCCCTCCTGCCCAATATAGAGGGCTTCCCCTGATCATCAGGGACCACGTGGCCCGCCGACCAGCTGGAGGACCCTTTAAATCTAGCAGGAGGGAGAGGGGTGGTCATGGGCTGCATGCTTGGCTCACAAAAAGACCCTTTAAAGGGTCCCTGCCAGTCAGCTGAAGCCCTTTAAATTGGGCAGGATGGAAGGGAGAGGGGTGGTTGGACAGGTGATCACTCTTGAAAGTGGGACTTGCGGGGCTTCCCCTGCTGGCCACCTGACTGGGGGCAGATTGAAGCCCTCAGAAGTGGGGGAACCCCCACCTGGAACTGGGGGCTGGCAACCCTAACCTATTGTGAGAACTCATTGGGTAGACCTCTACAACCTTTCACATTCAAATAAATCTCTTAACTGACAAGTATCCATCCACAGAAATAGATGCTAGTCTACTTCAAGATGCATCCATCAATAGTAGCAGTAGAATCACTGGGATGCTGGTTTATGGAATGGTCAACATGGTCATTAGAATGTGAGAACTCACTTGGTTTCAATTTGCAGTAATCGTTCTGAACTTTCATAGAGGGACTTGGTAATATTGCTATGGACCATTATTTGCAGGCTATACATCCTACATCACTGGATTGGGGCGGTGCCCTTAAAGAAGCAGGTATTGGTGTTCCCTCCGTTAATTTGTAAAGAAGCCATCTAAACCAAATGAATGAGGGATTTGGGCACCAACACTGAGGAAGATGGATTTATTGGGCTTTATTTCTGTGGTGGCAACTATAATAAACAACAATACATGTCTATTCCACCACTGCCTTTGACATGGAGTTTCTTCAATTCAAGAGATTCACATAGAAAATCTTCAAGTATTGTCTAGCCTTTGTTCTCCATTCAAAATTTATGTTATCTTCCTTGCTTAGATTCTGGAGTATATTTAGTGGGTGCAGTCTGAGTTCTTGTTGAAGATACATAATATTAGTAGAGAATCTCTGGAAATTAACTTAGGGAATATGATATATTTTAAGTGATATCAATTATGTCTGTCTAACTTTTTTTTTAGAAAAAAAATCAGATATGCTTCATTTACCAATGCTCACTTTTTAAAGATTCTTTTTTAAATCACCATTTAAATACAATTTTAAAATTATCTGATGCTCGTGACACGATTGCTTAACGTGAGATAATAGCACCCATCCCACTTACAGCAATTTATTATAATTATCCACTGAGCTGCTTCAGTGTTTTGAACTTGTACAAGGAAGAATCATTCTCTTATGTTGCATTTGCATAAAAAGAGAGCTCCTTATAATTAAGTATTACATCTTGCAGACATTATAGAGTTGTATATTAGAAGTCTTGGGCTACTAAGATTCTGCCTTCATTGTCACGCTTGCTTAGCAGAAAGGGAAAATCCATAGATGTTGCCCACAGCGTTCCCCAGACCCTACCCAGAGCCCTGGAGGCTTGTTTCCTTCCCATTTATTTATTACTTGGGCTCCTTGTGTCCCCCTACCCTTGCTTCATTCACCAATTGGATAAGTCACAATCAGCCCGATCCCTTGAACTTCTCCCACTAAACAGGCTGACCACAAGTGGCTTCTTTCCCCCATCCGAGTATCATGAAATTTCCAAGCTGAAATCTTTAAATATCCCCCTCCAGTTAAATCTGTGCTTACACAAATTTTGAGAATGTTCATAATTCATGTGGGCCATAACCTGCATAAGCTCATTGCTGTTATCTTTTCTTTTTTTTAATCACCTTGGGATTACAGTTTAATATTTGTTTAACTCAGTGGTGTTATGACTGATTCTTTTATCATGTACTCAAGGGATGGAAAGCAGTAGACTACAAATTCCACAAGAGGGCATGGTAATGTTACCAAAAAAAGAAAACACTAAGAGAGGAAAAAGTCTAACTTTTTCCAATAGGAGTCCCAATTGCCTATAAAGATCTTTTCCTGATATCTCCAGCATTGACCTTGTAAATAGCTACGAATTATTTGGTTACAAAAGCTCATTTTCTAAAGAAACTTGCCCTGCCTCTTTAGCCTTTCCCCCCAAAAGTCAGGAGTATTGTGGGATTTATGCAGATATCAGTAACATTTTATTTTAATTATCTGAATTGAGTATCTATGGAGCAGAATTAGGGGACACGACTGAATTTCACAGTCTCACCATTTCAACTTGAAAATTCTCTCCCCCCCCCTTTTCAGTTTTGCTTACGTAGATTGAACCCGAGGTTCAATTTTGCACCATTTTTTTTCCCCTTGCACCAATTTCTCCATTAAATGTGAAGGATTTTTAACATTGTTTTTGCAGCAATGATATGCAATGTATTAATGGCATAAAAATCTTACCAATATGCTGTAAAAAACCACAACAATAAATCAGAAACACCCACCATAAGATAAACAGGCAAACTGGAAAAGATCAGAACAATAATATACAAAAGTAAATTAAAAAAGGGCATATTTGTACATCCCAATGGAACTGGTCCATGGGGTCGCAAAGAGTCGGACTCGACTGTGCGACTGAACAACAACAACAACAAAGAAGAGAGGTAAGAAGGATTATCTCTTCTGGATCCTCAACAGTGGTAGCAAGATGGTGAGGCATATCTACTGCTGCCAATCCCTCAGGTGGCAAAAGTTCTTCAATGGCCACTGGTCTTGGCGGCAGCAGCAGCTATATTCCCTGCTCCTGCTAGATACTTATTCTCCTACTCCTTTTTCAGCCAACTAGATCTCAGATGTGGGTTCTTAAAGATATAATGTAATCAGACTTCATTGGATACATGGCATCATCACAAACCCAGGCCACAATAACAGCAGGAACAACCTTACTCCAGAATCATATATGTTTATAAAAGATCTGTAAGCCCACCTCTCCCCCAGATAACTGGGAACCAAGCCAAGTAAATACAATAAAAACTGTACTAAACACAGAACTCTAACAACATTAAAACAACTGTAAAACTATAACATGGTGGGGCTTTACCCGGGCAGGGCAAACAAAACTCTCCAAGAGGGAAAGAGGGAAATAAGTTCTCTTTCCTGCTCTTAAAAAGAACAAAAACAAACTACAAAACTCAAGTCCACTAGGCCCCTTGTTAAGCAGTTCCCAACAGCCCAGGAGAATGGGGCCCAAAAGCTCCTGGCTGGTTCTGGAACTTACACAGCAAAACACACAGCTGCAGAATAAAGCTGCAGTTCAAAAGTCAAAAATAAACACTAGGTTTTTGGTAGTTGTGGTCAAAGAAAGTCTAGGCAAACAGGATTTAGACTTTGAGACTTGGTAACACATGTAACACACAAACGTATCAAAGTAAAATATATTTTAGTTTATTTAGGTGCAAAGAGCACGAGGCAAGACAGTGTAGGGTTTGGAAATAACAAAACTGAGCTTATCCAGCCTAACTGAAACATTAAGGCAATAATTCAGTATTACCTCTCCCAAAGATAGAGTTGCAGTTGGTCAGCACACTCAGGAGTCATCTCTTAGCCCATCCAGACACAAGCAAACTGGAAAGCCATAGCTGGGGTTCTGCATTACTGGAACATACCAGGCTCAGCAGTCACAGACCCAGGACCTCTTAACAGAATCAGAGTTAAACTTATAGGAAAAACTGGTGTCTCACCAGGTTAGGCTTGCCAAGTCCCCCCGGGGGGGCAGGTAAACCCCCACCCAAGAGGCCCATTACCCAACGCCAGCAAATCGGGCCCCGGGGGGAACTCCACCCCCTTCCGGCACACATCCCAGAGGTGACATCATCACGCTGGCCACGTTGGGGGTGGGACACTCTATGATTTGAGGGAAAACTCTATGATTTTCTCTCAAATCCTAGTGGCCCCATGCCCAACATGCTGACACGATGATGTCACTTCTGGGTGGCATCATCGTGGCAGCGAGAGTGCTTTGCACTCACACACAGACTCCTGGGACGGTGCAGGACTCCCCCGCGGTAAGTAAATTTGGACTTGGCAACCCTACACCAGGTTGGCCTTACCCAACAAGGGGCCAGAAAAGTGATGTCAACTTTTCAGGTTGCCAAGCAGACAACATCGCATAATATTCATGCTAGTCTATAATACTCCACCAGGGAGGGGGAATCGAAAGTTATCTGCAGCATAGCCTCCAGTCTGCCTCCATACAGGTGTTGCAGGGTTAATTGGTAAGCACCCAGACCTTTCTTATCGCCACAGCTGTGAGCAATTCTCCAAGGTCACTAAGTGTTTCTCAAAGTTATCTCTGTTTCTAGGGAGAAGATTCAGTCATTGTCACTAAGGAAGTTTTTATTGCAGACCCAATACCAGACCTGAACCAAGGGTTAGACAAACATTGGCAATTAAGAAAGGCATTTTCTTTACAACAACCATCAGGGGAAACAAGCTTAAAAATTCACGGTCCTCAGAAAGCAATCTTCTTGAAGAGCAAAAGATGCTTCTGAGTAGAGTTTCCAATCTCCAGGTGCAGCCTGGAGATCTTCTAGAATTACAATCCTGACTACAGAGATCAGTTCCCCCTGGAGAAAATGGCTGCTTTGGAGGGTGGGCTCTATGCATTACACCCCATTGAAGTCCCTCTCCTCCCCAAACCCCACCCTCCCCAGGCTTCACCTCCAAATCGCTAGGAATTTCCCAACCTATATTTGGCAACCCTACTTCTACGAGTTTTGTTTTACAAGCCCTCTGAAGAGAGGTGCAGATCTTCTAATCTGCTCAAGAGAACTACTCCATAACTTTGGGGCAGTGACAGTAAAAGTCCATGAGTGGACAACAGAAGAATATATCCTTGCAAGGGTCAGAACAACCCCAAGGCTTTGCTGTGCTGAGTGATCTTGTTTATTGAAAAAAAAATGGTGCCTATTTGTGCCCCCACCTAAAATATCTACCCCCCCCACTGTACCCTGTGAACAGAAGTTACTGTTCACTTTAGCTCTTAGACAACAGCCCGTGCTTTCTGTAAAGAGTAGTTCTGCCCTCACTCTTGGAAGATACTCAGACTAAATCTCTCAAGGTAGCTTCTGAAAAGCAAATCAATACAGACTTTCCTGGCATATTTTAATGTGCAGGTGCTGTTCTGCTATTGGGTTCACAAAAGCATCTGTTGTGAGGCCTTGCAGGCAACCTTGATACTTTTGTAAATCAGCTCATCATAAAATAAGCCGTAGACAGTAGCACAATGTACCTTCGGCTTCCCGCACATAATTCCTATTAAACCTCAGGTTACAGCTGTGCAGTTCAAGAGCATCTTCCTCATATCTCCGAGGAGCTTAGAACTGATCTACAGATTCAAACAATTACATGGGACTGCCTTCCTGGGATTGTGCTGCAATTGGTGGAAGTACTGTAGTTTTGGAATGTTTCCCTGGTATTAAAAGAATGGCTCCCTACCCAAAGAACACTAGCATGTCAAAAAACAAAAAACGCTGCACTAGAAATCTTTTCTACAACTTTCTAGGGTTTGTGTGTGCCCCCCATCCTCAATTTACGGGAAGTTTTGGATTCTGTTTTTGAAACTCTTTGAAGTGCTGGAATAAGAAGGTTAATACTCTATTGTCTTCTGACAATCTGCAGTGGTTTTACTGCTTTCTGTTGAGGACTCGATGTCTTCAGTTGCTGTGATTTTGTATTGTTACCACTGCTTAAATTATTCATCTCTATGCTGCTGTCTTTTAACTTTTTAATTTGGGATTCTCTGTATTTCTTGTGCTTTTATGCTATTTTAAAACTGTTAGCCATCTTGGACATGTTAGTGGAATAACAGGATAGAACTTGTTTAAATGAACCAACGAACCAGCATATTATTTATTATTGTAGTATTTGCTTGTTATCCCTGAATCCATCAATGTGTCTTCAAGATGGTTTACAATAAATTTGAAAAATACTGTCTAATCCAATGGCATTAAAGCAGCAGTGTTTCATGATACCCTCAAGGTGAATTTATTGTGGCATCAGCTTTCAAAAATATGTCACAATAAACTGGTTACTCTTTATGGAGCCATCAAATTCTTTTGTTGGCTTGGCTACTATAAAATCATACAGCCAGCCCACTGGAACAACAAAAAGAAATCCCAAAAGAAAAAGAAAAGAAAAGAAAACAACCCAGAAAACAGCCAGCAGATATTAAGAAGGCACTTCCCACAGAGTTAAATGAAAATTAAACAGAATCAGTTTTAAAACTGGTGCTGGAAACTCAGCTGTGAGGAGATAAGATGAAGTTTCTAGTACAATCAGTTCATTGGACTTGGTACCACTGCAAAGGAGGCTATGTCTTATGTACACAGCCATCAGACTTCTGACAGTAAGGGCACATGAGTACAGACCTCCAAAGATGACCTAGGTGTTTGTGCAGGTTTACCAGGCAGAAAGTGGTCCTTAGAGTATTCTTGTCCCTCAGCACTTTATTTTTTTTTAATTATTAACTTATTGAAATACAATACAATAACAATTAGAATTACAATAGTTCTCAGGTAGAATAATTAACCAAAGATTGAGACGGTTAACAGAGGTCGTCTTGTACTATTACCAACAATATACGGATAATATCAAATGCATTGCCCCCCAAGTCGAAATAATGAGACAGACAAGTGTTTGGAGTCAAACAAGGGCCACTTTATTAACTTTTTAATTGCCAAATCAATCAATGACAAAGGAACTAAGTAGGTGCAGAACAGGCCAGGCAGGTGTCAGTCCAGCCAATCTCCTTGCCTCAGGTATGGTCAAGTCACCAACCCCGGTCTAGGGACAATCCTCTGGCCCGCAACTGACAGCCCAGTGCACAGGTCACCCCCCAGGAGTGCCTACCCCTGAAGTCCTATAGCCTGCAGGAGGGAGCTTACCTAAGAGGCTCCCCAAGGTGGTCACCATTCCCAGCCCTAAGCCCTAAAGCCCGGGGGCCATTCCTGATGACCCCCTAGTCCCAAACTGGAACTGGCTGAAAGTGCTTACCGGTTCTGCTTTCTTTACCCACACTACTCTGCCACATGCAAGGCCAAGCCTCTGCTTTGGCTGCCGCAGCCACTTAACAGCCCAAAGCTGCCTTAATCCCTTGCCGCAACTCCTCAAGGAAGATATTATTGCCCTTGTTTGACAGATGCACTCCATCATCCCTGTACAGATCAAGCTTGACCCGGATCCCGGGTTGAGGTAAAAACTGACCCAGACCACCCTCCATGGCTTTCGCTATTTGCTGGTTCACTTTTCTCCAGGCCCGATACAAACCCCCGGGATCCCCAAGGCCATGCCACACATGGTGCGGCAACATCGCAGACCAAACTATCTGTGTTCCCAGCCACCTCGCCCTAATCTTGGCAAGGTCAGCCTTGGCCTGAAGCACCAACGTGATGCCTTTCAACAGACCCAGGTTGTTACCACCTAGGTGGATAACCAAAACCTGTGGAAGGGACCCCAGCTTCTTCCCAAACAACAGGAGGAGGAGTCTGGGCCATTGCATGCCTCTCCTCCCTAACCATTCAACCCTCACCCACTCGCTAAGGCCCAGCTGTGAACCCACAGGTGTCCTCCTGGCATGGTGGACGGTCTAAAAAACCATGCTATGGCTGCAGACCAGAACTCCTTGTCTTGCCTGCCAGCCATCAGCACCTGTAATGAGAACTCAGTAAATAGTAAAGACTTAAAACTTACTCCTTCGCACATAACTTTTATAGGAATGGGAATACCAGTGGCCAATGTTGCAAATTTCAGTTGTGGAGTATCCCATGGCCGCTGCAGTAGATGCAGCCCCTATACTGAAGGAGTGGGTTCTGAAGTGAAACGCTCCCAAACCCAGCTCCCTCAGTGCCTTCTGGGTCAAGGTCCAGAACTGGAATTTGGTGAGAGGGGAACCATCCCTGTGGCAAAACAAAATGTCATCCCCAGACCCCCTCCAGGCCAGGTAATGATGTAGGGCCCATACAGGGCACAATTCCTGGTCCGAGCACTGACCAAGCTCCACAACAGAGCCTTTGCCCAGGTGATCTGTCTTGGAACTTCTAATAATGACCCTAACCATGTCGACTGACACAGTAAGTTCACCGAAATAGAGGGCCCATCCAGAATCATCCCATTGTGAGGCCACAATGAGTTCACTAACCTGCAGCACCCCGAAAAAGGCTACCAATGCAGCTGCATGAAAGAGGGAAGCCTCGTAGGCATTGGCACAGATGCTTGGCCACAAAGCCCACAGGCCTTTGAGGACCACTGGAGATAATGGCTCCCTAGCATCCACTCTGGGACCACTTTCCCAGGACCAGCCCTCCAGCATTTTCCTAACACGAAAATCTCCTGTATGGTCAGCAAAGCCCACTGCTTTGTTGGCATAAGCCAGGGAGGACAACTGACCCTTAATAGATCTTACAGACAAAACTTTTTTCTTGGAATAAACACAGAATTGTAGTAACTGGGGCACAGGAATGGGCCAAATCTGAGGTAGGCATGCAGTCTGCCTGAAGGCTATAAATTCCCGACCAGCCCTCCTATATGATTTCCTGGTTGATGGAGCTAAGGCTAGGCCAATTGCCCTATCAGCTTCAACCCTCCAATCCCCCAAAAACTCACTGGCATCCTTACCGGGGACTGATCTGCTTCCGGGGCCAACAGAAGGAACCTCTTGATCTGTTTTTGGGAGAGAGCATCAGCGACCCCATTATTAGTCCCTGGTACATGCCGTGCTTTGAACAAAATATTGTTTTTGAGGCAAAATAATGTAAAGGCCCTAACCGGCATCATGACCCAGGCAGACTTAGAAGTCAGAGAATTAATAACTTGTACAGTGCCAAGATTGTCACACCAGAAATGGACCATATGGCCAGTGAAATCTGCTGTCCACAGCCCAATTGCTACCACAATCAGGAAGAATTTCATTAAGGTTAGATCCTTGACCCAACCTGCCCAGAACCACTCCTGTGGCCAATCCTCTGTGCACCAATGCCCTCTAAAGTAAACACCAAAACCAGAAGAGCTAGCAGCATCCGAAGCTACCTGCAGCTCTGCCTCGACTAAAAGGCCCTCCCACCAAAAGGAAATCCCATTGTAAGATTCCAAAAAGTTCTGCCACACCAAAAGGTTGTCCCTAATCCCTTTAGTGACCCGAGTTCTATGGTGAGGCAGGCACAAGCCCGCCATTGCATTGCAAAGGTGGCGTACCAACGCCCTGCCCGGGGCAACCACTTGGCAAGCAAAGTTCAGGTGGCCCGCCAACTGCTGTAGCTCCAGTAATGTTATCTTCCTAAGTTTCATGACCTGATAATTAACTTTTGTAACTCCTGAAGCTTCTCTAAGGGCAAACGGAACAACTGACAGTTGGTATCCAGTTCAATCCTCCAAAATGTTAATACCTTGGTGGGGCCCTCTGTCTTCTCATATGCCAACAGAACTCCAAGTTCTGAGGCCAAGGACATAAAGGAGTCCAACAGAAACTGACACTGGCCAGTATCAGTGCCACCCACAAACAAAAAATCGTCCAAGTAGTGCACAGTACTGTTCAGACCAGTCCTAAAATGCAGGGGCCACTCTAAAAATGAACTAATTTTTTTCAAAAAAACATGCAGGACATGGAGCACCCCATAGGAAGAGCCCGGTCCATGTAAAATTTTCCTTCAAATGCAAAATCCAACAATTCAAAGTCCCCAGGTTGAATGGGGAGAAGTCAGAAAGCCAATTTAATATCACACTTGGCAAGGTCAGCGCCCCGCTGACAGTTGCAAACAACCTGCATGGCCTGGTCAAATTATGTGTACCAGACAGAACAAAGCTCATCCGGTATGGCATCATTAACCGATCCTCCCCACGGAGATGACAAGTGATGAATAAGTCTATATTCACCTGGGGCCTATCTGGGGACAACTCCCAAGGGGGATACCCTCAAATCGGGACAAGGAGGATCCTCAAAAGGGCCCAAGACTCTATCTTCCCTGCATTCCTTCCTAATTTTGTGCCATACAATGTCTTCCATCTCCTTAATGGATTTAAGATTAGGAGCCCAAAAAGGCTGCCTATCACCCTGGTAAGGAATTTTAAAACCTAACATAAGCCCTTCTAACAAATAACTACCATCCCATCTCTTTGGATAGTTCTATAACAAGCCTGCTAAGACCTGAAATTTTATGTGACTAGGACCCTTTCCCAGTGGCTCCTTGCTGGCCTCCTCCCCCAAAGGTGTGTTTCCCACCCCTGGTACCCGACTTGGCTCTTGGTTTTGGGCAACCAGAGAGAGGATGGGGGCCCGCACACAGTGGGCACTTGTGCCGAAAGGAACAAACCTTCCTGCTGCATGTACTCTGTGAAGTGAATTCCCAACACAAGGGGCACTTCTGAGGCATCTGCCCTGCCAAACCCCTGGCCGTAGGCTGACCCTGAAGCCTATGTACCACGTGGCTACTGTCTGAATGATCGCCACCCACTGGCTGGGCTGACACCACAACCTCGAGCCACAGGGGAGGATGGATGTGGTCCTGCTTCCATGCTCGATTCATGGCTGCTCTCATACGGAAGCCCATCATACTCAAGCCATGCCATCCCAGTGAAATGTGTCTATGCTTTGTATATGATATCCATATGCTGTAGCATCAGGGAGGCCCACCATGGCTGATGACTGACTATGATTCCCGTATATATAAGGAACCCACGGCACCAGTTGGCATATACTCTATCCACCTTCTGTTTCTTAATGCACTCCTTCTCATGCTCATCCAGATCCTCTTTGTCCTTCTTGTCTAGATCCCTAAAAAGGAGGCTAAAGAAATCTACAAAATCCCCCCTAAGGATCCTATCTCCTGTGGCTATGGACAGGTGGTCACCTAATGGCATTGCCAACTCACCAGTTATACCTTTGATTTTATTGATAATTGATTTCCAGAATGGTTCTAGCTTGGTACAATTTATCCAGCAATGCAGGTAGTTCCCATTATTGCCACACTTTCCCCAGCATTTAGCTGTATTTTTTTTCAATTAATTATAGCAAGTCTATGTGAAGTATAGTACCATAATGCAAGGAGTTTGAAAGCTTGGAGGTGAATAGCTACAATAGAGGAATTAAAAGTAGAATTGTTCCAGAGAGAATTCCAAATTTCTGCAGTCCATGATGTTTTAATTTAATTTAATTTATTTGTTTATTTATTATTTTGAATTTATATCCCACCTTGCTGGGAGTCGGCTCAAGGTGGCGAACAACATTAAAACAGTAAAACAATCAATGTGATAAAATACAATAAAATATACATAAACAAATACCTAACATCATAATATTTACAGTGCAAGCTGATGGCGGCATCATTATACAATCCCTTCACCAGAAGCAGTATCCAAGTGATATTCATGTAGCCCACAGCATGTTTCGGTAGCACATTAGTCAGTGGCAGCTCCTAGTCGAAAGCCTGGTGGAAGAGCTCCATTTTACAGGCCCCGCAGAACTGCAAAAGGTCCCGCAGGGACCTGATGTTATCCGGGAGCTCATTCCACCAGTATGGAGCCACCACTGAAAAGACCCTGGCTCTGGAAGCAGCCAACCTGGCATCTCTTGGGTCAGGAAGAACCAGGCGACTCTGAGTCCCTGACCTCAGTGTTCTCTGGGGCACATGTGGGGAAAGGCGGTCCCTCAAGTAGGCAGGCCCCTGACCATATAGGGCTTTAAAGGTCAAAACCAGCACCTTGAAATGAATCTGGTAAACTATTGGCAGCCAGTGCAGTGCCTTCAGTACAGGCTGGATGTGGTCTCGTATAGAGAGACCTATCAACAACCTAGCTGCCGCATTCTGCACTGGCTGCAGCTTCCGGATCTGAGACAAGGGCAGCCCCATGTAGAGAGTGTTGCAGTAGTCTAATCTCAAGGTGACCATAGCATGAATAACTGTTGCCAGGTCATTGTGTTCGAGGAAGGGAACCAACTGCCTAATCAGCCGCAGATGGAAAAAGGCTACCTTGGCAGTGGCTGCTACCTGGGCCTCCATTGTTAAGGTGGTCTCCAGGAGCACTCTCAAGCTCCTAACCCTCGGTGCTGGAACCAATGGTGCCCCATCGAAGGTCAGGAGTGGGATCCCTACCCCCGATCCACTCCGACTCAGGCACAGGACCTCCATCTTCATTGGATTCAATTTCAATCAACTCAGCCTAAGCCAACCTACCATGTCACAAAGCACCCATTCCAGGTCATCTGGGGTAGAGCCAGACCGGCCACCCAGCAACAGATATAACTGGGTGTAATCTGCATATTGATGACACCCTAGCCTGTGCCTCCAGGCAATCTAGGTGAAGGGGCGCATGTAGATGTTAAATAACATCGGGAACAGTACTGCCCCTTGAGGCACCCCGCAAACCAGTGGGTGCCTCTAAGACATCTGCTCCCCTAGTGCCACCCTCTGTCCCCAACCTTGAAGAAAGGAGATGGTGGATTAGCAACTGATGGTTGACGCTATCAAACGCCGCCAACAGGTCTAACGAAAACAGTACTGCTGAGCCGCCTCGCTCCAGATGCCTCTGGAAGTCATCCATGAGGGCGACCAGTGCCATCTCAGTCCCATGACTTGGTCAGAAGCTAGACTGGAATGGGTTAAGCATGGAAGTATCATTCATAAAGCTCTGCAACTGAATCACCACTGCTCTCTCAAGTAATTTGCCCAAATAGGGCAAATTAGAGACCGGCTGGTAGTTGGCCAATTCGGCTGGGTCCAAGGATGGTTTTTTCAAGAGGGGGGAGACCATCGCTTCCTTTAGCACCCTCAGGAACAGGCCCTCAATGAAGGACAGGTTGATAATATCCCTGAGGGCACCTCGTAGCCCCTCATGGCCAGCTTTTATAAGCCATGAAGGGCACGGATCAAGGCTGCACATGGTTGGGCGCACCATTGAGAGCAATTTGTTGACTTCCTCAAGGCTGAGTGGACTGAAATAATCCAGAATAGAACCAGAAGATGTGCATGGGGCCTCAAGTTCACTCACTGTCTCAACTGTGGTGGGAAGATCGTGGCGGAGCAGCAAGACTTTGTCTGCAAAATAGCTTGCAAAAGCCTCACAACCAATATCCAATTCCCTAGCATTTGGTCTGCCCTGGGGCAGCTCTGTTAATGACCCAATAGTTCTAAACAACTGTGCTGGGTATAAGCTAGCAGACACAATTGCAGCCACATAGAATTGTCTCTTCGTGGCTTTGATTGTCATCTTGTAGGATCTCATAAACATCCTATAAGATGCTCTTGTTGCTTCATTGCGGGCACACTGCCACCATCTCTCTAGCCATCTAAGCCCTCGTTTCATCAGCCGCAGCTCCTCAGCAAGCCAAGGAGCTCACTTAGACCGGGGGTGCAGAGGGCATCAGGGTGCGATCTCTTTGATGGCTGCCAAGAGCCGGCTGTGCCAGTCCTCAAGAAGCTCATCTAATGAGCCACCAGGGGGCATAGGATCCCACAGAGCCATCTGAAGCCGCTGAGAGTCCATTTGGCTCCACAGGAGAGCCAAAACACACTCACCGCCTAAACAGGGTCAGGGCGACACATTCAGACAGGCCTTCAGGGCATGGTGGTCCAACCATGGCACTGCCAGAGCAGTGATCCAGTCCACTGTAACCCCAACCACAAAGATCAGGTCGAGCATATGCCCAGCCCAATGTGTGGGGGCCGTTACGAATTGGGTGAGTCCTAACGCCACCATGGACAACACCAGGTCCATTGCTGCTACAGAGCCACATCATCAGCATGGACATTGAAGTTGCCCAAGATTATCAGCCCAGTGCCCAGCCCAACACAGCCTCAACCGGAGATGGCAGGCTGTTGGTTGGTGCATTAGGTGGATGGTACACCAGCCAGATAGCCAAACTCTCCCCAGCTTCCCACACTAGGCCTGAGCACTCGATACCCACAAGCTTCAGCTGCGGGAGTGCCCTGAAAGAGTAAGCCTCCCGAATGAGAAGTGCCACTCCTCCCCCCGCCCCCACTGTCCGTGATTGTTGAAGGACCGAGAACCCAGGCAGAGCCATCTGGGAGAGAACTACTGTCTCCCCATCTTTCACCCAGATCTCGGTCACACATGCCAGGTCCGCTTCCTGTTCGAGCAGGAAATCCCAAAGAGTTGAGTTCTTATTATTTATGAACCTGGTGTTGCACAACACTAATGTCAGAGGGGGGTCCTGATTCCCAGCCCCTCTGCCTGTCACTCTTGGAATGGGATGCAGGCTGGAAGGGGGTCGAGCTTCTCTGTTTCTCCACCTCCTTCCCTTAACTTCCTGCCTGTTTCCACCCCTGTACTTTCCCATCCCCAGGAGCACTGGTATTCCTAGCCCTGTTGCTGCCATTGCTGGTGGCCTTCGCAATGCCTTTGCAATGCTTCAGGCCAACCATGAGGTAGGCTTACAGACAGAGCACACTGTTGGAAATACCACTAATAAATCACAAATTCTCCTCAGCAATAATTTACCCCATCTGATCAAGCCAAATTTACAATAACTAAGATCCCTAGCTCCACTAATATAATTAGACTTTGCCCACCCTGACCTCCTTCCTTGCTACTATACTAGGTTGCAAAATTAAACTAACCAAGACAACTAAACTATGAAGGGTGGGGAGCCAACTATAATTAGATCTCACCAACCCTGACCTCCTATCTTGCTGCCCTACCAGATTGCAAGTTAAACTAATCAAATTCACTAGGCTATAAAGGTATGGAAGGTAAGTATTAGACGAATTTTTTTAAAATAAGAACATATAAAAAAGAAATATTTTTTTCTTACTAGAGTTTTGCAATAATAAATTTTCTAATTCCGAAAGTGGGGTACAGCAAAGATCCAAAGCAATTACCTTATTTAAAACAAAAATCATGGAATTATACACAAAAGACTTTGAAACTTTTAGCCAATAAAGTTAAACAAAAACACAATCATAGAAATATTCCCTTTGCAATGGATCAATATGGGAAAATGCATACTAATACTCAAAATACACTTCAATTTTTTCAAGAGTTTTATGCTCAATTATATTCACCAATAAGAATATACAGTACCATCTAGATAACTTTTTAGACCCTACTTTGATTCCTAAGCTGAAATCTGAATATAAAGAATATATAGATCAACCTATTACACCTGAAGAAGTGCTAGAAACAATTGAATCATTAAAATCCAATAAAGCAGCTGGACTTGATGGATTTCCATCAGAATTTTATAAATCATTTATTATTTCACTTCTGAATCCATTAACTCAAACTAGCAATTCTATATTAAGTAATGGTATTATTCCACCATCTTGGGAGCATGCAACAATTATTGTTATTCCAAAGTCAGCTAAAGATCCAGCTCAGCCATCTTCATATTTCCTGTTAAATACCTATAAATATAAATAACAGACCTATTTCTCTGTTAAATACAGATTTTAAGATATTTACTACACTTATGGCTAAAAGACTTAATCAAATAATTACTCAATATATACACCAAGATCAAATAGGCTTCATGCCTGGAAGAGATCTTACAGACAACACATACAAAGTTCTTAATTAACTGAATTATTGTCATACTATGAAAAAAACAAGCAATTGCTTTGTCCTTAGATATGGAAAAGGCATTTGACTCTGTGGATCCTTCATACATGATTTCTTTATTAACAACTATGAACTTTGGACCTAATTTTTTGAATGCTATTAAAGGTATATATCATAAACCTATTGCTAATCTTAATATCAATAATTTAATCTAATCAAATATCTTACCTAGCAGAGGCACAGGACAGAGCTGCCCCCTGCCACTGATACTATTTACCTTATCCCTGGAGCCATTTTTAATTAAGATTAGACACTCTTTAGAGTTACAGGGTATCACCATGCAGAACACGGAATACAAAATTGCTGCCTTTGCAGATGATATCCTATTGTTTGTCTCCAATCCTCTTCAGTCTCTTCCTATATTACAGGTATATTTAAATGATTTTTCTTTATTAGCTGGGCTAAAAGTCATCTATGTCAAATCCATGCTTTATCCTATTAACTTAGACATCGAAACAACACAAAAAAATCAAGCTATGGCCTCCTATTCATGGACCTCCACCTCTTTAACGTATTTGGGTATCAAAATAACATTAAATAATTGGAAGAATATGAATTTAAATTGGAATGATAGACTCCATCTAGTCAAATCTTTTGCCCTCCCTAAATTATTTGTTTGTTTGTTTAGAGCTTTACCAATACAAATTCCACTTAAATTGTTACAGAAGTGGCAGAAAATTTTGACAGATTTTTTTAAAATTATAAGTATCTTAGAATCAGCCTTACTACCTTATGTAGGAAATCAACAAAGGGAGGAATAAATTTTCCTAATTTACAATTATATTACAGGACCATTCGCCTTTCAAATATAGTCACTATTTTAAAAGATACAAATGAGTTACACTGGATTAAAATACTGCAAGTTTATGCAGACCCTTGTAGAATTCAGGATTTAATTTGGCAAAAACCAAAAGAGCATTCATTAACTATAGTAAATAATTGAATTCTTTGCAGCAATGTTAAATGAATGGAACATATCTAGACAGAATCTCTTACCTAATATGACACATGTTTCTTCATTCATAGATCAATCCTGGTTTCCTCTGGGGTGCAGGAATCCGGCATTTAACACCTGGAAAGAACATAATATTACAAGACTATCAGACCTAATAATAAATAAACAGCTTATTACTAAGCAGGAATTGGATAATAAATTGGGTCATTCACTTCAATGGTTTACTTATGTCCTAATTAAACACTTAAGTGAATCAATGAAGTTAGAATTGCTAGTCCCTCAGCACTTTAAAGTGTTATCTTTAAACAAATAACCAATGAAGAGTCATAAGTAGTGATGTTATCTGGTCCTGATAGATGGCCCCCACCCCCAGTAACAAATGAGCCACAACTTTTTGTACACACTGAAATTTATGTAGAGCAAGTTCCAGTAATTTAGCCTTGAGGTTACCATATCATGGATTGACATGGCCAGATCAGATATGTGCTGAAATGGGGTTAATTTCCAAACTACATGCAGTTGCAAGAAAACATTTTGTTAGATATTTCAGAGATCAACAAGGATTTTTTTTTCCACGGACTAATATTGGCCTTGGTATCAGGAGGTTTTTCTACCTATTCCACTCTGCACACTTGGATAGGTTTACCAGTTTCCAGTGTTCCCTCTAAACTGAGTTAGTGTGAGCTAGCTCACAGTTTTTTAGCCTCTGGCTCACACATTTTTGTCTTCGCTCAGGAAGGATGGCTCCAGAGCAAATTCATTTATGCAGTAGCCAAATCGCTCACTCACAACTTTAATGCCAATAGCTCACAAAGACTCCACAGCTTAGAGGGAGCATTGCCAGTTCCCCAATGGCAGTGGACAATCTCCTATCCCCACTCTCAGTCCCCCACCCTCGATAACTTAAGGGTGAGAAAATGGGGGATAGCATTGATGATGATGCTCTAGATATTTTCTCCAATCTCCATGATAAAAACCACAGAGATAGTGGGCTTCCTGCGATGCTGCCCAGAAGTGACATCACATCCACCAAGCTTCCATTTGGAAGTGGCATCATATCCTCCATATCATTCCAGAGATTTTCCCTGTCTTTATGGTACAGACCATAGAGATTGGGGGAAGTTCTTTGAAATGACATCACAATTCCTGGCCACCCTCCCCAGGCACAGTCCCAGCAATTTCCCAGTATTTGCCAATGCAGGGCTGGCAACCAGATTTGTAAAAGATTGACAAAAAGGAATTGTCAGAGGACAGGTGGCCACAGTTGACAATTGCTCAGTGGTAAATGGCATGAGCTAGAAGCTATATTAAGTATGTTGTGTATGTTGTAGGGCTATCTTTCAGCTATGCTCCTGCAGAGTGCAGGGGATTCCAACTCTAACATTCTATGATTCTATGGTTCTAAGTAAGCACCATGAGACATCAACTGGATAGTGACAGGGACCTTAGAGCTGCAACTCAGGACTAATTTGGGCTGGTGCTGCTGTACTGTGAGGTTTGAATAACAAATAGTAACCCACCAAATAGGCCCAGGATATTCACAGTCAGCCAAACTTTCCAATGAAAAAAATGGCTCCCTGCTTGTGACTGGCAAGTAGAACATGAACCAAACGAGCTGGTGTTTGAGCACCCTTAGAACAGAACAATATAATATGAAAGTATGAGATAAAGGAATAGGTGAAGATGGAGATGTTGGATGTGATGGCTTAATCAAATTGGGGAAGGGGAAATTCAGAGTTGCAGCCAGGAACAGAACTCTGATGATGGGTCAAGCCTCATATATACCTCACCTTCCCTGGTCTAACAGTCTTCAGATGGGAAGGAGAGGTGGCAGCCAGGAATATATCTTTGATTGAACACAAAGAGCATGTGTTCAGTAGTATGACTTGACCTCAGTCATATTACTTCAATGTATATTACTGCATTCCCAACTGTAACTTACATTTTCCAACATCTCCCCCCCCCGCTTGAGCATTAGAAAGGATTTAATAGTAAAATGTATTGCTTTAAAAGTGTTGCTTCCATCTGGCCAATCACCCTAAACAGAATACATTTGGCCAGAGAATTACACAGTTAATTCTTACACCTTCCCCTCCTCTTCTGTAGTTAAAAAGCTAAAAATATAAGAGGAGAATTTCTGCTTTTATAAATTTAATGACTGCCAGGATGAATTTAGCTTGCTCGTGAAATGACGAATTGCTTTTCAGTTCAGTTGCCAGTTAGGCTGTTTGATTATTGCTTCAGTCTTTAAAGGCTTGGAACAAAACTTTTCAATAATTTACCGTATACGAACACTGCTCCTGCTGCCACACTAGTAGTATCCTATGATAATGCTCTATTTCTGGGGTGCTTAGGACTTATCTCTGCTCGGTGGGGTGGGCTGGCCCCATACCCAACCCAAATGACATCTACCTCATAACACAACAACTACTTCATGGAACAGCATCCACCTCAGCAAACATCTACCTGAACAAACATCTGCCTGTACAAGCCAGCCCCTGTTTGACTACCCCTTTCCGTTGCATTTGTACCATTCACAATCACAGCAGGTGATCACAGCAGGTGATTTGTACAATGTGGTCTGCTAATGGTGAAGAACAAGACATTTCATCTAGGGGTGGACTGTGACCAGAGGATCTATGTGCTTGGGCTTGAGGGGGCATGGGAGCATTGTGGGCATGCTTCCCTTCCTTGTCATGTCTGGCTGGGGTGTCTGCCAGGCAGCTGTGGGGTTATTTTGGGGAGCCCTCTTTGAAAGTCTGGGGATGCTCAGTCTGCCCTTCCATTTATTTATATTTGTTTATTTATTTGATTTCTACCCTGCCCTCCCCGCCAGAGCAGGCTCAGGGTGGCTTACATAAAAGATTAAAATGGATAAAAACAGAACATTCATATAACATTTAAAAGTGCTAGTGTGCAATATTACAAATACGATGGCTGAACACAGTGTCAGATCAATCATAGTGGGAATACAGTCAGCAACGGTTTTCGACTATTATCTCAGCTCCATACTAGATTCCAGTTTATACCCATGAGGAACCGGCTGCTGCTGATGGTTCCAGGGCATATAAACCTATACTTAACTCATTGTTGTGGCTCCTCAGTTGAATGCCTGGTAGAAGAGCTCTATCTTGCAGGCCCTGCAGAACTGTAAAAGGTCCTGCAGGGCCCTAACATCTTCCAGGAGCTCATTCCACCGGCACGGAGCCACCACAGAGAAAGCCCTGGACCTAGTCATAGTCAGCCTGGCATCTTTAGGAATGGGGAGAGCCAAAAGATTTTGAGACCTTGAATGTAGTGCTCTCTGGGGAACAGATGGGGAAAGGCAGTCTTTCAGGTATGCAGTCCCCTGACCATAAAGGGCTTTATAGGTAAGAACCCACACCTTGAAGTGAATTTGGTATGCTATGGGTAGCCAGGGCAGTGCTTTCAGTGCAGACTGAATGAGCTCCCACAATGGGAGACCCAACAAAACCCTAGCTGCCGCAACCTATACCAGCTGTAGCTTCCAGATTTGGGACAAGGGCAGCCCCATGTAGAGAGCATCACAGTAGTCTAATCTCAGGGTGACCATTGCATGGATCACTGTTGCCAAGTCATTGCATTTGAGGAAAGGAACCAGGTGCCTAATCAGCTGAAGATGGTAGAAGACTGGCTTAGCAGCGACTGCTACCTGGGCCTCCATCATTAAGGAGGCATCCAAGAGCACTCCAAAACTCCTAACCTCCAGCACTGGCACCGATAGTGCCCCATCGAAGGTCAGGACTAGGATTCCTAACTCCAGACTAGCCTGAACCAGACACAGGACCTCCATTTTCATTTGATTCATTTTCACATAGCTCAGTTTAAGCCAACCAGCCACAGCTTGTAACACCAGGTCCAGATCTTCTGGTCTTGAGTCAGACTGGCAACCCACCTGTCCTTCATAACCTGTCTTTTTAGATTTGAGGGGTGGCCCTGCCAGCTTCTCATATGTTTGTTTCCATTTATCCTCAGAGTAGCAGAATTCACCACAATGGCTGGATGTGCTCTGGACACAGTTGCAAAGTAGGATAATACACCTCTGTTGATTGGTGTGCTCTGTACCTACGTGTTTAAGCCTTAGCTGGTGGATTACTCAGAGGTGAACTCAGGGCTTTGAACTACCACATCTACATATGCCTCATAGCTTCGAGCTACTACATCTACATCTTTCTCAGGGTGTCAAGTCACCATGTCTGCATACATCTTAGGGCTACAAGCCACCATGCCTACATACGTTGTTGCATGCTTTGGATTATGGATGTCAGGGTTGGACTCAGGGCTTTGAGCCACCATGTCTACATACATCTCAGGCTTTGAGCCATGACATCTGCACTGGTTGTTGCACCCTTTGGTGTTTGGCTGTTAGGTTGGACGTGGGACTTCAAGCCACCACATCTATATACATCTCAGAGCTTCGAGCCACCACATCTATATACGTCATTGCACGCTCTGGGGGTTGGGTTTCAGAGCTGAACTCAGGGCTTTCAGCCACCATGCCTACATACAACTCAAAGGAGTTTTGAGCCACCATATCTACACACATTGTTGAATGCTGGTTTGGGTTTGGGTCTCAGGTGGACTCATTGTACTGGTTCTGCTGGGCTGGCAAAAATGCCTCCCCACTTCAATTTCTACTGCAGAGATTCTCAGGGACTTTGATTCTGTTCTGCAGGGCTTGTATTGTCCTTGCTTTTTTGCTGTTTCCCCCCCCTCCATTAGAAATGATAGGCTGTGGGCACCTTCTTTGGGGGGCTGTACTTAAGACCCCATAAATCCAATCCTCACCAAACTTGGAGGGCAGGTAAAGGAGGGTCAGCTGGAGATCCCCTGTAAGTTTGGGATCTCTAGCATTCCAGGGGGGTTGTTCTACCATGTCACAAACTTTACAAACTGAACCAATTCTAGTGATTAAACCAAACACATTTGTATACAAAGTATGCGATCCACCCATCACTGAACCACACTCCTCCTTGTTTTTAAGGCTGATAAATAGCCAGCCATGGAGAACAATCAGCCCCAGAAGAGCATTCAAACCCACAGTGGGTATTGAACTGGCAGCTTAAAGAATGTTGGACCAGAGTTTAGAATGTTCTCAGTGTGTGCATGGGTGTCTTTCCATCTCTAGATTGTCACTGGATTTTAGCTAAGGGAAAAATTCAAGGCAAATTTTCAAGAAACAACCTGAGGAATACTAACAATTTTTCCATTAGACTAAAAACACTTAAAATCCCCCCCACACACACACACATATATCTATTTGAACATTAAATTGTATGGTAACCACTACACTATCAGAAGATAAAACATAAGTCACAAACAGTAATGTTGATAAAAGCTGTGGTAATGACTCATCCTACCTCATCTTTGTAGCTCTTTCATGACCCCCTTACTTGCTTCTATTTTCATCTTGATCTCTACCACTCTTTCCACCTTGTTATGATAACTTCTAACCATCTTCTCCAAGCAAACTTAAACTCTGTAACATTATGCCTAATTGAATTTTTTTAAAGAAGAAGAAGAAGAAGAACCTTGAAAAGCACTGACAATTTTAAATCTCTTGAGAGCATGCTAATTGAAGTTCATCAAATGTACTTTCTCATTAAGGGCTCTTCTCTTAAACCATTCAGCTGATAAAAAGGGCCTTCCTGGAATCAAACATTTGGGAATGCCATTAGTGAAGAAGCAGCAAAGACTTTTGTTTCTAGTGTTTAGACAAATGATTTTTTTTAAAAAAATAACATGGATACATTGAGTTGGTCTCCACTCCTGTTTATAGAAGGTATTGTAATAGCATCTTTCCAATGAATGTAACGGTGATGTAATCATATTTACAAGCTATGGTCTAAAGTTTTTGTGCCTGGTTAGCGTGATGTTTTGCAGTGCTGTACAGGAAAGAGGTAAGAGCTAATGGGCAAGGAAGGAGTCATTTTGGTATAGTGGTTAAGTGCACGAACTCTAATCTGGGAGGACCAGGTTTGATTCCCCACTCCTCCACTTGCAGCTGCTGGATGACCTTGGGCAAGCCATAGTTCTGTCAGAGCTGGTCTCTCAAGGACAGTTCTGGAAAGAGCTCTCTCAGTCCCGCCTACCTCACAGGGTGTCTGTTGTGGGGAGCAGAAGGGAAAGGAGATTGTAAGCTGCTCTGAGATGCCAAATGAAAGGCGGGGTACAAATCCAATCTCTTCTTCTCTCTCACTTCAAGGCTAACGAAGCAGCTAGTTGAATGGATAAGTTTTAAAGCAGATTCAACAAGTGGAAGACTCATCAGAGCTTGAATGTCACTCTGCAACGTACAACTTCTTCTCCCTTATAAGTACTCAGTTGCTTGTAGAGTTGAAAATGATTGGCTGTTATTGGGTCAGCTGATGGGCACTCCTGACATAGTAGATTGCACCTAGTATGGAAAGGTACCAGTTCCCTGCTGTGGCCCCCCTGAAGCATTGCAATCAACCTTCTGCTTAAATCACAAATTATGAACAGTGTGATCACAAATTCTGACCAGCACCCTCAAACACTTGGAAAAATTCCTCAGTTCTTGTCACCTGCTCTTCTGAATTGTATTGCAAAACTTGTGCACATGTTCATTCTCACATGGCTGAACCATGGCTAACAAGCTTGCTCAATCTATCAAACAAAAATATTAACTTATAAAACAGATGTTTTCCTTGGTTGTCTCAACCCTGCTGACTTGAGACGGGAATTCATATCTTGTTTCTCTGTTCCAGCCCTGCCAATTTTGCTTACTTGAGTTCCAAGACTATGAATGTATTCATCAGGTATTCTAAGGTGGATCACTAATTCTGCCACATGGAAACTGACCTAAAATGCAGTATGAACTCAAAATGTTCTGAACACCAATGTGATGAATGCCATTGGATATGAGTGCCACTGAATATGCAAGTGCAAAAGCAGCATATACTATCAAAATTCAGTTAATTTAAAATGATTCATTATAAACTCAGCAACATTGCTTGTATACACTTCTAGAACATTATGTTGCTTGAGTAGGTGAAGCTAGAGACGTAGATTTAGGAGGAACCTGATATTGTGAGCAGGCAGGTGTGGGTTTGGAGGGGTTGATCTGTGTTTGTTAAAATCTAATAATCACTAACTTCAGTACAGTCTGGTGGTGTTCTTGATGGGTACTCTGTCTGGGGGACCACAAACTGACTGTTAAGGGGACGAGGCTGATTGTTTCAGGGATTGGATTCCCAATGTTCAAAATGTTCCATCAGCTATTTCTACTTGAATTCTGAATTCTGAAAAGCAACATTCTCTGATTGATTCTACAGCTGTTATAAATAAACAGGCCCATCCAAGGCTGAGCTCAGATCTCCCAGCATTTGTAATCAGTTGAAATGTATCCTGAATACGGAAGACAAAGAGTTATTTCAGAACAGTTCCAAGCCTCTGCAGAAGTTCCTGTTTAGGAGTGCAAGGGATGAGCTGAGAGATCTAATAAATAAAGATATACTCCATTGGCCAAGTGAAACTTTGACTAAGCTGATGGAGGGCTTGGGGACTCAGAACATGATCAGAGTAAATTAAATGGAGAAATAATGTGGATACTTTTGGTGCATTTGTAGCAGCAAATCCAATTAAAATTTTCACTTCAAAAGTAAGTTTGGATGTTCAGAATGCCTGAGTGGAATTGAAATGTGGACTTTGAGGATTATTTGTTTCTCAAATAGGCTTGCCTGTATGATAGCTCTCAGCAAATATTTATTTTTATGTATTAACGCCAGGGTCCTATATGTTATTCCTATTGTGAAGGTTATCTGGGAATATATATGTAGTGTCATATTAAAAAAAAAAAAACTATCCAAGCAACATGTATATGACTGTGTGTGTATATTAAAAAGAACAATTTTGCTGTCAACACCTTCTACAAAAAAACCCTCTTTTAGACTATCTCAGCATAGGTAGGGTAATGGCTTTAATTCAAGGCTTTGGAATGTGACAGCTCAAAACATTGGAATCTGAATTAGACACTGGAAGCTGATTCAGACATGCAAATATGCAGGAGCATGTGCCTGAGCATTAGGATATCCCTACCTTTGCCCCCTGTGCGAACAAATGTTTCTGCATATAAATGCATGCATGTTGATGCAATGTTCATACCATCCAGGGCTAGTTCCAGGGTTTTTTTTTTTCCGGGGGGGAGGCTAAGAGAGTACTCAGGGGCTCCCCTCTTCCTATCACTACCACCCCATTTGTGCCTCCTTTTCTGTCCCTAGCTTGTGTGCTCCCATCTGCCTGTGCATCCTTCCTCTTCTCACAAGCCTTCCCACTGCTCTCTCTGACAGCTGCCCACATTTCCTAATGGTGCTGGGCAGTGTGTACAGCTGAAGATGCTGCTGCCACAGCTGCCAAGAGCACTGCTGCTGTGCACCACCTGCGTCATCTTTCCCAACAATGCTGGTATGATGCACCCTGTACACTTTCCTCCCACAGAGGCAAGAGTTTCCCTCCATTTCTCTTCCCCTTCTCCGACTGAGCTGACCTGGTAACATGTTCTGTTTTCCCCTGAAGAAACTTTGGCTGTCCCACCCTGTCAGTGAGATATATTTTGGCTATTTGTTCAGCCCAGGAACCTGCAGGAAGGGATGACACTTGAGATACTTTAAAATTCAAAAATAACAAAAAGTTTTATTTAACATTGAGCAGAAAAGTCAAGGGAAATCAGCGGTTGAAATTGCTGAGATAAAATTAGTACAAGCACAGACTTTTGGTCTTATATATCAGGCTAATAAGATATCCTTAATTTATTCAGTTACTTCAGTCTATATATTGAGAGGCTTTTGTTCTCTCTAGTAAATTTTGAGTAATTACTGACTGTTTTGGAGCCCAGAAGGCTGGTACCCTCTTCCTAGTACTCAAAACCCTTTTCTTGGAACTTCAGTACTCTTCTTGAGTTGTTCACTGGTTTTAAGGTCCCTAAAGGAAGTTTCTATTCACACCAGATCAAGGAATTCTGTACTCAGAAATAACTCTCCCTGTTTGACTGGGTAGGGAATCTTCTTCTCTCTGTAGAAGTTGTATCCCCTTCCCTTTGGCCTGAATGGGAGTCTTATCTACTACCCAGACTTCCTTGCCAAACTCCTCCAGTTCTCTGTCTGTGTTCAAAATTGCTCTCCGCTAATGCTGAGATCAGATTGTGTTCAGTCAAAGCTGAAATCTGACTTTGTCAGTACTAAACCCTTTTTCTGTCAAGGCTATTATCAGACATTCTCAGTGTGCATCTCTTCTCAGTTAAGGCAGGAATCTGACTGAATCTCTTCACTATCCAGCTGTCTCAAGACTTTTTTTTTTGCTCAGTTGATGCTAACCAATCAGATTACTTAGAGCAGCCTGTCACTCAAGGCTCTTTGGCTCTTTAAAGAATTAACCCTTCACAGTCCTTTAGTCATTAGTATTGCACTTCTAAGCCTCTTAAATAGTGCAGTCCATCACAGCTGGACAGTGTGTTTAGGTGAGAGGAGGGTAGTGGAGAGGTCAGAAGAATGGTGGACAGCAAGAAAGGCTGCTAGATGGGTGGGTTGGGAGAAGTGGGCCTCACTAGGCAGCAGCCCCACCTCAGAGTATGCTGACACTAATCCTGATATAATCTGTCCTCCACAAAACAGGAACATGGGTGTAACTCTCAAGACCTTTTGCCATAACTTTCCCCATGGTACATATTTGCATATAGATGGTTTCAGACTCAGTCCTCAGCATATACAGCAGAAAAAGATCTCAGGTAGAAGGGGTGGGAATGACGCCTTTACCAGAGGGTTCAGAGACATATCGCCATTCATTGCAGGCACTACCTGATGGTCTGACCCAATGTGAGACACTACTGTGTGTTCATCACAGGGGCAGATTGCTGAGCAGAAGCTGCTTATGTAGGCATTTATATGTATGAACCCCAGCTGATAATAATTGGAAACCTGTTTTTCAGGAACTCCATGGTACATCACCCTCTCAAATGGCTTACACCATTGTGCTGAAGACATGTTCCATCACCATCTACATTTTTGGATGGAAAGCATCTGAAAGAGCAGTCAAAAATGATAGTATCCAGCATGACTTACTATTTTGCAGTATATCCAATTCTTCACAAGCAGTTATTATATGGATAATTTTCTGGTAAGACTTCACATGCTTGACTAAGTCAATAATTTTCAGTGCATTTCTAGCTGTGTGAAAGTTTCATGCTGAAGTATAAATCTTGAGGATTTATGTAGCATTTCTAGAGAAGTTAAATGCTCTTCTATTTTTGCTTGGAATCTCTGTTTTTTTGTTCTCTCTCTCTCTCTGATTTCCCCACCTGTTGCTGCATTAGGATGTGGAACTAGATATGTTTAAGATATCTCTGGGTTCCCCCCCCCATACATGTGAACATCTGGCTAGCCTAGGCCATCCAGATCTCATCAGACCTCAGAAACTAAGCAGGGTCAACCCTGGCTAGAACTTGAATGGGAGACTATCAAGGAAGTCAAGGGTTGCTGTCCAAAGACAGGCTGAGTTCAGACTGGCAGTTTGAAGCGGGAGCGAGTCATGGCAAAAAAGCCGCGGATCAAACTGTTCTGGGCTTTCCCGATCACACTGCATACCAGGAGGAGGCACGAGGGAGCATTCAGACTGCTGGCTTGGAGGCGCAGCTGTAAATGGCTTTTTCCTGGTAATTCAGCTATGGGCACATGTGCGTATATGTGCTCATGTGCATAAGTGCGTCAGGGTGATTTGGGGAGGCTCCCATTGCACCAGCACCACATTGGGCGGTAGAGTGGAGTACATCCAATCATATCACTGCTGCCTCTCTAGGGCAATCAAGTGCACCTTGTGCAGAAACACCCGATGGACATTATTACTGCGGGTTGTTCCCAGCTTTTCAGGTTGGCGTTCACACTTCCCGGAAGCAGAATGAAGTGGGATAAATGGGCTCTCCAGGATTTGCTACCACTTTCACCAGGTATCTTTTAAATGTAGGAGCAAAGCAGTACATGATGGGTTGACAACGGGTGGAGAACGCCAGACAGATGTGCCTGTGTGAATGCCCCCTTTAATCCGGTTATGAAACGTTGCTGGAACGTGCCTATTTTGGGGCAAACTGCCAGTCTGAACTCAGCCGTAGACAATGACAATGGCAAACCACCTCTGAATGTTTCTTTGCCTTGATCACCCTACAGGGTCACCATAACTCACCTGTGACTTGACAGCACTTTCCACCATTGATATTTACCACTGGAGAAAAAATATCATGAGTGAGTAGGATATTATTTCCAGGAAAAGGTTACTGAATGTATACCATAACACTTAGAAGAGGAAGTCCAAGCAGGCCTACTCAGAAGTAAATCCTATTTTATTCAGTCGGGGCTTACTCTTGAGAAAATGTTCTTGGTATTGCAGCTTCAGTTAAGCTGAGCATTCATCAGTTATTTAAAGCTTAGTAATAGTGTTTAAAGAGAACTGTGTATTAGGAACACCTTGTACTGCTAAACCAATTAAGAATAACATCATGCATGAAAGGCATAGGAATGATTTCAGTCTGAACTGCAAAACCATATATTTGCAGTTGCAGATAAATAACCTCCAAAGGTAATGCCAGTGATTGAAAAGATGGACTGAGTGGCATGAAGAAAGAAGCAAATTTTGCACATCCCTACCATGAAATATGGAATGGGTTGTAACTCAGGGTCTGTCTGTCTGTCTATCTGAGATATCTATCTGATAGATAAACAAAAGATCTCGCTTGTTACCTTGGAGAGCCTCTGTCAATTGGAATTTCATGGACTGATTTTGTATAAAATGGCTTCCTATGCTCATATAAAATGCACCAAGAGATGATTATCTATTGATATGCAGTTCCTTTAAAAAATAGCCCTCAGCTATCTGTGGCATGCAGCCCACAATCATTCTCTGGTCTGAAAGATGTGGTGAATCTGTCCCCCCTTTGGAGTCTCCATTCTGATAAGACCACATGAAGCTCAGTTTTTGTCCCTTGATAACTGCTGCAATTGTGTCTGAAGAATGAACTGAATTCTTCATATGAATATTTGCCACTTTATATCTTCCACTTTTTTTTTTAACATAGATGGATCACAGCGCATAAAGAAAGAGCTCTGTTTCAGGACAGGCAGAACTAAGTGCTCAATATGACCTAAAAGCTCCAGTCACATATTCAAAGCATGGAACTGCTCTTAAGGTTTCCACCACTCCAGGCATGTAATCCATAAGCATTTTACATCAAGAGACACATGAGATGCTTAAGTATTAAAAAAAAATGAACAGGAGTCCATGGAAGGTAAAATTTCCTGGCTTAGTGCAAAGATTTGGAAAATGCTATAAAGCAGATTGAATTACTGAAGCATATAATAGGGCAAAAAATCCTATGATAGGAGACAATTACTTACCGTCCAGGAAGCAGATAATGCCACACAAAAAGTTATTTCTCCTAATATTTTTTCAATCGGCCTTAATGTAATTGCTCCTCTATAAAAAATGGCTCCTGTTAAACACTGGCCCTAACATTTCATCAGTATTAATCACACAAGGGTTCCTATGAGGGCATTCTGTAAACAAGAGCTTATTTTAAGTTTCCATTCAAGCTGATACCAGTTACAAGAACTTGTTGGGATTGCTTTGTCTCCCACACCTTGTCGATTTAACACTGTGTTGAATCCTGCCAGCCTTTGCAGGTAATACCACCCAATTTCCCTCCTTCCTACAGCCCCTGTTGTACATGGTTTTGTACCTGCAGACCCTGTAGTTCTTTTTGGTGGTCAAAGGGGAACTCTACTTTCTTTTTCATCAGCAGAAATGCTGGTGAGATCCAACCCATTATGATATATTTCATAAGTGTATTCACCAATATAGAAATCTGTACACGTGGGCTGGGCTGGGGACGGGGGGACAGGGAATCAAGCCAGAGCACATATGAGGGTATTTTAGGCCTCACTTGGTGGTGGGATGATCAGATCAGCCTTCCACGTTTGACTCAATCTATGTGCCATTGATGCTGGGAAGAAGCTAAATGGAACTGTAGTGAGCAAAAGGAGATTATTTAAGGACTATGCAGAGATTTCATTAGGGAACAGTGAATGCGTATGGTGGAAGAGAAACAGAATCACATCTTCCAGCCCTGCCATCCCATGCATGTCTAGCAAAACTTCAGAATGGAGTCTGTGAATGACCAACTTTATGCTTTCTCATGTTCTAGGTTCTGGTACAGTAAAAACATGTGTTGAATATAATTTTCACAGCAGCATTCAAGATGAGCTGGAATGTTAAATGAAAGTCAAATGAAGTAAAAATAATGTTAATTTGATTAGTGCCGGTTCTTGAGAAGATCATGGATCTTTAACTTTACTGAACAGATTAAAACAGAAGACATTCACTTGGGTCAGGCGTCCTTGATGTTTTTGAGCTTGTGGGCACCTTTGGAATTCTGATGAAAGGTTTTAGGCACAACTACAGAAAAGCTGTAACAGGAGGCAGAGCCATCGACAAATGGCTACTTCAGAAGGCAAAGCTCAATTCACAGAGGGACCCCAACATCAAGGGAGAAGAGGGGTCAATTTTAAAATACACAAGAAATAGGAGGAAGTAAAAGCCACACTGTGGTAGTAGCTGCAATTGAAACAATAGTTCAGCTCTCCAGTCAGAAGCTCTGCTGGGCAAGAGCCCCACATGGCTCCATCTGAAAACATTTGGTGAGCTCCAGGAAAGCTGTGGGTGGATGCCATAGCACCCACAGGCATGACACCAGGAACCCTGTCTTAGGCGGTAAGAATTTCCCTGGTTCTGTTCCTCCTTACTCCTAAGTTTTAGCAGACCTGCATTCCACTTCTTCTGACTTCAAGTCTTACTTGTAAAATTATATAACTTCTACAATTCATTAAAATAAACAGGAGAACTTCTAATTTTGAAACTGGAGTGTGCAGAGGTTACTGCAGCCTTTAGTTCTTTTTGTTCATTTGTGTCTGCCCCCTCAGACACAGAGACACATGTTAGGAATGTGTACACATGCATTCATAAAGCACTGCAAACAAAGCTGTATTGACGTGATAGTACATATGATTGCATCACTTCTGTTTTGGAGTTGTGTTTTATGGATGTACATTGGCAAAACCCCACCAAAATTATTGTTAGAGCCCATAGCTACAATCATACTGAGATGCCAACAGTATTTGATTTATATGCAGATGAACACTGATAATGTAGAAGGAAACAAAGACATGAAATTTCAGCAGCCAGTACATGCACAGTTTTCTTCTGTACAAAATTCTGAAATATAAAGAAGGAAACAGTGGAGGATTTTAATGCATTGCTTCCACTTTAGCTGTGCTGACCTGGCCCAGGCTAGCCCAATCTTGTCAAATCTCAGAAGCTAAGCAGGATCAGCCCTGGTTCATACTTGGATTGGAGACCACCAAGGAATTCCAGGGTTTCTAGGCAGAGGCAAACAATAGTTCCATTTTGGAAATGATAGTTGTGTTGGCAGCAGTGTTGTGGAACTACCAGTAGGCATCTAGCAAGCCCAATGGAAGTGAATTGACACAGTCCCAAGTGATGTCAGCACACCATCTGCATAATGATGTTGCAACAGCAGGTAAAGGAAAGACTAAAAAGTCTCCCCCCCGCCGCCATGATTTGAGCAGTAGGGCCTCTAACAGGAAGCTGAGAGAAGACCTAGACTGCTGGGGACCAGGAGCCAAAGAAAGACCCTTCCAGCTAAGCTAGAATTGCTAACTCCAGGATGGGACATTACTTGAGATTTGAGGGATGGAACCTGGGGAGAGATATAATACCATAGACTTAGGGTTGCAAACCTCCAGGTGGGACCTATAAATCAGAATTACAATTGATCTCTAAACTACAGAGATCAGTTCCTCTGAATAAAATAACAGCTTGGGAGGGCATTATACCCTGAAGAGGTTCCTCCCACCCCTAAATTCCACAATCCCCAGGCTCCATCCCTAAATCTCAATGAATTTCACAACCTGGAGTTGGCAACCCATACTGTCCACCCATCAGAGCAGCTGCCTACTCCAGGGTAACTGATCTCTGTAGTTTGTAGACCAGTTGTAACTCTGGGAGATCGCCAGGCCCCACCTAGAGCTCGGCAGCCCTCAGCCTTGCCTTGCTGCCATAGCAGGAAACTGGAAGTTCCACAAGACTGGCATTCAGAAGGGGACAGTTCTCCAATAGCCAACAGACCACAAGGAGATGAGAACACTCCTGCGTAAGAGAGGCTGGGCTGAGTGACATAACAAAAGGAAGTATATTACTCCTTATGGATCTCTTGAAGGTAATAGGATAAAGTGGAGCATGATGTAAACTGATTTGGGTTGCCATTGGGGAGAACAGTGGGGTATAAATGAAGTAACAAATGCATCAACTTGCCCAGTAACTGCATCTGACCACTGATGAGATAAGCCCCCCCCCCACATAGTGGCAGAGCACCCAGCAGATCCCATGCCCAGGGGCTGAAGCTGTGCCTGCTAAGCGAGATGGGCTGGAGCACACATAGCCATTCAGAACTATACAATCTGGAACAAAACTGGAGAGAACATTTTTGGAAATTTTCTTAGCAACATAAAAATTCATTAACGAAAACAAGTCTCTGTTTGAACATGGTATACACATTGCATTTTTACCCTATCTTTCCTCAGGGTGCTGCTCATGGTTCTCTCCTCTTCCAGTTTTGCCCCCACAACAACCCTGTGCAGAACGCAGCAGCATGGGTACTGATGTCGCTGCCTGTGTGGGCCCACATCCACCCAGTGCTGCATGAACTGTACTAGCTGCCTATTGAGTAACGGATCCGTCTCAAGGTGTTGGTGCTTACCTTTAAAGCCCTTTGCAGCCAGGGGCCTGCATATCTGTGAGACTACCTCTCCCTCTATGAGCTCCAAAGGGCTTTATGATCTGCCAGTCAACATCTTCGTGTGGTCCCCAGCCCCAAGGACATCTGCCTCTCCTGGTGGAATGAGCTCCCATACGAGATCAGGGCCCTGAGGGACCTTTTACAGGTCCACAGGGCCTGCAAGATGGAGCTCTTCCACCAGTCTTTTAATTAGGGCGACGGAAATTCTTTTTACCGAGCCTCTACTCAACAGGCCAGAACTGCATATTAGAATTGGCATCTGTGAAGTTTTAATGTCAATGACAATGGCACTGGATGAAGGCCATGGTAGTATTTTATTAGTGTCTTAACTGTATTAATTGTATATATTGTATTTTATTAAATTTGATGTAACCCGCCCTGAGCCTGCTATGTGGGGGAGGGCAGGATAAAAGTCAAATAAAATAAAAATAAATAAATAAATAAAAAGTCAGTCTGACAGACAGCGATTGGGCCAATGTCACCCAATGAGCTTAGTGTCTGAAAGTTTGTCGGAACCTGGGTCTTCTGGATTTTAATGCAGCGGTCAAACCACTATATCACGATGGTGCTTCTGACCATTGCCAGTATTGCCAGTTTTTGATCCACAACACTTTCACAGCAATTTGATCTGCAGCAATTGGCAAGTGAAGTGACAATGTTTAGATCCATGCCACAAAAAGCTTCATCGGTTATTTGTTGCAAATCAGAACTCTGTTATAGGCTGGTTAATTAGCAAAACTGTTCCTGATTCCTAACCATAATTCCAGCTAATCCTAAAGGAATTTAATATTAAAGGTGCTGATATACACAGTGTTCAGTTTCATTTAGCTACTTGAACCAGTCTTGAAGCCATTGATCAGTGAATTGCCACCACTGAACCAGGGGCAGCGATAACGGACAAAAGAAGATAATAGATTTCTTGGACAAATGTTCATCTAGTCAAGCCTTTGGCTCAAATAATGTGATTTCTTAATAATCAATTTTTAAAGCATTTTCTATTAAATGAAAAAGGAATACACTATCAGCATGATCCAGACAAAAGTAAATCTTTTAAACTCCTGTTCATATACATACATGCACCCCTCTCAGGAAAATGGGATTTCAACTTTGCAATGCTTTGCAATTTTACATAGAACTAAGTGGCACTGAAATGACTGGAGATTACTTCTAAGGAAATATGCATAGGATTAGGTTCTGAACTCCTTATATTTGGCTGGACCAAGTCTACTTAAAAACATTTTTTTGGGGGGTGGTCTATGTGAATGTCAAGACTTGCTCTTTTAATTAAAACATTAGTGATTCACATTAATTCAATAACTCCAGTTCATCTCGGTTGCTTACCAATTTTTTTAAAAATCATTTCTCCCCTCCCTCCCCACCCCACCCCTCTTCCAGATGGTCTGCTCAGAAGCCACTTTGTGAAAAATAATTCATAAATCTGTACAGCAAAATTATATACACACCAATGAACAGAAACCTTGATTCAGCTTTTCATGAGTCACTTCTTATGATTCAATGTCACAATGCATTTTAACAAAAGGAGAGGCTTGGTAATAAAGTATCTTTGGGCTGTGGGGGGGGGGAACTGTTTTAGCCAAGTAGCAAGTGCAGGTGGTATTGCAGTGTGTGCTAAATTTTGGTTTGCAAATAATTTTAAAAAACTGGTTTCAAACTGAATGATGCCGTGCATTATCTAAGTGTACTGTATCATTGAATTGTTGCCCTGCAAAGTGCTTATAGCACTCCTTTGGACTTATGAACTGTAGCTCACAACTGGACTATATAATAAGGGTGCCAAGGACATGGACTGTATGGTGACTACAAGCTGATGCCAACTGCCTGGACTGTGAACATGCGCCCAGATAAGGGAAACCTCCTCCTGGGATGATGTGCCAGGCCAAGGATGGATCCATGGGTTACCTGCCACCCGCAACGCAGCAGAGATGAGCCAAGCACCCTAGCCACAGACAGTACACAGAAGCCAGTAACAGCATGCTGCAGGGGAACACCATGCCACGCAAAGGGAAGCCTGAATTTCTCCACAGAGACTCTATGAGCAGAAACCTTTGCTAGCATGAAGAGATTAGAAGACCATCACATACGAGCTAAACCCATCACCTGGAGCCTTCAACAAACCATCAGTGACAATGACTCTGGCTGCCTCAGCCACTGTTCTCCTAAGATGCCACTGTTAAGAGTAAATAGAACTCAATATTGCCCAACCATTAAGCCCCCTTCCTCCCAAAACTGGGTTTTGATTAAGTAACTTCCTGGGATTGACCAAGGGGATGTGATTAATAGACACACATGCTGCTCGACCAGAATAGTATAAAAACAGCAATACCCACTATTTGCTCTCTCTCTTTCCTCTACCTCTAGGCCCACCCTAACTCCACAACTCTTGGTTTTAGCACTGCCAGAGCCTACCACGTGTTCTGCCAGTTCAGAATATGACCCTTATTCCCCCATAGTCTCCCTTATTTTTCTGTGGATCACTTTATCCCACCGAGGACAGGTACATATCACCCCTCAACGATTCTGCTGCTAATGCGAATGTCATTAATCCTTTCTATCTATATTTCCTAGGTCTGAATAATTGTGTGTATGATTGTGTTTTCATTGTGTGCTTGTGAATATTCTTCAGTAAAGAACCCATTTCTTTAAGACTTGGCTTCTGCGTTTATTTGTGTGTTACTGGAAAAGGCAGGACATAGGCTATTGCTCCCTTAGAAGCCAACTACATATTAATAATTATAATTCCCCAGTTATTAATCCATCAGAGCAATTTGGCTAACAGAATGGCCCACCCATGATTCTGGGGGAGAACTGATTTCACCTACTGTGTATACGTAAAAGGGCTTGCAAGGCAAGAACACAAAATGCCGCAACCACAGCTATTGTGCATCTGCAAATCTGTTTTTTATTGCAGTTTGACTGGGATGGCAGTAAACCACAGAGATCACAGACTTGGCTCAGAGGTGACTGTGGCTGTTGAACATGGTATGTTCATCTGCCAAACTTGAAATGGTGAATTTTGCATCATTCCTGGAGGAGTAAACAATTGTACAATCCCACCCAACATCCGTATGCTAAAACGATACAGTTGTCTTTGAAGCAAACCATGTTTTATTTCATAAGAGAAAAAATGTAGGACTGAAACACTTGTATGAGGTGTGAGCTCAGGAACTGTACATAATAATTTGCCTATTAGAGTTGTACATTTCTTTTGTATTTAATTACAATAATTATGAACATTGTGTATTTATTATCAGAATTAATATGAAAACAAATCTCACATCTAAATAGCCTATAGCAACAACAACAACAAAAAAACCCTTTCACTTTTTCTCCCTCTCTCTTTTGATATTGCAGTCTTGCCTCTCTCTGACTCTACTGGTTTCATTTTTATAAAGCAGACAGTGGCTGCTATCATGAGCACAATTAGACCCAACATAGGTGTGAATGCCAAGCAGATTTAAAGGGCGCGATCAGACAACAACATCTGGGAAGCACCCCACAGCCATCAGCAAACCATTCTTCTCTGCTGCAGAAGCAGAGTTAAAAGACACCAAAGAAATTGCAGTAGTGAACAGGTCGCGATGGGCCATGGACAGGCTTTCCCATGTCTAATTGCTCCAGCACACTCTCATGGTGTCAGGATGGTCTGATCAGGCCATCCCGACTCCATGCCACTGTTTCCCTCCCCCCCTTCACAGTATGTGCATGATTGCAAACTCCATAGGGAGCCCTCGATGTGGAGGTGTGACTCATCAATCCTTCACTTAAGCACATGGAGCAGAAATGGCACCAACCCCCCCCCGATTCACCTGCAATTGTGTCTGATCACATATGGAAGGACTGCACCCATAGCTTCAAAGGGAGGTGTGATTGTGCAACTGTGGGTCAAATTCCTCCGGAAGAAATAGTCCACCCCGCATTTTTTTCTGGCACATGTGACTGCAACCAGTGTTTTCCTAGTAAGGGTATAAGCTGTGTTCCTTATGGAGAAGAGGGAGAGACAGAATCTGTGCTTTCTGGATTGACTACAAGCTGTTGCCACTAGGACTACATCCATGGGTGAGGTGTTCCAATTCTGAAGGAATATGGGATAAGACTCACTTGCCAATGCCTCCCTTGCTGTCCTTAATCTCCCTTTGCTGACTGTACTCCCCTGCTTGCCTTCTACTCTCCAAATCTTATCCCTTGTCCAAGCAAATCTACCTCAAGCTCCTCTTCCTCTTGCCTGCCTACCCATATGCCTTGCCCTCCCTGTGCCACCAAATGTCCTTGCCTCACCAGTCTTCCTCTTCCTTATGCTACTGTCCTTCAAGCTAAGTGGCTGCAGTGTGAAATTCCCTTACTGAATGCTGTTGTCTGTGTTACTGTGTGTTTGGAATATTTCCTATCAGTTCTCCCATAGATTTTAATGGTAAAAATTGGTGTTTTATATTGCCTCCCAAAGGTGGGCCCCTGTATTCTATCTGTCTAAAGTAGGGATGCCAGGTCCCTCTTGGCAATTGGTGAGGGATGGGGGGACTTACTTGGAGAAAGAAAAAGGCCCAGGCCTTGTTGCCAGCATTGCACAGGAAGTGATGTCATCACACCAGCGACATCCAGGTGACACTATAGTATTTGGGCAAAAACTCTATGGTAAACCCTGCTTCTACCATAGAGCTTTTGCCCAAATACCAGAGCAACACCAGGGCATCACTGGTGTGATGGCATCACTTTCTGTGCAACACTGGCCAGAGGCCTGGGCCTTTCTCTTTCTTCAAGTAAGTCCCCCTCCAGTCAGCTGATAGGTGGCTGGGGAGGCAGGCCTCTTGGTGTGGGACCACCTCCTCCATCGGGGTCTGGCAACCTGAGTCTGAAATCTGGCAGTGTATATGCCCTCAGGGAGTGGTACAGTTTCCCTGAGGTTTGTCCAAGTAATATGTAAAACCATGAAGATTGTCATGGGCCAGCCAGCAGCCACCTTGGAGGAGGAGGAGGAAGAAATGGAAGAGTTGGGCCCCACACCAGTGGAAAACCCACCTGAGCAGCTTGAACAAAAAGCAGGCCCAGCAAGAGAAGCATTGGGAAGCATAGGGAAGCCGTCACAGCCAGGCTGCTCATTCTGGCAGGAGAAGAAAGAAATGACACAGAGGTCAGAGTGTCAGCTGCATCTGGATTCTCCTGAGCCAGCAGAGTGCAGAAGAAGGAGGGAGTACTTGACAGCCCTAGAGAGAATATGTACTGCTTGCCTGATTACCCAGCATCAATCAGTGTTAATTCCTGGAGTGGAGTCTTTACAGGATCAGGAGTGACAAACTAATAGGAAAGCAATAAGGATTTGAACATGGAGGGTGATGAACACAGCAATAAGATGCATCACCTGGACTTTGAGAGATGAGTCAGCTAATGAGGCAGATAAAAGAAACATGCTGACAAAGGCTTACAGTGCAAGCAACTTTGCATGCCATATGCCTCTGAGAGCTGACCTGCTCTACCCTGTCTTGCTGCCTTTGTATTCCGTCCTGGTAACTTTTGCTTGGATTCACAGCTAGAGAGCCAGTCCTTGCACCTGCACCAGTTTCAAGTTCTGGAACCTTTTTTCCTCTGACTCCTGGACCGAACCTTTGATTTCCTGACTTCAGACTGGTTTGTAGACCTTGCTCTTGTCTCTTACTTTGTTTGCTGTCATTGTATTTGTGTATTCCAGAAACCCCAGGTAGAATAACAGTGCCAGAATTTGCCCTGAATTCGACAAAGATACAGATTGAAGAATGCGTGTGTGTCTTCCATTCAAACCAATGTGGAATAATAGTTGAATACAGTTATGAAAATGCAATAACAAATACAAAAGATACAGTAACAAAACAAAACTGCATGAAACAGCCCAATAATGAAACAGTCTCTTTTGGAATTAATAACAAAAAATGAAAGTAATAAAATGAACTCCCATCCACAAGTCTATTCCCTATGTTGGTAATTGGCCTATTCTCACACAATTGTATGCAAATCAAAATTGTTCATCAATTTTAGTATGTTCAGCTATATGAAAAGATGTGTACATTGCTTCATTTGTATCTATTTTTCCTCCCCTTGTATGCTAGTTATTTCCTTTGCATTTTGATTATTTGAAATTCTAAAAAAGAAATATCTCTTAATCTGCATTTTAGAAGGGCATGAATCTGAAAAGGCTTGGATCCTGTTTAATTTGAGCAGAGTGACTCACACAGAGAAAAACTCTTCCTCCCCATGAAGCCTACTGCACACACCCCAAATCATGTCCCCAGAGGATGGTAGACCCCAAGGAAGAACAAAAGGGAATCTCTAATGGAATGACAAAATCAGCAAAATTATTTGATTTTCCAGGCCAAAGGAAGGGAAAGTATACACAATTGCCTTGTACAATTAAATAGCCTTGCTACTTTTACTGAGATGTAAATAAGGTCAAGGGTTTTTTTTTTCCCCCTCCCAAGTGAAGATATGTCTTCTGGAAATATTATTGTCTCATTATATATGCATGTTCATTTATCTCAGATAATTAAAATGAATATTTGACATGTTGTTGCAAAAGGTTTTTCCCATGGACAGTCCTGGGGAGACCCTGGGATGAGCACAATGGCCTCTGCTTCCTGAAGCTGTTTGACACTTCACCTTGTGTAAAAAATACAACGGTACACGAAAGCCAGAACCAAAGAAGTCAACTCTGATTACAGGCCATCTCTGTGACAACTATTATTAAACTGAGCTTTCACCTTCCCCAAACATGTGCAACTGCTGGAAGCTGACCCGCAGCAGTGAAAAAAAGAACCACACTGGAACGAATGGATAATACATAGACATCTCATCATAATTATTTCCGAAGAGGAGATACCCATTATCTGTACTGATAGAATATAATTTCATAACGTTATATTCTGACATGCACACTTGCCACAGCTGAAATAAATGTGATCTCAGAACTGCCTTCTATGAATGTAGCCAGCAAATATGATCTGGATAGTGAATTTATGGTCACTAGATCCATCCTTCAAGGTATTTTTGGCCACTGTGTGACAGAGTGTTGGTCTGGATGGGCCGTTGGCCTGATCCAATATTGGCTTCTCTTATGTTCTTAAAAATGGGGATGCTTTCAAAATTCTCCTGCGTTGACTTTCTCTTTGGGTTAGCATTTCAAAACTCCCTGAGCTGGATCAATGCATTGTTAGATATTGTGTTCTTGCAATCAGAAAGTTCTAGGAAGTGAATAATTACTAGAGGTTGTTAATTTGTTTCCCATAAGAAGAAGGCCTCTGTTCTTAGGATGCATTAACAAAAGCATTGTGTCAAGATCATGGGAGGTGGTAGTTCCACTCTACTCTGCTATGGTCAGGCCTCACCTGGAGTACTGTGTCCAGTTTTGGGCATCACACTTTAGGAAGGATGTCGACAAGCTCGAGCGTGTCCAGAAGAGGGCAACCAGGATGGTGAGAGGGTTGAAATCCAAGTCTTATGAGGAAAGGCTGAAAGAGTTGGGTATGTTTAGCCTGGGAAAGAGGGGGACATGACTGCAGTCTTCAAATATTTGAAGGGCTATCATGTAGAAGATGGAGCAGATCTATTATCTCTTGCTCTGGATTGCAAGACTAGATCTAATGGGTGGAAATTACAAGGGAGTCAATACTGGCTAAATATCAGGAGAAACTTCCTAACTCTAAGAGTGGTTGAGTGGTGAACAGACTGCCTCGGGAGGTGGTGGATGCTCCTTCACTGGATGTTTTCATGCGAAGGCTGGACAACCATCTTTTGGGTATGTTATAGGGCTATCTTTTGGATATGCTCCTGCAGAGTGCAGGGGGTTGCACTAGATGACCTGCAAGGTCCCTTCGAACTCTAACATTCTATGATTCTATGATTCCTATGGGTTCCAATCACCTTGGTGGGTACACAACTGTAATAGGCTTCCCATTTCCCCTGGGGGGGTTGCCTGCTTTAGGGGCCCCTGACTCCAAAGTGCCGGGATTGTGGCAACATGCCCGATACAATGACATCACCTCCAGGTGATGTCATTGCATCGGGCACATCACCGGATGGAAGCTCTAGCACTTGGCCTAAAAACTCTATGATAGGATAGAGTTTTCAGCTGAATGCTAGAGTGTCCCCCTGCAACATGCCTAGCACGATGACATCACTTCCAGGTGATGTCACTGTGGTGTGTGTGTGTAGTGCATGCACTAGAAAATCCCAACAAAGAGGCTTCCCCTGCCAGCAGCAGGTAGGGATCTGGCAACTCTAAACTGTAAGTAGGAAGACACAGACACCAAAGTGTTACTGATATGTGTTAAAAAGCTTATTGAAAGGCATTGCTACTCAATACACTACAAAATCAAATTGTGAACAAATGCATAATACAGGAATATATATATGAAAAAGGCATGGATATAAAACTATCAGAAAGATGCATGTGGCTACACAAAATAATATAGAATACATAAGCATGAACAGGCACGGCAGAAGCATGAACAGATAAGACGTAAGTCCACAGTACAGTTCTAAACCAGTCTCCAGTAGAGGATACACTAGGTAGCAGAAAGATGAACCATAAACCACTAGACATTGTAAGTACACTTGGAAAAAAAGGTGCTAGTCTAAACAATTAATTGCCATCCTATCACCCTCCTGCTTTTCTATTTATATTTCAGTGTCCCAGCAAGCAAGCTGATGCGGTTCCAAAGGTACCTATCCAAGAATCCAGAAAGGATAAAGAGAAAGGACTTTCACAGTCTTGTGGTCCTCTCAGCCTCCACACTCCTGAGAATTAGGAGGATAGGCCTTCAGAGGCCTCAGGACGTAGCTTCCACAAAGCGGGTACACTGTAGACGGGAAAAGAAAAAAGAAAAAAACTACTATTGCCCAAAACAAAAGGCTGCTTCCAAGCCCTCTCCCTCTTGGAGTTTTCTACATTTCCCTTAGGCAGGGGTGGGACACTGGTGGCTCCCCACTCCTCAGAGGCACTCATGTAATTTCCTCCCTCATTCATTGTTTATTTTGGCACCCAGGGGACAGGAAAACCCACAACCTCAAAACACCACTGGTGTGTACCTATGTCCTGGGGACTTTTTGCTCTCCCAGCGTACAGAAGAGCATTCTTGAGGCTTCCAGTGAAGAATTTCAGGTTGGAATCCCATCCTGTGCAATCTTTCATGGCATCTCAGTACTTCTTATCTTAACTACACTGGGAAAGCTGATATACCTTTCTGGGCTCCTTCAGCTGAATCCACAGATTCTCCCAAAGCCACTGGAACAATCAGACAAAATAAGATAAAATTCCAGCTTTCTATGCTTCTCCTCACTCTTTAATATCATGGCGGGTCAAATACAACTGAGGTCATTTGGCAGGCAGGGTCTTCTGTTGGAAAAATCCGTTTGGACAAACTTTAGACTAGTTGCCAGCCCTGCAATAAAATTGTTCTCTCAGTATTAACATGTGTTTTTCCAGTGTTTACAACCACTTGCAGCTAGTTGTTCCTCATGTAATGCACAACTATCACCCAGTGCAGTATCTCTGCAGTCTCAGCAAAAGTCACCATTTCTGATGGCAAACAACACAGTTAGGACCTGGAATCCTTTTAGCTTAAAGTTGGAGGCTGTAACTAGCCTGATCCAGGGCCAAAAAATTGACAGGATTAATAGGAAGCTTGAACACACGTTAGTTTGGATCCCATACTGATAGCTGGTCATGAACTATGAGCAAATTTTTCAGTAGCTTTTTTAACTGTGTGTCACCCCATTTGTGGATGTTCAACAGGCTGCTTCACGGTATTCTTTTCTAACAATGCAGTACAGTTCAATTGGCTTTCCTACAGGTATGGCTTCAGTTTTCCTCCCATACAACCAGAAAGCTTTTTGAGCCAAAAATATAATAATCAATGATTGCTAAGGTGCTACTGCGAGCTAACATTCTAATGTATTGCCATGATTACTGAAGTCTCTGTTTATTTATTTAAAAAGCTTAGTCTCCATTCCCTTCTGCTGCATCTAGGAGAGGTGCAGCCAGCACATTTTCCCTTATAACTCAGGAATCGAAGCATCTAGAAACATAGTTTTTCTTAAAAAAAATGGAAGGTGAGACATTATTATTAGAACTTTAGTTCACAATACCACAGTAGCAATTACTGATGTTTGTAAAAAAAAAAAAAATACAGAACCTTCTGGTGGAAAGGAAACTGTTAGCTCACTGTGTCAATGCAACCATAGATAGTTATGTCAGTCCCAAATTATATAAATCACTTATAAATAAATACTATGTTTTAAAACATCAAATTTTCAGGGTTAATTTAAGTAGTCCTTAGTTAACGGCTGCCAGTCTGCTTGGATCAGCAGCACTTTGCACAGGCACAGTTTTGAAAATCCCAGTGCAAACCCATTTGGCAGGCTTTCAAGTTGTTTGCTAGCTATTGATCAGACTGGGTGATTGTCTCACATCTTATCATCTGATTACAGCCCAGTAAATTTGACTCTGGAACATGTTCAACAAGAAGTTCATGCCATCCCTAACAATAGAGGTGGGTGTGCATTCAGTTTTATATGCAGGATCTGGAAGGGAATTTTACTATGATTGCTCATGTTTGTGTAGGACACTAATGGCTCAGAGTCCTTTAGCTTGTTTGGATTCTGGAGGTTTGGGACTATTACACTATTGGAGGGTATGGAGTAGCTGTTTATAAAGATTGTATAGGAAAAAACTTTCCTGGTTCATTCATACTAGGCCCAAATGGCTTAGCTGAGAACATGTCCCTGTGACTTTTGACACCTGCCCAAATGGCATGCACAGATGCCAGGCCTAGATATCCATTTCAAAAGCCACTTTGGCACCTCTGAGGGGAAGACCAGACATTGAGCCTCTTCTCAAACTTCAAAGCGCAGTGGACGTGTGCCTTCAGCACATAAGCAATGGCTGCTCCTACATAGTTAGACACGCCTTTCTATTCTGTCATGATTGGGTAAATGGCCATACTCAGTTATGACAAGGGTAGGAGGCGATTGTCTTCAGCCTATGAGAAAAGACACAGACCTCTCTTGGAAGGAGGGCCCCTTTCTAAGAGTTAGTCTCTGTTTGGATTACAAACCTGCAACATAGAATTTGAGAAGTGGGCAGTGAAACAGGACTTAATTGCTCACAGCAAACATGGCTTTCATCTTGAAGATTCCCTGGGCAATGGATTTTGTTCTACCTGGTCAACGGACCAAGGATTGGTAACTATGGTCTATTTTTATGTGTAGTAAGAGCTGGACAAGCTTAGATTCTTTGTTTGTACCTCTGCTAATCTCTTGTCATATAACTGCTTTGCTTAATAAAGATCTTATATAGATTAATCTCATCTGATTGTGAGTCCATGTATTGTAATTTGGATCTCCAAGCCTAGATCTAGAGCCTATGCTGCTTGCCTAGAAAGCTACTACTGTGTGTTAATTATCTACAGCTCTAGCCTAGAGCTGATAAGTTGTTAATTCCCAGAAACCTAGCAGGAGGTGGGACCTATGCTCCTGTCTGAGTTGGGAACGTCCTTAAATAGGTCCTGGTGGCAGAATACTGATTTCAGTGTTCCTGAGGCATGTGGGTCTCTGGTATCTCTCACTCCTGGAGGGGCATGGGACAGACGTGAGATTCTCCACATGCTGGCATAGTAACAAGACTTGGACCTTTCTTATCTCCTGGACTGGAGGTGAGAGGGTGCAAGAGAAACCTTGTACAAAGATAATGACACCAAATTTGCATGAACATATTCCTCCCATTAGTCTAAAGACCTTCCACATTTCAGGCAGAATGGACAAAGAGGGTTAAGTTTACATACCCCCAAAGTAAGCACCTATCAGAATAGACACATATCTCTCCAGAGATTCCTATTGAGGAAAAATGGCATTGGTCACCAGCAAAAACAAACAAACAAAAATTGTCCACATTAATTTCATTTTCCTACTCTTACAGTGACTGACTGATATTTATTTGTTTGTTTGCCTTTCTACTGAAAACTTTGCATTTGCCAGCTTTCTTTGTTGTGGTGTGTTCTTTTTTTCCTTTTGCAAAGTGAGAAAAGAGGCACATTTTTCAGGTGTGACTGGAGTGGCACGAACACCAAATGACTACCAGTAGACTGCCCAGGGCCGGCCCCAGGTGTCTGGGCACCCTAGGCAGGACAGCCTGGGGTGCCCACCCCACCAGGGATGCCAACCTCCCGGTGGGGCCTGAAGATGGCCCAGCGCCCGGGAGAGCCAAGGAAGAGGCGGGCTTAGAAGCCCGCTTCCTCCTCGCCTCCCAGGCCGGTGGGGCGGAGGCCGGGGGGCGGCTGGCTCTCCCGGGTGCCTCACAGCTGCAAGGCACCCAGGAAAGCCGGAGCTGCCGGCGTTGGGCGGCTGGGGGGGCTTTTCATGGGTGGGGGGGCATTTTGGCACCCCTGCAGGGCCGGCGCCTTAGGTGAGCGCCTAGCTCACCTAGTGGGCGAGCCGGCCCTGAGACTGCCTGTCTACTAAATAACCCCCATGTTTCTAGTGAAACTGGAAAGTCTAAGGCCTATTATGCCTTGGTGTTTTCCCTTGCTTTCGCCATGCATGTCTATCAGGTTTTCTTTGTCCTTCTGCCTTCCCATCGCTTTCACTGTGCTTGTCCATTAATTTCCCCGCACCCCCGATTCTACATTGTTTTTCCTCTCTTCAGTTCTGAGTTTGCTTTCCGTTAGCTGTTTGCCCCAAGTTTCTGAGATTGCTTTTGCCGTGGTCTTTCCCCTTGCTGTGCTCCCAAGACAAAGGTGATTCAAAAGTGTACATCTTCCTTCTGATTCCCCTCACCCTTCTCCCACCCCTTGGAGGTCAGCCCCAGCCCACATGGAGGTCATTCCACCCACTCTACACTTTCCACCCTTCTCCACCTTCATTAGTGTCCAAACTACATTCCCCCCTTGTTCATAAGGTTTTCCCTCTTCTTTTTTTTTTGACAAACAATTATAGTCTAGCAAAATGAGAAAGTTTACAAGGAGCGATCCTGGCCAGGCTTCCCTTTGTGGAGGGGGGGGAGAGGAAGGGAAGGAAAGAGAAAAAAAATCCTTCCTTTTGCTTTTCTTTCTGCTGCTTGATCACAAGGGGGGAAGTGTGTGTCAGCCCAGAGAGGCAAGAGTCTTATATCCCCCGGGTTGCCCACCTCTTCAAAGCCCTGTCTCTGGTCCTAATTGCAGACCCTCTGGGGAGAGAGAAAAGGGGGAACTCCCTCCTTGTCTAAGTCCCACACCCCCTTCTTCTTTCCCTGTTCCCTCCCCTCCTCTCTAGCCTCACAATCCAGAAGTAAGCAAGGAGTTTCGATTTGCAGGAACTGCCTTTCCACAGCCATGGAAAGGAGGAGACGAGGGAGTGGACGGAGAGTGAGACAGCCAGAGCAGGCAGAGGGTGCAGAGTGGGGGGAGGGCAAGAAGAAGAAGGTGTGTCTGTTCCACTCCCCATCTCTGTCTCTTTTTTGCCTGCACACAAGCAGATCGGAAGTGAGACAGGGGCTCTCCTCTTTCAGTAATTTTTTTTTTTTAAGTGACAGCAGTCTCCTCTGGTGAGAGAAGTCACAAGAAGGTCACCCTGGCAGAAGTCCCAACTGGGCCAGCCTGATTACAGATGCACTGTCCCCTTGAACCATGGCAGGAGAGGGAGTGCGCAACTGAGCCTGCAGGGATCCATCCTGTAGCTGCTTCTGAGCTCCATGAAAAATCTGGTCAATTTCAACAGCATGTTTCCCCCCTTTGCCTGCATTCCTTTTTGTTCCCTTTCATTCAGCATACTAATACTAAAGTGCATGTGCAAAACAAGGATTTAAATGGAAGGTGCTTGCTGGATGCTACTGCACAGCTGCAATAGGGCAATTGTGTAAATTAAGGGGGGGGAAACCCTTTGGATGCCACCCCTCCCCCACATCATGTGATGTTCTGCCCTTATTTAGAAAAGAGTATGGTGCTTTTTTGGTTTGTTTTTAGCTGCAGAATAAATTCATTGGATGGTGTAAGAATGGTGTATACAACAGGCACAAAAATCCGAAGTCAAGCTTATAGGCTCAACTGCTCGGATATTCTGAAGTAAGCTGTGCATGTATAATAGGCCTCAGACTCTTTAGCCTTTCCTCACAGGAAAGGTGCTTCATCTTAGTTGTCCTCTTCAGCAGTTTTTCCTGCTCTACAATATTCTTTCTGAGATATGGTGGCTGGAACTGTATCCAGTATTCCAAATGAGGCCACACTATATATCAGAGGGCATTATAGCATTGGCTGTTTTATTTTCTATCCCTTTCCTAGTAATCCCTCAAATGGAGTTTGTTCCCTTCTTTTTTTCACCACCACTGCACACTGTTTTCATCAAGCTATATGGTCCTCCTAGGTCAGGGCACTCAATCCCTTGCATGAAAAAATTCAGCATCTAGCATATTCCTTGAGTAGTTGCAGTTTAAGCCTCCGGTGGTAGAGAAGAACACAGGAAATAAATTAAATCCCTTCATTAAATTATAAGAGCCCAAGAGAAATTGCAAGCACTTGATAAACACCCAAACAACTGTAACTTTTTCTGTGAAGAATGTAAGAAAACTGCTGCTATATCAGGCTGAGTGTCCATTTCATCTAGTTTACTGTTTCCAGCAGTGGTCAGCCAGGTAGTTCTGGGATGCTCATAAGCTCAGCATGGAGGCAACAGCCCAAGCCTGATTTTTGATTCCCATTTCCTGGAATCCAGAGGTTCATTGCCTATGATCCTAGACTGTCTGTTACTTATACTATTGTCTTTGTAGAATATTTCTGCTCATATAAATGTTGTCATCCACTGTTTCCCTTCCCCTGCTCCAATGCATTTTCTACTTTGAAGATATATTTAAATGTAATTTAGCAAGACACTGAGAGCTGGATTTTAATTTTTTACACTATATTGCTAGCTCCCACTGTTCGACATTCCCACTGACAATGGTAGGAAGTCTGACACGGATTGTTTGCCAGTCTTGGAACTCATAAGATTCCTGAAAGAGGCTTAATAATTCCTAGGGATTTTGTGTAATAATAGACTAAGCGACATCCTTGTGCAGTACCTATCTCACTTTATGTCATAGCTCCATGCTGGAAAGATAATATCTCCCTGCTCCTCTGTTTCGCAAAGACGATGATTGGCTGAGCATGAACCAGGCCTCAGCCGAGTCTGCTCATCTCTCCTGCTTCCAGTCTTCATGCTCTGAGTAATCAACGGTTCAATAGCTTGTGTGAATTAGTCTCAAGTTTTTACCAACTATGCTGATGGCAAATGGTTTATTGTGTTTCTTAATCTTTTCTCTTTTGCTTACCAAGAGTGTTCACCAAGTGTTACCAACTCCAGGTTGGGAAATTCGTGGAGATTTGATGGTAGAAACTGGGGGAGGGCAGAATTTGGTAGACAGAGTGCAGCAGGGTGTGATGCCATAGAGTCCACCCTCCAAAGAAACCATTTTCTCCAGGAAAATGGATCTGTGTAGTCTGGAGATCAGTTGTAATTCCAGAAGATCTCCAGGCCCTATCTGGAGGTTGGCAACCCTAGTTCTAATATTCAAGCTCATTATCTTTTGTATTGTTAATCAAAATACTGTATCTCACTGCTGGGGCATGGATGGTCAGTGGGCAGCATAGCAGAAGGTATTTTCCCCCCAGTGGAAGGGGCACAATGCTCAGAGAGAAACACTGTGGCAAATCTAAAAGGAAGCCTTGCCAAGACCAACAACAACAACAAAAAAAAACCTTCTGGGAAGGCTTGGAAATCCCAAGAATCTGAAAAGCACCTAGTAACTCATATAGGCAGGGCTATCTGGCTATCATTTAAGCATAGACCTAGGCCGGGCATAGTGTGGTCCATGGAGTCACGGAGAGTCGGACTCAGCTGAAAGGACCAAGATGAACCAATGGGTTGCCTGAGTAGGTAGAGCTATGGTGGAACTGAGAAAGATCAGGAAGTGCTTGGTTCTAGTCCCAGGGTTCTTGATAACACTATTTTACTTTTTTAGCACTACCCATCCATTACTGCACTGAGCATAAATAGTGTGCCATCTGCTTCATTTGAGCAAGAGAATACATTAGATGATGACTATTCAGGCTTCTTTGCAAAGCTCAGCTAATCAGTAGCAATGCAGGCAGTTATCTCTTGTTATTTTGGTATCAGCATATGTCTTTCCCATTGTCCGTTTTGTCGACATCTAAAACAAGAACTTCTGATTATTTTTTGTGTGTGCTCCTTTCTATTTTAACAAGCCCATTCCGCACATTCATCAAAATCATAATTTACATCCAGTCGCAACTGGGCTTTTGGTTATCCAGGAAGCTAGGGTTTTTTGTCCCTAATATCTTCTGTATTAAGTGGGAGAGAAGTGAGTCTCCAGTGATTACTTTAGAGAGAAAGAGGGAGCTCAGGACCTTGTCACCCCTGGAGAGGTTGCAGTAAAGAGGATTTGGGGACATGATCTCCATTGTCCTCCTCATGGTCACATCAAAGTAGATTCAGCCTTCCTTTATCACATCCCATGAAGCAACCAAAGGCCAAGTTCAGACTGGCAGTTTGGCCTGATATAGGCACGTTTCAGAGACGTTTCCCAAATGGATTAAAGGGCCAGTTCACACAGGCACATCTGTCAGGTGTTCCCCAGCCGTACTCATCCCATCTTGTAACGCTTCCCTCCCGAGTTTAAAAGATACCAGGTGAAAGTGGTAGCAAACCCTGGAGAGCGCGTTCATCCCACATTCATCCCACTTCCTAGAAGTGTGAATGCAAACAAGCTGATCCGGTAGGGATGCTCTTATGCTCATGAGCCCTTATGCACATGAGCACATATCATCAGATTACATTGCAAAAAGCTGCTTACAGCCACGGCTCCACCAGGGACTGGCCAACAGTGTGAACACTCCCTTGTGTATCCTCCCCAGTATGCTCCTGCAACAGTCGGTGCAGTGTGACCGGGTAAACCTGGGAACAAATTGTTCTGGGTCTTTTTGCCATGACTCCCTCGCGCTTCAAACTCAGCCAAAGTATGCCAAAGGCCAAGTGATTCTCTGAACCCAAGTCCTTTTCCTAAGGGCAACATCCCTTCACAAACAAAGCAATATGTGGTGAAAGTGGGGTATTTCTGGAGGAAACTCTCTAATTCTTTTGTCCTCATAATTCCTTTGTCAAGGTGACCTCCTTGCCTCCTCAAGGCCAGCACTTAAATGCATGTCCTGCTAGCCTTCACTTTGAGTGAGCCTTTACGTTTGGAAGGGAAACAGGGGATCATTTCTATACCCTCATATTTCCCTGGCTGTCTCTAACCCCCCCACCCTTCTTTGTGCTTCATACATACCACCACTAGTGGATGCACACAGTGATAATGATTGAGGGAGTAGGAGCCTCATATATATCTAAGTTTCTGTGTAATGACAAAAATTATTATCATTTATAGTGTGCATCCTGAGTATTACCTCAGTAATCCTTAAATCCTTAAGTAGACCAATATTTTTATCCTCATGTTGCAGACAGGGGAGAGCTCAGAGATAATCACTTGTCACTGTGGTGCTTGAATATTTTAACCTATAGTGCAGATAACTTGGGGTGGGGAGTATTTAAATCAAGTAAACAGTACCAGAGATAGGCTTAAATGTCACATCTCCCACCGCAGCTTCCTTGACCTGATTCAGACCTTGCTTCTCATTTTAGAAAACCTACAGCAGAAACAATGCAACCTGGATAGTCCAAGCTAGCCCAATCTCATAACATCTCGGAAACTAAGCAGATTTCAGCCTTAGTTCTTGGAAGGGACACCTTAGTTCAAGGAAGTCCAGGGTTGCTGTGCAGATGCAGGTAATTCCAACTGCCTCTGAATGTCTCTTGCTTTGAAGAACCACTGTTGGCTCTGACTTGAGAGAGAGAGAGGGAGAGAACCATGACTATTTTGACTCAAAGGAAAGTAACAGAAGAAGTCACAGACAATATTTCCAACCATTTCCAGGCAAAGCTGCCTTGGTCTCCCCCCCCCATTCAAAACACAGTGTGGAAATAACTGGTCTCTTGGTGGGGCCAGGCATGATTTGGGGGTGGGGGAGTTCCCATATTGGCTGGGGGGGGGACTTTTTTCCCTCACCTGCTTCACACTGTGTGTGATTGGTAATTTGTTAAATAAGTCTGGACTGGTTTCACTGAGATTGGTTAGGCTTTGATTAAGATCTGTCTGGATTCATGCAAATTAGGTATGTCAGTACAGATCAGCAAGCATGCTGAGCCATCTAAGGATGGGAGAGTGGGAAAAAAATCAGATACTGTAGGCCAACCAACGCCAGGACCTGAGTAACACTGAGCACCATCACCTGAACTAATTGGCGTATGGGAAAGTTGTTCAGCATAGTTTACTCTGCAGGCAAAAAGACAAGAGGAATGGTTCACAGAGTGCATCTGTGCACTCTAGCAAGCCCATTGGATAGTCTCTAGGGTTGCCAGCCTCCAGGTGGTGGCTGAAGATCTCCCACTATTACACCTGATCTACAGGTGACAGTGATCAGTTCATCTGTAGAAAACGGCCACTTTGGAAGCTGGACTCTATGGCTTTATACCCCAAACCCCAACCCTCAAGCTCCACCTCCAAAATCTCCAGGTATTTTCTGACCCAGAGCTGGCAACCCTAATAGCCTGTCAAGAAATGAAAGGTGGGTAAAAGTTGATGCTGCAGTCCAGCTATATAGCAATTAATTAAATAAGCCTTAGCTAACTGAAGCTCAAATTCTTTGGCCACCAAATGAGCACTCACTGGAGAAGCCCCCAATGATTGAAAGTATGATTGTAGGTAAAAGAAGAAGGGGACGGCAAAGGATGAGATGGTTAGACAGTGTTATCGATGCAATGAACATGAAGTTGAGCAGACTCCGGAGGATGGCAGAAGACAGGGGGGCCTGGCATGGTGTGGTCCATGGAGTCACGGAGAGTCGGACTCAACTGAACAACAACAACAAAGCTCAGATTTGGTCTGATAGCAATACAAGGCTGTTGTGTGACTGCATGATTATTGATGCAGGGCTCTAATTCCTCTGTTTGTTTCCATACACAAAAGCATCATGTGGTGGAGGTAGAGGACAATACGGAGGAGAGAATGTAAGCTGATTTGGGTGCCCACTGAAGAGATAGTTGAAGTATAAATGATGTAAATAACTAAATAAGACCTTGCCTCATTATTGGACTTATTGTCATAATTGTTTTACAGTAAAAAAGTACCTGAGCATTTGATTTTTGTTAAGGGTATCCCAGAGCCTTGGAAGGTACTGACTACTCCATAACAATACCACTATCAAGTGTTCAAAATGAAAACAAAACAAGTCAGTTTGATTATATATTTTTATGCTATTGAAACCAAATTCTCAAACCACCATTTTTTCCAGGGGAGGAGGAGGAGGAGAAGATTGGATTTATACCCCACCCTTCACTACCTGGAGGAGTCTCAGAGCAGCTTACAATCTCCTTTCCCTTCCCCTCCCCACAACAGATACCCTGTGAGGTAGGTGGGGCTGAGAGAGCTCTTCCCAGAACTACTCTTGAGAGAACAGCTCTGAAACAGCCATGACTGACCCAAGGAATAAATATATCCCTAATTACCAGGCTCAGTCACTGGGTTCTAGTACTTGTCTCTGGTGAATCATTATCTCAATTATGTTCCTATTCTGCCTCGCAGGGGATATTTTAGTGATCTTTTTGAAAGAGGTTAGTGTGTTCACAGGTGCATTCAGTCTTTTTGTCCTCCACCTCCCAGAACTCCCTATATACACAGAAAATGTTGCTGACTGTGTTTGAGATACAGATGTTCCATAATAAGTACACCCGGATTAGAGATGCTGCCCAACATGCCATGTTTTGACAGTTGGAGTCACTCATGAATCAAGCCTCACCAGTGGCAAACAGCTATTGAACAATGTTGCAGCTACACAGTAGCTATGATGGTGGAGTTTTGTTTCCTTGTGGTTTAAGAGTTTCACTTCCATGCCTTGCAGGCACCTTTGCACCTGCATATTAGGGCAGATTCTCAACTGGAGTTATGAATGGTTGTGTTAGATAATCAAGTAATATGTTTGTATGGGAGCTATACCCTGACATGGTAGCCCAGGCTAGCTCAATCTCATCAGATATTGGAAGCTAAGCTAGTATTTGGATGGGAGACTTCCAAGGAGTACCAGGGTCATGACACAGAGGCAGACAATGGCAAACCACCTCTGAATATCTCATGTCTTGAAAACACTATGGGGTTGCCATAATTCAGCTGTGACTTGACAACATTTTCCACCACCACCAGGGGAGCTACACCTCCACAAAGTTATGCAAAAACACATGTGTAAAATAACCTTAGTAACATGGACTTCAGTGAACATGCAATGGTAAGACTTTTGTTTTAATCTCTCCTCCAATTTGTGGTCAATATGGAAAATGTATAAAACTTCAGTGCCACCTTCTGTCAACATGTTTCATTTATTAGATTACACAGGTTAGGATAAAGACACGTGATACAGGTAAAATGAGAGATAAATGAAATCAAAGATATTGCTGCTGGACTGTCCTCCATTGTCTCTAAGCAGGGGTCCATTTTAGAATGGCACAAATGAATGCCATCGCTCTGAACTTTCCTCTTCTGCAAGCAGCCTGATGTGCAATGACCAGTTTATTACGGCATTTTCTTTAGAAGGGCTCTGCTGGATAGGTTGTTGCAAAATAAATGAATGCCACATAAAGTCTTCAGCTCTGTCTAAAGCAGAGTGGATATACGTGGGTGGGTGTGAAGCAGTGATCACTGATGTGAGAATATGGGGGTAATACTCACACACAAAGGTATCCCTGTTTCCCTTTGTGAAATGTTAAAAGGCTACGTTGCAGTGTAAAAAAAAAAAGAGACTGGTGAAATTTAGTCCCCCATTTACATGCTTCTAAGCTGCAGGAATGCAATTATAAAGCTAAACTAAAGAAGGGGAGTGTTCTCTATTTGATAATAATGAATAGATGTGGTGCAGTCTTGTATTTATTTTTTTAATTATAAAGTTTGCATTCCTTATACATAATGCAGTCACTTCTGTGTAATTTGCTTCCTGGGATCTGAATAAATTAGTGCAAACGAGGTACTAAAGTGCATGATTAATTGCATTATGATGTTCAAATCAGATTCAGTTGTGGGGGACAGCCAAAAATAAAGCTTCATTATGCGACTGAATTTTGATTAATACTTAAAGAGCCATCGCCATACAGGGTTAGTTCACAAATAAGACCAGCTTTGTGTTGGAGATGGGATGCTTTGAATGGCAGCTCTCCAGGATATACGACTATAATTGTGACGTATGGGAGAACTGTGTTAAAATTATTGGGTGTCTTTATATCCTCGCCATTCACCCAGCGATACAAGCTTTATGTGTCTTGCAACTGGCAGGAGAGATGTGGATCAGCCTCGTTAGGCTTCTTCAGACTTTGCAAACTGACAGCCCTCCAACCTGATGGTTCAGGAGCAGGGCTGATTCCAGGATTGAGAAGCCCCGGGCTCCCTTCTCTCTTCTACCCACCACCAGGAACCCACAAATGCCCTTCTTCCCTCCTTCCCACCTGCAGGCCTCCAACCTGCCTGTGCATCCTTCCCCTGCCCACTTGTGAGCTCTCCTACTACCCATGCTCACCACTGCCTGCAGCCCTTTTCCCAGTGGCACTGGGCAGTGAGTGTTTCTGAGAGCACAGTGGGGTTCTAAGAAATAAGGGAGTGGAGACTGGAAGCATGCAGTGATGCACATCATCACACACCTGATATGTGCAGTCACAACTTATATAAATTAGGCAACATGTAGATTTTGCATGTTGTTATTGTTCCATACATGTCAACCACTGTAAATATTACACATTTCACATGATCACACATAAAGTGTACATTATGGGAATGACACACTCCATCCTGATACTTACTGAAGAGGGTGGTTGTGTTTGTTCATTATGCACATTTCATGTTGTGGATATTCTTTGGTCTCCAGTAAAGGTAGACTGAGACCTCATCACATTTGTTATGTGACACTAGTACATTAAAGGTTTAAAACTGGTGCCCAGATTGTGATTCACCCCAAGATTCAGACACTGGTCTGTCCGGTACCAACAGTGCATGAAACAAATCACACAACATGGGTGTGAATTGAATCCACCTGGATGGAGGCTATTTAACATGGCATCAATGCAAGAAAAGACAAGAATCAATACCAATAGAACAGTGTGAGTTGCTAGGCTCATCAGAAACCAATGCTGCAGTGAAAGATGGAGTAGGAAAGGGTGAGGAAGCCAAGCTTCTGGGACTGGTTGCTAAGATCCGAATAAGAGGATGGAGATGAGTCAAATGGGAGTGAGGCTGGAAAAGGAGTACATATGGCTAGACCAATCAGGATCAAGAAGGATTCCCTCAAACTCAGAGCAGGTTACTTTTTTGTTTGTTTGTGATGGACGCACTTGGCTTCCTGGGATTTATTGAGGACCTACACCTCTAGCCATAGTGGTTCCAGACTCTGAGCAGCTTCTAGGAAGGAGAAAAGGTTTTGATAGTTGGCCTCCCTCTCAAAGTACCCACAATGGCTCAACAGTCATTCCTTGTTCCCAATGAACCCTGGGATTGTAGGTGTCCAAAGAAGGATTAGAGATCTCCAAAAAAAGGAAAAGGAAAAGAATCCTCAGCCCTTAGGACTCTCTGTCTGATTGAATGAAGCCATGACAACTCAACCAGTGACAGAAAATAAAATAAAAAGATCAGTTTGGCAATGTAGTTGCCACTATCATGATGGTTATTTTGGGATATATTTAAATTTGCAGAATCCTTCAGTTACATATGGATACAATCTGCATTTGTTTATTTATATTTAACTAGGAATAAGGCCCGTTGTGGAAATAAATACAACGGGCTCTAGAAAGAGGCTCTGGGAGAGTGCCCCGGCTTTGAGCACTCAGTGACAATTTGCTGTGGCAATCTCAGCAGGGTATAATGACAGAGTCCACCATTTTCTCCAGAGGAACTGATCTTTGCTACCTGAAAAGCAGTAGTAATTTTGAGTGATCTCCAGCCCACCCCCAAGATTGGTAACAGTGGTTCCCCAGGAGGGAGTGGCTGCTTTGGAGGGTGGAGTTTATGGCATTGTACCTGTCTCCTCAACACTCCTCAACACTCACCCTCTCCAGGTTCGACCCCTCAAATCTCCAGGAATTTCCCAACCTGGAGTTGACAACCCTATCTCCCTCCCAGCCAACCATCAACCTACCTTTAGTTTTCCATCTCCTCCCCCCTCCCTCCTACAGAGCAGTTGTAATTTGGAGTGATCTCCAGCCCCCACCTGGAGATTGGCAACAATGGTTCCCCATCAGGGAATGGCTGGATTGGAGGGTGGAGTCTATGGCATCGTACCTGTCTGAGGTGCCACCCCTCTTCAAACCTCACCCTCTCCAGGCTCCATCCCTCAAATCTCCAGGAATTGCCCACCTGGAGTTGGCAATCTGATCAGGACTGGGCCCAATGAGTTTTCTCCCAAAGGCCAACATAGGTGTGAAAAGGGCCTTTTACTGACAGAGGAGAAAGTACAGGTGCCAACTTTGATTAGGGAAATACCTGGAGATTTGGGTGGGTGGATCCTGTGGAGGGCAGCATTTGGGGTGTGTGTGGAAGGACTCAGCAGGGTATAATGCCATAGAGTCTACCCTCCAAAGCAACCACTTTCTCCCGGGGAACTGATCTCTGTCATCTGGAGGTCAATTGTAACAGTGGGAGATCTCCAGGTCCCACCTGAAGATTGGCAACCCTAGGGGAAAGTCAGCCGCACAGCGGGGAGTTGAACAAAATGGTCTGATGGTTGCTGGCCCACCTCATTAGCCAGCCAGCCATGCTGAAGCTAAGCAGGAGAAAGAGCCTTTTTCCATTTAGTCTGACAGGAAAGTGGCCGTTGGGGAGGGGGTTATGGGGAGGGGGTTATGGGCGGGGGAGGGGGTATGCTGAAAGTCCTTTGTTTTTTCACTCACAGAACCAAGCTTGGCTGCCAACCAACAGCCACTGAAGGGACAGTCCCTCACAGGAGTCAAGAGAACTGTCTGTCAGGAGAGAGAGCTGTCTGCCAGGGGGAGTGGGTGGGGAAGAGGAGCAGACCCAGCACCTGGCCAATGGCACGCAAGTACTCTTGAGTGGCGGCTGATGGGCCAATGGCTGAGGGAGGGCATTTTACAGCCAATGGGAGTGCATGGAATCTTGTGAAACCAAAATATAATTATTTATAAAGAGAGATTACAATCCCCTCTTCCCACAAAAGCTCTGAAAGATACAATAAGGATCTCTATAGATTACAGGGTTTCTTTCTTTCTTTCTTTCTTTCTTTCTTTCTTTCTTTCTTTCTTTCTTTCTTTCTTTCTTTCTTTCTTTCTTTCTTTCTTTCTTTCTTTCTAAATACATTTTATTGAGTTTTTAGGGTATACGAAAATAGGGAAGGGAAAGGAAACAAAAATAATAAGTCGTCTGCATATAAATCTTATCATTTCACATTACAAAGAGATAGTCTGGGAGATTTTAAAAGTTCATAAATGCTTCTTCATATTATAATATTGAGAAGTTCATATCTTTGTATTTCTTTTTTATCCAATCATAAAAGGGAATCCATAGTCCAATGAAATGTTCTTCCATCTGCCCTTTTAACATCAAAGTCAATTTGTCCATTTCTGCATTTTCTATATTCTTCACTATTAGGTCTTGTTCAGAAGGTATTGTTGGAAGTTTCCAATAGGACACAAATAAAGTTCTAGCTCCAGTTACTACATGAATTATAAAATATCTTTGATTTTTTATCAAAGTCATCTGGTACACAATTCAATAAAAAAATTCTGGTTGAAAAAGTATTGAAGTCTGCAAAACTGTCTGTATAAAAGTGTGTACCATAACCCAAAACTTGTGTACCATATCACATGTCCATCACATATGGTAGAATGCACTTTTTTCTTGTTTTTTAACCATTTTATAGATTTTTTTTAAAAACCCTCTATACTAACTACCCATAGCCAAACCAAATACCAAATAAAAGAATTAGGTGCTCATTTAAAATATAAGCCTAGAAACTACTCCATAACTCCTTTACCCCAGCCTCTAAATATGAGCTGAGAAATTCCAGGTTGAATCTCACATCCAGCATGTCACCAAACAATCCCAACCAGGCCACTGTCTCTAGAACTCAGCACCCCCCTCCGCCCCATGTTGGATATTACAAATGTTGCATTATTGGTCTAGCTGGACAAGGTTGTTGGGAGAATTATTATTTTAATAAGGGCAGACACCAATCACCTGCAATCCAAACAGAGATGCACTATATACCAGCAAGGTATCTGAAAAATATACCATACATTTTGTACCATGCCAAGTCAAAAGTAAACTTCTAGCTACACATGACGGCCTACCAAGAGTTTGATAAGCTTCCTGGTTTTGTTCCTTGCTTGGAATGGCAACAGGCAATTCATTTAATATACAGATAAACTGAACTACTCTATTATTATCCTTTGCACATATAGTAAGTAGCTGTCTGTTGTTGGATGCCTTACATGCAAATAGTGGGGGTTATTGAGGGGAAGGTGCCAGTACACACATTTAACTTTGTGCCAGTTTCTACTGGTTCCCCCTCCTTTTGCAGACCCCCACCAGGCTCTTTCTCTGGTTGAGTGTGGCAGGCTGGAGCATGAGGACCAGGACTTGGGGGGGGGGGTGGAAGATGCCAGTACTGAGGATCAGTGAATACCATCACAAAAAAAGCACCCTCCCTGCAAATGGCAGTAAATTCTAGTATGTTTTCTTGTGGTAACACTTCTTTCTCCAATAGGCTTTATTTTAAGCCTTGGGAAGTGCCATGGGGGGGCCTGCAGCGCAGCTTTGCATGACAAGGTTCCAGGTTCAGTCCCTGACATATCCAATTAAAAAGAAAGGATCAGGTAGTAGGTGATGTGAAAGATCTCTTCTTGAGACCATGGACAGCTTCTGTCAGTCTTAGCAGAAAATACTGGACTTGGGGTCCCTATCTGACTTGTTCTAAGGCAGCTTTATGTGATCATGAGTCAAGGAGCAGGGACCTTTTGAGTTGGGAGGTCACAAGTTCAATCCCTGCCTTCGTTTCTTGATACTCAGTCCTTCCCCCCTCCTTCATTACCTGAACTTTCATATGCTTTCATTTGGCAGTAAGAAGGAGACTCACAAGTATGGCATCAATTTACAGCCAGCAAAGCCTGTTCAAATCCTACTCCTCATGGAAATCAGTTGCAAAGATTTTCATATCTCTGTGGAAATATGAGCCCTGTTCAATAAGCCTGCAAGTCTGACAGTGCACTCCTAAACACAGTTACACTCTTCAAAGCCCATTGGTGTCAATGCATTTAGAAGGGTCTAACTCTGCCTAGGATTGCACTGCGAGAGACCTGGTAAAAGCTGCCAATTTAGATTTTGTTTTTAATCCACTTATCTGTAGCTGGAGGACTTCTCCAATCAAGGATCTTTGCTTTCATTTTTTTTGTAATCGCTGATCAGGTTTTGCATCTTGAAAAATGGCTGGGACGCGCGTTTCCTCTGCTTACTTAAAATTAAACATTAGCTCCTATTGTCACAATAAAATGCCTCAATGACTCATAAGGCAATTGGGAGTATACGCCTCTGTTGCTTACATTGTAATTCTTTTTTTTTTCTCTTCCCCAAAATCACTTTTCCTGCTGACACTACCTCAGAACAATTAGTTCTTTATTTAAAGCACTTGGTTATGCTTTGTTCCTTTTGTATTTTATAATTTTGGAGAATGGAGTTCACAGGGGTCCTTTTGCAGCTCAAAAGAACTAATGTTCAAGGAGCAGGGAGGGGGTACTTGTCACATTTGGGGAAAAAATAAACATTTCCACAAATAGACTGGGGTTTGAATGTTATATTCTAAATTTGAAGTAATTGCATCACAGCCTGTTCTATCTTTTTTCTGCCCCTTAATTATAAGAGTATTTCCGAGGTTGTTCAAAACTACACTGGACTTAGGCCTAGCACTCAGAAACAGCAGGTGAAGTCTATCAGCAGAAATAGTCAGCATCCCGGCTGTACCTAGGGTTGCCAGCCACCAGGTGGAGCTTGGGTTTTTTTTGGATTTACAATTGTTTTCTAGACAACACAGATCAGTTCCCATACAGATAGGGTTGCCCAGGGCTTTTTTTGTAGAAAAAGCCCAGCAGGAACTCATTAGCATAATAGGCCACACCCATCCACAGAAACTCATTAGCATATCAAGCTACACTCCTAACAGTGCAGCTCATTGGCATATTAGGCCACACCCCCATGTTATCAGAAGTGTGGTCATCCAGCCGCACTCACCTTTTGCTTCTTATTCTGTTTCCCTTGTTTGTTGTCAAAACCCAGGACTTTTTTTTGTAGCAGGAACTCCTTTGCATGTTAGGCCATACACCCCTAATTTAGCCAATCCTAGAGTTTCTGCTGTTGGGTGTGGTCTATTATGCTAAATGAGTTCATGCTGTGCGTTCCTGCCCCAAAATAGTCCTGGGGTTGTCAGACACCCGGTGGAGGCAGGGGTCCCCTGCTGCCAGGCCCTGACCCCCAGCTGCTGATCACCTGGCTGGCAGTGGGACTAACCAGTAGAACAGGGTTGCCAGGTCCCCCCAAGGGGCCTCAGCATGGTACAGTGCCATAGAGTCCACCCTTCAAATTACCCATTTTCTCCAGGGGAGCTCATCTCTGTCAGCTGGAAATCTGTTGTAAAAGCGGGAGATCCCCAGGCCCCACCTAGAGGTTGGCAACCCTACATAGAGTCCACCCTCCAAAGCATCCATTTTCTCCAGGGGAATTAATCACTGTAGTCTGGAGATGAACTGTAATTCCAGGAGATCCGCAGGCCTCACCTGGAGCTGGCATCTCTACAGTAGAAAGAGGAAGGGCCAGCCGGGCCATGTTACTGGTGTTACACAGAAAGTGACATCATCACACCAGCAATGTTCAGGTTATTCTGGTGTTTGGGCAAAAACTCTATGGTAGAAGTTGTTTTTACCATAGAAGTTTTGCCCAAATACTAGACCGTCACCTGGACATCACAGCATTATAATGTAATTTCCTGTGCAATGCTGGGAATATGGCTCGGCCTTCCTCTTTATCCTGGTAATTCCCCCCCATCTCTTGCCAATTTCCAGGAGGGACCTGGCAACCCTACCTAGAGGAAATGGCAGCTTTGGAGGATGGGTTCTATGATATTACATCTCCAAACTTCACCCTCTCCAGCACCACAGTTGGCAGAAGGCAAGGACATTTGTAGCAGAGTCATGTCAATGTGCAAGATCACTTCTGGCACAAAAACAGAAGTGATGTAATCATGCCAGGCCATACTGTAGGATTCACTAGGAACTTTATTACTTCCAGCATTGGCCTGTGAAGTAGCAGGGAACAGAGCCACTACCAGGAGAATCTTTCCCCCAAATCTCCAGGAATTTTGCAATTTGGAGTTGGCAACCCTAATGGATTGCTGTTTTTAGGGGTTGCATGGCAAAAAAAAAAAAAAAGATCTCTCAATACCTGCAAACAGAAATTTTAGTATGGTGGGGGATCAGCAAGATTAGAACACTTTTCTCTGATTTCCAGTTTTCTGTATACAGGGAATAATTTTAATATGAAGGAACATTCAATCTTGTAAATATGGGACGCAGTTCAGACCCAGGGTTACCATCCTGCTGGCTGATTGTGAGAGCTAGGCCTCTGCGCACTGAATAATGCAGGTGAACGTCACTTCAAGAAGACAGAGTATTCACAGCTGACCTATGGTGACCCCGTAGGTTTGTCAAGGCCAGCAATGTTTGGAGGTGGTTTGCCGTTGCCTGCTTCCATGTTGTGACCCTGGTATTCCTTGGAACTCTCCCCTCAGAATACTAGCTTAGCTTCTGCGATCTGATGGGATCAGGCTAAGCTGGGCTATCCAGGTCAGGGGACAGTGTAATGCTCAGAGATAAATAAGGATAAAGGAAATGTCATCATCCAGTGACAGCCCCAACATGCAGTCCTTACTCCTATAAAAATGAGTCTGATAAGCTAGAGGGGCCAGAAGACCCACCTGTCTCCCAAGGAGAGTCTCTCCACAGAATGGCAAACCAAGATTTTCTCTGGGCTAATGGAGGGAAATTAGGAACAGGGGATATTTTCCTACCTGTGAGGAGATCTCCAGTCTACAAGCAAGCAATGGTTACTCTGATTTCAACTCAGCCAATTATGAGGGGATCAGTTATCATTTACATTAGTCTCAGGCAGCAGAGTGTTCTGAAGATGAAAGCTAGAGGTGACTGAGTTAACTGGTGGAAACACCCATGGACTGGTACACACCATGGGTACATTTGGCTGGGGCAAATGGTTATTTCTACTGCATGAGCTGATAAGGGAAGAAAGGGAGAGCAGATCAGTTCAAGATTGTGACGCATGACATAAAAATGTGGCCAAGAGGACAAAGCGAAGGATCTATGAGCAGATTTGCAAGGTGAAGATCAAAGCAGTGAAAAATAACCAAAATCAGAAGAGATGCAGGAAAAAAAAGAACATAAATCCCCCTCACCCCCAAAGCAGGAAGGTAGAAAACTGAACAGTAAAGATAAGGTAGGAAATGATATCATTTTCTTGAGGATGTTGCTGCAGCCCCAGACCTTCCTTGCACAAATCTTTTAAAGGTGCTTGTCATTTAATATTTAATGATTCAGGTTGTTTCTTAAAACACTGCCTTGGTTCTCCTGTGTTATCCTTCAGTCATTTTAAATTTCATCTCAGTTTGATTTAAGAGTGGGAAAGCAAGTGGGAGAGACTGAGGTGGGAAAGTGAATAGACCTACAATAAATCTATTTTAGGTGGCTTACATTGTCAGGACCATTTTGTGTCTCAGGACGGGCAACAGGCAACATTTTGTGGGAGTTCCAGCAAGTTGCAGGATCCAATTTTCAAGAAAAGTTGGAATGATATTGAGGACAAAGGCATTATTCCTCATGTTTTTAGATGACCTGCAGTAGAAACCAAATTGCCTTATCTTAGGCCTGTGACTTCCGTCATTTCTTTAGATATTTGCTCATATTTTTGTCAACAGTTTCAAACTGCCATTTCTTCACTGTTGGTTGGCAGATTTGTTTTTGCATTGTGGGTACATTTGGTACAGTTTGTACACACTATTTATGCATTAATTGTGCAAACCATATATCATTCATTCATGTGTTATACACATCTCTCCTTATAATATTTATATTTTGGTTTCATAAGATTCCATGCACTCCCATTGGCTGTAAAATGCCCTCCCTCAGCCATTGGCCCATCAGCCGCCACTTAAGAGTACTCGCGTGCCATTGGCCAGGTGCTGGGTCTACTCCTCTTCCCCATCTACTCCGCCTGGCAGACCAGCTCTCTCTCCTGAGGAAGACAGTTCTCTTAACTCCTGTGAGGGACTCTCCCCTCAGTGGCTGTTGGTAGGCAGCCAAGCTTGGTTCTGTGAGTAAGAATACAAATGACTTTCAGCATAACCCCCTCCCCCGCCCATAACCCCCTCCCCAACGGCCACTTTCCTGTCAGAATAAATGGAAAAAGGCTCTTTCTCCTGCTTAGCTTCAGCATGGCTGGCTGGCTAACGAGGTGGGCCAGCGACCATCAAACCATTTTCTTCAACTCCCCGCTGTTCGGCTGCCTTTCCCCTAGGGTTGCCAATCTCCAGGTGGGACCTGGAGGTCTCCCACTGTTACAGTTGACCTCCAGATGACAGAGATCAGTTCCCCGGGAGAAAATGGTTGCTTTGGAGAGTAGACTCTATGGCATTATACTCTGCTGAGTCCTTCCACACACACCCCAAATGCTGCCCTCCACAGGATCCACCCACCCAAATCTCCAGGTATTTCCCTAATCAGAGTTGGCACCTGTATTTCTCCTCTGTCAGTAAAAGGCCCTTTCCACACCCATGTTGGCCTTTGGGTGAAAACTCATTGGGCCCAGTCCTGATCAGGTTGCCAACTCCAGGTTGGCAATTCCTGGAGATTTGAGGGATGGAGCCTGGAGAGGGTGAGGTTTGAAGTAGGGGTGGCACCTCAGACAGGTACTATGCCATAGACTCCACCCTCCAATCCAGCCATTCCCTGATAGGGAACCATTGTTGCCAGTCTCCAGGTGGGGGCTGGAGATCACTCCAAATTACAACTGCTCTGTAGGAGGGATGGGGGAGGAGATGGAAAATTAAAGGTAGGTTGATGGTTGGCTGGGAGGGAGATAGGGTTGTCAACTCCAGGTTGGGAAATTCCTGGAGATTTGAGGGGTCGAACCTGGAGAGGGTGAGTGTTGAGGAGGGGTAGGACCTCAGACAGGTACAATGCCATAGACTCCACCCTCCAAACCAGCCACTCCCTCCTGGGGAACCACTGTTACCAATCTTGAGGGTGGGCTAGAGATCACTCAAAATTACTACTGCTTTTCAGGTAGCAAAGATCAGTTCCTCTGGAGAAAATGGTGGACTCTGTCATTATACCCTGCTGAGATTACCACAGCAAATTGTCACTGAGTGACCAAAGCCAGGGCACTCTCCCAGAGTCTCTTTCTAGAGCCCGTTGTATTTATTTCCACAACGGGCCTTATTCCTAGTAATATATAATTACAACATAAGAACATAAGTATAGCCTGCTGGAACAGACCACTGCTTCATCTAGTCCAGCATACTACTTTACACAGCAGTCAAATAGTTGCCCTGGAAGGGCCAAACAAGGCATAGAGGCCAAGACCATCCCCTGCTGCTACCTCCCAGCACTGGTATTCAGAGGTTTACTGCCTTTATATATGGATGCCCCCTTCAGTCAACATGGCTAATAGCCATTGATGGCTGTATCCTTCATGAAATTTTGTTTAATTGATTTAGAAATAGTCCTGTTCTACACAGTGGCCACATACAAACAGAGAATGGTGGGTCAAACCTTCCCCATGGTTCTTGGCTCCCAAAAAACATATTCAGAGAATTACCGCATCTGCACCTAGGGGTAGGGTTGCCGATTCTGGCTCAGGGAATTCCTGGAGATTCGGGTGTGAAGACTGTGGGGGGGGAGGTAGGGAGGGGAGACCTCAGCAGAGTCTAATACTGAGTCCACTCTCCAAAGCTGCCATTTTCTCCAGAGGAACTGATCTGTGTAGTCTGGAAATTGATTGTGATTCCCAGAGATCTCCAGGTCCTACCTGGAAGTTGGCAACCCTAAATATGACATGCAAAAGTTCTATCCAATGATGGTTCATTCACAGAGGCAAGATTATTTGCTGCCACAATCAGGAAGTTGAAAATGTGTGCTGGGACTCTTGCTTCTAAAGTGTTTTGCCGGAGTGTCTTGTTTGATTTCCCCCCCAACACTGGAACAAAAATGATATTTCTCTATGCTTTGTCTCTAGACAAAGTAATCAATCTAAGAACCCTAGACTACAGCTCAGAAATCAATTTTAATAGGAAGATAAAATCATTACTGAAGGTTGGTAGTCTATAAGAAACGAAGAGGAATAGAATCTTTCCTCAATTATCCTAAGCAGTTTATAATTTAATCTTCCATAATATGATGACTTACAGGAAATAACTATCCTTTCATTTACGGAAATGTCACCTACTTCCAATGTACTTTCCCCCATATTTGTTTTCTCCTATGGTAGTAATGCAGATTGGTTCTGGAGATCCATTTAGGACAAATGTCTAATATCCATTCATATGAAAATAAATCATATAGATAGTATACAGCAAATTAAATGAAGAGAGAAGGTTTGGGGAGGGGGCAGGGAGCAGCATGCTCTTTTATAGCAGTTTCTGTGCTTCCCCTTAAATGTATGCATATGTATATTGTGACTAAATAATATCTACAGGGATTGAAAAAAAAATGTAAGCTAAAGAAAAAAACCCTTAAACTGTCAAAGAAGATGAACAAATTGTAAACATCATCAAGAAGATTCTCTGACTTGAGGCAGCTTTGTTAATACAAGAAAGCATGGCTGCCCAAGTTCCATCCTCATAATAGTTTTTCAGTATTCACATAACATTAATTTGATAGTTATATTAATCTGTTTCAGGGCCTTTCAAGTGGCACATAGTTTCCCAGTAATCACCTTGTGACCATTTCTGAGTCCTTAATCAAGTGCAGTTAGCATAGATCTGGTGTCCCTTCACCTCTTTTAACCACCACCATCCAAATCTGTTCAAAATGATACCATCTAAATGTAGGGATGAGCAAATGGTCCCAAAATTGTTTCTTTGTACATTTGTTTCTGTTTTGGCCAACTGTCATTGTATTTTGCTGTCGGTTTGGTGCATAAGGAGCAGATCAAATCAACAGTCTATCTAGTCCAGCATTTGGTTTCACATGAAGGCCAAAACCAGGTGCCTCTGGAAGGCTACAAGTGTTAGCCAAATTGCCTTAATTTCTTATTAATATGGGGAAATTATTATTATTAATTGGCAATAGGCAAATTAGGGAACGAACACCAGTGACTACAGAGGTCCCGCCCTTCCAGAGGTACCAGTAAACAGACACAGAGGTTGCAGTTAGGTTAAAATGGTGTCTTTACTGTAGTCTTCTTTACATACAAACAATACACAGTCACACACACAATTATTCAGATTCTAGGAAACAAAGATAGGTAATCAGCACATTTGCATGAGCAGGATATTCATGGTTTGGGTTATATTTACCTGTCCGATGAGATGAAGGCTTCCAAAAGGAAAAAATAAGGGAATTATAGAAAAATGGGACATGCTAGGAAAATGGAGAGTGCAAACTGAACCAGCAGAAAGCACATGGAAGACTCTGGTGGCCATCGAAGAGCCTCAGGGTAAAGTGTGGAAAGATAGCCACATGTTTAAGAGTAAGAGAGTATAGAGGTCATTGGGGGGGGGAAGCAGAGAGAGAGAGAGAGCATGTGGTCGGGTAGCCCCTTTTATAATGTGATGTAGGGGGGTTGGACCAGGCTGGCCACATGTAGTCACATGCCTCTTGGGGGTGGCCTAAGCTGATCACATGTCTTGGTCCACCTACTAGTCCATCCCCAAAACATGCTGATTGGTGTTGGGTTCAAGGGGGAAGGGTCTAGGGGACTGGGCAATATCGAGAACTAGCAACTTAGACTGGAGTTTGGCACCTGGGTGTAGGTGAGATGAGTCACTGGGCCAAAGCCATTGTTCCTTGATGACCTTAGCCGGGTCCTTGATGGGCGGGTGATTAGTTGCTAGGCAGCTTTAAATAGAGTCTCTTGAGCTACAGCAGCTCTGCAGGTGATGGAGGAGGGAAAAGGGGTTGCCTGAATTGGAGCGGTCTCCTAATGGCGTCCGGAGTTATTTGTCCTCATGCTTTGGCATGGCATGGCATTTGGTGCTTTGTGCAAATTCATGGAACTGATCCATCTTCCATCAGGTAAAGAGGGCTGGTAACTTTGCAGGGCCACTGGAGCAGCAATAAAGAAGGAAAGGTGTCTTCCTCTCAGGGTGCAGTCTCAGTCTGGCATCATAGTGGGCTACCATGCTGTGCAGTTCCTTGCAGATGCTTTGCACAGTTCATACTTTACTTCATTTCATAAAACACATCAAAACCTTGCAAGGCAACACAAGCAAGGCATGGATGCTGAAGTCTTCCCATGTTGCTGCTGCTCTACATTGGTATTCAGAGGATTTTTATTGTTGTTGTTCAGTCACACAGTCAAGTCCAACTCTTTGTGACCCCATGGACCACATCACACCAGGCCCTCCTGTCTTCTGTCGTGCTCCGAAGTTTGCTTAGTTTCATATTCATTGCATCGATAACACTGTCATTCAGAAGATAATTGCCTCTAAACATGAAGGTTCCATATAATCTTCATAGCTAGTAGCCATTGGTGGACCTGCCCTTCATGATTATATATAATCCCTTGAGCTAGTAGCCATCATCACATTTTATATCAATGAATTCCATCAACCCATCAGTCTGAATTAAATCCTTCCTTTTGTCTTTCCTGAATATACAGGAATTTTGTTGCATGACTACAAGTTTTAGTATTAAAGTAGAGGGAGAAAAAAGTTATCTCCACCCATTTTATATGCATATGTTTATTATATAATATATGTGGTGGAAAGTACTGTGAAGTTGCAGCTGACCAATGGCAAACCTGTAGGGTTTTCAAGGCAAGAGACATTCAGAGATGCTCCTGATAATATGATAGTTCCTGATAATGGCTGAGTTTGCCCCGGTAGCCAGTCGTAGCAAAAAAAACCCGGATTAAACTATACCAGGTTTTCCCGTCCACACAGCGGGGGCCACTGCTGGAAGATACGGGACGGAGGCGCACAGGAGCATTCAGACTGCCGCGCCGGAGGCGTGCTATATTCGCCGTTTCCCCATTAATTCGGCTGTGGGTGTATGGGTGTATGTGCGCATGAGCACTCATGCGCATAAGTGCATTTTGCCGATTTTTTTTTTTTGCCCTGCAATGCCGGCACCACATTGGGCAGTGGAGTGGAGCGCAGCCAATCACACCGCTGCTGCCTCGTGCCCAACGTGGCTTCCGCCTGGCTTTTCGCCTGCGCGTTCAGACACCCCGGAAGCGGAGAAACGCGCGACGAACACGGGCTTTCGGATTTGTGACGGCTTTTATCAGACATTTTTTTTAATCCGGCAGTGAAGCACAACAGCACCAGTAGGCTACGGGTGGGGGACGCCAGGCAGATGTGCCTGTGTGAACGTCCCATTTACTCCGGTATTGAATCGTTGTCGGCCCGGGTCCCTTCCCGGGGCAAACTGCCAGTCTGGACTCAGCCAATAACTGAACTACAGCATTCTGAATCTAGTGGAATCTGTGTTGCCTTCAAGGGCAGACCCATGTGGAATGTGTTACAAAAGTCTAGTCTTGATATTACCATGGTATGAATCACAGTGGCCAGATTGGCCCAGTGGCCAGGTTGACCATGGTATGAATCCCTTCTGCTCTGAAGTTCAAAATACCAACAAGGATTGATTGGGGGTTAGGATTAGGCTGCCAATATGTAAATATCTGCTCCAGTTTCAATAGATTGATTTCTATTGGTCTCAGTTGTTATCGTCTCCAGCTTTACTTATTATACCCTTTAAAGTAGACCAGAATGCCATATCTTCTTTAAACTCATAAACGTGGGTAGACATGATTGAAATCACGATTTGTGGTTGGGTTTCTGTTGTATATATCTGGGATGCTTTTCTAACACATGGCTAATGAATCTGTGGGTAGTTTACATTTATGAAAAGGGCACTGGAAAATTGAGTCTCTCAAGCTGACAAGGGTGACTACACATTACATATGGGCAAATCATTATTAATTTGGATTGCATTAGAAAATCATTAATCATGAAGATTTCCTTTGGCATTAATATGACTCCACTGCACAATTTCAAGGGAATCTCAGTTTAATCTAGCTCTGATTAACGTCCGCCCTATAAAAGCATCACTGAAAATGTTAGCTTTCTTTGGTTTGGGAAGACATTTAAGAGGTGTGTCTTTTATTGACTAAATTGAAGGTTAACCATCAAAATCAAGGCCAATTAATTCTTTTGCAGTGAAATTGTGGTACAGAATTTTGCTGTTGTTTAGTATTCATATTTAGAATGTATATTTCATATTCAGGCAGCCTTCCTGTGGAGACTTACCTCTCATGGAAAGCAAGAAGCCCCTACATTAAAGAGGAACATTCATGGAATCATGCTCTGGCAGTCAAAGGGCTTTCTCCTTTAAATTGTAAGAAAGCCATGTTTCTGTCTGATTTAAAGGGGCATTTTCAAATTGGGAGAATATCCATGTGGACATTCAACTGTCCCCGCTACGAGCTCCAAGCCTAGCTCCACTTTCGAAATAGTGTGAGGCAGCATCCTGCTGCATGCTGTTCTTCTTCCCTTTTTAGCTGTTTAAAGGGTTTTTTGCCTTCCTTTCTTGTGCTTTAGTATTATTATTATTATTATTATTATGCATCTCTGTTGGGAAAAGGGGAGAATTCATGGTGTTGGAGGTTCCCAGTGTCACCACTGTCACATTTGCACTTTTTGACAAGAGAAAAGGGGAGAAACTGGCATTGGGGAGGCAGGGTTTGGGAACAGGAGGAACCTCAGCAAGTTATAATGCCATACAGCCTACCTGCCAAAGCAGCCATTTTCTCCAGGGGAACTGATCTTAGTTGTCTGGAGATCAATTTTTTTTTTTTTTACGTGTCTGGTGTCATCTTCAAACAGGGCCTGAGAACTTCTGGCTTAGAAAAACAAACACACATTAACATGGCAGCTATTTAAACATCAATAGTGATTGACATTCCCTTTTGTTAAAGAAAACTGGAGATCTTGGTTTACAGTAAAGAAATATCACCCATTTTATGCCACAGTCTGGTAACTAGTAGGAAATGTGTACATTGTTTTTTTTTGTTTTTTTTTCATATTGTATTTTTAAAATGAGACTGGGGAGTTGGCTGTGCTGGTCACAAAATGTAGTCAGAGAGAGAAGAACTGGGGAGATGTGCCAGCAGCCTACTTCAGTATTGCTCATGGGAGGCGGCTTCCAGGGGTGTTGCTGAGGAAAGAAGAACAATGGGGGCTGCTTTAAAAATTGTGAGCCCTTTTCCTAGTGACTGCTGACTTCTAGGAGAGAATCTCTATCCACAAAACACACTGTAGCTTATAAAAGACCATCTGCAGCAGCAAGACTCTCTGAAGGATGGACTGAGGGACAAGGATCAGTTTTGTGCCCCACCCTCCAATGCAGGAAAATGGAGTGTAAATACTTAAAATAAATTCAAGGAGGAGGAGATTGGATTTATGCCCCGCCCTTCACTACCCAAAGGAGTCTCAGAGTGGCTTACAAACTCCTTTCCCTTCCCCTCCCCACAACAGACACCCTGTGAGGTAGGTGGGGCTGAGAGAGTTCTGACAGAAACTGCTCTTTTTTAAGAATAGCTGTGCCAGAACTATGGCTTGCCCTAGGTCATCCAGCAGGTGCAACTGGAGGATTGGGGAATCAAACCCGGTTCTCCCAGATTAGAGTCCGCGCACTTAACCACTACACCACATTGAATGAAGGAAAATGAAGATGGGGAAGTACACAATGTGAGGACAACATACTTTGTTTTGTGTTATACCCAAGATTGCCAAGGAGCAGACAGAAACTGAAATGGCTGGGTAACTGGTCACTGTCTCCTGTAACATGTTTCTGCTCTTCATGTCAACTTCCCTTCTCTCCTTTAGGGAACTTGGAATAGTGTGGTGGCCCAATGCAGGACACTTTCAATCATTTCTCCAGTACGATGGGACAGATTGCCAGGGGAAGTACAAAATATTTCCACCCTGCCTGTCTTCCAAAAAGCTCGCAAGACAGTTTTATTACAAGGAATCTTCTGCTAAAGCTTTTGTGCAGCTGGTATTAGACTGCCATCTATGAAAAGACGTATCTGGTTTTAAGCTGCCTAATTTGTATGGACATCACTTATAAGATTTATATCCTACCCTTCTCCTTAAAATTATTCAGGGCAGCTAATGTAATAACAACATTGAATAAATAAAAATAACAACTACTTGGACTAAAATATTTTTTAAAATAACAAAATAAGAAGTGGAAGCAACAGCAAAACAACAGATGTTAAAATCTATCTCAAGACCCATACAAATCAAACTTTAAACCCTCAGAACTTAGGAAATGTATGTGCTGGGTTTTATTGATGTGACCTTAAGGTCTGTGCTGTTTGCATATTGTGATTTGTCTTGAGTCTGTATGCATTCTGATAACTAAACATCTAGTTCGGCCATTTAAATGGTTAGTAGAAGAAAATGGTTAGAGAAAGAATGAGTTTTTTAGAGAAATCAAAAGCGCTCAAAATCAGTTTTTTCTCTCTTTTATTGTTAGGGATGAGAAAACATTTTATATTTCATCTCTTTTTATATTCATTTATGTCTTTGTTAATGGCTATGGTTCTGAGGTTTTTCACTTTGGGCTTTGTCAATTCATTTGTACTTTTGAATTCATATTGCATGGTTATTCTGTGCAGTTTTCTATGGCATTTATATGTTCACTGAATATCATTTTTACATATATCATATACTGTTGACTTATCAGCATATAAATATATATTTAAATTCCTTTTGTTAAGTGGGGAAATGTTGAAGTGAGGAAACAGGAAACAACACAAGAATGAAAACTATACATTTAATCCTCATAGGGGAAAAATTTGGGCCCTGAAACAGCAGGGCCGAGAAATTCAAAATTACCCATTTAATACCTTTTTGTTTTTTGGGACAGACATCATGTTTTGCTTTGCTGTCACAATGAGATTCGGTTTGTAAGAATTTTTTAAAAGTCTTTTTGTACTATTGTTTGAGCATCCTTGCACACGAAAGCTTATACCCAGAATTAAACCTTGTTGGTCTTATAGGTGCCACTGGACTCAAAGTTTGTTCTGTACTTTTGACAGCTTTTCAAAAACCCTGTGCCAAAAAGTGTTGGCTCCGCCCCAATTTGTTCCATCAATGAATGGGGCATGTGGGAAAGAAAAGGCTTTAAATTGCACAGATACCTACCTGCACCAGGCTAGCTAATATCAGATTTTCAGGGGAAACAATCATTTTTATTTCCAACTTTTAGAACTGCTTGTCTTTATTTGTTTTCTGTTTTCTTTGGGAAAGACATTTCTGGAAGTAAAATTTTTACTCAGCCAGGTATGATGTAAGAGAGTGTACCTAGCCATCAGTGGGATCCTCCCTGCCAAATTTCAGGAAGTCACTGAAAGCATCTTGCAAGCAATCAGAATTCTCACTGGGAGTGCAGGCGCATCCAGGACCATTTGGCAACCAGGAAAGCAAGCAGTGAACACCAGTGATGCCCAACAGAGATCCATGTCCTCCCAAGTGGGAAGTGGTACTGGGTAGGGATGGCTATGGCCATGGAAAATGCAGTTCATGACCATTCGTGGTTTGTGGCATGCCACTTTTATGAACCATGAACCATCATGAACTTTTAGGGACTTAACAAACAGGTTCAGTTCACAAGGTTTGTGATGCAGTAGAATGCCCCCCCCCCGGCATGCTAGGGGCACCAAACTTGCAGGGGAATCTCACGCTGACTCTCCTCTACCTGCCCTGGTAAGAGATGGAGTCTTGGGGTCTGAGTTACAGCCCCCCAAAGAAGGTGCCCCCCATCCTCCATTGTTTCTAATGGAGGCAAAAACAGCAAAAAAAAAAATGCATTGGAAGCCCAGCAGAACAGAATCAAAGTTCCCAAGATTTCTGTAGTCCCCTGCAGTACAAACTGAAAGGGCCCACATTTTTTCAAGCCCAGCACAACCAGTTCAGTGTACAAAATGCCCAGCAGAACCCAGTGCCACTGTTGCACTGCAAACTTTAAAAGACTGATCTCAAACCACACGGTCACAACAAATCCAAGCAAGGGGGGATTTTGCAAGCCCAGCACAACCAGCTACAATGTGCAAAATGTCCAGCAGATCCCAGTGCCAAAGGCATCACAAGCTTAAAAAGACTGTTCTCAAAGCACACAGTCACAACAAATCCAAGTGGGGGTGGGGGAGGATTGAAAGCTCTGTGCAAGAAAATGGGAAGAGAACACAAGGGAATGTCAGCAAGGAGGGGCCTCTTGTAACTGATGACTAGTTTGAAACTGACCCCCCTGTTGCTTTGAAGTTCGGTAAACATTTCTCAATCTGTCATTCATACCAGGGCTGGTATCAGCTGGCTGGGCAATTTCTCTTGAGGAAATGACAAGGGGAAATGTCCCCATTGCTGTTTTTAAGGTACACTACAGATGCTGAGAGGACTCACATCCCATTGACCTCTCTAGTTTGGCTTTCACCTGTAGGTCTGGATGTGTGTGCTTCTGATTCCAATTGAGGAACATACTGTGACTACCCATGAGAAAAACCTCAGCAGGGTGGCACAGTGGGCAAGAGCCCCTTCTACCATTGGCATTTAGTTTACCAGCTCTCCTTCCTTGGTCAAACTAGCCATGATAATTCATGCTTTTGTACCCTCCTGGCTGGATTGCTGTAAGGTTGTTCTATATTGGGTTGCCCTTGAAGACAGCCTGTTAACTGAAATTGGTTCAGAATGCAGCACCCTGGTTACTGTCAGGGGCTAGACAACAGGAAAGTATTTCACCTATCTTAAAACAACTGCATTGGATTAGGAACATGGATATGGTGAAGGCAGAAGCACCATGGGTGTGATGACATCACTTTCAGATTCCAGGAACTGCTGGAAACTCTATAGTAAATAGTTAAAAAAAAAAATCCGCCACTGCTTGAAGGGGCAACAGGCCATGGGAGCTGGAGGAGATGTTCCCTCTAAACTATGGAGTCTTGTGAGCAAAAATTCTACTTTGTGAGCTACTGGCATTAAAGTTGTGAGTGAGCAATTTGGCTACTGCATAACTTAGTTTGCTCTGGAGCCATCCCTCCTGAACTAAGAAAAAAATGTGTGAGCCAGAGGCTAAAAAACTATGAACTAGCTCACACTAACTCATCTTAGAGGGAACACACACACACAGTCCTTTCCCACAGAAGCTGACCTGGTGGTACAAGCTGTAAGATTCTGGGACCTGACTGATTGAAGGCTGGCTTAAGTCCAGCCCAACCAGCTTACATTTCCACAGTTACTGCCATTCAGTTCAGGAATGTGAAGTGTCAAATTTGTTTTTTTCCTGCCCTAATAATAGGGCAACTATGGGTGGAATGTATTTGTGGTAAAATGCAAGACTCCTGAGTAAAGGCCAATGACAGGAAACAAGAACGATAAAGCAGATCAAGTTATTTTGAAGGTCGGTTGGGTTGAGAGCTAGAAGGAATCTAGGCAGTAAATAAGCAAAATTTATTCATCTCTCTCTCTCTCTCTCTCTCTCTCTCTCTCTCTCTCTCTCTCTCTCTCTCTCCTCTCTCTCTCTCTCTCTCTCTCACACACACACACACACAGAGAGAGAGAGAGAGAGAGAGAGAGAGAGAGAGAGAGAGAGAGAGAGAGAGAGAGAGAGATGCACCCAATCATGCAGGCCTCTCTCCAGCAACTCCAAAAATATTTCAGGCCAGTAAAGCACAGATCCTACAAATCAAATTGTCAGGAGTTTCATTAGCCTAGTATATGCTGTGCCACAGGAAGACAAAACCCAGCTTTGTCTTTGATTAAACTGACGCCCTTTTCAGTGTTGACACATGCTGCATGCAGGAAGGAAGGATGACCTCAGCATGACCAGAGATGGATCACCATTTTTGCTGAGAAGAATAACAAATTGTGACTTGAAATCTCCCCACCACCACTACTCCTCCCTTGGCTGATGAATGCCTCATCTTGTAGGTAGCAGATGAGCAGAGTCTATTAAAGCTTAACCACATGCAAGATTTAAAAAAAAAAAACAAAAATCCAGTGCACAACCAGTCTTCGGATCGCAGCTTAAAAGGATGTACAGATGGTGACCCAGCATAACTTGAACCTTTCTGAAAGTTTGACCATGACCCAGTGATGATTTAAGGCACCTACCTTCCCGATGCTGCCTGAATTCACAGTGTCCAGAGGAACAGATTTCCTTTGTTCCCTTCCTTTGCTGCTTGTTATTCTGATACAGCTAGCAAAATTCTGAAGAGCTTTCATACACTCACTATTCTACAGAATGAAATAAGGCAAATATGGAGGTTCTTCAAGTTGCCCTGTTCTGCAGAGTGGTCTGGCAGAATTTTCCCAGTTGCCATGTCTGTGACAGGATCATACAGCCTCGATTCAAACAAGCAGAAACCTAAATATTGCCACAGCAAAGCCTGGAGGCTGACTGAGGTCTTCAGTACTCTTGCAAGGAGACTTGTGTCTGGACGTTTCCTGTCTGGAAGAAACTGTTAGCAGTTAAATATACCAAGTTTGATTACAGTGGTAAGTGTTCCAGCTGTGCTAGAATACTTCTTGGCCTGTTGTGGTTTGAGAGGTCAGGTGAGGAGCAATATCAGGAACTATAGGTGCTTCTAGAGTGGTAAGTTCACAGTCTGAGTCGGAGGAAGAAAGGTGAGAGAGGAGGACAGTAGGAGAAGCAAGCCAGTCTCTTGAGGCTCTTTTTAGACTTTGAAGGAAGTGTCTGGGGTACTCTGGGTGCTACTTCCTGGTTACAGGACCTGAGCCTCCTTCTTGAAAGCCTTAGGATTTCCCCCTTAGTGAGGAGGAGCTGGTATAGGCTTGCCAAGAACTTACCATATTTTGGCGGGGGACAGATATGTCCTGGCAGGACCATCCCCGGGGGAAGGAAAGATGTGTGCATGATGCCGTCGCCAGGAAGTGATACTAGGCGATGCTCTGGCAATGCAGCTGGAACGCTCAGCCCCATTGCCAGAGCGTCGCCTGGCATCACTTCCTGGCAACGGCATGGTGCGTTACAGGGAGGAATGGTCCAGCCAGGGAGCATGCTTCCCCCACTCCCACGTGGTAAGTACTTGGGAACCCTAAACTGGTACCATAGTTCATGACAACTCTTGAGGCAGAATAGCTGAGGAATTTCAAAGGGGTCTGAAGGCACTGGACAAAAGTAGCACTAGTGATATTCCTCAGGTGGCTTCTGCCTACATTTTTATATATCTGCATTTGTGTTAACAGGCAGCAACATAGCTGGGTAGAATTTCTGAATGGAGAAACAACAATGGAGGTGCACATGACCATTTCCCCATCCATCATTTCTCCTCTCCAAATCTCTCTCCTCTATGTAACCTTCCCAAGATGGGAAAAAATTAAAAACATAATAAAATATACCTTACAAAGAAAACAAAAAAGGAGTTGTTTGTTTGTTTTTTTAAAAGAAGGAACAGTAGGTAAGGAAAAAGACTCTGACTGAGTCTCCACATAAAATCTTCCCCAAAGGTGTGTTGGTGTTGGTGGTTTTTTTTTAAAGGACTTGAAGTGCTATTCCATCAATATGTCTAATTCTGAACATAGCCAGCATATGTGGATCAAAAACTTACGTAATAAGGTCATGCAAGGATGAGGAAGGGGTCTATACACCTTGGGGAATCCCCAGGTTTACAGAAAATGCAAAAAGAAGGGGTGGGCAGGGATTGAAATTTCCTTAAAATTGAGAATGTTCAGATCTCATAATTTCATGAGATCTCAGTCAACATTCTCTGTTTTGGGGAAATGGTCATCACTGAGGGGTTTCCTAGCAACAAAGGCAGTAGAGCCTTGGCCTTGGCAGTCTCAGCAGGAGGTTGCAGACAGTAGCTAGAAGAGGAACAGTAAGTGGTAAGTGGGGCAAAGTAGAGAAAAATTTAGGAAGTCAGAGAGGATGTGGAAAATGAGGGGTGGTGCTGGAGCGAAGCCAGCAAAGAGACACAGAAAGTGAGAGGGAAAATGAGGGCAAGACTGGGAAGAGAGAGAAGTTGAGAATCAGCGAGGAAAGAGAAGATTTCCCTCTACTGCAAGCCTTGGAGGTCTGCAACTTGTATAAAACACAGGAGTAAGCAGAGGTGAGGCAGACTGCCTTTGATCTTAGCAAAGTGGCTCTCATGGCTGGTAATGCTCACCTAGATAGGCAAACATTCTGGCTCAGAGTAAGAATGCTCAATATAACATCACCATATCAGTACTTGGCTCAAATATAAATGTAAATATTTGGAAAATGCCTATATGACTGCAAGTAGACATAAAACTCCATGCAGAACAAATTATAAATGTTCTCTTGCACCATTTAATTCTTCAGCTGCAGTACCTCATAAACCAAACAGATTTTTTTCCCATGTACATCTAGGATGTTTCTTGTATATTATCATTAGGTTTACAATACATATTTAATTTTTCATTATGTTATGGTGTCAGTTATTACAAGAAAGTGAAAATCCCACAGGGAAGGGAAAAGAGAAAGCCTAATACACACATACATGCTGGCTGACAGGATAATATACTTCCTGCTAACCGCAAAGCTATACATTTTAAAATGAGTATAAATGAGAGACATTTTCTTTATCGTTTAAGATGAGACTCTAAAGATCTACTTCCCAAGAGTTAGCAGGAGTGTTTTTGCCTCAAGTCACGTTCCATCAAAAGAGAGAGCCAAACGATATGACAATCTTCAGAATTAATTAGATTTCCAGTTAGCCTTTGGTCCATTTTAATGGTCTATCCTCTTTCTATAGAGAAGGGCCACTGGCGCTCGTGGCCATGCATATGGAAACGGTAGTGACCCAGTGAAGGTGCCTATGGGAAGACCTCCACCCAAGCCCCTGTTGCTGTTTACACAGGGAGAGAAGAGATGTAAAAGCCCTTTGCATCTGTCTGTTGCACTTTTATCTTCCCCTTCATTCAAAGAGCTCTGGGTAGAATCCTTTCTCCATTTGATCCTAACAACAACCCTGTGAGACAGATAGGTTTGAGACAATGACTGACCCAACTGAGCTCCATGGCAGAGTGGGGATTTGAACCCCCATCTCCCTGTCTCTAGTCTAACCGCAACACTGTACTGGCTGTCACCGGTTTCTTGGCTCATGGAGAACTGAAACAGTGGACACTGCTGTTCCTTCAACCTGATTTTTTTAAAGCTGAAAATATGCAGCGGTGGTAAAAAGTGCCATCAAGTCACAGCTGGCATATAGCAACCCTTCATAGGGTTTTCAAGGCAAAAGGCATTCAGAGGTGATTTACCATTGCCTTCCTAGGGCTGTGGTCACACAGAAGGGAGAAAATGTGGGCAGGAAGCGAGGCTGTTTGCCCCAGTTGCAATGACGCGCATTTGCGCAATCATACTTCCGGCCGCGTGCCCCGCAGTTCCTGAAGATAGTAGGTTTTCATTGGTAGCTTTTAATTACACTCCTGCAGTTTGAAACGATGTGCTGCTGATGACTCCGGGATGCCAGGCAGATGTGTCCGTCTGATCGTGTCCCTTTAATCCACGGGGGAATCGCATGTCTGCCACGGCTTCTGGTAAGTATGATCGCACCCTATGTGTAGCAACTAGGGATGGGCACGGACCTCATTACAAACCTAAATTTGTGATGAAACCCCCCAGGTCGTGGTTCACGAACTGAGGCTTGTGTCCATCCCTATCCATGACCCTCCCACAGCCCTCCATGTGGGCCTCGTGAAGGGAAGTTGTGGGGGGGGGAGCAAGAGGGATTGCTGAAATGGCTTGCTTCTATTTCAACCTAATAGCAGGGCTGGTGCACTCATCAGCTGTTAGGCTGAAATAGATGCAAGCCATTTCAGCTATCCCTTTCACACATACACACACACACACCCCACTTGGAAAAGACCTCCCCACTGCAAGCAGATCCTGGAGGGGAGGCAGATTCTGCTGCCTGGTGCTTTAAAGCACCAGGCAGGAGAAGCCTCCCAGCCAGGTCTGTGTACATCAGTGAGAGACCTCCCCCGCCATACACAGATCCTGGAGGCAGCTTCTCCTAACCCGTGGTTTAAACTGCAGGGCAATAGAAGCCTCCCAGCCAGGTCTACATGTGGCAGTGAGAAACCTGCCCAATGCAACCAGATCCTGGGGGGGGGGGGGCAGCTTTTCCTGCCCATTGTTTTAAAGTATAGGGCAGGTGTGTGTGCAGTGGCAAGAGACCTCCCCGCTGCATGCAGATCCTGGGGGCAGCTTATCCTGGTCTGCAGTTTAAACTGCAGGCCAGGAGAAATCTCCCAGCCAGGTCTGCATGTGGTGGCTAGAGACCTCCCTGCTGCATGCAGATCCTGGGGGAAGCTTCACAAACCTCATGAAACAAACCGGTTTGGTGAATGGGAAGGCCTGTGAAGGTTTGTGGTTCATGCAGCCCCATGAACCACAAACCCAGAATAACCTCCATTTTCCCAGGTCGTGCCCATCCCTAGTAGCAACCCTGGGGTTCTTTGGCGGTCTCCCATCCAAGTACTAACCAGGGCCAACCCTGATTAGCTTCTGAGAGCTGACGAGATCAGGCTAGCTTGTGCCATCCAGCTAAGGGCACCTGAAAATAGCATCCCTGTTTAAAAAGAACCCAAAAACACTTCATGACTATAGAGAAGCACGTGCCTGAGACATCTATTTTAGGAATATCATATGTGCCCAGAGTCTGAAAGGTGATTCCAAGGGTTATGGGACCCACAGAGAGTAACCATCACACAAGCTGGCAAGTGGAATGAGGAGTGGAAGAGGGTAAAACTGCTCCCTCTGTGTCAGCAGAACACTGACAGAAAAGTAGGGGGCAGTTCCATGCCTTCTCTCTCCTCTTTACAGCATCCTGACCTTCATGGCTATTCCTCTACACAGCTCCCATGTGTCCAGGAATTATCTTTCCGGGGGTCATCAGAGGCTGTGAGAATGAAAAGGAACACTGGAAAACTCTGTGCTTTCCATGCATGGATGGATAGTAGAATACAGGCTATGATTACTAAAAATGACAATTGGGCTCTGTTTCCTTCATGCAAATGTCAGAGTTATTTTCCAAGTCTTCAGGGATACACACCCCCCCCCATATAAAAATATACTTACGCGAGACTCTTGCTTTGATAGCTTGCAATTGGTGTCGGCTGTCCCGAGCTTTTGTCACACATTATATCTTAAATTTGTCGTATATTTGCCAATAGAATGGGCAAAGTGATAAACGAGGCACATATTCTCTGCCACTCATTCTAATTGCCTAGCACTTCAAAGGCACTGGGGTTATTGCCGCGTGTGCACACAAGGAAAATGCCACATTTTGTAACATTGGTTTGATTATACATTTCAGTAGCTTCCTTTGGGTAAACCAAGCATGATTTAAAAAAAAAGCATACGATGATTAAATGCCTTCACCCTGTTATAGCTCCTTATGCTATTGAAGTTTGTCAGATTGTAAGAGACTGCCATTGTGTTCATTATAAGCATCTGAAAGGTAAATTTTAGAACAGTGCCTTGCCAGTACACAGAAGGACAGTGCTTCTCAAAGGTGATATTGGAAGATCAGCATGTCATCTCCTCTTTCACGCACATCCATTTATGCTGATTGCTTATTGTTTACACATCTGCATAAAGAGAGAAATTCATCTCCATTGTAAACTCAATGTGATCCAGTGTTTTTTTTCCAATAAGACTGGTGTGATTCTATGATCACATTTAAGGAGAAGGAAACCCCATAGTAGGTTAAATGCCAAGAAAAGAAAAAAAGAAAAGAATGGTGCCATTTATACCTATCTGAGAACAGGAATTGTTCAGATAGTCATATATTTTAGTAATGAAATGACATATTGCACTGTCCCAGTGTATTCACAAATCCCTCCTTTTAAAATGTTGGTGTTTTAGAATAAGCTTACAATACTGATATGTGTTGTTGCCTTTAGTGATGCTGTTGTGTACCTTGCAAATAATGTGCTAGAAAATCAATCTCATCCAGCTTGCAGTGACAGGTCAGGCTCCACCGCCTACTCTTGCATTGCTGATTTGTTCGCATCGAAACAAGTGTTTCAAGAACATTTGCATTTGTACCACTGCCTGCATTCATCTTCTTTTTAACCTAGGAAACTGGCCAGTAGCTACTATGGGTACATATTCAGAAACTTTCTGCATTGCCAGGAATGATGGGAACTATAATTTCATTCTGATTCCATTTGAGAGGCTGCAGAAGCTATAAAGCTCATCAACCCAGGAAGGAAGTCATATTGGAAGATTCAGAAAGGTTAGGGCTGTGGTTTGGAGAAAGAGAGGAATGGTGGGGGGGAGAACAAGCCACGAGGGCGAGGTGATAGCATTTGCACTGTGTGCATAAAACACACAAGTCTAATGTGTCTCACTGAATACTTATCAATGTTGTCTTTAACAGAAACCCTAAAACTTACTAAGACTCAAGAGTGCCACCTAAAATGTCTGGGATCTTGGACCCCGGGAAGTGATTTGCCCATGGTTACCCAGTGAGTTACATGGCAGAATGGAGTTTGAATTTTGGTTTCCCCAGTCCTAGTTCAAAATTCTAATCACCATACCACACTGGTGCTTGACATTTAGATCTTCAGTTCTGTAAGCAATTCCACATATTATATTTTATATATACATGTTAATGGTATATTAAAATTACAGAGTCTTGGGTTCAAATGATGACTCAGTCATGAACCTCACTGTGTTACTTTGAGGCAGTCCCTTACTATCAGTTCAACCTTTCTCACAGGTTTGTTGTGTGGGGATCAAATTAGTGGAGTGGGGAATCATGTACACCACCCTGAGCAGTAAGAATCACAAAACACTTTTGAGAATCGGAAGCATGTAAAATTGATAGAGTATTAATAACCTGCTCTTTCGATAAAAATCATTCATGCAACAAAAGATTAGTCAGTTGTGCAGTACATTGGTTAGAGTTGTGGACTTTGATAGGTGAGTCCTCAGTTCAAATCCTCATTCAGTCATGAAGCGCATGGGGTGACCTTAGGCCAATCACTTTATCTCTGCCTAACCTACTTCATAAGGATTCTGGGAAGATAAAACAGATAAAAGGAAAACCATGTATACTGCAGTGAGCTCCCTGGAGGAAAGACAGGATTTTTTTTTTTTTAAAGATACCAATATTGATTTCAATATAGATATTTAACACAGAAATGTGATGAGCAAATGTGCTTATCAAAGCTGGGATTGGCTGCATTCATGCATGTACTTAGGCACATCTGGATTTGCTGCTTCATGACGGAAGGAATAACCCTTCTGAATCTATGAGAGACATCACATACACACGCCAACTTTTTTTCCTTGGCATTCTGTTCTTAACTGACATTTGGAAGAATGATTCTTCATCGCCACTTGGATTTCTCCGGCTTTCTGTCAAGAGGAACATTTAGAAATGAGCAGCAAAGGCTGAGGTCTGGAAATGGCAGATAATAATGAAAGGTGAAGTTAAGATGTATGGCCTTGAGCTCGGCAACAGGTCAGTGCTGTGACATATATTAAATACATATTTGCAGGAAGGTTCAGCTTCTCGTTTAGTGATGTAGAGGAGCCTTTACCAAAGCCCGAATCCTCCTGAAGCAGATGAAATAAAATTTCCCAAATGGAGCTTGGGTTTTTTTTTACTAGAAAGAAAGAAAACTGAAAGTATCCCTTTAAGTTTGTGATTTCTATTGCTTACAAGAAAGCTATCCTGTTTTGATATGGCTAAATGAGCAGGAATGGGAGTTTATTTGAGCTCTCTCTGTGTGTGGAAACAGCAGGAAGATACAGGACCTGGCATAATGAAGTGTACACGGTTTAATAAAAAAGAAAATATTATCTGCTAAGGTGAGCGAGAAGTCTTATTCTTCCCTATTAGCCTTTCTTCACACTGAGCCACACAAACCCTATGAGGATATATTACTGCGGTAAAATCATTTGAAAGAGGGGAAAATGTGAATAGTTTAGGATAGAATGAAGGGATGGTCAATTGGTGGTTTGTGGGCCTGGTTTGGCTTCAGAACAGTGTTTGACCTCCTGGAAAGGTTATCCGTTTTGCCTTTTGAGAATACTGCTCAAAAAGCACATTCATCTTCAATATGACCTCATATCTCTTTGAGCAGATGGGCCCACTTGGGAATGAGTCTGTAGCTAATTGGATGAGCACAAGTTTTATCTGTATAAGTGCCAGGTTCAAAAGGTTGGATCCAGGCAGATTTTTCACTCAGTCCCACCTAATTTCCCTCCTTACTACTGCTCCTGTCCCACATAGCTTTTGTCCATTTAGCTCTCACAATCCCCTGAATAACACTTTGGGTGGTTAAAGGGGGTCTCTTCCTCCATTTTTCACGAGTGTAACTGTTGGTTAGATCCAACTCAATACTTACTTTTTCCTGATAAAAGAACCCAAAGGTAGCAGGGAGGGGATATAAACTTGGAGAAAAAATGGCAATCAGAGTAGGAAAACTGGATGAGACTGACCAATGGCATGTGTACTGTTATATAAGTGTGACCATCCATATCCCAGACTGATATCTAGAGAACATTGTCTCTGGTACTTCTTAGCAGAACCACCACCATCTTGGTCATTAAAGCCACTAGAATGTGGCAAGTGAGATCTGATACCCAGCAGAGAAAATAAGCATTTTAGAAATCAGAAACAGATTAAAAAAATATTCTGAAAAGGAGGAGAACTCGCTGAAATTTCCCATCACATTTAGGCTTTTCTCCCCCCTTTTCTTTTTTAAAGGCAAACTCCCAGTTATCTGAGAGAAAGGCAGGATTAAAAATGCTTTAAATAAATAATCTATAGATCCTAGCAGAGCACTGCCAATTGGTTGTGGAAAAGCTTTTAGTCTGCCATGATTTTCACTATAGCTACTTTTCCCCTGTGATGGGAATGGATGAACAATCCCCCCATCCAGTTGTCCTACTTAGCAATGATTCCAGCATGTTTTTGTTTGGTGTGTCATCATTTCTGCCATTGACAGCTTTTGTGTTAGCAAGTCTGGATCCCAAATAGAAGGAACTGAGGTGCTTTAGCGGGCAAAGCTCTGTGCATCATTGCTGGTAACACCAGATTGCTTGAGTCACATTGTGTGGAGTCAGGAAGAGTTAGCTCCAATGGCTCTTTGAGGATGCTTAAAGCTACAAAGAGGCACCAACTGTGTGTTGCCAGAGTCTTTAAAACAAGGGCTGCTCAAACTGTAACAGAATCTAAATGCCTTTCTAAAGTCTTGCCTATCTCTTGCCTAGACTTCTATTGACTTGCCTCCCTGTCTATAATACCCTGATTTTCTTCCATCACTTTTATTTATTTATTTATTTAATCTTATTTATACCCCGCCTTCCCCGCCAAGGTGGGCTCAGGGCAGCTTACAGCAATCATAAATACAATTAAATACAGTTAAAAACCTATCATTAGCATAAATTACTTAAAATAACAATCCTTTAAACTATAACACATAAAATGCTGGAAGATAAGCAGCAGGAGCATCAGCTCTTATAACATAATTTCAGTAATTGTTAGATGTCCGTGCTTTCACACCAACCCAGTTCTCATTTATTATGTGGTGGGGACAGGTTGGGAACCACAATGGTAAGACCCAGGTTACAGACTGGGGAGCTAGGGTACACAGTCACTCTTCGATGTGTAGTGCAGCTCCTTAGTTGAATGCCTGGTGGAAGAGCTCCATCTTGCAGGCCTTGTGGAACTGTTGAAGGTCCCGCAGGGCCCTGATCTCTTCCAGGAGCTCATTCCATCAGGCTGGAGCTGCCACTGAGAAGGCCCTGGCCCTGGCTACTGCCAGCCTGGCATCTTTTGGGCCTGGGAGGGCCAGCTGATTTTGTGCCCCTGAACACAGTGCTCTCCAGGGAACAAATGGGGAAAGGCAGTCCCTCAGGTATGCTGGACCCTGACCATATAGGACTTAAAGGTTAAAACCAGCACCTTGAAACAAATCTAGTATGTTGTTGGCAGCCAGTGCAGTGCTTTCAGTATTGGCTGGATGTGCTCCCACATGGGAATACTCATCAACAGCCTGGCCACCGCATTCTGCACTAGCTGTAGCTTCCAGATTTGAGACAGGGGCAGCCCCATGTAGAGAGCGTTACAGTAGTCCAGTTTCGAGGAGACCATCGTGTGGATCACTGTTGCCAAGTTGTTATGTTCAAGGAAGGGAACCAACTGCCTAACCAGCTGAAGATGATAAAAAGCTGATCTGCAGTGGCTGCTACTTGGGCCTCCATTGTTAAGGAGGCATCCAAGAGCACTCCCAATCTCCTAACCTCCAGCACTGGCACCAATGGCGCCCCATTAAAGGTTGGGAGTGGGATCCCTACCCCCGGACCATTTTGACTTAGGCACAGGACCTCTGTTTTGCCAGATTCCATTTCAATTGACTCAGTCTGAGCCAACCAGCCACAGCCTGCAATGCTCAGTCTAGATCTTCCAGTGTAGAGTTTGATGGCACAAAACAGATATAGTACAGCTGACCATATCTGTGGGCAATGGGTCACTTGTGAACACTGTCTAGATTCAGTGGGAATTCAGTGGGACAAGCAGCTCTGAGCTCTGTAGAGAAACATATTCTCTTGGATCCTCTAAACCAGTGGTGGTGAACCTATGGCACCTATGTGGGCATGCATGCCATCACCGCAGCCATGGCTGGAGCATCCATAAGGTGGGGTTAGACCTCTGCTCCACCTCTGCTCCTCCCCACTCTGGGCCTTCACTGTCTGCTGCCCACCCATCTCCTGTCCCAGTCCCCCACCCCATCTTCGCAGGGCCACACTAAAGTGTGGGCCCCTGGGAATCCCTCCCTGACCCCCCATCTTCGTAGAGCTGTGCTAAGCATGCCCTCCCCTGTAGCAATGCAAAGAGTGACATCTTTAAGACCAATCAAGACTCATTTCCCATAAGCTGCTGCTCCACACTCGCTCTTCCCTTTGCCCCACCATACATGCAGATCTGCCCTCAGAGACAGCTTTTACCTAAATAAGCCTTGGTCTTAAAAGTGCCACTAGACTCTTTGCATTGCTACCGGGGGGTTGGGGGCACACGCAGATCTGCCCTCACAGACAGCTTTTACCTAAATAAGCCTTGGAGTGATTTCCCACAAGCTACTGCTTTGCATTCCCTCTTCCCTTCGCCCCAATAGTGTCAATTTCACACCATGTGCTGGGCGGTCACATTTTGCCCTGCAGCTTTGCCCAATTTCCCCAGCATCTACTCAATCCTGTTTTTTGAGGATTGAGTAGACATGGGGGGAATCGGGTGAAACTGTGAGGCAAAATGTGACTGCCCAGCACATGGTGTGAAATTGACACAATTGGGGCGAAGGGAGGAGGAAGCGCAAAGCAGCAGCTTGTGGGAAATTGTTCCAAGGCTTATTTGGGTAAAAGCTCTCTGTGAGGGCAGATCTGCATGTTTCCCCCCCCCCGGTAGCAATGCAAAGAGTCCAGTGGCACCTTTAAGGGGGGGGAGGGAGGGAGAGAGATCTCCAGGCTGTCTTAAAACTCTGGGTTGGTTCTGTGTGTGTGTGAGAAAGATGGAGACCTCCTCCTTTTCTTCTTCTTTACAACCCCTTGGCTTATAATTGTATTTTCAAATGGCCATCCCTATTAGAACTTTACACTTCAGAATCAGTGTGCTTATTAAACATGTGTACTGGTGATCAGTAACCACATCTGCTAGTGAGGCAACATATCTCTTTCTCCCTCCACCAAATATTTTTGTTCTTGTGCGAATGGTGAAAATTGTTATAATAAAAAGGCCAGAGGGGACTTTGATTAGTTTAATTGAGAGCCAGTTTGGTGTAGTGGTTCTCTTATGTTCTTATGTCTGGGGCAGTGATGCTCTGTATTCTTGGTGCTTGGAGGGGTGTGGCACAGAGTGTTGGACTGAATGGGCCACTGGCCTGATCTTATGTTCTTATGGCCAGGGCTTTCTCTGTAAATGTGTCTCTCTGCATGGTGTGGAGGTGGCTCTCCTCTTTTGAGCTCTTAAAACATAGATGAAAATGCCCTCTTTGGAGGTTGGAAGATAAGGAGTATTCCTTGTGATCCCTTGGGGGGCGGGCATTTCTTTAGTGTTAACTAATAGTGTTAGCTATTTTTGTTATAGGGATAGATTTGTATTGGGTGCTTTATTTTTTTTATTATTTTGTGTTTTTGTAGACTCCAAGTCTTGAACACTCAAAAATGAGTACAGCAAAAAAAGCAAAAACAGATAGTGGAAGATCATTCCAAGAGGCCTGGATAGAGTCATTTGGAGTGATTGAACGCAATGGGAAAGTGGTATGTATTGTGTGTAATGAAAGTGTTGTATGTCACACATCAAGTGTCAGATGGCACTTTGACACCAACCACAAAAGCATTGCCAAACTTGATGAAACTGAAAGAAAAGAGTTTCTTGAAGGGAAATTGAGGCAATATCATTCCCAGCATCTTAGTGTTAGCAACTATATTTCTAGAACAAATCATCTAACAGCTGCCAGTTTTCAAATTTCACTGTGCATAGCAAAACATGGTAAGCCCCTCTCTGATGGGGATATTATCAAAACAGCTATGTTGTCTGGGAGTAATTCCCTTTTTCATGATTTCCCAAACAAAGATAAAATTATTCAACACATCTCTGAGATGCCACTTAGCAGAAATACTGTTAAAGATCGAGTCCAGTGCATGGCAAGTGATGTTAGTCAGCAGCTCACCACTGACTTACAAAAGGCAGCCTGTTACTTCATGTGCTTGGATGAAAGCACAGATATAAATAATCATGCAAGGCTAGCAGTAATTTTGCGTTATGCTGTTGGTGACATCAGGAGATAAGAGCTGGTAAAACTGGTGTCTTTGCCTGAAAGAACACAAGGGATAGATATCTACGATGCTGTGATGGAGGCTTTTTGTCACAAGACAAACCAGAAAAAGTGGTTTCAGTTACTAGTGATGGGGCACCTTCTATGATGGGGGCAACATCTGGTTTCATACAGATCTTTGTTAAAGAAACAAAACATCAAGTCATTCAGTTCCATTGTATTATACATCAAGAAGCTCTTTGTGCCAGGGAAAGCAGTGAAAAAATTGATGATGTCCTCACAGATGTCACAAAAATGGTGAATTACATCATGGCTCGTGCTCTGAATTGTTGACAGTTTAAAGCCCTTCTTGAGGAGGTTCAGGTACAGTATAATTGTTTACTTATGTACAATAATGTCTGGTGGCTGGGCAGAGGACGAGTCCTGGAGAGATTTGTAGCCTGCTTGTATGAAATTAGGCTGTTTATGAATGAAAAAGGGCAGGGATATCCACAGCTCACTGATTTGGCCTGGCTTACCAACCTCATGTTTTTCTTTTAAGACAAAATATGTTAATTTATGAGCTGTTTTCTCTAAACTAAAACCTCAGTATTCAGGTTAAATTGCCATGTTGGCACTTTGCGATACTTAAGTGGGTTTTGGGTTGCAGTTTGGGCACTCGGTCTCTAAAAGGTTCACCATCACTACTCTAAACCAGGAATGGAAGGGATTTACCAAATGAATCTCTTTCTCTTCCTCCTGAATCCTCCTACAGCTCTCCTTCCTACCATGAAGCTTCTTTTGAGACCCTCAGAACAGAACTGGAAGTGCAACTTGACAGGAAATTGGAGGAAACAACTCCCTTCTCCTCTTGTGTCAACTGTTCTGCAAACACAGCAAACATGTACATAACAGGCTGGAGGGTATTTCTGCTGGTTCCTCCTTGCTGCAGTTTATGGTGCTGAGCCTACTCTGTTTAGGGTTTCCTTCTGAAACTTTTGAGGGAAGCACACAATACTATGGGGGGCTTCAGGAGGAAGTGGGTGAGATCAATTCTGTAAACTCTTTTTATTCATGGTTTGTGGAACTCAGTCTACCACCTGTACAGAGCTCCTTGTTTATGGTTCTAAGTCATTAGAGATGTATGAAGATGCCAAGACCACGGCCATACAGCCTGGAAAATCTACAACAACTAATGCCCCTTTCTGTTTTGTTTTTATATATTATCATGTCACCCATTTTAATTACTAGAGTTCCTGAACATTGATCATAGTGCATTTTTAATACATTGTACACCTTATTTATTTATTTAGGCAGTTTTAACTGACTTTTCTCTACTTGATATAAACTCAAAGTGGCTTACAATGTCAACGGCAACAGAAAACTATCAAATACCACACATATTTAAACCCAGGCTACTTAAAAACCAATCTACCTGCTATCAACAGAATAATCTACAGATTGGAAAGGGGAGTAGATAGGGCTGCCCAGTCTCCCACTATAGTGAGAAAACTCCCTCTGGCAGCCCCTGACCCTCGCCACCACTTGGTAGCATGACAGGTGGCATAGCAGGTGGTAACAACTCTGCCATTGATGCCAATAGTCTCTCCCCAGTTTTATACCATTCGTACCCAATTGATGCAGATAATATTGTCCCAGCCAAACCGGGGGGGGGGGGAATCAAGAGAGAATCTGAGTAAACGATCTTGTTCTTTTCCAAAAATGTTTATGTTTACAGGTTAGTACACAATCTCAGCCAATCAATCACATGTTCAGGCTCAGTCCTCCATCGGCAACTGGGGGATCCTGATACTGGCCCATTTAAAAGGCCTCTTGTAACTTTCCTTGAACATAAGTGTGCCATATAAACATTATGAATTGCTTTTCAGGTTGGAACATTGCTCCCTCTACACTGTCTGCGAGAGGTACTTTCAGGCCAAAAATGGTCTTTCACCACCCAATGACCATTTTAGCTAGAGTGGGGGCCTCCATGTACAATGTTCAGCCCATGAGCGACAACTCTTTGTATAACAGTGCCTCCCCAATTGTTTTCAATGAGAACCAGTTTGCAGGTAAGTGTCGCTCAGTCCATCCGCTTCGCATAAACATCTGGATTGGGTCATCAATGGCTTTGACATGGGCCCTGAAGTCTGGGTGTACTGCATCCATCAGGGCACATGTATTTGTAATCCAGAGCATCTGCCAGCCGACAAAGCAATTCCCCGTCCTTCTATTGCATTTTGGGTCAGCACAGCAACCCATTAACTTGATTCACTCAGCCTCCCGTGATGGCTCCGTGGTGGAGAAAGCCATTTGCAAGAAGCTTGTCCCCCCCTCCCATTATAAACTGAACAGGAAACATTGTTCATTGAGGCACAGAGTAAAGAACAGCAATAGCCGAGGGTTTTTGTAACAAGTGCTGACAGCACAAGAATTGAAAGCTCATTGCACATGTTTTATGCTATTCCCTCTTTGTTGGGGCAATAATGAGATGATAACTTGATCCTGCAATTTCCCCCCCTCCCTTGGAGGTGAGAGACATTATGCATTTTTTCTTAATAGTTAGTTCATAATAGATGCTAAGTACCAAAAGGAAAACTGTTATCCGTGCTGCTAATCCATTTATTTTCATTTTGCTCCTGGGGATTTGCTTTTTTAAAAAATAAAAATAAAATAAAGAATAACTCACACATAGAAACGTTATAGTCTTCTGGCTTTTAAATACATTTCAAAGAGTAATTCTAACTCCTGTTTCCACATAGCCATTGGCACATACCATTATTTAACAGAACTGTACACAAATAGATGCGGTGGTGGGGAGTCTGGAAATGGGATTAGACAGAAGAAGGATTGCATTATTATAAATGGAAGAAGCTAACAATCAAAAAATGTAGTGAAAGTGGTGTTGGAAGCAAGCCAAGGCACATCTACTAGGAAGCAAGACCATTGTTTTACAATTGGGCTTACTCCCAGGAAAGTGAACATAGGATTTTAGCATTTGTGTGGTAAACAGGATGGTTCTGAAATTCTGTTTCAACCTCAAGATCCCTATTTGAGATCCACTTCTCCTTCTTCACTTATTCTTCACTTATTTGCCATTTTTCATTTCCTTGCACTGAATCCCCCCCACTATAAAATGTTTTACAATGTCTGAACATCAAATCAGCATTACACTGTATACATTACATGTAATAATCAAACAAAAATGCTTGTACAGTCTGAAGAAATCTACAAAACCAACAGCACAAAGTGGAAAACTCAAATGACCATAAAGTTTCTAGCTATTCCTAGAGCTATCCTATATCACGGTTACATTTTCCCAAGAAGTGACATAGCAGCAGAGGAGAAGATGCCTTTTGTTTTTTCCTGCTACCACTTGGAGTAGCAGCGGACAACTAGACCTGCAGGTGAAAGGCTTCCCACCAGAGCAGGAGGCCTGGCAGTCCTAGCGGGCAAAAAGGCCCCCTTCCAGGCCAGTTTGAAAGAGGCCTCTAAAATTCCTTTTCAGCTCCCTAAAAGGTGATCAGTGAACCCCAATTATCCAAAGGAAGGGCAGGTGGGCCAACTTGCAGCAAAAGCCTGCTGCAGAGAGCAGGGCAAAGCTCAAATAGCCTGTCCAGCATCTTCTGATTGGGTTACCCCACCAAGTAGGGCTGCCATTCCTCCAACGGGGTGGGGGTTTGCCTGCTTTTGGGCCCCCAGATCTGCCAGCTCCAATCTGGCTGGTAGGGGAACCCTGCCCCCCCACCAATACCCTGTCCACAGCAATGCACTTGGCGCAGTGATGTCACCCAGAGGTGATGTCATCATGCAGGAGGATGGTTGATAGTTTAAGGAAAAACCATAGATGAGGACCAGGACCCCCCAGCCGGTGGCCAGGTAAGACCTGGCAGCACTACCACCAAGGCAGTCAGTGGCTCCCCAATAGCTTATTTTGCTGTTGTACACAAAACAATACCCAAGCCATATAAGCTTAGAACAACAACAAAAAATTAATACCAAAATAAGAGTAATAGGAAACATTCAGTCATCCCTATTTTCTGTACAAATCCACAGCTTGCCTTCAGCTTGGGACCTACAAATTAGCAAACAAAGATTCATCTTGTGCTCCACTGTCCTCTGACCTGTGGTCTTTTAACCTCTGGTGAGAAGACGGAACCATAGAAACCAAGAAGACCTTTTCACACCAACAGGATTGAGAATTTCAGGTGACATTCCATGAGCTCTATAAAATCTTTCCTGACCCCAATAAAAGACCCCTATAAAATGTTTGCTTACTGCTTTGTGTAAGTAAGAGACTGGCTTGTAATAACACTGGTCCATGACATTCCAGCTCAGCTGAAAGATTGCATTTCTTAATTTTCCTGGTCCCTATCATTTATGAATTCTTGTATTTATAGCCCAAGAAGGGATTTGTGTTTTTTTTCAAGTCTGGCTTTGAGGCTTGGTCTTCTGTGGATTCCCAAGAAGAGAAAGTAACCTAGCACACATAGCCACTTTGGATTATTTGACATAAATTATCAGGCGATTGACTGAAATCACCAAGTTTCAATCAATCCCAAACATCAGAAATTCCATGTATGTGGAAAACTACCATGTCAATGAGAAAGCTAAGATGTTGTTGTTGTTCATTCGCACAGTCGAGTCCAACTCTTTGCGACCCCATAGACTACATCACTCCAGGCCCTCCTGTCTTCCATCATGATCCGAAGATTGCTTAATTTCATGTTCGTTGCATCGATAACACTGTCTAACCATCTCATCCTTTGCCGTCCCCTTCAATCTTTCCCAGCATCAGTGTCTTCTCCAGTGAGTGCTTCCTTCTCAGAAAACCATTATCCATGGCATGCTAGACTTCAGACTTTGTTAGATGGTTAGTATATGAGGGAGTATTTGAACATAAGATGCCTTCCTGCATTATGTTGTTCCAAAATCCTAGAACTTCCTGTTGGATAATGGTCCCATCGATACCATGAAATGTTTACATTTTCTGAGGTGCTAGAGACTTCTGGTTTTGTTTTGCTTGTTTGTTTGTTTGTTTTTTCAACATCTAGAATTGGAAAGGGTAGGGAAGATTATTACGTTATGCATTTTAATGATGACTTCCTATGATCATAAATTGCACCTTTAAAAAAACCCCTGATTTTCAGTCTTTTAATGAGTTACTTTTCTCAAGGCTAAATTTCAGCAGTCCACATCCCATATCCAGGCTGATCCATTGATTAAATTTGACAAGTTACCTGTAAAAATGAGATGGATGAAATAATTAATAAAAAGGGAACCAAAAGGGACTTTATTCAAAAGGCTGATGGCAGATTTCATTTGGGGGATTTACCAATTAATCTGAACTTCATAATTATCACTGGCTCTTCTGTTAATCTGAACTTAATCTTTTCAAAATGATTGTCAGTCTCTTTCCGAACAAAGTGCCATCTGAAGGCTCAGCCTCACTTTATTTTAATTTAAGCCTCCTCCAAGATCCAATTTTTCAAAATCCTCTGTAATTCCTTTTTTTAAAATTAAAAATAATACCTCATTCTCTTAAACTGAAGGGGTTGCAGCTGTCCCTGTTAATGCAGAGTTGGAATGTTCTTGCCAAGAGGTATTTTTAAGTTATATATTCAGGAGCAATTATATGGCAGACAAAGGAAGTCAGTCCTGTCTCATAAAATGCTGCCTGCATGACCACAAAATAAATCCACCCTTAACTATTGCCTTTTAAAAAAATCTTTGTATGATAATACTAGTTTACTGAGAGATGATTTATCTGGTCAGCATATTTCAATGTTTACATATGTTCACAGAGACGAAACAGAATGCCAAATCCACTGTACCAAGAATGTAATTGTCTTTCTAGATCAGACTGAGATGCTTTTGGTCCAATGTTCTGCCTTCAGTATTGGCTAACCACATACCTCTGGAAGCTGATCTGTAATACAGAAAGATGATATGCATCCTATGCTTTTTGGCCTCAGCCTCTGATACTTGGAGGTAGGCTAACCTCGGATAAATGAAGACAACTGTACTAGGCCAGTTTTATGGGGCAATGTCAGTGTAAGGAAATGGGCTGCTGTGAAGGATGATTTTAAAATTCTCAAAACATCCTCATTTTCTTTTCTTTTTTTTCCTCCTGCATTGCTATCAAATACATAATTTTCTGTTTCCTTGTATTGCATTTTCCCCACAAAATGGGTCAGGTCCAACCAGCTTCTCTGCTATTGAGAAGAGAGGAGGGATACCACTTGACTACCAAAAGGCTCTGATGGGGATCACGGTACTTGTATGGACAAAAGACAAAAGCCCTGTGAGAAGGGGCTATAGTACGGAAGAGAGTTAGGCAAGACTAAAAGAGAAAATCGGCTGGATTCAATCCAATGTATGGGGGTTTTATTTCTATGTTATTTTTAGTGTGGTTTGTGCATCAATAAATTAGCAATGTGGTTTTTGTATCTCAGTATTGTATACACTAAGGGCTGCAGTGGCTCAAGTGGTTAAGACGCTGAACCGCAGATCAGAAGGTCAGTAGTTCAGCAGTTCAAGACCTGAGTGCCACAAGAAAAAGTGAGCTCCTGTCTCTTGTCCCAGTTCCTGCCAACCTAGCAGTTTGAAAGCAAGAAATTGCAAGTAGATAAATAGGTACCACTTTGGTGGGAAGGAAACAGCGTTCTATCTGCCTTGGCATCTAGTCATGCCGGCCACATGACCACGGAAACATCTCTGGACAGCTCTGGTTCATCAGCTTGGAAACGGAGATGAGCACCACATCCCTAGAGTCAGATTCAACTGGCTTTTGAACAAGGGAAACCTTTACCTTTACCTATAGAATACAGTCCTCATGAAACTCTGCAGCATATGCTGACAATATAACGAAATCAGCAATATCAAGAACAAAAGGCAAGGACCCCAAACCACTGATCAATACGTAAACACATAAAAAGGAAACAAAATAGCAAACAATCACTCGTCCTTAAAGTATACTCTTCTGCTTGTCCCAGTGCATACCTCTTCTGAACATGGAGGTTTAATATATCTTCAGTGACTAATCCTCTAAACTAACAGAATATCCTCAGTAAAGGTGATGTCAAATAAGACTTTATTGGGATATTTGGTTAATATAGCAGAGTTTCGCCCAGTCATAGAAGCATGATCCTGTGTGCAGTAAATAAATCTCCCAAGAAATATAATGTAAAAAAAAAAGAGGTAAACTTACATTTAATCAAGTAGATCCAGTTCACATTCAGGTTTCAGCCAAAGGAAGAGAAAGAAGCCTAATTGAAAGAGTACTTTCCTTGTCACAAATGGCCAGCTTGTGTCTGGGGGCGTTGTCTCTACAGGAGATACTTGCAGAGACATGTGTCCTCGTGAAAGACCATGTGTGGTGAGAGAGAGGACAAAGCAAGAGAGAGAGGAGGGGTCAGAGGGCAGCTCCCAGGCTAAGACAAAGAGTGGCATCCCTTTCAAGGAGGTAACACCTATAGACACTTAGTGATGCAGCACCCTACAATGTCCAGGCATGCTGAGTTGCTCACTCCAACAGACTTTGGGTTGCATACAGACTCAAGAGGAACAAAACTTTCCCAACCTTGCCCTGGCACTGCAGCCCACTGATCTTTGCAAAATATCAAGGAGTGTGGAGCAACTGCGTCTACTTAACAATCGGAACGATTCCAAAGCAGAGGAAAAATATATTAGCATGTTATCTATTGGCTGCGTTTCTGCTATCATTTTTAACCATTTCCTGTAACTTCCATTACTGACTGCCACAGAGATAAGGGTTTCAGTGAATCTGTTCACTACCTGCCTATACATCCCACCCTTCCTCTGAGGGTACATGTTCCTTTCCCTTTACTCACAGTCACAAATAGGTTCTTCCTCCCTACTTTGTCCTCAGAATAATCTTGTAAGGTAAAGTAGGCTAAGAAAATGTGAACTGTGTCCTACCATGCATGTGTGAAAGGCAGAGAGTTTCCCCACATTCCAGTCCATTGCTGCAGCTCCTTCCAGCACCTGGATAGATCACTCTTGGGCTTGCAGGATGCATGCAGAGGAGGAGATGCAAGATCCAGCAGGCTGGACAAGGGAATAAAATTGTTCCCTCCCTTCCATGGAGATACATTTGCAGAAGAAGAAACCATGTCAGTTCCTTGACCTGTTTGCCGAAATGCTTATCTATGCTTTGATTGGACTAAGCTTAAGTGAGTTCTGGTCTATGTATACAGAGAAAGCAGCTTCACCCAGAGGATCCGTTCCCAAAGAGAACACGTGACAAGGTTTCTTTAGTAAAATCAGTTATTCTCTTTACTGAATAATATCTTTTGGTTCACAGGCATACAAAAACAGATTCATTCACACATGCAGACAAGTTCCTTTAGACACAATAGAAATGGAAAACAATGTGGGGTTTTAAACTAGAGATATTTAGGAGTGGGAAACACGTAGTACTTATCTGATTCCTGGAGCTCGACCTTCACAGTGAAGAATGCAGGAGTAGAGATTCTGGCTAAGGGAAACTCTTACTACACACAGTTGGAACCAGCCAACATGTGTGGGCTTCTTGGTCGCAATCCAAGAAAGCATGCCAGAGTTACCTATAGTAGACTCTAGGTTACCAGGGTAGGGTTTAGATGACTAGCTAGCGAAGAACAAAGGTTGAACCTCGCCTTTTATTAGCCATTTTTGGGGGCTGGCAGAAGGGTCATCTTCCCTCTTGTTAGTCCGTCCCATTCCTATACCATTGGCTTTTAGGATAGTGGGTGCCTACCTAAGAGGAGGGGGCAATATTGGAAATCTGCACCCTTCACTCAATGGGGCCTCCGGTCAAAGGTGTGAAGATGAGTTGTCATGGAAACCTTAGAACTTCGAATGACTCTGTTCTGGTCCAAGTCATAAATCAGGGGACAGTGTTAACACTCCCCAAAACGAGGCATCCTGTGGGTTACGTGTTGACTCTGAATTCCTGGATGGTGGGCTGGTTGTTGTTTCACCATCCTTCCAACAGACCCTAATGGAGATCTTCTTCTTCTTCTTCCCAGTGCATGATGGGTAGGTATGTGAGTGTGTAGGTGTGTGTGTCACTTCATTAGCATGAAAATGCAGACAGTGTATTGGCTTCCCAATGCAAAGAATCTCATCTCACAACGCACACAATTTTCCCAAACCCATAGACACTTGTGATCACCATTCAGATGTCTGTGTAGGTCAGCAAACAGCAAATAAAAGCATTTTTTAAAAGTTCATCTCCTAACTGACCCTCCTCATGCATATGACTGTTCCTCCAATGCCCCTCTTACTGTGTCAAGACAGAGGCTAGATGGCCATCTGACAGCAATGCTGATTCTGTGAACTTAGGCAGATCGTGAGAGGGAGGGCAGGAAGGGTTGCATCAGTGCTTAGTTCTTGTGGCCCTTTCTTACATGCCCAGGGAAATTCTGATTGCCACTTTGGGGCGAGGAAGCAATTTTTCTCCAGGCCAGTTTGGCCAGGGATCCCGGAGGCTTTTTTTGTCATCCTCTGGGCATGGAGCAGTGGTCAGTGGGGGTGTGGTGAGGAGGTATTTGTGTATTTCCTGCATTGTGCAGGGGATTGGACTAGATGACCCTGGAGGTCCCTTCCAGCTCTATAATTCTATGATCCCTTCAGGAGTCAGAAAGAGAAATGGAGTGGAATGCAAGAGAATTACCCATTCCACACATGGAGTGCTAGGGTTCTGCCCACTGTGATTAGGCTATTGTATTGGATAGTGCAATCTCATGCAGAATTATTCCAATCTAAACCTGTTGATGCCCTGACCTGGATGGACCAGGCTATCATGATCTCATCAGAATTTGGTTAGTATTTGGATGGGAGACCACCAAGAAATTCCAGGGTCACTGAGCAGAAGTAGGCAATGGCAAATCACTTCTGTTAAGTCTCTTGCCTGGAAAACCCTACAGGGTCACCATAAATCAGTTGTGACTCAATGGCATTTTGTGTGTGTGCACACACACAGACACACCTGTTGATAACCACAGGCAGCTCTGCATAGTGTTCCACCATCAGTGGGCTTCATAGTGGCATGGGGATTTGAAACTGAGTCTCAAAGGTCCTAGACCAAGACCTTCTTCTATGCCTTATCTTAAGTCTGTAACATATTGGAAACAGGACTTTTGGATTGCCCTGTACTGCAACACATTGGAAGGGGAGGCTTCTTTGTCTCTTTTTGTTTAATACAGAGATTTAGAAAGGGTTCAGTGGGACCCAAAGTAACTCATGGTCTTGTGATTTTTAGGGGGTTCTATTCAAATAAACGTTTTTTTAATAACACTTTTCGCTTTTTCAAGTTATGTCAATCCAGGAGTACTTTGGCCTGGACCAGGCACTTAAATATAGCCCTGAAGGTTGTTGAGCCAAAGAGTGGATCCAAAGTAAACTGGCAATTTCCACCAATTCCTCCTTGCTAAATGATAATACATGCTTAAGCATGATTTTTAAAACTCAAAACCTCTAAAACAGCAGAAGAAAAGAAATATAATGGGTCCATGAACAGCCATAAATGACGAAAAACAAACAGACAAAACCTCAAAAATCATACTAACAAAATAAAACAATGCAAGCAGCAATAAAATCAAATAGGAGGTAGTAAAACACCATAATGAGACACAGATTGTACCAAAGCACACTGAAACAAAGAATCAATTACTGTCTCCTTTCAAAAATATCAAAGTCATTTGAATCTGCCCCCAGGACCATTCTGGAGGACTTCTGGCTCACTTGTATAGCAAAGATCATAAGTCAAGAAAAGTGTGTTAATCCTTCGGCTTGATGTTAAATAAAAAGGTGCTGCTGCTGGTAGAAATGTCTCCTTGAAAATGGTGCTTTAGGAAGCTTTTTGAAAGGGAGCTACATTCTATGTAGATATGTTACCCAGTTCTGCAACCCCACCATTTCAACTCAAACAATCCCCTTTTCAGTTTTGCTTCTCCCTTGTTGCAAATCAAACCTGTCAATCTTTATTTTCATGCCATTTTTATTTATTTCAGATGAGTTCCCCCCCCAGTAAATTTATGCAATTCTAATTTGTATGTGTGTCAATTGTGAATGTATAGTGTAAAAATTATATAGAAGAAACAAACCGTTCAGGAACATGAGTAACCTAAATGGGAAAAAAGTCTTACAATTTGAAAACAAAAAGTGAGCCCTGGGGTCGACAATTTGGTATGAATAAGACTGATTCTAAAGTTATAGTAAATATGTACTCACATATCTAAAGTTCACGGAGTAAGAGATACCATTTCATGTTCACTGAATAACCAATAACTTCAAATACTCCTTTAGCAGAAGTGTGAAATAGAAATCGGTCCATCAGAAACAGTTAAATCCTTATGGTAATTTGCATTTTATTGGCTAGTGTGTTGACTGATGCTCTTGCTGTTTGCTTGGCTGCACAGAACGTTCCCAAGGATTATTAACACCTAATCCAGTCCATATTTACATTTCAGAGGATGCTGCTTTGCTATTAATAAGAGTAGTATGTACCTCCAGGATACCGCTAATACAGCAATTGCAAACTCCGACTGACGGATGTCCTCCTTGGAATTTCTAATTGCAAGCTCCCCTTCTTCTCTGGTGTAGTGATTCTCCTGATGAATGTGATTTTTGCATGCCAAAATGCTTTCCCTCCAGGCAAAGCATGCCCCACTGCCAGTGAGACAATGTCTACATGCTCATCACGACAAAAAGAGTAGTACTGTGGCCAAGCATAAAATACTTCCAACATAATGTATTTTCCCCCTATGCAGAGCAATTCATTTTAAGTGCCAGATCAATTACCCGCAGCAATGTACCAAAGTGTCCTTATCCATTTAATTCCACAGATCTTGGTAAATAGAAACCTACTGTGCTCATTAGAGACAAGTCAATAGTGTACTTTGTGCATCAAAGTCCTGTTGTCAATCAACAGTCTCTACCTCCAGGGTAGCTATGCAAAACTTTTTTCTTGCATTTGATAAGGAGCCAAAAACAGTCCAGCAATTGTACAGCAGTTGTGGGATTTAGCTTTTGCACACCTATGATAGACCTTAACCCTAAGATTCTGTTCCTGTAAAGCCAGTCCCTTAACAATTCAAGTGATAAAATATTCTGTCTTCTTCCTCAGATAAGAGGTGGCTGTTTCACAAACCACATATGTCACAGTACAGTAGACAGTGGGTGATTCTGCATTGGCTTTTCCCTCTGTTGTTTTACCAAACCCACCTTTGAACAGAAATCCCCCTCTGCATTGCATGCCACTTTCACTTTCTTTGCTCATCAGATTTTATGGTACCTTCTGCATAGATTTATGGCCATTCAGGGTGACTTTACAGTCAGTACAGCATTGCCCTGAAGTATCTGAATGTGGTTTTGAGCTGCAGCTTTTCCTCAGTATTGAGAAAATGTGGAGCGAATGCCAGATGCAGAATCGCCCAGAGCTTCAGAACACACAGCACCAGCTACTTGCCTCATTCTTCTGCATGCCGTAAACCATCTTCTGAGACAATACAGATTACCACTGCAATCACACACACTAAGTAATCCACTTTCAATGCACTTTCCAACTGGATTTCTGGATTTTACTGTGTGAACTGGCAAAATCCAGTTGGAAAGTACATTGAAAGTGGATCGAAAGTGGATTATTTAGTGTGTGTGATTGTAGCCTATGTTCTCTGTCATTCTCTACTGTCCTTTTTGGATATTCACCAGCTGTGCTGTTTTAATTGGAGTACCCATGCTGTTTCCTAGGAGTGCCCCCTTAAGGGAACCTGCAATTCTCTCCCAAGTTTCCTCAGAGAGGGTCATAGAGAAGAGAAGAAGATATTGGATTTATACCCCACCCTTCACTACCCAAAGGAGTCTCAGAGCAGTTTACAATCTCCTTTCCCTTCCCCTCCCCACAACAGATACCCTGTGAGGTAGGTGGGGCTGAGAGACAGAAGCTGCTCTTTTTTGAGAACAGCTGTGCCAAAACTATGGATTGCCCAAGGCCATCCAGCAGGTGCAAGTGGAGGAGTGGGGAATCAAACCCAGTTCTCCCGGATTAGAGTCCGCACACTTAACCACTACACCAAACTGGCTTTACCTCCTAGGTTGATCCATACTGGTTTCTGAGTATCTGGGCATTCTACTGGGAAAGGAGCCACTCCCAAGCTCGTGTTTCTGCTCTTCAATACTGTATCCCCTCCCCTTCATTCTGGATCTCTGATTTTTTTATGTCTCCTTCTCCTGGTAGTGGCTTACTTCCTGTATCATGAGGCATTTGTCATGCTACTTCCATTTCAGCAGTTGTCCCTTGTAGCTAATGAATGGTTTTTATAGCCCTCCCTCACACTCATTTTATCATGGTCTTACAATATATAAAAATACATCTTCACAAAGAAAACTAAACTGAGATCACAACCTGAACCACAGGAAAAGATCAAACAAAAGCTTCTGAGAGGAGGTGCTATAATTTCACTAAAATAGGACACTATTTTACTCAGTTGGAATAATATATTTAAATGTAGTTATAGATTGATCTTTGCTTCAGTGCTTCTTTATTAGTCCCTTCGGTTATCCTCTAGGGGCCTCTTGCTGGTGCCCAGCCCCAGGATGGTTCATTGGTTGTCACCAGGAGAAGGGCCTTCTCCGTTGTGGCCCCTACCCTGTCAAACAAACTCTCAGATGACATCCATGCCCTGTCAAACTTGTTTAGTTTCTGCAGGGCATGCAAGGCTGAATTGTTTAAGTTGGCCTTTGGAGGGTAATCCACATGTTTGGGTTATTTTTGTTAGTTGTATGGTTCTAGGCACAAATTATTTTAATGGCTTATATTTGTTATCTGTTTTGATATGGTTTTAATGTAAATCACTGTGAGACCCCTTGGGTGAGCAGCAACTAAAAAAAAAGCTAATAAATAATCAAGCAAGTTTAGAACCTTTGGGTGTCCTGAAGAAAAATGAATGTAGAGTCCTGGTGTTTCTTTTAAATGAGAAACCTAGAGTGACTCAGAGTATGCAATGAAACATTTACAAGGAGTTGTGTGAATTCATCTGACAGCAAGAAGGAAGAAGCAAATACAAGGAGGATAAGAAATAAAGTGAGATGGAGAGGGAATGAATGAATGAATGAATGAATGAATGAATGAATGAATGAATGAATGAATGAATGAATGAATCCTGGCTGTCTGGCTGTCTGGCTGTCTGACTGACAATAAAAGAATAAGTTGGAGAAGAAAGAGATGAATATATAAAACATTAGTGTGTAGATTCAAGAATGGAATTTGAGAAACAGAGGGATTAAGACTAAGGGAAATAGCTCACACAGTTGCGGTTAAACCATGTCTCATTTCCCAAAAGCTTGAGTGAAAGTTTTGCCAGAATTCCCAGAAAGTAAGATTCTCTGACAAAAGAAGGAAGAGATTTCTGTCTGAAAATTATTTACCTAAAACTAACACCCAACAAAGGCCTCCACCGAAATAACAGAGTGATTTGTTGGTTGAAGGAATCTACTGCCTTACAAACTGCAGAGTTGGGCTGTAATCTCACACTCCCTTGCATTTATAACACCATAGTCATCAAGATTCTGCCCAAAGCAAAAGGAATATGGGGTTTCTGCTCTAAGAGAAACTTCTGAAGAAAAGTTTTTATAAACCTTGATAACCTTCTCTGGGAGGGTTTATATATAAGTAATCTCTGCAAGTCTCAATATCTCTTAAAAGACTGGAAACTTTAAGAACCTACAAAAATACAACATCTTCTCCTTGTCTCACCTGTTATCATCATTCCATGTTGCAATTTGTCATATTTGGTTATGCCACATTAGTTATCAGAAAGGCAGAGTGTGTGAGTGATGAAACTAATGAATGCTGAAGGAGCCCCTAGTACCCTTGAAATGACTTACAGCTACATGAATTTTCTGATGGATAATTGATGAATTAAATACAAATCCACTTCATCCACAGGACAATGGCTCCCTGGTGACTTCCCTGAAGGAGTTTCTGTATTTCCATTCAACAGTGTTCTCATTGTACCTAGAAGAAATAAATTAAGTCACTACTAGGAAGAATGTACATTTAAGGGGAACTGGGTCCCCAGCCTATGGGAGAGGGGTGCATTTTGTGATAACCCCTAGTTTAAATAAGGCATGGGACACAGAGTAATTTGGGCTGAACCAATGGTATGGAGAGCTGGGGTAGCTATTTAAGCTGAGTTTTATAGCATGTTTTGCTGTATATTTGCCTCCTCTTACTTGTAGAAAAAGGCATTAACTGGTCAAGGAAGAACTTTTGGGAGTCTCCTTCAAAATGGCAAAAGAGGTCCTTTTTATGTATTACACGTTGTTCAAAGGCAGATCTGTGATATAGTTATAAAGGCAGCCTAGTCATTACCTGGTTAAGCCATAACTAGGGGTGGCAGCAGGCATAGTGCTGGTTGACATTGTATAGGTAGGGCTAATTGGCAAACACCTTGAGGTCCCTTTAGGTTGAAGGGACCTTCCTAAGCCAGCCTGTCAGTAGTTTGAGTGGCTGGGTGAGTTGCAGAGGGGATGCCCTTGGTGTTTAGCAGCATCAACCAAAAATCATTACCAGCTTCAGTAGCACATGTGTGTGTGGGGGGGGTTGAAGCCTAACACCTCCTAGCAGTGTTTTATGTGCAGGCTAGGGCTGAGGACAGACTGGCAATATGAAGTGCAAGGGAGGCAGGGCAAAAAGAGCTGGACCAAGTTGTGCCAGGGATTCCCAGTCGCACTGCACCTACTGATGCGGGAGCATACTGGGGAGAAAATGCAAGGGAGCATTCACACTGTTGGCCTGCCCCTGGCGGAGGCATGGCTGTAAGTGGCTTTTTCTCACTCTGTTGGCATGTGCCTATGCACCTATTAGGATGCTGTTACAAAAAACATATAAACTTGCCTTTGTATAGTTAACTGTATTGATTCAGGGATTTTGGTTGTGTGCTCAGTTTATTCACTCATTTACATTGTGTCGGTGTATATATAGATATATTTGGGTAGCAACATACCTGCAAAAGGCAAATTAAGATGTTGCCATAAATTAACACTTCAGGCATCCAGACTTATGTATAGGGTTGAGAGTGAGATTATAGTTCTTATTAACAAATTGTGAAAGAATAACTTTTTTTTTTCAGCTGCAAATTTCCAGCATGGTCAGTGAATAAAGGAGGCAGGTACAGAGAAACTGTGCTCTAGGCCAGCGGACAGGTTAGTGGTAGTTACAGATCATGGAAATCCACCAATGCATTTTCACAGACAGAAAGACTTCTTTCCACACAGCATCACTTTCTTGCCTCCTCCTCTTATTGCAGCCCAGAATGCTGTAGAATGTCCCCTGTCCTGAAAGAGCAGCATTTCAGGGAGAATTTCAGGCAGCTTTGGGAAGGGAGAGACAAGAAAGTTGGGCTCTATGGGTGAAAGACTTTTATCTGCAGGAATGCCCCAATGAATCTAAACCAAAGTCTTGCAGACAGAGGTGGGGAGCACGTCACATAAATGCACTGCCCTCCAAACACCATCATTCTGGAGGTTTCTGCAATGGTAGAACCTCACACTACATGTGTAGAGAGTTGGCGCAACAATGAGATCAGCATATCATATCATTGCAAAATGGTTCTGCGTATAAACAGCAAGGTCTTTTACATCTCAGAATCCCTTAAAACCAAGATGCAACCTTGGAGAATTCTGGTAATGTCCATAGAGCTCTCATAAGGAAGAAACACTACATTAATCTGTGGAAGAATCTATATACAGTAGGGTTGCCAGGTCCTTCCTAGTCCCCGTGGGGGACTTTGGAGGGGGGGGTATTTCTGGAGGGTGTGGGAATGTCCCCAATGTGATGATATCAGGCAGAAGTGACATCATCATGTTGGGAACCCCATGCAGGTGTGCCCTCTCGCTTCTTGCCAAAAGCATTTAAAGGGTCCCTTTAAATATTTTTGACAAGAAGGGGGGGGGGCTGAACTCTGCTGCATGAGGTGAATTTTTGCCTGAACCCACCACTTGGAGTTCAGGCATGTGGCCGGCAGCCACCTCTCTCTCTCCCCTCCTGCAAGATTTAAAGGGCCCTCCAGCTGGTCAGAGGACCATGTGCTCCCACCAACCAGCTGGAGGGTCCTTTAAATCTCACAGGAGGGGGAGGAGAGGGGTGGCTGCCAGTGGTGGTTACTGTTGGGGTGAGGCTTTGGGGCAGAGCTTCTCCCACCGGCCAGCTGGCTAGCGGTGGGCAGGAGCCCACCAAATCAGGGATCTCCCACCCCCACTTAGGGACTAGCATCCCTAGCGTACAGTCATACAGTAGCAATACAGTCATAAAGTAGCTCTTTGTTGCTCTGACTGCTTTCCTGATAAAATGCTCATATACAATATTATAATGAATACCATGATCACATATATAAAATTACTGGGATAACTGTCAGTCAAGTTGGGCACAGTTTTCTAGTTGGAAAACGAATGAATGCACATCTTCGCATATATACATACTCCTGTTATGTTATGTATTAAGTAGGGCTTTTGTTAGCTCAGCTGAGATTGTGCAACAAACAACTTAGTAATGATGATAAATATTTAATCAAGCAATATGATTTATACATGAAATAATTGTTAAATATGTATGCAATAACACTGACTAAGAGAAGCAACAATTTAGTTAATTGGTCGGAGACTCGGAATATATACAGTTATCCCAAATAAGAAGAGTGAAGACTTTAATTATGCTTTCATAATTTGTTAATAAAGAGGTTCTGCAGGGGATTTTGTTAGAACTTCACTTAATGTTCACATGAATATTTTTGGTGTAAATGCTGTGCTTTTGGGAGGGAGATAGGAATATATTGCTCTTCCTGCAATTCTTTTGTTATTTGATTCTAACCAATCAGAGATCACATACTAGACATGATCATATGACTACCCCATGGGGGGAGGAATCAAATTCAGGGATGTGAAAAATTTTTGTTTAGGACATTTTAAACCCACTTTCCTCCATATATGAACCCAGAGCAGCTTGAAAGGTACAAAACACACAAAACACAAATATCCCAGATACACAAAATAAACCAGTTTCACAGTTTCTATTTGCTGTTACCAAAGTAGTTCATAAAGGCAGAGCACATGGAAACAGCTTTGCCCTTGATTAAATAAATGAGATAAGGGTCAATGAAACCCATTCAGACAGGGTAGTTCTTCCCATGTCATGATGCCCGTACTCTGAATGAGTGTCATGGACAAAGTGCACACAAGTATGGCTTTCATCAAAATTGAATCCAAGAGGGAACAGAATTTAATTGTTCTGTGAGTGGATGTTAGGGCAGACACAGACAATGGGAAATATAAACGATGCTGATACCACCTGCCATGAGTAGAAACAAGGTGTCTGTGGCTGAAGCTGGGAGTCAATGCTATGCTGCACCTGGTAATAAAGGAGGCAGGCAGCATTTGAAAGGAGAAAGAAACTTGAACCAGAACCCAAGGGACCACATGCTGAACATCACAATGCTAAACAGTTAAGCAGACTTGGATAAGCACTGACCAGTGGAAAATTACACTCATTTGGAGTGAGAGTAATGCCTTCCATTCTAGTCACATGAATGATTCTAGCTAATCAGGGATCACATTAACAACCAAAAACATTGTCAGCCCTGTTCCAGTGACTCCTAAAGGACTTATGTCATCCTTTCTGCTTAGGTCTAGGCCACGACATTGATCTCCCCCCCACCCAAAAAAAAAAAAGGACTCATCGGGCTAAGGCCTCGCTGGTGAACAGAGGAACCTAATAGTGTTAGCTTCTATTTAATCAAAAGCATCTTGATGAATACATGAGTAGTTAATATATGGGGTAATATAAGGACTATCTACATCCATATAAACTTACCCAACCACTTCAGTCATCTTCAGAGCCTCTGCCATCTGAAGCAACATCGGTAGCAGCCCAAGGAAGGGCCTTCTCAGTGGTAGCACCAGATGGAATTTTCTCCCTAGGGAGATTTGGCTGTGTCTCTCTACTATTGTCTTCTAACAGCAGGTGGAGACTTTTTGTTTGGTGTTCCTGCACTAATTTTCAGTGGTCCTTCTTTGTTTGTATATTTTATTTAATTGTTTGAAATATTTTATATAATGTATCTGTATTTTCAAAGTTCTCAAAGTTTATTTATTTAATGGCTTCACCAGCTTATAATACAAAGAATAAAACTGAATACACAGAATAAAATATGAGTTACACTGGTATAATATATAATAAAATCATCCAACATTGGAATATAGGAATCATAGGCTAAAGATCATCTTCTCTCTACATATTGCAAGACAGGCTGCCCAAAATCTAGCAGCAGCCTGAGAAACCTCTAAGTCCATATCCGAGAGAATAAAATGTTGAATCCAATCCTGGCTGGTTAGATAAATTTTACTCTGAATATCAAGGAAAGTGTGCGTATCTGTATTTTAAGTGTCATTTTAATGTTTTGATGGTTCATCACCTTGAGGACTCTAAGTTGGGTGGAAAGGCAGTACACAAATGCTTTAATAAATAAATAATTGAAATTGCATGAAATTTACTTAAGTCATAATAGGCAGGATTATTGAGCAGGGAAGGCCAGCTCCTGTCACAATTGTGTATGCCAATTCATTGTGCTAGCCTTCCAGCAGAATTCATGAAGATCAGCCTGGCAATTAATTGCAGGCATTTTGTTCATAAATTGCAGCTGGTTCACACATACATGATGTCTGCAAAATGCAATGAGAACTTATATGTGTGAACAGACTGCCACAAATCAAATAGCACGTGTAGAGCTTCCCATATTGGCTTATGCATCTGTTTTATCCATTTATGTTTGAAAAATACCTTTGAAAAGTAATATGAATTGTTGTAAAGCAATTTGTGATAGCTGTTCAAAGGCAGTATTCAAATATAATTGCATAAAACAAATATGTAAGGCAATATACATTACCACTAAATTAACAGAGGCATCATTCCCAAAGGCCTGGCAGGGTAACAGTGTTTTTGTCTGCATTCCAAAGGAGACAAACAATGGGACTACTAAACATATCCCGGAGGGGGAGGATGGGCATTCATCCTGCTTTGTACAGGACAATTCAGGTTCTAAGTTTTCATTTGGCCATTCATCTTGTTCTACCAAAGTCACACCTGACAGCTCCATTTCTTGCTTTCCCCATACACATTTTTTCTCTCCTCTTTTAAGCACCAGTCATCTAAACCTCTGCTAAAGTCCCCCTCTACAAACTCTGTTGCTTCCTTAGTAGCTTGCCTGCTCCACAGACCCCTACCCCTTAGCTTTGTGTGCGAAGTTAACACTAAAGCTCCTCCCCCACAGCTCCTAATGTCTACTCATCTTTCTTCACAGCCTGTCCTGTATTCTCAAGTTCCATTGATGGCCATCCTACTGGGAGGTAGTGTTTTATATGACTGGGGTAACTACTGAAAAGGCCTTGCTCCTATTGCATTTATTTATCATTTATATTTCAGCCTTCCTTTTTTAAATGAAAAACAACTCAGTGCAACTAAGAAAATTTTGGCCAACGAATGCTGCTTTGCAGCCATAGGGCTGGGTGCCAGGAAGGAAAGGGGCCATGTCCTCTTGGCCACAACTTTTCTCAGGGATGCAAGGCGGAGCCTGGGCTGCCTTCCCATGACTAGCCAATGGCCAGCCACCTGGAATTGCATCCTTACATGGGTGGTGCCAGGTGTGGACCTGGTGGGCACAGACCTCAGGAGAGTCTGCTCCTCCCTTATTTAAAACCGCATGTCCCAGGCTTTGCTAAGCAGTCTGTTTTGGATATCCGATTCTTCCTCCCTTATTTTTCTGTTTAAGTTGTATATGCTGTTACTTTTGCTTTGTTCTTTTATTGCAGCTTATGGTGGTTTCAGGTTTTGGGCTAGATCCATTTGGGGGGGAGGCTGTGCCTATGTGAACTTGGGCATCTTGGGGATCAAGCCCTTGCAGCAGTGTGCCCAGCTGGGGGTGGTCACATGGCTCCACTCCCAGGTGGCAAGGGTTCCATACAGAGGCTTGTGCCTCATGTGGGAGCACAGTCTTAACACTCCTGGTTCCCCCCACAAGTAGGTTGGGGATGGGTTTTATTGATCCATGCCCTATGCTGTGCCAATGCTCCTGTGAGTTGTAATCAATAAAACTGTGGCCTGTTTTACTCCACACTCATTTTCTCTGTGTGTTTATGTTTTGTATTCCATTTCCTTTCCATCTCCTGGCACCCTTAGGACCACAATACAAATTCCAGCTAGTGAAAGCAGAAAAGAAGAAGAGAAGAGATTGGATTTATACCCCACCCTTCACTATCCAAAGGAGTCTCAGAGCAGCTGACAAACTCCTTTCCCTTCCCCTCCCCACAATAGACACCCTGTGAGGTAGATGGGGCTGAGAGAGCTCTGACAGAAACTGCTGTTTTTCAAGAACAGCTGTACCAGAACTATGGCTTGCCCAGGGTCATCCAACAGGTGTAAATGAAGGAGCGGGGAATCAATCTCAGTTCTCCCAGATTAGAGTCTGTGCATTTAACCACTACGCCAAACAGGTCTTGCTCCCTCTGGGGCAGAGTGACTGTCCTGTGATGTTTTCAGAGAGGAACGAACAGGTGGAAGATTGATAGAAGGGCCTTTTTTCTTTCTTCCTGTGTTTCAATAGAACAGATGATCTACAGCTCACAAAAGATGGTACCCTCTCTGGAAGACTTTGAAGTCTGCCCCCCACACATCTGTACGTAAATAATTGCAACATCTAGTTGACTTGTGTGCATGAGCACAGATCTAACTGATCCTCACCCTGTCAAACAACATCTAAAAGATTGATATGAACATGAAATTGTTACATATAATGTTCAGAAGACATTTTGTTTGTGCCAGTTCAGAAACAAGAAAACAGTTTTCTGGAAGGAAGAAAAAAACACATAGAGGGCAAATGCCATTGGAAGGCATTTTCTGACTTCGATTCTCAATCATTCTTCTATCAGTTCTCCATTGGGGGTCATTTACACAGAGATTGAGAAAGAATGGCTTTTCATCCTAAACATTCCTTCTCAATCTCTAACTGTGTAAATAAAACACACATACTTTAAGGACACAAAATAGTTCAAATTCCTTGTCCCTGTTGTTTTGGTTTCCAAATCCCTGTTTCTGTTTCATTTCTTTCTTCTGTGAATCAAACCTGTGAACACTTGTATCAAATGTTCCCTATAAAATATACACATTTTCCAACCTTATATGTGCATCCATAAATCAGAATTATAAATTATATATTGGACACAGTGCTATATGAAGACAATATATACGACATATAAATCCCATACAACACATGTACAGAATAACCAACAGTGAAAAGCAGAGGAATGAAACCTTTCACAAGTATACAGTTTGAGTTATGTTATCTATTATACTGGCAGAACTAGCTTTTAGGTATGTTGGTATTTTTTAAAAAAAATGCTTTAAAGTGAGTTTTGCTGCTCTAGGGGCATGAAATTTAATTTATACAAATTTAGGGAAAGTTCCAGGAGGAACAGAAACTATTTCAGGGTTCATTGGTGGGACAATGTTCAACGGAGCCCCTTGCTCCGTCGGCACAGTCGTCTTGAATACCAATGAGAGAATTATGTGGTATCTCTCTCTCCCTCTTGAACTCTGACTACTGACGAGATGTGGATAATTTTGATATGTTGAAAAGGGGTTTTTTTTATTCTCTTTTTCTTTACCCAAAACGAAAAAGAAATGCTGTATTGTTTTGACCTGTGGTCAAGTCCCCTAGCTTTCCATGATTCAATTATTGTAGAATAAGTTATCCACTGCAAAATGACTTATTCACTGAGGAATGTGTGAGCGGGGAAGGGAAAAGATTAGCATATTGTGTAGGTTTTACCGAGTGCTGAACTTGGATTTCAAGTGGGTGACGAGGGACTTATTCTTTGTTTTATCGATATTGATTCTGGCCTGCAATTAGTGTCATTGTTTATCTATGAGGTCACCCTGTGAATATTAGGGCTGCTTCATTCAGAGGATGAAAAAGAGTCAAACCAAGACAAGGCCACGAGAAAATGTCTCACCAAGGTGGCAGAAATGCTTAGAATATAAATATTTTCTGACATCACATACAAAATGACAGTGACAATGCGAGAATGATTAATTTACTGATGGAGTTTGCTTTTTTTTAAGTTTTCATTGCTGATGTGAGTAAGGCATTTCTAGCAAAGCACAATAAGGAGAGGAAACATTTTCAAGGAAATATATGTAAATCAGCTGCAATTTAATAGTTACTTGTAAACTACCTTAAGCCAAGAGAAAAGGCAAGGTATATATATTTTTAATAAATACATAACTCAGACAGTGTGGTGTAGTGGTTAGACTGTTGGACTAAGACTAGATATGTTCAGGTATAAATCCTCACTTAGCAATGAAGCTCACTCTCTATCAGACTAGCCTACATCACAGGATTATTGTAGGTACTGAAATGGAGGAGGGGAGAACCATATATGCCACAGTGAGTGAACTGGAAGAAGAATGACAACCCCCCCCCCGAGATAGATAGAAATTTAGCCCCTTGTTATGGTGCTGGAGAAGACTCTTGAGAGTCCCTTCAACTGCAAGGAGATTGAATCAGTCAATCCTAAAAGTAATCAACCCTGACTGTCCCCTGGAAGGCCAGATGCTGAAGCTCAAATACTTTGGCCACCAAATGAGAAGGGAGTACTCCCTGGAGAAGACCCTGATGCTGCGAAAGACTGAAGGTAAAAGAAGAAGGGGATGGCAATGGATGAGATGGTTAGACAGTGTGATCGATGTAACAAACATGAATTTAAGCAAACTCCAGAGGACAGTGGAAGACGGGAGGGTCTGGTGTGATGTGGTCCATGGGGTCGTGAAGAGCCGGACTCGACTGTGCGACTGAACAGCAACAAACCAAAGAAAAAGGGAGTGATGCCTTCTCTGTGACATAATAAGGACCTGTCTTTGTTACAATTGATGCAATGTCTCTACCTGAGATCCCTGTCAACTGTTTGATGATAGAGGCTGCCTTGTTTTCCGGGCCATATCCTTTTGATCTTTTCTGGATTAAGGCTGATTTTGAATGCCTCATCCCTGCTGCTCCCACCACCACCCTGCCCCTTCAGTTTTACTTACTTTTGTGAATCACAACCATGATTCTTGGATTTCATGATTCACTGGTTTATGTTTCTCTGTAAAATGGACACGTTTCCCCAGTATTATCTTTCAGTGTTTCTTGTGTATCAATAAATACATATCATACATTATGTGAAAATTATACCAACATACCTAATTCACAGTATGGCACCATCCAGAGATAGGAGCCAAGAACAGAAAAGACAGATCACTCTACAAATCTGAAAAACACCCCAGGTTTGCAGATACACCTGAAATCTAAACCAATCAATCAATAAAAAATTACAAGGTTAAGACCCCACAAAATAATAAAAACAACACCCATTGCTTTATGAAACGAATGCCCTCAGTGGCCATTGCTAGGCAAACACAACTGTATTCCAACTGAAGCCTTAAGAAGAGCAAGGAATGGTAACACGGCCCTATCTAGGGATGTTTTGGCTTTTGATGGAGGACTTATCCAGTCCAGGAACTATGAAGGCACTTTCAGAGATGACTTCTGGTGGGAAGGGGTTTACTAATCCCAAAGTGTCTTTGTGGGATCACATGTAATTATTTTCCAAGAAGTCTTGACAGCTACTGTTTCTATATATTGAATGAAGACAATCTTTGTCATTAATGATGAGACATATTGGAACATATCCCTACTGTCCAAAGGCAGTATAGTCATGAGCTAGGACATGTCCATATGATCGTTTTTGGACTCACTTGTAGAGCCCCAGATGGAACAGTGTGTGCATGTGAGAGAGAGAGAGAGAGAGAGAGAGGAGGGAGGGAGGGAGGGAGGGAGGGAGGAAGGGGTAAGGGAGGGAGAGGGATAATTTCCCTCTTTCCATCCCTTTGTCCTTAGTCATTCAGGTGGCACTATCCCTTCATCGATGGTCTGAAACTGGTTTGCATGGGGAAATGGATGGGCTGTGTCGGAGACAGTCTAAGCAAACACTTCACACTCCATACCATTAATAGAAAATATATGTAATAACTAATCATAATGTCTGGAGGCTGGCCGGAAGGGCAGGTGGCCAGCTGATGCCACCAGTGACATGGCCTCACCCAGTACTACTGCATGTATCAAGCAGCAAGCTGTTAAGGCCATGCCCCAGCACCTGAACGGTGGTCAGCAGAGCCCCAGTCCTTCAGATGCACCAGATGGCCTTTGTTCCCAGCCCAATGTCAGGTTCTCCAGCCAGATCATCCAACACAGGGCTTTTCAGAAGACAGTGTTTAATGAAACAGTTCTAGGGACATGTGTACAATCTCTGTGTCAGTAATGACTTGTTACAGCAAAGCATACTAGGTTATACTGCATTCAAACAACCCCCCCCAATAGCAGAAGCCAATGATTATAGTTCATGCGTGCAGCAAGCCTGGGCGGGCAATTAAAGAAAACAACCAAAGTCCCGTTAACTTTCCCAGCCACCTGAGACCCAAGGTCAGGTTTTTAGATAGGAAGCAAAACACAAGTATGAGGTAGGGGATAGGAGGCAGTTGCACTCCTCCCACATTCCATGTACATGACATCCATTAATATGGTAGGACAGGACTACCTGATACCCAAGCTACAGGAGAAAGTCATAAGAAGATAAGAAGAACATAAGAGAAGCCAATGTTGGATCAGCCCAATGACCCATCCAGTCCAACACTCTGTCACACAGTGGCCAAAAATACCAGGTGCCATCAGGAGGTCCAGCAGTGGGGCCAGGACACTAGAAGCCCTCCCACTGTTGCACCCCCACAAGCACCAAGAATACAGAGCATCACTTGCCCCAGAGTTCCTATCTATACTTTGTGGCTAATAGCCACTGATGGACCTCTGTTCCATATGTTTATCCAATTCCCTCTTGAAGCTGTCCATGCTTATAGCCACTGCCATCTCCTGTGGTGGTGAATTCCATCACTCTTGGGTGAAGAAGTACTTCATTTTATCTTGTGGGGCCAGTGAACCACCTCGAGCAGGAACAAGGGGGGGTGGAACTTGGGAGAACGTCACTGGGCTATTTAAGCCCTATCAGTACCCAGCCAAGTAGGATTAGCTGGGAGATGCTCCTGGAGCTAGTGGCTGTCCAGACAGAATGGTAGAATCTCTGGATCAGCCCCCAGTGAGAAGAAAACTATCATACATTTTTAAAGGGGAAAATTCTGTGCAATAGTGGACATTGTTTTTCACAAAGGGATAACAAAAATGAAATGGGCACATTCAAAGTGAAGCAGCAGTCTTGTGAAATTCAGGCTGTAATCCTGACTAAAATGGCTAGGATTCCTCCCCCAGTCTCCTCCCTAGGATAAAGTCAATGATCTTGTGTAATATGGTGGATATGAGCTCTTGGTACATCAGTTTTCTTCTCCCTATCATGGCAGGGCAGACAAAATCTGGACTAAAGAAAATATTATCCCCTTTCTAAGGCAAGGATCTGTAGCAAACAACAATCCGAGCCTTCCTGCTGAATGAATTTAGGCTATTTGCCATTCTCTAGAGTGCAACCCTATGATATACAACAGTTGAGAATCTACCTTTAAAACACTATTGTAGATCAGTTTTGCCTACCCCTTAAGGGAAAACTCCTCATTCCAATACCACTACCCCCCATTTTGCTATGGAAATGACATCCTGTAGATTTTAAATGGTGCAACGGGTTTTATCAGCCTTCCATATGTTTTTCATAGATAACTATGCGGTCTAATTGGCTTGAATCAAACCACTGACACAAATATGCAAATTCACTTGGAATGAAGCACGTCTCGACTGTTGCTTCCTTTTGGCACCATTGATTAAAATACAAAGGTTTAAAAATAGTCCTCTGCGGGATGTTTCAATAGCTCACAATTACATCCATTCTCACTCATCTATCATGGAGTGTATGATGCTCACATGGAAAAAATATGGGTCTGATGAACGCCTTGAATATTCCAGTCCAGAAGACAGCCATTCAATTGGCTATTTTCATGTGATTAGAGCAAAATCAGCACATTTGTGGTTGTTTTAAATGAGGAGAATGCATGGTGCAATGCCACTCTATCTTGGAGGCTATTTTCCCCTTTGTTAGTATAAAACAGCACAGTAGGGATTTTACCAGCTGAACCTGAGATTTGTTTTCTGACAAATTTTCAACACACTATTTTAAATAGTCCATCTTAATTTGAGGCCTGGCATTCCCCGCTCCTGCCTGCATTACTTTTTGTTCCCCCCTCCCTTCTGCATGAGATTCCATGTTTTCAAGGCTGTCAGATCATCTTGTTTACATGTGAAAAGCTATCAGTACATTTTGGTAAGGAACACTTGCTTGTTTCATCTGATTGCATGAGCAACACAAAGGTTGCTTTAAACAAATGTTCAAAGTTGCACCTCTGACATGCTACAAAAACTTGACAACTATGTTCAAGAGCATTGCCACCACAACAGTTCTGCTCTTCTAGATTAGCCCATATTTCAGAAGTGAAACTGAAAGTTATTTGTTTATCCTAAATGGGAGGGGGCATAGGCATGATTGATCCCTGCCTCCATATGTAATTCTGAATGCGTGAAAAGGGATGCCATGAGTGTGCACTGTAATATCCCTTAACACATGAAAGTCACTGGTTTGGGCCTTTACAATGTTTTGCCAGAATGGGAATACAAATTCGGGATTCTTGGGAATTATGAGCCCCCCTTCCACAAATAATCCTTGTTTTGTTTTTTGAGTTTGAGTGCTTACCAGCAATGCAGCATGTGTTCATGTTTTTCTTTTCTACTGATTTCCCAGGCAATGGAGATTTTTACTTCCTTGTAAGAGAGGATCACAATTACCCTTGGAAACAAGATGCAGAGAGCCACATTTCTCCTTCCTTCCCTCATTTTTTTGCAACTATGACAGTGGGGCACCTTGTTCAGGGACTCGCAGAGTTGGACCACTTGGTCCAATTCATTTGAAACTTAGGGTTTCTTTAGTGGCCAGGGAACACTAGCTTTGCAGCAATTTTGGTGTGTTTTGGTTGAAAAACAGCCACTCTCACCCCCACAGAATAATATCTTCTTCATTTTGCAAAGGGAAACAAACAACAGATCACAGCAAGAAAGGATGGAAAATACAGAGTTTTAAGTGGAAGTGTGTGTGTGTGTGAGAGGGAGTGTGTCACTATAAGAGTAGACTCCCTACTTCTGGGGTCTGTAAAATCAAACCTGTTGGTCCAATTCACTGGAAATTTGGGTAGTCTTTAGATTAGAGGGAGGGCTACAAACTGTGCAAATCTGGTGCTATTATCTTCATAAACAGCTGACCCACACCCTCCAATAGTTTCTTCATTGAAAATAATGGGCCAAACCTGTGTAACCCCTCAAAACTATACAGATTTAAATCCCAAATTGACAATGCCCTACACGAACATAAGCAGTGGAACCAATTTAGAGTCCAGTGGCACCTTTAAGACCAATGAAGGTTTATTCAAGGTATGAGCTTTCGTGTGCAAGGCACACTTTTTCAAATACATTGGAATGGAAGGTAAGGTTCAAACTTATAGACAGGGTCTTAACAGCAAATTAACATGTAACATGATGATGTTTAAGATATGCAAAGTCAGAGCTAAATAACAAGCTAAGGTTATAAGGTCAACAATTGTAAAGCAATAAACATGTCAGAATAGCAGATAAATGTCTAAAGGTGTTTTTTCTAATTGTGGGAAGCAAACTGAGACCTCTCTCTGTGGGGCCTGGATATCTCCCAGAAATCACTGTGTTCCCCAGCCACAGCACATCATTTCTCCTACAGAAAATTTCCTAGCTATTACAGCTGATGTCCAGATGACCAAGATCAGTTCTCCTGGAGACAATGGCTGCTTTGGCCAGTGGACTCTATAGCATCATACCATGCTGAGATCCCTCCCCACCCCAAACCCTGCCCTCCCCAGGCTCTAACCCTCAAATCTACAGGTATTTCCCAACCCAGAGTTGGCAACCCTGTAACTGGCTATGGAACTGTTTTCCAGAATCTTGGAACCCAGAAGACATGGCATAGGAGGAGGTGCTTTTCTCCCTTAGCTGCCATTGCAAATCAACATAAGTCAGGGGTGGAGGGAACCATACCAGTTACCATGAGGCTGTTCTCCCATACTACCCACTTGGGGCAGCAAAATTACTTGAGAAAGCCCTGCCTTATAGCTAAACATTAGGAAATAAATATGGCTTGCCTCCCTCTATTTTCCTCTTCCCTCTGCTGCCCCACCAGCCACAGCTGGGAGACTCACCTGGAGCTTCTTTCTACAGCTCGTTGTATTTCTTCCCACAATGGGCCTTACTCCTAGTATAACATAATCCCCATTCTGCCTACTAGTTGAGATTCTTTTTCCAAACCTTCTTCTCTGTCCTCCCACCTGCAGAAGTAAGGTGGTAGAAATGGCTTCTGGTGTTGGCACCTTACCTCTAAAATGACCTTGAGACTTGCTTGCCACCTATCTTACTGTCCTTTGGGTGCCAGGCCAAACCAATTTCTTTAGGCACATGCTTTTAACTAAGGGATACCACATTTTCAGCTGTTTTTAGTATGAGAGCTGTTTTTCAGCTATTATTTTAGGCTACTGGGTGTTATTTTATGATGTTTTTATGCTCCCAGCTTTTTTAAGATTAAGATTTCTATTCTTTTCACACACAAAAAAGTTAGCATGGCAAACAAACTTCATACAGCCCACCCCCTCGTCTTCCCTAATGTGTCCTATTAGTAGAGAAGGAAAGGGAGGGAAAAAATGGTACAGAGTGTGTGTAGTTTAGGAAACTAAGGTGCAACATTATGTATTCAATTAAACAGGGAATAAATGTGAGGTGATATCACTGCTCAGATAAGTAGAGGAATTCATGCCAAACAGAGGTGAAGGTCCTGGGAGCTTCTCACCTGTTATACGTGATTCTCTCTTTTGTACAAAAATCTTGCATATCATTGACCCAGACATCTACAGAGGGGGATACTTGAGATTTTCTGTGCTTTAAAATGATTCACTTTGCAACTAAAGCTGCCCTTTGAATCCAAAATATGTTTTTTAATGGCTTGCTTTAATGTTGATCATTCTTCTGCTGTTATTTTTAATGATTTATTGTATAGCTATTTTATGAGCTGTCTCCAAAGAGGCAGAATACAGATGATCTAAATACATTAATCAATGTGTGTCCTTCCTCTAGTGAAAGAGGTTCTTCCTTTTTTGGAAAAAAAATACCACTTTTCTCCTTCAGTGGGGAACTCAATGTGGCTTTCAAAATGATTAAAAAAAAAAAAAAAACAGGAAAAGCACATGTGAAACAAAATATGCAGCTCAGCAGGTCCCTGGTACAATCTAAACAGTAGTGACAAGCAATGCTCCCTCTAAGCTGTGGAGTCTCGTGAGCAACAATCCTACTTTGTGAGCTACTGGCATTAAAGTTATGAGAGAGCGATTTGGCTGCTGCATCAATTAGTTTGCTCTGGAGCCCTCCCTCCTGAGCTAAGACAAAAACGTGTGAGTTGGAGGCTAAAAAACTGTGAGCCAGCTCACACTAACTCAGCTTAGAGGGAACACTGGTGACAAGTGGCAAAGATATTCTGGGCTGAACTGTTTCTGCTAGCACAGTTCACACCAGACAACAGGATGCAGGCCGAGAGGCCTTTGGTGTGAAGAAACAGCAAGAGCTGAAGTCTTACGCCCCCGGACAAGCTCTGGTTCCATATATTTGTGGGTGGGTGGGGCCGCTCTGGTCCTATTTATCTAGCTCAGATGTTTCTAGTTCTCTTTCATCTGCATACTTCTAGCCACATCCATGTGTCCAATTCCTGCAAAAAAAAAAAAAGGAGAGGGTACATGGTCAGCTCTGGTTCTGTTCAGCTGGTTTAGAGATTTTCATAGGGATGCCAGCCTCCAGGTGGGACCTGGGGATCCCCCAGAATTACAGTTTATTTCCAGACTATAGATATCAGTTCCCTTGGAGAAAATGGATGTTTTGGAAGGTGAACTCTATGTGGCATTGTACTCCACCGAGGTGTCTGTCCTCCCCAGGCTTCACCCCCAAATCTCCAGGAGTTTCCCAACCTGGAGCTACCAACCCTACCTCCCCAATCCCCTATCGGTGGCCAGGGGGTCCTGGCAACCCTATTGACCTTATGTCTGGGGCCACATCCTGGCCTCAGGTACCTAGAAAAAGGGAATGGGCATGTACACAGCTCTGGTCCTATTTGGCCAGCTCACATGTTGCCCACTTCTTCCTCTCTCTTCTGGAAGAAGAGGCTCATCCCTTGGAGGAAGGCACCACTCTCAGCTGAGTAGAGCAGCAGAATTACTCACAGTAAGTAAAGGTAAAGGTAAAGGTTCCCTTGCTCGAAAGCCAGTCGAATCCGACTCTAGGGTTCCGGTGCTCATCTCCGTTTCAAAGCCGAAGAGCCAGCGCTGTCCGAAGACGTTTCTGTGGTCATGTGGCCGGCATGACTAAACACCAAGGCACACGGAACGCTGTTACCTTCCCACTGAAGTGGTACCTATTTATCTACTTGCAATTTCTTGCTTTCAAACTGCTAGGTTGGCAGGAGCTGGAACTAGAGACGGGAGCTCACCCCATCATGCGGCACTCTCGGGTCTTGAACTGCTGAACTACTGACCTTCCACAGCCTGCAGTTCAGCATCTTAACCACTTGAGCCACCGCAGCTCACAGTAGATATCACTAATTTGTTTATGCACAGATAGTGTTGAAAATGCATACCCTTTCTAAGACAAAGCTAGTATGAGCAAAAAGACAATGACATGAAAATGAAGAATCCTGTGTTTGATTTGCACAAGGAAAAAGTGGAATCAAGGCAGGGATTTGGGGGGGGTCAAAACCACAGGGATGAAAAAGTCAAAATGATCCCCAATTAAGCCTTTTCCTCCTCCTTCCTTCCTCCTCCAGCCTTCAGCTTAACACACATTATTTCAGGTGCAGTGCCTGTCCATTACCTCAAATGCCAACATGTAAAATGTAAAAATTAGGTCCTCCAGAGGCGGAGCAAACAGAAGCACAGACAAGGGACCTTTCAGCATCTGAAAATTCCTGGCATGCTTGTGATAAGAGGCAAGCCTTTCGAGGCCCACAATTGCAATTCAATGACTGTTTGTGATTTCGCCAAAGGAAACCCGATGGAACAAACCACTTACATATTCTTGCTCTAAAGCCTCAGTCTGTGAGTTCATAATTTAGTAGTAACTGCAGAGGAAACAATGTTGTTGAATTGAAGTCATGAATCCAAAGTGGTGTTCTCATATCAGTTGACATCCAGACTGGCAAACAAAAGCATTTTTGTCTGCACCAACTCGTTCCAGTGGCTGTGGTTACAAGGTGCTTACCCGATGCCAAACACTGAGCCACCAAAGTAAACCCTCTATGGGAAAATAGGCTGAACACCGAGGAAACCAACTCTTCAGGGCATTTCTCAGCTACAAAATAAGATTACGAACTCTGGGCAAACCTACAATTCAGTAGAAGTTTGCCATTGGCTGCCTCAGTGTCATTACCCTGGTGTTCCTTGGAGGTTTCCCATCCAAATACTGGTCAGGATTGACCCTGCTTAGCTTCCAAGATCTGATGAAACTAGGTTAGTTTGGGCTACCCAGGTCAGGGAATCTCCAGACCAGGGAGGCCAGTCCTACAGGAAGAAAGACTAGCTTCAGAGTGGACTCTATGACATCACATCCTTGCTGAGCTGCCCCCCAATCCCTTCCTCCCCTTCTGTCCCTCTTCAACAAATCAGGTAAAGCTCCAAAGGAAAGCATCATAAGCAAACGAAATCTCTGAAACACATTTAGAAGGGCATTCTGGTTCAGTAGTAGAGCTGTAAGCTGCATGTAATGGAACAACTCAGGCGGTGACCTCTATCAGAAATAATGTGTTTTTTTCTTCCGGTTATTCAATTCCAGTCCTCTGTATTATGTTGCTTTACTAGCAATCTTTGCTATTAGACTTAAATGTTAACATATCTTGTAATGGATCAAGATGGGTAGCCACGTTAGTCAGTCTGTAACAATAGAAAACAGCAAGAGTCCAGTAGCACCTTAGACTAGCAAAATATGTGGCAGTGTATGAGCTTTCGAGAGTCATCGCTCACTTCTTCAGATCCTGAAGAAGTGAGCAGTGACTCACGAAAGCTCATACCCTGCCAAATATCTTGTAATAGATTTTGTTTCACTAGGAATCTTTGCTGTTAAATTTAAATATTGTTATCATTCAAATGTTACCATATTTTGTCACCAGCGTATTGATTTACTGAATAGTTCCACTGTATTTCTAATCCACCATGAGTCCCAGTGAGAAAAGTGGATTATAAATAAAAATAAATAAAATAAATATTTAATTAAAATAATGTTTTCAAAGCTATTAAGATCATTGGCGAAAGGTGATCAGAAATACCTATGTGGAAGTAAAAACATCTACTAACTCTTCTAGTTGGATGATGTCCCTGTCAGATCATCCACTGGGAAGAAAAAAATGTTCTCTTTCTGGTACTCATGCTGTATAGGAAGAGCCTTTCCTGATTCATTCCTGCTATAGCCAAATAGCCTAGCTGCTGACATGTCCATGTGACTTTTGTCACCTGCAACAGATGGCATGTCATATTTACTTTTTACAGTCTGGGAACTACATTGTCTTGAACACTGGAAAAGAAGCATGTTTCTTTTGGGGGTCTTGGTCAGGCCATCAAAGTGACTTAGTAATTGAGTGCAGAATCAGTCACAGTTTCCACCTTCTTTGTGTATGCACTGTTGGATTTAGGTTGTAAAAAAAACACTTAAAGGACAGGCTGTCTGCTTTTTGCACCTGTGGGGTCAGCAGCAGTAGCATCTATCACAAAGTGGCTACAAGAACAGAATACAAGGTTGGTCACCTAAGATCATGGTCAGGCAACTCAGCAATGGTGTTAGAAGGCAAACAGAGGCACCAAAGCAGTAAATATTACCCCCACCCAGGGCTGTTTTTGGGCAGGAACACACAGGAACGGAGTTCCGGCTGGCTCCTGAATTGGCCACACCCAGCAGGAACTCATTAGTATAATAGGCCACACCCAACAGCAGGAACTCATTAGGATTGGCTACATTAAGTGTGTGTGGCCTAACATGCAAAGTTGTTCCTGCTACAAAAAAGCCCTGGGTTTGAACAAGGTAAACAGAATAAGAAGCAAAAGGTGGGTGTGGCTGGATGACCACACTTCTGATAACATGGGGGTGTGGCCTAATATACTAATGAACTGTGCTGTCATGGGGTATGGCCTAATATGCTAATGAGTTTCTGCTGTTGGGTGTGGTCTATTATGCTAATGAGTTCCTGCTGGGCTTTTTCTACAAAAAAAGCCCTGCCCTCACCCCTTTAACTATATTTGCCTTTCAACAATTGGAGGGCAGGGGCAGGGGGGCAGTGTCACTCCCTGTGCAGATGAGCAGGTCTTAACTACTTAGATGCAAACAGCCTGTTGAACAGTTGACTGTGATGCAACTGGTGAGTGGAAGGCAAACTGAACTGGTGGGGGCTTGAGCATTTCTGATTGGATTGGCTCTATGAAAAGGCACTCAAGTTGAATTCTGATTAATTAATATGTGTGTAAGAAAGGGCCACAAGAACTAAGCACTGATGCAACCCTTCCTGCCCTCCCTCTCATAATCTGCCTAAATTCACAGAATCAGAGTGGAGATATGGTGAGTCCAAAACAGTTAGAAATGGAGCTCTTTAAAAGGAGGAGTTTACAGTGTGTTGTGCTTCTCCCTGGATTTGTTTTGCTTCTTATGTTTTATATCTCTGCATTTTCTTCCTACAAGGGATAAGAGATCTAATTCTGTAAAAATAAAAATCTGTTTTACGGTTTGGATTGAGCTGGACCCAAATGACACTTGGAAGGATAAACACCAATGACTCATAGGTCACAAAGAGTTTTTCCCCTTTCTGATCTTTCCTTTTGTTTGCAAGAATCTGAAAGATAAGAAATTGAATTAACTTTGTTGTTTTTCTCTGCAAATCAGCTCTGTGCTTTATGGGCCTTTTTTGTATTTAATGCTTAGGATTAGATAATGTATTTTGTTTAAAATATTAAATGATATGGAGAAAAATTGAAGTTCAGAGAGGAATTAGGTGCTGAATATGAAACAAGAGACATTGTGGTCCAGTAGCCAAAGGATAGAATGCTTGGCGTCAGAGTGGATTTTCAAAAAAACATCTGATTTGTGTAGGGCAAATTTAGAGTCCAATGGCACCGTTAAGACCAGCAAAGGTTCATTCAAGGTATGAGCTTTTGTGTGCATGCACACTTTTTCATGCACGCAAAAGCTCCTACCTTGAATAAACCTTTGTTGGTCTTAAAGGTGCCACTGGACTCTAAATTTGTTCTACAGCTTCAGGCCAACACAGCTGACTACCGGGATCTGATTTGTATGGCATTCTTTTAGTAAATCTGTCTGCTTCGCATTTTAAAAAGCCCCAAGTTGGAAAAAGACACTGGAACTGTTATCGTAAAAGATCTGTGTACTGTGTTTGCATTAGGGGCCTCTGGAGGGAGCTAGCTACACAGTCTTTACCTGTTGTAATTCCCATTACAGAAACAGGTAGACAGCCAAACCCTGACTTGTCTAAAAGTAGCCAAACTTAAAACTGTAGGACTCTATAGAACTTCCTATTTGTATTAAACTTGCAAAAGGTCACAAGTAAGGAAGTAGGCACAGAAGTGGTAGAGAACACCCCTTGCACACAGAAGGTCTCAGGCTCAGTTCCTAGCATTTCCAATGTGCTGGGTAACTTTTCTGGTTTCAGGAGAGCTGCCACCACTCAGAGTAGGCCATACTGGGCAAGAGAGACCAATGGCGTGCCTGAGTCTGAGGTAGCTTCCTGTGCTTTGAAATATTCCACAGAAACAGAAGACAAATTTCCCTACAATTCATGTGGGCAGGCAAAAATTGCTGAAAGGAGATTCCAAATCTTCTCCTTTTTTTGGAGAACAAAAATCAAGAAGAGACAGGCTCCTGAGAAAATGAGAGAGCCTCAAGAGGATTGTGTTGCAGAAGATCCTGGCAATACTTCTTTCATATTTTTGTGATTCTCTTCATGTTGTTTTTTTTTTTTAGCTCAATGTGTTCCTGCATTAAAGATGTGCATATTTATATTTCCCTTCAGTGTCATTAGTACCGAGCTCCTCTTCTGCAGCAACAGCAACCATCCTTTCATGATACACTGCAGCAAAAACCAGCTGCAGGATGAAATGTGCTAACAGGAAAGCAGCATACCTAAATTATCATTAGGGTTGTTGGGAGGGCAGAATGCCACAGATCAACATTTGTTCTAGCTTATCTCATGTCACTACAATTTATGGTAGACCTGGGCCTTCTAAGGTGAGGATGAGCAAGTATGGGGTTGTGAACTGTTGAATCCTCAAGCAAACAGGAGAGTGGGTGATATCTCCCCCCACCAACCCAACACATATACACCCTGATTTAGCCATGGGTTTGCTTATCCCTCCCCTACTTTTACAGAACTGTTGATGGCTCCCAGGGGAAAGAAGGGCACAGCTTATAAGGAATGGGATCAAAAGAGTGATCAGCATGGCCCTACCACATGACCTATTTTGTACGAAACAAACTGGCATATTCCTTTCTGATGAGAGAAAAGCTGCCACCTGCTAGCCTTCTCTGACATTAACATAACATGGGGAATCCTCAGTGAAAGGATCTCAAACAGATGCTTTCTACAGAGGTGATGATTTGCAAGTATTCACTGACTAACTTGGGTCTGGTGGAGGTTTTTGTAGAGTTGCTACCATATTTTATGATTTGTTTAACATAGGGGACACTGGAAGAAGAAGAAGAGGAGGAGAAGGAGGGGGAGGGGGAGGAGATTGGATTTATACCCTGCCCTTCACTCGGAGTCTCAGAGCGGCTTAGAAACTCCTCCCCCTCCCCCTCTCCACAACAGACACCCTGTGAGGTAGGTGGAGCTGAGAGAGCTCTTTCCAGAACTGTCTTTGAGAGAACAGCTCTGACAGAACTGTGGCTTGCCCAAGGTCATCCAGCAGCTGCAAGTGGAGAAGTGGGAAATCAAACCTGGTTCTCCCAGATTAGAGTCTACACACTTAACCACTACACCAAACTGGGCAAAGGAGTGCCAATAAGATGCAAAATTCCTCAAGGGCCTTCCACCCAGTGAATCTGTCACAAGCATTGATGCCTTCCAAGTTTGTGGTCCTTGTAAAGCCTGTCATCAATCAGAGAGTGACTCATAGTCTCATTTCCCCCCTCTGTCTTAAATGGTGCCTTCATGAGAATTCTCCATTCCTCTTCTCCTCATCTGCATCCTTCTCCCACATTCTTCCACCGGGCACCTGATGCACTCCTACAAATGTTGGTTCCTGAATGTCTGGGGCCCAGTGCCAGGCATTTTGGGAACTGTTTCCTAGAGAAGACTTATGCACAACCAGGGGGAGGGGAGAGGAGGAAGCAGGCAAGCAGGCAGAATTCTTTCCAGTGGCTGTCTCTACAGACCTCTGTAGCATCAACTAAGTTGCACCAAGGGTGCTCCAAACTCTTTGGAGTTCCCAGTGATGCAGGAATGCAACAGACTACTGATTTTTAAATATATATACATACATACATACATACATACATACATACATACATACTAGGAATAAGGCCCATTGTGGAAATAAATACAACAAGCTCTAGAAAGAGGCTCTGGGAGAGTGCCCCGGCTTTGGGCACTCAGTGACAATTTGCTGTGGCAATCTGAGCAGGATAGAATGACAGAGTCCACCATTTTCTCCAGAGGAACTGATCTTTGCTACCTGAAGAGCAGTAGTAATTTTGAGTGATCTCCAGCCCACCCCCAAGATTGGTAACAGTGGTTCCCCAGGAGGGAGTGGCTGGTTTGGAGGGTGGAGTCTATGGCACTGTACCTGTCTGAGGTCCCACCCCTCCTCAACACTCACCCTCTCCAGGTTCAACCCCTCAAATCTCCAGGAATTTCCCAACCTGGAGTCGACAACCCTATCACCCTCCCAGCCAACCATCAACCTACCTTTAGTTTTCCATCTCCTCCTCCCTCCCTCCTAGAGAGCAGTTGTAATTTTGAGTGATCTCCAGCCTCCACCTGGAGATTGGCAACAATGGTTCCCCATCAGGGAATGGGTGGATTGGAGGGTGGAGTCTATGGCATCGTACCTGTCTGAGGTGCCACTTCTCTCCAAACCTCACCCTCTTCAGGCTCCATCCCTCAAATCTCCAGGAATTGCCCACCTGGAGTTGGCAACCTGATCAGGACTGGGCCCAATGAGTTTTCTCCCAAAGGCTAACATAGGTGTGGAAAGGGCCTTTTACTGACAGAGGAGAAAGTACAGGTGCCCACTCTGATTAGGGAAATACCTGGAGATTTGGGGGGGGGGTGGATCCTGTGGAGGGCAGCATTTGGGGTGTGTGTGGAAGGACTCAGCAGGGTATAATGCCATAGAGTCTACCCTCCAAAGCAACCATTTTCTCCTGGGGAACTGACCTCTGTCATCTGGAGGTCAATTGTAACAGTGGGAGATCTCCAGGTCCAACCTGGAGATTGGCAACCCTGGGGAAAGTCAGCCGCACAGCGGGGAGTTGAAGAGAATGGTTTGATGGTTGCTGGCCCACCTCGTTAGCCAGCCAGCCATGCTGAAGCTAAGCAGGAGAGAGAGCCTTTTTCCATTTATTCTGACAGGAAAGCGGCCATTGGGGAGGGGGTTATGGGTGGGGGAGGGGGTTATGCTGAAAGTCCTTTATTTTTTGACTCACAGAACCAAGCTTGGGTGCCAACCAACAGCCACTGAGGGGACATCCCCTCACAGGAGTCAAGAGAACTGTCTTCCTCAGGAGAGAGAGCTGTCTGCCAGTAAATCTGACATGCAAAAGGTGGAGTGAGTGGGGAAGAGGAGCAGACCCAGCACCCGGCCAATGACACGCAAGTACTCTTGAGTGGCGGCTGATGGGCCAATGGCTGAGGGAGGGCATTTTACAGCCAATGGGAGCACATGGAATCTTGTGAAACCAAAAGATAATTACTATAAGGAGAGATAAATTGGAATTGATTGATTGGAATTGTGATTCATAGGCAGCACAGCCTGATTCCATGGCAAGCTGGAAGGAAGAGAGGAGTCTTTCTCACTAATTCAGGACTTCATATAGCCCAAAATTTGAAGTCAAGTTAGAAAGAACTTCCTTTGCCAGTTAAACATGTAATAAGTTCAAAGGCATTTCAGTATAGATAGCAAAGGGGGGTTTCCACACACTTCTAATTGGAAGGCTACAAGTAAAACCGTATTGGGCTAAAGTTCATAATACAGTGACTCGACAAAGGTTTCAGTAAAAAAATGCTCCAGGAGAAGTAGAAGCTTGTTCATAGGGACCAGAAAGTGGGATCCCATGGACCCATTGCTATAGCTGCACGCAGTGATCTTGCCTGGCGCACTGTACCTCCCCTGATGCAGAAGGCCCTTTATGAGACAATGCACTGCTGTTAGTGCAACAGACATATGGAATCCAACTTTTTGTGCATTAATGAAGATTATGCTAATTTTCAGGACAGAAAAATCTATAACTTGAGGAAGAAATGGAGCATCCTTTTCAGACTTACTGCATAACCACAGCAGACAGACCGCTGGTACATGGATAAATTGAACCATTCTCCATTAATAGTCATAGTTGATGATACGATAATCACAGTAATATGAAACAAAAGCATTCTAGTGTGAATTCTGGCATAAGGAACTTTAATTTACAGAGTGTTTTATGTTTAAACCCACCCATCACAAGGCAATTTTCATTAACTGTTATGAGCTCCACATCACCACAACTGTGAGCCATTTGATAGCTATGCTGTTACTAAACTACTTCAGTCCTTTCTCTTTTTACAAAACTAATTAATAGCCAAAATCTTAGGCCCACAGAACTCAACTGTTTAGTCCATATATATCCATGCAGAGGTCAAAGCACTGATACCATGAAAGCAAAGATCGGGCCCACGCTGAACTATCAAGCAGGAGTTAGAGTCACAAGGAAGTCCCAAGGGTCAGTGCCAGAAGAGCAGAAGGTAAGTCTGTGCCAAACTGTTACAGGTCAGTGAGGTCACATGGAAAGCTGAAGGTCAGAAATCAAGAGGGCAGAAAAGAAGAAAAGGAAAGTAGGCCATCAAAGGGAATCATGGGCACGTGGCCATATTATAGCATCAGCTGAAGAATAGATTCTTATGCACAAAGCGAAGACCCAGGCCATTACTTTTTTTTAAAAAAAGGTAAAGCTGGATTTGATGGAGTGTGATTTGAAGGAAACTCATTATGGCATGAAGTGAAGTGGAAATCAGTTATGGGGAAGGTGCAAGGAAAGAAGGACTAGTCAGATGTGACAGGTTGATTGACAGCAGAACGATGGGGCTTAGAGCTCATAGGATAAAGCCAGGATGGTCAACCTTTTACATCAAAAGTGCCATAAACTGCCAAGGAAGATAATACCTAGGAACATTTATGTCCTCAACCAAATTGCTAGTCAATTGATTCAGAAACAACCAAGAATGATGTATGATTTATTTTCTTTGCAACAAGAACATAAAAAGGGGAAAGGAATGTTTGTCTTTCACCCCTGTGTATTGTATGTGCTAGCACACCACCAGTAGGTTTAACATGTATGCCCCATACAAAGGCATTAAATTATATTTATTGATCAATTAGCTCTGTTTTAAATACATGAATTTTAGAGCTGCACACTTGAATTGACCCATTAGCATGATGAACTGACTTGCAATGCAATCTTAAGCACAGTTATACCCTTCTAAAGCCATTGAAATCAATGGGCTTAGAAGGGTATATACTAATTATCTGGGGAAAAATATCTAGAAAAATATAAGAATATATATTTAGGCTGGATCAGGGCTGTCAATGTGTGACCTCTCCTATTTTCAAATTGTAATTGGGTCATTTAAAAAAAAATCTAGAGTTCTAGACTGGATTCCATCACAACCACCATGCTCCATAATTCTGAGTAGCTACTAGTGCCATCCTAAGCAGAGTTGTGCCCTTTTGAACCCACTGACTTCACACTTAGAAGGCTGTAGATTGGCTTAGGACAGAATTGAGTGGCTGTTAACTACGGCCTAATTGGTAGATGCATTACCAGCACATAATCTCAAATTACACCTCATTCTATCTTGTGACCATATATCCATTTAAAAACAGAGAAGATTCTTGTGAGAGGAAATGGATCATTATAGGAAGGAATTTTTCAGCACATTATTGGCCAAGGATCTCAGCATGGCTAATAAGTACACCCAAGTCAAAGATGGTCCTGCTTAGGCTTTTATCATACTTGGGCAAAAAAATTAATAATATTATATTAATCCAGAATGAAACTTTGAGGGGGCTTAAGTCTGTATGGTGAAACAGTAACTGGACCAGTTCTTAAATATCAACATGAGTTCCTTCCTGGGTTTTCACTTGTTAGATATTAAAGATGACGACAGTCTGGAAACTTGAGGCTTCAAATTTTAAGTGGAGAAATCACTGATTGCATTGGGGCTCTATTACAAAGGTAATTAGGGATGGGCATGAACTGTGGTTCAGTTTGTGGTTTGTGGTGTGCATGGTTTGCAGTCAATGGACCGTCATGAACATTAGACAAACTGGTTACATTAGACAAACTGGTTCGGTTTGTGAAGTGTGTGATGCAGTAGAACGCTAGAGACATCAAACTCACAGGGGATCTCTGGCTGACTCTCCTCTACCTCTCCCCCAAGTTTGCTAAGGATTGGATTTATGGGGTCCAAGTTATAGCTGTCCAAAGAAGGTGTCCCATCTCTATTGTTTCCAATGAAGGGGAGGGAACAGCAAAAAAAAAAAGAGAGAGAGAGAGAGCAAGGGCAAGGGCAAGGACAAGGACAAGAGAAACCCAGCTTTTTCTGGGTGTTCTATAAACCCTGTTTAAAGGAACTGCCATCCCTTCCAGCGGGGTCTGTAGGGCCACGAACCATGAACCAGTTTGGTTCATGAACAAACCTCCTGCTTTGGTTCATGTTTTGGACACAAACCACAATCTGAACCACATTTTTCCTATTTCATGCCCATCCCTAATATCAGGCATAGGTTCAAAAGTGTGTAGAATGGACCCCTGGTGAGCTACACACACCAAACTTACAGAGAATCTCACCCTGCCTCCCCTCCTTCACAATCTCTCCAAGTTGGGGGTGGATTACATTTATAGTATCCCAGTTATGGACCCCCCAAAAGGTCCTGCACATTTATACCCTCCCACCCCTCCTGAGTGTGAACAACTGTGTGCTGTGAGGGTGAAAGTGGGTGCAAAGGGTGCTTGTCATGGGGGAAAGAAATTCTTCACCTTATGTGTACCACAGGCCCCTACCCCCAGGCACCAAATCCATCCTGCCAGGCTACTGGAGCTTGTCCCTAGCAGGGCATCGCTAGGCATCTCAGATCCTCCTTCCCCAATCGGTTCCTGGCCCTGGGGCCCTCTGAAGAGGCAAAAAAGTTGTTAGCAGCAGTGCCCAGAGACAGCAGCAGTTGCCAGCACTTTCTGGAGGACAGAACTCTGACAGCAGTGATTCAGAGGGTGGGAAGGAAGCATCCTCCCCTTCCACATCCCAACTCCCTGTTCCTGCTCCTACCTTGACTACACTCCTCTGCGGCCCCTCCCAACCCAGCGCCACCTTCTCCAATCCTGGGGCCACATTTTGGAAACATTTCCAAACCCTCCCTAGTAACCCTTGTGTGGCAGAGTGCCAAGTGTGCCACACCCACATCCAGAGGGGTGCAAACCCCAAACATTTGTCCTCCTCTATCCTCTGCAGGCATCTTCTAAGGGCCTGCCCTACTATATTGCCGCCAGAGGAAGAAGTGGTGGCTGGTGGGAGGAAGAAGAGGCTCACTCCCTCTCAGCAGAGAGAAGGAGAGGGGGAGGCCCCTCCAAGAAGGCTCCCTGCACTCGGACTGCTGTGGGTGGGACATCAAGGCAAGCCACCCTCCAAGAGATCCAAAGGACTATGTGGGCAACCCAGGAAGCAGTCACTCACCTCATCGTAGCTGAGATTATTGCTGTGAAAGGCCAACCCTTCTCCCTCATGGACAACATAGCCTTTTGCTGACTGCAGTGGCAATGGTCAAGGCTCAGGTCTCCAAAGAGCAAGGCAGAACCCTACATTTCACAGCAGACCTCTGGAGCAGCTAGCAGGTTGGGGCACAGTCCAGGCTCCAGGAAGGAACAGTTCTTCACTAAGGCTACAAAGTGCTTCTTCTGTATGTGCAGGGGATGGATGCAGCCCACGTGGTGTAAAGCATCACTGCTGTGCAATACAGAATAGCCTGAGGATGTGGGTGGGTGGTAGCGACATTGTCAGTGGCTACATGGTCATGGATGCAAGTGCCAACATGCTGGCAGAGGTGAAGTGTGTGCATCTCAAGGGCATCACCTGCCAGGTGCACACACTTCAGCTGTTGGTGAAGGATGTTCTGGGGCTGGGGAGCAGTGTTAAGGCCACCTGGGATGCTGCCACCCTCAAAATGTGGTCCTCGCTCAAGACTTCTTGCTCAGCATCAAGTCTGCCCACCTGCTGTGCGAGAGGCAGGGGGAGGGGGATGAGGAATACCATGACTGCATGTTTGGTGGAGTAGAAGATTTCCATGATGGATTTTCTCTCCTCCATGACCATCCTGCACAGGGAAGAGGAGCTCAGCATCATCTCCAATGACTGGCTCACCCTCTCCCAAACGGTGTATTGCAGGACATCACCAATGTGCTTTGTGCCCATATGGATGACCTGGGGCAAATCATCCCCCAGATTCAAGGACTGGAGCTGGCTGTTCTCCAAGGGTCAGGCCTTGGCAGAGAGGTTTCAGGCAGGCATCCCCACCAGGTTGCATCCTATCTGCAAGAATGGGGAATACAAGCTGGCCTGTATAGACTTTGAGCCCTCAATAAAAGGCAACATTGCTCTCCTGAATGCAAAGCTCTTGCAATGGAAGCGCAAGCTCTGTGAAGATTGCAGAGGCTACAGGCCAACAGATGTGGCCAGAGGGAACAATGGGTGGAAGATGCCAGGGAGCAGGAGGAGGAGAAGGAGCCTCAGCCCAGCACCTCTGCCACAAAGAACCCAACAAGGGAGAAGCCCCAATACTGGTTGTCAGTAGTGAAAAGGGCAGTCAGCGGAGGCAGGGATGCCAAGGATGCAATGATCCTGGCAGGTGATTTGGCAGGCTGGGTCTTCCCTGTCATCACCTTTAGGCAGCAGCTGCCTCTGTCTCAGTCTCCCTGGCTTAAGATGGACTTGCTCTCAAGGTGGACAACCTCCTGTTACAGTTTTGGCTGCTTTTAAGATGGATTCTTTACAGATGGATCAATAATACTTTTGGGAGTGGTCCTCTTTCTTTCTTTCTCTTTCTTTCTCTCTTTCTTTCTCTCTTTCTTTCTCTCTCTCTTTCTCTCTCTCTTTCTTTCCTCCCTTTCCTTCCTTCCTTCCTTCCTTCCTTCCTTCCTCCCTCCCTCCCTCTTTCTTTCTTTCTTTCTTTCTTTCTTTCTTTCTTTCTTTCTTTCTTTCTTTCTTTCTTTCTTTCTTTCTTTCTTTCTTTCTTTCTTTCTTTCTTTCTTTCTTTCTTTCTTTCTCTCTCTCTCTCTCTCTCTCCCCCCTCCTTTCCCAGCTACCTTAATTTAATTTAGTCCAGTTAAGTAAATTAGTGCGCCCCATCTGGAACTGCCCCACTTGGTGCCCCAGCACCCTCCCCCCAGAAATATTCTTAGCTATGGCCTGTACCTCACAAGTTTCCTGAGACCACTGACACCAGTCCCCTGGAGTGCTGCTCACACAAGGCTGTCATCTGGCTTGACCTCTCTTGCTTGGCCATTAGCCATGAGTACACCTAACACCCAACACCCAAACCCCAGCAGGGAGACCAGTTCACAATGAGGAAGGTATAAAATGTGGTTCCTTACTCAGCCAAAGCCCCCAGTAGCCCATCCCTAAACGTAGTCTCCAGCCCAGGCTTTCTTCCAGCATCTATATGAGGATGTGAGATGTAACAAATGCACAACAAATAGCTCCCTCTACTGCCCCCCTCCCAATGTCTTGGCCATCTCAATCACCAATTCAGCTAGCCCTCCAAATCAACCCTTACCCTAATGTCTGTAAACTGATATGTTCATCAGAGTTACATAAAAACCTCAGACCAGTAAATCAGCTATTGCATTTGCAGTACCAAAACACACTCTGCAAAGGTCCAACAAACACTAAGAGCCAGTCATGTAAAATTAAAGAGGAAGCAAACATGCAATTGAACCTGAACACCTGCAAAAGGGAGAAAGTGTTTGGGGGTTCAGCTCTGGGACCCCACCATGTTCATTTTCTAATTAAGGAACTGTTAAAAATGATAATGAATGTAATATTTTTCAGAAATCCCCTAGCATCAACACTTCTTAAATTAAAGCAATGTATATTTCAAATCTTAATATATTTGCATGTAATTATGGGATCTCTAGGGCTCAGAAAAGGCCAGGATTGGCATCTGAATTTTCCCAATGGGTTAGCTGTAGAAGAGTTTTGCAAATTTCAGTCAGCAAGGCAGGTCCATGAATGCCTCCAAGCACTTAGCCTGCTCTAAAAAAAGTCAATGTTACTCCATCTAGGACAAGTGGGTCCCGTCCCTCTAGAATATTAGCCTTCCCAAGCAGCATTACCGTGGTCTTGTCTGGATTCAGCTTTAGTTTGTTCTGCCTTACCTACCTGATCACAACCTCAAAGTACTGGTTCAGAATAGAGATATGCATTCAAGTACGTATTCAGCCAAATCAGATTCTCTAATCTGACTCAACAACCAATAAGGTGCTCCTGAATAAAAGCCGATCTTATTCAGCTTTTATTCAGGTGCCTACCCCTGAATCAGAGAGGGAAGGGGAAACAGATTGGGGAGGCATCTTTAAATACCTCCCTGATCTGTCTTTGCTTCGTCAGCCAGCCTTTATGGGGCTGGGAAAGTGAAAAAAAATCAGGAAGGAATCTTTAAATGACTCTCCTTTGCTTCCCCTGCTGGCCTGCCAAGACGGGCTGGCTGGGGAAGCAAAGAGAGAAGGGGTTTAAAGTTTAACCCCCTTCTCTGGAGTTGCATCACAGTGGCAGCACAATTTTTAATTTCTCTGGGGAAGTGAAGGGGAGGGAGAGTGGTTCAGTTTTACACCCTATCTGCTTGAAAGAATAAATGAATGAATGAAATGGAACTGACAGCTCAAATACCAGCCAAATATTTTCAGCAATGCTGAGTATTTCCTGAATCCCAGTATCATACCAATACTGGGATTTGGGAATATTGATATTTATGGTATTTGGGGGGGGGTTACCTGAACCCAAAAAATTCTGTTGTTTTTTTTCCTGTGCACACCCTTAGTTTAGAACCAAGATGGATGTATCTGCGGGCTTGGATAGTGAAATATAAAGCTGAGTGTCATCTGCATATTGGTGATGGCCAACCACAAAGCTGCAGACAATCTTATTCAGTGGCCTGATTTATATATACTTCCATATGTCCCTGTGTGCCAGCTACAATGTTCCCTCTAAACTGAGTCAGTGTGAGCTAGCTCACAGTTTTTTAGCCTCCGGCTCACACATTTTTGTCTTAGCTCAGGAAGAATGGCTCCAAAGCAAACTAATTCATGCAGTAGCCAAATCGTTCGCTCACAACTTTAATGCCAGTTGCTCACAAAATAGAATTTTTGCTCACAAGACTTCACAGCTTAGAGGGAACATTAGTCATCAGGCAGCAATCTGCTGGCCAAAGTCCACACCAGAGTGTGGATTTTGAACCTGGGATTCCCAGATCCTAATCCACCACTCTAACCACTACTCTACACCAGATAAGGAGCAGCTGCAGATGGTAAATGCAGTTCTCAGCCCCTCTGCCAGATTCAATGAGCTTCAGTACAATGATTATCTGAAGTATCCATAAAGCCCAATCAATTCCAGTCCAAATGCTCTGTCTTAAATGGTTTTCAGACTGGCAAGCAAATTTTTTCAATAAAAACGAGTGGATTTATTCTTATGCTGCTGAAATAAAATATATTTTATTAATGTGGAACATGGTGAAATCCGTTTATTGTACATGTATTTCATTATTAAAAACATCTTGTATAACAGAATTAGAAGAACAGAAGATTTACTGGCAAAGGTCAATTTTTGAGTCATGAGTTCTAAAAAGATGTCTGGATGTTTTTTTTAAATAAATAAATAAATAAAACTGTTGTCTGTTCAACAGTGAAGATCAGTCTGAAGAGTGTGATGCACATCTGTATGACTATTGCACACTATATATGTTCCCCATTTGCCTGCTTATAATGGGAGATTCCCTTCTCTGCACCTACTGCTCACCACTGCTGAGCTGGGAGCGGGAGGAAACTGACCAGTCACATGGGGGTGGGGTGGGCATGATAGTTGCCAGGTCCTGCATGGAAACCCTTTGCATAAGTGACCTTAGTATCATAATGTGCAACCAGTGGTTCGTATTTGTTTGTCTGTCTAATGGTCAAATCAATGGTATTCCCAGTAGTAATGTATGACTGTGAGAGTTGGACCATTAGGAAGGCCAAGTGCTGAAGAATAGATGCCTTTGGATTATGGTGCTGAAGAAGACTCTTGAGAGTCCCTTGGGCTGCAAGGAGATCAAATCAGTCAATCCTAAAAGAAATCAACTCTAACAGTTCCCTGGGAGGCCAGATACTGAAGCTGAAGCTCAAATACTTTGGCCACCAAATGAGAAGAGAACACTTCCTGGATGCTGGGAAAGATTGAAGGTAAAAGAAGGGGACGGCAAAGGATGAGATGGTGAGACAGTGTTATCAATGCAATGAACATAAAATAAAGCAAACTCCAGAGGACGATGGAAGACAGGAGGGCCTGGCATGATGTGGCCCACGAAGAGTCGAACTCGACTGTGCAACTGAACAACAACAACAATGACTAATGGTAATATTCTCAAACCTGCTGCTTGCTTGTTGGGATATTTATCCGCAAGAGTAAATATATAGCATTGTTTTTGTTTTGCATTGGGATTGAACAGTCAAAGGCTGAATTCAGACTGGTAATTTGCCCCGGTAGGGACCCGGGCCAGCGATGATTCAATTCCGGAGTAAATTGGGCATTCACACAGGCACATCTACCTGGCGTCCCCCACCCATAGCCAACCCGTGCTATTGCGCTTCACCACTAGATTAAAAAGATACCTCATAAAACTGGTAGCAAATCCGAAAGCCCACGTGTGTCACGCGTTTCTCCGCTTTTGGGAAGTCTGAACACGCAGCCGAAAAGCCGGGAGCAACCCGCATTGGGCAGAAGGCAGCAGCGATATGATTGGCCGTGCTCCGCTCTACTGCCCAATGCGGTGGCCGGTCCTCCCCCAATTGGCAAAATGCACTTATGCGCTTATGAGCACTCATGCGCACATACACCCATACACCCACAGTCGAATTAATGGGGAAATGCCGAATACAGCGTGCCCCCCGGCGCGGCAGTCTGAACGCTCCCGCCTGGCTCCGCTCCATATTTTCCAGCAGCGGCCCGGGCTGTGTGAACGGGAAAACCCAGAACAGTTTATTCCGGGGCTTTTTTGCCATGACTGGCTACCAGAGCAAACTGCCAGTCTGAATTCAGCCAAACTAATGGATATGCAAAACCTTCCTGGCACTTGGAGGAAGGGACCATTTCCTCTAGATCAGAGATGTCGAACATATAGCCTGCGGGCCAAAACCAGCCCATCAAGGACTCTTATCCAACCTGCAGGCAGCTAGTCATTACCTTTACTGCCAAACGAAAGAGGCTATAAATACCAAAAAACAAACAAAAAAAAAACAGCTGGGCACGACGCTACAATGCAATGAAATATATTTAACGAAATACAACAATATAACCCCAGTGCACTACAAAAACTGTGCTCAAATACATATAGAAAATCATACAAAAATATTAACAAAGTTTCCAGAATGTATCTTTGTTTCACTCCTTAACTTCCTCAGAAGTAGATTCTCAGAAGTGATGTAAATTCTCAGTAGTAAATTCTTGTACATTTGGCACATTCAAATTCCCTTTTTGTTACAATCAAAAAGATTTTTTCATTTAAATGTCTTATATCAAAAATAGAGTAAATATAAATTGGAACATCAATATAATAGAAATATAAAGTAGTATATAATATTAAAATATTGAAATATTGTATACCATTTAGCGAGTGTTGTCTTTCTCATAGTTTCAAGTCTCTATATTTTTCCATTCATTTTTCTAAAAATAAAATATGTTTTTTAATATATATTTTAATTATTTACTTTTATATCATAGGCTTTTAATACTTACTAATAGAGACAAACACTCATCAAATAGGAAACAATTCATTTTACCAGGCTCCAGTCAAGTTTACTGCATGCTTCTCAGTGCTAGAATGCCTTAATGACTCCATGTATGATTGACATTTATACAGAATCTCCATTGTTACAATCGTCATTTTAAAGGAAACTTACTCCTACTAAGCTGCATCCACAGTAACATGTCACAATATATCTATATTTATTTACACTCTACACTCCATAGGGGTTGAAAGCAGGAAACCAACTTTTAATTTCATTTTTATATATAACAAACCTATTCACGAAAAACATTTTAAAACAAACCTATTCACAAAAAACATGTTAAGTCTAGGTCAGTATTTAGATCTCAAGGACTTAATGTCTGTAGTCAGTGAATCCAGTAAGCCTCACGTTTAAGCAAACTTTTCCTAGTATCTATAATGTTATAGTTGTTAGCAGGGCTCTTTTTGTAGCAGGAACTCCTTTGCATATTAGGCCACACACCCCTAATGTAGCCAATCCTCCAAGAGCTTACAGAGCTCTTTTTACAGGGGCTACTGTAAGCTCTTGGAGGATTGGCTACATCAGGGGTGTGTGGCCTAATATGCAAAGGAGTTCCTGCTACAAAAAGAGCCCTGGTTGTTAGTATACAAAACTTCCAATACAGTAAAGAAAAAGCTGTTGCAATCATGTCTTTTTTCCAAAAAATGAGGGACCAAAGTGCTTCATGTGCTAAGCGTATTCATGATTTATGTTCTGTAATGCGAGTTCAAATAGCTTGCATAGAGCACCCAATATATATTTTCATACAGGGACATCTTAGTAGATATACGATTTTTTTTAGTTGCACAAGTAGACGAATGTTTAAACTTAACCTGTAGCTTTAATTCTGGAAAATCCAAATAATCCATTTCAAGGGTCTGCGGACATACAGCACACCTGCCGCAGCATCAGTGCCCACTAGGCACTGGAGGAGGCTTTCTTAAAGGGCCAAAGTCAGTTCTAATCACTAAATCCCGAATACTTTTGGTTTTCCTATAGCCCACTTGTAATCCATTCTGACAGCCCGGTATATCATTTACAATATGCCAGTGAAGCACAGACTGTTGGTGGTGGTGGGCTGACCTCTTAAAGGAGACTAATAATCAACGTACAGTAGATAAAATTACATGGGCCTTAGAATATACTCCATATGCCAAAAAAATAAAAATATTGTAATGAGATATTGGCATATTTTAAATGATATACCAGGCTGTCAGAATGGATTACTGTAAGAAAATAGTGTGAGAGTGTAAATGATTGAAGAATGTTTGTATTTTGAGTGAAAATAATATTGTTAGTTTGGTTTGCCTGTGTCCTCTATAAAGTTTTGTCTCCAGTACCTGTTTACATTTTATGGCCCACATTGCCCAGCTCAAAAATGTGACATTTATATCAGATCTGGCCCTCATAACAAATGAGTTTTACACCTCTGATCTCGATGGATTGTATATTATAATCTGTCTCTAACACGTGGTATTACATCTAATTCACTAGCTGAGAGCACCTCTAAACCCATAGCATTATCTTTGCCATTTCTACTGGGCAGTAGCTGTATAGCAATCATGATCACATTTTGAAACAGCATGATTAAGTTTTGAAAGCTTTAATATTTTTCATCTTTTCCCTATTTAAATTGTTTGTTTTTTTTGCCTGTGAATCAGTAAAGAACATTCTATATTGGGATAACACAATATACAATGAAACAAGATCAAGTTTTAGCATCCTTAATTGTTTAGTCTTAGCTGACCCATGGGAAGTATGACCAAAAGGGTGGGAAAAAATCTTGATTGTCTTCATAACAAGCAGGTCACAATGTATCTCCATTTTACAGATAAGAAATGGAGACTTGAAGCTAAAACCTGGATACAAAAAGTCACATGATGTTGACGGATGACATGGCTACTCCTCAGGTCAGTAACATCCATCTCTTCTGCTTTGCTGAGCTTAGCTTCCAGTTTTGCTTGTTTACAAGGCTCCTTGTTGACTGCCTGCACATCTATGTATAAGAACTCTACCCTGCCATTCCTCCAAGAACTGAGTCTAGTACATAATTTTATCATGGCACCTCACTGCGCAAGCAACCCAAGTGGCTGCTAGAGGCACATGAATTTCAGGAGAGTGGTGGTGTGTAGATGAGATGAAGGCCTTCCACCCATTGTGTCTTCCCAGGACTGTCCTGTCATGAGAGGGAGGCAAACTCCTAAGGTGCTCACATGATCTTGCATCTAGGGTTGCCAACTTCCAGGTGGGCCCTGGACATCTCCTGGAATTACAGCTGTTTGCCAGATTACAAAGATCAATTTCCCTGGAGAAAATGGCTGCTTTCGAGGGTGGACTCTATGGCATTATACCCTCTCTTCCCAAAATGCCACCCTCCCCAGGCACCACACCTGAATCTTGAGGAATTTCCCAGGCAAGAGTTGGCAACTCAGCCACCAACAACATAGGTAAGGAAGAAAGTCCCTTCCAGTGGTGGTGGCAGAGCTGCCAGGGCTTGTTTTCCTTCTAGCCACAAGTGGCCCATGTTGAAGAGACAACTGATATCTGTTGTCTCATCAACCCCCATCTTCTTTCCAACCACAGGTGGTATGATGGGAACTCCGTATCTCCCCAACCTGCACTGGCTGTACCTCATCATCATTCCTTCTTATTATCACATCAATTGTATAAGGTTGGTTTCAGATGGCAGATAGTGAATGTCCAAGACAGTTCCATAAACTCCACAGTTTAGTAGGAATTTTACCCCTGCTCCAAATCCAGCACTCTATCCACAACAGTTTGCCCAACATCTTCCATCTTTTTTTCTCTTTGACACACTTGGATCAACAAATAAAGTGGGCATCACTTTCAGAAAATGCTCATCTCTTTTTTTATGGTTTCATTTACTTTTAATCTCCCAGTTTGGTCTACTCAAAATTTCTACCTGTTTTGAGACGGAGATTTAGGGAAGGGCTCAGAGCAGGCCTACTGATGGTGGAAGATGGCTCCTTGGAGTAAACGAATAAGACATATACGTGCACTGTGTGACAATATTTGCTGCTCTGGTGGTTTGAGAGAGCCTAATAAACACAGCCAAGAGTTCAGATTACGGTTTAAAATGTAACAAAAGACATTAGCAGTTGTAATTCAGGCAACCAGGACCCTCAGTTCATCCAGAAATCATAGCTACACAGATGAACACACCATTTTCATGATGCAAGGCATCACTATTTGCTCAGCTCAAAAGTACAGTATTACTCAGGTCATCTACTAGAAATGTATATTTAACTTTCCACCCTCTGAAAGAACTATAGGAAGAGATAATATTTAAAAACTCAGGATTTATCAATGTGCAAATAGAAGAGAAGATGATAATTTGAAAACTGGAAGATAGGTTTGTTAAAATACTAAATAGTGGAGAAAGCCACACTAAAAAGCATTACTTACAATACCTTTTCCTAATCAAACGGACAGATCAACTGAGAATAGAGATGGGCACAAACTGACTCATAAACTAAAGTTTGTGACAAATTTTGGCCAGTTTCTGATTCACAAAGTGAAGTTCATCACAGGACAATCAGCATGAACTTTTCATGAACTTTCCAGCTATTCGTGGCAGTTAGTCTCTCTCTCTCTCTCTCTCTCTCTCTCTCTCTCTCTCTCTCTCTCTCTCTCTCTCTCTCTCTCTCTCTCTCTGCTATTGGATTTTGTAGATGTTGCTTTTCTATATTGAATTTGTATGTGCAATATCTGTCCTTAATATGCATAATATATGTTAAATGTAGAATGCTGATTCTATTCCCACCTCAAGATTTTCAGACCATGCTGTTTTTTCCCAATACTTCCTGTACCCCATTGTGGATGGGCAGGTTTGGTGAAGACACTCCTCTGAGAAAGGATAGTGTGCTATCACAGTTGGAGATCAAACCACCTGGTTCACAGCTATAGAGTTCCTTCCTTACACATACAAGCAAACAGCAGAGATTGTTGTTGGGTCTAATAAATACCATGCCTACATATTCTCTTTCAACTGTTTCAACTGACAGAAGAGACATTGGATGAACACTGATTTTCCAGCTTCAGAGAAAGCATCTCATCTTCTTTGACCTGAGCAGGATCTTTGAACTCATGCACCAATTAGCTGGTGAACATCCAGCGATATCAGCAGTCAGGCTTTGACTTTGCATACCAATGTGACTTTTTATTGTCTATCAACTTGGTCATCAGAAATTCTTGAAATACTTCAGACAAAACTGCACTTTCCTAGGATATAACTAATACTTTTTCCCATGAATTCAAACACGGTTCCCAAAACTTAATATCTAATGGGATTATCAAGCATTTATGAAGAGCAAACAGGACTGTCTGCATAGCTTATTTATGAGTGTTTTATGGTTAGGGGCCAACATACCTGAGGGACCGCCTTTCTCCACATGTTCCCCAAAGAGCACGGTGTTCAGGGTTTCAAAACTGCCTAGCCCTCCAAGGTCCTAAATTGCCAGGCTGGCTTTGACTAGGGTCAGGGCCTTCCCAGTGGCAACTCCACACTGGTGGAATGTGTTCCCAGAAGACACTAGGGCCCTGCAGGACCTTCTACAGTTCCTCAAGGCCTGCAAGGTAGAGCTCTTCCACCAGGCATTCAACTAAAGAGCTGCACCTAATAAGCTGAGGCCCTGTGTCCTAATACCACCACCAACAGCCTGTGCTTCAGTGGCATGAACCAGGCTGCGATGACAGTCCTGACACCAATGCTGACCGCACTCCTCATTATGATTGACTGCTACCAATGTTTCACCATTGTTACATAAACTTGCCTACTAGCACTTTATGACAGATTTTAGATGTATATTTTTGTTTGTTCTGTTTTTATCTGTTTAAGATGTTACGTAAGCCTCCCTGAGCCTGCTTTGGCAGGGAGGGTGGGTTATAAATCAAATAAATAAATATAAATAAATAAATATACCTGACCAATTGTCATATGATCCATGACATCAATAGCTTTATGCTACACTAGGACATGATATGACCTTCCTCCAAGAAGCTCAGTGATACACTAGTCACAGTATTCCATTAAGACTGGGGAGACCTGGGTTCAAATCACCACTGAACCTTGAAGCTTACTGAATTACCTCGAAAAGTAACATAACTTTATATGATTGTTCTGAGAAAAGGCTGCTAGATAGCTTTATATTAAGTTGCCTCATTTTATCCTCCCAGCAAAGAAATGTGAGATAACTATGCTAACAGCATATGTCCAGCCCTAAATCTCCTTGCAAGTTTTGTGGCTAAGTATGGATTTAGAACCTGGGCCTCACTGTATCTGTTGTACTAGTAATTTTAAGCATTTCAGTCCCAAGGCCACCATCTTTAATGCAAAACTGCAACACTGGGACATTATTTTTTTTTTTTAAAAAAAACTTTTAAAATGTTTACTGTATATGTCCAACTTTATCCTCTCTCCCTCTCCCTCTCTCTTGCTCTCTCTTTTCATTCCTCTCTCATGTCTCTGCTCTACTTTCTCTTTTCTCTCACTTCTCTGTGGCACAGATAGAGAATGAAATGCAATCCCTTCATTCAAACAAATCCATCTTTTGAAGAACACTGTACAACATCTCTAGGGTTTACAAATTTCAAGAATGTTTCCAGTCATGGGAACATTTTGTGACTTCTACAACATCTAGATTAATGGGAGAACTGGAATGAGAGAAACTAAAATGACCATTTCATACTACTCTTTAATTTGCAGAGCGCCATAATGGTGAAGCTAGATCTGATGAGGCTATCATTCACATGTCTGCTGCATTCATTAAGAAGCGGAGGATTGGGCAGGTAGAGCCTTACTTTAGCAGTAAACGTAAGGAAGACACATGTTTGAATTAGGTATACATCCAAATTTCCCTCTGGATTTAGCAGTTCCAATTTGCCATCTCCTGATACTTTCTGCTGTTCTTCTGGTTTACATTTCCAGAATGTATAAAGACTGCTACAACAGCACTATGTATGCATAGTTTGATAGTTAAAGCTATTTTAGAACCCCTGAATTCTCAAATCTTGAGTTAAATCAGTAGATCCAACCTTGGACTTCTCTGTTGACCTTCAGAAGCTAGGCTCTGTAGAACATCGGACACAGCCAGTTCACAGACAAATTATGAACTGGAACGTGGGGTATCAGTCCGACCCTTGTCTGAATCTTTTGTCATACTAAAAAAAATGAATCTGATTCTATAATATCAGAATTAAAACCTGTCATATTAGGAAATGAACATAATAGTTCTTTCCATTGGTTTCAATGGGAAACATTTTTTCAGCTGTAACTTTCCTTGCTCACTCAGTTATGATGACATTCTCATGGGCTGTACCCATCACACATGGGAGCCACCATCCCAAGTTTCTGGTAGAAACTTGGGATGAAGGATCCCATGTGCAACTGAACCAGACAGTGAGGCACCAGAATAACTGCTAGACTGAAAGGTTTTTGGCCTGTATCTTCAGAATGTAGCTGGTGATTCCTGAATACTGGAATCTTTCCAGATTTGAAATAAGTTTTACAAATTGCCTTTTTTATCAGACTTTGATTACTAAAGTTTTGATGGAACATTCCTAATCTGAGCACCCATTTCAAATATGAAAAAGGGACATGACCAGCCTAAGACCTCTGTAGGTACCGTGCTATAATTATTTATTGCACTTACATTCTGACTTGCCACCAGAGAAGGTCAATACAATATAGAAAGAGTTTCAAGAATGTCTCCTTTCCAGACTTTGACTTGGGCATGATTTCCTTAATGTGCTGAAGGTTGCTGTTTCATGTATCTTCTGGTAATGCTCTATGTCCTTCATGCTACTGTCAGATTTGTCCCCCTCCCAAAAAAAGCCATCATCACTGGGGAAAAAAATCAAAGGACTACACCTGCCTTTCATTCCAATGGGACTGTAACACATTTAATTAATAACATTGGCAAGAGCTCACCTCTGCAATTATCTTGTTTAGCCTTGATGTTCGTTGCTCTCCAAAATTAAGCTCTCCGAAAGCTCTTGACCTTGTATGATGTTAAAGGCTGTTGTGCTCAAAACAGATGGGCTGTTGCTAATTAAGACAGACTCTGTTTGTTTCAGACAGGGCAATCTTATTAATGATCTCTCCATATCCATACTAATCCACTAGTATACAAGAACTTCATTTATTTATTTGCTTGATTTTTGGAATGTTATAAATAATGCAAGTAACCATCTTTGTTTAGACGTATGTCAAAATACGCAAATTTACTATAGTAACTAGTATAGAAGAGGCAGGAGTGTTACAGCAGGTTAAAGAGATTCATAGATGTAAGAATAAATGGGTATAAACTGATGATTGTTAAATTTAGGTAGATGATAAAGTTCCTAAGGACTTATCAGTACTATAGAATGACCCAAGCAAGCTCTGTCTATAATTTTTTTTCTGCATGAACTTTTCCACCCCCACCAACAATTAGGCAAGAAATTAAATACTTTTCTTTCTTTCTCCATGTATAAGATGCAACTTCATTTTCTAATCTGCATCTGGTGTTTCTCTGTGCAGATGGTAGTTCCCATACAAGGAAAATGTAAGGAGAGCAATATATATGAACACACATCTCTCTGTTATGGGGTTGACCATGATTTGACCACAGGAGATTAAAAAATGGTGCATGATCTTGCATGATGGATGATGAATATGTGTCCAGTTCCATGTGGAATGACCAGTTAATATAAATGACACATACAATCCTTGTAAAGTCTCAAGAGTCTATTGTGTGGTGTCCTTTTCCTGTATGAATCAGCTTTTGGAGTTTCCTACATTTGGAAGGGGGGGTATGGTCAAGGCTTCCTTGAAGCCTTCTTATGTGGAAGCTCACATATCTGTAAGCTCTAAGTTAATCTTCTTTAACTGGATGCTATTTCCTAATAATTTAAGGGGTTTTAAAGCAATCTTTCTTATGTGACATTAAAAACCATAATAATCAATTAACCAGCAAAAATCTAGTTCCTTGAACAAGGCATTTGATTGACTGAATAAGTCATAGGGCAATTAGTGAAAGTTGTTATATTTCAATGGCTTTTTGTAGAAACGTTGAAAATTTGGAATTCAGCCAAGAAAGAACATTACATAGTTCAACGTTTGATATATCATGCTGTGATGTTCACAGAAATCAAAGCCGTGATACCGGTGTAATTATTAATTACAATGAACTAAGAATGTTAGGATTTGACAGTTCTTATTGGACCAATCTTTCATGCAAACATCTAATGTTGTCTTTGAATGAACTTGTAGCTATGAGAAGCACATACAAAACTCAAGGTCAGAAAGTTCCTTCCAGCTGCTTTGAAAGCTGGATATAAAACTTACATTTTCAATGGTAGTGTTAGTTCTCCTCTTTTCACTGTTGGTTTTATAGACTCATTTGGACTGTATACACATGTTGTATGGCTTAGGTATGCACTCAGTTTGTTATTTATTGTGTTCAGTGTACATCAGGTATATGTATAATATAAGAGGGGACCCATGAGGACTGATTGTGAAGGGGAAAGTGCATGCCTTCCACTAGCCCTTACTTCTTCTCCTATTGTTCTGACTCATTTCCCCCATTTGCCCACCACCAGATCATCTCATCTGCTTTCCTTCTTCCTCTTCACTCTTCCGTCCTTCACCATCTTTCAGTCCCACTCAATTGCTCATCCCCCCTCCCCAACCTACCCAATTAGCTGATTGTTCCCTTTCCCCATATCCAATTCCTACCTTTTAAAACCTTTGCACATGACATTTTGGGTTGATAGGCCAGGGGGTTTTTTTGTGACCACTATGCAAGTACAGATGTTGCTAGCTAATTTTGTGGGGTTTAATACCCAGCTATTTTTTTTTTTCAACTGGTAATTTGGGTGTTACCAGATATTACCTATCTGTGAATTGTGTGGATTTTTGATCCCCATAGTGGAGCTGTCCACCCATCATTGTTAGATACATCAGGTATCATTGGGGTTTATTTATACTCAGATGATATTCAAACTCATAATTGTTTGTGTATATATGGTGCATTTTAGTCCCCCTCACCGCCTCACAAATGAGTCTGTCTGCCGGTTAAGGTAATTTCCAGAGGTCCTTCTCTAATTGTCTCTGTGTGACAGATTGCACAGAAAAGCAGGCTTTTTGAAATGCTGCTTGTGTCAGAGAGTCAGAGAGTTCACGAATTAATCTTCCCTGAAGAGAAGAGCTTAGGTGATTGGCTGCTCTGCTCACTCTCTGATTGGCCAGCATCAGCTGAGAGAGAAAATAAAACAGCTTATTTGGAGGGAAAAGGGGTCTTTGGCAATTTGGTCTTTCACAATTTGACCTTTCACCTTTTGTCATCTGAAAACTAACATCTGAATCAGTAGCCAGAGGGTTTGGCTTCTAAGGGAAGAGACATTTGGGAGTCAGTGTTTTCTGACAGGCAAAAGTCAGACGAATACTCCTACTGAGGTAAGAAGAGAAACCCAGTTCTCTAAATATATAACATTGTTCTGAGGGAGAACTTAAATTCTCAGTCAGAAAAGCTACCAAACACCCTTATACAGACAAAGGATACTGGAGAAGGATTTGGCAGAAGGTTGGGGTAGTTAATTTATATGCAGAGTACATCATGCAAAATGCTGCCCTGGATGAATCACAAGCCAGAATTAATATTGCCAGGAAAAACATCAATGACCTCAGGTATGCAAATGATTCCACTCTAATGGCAGAAAGTGAAGAGGACTTAAAGAGCTTCTTGCTAATGGGGAAAGAGAAGAGCACAAAAGCTGGCTTGAAACTCAACATCAAAAAAATTAAGATCATGACATCCGGCCCCGTCACTCCTTGTCAAAGGGAAGGGGAAGTCATGGAAACAATGACAAACTTCCTGTTCCTGGGATCCAAGATCACTGCAGATGGTGATTGCAGCCATGAAATTAAAAGATGCCTGGGACAGTCAAGTCTTTCATAACAAAGAATATATATACGCTACTGTAGGGCAACTCAGTCACTGAGAGGAACTGAAGATTTGGTGGGAAAAATCTGCCAGACAGTTGGGGAGACACAGGAGTTCATCATACCCTGCCTTTAGAATGGGAGAGGGCTGTTTCTTTGGTGGTATTTTGGCTTTGGAATTATTCTTCCCCATCACTACTGTCATCAGCACTGACAAAATTTGGTTCATCTTCTCCAGATGACTAAAAACTGGGCTGAGTTTCTCTTCTGTTCTTTGTTGCAAATATTTAAGTCTGGGTATGGTCAGAGACATTGCCTTAGCCCACAGCCAGTGACCCTGAGTGAGATAAGAACATAAGAGAAGCCAATGTTGGATCAGGCCAATGGCCCATCCAGTCCAACACTCTGTCACACAGTGGCCAAAAATACCAGGAACCATCAGGAGGTCCACCAGTGGGGTCAGGACCAATGGATGTTGATGTGTTGCATTGTACATCATTCCTCTTTATTTAAATTGCATTTTTGTGCTTTTTATGTAACCTGCTTTGTGTCCATGGCATCAGGTAAAAAGTGGAGTGAAAGTATTTAAATAAATTAATGTTTGGGCTAAGTCTCTACTTTTTAATCAATGTATTCATTTACTTCACTTATTGTTTGCCTTTCTCATTGAGGATCAAGGCAGATTTTTACCAAAATGTTCTCTTGGTTCATTTTAGTCTTAGTAAAGAGTAACATTCTTTATTTCTGTGTTTATATTTGTCTTTGGTTTCCACTGATATCAGAAAATACATTTATGGATGTAGCCTTCTTTTTTGTTAAGCATCCTTTTGCTAGGCATCTTTGGGAGAGATAGGGAGGGTACTGGGGGGGTATTTGGTTTTAATCTGCAACTTGTTATTTATAAGCTGCCCTGGGCCAAGAGGATAAAATACTTCTTGCTTGTGTTATGCAAATACATACAGTGTGTATGTATTAAGATAGCATGCTAGATTTAGCCTGGTGCCTTGAGAGGAAATGGAAACTGGAATTTGCCTTCACATCTATCCACCACTGGGAGACTGTTGGCCAATGTATGCAAGGAAAAGGTATGCCCCTTTGTCTAGCAGGCACAGCACCAGGGAGAACAGAATATCAAACACACAGGAGCCACTGCATTCATATAGAATTAAAACAAATCCTTTACCACTGTGGTTGATATAAAGAATGTTTATCAGCGAAATCTTCTTTGATGAAGAAAAATAATAATACTCCTGACTGGGAAATTTTCCTTGGTTTTTTTCCTATCTGCTGAGTCATTCTGTTTCATTCTCCCTCTATCCTGAACTCTACACTATCAGTGAACATTTGGCAATGATAAAACCATGCCAAAAAAAAAAAAAAAACAGTCTTGACTGGACTGTGTGTGTGCTTGTATTAGGATTATGTTTTGTGTAGGAGTGCACCTATGCACCAATACATTTTAAAAAATAATTTTGATGTAATCATATCTGCAAACACATAATCTCTCCTTATATATAATTGTATTTTGGTAGTGGCACTTATAGAACACTCCACACGCTCCCAAATCAGTTGGCTCCATGATGTGTCACACAGAAGCTGTCCCTATCCACTGGCTGCCTTGTCTGAGTCTTGCCTCCAATATTCTGAACAGTTTGCTGTTCCTCTCCCCCCAATACCCAGTCGGAAAACATAGGTCATTTGCATATGTGGCCTGATTGGCCTATGTCTCTAACATTCTACACCATTTGCTGTTGCTGTTGTGAATTGTTGAATGTGTCCTGAGGAAAAATGCATGTCCCAATCTTCCCTTCAATGGTCACTGGAGTTCCCAATTTCCCTGTGGGGCCTGGCGATCTCCCAGAAATCACTGTGTTCCCTGGCCACAGCACATCTTTCCCCTACAGAAAATTTCCCAGCTATTACAATGGCTGCTTTGGGCAGTGGACTCCCCAAACTCTGCCCTCCCCAGGCTCTACCCCTCAAATCTACAGGTCTGCTCCTCCCCTTAGTATTTCCAGCCTCCAGGCAGCACCTGGAGATCTCCAAGATCAGTTCTCCTGGAGAGAATGGCTGCTTTGGACAATGGACTCTGTGGCATTATACCCTGCTGAGGTCCCTCCGCACCCCAAACCCTGCCCTCCCCAGGCTCTACCCCTCAAATCTACAGGTCTGGCCCTCCTCTTAGTATTGCTAATTTCCAGGCAGCACCTGGAGATCTCCAAGATCAGTTCTCCTGGAGAGAATGGCTGCTTTGGATAATGGACTCTATGGCATTATACCCTGCTGAAGTCCCTCCGTACTCCAAACTCTGCCCTCCCCAGGCTCTACCCCTCAAATCTACAGGTCTGCCCCTCCCCTTAGTATTGCCAGTCTCCAGGCTGCACCTGGAGATCTCCAAGATCAGTTCTCCTAGAGAGAATGGCCTCTTTGGGCAATGGACTCTATGGCATTATACCCTGCTGAGGTCCCTCCACATCCCTGTCCTCCCCAGGCTCTATCCCTCAGATCTACAGGTATTTCCCAACCCAGAGTTGGCAACTCTATAACTGGCTATGGAACTGCTTTCCAGACCCTTGGAACCCAGAAGACATGGCATAGAAGGAGGTGGTTTTCTACCTTAGCTGCCACTGCATAACCCCAAATCAACATAAGTTGGGGTGGAGGGAACCATAACTGTTACCATGAGGCTGTCCTCCCATACTACCCACTTGGGGCAGCAAAATTACTTGAGACAGCCCTGCCTTATAGCTAAGCAGAAAGAAATAAACATGGCTCGCCTCCCTCTATTTTCCCATTCCCTCTGCCACCCCACCAGCCACAGTCGGGACACTCACCTGGAGCTTCCTTCTAGAGCTTGTTGTATTTCTTCCCACAATGGGCCTTACTCCTAGCATATCATATTTACAATGTTTAATCAATGCACTCATGCTCGTAGGGGGAAACATGCAAATGAACTCATAAAATCTCTTGGCAGAAATGGATCTTTCCCCACCTTCCCTTTCTCCAAGAAGCCTTCTGTTCATCTTCTCTAAGGACTGGAAGAACCTCTCAAGTCTCAACCAAAATGCTCCACAGGATCAGATGTTGGCATGGAGAGGGGGAATTGAGTAAAATCATGATGCAACTCATGAGCTGAAGAAGGAGAAAACAATGCTTAGTGATTCCCCCTTATACTGCAGTGTCCTGTCCTCAACACATGAAGCTGTCTTCCACTGTATCAGACCAATGGTCTATCCAGGGCAGTATTGTTTACTCTGACTGGCAGTAGCTCTCCAAGTTCTTAGGAAGAGGCATTTCACAACACATTCTATCTGGAGATACCAGGAATTCTTCCGGGATGTTCTTTTGTACGCGAAGCAGATGCTGTACCCCTGAACCCAAATCCATTTTGTTTGTGAGATTCCCGTTTCTCAGAGGGGAGTTCCAGGACAAAGGGCTGGCTGCTTGGAGAAGTTGAAAGCCAGACAAGGTCTGCATTGCCAATTTATTCTGTGAGCTTTTGCACTAGATCCAATGGAATGGAAAGAACTGGAAGTTATGGCAAACTGTGCTTGTTCCAATTCTGTAATGAATATTAGACATTCTTCTAGCTAAATCAGAATGGAGTAGGAATTGACTGCTGTGCACAGTAAAACTTTTTTTAAAAAAATAAAAAAAGAAAGTAACAGAACTTTGGAAATCTGTTCATCCCTGACTCCAATTTGATGGAGTTATTGTCACACTTAATGAAAGAGAGTGGTGTTAAGTTAAAACCCATCGAAAGTTAGAAAGTATTTCCATATCAGATTAAATAATTTTAATGGAGACAAAAACTGATGCGTGGACTAGTAATTTCTCACTAACAGGCACAAGGTCCTATTAAAGCTTTTCTTCCACTGCTGAATAATTTCACATTAGTTAGATACTCTCATTTCATATTTTGCTCACAATGGGGAAAAAAACATTCTGCTAATGACTGCCTTGCTTCATTTGTCAAGATCTAAGTCTCTCGCACAAGACATCCTTCACCGACAATGTAATTTGGAGAAATTCAGCCAGACTGTGTCCCGTTTTGAAAGGATAATGTTTTGGAGCATTGAGAAGCCATCTCTCTTAACATGATGTATATTATAGATAATGTGGTGTACAGGATTGCTTTTTATAGACCTTTATCATTTAAAAGAGGCGCTAGAAAGAATAGTACGTCCTAATTTCTTTCCCAATTTAAATGCATAATTCAGCCCAATGTGAGGATCCAGAGAATCACAGGGCCATGGTGAACTGGGAATGGAAGGATACACCACAAATAAAATACATGATAAAGACACATCTGGAAATAAGTAACTCCCATTTCTTCACTGCTCCCTCACTGACTAGATTTCCTTTCAGGTTTCTTGATGGGAAACGGCCAGTGATGCAGTGACATCACTTCTGATACAACCCAGAAATTCATTGAGGATGCAACCCAGAAGTTATGTTAGTGCACCAGCAGCAATGTTACAATGCCGCTGGAGAGCCCCCAGCCCCCACTAGTAAGTCCCCAACTGGTTGCCAGACTCAGGCTGGCAACCCTACTTCCAAGTGGGGTTGCCAGGTCCCTTTCACCCACCGGCGGGGGGATGTGAGGAAGTTTCACGAGTGGGAAGTGACATGGCCCCCCATCCCCCAAAAAACAGTGACACTGTTTTTGTGCCTGCAATATCTGGAAGTGACATCAGCATGTCAGCGATGTTGGGGCAATGCTCTGGATTTTGGGCAAAACCTCTATGGTAAAATCAGCACCAAACCATAGAGTTTTGACCAAAATCCAGAGCATCACTCCCTGACATCACTGTCTCTTCCAGGTGCTGCAGGCACATCATGTGTGATGTTGCTATTTGGGGGGGGGGAGTCCCTCTCACTGGCCAGCTGGCTGGAGCCTGCAAAATCGGGGGATCCCCTGCCCCCACCAGGTAAATGGCAACCCTTGGTTTCTGTACACAAAACTGGAGGGGGGAGTAGAGCAGGGGGTCTTGGAGACTGAAACAGCCCTTTCCTTGTTATGCCCTGCTTCTGTCATACCCTCTGATGGAAAAAGGCTCATTAAAGACAGGCCCAGTGGTAACTGCTGAAGACTTACTACCCACACTACTTTATTTATTTTAAAATGTATTTACTTCATTTGTACCCCTCCTTTCTCCCCAGTGGGGACCCAAGACAGCTTCTATCATTCTCCTCCCCTCCCCTTTATCCTCACAACAATTTTGTGAGGTAGGTTAGGCTAAGAGTGTGACTGGCCCAAGGCCACCCAACGAACCTCCATGGCACAAGAGAGGATTCAAACCCAGGTCTCCCAGATACTAGTCTGACACTCTTGACCACTATAGTACATTGGCTCTTAGCCTTGTGGCTGTCAGTCACCATACTACTGGGCCTGGCTCCAGTAGCACCAGCAACCACCACACAATTGGCTCCATCCCCAGCGGCAGTGTTCACTGTGCAACTGGCCCCAACCCTGGTGGTGGCAGCTGCTGTGCAACTGGGTTCAGGCCTGCTGGCAGTAGCCACCATGTCACTGGACCCAGGGGTAGCCACTGCACAACTGGGCCAGACAGACTGTTTCTCAGGGAGAGGCTTCCAGGAGGAGGCAAGGAAGGAATTCTGAAGATAAACAGATAAAAGGAGGTTGCCTGTTGGGTCAGAAGAAGAGCTGAGAAGCTCTAGCTGCTAGGGAAAGAGGAAATACTGGGGACCATGCAGGGGAAAATGAGACCCCTCCCCGCTAGTCCATGCAGGTCTCTCTTTGAAGAATGTTTGTTGCATGAGGTCACCCAGCAGGCTTCCATGACACAGTGGGGATCTGAACTCAGGTCTCTCAGATCCTAGTTGACAGTCTAACCACTGAACTATACTGGGTCTCAATTTAAGTCATTGTGGAACAGCATATTATTAATTAATTAATGCAATTTTTACACCACCATCCCCCATGGGACAGGGCTCCAAGGTGGCTTGCATCAAAAAGCTTTACATAATTATAGTTAAAAGTTAAAGAGTTAAAATAATCAAGAGCAGCCTAAATACCAATAAGATGGTGATGGAGCTGCTGAACTGTATCGATTCATTGTGAAGGGGAGGAGGCAGGGGAAGCAGGAGTGCCAGCCGGTTGGAAAATCATTGCTGTCCTCAACCAAATGCCTGGCAGAACATCCCTGTCTTGCATGCCCTGTGAAATTGCAATACGTCCTGCAAGGTCCAGATGTCACGCGGGAGAGGGTTCTACCAGGCTGGGGCCAGCACAGAAAATGCCCTGGCCTTGGTTGAGGACAGCCAGATGACATATGCACAGTGTGCAACAGGGAATGTGAATACCGCATATCTATGTTTGTTGATCAGTGTACTGAACATGAGGTGATGTGTTCAGTTAATATTCTATGGCTGGTGAGAAGTAGTGGCCTTGGGGGAAATATGCCAATGTAACTAGCATACAGCACTTTGAAGTGAGATACTCTGGAATTCCTTTTAATGATTCATTTTTCCTAACCGCCTTCATTTCCAGCTGATTTCTTTTCCTTTTCAAGAACAATAATCGCCAGTGGCCAGTTAAGTTAATCACAACTCTCTTATTCCTTTGTGCCCCGTAAAACTCTGGGCTTGAGATGTCAATGCAGCATATAATTGGGAGACAGAAGAGAAATTATGGCCTGCTTCATCCAGGCCTCCACACCACAGTCCTCCTTTCTCTTCATTTACAGTTCAGGGCTGGCTGGGAAGGGCTTTCAAAAGCTGCAAAATGCAGGAAAATATTGTACCATCTGTAAAATGCAAATAAAATTTTACTATTTAGGAAATTCCCTAGCAATGGAAGTAGGGTTGCCAACCTCCAGGTGGTGGCTGGAGATCTCCTGGGATTGCAACTGATCTCCAGGCAACAGAGATCACTTTTCCTGGAGAAAATGGCCAGTTTGCAAGGTGGACTCCATGGCTTTATACCTTATAAGTCCCTCCCCTCCCCAAACCCTGCCCTCCTCAGGTTCTAACCCCCAAAATCTCAAGGTATTTCACAATCTAGTGCTGGCAAGTGTGAACGGAGGCAAGGCAGTTCTAGGAATAAGAGAAACTTCCTTGTTTTTTATTCTTCTGGAATTCCTATTCTAGGAGATCTTATTTATACTATAGTTAAGGAGGGCTAGAGAACTGCAGAACTGGGGGCATAATGTGCAACATAATTAGAGCATAATGTGCAGGTGTTATCTAAAAGCATGCATATGTACTTTTCACAGTAACTGTTGTGCATATATTGTGCATATATCCATTCTAGAGTTGGAACATACACAGTTTCCTTCCTTCAGTTCATTTGTGCCTTATTCCCCTAACTCACAGATGTACAAGTGTGCATTGATAAAACTCTAGAAAAAGCAGTGCTGATGAGATAATATGTGCAGTTGTCTCACAATTCTTTTTTGTGGCTTTACTGATGTGCAAATGTGTTTTTATACAGGCACAATGCAACATGCAAAAAAGAATCTTGATATACGGTGATACGATCTCACTGAAAAATAATGCCAAAATAAGTTATTTTAGCTTCTTAGGTGCCCCTGGATTCCTGTTTTATTAATACAATTCTAAAAGATTGTTTGTATGCAGGCTTTTACCAATGCACATGAGCATGCTGATTTATTTAAAACAGTCAGATCCCACATCTGTATCATAAAAACTATATCCAACATCACTTACAGCATAGAAATAATAGCGAACAGAGACAGAAGAAAGGAAGGAAGGAAGGAAGGAAGGAAGGAAGGAAGGAAGGAAGGAAGGAAGGAAGGAAGGAAGGAAGGAAGGAAGGAAGGAAGGAAGGAAGGAAGGAAGAAAGAAAGAAAGAAAGAAAGAAAGAAAGAAAGAAAGAAAGAAAGAAAGAAAGAAAGAAAGAAAGAAAGAACACAATTAGCACTTTAAAGCAAAAACACCACTCTTATTAGTAGGACAAAACATTAAGAAATGTTTTAGTAGCCTAAAACATTAAGAAAGGCTGGGGTATCTAAAACCAGCTAATGGGTTCTTAAATGATCAAGAGAATAAATATGTCTTCCACCTGACGCCTAAAAGAATGGGAGATCTGTGCCCCTCTGTGGGAAGAGAATTCTAGAAGGTAAGTGCCATTCCTGAGAAAACTCAATCTCTGGTTAACACCTGAGTAGCTACAGAACATGGTGGTGTATGGAACAGGGCCCCCAAAGATTTTTTAACTTTAAAAATATTTTAGAAAACCAAAACAAAACAGACAAACTTCAAAATCCAGCAATTAAATAGATTTATTTTTCAATCACTTTCTTCCATGTATTACCCACTAGTTGGCAGGGCCTCCAGTGATGATCATCTGGTGGGCAAGATATGGAATAAGGTGATTCTAAATTGATAATTAGGTGAGGGGGATACAAATGAATGGAAAGAACTAAAAATTGCAGAGCCTGTATAGTATAGTGGCTCAAGTCTCAGGACAGGACCTGGAAAACCTGAGTTCATATCCCCACACTATGAAGCTCCTTAGTTGACCTTGGAGTTTTGCTCAGTATAACCTACCTCATAGGGTTGTTGTAGCAACAAAACGGGGATTGGTAGAAATTGTATATGCACAACACTTTGTACTGTCCTTGAAATGGAAGAACAGAGATAGCCTGAAGAAACAAGAAGTAATTTGGAACACCAAAATCCAGGAAGGAACTCAGATTAGCAGAATTTTGGAAGCAGCTCATGGTGTTTCATACTTGTTCTGTAGAGATCAGACTAAAATAAGCCCCTTGTCTAGTCGCAGCCTGAAGAGCAGTCACTGGAAACATTTGGCATTAAAGGGTGGTCAGTGTTGATGACTTACTCGAGCAATGCTGATATTGAAATTAGTAGTATTTGTCTTTCAGATGTCAGTGACATGATGGCTTAAAACTGAACACTGGGAAGACATTTTAAAACAAATGTGAAAGGAAATGTGCTTGATGGGGAGGAACAAGCTGGTTCTGCTGCTGAGTGTATGGAGGGAATGGTTTTGCATAAACTGTTTGTCAAAGAACAAAATACGGGGCAGACAGCAACTGGGTTTCCAGGTTAAGAATCATAATGGGTGCTTTCTCATGCACTAAATAACACACTTTCAATCCAGTTTCAATGCACATTGCAACTGAATTTTACTGTCTGAAATGGCACAATCCGCTTGCAAATAGTCACTAAAGTGGATTGAAACAGCATTATTTAGCATATGTGAAAGTGTCCTATATAGAATCACAGAGTTGGAAGGGGCCATACAGGTCATCTGATTCAACCCCCCTGCTCAGCGCAGGATTGTCCTACAGTATTCTTGACAAGTGTTTGTCCAGCCGCTGCTTAAAGACTGCCAGTGAGGGGGAGCTCACCACCTCCCTAGGCAGCTGATTCCACTGTTGCACAACTCTTACTGTTAAAAAAAAAAAAAAAAGTTTTTTTCTAATATCCAACCGGTACCTTCCCGCCCTATCCTCTGCTGCCAACAGGAACAGCTCCCTGCCCTCCTCTAAGTGACAGTCATTCAAATACTTAAATAGAGCAATCATGCCCTCCTCCCCAACCTCCTCTTCTCCAGACTGAACATTCCCAGGTCCCTCAGCCTTTCCTCATAGAGCTTGGTCTCCGGGCCCCATATTATCCTCATTGCTCTCCTCTGCACCTGCTCCATTCTGTCCACATCCTCTTTGAAGTAAGGCCTCCAGAACTGCACACAATACCCCAGGTGCAGCCTGATCAATGCAGTGTACAGCAGGATTGTGATATCTTGTGATTTGGATGTTATACCTCTGTTAGTACACCCCAAGATTGCATTAGCCTTTTTTGTTGCCACATCACACTGTCTGCTCATACTTAACTTTTGGTCCACCCTTACCCCAAGATCTTGTTCACGCGCATTGCTGCTCAGAAGTGTATCCCCCATCCAGATAGCGTGTTCCTCATTTTTGTTACTCAGCTCTAGATAGCTGGAACTCTAGCCCAAAGTTACTGTATTAGAAAAAGAAAATCTGACTAATAAACTGAAATCATGGAAGGCCTCTGGTCTCAATTTTTTTACCTTCATTTTTTTTTCATAATAAGACCAAATGGTGGGCCCCTATATTAGTGGAGGCCTTCATGAAAAATAATGAATCAAGTATAATTCCTGAGAGTTGGAAACAGGTAATTATAGTTCTGATCTATAAGAAAGGCAACAAATCACAACCTGGGAACAATCACCCAATCAGTCTTTTGACAGCAAGACAGGAAACCTAGGTCTCATAAGAACATAAGAGAAGCCAATGTTGAATCAGGCCAATGGCCCATCTAGTCCAACACTCTGTCACACAGTGGCCAAAAATACCAGGTGCCATCAGGAGGTCCAGCAGTGGGGCCAGGACACTAGAAGCCCTCCCACTGCTGCCCCCCCCCCAGCACCAAGAATAGAGTGCATCACCTGACCTAGACTGAGAGTTCCTATCTATACCTTGTGGCTAATAGATTCAATCCAGGTGGATGCATGGTCTTGATCTTCATTATCAGTTGCAATTCTAGGTTTCCTGTCTCATTACCAATTCTGATTTCTCCATGCCTATTACCCTTCTGCATATCTCACCCAAATCCAATCACACCTGCTATTGTCATTCACCTTCTATTGTCATTTGCCTGCTAATGTCATTCGGCATCTGAAGTCTCTCCACTTTCCAGTATATAGGACAGATGGACTCTGATTCTAGCTGTATCTGAAGAAGTGAGCAATGACTCACAAAATCTCATACCCTGCCACATATTTTGCTTGTCTTTAAGGCGCTACTGGACTCTTGCTCTTTTCTACTGCTACAGACAGGCTAACACAGCTACCCATCTTGTTTTATAGAGGGGTTAGGCAAGGATGTGTTTTGGCACCCTCCTTGTTTAATCTTTATATAAATGATCTTCCTGAAAGGCTTAGCCCGCCCAATTCACATGCACCTGTACTGGCAAACTCCTCAATTTCTACCCTTATGTACAGTGATGATACTCTGTTAAATAGCTTGTTCCCTGGTCAGATTGTATCGCTCATTGAAAATGCTTGGAGATTATTGTCTAAAATAATAGTTTTTGCAAAGAACTCCCAATCCACCTCCTATTCTTGGCAACTAAATGGCAACAAATTGCAACAAACAAACAGCTACAATTATCTAGGTATGAAATTCCAATCTAATTTAGTCTTGAGTAACCATTTAGGCCTCGTGAAAGAAAAGGCCTTAAGAAGATTGTCTGAAGGAATTCAGCACTTTTTTTTCCTCTGGTGGTGGGCAACATATTCCCTCTGTTATTACGCTTTTTGAAGCAAAAATGGTGACCCAGCTTCTTTATGGTGTTCCTTTGTGGACTGATTTAGTAGATGAGCATCTTGATGCCGTTCTGCATAGATTTCCAAGGAAGTTATTAAGAGCCCCTTATTGTGTGGCAGGGATTGCAATTAGAGCTGAGCTGGGCCTTAATCTTCAGTTACTGATTAAAATTTCTTTTGGCCCTTCCTGAGGATAGCCTTTTAAGTTCATTATTAAGGGACTCATGCTAATCCCTGGTTTGGGTAGGTAGATGCCAAACTTCAGCAGCTCAGATTGGAAAATACCTTTTTTTTTTGGTCAGCTATGTCCTTTTCTACAGCTTGCTCTCCGGTAGAAAAAAAAATGTTCCAGTGGGGCCTAAATAGCACTGTTCTTAGTGCCTGCCATGTGTGTTCTCCTGCTTTTTTCAGGTTTACATATTTAAATTCTTGCTGTCCATATACGGATTTCTTAACCATCCCAGTTTATAGAAGAGCCTTCTTTTTAGCCAGATTCAGCGAACTACCCAGTGTCATTTTGAGTGAGTGCTATTCTAAAAAGCCCTACTCCGAGCATTTATGTGGATATAGAACTGTTTCTATCGAAACTATGGAGCATGTCTTATTCTTTTGACAAGGATATAAGCAATTAAGGACACAGGTGATTGATCCATTAATTTCCAATATAGACATGCCTGTAGCAAGTAAGCTCCAATTTTTACTCAGTGGTTATGATCCAGCTATTACAATTCCAGTATAGAAATTTATTTTGGGTTTGTTCAAACATAAGAGGCAAGAGGAGAATCTAAAGAATGTATGTAAAATCAAATAAATAAATTATAGAAAATAAAATAATTAAAAGGAAATTTTTTTAAAAAAATCTGCTTTGCAGCTTTGTGTGGATAGCTCACAGTTTATAGGCTAGGAGCTGTGCAATTTGAGAGGGGGGTGGTGGACTTCATGATCTAGGGGAGCCTAACGTGATAGTTGACCCCATAGTGTTTGTGTGGGGCGGGGGGGGGTTTGGAATTCTAGCATCCTGTCCTATTATAAAAATGTGTAGTGGTCTGGCAAGGTTCTGTGCTTGGTGAAATCAGTTCGCTGCCTGATCTGTCATTCAAAATGACTCCCTAGGCACTGGCTGAGTTGCCTGAGTCCCATCCACAGAAGCAGCAGGAGCCAAAACTCACCTCAGAAGACAATTTCACCTCAGGAGAGAGGAAGGAGACTCCAGCCCTCTCGCTTCACAGTGACTCTGGCCCTGACACTTTGCACTGCTGCTGCCTACTGCCCCTCCATGCTGCTGACTGTCCCAGCCCCTCCCAGAGCCCCGAAGAATCCCCAAGGTAAGTAGGCAGCTGAGCCATGAGCAGCCTGGCTGGGCCACAGGGGCCTTGAACGGGGGGGGGAGAGCCAAAGTCCTGCCTGGCTGGGCTGCAGGGGTTTTGAATGGGGGAAGAGCCAAAGGCCTGCCTGGCTGCACCACAGGGGCCTTGAATGGGGGGGGATGAGAGAGCCAAAGGCCTGCCTGGCTGGGCCACAGGGGCCTTGAACAGGGGGGTGGGAGAGCCAAAGGCTGCCTGTCTGGGCTGCAGGGGCATTGAATGGGTGTGTTTGGGAGAGCCAAAGGCCTGCCTGGCTGGGTCGCGGGGACCTTGAATGGGGGTGAGAGAGCCAAGTCTGCCTGGCTGGGCCACAGGGGCCTTGAACAGGGGTGGGTGGGAGAGCCAAGGCCTGCCTGGCTGGGCCACAGGGGCCTTGAATGTGGAGGTGGGAGAGCCAAGGCATGCCTAGCTGTGTGTGAGAGACTTTACTTCCACTTCTGTACCTTTCTATGCATTTGTTACGTGCCACATCTTTCTAGAGCTTGTTGTATTGCTTCTACAACGGGCTTTACTGCTAGTAGAATATAAAAGCTCAGGAGGATGCAGTCTTGCCTCACAGTTGTTGGGGTGGAACAACTTACATGTGAACACAAGATGGTGCCTTCTACCCAGTCAATCCACTGATCCAGGCCTCTGAGTATTATCTTCTCTCTGGATACAGATTATCAGGCAGATACCTTACTTGCTGCCTGAAATGAAGTAAAAATGGCAGGGATTGAACCTGTGGCCTTCTGCATGTAGACCATGAGCTCTAACATGTTTGAAGCTGGTTTTTATTGAATCAAACCACTTGTGTATCTATGTCAATACTGTCTACTACTGCCTGGCAGAAGCTCTCCTGGTTCTCGGGCAGAGAAAGACCTTTTTCAACATTTATAGTTTGAGATTCTTTAACCAGAGATGTGTGGGGTTGAACCTGGGACCTTCCATATGTAAAGTACACACTCTTCTCCTGAGCCTCTTCTGTTAATATTCAATTTTAACAGTAGAATTTGGGACAGAAATTTTCTGAAATAAATAAAAATAAAATTATGCCCCTCCCATGAATCTTGGTTGCTTAGGGAGCAGAGAAAAGGCTGGTAAGGCAAACAATGGGTTATTTATCTGTTTGTTCAGAAACTGCATATGCTGCTTCTCCAGAGACCTGCTTGGAATCCTGACCCTGATCTTTGATTAGTTTTGTATACTGAACTATGCCATTTCCTCCTCCCCATTTGTATGGTCTGCTAAGAACTTGCCCACGCATGATTTCCCCAAAGACCTAGTTTAAAATTGATTCTGAGTAGATTCATTTAAATCAATCCAGCACCCTAATGCCGACATGCTTCGGTTGCTTCGAGAGTGTCTCAGATTGATTTACTGTAGGTCAATTATAAAAGGATTTAAGGAAATAAAGGTGTTGGAATACAGCGGAAATGTTCAGACTTTCTTAAGGGCATAAATTGCTATCAAAGGCCCTCAGACTACATAGGCAACCCATTTCTTTAAATCTGAGTCTGGCCTAATCGCATACACAGACTGAGGTGGAGAACCCAGTTTAAAATCTGCAGGGTGCATGGGAGAGGGGAGCCTGAGGAGTGTTGTTTGTTGCCCTGCAAGGCACTTACTGTGCTCTTATGAACTTATAGTTCATAAGTGATAAAACTGGACTGTACAGTCAGTGTGCAAAAAGGGACTGAACTGCATGGTAACCCGGAAGGGATGCCAGCTGAAGACTCACATCCAGAAGAAGGAATCCTTCCTTTGAGATGATGTGCCAATGGTTCCTGAGGTTACCTGCCCTCTCTTACCCTCAGTGCAGCAAGAAGAGAGACCAGCTCCCTAGACACAGAGAACACACAGAAACCAGTAACCATATGGGGTATAATTCTATGGAGTTCACACTCCAAAGAAAGTCATTTCTCCAGGGATACTGATCTCTATAATCTGGAAGTAAGCTATAATTCTGGGAGATCTCCTGACTCCACCTGAAGTTTAAGAGAAAAAGTTTACCCTGGCTTTTAACTAGCTTCTATTGAGTGTTCTGGTCTGCCTGTTAAGAGTTTCTGTGACTTCTTAAGAAAATATAGTTTAGGGACATTGTTTTTGTTTTTTTAAAAAAAACTGCACCATCATTTATTTAATTTTTATTTGTTTACCTCATTTATACCCCACCTTTTTCCTCTAATGGGGACCCAAAGTGTTTTTACATCATGCTCATTTCTACCATTTTATCCTCATAATAACCCTGAGAAGTAGATGAGACTGAGGCAGAGAGAATGGCCCAAGGTCATCAAGCATGTTTCCATAGCAAACTGTTGGATTTAGACCTAGGTCTCCCAGATCCTAGACTAGCACTGCAGCTACTACACCACTCTGGCTGTTCCTTCCTATCATTGCCTAATACTTTTTTTAGTTGTTCTTTCATTCTCATCAAGGGTGCTATTTTATTTTTTACTGTTTTTATGTTTTATTTTTGTCAAGCGGTCCTCTGGAGAAACACATATAAAATTTCTAAATAAACAAACAAATAATCAACTATATTGTTCGCTTAGAGATAAGCATTTTTTTTTCCAAATCAAATGCATTGCACTGTGTAGAAAAAGTTATTGCATGTGGTCAAAGGCTCTTACAGTCCAAATGCAGAAGTGATGTCACATTTGTCAAGGAATCACTGGAAGTTCTATGGGAAAATCATAGAACTTCTGGTAATGCCTATAGAAGACTAATATCACTTCTAGGAATCACTCTGTGGATGTTATGAGGACTGATGTTACATCTAGATTGTCTTTGAAAGTGAAGTCACACCATCATCAATTGCCTTTAAAAAAAATTCTCATGCTGCTGCTCTGAGCAATGGTGGGAAACAGAAGCTGGGGCTTGAGTTCTCTGCTTCCATCAGAGGACTGGCACCAGTGGAAAAAAATGTACCAGAAGAACATAAAATACAAAAGTTAACAGAGATTCCAACTGAACCAAATTAAAAAGAGACTGAAATGCAGCAGAAAACCATAACTCAAAGATACAACACATAAGACATTGCACTTGGTTAGGCCTCAAGCTGGGCGCTAGCCTGAATTTTCTTATTGGCCAGAGCAAGGCTTTGATGCAGCTCCTTTGTGGACCTGAAATTTGGGGTTGAAATCATCAGTTAGTCAGTGATATGGAGACTATCCAAAACACATAAAGAGGATTTTGGCAATGCGCTGGAGTACTCCTGCTGCTTTGTGATGGGCCACACTTGTGGTGGGTGGAGTGGAGGGAAATGGTCTTGTCAACAGCACTGACATCAGGTTCGCCTTTTTGTGAAAACTGCTCTTAACTGTCCACAGAGTTCTGCCCTGTCATCACAGAACCTTGTCATGCCTTCTCCTGTAGCAGCTGAAGTGTGAACTGAGATCTAGGCAGTATTGTGCTTAATTTTTTCCCCATTATGAATTCACCAGGTGGCCTTAGGCAAGTCACATGGCTTCAGCCTCCCCCATCTTCATTTTCAGGCTAATAATATTAATCTGCCTTACAGGGCTGTTGTATGGTTAGAGATCATGGCTGTGAAGTACTTTGAATCTTCCCTACAGTGCTAGGGAAATGCACTCTCATTATCTGCATCTTGAGGTCAGACAAGGCCAGGAAAGGATGCTTTACACACCCCAAACAATTTTACACAATCCTAAAGTGATACTTAGTGAGTGGAGTATGGTGGAAGTTTGGATTAGGGGAATTAATTGTTATCCAGTTCTGCATAGAGTCCATGATTTCCTCCATATGATATGCCAGCTGAGGCCAGCCTGCCAGTGTAATGAGTGGGTACTAAAGGTTAAGTCTGTTCAGCTCACACTGAGACATTCTGAAGGACTCTGTGGGGTGTAAACTGTCTTGCAGAGAGTTCTGATTCATGCTAGGGGCTGTGCAAAGCCATGCTGCTTTTGATTCTTATGCCAAGGACACCACAACTGTAATTTATTGATTCTAACCTGATGGGAATTAAGTTGTTGTGAGTGCATATGCTTAAGTATGGCTTTCCCCGAACATTTGTAACAACTACTTTGCCTTGTAGCAGGACTACTAACCTTAGCATGTTTTGAAACACTGGAAACACTTAAAGATATAATAACCAAAATAAAAAAATAGAAGAACAAGCATGTCTTATTATACACGAACACTAGAGGTTAAGCAACTGACATTTACACTGTTCTCTGGAGTTGGTATCCCCCGTAATGTAGAACTTGACATTTGTAAGAGCTGATCTGAAAAGAGTCTACTAATGTATGCATCTGATAAAAGATACCATAAAACCCTACTCAAAATAATTCACAAGAGTGGAAAACAAATAAATACCACTGATTGAAAATACCAGCTCAGTGAGAGAGAAATCTCAGAATAAAAATGAATGATAGGTTTTAGAAAAATCAAGGCAAGAATAAAAGGATTTTCTCAACCAGGATTATGGCACAGTGGTAGAATATGTTTCACGAGCAATGCTCCCTCTAAGCTGTGGCATCTCATAAGCAAAGATTCTGCTTTGTGAGCTACTAGCGTTAAAGTTCTGAGTGAGCAATTTGGCTGCTGCATAAATCAGTTTGCTCTGGAGCCCTCCTTCCTGAGCTAAGACCAAAAATGTGTGAGCCGGAGGCTAAGAAACTGTGAGCTAACTCAGCTTAGAGGGAACACTGTTCACAAGTACAAGATCTCGGGTTCAATCCTTGACGCTTGTAGTTTGTTTGTTAATGTGTTTATTTATTTGAATATCTGAACCCTCTTTGTCCCCTTGGCTCAGAGCATCAGTTAAAATTATCAGGTGGTAGATAGATAGGGATGCTTGTAGACCCACCAGTTTGGCTCATATCCTCTTGGTGGTGTTGGAAAATGCTGTCAAGTCACAGCTGACTAAGGGTTTCCAAGGCAAGAGGTGTTCAGAGGTGGTTTGCCATTGCCGGGCTCCACGTCATGGCCCTGCTATTCCCTGGCAGTCTCCCCTCCAAATGTTAGCCAAGCCCAAACCCGCTTAGCTTCTGAGATCTGATTAAATTAGCTGATCACGAACAGGGAGCTGATTTTTAAATGATTGGTTCAATTGTTTGTTGGCCCATTCATAGCTATTTGGCAGGTTGCATTGCTGCATTCCTTCTTAACCATGCAGTACAAGGCAATCAGTGTCTTCTGGGTATGGAGAATAGTGCAGACCCAGACATTTTAAACCCTATCTCAAAATACTAGAGCTTGGGGGCAGTAGGTTCAACACACACAAAGTGAAATAGTAGTTCACATAAGTCCTCATTGAGTGATGAAATTAGTTGCAACAAGTTCTGGAGAACTGCACATGGAAGTCATGTTGTGACATTGCATAACACTCTAGGAATCCTCCAGATTTCTATGGGGGAGGGAAATAGAGATTTGGGAAATTCCTACAGCAATTATGCAATGCTCCCGCCTCCACTTTGTTCCCACTCCTCTGTCAAGCAGCAAGCAGGAGACAGAAGCCCTGGACAGGAGATTTCCTGCCATAACGAGCAATCTGACAAGCCTAGGTCTGTCCAGTTTTGGAAACAGCTTGTTAGATTTGATAGGCCATCGGTCTGATCCAACTGATCCAGCACATTGTGAGCCAATGTAAAGCAACTGTCAGAGTGCTGGACTGGGAGAGCCAGGTTCCTACCCCTACTTTGCCATAAAGCTTGCTGGGTGACTTTGGGCCAGTCACAGCCTCTCGGTCTAACATACTTTGCACAGGTATGGAGTAGATCACATCAGGAAGAGAAAACCATGTGCACTGCTCTGACCTCCATGGAAGAAAGGCAGGATAAACATGTCCCGTAAAGAAAGATCATTTTGTTCTTGTTCTCATAGATGATACCAGTGATGTGGAGACATGGAACATGCTGTCCTCCAGAAATCTTGAACATGGAGGAAGGATTCATGCATATGCTTGACTGAAATCCATTAGAACTTAAAATTTTATGTAATTAGGTAAGGGCAAAGTCAACTGGCTGGATAAATTAAATATAAGCAGCCAGTGTGATGCAGCAACAAAAAAGGCTAACGTGATCTTGGGGTGTATCAACAGAGGCATATCATCTAGCATAGTCCTGCTGTACATTGCATTGGGCAGGCCACACCTGGAGTATTGTATGTAGTTTTGGAGGCCTCACTTCAAAAAGGATGTGGACAGAATAGAGTGGGTGCAGAGGAGAGCGACAAGGATAATCAGGGGCCTGGAGACCAAGCCCTAAGAGGAAAGGCCGAGGGACTTGGGAGTCCATCAGTGGCTATTAGCCACAAGGCATAGATAGGAACTCTCACTCTGGGGCAAGCAATACACTGTATTCTTGGTGCTTGAGGGGAGGGGCAACAGTGGGAGAGCTTCTAGAGCACTGATGGACCCCCTGATGGCACCTGGTATTTTTGGCCACTGTGTGACAGAGTGTTGGACTGGATGGGACATTGGCCCGATCCAACATTGGCTTTTTGTATGTTCTTATGTGTTCATTCTGGAGAAGAGCAGGTTGAGGGAGGACATGATCGCTCTCTTTAAGTATTCAAAGGGCTGTCACTTAGAGGAGGGCAGGGAGCTGTTCCTGTTGGCAGCAGACATTAGGGGTGATTTCCCACTAAAGCTGCCGCAGGGTTGCGCCGCCGTTTGCCCCGAGATTTTTAGTCAATTTCACACCCGAAGCCGCGGGGCTGCATTTTGACCCACGGCTTCGCCCGATTTCCCTCGCAGTTTCGTAATCCTGTTTTTTTTTGGTGGGAAAAAATTAACTTTGTGTTCCCCTATCCAAACCATGCCTACATTCCATATACTGAGACAACAATCCCATTATGAGTCGTTAAGTCGCCCCCGCCCCCCCCGCTTCTAAGCTTTTGTTGTTTCGGTATCTGCTTTAAACTCTTCTGTCCTATATCCAGCAAGTTGGTCTTCACATTAGCGAAGATAGATTTGGTTTGAAATTGAACTGCAGTTGTATGCATTACTAGAAATCAGTTATGTTAAAAAACAACAACACAGATGCTCAAGGAAGATGCCTGAATATCTGTCCCTGGAAAACAGCAATAAGTTTTGGAGCAGGTATGCCACCTAGATTTATCGTCTTTCCCATTCTCCTGCAGCATGACCAGAGTGGAGGCTGTTGGCAAAAGGAAAGTGTGACCACCAGTTAACCTTCAACTCTGCTTTTTTTGGTCTGTTTCTGTTCCTGCCACTGGCCAAAAGCTTGGGAAAAACAGGAATTAATTTTGTCACCTATATCAGCGCTGTAAATGGATGCCTTGCAGGACAGAGGCACTAATAAACAATGGTTGGAGGGTAATCAGGTATCGTAATTACCTCTGCTTGTTAGACTGGAGGCAGGCATGTATGTTGTCATCTCATCACTTTTGCAGTCATTTTTGCCTCCCAGGTGGCCATAAATACAAAGCCATTCCCTTCTCTACCTTGTGTGGAGGTAATAACATTTGTGTAAAATCAAATAGAATTCTAAATCTATATGTCCAGTCATGATAACTGGGTGCTCGCTGGTCACCTCCTAATTTTTTTCTCCTGATTTAATGATATTTCTCTGCATTTAATGGCATTTCACTGCATTTAATATTTGCATTGTATTAAGGGTATGGGCTTTTCAGTAAAGGTGTGCTCATTTATTTTTAAAGAACTGCTGCTTCTGCAAAAATTCCTAACCATGTACAAGGGGTTTTCTCCACTTTTCTAAAAGATATAGAGGAGCAGCACAATCCAGAATAACAGAACTTGAAATAATAATGCCTTTCTCTCTCATGATTATAGATTGCAAATAACAGGGAAGCATTCTTGAGTTGCACATATATCCATTTCATTCATCTCTGACTGTGGCTGCCATGGGGCCCCCAGACCCCCTCCAAAAAATTCCTTCCAGGTCTCTCTCACTGTCTCACACAACCCAGACCCTACCCCCAGAGCATATAGATGTACAACTTGCCTGATTCCATGCCTGTCTCCAAGATGAAACAGATCCCTGGAATTTTGTACCCTTAGTTCCCATCCTGACTGCAAGTTTGCCACCAATCCTTTAGGGATAGGGTTGCCAGCCTCCAGGTGGGGCCTGGAGATCTCCTGCTTTTACAACTGGTCTCCAGCTGACAGAGATCAGCTCCCCTGGAGAAAATGGCTGCTTTGAAGGGTGGACTCTGTGGCATTGTACCATGCTGAGGCCCCTCCCCTCCCCAAACCCCACCCTCTCCTGGGTCCACCCCCAAAGTCTCCAGGTATTTTCCAACCCAGACCTGGCAACCCTATTTAGGGATAGTATGGGGTTTCCCGTTGAAATATATATAAAGTACTTAGGTATTTTGGTGGTAGTGAAAGTAGGGATAGTGAAGTCTCTGGCAGCGATTGGATGGGGTTGTATGATATCACAGAGAAGCCAGGCTTATCTTGTCTTATCCTAATGGTCTCTGGCTGCCATTAGCTGCTAAAGAGGAGAAGGACAAGAAGAAGCACCTGCCAGAAGAAGCAGTGGCGTAGGAAAAGTGGAGGCAGAAGCCTGGGAATAGAGGAGGCAAAGTTTGGACTAGCAGAAGGACTAGAGAAGAACTTAGAAATCAAAGCAGTAAAGACGGATGAAGAAAAGAGCAGACCAGAGAGAAGATCCTGAGAGGGGAAGGAATACTTGGAAGAAGAATGGCTTGAGAAAATGGGGTGCTCGTGCCTGTAAGATGTAGGAGGACAAAATTGGAGTCTAGGAGCACCTCAAAGACCAGCAACATTTTCCAGGGTGCAAGCTGTCATGAAACAAAGCTCACTTGATAAGATACAAAAGTAAGGAGGGTTTCAGTTCACTGATGGGTATCTACCCAAATCTTTATCTGCAGACTTTCAGTCTTCTTTGTTTTATAACAATTCCAGTCATTCCATGTAATGATGAACTTTTATGAAATGGTACAATGGTACAGATCCCCCCCCCGTCATAAATAAAGGTGATAATTTCCTGGCTGAGGACTGTGTATAAGGAAGGTCTTTTCTTGTATTTTGCTGAACCATTCACATTGTAGAACTGCCTTCCTTTGTGAACTGATGTGTTTTGCTTTTCATTAGAAACTACTGCCTTTGTCCATAAATTCAGAAAAAAAATATACTATTATGTTGTGAGAATTGTGTGACAACAGACTCTCTCTGTGCTTAGCTATAAAGTATTTATTAACCAAAGAAGCTATCTACAAGATCCAGGGAAAAATGTAGACTGAACAAAGGAAAGCAAACATTCATCTATGGATAGATTTAATTTGAGCATTGCACAAGATTGTAGCAAATGGGCTGAAACTCAAAGCAGTCTGTCTTTGCCAGCTCACAGTGTTGTAAACTGTTGCAAAGCTGCAAGAAAGCAACTGCTGAAATGACCACAACCATTCTACAATTCTACAAGAGTAATATTTTATTGCAAGTTGTACATGTTCTGATCACATATACACTACATCAGTGTTGTCTACATGAGGCTCTCTTTGAAAGTTTCCGGTGTTTCCAGTGCAGCAAATAGAATGCTGATAGGTGTGCATTACCAGATGTCTATCTCCCAGTTTTAAAATAATTATACTGGAAACAGCAGTGGCTCAGTGGTGGAGCATCTGCTTTGCATGTAGAAGTTTTCAGGTTCAATCTCTGGAATCACTAGTTAAAAGAATTAGGTAGTAGATAATGTGAAAGGGTTCTGTCGAAGACCACAGAGAAATGCTGTAAATACTGCCTTGCTAGATCGGTGGTCTGACCTAGAATAAAGCAGCTTCACATGTATTTGCTTTCAAACATAAAGTGCTTTAAAGCCAAAATGTGATCCCATATGTGTCCTCCCATCAACTTAGAAAGCCAGTTTGATGTAGTGGTTAGGAGCACAGATTCTAAACTGGGAGAACTGGATTTGATTCCCCACTCCTCCACACACAGTTGCTGGTGTGATGTTGGGTCAGTTGCATGTTCTTTCAGAGCTGTCCTCTCAAGGGCAGTTCTTGAAAGAGCTCTCTAGCCCCACCTACCTCACAGGGTGTCTGTTTTGGGGAGGGGAAGGAGATTGTAAGCCACTCAGAGACTCCTTCAGGTAGTGAAGGGTGGAGTGTAAATCCAATCTCCTCCTCCTTCTCCTCCTCCTCATCCACCGAGACTTTTCTATCTGTACCTCCACTTTCTGAGGTGAGTGGATGACTACCCTACCAAGTGGTAGCTTTCCCCCTTTCCAGATGCAGGGCCCACCTTTATTCCCTGCATGGTAGCATGGGGCCCACTAAGCTGCAAGCACGTGACATCAGAATCATGTGACAGATAAGATTATGAGAAGGCATATGTGGGACAGAGTTTTGACCACAACAGTGCCAGTGCCAAGGCATTGGACAGCATACCATTGTGATAAAGGGCCTTTTGGGGTGGTTCCTCATTTATGGAATGTCCCAGTAGTGCCTGAGTTATTTGTTTCAGAGACCATGTTGCATCATAATAATGTATCCAATAATTTTGATTGATTTTTTTTTTGGTAAAACATATTTCTTGTGTAAATAAGGTGTTCCCATTCTGCTTCCTTGGTTTTATTGCAGTTACTTGTATTTGCTGCTGTGTTTATTGTTGAGCTATCTTATGACTGTGTTTTTGGATTTTATTTATATACATATATTAAATTTGTTAATTGCCCAGTCCCTGCAGTGCAGGGCTCTGGGACAATGTACATCATTCATAAAAACATCAAGATAAAACAATTAAGACATTAATAAGATAAGATGGCATATATTAATTTTGTATTTAGTTATCCCCCTCAGGAGCCCATTGACTAAGGAGAAGCATAGAAATCTCCAAATAAACAAATAAATGGTGATTTCAGCTATCACAATCTAACACTAGTACATGTATCTGTTTTTCAAACTGGCCATCTTGTTGTAACCAAATTCTGCAGCCAGACCATTTCAACTCAAAAATCCCCATTCCAATTTTACTTCTCCTTTGTGAGAATCAAACCCCCAAAGTCTTTAGCCACATGCCATTTTCTCTGTTCCAGTGCTGAATTTTCCCTGTTAAATTTCCCCAGTTTTTTTGTGACCAATTCATATAAATGGCATACAAATCAAGCTCAATGTATAAATAGTGCAAAAAGGGGCACAAAATGCTGTAACAGAAATAAAGGAATGGGAAGCATCAGTAATGGCCATGCAGAGGGTCGTGACCATGGTTTATGGAAACCAAAATAACTAGAACTATGTGTACATCCCTAGGTAGCATGCCTAGTTGCCTTGTAAGTATAAAAATGTACAAATCTACTTTTTCAGGAGAATCGGGTAACAAAAAATGACGAGAGATGGTTATAATGCTCAGAGAAGAACACTAACCTTTTCTGGGAAGGAATATCAGCTATGTTTAGAGGTTGTAATGAAATGCCCTCAAAAATTCTTTTCCTCCTGTTTTGTTTCTGTTTCTGAAAAATGCTTTGTTTAAATAAAGATGTCCTCCCTCTCCTAGCAAGCAACAATGCTCCAGCGGGGCTATCTGTGTCTCTGTTCTCCCCTTCTCATCCTTAGTCCCTTTTTATCTCATCTGTATCACTTTTCTTATTATGCCTTTCCCACTTCCAAGCTAGCAATTACAAAGAGAGAGAAATCATTGTGCTACCCTGACTTACAACTCTTAGAATGGGGCATAATTGTAGTTGGAGTAATTGGCTTTTGTAGCGGAGAGCCATTAACCTGGCATAATTGTTCTTAGAGCAACCCATGCTTTGCTTCATTAAGTTTTATTCTTTGCAAGAAGGGGCGTTCTTCTAACCTTTGCTGTCTGTGTCTTAGTGTGGCCTGATTCTATGATCCTTTGTGCAGCAGATGCCACAAACCAATAGGATTTGAGTGGGGGCAACAGAATATGGCTGGTAGTCTTACGTTAGTGTTGAAGGAACCTCATCCTAATCCCACCAACTGAATAGGGGTAGCTATTTGCATTTCATTACTGGATCCCCTTCCTATGAAGCAATGTTGAACAAAGGTAGTTGTGTGACAGTTTGTTGAACTGGGGACTCTGACAAGCAGGCAAGGTTTCCTTATCCTTGGGGCCATCATCACAGACTGTTTTGCTTTGTGAGGCACTTTGAAGCTACCAGTGCAGTTGGCCTGAAGGTGGTACTGCAGCTGCTAATTCATTAGTTTTCACATGACCCAAGAAGGTCAATAGGGTTCCACCAGATCCAAGGAAGTGCAGACTATGGTCCAATCTGCATTGATATTTTGCACTATTGTGCAAATGATCTCACATAGTTTCACAAATTTCGGTCTGCATTTTATACCGCATCCACTCTCCTATTGTTTCATCTCAGCATTGGGTGTCTGCATCATTTTTTTGCCATTTAGAGATCACTCCGAGGTCACTACAGCACCTCACGACTTATCTGCATGTGGTTTTAAGGTGATACAACTGCTCCTCCCCACCATCAAGCCGCTGTGAGCAAAAAGCAGACAACGGGAGCTGAATCCCCCCCCCATCTTTTCTAAGGAGATAAGCAAATTGTCACAAAGGAAACAAGTTATCTGGAAATCCAGTCCTCTGTGTTTAAAAGCAGCCAGGGAACATTTTTCTGTGATCATATTGGGGTGGGGGGTGGGGTGGAAGAATACCCACCCCTGAACCATTTGTTATTTCCTGGGGCTGTCTCCAGTACGCCCTGCCTGGCAACTACTGGGTGTTTTGTGTTTTTTACCCAGCTTGTTCCATCTTTCCTGACCCCCCTCTGCCTCCCCCTCTGCCAGGTCACCCCCTTTTACCTTCTGTGGGGGGATTGCAGGTGGCATTTCCTTCCCACAGCTCAGCACAGTGCCCTGTCAGCACCCCTGGGAGGCTGTTCCCCTTCCCCTTGTGTGCTCTCCCTAAACAGCTTGCATCCTGATGCAGACAGAGGAGAGCTTTATACCGAGCCAAATGGGAAGTCGGTACCACAGCAGTACGGAACAGCTTTACATAGCAAATGCAGATTGGGCCTATGTGCATGAAAATCAAGCACATAGTCTGTGCCTGCTTGCTAACTGCTTACTGTAACTCCAGACTGCCAATCTTGACAAGTAAGAAGAATGGCTTGGGTCTCTTCTGCCTCACTCTTTGTGGCATCCTGTGGAAAATGCAACAGTCAATATGAACCCATACCGGCCCACAGGACACATTGATGCCACTGTTGCTCTCAGAGCCAAACTTTATGTTCAGAAATATCACATAATACGGCCTTAAGATTGTGCTGTTTCAGATGCACATGGGGACTTCACATGTTTGGTTCCTCCCCAGTTCCTGTTCCTATTTGTCATCTAAGAGACTCAGGTACTATTTGTATGGTCTTTTTCAAGCATAGAATGATCTTTTGCAGACATATTGGCATATACTCTCTACTTTTTTGAGAGGTGAGAAGTTTGAGAGGTACTGTTGGACTTAGGTTCCCTTGGGACGAGAGAGTGCAGGAGACTTAGGTTGTCTTTGTCATATTTATTTTGTTTACAGATGTGCAACTGGGAATACTGGAAGCAAATAGACACTTCTCTAGCTGGCAGCACATCCCCTGAGAACAACCTGCACACGCCTCTGTTTCAGACAATTCCCCCTAGAAAAATTCTCGTCGCTTTCACTGCCTTTCTGTATTCTAAAGTTCAAAATGTTGTTTCTGAGGGTAAAAGTGAATGTGACATTGGGAGATCCATGAAGGGATCACTTGTGTGTGTGTGTTTCAGTGCTAATGGCAGCCACCATAGGGATTAAAGGATTTAGATTTGAGTTGTGGCACAGGAGGATCAGGGGTTTAACCCTTTCCTCAGTGCCATTGATACGACAATACTCCCCATGCTGAAGCTCCTCTTTGCCTGCTGGAGCAAATTGTAGTTTCAGGGAGGCCAGGAACATGCTGTAGGAGGATGGCTGATGCTCCCTCCCACAGAGCTGGAGTTCCAACCCAAGCACGCTGTTCAGTTAATACTATTAATGGAAGGAGGTAGTGATAGGTTTGATCATGGATGTTCCACTGTCTCATCTAGTTGCACACTGACACATACACAAAATTGCTGCAGATCACTGATCCTACTCATGCTCCTGAGTGTCTGGATCAGGACAAACCAGCTGTCATTAAATTAATGTTGACTTTCTTGGTCAAATCCTTGACTCCCATCAGGTAATAATTTCCATATGGCAGTGTGTGTTGTATAGCCAGGAGATCCAAAGATTGTCTGGCAGCATTAAGTTCCAGCCCTTTTTAGCATTATGCACCACTAGGTGGTGAGCTAGACTTATTTTTTGGGCTGAGAGCTCTGAAAGATCTGTGACTGACCCAAGGTCATCCAGCTGGCTTCATGTGGAGGAGTGCGGAATCGAACCTGGTTCTCCAGATTAGAGTCTGTTGCTCTTAACCACTATACCACACTGGCTCTCACCCATCAGGTGATAGTTTAGGGGGGAAAAAACTTATGCGAGTGACCCATTCATGGTAATCAGATGGCCTCATGCAGGAGGGAGACACACACACTATATTATCAGGCTCACTATCGCTGATGTCTGGTTTATTTTTAAGAGACATGTCCAGCTCTGCCTCTATGGACTCACATTGGTCCTATTCTACAGAACTGCGAACAGGGCTGGTTCTCCATTCAAGCTATTGATTCTATGATTCTACCCAACTGCCTACTTGGAAAGGCATGATGTGAAGGGCGGCAACACACTATTCTGCCCACCAACATTATGGGAGGCAACAGACATCGCTTCCTGGAAATGGGTTGCCACAAGCCATATTGGTGACAAGTCCTGCAGCAATGTAGGAGGGCACTATGAGTGTGCCTTGCTCGAGGTGACAAATAACCACTGCTGAACTTTCGAGGAAGTTTCAGGGATGCCCCTGACTCTGCTTGTGAATGGTGCCTCATGAACAAGCTTAGGGTATATAGAGATCCCATAGGCAACAGCAGATGATTCTGCTTGCTTGACCTATTGCAGAATGAGTTATATTAAAAGTAACTTTTCTTATTAGTTCTCTCACTGGCTCCATCCTTGCTCACTCACACTCTGTCCTCAGAGGTGTGGCTGGCAGCAGAGGGAGAAACAAAAGGCTGCCCCCCCCCCATTTACACACTGGACCCTAGAGATCTTTTCCCCCTTCCCCAAAGCCAATCTACACACAATTTGGAGGGCAGGTAGAGGGGCAGCCCAGGGAGGTTCTCCACAAGTTTAAAGCTTCTAGCTTGTGGGTGGGGGGTGTTTGACACGCTCCTCCCCACCTTTGCACATTGGACCATAGGAAGGGATCTTTTCCCCCTTCCCCAAAGCCAATCTGCATACAACTTGGAGGGCAGGTAGAGGGGTGGCCCCTGGGGGGGTCTGCTGTGAGTTCGATGCCTCTAGCTTGCAGGGGGGTTATTTGACACACTTCTCTCCCCTTCGCATGTTGGACCGTAGAGATCTTTCCCCCTTCCTCAAAGCCAATCTTTACACAACTTGGAGGGCAGGTAGAAGGGCAAACTGGAGGGGGGAGTCTGCTGTGAGTTTGATGCTTCTAGCTTGCAGGGGGGCCATTTGACACACTTCTCCCCCCTTTGCACATTGGATCCTAGGGAGGGTCCTTTCCCCCTTTCCCAAAGCCAAGTTGTACACAACTTGGAATGACAAGATTGCCCATTAGAAACAACGAAAGAGGCTTGAAGGCCCGTTTTGTTTTTTTGTTTTTTGTTTTTTTTAAAAAAAACAATTAGAACTCCTGACAGACCACCCACCCAGCCACTGAGCTGGCTCCCCCTATGGATTGGGCATGCCTGGAGTAGCCCAGCGGCAGCTAGCCAAAGGGGATGGGAGAGCGGGGAGGAGAGAAAGGGGAGGGTGCAGTGTGCTCCATCCCTTGGTCACACACTTGGCCAAGTTGGTGGCAGTTGAACCACCCCCAGATGTCACAAGTGACATTCTGACACCAATTAAGAAAAACTGCACTTTTATGTTGTAGCTGCAGAATGAATCCATCAGAGAATAAAAGAATATGCAGACAGCAGGCAAAGAAACCCGAACTGAAGCTTAATGGCTCAACTTCTTGGATTCTCTGCAGTAAACTGCAGTAAGCTGTGTATGCAGAAAGGGCCCTACTTTCAGCTTTGCACACAAACCTAACTCAAGTGCTGGGTGCAGAGACTGTAAGATTTTTTTTTTTTTTTCACATGCAAGCCATGACCCAGGAAGAATCTATCTATGCAGTCTTCTTTTTATCTGTGAAACACCCTTAGTGGATCAGGGAAGTGGTGAATTTATTGCTCAAATGAGAGCTCCCTTGTTTTTTTCCCTTTAAAAAGTTGATACTTCAGAGACGGTTGTACAATATGGCAGGCAACAGAAGTGACAATTCCATTGGATTACTTAGAATTTAAAGGCCTTTTCCATTTTAATCAGAAGGAAAATGTAAACAGACTGAAAGATAAGCATTAGAGAAGATTTGCTTAATTAAAATTTGAATATTTGAAGAACTTGGCTGCTTTTCAGAGTTGGATAGGCCCATCTGTCTGTTACCTACCATTGAATATTTATGCTGACTAATTTTATAGGTTGGAAAGTTTCTTCATTTTTTACTTCATGGGTCTGCTCAGCACATAAAAGGAGAAGTTGAGAGGAATCATTTCATTGCTAAGTTCTTTTCTGTCTTTAGGGCAGATGGCAAAGTGTTGATAGGGAGTGGTAGGAGTTATTGCAGGTGTATTCAAAGATTCTGTTCTTCCTATTACAGCAGAGTTTTTTTTTAGTATTTTGCACAGCTCTTCAAATAAATGTTATGATCTTGGTAGAATATACATATTTGTATCATTGGAATACAAGCATTACCCCCACCCCTTTCTCTGCAGCAAAAGTATGTCTATAAGCTTCTTAAACTGTTAACCCAGAGACAGAACCTTGGTCATATTCTATTTACAAGCAGGACACTTCATTTCCCCCTGTATCCCTTTCCTCACTCTATGCCCTCTTTCCTCCTAGCAGCCCCCATATCCTCTCCCCATTCTGTGCTTCCTTTTCTCCTTCCCACCAACCAACCTTTCTTTTATCCTCCCCCACCAGCCTTCAGCATTATTTATTTACTAGGAATAAGGCCCATTGTGGAAATAAATACAACGAGCTCTAGAAAGAGGCTCTGGAAGAGTGCCAAGGCCTTGTACACTCAGCGTCAATTTGCTGTGGTGACCTCAGCAGGGTATAATGACGCAGAGTCTGCCATTTTCTCCAGAGGAACTGATCTCTGCTACCTGAAGAGCAGTTGTAATTTTGAGTGATTGCCAGCCCTCACGTGGAGATTGGCAACAATTGTTACCAGGAGGAAATGGCTGGTTTGTAGGGTGGAGTCTATGGCATTGTACCTGTCTGAAGTCCTCCTCAGATCTCATCCTCTCTAGGCTCCACCCCTCAAATCCCCAAGCATTGCCCAACCTGGAGTTGGCACCCCCATCTCCTTCCCAGCTAACCATCAACCTACCATTATCTGCCACTCTGTCTGCAAATTACTTTTGCCCTCCCTCCTGGAGATCAGCTTTAATTCTGAGAGATCTCCACCCCTCACCTGGAGATTGGCAACAATGATTCCCTGGGAGGAAATGGCTGGTTGGGAGGGTGGAGTCTATGGCATTGTGCCTGTCTGAGGTCTCACCTCTTCTCAAACCTCATCCTCTCCAGGCTCCACCCCTCAAATCTCCATGAATTTCCCAACCTGGAGTTGGCAACCCAATCTCCTTCCCAGCCAAGCATTATCTGCCCCTGATTTCAGCTTTCCATCTCCTCCCCCTCCCTCCTGGAGATCAGTTGTAATTCTGAGTGATCTCCACCCCTCACCTGGAGATTGGTAACAGTGGTTCCCCAGGAGGGAATGGCTGGTTGGGAGGGTGGAGTATATGGCATTGTACCTGTCTGAGGTCCCAGCCCTCCTCAAACTTCACCCTCTCCAGGTTCCATCCCTCAAATCTCCAGGAATTTCCTACCTGGAGTTGGCAACCCTAACTCCTTCTCAGCCTACCTTTATTGCCCCCTCACTCCTCAGTTTTCCATTCCCCCCCCCATCTGCAGCCTCCATGGTGCTCTGAAACTGATTTCCACGTCACATTGGCTGTCATGGGGGGATATAAGGACACAGAGTCCACCATGTTCTCCAGGGAAACTGATCTCTGCCATCTGGAGAGCAGTTGTAATTCTGAGTGATCTCCAGCCCTCACCTGGAGACTGGTAACAATGCTTTCCCAGGAGGAAAAATAGTCTTTCTCTGCAATGGGAACCAAAGCAGCTTACATCATTCTCCTCTTCCCCTTTTGACTTGCACAACAACCCTGTGAGGAAGGTTAGGCTGAAAGTCTGTGACTGGTCCAAAATCACCCACTCAGTTTCAACAGCAAGAACCTGGATCTAGCAGACCCTGCTCTGAAGCACTGACTGCTATGCCTAGGGTAGCCAACTTCTAGGTGGAGCCTGAAGATCACCAGATATCACAACTGAACTCCAGACAACAGATCTCTCTCCTCCTTGGAGAAAATAACTGCTCTAAAAGGTGGGCTTTATGGCATTCTGTTCAGCTGAGGCCTCTCCCCTCCCCAAACCCTGGCTTCCATAGACTCTACCAGAAAATCTCCAGGAATCTCCCAACCTGGAGCTGGCAACCATAGTCAGGACTGGCCCCAATGAATTCCTCACAAAGGTCTGTAAAGGGTTTCCTTCCTTTGTCTGAACCAAGCTTGGTTGCCTACTGTGGCGAAACAGGCTCCAGTTTACAACTCATCTGTTTGCCTCCCACCCTCGTCCTGTGGGTGTATCTCACTCTTTAGGTTCACTGCCACCACTCACTGAATTGTCACTGCCTTTTTAGGGGGTCTTTGGGGGATCCCTGGAAAGTTGGCAACCCAAATATCTGGCCTTTCCTTGCTTCCTTGGGCTACCCCTCCCTTTGGTATTGTCCATAGCAGGAGAGACTATGTGGCCAGAGCACGACACAGATTATTAGCCCACATTAAATAATATATTTAAGCATTTACACAATTATGGCTGAATTTCTGCTGCCTCCCATGGTGGCCCCACATCTCTGGTGTGTGGCCTGGACAGGCTGGTCAGCACAGGCAGCAGGAGCCTTTCCTAACCTCCTGTGGGATGGACTGCCTCCTCCCTGGATGGGCTGGAGTCTATATTGATGCCGCCTCACCCCTTGGGATAGTCCCTGTTTTCCTGCACTTTTTGGCCTTGGGGCAGCTGGGAACTGTAGGCCAGCAGATGAGGAAGCCCCATTCAACCTAGTGAGGGATACCCCTGCAGGCCCCTCTCTGGAACTACAGCTCAAATAAGCCATATGGGGGAACATTTTAAACACAGAGACAGCAGCCATTTTACAGACACAGGTAACTGCCATTTCGTCACACCTACCAACAGCTACTGAGGGAAAAATTAGTCCCACACAGAATGCAAGCATCTTCATCAAGAGAGAAAGCTGTCTGCCAGCAAGTCTGACAGGGGACAGTGGCTGAAGGAGTGGGCGGGGAAGAGGCACAAACCCAGCCCCCAGCCAATGGTGTATGAATACTCTTGAGTGGCAGCTGGGCAGGACTCAGGCAACGCAGCCAGTGGCTAGATCAGAGAGCCAAAGGCTGTGGGAGTATGTGGAATGTTCAGGAGAGTCCATGACCAAAACACAATTATATATATAAGGAGAGATTTATTTATTTCCTTCACTCAAAACCCACATTTCTCCCCAATGGGGACCCAAAGCAGCTCACATGATTCATCTTTCCTCCATTTTATCCTCACAATAACCCTGCAAAATAGATTAGGCAGAGAAAGAGAGAGAGAGACTGCCCAGATGAAGTCAGTAAAGTAAATAAGATTACACCATTCTAAACCTATTGAAGCCAAGCTTAGAATGGGGTAACCCTGCACAGGACTTCACTGTCTTGTTTGTGCTTGGCTCAGGGCTCCTTTTCACAACACAATGACTCCCCACCCCACACCATCATAGTCAGGTGAAGGCCAAATCCAATGGCAAACCCAATCAAATGCATGGATGCTAAAGACATGCAGTCACTTAAAATGTCCATTGAGAAAGGAGGAATTAACATAGGGGTCTCAGAGGCTTTGTAGCCTGAGCAGCGATTTCACTTATGCTCATTATGGCATGGTGGGTATTGAAGGATCTGTCGCATCAGATTTGGCTGGTGTGGGTGGTAACATGTCAAAGTAATTAGGTAGCTGTGAGCTGGCACAGTGCCTGCATGCATAATTGCATTTGGGCATGTGATGAACATCCATTTCCCCATCCAACTAAGAGTGCCCATTATCCTCTAGACAGAAGAGCCAATATTATTAATAGAAGACTGAAGTCCCTGTGTATTCCAAGGTACTGTCCTGGTTGGTTACTTAAAAAGAATTTGAACTAGGTCACAGATTGAAGAGGTATCCTGTTTTTTTGGAGTCAGGTAAATAACTCATAGCTAACAACTGGCTTCAGACTGAAGTCTCCAGAGATGTGATTTCCTAAAATGTGGAAAGTACTGAAAATAATTAATCTTATTTTTTTCTTTATATAACAGAGTTTTAATATAAGACTTTTGGCTGAAATAGATAAATTGGTTATGGTTACAAAGGCATGATAATACCTCTATAGGCCATTGGGTCGTGTCCTTATTGATACAAATATCCTTTTTCATGATCACATTTGGTTTTGTTTAAGTTTCTATTTCATGGGTTAGATCCTGCCAGCTGTTCCGTTCAGTGTCACTCAGTTCTCCTCCTTCCTACAGCTCCTGTCACACGTGCCGTTTTTGATGCAGGCCCTTTGATCTATAGCTGATGTCAACATATGTTAAGGGGGGAGGCCGCCAGGGTCCAGGGCTGCTTGTGGGGCCCAGTGCCATCAGCCCCCCATCCCTGTGCCTCTCCTGCTGCCTGCTCAACTCTCACCTGCTCATGAGTGCTCCACTACTTGCACTCCCGGTGTTCCACTACCTGCCCAGCATCATTAGAAAAGAGCATGCATGTGGTGCATGGCAGTAATGCTCCTCCTGGCAGCTACAACAGTAATACAACCAACCAAACACAATGCCCACTGCTGTCAGACAAAGGGGATCCAGGCAGTGTGGGGAAGAAAGCAGGGAAAGAACATGGGGGGGGGGGGCATGAGTTGGAGTGGAAAGGTAGGTTTGAGTGGGGAGACTGGCAGTCTGAGGAGGGGAACCTGGTCACTCTCTGCCTGTGGTCCCGTGAAACCTGGATCCAGCCCTGCACAGAATAGCTCTCTCTCTCTCTCTCTCTCTCTCTCTCTCTCTCTCTCTCTCTCTCTCTCTCTCTCTCTCTCTCTCTCTCTGTTTCGCTGTCTCACTCTCTTTTTTATTTTTGTAGTCAAAGGGAATACCCTCCTGTCTTTTTCACTAGCAAAAGTTGGATCCAAAACTTTTTTTTTAAATGCACTAGATAGAAATATTTTAATCTGTGTGACTAACTTACAATGCCATGAAATTAATCAATGTCTTAGGCCATGTGAAATGAAAGTGAGTTCATTTGCCTCTTAAATCTGTGGAGAAGTAGACATAATTGGAGTTCCTTAGGAGAGAATCCCAAAGACTGAGTGCCAATAGATTACCCTGCCAAAGGAAGCCACTCAAGGTAGCCAATTGATTCACTGAGGGCTTGTGGGCAATGAAAAGGGAGACAGCTAGAGCAACAGTGGAAGAAGACTTGGGACAAATCTGATAAGACATGTGCGAAAACTCACTTTAAATCATATTCTGTGGCAATGAAGAAACAATGCTTTAACACATCTGCATAGTGTAGCCCAATGGAGCTGTTCTGAGTAGCCAAAAGCCTGGTAGGATCTAACCTGTAGGAGGAAGTGGACTGCTTAGTGGCTCATTGTGACCATTTTGCTCAACACTTTGCAAGTAAAATCCCTCATATCTGTTCTGCCTTGGACTCTTACATTAGCAGTGACAGGGTCAAATCGTGCCAGGGTGCTGATTTGTCCTATTGTTTGAGATGCTTGGAGGTCTGAGGCCTACCACCCTTGCCCTTCCTGGCTTCTTAAACCTGCTGGGGGGTGGGGGGCTGACGGGGTCGAAGAGGAAGTTAATGCCTCCTTGAGAGAGGGCCATGGTACTTCCACTTCTAAAGAAACCTACTCTAGACACAGGAAATCTCAATAACTATCAACCAGTTTCAAGGTTTCCATTCTTGAGTGACCTGGTTATGGGACTAACACAGCCTAGGTTGCCCAGATGGATGACCTGTGCCAAGAGATGGACAGAAGGAGTGTGATTCTTTAATTCTCCTTGGCTTCTTAGTGGTTTTTGGTATTCTACTGGACCACCTTTCCAGTAGAGGTGTGTATTCAGATCTATCTGAGCTGAAAATATACCCAGAAAATACCTTATTGATATTTTGGGGTATATTTTAGCATCCTATATGTATCCAGGATTTTTTTTGGAAAACTGAAAAAAAATACATGGAAAAATCCTGGATATATTCAAGAATTACCAGGAAGGTCAGCAAAGCCCAAACACAGCTGAGCTAGTGGGAAGCAATCTCCCTGCTGGCTCAGCTCTGGCTTTCTTCTGCAGCCCCATTTAAAAAGACTGCACAAGAGAGCCCAAAACAGCTGAACCAGTGAGGAGCAGTCTCACTGCTGGCTCAGCTGTTTTCCGGGCTGTCTTCTACACTCCCTTTAAATGCACCCTATTAAAGGGACTGCAGAAGAAAGCCCAAAAAACAGCTGGGTGATGGGAGCAGATTGCTTTTTTTGTGGCTTTGCAGCTGCTTTTAAAATCTTGTTCATATTTTCAGGTCTATTGGACCTGGAAAAAAATCAGGATTTCTGAAAAAAATCAGATCCAAATACTTACCAGGATTTTTCAGGAATCCCAAAAATTTGGTTGATCCAATTGATCCGAGCCAAAACATATTGAGGGGAAAAAATGCACACCCCTACTTTCCAGGTGGAGATTGGGAAGCACCATTTTGCAGTTTTTCAAGCCCTACCTGGAGATTTCAAGTAGATTTCAGAAGGTGACACTTGGGGACCGCTGATCAGTTCTTTGGCCTGTGGGGTCTCACAAGGTTCCATCTTATTTCCTATACTCTTTAGCATCTATATGAAACCACTGGGTGACATCATGTAGAAATTTGGTCTGGATTATCAACAACATACAGATGACACTTAGCTAGAGGTGTGGATTTGGATAAGCCGAAAATATACCCCCAAATACTTTATCAATATTTTCCTGGTATATTTAGCATCCCAAATATATCCAGGATTTTTTTTAAAGAAACCAAAAAAAAATGGTCCCAAAAATCCCAGAAATATTTGGGATTTACCAAGATCAGGGGCCAGCATTTGCAGGCTCCCAGAGACTGGTTTTTTAAAAAATCTCTTCTTCCTTCCCCCCACCCTTGTTTCTGTGTTTGGAGAGATTCCTTGGGCTCCCCAGTCTGCTTTTGTTAATTTCAAGTGTGTTTGTAAGTTTCAAGAGTTCCTCCCCCTCTCCTTTGCTGGCATTGCTTTGGATCCCCTTTGCAGTTTTTTGCACAGCACTTGCAACCACCCACTTAGATTTGCTCTTCTTTCAGTGGGGTTCTCTTGAGCTTACACTGCCTCAGTGTCACTGGACATTTTGTACATTGCAATTGGTTCTGCTGGACTAGCAAAAATTCCCCTTTCCCCTGCTTGGATTTGTTCTGGTGTGATTCTGTGATTTGACATCAGTCTTATTTTGTTTGTACTGCCACCGTGACACTGGTTCTGCTGGGCATTCTGTACATTTCCATTTGTTTTGCTGGGCTTGCAAAAAAAAAAAAAAAGCCCTCTCCTTCAGATTCTACTGCAGAGATTCTCTGGTTTGACATTAGTTTTGTACTGCCACTGTGGCACTGGTTCTTCTGAACTTCTGCACCTTGCAATTGGTTCTGCTGGACTTGTGAAAGTGCCCCTCATTGGCTTGTGGTTCTTCGGGGATTACTAGAGTCTGCAATGGTTCTGTTGGGCTTGTTGTTGATTCTTCCATGGGAGACATTTGACCAGTGATTGCTGTTTGTAGGCATGGCTTGTGCCCTGGAAGCAGCTTGGAGCACCCCCTTCCATAGGAAATAATGGAGGATGGCTGGGAGCGCCCTATTCATTGGACCCTGGGTCTAATCTACTTGAAACTTGGAGTCTATTTAAAAGACATGTACCAGCAGCTGCACTGTAAATTTTGGTGCCTGTACCTTTAAAAATACTGAAGCTTAATTATGACACAATGGAAGTGCTGTGTGGAAGGTATGACCTGGGATTTAAGGTGTCTCCCATTATGGATGGGATTGCACTCCCCTAGAAGGAACATGACCATAGTCTGGGGATGCTCTTGGACTGGGGATTTCTCTTGGATAAACAGGTGGCAGATGTGGCCAGGAGTACTTTTTACCAGTTTCAGCTGGGTATCCAGCTGCTGCCTTTCCTAAGCAGAAAAGATCTGGCCACTCTGGTGCATGTCTTGGTTACGTCTAGATTAGATTACTGCAGTGAGCTCTACAAAGGTCTACCCTTCAGTTGGTACAGAATCCTGCAGCCAGGATGTTGTCTGGAGTGGATCATACAGAGCATATTACTGCAGTGTTTTCCCTTATGCACTGGCTTACAATCTGTTTCTCAGTGCAATTAAAGATGCTGGTGCTGACCTTTAAAGCCCTATATGATTTGGGACCAACATACCTGAAAGCCTACCTACTCACTTATGAAGCCACCCAACCACTATGGTCATCTTCAGAAGTTTGCCTTCTGAGATTAGATGGGTAGCAACTTGAGAAAAGGCCTTCTGAGTCATGGCATCAAACTCTGGAACTCTATCCCCTTCTGTTACCATATTCAGCCAGTAGATGAAGACTTCTTTGTTTCATTTGGGTTTCCCTCAGTGATCCCTCCTTCCTGCCCAATGTTTTAATTGTAGCTTTCATATATATATAAACTGTTTTTAATTGTTTTAATTATTTTTTCTGGGTTTTTTAAGGTTTCAAATATATGATTTTATTATGTACATTTTAACTTGTTAGCCATCTTGGTCGCCCTTATGAAGGTAGAAAAATGGCATATACATTTTGTAAAGCATAATAAAATAAAAAAATAAATTCAGCCCATTGTGTTGCTACAACTATAGACATGATATTTAAAATGGGATCTGTTGCTGCCTGTATAGAAACTTGGGATCTTCAGCAATTCCTGCCCACATCCTGTCCTCTGCTATTCAGCCCTTGTGAAGTTAATGCCATATATTAGTTCAAATTTAATTTCATTTTACGGGGTCCTCTAGCATTTCCTCTCCAGTACAGTACTGGCCTAACACTTAACAGTACCACATTTCCATCTTGTGTAATATTTAAAGACTGAGATCTAGGCAACCAGGGTCTGATTCTCTATTCTGCCATGGAAACTTGCTGAGTGACCTCAGGCAAGTCACATATTCTCATTCTTAGCTCACAGAGTTGTTATGAGATTAAATGGAGGAGAGGATAATGTAAGCTGCTTTGAGTCTCCACTGGGGAGAAAGGTGGGACATAAATGAAGTCAATAATAATAAATAATGTTATTACCTGGGAGTAAATACAATTATAAGTGGCAGAGTAAACATGGTTGGGGGGGAAGGAGGAGAAGAAGAAGAAGAGGAAGATGAGGAGGAGGAGGAGAAGGAGGAGATTGGATTTATATCCCACCCTTCACATAGAGTCTCAGAGCAGCTTACAAACTCCTTTCCTTTCCCATCCCCACAACAGACACCCTGTGAGGTAGGTGGGGCTGAGAGAGCTCTGACAGAAACTGCTCTATTTCAAGAACAGCTGTGCCAGAACTATGGCTTGCCCAAGGTCATTCAGCAGGTGCAAGTGGAGGAGTGGGGAATTAAAACCTGGTTCTCCCAGATTGGAGTCTGGGCACTTAACTACTACACCAAACTGGCTCTCAAAGTTGTCTGATAGCTATTTATGCACCATCCAAAACCTGTGTATTCCCTTAACGTATCAACTGGAAGTTTTTTAGTGATTTTATGGAGCAATAGAGTTAACTAAGCAGTTCAAATGTGCATTGAAATACATCATGTGATCATTATTAAATGTGAGCCCACTCATTTCATATATTTGCATCATCATTGTAAGCCTTTTGTACTGGTCCATTTTCACAGCTGGTGTTCCCGATTTTATTTCATTTAACATCTTTGTATGCCATCTTATTTAATTTTAGGTCATTTATGTTGTACACCATTTATACATGACTGATGCAAAATATGATTACAATTGTGTATATCCAATGAGAAATTTGGGCACACTAAAACAGCAAAAATCATTAAAACCACAAATAAAATCTTGCACTAGGAAAAAGCAAAACATGGATTTTTGAGCTAAATCAGTGGGAGTGCCAAATATGACAACATTGCTAATTGTTAGCAAAATGCATTTCTGTACTGCATTCATGTATGTTCACGTACAAAGGCTGAGTTCAGACTGGCAATTTGTCCCGCTATAGCAACCTTTCAGCCATGATTGAGAAGCGGAGTAAAGGGGGCATTCACATGGGCACATCTGCCTGGCATTCCACACCCGTTGGCAACCCATGCTGTTCTGCTTCGCTCCCGGGATGAAAACATACCTCTTTAAAGTGGTAGCAAATCCCAGAGAGTGCGTTTATCTGGCAGCATTCTGCTTCCTGGCCATGTGAACACTTGGTGGATAAGACGGCAGCAGCAGTTTGATTGGCTGTGCTCCACTCTACTGCCCAATGCAGTGCTGGCACAATGTGATCCGCCCCCAATCGGCCAGATGCGCTTGTGAGCATGGGTGCCCATGTGCCCATGCACCCATTTGCGCATTGCCGATTTACCGGGGGGAAACCGCTGACAGTTGTGCCTCCGCACCAGCTGTCTTAATGCTCCTGCGCACCTCATCCCAGTATTCTCCCACAGCAGATGGCCCCATGTGACCGGGAAACCCTGGAACACTTTGTTCTGGGGCTTTTTTGCAGCGACTGGCTCCCACAGCAAATTGCCAGTCTGAACTCAGCCAAGGAGCAGGAACTTTGTGGAACCCTTTTAAGTCATGGAGATAGTTAAGAGAAAAAGCATTAAGATATTTTATCCATCCCATATTGCTACTGCCTTTTAGTTTTTTAAAATTTTATTATAAGGTTAGGGGGAGTATAGAAAGATAAAAATAGGAGGGGATATAAAGATAATCAATTATTATTAATCATTAATTGTCAAAGGCTTTTACATATATCAAGGACATAATAAATAATATATAGATCAAGAGTAGGTTGTTTCAAGATATTCCTCTTAGCTCAATTAAATGAAGTTATCATAGCATATATGTATTTTTTTTAAAAAAAATCTTAATATGTATATTTTTTCTAACGTATTATTTTTGGTATTTTGATATAATAATTTTTGCATACCGTTTATAAGTCTTTCTCCAAAGTTTATTTAACATAGGCTTAATTGATAAAATAGGATTAGTTAATAAAATAAATATAATACCAATTAGAAAACAGCTATAATCTCTCATATTCTCTTGGCTCTTCAGCCATTTCAGGGGGACAAGCTTCAGTTATCAACTTTTACCCATAATATGAGTAATATGACTTCCATTTATGTTAAAATTATTTAATTAGTCTTTTGTTTTCTTGAGTCATTAACTTTGCCATAACAACATATTCAACTAATTTATCACTCCAAGCTTCTTCACTGGACAATCTTCTGTTTTCATTTAGTTGCAAATAATACTCTTGCCACAGTTAGCATATATCTGAATAAATCTTGTGATGTTATTTCAACATTATCTGGAATCATTCCCAGTAGCATTGTCTCTGGATTTATTGGAAATTTAGTTTTCAGGATTTTCTGGACTTCTACATGTATTTCAATCCAGTATTTCCTCATTTTTTTGCAAGTCCACCACATGTGATAGAAGGTGCCTCCTGGCTAATTTGGCACTGAGGTTGATAGATCAAACCTGTACATGTTCTGATCTGATTCTGGAAGCTGAATATTGGGCTTGGGGTTAGTGCCAAATAAATGTCTTTATTTTCCCAAGCACAAGTGCTTAGAAATGAACAAATAAAAAGTGCAAAAAAATGCTACTACATTTTTATTTGTTCATTTCTAAGCACTTGTGCTTGGGAAAATAAAGACATTTATTTGACACTAGCCCCAAGCCCAATATTCAACTTCCAGAATCAGATCAGAACATGCACAGGTTTGATCTACCAACCCCAGTGCCAAATTACCAAACATCTCTGTGGTCTGCCACTCTTGATCACTCTATACAGAGCAAATGGGAGAAAAATATGGTCCCACTTAGGGGACCAACAAAGCAATAATTTACTCAAACAACTGCTTTGGAAGTTGCCCTCTGTCTTGTTTGCTTGACAGTAATCATCATGCTCTTTGGGGCTGTGTTTTTATACGGTAAAGCAACATAAAATATTCAGCATTTATCAGGATCCTAGTCCCAGTGTGCTTTCCAAAAGTGATCTAGGTTATTTATCCCTTTCCAAGTGATTATGTGGTTTAACATTTAAATAGGATGCTTGTAAAATCAGTATTTGCAGCCCCAGTGCCAAAATAATCTCTTTTCTGGTCTGAGTTTTCAGACATCTTTATGAGCTCAAGGGCTGAATTTAAATCAGAGGTGATGGTATAGATTTAGAAACATTTCCCTGGACTAATGCCTTCCATTTGCTGTTCATTTTTGAGCCTTGTAACATATGTTGGGGAGAGGTCTATATTTACAGTTCCTACCTTGCTGATATTCATCTAATTCTGAAGTGTGATTATGTGGTGGGCTTCCTTACTGCTTGTAAGTGCCAGAAAATCTTTATTGACCTTTCTGGGAGAAGAACCCATCTTGGGTTTAGCAGCCAATAAATCTCCAGGTGGAAATAGGTCTACCTTAATCTTCACTGCAATCAATTAAGCTCTTAGGTTGATATGGGAAAGATTTAACACGGATGATGGTTCACAAAAACCTCTGTTAAAGAGTCATTTATATATCCAGAAAAATAAAGAGCTTCCTAAATTCTGCTAGTGTAAACTACATTTGCATGGTGTGTAGTCACATATTTGAATGCTGCTCCATGGAAGGAGGACGCCTTGCATATAAAAAAGCTTATATCATTAAGCAGGGTAGTTTGAAATCTTTTTCTCTGATTTACACTTCCTTAATTTTACAAGTTACAAGTGGACCCACAAGAAACTTGTGGGAGCACCTATCTCATTCCCCCCCTGCTTCTTCCCATCTCCCCCTATTTCTCTCACATTCTTTCTCCTTCCAGCCACCCCTTTTCTCTCTCTCTCTCTCTTTCCCCTCCCTCTCCCTTCCATGCCTGTTACTTCGTTTCTGCCCCATCACTCTCGCAGCCTCCCACCTACTCCTACTCCACAGTGGCAGAGGCAGCAGCCACTCTCCAGCAATTACAGTGGATTGCCCAAATACAGAGATCAGTTCCTCTTAGGGTTCACAGCTCCATGTTGGGAAATTCCTGGTTTGTGGGTGAAGCTTTGGGAGGATCAGGTTTGAGACTGGAAGTGACCTCAGCAGGATATAATACCATAAACTCTACCCTTCAAAGCAGCCATTTTATCCAGGGAAACTCTGTCATCTGGAGATCAGTTGTAATTTGAGATCTCCAGCCCTCAACTGAAGCTTGGCAACATTAGTTCCCCTGGAGGAAATGACTGCTTTGGAGGGTGGAGTCTATGGCATTATATCTGGCTGAAGCCCCTCCCCAGCTCAATCCCCACCATCCCCAGGCTCCACCCCTCAAATATCCAGGAATTTCTGAACCTGGAGCTGGCATCCCTATCTCCTTCCCACACAACAGACAACCTACCTTTATCTGCCCTTCTGTCTTCAGCTTTCTGTCTTTCCCTCTGCAGCTTCTGCTGAGGAAAACTATGGTCTTTCTCCACAGTGGGGACTAAAGCAGTTTATATTATTCTCTCCTCCTTTTTATCCACACAACAACCCTATGAGCTAGGTTAAATTAAAAGTATATGACTGGTCCAAAATCACCCAGTGAGCTTCCACAGCAAGATGGGGATCTAAACCTGGGTCTCGCAAACCCTACTCTGAAGCTCTGACCATTATATTATACTGACTTTCATAGGGTGGCTTCTGTTGAACAGTCGTAAGCAACCAGGGCTAGTTGAATCTTGCGAGTTAGGTGGTATCAAGTAACCCAGAGGATGCTGCTAAGTCTGGGTTTGCCAGCCTCCAGGGGGGACCTGGAGATTCCCCAGAATTACAACTGAACTCCAGACAGCAGAGATCTGTCCCCATGGAGAAAATTGGTGGACTCTGTGGCATTATATCCAGCTGAGGCCTTTCCTTTCCCCAAACTCTGCACTACTCAGACTTCACCAACATGGAATGGGCAATCCCAGGCCTGGCTCCAACCCCCTTTTTATGTAGCCATTCATACTGCAGGTGGAATCCCTCTCAATCAAGTGTTCCAGTCCTGCTTTTGCTTCCTGCCCCCTCTTTCTCTGTCTCTCTCTCTCCTCTTACTGTCCATGTGGTGGGGCCTGGAGTAGATCCCTGTGGTGGCCATTTCAAAAGGTATTGGGGGGGTATTCAACCCTCCCCAAGGTGTTTTTTTTTTACACTTTTTGGATTTTTCTGCAACCCATGGAGTCCCCTGAGTCTGTAGAAAAACCTGTTGGGGAAGAACATGCACCTTATCTGCAGAAAAAAGTGCCTGCATGCAGAGAGGACTATTGAGAATTATAGATAGAAGGACATTTAAATATGCACTCTCGTTAGACCGAAGTAGTACAATCTCCTGGTTGGATCCTATCAACTTTTCCTCTTGATTTCTTCCAATTCCCACTCTTGCAGCATTCCCTGTCCTATGAGAGTTTTGTCAATGCAGGTCCCATAATCCCCAGTTTAGCCTTTTTGGTGGTCTCACCTCCCACTTTCACCTATGGAAAAGCTAATAGGATCCAAGTCTGGAGAAATAGCCCTTCATTTGATTCTGCTGACCATGCAGCTGCTTTTACTACACAATCAGGTCCAACTTTACAATGAAATAAGCAAAGAAAGTAAATCTGTTTTTGCACATCTAAAGTAGGACTCTAAATTTAATACAGCAGTTCAAAGTATGTGTTAATATCATGCATTATTCCTGTCTTGTGGGGACTCATTTGTACACACTAGTCCAGTAGATTCAATGATTCCCCCCTCATTAACACGGCCATAGCTATTTGCTAATTATTTAAACTCCATCTAGTTTGGTCTGATGTCAAAACAATTACTTTTTTGTAACAGCCAATAATTATAAATTAACCCAACACCACTATTATTATTATTTTAACTTCGGTGATCATTAACTCTTGTTAACTATAGGGGCTTTCATAGTACCCAAATGGACAAGGGTTCTATTTGTTTTGGCAGCAATTGCATGATAGTGTAAAGCATAACCATCATTCTTACCATACCTAACATGGTATACCCCAGACTGGGAATTAAAATATCTTGATGCCTGTTTTACATCATGGCCCCATTTATTGAGGTGAGGTAAGGGCTGAGGAACAGGTGGGATAAGGTACGTCTGCCATCCCATATTTAAGAATCTGTATCTGTGGTAAGTGAAGATCATTCTAACAGGGAGTGGAAAATCCTCCTCCTCCTGTACCAGGATTAGAACCACAAACCAACTAAGCTGTGCTTTGTTGCCATGTATCATGAGCCACTCAAGAGCTAAAAGAGAGGATTGAAAAGAGTTGTGTCATCTTTAGAAGCTCCAGTATAGCTCCACCCACCCAGACAGCTAATAGGTTCCCCTGGCCTGGTTTGAGAGTAAATCCTTCTGGACTAAGCCTAGGTCTTTGCCTGTGCTACAACCAGATTATAGCATGATCTGAAAGGCTCTCAGAGCTTTCTCAGCCAATAGCCTTTCCTTCAGTTTCTGTCTGCCTGACAACACAATAGGGATGATTTCTCCTTCCTGCCATTAGGAGCTAAAAATTTCTATTTCTGTTTTACTTCTCCCTCCTGCAGATTGAACTTGTGATTCCCTGTCCTCCTGTCCCTTTTCTCTTTTTTGGAAACCTTCCTTTATTCAATCCAATTTGTACTTCACTATCAGCATTATACATTTATTAGACATATAAAGATAGGAATTAATTGGGCACAAGAGGTATATACAACGTATACACAAACCTTCAAAATCATCAGTAAAGAATGGACAGCTGAAATTTGTCAACTATTCAAAGAATCAAAACGTTATTTATTTATTTATATCATCATACTTTTTATCATTTCATTCAAAATGAATTTAGGGCAGGTTACAATAAAATAACCTACCCGATAGTATCACAACTATAATGCAGACCAAACGCACATCAAGATAATTTTTAAAAATCATAAAAGCCAATATTTCATTATAAAAACAGCTTAAAGAAACCAAATCAATTGGTTTGATTTGTCTGAACAAGTCCTATTTAAACAACCCACAGAATATAGGGAGAGAAGGTCCAGCTGGAAACCCATTACAGAGCTCCAGTAAAGGTAAAGGTTAACCTTGCTCAAAAGCCAGTCAAATTCGACTCTAAGGGGCGGTGCTCTTCTCCGTTTCCAAGCTGAAGAGCCAGCGCTGTCTGAAGACTTCTCCATGGTCATGTGGTCAGTATGACTAAACGCCGAGGCACATGGAACACTGTTCCCACCAAAGCAGTACCTATTTATCTACTTGTAATTTCTTGCTTTCAAGCTGCTAGATTGTCAGGAACTGGGGCCAGAGACGGGAGCTCACTCCGTCACATGGCACTAGGGTCTTGAACTGCCAAGCTACATACCTTCCATTCTGCAGTTCAGCATCTTAACCTCTGAGCCATCACAGCCCTACAGAGCCACCACCAAAAGAAGGTAGCCCTGCCATGATGGATGGAGAAGGGAGGGAGGATGGGATTGTTTCGTGAAGGGAGGGAGGATGGGACTGTGTGGTGTTGATTTATGCACCTGGACTGTTCGAATGGAATGTGGGGAGCTGCCTCGACTGCCTGGGCGTACAGGCCGTATCTTACCCAGACCAGAGACAACGACCTTGGGAGAGCCAGGCTGTTAGCTTCATATCGCTTTCACAAGCAACAGCTAGGCTGAGAAAGTAGGGGCGGCGGGAACGACATTAATTATTGCTGTCTCTAGTTCCCGCGTGCGCGCTGAGCTCCTATTGGTGGAGGAGGGGGGTCCCGTTCCCCCCCTGATGGTATAACTGTCTGCTTCATGTAACCAAGGTATTCTTAACAATGCTTCTGTTTCAGTAACCTAATCTTGCAGCTTAAAATAAATACTATTCTTGCTTCAATGAACAAGGCCTGGTATTTTGCTGACTAAGTTAAGGACTCTGACAGGGTCAGGCTGCCATAGTCCTAACCCTTCTGTGAGAATGGACCAAAAGAAGTACTTAGTACAAAATACAAATCATTTATTCATGCTTTCCAGTCTTGCCAAGCCCCTCCACTAGTCTTTTTTGGCATCTCCACATTAGCTCTGGTTCCCATTAGACTGGTACTTATACCACTAGTGGCCTATATATCTGGATGTCCACTCTCCGGGGCCGACAGTACAGATGTACAAAGTCTGAGTCCACTGGCACTTTTAAGACCCAAAAAGTTTTATTCAAGGCATAAGCTTTTGTGTGCATGCATAAGTGCTGTCAAGTTGCAGTTAATTTATGGCAATCCCAGCAAGGGGCTTTCAAGGCAAATGAAAACAACAACAACAACAACAGTGCTTTGCTGTTGCCTTCTCTGCAGAGTCTTCCTTGGTGGTCCTCAAATACCACCCCTGCTTAGCTTCTGAGATTTGATGAGATAGGACTATACCATACTATTCTACATCCCAGGGCCTACAGTAGTGCACATTGGGGGGGGGGGACCACCAATGTGTCATTTTTTAAAAAATCCATCCATAGTTTCCTCTGGTTCAAACACATATGTTGACACATACAAACACAATATGCAGTTTATTGTAGGGATGGGCTTGTAATGTCTTGGTGTTTTCAATCATCATTCATATTTGGAATGTGTCAAAAAATGGGATTCAAATGGCATCTGTCCAATAGCACCCACAGCAAAGTGAACTTTGCTTATTGATTTTCTCCATAAGTTCTAATTATGATCCATGTTAACAGGGGTATAAGATGCTGCCATGTCAATCAAAGCTTGGAAAATTGTGTTCAGTTTTAAATATTGCTTGATTGCATCTCTTCTGTCTACACAAGCCCACACATCTGCATGCTCCCTGGAAATGAATAGTTGTCAAAAGAACAAAACATGTATTATCTGTGCTCCACACTGACTTTTGCATTGCTGAATAAAATAACAAAGAGACTCTGTGAATTGCATGACAGTTAAAAAAAAAATCACATCAGAAGGACTGAATGGGGATGAAACACATAATGCTATGCTTAGAGGAGAAGTGGTGAAGCTGCTATTTCAAATGAAAGGACATTAATGATGTGTACAAGAAGGGGGAGAAGTTTGAATAGGTATTAAAGAAAGGAAAAAAGTTCTGGAAACTTCTGAAGAAGGTATGCCTCATTTTGTCATGTATGCTCAGTACCACTCTAAACCATTGGCGGGGCCTGAAATCATTAACTAGCTCTGTGTGAATTTAAAAGCAACATTTTAGGTGGGACCCCTACTTTTGAAGGAAAGCTGTTGTAGGTAAATTGTAACAAGCCTGAGTCTTGCACCACCTAGGTTTGCCAACTCTGAACTGAGGAGCTTTGGGGGACAGTGCCTACAAAGGGAGGAAACTGGGGGAGGAATTTCACCTAGAATCTATGGTATACCAATGAGTTTGCCTTCTGAAGCTGAGATTTTCTTCAGGGAAACTGATCTCTGCAGTCTAGAGATCAGTTGTAATTCTGGAAAAACTCCAGGCTATGTCCCGGTTATGTGGTGTTGGCTGCTGAACCAGAACCAGTTGCATGGTTGGAAACCCACATGGACTTGTGAGGAGGGAGGCACCTAACTTTTTCCTGTATCCCCTTTCACACAATATTTCCTGACTTCTTTGTCCTATCAACCCCCATATCCTCTCTCCTTCCCTTGCTTTCTTCTCTCCTTCTCAACATAAGAACATAAGAGAAGCCAATGTTGAATCAGGCCAATGGCCCATCTAGTCCAACACTCTGTCACACAGCGGCCAAAATTTACCAGGTGCCATCAGGAGGTTCAGCAGTGGGGCCAGGACACTAGAAGCCCTCCCACTGCTGCCCCCTCCAGCACCAAGAATAGAGTGCATCACCTGTCCCAGACTGAGAATTCCCATCTATACCCTGTGGCTAATAGCCACTGATGGACTTCTCCATATGTTTATCTAATTCCCTCTTGAAACTGTCCATGCTTGTAGCTGCCACCACCTCCTGTGGCAGTGAATTCCATATGTTAATCACTCTTTGGGTGAAGAAGTATTTCCTTTTATCTGTTCTAACCCGACTGCTCAGCAATTTCATGGAGTGCCCATGAGTTCTTGTATTGTGAGAAAGGGAGAAAAGTACTTCTTTCTCAACCTGCTCAATCCCATTCATAATCTTGTAAACCTCGATCATGTCACCCCTCAGCCGTCGTTTCTCCAAGCTGAAGAGCCCCAAGCACTTTAACCTGTCTTCATAGGGAAGGTGGACCAACCCTTTTATCATTCTAGTTGCCCTTCTCTGCACTTTTTCCAATGCTATAATATCCTTTTTGAGATGTGGTGACCAGAACTGTACACAGTATTCCAAATGAGGTTGCACCAATGATTTATACAGGGGCATGATGATACTGGCTGATTTGTTTTCAATTCCCTTCCTAATAACCCTCAGCATAGCGTTGGCCTTCTTTATTGCAGCTACACACTGTCTAGACATTTTCATTGAGTTATCCACTACAACTCCAAGATCTCTCTCTTGGTCCGTCTCTACCAGTTCAGACCCCATCAACGTGTATTTATATTTAGGATTTTTGGCTCCAATGTGCATCACTTTGCACTTGGCCACATTGAACCCCATTTGCCACGTTGATGCCCACTCACCCATCCTCAACAGATCCCTTTGGAGTGCCTCACAATCCTCCCTGGTTTTCACTACCCTGAACAACTTCTTGTCATCTGCAAATTTAGCCACTTCACTACTTACTCCCAATTCCAAATCATTAATAAACAAGTTAAAAAGCATCGGACCGAGTACTGATCCCTGTGGTACCCCACTGCTTACCACCCTCCACTGAGAAAGTTTCCCATTTAGACTCACTTTCTGTTTCCTATTTATAAGCCAGTTTTTGATCCACAAGAGGACTTGTCCTTTTATCCCATAACTATTGAGCTTACTTAGAAGCCTTTGATGAGGAACTGTATCAAAAGCTTTCCGGAAGTCAAGGTAAATAATATCTATTGGATCCCCCTTGTCCACATGTTTGTTCACTCCCTCAAAAAACACTAACAGGTTAGTGAGACAAGATCTTCCCTTACAGAACCCATGCTGAGTCTGCCTCAATAGTTTTTGTTCATCAATGTGCCTACTAATTCTTTCTTTAATAACAGTTTCCACCAACGTACCCGGTATCGATGTCAGACTGACTGGCCTGTAATTTCCCGGATCTCCCCTGGAGCCCTTTTTAAAGATGGGAGTGACATTAGCTACCTTCCAGTCCTCAGGAATGGAGGCAGATTTTAAAGAAAGATTACATATTTTTGTCAGGAGATCCACAAGTTCACATTTGAGTTCTTTCAGAACTCTCGGATGAATGCCATCCGGGCCTGGTGATTTATTAGTTTTTAAATTGTCCATCAGTCGGAGGACTTCCTCTCTTGTCACCGCAATCTGATTCAGGTCTTTCAAACCCCCTCCCGAAATCGGTGCTTCTGGAGTGGGCAAACACTTCTCCTCTTCCACAGTGAAGACAGAGGCAAAAAATGCATTCAGCTTCTCAGCCATTTCCCTATTATCCTTCACTACTCCTTTTACCCCTTGGTCATCCAAGGGCCCCACTGCCTCCCTGGCTGGCTTCCTACTTCTAATGTATTTGAAGAAAGTTTTATTGTTGGCCTTTATGTTTTTTTGCGATATGTTCCTCATATTCCCTTTTTGCTTGCCTGATCACAGACTTGCATTTTATTTGCCATAGTCTGTGTTCCGTTTTATCAACCTCACTAAGACTAGCTTTCCACCGCTTAAAGGAATCCTTCTTACCTTTTACAGCTTCCATTACTTTATTTGTTAACCATGCAGGCTTTTTTCTATACCTATTTGTACCTTTCCTAACCTGTGGTATATATTTTTTCTGAGCTTCTAGGACTGTATTTTTAAATAGTCTCCAAGCTTCCCCAATGGTTTTGACCTTCTCCACTCTTCCTTTCAATTTCTTCCTCACATGTCCCCTCATACCAGAGAAGTTACCCCTTTTAAAGTTAAAAGTGGTTGTGTTAGTCTTTTTGGGCAACTCCCTATCTGTACAAATGTTAAACTCAATGACATTATGGTCACTGTTCCCAAGTGGTGCAATCATCTCTCACCAGGTCTTGGGTGTTACTTAGGACCAAATCCAGGCTTGCCTCTCCCCTGGTAGGATCTGTGACCATGTGTTCAACCATCTACCTACCTATCTTTTACCTACTTCCATCTTCAACTATATTTATTATTCATTTACTCCATTTATACACTAACTTTCTCCACACGGGGGACCCAAAGCAGTTTACATAATTCTCCTCTTCTCCTTTTGATCTTCACAACAACCCTGAGAGGCAGGTGAGACAGAGAGTGTGACTGGCCAAAGGCCACCTAGTGAGCTTCCAGGCAGACTGTTGATTCAAATCTGAGTCTCCCAGATCCTAATCTAAACTTCTAATCACTGTATCACATTGGCTTTCATGGGGCAGCTGGTGTTGAACAGTAGCAAGCAGCAAATCAGGTGATAGCATGCAGCCCAGTGATGGCTGCCGGGCCTGGCCTCAGTGAGTCCTCCCTCAAAAGCCAAAGCAGTCCTGAAAAGGGTCTAACCCTCCCCCTGCCTTTTAGTGATAGAAACCAAGCCTGAAAGGCTGACAATACTGTTGTAGTTGCCTATTACACCAATATTAAAGATACTTAAAGATACAGGTGCTGCTTTTATCATTTGAGGATAACCCCCCAATCTTTTCTTTCTTTTTTTAATTTCAGATTTTCCTACAAACTTGGGGCATTTTTTCAAGTTTGTAGAGATATCTGCCTTGTCTGTTCATGGCTCCAGGCTCTGGATTAAGTATCTCTAGATTTGGTCATGTTGAGAATTAGATATAGTGATGATGGTCCAAGAAGGTGCTTTTATAAAAGGAATAGGACTGTGAACTATGCCACTATGTACCGGATGTATATCTGTTTGCTGTATGCATTATTCTACTTCACTGCTTTGTTTTTTATATTTATATGACACCATTTTCTTCATTAACATATCATATCTAATATTTATGCTTTTATTCTAGTATTATTATATTTTGAAGATGATATTTTACCACCCTTGCACAATGCAATGAACTCTATATTACAGGGGGGTAAGATCCCAGAGACCTGGGAAAAGGTCAATATAACATTGATAACAAAAGAAGGATAAGAACTGATTTCTTTTAGAAGCAGAGAAAGCTTTTGATAATTTGAACTGGGCCTTTATGTTTAAAGTTTTAGTAGTTATGAATTTTGGTGAGAATTTTTTTACAATGGGTAAAATCTATTTATACCTCACAGTCAGCAAGAATAATTATTAACAGAGATGTAACAAAATCATATGAGATTCAAAGAAGTACAAGACAAAGTTGTCCTTTATCCCCTCTCTTGTTTATCTTAGTCCTTGAAATTTTCAGTAGAGACATAAGATAGGATGAAAAGATTGGAACTGTAAAGATTAAAAAAGAGAATTATAAATGAAGAGCCTTTGTGGATGATTTAGTTTCAGTTCTACAGGATCCTTTAAAAGGAGTTGATTCTCTGATGTTCAAATTAAAAAAAAATTGTTGCACTAGCAGGTTTGAAAATTAACAAACAGGAAACTAAGATGTTACCAAAAATATGAAATTACAAGAACAAATTGAGCTTATTAATAAAAGAGGTTTCAAGGTTGAAAAGAAAGTAAAATACCTGGGAATTATGTTGTCAAATATGAACTGTATGTTATTTCATAACAGCTATCTTAAGACCTGGAAAGAAATTTTAAAAAAGATCTGCTGAGATGGGAAAAACTGCAATTGCCATTGCTGGGGAGAATATCTGTAGTTAAGATGAATGTTTTACCCAGGATGGTAGTCTTATTCCAGACAATACCAGTTTTGACATCTGATGTACCATTTAAGCAATGGCAGAAGAAAAACTCAAGATTTGTATGGCAGGGGGGGCATGTGTTAAATTTAAAATATTACAAGACTTCAAAGAAATAGGTGGTTTGGGGTTCCCTGATTTGAAAGTTTACTTCGTTGCATGTTGTTTGGCATGGTTGAAAGAATGGTTGTTGTTGAAAAATAAAAAAGTTATTGGAGTTAACAGGAAGATGTTTCAGTTGGGTGGTGGCCATTGCAGATGCAGTCCCAGAGCCCTGAGGATTTTAAGGTTCTTATAACTTTTAAACTGACTTGAGCCAAGACTGATATATTAGCAAACCTTTGCTTATCGCATCAATAACTCCCAAGATGAAGTGTTCTATTTTTTTTTTTTTTTTGCCAGGAACTCAATAATTTACTACTTATTCTGGTGCCTCCCTGCTTTAGAAATGTTTGCAATAGCAAGCCAATTAAGATAGCAACTTAACATCTCAGGAGCAACGGAAATATTTTCTAACTTCTATTTATTTTAACTTTTATGGGCTCTGTAAACAGCCTGGCACAGTGAGTCAAGAGCACTTTTAAAGGAAAAGTCTCTTTTTTTGGTCCTCAGTAATAGGTGGTTTTAAAAGGGTTCATGATACAGAGAACTTTTCTTTTTCACAGATGAAGACTGACAATTATTTTGCCTCAGTCTTACTTCCCTAAGCATTTGCTTTTCCAGCTACAAATATTTTTGCACTTTTGGCTAAGCATCTGTCTGATACTAACAAAGCAGACAAATGGGGAGAGGCACTTATTTTGTGCCACCCACTTTTGGATAATTGTTCTTCATTATCTTTGTGATTCTACAATAATATGTATATGAGTTTGGCATTTTTATTGACTTTGCTTTCTAGATGATTATTGTTGCATTTATTAAGCATTCTTTGACTACAGATCTGTTTGTGATTACACTGGTCTTTCTTCTGTAGCCTCCGTACTTCTTACTAGATGATGATAATAAAGGCAATAAAGATCATAAAGATATTAGCACCAGTGTTATCAGCAATAATCCAGGGGATCTTGCGCAGCTGCTAAAACTGTAGATGCTATTTTTTAAAATAATAAAATCAATTGATACCAAAATTGATCAACCTACCCTGACGGTTTTAAATTGCTCTGGTGCGAGATTAGATTCTGCCAGATTTCAAACAGGAAATTGTCTTCAGCCACCTCCTCCATTTTAGAAACTAGAAAGAGAAAAGATAAACACCTAGTGGCATCAAGTGGAAGAAGACCAATTCCAGCTAAAATTGCAGCCCTGCAAAATATGCATAACTGTTTACAAACTTAAAAGCCAAACACTATTATGAACTGAGTGAGAAGGACATGAGTTAAGATTCAGGTGGCATGCCTATTAGTGGTATGATAAAGTTAAAATCAATGTGGATTTCAAAAATCATTATACATGTCATTCTGAGAATATGGAACAAATACAATCTTAGGTTGTGTCTGAAAACACCTCTGTGGATTTCAACACAAGAAGCCTTCTTTAGATGGGAAATGGTAACTAAACACAAGTGGTTAACATATCATGATATAATATAATAGAGTTTTCACAAGGGGAATGTAAAATGAAAACAAGAGAAGATTTGACAGCACAAGGATACAGCTGTCAATGGTTTTTCTATGCACAACTTTTAGAAAGGTTTAAAGTAGATAAAAGGTTTTGAGCAATCTATGACTGTATTTGAAGATGTATGTAAGAATGATGAGTGTCTTATCACTAAAATAAACTTCTGTTAAAACTGGAGACAGAAGAAAAACAGGTAAAAGAATTTATGCTTAAATGCCCCCCAAAACTTTGAACATAATAAACAAATTGAACAATGGGAAAATCTGTGGTTGAAGGGTCTTAAATTTACATTAAGTTCTAGTCTGAAAGAGAATGTTATAAAATGATGTATTGCTGGTATATGTCAACAGATAAATTAGCTAAAATATATAAAAATAAATGTTGGAAGTGTGAACAGCATGAAATGACATTTATTTATCCAGAAAATTTAAAAGTTTAATGTACAAATGAAAACAAAGACCTTTTTTTGCTGGGACTAATGGACAAACAGAAAATACTCATTGTTTTTGTATATGACAATGGCAGTAAGACTGTTATATGTTCAAACATGAAAACTTTGATACTACCTACAGCAGAAGAATGGTTGGTGAAGTTGATGGAGTTGGCAGAGATTTGATCCCTCTTTGATTAGGGAAAGGACACTACCTAAATTCATTACTATTTGGAAACCCCTTATAGACTTTTTGCTTGAAACTGGAAGAAAACCCAAACTGATGATTTGTAGTCTTGAAAGGAAATATATTTTTCTTTACAGTAAGGGTGCAACATGTAAATGTATATTTGTCACAGGAAAAAATGGTAGTTTTTCCTTCTTTATTTCTTTTTAATTGTTATAATCTTTGTTCTTTTTTCCTTTTTTATTCTTTGTTGAAAACTCTTAATCAAATTCATATTTTTTTTTAAAAAAAAAAAAACTTCCAGGGAATGGTATTCCCACCTTTCTGTATCTCTGGGGCCACCAATGTAAAGACCCTGCTATGTGTAGAGGCTGGTCTGTTGTCTTAGTGTGGTGTGCCTCATTTCTACACTTCAGAGTAAGAGTAGGGGCAGGTTGTTCAGACAGGAGTAAACTCTCTCTAAGACACTCTCTGAAATCATTGTTGGCTTCTGGTGGCTATTTGGTGCTTGAATTTTATGTTCCTAAGCATATGGTAGGAGATAAAGATAGCAATAGAAACTGTGAAGACTGCCTTTGGCTCCCTGAGAATCTTTCTTTTGTCACAGCCAGAATAGACACTATTATGTAGAAGGCAATGTAGCTTTCTTGTCTCGGGGAGAGATTCTGTTCCTCCAAATCACTGGTTTCTCAGCTGACCTTGTCATTCAGTCTGCAGGATCCTTCTCTCAGTTTCTCTTTTCCTTGACTCCACTCTCCTCATCCCTGGTTTTCACTATCTAGCAGACTCCATGGCCTAATGGAAAAAGCAGCAGTGGCCAGGTAGGGGGTAGAATCACTGACAGAGCAAGTCACTGTGGCCATTAAAGGAAAGTTTTGTCCAGTTTTACATCAGTGACTGGCAACTGGTAAGGAAGAAAAACATTTCATCATTCTGGGAATCTCTATGAGGAAACAACTAAATAATGAGTATTTTGAGCTCAAAAACTGTCAGAATTTACAGAAAGGAATCAGTTGAATAAGGGCTGAGAGAAATGTTTTATTAACTGTGAGCAGGGGCTTTCTCTGTGCTTCTTCACACATTATAATGCTGACAAGGTTCCCCTCTCCTCCATTTTATTCTCCCAGCAGCCCTGTGAGATCTTATAGTCAATGGTCCATGGTCAGCTCCATGAACTTCTTGGCTGACATATCTGGGTATGGGGCAGTACAACTTGGGAGGGGGACCTGGATGAAGCACCCTTTCCATGTCTCCACCTATGACTGCTGGCCCCTCCCCCCTCCTCCCCTTATTCATCCTAATGTGAGCACAGTGTCAACATGTGCACAAATGGGCTCCATAAGTGCAATCAGGAAAACTAATTTTTCAACATTTCCAATCACAGGGAGGAAACGTACATTTATGCATGGATTATTCTTCCCACACTGGGGTGGAAATACATATGCAGGGGTACAGTTCAAATACAGATTGAGCCAATATGCTCAGTCCTAGTCCCTCCTGCATGTATTGCCCTGCACCATCATATATTGTGAGTACAGATTCCTAGATGTTACCCAGAGAAGTGTGGGGGTAAGAGATGAGCAATTCCTCATTTCATGTGCATTTATATTTGTAATGTTGGTTTGAATTCCCTCCCTTTCACTGTTGCTTTTTTCTGGATTTTATTTTAAAAATTGTGCATGGATGTTGTATTGCTTTTACATACAATTTGTGAAGTATTTATACATATCACATATATGTCATGGTAATGTAGCATGCTGATTTATTGATGCCTAAATCACATCATGTATATTTTGCAGGGGGGAAAAATGGGGAGAGCATGGAAATGAAGACCCCTAAATGTCATTTACTCCAGTGGGAAGTGAACCCAAAGCAGACATTTTGGGGTTGAAACTGCAGGAATGACAATTCCAAAATCATCCATAGCGATTCAGCTCTTTCTGCTTGCATATTTAACCCACCATTTCTCCATACTCAATTCTGTTTGCCTTTACTTCAGATTCAGTGCTTGCAATTCTACACTTCCAGATCTCCCCCAATCACGAAGTATGTGAATTGTGTATTCTGCATCTACAACCAAAACCCACAGTTTTTGCTTAATTGCCACTTGTCACTTAATTGTAACTTAGTTAATGACACTTGTAACTTGTGGGGTGTTGCATCCAATTGCCAATGACTTGACAGTGTTTGCAAGAGATGGGGCACACCACACAGTCACCTTTCTCTCCTGTTCTTCCAAGCCCATTGGCAGGGCAGGGCTGAATACTCTGAAGAATCAATTCTACTTTGCATTACTCTGGTGTGGAGCTGGGGATGTGGGCTAAAGTTCACCAAAAAACAGCATTCAGATGCCCCGCAGAAACAGCGGAGGGGAGAAGCTGAACTGACAGCTGAACAATGTAGAATTAAAAAGTAACCTGGGGGAAATGAAGAGCAAAAACTAGAGGCGATGCAGAAATAAAAAAAATATGGTGACTTGAAAGAGGCAAGCAATGCAGAATGTGAAAAATGCTGTGACACATAATGGCTGGGGGCGCAGGGTAAAACCCAGTGCAGAAATACCCGAAACATACTCAGAGGCAGCATGGGGCCACTCCCAGTAGTTCAAGTTGATGTTGACTCTGACCACACACCACATCTGTGCCATCAGTATGCATCTTCCAAATTACCACTGTACACAATGTAAGCATGTTTGGATACATATTCTTTTTTCTTTTCTTTTTTTAATTCTGGAGAAGCATCAGGTTTCCAGCCTACCAGCTGAATGAAATATGATTCGAAATGTATAACTATTGAATAATGAATGCCTGAATATTCCACTATAAATTAACTTTGGGGGAATGAATTCACCTGTTGATATGTGCCATGCTTATAAGCCTATGACAAGCTGAATTAACATCAGTGGAGGACATGAAAGAGGTAAGAATTAGGTCAGAAGGAAAGCAGTTTGAAGAAATCAGCCCACCATATCATCTTTGTTCCAATGCCTTTGGTTTTTTTTTTCTGGGATGTAGGATCTTATTTGTATTTACATTCAACACTGATATAGGATCTAGATCCTCCAAAAGTATCATGGAGGACATATTTAATGACATGTCAGAATCAGCCTAGATTGAACTCAGAGTCTTTGGGTCTGTGTGCTGCAGCTCTGCTGTGATGACCCACTTGAGGCTAGAGGGAGAAGAATAGTATTGCCCTCCTAGATCCCAGCATGGCTGCACCAAATGAGCAATCCTAAACACGTCTACTCAGAAGTAAGTCCCTCATTATTCAGTGGGGCTCAGTCCTTAGGTTTGCAGCCCTAACCACCTCTCTATTCCCCATGACTAGGCCCAGCTAGAAATGCTTGCCAGTTAGGCCTGGATCTTTACCTGGGTACCTGCCAGGCTCTGAACTTGCTTATGTTGTTCTCTCTAGAATACTTCCAGGTGTTTCTGCTTCTGCCTACCAGTCTCCTTTCTCTTCTTCTATCTCTTCGTGCCTACGTGTTCCCCTCCCATTCTGCCAGCCTCGGCATTTTAATTCTAGCCACTTTTCAGTTTTATACTCAGACCCTACTCAGCAGCTGGCTACTGCTGTAATGATCTCCTTTTGGGATATATCTGAATCCTCCTGTCTCTTTCCTAAGATTTTACTGTTACATTCTAAAGAATCATGTTGTCTTGGACACAGTTTGGTACTAATTTCCCATTGTTGTTCTAGCTTGCATTTCCAGTGTTCTGTAAAGATTAAAGTGATTGCATGATTTGTCAAGAGGGAAATTGTATTGTTTCAAATGTGCTCAATTACCCATGTGCATGGTTTGCCTGGAGAGGGCATGCATAAATTAACAGAACAGAAAAATGTCAAACACAAATTTCCATTCACCAGTTTCAAAATTAGTTATAGAATTATGAAGCTCAGGAAGACAAGATATTAGACACCAGTGAGAATCAATCCACAGACTGGAAAAAGAGAATGAAGGAAATCTGTCCATATCCCAGAGGATTCAGTCCAGAGCTCCACTTACTTCTAGTTCTACCTGCTAATGATGTACATTTATTTATTTATTTTATCCTCCTTTTTTTGCTTCAGATAAAGCTAAAGGTAGTTTCCATAATGTGAATACCCAGGGGGGAAATGTGAACATAGTAAAACTTGCCACTAAATATAACATTCCAAGAAAATTCAAGGTTCTTAATCTCCTCCAAATACCCCCACCCAAACAATATAGATTTAGCAACCATCCTAAATAATACTGCCTTAGGTAAGTAGGTGACCTGGGCCACAGCTAAAGGGGCTTGTTGTGACCAAGGAGCAGCAGATATAATCAGCTATGTGGAAGGAACTGACAGGAAAAATTCATTTGGATGAGTGAAGAAGCTGCCAAATGGATTCATAAAGGGAACTATGATCTTTCAAGCATGTGGGTCCCCATACCATGAACAGTTTTGAAAGTAAGAATCAGCGGCCGAGGACAGACTGGCAGTTTGCCCCGGTAGCCAGTCGTAGCAAAAAAACCCCCAGATTAAACTATACCGGGTTTTCCCGTCCACACAGCGGGGACCGCTGCCAGAAGATATGTGATGGAGGCGCGTGGGAGCGTTCAGACTGCCGCGCCAGAGGCATACTATATTCGCCGTTTCCCCATTAATTCGGATGTGGGTGTATGGGTGTATGTGCGCATAAGCGCATTTTGCCAATTTTTTTTTTTTTTTGCCCTGCAACGCCAGCACCGCATTGGGCAGTGGAGCGGAGCGCAGCCAATCACACCGCTGCTGCCTCGTGCCCAACGTGGCTTCTGCCCGGCTTTTCGCCTGCACGTTCAGACTCCCCGGAAGCGGAGAAACGCGCGACGAACGCGGGCTTTTGGATTTGCGACAGCTTTTATCAGGTGTTTTTTTAATCCGGCAGTGAAGCGCAACAGCACCGGTAGGCTACGGATGGGGGACGCCAGGCAGATGTGCCTGTGTGAACGTCCCATTTACTCCGGTATTGAATTGTTGTCAGCCCGGGTCCCTTCCCGGGGCAAACTGCCAGTCTGGACTCAGCCAGCATCTAGAATTGAACTCATAAAAAAAATGTATGGTCAGTGTGGGTATTTCAAAACAGCTCAAATGTTTTCTAGCAAGCAGACATTAAAAAAAAAAAAGCTGTCACATTTTGAAAGTTATAATTTCTGATTTGACATCTAGTGTGTTACAGTAATCTAGCCTCTGATGCAATCTGCAAGATTCTGGTGACTTTTGTCCATATACCACCTCCAAGGAAACATTTTGAGATGGCTTGTGACATCACAGGCCATAACCTTGTGGTAGTGAGCAACTGTTGTACCTTATCTGATTGCTTTCTTGTTTGTGCAGTGATCCATGGGAGTAGACCTTAATTATCCAATTGATTTAGAAGTGTCTTGCAGCCCCACAAGGAGACATAATAAAGATGAAGGCTCTAGCTATAGTAAGGAGGAGGGAGGGAGATTCAACCAGAGGAGGAAAAGAAAGAGAAATAAAATGGATTCTTACATAGCCTAATGAAAAAAAAAGTTATAATGAGTTGTTTTATTTATTAGGAGTTATATAAAAGCTAGTAAAGGCAATTGAATAATATGTACTTTTCACATTTAAGAAGAATACAGCTTAAAATCATTGAGGAAAGTGATAAACCCACATCTGGGGACCAATCAGAGATTTACAGTTTCCTGAAGAGGCAATTACACACCTACTCACCATTTTGCAGTTTTATGACTTCGGGATTTGAAGAAATTAATGTTTTCAGGGTCTGCATCTACAAAGATGAACACTTAATAAGGCTGTGGCTAATATTAAATTTCTTCTTCTCTTTTATTTATCACTTTTAATTTTTAAAAAATTCTCTCATGTTTTGCATAATCTGCCTACTGAAATAGGCTTTTAGCTAGCCTGCTTCAGGGCTGAACCCTAATCCAAATTTCAAGGAGTGACTGAATTTTATGATGCCCCCTGCTTTGAGTCAAAACTTTCTGGCATCACTGTAGGGTCAGGCACATTTCTCCACATTTTCCTTTCCCACAGCACTGTTGTGAGGACAAAATGGAGAGAAGAACAATATAAGCTGCTTTGGACCCCCAGTGGAAAGAAAAGTGGGGTATAAATGAAGTAAATAAATAAAATAGGTCAGGAATAGAGCTGGTTACTGGGATTCTACTCCCTCCCCGCACGTACATTCATTATTCCTCCTTAGAACATCCTGAGAGAGCTTTTATGTTAATTTATTCCTGCTATTTTAAGATGTTTTCTATACCAGAGCTTTATGCATCCCTATTGTAGATTACCAATTTTCAGAAGCTCTAATAGCATTGCTGAAAATTTAGCTTCCCTTCCTTCTTTTTTAGGTGCTTGAGTTTTTCAGTCACCTTTTGCATTCTCTGTATTTATTAAAAGGGCCCTTGCTCCATAAAAGGCAAAGAAAGAGGTTTATATCTTTCTAGTTTTATTATTGCAAACGCTAGTTTTGCTTTTACACAGTTTTACAATTTGTATTTTGTACATAAAGTTTTTATTGCTCTCTCCCTTATTGGTACCAGATATCATGCAATAAAATCAATAAATACATATGCCTGAGCAACAACCAAAAAGTATACATTTTCCTCAATGCTTGGGGATTCTCACTCCTCTAGTATATTGTGCTTGAAGCCTCTAGGCTAACCTGGTGTGGAAATATGGAATGTTCAAGAATTTTTTCTGACTGATTTCTGAGAAGGAAGAAAAAAAATGAGTTTGGCTGGGATTAATGTCTCATACAAGACGGGAAGGCAATCCTGGGCTGTACATTCACTAAAGGATAGGCAGTCAAGGTCAAGAATGCTGAATGAAAGATCACAGAGTAAGCAGTGGGTTAATAAAGGCGGAGTTAGGTGAAGAATGAGCCTTGGAGCCAAGAGCAGATTTTTTAATTATCTTCATTTATATTGTGGTCGTTCTCCCAAATGGGGATCCAAAATGGCTTATAGTGTTCTCAACTCCTCTGTTTTGCCCTTACAACAACCCTGTGGGGTAGGTGAGGCTGAGAGTGTGTGAGTGGTCCAAGGTCACCCAGCAAGCTTCCATAGCAGAGTGGGGATTTTAACTTGTTCTCCCAGATGCTAGTCCAGCACTGTAACCACTATACCACACTGACTCTCAGATGAGATTGGTTCATGGTGGGCCCACTCAGAGTGGGACTCTGAGGTAACAACGCAGTGCTTAAGATGTAGACAGACATTGATTCTGGGAGAGGAAGAGAGTGCTATGGAGTATGGCTGAGAGACTAGGCTATTTCAAGCGCAATTCTACCTGACTACAGATGTTTAGGACTATACTGTTAAGGAAACAATGCACTGTGGAATCAGTGAAGCACTAGGTGGTGGAAACAAGATGCCAAGAATACTCTCCCACCAACCACAGCTACGGTTTCTGGTTAAGAAAGTGAAATGAAAGGCTTAAGTGAATACCACCTAAAATAAATTTCAACGTTCAGCCTTCCCTGCCTCAGGCCTTAAGCCTACTTGGTTCATGTACCAATTGGATCTACTCCACCTTCCCTGGCATAAGTGAAGCGGTCACCAGAATGGATACTAATTACTGAGCTGCTAATAGGTTTTAATTGGGTTATCTAATTTAAAATGGATTAATGTTCTTTTAATGCTATAATGTTTTATGGAACTAATTTATTGTTGTATGAAATGATGTAAGCTGCCCTGAGCCTACTTGTGGGGTAGGGCGGGGTCAAAATCCCAAATAAATAAATAAATAAAACATGAAGTTGAACAAATCCAAGTAGAAAATATACACAGAACCTATGGACAGAAAGTGCAAAATACAAGGGTAGCTTGGAACCAAAGAAGTATAGAGTCACTGCCTCCCCCCCGCCCACTGCTTCCTTCAGCAACCATTTCAGCTGACTGCATCAGTGGAGAGGTTAGACAGGTATCAGCCCCCCCCACCCCCGTCCCCATTGGCCTGCCTGGGACCCCCCACCATTAGGCATTTTTACTCTCCAAACTGCCTCTGTAACTGCTATTCCACTGGTCCACTGTGGAATTGGTGTTCTGAATTACCTAAAACTATATATTCACATTTGTCTGCTTTCCTGTTTTCTACCTTTTCCCTGTTCTTTTTGTATTTTTTACATTGTGGACAGTTGTTCTGAGTTGTAAAGTGCCTTGGGTTGGGTGCAATGGCATTAAAGGAGATCTAGAAATACATCAAATAAATAAGAGAGTTGTAGAGAGACGGGAGAAGTCTGCCAGAGGTGGCTTCTGTGGCACTGAGATTAAGCAACCTGAAGGGAAGGAAAAGAGCCAAACCGATATCAACACGAGCAGGAGCTGGTTGACTTGAATAAAGCAGCCAGAGCTTTAGCTGCAGCCTTCCAGGAGCAGTGGTCTTGTGAGCAGCACCACATAAAGATCAACCATGGGGAAAAAAGGAAACCTACTTATTATCAATTGAAGCTTTGATGGTAATTCTGTTTCCCCCCCTCCTCTCTTGTTTTCTCCTCCCTGTCTCTCATGAGAGGATTACTTTGAGATCTAAATTGAGAACATGAAATCCAGCCTGTCAACTTAAAAGAGCCAAGCTGATGGAAAAGAAAAGAAAAATCTCTGCCAACTGATTCCCATTTAAAACAAAAACAAATTAATTGTCTAAGAGCTAGCCACTTTTAATATTTTGCCCATACGATGGGGCCATGTCAAACGGAGTTCATGGTACAGCTGTCAGCAAATCACACCTGAAGTGAAATTTTGAAACAAATTGAGATACTAAAACCAATTACTTCAATAATGAATATATCAAATCCAGGGTTTTTTTAAAACAAACTAACAAACAGAAAATGCATATCAAAAAGGTATACATCCCTAGTGGTCACATTCTTTAATAAGACATCATTTCTTCTTTAATTTTTTTAAAAATACTGTTTTGAGGTTTTGTTTTCCTGTTGCTCTGCTCCCACCCAATATACATACAGAAACTATAAGTAGGAAATCAAACAAATACATAAGATTGTCAAATGACTTTACTGGATGAGATCAAAGGAGAGACAGTTTGGTGTAGTGGTTAGGAGTATGGACTCTAATCTGGGATAATGGGGTTTGATTGCCCACTTCTCCACATGCAGCTATTGGTGTGACCTTGGGTCAGTCATAAATTTTTTCAGAGCTGTTCTCTCAAGGACAGTTCTTGAGAGAATGCTCTCAGCCACATCTACCTCACAGGTTGTTTGTTGTGAGGAGGGGAAGGGAAAAGAGATTGTAAGCTGGTCTGAGACTCCTTTCAGTAGTGAAGGACAGGGTATAAATCCAATCTCTTCTTCTGGTCCAGCATCACATCGTGTTCCATGAAGTAGACAGCCAGAAGTGTTTATCTGTCATGTTTTTTTTCCTAAATCCTGTTCTACCTTCAAGAAGGTCAAGATAGTGTACAAGATTTTACCCACTCAAAACACCCTGTGACATAGATGGGGCTGAGGGAGAGTGACAGCCCTAAGGTTATCCAGTGAATTTAATAGCTGTGTGAAGGTTTAAACTCCTGTCTCCCAGGTTTCAAGCCAACAGTAACCACTAGACCATACTGGCTCCTCTACCTTGCAGACCACAACAAAGTTATCTTCCCTCCCCTTATTCTGTACCTCAGGCATCCAGTACTGAAATGTATACTATCCCTGTTTATGGAAGTTCTATTTAGCTGACAGAGCCTTCATTTCTCGAAGAGATTCTGTAAAGTGTGACATTTGGCTTTTGAGAGCAAACTTTTATTGCTTTGCCAAGTTGGAGGGAATGGGAAGTTGGGCTCCCCCCCCCCCACCTTGGCCATTGGTTTGAAAATGACTTGTTTAGAAAATAGGAATTTTCCCTTCAGTCAAGAATGAGGTTTCTGTCAAAGCAATGTTTAGCTTTTTATAAACTTCTCTTGTCAAGTGCACTTGGGAATGAGAGTTTTCTGCTGATGGATGGTTAAAATGAATATAATGAATGAAAGTTGAAGACTACATGTTAGATATTACAGCAGAAGGGGGGGAAAGGAGTATCTCTTGGGGATTTGCCAAGATTATCTTTTTATTTATTTATATTTGAGCTAACTTCTTTAGTCACTGCTGCCTGTCAATCATTTGCTTTTCATCTTCCCTTGTTAAATGTTTCCCCTTTTCAGCTGTGGACTGGAGTCATTAATTTATTTACTCTAGCTATTCATCTGAAAATTTTGAAGATTGATTTTATTGTGACATAAACATCAGGAATGCTGATGAATCCCAGAAAATCAATAAGGAATCCCCTAAAATGTAGGTAAAATTTGGGAGGGGATAAGGGAGTAGAGATGATTTCCAGTTTGTTTTCTTACTATGAATGTTTCCCCTTATGCATGTACAGAGTTTTCAAAATCATTTCTGTATCAGCATGATATACATACACATACATTATATGTATATATGTGCAATGCTCCCTCTAAGCTGTGGAGTCTTGTGAGCAAAAATTCTACTTTGTGAGCTACTGGCATTAAAGTTGTGAGTGAGTGATTTGGCTGCTGCATGAATTAGTTTGCTCTGGAGTCATCCTTCCTGAGCTAAGACAAAAATGTGTGAGCCAGAGGCTAAAAAACTGTGAGCTAGCTCACACTAACATAGCTTAGAGGGAACACCGGTGTGTGTGTGTGTGTGTGTGTGCATGTGTCTATATATCTAATTCTCAACAGTCTCCTCTGCATGCAGATTTTTATTTCTGCAGATAGGGGCATACTCTCTCCCAACAGGTTTTTCTACAGACTCAAGGGACTCTATGGGTTTGCAGAAAAATCCAAAAAGTTAAAAAAAAATCTCAGGGAGGGCTGAATTCCCATCCCCAAATACCTTTTGAAATGGCCACCACAGTGATCTTCTCCAGACCCCGCTGCATTGACAGTAAGAGGAGAGAGACAGGGAGGGCAGGAAGCAAAAGCAGGACTGGGTCTGGTATTGAGGGAGGGGGAGGGCACTTTCCAGGCCTATTTGGGAGCCAGGTCTGGGACTAGGATTGCCTGCACCAGGTTGGGAAATCCCTGGAGATTCTGTGATGAAGTCTGAGCAGTGCAGAGTTTGGGGAGGAGAAAGGCCTCGGCTGGATATAATGCCGTTTGCTCCAGGGGATCAGATCCCTCTTGTTTGGAGTTCAGTTGTAATTCTGGGGAATCTCCAGGTCCCCCCTGGAGGCTGGCAAACCCAGACCTAGCAGCACCCTCTGGGTTACTTGATACCACCTGACTCGCAAGATTCAACTAGCCCTGGTTGCTTGCTACTGTTCAGTATAACATAATGATCAGAGTTCCAGAGTACAGTTTATGAGACCCAGCTTTAGATCCCCATCTTACTGTGGAAGCTCACTGGGTGGTTTTGGACCAGTCACATACTTTCAGCCTAACGTACCTCATGGGGTTGTTGTGTGGATAAAAAGAAGGAGAGAATAATGTAAACTGCTCTAGTCCCCACTGTGGAGGACGACCATGATTTTCCTCAGTAGAAGCTGCAGGAGGAAAGGAGATGGAAGGTTGAAGATAGAAGGGCAGATAAAGATAGGTTGTCTGTCAGGTGGAAGGATAGGGATGTCAGCTCCAGCTGGGAAATTCTTGGATATTTGAGGGGTGGAGCCTGGGGATGGTGGGGATTGAGGCAGGGAGGGACTTTAGCCAGATATAATGCCATCGACTCCACTGTCCAAAGCAGTCATTTCCTCTAGAGGAACTAATATTGCCGACCTCCATGTGAGGGCTAGAGATCCCCTGGAATTACAACGGATCTCATAAGAACATAAGAACATAAGAGAAGCCAATGTTGAATCAGGCCAATGGCCCATCTAGTCCAACACTCTGTCACACAGCGGCCAAAAATACCAGGTGCCATCAGGAGGTCCGGCTGTGGGGCCAGGACACTAGAAGCCCTCCCACTGCTGCCCCCTCCACCACCAAGAATAGAGTGCATCACCTGCCCCAGACTGAGAATTCCCATCTATACCCTGTGGCTAATAGCCACTGATGGACTTCTGCTCCATATGTTTATCTAATTCCCTCTTGAAACTGTCCATGCTTGTAGCTGCCATCTCCTCCTGTGGCAGTGAATTCCATATGTTAATCACTCTTTGGGTGAAAAAGTATTTCCTTTTATTCGTTCTAACCCGACTGCTCAGCAATTTCATGGAGTGCCCACGAGTTCTTGTATTGTGAGAAAGGGAGAAAAGTACTTCTTTCTCAGCCTGCTAAATCCCATTCATAATCTTATAAACCTCGATCATGTCACCCCTCAGCCGTCGCTTCTCCAAGCTGAAGAGCCCCAAGCGTTTTAACCTTTCTTCATAGGGAAGGTGTGCCAACCCTTTTATCATTCTGGTTGCCCTTCTCTGCACTTTTTCCAATGCTATAATATCCTTTTTGAGATGTGGTGACCAGAACTGTACACAGTATTCCAAATGAGGTTGCACCAATGATTTATACAGGGGCATGATGATACTGGCTGATTTGTTTTCAATTCCCTTCCTAATAATCCTCAGCATAGCATTGGCCTTCTTTATTGCAGTTACACACTGTCTAGATATTTTCATTGAGTTATCTACTACGACTCCAAGATCTCTCTCTTGGTCCGTTTCTGCCAGTTCAGACCCTATCAATGTGTATTTATATTTAGGATTTTTGGCTCCAATGTGCATCACTTTGCACTTGGCCACATTGAACCCCATTTGCCACATTGACGCCCACTCAGCCATCCTCCATATGACAGAGATCAGTCCCCCTGGAGAAAATGGCAGTTCTAAATGGTGGAGTTTATGGTATTAACCTGATTAACTTCCAGTCTCAAACCTGATCCTCCCAAGGCTCCAATCCAAATCTCCAGGAATTTCCTAACATGGAACTGTGAATCCTAAGAGGAACTGATCTCTGTATTTGGGCAATCCATTGTGATTCCTGGAGTGTGGTTACTCCACTGCTGGGGGGGGGATTAGGTGGGAGGCCAGGAGAGTGACAGGGCAGAAAGAGTGATGGGTTGGGGGCAGAAAGGAAGTGACTGGCATGGAGGGGGGAGAGAGTGTGTGAGTAAGCAAAGGGGTGGCAGAAAGGAGAAAGAGTGTGAGAGAAGTAGAGGGAGAGGGGAAGAAGCAGACGGGGGGAATGGGATAGCCACTCCCACAAGTTTCTTGTGTTTGTGTGTGTGCATTACATACATGGTATAGGTTCCAAAATGCAATTCATACAATATTCAATTTATGCCATGTGTACATCAGATATTCATTAGTATTTCATACATACGTACATATATATGTACACACACACACATGTATGTATGTATGTATGTATGTATGTATGTATGAAATGCTAATGAATAGACATAACCAGCGGTGACAAGTATAGAAATGAAACCAGTGTCCAAAATATAAATGAATATAAAAGGAAACTTGACTGGGAACATCCTTACAAAAAAGACAATAGAAGACTGTAATTGATATTATCCAGCCACAATGAAACATTTTGAAATCTTATTGATTTCAATAGGAGAGAGTTAAGCAGGTTCTTAACCCTATGAATTGAATCAATAGATTATCAAAGTGCTTGACTTTGACTGGTCATACCTAATATGATTTTTATAAAACTTTATCTGAGTATATCAGCTCCAAAGCTTCCAGAGTGCTTCTCTCTACCCAGTAGTAGAATCTCCCTTGAAAACTGAGAGAAAAGACACCTGAAAGAGTTTTAGGCTACGTAACTTCCAAGCAGCATTCCTTATCCCCCAATCATGTGATCTTCCTTTTTCTTTAATCCATCCCCTTGCTAGGAAACTTCTATTTTCATTCTTCTCAGCCCAATGCTACTTCTTCTGCACCAAATATATATCTTGTTCCTCTACCAAGAATAGAATAGATATCACAAATTAAGCACTAGGGATGGGCACAAACCAACTCACAAACTAAAGTTTGTGATGAATTTTGCCCATTTCATGGGTCCTGAAATGAAGTTTGTGGCAAGTCAACTGGCATGAACTTTCCATGAATTTTCCAGCTGGTTGTGTTGTTGTGTTGGTTTGTGAATGGATACATTTCCAGAAAGACTGTCTCCACTCAATCTAAATGTTTACTAAACTTCAATGCAACAAGTAGGGTGGAACTTGGAGGGTATGTAGAAGATCATCCAGGGGAGGTCACTTGTGACTTTGATGTTTCTAGCTTGTACAGAAACTTCCTGAACCTGTGCCTGTTAAAATGACTGCCTATCAATGACAGGTGGTCATTTCCCCAGAAAGCACTTTCCTGGGGGCACCTTCTGGGGGGGGGGCATAACTCACATTCTGTAAATCCATTCCTCACCAATTTTGGAAAGCTGGTAGAGAAGAGTTAGCTGGAGATCCCCTGTGAGTTTGGTGTCCCTAGTAAACCGGGGAGGGGGCTGTTCTGCCAGGTCACAAACCGAACTGATTTGGTTAGCCCCTAAAAGTTTGTGACTGTTGGTGGTTTGTGAACTGGTATGCCACAAACCATAAACTGAACCAAACTCCATTTGCCTGGTTTATGCTCATCCCTATTTAACACAGTCATGGTCAGTGGACTATGATAACTAAATGGCTTATCCATGCTCAGAGTAATCACGCTTCCAATTGCCAGAAGCTTGGGACCAATTACAGGAAGTGGTGGTTGTCTTCATGTCCTGCATGGAAGCATCAGGAGGACCATCACTGTAAATGCAACACTTTTCTTTCTTCATCTGTGATCTTCAGGAAGACTTCCTTATATTTATGGAATCAGACCTGTTTGATGCAGACCCACTTGTTACTTGTGGAACTTAGGCCCCGGTCACATGGAGAATTTGCAGTGGGAGAGATACAAAAGTGATGCAGAGTTTCGGGGTGTGATCACAGGACCACATCTGGGAACTGTAGCACAACCGTCGATGACCCGTAACAGCCGCCCAAAAATCCAGAGTTAAAAAAAACCCGGGAATGGCCTACTAGCAAATGGTTTGCTACAGGCCATTGATGGGATATTACATGTGATCATGCAAGTGCACTCCTTGCCGTGTGTCAAAGGTGCTCCCAGACAAAGATACCCCGATGTTGCCACGGTGGGGTCTGATCATGTTCTTGTGCATTTAATTGTGCTGCCACAAAAAGCCACGCCTCCCCCCCCACGTTATCCAGCCCGTGTGGCCAGGGCCTGTATCAGGTTGTGGATATAGCTGTCTGAATGGTAGAATCAACAACAATTCTTGCTACTTCATAGTTTTCTGGAAGGTGGTGGTGGTTACAGCCAGGGAACAATTGCTGTATTAAATGGCTTCCCTAGGGTATATCTTTTAAAATAAAACTTTAATTGCATGGTAAATTAAGAACATAAATGCTTACCAGGGTATGAGGCACATCAGATGGTCATTTAAGTATATTGCAACATCTTGGTTACACTAGTTACAAGTGTCCTTTTAGGAGTCAATATCCCTTTAATCACATGAAAAGAAATGGCTAACCATTGAAAATATCCTTGCAGGAATAATTTGTCTTAGCTTGTGTTTGGAATTCTCTCATGTCCCAGTCAAACTGATGTTCAGACTGCAAATCATGCAAGTGAGAGCTGGGTGTTGAAAGCAATGCAAAAGAAATCAAGTAGGACATAGCTGTCTTATGCTGGAAATGCAGGTCTGATTTATTCTCAGCAAGAGCAGGAGGTTTCTGAACATGTTCTGAAACCATAAGAAGTCCTTGCTGTCTCTGGTGCAAAGCTTCTGTGAAGGAGCCATAAGGAAAGAGACAAGAAAAGCTCTTCCTGAGAAATTCCATGCAAAAACTGGTCGCTTACACAACATTTTTGGGTTGATCCAACCAGCTTTGATTTTTCTGTGATAAATGGGAGGAGGGCCCCTAAGGCCACCCGAAAAGCTTATGCTGAAGAATGGGGTCATTTCGTAGAAAAAGAGGTGCAGGAGCTCATTAGCATAACTTATTAGCATAACTCATTTGTATATGCCACACCCCCTGACATCACCGGAAGTGTGTCAGAAGGCAACACCCACCACTCAGGCTTGAGAGCTTGTACCTGAACAAACCTTCATCTTAAAGGTACCACCAGACTCTTTTGGATTGCTAGCAATTGGGGAGGGGAAACACACAGATCTGCCCTCAGAGAGGAGGGAGAGCTTGTACCTGAATAAACCTTGGTCTTAAAGGTGCCACTGGACTCTTTTGGATGGTGGGCAAACACAGGAAAGTGCGTGGCTGCCCGTGGGTTGAGGAGGGTGGCATGGAGGATGTGCATGGCCTCGAGCAGGTAGGGGGCCAGGGCAGTCATGGGGCAGAGGTGCAGGAGGAGGCCGAGTAGGCTCAGGAGGCTGGGGTGGAAGAGGGAGCCAAAATACAAAAGGTGTAAGGTCTCATCTGATGAAACCTTGCGTGAAACAGTCTATGGAGTGCTGTACCATCAAGAAAAAACTTGAGACCAATATAAGAAAAACTTGAGGCCAGTCTATTTCAAAGAAAATTAAAGAAGATATATTTTTTACTCAACAAGGTTTTGTTATTACATCATGATTGCTTTTCCTTTCAAGTTCAGTCTGTCCCCTGATCTCTCATCGTTGATTTGACTTCATGGCCCAGGCAGCGCTCTGCTGGGTCAGCCAGTGGTCCAGGAAAGGTGAGGGGGGGCTGCTGGGAGCAGGGGTTACACTTGCTGCATGTGCAGGGCCGGCCCCAGGTGCCTGGGCGCCCTAGGCAGGACAGCCTGGGGCGCCCACCCCACTGGGGATGCCAACCTCCCGGTGGGACCTGGAGATTTCGTAGAAAAAGCGCCAGTAGAGCCGGGGAAGGGGCGGGCTTAGAATGCCCACCTCTTCCCTCCCAGCGGCGGCGGCGTGGCTCTCCCAGGTGCCTCGCAGCTGCTAGGCACCCGGGAGAGCCAGGGAAAGGGCGGACTTAGAACGCTCGCCCCCTCCCTCCCAGCGGCGGTGCCGGCTTTTCTGGGTGCCTCGCAGCCATGAGGCACCCAGGAAAGCCTGGGCTGCCAGTGCTGGGCGACCCAGGGGGCTTTTCAGGGGGGGGCATTTTGGCACCCCTGCAGGGCTGGTACCCTAGGTGAGCACCTAGCTCACCTAGTGGGCGAGCCGGCCCTGTGCATGTGCCCACCCCCTGGGCTCCTTACTCCTGTGCACTCCTGCAAGAAATGAGCCCTGCATGAAGATTCTAGGACCAGCATGAATAAAAGCCATGAGGGATAGAGGCTGTAGTAAGGAGAGGAATTAGATAAAACAGATTGAAAATGCAGGCTGGACTCAATTCTTTGTGTCCACAGCTTTCATTTTTATTAGCAGACCTCTAGTCCTGAAGGATAATAAATTCAATAATCTGCAGGTAAGGTCTGTGACATCCACCGTTGCTGAGAGGGCTTTAGAGCTTTCTTTGTGTCATGCATAGTGCTAGCTTTCTCTCTTTGTCATTTGCTCCAGCCTTAGATCCCTCTGTTTAGGCAGAGGAGCCCTCTACACACCCACCAGGAGAAATACAAACAGGTGGTAAAAGAAGTGCAGGCCTAAGTTCAGAGTTGAAAAAAGAGCTAACAATCTTTTAGAAGTGCTACTGAAAAGTAATGCAACCCTAGCCACAAGATTGTTGAATGCACAGCACGCCAGGATTTGAAGCCACAATATGTAGCTGTTTAGTCCCAGTACAATTTTGCTAGATAGATCCCATGCCCAACATAAATGGATTTCCATTTAGAAAATATAAATATAAGTGAATGGGTAAATGGAAGGGCTGAATTTAACTGCCTTATCACAAGTCCAGGACTGGCAACAGAATACATTCTAAAGGGGCTGTGGAAAGGAGTCCCACAACAAGCCTTTAAAACCAACAGAGAGAACTTTCTAGTCCTCATCAGTTTTCTCTTACTATATTTGTTTATGCATTTCAAAAAATTATGTCCCATTCTTGCCATTAAAAATGGTGGTGCATAACAAATCACTTAAAAACCATAATATTTTTTAAAGCTCTGATATAAAAGATCTGACAGCAGAGAATAAAACACAATCTTATATCCTTAAAAAGTTAAGTAGAAAGATCATAAAGCGTGCCAATTACAGGCAGACAGGGAAGGCCACTTTTGTCCATGCACACTTGTTATCTGTGCGAGTCCACCCTGGCTCAGAGTTCATGAACCGTCAACTAGTTCATGTTTCTCCCAGCCATACACTTACTGGTGTTTGATAGAAGCATGCCAAGTCATCTTTGAGTCAAGGGGCTCTTCTGCATTCTCATTTTTGTTGCTCATTTGTCCCTATTGCTTTGAATCCCCCCCCCCCATTTCCACATGTGTTTTGCTCCCTCTGGGACTACTAGAGAAAGCTAAACACATGGGGGAGGGGGGAACCATGAAGCAATAGGAACACACAAGTGATGAAAATCAGAATGCAGAGGTTCATAGCAACCCGAAGAGATTCCTACCCTAATATATTAGTCTTGAAGTCCTAGTTGAGGAATGTCACTGATACCTTTTTGTTGATGCTCTCCAGTGGTTACCAGATCTCATATTTACAACTTAAACATACAACTTAAAATGCATTGCCAGCATCAAAATCATGACCAAAAGGGGCTAGTATGCTACTTAGATCCCCCTTTCTCCACTCTTTGCTATGTTCTACTCCTGAATTCTGGCTTAACTAAGAGGATTTCTAAAATTAATTCCAGAATTAGGATCATATACAGCTTGTCACAGCTTTAGTTCTTTAAACCTTCATTACTGAACACCTTATGTGCTTACTGATGCATTTGTACTCTTGTCCAATAGTAAAATGCCATAACCCCAAAAATAATACTGTTATAATGAATCTATCAGGTTTGCTGTTTGAGAGTAGTTTGAGAGTTATCACTGCGCACAATCACCAAAAAAATGGGGGAAGGGAGATTCAAATGAAGGAGACTGAAAGCAGTGGAAACTGCACATGCACACAGCACTCTGTGCAAGAATGAGACTTTTTAAAGAAAATGACCAGCACAATGGATAAGTCTTCATCTACCAGTTGCACTTTGTAAATAAGACAGTTTGGAACTATAAGATCTGGATAAGGATATTTGAAGCAGATATTAGAAGAATCTGTAATTTCAAAATGGAGGTACTATGCCAGAAAAGGAAGGTTTTAGCTACTGAATAAGTTTGTGTAGGGGAAGGGAAGGTGGTTTATTAGCCAGATATGGTCAGATTTCGGATGCTAAGCAAGGTCAGAAGACTCTGCAGAGGGAGGCAATGGCAAACTTGTTTTGAAAGTCCCTTGCTGAGGTCACCATAAACTGGTTGTTACTTGATGGCCCTTACATACCTAAATTTGTGTAGAGATGGGGTCCTTCATATAGTGTGTCATGTGTATTTTAAAGCACTTTCTCAACTGATATCCAGGAGATTAGGCCAGACCTGTGTATGGACCAAGTACACAGCCTAAAACACTCCCAGAACCCTTTGAAACACAGAGGAGGTCTGTGGCAAACATGCTGGACTCCTGAGAAGATCTTCCACTCTTGTTCATGCAGAAATGATTTCCTGAAGGAATAGTATAGTTTTAATGTCAGAACTCATTCCCTTTCCATGCATAGCTTTTTCAGCAATGGAAAGCCTGGGTCATCTTCTCTCTTAGCTTGTGTCATGTGAATTTCTTTTGGTAAATGGAGAGAGAAAGTGAATAATTAATTTGATGTTACATTAAATGTTCTTAATCAGGACAGGTGAGCTCACAAACTTGCCTCCCACATCTATATTTAGAGATGTTTGAAGTTGTAATCTTAGCTTCTGTAGCCTCCCCTCCCTACTCTGTTCTATTTTAATCATTGCGACTTCTCTTTCTGTCATCAGCTATATGAACAAATTACAACAGAGCAACCCAAGCAATAGATAGATCAGTCTCTTCCTCACTGTACCAAATGTCTCTCTACTGTCACAGAGCAAGTGATGTTCAAATTATTGGGAGCATATCTCTGCATTGCAGCATTTGCTAACTGAAGAGACACTGAGAAACAAGGGATGCTTCCAGAATTCTCCTCAACCAAATTTCTGCCTGGATTTTAAAGTTCTGAATTACACTGTTTTGTCTCCAAGGTGGAAGCAATGCATTAGGAATCTTTCACTGATTCACTTTTATTTTTGAGATGAAATTTTGAAAGCTTTCCTTCTTCTCCCTTACCAATTCAAACAAGTAAATATCAATAAAACACTATAGAAAAGCAATCTTGATGTAATTGTATGGCTGACAGCAAAAAGATTCTTTGAGCATGATGATTTAACAATATTCCTTTATTTATTTGAAACATGTTTATGCCACCTTTCCAGCCAAATAAGGTCCATGAGGTGGTGAACATCAAAGTATTAAAATATTTAAGACATTAAAACAGTATTTAAAATTGAGCGTATATAAAATATTTAAACAATGCAATAAAAAGATGAAAACACAAATAGCAAAGGGGGGAGGGGAGAAGGACCAATAACAATTAAGGAGGGGACACCAAACAAGACAAAGAAGTCTCCAACTGCTGCCAGAAGACAATGATAGAGGGAGAAAGACAAATCTTCGACCAAGAAGGCACTTTCTCGGGTTGCCACCAGTCTAGCCTCAGCAGGAAAGGCACCCAAAGCAGGGCCTCTGAAGATGATCTGAGTGGGTTAGTAGGTTCATATGGGAGAAGGTGGTCCTTCAGGTATGCTGGCCCCAACCCATACAGGGGTTTAAAAGTCAGTACCAGCACCTTGCCTTGAAGCAAACTGTGAGCCAGCGTAGATGAAACAAAACTGGAGTGGTCAACTACATTCTTGCCGAAGCCTTCTATACCAACTGTCACTTCTGGACAGTTTTCAAGGATAGCCCCACATAAAGCACATTGCAGTAATCTAATCTAGATGCTGAAAAGGCATCCACACAGTGGCAAGATCTTTCCTGCCCAGGAAGAGCCACAGAAGGCTCACAAGCTGCAGCTGATGAAAGGCACCTCTGGCCACCATTGCCACCTGTTTATCCAACAGGAGGCCTGGGTTCAGCTGCATCACCAAGCTGTGTTAGGGGGAGTGCAACCTCATCCAGAACAGGAGATATCTCAGTTCATGGGTCAAACCTTTTCCTTACAAATAGCACCTCCAAAACTGCCTCTAGGCACCTGTTCACAGTTTTCACAGGCTCCCTGGGATCTGCTGGAAGAGCAAGATAAAGTTGAGTGCCATTCGTATATTGGTGGCTGTCTACTCAGCCCAAATCTATAGATGACCTCTTCCAGCAGCTATATCTAAATGCTGAAAAGCATGGGGGACAAGACAGAACCTTGCAGGACCCCATAGGCCAGAGGCCAAAGGGCAGAGCAGCAGTCCCCAACACCACACTCTGAAAGGACCAATATGCATCACTCAAATATGGTACAAAATGAATCTTGATGGTAAGAGCACCCCTTTGGCTGTAACAATCCTTGCAGAAAAGACCTCAAGACTATGGCATAGGGATCTGGCATGTTCCCCTCAGATACCTGGGCCCCGGTCACATGGACCAGATAATGTGTGGGGGGGAGGCATGGCTTTTTGTGCCAGTGCACTTTGACCCACCTGAATGCGATCAGACACAATGGGAGGGAATCGGGGTTTCAGTTCATCGGCCTGCGTTTCTGGCGTGCTGCAACACAGTGAGGGGAGTGCACTGGAGCGATCAGGTGGAGGAAGTCTGTCTGTGGCCCATCACAAGCATTAGATAGTGGACTTTCTCTGGTACCTTTTAACTCCAGATCTTTGGCTGGCCGCGACGGGTTGGCAATGGGTGTGTGACGCTTGCCAGATGTGCTCGTTTGATTGCACCCATAAACTCCATCCGGCATCCGTGAGAATCCCGCGGCAACTGCTGCGTGTGATCGGGGCCAAGGTTTGGCAAGAAGAAGTCTGAACAGTCCTAAAGTCTGTTCAGAGGTTTGGAGCCAGCATGAACTCACCAAGATGATCAGGGATGCTTACATTAAGGAGGCCCAACTCCTCCTCATCCTGCTCAGTTATCACCTCAGTGTATTAAAGTTGCTTGGTTAATTATTCTGGAAATTGCAGCTTCCTCTGTATTCAATAAAGCTGTGGTCCATTTTAATATCTAAATAACTTGTGTCAGCTCTATACATTCTGAGTCCATCAGCAGATATACAACAGGCATACATGAGTCTACAAAACTAGTAGCAAAACACAGAGAACGGAAACTGTTGAATAAAAAAATATCATATACCCTTGACTGAAGAATGGTACACTCCTTCTATCTGGGATGGTCATCCTCTTCGACCGAGCACACAGCTTTGGGAGGGATGAACATGGAGTGGTGAGGGAGGTAGGGGACACCCACCTAGCCAGCCAGATCGGCTGAATCAACCCTGGAAATCAATGAGGTGTCAGATGTCACAGCCAGATCGTTCTCACAAATATCAGAACCACTAGCCTCTCCGTTTACCCTAGTTGATCAGTTTGGGATACTACCAGATTCCTGGCTAACCTCCATCATTGTTCCAGTTCTCAAAAAAGGCAACCCTAACACCCTATATAAGTTTACTTTCAGTATTAGGGAAATTATATTCCAAACACCTTCTGAATTGTCTCTCTGATTGGATGACGAATAATAATCCTCCAGGCAAAGAACAAGTACGTTTCCGATCTGGGCATTCTACTCACGATCATTTGCTCACATTTGCTTTTCTGGCTGAGAAATATTCCCCGCATTTAAAAGGTAAATTGTATGCAGCCTTCATAGATTTATGGGGAGCATTTTATTCTATCAATAGATCCCTTTTATGGAACAAACTAGCCGATATGGGATTGGATCCATGACTCCTATTTCTGATGTGTAAACTTCACTCTTGTAATATCTGCCAAGTATGTCTAAACCATAAAGGCCACCTGACTGAAAAGATCCCGGTTACCAAACATTATCCTTTTCTAGGTTAAGCCAATGAATAATTGTCTGATTTTGCTTTTAGGCATTGTTTTGTTGATATTACTCTAACTACCCTTTTAGATTGTACTTTTTATCTGATTTTATTCATCTTAGACCCTGTTTGTTTCTAATTCTAATTTACCCTCATATGCCATTAAAGGCTTTTTGAACTTGAATTTTGAATAAAAAATATATAGAACATTTACAAAAAAGTAACACAATGGAAGCAACTGTAAGTCTTTTTCCCCACAGCATTTCTGCATAAATATAAAAATACAGACATGCAGTTACAGTTGGAAGGGGTCTTGTAGGCCATCTGGTTGAACCTGCTGCTTACTACAGGAGCTCCAGGTAAAAGCATTCCTGATAGATAGTTGTCCAGCCTTAGCTTAAAAACTTCTAAAGGGGAAGCTCCCCCTCCCCCCCAGTAACTGGTTCCAGTATTGAATTGCTCTCACCACTGGGAAGTTTCTCAAGGTTCAACCAAAAATATAAGTCTGTTCAGTCTAGTCTTATCCTCTAAAGCAGCAGAGAAGCAGTCTTTGTCCTCTTCAGTGTAACAATCTTTCATTTTTATTGATCATGATTATGTCTCCTTGCAGTCTTTTCATCTCCAGGCTAGCCATAGCCATCTTTTGATATTAGCATTACTAATTAATTGCAATCTAACATTTTGATACCTCTTTTCCAAGTGGAAGAAGACCTTTTTTCACTTTTATCTGAGCAGTTTAACATTTATTTTGATTTCTTCTGGAATGAGCTTTAAGTCAGCACTCACAAAAAAGGGGACGCTGTCTTCTGCACCATGAATTTTCGGGCGCTTTAAGGCCTGTTACAACACTTTACCGTAAAACTAAAGCCAAGGTAATTTTTTTCCCCCTCACCATTTAAAAATTTCATTATGTCTTGAGGGCCTGTGAAACATTCAACTGCTAATAAAAATGTGTGTAAACATTTTACGACTTATGACTTTTCGAAGCTATACTATGCTGTCAGTGATATTTCTCACTTTGTTTTGGGGTTGCAAGCAAGAATCTCTTTATGGAGTACTAAAGCCAGCTAAAGACTCGGACAACATAAGATAAATGAAAGGTGTACATGTGGGGCTATTATCAGAGTTTTTTGTGTTTTGTTTTTGTTAACTTTATAATTCAGCCTAGATGAAGCTCCTTGAAACAAAATTTATTTATTTTTATATATTACTTGTATTTATAGCCCACCCATCCCGCGAGTAGACTAGGGTGGGTAACATCATAAAACAGTACAATAAATACAATTAAGAATTTAAACAATTTAAAACAATAATACACATTAAAACAATTCAGACAAGTCAACTGGTTGTGGGAGGTTCTCTGACATATTATTTGGGTTGGTAGGTGGGTGACAACAACATCAGGGAGGCCATCTATTCCGATAGTCAGCTATTCCCTAAATGGTCAGGTGCCATTTCACTCCCTTTTCCCATCCTTCAGTGTTTGTCACAATTGCATTTCTATCTTTCTCTTATCTTCTTTAACTAGGTTCATATCACCTCAATTCACTTTGCTAATTGCCTCGACCCTAATTTTCTTAGAAAAACTTGGTACATAGCAGCAAATTTTGTCATCTTAGTACTGGTCTGGACTTGAAACCTCCTGTTTCATTTAAGATCTGGAATGATGTAGTGGTTAAAATGTCAGACAAGGACATCAGACAACATGGGACCTCTCTAGGTGACCTTGGGCCCATCAAAATATCTCACTCTAACCTACCTCCCAAGGTTGTTGATGTGACAGGAGGAGTGAATGCTGAGGACAGCCAAAGAGACCTCTGCTGGATCACGGATGGGGACTAGGAATTCTGGTTGGCCTGTTTCCTCCTGACACAATGGATGATGCCCAACCCCATCACCGGCCGCTGTCCAGCTGAACTCCTGATAGGTTGGCAGCCCACCATTCTGTTGGGCTGGCTACATCTCGACAGGGCATCAGGGTTGCAGAAGCTGACTGAACAAAAGGAAGCTCCCCGGGGGTTCTTTCTGGAAGACCCTATCTTCATTAGGAACTTCAGAAAGGGGCCCCCGTGGCTAGCCAGCAGAGTCATCCAACCAATGGGTCCAGTTTCTTATGAGGTATCCATGGAGGATGACCAGCTCTTAAGGAAGCACATGGACCAGCTAAGATGGCACCTACTTCCTCTGGGAGATGAGGGCCAGAGAGGCCAGAGGAGCTAGACAGTGCAACCCCCACCACAGGGGAGAAGGAATAGCCACCTCCTTATGTTGAAACACCACAAAAAGTGGAGCCGGAGCCAGAGGGAGCATCACCACTGCCGACACTACCTAGCACCCAGGTGGAGGGGCCAGCACCAATCCAGGACACCCCCTTTATGGCACCCCAGCATTCCTTATGAGAATGTCAGCCATCAGCTTACTTGCAGGACTATGTAACATAGGCTGGTTATGAACTGGGGGGGGGGTGTCCGTGGACTGCCACTAGACGTCTACGGCCAGAGTCCCCAAGCTTGGCTCCTAACACAATAGGGGCCAAGGATCCTAGTCCACCTTTTAGTCCACCAATAGAGAGTTTGGCAGGAGATTCAAACCCCCCAATAGGACTATAGGTGTGTCTGGGGTGGGTGCATATAGTTGGCTGCTGCCAGCCAGTAGTTGTTCTTGTGTGCATACTAAATAAACCAGTCTTGTTCAGCATGTCATAGTCCGCCTCTCAATGAAGCAAACCCAGTACTTTTCAGGTTACTCCCTACTGTACGTAAACAAAGACAAACTTTAAAGGTAGGTGTCGAGATGAAGGTCTCAGCTCCACCTCGAACTCATAAACTTTGAAGGGACCCAGATGGTTATCGGAAGAAAAAAGCAGTAAATAGCATCTCACAGCTTGGGGAGGCTTTGCCTGCATTTTCAAGGCTCACAGCTGGATTACAGGACGGACTTTCCCTAGGGGGAGGAGATGCCACCTGCAGCAACAGGGAAATGGTGAATGGGAGCTCAGGCAGCAAAGGGAGAGTGTGTCAGACTCACAACACACCAAGGGTAAGGTTAGGGGCTGAGTTCCAGAAGAAAGTGAGAGCAACCCATTGGGAGCAAGGGTTGGCTGTCAACCAGATCCTTATGGGAAAGAAGAGGGATGGGATGGCTCAGTGGGGCCTTGCCCCAAAGGGATCTCAAGGCTGGCTGGGGAGGAAGAGAGAGTCTGCCAACCCCACCCCCCTTGCATCATCCGGGGCCACTGCCAAGCTCCCTAACATAAAAGTCGCATCCTGGAGAACTCTACTGCACCCAGCTCACAAGGAAAGTACATATTGTTTTAATACAGCAGTGATATGATATACAGTGGCGGCCAGGGGAAAATGTCATTTCGTAGACTTAAATGTGAAAACAACAACAAAAAAAGGCCTTTCAGAGATTATGGAAGTGAACTTAATCTGAATATAGGCATCACACCAAATGTTCTGAGGTTCAGACTATGGCCAAGACAGATGAATATTCTGTCCCAGCTGGATCAATGAATGCCCACACTTACAAGGGGAGGGAGTCATACCTTATGACATGTAAGCTTCCACTGGAAGAATGAGACCAGCTTCTAGAATATGAATCCCCCACCCCCTCTCTCTCTCTCTCAAATAACAGTTGCTGGTGGCCTCCCACAAAGTGACAATCATGCTGCAGCCTGTACAATTGTGCTCAACTATGGCATACCCTTTTGCAATGCCTTTCCCCCACCTTCATTTGAACACTCCATGTTATAGCAGTAATTACTTGTTTGCTAGTTAAAATAAAGAGGATTTTGAGTGCATTTACACCTGCACAGTTGGTAGCATTCATCATCCTGCAGGCAGTTGGCCAGTAGCTGCTGCTGGGCCATACTCAGAACTTGCTGCAGAAAAAAAATGGCACCACCACAATAGACAGGAATAACATTGTTCGGGTTGCCAGGATAATATGAACACACAGCAGCTGCTGCAGTGAAAAAAGTAAGTGGAAGGACAGTTTGGTCAAGCCTTTCCTTGCCACTTCCTCTGTTTCAATCCAAAAGAGCTCTGTGAAGGATTTTCAACTCAGCTGTGTATGAATGAATGGATTTCCCCCATTTGACACCTCTATTATTCGGAAAGTTTTCTTTGTACCATTACCACTCCTCCTTCATTCTGGGTCTGCCACAGTTTTCCAGTCATTTTCTTTATTGTCTGTAAGTGATATGTATGTGTGCATGGATAAACACTCTTAAAAAAAAGAGCAGTCTTCATGTTTCATTTCATTAAGAATGTTTTGTGCAGGTTTTAGTGATGTGCACACATGCTATTTTACATAAGTAAAAGGGCACACAACAAGTAACCTGATGTGACCATATATAAATTTTATCAAGGACAGGCCCATAGCTACAGTGGGGCACCTTGGGGCTAGGCCCCCCAACTTACTGGCAAAGCCCCACAACTTCCCATCCAGCCAAGCCCCCCTGAGCAGTGGCAGGTGCAGGGAAGGAGCTGAGTCTTCCTGTGCAGCTGTCTGGCATGAAGGGCCAGCTATGGTGGCCATGTGGAGCCAGTCAGCACCTCTCGATTTCTCCCAGAAACTGAATTAAATTACCTTTACTTCAATTAGCCAATGCCCCCTAAGAAATTTAAATGCTCCCTGACTTAAAAAATCCTGGCTAGGAGCCCAATCAACAATGTTTTTTTGCAGGGAGTTTATTCATATACACATGTGCATTGGTAGTAAGGCAGGGAAAAGACACAAAAGATCTATATGCTGCAGCAAACCACAGAATGCTCTGCACAAAAATTGGAAATAAAGAATTGAGCATTCCTAATATGTTAATTCCAGCGAAGGGGGAGGGGGGGAGAAAAATCCAGAAGTCCAACACCAGGGGGTAATTCAGATGAGGAGAGTTACCTTCCAACATCCCACCTCACTTTCTAAACATTCTGTCACACTCTAGCATAACCAAGAAAGAGGATACAAGATGCAGCTAACTGTGGTCTTCATATTTAATAACAGGATTTACTGGGGCCAAGCAGAAGTTTAGCACCTCATTGTAATAGTACACCTCCTTACTTTCTCCCATATACTGGAACTGATGTCTTTTCTTCTTACAGAGAAAAGTATGCCTATTTGGACACTCTGGCCAAACAACAACCACCTTGTTCTTATCACTAACAGTGAATGTCCTGACCTTTAATAATAGAGACTCCAGACTGGGTTACATCCCTTCACACACAAACAAGAGCTTCAGGGGTCTTTACAAATTAAAAGCTCCTTTGTTGGCCCTTCAGATCAACAGATTGGCCACTATGTACAACAGGCTGCTGGACCACTGGACTGAGTCATCAAGATACCTCTTATGTTCTCCTCATTCTTCATCTTTCATCATTGTATCATATCATCTTTTTTCTCTGCAATTCAATTCTTCATCCATAGAGGGCCTGGAGGAGAGGAGATCATAGAATCATAGAATTGGAAGGGACCTCCAGGGTCACCTAGTTCAACCCCCTGCACAATGCAGAAATACACAAATACCTCCCCCCTCCACACCTGCAGTGACACTGTTCTACACCCAGAAGATGACCCAAAAAAACCCAAAAAACCCTCCAGAATTCCTGGCCAAACTGGCCTGAAGAAAAATTGCTTCCTGACCCAAAAATGGCAATCAGCATTTCCCTGGGCATGTAAGAAAGGGGATGTGAGCACTGAGGCAACCCTTCCTGCCCTCCCTTTCATGATCTGCATAAGTTCACAGAATCAGCATTGCTGTCAGATGGACATCTAGTGTCTGTTTGAAAATCTCCAAAGACAGAAAGCCCAACACTTCCTGAGGAAGCCTGTTCCACTGAGGAACCACTCTGTCAGGAAGTTCTTCCTAATTTCTTCTGATTTAATTTCAACCCATTGGTTTTGGTCTGACCTTCTGAGGCAACATAAAACAACTCTGCACCACCCTCTATATAACAGTCCTTCAAGTACTTGAAGGTGGTTATCGTATCACCTCTCAGTCATCTCCTCTCCAGGCTAAACATACCCAGCTCTTCAACCTTTCCTCATAGGAGACTTTCGGTTTTGGCGGAGCGAATGGCGGCCACCTCTCGGGATGCTCCCGGAGATGGTTAGCCCATGCGCAGTTTGGGGGGGTCTTCGCATATGCGAAAGACCCTAGTGAGCCTTAGTTAAAGGCTCCGAACCGGGGGCGCTTGGGGAGTAGCCTCTTTGCTGGCAAACAGCCGGGAAATTGAGGCTTTCTCCCCACCCCAATCGGCCCCGCTGCGTTGTGCCCGTAATGGGACTTAGCAACGCCACCGACTTCCAGGAGTGAATAAAGCGATTGAATTAAAGATAAACGGAAAGATTTGGCATCGAACTGTGAGTTGGAGATCTATTTTGAAGCGAAAATTTGAAACCCCCCACAAGCGTATAAGCGGATGGGAGGAGGGAGGAATCCCCACCCCCCTTGAGAAACGGGACTTATAAAAGAAAAGCGGAGGGGGGTAAAGGGAAAAAAAGAGTTGGTGAAAATACCTTTGGGGAAGCATTGAAGATTAAGAGTTTGTTGGTCTCCTGAGTGACGCGGCACGAACTTTGATAAAGTAAACAATTAAAAAGATGTCGGCATTTAAAAAGGTCCCGCAGAAGCCGGAAAAGAAGGGGGGAGGATCTTCCGGTCTGGGCACCCCCCCACCGGAGCTAGCTGTCAATCAACAGAAAAGTGAGTCACTGCGCCCTCTGCTGGATCAAATGCAGAAAATCAGCGAAACTTTGTGTAACATGGAAAGTGTTCTCAACAGTCAACAAAAACAATTAACAGAAACAACAAAGAAGATGGAGGAGATTGCGCAAAAATGTTTGGTCTCAACGGAAGACACCAAGAAAATAAAGAGAAAGGTCAATAAATTAGAAAAACATCAGGATATGCAAGAAAAAAGAATTTTAATGTTATTGATGGAAAAATCAAATCGGACTCTCTGCTTTGGGCATTAAAGAAGAAGAAAAAGAGGATCTCAGAACTACATTGGCAAATGCCTTGGCACCCCTAACTGGCAGAGAAGTGTTGGAATTGAAAGAAGAGATGGATATGGCCTATAGAGCCTATTCAGCCTTTACAAAGAAAAATAATCTGCCAGCAGAAGTGGTTGTCAAGTTTACTAAGCAGCGTACTAGAGATCAAATTCTGCGTTCAGTTTCAGCGGTGCCCTTGAAAATTGGGGAGCAGAACATCAGAACTTTGAAAGATGTTCCCTATGAAATCCGTATGAAAAGAAAAGCATATAAAGGATTGACCACGTTCTTACAAAGACAACTTACAGATGGTGCATTCCCGAAGGACTAATTTTTAAATATAACAATAAAAGAGAGAAGATAGATTCCGTCTTCAAAGCACAAGAATTTCTGAAGAGACACGCCAGTACAGAGGAAGATGCAGCACTCGCAATTTGGACTGATTCAAGTAGCGAAGAAGACAGCGACCCGGAGGAGGGAGGTGCTGGAGCGGGAGACAAGAAGCCTAAAGAGGGCCCATCTTACAACTTGAGAGATATAAAAGGAAGACACCCAAAGAAATAGTTCATGGAACGTCAGAAAGGAGCTGATTAATAATTAACCCCAATGGACTTTACTAACTTTATTAACAGAGTTATTTTGGACTTTTGAAAGATGAAAAGAAGATCTTCCAACCGTGGTGGTTGCCAAAATTTGTAATTTTACTAACTAAAACTAATCTTTTAACAGAAAAAAATTCACTCCACTCTTTTTCTTAATCCAACTATATACCCTCCCCTTTTCTTTTATAAAACGCAATAAAATTCTCTCCTTTTTAGGAGAGTTTATTCTCAAAAAAAAAAAAAAAAAACCTTTCCTCATAGGACTTAATCTCCAGACCCCTCACCATCTTCGTTGCCCTCCTCTGGACACATTCCAGCTTGTCTATATCCTTCATAAATTGTGGTGCCCAAAACTGAACACAAACTCTTAGGTGAGGTCTAACCAGAGCAGAGTAAAGTGGTACCATCACTTTGCATGATCTGGACACCATATTTCTGTTGATACTGCCCAAAATGGCATTTGCCTTTTTAGCTACTGCATCACACTGCTAACTCATGTTCAGTGCATGGTCTACTATGATCCCTAGATTCTTTTCGCACATACTACTGCCAAGACAAGTCTCCCCCATGTAATTATGCATTTGATTTTTCCTACTTAAATGCATAACTTTACATTTATCTCCACTGAAATTCATTTTATTTGTTTTAGCCCAGTTTTCCAGCCTGTCAAGATCATCCTGTATCCTGACTCTCTCTTCTACTGTGCTACCCCTCCCAATTTAGTGTCACCTGCAAATTTAATAAGCATTCCCTCTATCTCTTCACCCAAATCTCCCATGCATCACAACCTGACTGGCTTAGCTTCATCAAGGTGGCTGCATCTTGTGCCCCATACCCTGGGACCTATTGTAATGTAACCAAATGAACTTTGTTAAATAATAATTAGTATAATACTGAAATACTATAGTATACTGATTTCTTATAAAAGATATGATAAAGATTATTTATCCATTACAAATATTTTATAACTTCCATTTAAAACATCAATGACAAGAAAATGACTGGGAATTCCACCAGTTGCCCAAACACAAATTGGTGGTTAGTGTGGGTGGCTTGTTTTTCTCCATTTTGACAGGTTGGACAAAATATATAATTACTCTGTGTGGAAATAGGCTATATAATATCCAGGCCCTGAGGGCAGAAAGAAAAGACAGCACAAATGTAATTAAGAATGTAAGTGAAAGTTGACCTATTTTTTTCTCAACTGAGCCCCAATTCCTGTTCAGTCTATCTTTGTGTCTGCCTATTGATCTATTCTCCCATCATCCAGACTCCCACTAATAATCTTGACCTCATTTTTTTGTTTCAATTGATCTGACAAATAATTCATGGTCTGTGCTCATCTAATCTGGTGACTGGAAGAGCATTAGGAACTATGCAAAAAAATGTGTGTATTGCTATAGTTTAATTTTATCCACCCTTATTCCTCATCTAGTGAGTCTGTGACATGAAGGTAGCTCTTCTCCATGTGAAAGAGGCTATGATAGGAACTCTAAATCTCCCACATTCGGCTGCCAGGAATTTCTGCCACATCTTAAATATTTTTCCCAGCAATATAAGCCCTCTCCTTGGAGGGCTCATTGGTTGCCTTTGTGTCTTTTTTTTTAAAAAAAGATATCCCCCTCCATGATGATATTTAGCAACAAAGGATGGATTATAATGGTATTAGGTAAAAAATTCTGTTGAGTCTTTGGCTGCTCTCCATTCTCCAGTGTGGTGCCAACCCAACTCACTAAATCTCTTTTGTACCAGATGGATGGCTCGGATGATGGGTCCTCTGTGTCTCCTCGTCAGGTGCTTGTTAACTGCAATTCGGCATGCAGCTTGCTGACTTGTTTCATTCCCTGACAAAGAAAAGATTAGCTGCTCTCACTCCTGTGCCTATCCAGATGTTTGCCACTTGGATAATTCTGCCCAAACTGCATGAGAGAGATTCAACATATACTTCACTCTTTAATGGAATCCTGCCTGCGAACACAGAAGGAAGACAAGAATACTGGCAATCCTGAAAATGGGTTTTTACCCTACAGCGAGTGCATTGTTTCCACAGTTCTGTAAGAGCTCCATGATTTCTCTCTCTGCAGTCCCCAGCCCGCTCAGGCGACTGAGTGACCGGTGGATCCCTTAAAGCTCAAAGAGACAGTAGAATTCTGGCTAAATGAAAATTCATGAAAGCTATGGGGGATTTCTCCTCAAGCAAAGACTTCTGAGGAATTTCAAGGGGAAATGAAAGATTTGTCAAGACTCTGCACATCTCTAGTTTCTTGCCACAGTTCACCAAAAGCAAAATTCAAAGCAAACTTATAGAGAAACTGGAATGACTCTTAAATAAGCATAGTGACATTTCTTGAGAGATTTTGAAAATCTGTATAAGGCCTGACATGGGCCGAGGACAGACTGGCAATTTGCCGCGGGATGGGACCCGGGTTGACAGCGACTCAATATCGGATTAAATGGAATGTTCACACAGGCACATCTGCCTGGCGTCCCCCACCCGGAGCTTACCGGAGCCCTCGCGCTTCAGTGCCGGATTAAAAAAACACCTGATAAAAGCCTTCGCAAATCCAAAAGCCTGCGTTCGTCGCGCGTTTCTCCGCTTCCGGGGAGTCTGAACGCGCAGGCGAAAAGCCGGGAGCAACCCGCGTTGGGCACGAGGCAGCAGCACTGTGATTGGCTGTGCTCCGCTCCACTGCCCAATGTGGTGCCGGCGTTGCAGGGCAAAAAAAAAAAATCGCCAAAATGCGCTTATGCGCATGAGCGCATGAGCGCTCAAGCGCTCATGCGCACATACGCCCACAGCCGAAATAATGGGGAAACAGCGAATATAGCGCGCCTCCGGCACGGCAGTCTGAACGCTCCGCTCCGCGCGCCTCCGTCCCGTTTCTTCCGGCAGAGGCCCCTGCTGTGTGGACGGGAAAACCCGGTATCGTTTACTCCGGGGTTTTTTTGCCCCAACTCGATACCGGGGCAAATTGCCAGTCTGTCCTCGGCCATGGATAGCCCAGGATAGCCTGATGTTGTCAGATCTCTGAAGCTAAGCAGGGATGGCCGTGGTTAGTATTTGGATGGGAGATCACCAAGGAAGTCCAGGGCCATAACGCAGAGCCAAGCTACGGCAAATCACCTTTGAATGTTTCTTGCCTTGAAAATCCAATGGAGTTGTCATAAATCAGGGGTGACTCGACAGCAATAAATAAGGTGAAAGTATTTTCATTTGACATGGCAGTGTTTTCATTCACTAAAAGTTCTCATGTAAGTGGTTAAATTTGCAGATGACAAGAAATTGTTCAGGGTGGTGAGAGCCAGGGAGGATTGTGAGGCACTCCAAAGGGATCTGTCGAGGATAGGCGAGTGGGTGTCAACATGGCAACAGTGGTTCAATGTGGCCAAGTGCAAGGTGATGCACATTGGAGCCAAAAATCCTAAATATAAATACAGATTGATGGGGTCCGAACTGGCAGAGACTGACCAAGAGAGAGATCTTGGAGTCGTAGTAGATAACTCAATAAAAATGTCTAGACAGTGTGCAACTGCAATAAAAAAAACAACCCAACATTATGCTGGGGATTACTAGGAAGGGAATTGAAAACAAATCAGCCAGTATCATAATGCCCCTGTATAAATCGATGGTGCAGCCTTATTTGGAGTACTGTGTACTGTTCTGGTCACCACACCTCAAAAAGGATATTATAGCATTGGAAAAAGTGCAGAAAAGGGCAACTAGAATGATAAAAGGGTTGGACAACTTTCCCCATGAAGAAAGGTTAAAGCACTTGGGGCTGTTTAGCTTGGAGAAACAACGGCTGAGGGGTGACATGATTGAGGTTTATAAGATTATGCATGGGGCAGAGCAGGTGGAGAAAGAAGTACTTTTTCTCCCTTTCTCACAATACAAGAACGTGTGGGCACTCAATGAAATTGCTGAGCAGCCAGGTTAGAACAGATAAAAGGAAGTCCTTCTTCACCCCATGAGAGATTAATACATGGAATTCACTGCCACAGGAGGTGGTGGTAGCTACAAGCATGGACAGCTTCTAGAGGGAATTAGATAAGCATATGGAGCAGAGATCCATCAGTGGCTATTAGCCACAAGGTATAGATAGGAACTCTCAGGCTGGGGCAAGTGATGCTCTGTATTCTTGGTGCTTGGAGGGGGCAGCAGTGGGAGGGCTTCTAGTGTCCTGGCCCCACAGCTGGACCTCCTGATGGCACCTGGTATTTTTGGCCACTGTGTGACAGAGTGTTGGACTAGATGGGCCACTGGCTGATCCAACACAGGCTTCTCTTATGTTCTCTGTGTGTAATGTCTATGCCTTATTCTCCTATTGTCTCCCCAATGCAATTTTCCTTGATAAGAAAGAAGAACCATTTACATGTTTTCCTTTGTGGTGGAAAGTGCCATCAAGTCGTAGCCAACCTATGGACACCCCTCATGGGGTTTCAAGGCAAGAGACGTTCAGAGGTGGCTTGTCATTACCTGCCTTTGTATAGTGATCCTGGACTTCCTTGGTGGTTTCCCATCCAAACACTAAGCAGCTCCAACCCTGCTTAGCTTCCAAGGTCTGGCCAGATCAGGCTAGCCAGGGCCACTTTGGTCAGGGTTATGTTTTCCTTACATTCCAGTTAATGTCCCATTTTTATCAATTTCCTATGGAACATTCTAACATGGTGGTTTGTTCAGGCAGTTTTGCTATCTCTTCGTTCTCTGTGGGCTGTGTTATTCTTTCACTCATTTTGTTCTGACTATCATATTCATTCCACTTTCTCATTCGGTGGTTCTCTTAACTTTTTAAAGTGTTTCTGGATTCACATGCTTTCCTTGTTTCTGATTTAAGGAGATTTGTATAATTAAAGGTAGGGAACAGGAGGAAGCAGTCTTCTCACACTTCAACAGAAACCCTCACAATTAAATAATACCCAGTTTTAAAACCACAGGGCAATCCATCCCATTCATCCTCTGCCAATAGCTTTCATATCCCATTGTTTCATACATAACCAATCCTATTCATAACATTATACACAGTGGCAACAGCTAAGGGAAAAAACACATGAAATTAAGAGATGTGTACATTTGGAATTATTTTTTGTTCAGTACAGTTTCATATCAGGTAATTCCCCCCCAACTCAGCTTTTGTAGCTCCTTCCTTTATTTTCTGGATTTATGAGGTCTCCAGTTTAAAAAAAAAAAATCCAGATAATTCTGTATTTAATCACAAGACTATTCATATCATATGAATTCTTATCCATTTGTAATTTGAAACTAATCAGAACTCTATATAATTAGATCACTTCATTGTCAAATAAGAAGAAAACCCTTGTACAAAGCCCTGGTTTCCAAGGCAATTCATACTTTCAAATACCCTTAAGTGCTCATACTTATAGAAGTGCAATTTACTTTTAATTTTCGTTTATAGGAAACTGAAATGGAGACAGAAACATATCATAGCAGGATGAAACTTTAAAAAGGAATAGGAATAAGACCATGCTAGGGATATCAAAAATTGTTTAAATCTTGCCTTGTGAAACAGGCTTAAAAGGGGGGTTGGAAATATAAGTTGTCTTTAAAATTTTGGAGTTCAGAAGAAATAATGCAGGATTAGGTTTACCTTTGATATGATACACCTCTTCTTGAATGCCTGCTGGATTTGAAGGGAAAATTCTTAGGTTGTCTCATTTCATCCAGTTCAATTTGAAAGATTACCAGAACTTGCTGTTTGTTTAAAAAATAATAATAAATCAGGGATTATAAATACACACAAAAGCATCTCTGAAAGGGTTTTTTTAAACAGAGAATTGATGAACAGCCTGAGTTTTAATGACTTTAGGGAGATGGAAGATAGAAAATCAAACACCTCAGATGTTATCAGGCTTTTGCAAATCAGTAAAACAGGATTGCATACACTTCCTTGTAATTCGGCCCTACACTGTTCTGTTAACATAAATATTTCAGAACCACATGAACACAGTGAAATGTTACCTGTCCCTCATAACGATGCCAGATGAGCTAGAACTCAAACTGATATCCCAGTGGATTTGCACTGGTGCCCCTTGGTGTGAGCTGCACAAGGAAACAAGCAGGGACATACCTGTTCACTTAAACACCAACCTGGCTCCTCCTCCAAGATGTACTATCAGTTCCTTTTTATTTTGTTAAAGCATACTTCCAGGTCAAGCCTAGGTCTTTCTCTAGGTGACAATTAAACTCTTGCTATTGAAAAACCAATCTGGTGTATTGGTTAGATTGTCAAAACGGGATATGGGAAATCTAGGTTCAAATTGCCACTCACCCACTAAAGCCTCCGGGGTAACCTTGGGGCAGTCAGTCTCCCTTGGCCTAGTTTGTTCTGAGGAGGCGGGGGGAAAGGAGGGAATAACCGTGTATGCTGCCAGTTGCTCTTTGGAGATTAAAAAGTGGATAACTAGTGGCAGATTCCCTACTCCTCCACATGAAGCCTACTGGTGACCTTGGGCCAGTCATAGTTCTCTCAGAACTCTCTCAGCCCCACCTCCCTTACAAGGTGGCTGTTGTGGGAAGAGGAAAGGAAGGCGATTATAAACTGCTTTGAAGCTCCTAAGGGTAGAGAAAAGTGGGATATAAAAATCAACTCTTCTTCTGTTTTCTGCCAGGCATTTCTACCTGTTAGACTGCCTATTCCTTCTCTACTTAAGGGCTCACCTACTCCCTCATGACTCTGACAGCTTCCCTGGCTGCTTCACTGTTCTTCTGCCTGCTTGCGTCCTTCTTCAGGTATGTTGGATAGCAGAACCAGGGCTGAGCACAGGAGCTAAAACAGCTAAAGCCGCTACCAAATGTCACATCCTCCCTAATTTAACTCAAAAATCCCTGTTGTTTTCATTTTCTTTGTGCAAATGGAACTCACAATTATTTCTTTTTTTTGCTTCCTTCTGCTGAACATTTCTCATGACATTTATGCAATTTTAACATTATTTTTGTGGCTTGTAAGTGTACATGCTGTAACAATACCATAAAAGAAATAAATGAATCGGGACCACCAGCAACAAAAATGGGTAATACAAAAAGACTTATGATAACAACATACAAGAAAAAAAAATGAAATGAAATGGGGACCTGCTTATACTTCAGTGCCCCCTGCCACTAACTCATTCCCCACTCCTTCTGTCCAAAAATGTTCCCATTCAGATGAGCCAAGGAATATTAAATGGCTCCTGGGATCCTGGCTCCCCACAGTAATGAGATCCTGCCAAGCAAATTTTCCCGCCTCTTCTTTCCATCTCTAAGATGTCACTATGGGTGTACTTTCCTACCAGAGGTTTTAAGAAACATTTTTTTTCAATTCTGCCATCAGAGAACCATATTAGGATACTGTGTCCCATTGACTCCAGGTGCTATTACGAAAGCTTTTCAGGTAAACTGTGTTTCACCTGGCTGCCACAGATCTCCTGGAATCATTAGTAGTGATGATAAAGTTTCTCATGACATTTCCCCAGAAAGCCCTTTCCAGGGGGCACCTTCTTCAGGGGACTGTAACATGGACCCCATAAATCCAATCTTCACCAAACTTGGAGGGCAGGTAGAGGAGAGTTAGCTGGAGATCCCCTGTGAGTTTGGTATTTCTAGCTTGCTCAGGATCTGTTCTAAACACTCCTGAACCTCTTGAGTTTATGCCTGTCAAAATGACTGCTTGTCAGCCGTCATTTTGACAAGCATAGGTTCAGGAGGTTCAGAAGTGTATAGAATGGATCCTGTGCAAGCTAGAGACATCAAACTAGGAGGGCATGTAGTGGAGTATCCATGGAAGGTCCACTGTGAGTTTGATGTCTCTAGTTTGAGCAGGATCTGTTCTATACACTCCTGAACCTCCTGAACCTCTGCCTGTCAACATGACTGAAGTTCAGGACTATATAGAATGGATCCTGAGCAAGCTAGAGACATCAAAGTTACAGGGACCAACCCCCAGATGCTTCTCTACATGCCATTCAAGTTATTGCCCTGAAGTTCTGTAAACATTTTGACTGAGTGGAGACAGTCTGTCTGGGAATGTTTCTGATCATAAACCAGCACAGCCTCCATGAACTGCTTGAACATTCTTGGAAAGTTCATGATAGGTGACCTGCCACGAACTTGACTTTGCAAAGCATGAACAGTCAAAATTCAGCACGAACTTTAGTTCATGAGCTCATTCGTGCCTATCTCTATTTGTGTTATTCATTGCAAACTGCTTTTAGTCTTTATGAGCAACACAGGATCAAAGACCTTTCTAAATGAATAATCTGGACCACATACTGCATCAGACACCTGAAGTAACTTCATCAAAGAACTTTCAGACAACTTAGCTTGTCCACAAACTCTTCATGATGGGGAAGGGAAAATATTCCAAATAATCCATTTATCTGCCTCACCAGACTACCTCTCTCTTTCTTTGGACAAACTCAAACAATCAAGATTGATAGAACACAAAAGATTAGTAATTTAGGGATACAGAATATCATAGGACTGATAATTTCACTGTGAGCCAATCTCCCTATTTGTTTTGTTCATAGTGAGCAGCTGCGAATGCCCGCTGAACAACTTTGCATCAGGCTTTCCCCAAAGTACGCATGTGCAAAGACGCCTGTTATTATTACCACACCCAACACCCTCAAACAATGTGAAGAAAGCAAAAGCAACTCCCTAAACCAGTCTGAAGGACTTCCGCCTATGCTTGCTTGGACAACAGCCCTAGGGATGCCAACCTCCAGATGGGGCCTGGTATTCTCCTGGAATTACAACTTTTTCTCCAGACTACAGAGATCCCTTTGAGAAAATGGTTGCTTTGGAGAGTCACCTCTATGATGTCGCTTCCCCACTGAGCTGCTTCCCCTTCCCAAACTCCCCAGGCTCCACTCCTCTCCAGGAATCCCCCCCCCATTGGCAACCCTACCCAATCACCTGAATTATTCAGATTAGGGAGGGCAGATGGGTCAGCAGTTGCTTCAGTTCTGGATTAAATAAAACAGCTCTGGATTAAATAGTTGCTTCAAGCCTGCTGCCCATTGGCTGGGCCACACAAGGCTCTGGCCTAGCCTTGCCCACACAAGAGCTTTATGTTCCATTCCTTAAAATTCCATTCTCATAAGCGTGGGGAACAAACTTCTGCACAGTTTAGATATGGTGTATTTTTCCTACTTTACTTAAACTCTGATTTTACTGACTCCAAGGGAAATCTCCCCGTTGCTTTGTTACATCTATTGGGGAAAATCACTAGCATAGCAAAGAGAATGAATTTAAATGGACCAAAATAGCATTAAGCTAAAATTAAGGTTTTAATGAAACTCACAAAAGCAAGAAAATTATAGCAAATCTCTATTTCCTTCCAGACTCCCTCTGTGGTTGTCCCCTATCTGCCCTGAGTGCATGCCCCACTAAAAACAGTGGAGTCAGCCAGTTATACAATGAGGGATAATGCAAAGCTTTCAAGTAGAAAGTTAATGGCTGATTTCAGCTCTCTAGAAGCAAAGACATTTGGGGTGAAGACAAAACTAGCATTTTAAGCATGATGGGAATGGTTTGAAATGTCTTTACTAGGGGAAACTGTGTTTGTTTTTTTTCTGCACTGGAATGAGTTCTGGAATAGTTCTTCATATTTCCGATGTGCTGGAAATTTTTAGCACCTATTGGAAAAATCTGTGACATTGCAAACATAACTCCCCTCTGAATCCCCAAAGAAATTTTGCAACTATTTTTGAAAAGTTTAGTTGTTCCTTCCTGCCTTTGATTAGGTGAAAAATATTCCACCTGAAATGAAAATTTAAACAGATACTTCCTGCCCATTGCAAGCTTTGCTGTGAGTTCGCCCTCTACCCTCCCTATAGAACAATGTAAGATTAGCTGGTCGCCTTTCAGGTGCCAAGCAGGAATTCTGGGTACTTTTGTCACATTGGCATGGAAGGGCACCTTTTCCTCACCTGCTCCAGATTCTTTGAGGAGTGAGTTGTTTTCTTACAATTCAGCCTGGTTTTAGATTGCCCAGACCATAACTAAATATGGCAGGAATAGTGCAGTCACTTGAGTATAGGTAGGGGTAACTGGTAAGCACTCTGAGACATTGAAATACCATTGCTGAGTCAGCCCGTTATTACATTCAGCAGCTGGCTGGGTTGGAGAGAGGATTATTCTTCGTGTTTAGCAGCATTAGCTAAACTCTTAGTTGCTTGAGTGGCCTGTGGGAAGGGGGAGATGAAACTTAACATCTCATGGCAATGTTTTATGTGCTGATTGGGATAAACAAGGGAGGGAATGTGGCATGGTATAGCCCGACCTCATCAGATCTCAGAAACTAAGCAGGGTCCATACTTAGATGGGAGAGCACCCAAGAAGACTCTGCAGAGGAAGGCAATAGCAAACCTGTTTCTCACTTGCCTTGAAAGGCCCGTAAATTGGTTGCTACTTGATACCACAAACATACAAAGTCAGCAGAAATATTGGCTAAGAGTAGAGTTGGGGTGATTGTAGCCAGAATGCTGGTAGCCACAGTAAGCTGCTTATTAGTAGCAACCCATAGAGTTAACCCATTTCTTTGGTAACTTGTCTTCATTTTGTGTGCTGACACAAATAAATGCAGTCAAATATCTGCTAATTTTTTAGAGCAGGCAAGCAACCTTTTTAATAAAGAATGAAATTTCTTTATTACCACTGAATACAAACACAGTGGAACAGTGTGAAGTACTTTGTTCTAGGAAAATGAAGAGAAACATTCAAGGCAAAGGCTAAGTGGTTAAGTGCACGGACTCTAATCTGGGAAAACCGGGTCTGTTTCCCCACTCCTCCACATGCTGCTGCAGGTGTGACCTTGGGTCAGTCATAAATTCTGTCAGAGATGTTCTCTCAAGGACAGTTCTGGAAAGAGCTCTCTCAGCTCCACCTACCTCACAGGGTGTCTGTTGTGGGGAGGGGAAGGGAAAAGAGTTTGTAAGCCACTCTGAGACTCCGAGTGAAGGGCAGAGTATAAATCCAATCTCCTCCTCTTCTTCTTCTTGATGATGTCCATCAATAAGGGAAACCCCCCACCCCAGTCCAGTCAGCCATCCATCTTTAGCTTCCCAACTTGTTTAGTGTCTTCCTTTCTTAGAGGGATGGAAGGGGCAAAATTGCTCCCTGTGCTATTTTGGAGCAAAGAATAACATCATAGAAACAGCAACACTGTTTTATTTATTTATTATAACAAAGTTTGAGTCCAGTGGCACCTTTAAGACCAACAAGTTTTATTCAAGGCATAAGCTTTTGTGTCCATGCACACTTCTTCAGATACAGTTTTATTAGATTGTTATACAACTAATAGGACAGTGAACCATTTCTTCCTCACAAAAATCTTGTGAGGTTGATTAAGCTGAGAACAGGTGACTCAGTGAGTTTCACAACAACAGTAATGATTTGAACCCAAGTGTTTCTACTCTCATTGGTCATATGTATTGGTTAGTACATAGCAAAGTTGCACAGTCATGTTAGTGTGGACCCATGAACTTCTGTTGAGGCTGATTCATATGTGTTTTGTAGTAGAAGAAGAAACAAAAGCCCAATATAAATAATACTATTCCCCATTACACATCTGCACGAGTGTGCAAGTATGAAATCATGGGTATGTCCCTGGCTTACTTGGCCAGGAGACATTTTCAAAGGTGTCTTGCCTCCTGTAAGACCATGCAGAGAGTGAACAACAGCACAGAAAGAAAGAAGGAGTCACAGAGAAACTTCTAGAATAGACAAAGAGGCATCAGACATAGGCACATTCTGAGAAGGGCTGTGGTTCAACCACTAGCGTCTCCAGTTTAAAGGATGAGGGAATAGGTGATGTGAAAGACCTCTACCAGAGACCCTGGAGAGAGCTGCTGCCAATCTGAGTAGACAGTACTGACTTTGATATACCTGTGGTCTGATTCAGAATAAGGCAGCTTCACATGTCCATGTGATTCTAGAGAAAAAGAAAATATACCATCCCATCCAGGCATGCTGAGTCAACTTTAACAGTTATTACTCCATGCTGTATCTCAGTGTTGGTAAGTCTTTCATGGCTGCTTAGCTTGTATGTACACACAGAGAGGCACAGACAAACAGAGCTACAAGTCAGACCTGGGCTGGGATTTCTCCAGACTCTGATAGACTAAAATTATTAGAAAATATGGATATATGAACATTACAAACTTTACCCCAAAATTTCCGTAGTATAAGTGCTGGTTTTTAGGCATCTCAGTGGCTGTAAACTGCCCCTTTCATAAGCTCCTATATCATCCCTACCATTTCCATGCATTTCACAGCTGACTCATAATTTCCAAGTATTGCAGTTGGAACTTCCTTGATGTTCTCTGGAGCGCTGAATGTACTCTGAATTGCAGTTGTAGTACACACTAAATTGTTTTGCTAACAGCACACAAATGCAATGGACTGCTCCTCTCTGATGATTAGCTTCTTTTCAGCCTCATAGCAGATCATTTTATCCATAAGAGTCTATAGCCGTTCTCCATGATATGGGCATACACAGCTCCCATAAATATTGCCATTTACTGATCCATTTTCTCCCGCACTTAAAATACATTAAAGTTGGCTCTTCACAGAGCCATGCAAGCTCAAAATCTGTTCCATCCACATTTCAGGTTCTAATTTTTGCAACTGTATGGCAAATTACTAGACTAGTGTTTCCCCTGAGAGTTTACATTCACTTTTTATCTGAATAAAATTGGAGGGACCCTTTGCTCTTGCAACTGAAAAGTGGTTCTACTCTGGGTGCCACCATTTTTAGAAATAAGGCTATCAGCCTTTGCTACCCTTTTGTAAAATCCCCTATCCTTATCTGTCCATCAGGTGGCTACTTCATTGTCTTCATCAGGAGTGTAGAAAATGTCAGATTTGATTCTTTTGACATTTTAAAAACTTTAGTTGTAATTATTAGAATAATACTATGCATAGTATATTGGGAAATTAAGACTGCTGGGAAATACATCAACAGCCTCAGATATGCAGACGATACCACTCTAATGGCATAAAGTGAAGAGGACCTAAAGAGCCTCTTGTTAAGGGTAAAAGAGGAGAGTGCAAAGGTTGGCTTGAAACTCAACATAAAAAAAACCTAAGATCATGGCATCTGGCCCCATCACTCCTTGGCAAATAGAAGGAGAAGTCGTGGAAGCAGTGACAGACTTCACATTCCTGGGATCCAAGATCACTTCCGATGGCGACTGCAGCCACGAAATTAAAAGCCTCCCACCTTGGGAGGAAAGCTATGGCAAACCTAGACAGCATAATAAAAAGTAGAGACATCACCCTGCCAATACAAGTCCATATGGTCAAAGCAATGGTATTCCCAGTAGTACTGTATGGCTGTGAGATCTGGACTATAAGGAAGGCCGAGCGCCAAAGAATAGATTCTTTTGAATTATGGTGCTGGAGAAGACTCTTGAGAGTCCCTTGAACTGCAAGGAGATCAAATCAGTCAGTCCTAAAAGAAATCTACCCTGACTGTTCTCTGGAAGGCCAGATACTGAAGCTCAAATACTTTGGCCACCAAATGAGAAGGGAGCACTCACTGGAGAAGACCCTAATGCTAGGAAAGATTGAAGGTCAAAGAAGAAGGGGATGGCAAAGGATGAGATGGTTAGACAGTGTTATTGAAGCAACAAACATGAAATTAAGCAAACTCCAGAGCACTACAGAAGACAGGAGGGCCTGGCGTAATGTGGTCCATGGGGTCATGAAGAATCGGACTCGACCGTGCGACTGAACAACAAATTGGGAAATCAATTGGATCTGCTAAATATGGGGGAACCTAGGTTCAAATCCTAATTTGAATGAATATTATATTTCTGGGTGCCAACTGCATAGCCCAGGCTAGCCTGATCTTGTCAGAACTCGAAAACTAAGCAGGGTTGGTCCTGGATAGTATTTGGATGGGAGATCTCCAAGGAATACCAGGGTCATGATGTGGAGGCAAATAACAACAAGCCACCTCTGAATGTCTCTTGCTTTGAAAACCCTACAAGGTCATCATAAGTCAGCTGTGACTTGATGGCACTTTCTACCAACAACAACTCTGTACTATTAATTGTGATGAAATTGTCAGTGGTTACACTATGCACCTAAGAGACTTCCTTCCTTTCAGTTAGGTAGGAGAAAGCCTCCCCAGTCTAGAGATAATTAAAATTCTTCCATGCTTCCAAAAGAAGACATGTTTATGGATTTGAGTGCTGCTGTAATTTTTTTAGGCTTATGTTTTCTGATGTGAAGTTATCATGTGCATTATGGCTTGCAATACATTGGTCAAGAAGTACATTCTTACTCCTCCACTGTCCCTTTGTACAGGCCAATCCACAACTGAGACAATTTGTAGTCTTCCATCTGATAGAAATGTATATATCTCATTTAGGTGGCTTCTTTTTTTGCAGTGGCAGTTAAAACAAATTGAGCAAATGTATTGAATGAGGTAGCTGTGAAGAGCAGAGGTGATTCTCTAACCTACTTTTTATTGTGAAATATATTTCCTAATGGTGTTCCATTGTAATGGCCAATGGCAAAATGCAATAAAACCGATGGGGGCTTGAATTATTGTCTTGTGTTTTATACCAGTTTTCTTTTATGCTATTTTTATGTCTTTTCAGCCACCTTAGACACTGGCAGCACAATTCCATGCAGAGTTGATATAGTCTAGTCCCACTGGGTTTAAACTGGAGTACCTCTGAATAGGATTGTGCTGTAACAGTAGAAATGGAGCATGCTTTACATAAATAAAGACAATATGTCACTGACTGGCATTTATTACTCCAGAAAGTCATATAGCATGGAAAATAGGCTAAATTCAAAATAGGAGTCCTTCGTTATATGCAAGTTAACATGCATTTATGAGCAGGGCCTAAGCATGGGAGGGAGGAATGGGTAGCATAGCAATTACTCAGGCCCTGGGATACCCTAACTTTATAAGCACCATATTAACCTTAGGATGTTTCCAAATTCTATGATAACTGTGGTTCCGTGTCAAAGTTCAGTTTTATTTGATGACTTCTCCACACTTAGGATGAAACTGTGGCTGTCTTTTTTTTAACCATATTAACAGAATTCAAAAGAAATCATGCTGCTAAATTGATGTGTTGTTTTGCATCACATAAAAATAGCATTAAAATGGGTAAAAATGAGAATAAAATAAAATTCTCAACTGTCCACAAAAATGATAGGAAACTAAAAAAAAACCCAGATTTGTATATTCCTGTTTAAAAGACTCTGCTTGGGATATGCACCTGAAAGAGGTGAGCTCTGATTTACGAAAAGGCATGCTGGAAAAATGTTGTTAGTCTTCAAGACTTATTTTATTTTGCTACTGATTGGTTTCTGTTTGATTCTCTTGCTGAGTGAATGACTACACCCCCCCAAAAAAACCCAGAGAAGCTTATTATCATAACTATACAGGAAAAAATACATACCTGTATGCGTGTATATTTTCCTGAAGACAATTATCACTCTCTGTGCCAAAAGCCTGTGTGTGTGTGTGTGTGTATGTGTGTGTGTGTGTTAAGGAGGGCTGAAATTATCACACTCCCAAGGATATTATCTCCAAGATAAACATTAGACAAAGCATTACTATATTAATACATCAAAACAGTATTTTGTATAACCTTGATGAGAAACTTTGAAGCTCCTGGGAGAGGATTACTACAAACTCCAGCTCTCAAGTTGCTTCTGCATCAACATCAAAAATAAAACTTTAAGAGAAAGGGGGGGGGGAGTAATCCTTCATTTTGCCCTGAAGTTCTTGTAACTTAAAATTATAGCTGCATCGCTCTTCCTATCTGATGAATGGAAAACAAGGCTGTGTTCCGAACTTCTGTAGGTTTTATAGAAGTAATGATTCACCCTTCCAGCCATTGGTTGCTGTGTGATAATAAAAGATAAATCGGAGATTGAAGAAACAACAAAAAAGTAAATATGCTTTGGGGGGGAAATCTCTTTTAAGAATCTTCTTGGTGTTTGTAATCTGAGTTGATTGTGCATTGAAAATGGATTTATGCTTCATGTCTTTTCCCAGTGGTATCATGGAATGTTCCTGAGGTGAGATCCACAATCCACAGACATCCACCGAAAAACTCCTGATGTCTTTTTTATGTCTGTGGATTGTATCTTTCTTTCCCAGCAGAGGCATAAATGAATTATCTGTATTTTTGGAGTGAAAAGATATTATCTTTCTTTACACATGGCAGCCATTAACTTCTGAGTGTTTAATGATGCCACACATACAGATTTCTTTCTTTCTTTCTCTCCTTGTATTTCTCTCAGAATACTAGGAATTGCCACCACCAAGTGAAACTGGATCACTTAAGGTTTCAGATAACCCAAAGGACATAACCCACAATTAAGTTGTAGATAATATTGCCAAAGAATATCTACAAATTCAGAAAGGTAATAAAGGCTATCTATCAGCACTAGCCCTACTAGTGACGGAATCACAATATGACAGCAAAACCATGTGCAACACCCCTGAACACTATAAAAATGTTCTTAACACTCAAACTTGTTCTAAAACTGATTTGTAAATGTTTTGCATGTGTTCAATCTCCCTTCCACTGTCCCTGTCCTCCTACCTATCTTGCAACAGTGGTGTACAGGGACGAGGAGACAAAATCAGTTAATCCAGAGATTAACATTTTTTTTAAAAAAAAAATGAACTGGCTCCACAAGAAACACTATATCAAAATTAATGTCTGTTGATATAGAAGATCCTTCTGTGATAATGACTCTGTGATAGCTCATTCACCCAGGAAAGCCACTGCTGAATGTTCCAGTTAATGAGCATGTATGTATGATGTCTCCCAGGTTGTTGGATTTCCAAGAATATAAGATCCAAGTAACTAAAAAGGAACAAATTTGGCCTTTTCAGGAACTCATATGAGGATAATTTTTTCCTCTGTTTCTCAATTGTTCTCCTTTGACACACTGAATCTGGGATATTTCCTGTACTCTTTGGAATTTTCTTTGGTAGATGCCATTCTGCTCTGGGTTGTTCATGTAATGGAACAGAACTGTTTGCATATTCTTTTTTCACAACTAGTTTCCATTACTGTGCCCTAGATTTGTTTTTTACGAGGGGGAATATGCATGTGATTATGCCTACTGATTATAGAGCTACCATGTAAGTATGAATTCACCATATATCAGACACTTATTACAAGTAGACTTTACATATCCACACAAATAAAGTTCATGAAACATTTGCGGCACATCATCCAAAAGATGAGGAATGGAATATCTGCCACAGAAGAACCTGAGAACAAATGGGAAAGGAAGGCATTTGTCCAACTCTGCTCTGAATCTAAGCTTGAGTAAACTTTTGAGAGAATTTGTAATCTATGGGCAAACTTGGCAGGTCAGGACTCTTCTCTACAGTGGGTCACCTGACATTGCTTGTGCCAATCAGAATAAAGAAAAGCTATAAACAGGCAATAAATAGGGTTTAAAATGGGAAAGTCCTGAAAATAGCCAATTTTATGCTTCAGTGGTGTCAGGCAGTTTAGCACTAATTAAATTTTGTACCAACTTGCCTGAGGTTATACAGTTAACAGCACTAAAATATCTAGATATAAATACTTCCTGGGTTTAATGTGTGTGGATAGCAAAAATATTTTTGATGGTACAATATAATCTAATTTATGCCCATTTCTAAATACTTCAAGCTACATTAGAGTGTTTGTTGTATTGAGATAGTTTTTCAACTAAATGTGAGATGAGATCTCCCCAAGGTTTATTGCTCCATGGAAAAACTTGAGCTCATTCAGTATCACAAACACATTTCCCTCCCATAAGGTCCCCCTCTTTCCAAAGAGCAAGACTTGCAGCATAGGCTCTGTGCTGATCCATGTCCTTTGGGGGCTGCCCAAGCACTGGCAACAGAAACCTGATGCCAATACAAAAGAGATACTTCCCAGTCCTGTGGATATTATTGGTTGCAATGTTGTTGAGGCTGCAGTCTTTAATCTATATAATTGCCAGACTAATCAACTAAAGCTTTAGTTGGTTAATGGTTGGAGGGAAATTTTAATCAGACAGGGACATTACTAATCAATGGAACCAATGATAAAGGAAAAGATTCAGGACAAGTGGGGGGGGCAGTTTGAAGAATCACAAGAAGATAAATGGTTTTGAAGTGTCTTCCCCACACCCAAAATTCTTCTTGGATTCCAGAAACCTCCGAGGCTTATGTAGCCAGTCTATCCATTCCCCCTAATTTTCCTATTTCACTGACTTTAGACTACTTTTAGCATTCCATCAGTGCCATCTTAAGCAGAGTTATACCCTTTTAGACGCAGTGAGCTTGGTGTGCTGAAAATGGTGTAACTCTGCTTCAGATAGACTTACTAACCTGCTGGTGGCAGGGGGGTCTGAAGTTCTCCCAGGATTAAAACTGATATCCAGACTACAAGCATCAGTTCTTTTGGAGAAAATGACAGCTTCATAGGGCAGGATCTATGACATTGTCCTCACTGAGCTCCCTCCCCTCCCAAAACTGTGACCTCCTCATGCTCCACCCCCCCCCTCCACATCTCCAGTACATTCCAAATGCAGAGATGGTATCCCTTCCATGATTAGCATGAAATTAAGCAAATGCAATGTAGAAGGTCAAGCACCAGATTAGAATTTGAGAGGCTGGGCTGCTATGGATTTGAATCTCTAGCCATGAAACATAATTGATGATCTCGTGCAAGTCACATGCTCTCATCTTAGCCTACCTAGTGGAAATGATAAAATGGAGACAGGAAGAACCATGTACTATACCCTGAGCTTTTTGGAGAAAGGAAAACCAAAAATGTGACAGGCAGACTTGAATAACAATTCCCAATTCCCTGCTTCTTGCAGATGTTCACCACTGACCAGTACCAGAGGTTAATGTGCAATAATTTGTTTTTAAAAATCATTTTTGGTCTGTTTGTTATATTTGTGATTGTATCTATTCACTTTTATTACTGCATTTGTTTTCATTTTTCTATTGGTTGTAATGACAAATCATTTGTGATTTATTCCACCATTGCATTATTGATTCAGGTACTCTCATGCTTATTATTTATTTCTCTGGGACATTTTATGCCACCTCTCCAGGTGAGTTTTAAGGGAGAAGGCATTCCAAATACTAGGTGCCACAAATGAAACTTGTCCTCTCTTTAGTTGCTAGCTACCTCACATCTGAAGTTGGGGGTGCAGAGAGTAGACCTTGGGAGGCAGATCTTAACAGTACTAGAAGAGGGTGTTGCTCCTTCATTCTATTGTACAACAAAAAGTGGCTAAAAAGCATCAGCCACCTTTAAAAGTAAATGATCCTTAACCATATAACCAATACACTGGCTATATAATAAATAATTTCTTAAGCCACTGATATAGCAGTGATGGAGGGAAATACTGTGGACAGACATAGCAGCCCAGTTTGCTTGCATCACAAGATTTGTTTGACCATGTGACTGGAAAGAGTCCATGTCAGTTTCATCTCTCCTGACTGTCTTCCCATCCTCTGACTGCCAGATCCCAGAGACATAATGAAACAAATGAATGCCATTTGTTCATTTATTGTTATACCCATTCATTTTTGTTACCTGTAATAAATATAATGAACATGAATGAATAGTCCTACCAGAGATCAGTGTGTCCAGGTATATACTAGGGCTCAATCCAGGGCTTTCCAGTCAAGTGTCATGGCCTCCTTTGTAGCCCATCTGATTGTACTGTCATTTATTTAGCAGTAATTCCCAGATTCACAAGTTACAATGAGCTCATGTACAATCCATGTATAGCATGCTCTTGATTTTTCTTTACATAGACACTAAGTAACTCTCATGATAGATTTAATGCATATACAGTGAAATGTCTGTAACCCCCCGATGTCTATCCAGATACTGGTCCCTGGTTTCATTTGTCAAATGAATATCCATTGGCTCTTAAAACTGGTGTACATATGGAACTGTAACAGGTGAACAGGACTTCAGATCCTTGTGATCATCAAAAGACCTTCTCATCAAAAGACACTGGGAGTTTGTTATTGCTCACCAGATCAAAAGACAGAGGAGGATTATAAAATGATTAATGAATTAAAGATAGTGGCTAGACAAAAAAACCTGTGTCATAATAGGTGATTTTCAACTACCCACACATTGATTGGGTCAATATGTGTTCTAGTTGGGAAAAAGAGATTGAGTTTCTAGACACTCTCAATGACTGTGGTATGGAGCAGATGGTCACAGAACCTACCAGGGGGAGGCAATCCTGGATTTGGTCCTAAGTAACACCCAAGACCTGGTGAGAGATGTAAAAGTGATTGCACCACTTGGGAACAGTGACCATAATGTTATTGAGTTCAACATCTGTATAAGTAGGGAACTGGCCAAAAAGACGAACACAACCACTTTTAACTTTAAAAGGGGTAACTTCACTGTTATGAGGGGACACGTGAGGAGGAAACTGAAAGGAAAAGTAGAAAGGGTCAAATCCATTGGGGAAGCTTGGAGACTATTTAAAACTACAATCCTACAAGCTCAGAAAAATATATACCACAGATTAGGAAAGGCACAAATCAGTATAGAAAAAAGCCTGCATGGTTAACAAACAAAGTAATGGAAGCTGTAAAAGGTAAAAAGGATTCCTTTAAGCCAGGGGTCCTCAAACTTTTTAAACAGGGGGCCAGTTCACTGTCCCTCAGACCGTTGGAGGGCCGCCGCGTTTGCCCCTGCCCCCCACCAGCCTGCTCGCCCCACCGCCACGTTGGCCCCCTCCCCCCACGACCAGCCTGCTCGCCCCGCCGCCGCGTTCGCCCCTCCCCCCACCAGCCTGCTCGCCCCACCACCGCGTTCGCTCCCCCCCACCAGCCTGCTCGCCCCGCCGCCGCGTTCGCCCCCTCCCCCACGACCAGCCTGCTCGCCCCTTCCTCCTCCTCAGCTCCTGGGCACTCTTGCTGTCCAGGGCTGCTGGAGGAAGAAAGAGGCCGCGGGGGCACTGCTGCTGCACTCCTCGAGGAGGCGGCGGCTCCGGGCGGGGGGGGCGGGCATAAACACTCGGCGGGCCGCATAAATGTCCTCGGCGGGCCGCATGTGGCCCGCGGGCCGTAGTTTGAGGACCCCTGCTTTAAGCAGTGGAAAGCTAGTTTCAGTGAGGCTGATAAAAGGGAACTCAGGCTGTGGCAAACAAAACGCAAGTCCGTGATCAGGCAGGCAAAAAGGGAATATGAGGAGCATATAGCGAAAAACATAAAGACCAACAATGAAACTTTCTTCAAATACATTAGAAGCAGGAAACCAGCCAGGGAGGCAGTGGGGCCCTTGGATGACCAAGGGGTAAAAGGAGTACTGAAGGATGATAGGGAAATGGCTGAGAAGCTGAATGCAATTTTTTGCCTCTGTCTTCACTGTGGAAGATGAGAAGTGTTTGCCCACTCTAGAACTGCTGATTTTGGGAGGGGTGTTGAAAGACCTGAGTCAAAATTGAGGTGATGAGAGACGAGGTCCTACGATTGATAGACAACTTAAAAACTGATAAATCACCAGGCCTGGATGGCATACATCCAAGAGTTCTAAAGGAACTCAAATGTGAACTTGTGGATCTCCTGACAAAAATATGTAATCTTTCATTAAAATCTTCCTCCATTCCTGAGGACTGGAAGGTAGCTCATGTCACTCCCATCTTTAAAAAGGGTTCCAGAGGAGACCCGGGAAATTACAGGCCAGTCAGTCTGATATCAATACCAGGTAAATTGGTGGTAGCTATTATTAAGGAAAGAATTAGTAAGCACATTGATGAACAAAAACTATTGAGGCAGACTCAGCATGGGTTCTGTAAGGGAAGATCTTGTCTTACTAACCTGTTAGTGTTCTTTGAGGGGGTGAACAAACATGTGGACAAGGGGGACCCAATAGATATTGTTTTCCTTGAATTCCAGAAAGTTTTTGATAAAGTTCCTCATCAAAGGCTCCTAAGTAAGCTCAAAAATCATGGGATAAAAAGAGAAGTCCTTTTGTGGATCAAAAACTGGCTAATTAATAGGAAACAGACAGTGAGTGTAAATGGGCAATTTTCTCAATGGAAGGTGGTAAGCAGTGGGGTACTGCAGGGATCAGTACTGGGTCCAATGCTTTTTAACTTGTTCATTAATGATTTGGAGTTGCGAGTAAGCAGTGAAGTGGCTAAATTTGGAAATGACACAAAGTTGTTCAGGGTGGTGAGAACCAGAGAGGATTGTGAGGCACTCCAAAGGGATCTGTTGAGGATGGGCAAGTGGGCGTCAACATGGCAAATGGGGTTCAATGTGGCCAAGTGCAAGGTGATGCACATTGGAGACAAAAATCCTAACTATAAATACACACTGATGGGGTCCGAACTGGCAGAGACTGACCAAGAGAGAAATCTTGGAGTCGTAATAGATAACTCACTGAAAATGTCGGGACAGTGTGTAACTGCAATAAAAAAGGCCAATGCTATGCTGGGGATTATTAGGAAGGGTATTGAAAACAGATCAGCCAGTATCACAACCATTGGATGGATTCATGGTTGGCTGAAAATCGTACCCGACGAGTTCTCCTAAATGGCTCTGCGTCTACGTGGAGGGAAGTCTCGAGTGGAGAGTCACAGGACTCGGTCCTGGGCCCAGTGTTGTTCAATGTTTTTGTAAATGACCTGGAGGAAGACATAGAGGGGATGCTTATCAAATTTGCAGATGACACAAAACTGGGTGGGATTGCTAACTCTGAAGAAGACAGAGGCAGGATTCAAAATGATCTAGATAGGCTGGAACAGTGGGCGGAGGCAAATAAAATGAAATTCAATAGAGATAAGTGCAAAGTCCTACACCTGGGCACAAAAAATCAAAAGCACAGATATAGAATGGGAGGGACTTGGCGTGACAGCAGTGTTATGGTTGATCACAAGCTCATCATGAGCCTGCAGTGTGATGTGGCTGTGAAGAAAGCTAATGAAACCTTAGGATGCTTTAACAGAAGTATTGTGTCCAGATCACGAGAGGTGGTAGTTCTGCTCTATTCTGCTATGGTCAGGCCTCATCTGGAGTACTGTGTCCAGTTTTGGGCATCACACTTTAGGAAGGATGTCAACAAGCTTGAGCATGTCCAGAAGAGGGCTACCAGGATGGTGAGAGGGTTGGAATCCAAGTCTTATGAAGAAAGGCTGAAAGAGTTGGGTATGTTTAGCCTGGGAAAGAGAAGACTTAGAGGGGACATGATTGCAGTCTTCAAGTATTTGAAGGGCTGTCATGTAAAAGATGGAGCAGATCTATTCTCTCTTGCTCTGGATTGCAAGACTAGATATAATGGGTGAAAATTACAAGGGAGTCGTTACCGGCTAGATATCAGAAGAAACTTCCTAACTATAAGAGTAGTTGAGCAGTGGAACAGGCTGCCTTGGAAGGTGGTGGGTGCTCTTTCTCTGAACGTTTTCAAGCAGAGGCTGAATGATCATCTTTTGGGTATGTTGTAGGGCTATCTTTTGGCTATGCTCCTGCAGAGTGCAGGTGGTTGGACTAGATAACCTGCAAAGTCCCTTCCAACTCTAACATTCTATGATTCTATGATTCTCTAATGCCCCTATATAAATCAATGGTGCAACCTCATTTGGAATACTGTGTACAGTTCTGGTCACCACACCTTAAAAAGGATATTATAGCATAGGAAAAAGTGCACAAATGGGCAACTAGAATGATAAAAGGATTGGAACACTTTCCCTATGAAGAAAGGTTAAAGTGCTTGGGGCTCTTTAGCTTGGAGAAATGATGGCTGAAGGGTGACATGATCGAGGTTTATAAGATAATGCATGGGATAGAGCAGGTAGAGAAAGAGGTATTTTTCTCCCTTTCTCACAATACAAGAATTCGCGGACACTCAATTAAGTTGCTGAGTGGTCAGGTTAGAACAGATAAAAGGAAGTCCTATTTCACCCAAAGAGTGATTAACACATGGAATTCACTGCCACAGGAGGTGGTGGTGGCTACAAGCAAAGACAGCTTCAAGAGGGAATTAGATAAACATATGGAGCAGACGTCCATAGGCGGTTATTAGCCACAAGGTATAGATATGGAGTCTGGGGCAAGTGATGCTCTGTATTCTTGGTGCTTGGGGGGGTCAACAGTGGGAGGGCTTCTAATGTCCTGGCCCCACTGACGGACCTCCTGATGGCACCTGGTATTTTTGGCCACTGTGTGACAGAGTGTTGGACTGGATGGGCCATTGGCCTGATCCAACAATGGCTTCTCTTATCTTCTTATGATTTCTCCTCCTCTCCTCTGGATAGTAAATGCAAAGTTTACTTTATGTAAAGTTGTCCCAGAGCTTGAACACTGTAGTTTATTTCTTCACAAAGTAAATAAATATATGTGGGATGGCGCTTAGTCACAACTGTTTTCCAAGGTAATTTCTCCCAATAGTTTACACTTTGACCATCACTTCCTTGACATATTTCCTTGCTTTCCAAGAGCCAAGATCTGCAATTGCATCCTATTGGCCCAGCAATAATTTTGTAGTGATTTACTAAGGTTGCAGTTTGCATCTCCGATAAATTCCCATTGCTTTAACAGCATTCCTACTTAATTGAGTGACGGAATGCTGGCAGACCTTAAATCCCATTCAGAGGAACTCCACTAGAATAATAACACAGACTTCTGCAGCATTCAGCCAATTTTCCAGGGCATGTTTTGATGTCTTATGACACAGCTCCTTTGATTGTGAACTGGTCAGTTTGTGGCTGGGAGGATCTGAATGTCTCCTTCCTGCTATTTTTATCCCTAAATCTCTGCATTGATTTCACTTCTTCCTGGGGCAAAGTAAATCTATATTTCCATACCATTTGTTTCCTCACACTAATTTTTCCTCATAAAATGTTTATTTTTAGAGTTGTTTTTATGTCATATGCCTGGTGGAATGAGCTCCCATCAGAAATTAGGGCCCTGCAAGAGCTTTTACAGTTCTGCAGGGCCTGCAAGATGGAGCTCTTCCGCCAGGCCTTCAGTTGAGGCAGTGGGTATTCAGTTCAATCTGGCCTCCCCCCTCCTTTCCCCAATGAATTGCTATTATGTGTCTGTTGAGGTATAATTTACTTTAAACTATTTAGTGTTGTACTTATTTTATTGCAATTATTTTGTTTTTATGATGTATATCTGCACTCAGTAGATTATTACAGGTTGGAACCCACCCTGAGCCTGCTTTACAGGGATAGAAATAGAAGGAAATAAATAAATAAATAAACACATGAAACTGCCTTCTACTGAATCAGACCACTGATCCATCAAAATTAGTATTCTCTACACAGCTCTCCAGGGTCCCAGGTAGAGGTCTTTCACATCACCTACTACCTTATCCTTTAAACTAGAGGTGCTGGGGATTGAACCTGGAATATTATGCATGCCAAGCATGATATTTTGGCTCACCTGAGGAGCCAAATGGATCCAGTGCAAGTTCAGATGGCTCTTCAGGATCTGGCCCCCTGGCGGCTCATTGGATGAGCTGGTAGAGGATTGGCATAGCCGATTCTTGACAGCCATCAATGAGATTGCTCCCCAGAACCCTCTGCGCCTCTGGTCCAGGCCCACTCCATGGCATACCCAGGAGTTGCGGCTGATGAAGCGGGGGCTAAAATGGCCAGAGAGGCAGTGGTGGCATGCTCACAACAAAGCCACAAGAGTATCTTATAGGACGTTTATGAGATCCTGTGTGAAGGCAGTTAAGGCTGCAAAAAGACAATATTATAAGACCTCAATTGTGTCTGCAAGCTCACACCCAGTCCAATTGTTTAGAATGATTCAGTCCATTACTGCTTGGCCACAAAGCAGATTAAACACTAGGGAATTGGATAAAGGCTGTGAAGGCTATATTGCAGATAAAGTCTTGTTACTCTGCTGTGACCTCCCCACTACAGCTGATATAGTGAACGAACATGAGGCTCCATGCATGTCTTCTAGTCATGTTATGGATCATTTCGACCCACTCAGCCTAGAGGAAGCTGACAAATTGCTCCTAACTGTACGCCCTGCCACGTGCCCCCTTGATCCGTACCCTTCGTGGCTAATTAAAGGTGCCTTGCAGGAGATTATCAACAAGTCCCTCTTGGAGGGGCTATTGTCAGAGGCACTTAAGGAGGCAGTGGTGCACCCTGTCCTGAAAAAGCCATCTCTGGACCTGGCTGAATTGGCCAACTATCGGCTGGTTTCCAACTAGCCCTATTTGGGCAAGAGACTAGAGAGGGCAGTGGCAACTCAGTTACAGGGCTTCTTGGATGATGCTTCCAGTTTGGCTTTCGCCCAGGTCACAGGACAGAGACAGCACTGGTCGCCCTCACAGACAACCTCCAGAGGCATCTGGATCAGGATGGATTGGCAGTGCTGTTGTTGTTAGACCTGTCAGCTGCATTCGACATAGTCACCATCAGTTACTAATCCACTGCCTCACCAACACTGGAGTCCAGGGATTGGCCTTACAGTGGCTCGCTTCCTTCCTCCAAAGTTGGGGACAAAGAGAGACGCTGGGGGATCAGCTGTCCCAAAGGCTCCCACTGGAATGTGGCAAGCCTCAAAGGGCAGTGCTTTCCCCAATGCTCTTCAACATCTATATGTGCCCTCTTGCCCAGATTGCCCAGAGGCATGGGCTGGGATGTCACCAGTATGCTGATGACACCCAGCCCTCTCTGTTGTTGGGCGGTCAGTCCGACTTCAAACCAGAAGATCTAGACTGGGTGTTACAGGCCATGGCTGGTTGGCTTAGACTGAGCCAGATGAAACTGAATCAGACAAAGACAGAGGTCCTGTGCCTGAACTGGGGTGGTCCGAGATTAGGGATCCCGCTCCCAGCCTTTGATGGGGTGCCACTGGTGCCAGCACCGGAGGTGAGGAGTTTGGGAGTGCTCCTAGACACCTCTTTAACAATGTAGGCCCAGGTAGCAGCCACTGCCAAATCAGCCTTTTACCATCTTTGGTTGATCAGGCAGTTGGTTCCCTTTCTCCAACGCAATGATTTGGCAACAGTGAACCATGAGGTGGTCACCTTGAGATTGGATTACTGTAGTGTCCTCTACATGGGGCTGTCCTTGTCTCAAATCTGGAAGCTGCATCTGGTGCAAAATGCCACAGCCAGGCTATTGATGGGATTCCCTGTTCGGGAGCACATCCAGCCTGTGCTAAAGGCATTGCATACCGGATTTGTTTCAAGGTGCTGGTTCTCACCTTTAAAGCCCTTTATGGCCAGGGACCTACATACCTGAGGGACCACCTTTCCCCACTGTGATCAGGGACCCAGAACTGGCTAGCCCTTCTGAGTCTCAAGGAGGCCAGACTAGTAACAACCAGGGCCAGGGCTTTCTCGGTGGTGGCTCCACTCCGGTGGAATGAGCTCCCAGAAGAGATCAGGTCCCTGTGGGACCTTTTACAGTTCTGCAGGGCCTATAAAATGGAGGTCTTCCACCAGGCTTTTGGAGCTGCCACCACCATTAACAACTGACAGCTTGGGTGGAAGAGCCCTGTCCTGCCCCAGGATCTGTAAATATAGTCTGAGCCAGCTGGCTGACAACCTAAGAAGACTAGAGGGCTGCCTGCAAACTGTGTAACAACTACTGTTGTGAAATTACAACATTATGCTACTAGCACTTTATTATATTATGGTTTTAGCATTGTTTAATTGTTACGTGTTGTTCTTAATTCTATCCTATGTGTATTGTAAAAATTTTAGGTGTTTTATGTAAGCTGCCCTGAGCTGGCTTCAGCCAGGAGGGTGGGACAGAAGTCTAATAAGTCAATCCATCAAAGCAATCACTGAACCATGGCCCCTACCTGAGGATTTATTTTATTTGTTCTATTTCCATTACTTGTTGGCCATCCTTCTCACTTGGTCTCAAGCCAGATTATACAGAGAGTCAATATAATCATCAGGATAGGACATTTAATAAACAATACAGTAGCATTAGTGTTGTAGAACCAATCAGAAATCTAAAAATGAACTGAAGCAGAGCATAAGTACTAACATGACACATTAAATGATGCAAAAAATATAGCAAGCTAAACTAGTATTATAGATCACAGTCCCTAATAACTCATCCAAGTAACATGGTGAATCATTTAGTACAGAGCAACTCTATTGCCTGGGTAGAAAAACCCTCTTGCATAATTCAGTTTTGCATTGTTTGTGAAAAGCCAGGCAAGTGGGAGCCTTCCTGACCTCCTTAGGCAGACTGATCCACAAGGTGGGGGCACAACAGAAAAGGCACTTGTACAGACAGTTGCTGATTTTACCCATTTGCAGGTGGGCACCTGCAGAAGACCTTGCTCAGATGAGCAAAGCTGTCATGGCAGTTCAAAGGTGAGAGGTAGTCTCACAGGTATGGAGGTACAAAGCCATGAAGGGCTTTGTGTGTGTTGGCCAATACCTTAATTGAGCCCGGTACATGTTGGCCAGCCAGTGGAGTGGCTATAAAATGGAGTAATATATATGATCCATCTAGCTCCTGATAGTAGCCAAGACATGGCATTCTGTGCCAATTGAAGTTTCCGAAATGATTCCGATGGGAGACCAATGTATAGTGTATACTGTGGCATGGATCCAGGTGGCCAGAATGGTATGTCAAGGTAGAGGGCCATCTTCTGGGCTAGTCTAAGTTGGGGGGTTTATTTTCTTTTCTTTTTGCCGCTTTGTTAACTTTTACATCACTTTTCCAGTTTTAAAAACATTCTCAAGGTAGCTCACAACTCAAAAAGCCACAAAAGTATTTATTAAAAATATTACAATAAGTTTAAAATAGCTTTAAAGCCAAGATGGGGGACATAATTTTAAAAGGCCTTCCTAATGAATAAAAAAACCTTTATGTTAGTAGTGAAGGAGCCACACAGAGTTTCTGTGAGAGAAGTTCCAAAGGGTAGACATAGATGCTGAGAGGGCCTACATATGTGTGTCTCCCCACAAGATTTGCTTTATAATTTTCCCCTCACCCCCTTTCCACTTCTGCATCCCTTTTTTCCTGAAAAAATTATGTGTGTGTGTGCACGCACACATGGACGCACATGCTTCTTTTCTGGGGACAACAGGTCTCTCCAGAATAGCAACTGATCTCCAGACTACAGAGATCAGTTCCCCTAAAGAAAATGGCAGCTTTGTGGGGTGGACTCTCTGGCATCCCATTCCTGCTAAGCTCCTTCCCTTCCCCAAACTCTGCTTTCCCCAACTCTCACTGCCCCCAAGTCTCTAGGAATTTACCAAGCTGGGGTTGGCAACCCTATCTATAACCATGGGGTCCTACAGCAGATCCTTGATAAAATGTTTGCATGGATACATATCTTTGGAAGAGAATCAACCTGATGCAGACTTACAATTATATATTAACTAGGAGTAAGGCCCATTGTGGAAATAAATACAACGGGCTCTAGAAAGAGGCTCTGGGAGAGTGCCCTGGCTTTGGGCACACTGTGTGAATTTGCTGTGGTGACCTCAGCAGGGTATAATGACAGAGACCACCATTTTCTCCAGAGGAACTGATCTCTGCTACCTGAAGAGCAGTTGTAGTTTTGAGTGATCTCCAGCCCTCACCTGGAGATTGGCAACAATTGTTACCCAGGAGGAAATGGCTGGTTTGGAGGGTGGAGTCTATGGCCTGAGGTCCAACCCCTCCTCAAACCCCACCCTCTCCAGGTTCCATCCCTCAGATCCCCAGGAATTTGCCAGCCTGGAGTTGGCAACTCCATCTCCTTCCCAGCTAACCATCAACCTACTGTTATCTTCCCCTCTGACTTCAGCTGACTTCTGCCCTCTCTCCTGCAGAGCAGTTGTAATTCTGAGTGCTCTCCAGCCCCCACCTGGAGATTGGCAACAATGGTTCCCCATGATGGAATGGCTGGAGTCTATGGCATTGTACCTGTCTGCGGTCCCACCCCTCCTGAAACCTCACCCACTTCAGCTCCATCCCTCAAATCTCCAGGAATTTCCCTTCTGGAGTTGGCAACCCTATCAGGACTGACCCCAATGAGTTTTCTCCCAAAGGCCAAAACAGGTGACAGGACCAAGCTTGGTTGCCTACCAACAGGCACTGAGGGGAAAGTAGGGTTACCAGCTCTAAGTAGGGAAATACCTGGAGATTTGGGGGGTGGATTCTATGGAGGGCAGCATTGGGGGGGGCGGAAGGACTCAGCAGGGTATAATGCCATAGGGTCTACCCTCCAAAGCAACCATTTTCTCCAGGGGAACTCATCTTGGTCATCTGGAGATCAATTGTAACAGCAGGAGATCTCCAGGTCCCACCTGGAGACTGGCAACCCTAGGGGAAAGACAGCTGCACAGCAGGGGGTGGAAGAGAATGGTTTGATGGCCACTGGGCCAAGATTGGCAACAATAGTTCCCCAGGAGAAAATGGCTGGTTTGGAGGGTGGGGTCTATGGCACTGTACCTGTCGAGGTCCCACCCCTCCTCAAACCTCACCCTCTCTGGGCTCCACCCCTCAAATCTCCAGGAATTTCCATACCTATAGTTGGCAACTTTATCTCATCCCCTCTCAGCAGCCTCTTCCTAGGCAAAATTCTGTCTTTCTCATTAGCGGGGAGCAAAGCAGTTTACTTCATTCTTTTTGGCTTTGTGATCTGTACAGCAACCCTGTAAGGCAGGTTAGGCAGAAAGTCTCTGGCTGGTCCAAAATCACCCAGGCAGTTTCCATAGGGATGCTCCTGCTGAACAGGAGCAAGCAGCCAGGCCTAGGGTTGCCATTGCCAACAAAGCCAAATTGATGCAAAGCAGGATGGAAAAGTCTCCATATCTCTATTTTGCCTTCAATTGGTTTTGATGCTAGCAGAGTGAGAAAATGCCAGAGGCTCTGGGTGGGTGTCCCATGGTAAATGCACCAAACAATTCCTAAAGATTTTCCACTGTGTTGATAAATCATTTTCTACACTCACAACGTCCCCTGCCATAATTAATACCAGAGCTTTGTTTGCCTTGTGGTATTCTGCTTGTGGTGTGACCTGTCTTTTTTGTGGTGTGGCATGGTTGTGTTATTAGGTTTGTTTCTTTTGAAGGGGAAGTGTTGTGAGTGAGGACATATTTCACCTCAGAATACAACAGGTTGCATAAACAATGGACAATTCCAACTGTCTTGAGGTGGGTGGGGGAGTTTGAGGTGTGAAATGGAGTGAAGTCCAATCAGCTTCTGTATGCAAATGAGCTTGAAAAGCTGGCCCAATCAGAGAAGAGTGGCCTAGGCTGCAGTGGGTGGGAGAGAACTCAGGCAACGCAGCTAGTGGATAGGGATAGATTCTGAGTGACATACCAGGGAGCGAATTGATTTTGCCAAGCATAGAACTTTGCCAGACCACTACCCTTTTATTTAATAGGACAGGATTAGAAAGAATGGAGATTTAAGTTTTCTTGTCTCCTTTATATTTTTTTCTAATTATGACACTTTTAATTTTAGAGTGAAGCCAGATATACTGTGAACACAGCTTATTCAAATTCCATAGTAGACCACTGCTGGACAAAGTTGAGGCCATGATGGAGTTTTGTTTTGGGGGAAACAGGAGAAATGCAATATTCTGAAACTGAAGAATGCTTTGAGAAAAAGTCAAAAGAAACATAAAATGCAGTGAAACTTTCTGTGTTGAATAAAGACATTTCCCTTGATTCATATGCAAGGAATTGAACTGTTAATAAAGAAAATGTGTTGAGATAGTCAAATGACTTATCCCCTGAGAGAACTGACTGCATTTCAAAGATAAGGTACATACTTGAGGTGTATGTAAAAGTTAATCCAAATAACATCGTCAGCTCATTAAAGTTGATATTGTAAAAAAAAAGATGCTAAAATACCCATAAGGATTCAAAATCTCATTACATCTATTAATGAATTCTTTTTTCTCTTCAATATTTATGCCTAATGGGTTGCACATTTTATTTTCTTTTTTTAAAAAAATGCCCAGTTTATTCACAATGGGAATTAGGTTCTTATTGATTAAACAACTGTGAGAAAATAGACGTTATCTTTCTTGTGCAGGGCAGACACAATCTGATACCCCAGTGCTTAGCAAAGAAACATTTAGTTAAAACAAACTATGTGCTGCAGGACAAACTTCAATCTGCAGAGTCCGGAAGGTCCAAGGCTGTGCTGCACCCCCCCCCCATGTCCCCAGCCACTGAGACTTCTGTCAGTTGCCAGCCAGGGCAGGTGCAATTAACAGCAAAACACTTGTCTCATTCCAGCTTCTCTTGGACTAACTCCTCCACTATCCTTTTTTAAAAAAAATGTATTTTAAGCAGCAAACGGCAACTGTTCAGAGCTGTGTGCATCTCAGATGGCTCCCGGTCCTGTAAAAGTGTTGTGAAGGTGCCATAAATCACAGTGCTGAAAAAATGCAGTACAGCAAAGACACTATAGGTCAGATCCAAAAAAGTGTCACTAGAAGGTACTTCCTAAGACTGATCCTCTTCATCTCCCCACCTTCTGCCAGCACCCTTCTGTGACCTCGCAAGAGCTGATGTTTGAGAATGTGGCACCTGCATGGACAGAAAGCCACATGGCTGTCGTGAGAAGGAGTCATGGGAAGAAATTATTTTCACTCTTGCATTACCAGAGCCTCCCCCTCAATGAAAGCTCCACTGGCAGAAGAGGAAGATGGGAATGACTTAGCTCGCTCCCCAACATCACTGCAGCCTCCCCAGATGGTGTGGGTTTTTTTACCCATACGGCCCCACAACCTCTAGGAGGGTCAAGGGATTACTGTGGATGGCAGGAAGGAACACCCATAGTCCTTGTACTCATTGGATCTTAACTTTTCCTTTTATCCAATAAAAGCTCTAGGATACATTGATCTTGAGCAATGTATAGTTGTTGTTAAATCACTTATCATCCAATAGACAAAAGAAGTAAAGAATTTTTTGCAACAGCTAGAGTTCTCTTTGATCCCTGTGAACAAGTAAAAAGGTAATTAGGTCACTGGAATGAGAATGAGCTTGCAAACAGGGAGAAATATACTGCCTCCTGAGATTAGCATGTAAAGGACACTCCAGAAGGATATGTTCTATTGCATCGATTTTACTTAAGGACAGGGGCAGATTCATTCTGAATAAGGTAAACTTGAGAACGGGTCACCTCAGACCAGTCAGGAAGAGGGCCATCAGGTTCAAATATCACAGAAGTAAAAAAGTTTGCTTGGAGTAGCAAACAGGTTTTTAAAATATGACTCTCAGACTTCTGGATGAATACAGAAGGGAATGCTGCTATATGTTCTAGTGCCAACATTAATAATTGTCCCAAATGCCAAGTTGTTGCCAGCTTTTACAGCCAAAATTAAATGCCCCCAGTTCCTACAAAAGTTCTCCTTCTTATTATGTTTTATTAGATCTCTATAGTATCTCTTAAGAGAAAAGAATTCCATCAGGACAAGGATGGTATTATTGCTCTTTAGTTCCCTAAGTTTTTTGCTGTAGTTCTATTTTGATAAGCCTGCACTCTTTGTCACACTGTGGCCCAAAATTCTTGGGGGCCAGGGGCACCACAAAAGGGGCACCTTCAAGGGCTTCAAGTACAAGGGCTTGAAGGTGGACAATAAAGTCCAAGGGCTTCTAGAGGGACAATAGCCAATACAAGACAGTGAGAGAACTCCCAGCTACCTTAGACCCAAATAATGATCTCCTTAAAGATAACACTTCTGCGGAAGCCATCATACCTTGGCCAGGCAAGCAGCGTTGTCATTCCAGTGGATGTGATAAAGGGAGTTTTATGTTCTTGCCTGATTACAGAAAGTTTGACATAAGGCATATTCATGTGCAAAACAATAGGGAGATGACCACTGCCCTAAAAGGACAAAACTCCCAGGAAGCTGGTCAATGAGCTGAAATCAGAAGAAACAATGAAATAATCCATAACACTAGCTCTCTTGGAGCCCAAGAAGATATAATCCCCACTTGGAGCAATTCTCTGGTAGCCATTCAAAATTACTACATTCCTTTGGATAGCAAAAGTGGCCAACCAACAAGACCACCAGGGAGTAAGGAAATTTTTAGTTGTTAGGACCATACAATTTTTTGGATTAAATGATCATCATCAGCCCCTATACTTGTATCAAAATCACCTGCTAAGAGGAATGAACTGTTTGGAAGTTACTATTGAATATTTCATCCAGCAAGGGCCAGGTGGCATATATACTGTGAATAAAATTACAGAATGGGATCCCACTGTTGACTACTAAAACAAAATCCTGTGCCATAATCATTTCAGAATCATGGATGGGCAATGCAATAGAAATTAGACATGCTAGCCCTCCTCAGGGATGGCCTTTAGATGTACTCTGAAAGAAAGCTAAATAGCCAAGATAATATATCTCCTTCACCATCCAGGTTTCCTGGATAAATATAATATCAAAACCAGATAAGAACATCCTTGTATCCTCACCGGAAACCTTGGAAGACTAGCCTGCCACATTCCAGCTTAACATTCTTGTGGAATGAGATAGTCAAACTGAGGGATGGGTAATTCGGTCAACACTGAGGTTAACAGAATGAATTATTATGGGGGGGGGTGTCAAAATCCATCTATTCAAACAGTTCAGAAACCTCATAATCAGCTACTGTGTGGCAAGGGGTGTCAGGGTTAGACATGGGAGATTGTAGAGCTATGTGTGTCCCAGGTCTGGAAGTCCTGCAGGCAGACAGTGCTGATTTAGCCATGTATACCAGCCTGGCCAGTCCAAGGGATTTAGGTAGCATACCAGATTTAGAGTTAAATATTGCATCTGCCAACCTAGCAGTTCGAAAGCAAGAAATTGCAATTAGATAAATAGGTACCACTTCGGTGGGAAGGTAACAGTGTTCCGTGCACCTTGGTGTTTAGTCATGCTGGCCACATGACCACGGAAACATCTTTGGACAGCGCTGGCTCTTCGGCTTTGAAACAGAGATGAGCACCGCAACCCTAGAGTCGGATTCAACTGGCTTTCGAGCAAGGGAACTTTTACCTTTACCTATTGCATCTTTTTATTCCCAAAGGAGGAGGAGGAGGAGGAGGAGGAGAAGAATCATAGAGTTGGAAGGGACCTCCAGGGTCATCTAGTCCACCCCCCTACACAATACAGGGAATTCACAAATTCCCCCCCACACACACACACACAGTGACCCCTTCTCCATGCCCAGAAGATAGAAAAAACCTGCAGGATCCCTGGCAAAACTAGCCTGGAGAAAAAAATGTTGCCAGACCCCAGTGATGATCAGCATTTCCCTGGGTGTGTAAGAAAGGGCCACAAGGAGTAAGCACTGAGGCAACCCTTCCTGCCCTCCTCATGATCTGCCTAAGTTCACAGAATCAGCATTGCTGTCTGATGGCCATCTCACCTTTTTTTAAAAACCTCCAAAGAAGGAGAGCCTACCACCTCCCAAGAAAGCCTGTTCCACTAAAGAACTGCTCTGACTGTAAAGACGCTCCTCCTAACGTTTAGCTGAAAACTCCTTCAATTTAACTTCAACCCGTTGGTTCTGGTCTAAACTTTTGGGGCAACAGAAAACAACTCTGCACCATCCTCTATAGGGCAGCCCTTCAAGTACTTGAAGATGGTGATCATATCGTCTCCTCTCCAGGTTAAACATACCCAGCTTCTTCAGCCTTTCCTCATAGGACTTGGTCTCCAGACCCCTCACCATCTTCATTGCCCTCCTCTGGACACATTCCAGCTTGTCTATATCCTTCTTGAATTGTGGTACCCAAAACTGAACACAGTACTCTAGGTGAGGTCTAACCAGAGCAGAGTAAAGTGGTACCATCACTTTGTGTGATCTGGACACTATACTTCTGCTGATACAGCCCAAAATTGTATTTGCCTTTCTACCTACCACATCACACTGCTGACTCATGTTCAGTGTATGGTCTACTAAGACCCCTAGATTCTTTTCACACATACTGCTGCCAAGACAAGTCTCCCCCATATAATTATGCATTTGATTTTTCCTACCTTAATACAGGACTTGATATTTATCCCCATTAAAATTCATTTATTTGTTTTAGCCCAGTTTTCCAGCCTGTCAAGATCATCCAGTATTCTGACTTTGCCTTCTACAGTATTTGCTATCCCTCCCAATTCAGTATTATCTGCAAATTTAATAAGTGTTCCTTCTATTCCTTCATCCAAATCATTTATAAAGATGTTGAACAAAACAGGTCCCAGGACAGAAGGAGGAGGAGGAGGAGCCAGATTTAGACCCTACCCTTCACTCGGAGTCTCTGAGCAGCTTACAATTTCCTTCCCTCCCTGTCTGCACAACAGACACTCCGTGAGGTGGGAGTGGGCTGAAAGAACTCTGAGAGGATTGCTTTTGAGAGAACAGCTCTGAGAGAACTGTAACTGACCCAAAGTCACCCAGCTGGGTTCAAGTGGAGGAATGGGGAATCAAACCTGGTTCTCCAGATTAGAGCTCACTGTTCTTAACCACTGCACCAAACTGGCTCTCAGGTGCAGGTGTGCACAACAATCCTGAGTAATCTCTGATCAAACCAAGAAAATGTACATGGAAAGAGAGTACTGGACTTGAAAGATGATGATCTAATCTAGCAAGACATTTCTTATGGCTAGCCAGTTATAAGAGCAAAAAAACCCTGGGTTATACAATTGGAAGAGCTGTTATTTTCATGCTTCTGAGCTTCCAGAGATATTTGACTGGTTATTTGGTTGCAGAGATATTTGGTCTGATCTATCAAGGAAGTTCTTATGTATACATGTCTTTGCTGTTTATTCAAAGAAAAGTAATTTTCTTCCAGCCTCCCAGGACATCAATACAGTATTTAATTTTCATCCTAACATGCATATAAACCAAGGAGGAGGATAGTTTAGGGGGGTTTTATCCCATGATAAGAGTTACACCTGTAAAACTCTATAGAATGCAATTTAATTCAATCAAAGCTACAACTAAATTATAATGAAATGTGGTGGAGGTGCTAGGAAATTGAGTTTGTCAATTTTGATTACATGCAATTTAGTTCTAATTGAGTCAGTGCTAATGCTGCAAGACCTCATGTGGAAATCGGACTGAAGTCTTTCTTTTTTTTTCTTTGGAAGCACACTGAGCATTTCTTTGGTATTTTGGTTGTAAACATGTATACACAAGCACATACTATTTGCTTGTTTCTCAGGTGGTTGGTTAAATGAGCACTGTTTATGCTGTAATGTGTAGAATGAACATAAGAACATAAGAACATAAGAGAAGCCAATGTTGAATCAGGCCAATGGCCCATCTAGTCCAACACTCTGTCACACAGCGGCCAAAATATACCAGGTGCCATCAGGAGGTCCAGCAGTGGGGCCAGGGCACCAGAAGCCCTCCCACTGCTGCCCCCTCCAGCACCAAGAATAGAGTGCATCACCTGCTGGCTGTTGTAGATCACTTGCCATAGCCAAATGTTATCAAGGGATGTGACTTGAATTTTGTGACTATCTGGGTTCAGTTCCAAAGTGGGATTTCTTTTATGGATTCAGAGAGAGAGAAATATGATAGAAGCAGGAAAACTAGCAAGGAAAATAAGTGGGGTGAAAGTGATGTGCAATTATGCACAAACATGAAAAGAAATGAAATGATTGCATATTTGTACATCTCTAGATAGGAACATAAGAGAAGCTATGTTGGATCAGGCCAATGGCCCATCCAGTCCCTCTGTGTTACACAGTGGCCAAAATCCAGGTACCATCAGGAAGTCCAACAGCAAGGCCAGAGCTTCAGAAGGTCTCCCACTGTTGCCCCTCGAGCACCAAGAATGCAGAGCATCACTGCCACAGACATAGTATTGTATATCTATACCTTGCAATTAATATCCACTGATGGACCTCTGCCCCACATATTTATGCTTGTAGCTGCCATGACTTCTTGTGACAGTGAATTCCACATGTTAATTACTCTTTGGGTGAAGAAGTGCTTCTTTTTATCTATTCTACGCATACTGCTCATTAATTTCATTGAGTGTTCATGAGTTCTTGTATTGTGAGAAAGGGAGGAAAGTATTTTTCTCTACCTTTTCTATCCAATGCATAATTTTGTAAACCTCTGTCATGTCATCCTTCAGTTGTCATTTCTCCTGGCTAAACAGCCCTAAAGATCTAGATCTAGCTGTAAGAGGTGAACATCATAAAATTAAAATACCCCTGAGTTCCTTTTTTTAAAAAGTTCCAGTGTATTTAGGAATCAGTGCTAAGAACACCTGCAGCCACTGACATGGCAGAAGCTTCATTAAACTCTGCAGAGATTCTACAAACCTTCTCTGTCCATTTTTCCCCCACTTTCATTGAATGACACCACATTACAATGAGTTACAATTGCACCATTCTCAAAGCAGTTATGGAGCAGTTAAAGTGCTAAGCTTTATGGAGAAAATAACTCAAACCCTCTTGATGCCTTCAGATAATTACGCTGCTTAACTTTTGCCTGTTGGAAGTAGTATGAACCGGTCATGGGGGGGGCAAACTTTTCTTAAAAGTGTGTCTAAGAATATAAGTAATGAACTTTGATTCTGAGTGGCTACCTTGAAATTATCCAGGAGAACTAATGGAACCTGTTCAGAGGGGAGAAAATTACCACATCACACCAAACATTGGGGGTCACCAATGTCATCTCTATTGGGCAAAGTGTTTTCCCAACACTTTTCTGCCCTGATTTTTCCCACTTCTGTTCCCTTGTAGGAGTCAGGGGACTAACATGTAACAATAAAAAAGGTTCAAATCAAGGGACTAGGGAACCTGTTCCCCACTTCAGATGTTGAAGTCAACTGAAACACAGGGAAAGTTTATCTTCCCCTAACAACATCCCTCAATGCCATCACTATATGTTTTCTTCCCATGATGAGCCAGCATGCTGCAGTGCTTAGAGTGTTGGACTAGGATCCTGGAGACCCCAGTTCAAATCATTGCTCTGCCATGGAAATTTTCTCTGTGACCTTGTGCCACCCACTTTCTTACAGCCTAACTTAGGAATGGAGGAAGGGAGGATGATGTTGTAAGCAGCTTTGGGTTCCCGTTGGGAAGAAAAGAGGATAGGAATATCTAATCAATAAAAGAGTGGAAAACAACTGGTGTGATGGATGCAAATCGTGACTTAAGCTATTGGCATGGTGCCGGGAGTGGCTTCAACTGACAAAAAGATCCATAGTGTATATTCACCTCATGAACTCATAGTGAATTTTTAGCATGAAAGATGCTTTATGAGGCTCATTTCACTACTGTCTCAAACAGCAGCCTTGTAATGGTGGGCTATTATTTTTCCTGTGTTATAAACAGGGATCTGAGACAGACTGTAATAACAAGCCATATTAAGAGTTCAACAAGAAGTTCAACGTTAGTTGCACAAGATTCAGGTGGGTAACCATGTTGGTCTGAAGCAACAGAACAACATTCTTTGGTGTGCATGAACCCAGTTTATACCCAAAATTAAACTTTGTTGGTCTTAAAGGTCCCACCAGACTCGAACTTTGTTCTACTCATTGCACACATTTTCTCTTGCCTTGTTATCCCTTACACATATTAAAATGATTCTTAAAAGGAAAATTCATAGTCTATCCACGGATATTAGCCACAATAGCTAAATGGGATCTCCATGTGCAGAAGGCAGTATGCTAAGGAATGAGTAAGCAGTCTGTATGTTCTTTCTTTCATATTGGCTTCCACTGTTGCTACTAGTTTTAGTTCTCCAGCGTTTACTCTCAATTTTGTAGATTAATTTTTATTGTACACATGTTCTATTTTTAGTCAGTTTATGATATGTTTATACACAAAATGTACATCATTTATCAGTAACAAATTTAGAAGTGTACTTTTTTACAAGTCAGACAATTCAAGGAAACAGAAACTGATTCAAAAATCAGGGGATATGAGTTTGGAAGAAACAAAATTGAAATGGGGATTGTTAAATATCAGGGATTAGAAATTCAAAACCACCTTTGTTCTGAATACCAGCTGCAAGGAGGTAAACACGGGGAGTGCTTCTGGTTTCATGAACTTCTTCCTGGCTTTCCAAAGTTCTGTCCAGTGGCGATTTCAAATTGGATTCTGGACTAGATGGACCAGTGGCCTGATCCAGTAGGGATTTTGCATTATTGTGTGTCTTGCCGGCAATGCAGAAGTGTCACTGAGCATCAGTTGGAGAGGCAGTCTTAGTGGCTGATGATTGGACATAAATTGGGACCATGTCCACAGGATATGGAAGCTGAGAGGTAGTGAAGCATGAGCACAAACCAGATCAGCAGTGATGCTGTCTAGGAAGGGAACAAGAGCTGGTCTTCAGGAATCATTATACAAGCAATAGCAGGATACAACTGAGAAGTCTTTATAGTTCCTAGCTGCCCCCCCCTTTTCCTATTAACTTGTATAGGACCCTGATTCAGACAAAGATCAGAACTCAGTTCCCTGTTCTGGTGAAGAATCATTAAGTGTTGTGCAATGGAATCCCCAGAGATGCCAACTGCACAATCTGTCTCCTGGTCTGGGCTTCCATTCTCAGACTTACCTTCTTCCCCATTTTGGGGGTCTCACGGGTGATGAACATGAGGATTCCAGTGGTGGAAGGTACCATCTGGGGTCTTGACACCCCTACTCCATCAGCTGCTTGACGCCAGCTCCCCCAAATACTCCTTTGAGCAGTCTCTAAACTAAAAATTCCAATTATATCACAGCAGAACAAAAACAGAGTCAATGGAGAGCAACTTAACTCGGCCTCTCTAACATTGCACATGACAAGCTTAAATAATGGTCTTGAACTGAAGGGAATTTCTAGCCAGGAAAACAATCACCGGCCACTTCTAACTATATTTGCAGTGAATGTGTTCCCCTGATGCTTGTGGTCTAGCCAGCTGTGGAGGCACTGACTTCCACATTATGTGGTTTGGGAGCCCTGAGCACGTTTTGGCATTCCTCAATGTCTCTTGGCATATTGTAAAAAAATAGATATCTGAACTGGATAACATTTTATCAAAAGGAGGCCTGCTGCCCTAAGCTGGAGAGCCCAGGCAAGCCTGATCTCATCAGATCTCAGAAGCTAAGCAGGGTCAACTTTAGCAAGTACTAGGATGGGAGATCTCCAAAGAATACCAGGGCTGGGAGGCAGAGGCAGGCTATCAAGCCATTTCTCTGAACATATTCCATGCCCCAGTAGGAGTACCCAGAGGTCACCATGACTTTCAGGCAGGGGAACACATACACACATGCATGTGATTACACACACACTCAAATGCAAATATACCCCCCAAAAGAAGGCCTGCCCATCTTGCCTTTGAAGGTTACTTATCATTGTTTGCTCACAGTGTCCTATGAAGTCACTAATAATCCAAAACCAATGTGATTATGAAGCAGGCTAACCAAAGAAAATGTTTATGTTCTTACTTGAGGGGACACTTGGCTTTAATGTTTTCATACATATTCCTATTTATTCCATAGGCCTTATCAAATGACTACATCCCAGAGAGGCGGTTGTTTGCTTCAAAAGGCCACTTTGAAATGGAGAGGCATCATTTCTTATTCTTGTTTCTGATTCTAACACTTGGCAATTAGGATGAATCAGAGTATATTCCGTGCTCCTGTTTGTCACCATAGAAACTTGCGTTGAACAGGAAGCTTATAAAATTATACAATTAATAGAAAGGGGGGGTTGAGAAAGGCTATTTACTTTGGACATGGGTTGAATTAAAAAAAACTTTCTCATGTTATTGTCAAACAAATGCAATCATTTAGCTTAATAACTTAAGAATATAGGAGAAGCCAATGTTGGATCAGGCCAATGGCCCATCCAGTCCAACACTCTGTCACACAGTGGCCAAAAATGCCAGATGCCATCAGGAGGTCCACCAGTGGGACCAGGTCACTAGAAACCCTCCCACTGTTGACCCCCCTCACAAGCACCAAGAATACAGAGCATTACTTGCCCCAGAGTCCCTATCTATACCTTGTGGCTAATAACCACCGATGGACTTCTGCTCCATATACTTATCTAATTCCCTCTTGAAGCTGTCCATGCCTGTAGCCACCACCACCTCCTGTGGCAGTGAATTCCAAGTGTTAATTACTCTTTGGGTGAAGTAGTACTTTCTTTTATCTGTTCTAACCCCACCATTCAGCAATTTCATTGAGTGCCCACGAGTTCTTGTATTGTGAGAAAGGGAGAAAAGTACCTCTTTCTCTATCTGCTCTATCCCATGCATAATCTTATAAACCTCGATCATGTCACCCTTCAGCCATCGTTTCTCCAAGCTAAAGAGCCCCAAGCGCCTCAACCTTTCCTCGTAGGGAAAGTTCTCCAATCCTTTGATCATTCTAGTTGCCCTTTTTCCTATGCTATAATATCCTTTTTAAGGTGTGGTGACCAGAACTGTACACAGTATTCCAAATAAAGTTTCACCATTGATTTATACAGGGGCATTATGATATTGGCTGATCGGTTTTCAATGCCCTTCCTAATTATCCCCAGCATAGCATTGGCCTTTTTTATTGCAGTTACACACTGTCTCGACATTTTCATGGAGTTATCTACTACAACTCCAAGATCTCTCTCTTGGTCAGTCTCTGCCAGTTCGGACCCCATCAATGTGTATTTATAGTTAGGATTTTTGGCTCCAATGTGCATCACCTTGCACTTGGCCACATCGAACCCCATTTGTGGCTTTTCTTCTGCCACATGAATGTAGCAGACCAACCAAGACTACAAAGAAAAGTGCATTCATTAAAGCCAATATTTCTACTGTTGAGTTTTTAAAAATGTAGGCAAAACTCCCAATTTATCCCAAAGTGGAGCCAGGAGCACAAAGCAAATAGAAGAAGAAGAGATTGGATTTATACCCCGCCTTTCACTCTGAGTCTCAGAGCAGCTTAAAAACTCCTTTCCCTTCCCCTCCCCACAACAGACACCCTGTGAGGTAGGTAGGACTGAGAGAGCTCTTTCAAGAACTGCTCCTTCAAGAACAGCTCTGACAGAACTATGGCTTGTCCAAGGTCATCCAGCAGCTGCAAGTGGAGGAGTGGAGAATCAAACCTGGTTATTCCAGATTAGAGTCCACACACTTAACCACTACACCAAACTGGCATCCTTGACATAACTTTCTTAGCTTACCCCCCCATCCCATTTTGTCCACTGAATAAAATCCTTTATACAAACTATGCCTTAATTACTGATCTATTTGTTAATGTAATGAATAACTCCATATGAATGAACAACTATTTTTTGCAAACAAAATACATATTTTAGATCTTGTTTTCTCATATTCTTTCAGGAAAAGGAGCCAAGCTACACGCAACAAATGAAAGGACAGAAAGAATCAGCCCCTGAACCTTGACTCAGAATCTTTTCCTCAGTCCTGTGATTATATAGTCTTCAAACTCAACCAAGAAGGCAATGCTAGAAATCGAACTGTTCATTCCTCCATATTTGATTGCATCCTCATTGACTGAATCCTGTTTCCTGTATTCAGCTGGGGCAGTACACCTAGAGGAAGGGGTAGCTTCTAACTTTAATCAAACCTCCTTCATTTGTTAATTATATTTAGTTAATTGTTAATTGATGGGAACAGACCAGTGGAAAAGATTTTGCAGTTTCTCCTTTTCCCTCCTGCAGGACACCAATGTAATCCAAGATGGGAAGAACTGGGTAACAGTTAACCAGGCAGGCTGATGGAAAGAATCTCCTTCTCTCTGCTTCCCCAGTGTTAATGGACAATGATACAGAGGCTTTCTGTTTATCTGTTCTGGTTTGGGAAACCTTTACCTTCCCCCTTTTTTAAGAAGCAGCAGCACACAAGCCAAGGGTCCATGTGGTCAGGAAGTGAGGTCAGTTCACACTGGATACTGTGTGGTGAGGAGAAAGTCATTCCATTACTCTATCACTTTCAAGTCAGGCTTTCCCCAACTCAGTTTCTCCTTACCACAGGATTGCTGCTTCTCACTCTCTAGGAAATTAAGCAGACCATGAGCCAAACTAGACATCATATTTTTGTAATGAATTATTTACTGAGTCACTTCCGGGTTGCCCAGGCCTGACTTGCTTTCTCCACAGCCTCAGGCAGCCATGGGGAACTGCTTTTTAAAGCACTACAGGGGGCCAATTTGGTTTGTGAAAATGACACAGGGGGAAGGCAGAAGCTAATCCTCTCTTGTGCTGGGATCCCAAGATGAAGTGGGGTCCTGTGGTTCTTTAAAAAGCAGTTTCATACAGCTGCAGTGTGGCCCCACAAGAATGAAGTTGGGTCCAAGGAACCCAGGCCCAACTCATTAAGTAATTTGTTAAAAATGAAGCATGTAATTTGGCCCTTTCATCACTTTGGGATTCCCTCCCTCTTTGGTAAATTGCTTTTGGTTACACATGGGGAAAAAAAGACCAGATGCTATAATGCACACTTTTCATAACACACCTTACAAAATATTGCTGTTGCATAACTAGTCCTTATCCTCAACTACCACATCATCATATTATTGTGATTAGCCTTTCCAACTATGCCTTCAGAGCTCTGCATCTGGCTGGCCAGATAAATAAAAGAACCCTACCAATCACTCAGGTTGGTGTAAGCCTACAACCCTACCAGTCTGCCAAAACTTTGCCCTTACGCTCATCTTCTCTTGACTTCCAGATCTTGACCATCTATTGACCATCTGGTCTTCATTTATATTCTTTGTTGGACCCCCAAGAAAGTGTCATTTTTCAACTGGTCACAAGTCAATTGTCTGAGTTATGGCCTCATATTACATCAGCCCAAGCAACTTTATCCCTTACCTTCAATTCCAGTTAGCTTCACACCTATGTACTAAGATCAATTGTTGTATATCACTTCAAGACTCATTGGTTAAGTAAAACGTCTCATAACTAGATAAAGGAGCATCTTAGACAATCATTATAAAAGAACACAGATTATTGAAGAACATTACTGGAACTGACATGAGCTCTTCCATCAAAATATAATTGCAAAGTTCCACATATCAGATACTAAGGGATATCTCTATATTATTGATCATAGATTTTCAATGCCAGTTATGTTGTTTGGCATATTCTTTAATTTATTGATACTCCACAGTTTATTAGTCTTTCTCATGATGCCTGGCTGGTCTGCATACAAGGCTAAAATTAACAGTCTTACCAAATTCCAAAAGCAATGTAAGGCACATAGAAAGCAGACTGGTTCTTACCAAGTCAGAAGAGAGAAAAGAAGGTGAATAGATGAAATAGAACTTGACAGAACTGAAAGGGAGAAAAACCCTCACTCTTCTGAGAGCTGTTTTTTGTACTGTAACGGGGCTCTCTTTCCATTGTCACCTTATATCACTGACATTTTTTCTTTGCTACTTTGTATGTTGAAACATCCCCAAACCTCCCAGAAACTCCCACCAATCTGGGTATCACCTAATCACTTATGTCACCCCATGATATTACTCAGTTCACCATCTTGTTCACCCCCTCCCATTAGTCAGTCTATGAGGCAAGCACATAATCAACAATCCTTCAATTCATTGGAAAACCCCTCTCACCCAGTCCAAAAGTCTCTAATTCGACTTATTTGGGAGAAAGTCAACCAATTTTTGGTAATTCCCCTTTCTGTTTTCCTTGTTTCTTTCTTCTTGATTCTGTTGTCTGCCATTTTTATACCATCTTGATACTGTTTTATGTCATTTTATACTGTATGCTGTTTATGTGCTATAAGTGCAAATATAAGGTTGAAAATGCATTAATTTTGATGTGGAAATTTGGTGTGAGCGATGAGAAAGTCTTTCACAACTAAAGAAACAAAGGGAAAACAAAATGGGAATGTCGATATTCAAAGGAAATCAGCCCACTTTCGAAATTTAGTTATCCCTAAAAATAAACACACAAATTACTTTTCCATAAAATGTTTGGATTGAAAAGGATCAGGGAGGAGAGTTACCATCTCTAGCAATTCAACACTCCTTCAACAGATACTCACTGAGCATTCTGAGACCCATGAAAGAAACCATCCTTCCTCAAAACATCCAATTGAAGTCAAATGCAACAGAGTGATTATTTGTTGAGCTATCTATTTATTTGGTTCCTTACTCTCCTTTATAGAAAGGGGAAGAAATCAATAGCAGTTTGTGATGGAATGTGCATCAAGGGATTTTGACGATAAACTGGAAGCGAAGAGACAGTGGCAGACAGGGGGCTATTTACTTTCTTTCTTTTTTCTTCCAAAAATACATTTCTAGTTTATCTGTTTGGCAAAAGTGTTTTACCCAGCTCTGTCCTTCAGGTTAGGGTGGAATACAAATTCATAAAGGAGTAAAAAAAAATCAAATACATCATCATGTTTATTATTCATTGATGTTTGACATTTTTTAGCCTCACGTTCTCTGACAAAGGACTCACAGTGGATAGAAAGTTTAAACCAATCTATCATTTCTCAATCTAACCAGCTCCACAGAGTTGTCACGAGGATAAAATGGAAAAGGGACACATACGCTACTCTAACAGTGCAGTTCTAAGGCCGTGGTCAGATGTGGCTTTAGATCTGACTCAGCTGCAAATGCCTGATGGATCTAAAGGGCACCCCATGCTGCCCCGCCACAGAAACAGAGTTAAAAGACACCAGGGAAAGCCTAACATTTGCTGACGGGCCATGGATGGACTTTCCCCTGTCTGATCACTCAGGCACACTCTCATGCCATCGGGATGGTCTGCTCATTCCATCCCAACTCAGTGCCTTCCTCCCCTTGCTCAACAGTATGCAGATAGCCTCATACTCCATGGGGAACCCTCAGTGTGGAGGTGTGATTTCTCATTTATGTGCATGGGAAACAAAAGGCAGAAACCCCCACCCCACTTGGCCCGCAGCTACAAAGGATGTGTGATCGCACAACTCTATGACAATTTCAACTAGGGGTAATAGGCTTACTTCCCACTAAATGGCATGTCTGATCACATTGTCAGCAGGGATGATAAGCTGAAATGAAGTGGAAGTCAAGAAGGAAAGAGACAGAAAACTCCTAGAGCTAGAGTGTCATGGTGCTCCTGATGGGACCCGTAGGTGCAGTATTTTATTCACCATTTGCTCATACTGTCCAGGTTCCATTCCAAGGAGTGCTGGGTGGGATGTTTGCTCATTTATACTTTATAGACCATTTATATACCATTTATGTACAGCTGACTCACATATGACATGGAAGCCCTTTCTGCACATTCAACATGCTCCTGGTTTTCTTGTCAGTTGATCCACAAGCATTGAAATAGATCTGAGCATGATTTTTCCACACATCTGCCTTTCCTTTGCATTGTGGAGTCAGTTTATTTTCTTCTGCAAGCACCTTAATCAGGATGTTCAAGGGAGGGTGTTGTCATCATTAGCAGTATCATCAGTCACATCACAGCATACACCCCCCCCAAATTAAAAAAGGCCTTAAACGATTAATATATTGATACAGTGTAGTAATGCAGTTCAGCAGGTTCTCTGAATTCCTAGCTTTCATTATATATACACACACACACACTAGGAATAAGGCCTGTTGTGGAAATAAATACAATGAGTTCTAGAAAGAGGCTCTGGGAGAGTGCCCCAGCTTTGGGCACACAGTGTGAATCTGCTGTGACAACCTCAGCAGGGTATAATGACAGAGTCCACCATTTTCTCCAGAGGAACTGATCTCTGCTACCTGAAGAGCAGTTGTAGTTTTGTGTGATCTCCAGCCCTCACCTGGAGATTGGCAACAATTGTTACCCAGGAGGAAATGGCTGGTTTGGAGGATGGAATCTATGGCATTCTACCTGCTTAATGTCCAACCCCTCCTCAAACCCCACCCTCTCCAGGCTCCACCCCTCAGATCCCCAGGAATTTGCCAACCTGGAGTTGGCAACCCCATCTCCTTCTCAGCTAACCATCAGCCCACTGTTCTGTCCCTCTGACTTCAGCTGACTTCTGCCCTCCCTCCTGCAGAGCAGTTGTAATTCTGAGTGGTCTCCAGCCCTCACCTAGAGATTGGCAACAATGGTTCCCCATGAGGGACTGGCTGGTTTGGAGGGTGGAGTCTATGGCATTGTACCAGTCTGAGACCCCACCCCTCCTCAAACCTCACCATCTCCAGGCTCCACCCCTCAAATCTCCAGAAATTTCCCAACCTGGAGTTGGCAACCCTATCTCCCTCCCAGCCAATTGTCAACCTACTGTTATCCGCCCCCTGACTTCAGCTTTCCATCTCCTCCCCCTCCCTCCTGGAGAGCAGTTGTAATTCTGATTGATCTCCAGACCCCACCTGGAGATTGGCAACAATGATTCCCCAGGATGGAATGGCTAGTTTGATGGGTGGAGTCTATGGCATTGTACCTGTCTGAGGACTCACCCCTCCTGCAACCTCACCCTCTTCAGGCTCCATCCCTCAAATCTCCAGAAATTTCCCATCTGGAGTTGGCAACCCTATCAGGACTGACCCCAATGAGTTTTCTCCCAAAGGCCAAAACACGTGACAGGACCAAGCTTGGTTGCCTACCAACAGGCACTGAGGGGAAAGTAGGGTTGCCAGCTCTAAGTAGGGAAATACCTGGAGATTTGGGGGGTGGATCCTGTGGAGGGCAGCATTGGGGGGGGGGGTGGAAGGACTCAGCAGGGTATAATGCCATAGGGTCTACCCTGCAAAGCAGCCATTTTCTCCAGGGGAACTGATCTCTGTCATCTGGAGAACAATTGTAACAGTGGGAGATCTCCAGGTCCCACCTGGAGACTGGCAATCCTAGGGGAAAGGCAGCTGCACAGCAGGGGGTGAAGATAGTTCCCCAGGAGAAAATGGCTGGTTTGGAGGGTGGAATTTGTGGCACTGTACCTGTCTGAGGTCCCACCCCTCCTCAAACCTCACCCTCTCTGGGCTCCACCCCTCAAATCTCCAGGAATTTCCATACCTAAAGTTGGCAACTTTATCTCATCCCCTCTCAGCAGCCTCTTCCTAGGCAAAATTCTGTCTTTCTCATTAGCGGGGAGCAAAGCAGTTTACTTCATTCTTTTTGGCTTTGTGATCTGTACAGCAACCCTGTAAGGTAGGTTAGGCAGAAAGTCTGTGGCTGTTCTGAAATCACCCAGGCAGTTTCCATAGGGATGCTCCTGCTAAAACAGGAGCAAGCAGCCAGGGCTAGTGATGCCATGCCAGTCAGGGGGCATGAAGTCACCCTGAGAGTGCTGGCAGGCCTAGGGTTGCCATTGCCAACAAAGACAAATTGATGCAAAGGGGGATGGAAAAGTCTCCATATCTCTATTTTGCCTTAAATTGGTTTTGATGCCAGCAGAATGAGAAAATGCCAGAAGCTCTGGGTGGGTGCCCCATGGTAAATGCACCAAACAATTCCTAAAGATTTTCCAAAAACACTACTGTGTCGATAAATCATTTTCTACACTCACAGCATCCCCTGCCAGAACACAACTCATCCCCAGCACTTTGAATTAGTACCAGAGCCTTTTTTGCCTTGTGGTATTCTGTTTGTAATACAGGAGGGCCTGGGATGATCTGGTCCATGGGGTCGCAAAGAGTCGGACTCGACTGTGCGACTGAACAACAACAACAAATTCTGCCTGTGGTGTGATCTGTCTTTTTTGTGGTGTGGCATGGTTGTGTTATTGGGTTTGTTTCTTTTGAAGGGGAAATGTTGTGAGTGAGGACATATTTTACCTCAGAATACAACAGGTTGCATAAGCAACTGACAATTCCAACTGTCTTGTGGGGGGGGATTTGAGGTGCAGAATGGAGTGAAGTCCAATCAGCTTCCATATGCAAATGAGTTTGAAGTGCTGGCCCAATCAGAGAAGAGTGGCCTAGGTTGCAGTGGGTGGGAGAAAACTCAGGCAACACAGCTAGTGGATAGGGACAGCTTCTGAGTGACATATCAGGGAGTGAACTGATTTTGCCAAGCATAGAACCTTGCCTGATCACTACCCTTTTATATAATAGGACAGGATACTCTCACACACACACACACGTGTGTGTGTGTGTGTGTGCGCGCGCGCGCGCTTGCTGGGAAGTCATGGTGCCTTCTGGTGACCCCTACTAGGAGGAGACTCGATTAGCCTTTGTCTTGCCTCCGGTATTCCTTGGAGGTTGCCCTTCCAAGTACTTGCCAAAGTCAGCCCTGCTTAGATTCCAAGATCTGATGAGATCGAGCTTGCCTGGGCTATCCAGGTCAGGGCACTAGCTTTCATTTTTAAAAAAAGTCTCTACAGCCTCTTCCCTTGTGAAGATATGTCCTTTCCCTTACATCACTGTGATAGAAGGAGCTAGAGAGTTACTTAAAAAAAAATGAAAGCTGGGAATTCAGAAAAGCTGCCTAAACTATTATTACAACACTATCATTATACTGATATTTTAGGGTCTTTATTCAAAAGCAAAGCACAAATCACTTGCCTTCAGGGGGGAAAGGGAGTGGTTTGACAATTACAACAGTCCAACCATTGAAAAATGGGATAAAGGTGGATGGGAGTCTGTGGGACACAGAAAAAAAATGTGGAAAAGCCCTTGCATTACTTTCAGTGGAGGGGGAAACTGACATAAGGGAAAACGACGGTGTAGAAATAAGGCCTCTTGGGTTCTATTTGTGCAAGGAGGAAGCACAGATCTGGGAAACTTATATAATATGATATGTATTGCTTATGATACTTATATTTTTTTAAAAAAAATCCTTTTAAAAAGGGAAGAAATAAAATCTAAATAGGATTTTTGTTTAATTCAAATCAACAGGAATGAAACCTACAATAGTTTTCCTATCAAGAATATCACAATATAAGCTCCCCCCTCCTCATTCAAAAGGTAAAAGAAACATTGATAGAATATAAGTATTACCCACTTGAAAACATGGCACCTCTTAAGAGAGAGATGTGTCCACTGTGTGTCCATTCGTTTATGCAAAGATTTCACTTGAGTATTCCTAATTTGAAGTGACACTCTAATAATGTCCTATTGACTTGCGCATAGATTTTGCTGTAATGATCCCACATAGGAATTACAGGGTCAATAACCAAACCAATTTGGCTGATTGTCTGTGTTAAACTAATCAAAGTGGCTGCAAATAGGATTCAGGCAATTTCATATTCGTTTGCCCTGATCCCTTTCACTCCTCCCTCCCTCCCTCCGCCTCTCTTTTTCAAAGGACACTTTTGAGGTATGAAATGTTACATGAATGAGTAAAATCATAATCCAAGTTAATGATGATCTTTGCAAAAAAGAAAAAGGAAAAAAAAGGAAAACTGCAGGGATGAATGGATGGACAGAGAGAAAAAGGCCAAAATGGATTCGTAAATGGGCTCCACACTGAATTCAAAATGAATATTTTAATGAGCAATTAAAGGGTACAAAACACACAGCCACCCTTTTAATTTCAGTAAACCAAGTCTGCACAACGGGGGGTCACCAGACCCAACAGAGCCCACCAGCCATGAATGCCACTCTCTGGAACTGCCAGCTGTAATCTGGAGATCAGTTGTAATTTCAGGAGAACTCCAGCCCCCACCTGGAAGCCAGAAACCCTAAATAAGACTTGGAAACATTTGGAAATCTCTGAGCATGGGATTCTGGTTTAGAGTTTATAAATGACCATTCAGATATTGACTAATTAAAACCTGATCCAAATCACTTATAAACTTTAATATCTCTAACCACTTTTTTAAAAGACAGGCAAAAGCCCCCCACCCCATCCCATAAGACAACACAGAAATCTATTCAGTCAAAGGATCGGTGGCCTCTCTCTGCCCATAAGAAATTAATGAGGAACACATTTCTGACATGTCTTGATATCTGTACTACAGTGCAAAATCAGCCACATTACAAATCCCTTCTTTCCATGCTGCTATGGGCCCTGCTAGAGAGAAAAAGTGTGGTAGCAGAAGCGGGGGGGGGGGGAGAGAGAGATATACAGTAATCCATATCTCCCTATGAGGGTGAATTGCACTTTCTCCTACTTATCTGAAATGTGGCAGGGAAGATCCCTTGGGTGAGGGGTATATTCCCTAACGATTTTATCATAATTTGATGAGGAAAAATTTGCTGGCTGAAAATATTATTTCCCACTGAAAACAACAGAAATTAAATAATTCAAGAGATCCAAACATTATCTGGCTGCCTTAAAGTTTGAGTCCAGTGGCACCTTTAAGACCAACAGAGTTTAATTCTGGGTATAAGCTTCTGTGTGCAGTCTTAGCTTATACCCGGAATTAAACTTTGTTGGTCTTAAAGGTGTCACTGGACTCAAACTTTGTTTTGTTGCTTCAGACTGACACGGCTACCCACCTGAATTTATCCAGGGATACTTCAGTATAATACTGCAGGAATTAACAAACAAATGTTTTCTTTAGTTTCAAGTAACGAAACATGTCTTCAAGATGCAGATATGAAAAGTGATATACCAGTTTATGTAGAGGCTTAATTAGGGCAGCTGGTCAGGCAGAACTTGAATTTGTCATCCCTTCCACTCTAACCCGAAAGATTCTGCTTCTTCTATATGCAAATCAAATCTGTGATTCTTTCTTTTTCAGTCATTTTGTTTCCTTTTACTGAATTTTCCCATTAAAAGTTGTGGCAGAATGTGCCTGTTCTGGCCTGCAGGCCTTATTCCACCCTGTCCTCCTAGGGGTTCCCAACTCCCTGGAGGGGCTTTTCTCCCATTCTCAGATAGTCCACCACCACCACCACCACCACCACCCGATCATTGCTGGGATTTCCCACTGGGAGGATCATGACTCCCAGCTTCCCTTCCAAGTTCAGAGGCCTTGCCTCAGTGCCTCCTGCTGCCCAGTGTCTGGTCACTACAGGGACTGATTAATGCCTTGGGTGCCCTTGGAGGAATAGCCACTTGCCAACTGCCTGCCTTCCCCCTGGCTCCCCTCTTTAGATAGAACGTTTGAGATGGTGGAGCTCTATGTGGTACAGAGAACCACTTCCATCATCAAAACTTATGAAGTATTTATTAAAAAGAATATGTTTACAGGCATATTTTAACACAGCACCCGACTTAGCAAGGAATACAAAAGAAACTGGTAAAAATGCAAATCCTCTGTCTCTTTCTCTATACATGCCCTATCAGCTGTTAGAATATACGGCAGACCATTCAGCTTAGATGTTCTAGTTTCCTACAAGCTTTGCATTACCTTGAAGCTCCTTTCAGCTCTCCAGGCGAGCACATGGTCAAAATGGCCACTTGCTCCAAAAGAGTGTGCTCCTGGTTGCAGCACCCATAGAAAAGAAAATGCCTTCCTCTTGCAAGGAGATTGTATCACATCTGGTACTCCACCCAGTTGACTCCAGTCAGCATAGGTCAAGGAAGCTTTTCCTACCTCCAAAATGTTCCTTCCTTAAGCCTCTCTAGAATTCAGCTTTCTGTCCCCTGCCTGAAGAAGGGGGAGAAGGGCAGGGTTGCCAGGTGTACTCACCTGGTCAGTGGAGGGGGGGGGCTCCAGGGGTACTTCTGAGAGACTAGAAGTTGTGCAGAGCAACTTCTGGTCAAACTGGAAGTGCCCCCCACATGATGACATCACCCAGAAGTGATGTTATCATGTCGGGGACATTGGGAGTGATGCTCAGCTTTTTCAGCAATATTTTATGGTAAATTTGACCTCAAAGCCATAGAGTTTTGCCCCAAAAGCAGAGTGTCGCCCCCTGCCATTCCCAACATGATGACATCACCTGGAAATACATTTCTGTAGGCTCTTCTGTAGGAGAAGTTAATTTACCGGCTCAATAGCAAAAAGTGGAGAATTGAAATCATTGTCCAACATGTAGAGTTGACTCCACCTAGCCTTTCCAGTTTTCCAACAAGCTCCCCTTTGAACATAGGCTATGTTGGAGATCATGGAACTTGATTGCACAGAAGCCATGTCAGATGGGGCCTGTAGTAAAAAGAGGAACTTGGTGAGATAGAATGAAAAATTGGCTGTATATAAGGCATAGACAAACATAAAAGAAATCAAATAAGGAACATTTGCAATCCCTACCATCCCTAGCATTCACCTTGGTGGATCATAAGCTATATGTTCCTTCCACAATTATAGCAGCTACATTAAATCAGACTATTTTAGGCAGATAAAGGGTGGGGGGGAGAAAATTAAACCCATCACCAAGGAAGCTTCCCTGTGCTATTTTGTTTTAATATGTTTTTCCCTTACCTGACATTCTAAATGTCTGTAATCTGAGTCACCGGGGCCACATACCACCATAACATGGAGCTGGCAGCCAGCTGAAATACCTCATTATCTTCACCATTTATGGGTGGCAGCTTCACAGAGACTGTCAGAATTTTCTTTCGTAAAGACAGCTGGCAGTAGCACAGAATCTATAGATCCTCTTTAGCAATACAGAACAGCTGAAGTCCCATAGGTGGAAATTAAAGATGACATTGTTGATGAAATCTTAAACCAAATACTTTCAGTTGTAAGCCGAATCTAGAGGGATGTGGAAGGTGGGTCTGAAAAGCAAGGGGGTGGGTCTTAAAAACCCCAATCAGTCCTACTGTTGTGCTAATTTGAGTCAAAGGAATTGAAATAAAGCTCACTGGGTAACCTTGACCTAGTCATACTGTCTCAGTCTAAACTACCTTGCAGGGTTGTTAGGAGGATAAAATTGGGAAGCAAAAACCATGTATGTGTCCTTCAGATGCTGCTGAGATTAAATGGTACTAGATGGACACAGGAACACAGATGACAGGCTAGACAAAAGGAAGCCCTTCTCTAAAAGACTCATTTCCTTGTGGAATTCACTGCCACGGGATGGGAACAAGTTTAGTTGATTCCAAAGAGGGATTAGACAAATCAGTGGCAGAGAGGTCCATTAATAAGTCGTTAGCCATGATAACTGATTGTCAGCCACTAATTCTTTGAATGTCAGCAGAAGGGTTTGGAGAGCAACAGGGGAGACATTGTTCTCTATGCTGTGCTTGTAGGGAAGGATTTGGTTGGTCAGGCAGTGTGTGAAACAGGATCCTGGACCATTGGCATGATTGGTACATCTGTTCTTGTGTTCTGAGGCAAAACGGAAAAGAATCAGAGATGCCAGCCTGGGGATTCCCCAGAATTACAGCTCATCTCCAGACTTCAGATATCAGTTCTCTTGGAGAAAGTGGATGCTTTGGAAGGTGGACTCTATAGCGGTGTACTCCACTGAAGTCTCTGTCCTCCCCAGGCTCCACCCCTGAATCTCCAGGAATCCCCCAACCTGGGGCTGGGAACCCTATCCCCCTACCCCGCACCTGTTCCAAGGGAGGACCTGGCAACCCTAGAAAGAATACTATCTGAGCTGTATTCTGTACAGAGAACAAGCATGGTGAGCAACTGTCGCTTCTGGAGATCTAGAGCATTCCAGGGGTGGAAGCAGCACTACAGAAGGCCAGCCAGCCTGCAAGGAAGTTTGTGAGAGACTGTCAGAAGAACTAAGGGGAAAAAAAGAGAAAATCTTTACCACCTCTCATTTCAGCTTTAATTATGTCGCATGATGGTAATTTCCCCCTGGATAAGATGCAGAAGACAGCCGGGGGGCTAAAGGCACTGCTGTTTTCTCCTTTTTACCCCTTTTCCATTAAACTCAGGCCCCATAATTTCTTCTCTGAACTGGAATTGGTGGGAGAAATGAGGTTACAATTCTCTGAGTTATGTTCTATGTCTTATAACCCCTTAGAAAGTTATTATGGCTTCATGGATTGGCACTGGGGAAAAAAATGGAACAGCTTTAGTGACTTTTGAATGATGCTTGGATGAAATCCTGTGTAAACGTTGATTCCTTCCACCATTGTGTGTTTTAAGTCTTAAACTCTTTTCCAACAGCTAGTATACTGGACCAAAAATGAATTTGTTCGAGTAGATTAAAAAAGAAGAAGAAGAGGAAGAAGGGCTGAGCATCACAATCTAATTACAGAGGATAAGTAAAATAATGACACACACCCCAGTCTATTACTTCAGGGGACCTGAGTAAAAACCTCTCCCAAATCATGTTAAAATTAATTTAGATCAGGACAAAAATAATCTGTGCTTGACATTTGCATGCCTAGCAAATACTGTATGAGTGGCAGCTTCTCTCCATGGGAGTTTTAGGACACAAAGATGCAGAGAGGGGATACTGAGAGGGTGCTTTGTCACCAATTTTTGATGTATCCTTGCATACTCTGTCAAGGCCTGTACACAAATTTACATCTTCAGGAAGTCAGCCCCAGGATCAGCCATGTTGGCAAGGAGTAGACTGTGCCCCACCCGCTCAGCTTCAGGTTGGCTTCTCATCAGCTCAGTTTAAACCAGGCTGCGTGAGAAGTCAGCTTGTGGATCAACTGTGTCAGCAGGGAGCAGACCGCTCCCCATCAGCTCAGCTTTGGGGTGACTCCCCCCCCGTTCCCCCCTCAGGTCTATTGGACCCAGAAAAAAAAATCAGGATTTCCAAAAATCCCAGATCTGAATATTGTGCTTGTATTGGGATCTGGGTTTTTGGGGAATCCTGATTCCCCCCCCTGGGTGCAGCAGACCCAAACTGAAAAATACCAAGGGGAGGGAATTTGCACACCCCTAATCCCACATTTATCCAATTAATGGTCCTTAGGGTTCCCAACCCCCAGGTCCAAGTGGGGTTTCCCCCACTTTAGAGGGCTTTGATCCACTACTGGCCAGCTGACCAGAGGGAGAAACCCACCCCCAAACAAGAATGTCACTGTGTAATGTCCCCGATGCAATGATGTCACCTAGAAGTGATGTCATCACATCACGGCTGTCAGGTGTGACACTCTAGTTTTTGGGCAAACTCTATGGTTTTAAAAGTAAAAAAAATAATAATAGAGTTTTGCCCAAAAACTAGAGTGTCACCCCTGATGTCATGCCACATCGATATCACCCCCAGTTGATGTCATCATGCTGTGCCTGCTGTGCACTCATGACAGAAGATTCTAGAAAGGACCAGGAGCCCCCACCAGCTACAAGGTAGGACCTGGCAACACTAATGGTTCCTGGTCTTCTTCGTAAAGAGATAGTACATTGACTCTTTCTTATAAACAGATGTACTCACAGGATGCATGTGTGTTCACTGTAATATGTGATAAGGGCTATACTGACTACTAGTCAAAGGACTTTGTCTTGCAACAAATAAAGCTTCTAACTAGTTATGAAGTACAGTGTAATGTTGAACACATTTTTTTGAACAGATGGCAAGTTAATGTTCAGTCTTCTGATACTGTTAAGCATATATCTTTATTGTTATCAGCAGCTAAAAATGCAGTGGCTTATTCTTGGAAGAACACTGTAGGCCCAAAGAGACAACATTGGCACACCAAGCTATGGAAACTATATATAATGTCTAGAATTACAGATAGGATTAATGAAGCGAACTGTTGTAAATTTTCTGTTAATTTTGCTATTATTTGGCTTCCTTTGCTTGAATATTTGCTACATCAGGATGTTATACTTGATATAATTAATAGTCTTAACCTGTGGTAAAACATGATTCCTCTCTTTTATAACAGTTGCAATCTTTCGGTGGATAGTTATCCCTTTGTAATGGTGATGTATTATTTACCTTGAGCAGGGCCAGCCCCAGGTGTCTGGGTGCCCTAGGCAGGACAGCCTGGGGCGCCCACCCCACCAGGGATGCCAACCTCCTGGTGGGGCCTGGAGATGGCCCAGCACCGTTTTCCTGGGCGCCTCGCAGCTGTGAGGCGCCCAGGAAAGCCGTGGAAGGGGCGGAGTTAGAACCCTCACCCCTTCCCTCCCAGCGATGGCTTTTCTGGGTGCCTCACAAGGCACCCAAGAGAGCTGGGGAAGGGGCGGGGTTAGAACGCCCGCCCTTTTCCTCCCAGCAGCGCCACCGGCTTTTCTGGGTGCCTCGCAGCCGCGAGGTGCCCAGGAAAGCCGGGGCTGCCAGTGCTGGGCAGGAAGGGGGGCTTTTCATGGGGGGGGCAGGGGGCATTTTGGCGCCCCTGCAGGGCTGGCGCCCTAGGTGAGCGCCTAGCTCGCCTAGTGGGCGAGCCGGCCCTGACCTTGAGCTAACTTACCTGTTATTGTTTGAATGGTTGTTTTAGTTTGTAGTTTGTATTTTGCATTATTTTGTAATATGTTTGATTTTTCAAATCCAAATAAATCCAATAAAATAAAAAAGGACTTTGTGCTACATATCCCCATGGCCTTTTACTTCTTTAGATCTCAACAATACTGTTCATGATAAGTCACAGGTTTACATCCCAGCACTAGACACTGAGACTGATGCATAAGCATTAGAAGGCTGGTTTTTATACCCCACTTTTCTCTACCTAGAGACTCAAAGCAGCTTGTTTACACTTATTTATTTATCAGAAATATTGATATCCCCAGGGCTATTTTGGGGCAGGAACCCACAGGAACAGAGTTCCGGCTGGCTCCTGAGTTGGCCATGCCCAGCAGGAACTCATTAGCATAATAGGCCACACCCAACAGCAGAAACTTGTTCAGATTGGCTACATTAGGGGTGTGTGGCGTAACATGCAAAGGAGTTCCTTCTACAAAAAAGCCCTGGGTTTTGACAACAAACTAGGTAAACAGAATAAGAAACAAAAAGTGGGTATGGCTGGATGACCACACTTCTGGTAACATGGGGATGTGGCCTAATATGCTAATACACTGTGCTGTCAGGGGTGTGGCCTAATATGCTAATAGGTTGGTGCTGTTGGGTGTGGCCTATTATGCTAATAGGTTGGTGCTGTTGGGTGTGGCCTATTATGCTAATGAGTTCCTGCTGGGCTTTTTCTACAAAACAAGCCCTGAATATCCCTCTCTTCCCAAAGACCCAGGGCAGCTAACAGCAATTACTGGGTAGTAGCCAGTTTATCAGAACACGTGATGGACAGTTGCTGGAAGATCAGAACTCATGGCTGGTACCAATATAGGACAGCTAGGTATGAGAGCATTATAAGGTTTCTGGGTATTGGAAGAGCTCAGAAAGCCAAAATCTGGTAGTGATGTGTATTTTTCTTTTCAAAAGGTTCATTCATTGTCTTTATATTTGGTATTCCACCCATTCATTTTTTGTTCATTTTTTTCCAGTACTGCAGAGTTAACATTATTATTGGGGCATCATTCACAACAAAGTCAAGAAAAAACAAACAAACCTCCCCGCCTTTGTTAAAAATAAAGGTTCCTTAACTATACAATGACTCCTATTTCTATTTAACATTAAGAGCACCTTCTCTAATACATCACACTAGCAATGAGCCACTGATATGTCACTCAAGGAAAAAAGCCTATAAGCACAATTCACTTTTGTTGCAAGATTTGTTTGGCTGCAATGATTGGAAACCTGCCATGTCAGTTCTATCCCATGTGACCTTCTCTCTTTTCTTTTGATCTTCTTGAGTTTTCTGGCTAGATGGCCAGGTGCCAGGGAAAGAAATGATGCAACAGAAACAAATGGCAGCTGTTCCTTTATTACTATTCCCCTTACTCTTGGCAAATGGCACAAATCAGGGCTGGTTCATTTTTGTCATTTGTTTGGAATCAAATGCTCATCTCTGAACTGTGAACGCATTCCTAATTTTGTCCTCCCCTCTATTTTGCTGGCCTCTGAGTTAGGATGGGCAGATTAAGATTTGCAGAATTGATGGAGCAGCATGCTGTCATTAGAAGATATACCAGGCCCTTGGCTGTGGGCTCATTTGCCCATGAACCCACTATGAGGAACCTCCTGGCTTTGCTGTCTGCCTGCAATCATAAGGGATTTGGTATTAAACACCAGACCATCACACACAACTGGTAGGATGCCTCATCTGGGTGGATCATAAATTTCCCAGGTCTGGCACAACAGCAAGCATCAAACCTTTCAGTCTTCTCCCACCGAATGCTCCCATAGAATAAAGGATCTAGCCAGGTTTCTTTCAAGGTAGTGCCAATGAGGCTTGTTAAATCTCAGGGAGTCTCAGTCTGCAAGGAGATCACTATTCAGCACTGCCAATTAACCTACTTAAAGGTCACACAGGTAATTGACATTAATCATGTCAAAACTCATTATTGGGATAATAATTTAATCATCCAGTATATCGACTCAAGACGAGCCAATCTGAAGAACAAATTAGACAGCAGAAGAAAATCAAAAACCTTAGCAGGCATAGCCTTTTTAAAAAGCCTCTTTAATCAAAGCTGTATACTATGAAACCAAGTTAAGTTCAGCAAAGGATTTTTTAAAGATGCAAACAACCAGCTCAAAATCTATCTACCTCTTCATCTGTACATTTCTTCCAGGTCTCACAGAGCCCAAGAACATGGGATGCTTGAATTTCCATGAACAGGACTCCCAATGTTTGTCTGTTTTTTCTTCGCTCTAAAAACCAGACACGTGCACAGCCTGATTCAAGCCAAGCATGAGGGGAGGGGGTAGGTAAGTCTTCCCCCCCCATCTGGAACAACCCCTAGAAGCTACTATTTGCTCCATACAGGCACTGACATGGATACCAGTCTATCTGTTCATGCAGGCAAACAGCAGCTTACCAGGGGCATGGAACTCCTAGCACAGCGGTTCTCAACCTGTGGATCAGGACCCCTTTGAGGGTCAAACGACCCTTTCACAGGGGTCGCCTAAGACCATCAGAAAACACATATTGTTTTTGTAGTTAATCACTATGCTTTAATTATGTTCAATTTGTAACAATAAAAATACATCCTCCATATCAGATATTTACATTATGATTCATAACAGTAGCAAAATTACAGTTATGAAGTAGCAACAAAAATAATTTTATCATTGGGGGTCACTACAACATGAAGAACTGTATTAAAGGGTCGCGGCATTAGGAAGGTTGAGAACCATTGTCCTAGCACCTTGAGTACTTGAGCCCTCAGATGTCCTCTCTCTTCTGATCAACTTCTGCTCTTCTTTGTTTCTTGGAGGAGGGAGGGTTTCACCACAGCAAAGGTTGCCAACAGCCCAGAGAAAAAGTGATCGGTCCTTTCAACAGAGGCTTCATGCACTGCTGTTTAACCAGTGATGTTATTTACCTCCATCCCATGAACAGCTTCACTTGCCCATTTTCACACATTAAGCCTCTATTAAAGGGACAGGACACATTTTCACAGGTTGTTGGCAACCCTGCCTGCAGCAGATGGATGAGCATCATATTGACAGGCTGGTGCATGCCTGTTGACCAGTTGCTTAGAATGTACATTCCGACTGTGAGCATTGTAGCACTGAAGGATATCTGCACTTGTATTCACAATCACCCTCAGCTTTTTTATCTGCCTAGCTTGCACAAGAATTTCTCCATTCAGCCAGTGATATTTTCCCCACTCTGAGTAGAATTGGAGGCAAGAAAAAAAAATCAAGATAATTGTTCACACAAGTGGAAAAAAACAGTATCTGCATTAGTGATGAACACATTTCCCCTTTTCATTCTTTCACAGTTCTGTAATTTCTAAAATTAATTCTAAAATGGGATCATGCGCAATTTCAGCACTTCCAATTTATGTCTTTTCTTTCCTCTCCTGTGAGACAATGATGTGATGTGTGCTCTGCTGTGATCATACATCTGATTGCATCAAGACTGTTCAATGTGTTGTTGTTCTATTGCTGCACAAATGCACTCTGTACATGACATAGAACTATCCTGACACAACTATACAAATAACGAAATCAAGTTGATGTGTTTGCGGGGGGTGGTGGTGGTGGTTTGCAATCCATTGTCAATGCCAGCTTGTATATCATTATCATAGAAAAGGAAATTATGTATATGATGCTAAAGAATTTCAAACTTACATCATATTAAAAAAACACATCAAGGATTCCTAATGCATCAGTTCTCCATTGGAAGCCAGGTAATTAGCAACTCCAACTTATAAGAAGTTTGGACCTCAATCAACATGCATCAGAGTAAACGGAAAATGTAATTCCTTCCTTACTGTAATGAATAACAGAATATAGCATGCATTCAGGTGTCGTGTGTAGCCAATATCAAACTAACAATGCTGACTTGGCCAGCTCACACATATGTGCTATGCTCCTTTATCCTCAATCCTTGTTGAAAATCAAAACTTTGGACATCTACAGCATGAAAATGTACACAATCAGGTTAACTGGAACAAATTCTTCCGCCCCCACCCATAATTTTTAAACTGGATTTCATCATGGTTTATGAATTCCACTCGTGGGAAAAATAATTTCAGGGGTACTGGAGTTTGTTTCCAGCCAGGATTCCTTCATTATGATGACCCACTGAGAAAGGAGGGAGAATTGGGTAGGAACAAGAAGTGTGTATGAGTCCAGCCATAAACACTGTACATACACAAAGGCTGTAATCACACATGCCAAAAGATCCGACATAGATGTGAATGCCCGATGGATCAAAAAGGCACAATCAGACAGCAACATTTGGGAAGTTTCCTGCAGCAGTCAGCAACCCATGCTGCTCCGCCGCAGAAGCAGAGTAAAAAGACACCAGAGAAAATCTGGTAGTAAACAGGTTGTGATGGGCCACAGATGGACTTTCCCCTGTCTGATCATGCAAGCATACTTCCAAGCTGTTGGAATGGTCTAATCAGGTCATCCTGGCTCGGTGCCATTTCCCCTACCCATCACAGTATGCACATCATCGCATACCCACAGGGGGCCTTCAGTGCAATTCCTCATTTATGTGCATGGGAAACAAACAATAACAAAAAAAACCCCAACTCACCTGCAGTTGTGTCTGATCACACAGTGACGGGCTGTGCCCACAGCAACTAAGGGCTGTGTGATCTCACAACCGCGGGTCAAATTTCTCCAGAGGGAATAACCTTGCTTTCCCTCCACTTCAACTGGTGTGTGTGACCACAACCAAAGTTGGCTTAATGTCATCTCTGAAGGCAGCCACAGCCACCAATGAGAAAGCTGAGTTATTCAATTGTCCCAGTTGACTTAAAAAGTGAATCTGTTGACCAACACTAGCATTGTGGAAAAGAGCAAGGAGGAAACAGATTCCTGCTCCATTCTCTTTGGGACCTGACCACTTTGGGCTTTTTTTCTCCTCTGGTTTTCCATGCAGTTCTCTTTATTGCTGTCCTGTTCCTTCTTTCTTTATTGTTCCCACAACTTCTGTTGCTCTCCTTTACAAAAAGTATACTCAGTTTATAATAAGAACATAAGAACATACATAAGAGAAGCCAATGTTGAATCAGGCCAATGGCCCATCTAGTCCAACACTCTGTCACACAGCGGCCAAAATATACCAGGTGCCATCAGGAGGTCCAGCAGTGGGGCCAGGGCACCAGAAGCCCTCCCACTGCTGCCCCCTCCAGCACCAAGAATAGAGTGCATCACCTGCCCCAGACTGAGAGTTCCCATCTATACCCTGTGGCTAATAGCCACTGATGGACTTCTGCTCCATATGTTTATCTAATTCCCTCTTGGGCCATTGGCCTGATTCAACATTGGCTTCTCTTATGTTCTTATGTTCTCTTGAAACTGTCCATGCTTGCAGCTGCCACCACCTCCTGTGGCAGTGAATTCCATATGTTAATCACTCTTTGGGTGATGAAGTATTTCCTTTTATCTGTTCTAATCCGACTGCTCAGCAATTCCATAGAGTGCCCACGAGTTCTTGTATTGTGAGAAAGGGAGAAAAGTACTTCTTTCTCAACCTGCTCAATCCAATTCATAATCTTATAAACCTCGATCATGTCACCTCTCAGCCGTCGTTTCTCCAAGTTAAAGAGCCCCAAGCATTTTAACCTTTCTTCATAGGGAAGGTGTTCCAACCCTTTTATCATTCTAGTTGCCCTTCTCTGCACTTTTTCCAATGCTATAATATCCTTTTTGAGATGTGGTGACCAGAACTGTACACAGTATTCCAAATGTATATTTTTAAATGCTCAGACACCTTGCCTGTGTGACAAATATATATTTGGCTGGGCGATAAACTCATGTGCTTCTGTTCCCCCTCCCCATGACTTGATATGCCCTTTGTGAATGGGATGTGAAATTTGTAAAGCACAAAGACTCCACAGAGACCAGCTGGTCATCATATGAATCTATTATCATAAGCCCAGCATGTGTTCCTCCTTTTACATGGACTGGCAAGACTAGGCAAGTTTTGAGGACCTTCTATGATGTGTGGAAATGACTGTGCAATTGGCACGTGTTCAAGAACCCTTGACTGTTAGTTTCCATATATGGAGACAAGGAAGGCTTGTTTTCATGTACCCAGAGCGGCAAGAATCCAAGCGCAGTGGGAAAGCCAGCCAGCTATTTATACGCCTGAAACAAGTGTAGGTGAATGACGAGAGTTTGGAACTTATGATTGGCTGAATCTGAAAAGCCCTTCAATTGCAGCGCCTTGGGCTATTATTTCCTTTAGTTCCCTAACAAGATGCAGCATCTAAAAATTCTCATTTAGCCTCATAGTCATGCAGAATGTTGCAACTACCAAGATGTGACATAAATAAAAATTAACCATGCAGTGTGCATTAATGTATATTGAGACAGTGCAAAATGCATTCAACAGTGCTTTTTAAAAATCTGATAACATACGCATTTGATCTATAAGAACTAGTCCGTTGGATCAGACCAAAAGTTCATCTAGATCAGAACTCTGTTTCCAATGGCAACCCGACAGAGGCTTCTAGGAAGTTTACAAGCAATGCATATAAACTTCCCTTGCTGTACATCCTGTGTATGCTGTGTCTGTACATGAATATTCTGTTTTGCTTTCATGCCCAATTGATCAATTTATTCTCCATGCTTCCATAGAACATATGCTAATTTTACCCCTCAAAAGCTGTTTGGATCAAAATTAATAAAGATTGAGATGTGGTATTAAAATAAAAACAAAGAAGAAAGGAAACTATAAGGTACAGTTTTCATTTTCTTTTTCTTTTTTTAAGGCACAGAACACCCCCATTTATTTTCTTAGTGGAATGGAATCTAATTAACCCCTCCAGGTCATTCAAATGCTATGGAGGCTTCTCTCCCCCACCCCATGGAATTCATGGTGATTTTGATTGAAGATAAAGTTCAGACTCCTAAACATCAAACTCACTCGATATTGTATTGTTGTTTTCTTCAAAACATATCTCATGCTCAGCTCACCAATCAGTTACTTGGGGAATCTGTTCAGCATGTACTCTTGTGCACACAGAAGTGGTTTCTGTGTTCCACATATCAGAACTGCTGCATTATTTGTTTTACATCCTGCTTTCCAGCCAGAAACTGGATCCCAAACTTATAGGAATCAAAATCTAATACAAATAAGAACAATCAATACAAAATGTCCTTCCAGGAAAAGCCCCTGAACCAGAAGAGACATTGATTAGGGATACCTGGTTGCTTCTGGTGCTCCCTGCCATGGCCACATCAACAGCAGCTGAAGATGGAGGGAGAAACTTCCCCATTGAAGATGGTCCAGTTTCTGGGGGTGAGGAGACCAAATTAGAAGCATCTCATCCTGTGGCCTCCATTCCAGGGGCTGACTCTTCTGTTATATACCACCTCTTGGCCAAGGGGCATTTCTTCCCCAGCTAGATTTAAGCCCAGGAACACCTCAGAGAGATGAACAAGATTTTCAGGGTATAAGCTTTTGAGAGTCAAAGTTCCTTTCAGCAGACAGTATCTAAGGAAGCTTTGACTCTTGAAAGCTTATACCCTGAAAATCTTGTTTGTCTCTAAGGTGCTACTGGACTTGGATCTATTCCACTGCAGACCAACACAGTTGCCCTCTGAAACTTCTTTCCCAGCATGCATTTTGAAAATGCATGGGAGGCATTCACCAGTCATATAAGGCAGATGTTGCAGCCACCACAATAATTTTGCTAGTATATATTAAAAGATATTTTTTTCAGTTGGGAAACAAAAAAATATTAGAAAAAAACTGATCCACCACCAATTTTAGGCTTCAAAAATCAGGATAGTAAAAACAATAACCACACTTGACTTATTGCAAAAGGAATAAACTTGGTAATAAGTCAAATTCTCATATGAAGGAATGATCAATATTCATTATGCACTGGAATGGTAAATCCTCAGGTAATGTAAAACCAGATGCCTTTTTCATCTCTGTTGTATTTTCTTTTTATTGTCTTTCATTTCGTAAACCATTATCTGCATCAAGCATCTGGGGTGGGCTGGGATAAAAATTAAACTATCCAAAGAGCTCCTCCATCCAGGAGCTATCCAGTGAGACTTGTTGACTTTCTTTCCGCAAAAATACAGGCTTTGCTACACTGAAGCTTGCATTTAACTTCCTCATCATGCTGGCCTACAGTTGTCAACCTCCAGGCGGCACCTGGAGATCTCCCACTATTACAACTGATCTCCAGACAACAGAGATCAGTTCCTCTGGAGAAAATGGCTGCTTTGAAGAGTGGACTCAGTGGCATTTTACCCCACTGCAGTTTCTCCCCACCCCAAATCTCACCCTCCCCAGGCTCCACCCCTAAAATCTCTAGGTCATTCCCAACCCAGAGCTGGCAACCCTATGCTGGCCTCTTGTCTCTGAACACTAGATGACTTCTTCTGCATGGGAAGATTAGAAACAAACAGTGCAATCCTAAAGAAAGTTACACCCTTCTACATCCAGTGAAGTCAATGCTCTTAAGAAGGCTGTAACTCTGGTTAGGATTGTACTGAAAGATGATCAAGTCCAAGGAACTTGCAGCCATGTACATATCACCAGGTGCTTTTCTTTGGAGAGAATCTGCTCTCACCAGCCCTCCATTCCTGACCACAAAAACCCTCTGTGGCTCAGCTTCAGCCTACATATTGGTGTACCAGCAAAGCCTTGTATAAAATTAAACACAAAAACTTCCCTTCTGTATGTATAGAATTCCTGCTGTCATTGGTGGGAGTGTCGCAAGTGCTTGAATAGTGGCTCATTTAATTCAGGTCAGGTAACCTGGGACACTTGGGTTTTCTTGCCTTCTAAACACCTACCTGTTACTATTTTTTTCTCTGCCAGAGAGTTCCCTGCCAGAGGTTGTCTCGGAGTCAACACAGTGTGCCCTTACACTGCCAAGTTCAATAAATCATACCCCATCTCCTGTGCTGGGAGCAGGATCTTAGCAATCTAGTTGGCAGAGCTGGGGTGGCCTTGTATAGAATATGGAGCTGCACAAACAAATTAATTCTTCTGGGATGGCTTTTCCAGACCTTCCTGTCTAGGAAACCAATATTTTCAAGGTGCCAGTAAGTATATTCTTTTGCCCTCTGCCCTTGCTGCAGGAATGGGAGTGTATTGAACTTGCAATGTTTCAGTATCTGTTTATTTACAAATATAATGACTGAGCATGTAGGAAGCAAGGAGACACAAGAGGAGGTAGTGCTAGTCCGCAGATGGGACCAACTCCAAAACAACAGCAGCACCCTTAAATCATCAAGATTATTGCTCTCCCTTTTTAAAAAATCATTATGTGGCCAAATGGAGCAGACATCCAGAACAACTAAACTTAAATCCTACCCTGCTGGCAGATATTGAACTGGGTTTACATCCCACTCTGGCTAGTACAAGGATTGACTTGCATTCCAGATAACTGGAATAACTGATCACAAGTTTAATGAGCTGCCACTGACCACTGACGAGCCATACTAAGCCTGGAGGGAATCTTCTAAAGCAGAGGTCTTCAACCTTTTCGAACTTATGGACACCTTTGAAATTCTGACACAGCATGGTAGGCACAGCCACAAAATGGCTGCAACAAAATAGCTGCTGCAGGAGGTGGAGCCAGCCACAAAATGGTAGCTACAGTTTAACATCAGTCACACAGTGAAGACCCTTGTGCTGTGGTGGCAGATGTTGCCAAAGCAATATATTTCTTTTGATCTGTGCAGCCAGTCAAAGGCCTTGCGATAGCCAATTAGAAGCCCCACCTGGCCCCACTCACTTCCTAAAAAGACTTGGCTGCAACAGAAGAGCTGTTGACAAGCACCATGGCACCCACGAGCACCATGCTGGGGACCCCTGTTCTAAGGGACCATCTCTAGAGGACTGTCTCTTTCCATATGCCTCTGCGTGCCAGTTGCATTTCTTAGTTTGCCACTTGCTTATGTGGCCCACCTAGTATCAACTAGAGCCCATGCCTTTTCTATGTCAGTGGCTCCCTGAGTACAGAAAGGGGGGAACTGAACAGTTGCCAATTCTGTGTTGAGAAATTCCTAAAAACTGGAGGGGGCGGTGTAGATTAGAGAGGGGAGGGAACTCAGTGAAATATAACGCCATACAGTCCACCCTCCAAAGTATCCATTTTCTCTAGAAGATCTGATTTCTGTAGTCTGGAGATCAGCTGTAATTCCCGGAGATCTCCAGAGTCCACCTGAAGGTTGGCAACATTAGGGTACAGTCTCTAGAAGAGCTTTCTTTCTTTCTTTCTTTCTTTCTTTCTTTCTTTCTTTCTTTCTTTCTTTCTTTCTTTCTTTCTTTCTTTCTTTCTTTCTTTCTTTCTTTCTTTCTTTCTTTCTTTCTTTCTTTCTTTCTTTCTCTCTCTCTTTCCCTCCCTCCCTCCCTCCCTCCCTCCCTCCCCTTCTTTCCTCCTTCCTTCCTTTTCAGCAAGGGCATTCTCTGTGCCTGGGCTTTCAATGGGGTACAGATCACAGGAGATCTATTAGTGACGAGGGACATATTTGGTGGTATTTTATTCCATGTGTTGTATTCCAGATATTTTAAATTTGTAAGCTATCTTGAGCCACAAGAAAAGGCAGGATATAAATATTTTAATAAGTAAATAAAGGTGTTTGGCAACCCATTTCTTCAGAAGTTGCTCAAGGCAACAAACCAAAGAAGCCCTCACAATAAAATGCACAACCTAAAACAATACATAAACAGAGTATTTTTAAAGAAATGAGAAAAAAACTATCTTCAGCAGTAAAGCCATGGTGGTGACAAGTATCTCCAAGCTGCAGATAAGGGTGACTTGGAGATTTATGGCAACCCTGTGGGGTTTTCTAGGCAATAGATGAACAGACTAGGGATGGGCACAAACTGGCTCACGAACTAAAGTTCATCACAAATGTTGGTTCATGAAGCAGTCTTTGTGAACTGAAGAACCACCACGAACTTTCATGAATTTTGATGCCGTTTGTGGCAGTTTGAGAAGAGCAAAAAGCAGTGGTTTAAACCCCTGTTTTCTGCTCTTCACAGCAAACAGCTGTTTGGTTTAAATGGCTGGAAACTATTTAAATCACTGTTGTTTGCTCCCCACAAAAACCCGGGGGGGCAGAAAGCAAGGGTTTAAATGGCTCCAACCTGGGACTGACAGCCCAAGAAAGCCCCTTTAAACAGCTGATCTGCAAGAAGCAAACTGCTCCCATTGCTCAGCTGTTTAAAGGGGCTTACTTGGGCAGCACTGGCTGCCCAAGGAAGCCCCTTTAAACAGCTGATCCACATGGAGCAGTTTGATCCACACAGATCAATTGTCTAAAGGGGCTTTCTTGGGTTCAGCTCTGTCCCATTTAAACCAAACAGCTGAGTGGCAATCAGCCACGAAACATGAGTCAAACCATAAAATGCAGTTCATGCCCATCACTAGAACAGATACTACTTAGCTTCCCAATATCAAAGTCTGCAGTCTACTGATGAAATCAGCAGCATGAAACAACCAAACGTATAAAAACACAGAAAAAATGCCATAACAACATCACATTAAAGTATCAGCAGACAAGAAAATGGGCCAGACAAAAAGTATAATAGCAATGAGATAAAAATTAAGCTAAAAGCCTGCATGGGCCTTGTCAGCTTGCTGCCATAAAGGCTGGTGTAGAGGAGAAGGCTGTTTGGAATGTGTTAGTTTCGATTCTCCCTTGCTTTCTTGGTGATGCTACTTTATCTGTATGTTTTATGTGCTTGACCTTGGTTCCTAGCTGTAACATCATCTGTGGGAATGTGGGGCCATTGCATCTGGTGGGCCCTGGTTTTTACCTTGATTGGCTCCCTACCACCCAGTGACCCCTTTGAACCATGTATATCCATCTACCCCACACTTTTTGCTTTAGTCTTAACCAGGCCTCTTTTTGTAGCAGGAACTCCTTTGCATATTAGGCAACACACCCCTAATGTAGCCAATCCTCCAAGAGCATACAGAGTTCTTCTTACAGGAGCTACTGTAAGCTCTTAGGGGACTGGCTACATTAGGGGTGTGTCGCCTAATATGCAAAGGAGTTCCTGCTACAAAAAGAGTCCTGGTCTTAACACAGAGCCTGAAGTAGAGATGCCCTGCCAATACTGTATCAATAAACTTCCTTTCTAAAGAAGCAAGTTGTTGATTCTGATTGCTGAAGGAGTCTGACAGAGTGTTAAGACTCACTGTGGTTTCTGAATTCACACCTCATGATGAGCAGCGAAGAAGAAGAAACCTTGCCTACTACATGGTGTGAACAGATGAATGCCAGGAGGTGTTCACCAAACTGAAGTAGCTGTTCACTTCTGAGCCCATTCTACATCACCTGATGAAAATACAAAGTTCATGGTACAGGTGGATGCATTGGATGTTGCCATGGGGGGGCATTTTGCAACAGGGGGAGGATGGCAAGTTGCACCCCCTTGCCTACATGCCCAAAAAGTTTAATGCCACTGAAAGAAACTGAGCGGTGTGGGACAAGGAAACAGCCATGATCCGGCTGGCCCTCAGCACTTGGCGCCATTAGCTGGAGGGGGCATGAGTACCATTCGAGGTCTGGACAGATTGCAAAACTTGGAAGCCTTACGCACGCCCCGCCATCTTAATGCCAAGCAGTTGCGGGGGGGTGGGCAGAGTTCTTCTCCAAATTCCAATTCACCCTACATCATTTCCCGGGGACAGCTAACTCCCTGGCTGATGCCTTCTCGTGCCTCCCACAACATGCCAGTCAAAGGGAGGAGGTGGTGGACTCGATGTTCACGCCTTCCCACTTGGGAGGGGTGGTAGTGACATGGGCACAAGCGCGGAAAACCGCAAAGTCTGAACTGGACTCTTGGGTTGAACCTTTTTGCACTGCTTTTATTGACAGGGATAAGGAGGAGGTGGAGGCTGATAGGTCCCTAATGTTGCGTGACAACAGATGTTGGTACAAGGGGGACTCTAAAATCCGCAGGGGGGTTATTCTATTTTATTCAATGGAAGGATTTTTACCCTCCCAGGACAAGTGGGTCCATGCATGTCATGTCAATGCCCCACGCCTCCTTCGTGCCTTTCATAGCAAGTTCCCGGAGAAGCTGGGGGGGCTTGGAGGGCAAGTGAGGGAGAAGCACCACAGCCAGCGGGAAAAGACCAGGAGCTGTTGTGAACAGCACGAGCAGGATGTCAGCTCACTGCCATAAAGGGTGGTATAGAGAAGGAGGCTTCTTGGAATGCGTTAGTTTCTATTCTCTCTTGCTGTTTTGGTGATGTTACTTTATCTGCATGTTTTATGTGCTTGACCTTGGTTCCTAGCTGTAACATCATCTGTGGGAACGTGGGGCCGTTGCATTCTGGTGGGCCCTGGTTTTTACCTTGATTGGCTCCCTACCATCCAGTGACCCCTTTGAACCATGTATATCCATCCACCCCACGCTTTTTGCTTTAGTCTTAACACAGAACCTGAAGTAGAGATGCCCTGCCAATACTGTATCAATAAACTTCCTTTCTAAAGAAGCAAGTCATTGATTCTGATTGCTGCAGGAGTCTGACAGGCCTGCCACTGAAATTCTAATAAAGTAAGCAGAAGGGACCTTTATAGAGAAGACCATTGTGGCATTCAACAGGTGGGGCACTATCACTGAGAAAGCCCCACCTCTAGTCCCCACCCATCAGATTTCCATGAATATCTAGAAACATAAGCAATTTGTATAAAATGACAATATCATTCAGTTATCACCTCCTTTGACTTTTAACACAAGGTTTGCTAACATCGGAGACCATAGCTGCTCTGTCAAATAGTTTCAGGGTTCCATTTTTATATATCTGCCACTGAATGTGCTTTACCAGACTGCAGGCAGATCCAATGAGAAGCTAAACAAACTGTGAGTCCAATGGCACCTTTAAGACCAACAATTTTTTATCCACAGTATAAGCTTTCATGTGCAAACACACTTCCTCAGATACAGGGGAACAGAACCTCCTCAACCATGAGAAGCTGTAATAGTGCCACTCTATCTGGCCTGCTTCTGTTAGTGTATCAGAATGATGCCTACATTATGTTTTTGGATGACCTGCATGTTTAAGTCATTGTGTCAGTGATAATCAGTTAAAAGGAAAGTGTTAATCAGTGCTAAAGTCTCAAAAGAGAAGATAAACCATGCATTCAATTTTCAGCCCTCCCTCCCTCCTTCCCTCCCAGGAGCTCATGTCAGCATACATGGCTCTGTCTTCTGTCTTTACCACGCCCCTATGAGACAGGCTAGGCTGTCATGATTAGCTGTATGTCACGCAGCAAGCTTCATGGCAGAGTGGGGATTTGAACCTGATCGGATGCTCCAACCTTTGCAATAAACTACACTGGCTCCTGTGCTAACAGTCCTGATCTTTCTCCATTTTCCAGATGCTTCCCACAACACATTAGTCTGGGATTGATGCCTCCACCCCCACACTTACCCTAGGTGACTGCAAGCTTCCCCGAAGGCATGCTGGGCCAGCAAGCCCCAAGGGTGGGGAAGTCGTCTGCCAGGTCACAGCAGGGTGTGTTCTTGATGGAGTCTTCTCAGGAGTCAGCCAGTTTGAAGGAGCCTAATTGGCTCTCAGCAGCATGCTCAGCAGCATGCTCTGGCACAGCTGTTCTTGAAAAAGAGCAGTTTCTGTCAGAGCTCTCTCAGCCCCACCTACCTCACAGGGTGTCTGTTGTGGGGAGGGGAAGGGAAAGGAGTTTGTAAGCCGCTCTGAGACACCTTTGGGTAGTGAAGGACGGGGTATAAATCCAATCTCTTCTCTTCTCTTCTCTTCTCTTCTCTTCTCTTCTCTTCTCTTCTCGAAGCCAACTCACATAAATTCCTCTCAGAGATGACCATGACACTGAACCCCAGGAGAGCTCTGACAAAGGGGCAGGAAGATAAGGTTGCCAGGTACTTATTTTCTGCTGGCAGGGGACTCCATGCTTCTTCCTGTGACTTTCTCACACATGCACCATGGTGACATCACCTGGAAGTGACACCATTGCAATGAGCACGTCTTGCAGGGGATGTTCTAGCATTTGGCCAAAAACTCTATGATCATCATGCCGGGCATGTCGGGCGCATTGGGGCTCTTTTGGGGGAGGGCTCCCCACTGGCCAGCTGGTTGTTGGTGGATTGGAGGCCCTGAAATCAGGGGAAAACCCACCTCCATGGAGGGAATGGCAACCCTACAGGGAGAGCAGACAGCACTGACCTTTTTAGAGGAGGTTGGGTGAGGCAACTAGCTCTTTAAAGAAGTCCACGGGAAAGGGTCAGTGAGTGCACCAATCCAAAGCAATGATCCATTGGCCCAGGGGCCTGTCACTTCCCAGGACTGGGTTGGGGAGGGGGGATTGGCTGAGCCTGGGGTTGGCCCTCCCTTAGGGAAGCATTTAAAAGGAATGCATAGGAGCAGCCAGGGAGGAAGAGCCAGACCCATTCCCTGGCAGATGGGAATAGATAATTGTAGAGCAGAATGTAGAACCTGGGTGAAGAGAAACCCCCTCTTTTTGCTCTATTCTGAGGCTCCATCCTGGGACACCGGTCCAATGAAAGCAAACCTGGAGGAGGAGACAGCCCTGGATTCAGACCCATCCCCAGCAGAACCTGACAACATTTGCAAAATGTATGCTGGGGAAGAAATGGCCCTTGGCCAAGAGGCAGTAATTCTCTGGGTAGTCAGCCTCTGGAATGGAGCCCACCGGATGAGATGCTTCCGAGCTGATCTCCCCACCCCCAGAGCCTCATCCAGGAGAAGCAGCTATGTCCCACCACATTACTGCTGAGCGCCAGATGTTGTGACAAAAGCACAAGGGCAGAGGCATCAGCAGGCGATGGGGGCAGCTTGCCAGCTCTCTGCTCCCTTTGCCCTTCACGTCGGCTCTCGTGCACCCTTCCTGCTCTCCCGAAGGATGCCAGTGACAACAGGGTCCACCTCTCTTTGTTTCCTCTGCATGTTCACACCGTCCCCTTTGCTTCTGTCTGGCACGGAGTTTGCTCCGCTCTGTACAATTACACTGCAGGCTGTTTACAGCTAAATGCAGTAACTGTTTATTTTCTTAATAATCGTGGTGGGTGAGGAATAAAAATATCACAATGGCGACGCCAACTACCACAGGGAGACGGGCACACCAGCTCCTGGAGTCACTGACAGCAGCAATGCGTAGTCCACACCTTTGAAGGAGGGGTGAGTGCTCACTGAGCTCACACGCAGCTGGAGACAGGCACAAACTACAGAGACCTGCATTTCTGACACACAGGGCTTTAGAGGACCACACACAGCCATACACCCCTCCACAAAGATGCAGAGCTTGGGCTGAAGTTCCAAGGGCTGTTCTGTCAGGATTTCTGATTATTATTATGGTCTATTATGGCTTTATCATTATATAGTATCCCCACTAGGTAGAAAAGCAGGATCTAAATATATAAGTAAATAGAGTAAGGCCAGGAAAAGGAGAAAGGTGGGGAGGAACAGACGTAGGTATGGTTACTACATCCTTTGCTAACTTGGGTTTGAGGACTAAGAGTTAAGTCTAAGAGGTCATTTTGATGAGGGAGAGTAGCACGGTCTACATAGTTATCCTGGGTGGGAGTCCCAGACATAAGGGACACAGAGAAGCAAGTTTATTATCTAGAGATAAGCAAATCAGGAAGGATAGGAAGGAATGCTAGTGTGCTTCTAGCCCAAACCAATGCTAGCTTCCACTGACAACCTGGTCATGGTGCCTTTCCATGGGACAACTTGGCAGATCACACAGATGATTATGTTTCTGGCATGATAACGCATCACAGGATAGAGGAGAAGTGAATCACAAGCAATGTGGGAGCTGGCCTACATCATTCAATGAGAAAGGTGGCTGAGGTCCAGAAGCCACATGGCCTGGTCAGCTTCCCAGAAGACCATGTGGGTGCCTTTTCGGTGTAGTCAGGGAGCAGGTTCAAAAGAGGGGGGAGCTTCTATGCTATAAATGTCTATAAGATAAGAATGCAGAGATTACACGTTCAGTTGCTGAGTTCTGTGAATTGATTCCTAGATTGCGGGAGTCGCATTTTAAAAGTTTTTAAATTTAGATTTTAGTCTGTATATTATCTCTGTTTTTTTCCTTCTTTTTCATACTATGTTTGTATTGTATGCTGGTCTTAAGACCGTAATAATAAAAATGAACAGACATGCTATAAATAGGGTTGCCAAGTCAACTTACCCGCAAAGCAGGGGGACTCTGGGCTCCGTTGGGAGCCTCCCCGCGCGTGCGCAAAGCGTGTGCGCAAAGCGTGTGTGCAACAATGATGTCACCGGAAGTGACGCCATCACGTCGCACACATTGGGGGCGGGGCACCGTGACTCGAGGGAAAACCATAGATTTTTCCCTCGATTCACAGAGTGTCTTCCCCCACAACGTGGCCAGCATGATGATGTCACATCCAGGTGACATCATCATGCTGGGGATGCCCTCCAGCAGGGGGCAAAGTTCCCCCCGGGACCCGATCCACTGCCGGCGGGTAACAGGCCTCCCAGGCGGGAATTTACCCGCCCCCAATGGGGACTTGGCAAGCCTAGCTATAAATGTTCCTTTGGGTCAGGGAGGAGTTTCCAGTGCGACTAATTTTGCCTAAGTCTCCCATCAGGCTAGAAGGGAGATGCCAGTGTGGTATGTCCGCATTCTGAAGCCCTTTCCTTATAACCACTGCCAAGAAAGAGGTGAGGTTTTTGCACAAGGGCAATTTCTGAGGAAGCACTGAGGTTCCAGAGTAGGGCCTGAAGGAACAAGGTCCCCAACAGCCTTATTAAAACTGAGGAGGAAGTATGTGTGTGGTCCGTGCTTGGCCAAGAGGACCTACCAGAAACGCTCTACGCATGCCACCTTGAGTTCTGTGATGGAAGAAAGCTTTATTTATTTATTATTAAAATGTATTAATTTTATGTATTTATTAAAATATTTATATTCTATCATTCCTCATGGTTCAAGGCAGCTTACAATAATATCTCTCATTACAGCTGTAGGTTGAACTAAATATGATTGTTGATGCTGTATTTATTTTTAATGTTGATTGTTGATAAAAAATAATACAAAATACATGTTGTTGTTGTTTTAAAAAAAGTGCCTGCCTTTCAAACCCCATCAAAAGCCCTGTCAAACAAACAGGTCTTACAGTGCCACAGGAAGATCTTCTGGAGGGCCCCTCCTGATTCCTCTTCAGGGAACCCATAACCAGGGTTGCCACCCTCCAGGTGACCCCTGGAGATCATCCACTATTACAATTTATCTCTAGACAACCAAGATCAGTTCCTCTGGAGAAAATGGCTGCTTTGGAGGGTGGACTCTATGGCATTTGTTCCCCTCTGAAGTCCCTCCCCTCCCCAAGCCCCACCCACCCCAGGCTCCACCCCCAAAACCTCCGGGTATTTCACATCCCAGACCTGGCAACCGTACCCAAAACAGGTTTGTAATGGTTATTAAATAAATAAACTGACCATAAAACAATATTTCACCCAAATTCTTAAGTATGCTGGTGGAAAATCCCATACAGATTCTTTCAAATTTCGACAATTGGGTGGGGGGCACTCAAATTCTGTAAAGTCAAAGGTGATAAATTCTAACTGAATGCAGAGGTTTCTCTCAGTTCCTCAGACAAATTGGATCCATGCCACTTCTATAAACCATGAAAGGTTATACCCACATCAATCCACTCAGAATTAACAGTAGCCATCACATAGAAAAGCCACAATTATTTTTGCTTCCAATCCTCCTGACTCTTGCAAAAGATGGCTGGCCACACAGCAGGTCTTAGGACCCTGAAAGAACCTCCAGAACCTGTCAACCACTTAAGCTACAGAGAGAGTGAGAGCTCAGAGACTCTAAAGTTCTCTATGGTCCAATGAAGCTGGTTATTCGCTTCATCCCTGTATATTTTCACAGAGAGAAGCAGCCATTTCTATCAGTCAGTTTCAACAGGTCAGCAGAGGAGGAGGAGGACATGCAGATATCTCACAGAACAGCATAGGGAGCAGCCTGCCTTTCCTCCCTAGAACACACGTACAGCCTCACAACTCCAGAGTCCATGCAGTTTTAATATATTGCAAGTGCCTTTAAAAGGCTGGGACCATCTCCAGATTGCCTGGGGTCCTAGCAGCCCTTTTTAAACATCCAAGTGTTGTTTGTTTGTTTAAGAAATCTTAATGCTGCAGTTACAGGACCAGTGATAAACTGCACATATTCTCCTATTCCTGTTGGGTTGCCAGCTCCAGACTGGAAAATTCCTGATGATTTTGAGGGTGGAGTCTGAGGAGGGCGGGGTTTGGGGAGAGGAGGGAATTCAGTGGGGTATAAAGTTATAGACTCCAACTTCCAAAGCGGCCATCTTATCCAGATTGTAAATAACAGAAGGTCCCCCACCACCACCTGGAAGTTGGCAACCCTATCTTCCTGGCCTGCTGCTCTGACTGAGACTTGGAACAGACAGACATCCAAATCCACACACTGAAGGAAAGTTCTTATAACCTCGTGTGTAAGAAGGCAATTTCTGTGCATTTAAGAGAAGAGAGGATTTTGACAGATGCATTTTCTCTGGCAGTGGCAAGTACAACAGGTGCCCTTACTCAAATACCTTCTTCTTTTCAAAGCACAGGAGACTTTTCCACTTTCCCATCCATACACCCCCAACATCGCAGAACAGGAATTATCTTTCATCACGGAAAAAAAGAAGACTGATAGTGGGCATTTTTTGAGGCTCAGTGAGGGCACTGGGTCAGGCAGAGTGGCACCAACTCAACTTCTCATTAACTTGGTGACTGTAAACTAACACTAAGGAACAGTCTCCCTGAGTTCTTTACATCCAGCTTCCCCAGGTTAAATCTTGCTGCTTGTGTGACATGATTTCCAGCAAACAACATCTACCAAGTTCCATGTTAGATATGCTAAATTCCACATGACAGCCAGCAGGGTTAGAGTCTTGAACTCAGAACTGGGAGGCTCAGATTCTAATCCTCTAATAGAAAGTTGTTGGGTGACCTTGGACCAATTACATTCTTTCAGCCTAACCCACCTCACAGGGTTGTTGTGATTTAAAAATGGATGAAACCAGAACACTGTAAGCCACACTGGGTCTCCACGGGGGAGAAAGGCGGGGTATACAGGAAGTAGAATCAAAGAAAAGATTATGGACTACGTAGGCTGGGTCCGGGCAGCTCAGCCTGTGTCATGTGTAACACTCACATGTGAGTTCCTCAGTTTCTGAACATGTGGTGCCCAGTTCTCATTGAAAATGGGATACACATAGACAAGGGCTTTGAGCCATTCCCCTCTCCCAACATTTTCTTGGCTTGAAATCATCCCAGGGGACCCCTAAGTGGCCCACTGGGGAAATGCACAAGTGCATACTGCAATGTGCGAACTGAGGGACTGTTACCAAAGGCACAGAGTGAGGACCCTGGACCCAACCAGTGCATTCCATAATGTGGAAGTTAGCCCGTATCTGTGTCCTAGCCATCTATCATCTTCTTTACGTGGAGAGACTAATGACTGCCTACTGCACATGGCCACTGGAAAGAATCTTAAGGCACATGAAGTGTTAGCTGTTACAAATGTGGACTATTATCAAGTGGAAGACCTAGTTTTAATTGAAGCATCCTCTTGCTTTTGCTTACCAGAGGAGCATCCCTGGATGTGTGTAATGAATTCTATTTCCGTCCTCTCCCTTCTCCAATGTGCTGTTCTTCTAATCTCTCAGACATTTTTTGCTGATGTGCCGCAGTGGCTGCAGAAATCTCATCAAGCTCCACAGGAACTTACTTTCTAGTAAATGTGCACTAGATTGCATCCTTGGGTTATACTCCTCAAGCCACCTCCTGTGCAAAAATACCCCAATCCTCAGAAATACTTCTGGGAAAGTAAAACAGAGTAACATGGCTGATGACTAGCTAGAGAATATGATACTCGCTAGGCTACACACTTTAAGAGAGGCCCATAATTCAACATCCTTACCTGGATGGCCCCGGCTAGCCTGATCTTGTCAGATCTCAGAAGCTAAGCAGGGTCAGCTCTGGTTAGTATCTGGATGAGAGACCACTAAGGAATTCTGGGGTTGCTATGCAGAGGCAGACAATGGGCAACCACCTCTGAACATGTCTTGAAAGCCCTACAACGTCACCATAACTCAGGTGTGACTTGACAACACTTTTCTCTCTCTCTCTCTCTCTCTCTCTCTCTCTCTCACACACACACAAACACACATCAAGAACTAGAGGCCCATTGAGAAAACATTCACATTGATGAAAGTTCTCTAGGATGCCACTGGAATACAGGGCATGGGATGTGCTTGCATGATCAGCTAGCTCAGATGAAGCTGCCTTATACTGAGTCAGGCCATCGGTCCATCTAGGTCAGGATGGTCTACTCTGACCAGCAGTAGCTTTCTGGGCTGTCAGAGAAAGGCGGGGATTCTGAAGCCATCATGGGGCCACAGCCCCTTCCACAGTGCCCAGCACTGAACTTTGGACCTGTAGCTTGCAAAGCGCAGCCACTACCACTGAGCTATGTTCCCTCCCCTTGGTCTCTTTGTCCATTCCAGCATACGCTTCTCTGAGAAATTCCAAGAGCATCTAGTTGGCCATCTCCAAAACAATATTCTGGACAACTTGAGACTTTGGTATGATTCCGAAGGGCTCTGCTCGAACTATGGGGAGAGAAGGAAAGTCAGAAAGCCCTTCAAGCCGCACGAATTCCCCATATGACTTATTTAAAAAAAAACAACTTGCTCATAGGCATCATGAAAAGTGGTGGGGCTGAAATCGGAACAGTGGACAATCTGTCATATGCTCATCAGGGAGCCACACCTTGATGTGTGATGAGCTGGCGTGTGCAATCCAAATGCCAAGATGAGTTTGTCCAGGACGACAGGCTTCAATTATAAGCCATATGGCACTGGGATAAGTGTAAGCAGGCCTTGGGTTCAAACAGGCCACTCTGCCATGAAGCTCACTAAGTGACCTTGGGACAGTCACTCTCACTGTTAACCTACCCTTATCTCACAGGATAAAAAAATAAGTGATGTAAGTAATCCATTGTCATGCATTATCCAGCACTAAACCTGTGTGCCCTCAGGTTGAGGAGACACTGAAGAGTGCAGCACAGTGGATTAATGGGCTGGATTAAATTTCGCTTCCCCCCCCCGCCCCCCAGCACCTACCTACAAGTGTAACGTAAGACTTGGCCTTTAGGGAACCTGCCTTCCAGGGTAAAGTGGATGTCCAGGCAGGCTCTGAATAGAGCCCCTACTGTCAATAACACAAAGCCTGCCTGAAGGATTTAGCTGGTTCACACGCACCCCTCCCGCTCCGCCACCGCGTTTTTGCGCATTTGGTTACTGGAATGGTGGGAACGTGTGAACGGCAGCATTTCAGGAAGACAGGCTTCCCAATGAAAGTTTCGGGGCAAGAGGAATGCCGCGATCACTTTGCACAGGCAAGTCCAGTTTCGGAAGTGCAGGAGTGAACCAGCTGAACGACGAAAAGGTGGAGAGAGCCTGCCAAGGAGAGGGCGACGGGGCGAGCCAATCGAATCCAGCGTACGGAGCAAACGCCGGTCCGGTTTGGGCCTCAGGGAGGGGCTTGGCACCCCCGGTCCTCCCGCCCCCCCGCACTAGGGATCCAGGCGCTGCCATTACCTTTCTCCTTCAGAGGGGCGGTGAAGATCAGAGCGCTCGGCGGCCGTGCCAAAAAGGAGCCCGGAAAACAAGATCTCGTTTGGGGCGAAAGAAAAAGAGTCTCCGCCCCGTCTCTGCCCCAGCAACACCAGCCCCGCGCGTGACGTCAGCCCCTGCTCGGTCCAAGGCGAGCCTGCCAAAAGGCTGCCCGTTCAAAGTGCTTGGGAAGCCGTCGGAGCCGGAGAGCGAGGCGAGCTGCCTGCCGTTTTGCCCACGCCTTTCCCCGGCTCGGCGGTAGCAGCAGCAATCGCGCCTCTTCCTCTTCCTCATGAGCCCGACTTGCAAAGCGCCCCGCTGAGCAACTCCTCGCCCTGGGTCCGGGCGAACAGAGCTCGGCGGGCAGGGGGGCTCCGTAGCCACAGGCTCTCTCCCGCAAAGATGCTGAACTCGTGGCTGCGCGCAGAGGCGAAGGAGGGATGCCGCCGCTCCTCCTGATGAGTGAGTACCGCAGCTCCCGGCTCTCCTGCCAGGACGGCTCCCTCCTGGGAACCGCCCCCCCTCCCCCGGGCCCCAGCTGCTCGCGATCCTCAGCCCTTCCACGGGGGATGAGGCGGCTCCTGACCTTGCCATTCTGGGGAGAAGAACCAGAGACCCGGAGGGGGCTGGAAGGGAGACTGGCAGATTCCCCAGTGCGCGCGTGCGGGAGTGAGTGAGTGTGTGCGGGGGGGGTCCTCTCAAGTCGTCGCCGATGAGTCCCCCCCCCCATCCCCTCTCTGCCCCGAGGAGTGTGTGATGCGCGGGAGCTGAGGCGCAGGAAGGGGATATGGAGAGAGGGGGTGCGCGGTGCGTAGGCTCTTGGACCTTATGGGTAGACTCTGGGAGCCACGGACTCCCCTCGAGGTTGCTTGAACGGTTTAGCAAGCGTGGGACTGGGGAAGTTTCTAACAGGGTTATTTTGTGTGTTGGGGGTCTACTTTTCGAGGGGGGTAGAATCTAGTGACCTGAGATTTTTTCTCCTTCCCTTCCACCCATCGTGTCACTGCCGAAAAGCCCCAGAGACGGTCTGAATGCCTCTTAAAAGTGTGGGGTGAAAGAGAAAGGGAGAGCGGCAGCAGGGGCCGTAAGCTTCGGAGAGATGCCATTGGGGGGGGGGAGTTTGCAATCATGCCTCCTAAGGCTGCTCTTGAATCACACAGAAGGTATGGGGGTGGGCAAACTGAGAAGAAGGGACCTGGATCTGCAGGGTTCGTGGACTTTAAAATGCGGTCGCCCCTTTTCTTAAAGCGGCGGGGGCTTAATTCCATTACTCTCGCGTATGCCCCTCCCTCCACCCTCCCCGTTTGACAATAAGGACATGATTGGGTTCTATAGGAAGGAGGAGAAAAGGGAGCGAGGCCAGGGAATCAGTCTCTCTCCCCCCGCGCGCTTTCCTGGCAGACGACGGTCCCCAGCCGAGGCGTTGGTTACAGCTCTTGATTACTTGATGGGATCGGGGAGGAGAGAGTGATTGGGGTGAAAATGAGGGAGCCGAGCCGGCCACGGTGGTGGTGGAGGCGCTTGGTTACTGGGGGGAGGTGGGGTGGGGTGGGGAGCGGGGGAGAGGAGGACTGCTGGGGCGGGGGGAACCCCGGTCCTGCTTGGAGTCGAGGGGGGCCGGGACAGTGTGCTTAGGGGGTCTCCACGGAACCGGGAGGACGTGAATGGGAGGGGACGGGGTGCTGGAGAGGTGCTGAGCTGGCAGGTCAGGGAGGACTGGAATAATGCAAGTGGCTGGGGGAGGGAGGTAAGCCCTAAGTAGGGCAATGGGCTGTTAGCAAGTGGATGCTTCTCCCCTTCTCGCCCCCCCCACTCTGTCCCCGTTCTTCCCAGGAGAGCAAAGAGGTAGAGCTGGCGAGCAGAGGGGAGAATTCAGCAGAGAGGACCGAAAAGCCAAGAGAGAGCAGTTTAAGAGGCTGTTAAGTCAAAAGTGTGATGGGAGGGTGGAGAAGGGGAATGCCCAGGGGATGTGAAAACAAGGTCCTAGTGGGGCATAAAAGTTCTTGGATGCATTCCCAGGAAGCTGGAGGGGGGGGAGGAGACTGCTGCAAGAAACTTGGATGAAACTTCCTAGCTCTCTCCCCTTGTTCCTGCCCTCTTCCCAGCTGGCCATTTTAATTCGGGTTCTGCTTTTCCTTCCTCGTGTCCCCCCCCCCAAGGTTTGACTGTAGGTGCCGAAGCTGGGCTCGCCGGAGCATAAAGATGCTGAAGGGTGTTTGGTTGCTCAGTGTGTTCACAGTGGCTGGGATCTCGCAGACGGAGAGCCGCAAACCTGCCAAAGACATTTGCAGCAAGAGCCGCTGCCCTTGTGAGGAGAAGGAGAACGTGCTGAATATTAATTGCGAAAACAAGGGATTTACAACCGTCAGTCTCCTCTTGCCGCCCCCCTCCAAGATCTACCAGCTCTTCCTCAATGGCAATGCCTTTACCCGCCTCTTCCCCAATGAGTTTGTCAATTATTCCAATGCCGTGACCTTGCACCTGGGCAACAACGACATGCTAGAGATCCGAACTGGGGCCTTCATAGGTCTTCGGACCCTGAAGAGGCTGCACCTCAACAACAACAAGCTGGAAATCTTAAGAGAGGACACTTTCCTAGGCCTAGAGAGCCTGGAGTACTTACAAGCTGACTACAATTATATCAGTGCTATCGAGGCTGGGGCTTTCAGCAAACTCAACAAGCTGAAAGTATTGATCCTCAATGACAATCTCTTGTTGTCATTGCCTAGCAATGTGTTCCGATTTGTCCTGTTGACTCACCTGGACCTCAGAGGGAACAGGTTGAAGATGATGCCTTTTGCTGGTGTCTTGGAGCACATTGGAGGCATCATGGAGATCCAGCTAGAGGAGAATCCATGGAACTGCACCTGTGACCTTCTGCCTCTCAAAGCTTGGCTAGATACCATCACCGTCTTTGTTGGAGAGATTGTTTGTGAAACACCTTTCAGGTTGCATGGCAAAGATGTCACCCAGCTCACAAGGCAAGATCTCTGCCCTCGGAAAAGTGCAGGTGATTCTAACCAGAGGGAGAAGCACCCTTCCCACTCAGACACACACATCCAGAGATTGCCCCCGACAGCTAATTCTGCCGTTGGAGCCACCAGGGCCCCCAAAGCAAGCCGCCCACCCAAAACAAGGAACCGCCCAACACCAAGGGTCACAGTGTCAAAAGACAGGCAGATATTTGGACCAATCATGGTGTACCAGACCAAGTCTCCTGTGCCACTCACTTGTCCAACAGGCTGTGTCTGTACTTCTCAGAGTTCTGACAATGGGTTGAATGTCAACTGTCAAGAGAAAAAAATAAGCAACATCTCTGATCTCCATCCTAGACCCACAAGCCCAAAGAAACTCTATCTTACAAGTAATTACTTGCAAACTATTTACAAAACAGATCTCCTGGAATACAGCTCATTGGACTTATTGCATTTGGGCAACAACAGGATTGCTGTGATCCAAGAAGGTGCCTTCTCAAACCTTACCAGTTTGCGCCGCCTGTATCTCAATGGCAATTATCTTGAGATCCTGTACCCTTCCATGTTTGAAGGGCTACACAGCTTGCAGTACCTCTACTTAGAGTATAACGTGATCAAGGATATCCTGCCGCACACCTTTGATGCTCTGGGTAACCTTCACCTCTTATTTCTGAACAACAACCTGCTGAGATCTTTGCCAGACAATGTGTTTGGGGGGACCACACTTACCAGACTTAACTTGAGGAACAACCATTTCTCATATTTACCTGTGCGAGGAGTCCTTGACCAGCTGTCAGCTCTAATTCAGATTGACCTTCAGGAAAACCCTTGGGATTGTACTTGTGACATCATGGGGCTGAGGAACTGGATAGAGCGGGTCACAGAGCAGAACTCCCAGCTATCGGGACCCCCTGTTGTCATCAATGAAGTGGTCTGTGATTCACCAGCTAAGCACGCTGGAGAGCACCTGAAATCCCTGAGCAAGGAGGCCATCTGCCCCGAGAACCCCAATCTGTTAGATTCTTCTCTCTTGTCACCGATTCTGAACACAGATGCACCACATGCCTTCAGTGTCTTCCCCAGCTCCTATCCGGAAATACGCACCGAAGTCCCACTCTCTGTCTTAATTCTGGGCCTGCTGGTTGTGTTTATTTTGTCAGTCTGTTTTGGGGCTGGCCTGTTTGTCTTTGTCCTCAAACGCCGGAAGGGCATGCCAAGTGTGCCCAGCAGTGCCAACAACCTAGACGTAAGTTCGTTCCAGTTGCAGTACGGGTGTTACAACAGCGAGACGCATGATAAAACCGAAGGGCATGTGTATAATTACATCCCGCCTCCAGTTGGCCAGATGTGCCAGAATCCTATCTACATGCAGAAGGAAGGAGACCCGGTGGCTTACTACAGGAACCTCCATGAGTATAGCTATAGCAATCTTGAACCTAAAAAGGAGGAATCAGCCAGCCTGGCATTTACAATCACTGCAGCAGAAATGCTGGAAAAACAGACCTTTTCCAGGGAACCTGAGCTGTTGTATCAAAACATTGTGGAGAGGGTGAAAGAACTGCCGAGTGGAAGCCTCGTCCATTATAACTTTTGTACCCTGCCCAAACGGCAGTTTGCCCCTTCCTATGAATTGAGACGACAAAACCAGGACAGGCTAAATAAAACAGTTTTGTACGGGACTCCTAGGAAATATTTTGCAGAACAGTCCAAACCTGAGCTTCCTTTGCTGCAAGGAAAACTACAGACTGAACCAGACTACCTCGAAGTTCTGGAAAAACAAACAGCTATTAGTCAGCTGTGAAGGAGGAAGGGTCCAGGCTGGGAGGTGGGGGGACCATTTACTGGGGGTGCAGAACATTTACTGGAGGAGGGGGGAAATCATTTTTTTTTAAAAAAACCTAATTAACCAGATTTGGAACTTGACACACACAAAAAATGTCACATCCTTAAAGTTCCCATATCTTAAATACTGGCATAATTTTGGGCAGAGGTGTGATGGGTGCTTTTTTTTCTATGTTCCCTTTAAATTATTTCTTACATTTCCTCCTATAATCCTTTTAGGAACTGTCTCTACAAATGAATGTTACTACAAGAGAGCATATCGAAATACCTTCTGGGGGGGAGGTGGTAGAAGGATGTCAGGTAAAGTCTCTCTCTCTCTCTAGCGCTCTATCCCTCCCTCCCCCCCCATTTAAAAGGTGAAAATAATGTATTAAATAGATGATATCCAAATATTCTCTCTCCTTGCCGGACTAGAATATTTCCTCTCCCTTTTTGTAAATAATATTGTCAGTGCAGCTCTTTCCATTTCCATGTATAGCCACTGGGCGTCACCTTTTTTTGCGTGTGTTAAAAGTGCCTTCGCACTTGGAGTACATTATTACTTAATTGTCGCGCTTAGCTTTGATAAATTTGAATCTATTTTAATGTGTTGTATTTTTTGAAATTAAAAAAAAAATGTAAACTAGATCAGTATGTCAGCTGCTTTCAATCCAACAGAGGCGGTTGCAAAGCTAACAGCAAAATCGGCCCACCTTTAAGGGAGTTTAATTCTTCTAAGACTTTTTAATGCGCTGAATTGTAATTTGCATCATTGTCTCCCAGCTGCTCCCCAATCCCTCCCCTCTCCAGTTTTCCTGCCTTGTTTTACATGAAACATTGAAATCAACTAAGACTTTAGTAATGGACTGGGGTACCTGGCTGCTTCACTTCCAGACATTTAATATTAAATGTAGGCAGCCTGTTCAAACAATGTCCTATTTTCATGTTTAATCAAAATAATTTACATTTTTAATACTGGAGTTAAAACCTTAATTGTCTTCTATTCAGGTGTTATATTTTGTCTTCCATAAACCTGATGACCAGTAGGGGTTGCCAAATACCACCTTGAATAAGGAGAAATTTTAAAAAACACATATGCACACCTTGCAAAGGCTTTCCAAAGGCCAAATTAGAGCATGTATCCTTTTTTCCAGAAAAGCAAGCTAGGGCCTTGCATGCAATTCCTTCATATGATGTTTGCTTGCATCTACATGAGAATCAGAACTTGTGCTCCCTACAATCCTTACCACAATGATAAAGATTTCTTGAATATTGAAAGATGCTATAAGAAGTGATTGAACTGATTAAGCTTTGCAGCAATCTTTCAGTAGGGTATTAATAAGCAGAGCACAAGCTGGCCACAGCGAACCATTTCTAAATCCCACTGATTTCCAAAGGAAAGAGAGAGTTTGGCCATCCCAATGAAATCAAAGGGTTTTATAAGCAGGGCTGCAAAAGAAAAGGAGGGGGGTCCTGGTACCCAGCCACCTTTGGCACCTATAAAAATTGGCCCTGGTGCTTACGTGGCGGAAGAGGGCTGAAAGATGCTTTTCCTCCTGCAGTTGCTGTGCTGCCATCTCCTCCTCTGACTTCCTTAGTCCTTTCTGCTTGCAGCCAGCACCCACTCATTGACACCCTCCCTAATATGAGGCTAGGATTTCCAGTCTGGCAAGCTCTATCATCCCTTAGTTAAGCATGCTGGGGAGGGAAAAGGAAGGAAGACAGTAGAACGCACAAGAGAGAACTGGATTCTGATCTCAGTTTACTTGGCTTTCCAATAGCTTTCCTTCTAGCTGGGTTCTTAGAAAACCTCACCAATTTTGCAAAAATCTTCCACCCTAAATATAAATTCCCTTATTTTAGTAGGATCATGCTCTACAAACAAAAACTGGTGATTTTATTTTCCTCGCTGGTCCTTGTTTTTCAGCATCTTCAACTCCGTTTTCATCACCGCTATCTTAAATGTCTGTTTCTCATGGATATGGAGCCTGATTTAATTAACACAAACTTTATAGATTCTTACTAGCCTGTAAATCATTTTTCTTCCTTAGGTGCAAATGTAATTATGCAGGGTTCCCCCCCCCCCCTTACAAATTGCTCTTATTTACAACAAAACCAGTTTTGTTTTGGCCTATTGTAAATCCTTATGCAACTGGAATGGTGCTCAGCATATAAAGTAGGGCAAGCTTTTCAATTCCTGATTAAAGCAATTGATGGCTTCTGAAAGGAGCACACTGTTTCCTTTTCATAAATAGGTTACCGGACATAATAATCCTTTTATTATCATGCAAGGACAGAAGTGGACCCTGTCAAATGGAATTTTCAAGCTTTTTGCAATTCTTGATGATATCTTATCTACAAATGGGGAAGGATCTTAAGCCAGAGAATTTTTTGATTATGAATGTGAGCAGTCAAAGCTGTTTTAATTGGAGGGAGGCCAACAGGAAGTAGCCTTATGTTTTGGAACAAAACGGGAGCCAAGTTGGTGGGTGTTATTGAGCCCGTGGTCTTCTCATGACTTATGTGACATCCGCATCAATGCTCTCTAACATGTCAATTCTCTGCATTTAGAGACCTTAATGCCCCCCTTGCTGTTCGTTAGATCAGGGTTAATGTCGAGGATCCAGAGTGGAGAGTCAGTCTTCAAAACCTGCCTTGCTTCAAGGAGGAGAAATGGTACCCTATTAGTGGAACAACTTCTGAGCGCTAACATCCATCCTTGAGTGAGTTGCTCATTTGAGAAATTCTGAAAGCATCCTATTAGAGATTCTGTCCTTGACTTTAATAGAATTTATTTCTTGCTTAGACCACAAAACAGGTGGACGGGGGATTTTTTACAGGCTTCAGTATTTCTTTCCAAATTTATTCCTGTTGCTGTCTTGCAAGAGAGAACCCCCTTCCCCCCCCCTTTTTTACCTGGAGTACCATGGCCCCTGCTGGTGGCCAGGGGACCTGGCAATCCTACACAGTAAATATTTTTTCACCAGCCAAACACATATTGGCCTGGTATATTCTGGAAAAAAAATACAGCTTCTTCAAATCTTCATGTCACATGCTGCAATGTAAACCTGTTGAAGTTAACAAGAGTTCTCACGAGTGT